>CM065775.1:229320871-231820871 GCA_033296515.1 Macrochelys suwanniensis | reverse complement strand
ACAGATTTAAAATGGACAGTGGAATTTTACATCCTACCACCACCACCCAAATAAAAAAAGTCATTTTTGAAAATTATTTCTTGCCAACAAATTTACTTCCAATAGTTTGCAGTAGTCAAGCAACAAAAAGTTATGAATATAAATAGCATTTAATATTTACTGCTTTGGCCATTAAGTAAAATATTGTCATTGAAACAATATTTTAGAAGACTATTTATCAAAAAGCTAATGCATGTTTCATGTGTGTTTTATGTCTTCCAGCTTTGGATAGTGCAGTTTGACAGCAAAAATACTTGGCTTCAGAGTCTCACAAAAACTTCCTTTCAACAGGGAATGGCATAAAAACAACTATACTACTAGCATAAGTACTTTGTAAACACCCTCAAATACCCTTAATTCAGACTGGGTTGGTTGTCTCGGTTTTTCCACTGTCCAGCCTTAATTTCATGAGGTGTAAATTAAAAAGACTCAGCAATTATCTGCAGCTGCATCATATCATATACTTAACAGGTGTACAAAGACATAAGATTAAAATAATAATAATACACAGCATTTATATAGTACTTTGCTTCTCGGAAGTGCTGTGCAAACATTAATTCATACAAACAACACCCTTGTGACAAAGGCAAATATATTACTATCCCTTTTCTGCAGATTTGAAAGCAGTAATAGAGAGAGAATAAAGTCAAAATTTTAAAACTTTGAGTGACCAAGGTTATGCAACCAAATAAGTGGCCCAATTTTCTGAGGTAATGAATATACACAGGTGTCCCTTGACTTTTAGTAGGAGTGGCGGGTGCTTAGCACCTTGGAAAATAAGATCACTTATTTTTGGTACCTATGTTTGTATTTAAATGCCTCTCCATAGATACCCTCATTTGAAAATGTTCATCTAAATCACTTGCCTAGCAAGTAAAGCAGTGTCAGGGATTTGGATTAGAACTCTGCAATTCTTTGCTTTTAGGGCTCTGTACAGTCTACTAGACAACATTACTCTCTCAAACAATTCTGAGGTGGAACAATGATAATGCTGGTTATGAAACTCTTTATGTTGGCTGGTAGGCAGCTCAGGAGCACAAAACTGAGCTTTACCAGGCGAGGCCAGTGTCTTCTCTTCAGCTTCCAAAAGGCCAGTAAGCTCTGCCTGGGGCCAATTTCAGAATGACAAGAAAAGTGTTCCTGGGTCACTTCACTGGGTGAGTAGTATACAACCTAGCAGATGAATTAACACTCTACGGGATACCAAGCCTGACAACTGCATGTTTTACCTTTTAGCTAGGAAGAGGAGAAGGTGCCAGATCAGTAGCAGCTGGTGTAAAAGATGTGGCTTGAGAAGCAGCTAAAGAGAGGGGCTGTCAGCACCTCAGGCAGAGTGTGATGGCTCGATTAACAGAGGACTAGTTTTGTTTTCCCTGCAGCAGATAATGGCAGCATGTCACAAAGTTTTTGTAACAAGAATATCTTCCTACTGTTCAGTGTCCACCCCAGAGAAAGGATGCACTCGACGTTGTCTTTAAAGTATGGGTCGACTAAAGTTGCTTGTTCCAAAATCTTTTATAGCAATCTATTCTCTGCTAGCCTAACATTATTACTATCAATGGGCTCTTCAAATGCTCTTTTGCTACCATCCAAATAATTGCATAGAAATCTAATTAGAATGCCTGTCGGACTAGACTTTGCACTTACTGATGTTGTGTGTGACAATTTCAAAGATTTCCAGTAAGATGATTATTATGCTTATTTAGATTTCAGCTACTAGAAATGAACAATAATTTGCCAGTCTGATATTGTGTATATAATAGTCATTACCGGCTTTATTTTTAAATGTATATATATTTTGCCTGTCCAGAATTAAAAAATATCATTCTAGAATTTTCAAGCATTGTTTGTGGCCCAATAAATTGCATGGCCACTGTGACCTTTTTAGATATTTTTAGGCTTTTTACTGGGTAGCTTCAGAGCTGATTAATATTGCATGCCAGGCCTACTGGATATTCTGTATACATCTTAATTTTGTCACAAGAGTAAAGGAATAGTTTCACAGAGAGATTAAACATGATGACATTTGCTATCCTTGATAGCTTTTGACTAAATAATTATTGCAAACTAGGAACAAACAACAGTTTGTGCCGGAGTAATAGTAATGGCTATAAAATATTGGCTGTTTTGTAATCAGCCTGGTGTACAAAATATTCTGCTCCCTATACTTGTTAACATTAGGCAAGAGCTATACCCATGTGCTCTATAGATTCTTGAAGACGATCCAGGTTTCTTTATATATAGGCCTCAATCTCCATTTAGCAGTTGGGTCCAGTTTACATTAAGTGTAGAATCAACAGGAAACAATTGGTCCTGTTGAGAGGACCTCAAAAATAAGCTAATTTACGGTGACCAGATGTCCCAATTTTATGGGGACAATCCCGATATTCTGGGCTTTGTCTTATATAGACGCCTATTACCCCCAACCCCCTGTCCCGATTTTTCACACTTGCTGTCTGGTCACCCTAACCAATAGTTAACCACTATAAATGAGAGCGTTTTCAGTTGCACACAGTTAATGGAGGGCCTCAAATGCTCATTTTAGAGAAGAAAAATAGATTATATTTATATATGACTTGTATTACAGTAGTGCCTAGAGCAGGGATCTCAAACTCAAATTATTACGAGGGCCACATGAGAACTAGTAAATTGTCCCGAGGGCCGCATCACTGAAACCTTTTCATACAATGATACAAAAGTGTAGTCAAAAATGAAAAAAATGAAGAGTAATATAGTATTCTATTAAAAGTCAATGTATTAACTTTTTAAAACCTATAATGCAAAGAGGGTTTTTAATAAAATATAAACACTCAGTGATGTTTGGAGCTTGGCTCCCAGTGGAGTCGGCACCTATGGCGGGCCGCAGGAAATAACTCCGCGGGCCGCGTGTTTGAGACCCCTGGCCTAGAGGGACCAACTGAGATCAGCTCCCATTGTGGAAGTTGCTATACAAACACAATCTAAAACAGCC
Source organism: Macrochelys suwanniensis (assembly GCA_033296515.1). Taxonomy (NCBI): domain Eukaryota; kingdom Metazoa; phylum Chordata; order Testudines; family Chelydridae; genus Macrochelys; species Macrochelys suwanniensis. Next base: position 231,817,861 of record CM065775.1, on the reverse strand, counting down.
TCTGCCTCGAATGCCTTATAATCTAAATAGACAAGACGGAAGAATGGTGGGGAAAAGAATATAGTAGATTAAGTGACACTGAAGGTCACAAAGAAAACCTGATGCAGAGTCAGGAATTGTTCCCAGATCTCTTGAGTCCTAGTTCAGTGCCTTAGCCATGTAACAATCCATCCTTTCTAGCAACACTGCCACAAAGATTTTCTAGGGTACAGCATTTACTAGCTCTATGCGCACAGAATCAGGTTTCTTTTTCCTCCCTTTCATTTCTCTATCTAAAGAAAATGTCATTATTTTGGGGTAGCTCTTGGGGAGTTAGAAATAACTAAGGGGCAGCATTCTGGGCTTGTTAATATTTCTTTGTTCAAGCCCTGAAGCCTGAATCCCCTAGAGAGCTCACCTGTTGCTGAAAAGGGAGAAGAGGGGCCCTGAGCTGCTAGAGGTCTTAAAACAGAAGTTCCATAGGGCAGAGGGTTCTCTGCAGGCATCTGTTGGAGAGCAAGAGGAAATGACTGAATGGGTTAGGCCTCATTTGCATTTCTGTTTTGTGAGACAAGGTGGGTGAGGTAATATCTTTTACTGGGCCAATGTTTGCTGGTGAGAGAGACAAGCATATAACAATGGAAGATATCAAATGTTTCAGTTTGGTAACAGTTTGAGATATTTTGGTAAAATTTGAGTTCAATTTTATGTTTGGGGGCGATGACACTGTATTATTCCTGTTGGGAAACTAAATGACCAGTGAACTGCACTAAATGTGCCTGGGTTGAGGGGTCACCTTGATCAAACCACAGTCTAACACAGTTGGATAAGAGAACCTAGATAAGGCAAGAGGGATTTTTACCTTCTGCTAGGAGTGCCTTCCTAGTGGCAAGGGCTCTGTTAGAGGTTTTGCATATCATTAATTCCTCTCTAAAGATTTAGCACAGAGGTGAGGCAGCTTTGAGGTGGTGGATGGTGCAGATGTGACTTTGAAGTCACAGACAGGATGGAGGCAGCACTAAGATGGCTAGGATTGAAGCTGTAGAGAACAGCAGCCTCGTTGAAGGAACTCTGGTGAGGCCTGCCCTACCCAACATGAAAGCTATTATCACTTCAACTGGGACCGGTGGTAGAGCCCCTCGAGCAGACGAGGCAGTACTTCCCTTAGAGGCTGGACGTGGACTTGCCCAAATTTTGGATTCTGCCAACCCTGCATAACAAACTGTGAGTGGGAAGCAGGGAAGCGGCTAATACTAGAACACATTGCCTCTTGAGCCTCTCATAACCAAGAGAGGAGGACTGAGCTTAAAACTATTGCTGAGACAATCTGGGTGGTGTGGGAAACTCACCTAATAAATATTGCTGATTTTATTCATTGCTGGCTTTTCCTGTGTTTATTTTGTGTCATCTTCTTCTCTCCCCACCACTCCTTTAGAGCTGTCTTGGTTTTAAACCCTTGGATGCAGTGGTTGTGAGTGGGGAAGTATTGCCTATCCAGTGTGATTCTGGAACTTCACGTTAAGAGCTCTAAAAATGATCTTGTCAGTAAGATATTTTGTCTTGCAAGCTCTCGCGTCATTGCAAAACTGTATTTAAGTACTGTGTTAATCAGTCCACAACGCCTTAGTAACATCTGCAAATGAAGACCACCTGTCAGTAATCTACTTTGACAGAAAGACTATATCAAGCTCCATCAAATATATCAACCCAGTAATGTGCTTGTAATGAGATGTTTGAAGCAAAAAAAACCTGAACATGTCCTCATTGCATGTAGATATCACAGGTTAAGCTGCCAATTTCATAATGTATATTTCTGCCATATTTTCTGTACCATCCACAACTCTGTTTAAAACTCTTGCATAGCCTGGAAGTATTGACCATGAGTCTGATCCAACTCCCATTGCAGGCAGAAGGAATCTTGCCATTGACTTTAATGGGAGCGGGATTAGGGCATAACTCGCCCTCTGCAGTGGGCAATGCCACTCATTTAACCTGAAAAGCTCAAGAACAAGCTTTTATAAGGATTCAGTGGTACAACTGTTCATTGGAATGAACAACTTGAGTTCAGATAAGCCTCCTGTCAAACTCTCTGTGGCAAGTACATATTTACATACATGATGAATATATGACTAAAGTTTGTCCACATGAATACCCTGGAATTTGCTCTCACTTGTGGTCTGCCCAATCTTGATTTTTGCAACTCCAGGACACAGTCCAAGAGAGAGCTGTTTTCTCTGTGTTTAGTTGGCAGAGGATCTGCTGTTAGCAGGAAAGGATGGAGAACACTTCAATTTTGTGGCCAAATCTTCTGGTCATTGTTTTTGTTAGTATTTTTTTAAACTGATATATGTGACCAGATACCATGATAAATATTCATTATTCATGCAATAAATCAATACAGTATGTAAATTAAAAATAAACAGTTCTGTATCTTGAAGTGAATTTTTAGATTTCAAAACTTATCCTCAGTTAATTTCTTGTGATTGCCAGGGTAGTGACTGGTGACTGTCAATCTAGGGGATGTCTTACACTAGAGCTGGAGGGTGGATTGTGGTTGAGCACACTCACCCACACACACACACACACACATCCTGCCCCCAGGCCAATTGGAAGCAGGCACCTGTGCTCAAATGAGTTGTCACTCAAAATGTGGGATATTTGAGAAGTATGAGGAGGATAGCCTATATCTGCATATTATATCAATCCCAGTATTCTAATGCGGGCTGAAGGAAATAGATCATGTTAAATTATCAGTTTTGGTGACCCTAGGTCCCTTTTATTATGAGAAGAGCCCATCTGTTCACTGTCTTAGAAAGCTAAACAATGTTCTGGCAGAACTTCCATGAAATGGATTATTTACTTTGGCAACTCGTACTATTGTTTCTTTCTAAGCATTAAAGATTCCCATTTTTGGCATCCAAATGTTAGTATTTCTCTTCTTTGACATCACGTGAGCACTGTGCTATTATTCGTGTGCATTTACATGGGACATTTTATTAGTGGACAATCAGAGAAGCCCCAATATGGAAGTAATAGTCCAGCCAGCAACTTACATGCAGCACAGTTTGTTCAGCATTCTGATAGCAAGTAAAGCAAACAGTTGCAAAGCAAATCTCTCTTTCCCATTTTTTTCTCTTCAAGGCAAATATTTTGGAACTAATCTTTTTGGTTCAAATACTGATGTACAAATGTGTCAAAACTGCTGGAAGATACTGCTGTAGGGTATGTGATTTAAAGAGGCTCTTGATTCATTTATGTACTTCTTATAAAGTTTCTATTTTTAATCATGATGAGTATGCTTTTCCACTCTTCTCATACCAGCTCAGAGATCTAGTTGAACTTTTCCCCTTTCGTGGCTTTTTCTTCTGAAATATGAGAGCATATTTGGTTTTTTGTTTTTAAACCCTAGTGTATATTCAAGTACACATTTAGATTAATGCATTATGACTGTAGCACATTGTTCGCTGTCCTCAACTTTTATCTGCCATATTCTGCTCTTGGTTACACCGAAGTATAACTCCATTGACATTGTAACTGAGAGAAGAATTCTGGCACACTTTCACTTATGTGCTTGTACTTTTATAACTTGTTGACCCTACCTTTGGTTGCTAGGTACAATAATAGACACCCAGCTTCCAAAAGGGCCCTTGTAATTCTTGGTTCTTCTAAGTTTCATATGACTTCGGATTTGTGTCCATTGGAAACAGCTGGTTGATCAGCACTGTTGAAAATCAAGCCACTTATTTAGGTTCCGTAAATATGGATTTGGAAACCTAACTTTAGATTCTTGTTTTTTGACAATCTTGGGCTAAGATTCACATTCCTCTCAGGGGCATGCTGAAGTGAAGGGTAAAATCCTGATCCGGGTGAACTGGGAGGTAAAAATTCCTATGGACTTCAACAAAACCAGAATTTGGCCCTCAAATTCTGAACTGGTGTTCACTCAGTAGTAGAAAGCACGTGTGTGAATATTGCAGCTCACTTTATGGCTTACTTTCCTTTTTAGATATACTGTAACTTCACAACTCCTGCTGTTTCCCCATCACTTCATCTCTGGATAACATGTTTATAGTGCAAATGCTTAGAACTGCATTTTGCCTCACAAGATTAATGAGACTGGCTAGTATATAATAAATGCCTGTCTGATACTGCAGCAGGAAGCATCCTTTATGTTTGCTGTACAGATTTGACTTTCAGTTATATACAGTGGAGACCATATTCAAACACACATTTGGATATAAATGTTTTTTTCATGGAACATTTAGTAGTACATTCAGAAAGGCTTTGCCACCCTTTTTAACTTTCAAAATTGGAGAATGTATATGAACTTGGGGAAATAAATCTACCAGGTACAGTAATGTGCATTCTCTTTTCTACAGCTATAGAACTTCCCTCTTACCATAACTTTGAACCAATTACATACCCTCCGACTATGGACTGAATCAGTCCCTTCAAATCAATAAAAAGGCTACCACACATCACATAATCCTATTTTCCAATCTCCATTTGAAGCAAAACTCATGTGGAAAAATTCAATTTGGTTTTGAGTAATGATTTCATTTTAAAAAATTTCAAAAAAATAAAGTCAGCTTGAAAGCAAAGGCTACCTACTACAGATAGCAGTATTATGGAAACTTGAAATGTTTTTCTCTGCAAATGGTGTGTAATACTAAGGTTTACTGTCAGACATAGTAAATAATGCAGTTTCTTTTTCTACAAATGACTGGGCCTATTCTGCATTCTTTTAGTCCTTACGCAAAACTCCCACTAACTTCAATGGATTTGGATGACTATCTTCTCAAAACAAAAATAGAGAAGCAGACCTATTTTCAATGGGGCTTCAAACCATCTTCTAGTTTTTTAAGACCAATCAGTTGCAAGAACAGATAAGCAAACAGGATAGATGTGACGAAATTGGTAAGCTAACTACCTGACTAGCATGCTCAAAATAATGTTTCAAATGCTGTAATTCACTTTATTTTTTCCATCCAAACTACTGCCTTATGTTCAGCCATGGTAGTGATGCTTCCATTGATGCTCCTATTTCACCCATCACTGTCATGTCTGAGTGCTTTGCACGCATTACATCTTCCTGTTTCTTGTCACTAATAATAGACAGAGCTTGGCAGACGGAGAGCTTGTTCTGCAATGAATTTTTACAGCAACTGCATCCAGATGTTAGCTTTTTTAAAAAACTCCTTTACTTGTCCTTCGTAACATTTTGTTTTGTTCCACTTTTGGCTTTGCTGACAGCTGTGCTTATGTCAGTAGCCTCATACAAGGACTTCAATATTGATGCAATAGCCCTCTGACTTGCTGAATAACATCTTCCTTTCACTCATATAGGATTATGAAGAATGTGCTCTCTGTCATCCTGAGGTTTAGATCATAAATTCTTCAACAGGGGAAGTGCTTGGCCTATTTCAGGCCTAACAAAGGTCAAATGGGGGGTGGGGGGAGAGGGTGCATTCTCTTTACTGGTGTACATAAAAAGGCAGCTTATATACCAGTATAGATCCCAACTGTAAACCATATTTTATAAACAGAGGTCAGTCATTGCAAATTAATATTTAACACAGTGACAGCCTTCAGCCCGTGCAAATTGTGTGGCTGCAGAGAGCCCCTATCACATGCTGTAATGTATCTCTTCCCTGACCTGCAGCTTCATTCTAAAATCCCCACTGGTCCCTCCTTCAGCTGTTTGCCATTTGTCTGTTCCAAAGAATTCCAGTCATAGCTCCCTTCTCGGTTGCACTCCTGATCCCCTCTTTGTACCAAACAGGATTTTCAGTCATCATGGCTGCTTGAATATAATCATGGAGGCTGGTTGCCATGCTAGGGCAAAGCAAATCAGGCATCAGCCAGAGGCCAAAATCAGGGGAGGTATTCTGGATTTACACTGGTGTAATAGAGCAAAATGGAGCCCGTTTCAATGCTCAAAGATGATAGAAGAAAGGTGGCGTGGGCAACCTTTTTCTTTTTGCCTTTTATAGGGATAGATGGAATCCCGTGGGTGAGAGTGAAGGGGCTGTAAGAGGAGGTAACAAGATTGTCCATTTTGACAACTGTAGGCTTAGCAAGATTAAAGGTACAGGTGTTAATGGGGAATATTGGTGCACTGCCGCAAGAGAACAAAAAGAAGATTGTCTATGCAACCTTAACTGTGCATTTCCTGGTTTTGTGAAGTTTGAGTTTTGCTCCTCTCAGTGTCCTGCAAAGGGATGACAAAACTACGCAACAACAACTCTACATTAATGTAGTTTTTGCCATTGGCGTTCCTAGTTTTTTGAACATGAAAAGATATGTTGCTGGTAAGAATGAATAGTCATTTAGGGAGTTGTGTATATAGCTCATGTCCCTCAATTTGCATACCAAGCCTGCCAGTCTTCTCCCCACCCCACATATACCCATTAGGTAAGCCTGTTGTATTAATTTAGATGAACTATCTGGACTAAAAGAGTTAAAACAGTTAACAACCCTGTTACTGTCCAAGACTAGACAGCTTTAAACAAGGTTCAGAGTTTGATGTATAGAGTGCTCATCTTGGTTAGTACCATGGCAAATACCATTAAACATCCTTTTAGCCCTTTATTAAAGGTACAGAAGAGGGAAAACAGTTAAAGCATTTGAAATGTAAAGCACTAAAATAAGGCTTTCATTTTCACAACACTCCTTATTCTCTTCCCTTTTAGCTGGAGAGATTTTTTAGAAGGGGGGGGACGACACCCCGATTGATAGTCTCTTAGACACTATCTAAGATGGTGATAACTTCCCACTTTGAGAAAAAAGAAGTTAGTTGAGATGGGTTGGAACTGCTGTTATTGCTATTGTTAAAATCTGCTCCCATTTCCTAAGACGACAAAACAAGATGCACACAAAAGGGGAAAGAATAGAATAGCAAAGGGAACTTCTGTCTCTGGCGTAGATTCACTTGCAGCTTCACTGCTGGGGGCGGGGGGGGGCGGGAAGAGAGGCACCCAGCACATGGTCTTATCAGCCACCATGACAAACTTGTACTAACAGCAGACTATTTAGGACATTGCTTTTTAAGCTGCCTCTTTCTGTTCACAGGCTTACCGCAGCATTGTGCTATCCGTTCCGTACTGCTGGACTGTGTGTCTCTTTAGAAACACCACATTAATCTGCCCCAAGATCAGAAGTAGCCACTTGCCCGTGTCCACCCCACGCCTCTCCTGGAGCTAGTCAAATACAGATTTCTCAAATAACCAATACAAGGCTGCCCACTACCCTTCCTCACTTCCCACCCCCTCTGCAGACACAACCCCTCCCCCTGTCCCTTTGCCCTTCCATCCCCATTTCCACTCCCCCTCACAGAGTCTTCTGTCTCCAGCTCCTCGCCATCCCATCTAACCAAAATCTGTTAGACCAGCTGCTGACTATTCTGCTGTGTTCACAATAAACTTATCCATAAAATAAAAACATTATAACAGACAACTTACTCAAACTTTAGATAATCACGACGGTCCTTCTGGCCTTAGTCTGATGACCTCCTGCACATTTCAGGCCATAGAACCTCACCCATCCTGTCCTCTAATAGACTCCTAATCTCTGGCTGAGTTAGTAAAGTCCTCAAATCATGATTTAAAGACTTCAAGTTAGAGAATCCACCGTTTACACTAATGTAAGCCTGCAAATGACCCATGACCCATGCTGCAGAGGAAGGGGGGGAAAACCACACAAACAAACAGGGTCTCTGCTAATCTGACCTGAAGGAAAATTCCTTCCCAACCCCAAATATGGTGATCAGTTAGAGCCTGAGCATGTGGGCAAGACCCAGCAGCCAGGTATCTGGGATAGAATTATCTGTTGCAACTCAGAGCCCTCCCCATCTAGGTCTCATCACTGGCCGTTGGAGATATTTGCTGATGGCAGTTGCAGTTCAGCTACATGCCATTGTAGGCAGTCTCATCATACCATCCCCCCGATAAATTTATCAAGCTCAGTCTTGAAGCCAGTTAGGGTTTTTTGCCCCCACTGTTCCCCTTGGAAGGCTGTTCCAGAACTTCACTCCTCTAGTGGTTAGATACCTTCGCCTAATTTCAAATCTAAACTTGTTGGTGGCCAGTTTATATCCATTTGTTCTTGTGTCCACATTGGTGCTTAACTTAAATAATTCCTCTCTCTCCCTGGTATTTATCTCTGATGTATTTATAGAGTGCAATCATATCACCCCTCAGCCTTCTTTTGGATAGGCTAAACAAGCCAATCTCTGAGTCTCCTCTCATAAGGCAGGTTTTCTATTCTTATCATCCTAGTAGCCCTTCTTTGCACCTGTTCCAGTTTGAGTTCATCTCTTCCTTAAACATGGGAGACCAGAATTGCACACAGTATTCCAGATGAGGTCTCACTAGTGCCTTGTATAATAGTACTAACACTTCTGGCTCTACTGGAAATACTTCACCTGATGCATCCTAGGACTGCATTAGCCTTTTTCCACAACCATATCACATTGGTGGCTCATAGTCATCCTGTGATCAACCAATACACCCAGGTCTTTCTCCTCTGTTTCTTCCAATTAGAGACTAACTACAAGATTTTTTGCTATACGTGCATGACCTTGCACTATTAAATTTCATCCCATTTCTATTACTCCAGTTTTCAAAGTCATCCAGATCTTCTTGTATGATATTCCAGTCCTCCTCTGTATTGGCAATACCTCCCAACTTTGAGACATTTGCACATTTTATTAGCACATTCCCACTTTTTGTACCAAGGTCATTAATAAAAACATTAAATAAGATTGGTCCCAAGACCAATCCCTGAGAAACTCCATTAGTAACCTCCCTCCAGCCTGACAGTTCACCTTTCAGTATGACCTATTGTAGTCTCCCCTTTAACCGGTTCCTTATCCACCTTTTAATTCTCATATTAATCCCTACGTTCTCCAATGTAACTAATAATTTCCCCATGTGGAACTGTATCAAATGCCTTACTGAAATCCAGGTAGATTAGATCTACTGCATTTCCTTGGTCTAAAAATAAAATAAAAAATCTGTTCTCTTCTCAAAGAACAAGATCAGGTTAGTCTCTGGCATGGTCTACCTTTTGTACCATGTATTTTATCCCAATTCCTGTTTACCTCTATGTCTTAACTACTTCCTCTTTCAAAATGTTCTAAGACCTTGCATACAACTGAGGTCAAACTAATAGGACTGTAGTTTCCCAGATCACATTTTTCCCTTTCTTAAAAATAGAAACTATATTAGCAGTCATAGGGTATGACTCTCGTTTATGGACTCATTAAAACTCCTAGCTATTGGGCTTGCAATTTCATGTGCTAGTTCCTTTAATATTCATGGATGGAGATTATCCCAGGCCCTCAATTTAGTCCAATTAAGCAGTTTCAGTTTCACTTCCACCTCAGATGTGGTAATTTCTATTTCCATATCCTCACTCTCATTAGTCACCTTGCCACTACCCCTAAGCTCTTCATTATCCTTGTTAAAAACTGAGGTGTTGGACCATGCCTAGATTATCTTTAATCTCCACTCCATCCTCAGTGCTTAGCGGTCTCACTTCTTTCCTGGTATTCTTTTTATTTATATGGCTATAGAACCTTTTACTTTTGGTATGGATTTCCTTTGCAAGATCCAACTCTGCTTGGCTTCTGGCAGTTCCCACTTTATCCCTACACTTCGACATCCAAGAGGTAACTTTCCTTGCTGATCCATCCCTCTTCTAGGCTTTGTAGGCTGTCTGCTTTCTCTCAGTAACCTGTTTGAGATGTTCTCATCTAATTTGGTCTGCAATCCATCCCCCCAGTTTGCTGCTGTTTGTACTGAGCATGCTCAGTACAATCTGCTGAAGCCATTGCCCTCATTGTGCTCCTCCCCACTGTCAGCAGGCATAGGTCATCTCTGAATGCAGGCTTCAGATAGCTTGCACTACTTTGATTAAAAGTAATTAGAAGCCTCTTCCACATTCAGAACCTTGAGTTCTTCAGTCCAGCCCAGTTCCCTAACTAATTCTCTTAATTTTTGAAGGTTTGCCCTTTTGAAGTCATGGACCCTAGTTGCAGACCTATTTTTCTTTGTCCTTCCATTTAGTTTAAACTGGATTCACTCATGGTCACTCGAACCAAGGCTGTCCTCTACAACTAGTTCTTCTACGAGGTCCTTGCTACTAACTAATACTAAATCTAAAATGTCATCACCTCTTGTTGGTTCAGTGACTATTTGGTGAAGAAATCTGTCAGCTATCACATCCAGGAATATCTGGGCCCTACCTTTATTAGTAGCACTTGTTCTCCAAGCTATATCTGGGAAATTAAAGTCTGCCATAAACTCACAATTCCCAGTAGTATTTATTTCATTCAAAACATGAGGTCTCTTTTCATATCCAGATTACATCATGGGCATCTGTGCTTGGGGTCTGCTACTAACCCAGTGGAGCCTCAGTTATCTTTCTTCCCAAACAGATTCTGTTTTATTCATTCCATCACTTCCAATTTCTTTAGAGTCTACCTCATCATTAGTATACAATGCTACTCCACTACCTTTATCTTTAATTCTGTCTTTCCTGAACAAAACATACCTTTCAGTATCCGAGTTCTAGTCAGGACTACTATTCCACCATGTTTGTTATCTTTTAATATCTGGTTTCACTTCCTGCACTAATAGTTCTAGTTCCTCCATTTTGTTACCCTTGGCTCCTCACATTGGTGTACAGACATTTTAGTTGTTTCTTCTCAGCTTCACCCAGATTCCTTGCCCGATTAGGTACAGTCATTCTACTGCCAGTATCACCTACTTGACTATTAGTGCCCATACCAATGACACTTTCTCCATTGCTGTATCATCTAATTTGATTTTTCTTCTGCTCAAAGTTAGAAACAGGCATGGAGATTATATGAGCATCTCCACTGTCTCCCTGAACTCCTAGTTTAAAGCTCCTTTAAGGAGTTGTGCCCAGCTGCATACCAGAAGTCTGTTTCTCTCCCTACTCAGGTGGAGTCCATTTCATGAGAACAGTCCTGTTTGTGAATGCCTCCCAGTGGTCAGACATCCGAAAGCCCTCCTTGTAGCACCACTGCCTGAGCCATCTGTTGATCATAATCTTGTCCCGCCTTCACTCTCCTCCTCTAGGGAAAAGTAGAATACCACTGAAGATCACCCGAGCCTCCGTTGCATTAAACATCTTCCCCAGCCTAGCATAGTTTCCCTTGATGTGTTCCAGTGAGAATCTAGCTCTACCATTTGTTCCCGTGTGAAGGGCAATCAGTGGATACTTTCCTGCTCCCATTAGGATCCTCTTCAGCCTCAGGTCCACATCCTGTATCTTTGCTCCCAGCAGACAACACAGCCTTCTGTTCTCTGGATCAGGTCTGTTGACAGGTCTGTCTGTTCTTCTTAGTAGGGAGTCACCAATCACATAGACCAGCCTTTTCCTGGTGTTGGTGAGAGTCTCCTTTGATCTCACTTGCAATCTTCTGCCAGCCATCCTCTATCCTCCTGCGGCTCTGAACTCTGGCTTTCTTGTAGGACTAGCGTCTCTTCTTCCTTGCCCTCCAACTGAGCGGGAGGCAGCCGCGGCGAGCCACCCCCCTGCCTCCCGGTTCCACGCTCGGCTCCCGCAGCATGCAGGGGGGGCGCTGAGCTCCTGCGGCACGTGGGGGGGGGGCGCTGAGCTCCCGCGGCACGCGGGGGGGGGCTGGGGGTGGAGGGCTGCAGCAAAGAAGTTTCACCTAGGGCACAAAACTTTCTTCCACCGGCCCTGCCCAGCAGCCTCCCCGCCAAGTTCTTCAGTCCACTTGCATTTGCAAGACTTGAGTTTTCCCCTTCAGCCTCCTCTTGCCTTCTTTACATCATCTTCTTGAATAACGTGCATGCCACAGCTTCCACAGCCAGTCATCTTCATTGTCTCTTCCATTCCTTGCATCACTACTACTGCTGCTGCCTCTGTAGCGGCCACAGCCTGCCTTCTTAAGCGCCTGTCGGGAGAGGCGGGAGAAGGGGAACAAGGGACAAAAACCCCACATATAAACTAAACAAAAACAGGACACCACATACTCCCTCCCCTAAGCTTCCCTTACAAACTCCCCTGTTTCCAGCTCTGTTTGCTGGCTCCTGTGCCATAGCAAGCAATGGCGGTTATTAAATGTTTATTGCACAGGTGTACGAAGATTGAGACTAGAAACATCAGAAGTGGTTATTCACCAGGACAGTGGCATAGGCACAGTCTCTTGAACTATCCAGGCAACCATAAAGTGGCTGCATAGAAACCATCTCACAGCAGTAAAGAAAAATACTGTAAATGCACTGTGATCCTTCCGGATTACACATTTATGCAAATGAAGTGAATAGTTCTTAAATACTGTTTTCCATTTCAGTTCCCCAAAGGCTTAGTGGGAGCCATGCACTAGTTTGGGTAAAACTCAGATTGAGACCATTTTGAGCCATATCATATCAACAGTTTGATCCCTAGCACTGCACACAAAAACACCCACCTGGAAACTTTTGAAAAATGGCTATTTGGAGGGGGTTATATCTATGCAACACCCAGCTCAAATAACCCAAAATTTGGTATACTAACCCTACCCTGCACCCTCTTGAGACACACCACATTTCAAAAGAATCTGACTAAACATGTCACATTTAGAGGACTTCGAAAGTTCCACCATAAACAGAAGTCATGACATAACCTCAGTTATAGTGGACCTACTGCCCCACTATACGTTTCTGGCCCTGCAGTTTCTATGGCCAAGAATAAGTGAATTTTGTCTTTTTCAAAGGAGACCATAGGGACAGATTCTCAGGTCTGGCCAAGTTGCTTTAAGCTATCTTTTTGGCTCACCAATCCTGGGGCTAGCTGGGGATTGATTCATTTCTCTGTATAACCTGAAGCAGCTTCAGGGCTGCTGTGAATTATTCCCAGCTGCCTGCAGCCCCAAGAAGCTGTTCTGGCAACAGAGAATTGCTGGAGTGCAAAGGCACCATGGTTACATCTCCTTTTCCCAGCTAGGCACCCTAAGCCATAAGCTAGGAAGAGAGGCAGTGTGCAGCCACTTTCATTCCTACCCCTCATATGGATTTCTTATTAAACTAAGGAACCCCATGTAGCCATTTAAATTGGTTTTCCAGCTGCTGTGTTCTAGTATAGAGCAAAGCCAGGGTGTAGATCTGGCCATATATGCTATAGGCAGCTTTAATTGCCTTATAACCCAATACAATGAAGCTAAGATCACCTATTAATTGAAAGTTCAGATCCAGATTCAAATGTTCCAAAATGCAGGAGTGTTTGAATCCAGGATTTTGGTTTGGGCTGATTGCTAAAATAAATGACAATTCTAAAAAGAGGCAGGGGTAGAAGGGAGTGAAGACTTATAGAGGGTTATGTCTTCAAGCAGATTTTTTTCCATTTTGTGAATTGCTGATTCTATGAGAGATAACACTCAATTGAAGTCAGTGTATCTGAATAAGGACAGAGGAATAAGCGGAGTAAGAACTTCAATATTTGACATATAGTGAAGTAGAATGAAAGACCATGGATGGTTTCACTGAACTGAAATTTTGGTTATAGGACCAAATGAAACCCTCAGTTATGTATGCACAACTTCCTTTGACGTCAGTGAAGTGCACTACTTATGCTAGTGGTGTGTAACCAATGGCAGAATTCAACAGTGATGTTGTCTTTGGAGGAAGACGGTCATAGTTATAAAGTTCCAGTATAAACACTGCATTCAGTTGCATACACTTTGTTGTACTGAAGAGGTGAGATATTACTAAGATGAAGTAGAAACTACAAACTATGACAGAGCACTCATCAGAATTCATAGCTTACAAAAACAAAACTGAGGTACAAGTAAAAATGCTGTAACAGATGGGGACAGACCAATACGAATGGCGGTTGAGAGAAGCAGACGCTCAAAAGTGAACAGCGACAACTAACAAAAGGGCTATTGTGTTTTTATTACATTGTCTTTTATTTCTTAGAGTACATCTTGAAGGCACATTTAGTTGCCAGTGTGTTACTTTAGTTTGTTTGCATGCAGATCCAAACTTGTAAATTGTTATACTTACGCTAAGTGTTGCGTAACTCATCTGTATATGTCAATGTTAACTACATAGCTATGTTAGCTGTAAATAAACATTGCTTTTGACAGATGAGCTATTGTGACAGAGAATGAATTTGTGAGTGATGTTGTGATTGCAGGCCATATCATTAACAACACAAACACAGCAGTCCATTAAAGAAGCAGTTTCCCTGACGGTATCCACATTTCCTCAAGTGATTCAGTCACTCATATTTTTAGTTCCTGCATAGTCAGTTTTGATTGGTTGTAAAAAAAAAATTAAAAAAAGGACATTGAAAAACCTAGTGTTTTTTAAATAAGTTTCTTCATCACACTAGCAGCTAAATTAAAAAAGAAATGGGTAACAGTCAGTACTGGAATTAGCTATCCTGTTAAGGCTTAATGAATATATGCAGATGCTTTTTTTTTTTTGAACAGTAGAGACGTTTGAGACCCAAAATCAGTTTACATGTCTAGTTAGGAAAAAACCTGCCATGAATTCTGCTGATTTTGTAAAATGTAAAACTTCCAATCACATACACACACCACAATTTTAAACTCTAAATATTTGTATAGCAAATGCATTATTAATTCTGCCTACATCAGTTTCCTTTGCTATGCCTGAGGTGTCCTGTTTTATCCTAAGAAGAGTATGTTTTATATTACATGTAACTCATTTTCTCCATTTACTAGAATTGTAGACTGAAAGTACAAATGGCAATATCTATGTATACTCTCTCATTTACCACAGTACTTCTACAGTCTGACAGACTAGAAAATGTTCTTACTTATAAAAAGGAGCTAAATTGATTGTACAGTGCAAGATTAAATGGGAAAGCTCTAGCTAAATGGTAAAGTTTCTGAATCTTGCTGTTTAAACTGAAATGAAGGAACTTTTACCCTGATCCTAAAAGCAAACAGTTAATTGGAATAGACTAGTATAAATACTAGTATGTACTATACTAGCATATACATAGTTCAGTTCATCACAAATCAAATACAGGAATCCCCTTATTCTCTACTGAAATACAACCCCTTTATGGTGTTAAACATGGCCTCTGGAGGACAAACACTAAACATTTTATGGTGGGAAGTGAATTGACACAGCAGAGGCAAACAACACAGGCAGAATGTAACTACCCAAACTGGAATTGGGCAATACCTACTCTAACTAATACTGCCAGGGGATCTTTCCATGACCACAAATAGTCAGGGTCTCTGTTTTACATCTCAGCCTAAAGGCAGAACCTCAAGCTTCATAGTGTCCAAGGACGATGCACTGTGGGTTTGGTAGAGCTGGTCAGGAAATGTTTACTCCTATAACATTTGACAAAAGGTGTGCAAAAAATTTTGGGTTTGACTAAATCTCAGGGTTTTTTCCCCATCAAACGTTGAAAAAAATTGACCAATTGTAGTTTTTGGTTTCCTACTGATTCAGAGAGAAGAGGACCACCCATCAAATCACCAATATGACTGTATTTAGCTTTCTGGGTTGTATCTGAAACACTCCAGTCCAAGTACAGATGCAAGGTAAACAGAGGCAAAATGTAAAAGCCAATGAAATCACAGCCCAAGTTGGGTATAGCTGCAAAATGGGGACTGTACAACAACACTTGTCAGAACTAACCCACAAGCCTTTGAAAGAAACATCTCTCAGCCCATTAAAAAAAAGCTTTTAAAAAGCTATCGGAGACCTGACATTTCCCCATCTACACAAAGGGGATCCCTGTACAAAATTCTTCTTTACGTCAGTAATCCAGCAAATCCTTCCAGGCAGAGATTTTCAGACAGATTCTTTACACAGCTCTGGCCCTTTTGTGCCATGCAGGCAACTTCCCTCCTCCTCTACTTTGCCAAGCAGAGCTCTGCTGCAGGACAGAATCTCATTCATAAATTTGCAAGTTCTTAAAAACTGTGCTCAGTTTTCTCAAAGTCAAAGGATACACTTTTAGAACCTTCACCTCTCTGTGTATGGAGATCTAAAGTGACTGGGCTGAAAAGCATGCCTGAGCCTGTGTTGGAGAGAAAGCATACAGGATCATAGATTATGGTCATGAGGCTGCCATGAAGCACTGAGGCTGCCAAGAAGTACACAAGTGCACGGAAGCCCTGTCAGTGTTAACTAGCACTTTAGTCCAGTGCAAGGAATCAATATTAGGCCAGTTACCAGTTCTCAAGAAATAATGTCAGGTTCCACTAAATTCACTTTTGAGAGACATGAGGCTGAGTGGTTCCTTCTCACATAGTCTCAGCCATAGAAGCACATGTTGAGTCATGGTTGGGGCTGCTTGTCTGGTCCCTCTCCAATTTCTTCTTCACTGGCAGTATCCCAACAGGGAGAGGTGAGCATGTTTATAAAATGAAGGAGATTAATGTGCTGGAGCTGTGACAAATTATTGCTATCCATCAAGAGACAAATCAAGGAGATTATATCAAAATGTAATTATAGCTCTATTTTGCAAGCACTTCAGCTTCTGATATGAAACCACTTTTAAAGCAAAATGATTTTGGAATTGCTTTTCTGTGTAACTTGCTAACAGGAACAAAATATATATTTTCTCCTATTTGCTAAATTTGGAAGATTTTTTTTCCAGCCTGGAAGATTGGCCTGACTAATGTAAAAATTAAAAATATCTAAACAAGTACATTCTGCCAAGTGAAATGAGTCCATGATACCTCATAGTTTGAGATCATTTGGTCTTTAAATATTCATAGAGATGGGCTTTATTCCTGATTCTTCCAAGTGTAATGGTCAGTAGAGAGAATGGCTTGGCAGAGTACTCCCAGGGAGACACAGCCTAAAAATTGATGAACTAGAAAACACTTGTTCTCTAGATGGAAATTGGGCCAAGACATTCAGTTTAGATTTAAATCCAGAGACAATCTTCCCCGAAACTTGAGAGAGTCTACAACTGGGGTTTTAGTTTGGGTCTGACTATTAGCATTTTTCAGGGCGCATGAATGCAAGTGTGGTGTTTTCCTTTAACTTAGTTGGTGATCTTGACCCTCTTGTGACATTTCTTTAAGATGTATTATAAAAATGTAGGACAATCTTCTATGAGAAATGTACGGTGGAAAATCATCTGGTATTTACAAGGAGATTAACTAGATCAGTGGTTCTTAACCTTATTTTGATTGGGCCCCCTTCTTTGTGTCTGTAGTCATTTATGCCTCCCCTCAGTACACGTACTGCCACCCATCTCTGAAGGCAGAGCAGAGGCTCCTGGCCAGGCACCCAGCTCTGAAGGCAGTGCTATGCCAGCAGCAGTGCAGAAGTAAGGCTGATAAAAGTGATATTCATCAATATCACTTTTCACAGCAGACTTAGCACCCCATTGCCATCCTTACATCGGTGCGGCTGCTGCCACCCCGGGATGGACAGCCAGAGTCCCACCACCTCCAGGGGAGAGATTTGGGGGTGGGGGACAAGAGAGCCTGAACCCAGGTGGTGGGGCTCCAGGTGTCCCCTTTATCCCCACCTCCCAGGTGTGCACAGCCATTTTGCACGAGCCCCAGCCACTGAGGGCTGACAGCCAGAGCTCTTTTTTTTTTTTTTTTAACACCCCACTCACTGCTCCCTTGGGAGGCCTGTCCCATAGTTTGAGAACCACTGAAGTAGAGGATTTAACAGGTCTTTTCCATCTTGAGAAACAGGCCCAATCCTCAAAGGTCATGTCTACATCTGAGAGTTCTCAATTATACTTCAAGTTAGTTACTTGGTTGTAGCTAACATGAGTCAGTGCATCCAAACATGATACTTACACACGGTTAGCAGATTTGCAGTTATACCCCCTATCCACATTAGGGCCATCAGTGTCTTCTGGGCATGCATCTCAGAGTTCCTGAAGTTGATTTCTGGGTTTGAACTGCCCCATAGTTGGAAGTTCAGTCCATTATAAAGATAGGCTCAGTCATGAAATTCAGATTTGCAATTGGTTTCAAACTTCCCTAAATTTAAGAGATGTTCAGATCCTTAGGTTAGCCCCATTTATACTAATTCCTCAGCTTCTTTTCTGTAATAAAATAAAAGATCACACTAACTTTGAGGGCTCTGAAACATGACATTGCCATGTGATCTGGCAGTGGCCATCACAAAGATAGGACATAGGAGCTCCTGGACCACTATGAACACACTGCAAGTATTATATGTTACTATGATAAATAAGTAAAGATACAGCTCATGCAAAAAGGCCATAGCTGCAAGAACATATCTTGGATACCTAGAAGTCCAACTAAATACCATGTCACTTCATAATCATTAGAGGAGACAAAAGGGTTATTTGATACAGTGTAACTTAAAAATTAACATTTGCTTTTGCCAGTCTGTGGAGTCAAAACCCGACAGATGGGACCAAAACCAAAAGCTATGATTCCAAAGTATTCCCGCCTCCCCCACATATCATGTTTCAGTATATTACGTGTAGCTTTGAAGTGTCATCTAGACTTCACTGGGGAGGGGAGGGATTGTCTTGTTTCATAGTTGATTAAAAAGAGTTGTTTTTAAAAAATCACTAATTTTTAAGTACTGTTTTAAAAAATGGTCTTGGAAATGCTACATTCATGAGGTTGTTGCCACAACTACCAGTACTATCCAATTTCTATACAATGCTGGACACATGGGAGCAGGGCTATACATGATAATGAAGGAACTGGCTACATGACTTTGCTTGATACAGAATGCAAAAGCCCTTTTGCCGATACTGCAAATTTGGACCCTGGCCCAGGTCTGAAGGACACTTATTGGATTCTGGGTAGGCAGCTGGCATCTGCATTGTCAGATCCCATTGCAGGATTGGGAGTTTAATGCTTAAATCATGACCATTAGGCCATTGTATAACTATGAAATGAATTGAAAAAAATGTGTGTGAAAGACTTTTTCAAAATTAAACCACCACCAAAACCCTACACATTCTTACAGTTTGGTTCGTGTCCACTGTTGATTGTGTAGTGAGCTAAGCATTAGGCTTGTAATATGTAGGCTCCCTGGAACCAGAGATTCAGATTTGGCCAGAGCAGAGGCAACTCAGCTCTTTTTTGCTTCAAAAGAATATGCATTGTAGTTATTGACAGAGCCTAAATTCCTTAACTCCCACAGTCTTTACCCACGGGATTATGCTGCCACCTCATTAGATTTTCAATAGCTACTAGTTACTAAGAGTGGCTATGAAAACAAGCACAGCAACTATGCATGGACAGTAGAACTTATTTTATGAAGAGAGATATTGTTGGCTAAAACACCAACAATCAATCCTGCTCTCACTGGAAAAGTGCCTAGGCATCTTTAATATTCACCCAACAAACATCCAAGACTTTCTTTTATTCTCATTTGAAGATCACCTGAATCACTAGTACTTACCCACAGGAACTGGCTTGTATCACAATCCAGAACAAAGTGAGCTTCATGTGGTTTGGGGATTTGTAAGGAAAGCTTGGCACAGCTCTTCAAAGGAAACGCTTTGTATTTTAACTGAAGACGTGCAAAACTTGGACACTTTTAGTTACAACAGAAGAACGTATTCAGGAAAATCTTTCATGTCCAAGACTTGCCATGAATTCAGCACGATCAAAAGCCTGGCAAACAATTAATTGTTTTTTTCAGGACTAAGACACCTCACGGGTTTATTTAATACTACAGACCTTTATACTTCTTAATAATTATTATTATTAGTAATTATTATGCTAAGCTCTTTGAGGTAAACTGTCTCTTTCTGTGCGTGTTCAGCACCTGGCATTATAGGCCCCAATCTCAGTGGGGGTCTTGGTTTTACTGTATTACAAATATTTCATAATAATTCCTAAGGGTTCTGCACACTAGATTTTTCCCAGGAAATTTGGAATTCAAAAGGTAATAGGAACTGAATAAGATGATCAGACACATACTGTGTGGCTTGAAAGAAATACTTAATTTATGCAATAAAATTTCAGATTATTATTTCACCATCTCGCTGAGTTTTTATTTACCAAAGATTCATTCTTTCTGTCTGCCATTTGAATGGATTTGCAATTAAGGCCTTTGTTTAATTTCCTTAAAAGATCATTCCTGTTTATACATCCTCTGCAGTTCCGTTTTTAAATGTAATTGCTTCTAAATCCCAGAGGATATTAATAGTAACCTTCACTGAAACCTTTTAGTACTAAGAATCGTGAGTTAAACTAGCAAAGTAAAAACTGAACAAGGAAAGCTAGACATAATTCTAACTATGATTTCGGGGCTGATTCTTTTTTCTTGCTCTATTTATACCACTTAATTCTGCAAATAGGGTCCATTTCTAGCAAAATGCCTCCATGGTCTTATAGCTGCACAAGGTGATGTAGCCTGGCACCATAGACATTATGGAAACAGCAATGAAAGGGCTCTCTCTGCAGTAAGTAGGTACAGAATGAATTGGGGGAAAGTTATAGGTAACCTCTCTTTTTCTGATACTCCACATCCCTGGTCTT
The DNA here is from genome assembly GCA_033296515.1 of Macrochelys suwanniensis. Taxonomy (NCBI): domain Eukaryota; kingdom Metazoa; phylum Chordata; order Testudines; family Chelydridae; genus Macrochelys; species Macrochelys suwanniensis. The sequence goes on along the minus strand of CM065775.1, from coordinate 231,797,409 downwards.
CTGTATGCTCCTCCTTACCCTACGTAAGCTGTTTAGACTGAGGGCGTTATTTACATCCTCAGGGCTAGAACTACTTCTGTATATAGCGCCCCTCAATGGGGAGATAAATGAATTTTTTCTTCAATGCCTGCTGTTTGAGGGGCGGGGGAGTTCTCGCATAATGGCTGGAAAATTGAGATAGAAGGTTCTTTTCCTCCTTATTGAGAGGCCATGGAACCCCCAGTTACTGTTTTCCTCTGAGATAGATGAAGGAAGTGGTAGTCTTTGGCTTATTGAGAGGTACAAAGTTCTCTATTAGGGAGAAGTGACATCTGCTGCCCATGCCCTTTACATTTCCTCTCCAGTTTCCTGAGGGCTTGTCTACACTTGAAATGCTACAGTGACACAGCTACACTGCTGCAGCTGCACTGCTGTAGTATTTCAAGTGTAAACACTACCTATGCTGACAGGAGAGATTCTCCCATTGGCACAGGTAATCCACCTCCCCAAGGGGTGGTATTAGATTGATAGAACGACCTATTGCTGTCTACACTGGGGGTTAGGTCAACTTAACTACGCTGCTCAGGGGGTGTGGATTTTTCACACCCCTGAGCAACATAGTTAAGATGACTTAATTTTGTAGTGTAGACCAGGCCTGAATGTCAGTCAGACAGGGAAGAGCCCACTTCTTCATTTAGGGCATATGGGAATGCATACCTATTGCCTCCATCCACACAATTTCCATGAGCCTCTCTGGAGAGGGTAGTAGTCTTGGTGGTTCCAGTTTTCAGGACTTTTTGTGAACCTCCTCTTCCATTCTGATTCGTGTGGAATTATCCCCTGTAATCTTTTGTGGAAATAAACCAAAGTACACAGAGATACAGCAATAATGCTGCTTAATAACAGTACTGCAGCAATCCTTTCTATACTCTAATTCCAGCAGCGCTTCTCAGATTACAATAAAGGGGCACCTCATTACATCTTCCCTCCAATGCTTTATGCACCCACCAAGAGCTAATAAGCATAGACCTCTGTAGTTTTGTTCTTAGTTCTCATATATTTTTATAATCCTGTTGATCTTTTTGATTGGAAGCAGGGCCGGCGCTATCACTAGGCAACCCTAGGCAGTTGCCTAGGGTGCCAGAATTTGGGGGATGGCGGGCAGCTGCCCCCCTGCCTCCCGGCTCCACACTCAGCGGAAGGGCTGAGCTCCCGTGGCCCACGGGCGGGGAGGTTGGCTGGGGGGGTGCGGCATTAGCTGAAGGGGGGCGCAGGGCTGGTGCAAGGAAGTTTCGCCTAGGGCGCGAAACTTCCTTGCACCGGCCCTGATTGGAAATAGTCCCATGAAAACACTGCTTATTCCTTTATACCTGAAATGGTGTTAAAGAGTTATGACAGTCAAAAGTTTCTAATGAACTACCATGACATGGTGTTATTTTACCATATTGTGCCATTCTGAAGTCTTCGTGGCTTTGTGCAACATTTTTTCTCCATAAAGAACTTGCTTTTGTCATTTTCTGGTGTCTTTGAATGTCCCAGAATGAAGGGCAGGACATTTATCTTCCCTGGCTCTGCTACACTGGAAGTATACATCCAGACGTCTTCCAACAGCTTTTTGTGTTGTTTTTCCTGATCTTCTCCTGCATTTTGAGGGCCAGAGCCTGGGCCACACCAGAGCAGCATTTAGAGTAGCTCAAAAGGATGGGGTGGCGGTCAGCCCCTTTATGCTCACAAATGCTGGCCTGTCTCCACGTTCAGCCAGTCCCCTAGCACAGCTTAGAGCAGCAAAAGTTGCTCACTGTTACATGAGGCTTCCTATGGCCCCAAGAAACCATTCTGGCAGCCAGGGATCATTGATGGGGCATTTCAGCTACTTCCCTTTCCCCTGGACAAACCTCCTGTTTTGGAGGCTAAGAAAATAAGCTTTTCTTTATGCAAGGGGTTTGTTTAAGCTGGCTTTTCAACTGCTTTGTCCTGCCCAAGTCAGCTGACACATAGGGGAAAATGGGGGTCCTAGTCTCTGCCTATTTTGGCATCTTTTACCCTTTCCTTTTTCAAGCCTCTCTGTAGTTCTTTTCCAAGCACTTTCTTTTCAGTCTGGGAATGCTGGTAGACTCTGCCATGTCACAACTTCTTTACTTTGCCTTCCGGCTTCTTTTTCACAGCATCACTTTTTATGCTTTCTACTCTTTCATGAACATATCCCAGCCAGTAGCGTAGCCAGGGGGGGAGCAGGGGAAGCGGCCGCTCCCCCTTGAGCAGAAGCGGCGGAAGCGGCGCCTTTTTTTAGCAGCACTAAAAAAAGGCGCCACTTCTTTTTAAGTGCCGCTTCTTGCACTCACCCGGCGGCGCTCCGGGTCTTCGGCAGCATTTTGGTGCGGGGTACCACCAAAGACCCGGAGTGAGCCGCCGAAGTGCCGCCGAAGACCCGGAGCGCCGCCGGGTGAGTACAGGGGGAGGCGCCTTTTATAGCGCCGCTACCCCTGTGCTCCAGACCTGGCTGCGCTACTGATTCCAGATGGTCTTGAGAGACCTTTGTCTCTTCCAATTCGGTTATGCCAAACTGTCAGGTTCATCTTTCTCGAGTTAATATAATCTTCTCCTATGGCCATTTTCTGATCCACCTGGACTTATGACACATTGGCTGTACATTTGCAAATGGACTTCCCTTCTCCTGTTTTGGATTCTGTCACTTGAGATAGACTGTGTTCCACAAAATGGGGTTCTGTTTGATTTTTTGTTTTCGTTTGTTTGCTTCTTTGTATTTTGGCTGCGTTTACAACATTCTTTTCCAAACACCGTCATCTTCTGCAAGGTTATTTTTTGAGACTTAAACTGCTTGGACTCTAGTCTTGCATACTCATAGCATACAAACAGGCTGTCATGGTGTTCCATTCTCTGGGCCTCTAGCTCTGCTAATTCCATAGCTTAGCCAATGTCCAGTTTGGGATCACTAAGAGCTGTCCTAAGATTAATTAACAAATTGCATAATTTATATCTTTACCTCGCAATCTGTGTAGACTATATGGAGCTACACAGGTGGTGAATTATAGCTAAGGCTATGATTTAGTCACGGAGGTTGCGGAAGTCATGGAATCCCTGATTTCCAGAGATCTCCATGACGTCAGGGTGGGGAACTGCAGGGTCCCCCACCATCCCTGGGGCCGGAAGCTGCAGGGTACCCCCGCTGCCTCTGGTGGTGGCCGCAGCTCCCAGCTGCCGGGTGAGGTGGGGGCACCCCTGAGCTCCTGGCCGCCAGGGGGCGGCAAGGGAACCCCCGAGCTCTTGGCCACAGGGGGCAGCAGAGGAACCTCTGAGCTCATGGGCAGCAGTGGTGGGGGAACTCCCGAGCTCCCAGCAGCCGGGGGAAGAGGGGAACCCCTGAGCTCCCTGCCACTGTGGGGGAAACCCCTGAGCTCCAGGCCGCCATGGGCCCTGGAGCTGCGACTAGTGGGAGTACCCCATAGCTCCTGGCTGACATGGAAGCCAAGGACACCCCACAGCTCCTGGCCCCCCAGGGGGAGCTGCAGGCGGCAGGGGTACCCCCCCCCAAACTCCCAGCTGCTACAGTTGGCTCCTAGCCCCTGTTCAGCTGCCCCCTTCCAGGCAGCGTGGGGATCCTCAGATCCCCATTTTGTCCCGGATATTTTTAGTAAAAGTCACGGACGGGTCATGGCTTCCATGAATTTTTCTTTTTTGCCCATGACCCGTCCATGACTTTTACTAAAAATATCCGGGACAAAATCTTAGCCTTAATTATAGCTATGAAATTTGCTAGTGTAGAGACAGCACTACCGGCTCCAAATAACCGCTCAGGCCCTAGACCGATAGACTTGCTGTGCTGGAGTTGTCAGGTGGTGTGGGTTTTCAGTGGCCTCAAAGGAACACATTGTTGCACACGCCTCTGAGTTCCTTTTAAATTTGAGGATTGAATTAAGGTAAAAACTGAAACAAAAAGCCATTTGAAACCAAAAGGAAGATAAGAGGAGAGCAAATCTTGACTTCCTTTTTCCCCCATATGCCTGATATATTCTTCACTTAACTTCATTGGGACATTGTCGCTAGTCTTAAATGTGAATGAGTTGGGAACAGGAACTACGCAGTGTTGCCAACCCCTGAGCCTCTCACATTTTGCTGGGAGAGTGGAACAGCTGAGGGACAGATATTACGTTTTAGTTTTTTGAAACTAGTGAGACACGTTACATAAAGCATTCTGTGACAACAAAAATGCTGAAAAAATATAACAGCTTATGAAATGCCCACCCTTTAAAGTCAGGTCATTGTGATTTTTATTTTATTTCTTTTCCCCTCTCTTCAATTCCAGCATGATTTTAGCAACAAATTTAGCTGATTTTTAATTAGATATTATGGTTCCAATTATTATCATTCAGATAAGGCTGGAAAGAAGACTTTGTACCTTTATACGGATATATTTCACAATTTTAAAAGCCATTGACTCCACTGACATCATCAGGATACAACATTCAATTGTGCCTTGAACAGATGTCAAAATGGCAACAACTGGAAACACTATGAAATGAAATGAGGTCAGAAAGGGCAAATTGGTTATCTAGGTGATTTGCATGTCTGCCGTATCACTAACACAGTGGCTCTCAACCTTTAAAGACTACTGTACCCCTTTCAGGAGTCTGATTTGTCTTGTGTACCCCCAAGTTTCACCTCGCCTAAAAACTACTTGCTTACAAAAGCAGACATAAAAATACAAAAGTGTCACAGCACACTATTATTGAAAAATTGCTTACTTTCTCATTTTTACCAAATAATTATAAAATAAATCAATTGGAATATAAATATTGTATAGTACTTACATTTCAGAATATAGTATATAGAGCAGTATAAACAAGTCATTGTATGAAATTTTAGTTTGTACTGACTTTGCTATGCTTTTTATGTAGCCTGTTGTAGAGCAAGGCAAATATCTAGAGGAGTTGATGTACCCCCTGAAAGACCTTTGAGTACCCCCAGGGGTACATGTACCCCTAGCTGAGAACTACTGCTTAACCAGCTAGTTAGAAAAAAAACATGAATAGATGGGATTCCTAGTTTGCAGTTGCATTCATTAGGATTCCTGGTGGCTCGAGAGATGCTATACCTTGACATGGTCACTGACCTTCTAGGACCAGGCAAAAATATAGTGCATTTCCCAGCAAAGCTAGGATGCTTTCAGCATCTCAGGTATCCTGGGTCTGTCTGTCATGCTCCTGACTCTCTCTACTGTGTTTTAACCACGAAGATAGTGCATTCTCCTTTTACGGACTACTGTATAAAATTGACTTTAAAAGGTTAAAAGCAACCCATTACTTCTATTATCTTCCTTCTGTTTATAGTTGTTCTAGGAATCCTGGCTAAAGCATTGTCCACATAAGGTATAGTTCACCGGAGTAAGCAGAGTAAAGAGGCAAGAGTAAACTGTGATAAGACTAAAAAGAACAATGGGGCAGAGAGTATTTAGAATAGCCAGTACCTTATCCTCAGCTAAATATTGAGTATGTCCCATTTGTATCTTTCTTCCATTTTAACCAGTTCCATTATTGCATACAATTAACTTTTCTTTTCTTAAATGTTTCTTTTTAGCTTGTAACCCTCTCATTTAGAGATAGACATTGCTCTTCATCCTAATTCTGAGTCCCTCTTAGCCTGAGAATGTGCTCCATCTTGCACTCCAATGGGCAGCTAATTTATTCTGTGGAATCCGTCTTACTCTAAGTGTTCTGATTCAGCAGGTCCACCTCCAAAGCAGGAGACAAACATTTTAATTCTCCACAGCCTCCTAATTTTGGCTGGGATTGTTCATAGAATTAATTCAGGGATGATTTATGTAATTGCATTTGAGGGCAGCAGAAAGAACTCACTTTTTTATAGTCTCAAGAGATAGAGACTATAAAATGTTTGAATTTGCTTTTTTGTTTTCCAAACTCTAAACTCAAGAAATCAGTACCAAATGATATTTCTGCACTTTACACACCTGTCTTGTTTGTTTTAAAACGTAGTCATTCCTTATTTAGTCCACAACTACATATCCAGAGACTTCCCAGGTGCAGTATGTGAATTCCAGAAAGCTACTGATGCTCACTTCATGGCAGACAACTACAATCAGAGGAAAGGTTTGTGTGACATGCATCAAGGGAAACTGCAGAAGTTGCCTCCCTCCAATGTCTCAGTGCTCCCTATTCTTTCAGACAAACCTTTCCCTCTGGGCCGCACAATGTACCTATCATCAGGGCCGGCACTGCCATTAGGCGACCCTAGGCGGTTGCCTAGGGCGCCAGGATTTGGGGGGCGGCATTTCAGGTCCCTCGGCGGCCGCCGGCGGGAGAAGCTGCTGCCGAAATGCCGGGGACCTCGGCGGCATTTCGACGGCAGCCTCTCCTGTCGCCACTGCCTGGGGCGGCAAAAAAGCTGGTGCCGCTCCTGCCTATCATTGGAGCTATTTTTCATGCGACTTTGGGTATCAGATGTCACAGTTGTCAGAGTAGCTGCACCTCTGACTCTTCCTGGTCTCTTTAAGTGTACCCCCATTCAGGTCTCAAGCCTTGAGCCATCAACTCACTCATGGTGAAATCACACAATTCTTCTGCTCTCAGAATGAGCTTTGAGCTGCAGTCCCCTGGTACTAATGGTGATTACCTGAGCTGGTCTGACTTTGGTTTAATACCCGCAGTTCTGCTCCCTCTGGCAGCTATGATCAGTGGTATCCAGTGACCGGACAGCCTTCTTAAGGCAAAGTATTATTTATTTAGATCCAAAGCATTTCACAGAAAAATATCTTAAGACAATAAACAGATTATATAGGCATGTCTGGCTTACCAGGTGTCTATCCAACTTCCACTTGGGGATTTTGGTACGGCTAAGCTTCCTACAGACACCCAAAGACCTCTAGCGTCTGGTGCCATAATCTTCTCTTTAACTCACAAACCAGTTCCCTCTTGCTATCTTGGGGAGTGTGTTTTTTAAAAGCTTCTCAGTCTTTTTATCATCCCCCTTCACAGCAATCAAGTCATTCTTTAACTATTACAGCGCTCTGATCTGTTAGCTCCCAGCATTGGCAAAATATGACTTGCAACTTAGTTGGTGAGAGTCTGTGGGATCCTCAAAGCTGATATCTCTCCCCATTGTCTCTCAAGTATGTGCAGGGATGTTCTGATTTGGGAGCTATTGTCTTCTTCCTGGTGACAGTGTCCGTTGCTTTAAAGTATTATAGGCACATAAAAACCTGCCACTCACTCTAATATAGTTATGTAATCTATCTCAATAACTAGGGCTTTTTTATATGAACACTTTAGGTTATTAAACTTTGTTGTGGCACAGAGGGTTCCCCCCCCCCATCTATAGTCCTACCTGCCCCAATTATCTTTAGTTAGTTATAGCAGGGAGATCCTCTTTGTGGGCCCCTTATTTTCTTTCCTTGACTGATGTACAAAACAGATCTGTCAGCCAGAGAGATGCCAGTTATCTTCAGCCCATAATCCCTTTAAAATCTTTCCCAGTTCACTGGCACTCACTCAGCCTTTGTTCCCAAGAGACTAATAGCTATATTTAGTACGTTAACTTTTTTATTTATATATGAAACCCTTTTCCTCAGCATCTGGGTGTCTTGCACATGATTAAAAAAAAAACTCTTCATAAAAAATTACAATGGATTGGTTTCTAAGAGCAAAACACAAAGGGCCAAATTCTGCCCTAAGCCATATATCAATGGGAATGTATATTCTTTGTGCGTACCTGGGGGCAGAATAGTAATAGCCCCATATAATGCAATATCACGATTGCATAGTGTAAAGTTACTAAATGTTACTGTACAATTTTATAAGGAGATCTTAAGACAGCCTCTAATTTTGCACCCAAAATCAGTTGCTGGCTCAATTAGACTTCAAACCACCTGATTATGCACATGAATCAGGTAAATATCTAAATACTACCTTTTGTGCACGCAGGTGATTGTAGTTCAAACTTGGAGCATGTTTAAGAAAAAAAATTGCTTGAGTCACACAGCAGTAGAAGCAGTGTTTGAGGAGAAACTGCAGTCAGAGGAATCTGGTAGGGAACTTGCACACAAAACTTTTTTGCTGGCTGGCGTTTTGCAAGTAATGTGCACCATCTGTGAGACAGATATCAGCTGCACTTTGCTTTTGCCAGCCAACATCCCTAGTCAAGAGCGTACATATTTCTAAATAAATTAGACTGGGAATATAGCAATATGTGTCAACTCATTGCTATTCCAATGAGGAAAAAGCCAATCCTGGAGGCCAGATATTTGTGCACTCTAGGAGTCCAGGACAAGATTATGCAAAACTGTTTCTGGCTCATCCCTAACACAGCATTAGGCTTGCAGAAGGAAGCCAATGACCATAAATGAATATCAAATCTAGGTATTAGTAGGTGCTGTTGTGTTGCTATTTGTTTTAAAAGTACCGTACCATATCTCAATGGACTTTCATGCTACCTTCACCACTAATAAATAAATAACTATTAATTTGATAAACAAACCTAATGGTGGGCAAAATGGCGTAACATAGAGATATTTGCCAAATGCTATTTGAACATTGACTGTAGTTTCTAACGGTGCATTTGTTTTGACATTTTGTTCAATGAGAACTGACATGGTTATTAAAAGAACAAGCAAATATCGCTGAGCATCAAGCTGAATATAAAATAGCTGCATTCTCTCTAGAGAATGGCCAAACACAGTTGGAAAGAGTCGGGTATCTCACACATCATGTTCAGAGGCCTGTGCATATTTCAGGTATTTTTTGCACTTAACATGTGTGACAAAGTTCCTCCTCTACCTTGGTGAGTCCTGCGCTTATTGGCGGATTTTGATCGCCTCAGAGATCTTCCCCTCTGGTAGAACCCACAGTCAAATTCCTCCTGTGTCTGATCAGGAGTTGGGAGGTTTGGGGGGAACCCGGGCCCGCCCTCTACTCCGGGTTCCAGCCCAGGGCCCTGTGGATTGCAGTTGTCTATAGGGTTTCCTGTAACAGCTGTGTGACAGCTACAACTCCCTGGGCTACTTCCCCATGGCCTCCTCCCAACACCTTCTTTACGCTTACTGCAGGACCTTCCTCCTGATGGTCTGCTGATGCTTGTACTCCTCAGTCCTTCAACTCTTCTCCCTCTCAACTCCTTGTGTGCCTCTTCCTCCCAGCTCCTCGCACACCACACCACAAACTAAAGTGAGCTCCTCTTTTAAACCCAGGTGCCCTGATTAGCCTGCCTGTCTTAATTGATTCTAGCAGGTTCTTCTTAATTGGCTCCAGGTGTCCTAATTAGCCTGCCTGCCTGAAATTGGTTCCAGAAAGTTCCTGCTTGTTCTAGTGCAGCCCCTGCTCTGGTGACTCAGGGAACAGAAAACTATTAATCCAATAGCCAGTATATTTGCCTTCTATGAGATTTCTGTATCCCACTTGTCTGGGTCTGTCACACATGCTTTGGCTTTAAGATTTTGGAGTGTCTCAACAAAGATAGAGACTAACAAATGTATTTGGGCATAAGCTTTCATGGGCTAAACCCACTTCATCAGATGCATAGATGAAGTGGGTTTTAGCCCACGAAAGCTTATGCCCAAATAAATTTATTAGTCTCTAAGGTGTGTGGCAAATTGCTGGCACTACTATGAGGGTCCCGCACTTTCTTCTTCTGGGGGGTTTTCAGGGTGCCATTTCTTGCCCCTGAACTGGGGTATCAGCTGTCCCACTAGTATCCAAGAGAAGGGGAATGGAGAGGGAGGGACCCAGGCCCGCCCTCTACTCTGGGTCCCAGCCCAGGGGCCCTAGGTTAGTGGGTAAACCACTTGTACTAATGATACTTTCCCCTGGGCTCCTTCCCTCTCCTGCTTGTGGGGCTTCCTGCCTTCCCTCTGCACAAGCCAGGTGTCCCTTTACCTTGGGTCTTGGTCTTCTTAGCCCGCCACAGCACTTCTCCAAACTCTCCTCTGCTTTCCTCCAAACTGCTCTGCTCCAACTCCTTCCTCCTCCTCCCGTCTGCCTGAAGCAGGGGGTTTTATTAGGTTCCTGAGAGGGCCTTAATTGACTGCAGGTGCTCCAATTAGCCTGTAGCCACCCTCCCTAGTCTCCAGGGAACCACGCCTTAATTAACCTAGGGCTTATATATTTCTCCTTTCACACTCTACTACTGCTGCTTCTCCCTGGCCCTCCTGTATCACAGGTGCCACAAGTACTCCTCGTTCTTTTTGCAAATACAGATTAACACGGCTACCTCTCTGAAACCTGTCAACAAAGATAGTCTTTGGGGCCTGTTGTATTAATTTAGATGGAATATATGTGTCTAAATTGTTAATATAACCCTGTAGCTGTCCAATATACAACAGTTTTAAACAAAGGTCAGGATTTAGAATACAGAGTCCTCAGCCTGCTTAGTACCATGGCAAATAGCATTTAAAAAAATTTAAACTTTTTTATTAAAGATACAGGAAAAAGAAGGGAAAGCAGTTAAAGCATTTGAAATGTAAAGTATTAAGTAAAGCTTTAATTTTAAAAACATCCCTGGTTTCCTTTTCCTTCAGCTGGAGAGTTTTCTGAAAGAAACTCCCACTGTCTGACAGTCTCTCAGATGGTATTAAAGATGGCAATAACTGTCCTTTTAGGGGACAGGAGAAGTAATTCGTCAAGCCGGGCTGGAGATGTTGTTAAAGTCTGATCGTTCTTCTTCTAAGACAAAACAAGACAAACATACACAAAAGGGGGGAGAAAAGAACACCAATTAGAAAATACAACTTCTGTGTCTGGTGTTGACTTTTACTTGCAACCTTACTGCTGGAGAAACACAGGCATGGCACACAATTGTATCAGCTACTCTGAGATTTGGCAAACTTGATCTAGCATCGGGCAGTTTGGGGCATTGCTTTTAACTGACTCTGGTCATAGGAGACATCGATGTTGCAGGATATTGAAGTCTTGGCCAGATCATCCAGACTCTTATTAAATAGAAGGCAAAAGGAGAGAGGTAGGAAAGAGAAGAAATAAGGTGGGAAAGATAAAAGGACACATGGAAGGAGGGGGGTGATGAAGTCTCACATCCCAGATGGTTGGGACTTAGCCACAGCCGGTGGAAGTGGCAGCGTCATCTGGGTCCCCTCTCTGGCCCAGCCTAGTCAGGATGTCTCTCAGGATTAGGATGATGAAGGCCCAGCAATGTTACAGTGGAGACAATGCGGTGGTGAAGGTTGCTCCTTTCTGTTCTTTCAGTGAGCCAGTATCCCCCTACACATCCTCCATATTTCCCCCTCTCCCCAAAGTCTTTTTTTAAGGACCCCGGAAGAGAGTGATGAGTGGAATAGCACATCCCCTCATTATTGTGGCCACCGATAGGCTTAATTTCTGACACACCAGTTTTGGTTCATTGACTTCTGATTCCACACTTCATTTGTTTACCAGGCATGATTTTAACACAGTCCTTGAATTACATCAATAGGTGTCATGCTGACTAGAGTGGCTCGTGACAGAGAGTGCCAACCTCAGAGCAGACTGTCAAAAGCACGGCAAATACCCCAAACTGGTGGTATGTCTATAATTAGATTTCAGCAGCCCAGTAACAAATATGAACTCCTGGATCACTGTAACTATCTTACCATGGAGTCCCAGACAGTCCCCTTGGGCTCTCTAGTATAGCTTGCAACCCAGGCAAGCTGGATTTAGTCATAGTCAGTTATACAAAAAAGAAAAAGAAAAAAAATCACAAAATATTCAGGTTGCTTCCTATCCCAAGAGACCAGTTACTTACCTCTGATCAATTTGAACTTTAGTTCTCACACCAAAGATAATGCCAATCCTATAGTAAACTAATTAAAAACGTAAGAACATAAGAATGGCCATACTGGGTCAGACCAAAGGTCCATCCAGCCCAGTATCCTGTCCACCAACAATGGCCAATGCCAGGTGCCCCGGAGTGAGTTGACCTAACAGGTAATGATCAAGTGATCTCTTTCCTGCCATCCATCACCCCCCTCTGACAAACAGAGGCTAAGGACACCATTCCTTACCCATCCGATCCTAGTTAATAGCCATTAAGGATTTATTAACTAGGAAAAAGAAATGAAAGTTATTTATAGGTTAAAAAACAGACAACATATGTATATAAATGAGTTTAGTGTATGGTTCCAAAAGGTAACAGAGATGTATCAATCTGTCAGCAATGATTGTCCTGTTAGGGCTAACCCAGGTTGACTCGGGGGATCTCTGCCTTTTTGTTTCTCAGCTTCAACCCTTGTAAGAGTCCAAACAGCAAAGAAATGAAAAATCTTCATGTCGGCTATCTTTATTTCCCTTTTCCAGAATTCTAATTGACGAGACATGCTTTCTCTCACCTAGCACCTTCATGGCTGTAAGACACCATTAAACCAGCTTTTGTGCTGTGATGTTCTACAATGGCCCATTTAATTTTGATAGTTCTTCTGGATACACAGGGGAACCACTTTTCCTGCCTATTTTCACAAGTTCAGAGCAGGTATTTTTACAATTATAATGCAAAATAATTACCTTACAGCATGATTTACAGAGATTACAGGTAAGATTAATGCATGCAGCAATTTACAAGCATTTCATAGAGTCTAAATACATTCTTACACGTTCAACACCTATCTTAAACAATGTTAACATATAGGTGAGCTGGTCTGGTTTCCAGCTATGAATTTGTCAGTGCTGAGTTGACACCTTCAGACTTCGCAAGAGCTGGCAACTGATTTACAGGTGTCATAGTAGGCCTTTTTGTTTATGCTAATGCAGTCTTTCAGTCTCCCTTTTGTACCTTCTCCCATCAACATTTGTTATGAGACTTTATAAACTTTTATTCACTTTCCCACAATTAGGCTCACAAGTTGGGTAAATTTGTAGGCCCAGTTATTACAACAGGCCACATTAACCACATGAAGTTATGTCATAGATCAGGGGTAGGCAACCTATGGCACAAGTGCCAAAGGCAGCACGCAAGCTGATTTTCAGTGGCACTCACACTACCTGTGTCCTGGCCACCGGTCTGGGGGGCTTTCCAGTTTAATTTAATTTTAAGTGAAGCTTCTTAAACATTTAAAAAACCTTATTTACTTTACATACAACAATAGTTTAGTTATATATTAAAGACATAGAAAGAGACCTTCTAAAAATGTTAAAATGTATTACTGGCTGGCACGCGAAACCTTACATTAGAGTGAATAAATGAAGACTCGGCACACCACTTCTGAAAGGTTGCCGACCCCTGTCATAGATAGTCATACTGAGGAAAACTGATCCCTAGTGAAACTTCTCTGAAATCAGAGGAGTCAAACTCAGGATGAGTTTGGCTAAGATTTCCAAGGCAGCCAGTGACTTTAAGTGCTCCAGTGTGCCCACCTTTTGGAGCTTTAGCACTATGTAGGAAGTCAACAATTATGAACTTTGAGGGGAAGGGTGGTTGGAAGCCAATTCTGAATCTGGATACAAATTTGCAATTGGCTATTTCTATAATGAGCTGGCTCAAAACACGAGGTATGAACATTCTCAAACTTTGATGTTCAAAATTAGGATCTGGAACCAAATTTTGCAGTTTGTGCTTATCTCTGACTGTGTCTGCATTTCATTAGGATGAGAAGACATGAATGTGCAATGTCATCATGTTGGTGCCATTCGGATACAATAATACAACATTGCAATGCCTGTAATAAGTTTGGGGTGCCTTTTCACTGCAAACGGAACAGACCTGTGAAAATTAGGACTGCCTGTGAAGCTTTGGTATGGTGATAGCTGGACTATAATTACTTCTCACACGTACAGATATTGCAGGAACCTAAAGTAGACCTTGCATCTTCCTGGTTTAGATGTCATTATGATTTTTGTGATCATTCATAATGTTAAAAAAGTCCAAAGCTAAGATAAAGCTATAGCTAGGGGGACAGAGAAAATTAGGAGGCTTAAGAATTCCTGGGACTTCCCTCATACAGGTATTATCCTTGGTTTTATATTGAGTGATTGTGTAGAAAATATACGTGAAACTGATATCATTAGATGAAATAGTGCCTGAAGAACTATTTAGATTTTTGAGCCAGATCCTCAGCTGGGATAAATCAGCATAGCTCCATTGAAGTCAAAGGTATGCCAGTGTACCCCACCTGACCCAGTGGTTTCATTTTAGGTGTTTAATCTGAACTGTATTCTATTTTTTAAATTTTAGGGCACCCTGACTGTTTCTATTAGGAAGGGAAGCTAATAAATGGGATTATATTATGTTTTTTAGAGGTAAATGCAAATGTGAAGGAATAATGGAGCAAATATATGGAGTGGTCATATCAGGGGTAAGGCTATGTGTGAAAGAAAACATATAATAGGTTAACTTGCTGCACTTACTACCTTTCATGTTGTTCCTTTAAAATCAGATGATGAAAATGAGAAAGAGGTTTTGAAGTGGAAAATGAGAAAGAGGATTTGATCCAGTGAGGTAATTCTCTACTGTGTTGAACCATTCGCATAACAGTTTAACAACCTTTGCATCACTTTAATAAATAAGTCTGTTTGTGAGATATACCATATTACAGAGGGGGAAATGCTAATTATTTAATAGTGTGTAATAATAGTGCTGCTTCCAATATCCTCACATTAATTATTAGTCATCTTTTTTTTCTCATTTTTGTTTCCATGAATTATACTATGCTGTTTTGAACAGAGATTGCTTCCTCTTTTGGATTTCACAGCTCTCCAGGGTACAGCAGAGAGTGAATCAGTTATGCCCAGCATGCAAACATTAAACAAACAAGAGAGCCATAGAAGTTATTTTGGTATTCTCTTGATTGATGGCATAATTTCAGCAAAATATCCCATGTGACGAGTGCAAAACTCATCTGTGCATCAGGTTTTAAATTGGACCTATTGTAAAAGACAGTAGGTATGTCATACATACAATTTTGTTGCAGGGTATTGATTTGTGTTGGGAAACGATGTCAAAGATCGTATGTGACTCAAAAAATATTGAGTGAGGAAAAGAAAAAGGAAAATAATAATAGTACTTGACACATATCATCCAAAGTTCTCAAGGTGCATTAATGAAGTTTCACAATACTCCTATGATATAGATAAGTATTACCCTTCTCATTTACCTGTGTGTACACTCAGGATAAAGAAACTTGCCCAAAGTCACACTACCTGTGAATGCCAGAGCTGGAGAATATACTAGCGGTCCTTACTTCTGTTCCTATGATCTAATCCAGTGGTTCTCAAACTTTTTTTTCGTGGACCACTTGAAAATTGCTGAGGATCTCAGTGAACCACTTAATGATCTTTCCAAATGTTGTTTGTACCATTAGCCAACTATTGTAAAGCACTTTGGATAAAAGCACTATATACAAAAAACTTAATAATAATTAACTTTTTTTGTTCTACAAATGAAAGCACACAACTCGTATTTTAATATCAGTAGTCTTACCTTTGGAATGCGATGGATGTGCCCTCTCTGACACCATGGCAGCCCCCGAGCTGGGGCTGGGAAGGAGCGGGGGTCTCTCCCCCACCACAGCAGCCACTGAGCTGAGGCTGGGGAGGAGCGGGGGGGTCTCTCCCCCGCAGCCGCAGCCCTGGAGCTGGAGAAAGTCACCTCTTTCTCTGGCCGCTTCAGCCTGCACAACCCCAATTCCCCCCACCCCCTCTCTCACCCCACTGCCCCCTCCCACCTATCCGCTATTCCCCCCAAAGCCACCACCTCACCTTACATGTGCATCTTCTCCAGGGTCCAGACACCTAATTAGTGGAGCCACACCTGCACAGCTCCACTAATTAGGTGGGTGGCCCTTCATTCTCTTGTGTGCAGCTACCCAGGTGTGCACCTTAGAGGGAACTATCCGCGGACCACCTGAATGGAGCTCATGGACGACTGGTGGTCCGTGGACCACAGTTTGAGAACCTCTGATCTAATCCATTGGTTCTCAACCTTTTTGAGCTCAGGACTCATTTGCAATCATTTATGGCCTTTCCTGACCCAGTAAATAGTCTGGGGGTGGAGGCTTTTGGTAGTTTCAGTTGTATCCTGCCACACGGTGGGGTTGGGTCCTGCCGGGCACTCACCACACAGCTGCAGCTCCTGTGCTGTGGGGCTGGCAGGGCTTGGCTCTCCACTTTGGGTGTTGCAATCTCTGGGGTTGCAGTGCTGCTCAGGTTTGGCCCCGCCCCGCTGACTGGACCAAATTTGTGTGAGTGGAGTTGTGACTTGGCTCATGGGATTGCAGTGCCACTCACTCGAGTTTGGTGTCTCCTGCTATCATGACGGCTGAGCTAAACCTGAGTGGTGCTGGGACCCCAGAGATTGCAGTGCCTACAGCAGGGAGGTGAGCCTAGTCAGCAGTGCCGTAACAAGGCATTTTAGTGCCTGGGGTGAGCAAGCATATTTGTGCCCCCTACTAGAGCCCTGCATGGGACTATTTTTTTTAATTCTGATCCCATCTTGCCACTCCCTACTGCTCCTGCATTGTTTGTTGAATTTGTATCCCGCTTCTGCTATTATGGCAGCAGGTCCTGACTGGAGAGCGGCGACTGCTGGCCAGGCACCCAGCTCTGCAGAGCTCTATCCCCTACCATTTTTTGTCATTTTTCCACCACATTTTTCTGCACTCCCACGTGGCTTTGCGCCTTGGGCGGCTGCCCTGTTCGCTCAGCCTTGCCAGCCATGTTATGGCCTTGCCAGCCAGCCATGTGGGACAGAAACCACATGGGGCTGCCCCACGGCCTTTTGAAACATTCTGGCAACCCGATTTTGGGTCCCAACCTACAGGTTGAGAAAGCCTGATGTTATTAACAGTCTTTCATAAATGTTAACAGAGCCTTTAACTTCCTATACACTCTTGGGATACTTTCTCCTCTTAGTAATGAGAATTATTGAAAATGATTATATCTATATTAACATCTTAGATTGTACATGAACTTTTTGATGATCAGTCCCGCGTCAGAAATAAAAATGTCTCAGAGAAGATAAACCACGGACGCATTCAACCTTCACATATATTTCATCTTAAAATGCAATATATGATTCTGAATAAGAATGACCATATTGGAGTTTCTTTAATTCTATTTTTTTATTTTATAAGATGACTAACTGTTTCCAAATTGCTTTTCTCTATTGATACTTCCTCAGTTTGGATAATGTCTCTTTTTCTGCTGGCTCTAAAATAGAAAAATCTTTATGAAATCTAATGAAGACCTTTAAACGGATCTACAATATGTGCCTGTAATGAATCTAGCAATGGTGGTGTTACTCATAGATCAGTTATACTTGTTTTATAATAATCTCAGTGACCTTGAAAGCTCAGCTATGTGCCTGATCCATTGTGTGATCTGACTAAAAACAGCCATTAACTATGCCTTTCTGAAATTATAAATTGTTATATCAGTTATCTTTTTCTCCATGTGTAAATTATGATAATATATGTGGCATTACCCAGGATACAATCTGGACAAATGGACAGCTGTTTCCCCTCAATTCCCCAAACTGGGGTGCCTTTTACACTGCTTTGCTGTGAAAGCAACCAAGTCTGGTCTGCTCACACCCAGCCTCCAACATGTAAATCACTCCCAGCTATACTGTATGAGTGCTATAGACAGCCACTCATGAATTACACTGCAAGGCAACACCAGCAAATGTGTGTCTTGTACTGCCCAGCATGTTCCTGGAACATATAAAGTCCATAATTTATCAATAGAAAATGATGTGCACAAATCTTATCCCAAATGGAGTTTCCCAAACACTTCAATCCAAACACACCGGTTTAGATAAAACAACAAAACACATTTATTAATTACAGAAATATAGATTTTCAGTGACAACTAGTAATGAGGCATACAAGTCAGAATTGGTTACAAGGAAATAAAAGGTAAACGCAACTAACACCTAATTTAACAATCTACGTGAATACAAAGTAAAGGTCTCTCTCACCACATGTTCCAGCAGTCTTACTGCCTGAACCTCTTTCGGTCAGATCTCCCCCCACCCCCAGTCCAATGCTGCTTCATTCGTTCTTCAGGTGTTGATAGGGTTGCCAACCCTCCAGGATTGTCCTGGAGTCTCCAGGAATTAAAGCTTAATCATTAAGTAAAGATTATGTCATGTGATTAAATATCCAGGAATACGTCCAACCAAAATTGGCAACCATAGGTATTGATGATGCCATGGGTAGAGAGCAAGGGAGAGATGATTTGGGGTGTCTGTCCTTTCCCTTGCACAAGAATCAACTCCAGCTGATGTTCAGGAGAGAGAAAGTCTGTGTGGCCAGGAAACTTAAACTGCTTCTTTCTCAAAATGTAAATTTTCTGCCCACACCCTCTCTCATGATGAAGAGTGGCCACTTACTCTGGTGATGGTCCATTTGATATTGTTAACACCTGGATGAGGCGTCAGCTGGCCTTTTGTCTCTGGGGAACTTGTTTGTTCCCCAGAACTGCCCTCCAGAACATGTTGGAACATGTCTTGGTAAATTATACAGTGGAATCCTATATCTTTACAATGTTGCCATGCATATTTTACCAGGACCATAATCATCAGCAACTCATGAGTTTTCAAAAGATACTTTACACAGTATGCTTTGTATAAAATTTAACATTATCTTGTAAAAGGGGTGAACATAGAGGTACAGACTGTCACAATGTAACATCAATCTAATATTAGTGAAAATATTATATGTAACCATCAAGCAAAGTGGTGTACATATTATAGCTGGAGCTGCTAGAACCACCTGTTATTGAAATTGCCTGATACTTCCTGTTATAAAACTCTGTTTTCAGTTGCTTATAACTTCAGCCAAAATAGTTCAGCTATTTTGGAGAATAAGGCTCATGAAAATATGTTGTTTTGCCCATGTTAAAAAATTCTAGTGAACTTTTATTTGAAAAGTTCTAGCACCCCCATGTGTTGGAGCAGGGATTTGAAATTTGGTAGAGGGTGGTCTCTGTATCAGGGATGAGGCCTTTTGCCATCCCTGTGAAGATCTGTCTAAATCTGGACAAGTTATAACCCTTTGAAAAATCTCAGTTCTCACAAGCTCAGTGGAGACTTCATAGAATGTCACAGCTAAAAACTCTGACAATTCCATCCGCATTGAGCATGCTCCAGCTCATAACTGTAGGAGGCTGCACAGAACTTCCTCTGCAATTGCAGTTCTTGGCTGCAGCAGGCCAGGACGGAGATGGGCACCAGAAGTGACAGTAGTATTTCTGTCTCTTCTGTGCTCTCAATGACCCCCTTTTGGTATCCAGGCAACAGGGAGGAAGTAGTTGCCTGATTCAAAAGCAGAGAGGACAAGATCCAGTGTGGGGAGAGCAAGAGGAGTAGATTGGACAAGGATCCCAGGGTGGGAACACCTAACTGGGACTGGAGACTGGCACTGGCTGGCAAGGAGACTGTGACTGGGAGCTGGGGATGGAAATGGGAGGTGAGATGGAGGGGAGAATGGGAGCCGATGAGTAAGGGAGGAGGAAAGATTGAGATCACATGAGGAGCTGGCAGGGGAGACTAGGACTGGCTGGGCAATGAGACTGGGACTGGGAATGACTGATGTGTAGGGAAAGGAGACAGATCTGATGATGAGCCTGTGTGCAGGGGGACAACTGGGACTGTCTGGGCAAAGAGACTGTCACAAATCACTGGGGAAGGTGATTGGACAAGGAGCTCAGGAAGGGAGACTGGGACTGAATATCAATGGGTATGGAGAAAATGGAGAGGAGCAGAGACAAAAATGGATGAGGTGCTGGCACAGGGGGAACTGGGATTGAGTGGGCAAGGAAACTGAAGACAAGGAGGTGGGGGGACTGGGAATGGCTGGGCAAAGAAACTTGGACTGGTATCAGTGGACGTAAGACTAGAATTGGGAGCTGGGGGATGGATTGGAGGGACTAGGGGAGGCGATGGGGGAAAAAGGAGTCATATTTATAGGGGGAATGGACAGAAGAGTCTGTGTTCACTGGAGAACACTCCCCTCCAGAGCCTAGAATGGAAACTCTGGTTTCTGAGTTTCACCGTTCCTCTGCTGTCAGCAAATACCTAAGGAACCCATTAACTTAAGTGGCAGAGGTCTGTGCAGTGGATCAAAAAGTTCCAATGCTCCTTATGAATCATGTGGCTGTCAATATGCTGCCGTATGATGGAATTTCTGTTTTTCAATTCGCTATTTTTAAAACCTAGGAAATTACACAGAAAAAAACCATGTTAAAAGAACATTATTAACATTAAGGCACAACCTTAATTCAACCCCTTGTGGGTATGCATTATGATACAGTCTTCAATTACATGATCACATACTCTTGTTTTTCCTCAGGCCCCCTGCCAATGGCTGCAGTAATAGCAAAACTGTTGGTCAGGTAGTACACAAATAAAGGAACCAAAGAAAAACGAGGAGGGAATCAGTGCTCATATATAGGCAGCATAATTAGTTATTCTTTAGCTGCACATTTACCAGCATCTTATACCTTTCCAAACTGGCATGCGGTTGTTGAAGCAGCAGAAGTATAGATCTTCCTCCTCTTCTAAAAGCAGAGGCAGCACTCTATTTGATTTCTCTCATGCCCGTTCTCTCCAGCACTTCATCAGAGGTCACCAGATGGCTCAAGTGGCTGTTGTTCATTCTTCTCTGTTTCAGCAGGGATGAGAAGAGCAACTGATAACAGGTGGGAAAGGAATAACATAGGAGAAAAGCAAGGTATTTGGGGTGAGGATATGGGATTAGGGTTGACCAGTTGAAGTATCGTAATTAGACAGATGCTTGGAGACCTGAGAGTAGGACACAGGATTAAAATGGAACACAGTAGGCAGTGGAGAAGGAGGGGAGCTGTGGAGGGAGAGGTCTTATTGGACCCTGCCTATTTTGCCTTTAAATAAGTTAGCAAGGTTCTGACCAGGGAGAAAGAGAAGGCAACAGGTATGGAAGGGGAAGAAAGTTCAAGTTGGAGAGCCAGATATGTCAAGAAACAGTAGCATGATAGTGGATAAGAGAGGGGAAGGAGGAGAAGGTCAGGAGAAGGGCAGAGCTGAAGAAAGAAAAGACAGTGTTTATCATAAAGGAAGTTGGCATGGCAATAGGATTTCCTGCGGAAAGGCACAGCACAGCAAGAGCAGAAGCGGAGGTGAAGAAGGCAAAGACAGGGCTAAAGCTGGCCTTAGTGGGGAAGACCAAGAGATAGGTGCAGGGCCGGCGCTATAACTAGGCGACCCTAGGCGGTCGCCAAGGGCGCCAAGATGTGGGGGGAGGCGGGTGGCTGCCTCCCGGCTCCCCGCTCAGCGCCTGAGTGGGGAGCCGCGGGGCAACCGCGGCGAGCCGCTCCCCTGCCCCCGGCTCCCCGTGGGTTGTGGTGGGGCGGGGAGGCTGAGCTCCTGCAGGCGGGGGAGCTGGCTGCGGGGGGCGGCATTGGGGGGGGCAGCGCAGGGCTGGTGCAAGGAAGTTTCACCTTGGGCGCAAAACTTCCTTGCACCAGCCCTGGATAGGTGATAGGAGCAAAGTCATCTGGTGTAGAAGACAGGTAGCAACCAAGGGATTAAACAGGTGGAGGACACATAGGGAAGTGAAGAAAGATTCAAGGCAGCAGAGAAATCAAAGCAGCTGAAAGCAACAGAGGAAGACCAAGTCAAAAGAGTGACCATAATGATAAGCAGGAGAGTCAGCACATATTGCCTTTGATGGTCTCGCAATCAGTATTACAATATGGAAACTTACTATAAAAATATGAACATTGGTATGACAGTTCCTCATCATGACTCCATGTCAGCAAAATACTTACACACCCGCTTACATGCCATGAAAGTCAATGGGGCTAAAATATGTTTGTAACATTAAGCACTTGCTTAGAGGCTTGATATTCAAAAGTACCTAGCAGTATTAGGGCCTAACCCCCATAGGCACCTTACTCTGCTAGTCACATCTGAAAATCTCCTGAATAGGAACAGTTTGTTGATCAGGGCCTATCTGCTGACTTTGAAATGGGCCTTTTAACTAAATTTTCTCATTTTTTGCCTTATACGCTTTTAAGCGCGAGCTCTCGCCAGTTCCCGTGTGCTCCAGACCTTTATGGCATTTCAGTTAACTACGTGTTTTTGGTATCCATGCAAACTTTGAAAATGCAAATGATATACACAAAAGGCTCTGAATAGCTCTTTTGGAACCATTGTAGACGATTGTATAAATATGCACCTTTTTCAAAGTGATATTTTGACACAGTGGATTTCAGCAGCTGCTCCAGAGCCTCTGTGGTGTATTGTGCGAAACCTGCCTTCTGTACTTCATGCCTCATTTCCTTTCATTTGACATTGTGTATATTTGTGGAATAATCAGTAAAAACATATCGTCGTTAAAAATGTTTACAGTTCTGTCCTAGTGGGGATAGCAATAAGAGAGTAAGGGCAAAAAACCCCAGGTCATTTAACAGAAAAAATGGCACAAGGACGCCCTTCAAAGAAGCCTCATGAGGAACTCTGAAAAACATGCTGTTGAGAAACCATTTGGCTTTTGTCAGATTTTCATTTTTGTTTTGTTCCTAATTTTTATACTGGATTTTTTTATATACTGGATATTTGCATGAAGACAGGCAGCCAACTTCTGCTCTCATTTACACTGGCATAAATCTGGAATTCAGCAGAGTAACTGTGAATTAAAGACAGTGTAAGGAAGAGCAGAATTTTGCCCACTATCTTTGTTTCTTCAAAATTCATCTAATACCTGCTGTTTATTCCTTACCTGAAATCCTAGTATCCCCGACTGGATTCCTGGGTGTATTTCAAAGCAGTTGTCCTGGGTGTTAGAGTGAATTTCACCCATCGTGCATTGCACATTGATTGTGGAACCAACCTGGTTTGCACTGACCATTAATGGAAACGCCTATAATAACTTTTTTAGGAAATGAAGGAAGCAGAGTCTTTTAGTTAATACATAGGACTGGTAGTCAGAAGAACATGGTTCATTCCCAGGTTCTGCAGCAGATTTCCTGTTGACACTGAGCAAACCACTTAAACCTTTCTGTGCCTCATGGTGAGCATGCCACCTAGATCACAGAGGTGTTGTGAACAGAAAAGAGCTGTGGTTGGAAGGTACTACTGAAGTGCAAAGTGTTGTTATTTGAGAAACAGCAAAAGAGCTTCCGGTTTTTTTATCCAAACCATCGGAGTAGACAAAACAAGTGGGTACAATATGCTTTTGCAGCATGTAATTTTTTAAGAATGTGCTGTATGAGATGCTGTTGTTACCATGGTTACAGTATCCATCTAGGGAAATGTATGTCCTAAAATGCCATTATGAAATAAATAAAATATAACTAATAGCCTAAAAACCCAATGGCATGTGTTTTTTAGCATGGTGGGATTTGATTTAGTTTTTTGCCATTTTGTGACTCTTAATACTTATGAAAGTGATAGACTGAAAGAACTAGCTAGAAAATGCTAGTGTGACCAGATAGTGTTTGGATGACCTCCAATGAACATCTAAATGCTTCTGGACACGGTGTGGTAATTCAGTAGATGGCATTCTTCCCTGGTGTCAAAACGAAACCTGTGGACCAGCATGGTTCTGGAGCACTGCACTGCTGGAAAAGACATCAAACCAAAGCCCTTCACACAAGAATGGGAATATTAAATCCCAGTGTCCTGGCCACTAGGTGAAATCCCGCCCCACTCCTAACCTACAGGCAGGGTACATGGCGGCAGTACAGCCTTTCAACGCAATTGCATGGGATGAGTAGGTCAATGAATCCGCATAATCATGAATTCTGTGGTGGTGGTGGTGGTGGTATGGTTATTTATTAATTATTTACATGGCAGCAGCACTTAGGGTACGTCTATACTTCCCTCCGGGTTCGGCGGTAAGCAATCCATCTTCTAGGATTGATTTATCGCATCTTGTCTAGACACGATAAATCGATCCCAGAGCCACTCCCCGTCGACACCGGAACTCCTGCTCGCCGAGAGGAGTACGCGGAGTCGACGGGGGAGCCTGTCTGCACCGCGTGGACCCGAGGTAAGTGTGTTTCAGTTCGAACTAAGATACTTCGACTTCAGCTACGCTATTCACGTAGCTGAAGTCACGTATCTTAGTTCGAACTGTGGGGTTAGTGTGGACCAGCCCTTAGAGACCTCAGTCAGGGATCAGGGCCTTGCTGTCATAGGCATTGTATATACATAAAGCAACAAGATGATACCTCTAGCTTGCCTGCATCACTGTTCCCCTTGTCCTCCTACTCAAGTCCATTGTTGGTCATAGGTGGTGTGAAGGGCCTTGCACCGGTCTTTAGCACTAGGGTGAATTTCTCCCTCTTGTGAATAAACACCAGGATTTCAAGCCAATGTGGGGAATGTGCTCAACTTCTTGATAGGTAAACTTGAATGTGTAATATGAGCATTTGTTTTTTATAGCAATGAGAGGATCCCATGGTAGAAGAACATGTATATACAATATATACATCAGAAAGAAATTGGGGTAGAAGCCACATGTCTCTAAAGATCTCCTATGCTGCCTAAGAACTTGTACCTGGCAGGATGAGACTTTGGAGACAGTCAGCATTTGATAGTTCAAGCTAAACAATTTTTTAAAAGGGAATATGCCTAAAATATGTAATAATAGTCATCAAAAATCAGGGAAAAAATCACAAGCTGGAAGCCCTAATTAAATTTGTCAACTTGCTTCTGTTATCTGAACACATTATAACATAAGCAAAGAATTTACCTCAAAGAATCTGTGCCAGTTTCATTTACCAGCCCTATAAATTACACAACCAATGAAATGCAATGAGATTAAAGACTCTGAACTATTCGATTTTCTCACACATGAGTGAGTGGCTGCTGAGCACATTGATGACACATCAGTGTTGAATAACTAGGATAATATAGAATTCTAGAAATGTGGCACAGCTGACAATACTGGAGAGATAAACCAGTGAACATTCCATGGGTTTATTTTACAATGGAAGGCGCGTGTATGCATAAATACATATTTTATAAGTGTGCTAATTAATTTGCTTTATAACCCTATCAACTTCAAGAACCTGGGGGCTAATTTGTTCATGTCTCTCATTTTTAAAATGTGTAGCATCTCTGTAAACTGAAAGCTAGTCACTGCACTGGGCTGTAAAAGAAAAATTTCCAAACTATTCTATATATCCGCGACAGCCAGCACAACCACATTACTAACAGAGGTGTTCAAAAAAAAATTGTTAAGTAGTTTACTGGATGAATATGATTTTTGAATAAAACTATTCAAATTTACTTTCCATTAATCATCTAGCTTATAGAATAGGGTGAGTATTTTGCAAATATCCACCGGTATTAATGTATATTAATTTAAAAATAGTTTTTGAATAAATATTTGAAAAAAAAATTTTATTACGGGCCTGATCCAAAACTCACTGGGGAATCTTTCCATTGACCTCAGTGGGCTTTGGATCTGGCCAGTAGTTGTGCAGCTCTGTTTTCTAAAATAGGCTTCCATGCACTCCTATCAACAATGATATGTCGACATGGCTCTGTGCACATTGAGATTGTCAAAATACAAAGAAATGGCAAGACTGAAATGTTTATATTTAAAGCAAATATCCATGGGCAACATCATAGCTCACCCTACACCTGGATTGGGGAGTAAAGGTGCAAGCTTCCCCCTTTTCCCCTGCCTGAACAACACACATTGCAGCCTTTAATGGGGTTGTTACTCCCTCTGAGTGGACAGAGCTGGGGATTGCAGAGAGTTTGGGCTCTATGCATTTCATGTGCCAGTAGGGTGACCAGATGTCCCAATTTTATATCGGACAGTGCCGATATTTGAGGCTTTTTCTTATATAGAAGCCTATTGCACCCCACCACCTGTCCCGATTTTTCACACTTGCTGTCTGGTCACCCTATGTGCCAGCCTGCATAGCTGAGTCAGCGCAGAGGGTGTCAGTCTCATATTGGTATAGGTCCAGAAGCAGGCTTGTTCTCTCCTGCAGTAAGGACAGTAATTGAGAATCACAATTCCCTCCCCCTCCTTGATCTGCACAACTAGACATTGCCCCTTACTTATGACAGATGTAAACTGACAATCTAGCCCTATGTTTTCACTTCAGACTTATTTACTTCTGTGCCACGTTTCTTTTTACATATAAACAAGGATGTATATTCTGCTAGGCAAACTGTTGGACAGCATGAAAATGACGTGTTGAACTAGTTTTTTAATGTATAGCATTTTAATTCACATAGTAGATCGCATAGGATGGCTTACTTAAATTAATACCAGCGTTTGTATGGTTCATTGAACTTATCAAGTGTTATATCATTGCTAGGTATTATTACTAGTGTTGGGCGAATAAGGCATGATGAATTATCTGTTTGACATATGTCACCCCTTTTTGTTTGTGAATTGTCATTGAAAAGATTGTGATTTTTCCCAGATTTATTCAAAACTACTCATTGAATAACCTCTGTCAGTGATTCTTAGTTTGCAGCTTACTTGTGAGCAATTCTTTGAGTGTTTGATACTGGCAATTTTAGCTGTTTTGACGGCCATGTAGGTCACACGTTATGGTGGATGAGTATAACTCGTAGATTATACTGCAACATGGCCTCAGATTCAGGCTCAAACCCCCCTTCTATCTACACACAGTACTGTCTGACTCAGGCCTGGGCCCCAAGACCCTGCAGGGGTGGAGGGTTGGAGCCTGTGTCTCATGGGAGCTTGGGCCCAAATGCCATTGTTTTGCAGTATGGATGTGGCTTGGGCCCTGAGAATCCACCAATACTATCCCACAGTCCCATGGGCTAGTGTTCTTTGTCCTCTCTATCCGAAGAGTAGTCAATCAACTCCCAGGACATCCCTTGTTCAAGTTTGGCTCTTCCATTTCATTTTGACTGCTGATCTGCAAGCACATTGAACCTTCTCCTGCATTTTCAATGGCTACCAGCCAGAAGAAGTACTTTGCCAAACACGCTGCTTCCTGGTCATGGGAGCACTGCCAGATTTTGGTGAATCTCTGGTTCAAGGCAAGCAAACAGTTTGATTTTAGAAAGAATTCCAGGGATGACCTTGAGTTTCAGAAAATAGTGAAGGAGCTGGCAGTATTGGGGATTCGCCAGACCAGTCACCAGGGCAGGAAGAGGATTAAGCAACTCCAGACTGACTACTGGAAAGCCTCGGATCAGATCCGCACCTCTGTGAACTCATCATCATCCTGCCTCTTTTACTAGGAGTTTGACTGGGGGTTGGGTACTGTGCCAAGAACAGAGCCACCAGAACTTCACAACAGCCTGGTCAGCCAGGATGGCACCCTTCTAACCCCTGAATCCAGCATAGGACTGGAGGAAAGCCAGCAGGCGCCAGATGAATCTACCATAGTGACTGGTGCTGAAACAGATCCCTGAGGAGGCTTTGCCATGGGAGCCGCTGCAGCACATCCTGGGTCCTATGCAGAGGAGCTTTTTGATGCCCTCTAGAGAAGCAGCCTGTTGCAGAACCAGCAGCAGAAATAGTAGAGGCAGAAGTTGCCCCGAAGCCTGACAAGTTTCTGGTTCCATGTTTGTTTTTCTTAATGTAGTAATGGGAGGGATTTATGAGCCAATGCAAAGTTATAACCAGCCAAAGGTAGCAGCATGTATCTGCTAATGGTAGATTCCCCATCAGTGGCTGAGGGTCACCATCACCATCACCACCACCGCATGGAATTCAAAATGGAGACTGGGAAGCACAAACAGTGAAACAAGCATTTTAAAATAAAGTTTTAATAGAAACTCGCACATTATTGCTGTGTGTTAAAAATATGAACCTTATATTGCCTTCCCTGTCACTTCACTGCTCAGTATCAGTCCAATGGTTTAATGAGCTACCTGTATACAGGGAACTGTATGGGGGAGGAGTAGGAAGTATTGTTGTCCTTTTACAAATGCAGTCCATTCAGGCTAAAGGTGATGAAATCATTTGTCTGAAATACAGCTGGGGGATGGAAGGGTTGTATGCGATCCAGAAATGTGCCAGGGGGTGGGGAGGGAGTGGAGTTGTGGAGTAATTTGTGAGTATTAGCATGTGTGTTTGCATACAGTCATAACAGGCTGTATTGGAAGCCGTGGGGAGGCAGTATCTGTGTGGACGCTAATGCAGCCTCCTGTTGATTGTCCCATAAATTTTGGTCCAGTCCCAGCTGCTGATAGCGGCAAACTTTTCCCATAGCAGGAACTCCAGATAGATAGCCACATTTTGGGAAAAGGTATGTTTTTGGGGGCCACATGGGTACGTGACCAACCCACTCCAGTTGTAGATTTGCTGTTCAGTTGTTGCCCTGGATTTG
Source organism: Macrochelys suwanniensis (assembly GCA_033296515.1). NCBI lineage: Eukaryota > Metazoa > Chordata > Testudines > Chelydridae > Macrochelys > Macrochelys suwanniensis. Next base: position 231,769,165 of record CM065775.1, on the reverse strand, counting down.
ACGGGTGTCAAAAATGTGACAAAATGTGATCAAGCTAATTGCAACCATATTATGTGCATTCAGCCACCATGAATTAATGAAATAGAACACCATATGGTTAAGGGTTAATTTGGAGACAGGCTTTCAGAAGCAAGCTCAAAACTAGCTACAGTTTCTGCTAATCAGAATGGGAGGAGGGGACTAACAAGTAAACAATTGAGACTAAAAACCTTGATGGTTGGAATACCTTGAGTCTAGACCCCTTTGATATTAAAAGTTTCTTGAAAGTTAGAAAAGTGATGATACATTAGGAGTCATTATGACCTATGTGTTTTGTAGAAGTTAGTTATAAAAGATTAGCTAATAGAGTGGACTTTGGAGCAGTCCTCTGAAGCCATCCTGAGAGATGTTTTTCCTGACACCCTTTCTCCCTAGTGGTAAGCAACTGGCCACTGTGAACCTGCTGTTAATTACTCAATACCATTCCGGATGTTAGGTAAATATCTGGGATGTTCTAAACCTGTTGCTTATGTTTGTGTGTGCTTAAATCTAATAAACTGCTGTTTTAGACAAAAGCATGCTTACTTGCATGAATCTTATCAGATGGAATTGCTGTGTTCCTGTTGATTCATTCCTTACTCCGCCTGGAGTGAAATAGTTAAGTTGCCCTTGTTGGGGGTTCTGAAAGCCCCGGGTAACACAGTCATCATAAATTTGAAAACTTCTGTGGCATACACAGCTGGCTTCCTCCTGGCAGTGTGGAATAAAATATCCCTTTGTCATTTCAGAACCACAAGAATTGTTATATCCTTCAAAGTGTGGAATGCCTGAAATGATAGAAAGGGTTTACATAGTGATCCATGGTCCACCCGCTCCCCCAAAGCCCAACGTGGTCTGCAATTTCTAAACAAAACCAATTGTAATTTTTAACTTACATTCTCTGTGCACTCTTTTCACTGCAATTAACCTGGGTTGTGTTCATAGAACTTCTGGGATCTGAAGCATTCCTCTCACAGTATATTGAAGATCAGTTTTACAAAGTATCGTTTTTTGGCCTTGAGATTCCATGTGAACTTTTCCTGTTCTCATGCACTGAACCATTTGTGAATTACTGAGACAATAACATACTATTTTATGTCTGCTCACTGGTCATTGTACTTTGGCAGCTCGGGCACACTCCAGCAGAACCCTGGGCCTCCTTACAGTCATGGATCATTCAAAGAGGAAGTGTTTCCGTGATGAACTTATGGTTGACATTCTGGCCAGAGCCAACAGCAAGTGGAGAGGCAAGCGGAAAGGCACAGGCAGGCTGCAGAGCTTGAGGACAGAATTGCAGCATGGAAGCAGACACTTGCATTGCAGTTCCTGGAACCAGAATGTCGTTTGAGGTAGGAAGACAAAGCACAGCAGAAAGACCTGTATCACTGCAGTCTCCTGCTCCACAGCCTGAGTCCCATCCTGGTACCATGCGCTGCAAACCAGTAACTCTTCAGACAATTCCGTGTTTGAGTGGCCTATGCAATCAAGACTTAGCAGCTGGACTGGGCAAATCGACCCCATACTGTCCTCCACCCTCATCCAGGCTCCTTCTACTCTGCGTACTTCCACCCCTGTGATGACCTCTTCCCCCCTGCATGCTTTCACATGCATGCACTAGTGCCAAGTGCATGCTAAACACACAAGAAAAAGAAAAGAGAACATGCTGGACAACTCACAAAATTGGGGGATTGTTTCGATGGCATTGGTTTCACTGTTTGCCCTGTTCAATGTTTGGTCTATGTGCTTTTTTATTACTAGTTTTGATGTTGGTTTATGAGTGTTGTTCCAGTGTTCCAGTGGCAGCTGGGCTGCCTGGCAATGCTTGAATATTGTTTTTCTTTTTTGTAATTCATCCATGTTCACGAATAAAGGCTTTTATTTCATTAAGACAGTTTATTGCTGTCACTACATCACATCATACAACTGTGTATTTCGAATAATAAAGATAAACACATGTTAAGGCACAATGGGGAAGTTGTATCCAAGCACAATCTCATACTCTGAATATATCTATTGTGACGGGGCAAGGCCAGAGGGCTATAGGAAAGTGGTAAGGAACCAGTATGTTAGCCCCAGGCTAAACAAATCCCTGATACCTTATGGCAGTTGCTCCAGGTTAATCAAGACACCTGGGGCCAATTAAGAACTTTCCAGAAGGCAGGGAGGTTGATTGAGACACCTGCAGCCAATCAGGGGCTGGCTGAAACTAGTTAAAAGCCTCCCAGTGAGTCAGTGAGGGGCGCATGTCAGGAGCTGTGGAAGGAGGTTGCGTGTGAGGAGCTGGGAGCAAGAGGCACTAGGAGCTGAGAGTAAGAGGGCGTACTGCTGGAAGATCCTGTGGTGAGGATAAAGAAGGTGTTGAGAGGAGTTCATGGGGAAGTAGCCCAGGGAGTTGTAGCTGTTGTGCAGTTGTTCCAGGAGGCACTCTAAACAGCTGCAATCCACAGGGCCCTGGGCTGGAACACGGAGTAGAGGGCGGGCCCGGGTTCCCCCCAAAACTCCCAACTCCTGATCAGACATAGGAGGAGTTAACCTGGACTGTGGATTCTACTAGAGGGGAAGATCTCTGAGGCAAGCAGAATCCGCCAATAAGCACAGGACCCACCGAGGTAGAGGAGGAACTTTGTCACACTATGTACAACTATCCGTCATGTAAATGAATAGCCTCCTCTTCATAGACCATCATCTCAGCCATAAGAAAAAATAATAATCAAACCCCTCCCCTATTCACTGCATATAGTGACAATACCCCCATTTCATGATGTGACAGTACCTCATGTTCTGTAAGCATTGCTATACAAAAGCTCAGAAAGGTATTGTTCTCCCTCTTCCACGGGCCCATAAAAGTCAGCATCCCTGATTTCGTTGCACGGGTGCCTCCTGCTCCAGCTGAGGTAGGTGCACTTTCCGGCAGAGTGTACCAGTTCAGCGGTCCATTCCTATCAGGGTCCCTTCAGAAGCAAATGGCTCACCTTTGGATTCACAAAGATTGCGAAGTGCACAGGAATAATGTGAACACCATTGATGACACTGGACTCTAAATGGGTCTGTAGACAGTGCCAGTAAAATTTCAATCTGCCAAACGCACATTCAACCACCGTTTTACACCTACTGAGTGTGTAGTTAAATCTTCTTTTGCCAGGTCCTGAGATCAGGGTATGGTTTCAAAGGCCAAGGCAAAGGGGGGGAGGTGTGGCATCCCCCAGAATAACAGTAAGGACAGTAACTCAGTTTATGACAATGTCATTTGGTGGTAATAGTGTCCCAGACTGTCCATGATTCGATCAACAAAAAGTATGTCATCATGAAATTTTCCAGTGCAGCCCACATTGGCATCCATTGATCAGCCTATGTGGTCCACAAAGGCCTGCATAATAATGGAGTCGTACCTTTTGCAGTTTATGTACTCGTGCTCCTTGAGGAGGGCAAACTATGAGTCCTCTCAATGGCCCTGAAGCAGTTTGGAAATCCCATTCTCTCAAAACCGGCAGCTGCTTCAGGGATATTGTTTATGCCCACCACCTTTGGATAAATCACACACCTGCTTGCCTCAGAAACCTCTGCCACCAATTTGCCTACAGTTGACTTTCCAAAGCCAAAGTGATTGGCAGTGGACCTTTAGCAGTCTGGGGTAGCCAGCTTCCAGACGGTTATAACAACCTGCTTATGGACCAATCTGGCTGTCCTCATACATGTGTTGTGAAACTAGGTGGTAAGTATGGTAGAGCCCTAGCATCCTGGCCAAACTGTAAATGGTGTCATTACATACCTCCTCCCTAAATTCCCTATGGAGTTTCAAATTGAAAAGAATGCCGCTTTCTTTATGTGAAAGTTCTGGACCCACTGCTGGTCATCCCATGTCTGCATGATGATGTGATCTCACCAGCCTGTGCTTGTAGTCCTACTCCAGGGCTTACAAGGGGGGAACAGTGGCTATACTGTTCAAGTCTTCCATGTCTGTATGTCCTCTTCCACCTGCTCCATTAGGTGCTATGGTGGGTGTAGTGAGGCGGTGTGGCTCCCCGCCGCACCGGAGTGGGTCGACCCCCTCCGGAAACCAGAGTGGGCGGAGCCAGAAAGCTCTGAGCCCGCCCCTCAGCGGGACAGGCGGCGACCAGGCCGGATGCAGCCAGCCTAGCCCATGACTGGGAGAACCCTGTGGCTCCCAGTGCGCCCCAGGACTGGCCGGACCTGCCCTGCGCCCGCTATCCTGGAGAGTTGCCAGGCCTGCCGCTTGCCCACTACCCCAAGGAACCCATGGTATTGGACCCCCCGGAGGACACCATCGTGAATCAGGTACCGGAAGGGGGGGAGTTAGGAAGTGGACCGGGGGCAGCCGACCCTAGTCTGGCTGTAACGTGGCCAGAACCCATGTCAGTGTCGTGCGGCCAGGATCCCCACTGACACAGCAGCGGGTCGTCTGCCACTGCTAGGGCCCTGGGCTGGGACGCAGTGGAGTGGGTGGGCCTGTGTCCCCCCTGCCACCCAATTCATGGGTGGCAGTCTCCCCCTCTTCTAGGCCCCTGGAGGCCTGGGCCTAGTTCCAGATACTGTTTGCTCAGCCCTGCCTGAGGGCTTGAGCCCCTGACTGTGTGTGCCCCGCCCTGACCTAGGGCCTGGGCTTATTCCTTAGAAACTTTGTTCAGTCCCTGCCTGAGGGCCTGAGCTCCTGACTCTGTTGCCCTGCCCTGACCCAGGGCCTGGGCTTGCTAAGTGTGTTTCAGTTACCGCAAAGGCCGCCGAGAGGGAGAGACCCGGCGGCCAGACTAATTCCCCTGAGTATCCTCTATGGCTAGTGAGTCGGTGTGGCTCCCCGCTGCACCGGAGCGGGTCGAGCCCCAGCTAACCCCTTTACAGCGGGTCAGAAAATGCTGCAAAAATGTCCACCGGGTTCTCATGGAAGTTCTGCCCATTTCCTGAAACAGGAGTGAAAGAACAAGCAAGAGAAGCTCTTGAAATGGTGAGTCCTCCATGTTGCTGGCTCCAGTTACCAAGAGCATGCAGATCGAAATGGCTGCTCAGCAGCATGTGTTGGTGGGTTGTGACAACTTCCTGTGACACTGCATCACAAACAAAAGGCTGGAATGGCCAAATTTCAGGAGGGCGCTAAGAACTCTGGTATATGGTTCGTTGAACTTGTGACTGCGTACTGCAGTGTGGAGTCTAGAGCCTCGGTGTGGAGCCCGGACTCAAAAATTGTTAACCTAGGGGTCATCAATCAGTGTGGACAGTCAAGCTCTGGGCTTTCAAACCCAGAGTTCGTGGACTCAAATCCCGCTAACCCTGGTCTTACATTGCAATGTAGTCATTCACCTAGAATCATGTTTCTGATAGAGATACTCACTATTACAAATTTTACATTTGCTTTCCACAGATATTTTGTAACATTTGCTTTAATAACATTAGCTTGTGACCTTATTGTGCCAGGTACTGTACAAATGTGGAGCAAATGACAGTCCCTGCTTCAAGGCGTTTACTGTATAAATGAATATGGCTGATTTGGCAAACATTCTTGTAAGTGAACACTAAGAGGGAGTAAATACAGTCCAAGCAAATTTGTTTAAAAATATAAATGAAAATTCCTGGAAATGTTTTGCAATATGCATCCACTCCTATTTATCAAATATACATTGCAATAACCCAGTATTATGCACATACATGTAAAATATACATTAATATGCATTGCAAAGTATATTGAAGTTATGCTAAATGGACAATATATAGAGATCTTTTTATTTAAAAACTGTTACATGGGAAATTAAAACATCAACAAGGAAGGAGAAGGGAGAAGTGCACTTGACTTCTACAGAATTGTGCAGCCATGTTGGTCCATATCAACAGCATATCTCAAGATGTGTCAGTATGCATAGGAAAACCAACTGAAAAGTGAAGGTAAATCCAATTTTACAACAAATTTCACTTTTGAGGTTTCTAAAGTGTTATCAGTAAAATCTTTAAAGGGCTAGGAATTATTATTAAGGGGAGAGTTTCCCTTGAAGGAAAGAAATGATAGCTGCTAGGTAACTAATTGCTCCTGGTTAGGCTGCAAATAGGCAAGGAGATTATGGAGGATCTGATGGGTTGGTTATGTTAGGTTCCCTACATTCTGATTTACTATCATCGCCCTCCATCTTGGAGCCCCCAGGAATGGAGTGGCTCAAGTGGCTCAGAATTTCTCTCCAAGGAAAGAACCTGTACCTGAGTGGGTGTGGATGTGTGAGAGAGAGATAAATGTACTCTTTCCTTATCTTGAAGTGTATCACAAACCTAACTGCCAGCCGTGGTGTACCTACAGCTGTTTCCCTGCTATATAATCCCTGAGAGGATTATTCCAGGAGTGGGTGGGTGAGATTTTCGGGCCTGCATTGTGCAGGAGGTCAGACTAGATAATCATAATGGTCCCTTCTGACCTTAAAGTCTATGAGTCTATGAGACTTTTGGAATAATATGTGCAATTTCTAACCCTTTCTTGGTCTGCACCAACACATTGTTGGTGTCAGTACAGAGAAGATTTAAGTCTGGGGTAGCAGAGCTCTTTGGGACATTGGTATCCTTCCCATTACTGTAGAAGGAGGAAAAAATGTTCCACTTGTGTGCTCTTGCAGAGGGAGGTGTAGGGATATCTGTTGCAATTCACTGGGGATCATCACTATAGAAGTTACAACACATGCATTCAGATGAGGATACAGTGGCACTTACGAAAAAGCAAAAAGGCAATGAAGCTTGAAAACTTTTCAATACATGTATCACTAAAAAATACATACTGAATTTTAACAGGAACAGGGACAATGATAGGAAATGTAGCATTTTGATTTGGATGAAAAAGATTCTTTCCTGGAACAACAATAACTCAGCGTTATTGAGTGGAATTCACTCCACAGGGCAAGTGAAGTTTTAAGACTCCAGGACTGTCCATGCACCTGCAGAGGAAACACAAACAAACTCTTGCTCTACAGATTTTGGGCTTGGTCCAGTTCCCATGGAAGTCAATGGCAAAATACCCATTGACTTCAGCGGAAATAGGGCCAGGAGCCTGGTTAAGACCAGCATAAAGTTTACATTAATCTGTAACCCAGCCTACTGCCTGGCTCATTTTATTCATCCTGTATGAGAATGTAAAATAAGTATTTATATGTATTACGATGATTAACTTCACTTGCAAGAATGAAAAGATTTTTCTTTTAAAAAATCCATTTCCCTAAGTGTCTGAAGTTTCAATTTCCAAGCGGATGTAACAATATGCCATACTGAACCAAAAGAGTTCAGAGCCTTATTCTGCCCTGATTTACACACAGTGCAATTCAAATGACTTCACTGTGGTTGCACAGATGTACGTCAAGGCAGTTATGACAAAAGTATCTAATTGTTGTGTATGTACTAGTGTAGTTTGCAGATGACATGTCTGTGTGTATGAAACATGCACACACAGTAACAACATGTCTAGTGTCTCATCGTTCCATCTTGAGATAGATAAAGAAATAAAATATTGAAATGCTATACATTAAAATACCAATTATTCTGTTGCAGCAATAATGAAGCACTTATATAGTGGTCTATCTTATATAGTTGTCTAAATGTAGCACTGACTCTAATAATGGAAGCAAAAAAATTATTATCCTCCCAGCAATTGTATTAACCTCTCAGCAAAAGTATTAACCTCCTAGGAATTGTACTCCCAGTTTTAGCTACTTTTTTATTAAATATTTGGGGGAGGGAGGAGGGCAGGCAGAGTTCCATCAATGGATTAAGGAAAAATTATGAAGGTAGGTACAGAATAAAACCATCTCTATCATAGCATAATATAATATTTTACATTTGTTCATTATTTTATGTCATAAGAAAACTGGAAAGAGAAACAATAAACAAGTTATAGGAAACAAAGGGGAAATGGCACACAGAGCATAACATGTCACACAGAAGAAATACCAGGCAGTCAGGAAATTGCCATCATACATAATATCAGTCTACAGCACTGTTCCACCGCTCCCTTTAATAAAGCTCCTCTTATTTATCATTGTTCCATAGTTTCTGTCAGTCTAGCAACTGTAAAAATAGAGATCAAACATAATCAAATTTATGATTTTCTTCCCTTCTTTTCTATGCTACTCTTTCAAGAGCTGCCAATCTAGTTTTTTGTCTTGGGAGAAGTAGGTGATTTCCAGCCTTGTAGTTTCAGACATTTGTCAGTACCAATGAAGAATCCATATTATAGCAGCAAAATGTCAGGAATAGATAAAGGAAACATTCAGTCATTCTTAAAACTTGCTTTAAAAGTCAGATGATTGGTTCCTGTAGAATTCTTGTGCTTGTGACCTTGAAAGGGGGGTAATTGAGTAACAATTAATTCATGCCCAGAGCCATCTAATCTGGCTGCAACAGATTGATCAGGTATCAAGAAAATAGCAGGTGTTTTTAGAACCATCAGAAGGTAGCACCTTTAAGAGAGGCTGACTCTATTGGTCAGGAGGTTGTCCAGCAGAGTGGAAAGGTGAGAAACTGAAGAAAGAGGTTCAGGAGGACAGAGGCTTGTCACAGAGAAAGAGCAAGACTTCAGAAAGAAACAGACTGGCTATAGAATATGGAGGAGAAAAGGTCTACAGTAGTGACAGAACAAGTTGCAACACTGGAGAAGGAGACTCTTCTGTATATCTGAAGTACTTATATGGCCTTCATTATTATAGTGTCTGAGCACTTCTTAGTCATTAATGTATTTAACCTCCTATCATCCCGGTGTTAGTGCCTCCATTTTCCAGACTGGGACCTAAGACACTGTGACAGAGTAAGGAGCAAGGTGGATTTGACCTGGGAGGCTTGCGGGGGAGGTTCACTGGGACCTGCTGCATTGGGAATGCGAGACTTTACCTGAGGCTGTAACATGAGCCAGGAGGAGGGTGGGGAGGTGACACCTTTGGCTGGGAGAATGAACAAAGGCTAGAGGAGGAGCCCTGGGGGAGGGGAAGAGAGCCTGCTGGAGGGTTTGTCTGGTTGGTTTCAGTTTGGAGCTGGGTGGTGAAATGCAGGGAGCCCCAAGGCTGGGGTCTAAGCTCCCTGCCCCCCGGAAGGGCCCGACTGAGGGGTCCTGTTTGTACTGACTAGCTCTGTTTGGACTATGTTCCTGGTATCCCTAATAAAACTGCTGTTCTACTGGCTGGCTGAGCGTCACAGTGAATCCCAGGAAGAGGGGTGCAGGGCCTGACTCCCCCACACTCCGTGACAGACACAGAGAGACTAAGAGATTTTCCCAAGGTCACATAGGAAGCCTGTGGTGGAGCCAAGAATTTAATCCGTGTCTCTTGAGTCCCAGCTACTGCCCTAAACACTAGAGCATCTTCCCTTTCTATTGGGAACAAAGCAGAAACTACTGAGGGAGGTTCTGTGGCCTATACAGTTCTATACAGAAGGTCAGTCTAGAGGATCATAAAGGTCTCTTCTAGTCTTAAAATTGATGGGCTAGATTCTCCAGCCTGCCAAGTCTCCTTTGTGCTGCTCAAGTGGCTCAAAATGGCTGTAAAATGGCCAAAAATTGAGAATTCTCACAGCACAAGGGAACTCTGGGCTGGTGGAGGCAGCATAGCCTCCTCTTCCAACAGCTGCTTCCACCATCCCCTGGTGTATGGAGAGGGAAAGAGTGTGTCATTGGTATGTGGGGGAAGCATGACAAAGCAGAAGAAAGCTCCACTACACCCAATCCTCCATTGGTGTAAGGTCACTGAGGGTACATCTACACAGCAAAGAAAAACCTGCAGCAGGCCTGTGACAGCTGACTCGGGCTGGCGGGGCTCGGGCTGCAGGGCTGCTTCATTGCTGTGTAGATGTCTGGGCTCAGGCTGGACCCTGAGCTATGGGACCCTCCCACCCTGCAGGGTCCTAGAATCCAGGCTCTAGCCCAAGCCCACAAGTCTACATAGCAATGAAACAGCCCTGCAGCCTGAGCCCTGTGAGCCCAAGTTGGCCAGCATATGCCAGCCACAGGATTTTCTTTGCTGTATAGACGTACCCTGAGGAATCTTCAAAGGCATGAATTTGAGATGCTTCTGTCTAAGTTACATTGTAGCTGGGTAGCACAGGTTCAAGAAGTCACAGATGGCTTCCTACAGCACTCTTCTACACTGAAGCCAAGCAGAGATCAGACAGGGTGGAGAATCCCACCCTTTGAATCCATGGAAATTATGCAGAGAACAACTTCCAGTTAAGGCAGACTTAGTACAGCTCCTAAGGGAGGAGCTCCATTTTGGCTTATCTGGTAGAACTGCAGGGCTTACATCATAAGAGTCCTAGTTTACTTCTTAGCTCTGGTCATGTGTAGGAAACAAATCCACTTCAAATCCAGCATCAGTCGGGTGGGAGATCCCACTGAAGGATAAAGTCTGCTCTAATGTCAAGGCATCTGCTGGCAAACACAACAGAGTGAGGGATGGTATGTGGTCCTAAATGATGTGGCAGGTTGTGAAATCAGAGAGAAAGCTTGAAAAGGGATAGAGTGTCAGCTGGATAATAGGTTGAGAATTTCAGCACAACCAATGAGAGTTAAGTGCCCAACTCCAAGTGGAATTCAATCCCCATATTTTCCTTGGAAAATCCTAACCAGAGAGTGCTTGCAGGAGGGATTTAGGAAAATAAAGAAGATAGAAGTACTGGGTGTATTGTAGTTCCCCATGAAGATATATTTTACAAATAAAAATATTAAAGATCTAAAATACCTCCTGAAGCATCTATAGAACTTGTGAACAGTTCTATCTATAAAACAACTCCTGGGGTGCTACCAACCATTCAGAAAAGGGAGAGATGTATGACACAACCAGCTAGCAACAGTGATCTATAACATTGCAAAAACATGCCACGTTTGCTGCTTTGAACTCAATTTTTAAATATTCTTTATCATAGTCATATCTTTAATTATCAAGTGCGAGATTTCAAGGAGATGGTTTCATTACAATAGATTTATCCGGTCTTCCTTCATCATTTAAAAAAAATGAAATCATAGACAGATCATTAAATGTAATAATACAGCAATGAAAAAGATAAAGGGGAGGACATCTGTCTCATGAAAGATTTATATTTAGTCCTTAACAGTGGCTTTTTTCCCCCTGTAGTTCTGCAGATCAGGTCATCAGAGAAGGAAAGGATTACATGAACATTTGCAGTGGGGTGTGCTGTTATTTAGATTTGAAACTGATGAAATGTGAAACATTGATGAAGATGAATACAGATGATGAGTACTACAAATCACTGCTGTTTGAATCCTTTTTGATCACAGCCAGCAGCTAACAATTCCAAAAGAAACTGGTTACTTTCTAGAAATGTATTATTACAGGTTGGCATGAAAGTGCTTTCTGGGAGCTCACTCCAGCTCTCGTAAATGATAATCATTAGAAATTGACCTGACCTAAAACTCGAGATTCTGACAGTCCTGAATTTAGGAGAGTCCAGGTCCAGATTCAAACTTTGCAGCTCAGGGCCATCTCTAATAATAATAAATAGTTAAAATTAATATAGATCCTTTCTTCACAAAGGGCCTGTTAATGCTTTAGAAAATGAACCTACTTTAGTACAAATTATATGGAGAGATCCCTTCATTCACCACTGAAACACAGCCACCTTTGAATTAAAATTATACCATCACTCAGCAGCCCTGTACAATGGTTTATGATAAGAAGTGAAGAATACCTTTCACAACTGAAACAGCAATGGAAATATTAAATAGGCCCAATGTAATGATATGATATGTCAGTTAGAAAACACCAGGGTTAAGCAAAATAAACCTACCCCTCCAGATTATTCTGCATCTTATTCACTGGTATTATGAATGATGACGAGTCCGTTCACACAGACATTCTAATCACTTCTCAGAATATGCAAAAAATGAGCACAGTCCAGTGTGTATTCCTCATTCCTAAATTATTTCTTCACATAATCTCAATACAGTTAGTACCTGCCGGGAGTCCCCGAATGCTAGCTGTCTGATCAAACCTGGACTGACGTCCGGCCTCCATTGTAGCCTGGCATGGCCTAACTCAACTGAACTTGACATGCAGCAGAGTCTGGGCTTTTTAAATACTCTACCCTCGCCCACTGTGCCCATCCCCCGCCCTCAGCTTGTGGCACTGCTGTTACAGCAAGAAGATAAGACTTTGTGTGTGTCTGTGTTCTGTTCTGTTTGGTTAACTACAATGTAGTGTTGGAAATGGAGATGCTTGGACAGGATTAATTCCAATGGAGAGGGACCTAGCGAGGGTATGTAAAGGTGCCTCGATGTTTTGTCATGTTAATTCATGAGAGTTAGGGTTAAGAGGATGGTTTAAATTTGAGAGAGTGTTTCATAGTTGAGGGCTTTGGATACCCTATACGCCCTATAAAAAAAATCTTTTAGTGATACTCATAGGTTATCAGAAGGAATGGCTCAGAGGTTGGGGGGCCATAAGGTATTTAGTATGTGTGAAAATATGTGCCTATGGATGCATTGACTAGGGCCCCTTGGCACTACTGTAATACAAACAATAAATAATAGTAATAATAATCTATCACACTGAGATACAAATCTCTCTTGAATGGTCACCTTACACTCTGTATTATGTGAGAGATGGGTTGGGAATAGCATGTAATTAAGTGTGATAGGAGTGGCAAATACCCATGTAAAGATGAGAGACTCAGAAAGAATGCTTGCTGCTTAGGGCTGCTAATGAAGGAGGTGATCATTTCAAGATAACTTTTGAAAGTTTAGGTTCTGGGAGATCCTGTTTTCAGTAATGTATTTTGGGAGGTGGCAGGGATCGATGGGTTCAGGATTACAATGGTGATGATAATGGGTGGGAGATAGAATTGGTAGTGAATTTTTCAAATGAGGACAGTGCTGTGTTGGCCCTAAATTCCTTCACTTGTTGCTTTGCCTTTACACCATGGTTTACAGAACATCTGTGGTGGATTAAACTAATTGGGAGACAGCTAGCGAATTGATACCAGAAGACTCACTTTGACAAGTTACAACTTAAACAATTTTGAAGCTTTACATGGTGGCTGTGTGGACATAAAGAAAAATTACTTCCACCATCATATGCACTATGTGAAGATTCATGGGACTTGAATCCAGGTCTACAGGGCTCAAGGTAGGCAGTATTTCCTCCCCACCGCCCGGCAGCCTTGGCATAGTTGTGGGCATAGGCACTAACTTCTACTGGCGTCAATGGGTGCTCGACCCCACTCTGCCCCCGGCCCTGCCCTGACTCCACCCTTGCCCCACCCCCATTCCAAACCCTTCCCCAAAGTCCCCGCCCCAACTCCGCCCTCTCCCTGCCCCTATTTGACTCCTTCCCCAAATCACTGCTCCAGCCCTGCCTCTTCCCCACCTCCTCCTCTGAGTGCGCCACTTTCCCGCTCCTCCTCCATCCCTCCCGGAGCTTGCTACAGCTGTTTGGCGGCGGCAAGCACTGGGAGGTAGGCGGAGGAGCAGGGATGCGGCGTGCTCAGGGGAGGATGTGGAGGAGGAGGTGAGGGGGCAGGGAGCTTGGCTGCTGGTGGGTGCAGAGCACCCACTAATTTTTTTCCATGGGTGCTCCAGCCCCAGAGCACCCACAGAGTCGGCGCCTATGGGTGTGGGCATCCTGGGAGACCAGTCACTGGTAGAGATGATAGGCACCCTCTCCCAAGACTTCTGATTGGCTCATGCCTACTATTTATGTGTGGCGGGAGTAGCAGAAAATTGTACAACAAGGCAGATCTTTGACCTCCTGCTGAGATAGACCTTACCTTGCTTTTGCCTCCTTGCCCTGCCCTTCTGGTTGCTAACTATTGACTCTGGCCTGATTCTTGGATCTTGTTCCTGGCTATTGACTCTGGCTTGACCCCTCAGGCCTGACTGCCTATGGCTCTAATGACTGGAACTGACTACCCTGGTTCCTGACACACTGATATTTATTCTTTAGTCGTCATTCATTACTATGTTGTTTGTTTCTGGTTTTAGTGTCATGAATTTATATTTCAATGTTGTGAATTTTAAAATGTCATTTGGGCGTTCAGTGCTCTGGATAGACAGTTTTTGACTGTTACAAAGTGAGATAAAGAACAACATATATGGGGCTGGTCCAAAGCTAAGCAAAACAGCTAGGAGTCTTTCTGACTTCAATGGGCTTTGTAGGAAACCCTACATGGACAGCAGTAAATCTGTAAAGAGATATGAGGATAATGATCCTTATCATAGAGTGAAGTTGTCCTGTTTGCTTTCAGGCTCTGTTTTTATTTCCTTTTATACTTTTATTTTTCCCAATTGTTTTCTGGGTCCAAAATCAGGCTTGTTGTCATTCCATAGGCTGTGGCACCAACCAGAATTTACCGAGCTCATTTCCATTGCTAGACATAAACATTTAAGACCTCTGAACTGATGTTTACTTTGAGCTTTTAAAAATGCAAATGATTTACAGAGCTAAGTTAAGCTCTAAGGTTCAGTTCAGATTGTGTAATACTGTATTTGCAGGCAAACAAGAGTGAGTCCATCTTCTTTACAGGCATTTTGAGATCAGTTACTGCTCAGCCTGAAGGGCTTGTCACGCTAAACCTACATTAAAAATGATAGGATGTCTTATTCAAAATGGTTGATTTGTCAGTCAGCTTTCAGAAATCTACTAAAAGCTTCAAACTGTGGCATCTTAGCATAGCGTCACACTTTGGCACTTTATTCTCTCTGGCTACGTGCCAAACTCCCATTAATGTCAATGAGAATTCACATGGACACTCATCAAGAAGAACATTAGGGCCAGATCATACCATCCTTATTCAGGCTTAGTGCTTTATAAGTGACCCCAGTGAAGTCAATGGGAGTCCATCAGGGCCTCTGTGCACATTTTCAGAATGTGTTAGGGTAGAATTGGCTCACTGTTTGAACAGAGGAAAAACTTTCCAGAGAAGTAACCTGGTCTTACTGCCCTATCCCAACTTGCATAACTTTGTCTACCTAAAATCAGAAACCAAAAAATGTTGTAGTTTTTAGGTTTTTGGCAATGGAAAACAGAATCTTTTTTAGCCTAAACCAAAAACATTTGCAGCTTTTGGACAAAATTATTGTTTTCTGTTGTCAAAAATCAAAACAATGTCAGTCTGTGGTTTTTTTAGTGACACTCCCCCCTCCCCCCCCGCCAAAAAAAAACTTTAAAGAAAAATTTTGATGAAGGTAAAACAATTCATTGTTGTCAACATTGTGTGTAGGAAGAGGGGGCAGTAAGAGAGAAATGTCCTGACTAGCTCACCTGATTTCCCATAAGAACTTCTGCCTAAAATCTGATAGTCCAATATGGCCTCTTACATATAGTGCTGTGTGCTGTTAGCAGGCTTTTACATAAGCTTTCAAATGGCAGTGGTGAGATCTAGCACCCTATCAAGGTACTGTTGAGGTAAAGTAGCCTTGGGTGGTACTCAAGTATCAGAGGGGTAGCCGTGTTAGTCTGGATCTGTAGAAGCGACAAAGGGTCCTGTGGCACCTTATAGACTAACAGAGGTATTGAAGCATAAGCTTTCATGGGTGAATACCCACTTCTTCGGATGCCACTGCTTGCATCCGAAGAAGTGGGTATTCACCCACGAAAGCTTATGCTTCAATACCTCTGTTAGTCTATAAGGTGCCACAGGACCCTTTGTCGCTTCTTGGGTGGTACTGGTTGTTTTAATTTTATGGGTCAAATCCTCTGATTTGCAGTAGCTGAGGATCTGGCCCTGTGCCCATAAATAATATGAAGCGTTTAGAGGGTACAAAGATGAGCTCCATGTATATAAATTAATAAATTTTGCTGAGTTTCACACAAGCAGTAGCTGCCTTTCAGTGGTAAGTAAAATGATCCCTATATGTGGTTTGTACAGACAATGGACCACACCCTCACGTGCTGAAATTGAGTGTCATTGGAGTTATGCCAGTTTACACTCCTGAGGAAGCTGAGGATCTGGCCCAGATATGTCAGCGTATGTTTATAAAGACCTTTGGAGGAAGGTGCTATTTAAATCTATTCTATTATGATTTATCATAGAAGATGACATTAGTAATACCTATGGCATTAGGGTTACAGGACACGCTTGTTACATACGACCAAAAGAACACTTCTACATTTGTCATAACGTCACTCCTGCCCTTCCTTTTAGTACCTCAATAAACTAAATACCTCCTTTTCGCTCTGTTGCTGCCAAAGAAATAGGAACAGACATTCATTATTACCCATCAGAACGCACTGACAACAACAGGGCAGTTATTGGGACTTATCCATTGAGAGGTTGTGCATGCTAACTCCAGTTTTATCTGTGGCTATTTTATCCGAGGCTTGGTTTAATTTGAATTGATGATGCTAATCAAAACAGCTCAAATGTCAAATATTGTTACAATGAACTGCTCACAAATAGCTGCAGAGGCATACAGTTATTCACAGATGTTGACCAGGCCAAGATTTTCAAAAGTGAGTAGTGAGTTCTATGTGCCTTAATATTTAGGTGCCCAACTTGAGACACTGAAAAAGCTATGAAGGGATCTGATTTCCAGCAAGTGCTGAATACCACCTTTTAACTCGGGGCTACTTAGCGTGTCTCTAGTGGGACACCCAAAAACGAAGGTGTTCAAAAACAGCTAGTCACATCTGAAAATCATGGCTTTGATTAATTATTTTAAATGAGTAACATTCCAGAAAATCATCTTCTTGCAGGCAATTTGCGAAGGATGGAAGGCAATAAACATTCATATAAATTATTAGAAATTATTTGAGCAGCTCTACTTGATTAAATTTGGAATTGATTACAATGTTAACTTCAGCTTGCTGTCTCAAGTGTTCTCCAGTATAAATGCTATTTGATAGTTAATAACCAGAATGTGTGTTGTTTACACCCTGAAGTGTCTTCCATTTGAAAGGCTATATGAAGGCAATAATTTTCACTAGAAAAAAAATCAACATTTTCTAATAATTACAACTCAGTATTAACAAAGATACTGCACATGTCCCTGTACTTAGATAAAGAAATATCTACAGTGTAGTATCTCTGATCTCCCATTAGAGTAAGCACTAGCAACACTTTCACACACACCACTACAACAAAGAGCCATCAAAGTTCAACAAATATGTAATACATTTCTTGGAGTCTCACTTTGATGTCAGACTCCTGAGCCCATCTGCATCTTAGTTAAAATGGGCTAACTCAAGTCCTGATGTAAGCAGGAGACGCGTCACTGAAGTCTCTGCACACTAGGGCTAGATTTAGCCCAGCAACTAAGAAAGGCTGTGCATAGAACAACTATCTGATTTCATTACTGCGGAGCTTCCAGTACTTGTTACAGAGTAAACAGTGTATGGAACTTGTTTAAAAGTTATGATAGCAATTGAACTCTTTTATAACTCTAGAATGCCAGGATCCTCTCATCACCAAGGAAAAGTGCCACAACCACCCACAGAAACATGGCATTGAGCAGAAACACACAAGGAAAGAAAGTGTGATAGGCTTTTATTTTGGTTTCTAGTATAATAATTTTGCTGAAATTTCTTTGAATTGATTGCAAACAGTCCCAACTTTAAGTGCTTTCTCCTTCAGATGTTACTGTAAGGTAGTATGTGACCTTTTAGGTTATTTATGATGTGAACTGAACTATCTTTAAATTTGTAATCCTTCAACTGTCAGCACATCCTTGCAAAGTTCACCATATTCATAAATAATGGAAGCTAATATTCCCCTGCAATATTTATGTAAATTGTAAAGGCAGATATATGTGAGCTGGAAATAAAAACATGATATTTTTTCTATTAGTATTACTTAAGGTTCAGGGGAGAACAAATTACAGGAGTCATATTCAGAAAAACTTTATATTTCCCACTATTAATAACCTATTTCTTTATTTTAAGAAAGTGCTTTCTGGCATTTTTCAGTGCTCAGCCTGAGCTGCAATGTCTACACTGCTGTTTTAACACCATAGTGTGAGC
This sequence comes from Macrochelys suwanniensis, assembly GCA_033296515.1. Classification (NCBI taxonomy): domain Eukaryota; kingdom Metazoa; phylum Chordata; order Testudines; family Chelydridae; genus Macrochelys; species Macrochelys suwanniensis. Next base: position 231,751,214 of record CM065775.1, on the reverse strand, counting down.
CTGAGTCTACTCATCGCTGTGCTATGTAGACATACCCACAGAGGCTAAATGACTTGTGGAAGCTCACACAAGGAATGTGTGGTAGAGCAGGGACTTGAACCTGAGTCTCCTAGGTTCCCACCTATTCCCAAATCACTAGACCTTCCTTTCTCTGAAGTTCACGACATGATAATCTCTTATCACCAGTTATAAATTGCACAGTGCATTTGCATTTAAGTGTTTTTTAAACTACAGTTGTCACTTCAAATCCAGTGCTGGGGCAGCCAGATTTCAGAAAGGTGATTTCAGTGAGTCACAAAGGCAACATGACAGCTCAGCATAAGAAGCACTGAGCTCATTTAATAAGTGTTGTGACACAATGAGACCAACAGCTTTCCTGATCCTGTTACATGTTCCCACACTAGTTTTTTCAATAAAATGGCCACCTCCAGTGCTAGGCTCAGAAATACCAACTGCAATTAAAATCTTCTTTAAGCAAATATATTTGTAACTTTTCCTCTGATGAACTTTCAGACCATTGGGCTGAGCAAAGTGGCCACCATTTTCCTTTCGGGTCAAACAATTAAAGAAAGCTAAGGTCTGCTGCTTCCGGACTCTCCTAGAAGTTGCCATATCTTTTCACTTTCTTAGCTTTAACGTGTGCCTGTTAACAATATGCTGTTGAAGTCCCATTACCTGAAATCACTCACTGATCTTGAACCTGCTTCACAAGAACAATTGTTAAAAAATCAATGCTCTAACATTTCTGAAACAGAACAAGACTGGCAAAATAATAACGGTAATGGAACTAGCTACAGACCTGAATTTGTCTTCCAAAGTAATGAATGAATACCAAACCCGGTTAGACTTGTAATCTTTTAATGTTACTGCCGCATAAAATATTGCCAGTAAGTTTGTTTGTTTATTATATTGGGGTGTACAGAGCAATCATCATATCACATCATCATATGCTGGGAACAGGGGTGTCAGTTTTGTAGAAATTTCGGTGGTGCCCAGAACCCGCCCCCCCCCAAACTTCGCCCCCCCCCCCGCACCTGCCCAAGGCTCTGGGAGGAAGTTTAGGTTGAGGAGGAGGTCTGGGATGCAGGCTCTAGGCTGGGGCAGGTGATTGGGGTGCAGGGTGCAGGCTCTGGGAGGGAGTTTGGGGATGGGAGGGGGTGCGGAGGGAGGGGGTACAGGGGTGAGGGGTGTGGGGTGAGGGGTGTGGGGTGTGGCTGCAGATGAGGGGTTTAGGGGTGGCTCAGGGCGAGAGTAGGGTGTAGGGGGTGAGGGCTCTGTCTGGGAATGAGGGGTTTGGGTGTGGGAGGGGCTCAGGGTGAGAGTAGGAGTGTGGGGTTTGAGGGCTCTGTCTGGGGCTAGGGGGGTTGGGGTGTTAGAGAGGCTCAGGGCTGGGGCAGAGGGTTATGGTGCAGGGGGATGAGGGCTCTGGCTGGGACTGGGGATAAGGTGTTTGGGGTGTTGGAGGGGCTCAGGGCTAGGGTAGAGGGTTGAGTGTGCGGTGGGGGTGAAAGCTCTGGCTGGGGGTGTGGGCTCTGGGGTGGGGCAGGGCTGGGGATGGGTTTGGGGTGCAAACAGGCTGCCCCGGCACTGGGGCCAGAGAGGAGGACTCCCCGCAGCCCTTTCCCTGCCAGCCGCAGCGAGCTCTGGGGGAGGAGCCCCCCTTTCCCACCCCCCGAGCAGCACACTCACCCCCACCACTGTCACTGCATGTGCTCCTAGGGCCCCTCTCAGGTCCAGGAATCTCCCTCGCCTCCCCTGTGGTGGGTGCGGGGGGGGGGCGGGGTGCTGCGTGCGCCTCCTCCCCTGCTGTTGTCCCTGACTGTAGCCTCACTCACTGGGAGTGGGGGATGGGCCTGCCTCCTTGCCCAGTAGGGGGCAGGAGCGGTGACTGCCGGCAGGAGGGGGGCCCTGTGCTGGTGGAAGGTCCCGCCGGAAAAGGGAAGGGTCTGAGGTGGAAGGGCAAACTCAGTCAGTCTGCCCTGGCAGTCGAGCTGGGGGGCACTAGGACCCTGCAGCAGCAGTTGCTGCAGGGAGGCAGCATGGAGCTGCCAGAAGAGGCAGCCAGGTACGCTCTGCTCCGGGGCGGTGCATGGGGGCAGCAAGAGGGGGCCGAGGGATACTCGGGGGAGGCACGGGGGGGCGGCAGGTGGGCCGGGGGGAACACCTGGCCCCAAATATTGGTGGAGCTGGGCCCCTGGGCTCTGAATATTGCTAGTGCCTGGGCACCATGTGGAGATATAACTTGCTGCCTATGGCTGGGAATGGGCGACGGGATGGATCACCTGATAATTTCCCGTTCTGTTCATTCCCTCTGGGGCATCTGGCATTGGCCACTGTCGGAAGACAGGATACTGGGCTAGATGGACCTTTGGTCTGACCCAGTGTGTCCATTGTTATGTTCTTATGTTCACATTAAAGAAGATTTAGGATTCCAAGTAGTAAAGAAATATAATTATGTAGGGGCAACTATATCCTCAAGAACTTTGGTAAGAAAGGTAAGGAATGAGAAATTTTACAAGCTTTTGTTCCAAGGAGAACTTGATTTTTTAAATTTTGACTCCAGTTGAAGAGTGCAAAGTTTGACTTAAGTTTTGATTCAGTCATTTGGTGCTGTGAGTGCTCAGTACTTCTGAAAATCAGGCCTTATGTCCCAAGATGAGGACCTTTTTGAAAGTTCAGTCTCAGCCTTTAGATGACCCAGTTTACCTACTGTAAATTATTGCCTACCTCAGAAGTGTGGTGAGGCTTAATGTTTATAAAGCTCTTTGAGATGCTCAAATGAAAGATGTTACAGAAGTGTCAACCTTCTCGCCCGAGCTGCAAAAAAAAAAAAAAAAAAAAAGTTCAATCTGCTGTGAAAGAGAGGAAATCCAAAACATTTGCTCACTTTCAGACGGTTATATGGGTGAATAGATCCCTGGAAGGAGACATGCTGGAACTAATACATAATGACTGACCTCAGTTACAAGAGTCTTCAATGATTCCTTACTAATACCATGACTCTTATTTTCATTTTGTTGCCCTGACCTTGTTTGAGACCTCATAATATGCTCTGCGTGTGATTTCATCTTGCTTTTCACAGTTGTCAGTTATCAGTATCTGTGGCCCTGTTGTGTCACTGTTAAAGAATCTTATCATTTTTACACTCTTTGTGGTACCATTACAAGATCTCTTGCTAACTCTTACTGTCCTCCATGTACTTATAGATGCTTATTTCCTTTCAGCTTTACTCTTCTGTTGGCCTGATAAGTGTTTTTATTTGATTTACCAAATTAAGTCCACAGCTAGCACTTTGACAGAAATGGTTCTGATGTGGAATGATGATCAGTCTTCACACCTTAAAAAAGAGGTGGACAGCTATCTTCCATGGGTAAAATCCCTTCATCATAAAGTCTTAAATTGATAGCATTTCTTTCGTATCCAAGCAGTGCAAAACAATTGTAAACCATGGGTCAGATTGTATCTGGCACTTGCATGGGTGCCTATGAGGAAGAATCCAAAAAGCCCAAAGGAGACTGAAAGGGACACACAGCAAAGAGTTAACATTAGCATCTGTACCTATTGGGTTCCAGGAAGTGGGCAGGCGGAAGCCCGCCCACTGCTAAAGGACCACCCCACCCAGCCTAAGGGGAGGATCCACAGGACATAAAATCATAGAATCATAGAATCATAGAATCTCAGGGTTGGAAGGGACCTCAGGAGGTCATCTAGTCCAACCCCCTACTCAAAGCAGGACCAACCCCAACTAAATCACCCCAGCCAGGGCTTTGTCAAGCCTGACCTTAAAAACCTCTAAGGAAGGAGATTCCACCACCTCCCTAGGTAACCCATTCCAGTGCTTCACCACCCTACTAGTGAAAAAGTTTTTCCTAATATCCAACCTAAACCGCCCCCTCTGCAACTTGAGACCATTACTCCTTGTTCTGTCATCTTCTACCACTGAGAACAGTCTAGATCCATCCTCTTTGGAACCCCCTTTCAGGTAGTTGAAAGCAGCTATCAAATCCCCCCTCATTCTTCTCTTCTGCAGGTTAAACAATCCCAGTTCCCTCAGTCTCTCCTCATAAGTCATGTGCTCCAGCCCCCTAATCATTTTTGTTGCCCTCCGCTGGACTCTTTCCAATTTATCCACACCCTTCTTGTAGTGTGGGGCCCAAAACTGGACACAGTACTCCAAATGAGGCCTCACCAGTGCCGAATACGGGGAATAATCATGTCCCTCGATCTGCTGGAAATGCCCCTACTTATGCAGCCCAAGATGCCGTTAGCCTTCTTGGCAACAAGGGCACACTGTTGACTCATATTCAGCTTTTCGTCCACTGTAACCCCTAGGTCCTTTTCTGCAGAACCGCTGCCCAGCCATTCGGTCCCTAGTCTATAGAAGTGCATGGGATTCTTCCGTCCTAAGTGCAGGACTCTGCACTTGTCCTTGTTGAACCTCATCATATTTCTTTTGGCCCAATCCTCTAATTTGTCTAGGTCCCTCTGTATCCTATCCCTACCCTCCAGCGTATCAACCACTCCTCCCAGTTTAGTGTCATCTGCAAACTTGTTAAGGGTGCAGTCCACACCATCCTCCAGATCGTTGATGAAGATATTGAACAAAACCGGCCCCAGCACCGACCCTTGGGGCACTCCACTTGATACCGGCTGCCAACTAGACATGGAGCCATTGATCACTACCCGTTGAGCGCGACCATCCAGCCAGTTTTCTATCCACCTTACTGTCCATTCATCCAGCCCATACTTCTTTAACTTGCTGGCAAGAACACTGTGGGAGACTGTGGGAGACCTGGAAGCCAAATGAGTTCGGGGGACAACTAATGAAATAACAGGAACAGGAGTGTGGTCAACGGGTTAAAAGAAGGGAGCCTGATGGGGACACCGAACAGAGAACCCCGGACAGTGCCCACTGCTCCTCAAAGGTGTCAAGGGAGCCAGTGGACGCTGCCCAGAGGAACTCTGCCCGGATACGTGAATGGACAAAGGAGCAGAAACAGGCCCCACAGTCACAGGAGTCTCCATCGGCCAACCTCCTCTCTCTGGTTTTATAGATGGCCAGTTTAGCCAGGGCCAGGAGGAGGTTGACCAGGAGGTCCCGTGACTTTGTGGGGCCACGGATAGGGAGTGCGTAGAGAAGGAGGTGAGGGGAAAAGTGCAGCCAAAAACATAACAGAATATTTGTGAGGAGCCGGAATAGGGGCTGCAACCTGGCACACTCCAGGTAAACATGCGCCAGGGTCTCCCTCACACCACAGAAGGGGCAGGTATCCGGGACAGGGGTAAACCGCGCCAAATACATGCCCGTGCTCATGGCCCCATGAAGGAGCCGCCGGCTGACATCCCCGGTGGGCCTCGGTATCAGGGTGGAATAGAGGCTGGCCCACCGGGGCTCCTCAGCCTCTAGAGATGGTAGGAGGTCCAGTCACTTTGTGTTGGGGCGGGACACTAGGGTGAGGAAATGAAGGGTGTGGAGCACGAGCGTGTATAGTTGCTTCTGTGGCGCGGTTTGAAAGCGGACCGGCTGCAAGGTGTGCAGCCGGCTCATGGAAAAGCGGCCGGGGGGCCGGTTGGGTCCACAGGGCAGGGGCCTGATGAAAAGGTCCGGAGGGCCTGGGGTGGAGGGTGGGCAGGGCGTGCCCTCGTGCAGGACTCGGTCGAGGTAAACCCAAGCAGCGGGTGGCAAAGCGGCCCTCACCTCCTGAAGTACGCGCTGGGGAGTACGAGGTCTGGAGAGCCCCATGCGCTGAGCGAGCTTCAGGGGATCCAGCCAGTCTCCCCGGTTGTAATCCAGGAGGTCTCCGACTCTGGTGACTTCTGCCAGGACCAACCTCTGGCGCACCGAGGGGGACTCCGCCACCTGCACACGGAGCTGGGGGTTGTGTAGCAGGGGCTCCGCGAGGAGATCTGCCCCATCGGTGGCCGCCACGGACCTCGTTGTTGAGAATAGCTTCCAGGTCTGGAGGAGGTCCTGGTAGAAGACCGGCATCCCGGAGAGGTCTCGCGGAAGACCCCTCGGATCGAGATAAAGGAGCTGCCGGTCATATCAGAGCCCTTGGAAGCGGCGCAGGAAGGCGTGCGCCAGTACTCTCCATGCCAGACTACTTGCACCATAAAGGAGCCTCTGCAGAACCTGGAGGTAGAAGACATGGAGCTGAGTGTGCAGGCACTTCAGGCCCTGCACTCCCTCCTCCAGGGGCAGGGGAAGGACCCCTGCAGAGACCCAGTGTAGTCCTAGCCAAAAGAACTCCAGAATCGCCATCTGGAGGTCGGCCAGGAAACCCAGGCCGGGACCAGGGTGTTGAGCATGTACCAGAGCATGGACACGACTAGTTGATTGAGTACCAGTGCCCTCCCTCGAAGGGAGAGGCACCGGAGTAGTCCTGTCCATTTCCGGAGCCGCTCTGTCACCCTGCCCTGTAAACCGTGCCAGTTCTCCAGCAGAGACGGATGCGTGGCAGAAAGGTAAACGCCGAGATAGAGCAGCAGACCCGTGCTCCACCTGATGGCCTGAAGCGCGGGTGGGAGGGAGCTCGCCTGCCACCCGTCCCCGACCACCAGGCCAGAGCTCTTGACCCAGTTGACCCGGGCGGAGGCGGCCGCCAAGTACACGGTCTGGCAAGCCTCCACCCGCATCAAGTCACCTGGGTCCTGGACCATGAGGAGCACATCATCGGTGTACACCGACAGGACCAGCCGCAGCTCCGGCTCTCGCAGCACCAACCCCGTCAACCTCCTGCGAAGGAGACAGAGGAAGGGCTCAATCGCCAGAGCATACAGCTGGCCTGAGAGGGGGCACCCCTGCCGTACTCCCCACCCGAAGCTGACCAGCTCGGTCAGGATCCAGTTGAGCCTGACCAGACACTCTGTGGAAGCATACAGCACCTGGAGAAAACCCACAAACTGGGGTCTGAAGCCAAATGCTCGCAGAGTGCTCAGGAGATACCCGTGATTCACCCTGTCAAACACCTTCTCCTGATCCAGGGACAGGAGGGTGAACGACAACCCATCCCTACACCCAAGCTCCAAGAGATCCCGGACCAGATACAAGTTATCAAAGATAGTATGGCCCGGGACGGTGTAGGTCTGGTCTGGGTGGATCAAGTCCTCCAGTACAGACCCCAGCCGCAGTGAGATGGCCTTGGCTACGAGTTTGTAGTCCGTGCTGAGGAGCGAGACAGGACACCGATTCCGTAAATCGCGGCGGTCCCCCTTTTTCGGCAATAAGGTGAGCACGGCACGCCTGCACGAGAGAGGGAGGACCCCGCTCTGCAAGGACTCGGCCCAGACGGTGACGAGGTCCGGGCCGAGAATGTCCCAGAACACGCAGTAGAACTCCACAGTCAGCCAGTCCATGCCCGGAGATTTATTGGTGGGCATGCGGCAGAGGGCTTCTGAGAACTCGGCCAGAGAGAGAGGCAGCTCTAGCTAGTCCCGGTCGCCCACACTGACCGTTGGGAGTCCGTCCCAGAGCATCCTGCAAGCGGTAGGATTGGTCGGATCCGGGAAGAAAAGGTTGGCGTAGAAGGTCCTGGCCCTCTCGCACATCTCCACCAGATCCATGAGGGGGGTGCCGTCCTCTGCCAGAAGGCAGGTGACGTGCTTCTTGGCCCCCCTCTTTTTCTCAAGGGCATAGAAGAAGCGGGAGCTGCGATCCATCTCCCGAAGGAGGCGGATGCGGGATCGAACAAAAGCGCCCTGGGCCCGGTGGTCTTCAAGGGCCCGGAGCTCCTCCTGCTTCTCCCGGCATGCCCCGCAGAGGGATGGATCCTCGGGGCTGGCGGCCAGATGCCTCTCTAGCGCTAAGACTTCCCGTTCCAACTGATCTATCACCGCATCCCTCCGTCGGCTGGCACCCCGGGTGTAGTTACGGCAGAAGAGCCGGGCACGCACCTTCCCCAGGTCCCACCATTGCTGCGCCGAGGGAAAAGCACACCGCTGCCCTCGCCAGATCAGCCAGAACTCCCGGAAGGATGCCACGAAGCCCACATCCTCCAGCAAGCTGTTGTTAAAATGCCAATAGGCCGGCCCCGGCCTCTCCGCACAGAGAGAGGCTGTCATGGTGGCTAGATGGTGATCTGAAAAAGGGGTCGGCCGGATGTTGTAGTGGGCCCGTGAAAGGTGGAAGCATGACAAGTAGATGCGGTCCAAACGGGAGTGGCACGACCGATGGGCTTCCACCCGGACATAGGTAAAGGTCGAAACGTCGTCCGGGTGGTGGTCACGCCAGACGTCCACCAGGGAGTTATGTTCAACAATCTCCCGGAGGACGTCTGCGGCGGCCGGGCTCTGCTCCACGAGGGTATCTGTAGCGGGGCAGTTACCCCACTCCTGAGAGAAAAGACTAGGCTGATTGGGGAAGCAGCCACAGCTGGGGCCACACCCCAATCAGGCCACACCTGGCCCTGTTATAAGGGCTCAAGAAGGAGTTGGGTCAGTCTCTCTCTAGCTCTGGAGAGGGAAGGACCTGGCTACCTGGGAGAGAAGGGTACCTGAGGTAGAGTAGTGCTGAGAAAAGGCAAGAGGAGCTGGGGCACTCCAGCCTGGTAACTCCCCAGGCTGCAGGCCTTCTGCAGGTACAGAGGTGCAGCCTGGGAATAGGCAGAGGCAGCTGGTCCTAACCCCTTGCCAGTGATGAGTGGTTTACAGACTGCAGTCTGCCCCAGTGAGAGGGGACTAGATGATGACTGGCAGCAGCCACTGAGGCAAGGTGGGGATAGAGGGTTGGGAGACCCAGAGTGTGGGGACTGCTGGGAGCAGAACCCTGAGGTAAAGGGCACCAGGGTCTGGGAGGGACATGGGGGCCAGCGGCATGCGAGACACCGGCCAGCAGAGGGTGCTGTATATGCTGGAGAGCTAATTTCCAAGATGACCAGCAGGAGGTGCTGTACCGGCGGTGAGCATCTCTTTGCTACAGCATCCTAAATAAATCCCTACTTGGATAACATTCCTTCTCTCATGAAAAGCACTGTGGTATTTGTAATGAATATTAATGGTCAAAATCTCAATTTTATGGGTCGAGGTGTCAGAGTACCCTCTAACATCACATTGCAGCCTTGGTTTGGTATAAGAAACAGAGCCTGTGTCCTCTTTGATTTTTTTCTTCTATTCCTCCTTTGGGCGGGGGAGATTAGAGGGAGGAGGGAGTGATAAATGACCTTGATGCAGATGGTGGAGATGTTATTGTCTTGGCAGGTTGCCAGCCACTTTGTTCAGAGTCTTAAGATTCTGTCCTATTTAAAATGGCCTTTGTCACCTGACAGGGGTTGGTGTCAACTGACTCCTGTGGCTATTCTTGTATTATTCAACAGGCCAAACCTTTACTTAGCTGGAGAAAGCCAATAAGATCACAGTCCAAGATAGTATGGCTGCAGAATATACTTTTATCCAAACCACATTTGCATTTAGAAAATACCTACTTTTCTTTGTTTGGAATTCCACATCATAGATCATCCTCTTTCACAAAATGAAACCATATTCAAAAGCTTCTTTGATGTGAAGACCTGAGTCTTCTCTCAGACTAGTGTGAACAGGCATAACTCACTTGAAGGCTACATCCACAGTACCCGCCCGATTCGACGGTAGCGATCGATGTTCTGGGATCGATTTATCACGTCTCATCTAGATGCGATAAATCGATCCCAGAGCCGCTCCCCGTCGACTCCGGAACTCCAGCTCCATGCAAGGAGTAAGCGGAGTCGACGGGGGAGCCTGCCTGCTGCGGTGTGGACCAGTGGTAAGTACTTTTGAAATCGATCTAAGATATTCGACTTCAGCTATGTTATTCACATAGCTGAAGTTGCGTCTCTTAGATCAATCCCCCTCGCCCCCCAGTGTGGACCAGCCCGAAGTGTCGGTATTCCCCAAATAGGCCTAAAGTCTTAACTTCATTTAGGGCTGCCAACTTTCTAATCACACAAAACTGAACACCCTAGCCCTGCCCCTTCCCCAATGCCCTGCCCCCTGCCCTGCCCCTTCCCCGAGGCCACACCCCCCACTCACTACATTCCCCCTTCCTCTGTGGCTCGCTCTCCCCTACCCTCACTCACTTTCACTGGGCTGGGGCAGAGGGTTGGGGTGTGAGAGGGGGTGAGGGCTCTAAGTGGAGGTGTGGGCTCTGGGGTGGGGCCTGAAATGAAGGGTTTGGGGTGCAGGAGGGGGCTCAGGGCTGGGGAGGGGCTCAGGGCTGGGGCGGGGGTTGCAGCTCAGGGTTGGGGCTCGGGCTTACCTCCGATGGCTCCCAGTCAACGGCGCAGCAGGGGGGCTAAGGTAGGCTTCCTGCCTGTCCTGACTCCACGCTGCGCCCCAGAAGTGGCCAGTAGGTCCGGCTCCGAGGCGGAGGCACGGCAGGCGGCTCTGTGTACTGCTCTTGCCCACAGGCACCACCCCCGCAACTCCCATTGGCCACATTTCCCAGCAAATGGGAGTGCAGAGCCAGTGCTAAGGGTATGGGCAGCACATGTAGCCCCATGCCACCTCCCCCCCCACCTAGGAGCCAGACCTGCTGGCTACTTCTGGGGCACAGCACGGAGCCAGGACAGGTAGGGACCAGCCTGCCTTAGCTCCTCAGCAGCACCGACCGGACTTTTAATGACCCAGTCAATGGTGCTGACTGGAGCTGCCAGGGACTCTTTTCAACCGGGTGTTCCAGTCAAAAACCAGACACCTGGTCACCATAACTTCATTGTGCATCTTGAGTGTTGTACATTTGTATCTTATTTTTTTATCTACAGTTTCACTGTTTGAAATAGGCTCACACAAAGATGAATTACAGTAAACAAACAATAATCCATGTCTCTTTCCTCAAGATCATTCCTGTATTCAGAAATAAAATTGTTCATTTGATGCAGTTACTCTTGAACCCTTGCGTTTAAGTATAACACTCTGCTGCAAATCTCAAAGAACAATTATCATCATTCTTCCAAGATTTATTTTCTTGTGCAATGAATAAATTAAAGAAATCAATATTTTAAATGAAAAATCTGGCTGCAAAGATATTTTAATTTAAACCTTTGCAGATCCAAGAAGCCCTTGCTAACTTATGGTTTCTTTCATTTAGAAAAGAAATGATACAACTTCTGTGCAAAATGTTGCAAATCTCTGAAAAGCTGACATTTTTTTAATTGAATCCGCCCTTTAGTTCCTAGAAATAAATGCTATAATCCCCTCTCCCTCCCTTGGCAGAATATAGACAGAAAAGATTTAGGCTGTGTCTACACTCCAAACACTACAGTGGCACAGCTGCAACTATACCAGTCTAATGCTGTAGCATAGATGCTCCCTACAGCAGTAGAAGAGGTTTTCCTATCACTGTAGTTAATCCATCTCTTCAAGAGGCAGTAGCTAGTTTTCTGGAAGAATTCTTCTGTTGACTTAGCTGCCTCTACACTGGGGGCTGGGTTGGCTTCACTCTGTCACTCAGGGGTCTGAATTTTTCACACTGCTGAGCGATACAGCTAAGTGAATCTAAATTTTAAGTGTAAACCAGGCTTTAGAGTGAGATTCTCCATTCCTCCTAGTCTGGGTTCAGCACAAGAACAGGAAGTTGTGGGAGTAAAACTGGCTTTAAACCATTGCTATACCCTTTGTATTCTCAGCACTCCTTTGGGCCAGCATAGCCCCTGAAGTAAATCAGAGCAGCCTTAGAGCATTTCCATACTAAGGGGCTATAGCAAAGCCACAGTTCTTCACCACTCAGAAAATCCCTTTATGTTAGGGGTAATCCCAGGGGCAGTTTCCACCAACTTTCAAGACAAAAGGGGCAGAACATGACATAGGGTTATATTCTCCTTCCGAAATATGAGTTTTGGGGGTGGGGGGTTGTTGTTTTCCTGGAGATTAACACTTAGAACCTAATTTATTTTTTTTTCCCATTTACACTGGTATAAATCAATGGAGGTACAGTAGTGTGAATGAGAGAAGTAAAGTACTATATAAACTACAGGCCATGAAAGCTCCTTCGATCAGGGACTCTCAAATACTATAAGTTTGTACAGTGCCAAGCATGAGGGTTTACTCTATACCTTTCCTTTAAAAAGGGCAGAGGATCTCTAAGACCTGGATGGAGTCCTCCATTTCAGCCTCACTTTAACTCCCCTCACTTCAGCATCACATCCACCATACCAAAATGGGCCTGCCAAGTATACATTTTTTGTATTAAAAAGAGAAGGTTGTAGTCAAGGGAACAAGTGGAGGCACGAGGCAGCAGGTAAAGGAGAGTAGAAGAGGAAGTGGGGTGTGGGGAAGTATGCATTTTCGTTACGGATCACAGAATCACATTTACAAGTAAAGATAATGCTCAGTGATTATCACAACCAACACTGCCATGGAGATGATTTGTTAGTTCACCTCAGTTAGGGGTGCCTAGAATATCAAGCTGGACAAAATAGAGGTGGGCTGCAAGAAAAGGTTTTGGACCATCCCTGACTCTTGTTTGACATGGAGATGATGGAGGGAAGGACTCACCTGGCAGTCTCATGGGGGCAAAGGGCAGAGTGTCAACTGACACAATATATGGCATAAGTCTTTTTTTAAAAAAAACAGGAAGGGTTTATTACAGAAAATAGCTAACACCATGTATACAAACAAACATGTTTCCAGAAAGATTGAGTGCCAGCATTGTCTCCTTTGTTTACTGGGTATCACAACCAAGATGAGGGCGGTCAGATCTAGTGGTTGGAGCAGGAGGAAGACAGGTTCAGGTTACTGGTGAGTCAGAGTCCAAGACAGGCCAGAGGGTGAACAGAGTTAGGTGTCAGGAGGCTGGCTGAAATCAGGTTACCAGGAGATTGAGGACATGCACCAGGTTACAGACTGCAATTTAATAGCAAAGTTGAGGACAAAACAGAGTTGAAAGTCAGTCTCTCTAGAGTCTATTGCAAGCAGGGTCTGGAGCGCAGGCAGGCAGTCTACGTTGCTCAGACTGCTCCCCTTCATGGCTTCCTAATTTAAGTACTGGTATCAGCAATCAGGCAGCTGTGAGGAGCCACCACTCACTTCCTGCTGAGCGGTACTTCCTGCTGAGCCCAGCCTCTCAGGATCCTCCCATGGGAGCCACACCTAAGCTTCATGTGACAATGCAGCGATGTCAGCAGCCCAGAACCCCCGTGGTCCCTGTTTCTAGCCCTGCAGGTTCTAACATCACCCCATCTTCCCCCATTCAGGCCCCTCTTTGGGATGGTGCAGGCCCAGGCTTATCTGGGTGAGTCTTGTGGAATTCATCCACCAGGTCATGGACATGGGAGGCAGACTCCCAACTGCATTATTTTGGTCTGTAGCATTCTCAGTCCACCAGACAGTACAGTTGTCTGCATGTCCATCAGGAATTGAGGATGGCATGCACTTTGTATTCCTTGTGACCCTGGATTTTAATGGTGTGGTTTGATTAAGGAAGGAGTTCTCATTCTAGAGCTTCAGAACAGAAACATGGAAAACTGGTGTATTTTGAGGGACTGGGGAAGCTAAAGTTTGAAAGTAAATGGATTTATCTGTTGGCATATCAGCAATGGTCCCAGGAACTGGTGGTCCAGTGTGCAGGAGGGTCACCTAGTCTTAAGGTGTTGGTGTTGAGCCACACTTTCTGGCCTACCATGAATCCTGGATCTTCTTGTTGCCAATGGGCCACATGCCTGTTGTAAGCTTTCTTCATCTCTTCTAAGTGGTTCTTGAGATCTTCCTGAATAAAATGGATCTGTTGGACCCAGTCAGTGGTGGCAGGGTTCAGGGAGGCTGCTAGTAACGCCAGATGGAAACGGGGATGAAATTAGCGAAAAAAGGGCTCTGACCAAGGGAGGCATGGTCAGCTTTGTTATAAGAAAACTCTGCATGTGGCAGGAGCCTAGCCAAGGTATCCTGGTGGTAACTTACAAAGCACCTCAACTACTGCTCCAATACCTGGTTCACCCATTCAGTTTGTCCATCTTTTTGGGGGTGGTATGCGGTAGAGGTAGCTATGCGGCTGTCCAGTGGCCTGAACATTTCGTGCCAGAAACAAGAGGTGAACTGTGGGCCTCAGTCAGAAACTGTGGTCTGAGATTCCATTGACCGGGACCATGTTGTGCAGTAAGAGTTGGGTAGTAGCTTCAGCAGAGGGCAGCTGGTTGCAGGGGATGAAGTAGACTATTTTGGTCAGGTGAATCACAACCATTAAGACTACAGTGGTGCCATCAGATACTGGTAGTTTCACAGTAAAGTCTAGGTTGATGGTGGACCAAGGCCTAGCTGGAGTCTCCAGGGCTACTAAGGTGCCAAAGGGTCTGATTTGGGGTGTCTTGGTACATGCACAGCACCTCCAGGAGTCCATGTGTGCTTGGATCTCAGCCCACATGCAGGGCCACCAGAAAAAACTGGCAACCGTGCGGGAAGTCTTCCGACAGCCAAAGTGATCTGCCATCAGATCATCATGGGTCTGCCTAGCACCTCCAGTCGGGGGTGCCCTGGGGACACATGTAATCATTATAATACATTATCCCATCCTGCACAGAACAGCACACCTTAGTCCCCAATGGCATGGATTGCATCCCTTGGCAAGTGGGTCTTCTTTCAAGGCAGACCAGATGAGGGACAGCTAGTCTTGTTGAATTGTGGCATTGGCAAAGTTACCAGGCTTGAGGAGGTAGAGGGACTTGGAAGTTGGTTCTTCACTTCCCTGGTTTATCCCCCCTTCTGTGGTACAGCACCAGCTTTCCCAGGAAGTAGGTAATTATAAATTCAAACTGAGAAATAAACAAGGCCCACCTTAATTGCCTCTGTTTCAATGCTCAGGTCTTGCAGAGGCACTGAAGGTTCTTATGGTCAGTGAAGACCTGTATTGGGTGCTGAACTCCCTCATGGTGGTAATGCCATTCTTCAAATGCAATTTCTATGGTGAGCAGCTCTTTGTCCAGTATTTCATAGTTCAGGCCTGCACAACATGCGGCCCATGTGGGCTCACTGTGTGGCCTGCGGGGGGGTGAGTAGGTGGGCTCACTGTGAGACCCAAAATCTGGGACTGTCCCCGTTGGTCCTTTTTGCTGCTTGTCTCTGGGCTGGGGATTGTCCCAATGCTGCAAAGAGGGTGTTCCCAAAGGAAGATACTTGCTTCTACCCCCCGAGGCCGTCAGTATGTCTGCTCTTCTCTAGTCAGCCCACTTGACAAGTTTGATTGTCCTTGGTCTGGTTCCCATCCCCTCTCCAAGGGTCTGGAGGTGCCAGCCTTCATCGCCTTCCTCATTCACACCTCATTCATTCAACAGGGCAATTGAATACAAAGTGGGGGGAAGATCTTATTCTACTTCTAAAGCAAAAAGACATTTTTCTTTTACCGTAATTATACTACCTTAGGGGCCCGCTATAACATATTACCAAGGTTCAATACAAAGTCATATAAAAGTTATACAAAAATGCATAATTCAGAGATTTATCTACAACTGCGTTGATTGACTGTTGTGTGAAGTAATATAGTGACCCTTGGGGGGGTGAAGAGGGGTGTGATGATGGGGCCGAGCAGGGAGGGGGCAGGACCTATTTTACTGCTGTGATCTGGTCACCCTATGTGCACTGTTTCTTTCCCCCTCTACAGGCTTCCACACCCCAGCGCTGGGAAAGAAGGGGTTGTTTCTGTGGGGCGGGTGGCGCTGGGAGGGGGGGTGTTTCCGCGGGACCAGCAGGTTTTGGCCCTCAGCTGTTTTCTTTGGAGTAATATGGCCCTCGCCGCTTTACGAGTTGTGCAGGCCTGTCATAGTTCATCTCGGTGGGATTATTCTTTCAAGAAAAGCATGCACACGGGTGCAGAACTGACTGGCATCCAAGCTGCTGCGAGAGTACCACCCATAGGCCCACATTGGCCACATCTTCTTCCACTATAAATGGACAATTCAGGTCTGGGTGTGCCAGGATTGGGGCTATAGTGAAGGAATCCATTCACTGGTCAAAAGCAAGCCGGGCTTCAGGCGACCAAATTAATTACATGCCTTTGCAGAGGAGGGAAGTCAAAGGGAGTCATTACATTGGGAGAAGTTAGAAATGAATCTCCTATAAAAATTCACAATGCCCAGGAAGCACTGAAGTTTCTGAAGGGTCCTGAGTGCTGTCCAGTTGCAAATGGCTTGCACCTTTTGTGGTTCTATCTGGATTCCCTCCAGAGAGATGTACCCCAAAAATTTAATGGTGGCACGGTCAAAGGTGCACTTTTCCAGTTTGGTGTACAACCCATGCTTCAATACTCTCCTCAGGACAGACTGCACATGGTGGTAGTGCGGCTCCAGGTTCTCAGAAAATACCAATATTTTGTCAAAGTAGATAATCATGTACTGATGCCAAATGGCATCACCAAGTATTCAATGTGCCCATATCAGGTACAAAAACAGGCTTACATTTGTCCCCTGGCCTTATGCTCAGTAGATGGTATTCCCTCCCAAAGAGCTAGTTTCATAAAGATCCTGGCTGTCCTCAGGCAGTCCAGCAATTCCAGAATGAGGGACAATGGGTACCAGTTATGAATAGTCACTTGGTTCAATATGTGATAGTCTACACAGAGGCATAGTGATCCGTCCTTCTTCACAAAAAGGACTAGTGCCCCTGCTGGAGGGGTAGATCGCCAAATGAAGCCTTAGGCAAGGTTTTCCTGGATATACCTATGATGCACCTCCAGCTCTGGTTCAGACATGAAATATATCCATCTGTAGGGTACCTTTTGCCCTGAGCTGTAGATCTATTTGGTAGTAGTAGCCTCTGTAGGAGGGTAGCGAGTATGCATTTTTGTTTTCAAACACCTCCAGGTAATTGTGATACTTGTTAGGAAGGCTGAGGTTCTGGTCTGGAACTGCTTCCATCTAGCTAGCCCCCGCAATCCAGGGTTCCGCTTCTGAGGGTCTCCTCCCATCCTGTGGCCCTGATTATGGTTCACTTGTGGGTTGGTTGCTTTGCTGGGGGCACACTTTTTGGCAGTATTCAAAAAAGAAGATAATGCTCCCCACCACCACCACCAGTAGATACATGGGCCATGCTGCTCCAGCCAAGGAATACCAAGAATTATCAGGAAGAATGAGGAGGAGATTGTTTCTCAGTGCCCTTCCAGTACGGCCTCTAAAGGGATGGTCTCTTGAGTCACTGGTCCCAACGATAGGGGCAACCCATCAATCATCTCCACAAAGTCTGATGTGGGTTTTGGACAGAGGGGGATCTGGAGGGTTTTGGCGGCCTTACATCTATAAAGTTGTCTGTTGTTGCTAGTTGTGGGTGCTGGAGTCTGTTGTTGCTAGTTGTGGGTGGGGGATCTGTTGCACCTGCCCCAAGACCTGCAACCACAGTAGCAACTCAAATTGTGGGGAGGCACCATGATTCCCAGGTCAGGTTCTACTTGAGGGAGGAAGTGATTCTGGAGCATGGAGCTTTGGTGGTGCCCAGTCTGTGCCTTCCCCGCACAGGGCCTGGGCTGGTCATCTTCCCAAGTTCTTCCAAGCTGGGCAGAAGGCAAGGGTATGTCCTTGACCTCCACAGTAAAAACAGAGGTTCAGCTGTCATCAACTGTCTCTCTACTCCAGGGTCAGATATTGGTGACCCAGGTTGACGAGCATGGTTTCAGGACTCTGTTCTATAGGCCGTGGTGTGGAAGGCAGGCATGAGGGTGTCAGGCTACCCCTCCTTTCTGCCTTCCATTCACCCACCTGAGAGTCAATATGCAGGGTCAGGTCACTAAAGGCGCCTAGGTGGGTTGGGTTTTCGATGCCAGGTAGTTCATCTTTTACCTTATCAGTGAGCCCCCCGCTGGAACTGGTAAAGTTGGGCTGCCTCATGGCATTCAACATCAGCCATGAGCCATCAGAAACAGGTGGCGTAGAAGGTGACTGGCCCTTGTCCCTGGTGAAGCCTCTGCAGAGCGGACACTATGTGGATCATCGAAGATGGTCATGAAGGCTAGCAGGAACGTGTCCCAGCCAGAGAGCACAGTGGGGAGCACTGTTCTGCTCCAACAGTGGGGAGGCCCCATCAAGCGCTTTGTTAGACAGCAGGCTTACTACCAGCCTCACGTTAGTCTGGTCTGTGGGGTACACTCACGGGTGGAGCAGGAAGAGCAGCCTCCATTGGTTCAGGAAACCCCAGAATTTCCAGTGACCCCTGCCAAACCGTGGTTCTGGTGATGCGTGGTCTATATGGACACGTAGTGTCACTGCTTCTCCCTGTGAGCATGCGAGTTGCTCACATAGGGTCTGTGAGCTGCACCACCTGAGCCTGCGACCCACCCGCTTTTGCTCACTCACTTCCATCCTCATGGAGGGGTTGGATGGATTTGTGAGTTGCCAAAGATGGTCTAAGTAAACTGTCACGACCGGGACAAGGACAGTCAGACCTAGTGGTCAGAGCAGGAGTCAGTCCAAGTCAGGTACCAGTAGGTCAGAGTCCAAGACAGGCCATAAAGCAAACAGACATACATCAGGAGGCAGGCTGGGGTCAGGTTACCAGGAGATCAGGTTATGCACCAGGTTACAGACAGCACTCTAATAATGAAGTCAAGGACAAACCAGGGTTGGAAGCCAGTCTAGGGTCTATTGCAATCAGAGTCTGGTACAGAGACAGGCAGTTTGTGTTGTTGCTCAGACAGCTCCCCTTCATGGCTTCCTGGTTTAAGTACTGGTATCAACCAATCTGGGGCTCTGAGGGGTTGCCACTCAAGTCCTGCTGGGTGGTACTTCCTGCTGAGCCATCTTACAGAGTCCTCTCATAGGAGCCCAGTCTAACCCTCCTATCATGATGTGGGGTCATCGGAAGCCCAGTGGTCCCAGGTGCCAGGTCCCATACTGGGAGGTCACACCCTGCATGAAAATCTTTAAAAGATAAAAACCCTGAATGCAAGTAAACATATCATTATATCACCAGGTGACAGGCCTCTTGATGGAGGTTGGAGAATAAAGGGGTTTAGCTTGAGACATATATATCCTCAGCTAGTCCAGTATTGACATCTCTTTCGACTTCATCCCAAGTGACAGGACATAGAGTGTTCTGGAGCTCATCTTGCGATGACATGAGATGCTCCAGCCCCTTTGTGAAGTTCAGCCCTGCCGGAAGCCAGCGGTGTCTCCCCTCCACTCGCCGTTCTCACAGCAGGGGAAGAGGGTAGCAAAGAGCCCAGCATGACTCCACTCACTTCTCCCTACCCCTGAGAAACAACATACAGGATGGCACTTCTGCTCCTCTCCACTGCAGCATCCAGCCTGGGAAGGGGGTGATGAGCCCCTGGAGCCAACCCCACTGGCTTGAGATAGAGGATATGAGAGGAGACCCCACCCCAGCCTGTGGGGTGAGGTAAAGAGGACCCAACGTGAGGCCGGGGGACTGAATTGGGGGTTGGGCTCTGATGGGGTTGGGAGGGCTGAACTGATGGAGGTGGAGGGGTGCTCCCAGGTCCTGGGAAGAGAAGCCCCAGGGGCTGGAGGAGGTAATTAAGAGTAATTAAAATAAAAAAGAATTAGTTTTAGCTATTTGGACAATTAATTGAGACTCTTTTAAAAAAAATAAGTTATTATAATTACTGGGTAATGTACATATTTATGTAGTTATTAAAATTATACAAAAATGATTTAAAATTACTTTTGAAACACTTTGTACCTGAATTGACTATTTCAAAAAAATAGGGATTAGAAAAATAATTACTGTGCTGAAATATAGAAAGCTCTGAAAGGTGGTTGATGTTGTAAAGATATTCTTGCGTGTAAAATCTTTGCACCTCACATTAATCTTTACTGAAAAATAATTGGAAAACTTGATACATCAAGAGTGCTTTGTGTTTCTTGGATGTTCATTTTCCAGCTTCATTTTGTAGGCCTTGTACCGTATATTCCTATATACGTGTAAATTAGGTTTTTTCCATCATATTATAACATATTATCACATGATAGACTCTCCATTGGGTACTTATGTTAAGTTCTTGTAAACAGGTATAACATAAGTACTCCCCCCTCTTTTTTTTTTTATAAGGGTGCAGGTTATTGTGCAGAAGGATGAGTATATGGGGGACAGATCAAGGAGGAAGGTTGAGAGGACTATGGAGTGGGAGGGAGAGAAACTCAGAAGAGAGAGTCAAGACCGTAATAGGAAGTGGAGGGCAGTTACTCTCTCCTTACTCTTGGGGGAATTCTGTGCCACTGCAAGTACACGGAATTCATGTCCCCCACAGATTTATTTGCTTCCCTGCAGAAAAATGACTTTCTGATAGGGAAGCTGCAAGAGCAGTCACGCACCACTCCCTAGCAGTGCAGGTATAATGTTTCAGACACCCAGAGCAGCCGGAGGAGAGGTAAATGACTGCAGGGCTGGGGACACCCCAGCCAGTGGCTCTTACCCTGAGCCGCGATCAACTGCTAATCCCAGCTCGGCTAGGGGCAAGAGAGCACAGGACATCCTCTTCCCCTGCAAGGAGTGGCTGGTGCTGTGTCAGACCCATTCCCAGAAACCTCCCCCAGCTGCAGGAAGCTCAGCATCCTCCCCTGCTTCCTGCCCCCATCACTCCTCAGCTGTGGGGGGAGAGGTCACTACAGGGACCTGCTCCCGCATCCACCCAACCCCTGTGCATCTGGACCTCTCATACCCAGACATTCCTGCCAAGCCTCATCCAGTACATCCAGAATCCCCCTAGTCCTCCATACCGAAACCCCACCCCACTGCTCAACCCCTGCATCTGGAGCCCCCCTGCACCCAGACCCCTGCCTCCAGACCCCCACCCCTGCACCCAGACCCCCTGCCTCCAGACCCCCACCCCTGCACCCAGACCACCCCACTGAGCTCCCTGCTCTCAAACTCCCACCCTGATGCCCCACCCCCTGCACCACCCTGAGCCCCCACATCCAGATCCCCATGACACTGACCACCAACTAGCTGCACCCAGACCCCCATCCCACCAAGCCCCATTCCCCCACCATCCAGACACCCTCCCCCCTCCCCCCCCAGTGAGATCCCCATACCCATACCTTTCTGCTGAGCCCCAACAACCTTTACCTGGAAACCCCTGCAGAGTCCCATTGTCCTGGCACCTGAAGCCCTCCCATCGAGCCTCCGTGCATCCAGATCCCCCCACTGGGCTACCTGCACCCCGATTGTCCCACACAGAATACTCTCACCCCACACCTGGATACCCCCACACTGAGCCCCTCCACACTTGGATCCTGCCTGGTTGAGCCTATCTGCCCCACACCTGGTGCATCTGGTGCAGAGGGGTATGGTCCCAGGGTGTTTCTGGGGCAGGCCCAGGCCTTGTGCTGTGTCAGAGTGAGGTGAAGCCTCACCGTCAAGTGTGTCCTGGGTGGAGGGTGGGGAGGTGCAGGGTGATCTTCCGTGCAGCAAGTGGCCTCTGCTCCCCACTGCCATGCTGGAGCCTCTGCATTTATTTATTTCCAAATAAAACGTGGAGAATTTTGCAGAATTTTAAAATATTGTGTGCAGAATTTTTAATTTTTTGGTACTCCTGAGGACATTCTGTATCTCCAAATGGGTGAAATGGCATCTCCATTTGAGCAGACAGGGAGAGGCATGTGTTCCTTATAGGCTGACTTTTCAACCTAAAATTATCCCACTCATATTGCCAGAAGAGTAGATGGGAGTTAAAGTCAGACTAAAATTGATGATTTGATATTGTTAAATATCTGGATCTGTGGGGCCAGTAATGATTTTTAAAATCTGACTCGTGATTTTTGATTCCTTGAGGTTGGCAATAATACTGCTTGCCTAATACCACTTCCACAAACTCTGTTGGAAAATCTGCAGGATTTTGGAGGTTATTTTTTGAATCATTATTTTCAAAAAGGGACAATACACTGAGTTGTAAAACCAACAGGGAGACTAGGAAAATATTCTAGGGACAGTCTCAGTCTTCAGGGACATGTGATTACCCAGTCTGTAGACCAGAAGAGCCTACAGTCTGCATATGGGTAAAAGATTGCTGTGAAATTAGCCTGTGTTGGCCTTCACCCTGGAAGGAATGATTCTGGGAAGCTGAAAATGAAAGAAAGGCTAAATGCCTTTAGTTTAGATTAATCAAACAAACAATGAAAAACAAATTTGATGCTTCCTCTCAAGGGCAAAGTACATGTCTCACTCTATTACAGGTTAGAAATAAGTCTGAGAATAAAATGATTATTGCAGTCTGCGCACAAGGCAAATGCTTGAAAATAAAAGGCACAACAGTTATGTAACTACATGCAGCACTGAATTTAAAATTAGGATGCCTAGACTTCTGCTCTGGGCTTATTTGAACACTTAGAAATTAAAAGAAAAACTGAAAATGGTAAAGGTGTACCATATGTTATCTTGGTCAATGTGATGGGGTTTACTAAACACGTTGAGCCCTCTGGAAGGCCCTGCGGTCCAGCCACACTCTCTTCCAGAGAAGAGCAAAAGAGAAGTCCTCCAAGCGGCCTAATGTAGTTTCAGGAAAACAGTCAATGAGGGAGGTCACAGGGAGCAGCCAGTCAGGGCCCAGCAGGCTCACATCAAAGGAATTGCAGGGCCAGAGTCAGTCAGTTCTTTGCTGGAGCTGGAGGAGCATGGGTGGTGTGCCTGGCTGAGGGAGCTACAGGACCCTGGACAGAGCAGTGCTAGCAGAGACCACAAGGAGCGAGAAGCAGCTCCAGGGTGGCTGCTGGACTCAACCAGAACAAGGCCCTGAGGTAAAGGTGAAGAATGTGCTGAGGCCATGGGGAAGCGGCCCAGGGAAGCATAGCAGAGATGCAGTTTAGTTAAAGTGACATGGCGGACGACTGTTATCAATTCTACAGGATCCCTGGGCTGGTCCCGGAGTAGTGAGCAGGCCTGGGTCTCCTCTTTTCCTCATTAGCCATGGGGAAGTGGCCTAGACCTTCATGCACCCCAGAAGGGGAACTGAACTCTTTTAGTGGCCCAGCAGGAGAGCTGGGGCCCAAAAGGTCCAGAGAGGGTGAGGACCAATGGTCAATGATGGGATGTTAGAAGTTACTACAGAGAACTTTTTCCTGCGTGTCTGGCTGGTGAGTCTTGCCCACATGCTCGGGGTTCAGCTGATCGCCATATTTGGGGTCGGGAAGGAATTTTCCTCCAGGGTAGATTGGCAGAGGCCCTGGAGGTTTTTTGCTTTCCTCTGCAGCATGGGGCACAGGTCACTTACCGGAGGATTCTCTGCATCTTGAAGTCTTTAAACCATGATTTGAGGACTTCAATAGCTGAGACATAGGTGAGAGGATTATTCCAGGAGTGGGTGGGTGAGATTCTGTGGCCTGCATTGTGCAGGAGGTCAGACTAGATGATCATAATGGTCCCTTCTGACCTTAAAGTCTATGAGTCTATGAGACATTGCCTCCAGGGGGGAAGCCCAGGACTATGGCTTGATACCAGGGCCAAGACCATTGATACTGTGGGACTAATTAAGGACATGAGCCCAAGGAAGGCTACAGGGAGAGAAGGTGCAAGCACATGCACTCTGCCAAGAGAGCTCTCACGAGACGTGAGCGCCACCCCGTTACAGTCAGTAATACATTTAACTTTCCATTTGGAATCTGTGACTAACATTTTTAATGAAGTTTAAAATAAATTAAATCAGCCTAAATTGACTGTATGAGTGATATAGTTTAAAGATAAACTGCAAACAAAGGAAAAAATTGCTAACTCGACTATTTTATTCTATTTGAACAGACTAGACTAAATGTCATGTAATTCTATTCAGTGTAACATCTTTCATACAAATTATATTCCAAAAGTGGTCTCCAGAGTTACTAACATTTCCAGTTACATAATAGTAGGATATGATGATGACACTATAGAATGTGGAATTTAATCATAAATAGTAATTTTATGCATATCAATTATTCTTAGACATGAATTTCTATAGATGTGAAACAGCAAACTGTTTCTGTGTTTCACACATAGGAGACTTACATTGTGCAACAATAATAGCTAACTAGGTAATACAGTAGAATCTCAGAGTTACGAACGCCAGAGTTACGAACTGACCAGTCAACCACACACCTCATTTGGAACCAGAAGTACACAATCAGGCAACAGCAGAGCCACACAAAAAAAAAAGCAAATATAATACAATACTGTTAAACGTAAACTACTAAAAAATAAAGGGAAAGCAGCAATTTTTTCTTTTGCATAGTAAAGTTTCAAAGCTGCATTAAGTCAATGTTCAGCTGTAAACTTTTGAAAGAACCATAAAGTTTTGTTCAGAGTTACGAACATTTCAGAGTTACGAACAACCTCCATTCCCAAGGTATTCATAACTCTGAGGTGATACTGTATAGGCAAATTTGCAGCTAAAGTGTGATCAGGTAATTTCTGTCTTCATTTCCCTTAGATCATGTGCTCAGTAATGTATAATACATATTAATAAAGTTATCTGTGATACAATGTTGAGGAAGTAAATAGTCTCTTAATGGGGAGAGAGAAAAAGTTATTAAATGTAGGGAATTATAAAGTTCTGAAACACAATCTATAACAGATTCCTTCAGACTGAGGAAGTTCTGTTGCCAAGGCAACTGTAATCACACTACTAAAGTAGTTTGGTCAAGGGTGTCTATTTTAAATGTGATCAATGAACATAAATAACCCAAATCTACTTGACAATTAACAGAAGTACAACAAGACATTTGTTTTATATCCAATACAATGATGTATTTTGTCAGTATGCTGAAAAGCCAATGTGAAATGATCTTCAAGGAGAATCAAAATATTATGAGACCCAAGTAATCGCAAGGCATGATTAACTGGTAGTTAGCAGTTATACAGAGAACATAGCATATTCAAGTGACTCTAACCTAACTACTGAATTTAAAAAAACAGTTATTTTAATTAGATGGTTAACTATAAAATACTAGAAGTGGTTTAAAATCAAGCAGATGAGTCAAGTGACTTATTCTTGCAAAATTAACTCAAAACTAGCTTTGAATCAAAGGCTTTTTGCATGAAGTATATACACGAACTTTAAAATGGACATGTTGCAAAAGAATAAAGTGCTGACAAAGAAACTGCAATTGAAGGGATAAATGGAGATGTGCCAAATAAGCCAAGGACAACACTTACAAGAGGCCAATGTTGGAGTAGGTTTTTGACCGTAGTCTGAACTTGCAGATGTCTTTAACAAAAACCCACCCTAAATGCAGAATAGATATGGTCCAAGATGTTTTGCATGCATTGACTTTAAAACCCATAAAGGAGATGTTTTGTTTTATTGTTGCTTGGTGAGAACTGCACACAACTTGCATTCTGGGTGGGTAATATCAGATCTTCATAAGAAGAATTGTGTCCACATTAGCTTTTGGAATGAGAGGAATTCCCTGAACCACACCAACTCTTCATCAGAAGTGCTGGTCACTTTCTGATTGGCCTGATTCTGCTTTGCCAAAAAGTACTAGCCTGCACCACCCATCAGAAACTAAATGCCTTGAGGACTTCTTCATTTGTGAATCAAAACTGGAGCTGATTGGAGATTAAGAATAATCATATATGGAAAACTTTTTTTAAAAAACTCAGTTCTTTTCAGAATTTTCCACTTAAATGTTTTCTAAGTAAAACTAAAACCTGAAATTTTGGATTGTTTTTATTTAAACTGTTTTTGGTAAAAATGTTTTGGCAAAAAATCATCATTTTTTGGCTTTGTCATAATGGAAAATTTCAGACAAAAAACATTTTCAGCAGAAATTTTTGTTTTGGTTGAATTAGCCACGTCTCGTCATCAATATTTGACAAAAGAATTCCAATCAGCTCTTGACAAAACTCCTGGATGAAAGGGACTGATGAGAGAGGGTGCCCCCTGTGGAATAACAATGAAAATCTTGTTATGGACATGCACCATACTTACTTTGGGTTTTTTTAAACTATTCTTAGGGAGAATGCTGCAAAATCCAGGAACAATAAGAATATAAGTGTTCTAATACTTAAAGAGATCTGAACTGAATTTTCCATCTGTTATGGGAAACCAGTCACTGCCAATGTCAAGCTGAGCTGGAGAGCACACTTTCACTTCAGTTCAAATTGTTAAGTAACAAGATTTTTTTTCAACACAAGACTGTTATTTTTCAAGCTTAATGCTGCTTGTAAAGTATGTACCTAAATTACAGTTCTGCAAATGATTTAAATGTACAACAAAGGGGGAAGACATAGCGGAAACTTTTGTAAACCATTTTGAAGAAAGAGGAGTTGACATCAGAAAAATATTTTGTGTGACAACAGATGGTGCTCCTGCCATGGTCGGAAAACAGAAGGGATTTGTAAAGTTACTTGAAGATCAAATTGGCTGCCCAACAGTCACATTTAACTGTATCCTCCATCAAGAAAACCTGTGTGCTAAAATTTCTAATTCAGAGCTTAATAATGTGATGAATACAGTGGTGCAAATTGTGAATGTCCTTGTTGCTCGATATGCTTTGGCTCACAGACAGTTTCAAGCACTGCTAGAAGAGATGGACAGTGCTTGTAGTGACATTCCACTTCACGGCAACATTCTGTGGCTAAGTTGTGGCAAGGTTTTGGCACGCTTTGTAAACTGTTTTGATGCAATCAAGGCCTTTTTGTCAGAAAAAGCACAAAACTACCCCGAACTGAATGATGACAAATGAGCTGTGTAAGCTCATGTTTCTAACTGACATCACTGTTCACCTAAACGAACTCAACCTCCGTCTCCAGGGGGCAGGGCAAACGGTTCTGGATCTTTATGAAGTCTGGAAGGCATTTGTTGTAAAATCAGCAGGTTTTTCTCAGGCTAGTCAAACTTCGACTTTCCTCTACTTCCAACACATAAAAGAGCTATCAACACGTTGCCCTGTCAGTATCGATGAGATTGGAATGTACATGCAAGAACTGGAATCAGAATTTTCTGACAGATTTCAAGATTTCCAGCGAGTTGGCCCAATGCTTTCTTTTTGAATTAAACCTGAAAAGTTCAACGAAAGCAACTTGGATTTGTCTGTATTTCAGTGGATGGGTGTTGAAGATTTTGAAATGCAGCTCATTCAGTTAAAAAGCTCAGAATTGTGGCCATCAAAGTTTGGAGATCTGCGGAGTGCACTTAAAGCTACCGAGAGAGATCATGGGGCCTCTATTCTGACCTGCTAGACATCCTTGCTAGTGAAATGTAACTGTTTGAAGAAAATTGCGTTTGCAATGCTTTCAGCATTGTAATCCACATACCTGTATGAACAGGTATTTTCACACATGAAATCTATCCTCTGTCCCTCTCGGAGCCAGTTAACAACTGATCACTCAAAAGCCTGTGTGCAGCTTAAAGTATCCAAATATGTGCCAGACATTGGAAAACTCAGCAAGGAAAAGCAAGGGCAAGGATCACACATTTTAGTTTAATTTTAAATGAAGCTTCTTAAACATTTTAAAAACCTTATTTACTTTACATACAACAATAGTTTAGTTATATGTTATAGAGAGAGACCTTCTAAAAACGTTAAAATGTATTACTGGCACGCAAAACCTTAAATTAGAGTGAATAAATGAAGACTTGCCACACCACTTCTGAAAGGTTGCCGACCCCTGGTTTAGCATATAAATCTTGGCTGAAAAATTGATAAGGACTGTATACTGAAGAATCTGGTTTTGGTTTGGGACCAAAACCACTTGCATCTGTTGAACTAGTATAGCTTTACCTATGTAATAAGTCTGTGCAATGAGACTGATTAAATGATCTGACACTATCTCTTGATATTTAATTTAACATGGGATGTCAATACTTTTGAACTGTTGTAACACATTTCTTTGTGTAATTTTGTGGGTTTAATTCTATTTTGGCTAATGGAATTCTTTACTAAACAATAGAGATGTAAAGAACTGAAAAACATGATGTGGATATTTAGTTCATATTATTTAA
Organism: Macrochelys suwanniensis; assembly: GCA_033296515.1. Classification (NCBI taxonomy): domain Eukaryota; kingdom Metazoa; phylum Chordata; order Testudines; family Chelydridae; genus Macrochelys; species Macrochelys suwanniensis. The sequence goes on along the minus strand of CM065775.1, from coordinate 231,723,397 downwards.
CTATTTTGTATTTTATATCATATTCTCACAGTAGTGAGTGGGAAGGGCAAGAGGAAACAATGTGTGTAGACTTAAAAATGCAACTACATTTTAAAGCCAAGTATTTGAAAATTAGTTCCTCCAGCATTTACCTGCTAAAACTTGGGCCCAGGTTTCTGTGTTTCCTGTCCAAGAATTGATGGCATTGTCAACACGCAGCATAGTGACAGGTGAGGAATAGAGACATTGCAGAGAAACCTACTAAAAATGCTTCAATATTATTACAAGTACATAATTACATATAGCCATGGGTAGCATGGCGAGAAGAGGGATAAAAGAGCCTTGATGGCATGAAAAATGTGGGCTGGCTATGCAAAAGAATAAAGCCTTCCAAGCTGTCTGAAAGCATTACATGGCTCTATGTTGTTATGGCATCACAGTGGACAAGTCTGCAGAACAGAATTTGTGAAGTGAAAACAAAACCGAGGTCTTCCTCCTGCTGTAGTGAGAGCCTTGTTACTCCTGATTTATTTCCTTATAAAACCTTCAAGGCACTCTTGGGAAGTGAGCCAATGTACAATAACAGGGTGACACTTGGGGTCTAACCTGCTGTCTAGTTTTGTGGCTAACTTAAAGCAGAGACATTTAAGCAGAACCTTTCAGGGCATAAAACACAGTGCAGCGCTACATGCTATGTGTACTAATAGGCAAAAAATGTGTAGTAACTTGTTTGAACATGTGCAACTGTAATAGCATAGCATTTCAAAGTATTATTCCTTCAGATTTGTTATGTTTAATGTAGAAACCAGTCCTGAGCTGCAAAGTTCACATCTAGATCTTTAATTTCCCAGAGTTAGAGGTGTTTTTGGTATAGGCTCAGCAAAGGCTTTATAGAACAGCACTCCATTGACACTGCGGGGTAACAAATATACTCTGTTCCCTAGAACCGGATCACCACATACATCCATTCTGAGCCTTGAACAAAATTTCCACCCAGCCAGTGGGCCACGTGGAAAAAGAGGTAAGGCCAGAGGGTGGGAAGAGCAAGGTAGACGAAAGCTTATGCTGAAATAAATTTGTTAGTCTCTAAGGTGCTACAAGTTTTTCTTTCTTATTTTTGTTTCTCTTCTCAGTATGTCTTAAATCCCTGGTGTGGAGGGTTATTTGTTATTGGTATTAAGTAGCACCCAGAGGCTGAAACCTGCATTTGTTTGCTGCCCCATCGGGCTAAGCACCGTACACACACACACACAATAAGAGGATGCCCCTAAACTATAGCTCCTTAGGAGAGACATATTTATAAGACCTATTTCTCCTCCATCCATTTTATTTATTTTTTCTTCCATTTTTTTATCAAAGGAGATGAATACAGGAACCATAGGTGCTGAAAGAAGAGAGAACGGAGGGAAAAGGGGGTTAATAAAGAGATCAGAAAAAGGAGACGTAGTAAGTTCTCTCTCTTTTCTAGAAAAGTTGGATGACAAAATGGTAAAATATTATACACTTGTTGGAAATCAGGGATTTGTTTGACATGGCCCTGGTGACTTCTACCAAATGTGTGACTGATCTCTTAACTTACACTAATCAATATGCCTAGTGAAGCTTCAATATTGGGAGCAGGCAGCTCAAATTGGGAGCAGGAGAAGGGACATGCCACTGCTTCCGGGAGCCGCTTGAGGTAAGTGCCACTGGGAGCCCATATCCCCTGGGCCTCTCCCCACACCCCTGACCCAGCCCTGATCCCCCTCCCGCTCTCCAAACCCTTCGATCCCAGCCTGGAGCACCCTCCTGCACCCCATACCTCTCATCCCCAGCCCCACCCCAGAGCTTGCACCCCCAGCTGGAACCTGCACCCCTTCCTGCACCCCTGCCCCAGCCCTAATCCCCCTCCCGCCCTCTGAACCCCTCGGTCCCAGCCCAGAGCACCCTCCTACACCCTAAACTCCTCATCCCCAGCCCCACCCCAGAGCCCACCCCCTGCAACCAGAACCCTCCCCTGCTCCCACACTTCAACCCCAATTTTGGGAGCATTCATGGCCAGCCATACAATTTCTATTCCCCAATGTGGCCCTCAGGCCAAAAAGTTTGCCCACCCCTGTCTTAGGGCTGGTCCACACTAACCCCCCGGTTCAAACTAAGATATGCAACTTCAGCTACGTGAATAACGTAGCTGAAGTCGAAGTATCTTAGTTCGAACTACAAGGTACTTACCGCGGGTCCACACGCGGCAGGCAGGCTCCCCCGTCGACTCCGCGTACTCCTCTCGCAGAGCAGGAGTACCGGTGTCGACGGCGAGCACTTCCGGGATCGATTTATCACGTCTACACAAGATGCGATAAATCGATCCCAGAAGATCGATTGCTTACCGCCAAACCCGGAGGTAAGTATAGACGTACCCTTAGAATAACAACAAAAAATGGATGACTAGGAGTCTTTGGGGAAAGGCAACTCACACCCCACCCTCTCCCCCCGAAATTTCCTAGCCTTTGGACTTTGAGTTCAATAGCAGCATTGTCTGGGGACTGCAGAATCAAACTCAGTGTTATTTGTCCCTATAATATGGTTTCTCTTTGTACTGTGAAATGTGAAGTTTGCCTTGTAAAGAGCCTTTAAACTTCTTGTCTCCCCATGCTTGTGGACACGTTCTGGTACTCCTTCCTCTTATTGTCAGCTTTTTATGTCACTTCACTTGAGAATGAAAACTCTAAGTGTATTTTACTGCTAATGAGGCACAATACTGCTCTTCTGGTCCCTATTGGTTTTGCTTTCTAACTATCTAAATAAACCAGGCAGGCCTAATAAATTGAATAAAGGGCATTGATCATATCCCTGGTTTTGTGATAAAAAGCACAGTCAACTAATCTGCATACTAGAGATGCTTGTACATTTAGGAAAGCAATCACTTGGTAAGGGGGGTGTGGGGAAACTAAAGGAAAGGATTTTCTTTCAGCAATTGAGTCTGCTATCTAGGGAATGAGCATAAGATATTTATTTAGTTATATTTCTAAATATTAAGCAACAGTATTAAAGTGGCAAAGAGTAGATTCTGGTCCCCTACTCTACCTGCAGGGGAAAGTTGCCAAATAGCTGGCTTACGTAGCTATCCAGGAAATCATCTTTCATAAGAGCCAATGATATGGGTTATTGTGAATAAAAATATTTACAGGGTTTGGGGTTTTTTAAAATTTCTTAAATGAAAATGGGGACATGGAAGGGGGAAGGGAAGGGCTGGGCAGTTGTATGGAATTACCATTTTCTGTACAAGCTAAACATCTCAAGATTGTGCTAGTGCATAAGAAGCAGTAAGTGACATGGACTAGTCTGGTTTCATTGTCAGCACTGAAAAAAGTGCAAAAAACCCAGCACAAATGGTGAAAAGTTCATTAGATTTTAATCTGTTTTAATAATCTAAGGCGTTAACACGGGTGTAACACTTCTGCCAGTTGGAGTCGGCAGCACCAAGGACCAGGTTCAATATCTAGGGAGTCCTTTTCAATGATGCAACAAAGAGCTGGCTTGAGCCCCCCGCCCAGTAAATTGGAACAATTACACAGCACCCCTGGGTACCTTTAAGAGGCAATACTTCCCATCTCTCCTGAATGTAGACACTTTTACTAATATGAGAGAAGTAACCTGGCATTAATTTGGGAAAATGCCGCAAGCAGGTTTCATAAACATAAAACCATGAGCAAAACACCCACCCCAGAGTACCTTGGGCAGTGTCTTTTGCCTCAGGTTCTTAAGTCCAGCAAGAAAAAGTTCCCTTAACATGCCCCTCCCTTCTCCCTCCACCACACCCCTCATAGTGGCTGTTCTGCGTCTGTGAAGACCCAGAGTGCAGAGGTGCATCAACATGAGCTCACCTCCCACCCCGGTAAGGGGGGCGCACATTGCTTGCTGGCCACTCGCTGCCTGCCACTCTGCACCCTCTGGGATGTCTTGAGGTCCCACTACTTAACACAGCTCTCAGTGATTTCAGCTCTGTGATTTTAGCTCTCGATGATTTCAGCTGTTCGTGGGGAAGCCTCAGTGCTAGTGCAGTAGTCTCTTGCATCAAAGACACTGTCCCAAAGCAGGCCTAAGGCTTAGGCCTGGTTATCAGTGATTTCAGCTCTATTGGTCTGCAAGACTCTCAAGTGAATCTTAAACAGCTCTGTTATTATGCAGTGGAGAGAGGAAATGTTTAATGGTGTCTGGGCCCATTGGCAGGTCCCACACCCCCAGGTACAAGTACCCATCCCCGCCCCCTCTCACCTCCACTGGGCTTTGGCACCCCTGTCTAACAAGTGAAGTTTATTTGAGGGTGAACCCCTCAATCAGGGCATGCCAAGCACAGTTCTGCTGCCCTTGAGTCAACCAAAAAGGATAACAGCCCTTTAGTATCCCTGCCCCCTAATAACTGAGTGATTTGTGATTCAACACCAGCCAAAAGTGATCATTTGAGCAAAGCAGCCCCATCATGCTGAGCACCTAGACAGGGTGGGTGTGTCCATGCAAACAAGGTCGGCTCCTGAAGTCCTCTTCCCCAGCTCCTCACTAGATGTCAGGGGAGAGCTCATTCAGACCCTGCTTACACAGGTAAGAAAATGTATTTTGATTATTTTTAAATGTTTACTCCAACCCTCCCTTTGTAGAGAGGAAAGGTGGCCCAGTGGCTAGAGTACCAAGCCTGGCAGCAGTGCAGAGGTGCACATGGCCGGCTGGCAGGGGAGCGCCACAAACTCATAGAGGCAACAGGTGGGAGAAATTTCTCCCTGCTTCCTCTCCATGGCAGAACGTGGCGGGCAGGACCCGCTCTAGGCACCAGCCAAGGAAGCAGGTGCCTGGGGTGGCAAATGTGAAGGGGCGGCACTTTTGCTGCTCTGTTGTTGTTTTTGTTGTTGTTTTTTTTCTGGTGGCACGGCTGCGGCAGCAGGGCTGTGGCAGGTTCTACGTTGTTTCCTCTTCGGCCGCAGCTTCTTTTTTTTTTTTGCTTCGCTGCTTGGGGTGGCAGAAAAGCTAGAGCCGGCCCTAGTGGGGGGAAAGGGTGAGCAGTGACACACAGAAACTGCTTACCCCCCCAAGGGGCACCAAAATACAAATTTGTCCAGGGCGCCATTTTCCCTAAGGCCGGCTCTGCCTCTGTGCCTCTCTGGTAAGTCACTTAGGCCCAAATCGTCAAAGTTAATTAACTCCTGTTGATTTCAACTGGTGCTAAGAGCCAAAGCACCATTGAAGATCTGGGTTTTAATCTCTGTACAATGGGGAAAAGAGCCCTTCCCTATCTCACAGGGATGTTGTGAGGATAAATACATTAACAATTGTGAGGTGAACAGATACTACGATAATGGGGCCATATAAGTACCAAAAATAACTAGCTAGATTGCATGCCTGCAAAAAACCTCCACAATAATGACCTCAGCTTATCACAGTGATCATAATCATCTCGGTTACCTTGTGCTTCTCCCTTGTTTGTCTCTCATCTTATGCTTATGACTGTAAGTTGGTTTTGTTGTTGTTGTGGATTTTTTTTATGCAAGGACTACCTTTTCTGTATATATTTGCATAGTGGCTAGCACAATGTGGCATGAGTCAAATGCAATACAAATCTCTTTGTAAAGTGTTTTTGAGATGGAGTAATGGAAAAACTGCTATCTGAGCTCTATTATAAATTTGTTCCTTGAGCAGCAAAATCTCACTGAAGAAAATGAGTTCTGGTTAGGCAAAGAATACAGGATTGGGCCCATTATTTTTAACCTGCTTACTCTTATGTGATTTATAACCCTTTCTTTCCTTTTAAAGGAATCTGACCATTAGTGCTTTACTATATTTTTGTTTAACTTACTTTCTCACTTTTTGATGTCACCCTAAAGCTATAGCTATACTATAAACTAGGAGAGTGATTTCCCTGCTAGTGTACACATACCCATGCTAGCTCAGTGAGAGCTAGCATGAATATATCCGTGTAGCCGCAGTAGCACTGAAAACGGTGGGTATGTACTTGGTATGGCTGAATCACACCTCTGCTGCTGCTACCCATTCTACCACAGCTATACTACTATTTATACCCACACTAGCTCGATGGGCACTAGAATGAGTATATATACCCAAGCAGGGCAATCACAGCTCTAGCTTATAGTGTAGACATAGACTAATGTACTCTGAAACAAATTGAAACTGCTAGTCATGCAATAAATATTGTTTTAAACATAATCTTACACCTGGATTGTCAAAGACAAAAAAAAATTCTTAACCTTCAGCTCAAAAGGAGCTATAAAACCGCTGACACAAGCATCTGCACTGTAAGGTGTTTTTGGTACATAGTTATATTCTGTTTTGAATGTTGTTGCAATTAAAAATGGAGTTTAGAAATTCAAGATGGCGCATATGATAGGAAGGGTTTGGACTCCATCCTGGTACCCTTTCTTCATGGCATTTTCCCGCCAAAACTCTGTTTCTTGCCAGAACTGGAGGGACTGAGAACTGGCTGGAACCGGTTGGGAGCAGTGTCTGTCAGAGTGTACCTCAGGTAGGGTGACCAGATGTCCTGATTTTATAGGGACAGTCCTGATTTTTGGGTCTTTTTCTTATATAGGTTCCTATTAGCCCCCCACCCCATCCTGATTTTTCATATTTGCTGTCTGGTCACCCTAACCTCAGGAATGTGTGCCACAGAGAGCTTAGAAGGGACTGTCAGTGGTGATACAGGCGCTGTCCACCATCGAGGCAGCTACGTCCAGTTTCTTTGTGCGGCATCGGATCAAGACCATCGGATCGAGACTTCGGCTACTAACATCTGTCAAGAACTCTGATACTTACCTGATTCCTGTAGTCCACCAAAGGATCCAGTGAAGGCTTTGCTGTCAGCCCAGATCTGTTGATCTCCTGCTTTGGCAGTAGAGAGCCAGATCCTCTGATGTTCCAGAGATCCTGAGACGGACCATCCATTACCGGTGTCCTCCATCTGCAGCTAGAAGAGAGACAATAATTATTTTTTGGGCATTTATTAGTTCAACCAGGGGACAGTTTAAGGGCCTGGGCTTTATGCCCTCTTGCTGGAATCTATTCATGGGTATTGTAGTGTTCCCCCATAGTGAATTTCCCCCCAGTTGTTTCTTTCTGTTTAAGGTTATATTCTCTCTATCCTTTATTTCAGTGCAACACGGGTGGGAGGCACACAGATTTCTAATTCTCCCAGTTGATAGATGCTGGTAGGAGTCGAACCTGTGGTATATGTCACCTCCTTATTATTCTACACAGAGATTTTGGGGTAACATTTAGCAGCATACTCCTCTGTAAAATGTTTTTAAAAAGAGAACCTCTCTCCAGCTCTGAAGGCCTTCTGAAATATACGCGACTAAAAGAAGATTCTGCTCCTGACAACATTAAAAATTATGACTTTTTTCAGTCATGGGAGTATTTCTAAAATCCTTTTAAATATTAAAACAATTTTAAGTATCAAAGACACTGTATTTTGTCACTGAAAACAAGCGCAAAACAATGAGGGAAAAGGTCAGTTTTCTTCACATTTTGTTACAGCAAACAGAACGGTGGAAGGGAAAGGTCATTAGCAAAATGTTACATTTGTTTTAAAATTACTTTTCTTTTAATAATGTCCTACATGTAAACCTAGGGCCAAATTCTGCTCTGTGACATGGGTGTAATCCTCCTGGAGTATGGTATAAATCATTTCACATCTCCCATGGAAGTCTCTGGACTAAATTCAGCATTAATGTAAATCAGGCCTGCACAACATGCGGCCCGGGGGCCACATGTTATACCAATAAAATAAAAACCAGCAAGATCTTTTTAAAGGGGATAAGACAAAATGTCACATTTATTGTGAATACAAAAAGAATCATAGTAAGCAGTCAGTTATAGCTATAACATTTCATTCAGTTTCACAGTCATTCACACACACACACAGGTTCTGTATAGATGTCATAGTTACCAGCCTAGAAGTTGCTCATGCCAAGTTACTGGCCAGGTAACCTGGGCATGAGAGTGGAGCCGAGTCCTTGTCAAATTCATCTGATGCTCCTGGAGGGTGGTTGCAGAACCAGACTCAAAGTCCTCAGTAAAATGAAAATAAGAAAGAAAAACTTGTAGCACCTTAGAGACTAACAAATTTATTTCAGCATAAGCTTTCGTGGGTTAGTACCCACTTCATCGGATGCATGGAATGAAACATACAGTAGACAGATATTTATACAGTCAGAGAAACATGATAAGGTGGAGGTGCATAGACCAACCTTAAGAGGCTAATTAATTGAGAGGAACCATAACAGCAGGGGAAGAAAAACCTTTGAAGTGATAAACAAGATGGTCACACAGGTGTGAATGAGGATCGTTAACTTAAGGGAAATAGATTCAATTAACGTAATGGCCGAGCCATTCGAGGTCCTTATTTAATCCTGAGGTAATACAATCTAGTTTGCATATCAATTTGAGTTCAACAGTTTCTCTTTGAAGTCTGCTTTTCGAGTTAATCTGTCGCAACACTGCTACCCTCAAGTCTGTCAGTGAGTGATTAGGGAGGTTGAAGTGTTCTCCTACTGGTTTTTGAATGTTATGATTCCTGATATCAGATTTATGTCCATTTATTCTTTTGCGTAGAGACACCACTAGCCGTCACCTTTAGCCCCCAACTAAAACCTCTCCAGCGCATCATCAATGATCTACAACCTATCCTAAAAGATGATCCCTCACTCTCACAGATCTTGGAGGACAGACCAATCCTCGCTTACAGACAGCCCCCCAACCTGAAGCAAATACTCACCAGCAACCACACACCATACAACAAAAACACTAACCCAGGAACCTATCCTTGCAACAAAGCCCGATGCCAACTCTGTCCACATATCGATTCAAGTGATACCATCACAGGGCCTAATCACATCCGCCACACCATCAGGGGCTCATTCACCTGCACATCTACCAATGTGATATATGCCATCATGTGCCAGCAATGCCCCTCTGCCATGTACATTGGCCAAACCGGACAGTCTCTACGCAAAAGAATAAATGGACATAAATCTGATATCAGGAATCATAACATTAAAAAACCAGTAGGAGAACACTTCAACCTCCCTAATCACTCACTGACAGACTTGAGGGTAGCAGTGTTGCGACAGATTAACTCGAAAAGCAGACTTCAAAGAGAAACTGTTGAACTCGAATTGATATGCAAACTAGATTGTATTACCTCAGGATTAAATAAGGACCTCGAATGGCTCGGCCATTACGTTAATTGAATCTATTTCCCTTAAGTTAACGATCCTCATTCACACCTGTGTGACCATCTTGTTTATCACTTCAAAGGTTTTTCCTCCCCTGCTGTTATGGTTCCTCTCAATTAATTAGCCTCTTAAGGTTGGTCTATGCACCTCCACCTTATCATGTTTCTCTGACTGTATAAATATCTGTCTACTGTATGTTTCATTCCATGCATCCGATGAAGTGGGTACTAACCCACGAAAGCTTATGCTGAAATAAATTTGTTAGTCTCTAAGGTGCTACAAGTTTTTCTTTCTTATTTTCATTTTGCTGACACAGACTAACACGGCTACTACACTAAAGTCCTCAGTGTGTAGAAGCCATTCTTATAGGAATTATTTCCTATGTTAGTCTATGGGAACTGTTTCATCTTGCTGTTGCTAACTCAATCAGCAGATGGCACATTCCTGGTGGCATTCCTGCTGGCTCCACGCTGTCTAAAGTTTGTTATCTTGTTTTTCCCATCCTTTGAGATGGTCGGGTGGGGTCCCAGTTTACCCTCCGGGAGTTGTCTGGTCGTTCCCACTTGATGCCGCCTTCAGCCGATGGTCACTGAATTCCTAGGCTGGCACCTCCCTGCTCATTCATTCATGTACACCAAGCATTCATCATCAGACATACTGTCTTCAACACTTTCGGGGTGTGTACTAATTTATTTGAGACTCCCTGCCCTTTAATCAAAGAGGGTGGGGGGGTCTTTCTATGCTGTTTCTAGGTACAAAGCATGCATAAAGAACAAAGTCAAATAACTTGTTTGCAAGTTTCTCATAGCAATACAGTATCTTTCTGAGAACAGATGCAATCAATGGTTTACACAGACAGTAGCTTGTAAGTTTAACAAGGGATCCAAGAGATCTTTTACTTGGTAATGCTATGAGGTTTAAATTGTGGGGGACAAATTATGGGGAGTTACTTTCACTTGGGGAATCACTTTCAGTACCTTCTTTAATATCCCTACACACATGCGGCCCACGTGGGCTCACTGTGCGGCCCGCAGGGGGGTAAGTAGGTGGGCTCACTGTGCGGCCCAAAATCTGGGACCGTGTCCATTGGTCCTTTTTGCTGCTTGTCTCTGGGCTGGGGGTTGTCCCAATGCTGCAAAGAGGGTGTTCCCAAAGGAAAGTACTTGCTTCTAACCCCCGAGGCCATCAGTATGTCTGCTCTTCTCTAGTCAGCCCACTTGACAAGTTTGATTGTCCTTGGTCTGGTTCCCATCCCCTCTCCAAGGGTTGCAGCTGTCTGGAGGTGCCTGCCTTCCACGCCTTCCTCATTCACACCTCATTCATTCAACAGGGCAATTGAATACAAAGTGGGGGGAAGATCTTATTCTACTTCTAGCAAAAAGACATTTTTCTTTTACCGTAATTATACTACCTTAGGGGCCCGCTATAACATATTACCAAGGTTCAATACAAAGTCATATAAAAGTTATACAAAAATGCATAATGCAAAGATTTATCTACAACTGCATTGATTGACTGTTGTGTGCAGTAATATAGTGACCCCTGGGGGGGTGAAGAGGGGTGTGATGGTGGGGCCGAGCAGGGAGGGGGCGGGTCCTATTTTACTGCTGTGATCTGGTCACTCTATGCGTGTTGTTTCTTTCCCCCTGTACAGGCTTCCACACTCCAGCTCTGGGGAAGGAGGAGTTACTTCCGCGGGGTGGGCGGCACTGGAGGGGTGGGGGTGTTTCTGTGGGGCCGGGGGGTTTCAGCCCTCAGCTGTTTTCTTTGGAGTAATATGGCCCTCGCCACTTTATGAGTTGTGCAGGCCTGATGTAAATGGTAATGCAAACTCAATATGAGTTCAGTAAATAGATAGAAAGGTGTCTGTAAGAGAAAAGGCAACTAAAGCAAGGGCTATTTTATCTTACATCTCTTATTAGCTGTTTTTTTCTGCTACAAACCAACTTTCCATTTTGGGGGTGTGTAAATTTCACTCATTTGCACGCCTATATAATCAGATCAGTGAAGGTTACACGTATTCACCACTTCATCCATTGACTATTTTACACCTCACATGTAAACTTCATTTACATCACTGCTGCAACTTCATTTACATCACTGCTGCAAGCACAATCACCGTCCAAATTATGTTTTGGCATCCCTAAAAGGCACATGAGTTTTGAGCACTGGGGTCACCATAAATAAGGAGGCACTGCTATCTAGTAGATAGGGCATCTAGCTGGGAGTTAGGAGACCTGGGTTCTGTTCCTGGATGTGCTGCTGACCCCATGTGTGAACTTGGGCAAGTTGCTTCACCTCCTTGTGCATCCCCACCTTCTATCTGTTTTGACCCTGGCCCTTCAAAAACATGTAGTTAACTGTATGCACTGTGAATTGACTTCAGTGGGACTACTCCCAGTGCATAAAGTAAGCGTGTACATTAAAACTTTGCAAGATCAGAGCTGTAGATTGAAAAATCTTTGGGGTCTGAACTCTCTCATTCTGTGTTTGTACAGTGCCTAGCGCCATATGCCCCCAACTTGGTTGAGATTTCTAGGCACTACTGTAAAACAAATAATGAGAAAATAACAAGGGTCAAAACAAAATCAATCCCACTTAACTCTATGCTCCACACACTCTTATTTTCCCCTGCAAAACCTCATTTTGCATCTTTGTCACACATTTTAATGTTCATTCATTATCACACTTTTGGGCTTGGAGGGTTGATGATGATGATGGTAAAAATATAGTTTTGGTTTCGGGTTACTCCATTTATAATCTGGGATTGTTATGCTTGTGCTGTCTGACAATAGAAAACAAGAGAGATTTAAAACAGATTTTTTTTGTTTTGGTTGAAACGTATTTTGCTGTCCCGTTGATGGGAAGCCAGCCCTCTCAAATAGGCAAACATTGCCAATTGCAAAATCCAGATGCTCTGGAAGTCTAAAGCTCCATACTTGCATTCAGTAATGCAATTTATGTTTGTTTTTGCACACATGCATACACACACCTTTTTATATATAATATAATCAATGTAACTGAAAGTATTAAGTGACGTATCTAGTACATTAGATATATGAGAGAAAGTGTGCTTCCTTTTTATGTTTAAAGGCTATAAAACATACAAAAATGATTATAAGAAACAGGAGCAAATGGAAAATATATCCCACAGATAAGACATCAGAGTGTATCTGATATAGCACTGAAAGACTAGAGAATTTTGAGCTGCTCCTGTATAATAAAGCTGACATTTTAAAGCAAAGCTAAGCAGTGGATTAGTTCTTCCATCTTCATTTTCCCTGATGTCTCACATATGCCCTGTGACAAACATTACTAAGCTACCAAAGAGAAAATTTGTCAAAAGAAGCCACACTAGGTGGGGGCTTAAAGAGAAAGCTACCAGGTTAAAACGAAACAAAATCTGAGATCATTTCCACAGAGTTCAGGTGGGATTGTTCTCAGGATGGCTAGCATGATGGTGGTGCTGCTGTCCATGTTAACATGGCTACACTACTACTTTTAGTCTGGGAACTCAGTTGAGAGCTAGCACCAGTACGTCTACATGAGCTGGGAATCACACCCCTAGCTCATAGTGTAGATGTCTACGCTTCACAGCCATGTTATTTGATTATAAAACTATGGTGTGGAGTTCTTTCCCCAGATTTACTATGCAGAGTCCCTTCTAAGGGTGGGTCTCACGTCACCTCTCTCACATGGAGAAGGATCAGACACCTCTATTCCACTTTTTCTCCCTATTCCTTATGGAGCACCTTCCGTGGGTCTGGGGTTCTGCGTCTGAGGATGGGGAGATCAGGGCTTGGCACTCCATGTAGCCTCCCCAAAAAGGTAATACATAGCCCTTGACATCTCCAGATATGATGGTGCAGGAGTAGGGAGGTATCTGTGTCTGTCAGATGTGATGCAGAGAAGAGAAACCAGTGTTCTTTCAGAAGTGCCAGCTTTTGTTTGTTGTTTCTGGAGCTCTGAAATAATAGTTTATTTGCAGGACAAAGAGTTGTTCTATTTATTAGGGTGAAGTTTTAGAATGCAAGGTTTAGGAATGCCTAATCCTTTAGAACAGGATTAATTTACCTGTGAGTTAAAGAAAAGTCACGTTGATGAAGTGAGCACAGTATCATGGGAATAGATTTATAACTAAGGCCCTATTTCAATTGCGGGGTGATTGCTAAATAATTGCAGCTGAGTTGCGGACAAGAGATGCAAAATCATGGGAAAGTAATAATGGACCTTTATTAATTGTGGTAATTTGGAAAAAGCCAGAGAAGACCTATTTGTTTAAGAAAAATTTGCTGTAACATATCAACACTCAAGTATTATGTTTTGCCTGCTATTTTTTCTTCTTCTTTTTTTTGATAACCAGACATTTTGCAGCAACTATATTGCAGTCATTAATGTGCAGGGCTGACAGCCCAAGCCCCAGCCGCTGTCAGCTCGGATAAATGGGGTCCTTCTGCACTAATGGGGGGAAAATGTGAGGTGCATACCTCAACATGTATGCAAAATTGTGGACTGTGGGGAAAAAAGCACATTGAAATCAAAATTGTGGTGGAGGCCTAATAGTGTGGGATCCACAATATCACAAATTAAGTAGAGCCTTTATTTATAACAGAACAAATCCTCAGCTGGTGTAAATCTGAGTAGTTCCATTGACTTAAATGGAGCTATGTTGATTTACATTAGCTGAGTATCTGGACAATTGGTACATTTACTTACACATCTGATTCCAAAGGATCCCCGCTTCTTTTACAAACTATATGCATAACTGGCTTCACCATTGAAAAGCAGCCACTTCTGGGGTGGATGGCAGCAGCCAGATGTTCAGCTAATGTCAGGGGTTACAGGGAGTAGAAATTTGTTAAGGATAAATCCTTACTCTAACAAATTATCATGGGCTCCTAATGTCCAGTAGTAAAGTAGAGCTTAGTTTTCAGGGTCTCATGTGAAAGACCCACATAGAGTAAACTGCATTGAACCCCATTTCTGTGGCTCAGAAACAAATGGCTGAGTAGAACTTGTCAGGTCCAAAGAGTTGGGATATTTTAAACTTGAAGTTTAAACTATGAAATTATTCCCTGTGGGGATTGAGTTAATCTTTTGATTTTAATTGCAAAAAAAATCGCAAGATTATCCTGAGGAATGAAACCTAGTACTTGTCATCATTGTGCTTTACTGACTCCTAAGAGCTAATGGGACTTAACCTCTCTATCACAGAGGGCAAAACTGGATCCTAGTAGTCCCATTAATACAGCCTGTCACTGTATACCACATCCTGGCCCAGCAACCAAGGGGTTAATGCAGGTCCTGCCAGCCCAAGCTGATTGGCAGCCTCACAGCAGCTGGGAGGATAACAGAGCTGGAAAGCAGAGCGGGTGAGGCAGCTGCCAGAGGAGCAAGCAAGGCTGGAACTCCTGCCAGCAAGCTGCTGAGATGCTGTCTGTTCCCTTCTCAGAGTGATAGCAGGCTGAGAAGCCTACAGAAACCAGGGGAGGTAGGAAGGAGCTCAGGGCGCAGCTGGAGTTGTGGAGTCCTGATGACACCCCTCTAACTTAAGGGCGCTGCACTGGAATCTGGCGGAGTGGGTGTTCCTGGGCTCCCCTACCAAGCCCCTGAAAGACTTAAGAACTGAGGGGGTTTCCAGACCCCATGGCCACCAGGAGCACCTGACCCCACCAGGAATAAGGAAAAGGAGAAAAACCACATACTTTAGCGGGTGTGAGGGACCAGAGGACCACCCTGCCAGACCAAGTGAACTACGGTGCAATGCTGTGCCTGGACAGAGGGGGTGTTATGGTATCGACACACCAACTAACACAGCACTTTGAAAAGTGTTTCTGAAGAAAACTGCAGATGGCTAGCCTATTTTGCAATTAGTAGCTATATCAGGCTAATTAAAGCTAGGAATATACAAATCAATCCTTTAAAAATTGCAAGAAAACTGAACTCAAACTTCTGTGTCCAGAAGTTTCAGAGCACTCCTGATAAACTGTCTCACTCATCCCCTAAACCAACCAACTTTTCTCCTTTCTCAGCATATCTACAACCTTTCACCAGGCCCTTCTCTCACTGTGAAAATGATGGGGGTGAGTACACCATATAAGCTCTGGAGGGGTTAATGTGGGCCTAACAGGCCAAGTAACATACCTGGCAACACCTGTGTGAAAAAGAAAGCCAGGCTTAATTGACGATAAAGCCCAGCTGAGTGGTGGTGATAGAGCCAGGAAGTTTGTAGCAGAAAGCAACTGTAGGGAGAGAGTCTACAGTTGCTCTTTGTGGGGTTAGGGGTAGGAAATGGTCCAAGGAGGCAGAAAAGAGTCTGAGGGAGTAGACATTGGCTGCCAGCTACAGGGTTGCTGGGCTGGAACCCAGAGTAGATGGAGGGCCTTGGTTTCCCTACTAGTCACCAAGAAAGGTGGGGTGAAATCCTTGAGGTAAGGGGCATGAGGACCACGGAGCCTGGAGACAAATGGAAAACTTGCTTTAAGGTCACTGGACTATAGCTTGGATGGACTTTATTACCATGGAAAGCGGTGGATCTAGCAGGAGGGCCAAGTTATGGAAAGAGAGACCACCACAGTAATGAAGTGACCATCAGCAGGGAGTGTCATAAGGGAAGACAGCCACTATGCCACGCCTCGTCACAAGGAGGTGCTTCTGCCTTGACTGAGCCCCCTTTACAGTGACACACACTTCCCAGCCCGCAATGTTCTATATATGGTGATCCTCCTTGGTCAGCTGGTTGCCTGTGGTTACTTGTGAAGGGATTACTGCTCTGCTTCGGAGGCTGGGGGATCTTGTGAGATTTCCTGCAATTCTTTTGTGGGGAGTTGGCTTCAGATAAATATCTGAAATTTTGGGTTCTTAGCCAACCTTCCTTTTGAAGCTTGCTTATCACTAATGACAACCACATGTTAAACTTCTACCACTAACATGGAGCGAGAACATAAGAATGGCCATACTGGGTCAGACCGTCTAGCCCAGTATTCTGTCTTCCCACAATGGCTGGTGCCAGATGCTTCAGAGGGAATGAACAAAACAGCAATTATCAAGTGATCCGTCCCCTGTCATCCAGTCCCAATTTCTGGCAGCCAGAAGTTTAGGGATATGTGGAGCATGGGTTGCATCTTGTTGACCCCCTCAAAGAATTCTAATAGACTGGTAAGGCATGATTTCCTTTTACAAAAAGACATGTTGACTCGCCCCCAACTTATTGTGTTCATCTATGTGTCTGATAATTCTGTTCTTTACTGTAGTTTCTACCAATTTGCCTGGTAATGAAGTTAGGCTTACTGGCCTGTAATTGCCAAGATTGCCTTATAACACCAACTTTAAAAGGCTCCTCTTAGCTATCATCCAGTCATCTGGCACAGAGGCTGATTTAAATGATAGGTTACTGTGACGGGGCAGACTGGCCCCGCACTGGCCATGAGAGGGTTAACCCTTCTCTGCTGGCAGAGGAAGCCACGTCCCTGAGGCCCTGCTGGGCATGCTCCAGCAGGGGGCCAGGTATAAAAGCCTGCAGAGCTGCTCAGTCAGGGCTGGCTGCTGAGGAGGAAGGACGCCCAGCAGAGGCTCCAGCCCAGGAGCTAGGGCCGCCCTTACCAGGGAGAGCTAAAGAGCCCAAGACCGGGACTGGAGGCCAGCCGCTACTGGAACCCCAGGAAGTTCAGGCAATTGAGGAGCCTGGGGGCACAGAAAGCACATGGACAGCTGCATCAAAAGAGCCGGTAGGAAGTGACCCGGGGGGGTGCGGGAGTGGTACCTCCCACCCCAGTGAGGGCAGCGTGTTTCGGTGGGATTCCCCGCTGACCCTGGCGGCCTGTGTTACCCGCTGTTAAGGCCCTGGGTTGGGCCCCAGGTCCCCTACCGAGGACCGACGCCCTTGGGGGGACGGGCCCCAAGCTCAGAACTCAAGACTGCCTTACCTGACGGGGAAGGCACACTGAAGTAACTCAGGCCCCTAGGCAGTGCTATCCCTTCAGGGGAAGAGACTAAGGGGGACTCTGGCCATTGAGTCCCGCTGGACAGGCTGCCAGGAGTGGCATAAAATTCGGACCGGGAACTAGACAGGCAGGGTACCTCCTAGCCCCCTGCGTCTCAGAGGGGCGACGGAGTACGAACCCCACCACAAGTACATACCACACTTAGTAGTTCTTCATTTTCATATTTGAATTCCTTCAGAACTCTTGGGAGAATACCATCTGGTCCTGGTGACTTATTACTGTTTAACTTATCAATTTGTTCCAGAACCTCCTCTCCTGACACCTCAATCTGGGACAGTTGCTCAGATTTCTCACCTAGAAATGATGGCTCAGGTGTAGGAATATTTCCCTCACATCCTTTGTAGTGAAGACCAATGCAAAGAATTCACTTAGCTTCTCCACAATAGCCTTGTCTTCCTTAAATGCTCTTTAGCACATTGATTGTCCAGTAATCCTGCTGATTGTCTGGCAGGCTTCCTGCTTCTCATGTACTAAAATAAACTTTTTGCTGTTTAGTTTTTATTATTCTGGTAGGTCTTCAAATTCTTTTTTGGCTTGCAGATTATTCTTGACTTGCCAGAGTTTATGCTCCTTTCTATGTTACTCAGTAGGATTTGACTCCAGTTTATAAAGGATGAGGTTTTTCTTCTCTATCTCTCCTACTCTGTTTAGCCAGGGTGGCACTTTTTGGGTTCTTACTGGCTAGCTTTGTTTTATTTAGGGCATATGTTTAGATTGGACCTCTATTATGATTTTTTTTATTTAACTTCCATGCAACTTGCAGGTATTTTATTCTTGTGACTATTCCTTTTAATTTCCATTTAACTAGCTTCCTCATTTTTGTATAGTCCCTCTTCTAGAAGTTAAATGCTATCGTGGTGGGTTTCTTTGGTATTTCACCCCCTGCAAGGATGTTAAATTTAATTACATAGTTACCAAGCAATTCAGCTTTATTCACCTCTTGGACCAGATCCTGTGCTCCACTTAGGACTAAATCAAGAATTGTCTCTCCCTTTGTGGGTTCCAGAACTAGCTGTTCCAAGAAGCAGTCATTAATGATGACTAGAAACATTATCTCTGCATCCCACCCTGAGGTGACCTGTACCCAGTCAATAGGAGGATAGTTGAAATCTCCCATTATTACTGGGTTTTCTGGTTGTTGTACCTCTCTAATTGCCCTGAGCATTTTACAAGCACCATCACCATTCTGGTCAGGTGGTAGTATATTCCTACTGCTAGGTTCTTATTATTCAAGCATGAAATTTGTATCTATAGGATTCTATGGTACAGTTGGATTCATTTTTACTATATTTAAGTAAAGTAAGATTAAGATTTTTGCTGTAGCTGATTATATGCATTCTTTCACATATAGTACCACTACCCCACCAGAGCAACCTACTCTGTCGTTCCTATATATATTTGTACCCTGGTATTACTGTCCTCTTGGTTATCTTCATTCCATATTTAAGATTGTAACAGCTTTCCATTGTATACCTGATTAACATGTAACATGCAAATATGGTACAGTGTATGTATCTCATGTTGTTAATGCTGAAGATACCCCACAAAATCATTAAACAAGTGTTAAGCTTTTGTGGGGTGAGTGTGGTCAGGGAGAGTTATGGTCATTTGAAGTACATTCCTTCAGAACTCTTTGTCGCTTCTACAGATCCAGACTAACACGGCTACCCCTCTGATACTTGACATCAAGGACAGGTGCAAGATCTGCAAGGGCTTCAGGCCACACACACTTAAGGACAGGGGCATTCATTGGAAGACCCTGTTCACGGATGTGGCTCTTAGGCTGGCCTCGAAGCTGTGCCTCTCCAACTTGGTGCCGAGCACATCACCCTCAGTGCGGAGTGCTCCCCGGGCACAATGCCCTTCCTGGCATCACTCTCCATCCCCTGTGCTGAGGAAAAGGCAAAGAAACAGTGTGCTGAGAGAGGGCACTCCCCAGTGCCTCAGAGGGATACGTGGGGGCAGTTGACAAGGTGAAACCCGTGTTGGGCCTCTCGTTCTCCCCAGAACTGTGGGTGCCAGTGGCGTCAACGCTGCCTAGGATGCTGAGTCTGGTTCAAGACCCAGTACCAACTCCTGGTAGTCATTGGGGCATCCACCTACGAGCCCTATTGACAATGGAGGACTTAATGTCTCTCCTGGTGCCCCTTACACCCCAGGAACCTCAACCAGCTCCCTCAGAATCGTCAAAGGCGGCCCCCTCCAGGGGGAAACCCTCCATGGTCTCTGACTCTACACAGGTCTCCAGCTTCACGGCACCGGTCTCTGGCTTCATGTCCTCGATCTTCGCATTCATGGCACCGATCGCCAGCTTCCCAGTCACCAGCTTCCCAGCACCAGTCCCCAGTGCCAAGATGCATATCCTCGGTACCGTGGCAGCAGTCACTGGCTCCACGGCACCAGTGCCTGGCCTGACACCACTTCCCAGCTCCCCATCTCAGCCAACAAGTGGACATGGCAGTAGCTTCACCATAGTCTCCGAGAGAGGAATCCTTATCAGAGTCCAGGGGCAAATCTATCCCTCCCTCGAGGAGGTTCTGGCATCAGCATTATGTACTGGACATCAGTGTGGGTCCATCTGTGGACGCTTAGCCACCAAGGCAGTGGCTGGTGCATTGGCAATATTGGAACCTATGGGAGTTCCCTTTGATGCCAGGACTTTACTCCCAGATGTCATCCTCAGTGGTCTCTGAGAGGCAAACCCGAGTGCCGCCCCAGCTGGCACTGGACCCCAATTTGGACTCTGATCCTGGTACTGAGACTCCAGTGGTCCCAGTGGACATAGCCCCAGCAATGGAGAAGGAACCAGCCCCTCCTGTGGTAGTGGCCTCCTCCTCGCTATCCCCAGACAAGGCGGTTGCAGGGCCCGCCAACCCACTACTTCAGGGCTCACCAGGACCTCTTCAAGTGGGTCACTGAAAATTTGGAGATAGAGGCAGAGGAGCTCAAGGAGACCATGGACAGCCTGTTTGACATTTTAGCTGCAGCAGCCCCCTCCAAGATGGCCCTACCAGTCCATGAGGGAGTGTTAAAACTGGTTAGGACACTGTGGCAGACCCCATTTTTCCTGCCCCCGACCTCAAAAAGGGTGGAGGAAAAAATACTATGTCCCAGCCCAGGGATTTGAATACATGTACTCTCACCCTCCCCCAGGGTCCCTGGTGGTTTCAGTTGCCAATGAGCAGGACAGATGAACAAGCGAGTGCAACCCCAAAAAATAAGGATGTAAAGAGACTCAACTTGTTTGGTAGGAAGGTATATTGGACAGCCAGCCTAAAACTTCGAATCTGCAACCAGCAGGCATTGCTGGGGAAATACAACTTTAATATTTGCGGGGGGTCAATGGCCAAGTTTAATGACTCCCTGCCCCAGAAATCGAAGCAGGAATGCTTGGCCATACTGGCAAGACAGTGGCCAGAGCCTTGCTTCAGGCTGCCTTAGACACAGCCGATTCGGTAGTCACATGGCGTCAGCGGTGTCTGTGCAGCACAGGTCATGGCTGCAATCTTCGGGCCTCTCTCATGAGGTGCAGCAATCAGTCCAAGACCTCCCCTTTGAGGGCAATGCCTTGTTCTCCAAGCAGACGGATACTAAGCTGCATGGCTTGAAGGACTCTAGGGCCACGCTGCGCTCTTTAGGCCTGTACATACCCTAGGCCTCTAGAAGACACGTCCGACTGCAACCACCTCCCCAGGTGGGAGGTGCCTACTGACAGGCTGAGGCAGTAAGAAGTCCAGACAGGTAGCAAGGGATGGATCTGCTCACTATAAGGTCCCTTTCTGCCGCTAGATCCAGATAAGAGAGAGGGTCTGGATTCCCTTATCAACCACCAGAGAAGGTAATATGAAGCCCCCTGACACAAGAGGATAAGGATTTTGAAAGCCCTGAGGAGAGATTGCAAGGACCAGAGTTGGGGCCCAGAATTTGGGCCAAAGACATTTTGTAAGGACAATGGACTCTCTGTTACCTCAGAAGGGGTGGAACTCAAACATGACTTGGCTGGAGCACTGAGTCATGAGATGAGGCTGACCACCTCAGGGCTGGAGCAGGTGTTGGCAGGAGGCACTAGGGTAGGAGAGCCTCCTATATCACAAGGGAGGTGGCAGGGCGCTAGCACAGAGGGCAGTCTTCTATAGTCTCTATCTATTGTGTAACTTTAGCGCCCTCGTGGCCAAGATGGAGTCTGCTCTGCAGGCAGCTCTGGCCAAGAGAAAGCGCGCACAGGAATGCAGCAGGAAAAGTCCCTTCCACCCCAGGGGCACCTGTTCCAAACCCCCCAGAGTGAACACACACACACACACACACACACACACACACACACCAATGGATATAAGAAAGGGAAATATTTATTTACAGAGGGATAAGAGAAGAAAAAACAACAAGGGGAAATATAAGGGGAGCGGTAACACAGGGTTGCATCCAAACCGAGGCCCCACAGGCCCAGTGGTAGCACAGGCTGAAAGGGCAGACACTGAGCAATGTGTCTGCACACAGAGTTCAGGAGTCCTGAGCAAAGTTCCAGTCCAGTGGTGAGTCTTAGGTGCTCCTCGTCGTCTTCGGCGCCAGTGAACTTTCCCCAAGAAACCCCTCCAGTGCCCTCTTCTGCCGCTCTCTGCAAAGCCACACAGCAACCCACCCCTCCCCACTTAACTAGCTAACAGTCTTCCTCCTTGTTCCCAATGCAAAGTCACAAGCCCCAGTACTCACAGCCCCATGCAGCTCTGGGCAGCAGTGATACAGATACTGGGTCCAGCTCCAGCCTGTCCTTCTCGGACAATGCCCCCCTGGCACAGTGCTCCTCCTGGCTCCTGTCCTGGGGTGTCCCTGATCAGCCGCCCTGTCCTTCTTGGGCTTCAGGCAGGTTCTCTCCGCTTCTCCTCCAAGGGCCTGCAGGCTGCAACCCTGCTCTCTCTGTGGCTGCAGACCCACCCCCTGGCATTTCCCTCCTTTTTCTCACTGCTCCCCCTCCCCCATTAGGAAAAAGATTTAAAGGGCCCATGCTCTCCAAACCCCAAAGGGGTTACAATTGTTTCTTATTTTATGTTAGACTGTAAGCTCTTTGGGGCAGGGACTGTCATTTGTGCAGCGGCTAGCACAATGGTCCATGGCTAGGGCTGAATGAAGTAGCAACTGTCTTCTGCAGTAGATACTGTTCCTTCAATAACTCTTTTCTCAAAAGAGCAGAAGGCTTATGCCAATTAAACAGAATTGAGTACCTACATAATTTAAATTTTGTTTACGTCAAATGTCATCCCAAAAATACTATCAGACCTATGTAGCAAATTCTGCCTTTGCATACACCTCTGCAATCCCACTGAAATAAAACTACTGTGCAGTCATTAAATATTGTTATATTTATTTCCCAGAGGAGACGGGAGACTGTAAAGCTAAATAACTTGCCCAAGGAATTGAGTGAGTCAGTGACACACCTGAGAATGGAATTACCAGTAAACAATTACTCCTATTTTCCTGCAATATTCACTAGACCACACTGAAAACTTAACTTCTGCTCTGATGATTCATCGGTGTGTATATAAATGACCTCAGTGTGTCATATAGGTCATTCTATACACAGTGCTGATTCACTCTTAGTCAGTATATAGATCCAGAAAAGAGTGCCAGAGCTGCTCAGAATGATGGCACTGGTTCAAACTGAGCTATAATGCTGTTGCCACTTGGCACTGTAGTCTATTGGTTAATGAATGGATATTGACTTCCTTTGAAATCAGCCTCAAATGTATTTACTTTAAGGCACAGCAATCTTTGATGATGATAAAACACAAATCAAGAGATGTATATTACATACATTCTATCTCAAAAGATCATTCACTTTGACATGGTTTTTAATAGCCTAATTTTGAAGTCTGACTTTTTTTTTTTTAAACTGAGCTTAGGTCAACAATTTTTAGGAAGATTGGATGACTCAGGAGGGTGGTAATGGGATATAAAGATTTTTATGTTAAGGTCACTGGTTCCAGTCCAACCTAGGGTGCATCCTGCAAAAATTTATACATGTAAGGAGTTGGGACATGATCCTACAAAGACTTGCTTGCTCTAAACTAAAAAGTTAGGTCAACCGAACTATGTTGGTCAGTGGTGTGAAAAACTGACACCTCTCAGCAACAGAGAGAAACCAGTCTAACACACAGTGTAGACAATGCTATGTCAACAGAAGAAGTCTTCCATTGACTAGCTACTACTTCTTGAGCAGGCGGATTACCCTGTGCCAACAGTAGAACCCCTCCTGCTGGTGTAGGTAGTGGCTGCACTTGAAGCACTACAGTGGCACTATAGCTATGGCTTCGGGACCACACATTGCACATAATCATAGAATCATAGAATCTCAGGGTTGGAAGGGACCTCAGGAGGTCATCTAGTCCAACCCCCTGCTCAAAGCAGGACCAAACCCAATTAGATCATCCCAGCCAGGGCTTTGTCAAGCCTGACCTTAAAAACCTCTAAGGAAGGAGATTCCACCACCTCCCTAGGTAGCCCATTCCAGTGCTTCACCACCCTACTAGTGAAAAAGTTTTTCCTAATATCCAACCTAAACCTCCCCCTCTGCAACTTGAGACCATTACTCCTTGTTCTGTCATCTTCTACCACTGAGAACAGTCTAGATCCATCCTCTTTGGAACCCCCTTTCAGGTAGTTGAAAGCAGCTATCAAATCCCCCCTCATTCTTCTCTTGTGCAGGCTAAACAATCCCAGTTCCCTCAGCCTCTCCTCATAAGTCATGTGCTCCAGCCCCCTAATCATTTTTGTTGCCCTCCGTTGGACTCTTTCCAATTTATCCACATCCTTCTTGTAGTGTGGGGCCCAAAACTGGACACAGTACTCCAAATGAGGCCTCACCAGTGCCGAATAGAGGGGAATAATCACGTCCCTCGATCTGCTGGAAATGCCCCTACTTATACAGCCCAAAATGCCGTTAGCCTTCTTGGCAACAAGGGCACACTGTTGACTCATATTCAGCTTTTCATCCACCGTAACCCCTAGGTCCTTTTCTGCAGAACTGCTGCCCAGCCATTCGGTCCCTAGTCTGTAGCAGTGCATGGGATTCTTCCGTCCTAAGTGCAGGACTCTGCACTTGTCCTTGTTGAACCTCATCAGATTTCTTTTGGCCCAATCCTCTAATTTGTCTAGGTCCCTCTGTATCCTGTCCCTACCCTCCAGCGTATCAACCACTCCTCCCAGTTTAGTGTCATCTGCAAACTTGCTAAGGGTGCAGTCCACACCATCCTCCAGATCGTTGATGAAGATATTGAACAAAACCAGCCCCAGCACCGACCCTTGGGGCACTCCACTTGATACCGGCTGCCAACTAGACATGGAGCCATTGATCACTACCCGTTGAGCACGACCATCCAGCCAGTTTTCTATCCACCTTACCGTCCATTCATCCAGCCCATACTTCCTTAACTTGCTGGCGAGAACACTGTGGGAGACTGTATCAAAAGCTTTGCTAAAGTCAAGAAATAGCACATCCACTGCTTTCCCCTCATCCACAGAGCCAGTTATCTCATCATAGAAGGCAATTAGGTTAGTCAGGCATGACTTGCCCTTGGTGAATCCATGCTGACTGTTCCTGATCACTTTCCCCTCCTTTAAGTGGTTCAGAATTGATTCCTTGAGGACCTGTTCCATGATTTTTCCAGGGACTGAGGTGAGACTGACTGGCCTGTAGTTCCCCGGATCTTCCTTCTTCCCTTTTTTAAAGATGGGCACTACATTAGCTTTTTTCCAGTCATCCGGGACCTCCCCCGATTGCCATGATTTGTCAAAGATAATGGCCAATGGCTCTGCAATCACATCGGCCAACTCCTTTAGCACCCTCGGATGCAGTGCATCTGGCCCCATGGACTTGTGTTCGTCCAGCTTTTCTAAATAGTCCTGAACTACTTCTTTCTCCACAGAGGGCTGGTCACCTCCTCCCCATACCGTGCTGCGGAGTGCAGCCGCCTGGGAGCTGACCTTGTCTGTGAAGACAGAGGCAAAAAAAGCATTGAGTACGCTAGCTTTCTCCACATCCTCTGTCACTAGGTTCCCTCCCTCATTCAGCAAGGGGCCCACACTTTCCTTGACTTTCTTCTTGTTGCTCATATACCTGAAGAAACCCTTCTTGTTACTCCTAACATCTCCGGCTAGCTGCAACTCCAAGTGTGATTTGGCCTTCCTAATTTCACTCCTGCATGCCTGAACAATATTTATATACTCCTCCCTGGTCATTTGTCCAATCTTCCACTTCGTGTAAGCTGCTTTTTTGTGTTTAAGACGAGCAAGGATTTCACTGTTAAGCCAAGCTGGTCGCCTGCCATATTTACTTTTCTTTCTACACATCCGGATGGTTTGTTCCTGCAACCTCAATAAGGATTCTTTAAAATACAGCCAGCTTTCCTCGACTCCTTTCCCCCTCATGTTATTCTCCCAGGGGACCTTGCCCATCAGTTCCCTGAGGGAGTCAAAGTCTGCTTTTCTGAAGTCCAGGGTCTCTGTTCTACTGCTCTCCTTTCTTCCTTGTGTCAGGATCCTGAACTCAACCATCTTGTGGTCACTGCCTCCCAGGTTCCCATCCACTATTGCTTCCTCTACTATTTCCTCCCTGTTTGTGAGCAGCAGGTCAAGAAGAGCTTTTCCCCTAGTTGGTTCCTCCAGCACTTGCACCAGGAAATTGCCCCCTACACTTTCCAAAAACTTCCTGGATTGTCTGTGGACCGCTGTATTGCTCTCCCAGCAGATATCGGGGTGATTAAAGTCACCCATGAGAACCAGGGCCTGTGATCTAGTAACTTCTGTTAGTTGCTGGACTACTCACTGTGTGAGTAGTCCACTGGACTACTCACACTCATAATGTGACTACTCACTGTGTCTTAAGTTAGGCATGTGTATAAGTCTCTGACAGGTCAAGGCCTATGTCAGAAAGGACCAGAGCTGGGTAAAAACAGGGGGGGAAATATAAATATTCTGGCAAATAAAACCAACCAATTTACTTCATTGTTAGTGACACCTTTTTTAATCACTAGTCTATGTACATCTGGGTGAGCAAAATGTTGTTCACAAGAATGCCTGTTGAAAGCAGTGTTACAAATACTAGTCCGAATAAATATTTGAGAGGGATTTCACACCATATGGATTCCCCTGGCTATTTTGAAAAGCTGTTCTTTCTATTCACAAAGATTTATTGATGAATTCTGGGTAGTGAATAAATGTGGAAAAACAATCACTCTTTGTCTGTCTACCCCAGAAGGTAAAGGGAAAAGATGGGATAGTTTCAAAGGGACATTCACGGTCTGAAAACATACACACTTGATCCATGGCAAATCCAAATGCAGGAGGTGCCATTAGGCTCCTAGCAATAAGAATGGTTCTGGTCATTGCAATAGCAGTGAGTCAGACCGCTAAGAAGAAACTAAAGAGTGCTAGCTTCAGTGTGTGTCTGATGCATTCATCATAGGTCTTGGCACAATCTTGTATGCACGATTTGGGGTGAGAACTTGCGTTGATTCTACAGCATACATACAAACATCATGCTCCAGGATCCAAAACAGCCCAATGATGCTGACCATGAATGTCAGGCAGCTTATGAACAAGAAGTGCCAACTGGTCTGTGCTGCGGAGCAGATCAGAGTAATCTGGACTAACACACTGATAGGTTTGGCTGGTAGACATTGCTGCTTATCAGTGAGTGGGGTCATGTATATTTGTCTCGCCCATGATGAGTCCGCTCTGTTCTGGAGCCCTGGAATAGAAAGCTTGTTTCTGTTACAAATGCTGTGGCACCATCCACTCAATGCTCCATACAACTCCTGTATCCTGGCTCTCTTTCCCTCTACTACATGCACCCAGCCCACTCACTGAAGGCAATAGGTCATAGCTTGCGCCTCTCGTCAGTCACTACCCTGTATTGTTCCCTGGTTCAGTTTCCTAATACCTACGGTCTGACAGGTATAAGTACTCCTCACCTCTGTTTTCTCTTTGCAGGACAGGAACATTCAAAGCAAGCATGAGGAGCCTCATGACAGTGACCAGAAGTTTCCCCTCGTACCCTGCCTGACTAAGTATTGTGCCCAGAGACGCATTGTGCTGATCACCATATCACTTTTGGGTGTCTGTGTTCAAGGCGGTAAGGACTGAATGTTGCCATGCAATTTGATCTGTGTATGACATTCTCACTGTGGTGGCTCATGGACTTGGGAGTATTTTTGTTTGTTTGTTTTGTTTTCCATTTTGTGTTTAACATATTGGTGTTGTGGCCTTAATTTTTATTGGGTTTTGTTTCCTTATCCAGGTCTGTTTCCAACAGGCCACCAGGCCTCTCCATGAAGCCCAACAAACTCCCTCCCTCTCCCACTTCTTTCAGTGGAGCCCCCGTAGGCTATGCTCGGAAAGCATGACTCCTGGATGCTGGAACAATAAGGGAGGAGTAAGTGTATTTCCTTGGGGCTGTTTTGGGGGGAGGGAAGGGCCTATACTATATTTCCCTGTTATCCCTTGTGACGGGGTTACGACTCACCACCGCGGCGCCCCCTGACGGTCGGTCTGGGAATTAGCTCACAGAAGTCCTGGAGCGCCCTCAGCCGGTGGTGTCCCGTCTGCCGCTCCCTTGCTGGTGTCTGGACCCATGTTGCTCCAGGCTCGCGGCGTCCTCTTCAGGACACTGCCCTCCGGCAGTGCCCCCTAGTCCATGCTCACCCCCTTCCATGGGGGCGGGGGGGAGGTTAACAGCAGTCCTCCGGTGCACCCCTGCTGCCGTGGCCAACTACACCCCAAAGTCTGGCCCCTTCCTTCAGGGGTCTGGTGCAGTCTGTTATGGCCACTTCCCACGGCCTGGTGCAAGATAAGGGGGAAAGGGGGCGGAGACCCAGGCCCGCCCACTACTCTGGGTCCCGACCCAGGGACCCTCTAGCAGCAGCCTCCCTGCCCTCCTTCTCCCCTCATCTGCTCGCTCTCCCTGTGTCACTTCCCCTCTGACCCCCTTGCACCCTCTAGGCCCTTCCAGTCAGGGCCCACAGCCTGGCAGGTAACAGGCTGGAGCTCCCCTATGCTCCCCTGCATCTGCCCAGCACTGCGCTGTCCAAGGTGCTGGTCTCCTGAGCAGGAGACAGACCTTCCCCTCCAAAGGCCTGGGAGAGACTCCCTGCTTCACTCCTGGGCAGCCTTTTTATAGGGCTGAGCCTGGCCCTGATTGGCTGTCTCCAATCTGGGCCCTGATTGGCTCCCAATAAGCCTTCCTCCCATTGGATGCCCATCGGCGCAGGCTCACTGGCCTGCTGCAGCCCACTCATGCAAGGGGGTGGGGCACCCGCCCCACCACATCCCTGTTTAGTCTTTTCAGCTTTCTGGATACCTAGAGATCCTCCACCAGAGGGGCCCAGAAAGCTCAGGCAACTTATAATTAAGTGAGAGTGCACATGCTGTGTCTGTGTCTTGGAAAACAAACGGAAAGTACAGTCTTTATTTACTTTTCTATCTTATAGATGTTATCTATTGTGCAGATAAATTAACATTTGTCATCATCATCATTAACATTACGCCCCTGGTGTTTAGGACAGTGATGTAGCTCCTCCACTCCTGTCTGTTTCCAGCAAGTGTTTCAATGGTACCCCAGGTTTTTGAACTCGGCTTCCACAGCTCTTCACCATGTTGTTTTCAGGCAGCCTCGTTTTGCTTGCCTTCATGTGTCCATCTTATTGCCATTCTGGTGATGGAATCAGTTTCCATCCGAAGCACATGGCCAGTCCATCTCCAACACCTCCTGGCAATGATGGTGCTCAGATCCTTTTGGCTGCACTGTGTCAATAGATCTTGGTTTGAGATTGTTCTGGGCCAAAAGATACAGAGGATTGTTCTGAGGCAGGTTGTATGGAATGAAGACAGTTTGGACTTGTCATACTTTCTCATTCCCCAGCATTCTGCACTATAAAGTAGTGTTGAAAGTAGGCAGCTCTTATAAATCTTGAGTTTGGTTTTGATGTAGTTTGATGATTTCCAGGCTGTATTTAAGCTCCTGAAGGTGTTCCTGGCTTTATTGATTTTGTTCCGGATGTCCTGGCTTGTTCCACCATCCTGGCTGACGGTGCTGCCCAAGTATGTCAATGTTTCTACATTGGTGAGAACATAATCCTCTATCCATACTGGTGATGGTGAGGCAATATTAAAGGTCATGGTATCTGTCTTATTGCAATTGAT
The DNA here is from genome assembly GCA_033296515.1 of Macrochelys suwanniensis. NCBI lineage: Eukaryota > Metazoa > Chordata > Testudines > Chelydridae > Macrochelys > Macrochelys suwanniensis. Next base: position 231,694,008 of record CM065775.1, on the reverse strand, counting down.
TTGGAGTCCAATTTGCTGGCTAAATGTGTTGTCTAGTTGTTTTTTCTTGTATATGGTGTTGGGTATGTGATAGGAGAATGAGATCATCTGCAAAGTCCAGGTCTTCAAGGGATGAGAAGGGTGTCCATTTAATGCCTCTTGGCATGTCTTCTGTTGTATGCTGCATTACCCAGTCAATAGCAATGCTGAAGAGGATTGCAGACATGACACACCCCTGACGTACTCTTGTTTTGACTTCAAACATTTGTGAGGTACTTTAATATTAAAGTGATTAGGTCCATATCAGAAATTAGAGAGGGAACCCTTTGTCTAGCATGACTGCTTTGGGGAAATAGGGTTTGTGGGTGAAGAGGGCTGAGCTGGAGTACACGAGCCATTGCTAGTGTCTGCCTTGAGTTGGGTTGGGGTAGATAAGCAGAAGTGACTCGCCTTACACTTACTGAGCTAGCTCTACCTGTACCTTTGAAAATCCTAAATGAGTAACTACACTCTTAGCCATTCCCCTGTTCTGGGAGAGCTGTGGGAGAAAGCTACATATGTTAGCTAGGAAGAGGAGGGGGAGATCCTCTGCTTTTAGCACAGGAGCGGGAGTTGTGCTCTGCCCCATTCCAACCCCGACTCATTTAACAATGGAGATGATATTGTTTACATGCCTCACAGAGGTGTTTTTGTGGATCAATGTTGATAAAGCACTTTAAAGGTGACCTATAAAACAAAAGATGAGAGCAAGTGAAATAGTGGCATCACTAGAGCTATGAGAGAGGAAGGAATTTTTATTCAAGAATATTTAAAATATTTTGTTTAACTTCAATAACTCACTAACATATTGGAGAAAAGAAGCCTTTATTAAAGATTCAACAGCCTCACCCTTTCAATACATGTCAAAGCTCAAAATAAACATTCCTGAGACCTCCCAGAGTACAGCCATCAAAACCTCGAAAAACTTGATATTGTTCATATATTTCTAAGCTTAAAAAAATCAGAAGAAAAACATTTTATTTAAGAGAACTTTTTGACTGCCTGTGTACATCATAAAGAAGCAAAAAAAAAGATCACAAGCCCAATTTTGAACCCAACTTTTTAGGTTACATTTGACATTGCATATCACTTGTCACAGTGATATATTCTTAGCATAATAAAGCAGATCCAGGAGAGATTTGTCATCTGGGCTTACCCTCTCCTCCCTGACCATTAACTGCTGATTCTTCCTTCCATTGCTTAACTGGACAGTTTTAGAAGTCTCTTCATGTCACTGTCATACTATTATCCTAGCCCCCTGCTGAGCTGATCCATTTACTGTACTTGCAAACGCAGAGCTGCTTCCTCTCAGGTACTGCTGAGTACATGAACTGGAGCCAGCATGAGACCAGCAACAGAAAAGTGGTAGAGTTTTAAAAGGATGTAAAAGGCGAGAGAGGGGGGCAAGCTGAAGGTGGAGGCAGGATAGAAAGGTGAATATTTGACAGGATTTTAACAAAGAATACCAATAAAGATCTGAAGAGAGAGAATATACAAGGGTCAAGGAAAAAAGGCTGGCAGATAGCCATGGCTTCAGGGTGGCAATTAAGAATTAAAAACAATGGGGCAGAGAAGAGGAGGGAACAGAAATGAGGGGTATAAATGAACAGAGATATTAGCTACTAGCAATTACAGGTGAAATCCTGCAGTAGGTTCTTAGTCTGATTCTCCTTTCACACTTGCTTTAGACCAGTGTAATTCCAGTCTTCGCTCTGCCAGAGCAGGCTACAGGATCTGACCGAGAGTTTATTATATAGACCTTCTACTCATGAGATCTGAAGACTACCTAGCTGAGATTGTCAGACATGCTGAGACACTTAGTTGGATTACAGCAAAGGTTATGGGTCACGGAGTGGGAAAGGGGAGTAGTTTTCAAACGCTTGATTTTTCATACCTAAAATAAGGTGTAGTATTTAGAGTAAGAGATATAGGATGGGTTTTATTTTTTGTTCACCTTGACCTGTGGGGAGTTTCTTGATGATCTGAGTCCATTCTCTTCTACCAGACTCTCGCTATCAGTTTCTTTATGTTGGAGACATGAAAGGTGCTGAAACACCACCCACTATTTTACATCCAGAGGGCTCTTCGTAATGCACATAATGGGTCAAATCATGCCCTCAGTTCAACTGGAATAAACTTTTTAGTAACTCCACTGGAGCAAACGGACTTACTCTGATTTAAATTATTGTAAAGACAGCAGAATTTGGCTTACTCTGTATAATAATAAAGTATGAAATTAACAGCCTAACATGTGGACACAAGCAGTGTGGGCATGTTAACATTGCCATGAGAATCTTCACGTATGCATTTCCTCTCTTCTTTCTGACTGAAAATGTGCAGTGTAAGCAGTGCATTAACATAGGGTATCCTCGTCTTCCCACCTCCCCCCAGTAAGAGCAGTTGAACAGGTGGAGGTGTTCATACTCTGAGGACGGCACGTGTCAGTCACCTTCACTGATTAGAGCACATGCGGAGAGCAGCTTTAAACTCTCACCAAGGCACCATAGGAGCCCTGCTAGTGAAGGCTCCCTAAGTGATCTGGGCTCAGTTCTTGGCTTTACCACACACCTCCTGTGTGATCTTGAGCAAATCACATTTATCTCTGTCTTTAGTCTCCATCTGTTAAAATGGGGATAATGCCTCCCTTCCTCGGGTGTTTTGAGGATAAATACATGAATGCTTCTGGGGTGCTCAGATACCCTGCTGAAGGGGCCCCATGTATAAATTGCTGCATCTCCTGGGTGCCCTGATCCTTTTTTTGTAGGATGCACCAGCTGGCTCTGAACCCTCTCAGTAGAGCAGGGATTGTGAGTAGCTTGTGCTCATTCACCTCGTACAGTGGACTTTCTGCAAACAGCACCCCGCATCCCAGATTCCTTCAGTAAACTCCAAGCAAGCAAGCAAACGCACTGTGTTGAGATTGTCACATTTAGAGAGACAGAAGAATCCCCATTTCTCCAGTCAGGACAGTAACCATTCAAGTGTACCGTGTTAGGAGGGTATATACACCAAGAAGGGAGTAGAATTGCTAGGGCCCTCCATGAGGGTATAAAGAGTAATGGAATGAAACAACCAAGGGAAAATGTAAACTTCCTGTTGGTGATATTTGTTATACTAGGGAAGTAGTGGAAACCTCATAGCTGAGCCATTTTAAATGAGTCTGCAGGCTATTCTGCACTGAACACTCCTGCAAGTGCTCTGGGATGGCTTATGTTGACTCCTAGATCTCTTCCCTTTCTGTGTTCCCCTCCTCCTATATCCTTGTGGCAAGGCCTGTGGAATAATCCACATTAGCACAATCACTTATTTGGCTTTCTACAGCCTATATAGATAAAGCAGTTCATTTTGTAAGATTACCAGCGGGATTAATGTCCCGTTATATGAACATAGCAAACAAAAGTATAATAAAAATATTAATTTAAAACTTTCAGATCACACTTGATTATGTGGATTAAGTTTAATTATGTGGATTTTCCTGCTCTATATATGTTGAAAGCCTATTCCATAATTGTGCACATTAATTCATGCCTGTCTTGGCAAATCTTAGTTAACTTTAGGCAGAACAAGTTCTTCATTACTCAAGAGCCATAGTATTCACTTATTGTAATCTTAGCATGGATGTTTTTAGTTTAAACAAATTGCAGGATTTTTGCGAGATACACTGAACAGCTTCAGGGGGGCACAGAGCACATCTGCCAAATGGAACCTCTGCATAGAAGTCCAGATATTGAGGTGCTTGGCTCAATTGGCACATTCATGGAAAGGTAGCACTTGATATAACAACTCCCCAGTTGCATTTCCAGAAGTAGGGGAAAAGCAGGGATCAGCAACATAGCTAAACATGTGATATGGAGCTTTCTGTTTGGCAGAGACCACAGGAAGTGCCTCATCAAGCACTTGGATAGGACAGGAATGTGGCCAGCTGACACTGCTCTAATATTTGGAATGGTTTTAGGAGCCTAACTCTAGGCATTTATTTTTGATAATCTTAGCCATTGTTTGTTTTTTATTCGGATCTTTGTTTCCAAGGGAAAACATGGATGTGGAGATATAGATAAGGGTGACCAAAATCCATTTCACAGATTGGAACACCAAAATGAACAAGTAAGAACAAGGTTGTTTTACTTACAAGCGATGGTACAGTAGTAGTTTCCTGACCAATGCAGCGCATTCACACTGTCTTATCATACAATAACAATACTTTATTGAGATTTTTGGATACATGTGTCTTACCAACACTAAGGAAGACTCACCTTGCAGGGGTGTGGTATTTGTTCCCATTGCACAGCTTACTAAACTGAGGCGCAAAGACTTGTCCAAGGCCATGCAACCAATAGGTTGCAGAGTCAGGAATGAAACCCAGGGGATAGGTCTCCTATTTCTCTGCCGTAACCACTATGGCTGGGATTTTCAAAGGAGCCAAAGTAAGTTAAACAACTAAATCCAATTGACTTTCAATGGGCGTTGGAGTCCTGATGCTCATTTGTGCCTTTGAAAATCTTCTTCTAGGTTATTATATTTCCTCTTAGCGATCTCACTTCCTCAGGGAGAAGAGTCCCAAGAATATTGCAAACACAGTACTTTTGAAGATTTTTGTGTATTTGGTTCAATCACTGACAAAGCCCATTTTTAGATTGGTACAACCAACTGTACAAAAATCCATTAAGTCCTTAAACCAAATGTGAGTTGGTTTCAGTATGTTAATTGTGTTGTGGATTCAAACAGTGCCAGAATGCTGATTTTATGTCTTTCAGTTTCTAAGGGTACGTCTATACTACAGAATTAGGTCGAATTTATAGAAGTCGATATTTTAAAACCCGAATTTATGGAATCGATTGTGTGTGTCCCCACTAAAGAGCGTTAAGACCATGAGGTCGATTGACTGTGTCCACAGTAGCGGGGCTAGCATCGACTTTCGGAGCATTGCATTGCGGGTAGTTATCCCACAGTTCCCGCAGTCTCCGCCGCCCATTGGGATTCTGGGTTGCGATCCCAAAGCCTGATGGGGCAGAAAACATTGTCGCTGGTGGTTCTGGGTACATGTCATCCCTCCCTCCGTGAAAGCAATATTTCTCGCGCCTTTTTTCCGGGGTTTCCGTGTTTGCTACGGAAGCCTGCTCAGCTCACAATTACCGTACATCTCCAGCGTACGCCTGGACATTAGGTCTAGTGGGGATTCAGTCACACTATAATACGGGCAGAGGGATAGCTCAGCGTTCTGAGCGTTGGCCCGCTAAACCCGGGGTTGCGAGTTCAATCCTTGAGGGGGCCATTCCGCCTGAGGCTGGTAGTCGCGGGACTACACAGCAGGAGCGCCTTGCCTTCTAGCTGCAGATGGTGCAATATGCCATAAATGGTCGTGGTCGCGGGACCACACAGCAGAAGCTCCTTTCCTTCTCGCAGCAGATTGTACAATATGATTGGTATTCGTGTGCTCCTGGCCGGCGGCCTATGGTGTGGCTGGCCGGGGGCGCTTGGACATAAATGGGAGTGACCAGAGTGACTCTGGTCATTCTCTTTTTTACGTTTTGTTTAAGGGAGATTCAGTACTGCCTGGAACACAGGCGGAGGGATAGCTCAGCGGTCTGAGCGTTGGCCCGCTAAACCCGGGGTTGCGAGTTCAATCCTTGAGGGGGCCAGGAGCTGATGATGGATATCAAGCATATTGTACCATCTGCTGCTAGAAGGGAAGGCGCCTCCTTGCTCACCGCATATTGTACCATCTGCAGCTAGAAGGAAATGAGCCTAACCCTTGCTCCCCCCTCCCTCCGTGAAAGCAACTGAGGGGGGAGCAAAAAATCCTTTCGCGCCTTTTTTCATATGGGCGCCATATTGCTGACTCCATTGTTATCCACCCGCTGCTTCTGCTGCCACTCTGCTGTCCTGCAAACAGCATACCAGGGAAAGCATGGAGCACGATCAGATCACCGCGGCTGTTCTCGCCGTTATGAACACCACGCGCATTGTCCAGGAGTATATGCAGAACGAGAACCAGGAGCTGCTACAGCTACAGCAGGCGAGGAGGCGACAGCAGCGCCCTGAGGACAGTGATGAGGACATGGACACAGACCTCTCTCAAAAAAGGCCCCCCCGCAAGGTGGACATCATGGTGTTAATGGGGCTTGTTGATACAGTGGAACGCCGATTCTGGGCCCGGGAAACAAGCACAGACTGGTGGGACCACATAGTGCTGCAGGTCTGGGATGAATCCCAGTGGCTGCGAAACTTTCGCATGCGTAAGGGCACTTTCATGGAACTTTGTGAGTTGCTTTCCCCTGCCCTGAAGCGCCAGGACACCAAGATGAGAGCAGCCCTCACAGTACAGAAGCGACTGGCGATAGCCCTGTGGAAGCTTGCAACGCCAGACAGCTACCGGTCAGTCGCGAATCAATTCGGAGTGGGAAAATCTACAGTGGGGGCTGTTGTGATGGAAGTAGCCAGGGCGATCACCAAGCTGCTGGTACCAAGGGTTGTGAGTCTGGGAAATGTGCAGCTCATACTGGATGGCTTTGCAGCAATGGGGTTCCCGAACTGCGGTGGGGCGATAGACGGAACCCATATCCCTATCTTGGCACCGGACCACCAAGCCAGCGAGTACATAAACCGAAAGGGTTACTTTTCAATAGTGCTGCAAGCACTGGTGGATCACAAGGGACGTTTCACCAACATCAACGTGGGATGGCCGGGAAAGGTACATGACGCTCGCATCTTCAGGAACTCTGGTCTGTTTCGGCTGCTGCAGCAAGGGACTTTCTTCCCAGACCAGAAAATAACCGTTGGGGATGTTGAGATGCCTATAGTTATCCTTGGGGACCCAGCCTACCCCTTAATGCCATGGCTCATGAAGCCATACACAGGTAGCCTGGACAGTAGTCAGGACCTTTTCAACTATAGGCTGAGCAAGTGCAGAATGGTGGTGGAATGTGCATTTGGTCGTTTAAAAGCTCGCTGGCGAAGTTTATTGACTAGGTTAGATCTCAGCGAAAACAATATTCCCATTATTATTACTGCTTGCTGTGCGCTCCACAATATCTGTGAGAGTAAGGGGGAGACGTTTATGGCGGGGTGGGAGGTTGAGGCAAATCGCCTGGCCACTGGTTATGCGCAGCCAGACACCAGGGCTATTACAAGAGTACAGCAGGGTGCGTTGCACATCAGGGAAGCTTTGAAAACCAGTTTCATGAATGGCCAGGATGCTGTGTGAAAGTTCTGTTTTTCCCCTGTAATGAAAAGCCCCGCCCCTTCATTCACTCTACTTCCCTTTACCCAAACCGCCCTGCCCTCCCCCCCTCGATCACCGCTCGCAGAGGAAATAAAGTCATTGTTGCTTAAAAATCATGCATTCTTTATTAATTCGTAAAACAAAGAGGGGGAACTATGGGGCTAACTGCCACAGTCTCCCGGGATAGCTGGTGGAGGAAGGGAAGCACCAGGATGGGTGGTGGAGGAGGGGATGAGGGAAGGACAAGGACACACAGCACTTTAAAACTTATTGAATGCCAGCCCTTTCTTGCTTGGACTGTTCTCTTGACTTGAGTGGTTGGGTGCACGGAGGCCGCCCAAACGCGTTCTTGGGCGTATCGGGGATGAGGTTATGGGACTCGGGAAGGAGGGCTGTTGGTTACACAGGGGCTGTAGCGGCGGTCTGGGCTCAGGCGGCCTTTCCTGAACCCTACGCCTTTCCTCAGCCATAAGCCGGAGGATTTCCGTTTGATCCTCCAGTAGCCTCAGAATTGCATCCTGCCTTCTCTCTGCACGCTGACGCCACCTACTCTCTTCATCCCGCCAGTCATTCTCTTCAGCACGCCACCTGTCCGCACGATCAAATTCTGCCTTCCTGGACTCCGACAGTGTCTGCCTCCACGCATTCTGCTGGGCAGCTTCAGTGTGGGAGGATTCCATGAGTTCTGAGAACATATCGTCTCGATTCCTTTTTTTTTTACTTCTAATCTTCGCTAGCCTCTGGGACGGTGATGAAAGGGGTGGCGTTGAAACATTTGCAGCTGCGGGAGGAAACAAACGGGAGAGGAGTAGTTTAAAAGACACACATTAGAGAACAATGCTCCAAACATTACATATCACATATGCATTTGGTCCAAGGTTGCACTTTGCCTGTTATATTGAGGGTCTGCCGGTTTGGTGTGAGAGATCACACAAGCAACAAGTTGGTCCGGCGGGCAACAGAATTCGGCTTGCAGGCAGCCATGGTAAGCCACAGTCTATAGGCTTCTTTAACCTTCATAACAGGTGGGAATGTTTTCAAACAGCAACCCCCTCATTTCCCATAACAAACAGCCTTTGGGCTGGCAATTTAAAACTGGTTGGCAATTGAAAAGGGAGGGGCGGCGGTTTTCGGGTTAACGTGCAGCGCGAACCTAATCGACACCCCCCCACACACACATCCAAGATGTTCGCTGTTCCCCCTCCCCCCACCGCGTGGGTCACAGCGGGGAAGATTTCCGTTCAGCCACAGGCAAACAGCCCAGCAGGGACGGAGCCCCTCTGAATACCCCCTTAATAAAATTCCCCTATTTCAACCAGGTGACCATGAATGATATCACTCTTCTGAGGATAACACAGACAGATAAAGAACGGATGTTGCTTGAATGCCAGCAAACACCGGGACCATACGCCGCCATGCTTTGCAAAGCAATGATTCCAGACTACGTGCTACTGGCCTGGCGTGGTAGAGTGTGTTACCACGGAGCACAGGATAAGGCTGCCCTCCCCAGAAACCTTTTGCACAGGCTTTGGGAGTACATCCAGGAGATCTTTCTGGAGATGTCCCCGGAGGATTTCTGCTCCATCCCCGAACATGTTAACAGAGTTTTCCAGTAGCTGTAGCTGTACTGGCCGCGAATTGATCATTAAACACGCTTGCTTATAAAACATGTATTAATTAACAGAGGTACACTCACCAGAGGCACCAGAGGTCCCTTCTCCTGCATCGAGCACGCCTTGGGTGGGTTCGTAGGGTACTGGCTCCAGGGTGACAAAGAGTTCCTGGCTGTCGGGGAAAAGGGCTTCTCCACTTCCTTGCTGTGTCTGGGCGCTATTTTCAGCATCATTATCATCATCATGCTCCTCTGTGGTTTCTGATGATCCACATACGGAGTCATACCACATGGGTGGGTCAGTGCTGGGTGCACCCCCTAGAATGGCATGCAGCTCATCATAGAAGCGGCATGTCTGGGGCTCTGACCCAGAGCGTTTGTTTGCATCTCTGGTTTTTTGGTAGGCTTGCCTGAGCTCCTTAATTTTCACGCGGCACTGTTGCGCGTCCCTGTTGTAGCCTCTGTCCTGCATGCCCTTGGAGACTTTGGCATATGTATTGGCGTTTCTTCTTTTGGACCGTAGCTCTGCTAGCACGGTTTCGTCTCCCCATACAGCGATCAGATCGCGTACTTCAACATCGGTCCATGCTGGAGCTCGTCTTCGGTTCTGGGACTCCATCATGGTCACCTCTGCTGATGAGATCTGCGCTCACCTGCAGCTCACCACGCTGGCCAAACAGGAAATGAAATTCAAAAGTTCGCGGGGCTTTTCCTGTCTACCTGGGCGGAGCATTGGAGCTCAGACTGCTGTCCAGAGCGGTCAAATGTTGCACTGTGGGATAGATCCAGGAGGCCAATACTGTCGAATTGCATCCTCACTAGCCTACATCGATTCGGCAATATCGATTTAAGCGCTAATCCCCTCGTTGGGGGTGGAGTGGCGAGATCGATTTTAAGAGCCCTAGAAGTCGATGTTAAGGGCTTCGTCGTGTGGACGGGTGCACGGATCAATCGAAATAACGCTAATAAATTCGACCTAAACTCGTAGTGTAGACCAGGGCCAAGACTTACTGTAAGTATCTGAAAATGTGGACTTAAATACTTCAGCTAATTCCTTTGTACAGTGACTACCATTATTGCATGATGATCTCTCTTCATTGTCCCTGTTGAAAAATCAACTACAGAAGAGTACTTGAACCATGACAAGTGGTAATTATTAGGGTCCCTAGGCCAGTTTTGTATCTGCCAATTTGTCTATAGTAGCAGTTGTCCTCTGAATGTAACTTGTAATATTTCTGATGGAATTTATAAATTGTCTTTCAGAAACGGAATTAATAATTCCTGGAATTCTTTGCTAGGATTAATATATTTAGTTTTATGTACCTTTGTATAGAATATTACGAGTATCTGGGATTGTGACTCTTTTCATGTCACTTACATTATGCTGAGTGCAAGGAAAGCATCCCAAAATAAGGGGGGTCCAATTTACAACTTTAATTAGCATTAAAGCTAATTTGTAGTGCAAAACAAACCAAAAACGCATACAATTAGAGAGAACAGACTATCAGTAAAGCTAAACATCACCTTTCTGAAAATAGTCCGCTTCCTTGTGAAATTTGCATTCAGTGTCACCCACAGGTGTGGCCACATGAAAAAAATGTAACATCTGAAGTAAAATTAACAATATGAAAACACTCTAGTCATTATGTATGAAATTATTAAAGGATGGTTTTGTAAAAGCCAAGAGCTTTCAGGAGCTGCTAGGTAACAATGCCCATCTGTTCATATTGTGAGTTATGATATCATATCTTCTACTTAGCTGGTTGAGATTTTTAGCACCCACTCTACCAATAGGAGAGTTTCACTGGAAATTGAGTTAGTTTTACAATGCTTATGCAGTTTCAGTTTAGCAGCTGAATGTAGCACGAACACCAATAATTGCTTTTCTAACTTGTCCCTGGACTCTTTTCAAAACACTAAGAGATGATCAAACCCATACCTCCTCCCACTTACTCAAAGCATTTACAACAAGGTCAGCCCTGCCATGGAAAAGTATAGGGGAAGGTGCTCTGCAGGAGGAGGTAGTCAGAAGAACTCCCTTGTGGAGTTCCTCCCTGATGATTCTGTCAGGGGAGCAGGAATTGTTTCCTTCACCACCATCACATAGGCTGTGTGTTTGCCCTCCAAACGTGTGTGTGGGGGAAACAAAATGAGGCCTAGGGCATATCGGTAAATACCATGTGCCTTTCATCCTCAACATATATCTGAAGCCACTCTATCAGGGACTCCTTTTGCCCCAGGCTGCCTTCAGCATCCTGGGGAAGAGTGTATACAGACAAGATAATACAGGGGTGGCCAACCTGTGGCTCCGGAGCCACATGCGGATCATTAGAAGATAATATGCGGCTCCTGCTAGGAGCTGACTCCGGGGGAAAATGGTGGTGCTCAGCACCCACCGGCAGCCCTATCAGCCCTCCTCCTTCCCCAGCACCTCCTGCCCACTGGCAGCCCCCCAGTCAGCACCTCCTCCTCTCTCCCCCATGCCTCCCACCTGCCGCGATCAGCTGTTTCATGGCATTGAGGCGGCTCGGGGGGGGGAGAGGAGAGAGGATGCAGTGCGCAACCTGACCCCTCCCTCCCCCAGTGCTGCCTCCTCCCTCCCTGTGCCTCCCACCCGCCACGATCAGCTGTTTTGCGACGCCCAGGAGGCTCGGGGTGGGGGGAGCGAGGACATGGCTCACTCGGAGAGGGCGGAAAGAGGCAGGGCAGAGGAAAGGGAAAGCAGACTTGGGGAAAGGGGTGGAGTGTGGGCAGGGCCTGGGACAGAGCCAGGGGTCCAGCACCAGTGTCTCCTTGAATAAAGAACACAGTGACTAGCTGGGTGTGGAAATTTTTAATCAACATTTTTCTTACACCATCTAACACTGGAAAGTAAGTGCAAACAGAAAAGAAAATACACAGATGCAAATCGAGGCTTCCAACAGGAGTGGGAGAATACGTACTTTTTTGTTGAACTTAATGGTAAGGCCATGTGTCGTCTTTGCCAGACGTGTATCTCTCAGTTCAAATCTTCAAACTTGCAGCATCATTTTACTTCGAGCCAGGCACACGGGGATCAAGAATTCCCACAAGGTTCTGAACTCCGCACTTTAAAACTGAAAACATTGGGGGGGAAAAACAGCTGTAGAAGCCCAGTTCTTCACCAGATTTGCCAACTGATCGCAGGCTGTAAAGTTAGTCTCCTATTCTGTGGCCTGGCACATAGCCCATGCGAAAAAGCCCTACTCTGAAGGAGAGCTTATAAAAACATGCCCCACTGATGTGATTTCAATCCTGTCACCAGAGAACAAGAATCTACAGAAGAAAATTTCTGGCCTGCAGCTTTCACGCCATACAATAGAACGCAGAATCTCCGACCTGAACAGTGACATTGAATCACAACTGCACTCGCAACTACAGCAGTGAGAGTATTTGAGCATCGCTTTGGATGAGTCGTGCCATGCACAGGATAAACCTTATTATCGGTATTTGTCCGCACTGTGTCTGACGACTGTGTTGTAAGGAAAGAACTCCTTAATATTGTGCCACTAAAGACCGAACTTGTGGACGAGATCTAAAGGAGGTGTTGATGTTGGTAGTTGTGAAAAGCCACTTACCTTTACAGCAGCTCACTGCCATTGCAACAGACGGGGCTCCATCCATGTGGGGATCTGTGAATGGATTAGTAGGGCTTTGTAAGTCTGATGAGAGCTTTCCCAAATTTTGGACATTTCACTTCATTATTCATCAGGAGCAACTGGTATCTAAGAATCTCAGATTTGATCACGTCATGAAACCTGTCTTGCACATTGTGAATTTCATTTGCTCAATCACAGACAATTTTAAAATCTAACTGAAGAACTGGATGACGATGACTCCCCTGCCAATTTGCCATTTCACTGCGTAGTTCGATGGCTCTTGAAAGGTAAAGTTATTTCCCATTTTTTCGAGCTCCTGGAACCAGTAAAAATTTTTATGGAGGAGAAGCACAGAATACACCCTGAGCTTACAGATCCTGGGTGGATTCTAGACTTGGCATTTCTTGCAGACATGCTGCTGCATTTAGATAAACTAAATGTGGGCTTACAAGGAAAATTCAGGTTACTGTCTGATCTAGTGTAAGGCGTATTTGCGTTCATGAACAAACTGCAGTTGTTTCATGGACAAATGCTTGAGGGAGAGCTGACACACTTTCCCTCAATGTCACAACTTCAAGCCAGATCAAAAGAAGATGCAGCAGAACCCCTAAAACAGAGCACAACTAGATATGTGAGCATGATTAAAGATCTTAAGGACAGTTTTGAGGAAAGATTCCAAGATTTTGCAGCTGAAAAAACCTCAAATCAGATTTCTGATTGACCCTTTTAGGACTGAATCCCCCTTTAGTCACTGATGAAGCAACATCCCAGATGGAAATAATGGAATTTTTGAAAGATGACAGATTGAAATCTGTTCAGAGGGGACCCTTACTTTCTGGAAATCTGTACCAAAGGATAAATACCCCAACATCAGACGTGCAGTCCTAAAATTAATCTTGATGTTTGCCTCGACCTATCTTTGAGTCTGTTTTCTCAACACTACAACATGTGAAATCCAAGCACCAATCCATTTTGACAGACAGCCGCTTAAGAGAACTGCTGCATGTGAGCACAACTGAACACAAACCAAACTTCAAGGAAATAGTTGAAAGCAAAGATTGCCAGAATTCCCACTAACTAAAATATTAAGTTGTTGTTGTTGTTAACTTTATACATTATAAATGTATAATAAATATACATGATCAACTTATATAATTATGTGTGTGCATACATACACACACACACACACACACACATATATAATCATTACATATTACTGTGGTTCTTTGGCAATGTACATTGGTAAATTCTGACTCCTTTTCAGGCTCAGGTTGGCCACCCCTGAGATAATACATCCTACCTCAGTTGTGGAGGTAGAGGATGAAGTCGCCCCACACATATGCAACATTCTTTGTAAGGTCCAAAAGATGTGGGGAAGGCGTGTGGCAGTGACTCTTCCCCACATATCACATTTGGAACATCCCCGCTAATCACAGATTTGTTTTTTTGGGAGGAGCAGGGAGAAACCCACCTTTAGGGGCTGATACACAGCTCACAGAAGTCAATTGGAGTTTTGCTGTTGATTTAAATGGGCTTGGGACCCGGCCCTTAGTGAAGGTTGTGTGTTTTGGTTTGTTTGTTTTTTAACATATCTTGATTATCTTTCCATTCAACTTTAGGCTTAGGCTACCAATCACTTGATAAGAACAAGTTTTGCTTACTACAAACTGGGCTAGATTTCTGTTTTGCCTTACACCTTGTGCAGGTAGAAATTCATTTTATTTCAGAAATTCCTAGGTCCTGGAGTTACTTTTCTAAATAGACATTGATTGCAAATTACATACACTAGGCTCCCATGCTCTCCTTTTACTTCCAGTACATACAGTAGCTGATTGTGATTAAAGTTAAAAGCCTGATTAAAATGAAACCTTGCTCAGCATTGAGACTGATGCTTTCAGTGACCAATAATTAAAGTAATAGAAACCAGGATTCAAGCACTAACTGCTTCAGGCTTTGGGAAAATAATAGCTGTCTTCAAAATTGCAAGGTTTCACAAATCCTGTGAGAGTGTACAGCATCAGTCCCTATAACTCTGCTTTCACCTTAAAGAAATCAAAATGTTGTTCTCCAGTATCAGTGTGCAATTGTCTATGTATTCAATTGTACTTCCTACAAGAACTGAACAAAAAACAAATATTTGTAAAGATGACTAACAGCTCAGCATGATTAATCTAAACAAGCCTTACAGGAGATCTATATGAAGCCATTTAAATTTATCTGCTGTGTATATATTCTGGATGTGTGCTTAAGTCAATGTCTTACTGTTACTTATTGTTTCCAGTGGCACAATATGCTAAGTGCTTTCCAAACATGAAGAAGGCACAGTGTTTTCACTGTAGTGTTTGCAATCTAAGAAAAACAATATAATGCAGATATGATGCATTGTCACTTATTGAACTTTTCATTTATCTGACATGCCTTTTACGTTTCATACTTACTCCCCAGACTAGAAAAGCATTTATATACATGTACAATGTTAATCGGCATATGTTTCAAGTTCAGCAGATGGTTCAGTGTTTCACTGGGTTAAGAAGATTTCTAAGACATTAGAAATCGCTTGGATAAGCCAATTTCCTCTAGTCCATTAGGCTAGATAAAGCTAAAAGATCTCAAAAACACATCTGCAAAGGAAAAGTCATAGTTTCATTCACCATTGCTCTCTACAAGGATCAATCATTTATAACCATGTAAAGGGGATGTAAAATGTTACCTAATCATAATGGTAGCATTTTACACCCACTTTGTACTGTAGCAAATGATTGCACAAGGTAGAGAGCCATAATAAATCAGCCTCATACTCTACAACAAAGAGTAAAGGATCAGAACACAAATTCGTGTGGAAATACATTGAGTGATGTAATTTAAAATAAGGGTTCCTAAATATTTACAGAGTGTCTCCAGAAACTCCTTCCTCTCATTCATGATCACATCCCATTTCTGTGGCATCTACATCGGTTGTTTATGTGGAAAATTAACGTGTCAATAACATATATAATATACAATATTTGTAATTGCCACAGGATACTTATTTATTGCAAAGGTGAAAGGGGGTCATCAGTGTGATTACCACCTTGCTTCCCACTTGCAATCTCAAGCAAAGTTATATTTAAACTAATTTCAACCTAGAAACTATGTTTTGGTGAGCATCCTCTTTGTACACCTGTTTTATCCTGTTCTTCTGTACACAAATGTTGTTTTTATACTGTAACAGAGGTGCCTTATTTCTAGGATCCACTCCAGACCACTACGATGAAATATCCACTCCCATTTATGGTACAAACACACCATTCTGATGAGAGATTAATTATCACCAAAGAGTACCTCCCATATTTGTCACATCTGTTTTAAAATTAAACCATATATTTGCAGATTTCACAAAACTTGTTTCTAGTAAGTAGAGCGAAGGGAAAATGGCTGGTAGGGAGCATTGGGACTATTTGAATCTGCACCTGCTGGCAGTGTTCTCTAAGGGACCACACATCAACTAGTGATGGTTGGAGCTCAGTGCACTCAGATGACAACTCTGACACTGACACATTCCCTATTCTGGGAATGATACAAGAGCCAGATATCAGAGTTCTGCACCTCCTGAAAGCTCTCCAGCAACAGGGAAATTTTCACCAGCCAAATGTAGGTATTTTCTGAGTCCTTTAGGCTAACAGAATAGTACAAAGAGAATAGGAGGCACCAGAGAATCAGACAAAAAAATTTAAACAATGATGACTAACATCTCTTTCCTTCTCAATTACACTACATTTACTCTTCTGATGTCATCATTTCACTAGCTCTCCTGTCTGGCAGCCTAGGCTGGACATAAATTTCTAATGTAAAAAACAGGCAGAAAAGAAAATACTTAGAAAAAAATTCATCCACATCTTCATTATACTTTGTTAAAGAAGCAACAAGACCAGTGGTGGAGCCAGGTTTAGAGCACAGGGGGAGTGGAGCTAAAAAAAGGCGCTGGGAGTAAAAAGCATCAGGAGCAAAAAAAGGCGCCGGGAGCAAAAAAAAATGCTCCACTCTGGCTGCAGCATAGGAGCAAAAGGCGTCGGGAGCAAAAAAAAAGGTGCCGGGAGCAAAAAAAAAATGCTCTGCTCTGGCTGCAGCATAGGAGCAAAAGAGCACAAAAAAGGTGCCGCTTCCGCTCAGTGGGGGAGCGGCTGCTCCCCCACACCCCCACCCCCCCGGCTACGCTACTGAACAAGACCTTTTTTTTCCCTTTAATTTGCAGGTCACCTGCAAGCAGGGCTCTCCTTCCAGGCTGGTGGATGGTCAATCTGACTTAAAAATTGATATGGCCCAGGGCCCATATCAGTGACACTTCCTGCTTGCCTCTGTTCGACAATCCTGATAAAGGTATTAACAATAGATCCTTATTCAGGTTGGGGTTGGGGGGTTTTTATACTCATGGGGTTTGCCAGGGAAGGGGTTGCATTAAAAATGGAATGAAACCCTCAGGATTTGGCATAATATATTTGCTGGGTACAGGCAAAATTAATGAATTTTAATCAATACTATGAATAATATTTGTTATATATAGATATATTAACACTTTTTGTCTTTATGTAGCACCTTTCATTTGAACATCTCAAAGCAGTTTACAAATGCTAATTAATACAACACTCCTCCAGTGAGATAGGCATTATGTTATACCAATAAAATAAAAACCAGCAGGATCTTTTTAAAGGGGATAAGACAAAATGTCACATTTATTGTGAATACAAAAAGAATCATAGTAAGCAGTCAGTTATAGCTATAACATTTCATTCAGTTTCACATTCATTCATACACACACACACACACACACACACACACAGGTTCTGTATAGATGTCATAGTTACCAGCCTAGAAGTTGCTCATGCCAAGTTACTGGCCAGGTAACCTGGGCATGAGGGTGGAGCCGAGTCCTTGTCAGATTCATCTGATGCTCCTGGAGGGTGGTTGCAGAACCAGATTCAAAGTCCTCAGTGTGTAGAAGCCATTCTTATAGGAATTATTTCCTATGTTAGTCTATGGGAACTGTTTCATCTTGCTGTTGCTAACTCAATCAGCAGATGGCACATTCCTGATGTTTGTGCTGTCAGATGTTATCTTGTTTTTCCCATCCTTTGAGATGGTCGGGTGGATCCCAGTTTATCCTCCGGGGGGTGTTGTCTGGTCGTTCCCACTTGATGCCGCCTTCAGCCGATGGTCACTGAATTCCTAGGCTGGCACCTCCCCGCTCATTCATTCATGTACACCAAGCATTCATCAGCAGACATACTGTCTCCACCACTTTTGGGGTGTGTACTAATTTATTTGAGACTCCCTGCCCTTTGAGGGTGGGGGTCTTTCTATGCTGTTTCTAGGTATAAAGCATGCATAAAGAACAAAGTCAAGTAACTTGTTTGCAAGTTTCTCATAGCAATACAGTATCTTTCTGAGAACAGATACAATCAATGGTTTACACAGACAGTAGCTTGTAAGTTTTAACAGGAGACCCAGGAGATCTTTTTACTTGGTAATGCTATGAAGTTTAAATTGTGGGGGACAAATTATGGGGAGTTACTTTCACTTGGGGAATCACTGCCAGTACCTTCTTTAATATCCCTACAATTATTATTTATTATGACACTGTTTGCAGATGGATAAACTGAGGTAAAAAGCAACTATACTTGCCCAAAGTCATTCAGTGAAGACCTAATCCTGCTGCGGGCAGAGCCAAGAACAAAAGTAAGGAGTCCTGACTCCCAGTCACCTGTTATGACTATTGAACACACTGCCTCCCTCCTTCCTTTACTTAATATGATCTATTTCATATGTCCTTAATAATTAGTAGTTAGGCTAGAGATGCCCAAAGGGAGCATCTCCCATTTACAAAAACTAAATAATAGAGCAGAATGACAATCTTGCAGAGAGCTCTGGAATGTCAAAGGGAAATAAATTAATTCTTAACTATGCTAATATTACTAGGCAATGTTCAGAGACACTGGGCTTTAAATACTGAATAGATTATACAGGATTATCAACAAAAATGTCTTACATGGGTGAATTTCTGCTTTAATTATATTTCTCTCTTTTATTCTCTTTGTTTTCCTGTTGCTTGTCTCTCTGTCATATGTACATATACCCACACTGTAAGTTTTTTGTTTGAAACTTCCTAGGTTTAAAAAAAAAATGACAGTAAGCACATATAATTAGAACTAGAACTTTTTGGTCAGACAGCAGTAGAATTTCCTGTCCCATGCACTGTAGCAGATCCCCAAGAGAGACACCTTCTCCTGCAAACCTTAGAAGCTACAGTACTCACTACTGTGAACCTTACCAAGTCCCTAAGAACCTTACTGCTTCTGCAATCATTGTTATATCTCTGCAGAGTCTCAAAAAATCAGAGGGGTTTCACTTGTGCACAAGAGTCTGACATGCATATCCAATTGCAGGATTGAAGACTACAGCCCTAATCTTATGAACATTTATGTAAGTATTCCTTCAGTGGGACTTAGCCTTCTTTGGAGCAAACAAACATGTCAAAAAAAGACACTAAAAACAATAATGTGTATGTTACCCACCTCTCCGTCACCCAATCCTCTCCAGGCAAATACAGATATGAGCATCAACTAGTGGCAGCTGTTTCAGTGAGGAAAGATGCCCTATATAATGAAGAGGCAATGTTTATCCAAAGATGATAAAAGCACCTTCACTTATGCCTCCTTAGTCCCAGCACACCACAGACTGCCCATGAACATAGCAATTGGTTCAGATACAAAAGATCTCTATTATGCATAGCACAGATGTAGTGACAGCTGATGGCATCAGCAGAGGCAGGCAGACAGACAGCACAATTGTAAAATAAGTGGATAATAGGAACGCAGCTCAGGATCCCAGGAGACAGCGAGAACTCATGAGTACTGAGGTGTACAGAAGGAGAAGAAATGTTTACCTGCCTCAAAGGTTACAGTAGATTTATACAGGATTGGGAGCTCTCTCACTGCACTAACCAAGG
Source organism: Macrochelys suwanniensis (assembly GCA_033296515.1). Taxonomy (NCBI): domain Eukaryota; kingdom Metazoa; phylum Chordata; order Testudines; family Chelydridae; genus Macrochelys; species Macrochelys suwanniensis. The sequence goes on along the minus strand of CM065775.1, from coordinate 231,674,557 downwards.
AAAGGGGGAGTTGGTGGGGAGCACTACTTACCAAAGCCAGGGAGGGAGAGGTCTCCCTCTAATTTTTAGCAGAGGAGGGGAGAGCTGCATTCTCCCTACCCCCTTTACTTTAATACCTTCCTGACATGGCAGTGCTTATGTATAGGCAGCACTGTTATGTATCATTTCTAAGAGTGGCATGTAATGTACCTGTGCATGCCTTTCAGCTCTGGAATAATTCCCTCTGATGCACATGCTGTTAAAAATGCAGTATGCAGATTTCATTCAATCACAAAAATTGGGAACACAGTAAAACAAACAGGGATCCTATCCATAGCAGACATGTTACACTTTCAGACACTGTTTATGTGGGCACTGTTCCCCAACCTTCAGTTATGCTTGAACAATAAACAGGACACATGCCAGTGCACACAAGTTCCAGTAGATGCAGAATGTCAGTATGATGTCAGTAGGGTACCCCTGTCACAAAGTATTCATATTATGTTTGTCACTGATCCATCTTTCATATACATATGGTCTCACAAGGCACAAAGGCCACCAATACCAATACATGCTCTACATCTATGTGCAAAGTGAAAAGGATGCAAGCTAAATCTGGTTTAGGCAGCTTTAACTTGCTATTTTTTTGGTTCTCTTTTTAATGCTGCTGTTGGAGAGAAGTGTATTCAGGGCTCAGTCCTAAGTCAATTAAATCAGTGAGAGTTTTTCCGTTGACCTCAGTGTGGGCTTTGAATTAGGCCCTGAAAGAAGGGATTTGGTCCTAACCACACCACCTTCTTGGAGAACTTCAACCACTTTTTTGACAGAGAAAACAAAAAATGAGCAATCTCTGTACACTGAATTATGGCCCCTCCATCCACCTACCCCGCCCTCCCCCTACCCCCCCCCCCCCCCCCCACACACACACCACCACATCTTGGGAGTACAGGGTGGCCTTTCTTTGAGAGGATTGCACATAACTTGCGTCCTTGTACCACATGAGGATTTTGGGCCTATACTGTACAATCATTTGCCAGACTTCACAAAGGTGCAGACAGACCAGAATATCTTTCTCATTCCTGAATTATTACTTGCTCAAATGTCCTGAATACAGATTAGAAACACCTGATTACATTAACCTAGGGAAAGAGTAGAATCAAAATCTGTGTTCATATTTCAGAAGAATATTCCTCATTAAAAAGCAAAAACTCTCTCTTGCTTATATCCAGCAAGTACTGGGGGGGTGGGGGGGCGGGTATAAAACCCAAGTTGGGGATCTTTCAATGCAATTTAATGTCTGTTCTATTTGAAACATTATGCAGTCATCTAGGACTCATCTCCTAGGACAGCAAGCAATACACTTGCCTCATTGCCAGGCATAAACACATAACATGACTGCTTTTAATGTTTGCTCTGTTCCCTTTAAAATGCTAATAATCTCTGCTTAAATTCCAGCATATTGAAACTCAGTTCATATTACCTACAGGTTACCTGAATTCAGATACAATTGAGGACAATCATTCATTGGCCTTATTTAAAGATCAAAGAGGGTTGTCCTTCAAATCTGTCTCGCAACATGCAAACGAATCATTAAAAAGGTCTTAACGTTTCTAAGTAGATTATAACTTGAGGGTGCTTTCTGCTGCTGAAGTAATATGTCATTGCATCTGGGACTTAATAAACTCCATAGGTCTGATCCTACACGCACTCTGTGACCAGAATTTCCACTGCAGTCAGTGACTGTTTACCCTAGTCTTTTTGGCAAAAAGAAAAATCCCATTGTTGCTACTTCAGTCCAAGTCCAACAGCAGTAACAATGCTGGAAGCACTAGAGTAGTCAAGGCTCCCATAGTTCCTCCATGTCATATACACCTGTTTATCAAGTTGTTGTGATTATGAAACATGCTTGAACACCTAACACACTTCTATGTGACCGGATCTAGAGGCTTGACTGCTTTTCTAGCAAGTAAAGAACTAATTTAGTGCTTAGGTTTTGTGTTCACAGCTAAAGAGATGAGGATAATTACAGTGAGTTAACTACCGCCAGATTCTTATCTTCCTGTAAAATCCTAGTGGAGACAAACTTCTGTGAGGTAACTAGGTGAAGTCAGCACGATACCCCCTGCCCGTGGTTGACCTGGCCTAGTTTACCTCACAGTAAAACTACAGTGCCTTGTCTTTATTAGGATTTTACAGCGAGATAAGGAACATACATTAGTTATCCAGCAGAAAAACACACCTTTTTCTAGCAATGAAGACAATGCCTTACACACCACTCACAGGTGTAAAAAGCAGATTAAGAGACAGGGCTGGAGAATCAAAGGACAGTCAAGTTTATCCATAAAAACAGCTAATTGGTAAGCAGAAGAAGAGAATGCAAATCTCTGTATTTAGTGTTTATACATAGAGTTGGCTGAATATTTGTTGCATATGTAGCCCTCTTTTCTGTTCATGAATCATTTGTGAACCAATCCAGATTTCTTCAAATATATTCATTATTCATAAACTGAAAGGCTTAAAGAGGACTGCTGAAAATGCAAATATTGTTAGAGGTGATATGAGAAGTAGGGAATTTGGTTTATTTACGGTGCTGCCTGGTTATTTCATATTATTATATAAATGGGGCTACTGTTTCTTTTGTGATTTATTGTCTTTTTAAACATTTGTCAATGTGCCTGGAATGCTCATATGAATCCCTTTTGTTTATTAACGCTAAATAAATATTTCTCAAGTAGTTCATGGGGGGAAATTAATATAATTTGCAAACTGCTAATTTTGAGTATTTATAAGGTCACATAGTATTGTTTCTGCTTCATGACTGGATGGCTAAAACATTTTTAATAGAAGAATAATACATTACAATAGTGAATAATATGTCTCTAAATAAACATTTGTCTAAAAATTTTGGAAACATTCAGAATTTGTGAATAGTTTCATATATACTCAGCAGCTACCCAAATAATTGTGAACAACAAATAATGTGACTGCATAAATAACAGCAAAACAATAACTACTCGTGAAGATATGTAAAAATCACTTATTTATTATGATAAACCAGCAGTAATCACAGGACCTTGTTGTATTCCAAAATGGGATTTTCCTTGCTTATTTTCCCCATCCTGTTTGACTACCAGGTTTTCTTGGGGTATGTCTACACTACGAGACTAGTTCGATTTTTGTTAAACCGAACTTGGTAACCCGATATTGCCAGGTCGATTGTTCGAATCCACATCAGGGATCTTAATTCGAATTTCCGAGTCCACAGTAAGGGGGCAAGCGTCGACATTGCAAGCGGTGCACTGTGGGTAGCTATCCCACAGTTCCCGCAGTCCCCGCTGCCCACTGGAATTCTGGGTGTAGCCCCCAGTGCCTTGTGGGACCGAAATTGTGTCAAGGGTCGTTATACGTAAATTTCGTCACTCGACGCACACTTCCGCCTTCCCTACGTGAAAGCGCTGGTGGGCAATGAATTCGCGCCCTTTTCCTGTGGCTGATAGCTCGGACGCCACAGGACAGCGAGCATGGAGTCCTCCACGATTATCGCTGATGTTCTGTCCGTAGCCAAAACCTCACGCCTTATAGCGCACCTTTTCCAGACTCAGATGCAGAGAAATCGGGAGAGGAGACAACGGAAGCTCCGGGAGTACTTGAACTCTGAGAGGGGCATGGACCTCTCGCAAAGCGCTGGACCCCGGCCCCTAGACATCATGGTGGCAATGGGTCACGTTGATCCTGTGGAACGGCGATTCTGGGCAAGGGAAACAAGCACTGACTGGTGGGACCGCATAGTGCTGCAGTTCTGGGATGAGTCCCAGTGGCTGCGAAACTTTCGGATGCGTAAGGGCACTTTCATTGAACTTTGTGAGTTGCTGTCCCCTGCCCTGAAGCGCCAGGACACCAGGATGCGAGCAGCCCTGAGTATCCAGAAGCGAGTGGCCATAGCCCTGTGGAAGCTTGCAACCCCTGACAGCTACCGGTCAGTAGCGAACCAATTTGGAGTGGGCAAGTCTACCGTGGGGGTTGCTGTGATGCAGGTAGCCCATGCAATCGTTGACCTGCTGCTCCCAAAAGTAGTGACCCTTGGAGACGTGCAGGTGATCATAGATGGCTTCGCTGCGATGGGATTCCCAAACTGCGGTGGGGCCATAGATGGGACACACATCCCTATCCTGGGACCGGAGCACCAGGGCAGCCAGTACATTAACCGAAAGGGCTATTTTTCTATGGTACTGCAAGCATTAGTGGACCACAAAGGACGTTTTACGAACATCAATGTGGGGTGGCCAGGCAAGGTTCATGATGCTCGAGTCTTCAAAAACTCTGGTCTGTTTAGACGGCTGCAACAGGGGGTTTATTTCCCGGACCGCAAAATCACTGTTGGGGATGTGGAGATGCCAACAGTGATCCTAGGGGACCCTGCCTACCCGCTAATGCCATGGCTCATGAAGCCATACACGGGAGCCCTGGACAGTGAAAAGGAGCTCTTCAATTACCGCCTGAGCAAGTGTAGAATGGTGGTGGAGTGTGCCTTTGGCCGTCTCAAAGGCAGATGGCGAAGCTTACTGACTCGCTCCGACCTCAGCCCTAAAAATATCCCCATTGTGATTGCAGCGTGCTGTGTGCTCCACAATCTCTGTGAGATCAAGGGGGAGACGTTTATGCTGGGCTGGGAGGTTGAGGCAAATCGCCTGGCAGCAGATTACGCTCAGCCGGACACCAGGGCGATTAGAAGATCACAGCGGGACGCGCTGCGCATCCGGGAAGCTTTGAAAGCTCGCTTCCAGACAGAGCAGGGTAACCAGTGACTGTTACACTTCCTTAAACAGATACTGAACCTTCCCCTGTTTCTTTACAAAGTTTCCGTTGCCCATCCTCTCCCATTACCAACCCCCTTCCCCCTCCTTCGCTCAACGCTTTAAAGGAACAATAAAGGAAACATTTTTCTACTTGGGCCGTCTCCGGTACTCGTTTCTCTGTTACAGTTTTAACCGTGGACGCATACCGCGGTTGGGGAGCGGGTGGAGTGTGGGAAAGTACGCTTAAAAGCTTGGGGAATGACATGCTCCTGCTCCCAGAGCAGTCCTAAGTGCTGGACTGCTTGTTTAAAGGGATCCATTAACCTCTCCTAATCGCAGATGTGTGTGCATTGCTCTATCATGCAGGCTATTGCCAGCCGCTAAAGATCAGCGGCCACCCTCCTCCACCAGACAGCGAATCACCCAACCACCAACCCCACATAGAGAACCAGAAAACCCACACACAGAATGACAAGTGTGCTTACTGCATGCAAGTGTTACTGTGCGTTTTAGTTGATCTGTTACCCTGTCTGTACCCTGGGTTGTGCTCCAGTCCTCTGCACTAACGAACCCCGTTAACAAATAACCCGAAACACAAATGGTCCCGTTCAAGACACTCAGGGAAACATCAATGAACCAAAAAACCAGTTTTATTAAACAGAGCTGTTCTTTACCATGGAACCTGGGAAGGGGGGTGTTGAGGGGTGCGGCTGGAGGGATGGGAAGGAACAATCTATGGTTTGGGGAATGAGAGCCTTCTGCTACTGGAGCAGTCTGCAGGCGTGGAGTGAATATTTCCACGGACCCTGCCTCCCCTCGTCCTAGTGACTTTGGGTGAGTAAACCACTGGACTTGGTGGCGGGGGTGGGCGGTTGGACAGAACATATAGAGGGGCTCTTTCCTCCTGTCTCCTGTCCTGGAGAACATCCACCAGGCGCCGGAGCGTGTCTGTTTGCTCCCTCATTAGTCCCAGCATTGTTTGGGTCACCTACTGATCTTCCTGCCGCCACCTGTCCTCGCGCGCTTCAGCCCTCTGCTCCCGTTCCCTGGCTGCTCGCTCGGACCGTGAGACGTCCTCTCTCCGCTGTGCCGCCTCCCTTCGGGACAACATCATCAATTCCGAGAACATGTCGTCCCGGGTTCTCTTCTTGCGCCGCCTTATCTGTAGTAGCCCATGGGAGGGAGAAACACGGGTAGGGCGGGAGACACTCGCAGCTGCGGGATGAGGGAAAGGGAGTGAATTCCTCAGAAAGATACTTTTTTCAGAACAATGCCCATACTCTTTCACCGTGAATAGGACCAAACACAGTGGCTATCACATGTAAACGTACTACAAGGTCAAATATTATGCCTTAATGCTGAGTGTCTGGGGTCCCGGTATACGGATCCCAGAAGCCTTGCCGAACAGTGAAAATCACCTCTCTGAAGACCATGGTAAGGTGATGAGTTAGGACTGCTGAGAGATTGCTTCACAGCAGTGCTCTACTCCCATGTCTCACTCACTGTTCCTTGCGGCGGGCAGGAACTGCTGCTGGCCAAACCGCTAATATACAGCGGCTTTCCTAACCCCCACCACTCCGCGTGGTCGCTCCCGGGACCCTAAAGTGGCGGCGAACCAATCATCAGGAACGGCTCGCCTACCCTTCCCCCCCCTCCGCGTGGTCGCTCCATGGACCCCAAAATGCCCGCGAACCGCTCATCAGGAACGGCTCGCCTACCCTTCCCCCCCCTCCGCGTGGTCGCTCCATGGAACCCAAAATGCCCGCGAACCGCTCATCAGGAACGGCTCGCCTACCCTTCCCCCCCCTCCGCGTGGTCGCTCCATGGAACCCAAAATGCCCGCGAACCGCTCATCAGGAACAGCTCGCCTACCCTTCCCCCCCTCCCCGTGGTCGCTCCATGGAACCCAAAATGCCCGCGAACCGCTCATCAGGAACGGCTCGCCTACCCTTCCCCCCCCTCCGCGTGGTCGCTCCATGGAACCCAAAATGCCCGCGAACCGCTCGGTATGAACGGCTCGCCTACCCTTCCCCCCCTCCCTTCGCGTGGCAGCTCCCGGGAACCAAGATCGCCCGCGAACCGCTGTGTTTGAACGGCTGGCCTACCCCTCACACCCCCCCCCCCCCCGTTCCCGTGTGCGCTCCCGGGAACCAAGATTGCCCGCGATCCGCTGTGTCGGAATGGCTCACGTACCCTTTCCCCGGCCTCGCGTGGCCGGTCCCCAGAACTGTCCCTGCCCGCGCACCGCTAAGTACTAATGGTTTGGCTCCCGACTCCCTACCACCACGCGTTAACGGAAACAGCCGGGTGTCTTTCTTTAAAGGGAAAAGGAAGCATTCACTATACTAATTATACCACTCATTCAAACCAGGACCCCATGACTGATATCACTCTGATGAGGATTACCGAGACAGAGAAATACTGCATGCTGCGTCAATGCCAGCAATCCCCTGGGCCGTATGCTGCCATGCTATGCAAGGCAATGATACCAGAGTACCTGCAGCTTGCATGGCGCGGGAAAGTATCCTACCATGGAGGAGACAATAAGGCCGCTCTCCCAGTGAACATGCTAAACAAGCTCTCACTGTACCTCAAGGAGAGCTTCGCGGAGCTCTCAGATGGGGATTACACCTCTATCCCCATACAGATTGACAGACTTTTCGAATAGTTGCCCGGGAAAGCGACTCCAAGCTGAAGCGCATAAGGCCAATTAAGGCACAGTTACACAGCGCTAACACACCATACCTATTGTATTGCAAATAAATGTCTAACACACTGACCTGATGATCCTTCGCCTGATTCCTGGTCAGGAATGCTGCCTTGGGAGTGTTCGTAGGGCAGCTCAGTCAGGGTGAGGAAAAGTTCCTGGCTGTCTGGGAAATCAGAAGTGAGACCGCTGTCTAGTGCCTCGTCCTCCTCCCCTCCTTCCTCTTCTTCGCCGTCCGCGAAAACCTCCTCCGACGTGGCCGTAGATAAGACCCCGTCGTCGGAGTCCACGGACACTGGTGGGGTAGTTGTTGCAGCACCACCGAGCATGGCATGCAGTGCCTCGTAAAATCGGCAAGTGTGTGGCTGCGACCCGGAGCGTCCGTTGGACTCCTTGGTCTTTTGGTATGCCTGCCGCAGCTCCTTGATTTTAACGCGGCACTGCGTAGCATCCCGGCTGTATCCTCTCTCCGTCATAGCCTGGGATATTTTTTCGTAAATCTTTGCATTCCGTCTTTTGGAATGGAGCTCGGCTAGGATTGCTTCATCTCCCCACACAGCGATCAGATCCAAAACTTCCCGATCACTCCATGTTGGAGCCCTCTTTCTATTCTGCAATGGCATGGAAACCACTGCTGTAGAGCTCTGCATCATTGCCAGTGCTGCTGAGCTGACCACGATGTCCAGAGAGGAAATGGGATTCAAAATGGCCACACAGGAAAAGGGATTCAAATTTTCCCGGGGATTTCTCTGAGTGGCAGGTCAGAGCATCCAAGTACAGATTACTGCCCTGAGCGTCCACTCAGTGGTGCACTGTGGGATAGCTCCCGGAGCTATTACCATCGAATTCCGTCCACAGTACCTAGCTTTCGACATGGCCATTTCGAATTTGGCGCTACTCCCCTCGTCAGGGTGGAGTACAGAAATCGATTCAAAGAGCCCTTTATGTCGAAATAAACTGCTTCATAATGTGGACGGGTGAGGGATTAAATCGAGTTAACGCTGCTAAATTCGACATAAAGTCCTAGTGTAGACCTGGCCTTGTTGAATAACTTGCAGACTGAGAGCATTTGCTACCATACCTACAGATTTCACATTTAGGCCCCAATCCTGCAAACACACGTTTAACATAAGTAGTATCATTTATTTCCAATGGGACTACTCACAATAGTAAAACTAAATACTTGCATATGTTTTTGCAGGATCAGGGCCTTTATTTTTCTCTCTCTCCTGGCAAAAATCCCAGTGGCTTCATCAGGAGCAGGTTTAGACTAAGACTTGATAGATAAATTGAGTGATTTTAATGTTTGTTTATGTGGCTTTTTAAAAAATTTTAATCAGTCATTGCTGCTGCCAGTATAGTTGTGGAAATAAGGTTGATCAGCTAAGTGCTGATGAACCAGCAGAGGAAATAAAAAAAGTATTACTTTTACCTAATGGAGGTCCTTCATAAAAATACAAATTTTAAAAAAATATAATTTTAGGTGTTAAAAGGATAGATTTTAAAATGAGATATGAAAACCATATTATACTTTCAACAATAAACATTTTACTGCAGGAGTATGGCACATTCCTGTGCCACTGATTTTAAACTAACAATAAGATCAGGATGTGCCAGGTACATTCAACATTACAAAAGATAGAATTCTACCCAATATACCTGTTGTGTAGGTTTAATAACATTTAATTGGCTATGGTATATAGAGAAAGCAAGTCAAATTTTACACCTAATTTGACATTGAGCCCATCAACTTTTTATTGTTTTCCAAATATCGATCAAACTTTTGTCAAAATAACGAATTACAGTCTGAAAGAAGAGTAAAGCTTAATATATAAGAATAACAAAAATGCTGTATAATGAGGAAAGTATTTTTTCACTCTCCTCATTCTTGAATATGATTTACTCTGTAATTTTCATATAAATTACTCTTTTGAATTCTGTTTGTCTGGCACACATTGTACTAGAAGATGCTACACACATGTGCATCTAAGACTATTTAAATAAAAAGAAGTAGGATCAGAGCTGGTCAAAAAAGAAAAATATAATTTTTTGTAAAACCAAAAAACCCTCATTTTTGATAAACAAAATATTTCTATAACCATTTGGATAATGTTTTTGAAGGAAAAGTTTTTGAAGTAAAAGGCAGTTTTTAGCAACAAACAAAAATGTTGACAGTAACAACTGTGCATGATAAATCTGGCTTTTGAAAATGGACCATTTTTTTTATTAAACGGTTTTTTGTTGATCCAGTTCTATTATTTGACAAACAGTATTTGATCATGTAATTAAACTGTATTGTAATGTGTACTGGATACCTTAATTTGGGCACTTCCTGGCTTTTGAGTACCAATACCAAAAGCTTAATTTTTCTCTAACTGTAGTTTTTTGTTTGAAACTTCCTAGGTTAAAAAACAAAAAGGCAGTAAGCATATATTTATTAGAACTGGAACTTTTGGCCAGGCACTGGTAGAATTCCCTGTCCCATGCATCGTAGGAGGTACCCAAAAGAGAGACCTTCTGCAAACCTTAGAAGCTACAGTACTCCTAAATACATCACTACTGTGAACCAAGTCCCTAAGAACCTTACTTCTTCTACAATTGTTATATCTGTGCAGAGTGTCATAAAATCAGAGGGGCTTCACATAGGCACAAGAATCTGACATGCATATCCAATTGCAGGACTGAAGACTACAGCCCTAATCTTATGAAAATTTATGCAAGTAGTCCCTTAGTGGAACTAAATTGGACTACTCACATGCATAAAAATAAGCCTGTTTGTCAGTGTTTTCAGGATTGGGGCCTAAGTGGGTATCAGGAAAACAGGCAATTATTTTTAAAGGATTACTTTTAAATGTTCTTTATGTTATTAAAAAAAGGTAGTAAAGATTTCACTTGTTACATAGAAAATTCAGTTCTTCTTCGAGTGCTTGCTCATATGTATTCCAATTAGGTGTGCGCGTGCGGCGTGCACAATCGTCGGAAGACTTTTACCCTAGCAACACTCGGCGGGCCGGCTGGCGCCCCCTGGAGTGGTGCCGTTGCGGTGCCTGATATATACCCCAGCCGGCCCAGCACCCTCTCAGTTCCTTCTTACCGCCCGTGACGGTCGTTGGAACTGCGGAGCGCAGCTTAGCTGATCTCCACCTCCCTAGCGTAGTTAGCACTCGTTTATCTTTGTTGATAGTTTTTAAGTACTTCTTAAGTAGTTGTTAATAGTTTACTGATAGTTTGTTTGTTGTAGTTAGTGTAAATAGTAGTGGGAGATAAGGGGTTTCTCTCCTGTCTCCCTCCCAGTACCGGGTGGCTGATGCCTGGCTCTCCGGGATTCAAGCCCTGCTCGGCCTGTTTGAAGCTGATGCCCATGGGGGACCCCCACGGCTCCTGCCTGAAGTGCCTTGGGGAGTCCCGCCCTCCAGATAAGTGTCGTATCTGTAAGGCTTTCAAGCCACGAACCAAGAAGGAGCGGGACTTCCGATTGAAGCAGCTCCTCTTGGAAGCGTCTCTTAGCCCGATGTCAGCCCCGCACCGCAACCCGGTACCGACCTCTGCAGCAGCTGTGGCGCCAGCGGCCCTGGAGCGCCCGAGCTCCAGCAAAGAACCCCGGCACCGAACACCTCAGGCTGGGATCCCTCAGAGGCACCGTTCGATGTCTCCAAGAGTGAGAAAATCGGGTCTGGGACCGGCTCCGACACCGGCACCGCTGCATCTGCAGCCGGTTCAAGACCACGCCAAGCCTCCCGGCCCGGCGCCAGCACCGATGACTCCGGTACCGCAAGGACCGTTGAGCTCGGTGCCTTTGGCTAAGACACCTGCACTGTCGACTCCGGCTCCACAGGGGCTGTCGAGTCCGGCGCCGCCGCCGATGCCGGCACCAGCCCTGTCGACTCCGGTACCACAGAGACCGTTGAGCTCAGGGCCGCCAACTAAGGCTCCGGTACCGATGACTCCGGTACCACAAGGTCCATCGAGCTCGGTAACCGCCAGCTCCCCGGTGCACGCTGAGGTAGAGCTTACACTGCCGTCCACTCCGGACACTTTCTCGGCAGCACGGGACCCAATCACTGTGACGGACCCGGCACCGACCCCATCTTCGGTACCACTGTTGAGAATCATCACGTCCCGTGGCAAACCGGCCATGCTACGTCCGGTGCCGCATGCGGAGATCGGCCAACATCAGCCTAGATCTCCTCCTCGACGCCGCTCGCAGTCCCAGCACCGATCACCTTCTCGGCGCCGGTTGAACTCGCGGCACCGCTCCAGGTCGACCTCCAGACACGGTCAACGGTATTACAATTCCCGGTACCACTCCCGGTCCCGCAGCCGGTCACAGCGTAGATCCCTGGACGATCGACCTCACTACCGCTCGCCGAGGCGTACGCGATCCAGGTCGGGCTCCCGGTACCGAGACAGCCATCGGTACCGATCCAGGTCCCAGCACCTATCCCCATCGCCATGGCACAGCACAGCTCCGTGGACCAGCCGTCAAGGACACTCCGCTCCGCCTTGGCCCTCCCACTCGGCCTCTCGGTCCTCTGGGGCCAGTAGTGCCTACTATATGGACCAGGGCCACGTGGTCAAGGGCCAGAGCCACTGGCCAGACAAGGGACAGGATCCGTCTCAAGCCCCGACGCAGTGGCCTTTCTGGACTCCGATGGCGTACCATCAGTCCCAAGGGGCCCCCTCCAGAGCCTCCCAGTCGGCTCATTCGGAGTCCCGGGCACCGGAGGCAACGCCCCGGTGTCCCGCCCCGGTGTCCCGCCCTCCTCTGGAGGCCCCAGGCCCTGCAGCCCAGTCATCGGCCGAGATCCCAGACCCAGAGGCCTTGGGCGTGGAGGCTTCAGAACTTCCACACCAGGACCTACCCCAGGACCCTCTAGTCCTGGGATTGTCGTCCTCCTCCTCCCCGGACGAGGCAGTGGCAGGAGCATCATCTTCAGGCCCGCCTCCCATCGATCTCCGGGACCACCAAGACCTACTACGCAGATTGGCTCTCAACATGAATCTGCAGGTCGAGGAGGTGGTGGAGCTTGAGGACCCGGTGGTGGACATCCTGACAGCCAGTGCCCCCACCAGGGTAGCCCTCCCATTTGTACGGACTATATTTACCAACGCCACTTCAATCTGGCAATCTCCAGCTCCGGTACCCCCCACTGCCAGGGGAGTGGAGAGAAAATATATGGCGCCCCCGAAAGACTTCGAGTACCTTTACGCTCACCCCCCACCATGCTCCCTGGTCGTTCAATCTGTGAACGAGAGGGAGAGGAATGGCCAACAGGCACCCGCCCCTACGTCCAAGCCTTGTTTGGCAGAAAGATCTACTCGGGCGGGGGGGGGGGGGGAGGGGGCCTCCAGCTCAGAGCGGCTAACCAGCAAGCACTCCTGAGCCAATACGGGTACAACACCTGGAACTCCATGCAAAAATTCAAAGAATTTGTACCCCAGGAGTCCAGGCAGGAGTACTCAGCGTTGATTGAGGAGGGCAAGAAGGTGGCCAGAATGTCGTTGCAGGCCTCCTTGGACATAGCCGACTCAGCCGCCAGGACAATAGCTTCAGGAGTCGCCATGCGGCGTATCTACTGGCTTCAGTCCTCCACCCTCCCTCCGGAGGTCCAGCATACCATCCAGGACCTACCTTTCGAGGGGCGGGGTCTGTTTTCAGAAAAAACTGATGCGAGGTTGCAGACCCTAAAAGACGGTCACACCATCATCCGCACACTGGGGATGCATACCCCAGCCACGCAGCACAGACCCTTCCGGCCCTTCACGCAGCGCCCCTACACCATGCCCGCGCCTCGGCAGGACTTCTCGAGGAGACCACGTGGCTGGGGCGGTAGAAGGCGGCAGCCCGGTCACCAGACTGGCCAGAGCCAGGGCCCCCACAAACCATCATCGGGGCCCAAACATAACTTTTGAAGGGACGCCCGAGGGCGGAGTACCAGTCTCAGTTCACAATCCTTTCCCCACTTTCCGAGACCGCCTTTCCCATTTCTTCCATGCGTGGTCGAATATCACCACGGGCTGCTGGGTCCTACGCACGGTGGAAAGCGGATACCACCTTCAGTTTGTCTTCCCCCCTCCCCTGTCCCTCTTCAGGGACCCTTCTCACGAGCAACTCCTAATTCAGGAGGTGCAAATGCTCCTCTCCATAGGGGCAATAGAGGAGGTTCCAAGGGAGTTCAGGGGCAAGGGATTTTACTCCCTCTATTTCCTAATCCCCAAATCAAAAAGGGGGCTACGTCCTATCTTGGACTTGTGGGGACTCAACAAATTTATGGTAAAGTTGAAGTTCCGCATGCTTTCCCTGGGTACCATTATCCCTTCTATGGATCCTGGAGACTGGTACGCTGCCCTCGACATGAAGGACGCGTATTTCCATATCGCAATCTACCCACCACACAGACGCTTCCTCCGCTTTGTGGTAGACCAAAGACGCTTCCAGTTTGCGCTTCTTCCCTTCGGCTTCTCCACGGCACCACGCGTGTTCACGAAGTGCATGGCCGTTGTGGCGGCCGCCCTTCGTCAACGGTGAGTTCAGGTGTTCCCCTACCTCGACGACTGGCTTATCCGTGGCAACTCCAGCAGCCAAGTCCAGTCGCACATTCTGACGGTCTTGAGCATGTTCGATCAGCTTGGCCTGCTCCTGAATGTAGAAAAGTCCACTTTGGAGCCAACCCAAAGGTTAGACTTTATAGGGGCAGTACTGGACTCGACTCTCGCCCGAGTTTTTCTGCCAGAGGCACGCTTTCAGGCCCTCGTAACCATCATACGCAGCCTTCAGAGTTTCCCAACCTCGACGGCTCGCAGCTGCCTCAGCCTCCTCGGTCACATGGTGTCCTGCACGTTCGTGACCGCTCATGCCAGATTACACCTCCGTCCACTCCAGGCATGGCTCTTGTCAGTATACCGTCCACGCAGAGACAGCTTGGACTTGGTTTTGACAGTACCATCGCAGGTCCTAGCCTCCCTGAACTGGTGGCTAGACCCCAAGAAAGTGCTGGAAGGGGTGCCATTCCATCCGTCACTGCCATCCCTAGCCCTAACCACAGACGCGTCATCGCTCGGCTGGGGAGCCCATCTGAAGGGCCTTCAAACACAGGGCCTGTAGTTGATGCAGGAATTAGCCCTCCACATCAACGTCAGGGAACTGCGGTCAGTGCGCCTTGTCTGCCAAGCCTTCTCCCAGCACCTGCAGGGTCATTGTGTCGCCGTCCTCATGGACACCACGACAGCCATGTATTACATCAACAGGCAAGGAGGGGCACGCTCCTCCCCGCTCTGCCAAGAAGCGATGCGGTTGTGGGAGTTCTGCATAGCCCACTCCATCCACCTGGTGGCCTCCTTTCTCCCAGGGGTTCAGAACACCTTGGCGGATCACCTCAGCAGATCCTTTCAGGCGCACGAGTGGTCCATTCGGCCGGATGTTATCCACTCTGTCTTCCGGAGGTGGGGATTTCCCCACATAGACCTGTTCATGACTCGTGAGAACCAGAAGTGCAACGTGTTCTGCTCGCTCCAGGGACGCTCCCCAGGCTCCCTGACGGACGCTTTTCTCCTGCCTCGGACAGACCACCTGTGCCATGCCTTCCCACTGGTGCCACTGGTCCACAGAGTCCTGCTCAAATTACGCAGGGACAGGGCCCGCCTAATCCTGATCGCCCCGGCGTGGCCCAGGCAGCATTGGTACACCACTCTCCTAGAGCTCTCGGTGTCCGCCCCGATCACTCTCCCGTTGTGGCCGGACCTGATTACTCAACAGCATGGCAGGCTCCATCATCCCGACCTGCAGTCTCTCCACCTCACAGCGTGGCTGCTGCATGGCTGAACCCGTCCGGCTCGGTGCAACAAGTCTTGCTAAGTAGCAGGAAGCCCTCTACCAGGTCCACCTACTTAGCCAAGTGGAAACATTTTTCCTGCTGGTGTGGCCCTCGGGGTGTCAACCCTTCGCAGGTGCCGGTGCATACCATTCTGGACTACCTCCTGTCTTTGAAGGAGCAGGGTCTAGCACTTTCCTCGCTAAAGGTCCACCTGGCGGCAATCTCGGCCTTCCACCCTGGCGAGAATGGATGCTCGATCTTTTCCAACCCCATGGTCAGCAGGTTCCTCAAGGGGTTAGAACGCCTATACCCGTTGGTTCACCGTCCGGTCCCCACTTGGGACCTCAACCTTGTCATAACCAGGCTCATGGGAGCCCCATTCAAGCCTGCCACCTGCTCGCTCCTGTACCTCTCCTGGAAGACGGCCTTCCTGGTAGCCATCACCTCGGCGAGGCGCGTATCTGAACTCAGAGCGCTCACTTCGGAACCCCTTTACACGGTGTTCCACAAGGACAAGGTACAGCTGCGACCACACCCGGCCTTCCTTCCCAAGGTAGTGTCGGCCTTTCATATTAACGAGGACATCTTTCTGCCGGTCTTCTACCCGAAGCCGCATGCCTCTCCAAGGGAGCAGCAACTCCATTCCTTGGACATCCGTAGGGCCCTCGCCTTCTACATCGAATGGACGAAGCCCTTTTGGAAAACGACTCAACTATTCGTCGCCGTGGCAGACCGGATGAAGGGCCTCCCGGTCTCCTCCCAACGCATCTCGTCCTGGATCACGTCGTGCATCCGGACGTGTTATGACTTGGCTGGTGTTCCCACCACTCACCCTACTGCCCACTCCACCTGAGCTCAAGCCTCATCCTCCGCCTTCCTGGAGCACATACCTATACAGGAGATATGTAGGGCAGCAACCTGGTCATTGGTGCACACCTTTGCCACTCACTATGCTGTGGCTCAGCATTCCAGGGAGGACGCTGCATTTGGTTCAGCAGTCCTACACTCTGCAGTATCACAATCCGACCCCACCTCCTAGGCAAGGCTTGGGAGTCACCTAATTGGAATACATATGAGCAAGCACTCTAAGAAGAAAAGATGGTTACTCACCGTAGTAACTGTTGTTCGTCAAGATGTGTTGCTCATATCTATTCCAAACCTGCCCTCCATCCCCACTGTCAGAATAGCCGGCAAGAAGGAACTGAGAGGGTGCTGGGCTGGCTGGGGTATATATCAGGCACCGCAACGGCACCACTCCAGGGGGCGCCAGCAGGCCCACCGAGTGTTGCTAGGGTAAAAGTCTTCCGAAGATCGTGCACGCCGCGTGCGCACACCTAATTGGAATAGATATGAGCAACACATCTCGAAGAACAACAGTTACTACGGTGAGTAACCGTCTTTTCTTTGAAGTTATTGCACCAATTTTGGAGATTAAATTCACTTATGGAAATGTGAAACAGAATTTTAGTCCTGATTTAAGGGATATCTCAGCATGACCTTAACTACAGTCACTATAAATACTACCATAATAAGCCAGCTGTACTTCTCCTTTAGTCACAATCAACCCACAACATAAAGCTATTAGAAATAATCAAACTAAAGAAAAATAAGTCAGAATAGAAGCAGTTCATTCGTATGACCGTGCCTACTACACTAGAGAGCCTATGCCACTAGTTTAGACACAGCATATGTTGACAGAAGGATTTTTTCTGCTGCCATAGTAACACCACCTCCCTGAACAATTGGTTCACCTGTTTGTAAAAGGGTAACTGCCTGGTAAAGCCCTGATTTACCAGGGCTTGTTTCATCTAGCTGAATGAGTCCAGGCATAGCCAGTACCATCAATCTGTAGAATGATTTTACCCTGAAGCCTAACTTCAATGCTGACCAGCTGAGAAGGAACCCAGACCCCTAGCATAGCACCAGCTGTTTTCCCCACAGGGAGAGGGGAATTCATTTTATGCTTTAGTCAAACAAGTTATTGGGCTCAATACAGGAATAACCATATACAATTCTATGACCTGTGTTATACAGGAGGTCAGACTAGATTATTTTAGTGGTTCCTTCTTAATTTAAAATTTATTACTCTAATCTGGACTAGAAAGTGGAAGGGAGTATTAGAGAGCTAGCACAGCTTTAGAAGCTTGACCAGCCTGCATACCATTTCAGGCAATGGTTCCCCTAAATTGGTGGTTCCCAAACTTTAACAACCTGTGAACCCCTTTCACTAAAATGTAAAGTCTCGCGAACCCCCTCCTAAAAAATGAATAATTCCAAGGATTTTCTCCTTTACATGAGTATACATTATAAAAGCAATGATCTTGGAAATATAAAATTTGTTTTTTTTATTTTGCATGTAATAGTGCTTATTACACACTATTATTAATTATCATTTATCTTTACAATATCTTTATTACATTATGAAAACGGCAACACTCTTCCAAGATCTCACTTTCGTCACTTGTGTCACTTTGAATAAACCTGTTATAAGACAAGGCTCCTAGGTTTCATGAAGGAGTATCAGATGTGAAACAGCATGAAAGTATTTAAGAAGCCGACTCAGAGAGTTCCTCCTACACGAGAATTCAGGTCTTGAGCAGTCCAGGCAAACAATGCACATTACAACAAAGCTTAAACATGTTCTTCATAATAATTTTAAAAACAATACTAGCTGCCTATTTAATTTTAAAAACAGCAAAAAATATTCACCTCCCTTTCCATTTCGTATAAGGAGTCTTGAAGTTTAAATCTCCTCAGTGATACTTATGCTTGCTTTGATCTGCTTAGCTCTTGGAAGTCCAGGGGCTCTAGGCTGCTGACCCAGTGTTGCCCGGGGTCCCTAGGGACAGCTCTGTCTGCCATTAGGGATTTTTTCCCGAGAACCCCCTGTAACATTTCGTGAACCCCCAGAGGTTCACGAACCCCAGTTTGGGAACCACTGCCCTAAATCAATCTCCAGTCTAAAGACCTGATCTCCTGTCTGTTGATAGCTGCCAGAGTGGGTGATTCTGAAGTTGGTATCTCCCTGGGTGGAAGCAGCTCAGGCTCTGGAATTGAGGAGTGGCAAGAAATAAAACTGATCCTGATTGGGTCTCAGGGCTCCATTTCCTATGTAACTTAGCTAGCTATGGTTAAGTTAGCTAATCAGGCTGTGGTTAGCTTGGCTTATTAAGCTATGGCTAGCTGTGATTCCAGCTCCCGCTCTGTCTTTGTCACCCTAAGTGTGATCCCCTGGTGCTTAGTACAACTGATACTCCTGGGGGAATTCTGCACCACTGCGCATGCACAGAATTTATGTCCCCCGCAGATTTCATTGCTTCCCCACAGAAAAATGACTTTCTGATGGGGAAGCTAAGGGAAGCCACAAGAGCAGTCATGAGATTCACCCCAGCAATATGTTTTGGGTGTCTAGGGAAGGCAGCCGGCAGAGAGAGCTCAGCTGCTAGTCCCGGCTGGGCTTGGGAGGATGGGACTTCCTCTTCCCCTGCACAGCATCCGGGGCTGTGTCAGACCCACCCCCAGATTTCTCCCCTGGCTGTAGGAAACTCTGCAAACTCAATCACCTGTGCTTCCTGCACCCATCGCTCCTCAGCTGCAGGGGGAGGGATCACTGTACAGGAAGCTGCAGCCCCATCTGCCCAACCCTCATGCATTCAGACCACCTCATACCCATACCCTCCTACCGAGCATCACCCCCTCCTGCACCCAGAACCCCACCAATGAGCCCCACTCCCCCTGCACCTGGACTACCCTGATGAGCCACCCGCACCCCCACTGTTCTGAGCCCCAACCAGCTGCACCTGGATCCCCACTCCACTGAGCCACACTCCCCAAGCATCTGGACCCCATCACTAAGTGCACCAAACCCAGGCCCCCATGCCAAGCTCTATCCGCCCCATACCCAGACACCTCCCCCTGCTGAGCCCCAATCACCTTCACCTGGACCCCCCTGCAGAGTTCCATTACCATTGCACCCAGAACCCCCCAACAAGCCCCTGTGCAATCAGATCCCCCCGCACCTGGATCCCCCACTGAGCCGCCACCACCCAGATTGCCCCACACAGAACCTTCTCACCCCACACCTGGATCCCCCCACACTAAGCCCCTCCACACTTGGATCCTGCCTTGCTGAGCCTGCCTGCCCACACCTGGTGCACTTAGCACGGAGAGCCAGGGCCTTGGGGTGTTTCTGGGGCAGGCCCAGTCCTTGTGCCATGTCAGGGTTGGGTGCAGTTTCACTGCTGAGTCTGTATCCCCGGGGGGAAGCTGCACAGTGATCTCCCACCTCTATGCAGCCAGTGGCCCATGCTCCCCAATGCCATGCTGAAGCCTCCACATTTACTTGACAAATAAAATTTGCAGAATTTTGCAGAATTTTAAAATATTGTGAGCAGAATTTTTATTTTTTGGGCACAGAATTTTTAATTTTTTTGCACAGAATGCCCTCAGAGTAAGTAACTGAAAATCAGGCCATTTATTTTGGTGCCTGAATATGGAGTTAGAAGCCTAACTTCAAACATACATTTTGAAAATCTTGCTAATAAATCAATGCTGGGCTTTCTTCACCGTAATAATGCAAATTGCTATGAATGTTGATGCTGTAACTTGAAAGCCTGTAACAGAAATCAGGACTTCAGGAATATCATGTATTACAAGTACTGATTTTAGTTTCTTTTATGGATGAGGTCTCTGTAAGTACTGCCAACTCAATAAATTTAGAGAAGTAATTCATTTCTATTCCAGAAAAACAATTTTGTGG
Organism: Macrochelys suwanniensis; assembly: GCA_033296515.1. Classification (NCBI taxonomy): domain Eukaryota; kingdom Metazoa; phylum Chordata; order Testudines; family Chelydridae; genus Macrochelys; species Macrochelys suwanniensis. Next base: position 231,654,502 of record CM065775.1, on the reverse strand, counting down.
CCAGTGTCTGTCAGGTGACTTTGTAGAGGTGTAGTAGTGGTTGTTTTTTCACCATGTTGCATAGTTTGCAGCTCTCTGATAGGGAGTGAATTTGCTCAATTTAGGCTGTCATCCTGCTTGTTGCGCTCTTGCCCTGCAGTTGTTTATACCCTACCATCTCTTGTGGATTTTGTAAAGTACCTTTTTCCAAAGTGCTGAAGTTGTAAAAATGTGCTGTAATTTCATAAGCAGTCCATCAATGATATGACGATCATTGCCAATGAGATAGCATGTCTGGCAAAAGTTTACTCCTTCACTTTGGCAGATTTGGGAAAGTTTTTGGCAAGCTTCATCCTGTAGTTGCGTATCTCTAATTTGTTGCAATCAGAGGGCTGATGCTGAAATTGCTGCCTTTGTAAGGACAACAGAGACCTTGCCTTTTCCCCCTAAAGTCTTTTCTTGTTCAGTGAGTAGTTAATGGCTAGTGGTAATTAATTGGAGTTCTTCATAAAATGTCTGCTATGAGTGCTCTCACTGGGACATGTTCACTTTTGAAATAAAATCACAACAGCTGAGGTCAGAACATTTGTATCCTGGTGAAAGTTTATTTAGTTGGTATAGAATCAAATAGTACCACTAAGGATTTGTGGGGGGTCAGGGGTTGGTTGTGGATTTTTGGGCCCTAATCCAGCCCTAAGTTATTTACAGGCCTAAGTCATTGCTAGAGGTTCCTTTTCCACTTGGGCATCATGATCTTTTTGTAGTGCCTGCCTGAAATAAAAGCAACGGGACTCTGTTTTTCCTTTCCCTTGGCTCCTTTTATATGAACACTGCTAATAAACCTTACAAAGAGGTGTCAACTGCTGCTTTGTTGGAGCACATACCAAATACACAGTTTTTGTTGATGACACACTCTGTTACATACATTGCAAGCATTAGAGAAAGTTCTTAATGGTTTTGTGAGCTATGCAAAAATATGGTAAAAAAATTTCCCTAAGTAACTTGTCATTCCTATGACTCTTCCTAAACAGGAACATGTTTGGGTTAAAGTGCCTTTACTTTCGGAAACAGGATTCAGCCTGATCCAGACAATTATATACCTTACAAGTTTTGTCAGCTTCTTCCCGTTCAGGGTGAGGTTGGTTTGTTGGAAGCATCTCAGATTTGTATGTACCTGTATCATGCTCAGCCTTGTTTCTTCCATATACCAACATGTCATCAGCCTGGCAAAGGACGCCAGACAATCCTGTCACAGTGTAACAGATTCCCTTTTGAAACTGTTCCAGTGCTGAAGATATGCTGAATTGGGATCCAATTAAAACTACCAAGGTGATGAATGTGGATAATAATTTAGATTCTTTTGCAAGAGGAAGTTGCCAAAACACTGCTATGTCCTCTCGCTTTGAGAATATTTTGGCCTCTGATACAAAGGTAGTTTCTGACCAACTACAGGAAGCAAGCTGAACGTCTTCTTATTAGGTTGTATGAGGCCAACACAAATGCCATTGGTCTTTTATACTACAACCTTTCCTGCATATAAGTCAGGGATTTTCTGGGAAATAACTTTTTTTTTTTAGGCGTTTGGACTGTCTCCAGCAATGGTGTTGACATGCACTGAGGAACTGAGAGATGAGAGAGTTGCAGATGACACCACTCTTATTTTGTTCAAGTTTCCTAACTCTGTGAAGACATGTGGAGTACATCTCCAGTATATAGCTCACCTGTTATCAATGTTTGTGGTTCTCCCATGCCCATAGAGTGCGGTTACATGTTTTCCTTTAACCTTTCCCATTTTTTCCTTATTTTTTTTAAATTGATTGCTGTTTAATAAATTATATTTGCTTGAACTATATTTTATGATCAGCGGGGCTCTTCCCCCCCCCCATGCACTCCCTACCACCCCAGCCCTGGGCTCTCCCACCCCAACTGCACCCTCCTGCCACCCCAGCCCTAGGTCACTGGTAACTCGGTCCCAGGGCAGGTCATTCAGTAGGAATTTTGGATGTGCACAGAACACAGACAGGATTGGTTCCCATATGATTACAGAAATGCAGTAAAGTGGAACAATTTTCAGCTTGTGTGATTGAAGGATATCTGGATGCATCTTATAAGACTCTCCTACATTAATGAGGAAAAGTTGAGGTGCCTTTATTATTCTTTTGTTCCATTCTTTGTTTCTATGGGGAATTTGACAATGCAATATCACTGTCTTCCTTTTAAACAAATAAAACAAAACAAACAAACAAAAAAGACAATGGCTGTTGAAAATAGCAATTCCAGTCCTAATAACCCCTGGGAAGCATTGCTTGCTCAATTTTATCCTACTTTTTCTACAGCAAGTTACAGTGGATCAGTATATTTGATTTGGGAGAAATGAAGTAACAGCTGCCCAAAATGAGCTTGAGCACTCCTGAATTTTGAGGTGTTCAAATCTGGAATGCAGGTGCTAGATTCCCTTTCTGAATATTAGCTAAATCTGGAAAGGAAAAGTCAATTTCTGCTTCCATGGCTCAGAAGTGGAAATCCTTCTATGTGCTTTACAGTATATAAAGCTGCCCAGATCCTCTAGTAGAGCCTCCCCTCCCTTCCTTTTCATTTTAAATTCTAATGGGATCCATCTACCTCCCTTGCTAGGCTTCAGATAGAGAGGTGCACTGTCCATTTCGTCCACCCAATTCTTTCTTTGGGGGCTGCAAGGTGAGGTCACACCAGTGGAGTGTCCTCTTTTTTTTTTTTTAATGTTAAAATATGGTATCCCTACCATTCAGCAGCCAGCTTTACATTAACACAACAAGCTACAGCATGTCTCAGCCAGCTCACTCCCTCCCCCTCCCTTTGCTCTTGATAGTGGCCAAGGGAATGCTGGGAAATGTAGTTCTTTCCCTGCTCCAGGGCTGACTCTATAGACAGGGAGCTAATCAAGGAACTACAGCTCCCAGGACTCCCTGCCGCCCCTGCAAATTCACTGCCCCAAGAAAACGCTTGTTTTGCTGGTGCCTAGAGCCGGCCCTGACTTGAATTCTGAGCTGCAGAAACTCTACAACCTGCCTAAACAACATTTAGGGTGAGAAATTACTATGTATAACCTGTTTCTTTAGTGTATTAAGCTTAGTTTGTGTGTTTTATTTTATTTACTCAGTAATCTGCTTTGTTCTATTTGCTATCCCTTATAATAATTTAAAATTTACCTTTTGTAGTTAATAAGCTTATTTCTTGTTTATTTCAAAACCCAGTTTATGCCATTCATATCTGGGGGCAGGGGGAAGCTGTGCATCTCTCTCTCCACATTGAGGAAGAGGGCAAATTTTTCTGAGCTTGCGCTGTGTAGATCTTTCTATACAACGCAAGACAATATTATTCTGGGTTTATACCCCAAAGGAGGTGTGCACATGAGTTCCTTGCAGTCCCCGATCTGATTCCTCTCACAGAGTTGATCGCAATCTCTGTGTCCATTTGCAGCTGGGTGTGTCCCTAGCGGTTTGTGTGTGCTGGAGAAGGCTTGAAGGCCTGGCACAGCTAGGATAGGGTGAGGAAACGCAGGCTGGTGGAATGGGGGGAACCAGTGGGACCCCAGCACATCAGGTGACATCCCAGACAGGGGGTCCAACCCATCACAAAACCCACAAGATCTTTTGAAGAAAACTTGAAGGCAAAGGATATAAGAGAAGGCAAGGTTACGGTAGGAGAGACAGTCAAAATAGAGGATCTAGTTTCAGTGAGAACAAAGAATAAGCAAAAGATGAAGATAACATGGATGGTAGTTACCAGCATGGAGGTGATGTAGGCACTCCTTGGAGGAGGCAAAAGGTTAATGGAGGAGATGGATGTGAGGTTAAAGGGGAAGGCCTGGAGGGGCAAAGATGATTGTGGGGAAGAGTATGAGAGAATGGGGGGGGGGGGACAGGGATGAAGAGAGGACCAGCATCAGGACAGCTGTCACTGGATGTAAGCAAAAGGAGGAAACAAAAGTACAGATGAGAAGAGAGGGAGAAAGGGCTGGTGGGAGTAGTAGAAGGGAATAGGGAGGAAGAGAGGAAGCAATAACAGAAGAATGCAGTAATGATAAGCCATAATGAGGGCTCAAATCAGAGAGTCAGGTGGAGGAATGATTAAATAGTTGATAACTGATCAATTAAGAGGAAAGTGAGTAGTGAGTCAGGGAAGCCTGTAAATGAGCAGATAATCTCATACTCAGCTAATTATACAATTATCTTTTTTATATAATTTTTTTTTTATAAAAAAAATTTCTGGGTTGATAAATATTAATTGTATTGCTTCTAAATGTCAGTAAAACCACATATATATTACATATAATCAGATTTAAGTTTACATTTACTAAAATTCATACTACCTGGAGCTGAGTTAATAATTGATTTTTTGGTTCCATGGTTGAACCCCCAAAATTGGTTTGAGGTTGGGGTTTGGGGTTGCACTAAACATTTTTGTTTGATTTTTCATTTGGTTACAATTCTGGATGGTATTTTTACCTTTTAAAAAAATCCAGCTAAATTTTAAATTTTTAAATCTAGCTAAATTTTTAAATTTTAAATGTAATTTCCAAGCAAAGTCAAAACATTTTGTTTCAAAAATGTCAAAATGAACAGTTTAGACTTTTTTTTATTTGACGAAAACTATTCACTGAATTAAACCTGAATTCATTCATAATTTGTTTGACCAAAAATGCAGTTTTTTTGGTGAATAAATTATTTGCCAAAAAAGAATCACCGATGTCTAGTATTACTTTTAATTTAAGGGCTATGTTATTTTACGTTTTTTCCAACATCATATACAATAAGGCCGTGATCTAGACTGTTGCCTTTGAGGGCTATGGCAGTAAAGAAGATTATAATAATGTCTTTGGTCTCATATTACGGAGAAGTATAAAATGAAAGGTCAGATTATTTTTCATTTATAATTTATTGTATTCAAAAATCCCTTCTAATTTTTTTTTTAATCCAGGTTAAATAATCCCAGAATTTCTCATAAGTAAATGTCAACACACTGTACTGTACCTCTTGGATCTGTTCCCAACCTATAGATAAAGAGACAATGTAAACCAATTTAGGGTGCCAAATTTAGATTTAAAAAAGCGACTGTGGGGAAATGGTTATTATGGTTAACATTAATCTGGGTGGAACAGGGTGGCCTGTCCCTTTAAGGATTGGGAGGCCTGGGGCCAGCCAGACCTGTTCTGAGGTGGAGCCCTGTTAAGAACTGGTTGCAAGGGGTTAGGTAATTGCCTGGTGAGTATATGATTCCTATAAAAGCTGCAAGAGCTCAGTGGAGAGAAAGAGATATAGACTGGTCCCTGTGGCAGGTGGGCGTCCAGCCAGATACCGTGTAGGACAGTGATCCGCAAACTTGTGCCTTCCCCCCGGGAGCTGGCCCAGCAGGAGTGGTACTGCGGCTCCTGGAACAGGAGGCTGGGGCCATAGCTGGGAGTGGGTCTGGGGCCAGGAATGGAGCCATGACTGGAAACAGAGTTGCGGCCAGGGACTGAGGCTAGGCCTGGGAATAGAACTGTGGGCTGGGGATGCAACCAGAGTCGTGGCCGGGGGCCAAGGCTGGGGCTAGGAGCGAAGCTGTGGCTAGGAGCTGGGCCACAGTAGAGCTGGGGGCAGAGCAGGGCTGGATGGTGCTCTCTCACCCCCCGTGGGGGCTGACCTGGGCTCTGTTGCCCCCCCACCCCCCGAATGGTCCTTCATGCCCCTTTAGGGGGCATGCCCCACAGTTTGGGGACCACTGCTGTAGGAGGACTGGTGAAGAACTTCCAGGAGCAGCGAGACTCTGGGAAGGAAGCCCCGGGTCAGGGGAAGTGTCCTGACTTAGCTGTTAGATTCATATCAAATTATTTATTTTGGGATTTTTTATGAAGATTGTCAATGTTGCAAGTAAATGAAGCCCTGAAGAAAAAGACCTGTTCCATACTCTGGGTGTGGTGTCAGTCCTTTCTTAGGCTGGGGAAACAGGCCAGCAGCCCACATTCACATATATGAGACAGGGTTAATCTGCTCTCTGAACTTGCTAAATAAGCATCCTGTCCTCAGGATTGCATTGATCAGCTAATAAGTCCTTGTGATGTGTTTTAGCTGAAGAGGTGTTGTCATGGTGTACTCTGCTGGGAGAGTTGTGTGGGTGGAGTTTCTCTGAATTGATTCAGAACTGGAGTTACTGCTCTCCTGCTGGCAGATTTGAATTAATCTTACTTAATAAGCAGTTACCATTTGGGATTATTTGCCAGTGGAAGTTTAAATATTATTCCAAACATGATAATGAGCAGAGGTGTGTCCATGATTAGTTTTTGGTTAGTGTCGATAAACTTTTATTTATGCACACTTGTGCAGTTTTGTGAACCTAAACTTGAGTATTATATTGAAATGATCCTGCAAACAGGTGGATCTGCTTAACCCTAACCATGTGATTACTTTTATTGCTTTCAGAGGGATTGTTCACCTGCTTAGAGTTAGATAGGTACTTAAGTATTTGCAGGATGGGGGTCCAGTTAGTGCAGTGGTGGGCAAACTATGGCCTGTGAGCCACATCCGGCCTGTCAGACCTTTAAATCTGGCTCTCGAGCTCCCGCCAGGGAGCGGGGTGGAGGGCTTGTCCCGCTCCGTGGGTGCTGTGGCTCCGCCAGCTCCCGGAAGCAGTGGCATGTCCCACCTCTGGCTGCTATGGATAGGGGTTGGGGGCTGCCATCTCTGCAGCTCCCATTGGCCAGGAACTGCAGCCAATGGGAGCAGCGCCTGTGGCCAGGGCAGCACACAGAGCCAGGCCTCCGCATAGGAGCCGGAGGGGGGACATGCCACTGCTTCCGCTGGAGCCTGCACCCATGACCTTCTTCTGCGCTCCATCCCTCTGCCCCAACCCTGATCCCCCTCCTGCCCTCCCAGCCCTTCGGTTCCAGCCTGGAGCACTCTTCTGCACCCCAAAACCTCTCATCCCCATCCCAGAGCCCGCATCCCCAGCTGGGCTCGGAGCCCCCTCCCGCACTCTAAACCCCTCAGCCCGGAGCCCCCTCCTGCATCCTGAACCCCTCATTTCTGGCCCCACCCTGGAATCCACATCCCCAGCCCAGAGCCCACACCCCCTCCGACACCGCAATCCCCTGCCTCAGCCCAGAATCTCCTCCCATACTCCAAACCCCTCTGCTCCATCCCCAGCCTGCAGCCCCCTCCTGCACCCCAAATCCTTCATCCCTGGCCCTACCCCAGAGCCCACACCTCCAGCCGGAGCCCTCACCCCCTCCTGCACCCCAACCCCCAATTTTGTGAGCATTCATGGCCCGCCATACAATTTCCATACTCAGATGTGGCCCTCAGGCCTTTACGTTTGCCCACCCCTGAGTTATTAAAGCATATTAAAACTGGAAGTGAAACTGACCAATCTGTTTGCATTGTAACATGAGTGAAATGTAATAAACGCTGTAAATAGAAAAAGTAAATTTAACATCTTCATAACCTAAGAGGTTAAGTAATAGAGAAAACAAACTAAATCCTAAATGAGTTAAGTGTCCTGTTAACATGGAGGCAAATATTGCAGACAGTGCTCAACGTACATAGTTTGTGTTGTATTGCTCTCCATCCCCCTTTTTTAAAATACACCCACACATCCCATTTCCTTTCCTGGTGGAAAAATTGTAGTGAATGTTTTCATTTTTAGAGGAGGTTGTGAGTACCTGGCACTGTGTACTGCCCTTTTCATAAATTAGCAAAAAGAAAATAAGAAAAATACTTGGGGCACCTTAGAGACTAACACATTTATTTCAGCATAAGCTTTCGTGGGTTAAGAACCCACTTCGTCAGACGCATGGAATGGAACATACAGTAAGCAGATATTTATACATTCAGAGAAACATGTTTTCTGAATGTATAAATATCTGCTTACTGTATGTTCCATTCCATGCGTCTGACGAAGTGGGTTCTTAACCCACGAAAGCTTATGCTGAAATAAATGTGTTAGTCTCTAAGGTGCCCCAAGTATTTTTCTTATTTTCTTTTTGCTGACACAGACTAACACGGCTACTACACTGAAACCTTTCCATAAATTGTTACACTGACTTTGAAGCAGAGGCAAAAGCAATCTTCAGAAAAGTTTGGCAAACCCCAGCAGTGCCAGTCTGCACAAGCGATGACAGTTTTGGTGGCTTTTTCATACTGTTTGCAATTCCTGGGCTTAATTCTGTGACATGACCAACACTGATGGTTCCCAAATAAATTAATGAAATTGCAGGGGGCTTGGCATCCTATAGGAGTAGGTCCCATGGGAGTAGTCATAGTGTACCTCATAGAGAAATGCCATAGCTACGGATCTTCCTCTCCGTGCCCTTACAGTGCTTCTCTATTGTGATGCCAACTTTTCCCAACCTAGCACTAAAAATTTCCCAAATCTGGTGAAAAATTCCCAGCAGTGCTTCTATATCCTGGGAAATTTCCCAAAACCTGGGAATTTTTGAGTAAAATGTTTCAACTTGGGAAATTGGGAATTTTCATTCAAAACATTTTACTCAAAAATTCCCAGGTTTTGAGAAATTTCCCAGGATATAGAAGCACTGTGCCCTTACTGGTTCTCTTTCATGATGACAAATGAAAGAAACATGTTGGTCATTACGCAACCTAAGCATTTCCCCTTCAAGCAAATAGAATGGGGAACACTGGCATAAACAAGCCTCAGTGCACAGAAGCCAGTGGAGTCCCCTTTACAAAGAAGATACAGTGACTACCCCACAGAATAACAATGGCAGTGTCACTGAATGGATGAAAGGAGAAATACTCCACAATGTTAGGTGGTGAGGAGGACACATGTGAGGGCATGCTCTTCTCCCTGGTTGCTAGAGATTAATGGGTAGAGGCAGATTAAGATTTAGTGGAGCCCTGGGCACAATGAACATTTGGGCTCCACCCCCTGCTCCTCCCTCCCACTCCCCCCAAGGCCCTGCTCCTTAGCCTACCCAGAATCAGGGCCCTGGTAAAAGATGTCCAGGGAGCCCGGGCCCCTCCACCTGCCCTGGGTGGTGCACCCTAGGGGGCTGGAACGTGGGCCAGGGGCTGTTCTTGACCCCCAAGCCTCCGACCCATGGCAGGTGGAGGGTCTGGGGCTCCCCACAGTTGCCCAGGCTCCCTGGGTGACTCTTACCACAGCCTAGGGCAGTGGTCCCCAAACCATGAAGCACAGAGGAACGGTTGGGGGGCATGGTGGGATCTGGGTTAGCCCCCCTGGGGGTGGGGAGGGAGCACCACCCAGCCCTGCTCTGCCCCCAGCTCAGCTTTAGCCCCGCCCCAGCCCCAGCTGTGTCTCCGCTCCAAGCCTCACTTCCAGCCCCTCTTCTGACCCCCAACCATGGCCTCTTGCTCCCACTTCTGGCTCCCAGGGGACGTGGACTGAGTAAGCGGGGGCGGAGGGGTTAGGGCTTGGTGACACCTGGCCTAGGGTGATCCTGTCCCCCATTTTAGCCCTGGACATCCCAATTTTGGGGGAAAAAGTGGGCATTTGTCCCATTTTCTCTTGCCAACTGGCGATCACTTGGCAAGAGCAAATGGAACAAATGCCCAGTTTTGCCAAAAAGGGTCTTGGGGGGAGAGGGAGCAAGTGGTGGGGCTCGGAGTGGGGGAGCGGCAGGGCTTGGACCAACTCTGATCAGAGGAGGGGGCTTGGGAGAGTGGCTCGGGCCAGCTCCGTGTGGGTAGAGGGGAAAGGGCCAACTAGGCATGGGGAGGGAAGGGGAGTGGGGAGGAATATGGTCACCCTCCTGCAGGCTCTGGCTGCCAGCCTGGCCAGTGGGCAGGGTCTCAGGGGAAGAGGAGGAGCAGGGCAGCAGATGAGGGGGAAGAGGCACCAGGGGTGGGGCCAGAGTTCTGGCACTCCTGGGGGCCCCCCAGATTGGCCAAGGCCACTGGGCACAGGCGGTAATCCGCCACTTTGAATGGGATGTTTTCTCCATAAAGCTCAATAACTTGCAGATAAAGAGCATGCACCCAGTGTCCGAGAGCTGTCTGTCTGGAGATTTTGCACGGGGGGGATGTCCTGGTTTGTGAGGAGCCCTGTTCTGGTAGGCTATGGGGAGGTTTGGGTGGTCGGTTCATAGAGGGGTCTGATCTGGTTTAGTCTGGGGAAGCTTGCGGGTGTGTTTGTGTGTGCGTTCTGGTGAGGGATGTGAGTCTGGTCTGATTTCGAGGATTGGTCTGGTTTATTTGGGGGCACAGTAGGTCCTGATCCTTGTTTCTGTGCCTCTCTGCGCGTTCAGGGAAGGACAAGCGAGGTTAGTATGAATAATGATGCTATAAATAAAATGTATTGAAGTTTTTTGTAATTTTTATTTTTAAAATGTGTTAAAGTTTTAAATCCACCCCAATTTCATACAGAAATGTAATTCAACCCTGGTAGTATGAGAAATGTGAAGGTTGAGTATGAAGGTTCCGTTTTAGTGGGGAACATAGCTTTCATTAGCTTTTTTTACCCACTGGGTTATTTTGTTTTTTATTTATATAATTGTATGTACTTTTATTTATTTTATTTTACTTATGTACTTTTATTTATATAATTTTGTGTGTATTCTCTTTGCCCTGGGGCTACCGTTGCAGGTACGCTAGTGGCAGCTACCTCCATCTGCAACTTAAACTTGTAAAATTTGTAAATCTGTGCGGCTTTGTCAAAAACAACTCTTACAATCATTCCCCATGGGGCCCACAAATATGTTTGTAGGGGAAAAACTTCGGTGCTTAACATCATATGTGCACCATCTTGGAATGCCCAAACAACTATGAATCCATCTTGGCTGCCCTTCTCCCCCCTCCTTGGGTATGGTTTCCTGCCCTTTCTACTGAAAGGCAGAAAACCAAGCAATCATGTGACTTGTGATCTTCCCAGTAACAGCAGGGCATATAAGGGCTAGCACATCAGAAGGAAGAGGCTGCTCTTCTGAGAGGCAGAGTTTGGAGGTGCTTCTGCTGCAACTGTTAGAAAGCACAGCAGACATCTCAGCTCTCCAGGTTGCCTCAGAGGACTACACTGAACACCGCGCTCATCTGACTTGCATACAGAGAGTATGTCACCAGCTGCCACTCTTTCACTGAGGACAAGCACACACGCACGACATTGCAAGGGGAGTACAAGCCAAGTCATCGCTGGGGCAGAGCCGTCATCGTCTGATCCTGAGGTCCACTCCTTACTTGTGGGTTCCATCTATCTTGATAGAGTCTGGAGTTCTCCTGTCGTCGCAAGGGTCCTCGGAGCTGCAGGACATGGTAGTGATCCATTGATCCTCCATCCTGTTACCTGGGTCCCGTCCTAGGGGAGGGAACTTATCCTCACTACTTACCTTTATATCACCTGTTGTGGGGGTCCTTGCTTTACCTTTGTTCCTGTTCATTTGGTTTACCTCTGGTTTACCTTGTTTAGAACTGTTGATGATTTAATAAATACTTTGGTTGTTTACACGCACACATCCTAGTTGTTGTTTTTTTAAGGGGCTAACAACGAACCCCGATGATAGATGCGGATAGGGGGATGCTCCCTTAGACTGGTTCTCTGTTGGACTTACTAACCAGTCAACATGTTTGGTGGCGGGACCACAAAAGGTTAATTTGGCTCTGTGGCCAGCAGGTGCATGCTCTAGGAGCTGCTCTGAGGGAGCCAGGTACATTGCCCAAGTCCTTCCTGCCACCTGCCCCCTTTGGGCCCTGGGGCTGTGCAGAACTTCTATAACCCGCTAAGAGTCCAACAGGCACCCTCAGTAGCCTTCAGATACTGATGGGGGGATGGGAAATGGGACGGTGTACCTTGGTGCTAAGAAGGATGCATGTTTTCTCATTTTGCATCTATGTCAGCATCAGTATAGTAGTTACCTCAGAACCCTAAAAGTACATCATCTCCCACTCTGTTGATGCTGCCAGGGGAAGATTGAGCAAAAGTTGTTGAAGCTACTGTGGGTACTCCAAAAACACGTGGCCACAAACAGTCACTTGTCCTAACTGTGGTTTAGACAATTACTTTAAAGAATGGATCATTTAAACCTATTTTGCATTTAAACTATTTGTATATACTCAAATGAGGACGTATATGAAACACAGCAAGTCTTTACAGTGGTACTCAAACATAAGGAAAAGATGGGAAGTACCGCAAGAGACCACTCTTGCTTAACCAGGAGATTTTCAATGATCTAAAACTCAAAAAAGAGTCCTAGAAAAAGTGGAAACTCGGTCAAATTACAAAGGATGAATATAAAAAAATAACACAAGTATGTAGGGACAAAATTAGAAAAGCCAAGGCACAAAATGAGATCAAACTAGCTAGGGACATAAAAGGTAACAAGAAAACATTCTACAAATACATTAGAAGCAAGGGGAAGACCAAGGACAGAGAAGGCCCTTTACTCAATGAGAGGGGAAAGACAATAACAGAAAATGTGGAAATGGCAGCGGTGCTTAATGACTTATTTGTTTTGATTTTCACCAAAAAGGTTGGTGGCGATTGAACGTCTAACATAGTGAATGCCAGGGAAAATGAGGTAGGATCAGAGTCTAAAATTGGGAAATAACAAGTCAAAAATTACTTAGACAAGTTAGATGTCTTCAAATCTCCAGGGCCTGATGGAATGCATCCTAGAATACTCAAGGAGCTGACTGAGGAGATAACTGAGCCATTCGCAATTATCTTTGAAAAGTCATGGAAGATGGGAGACGTTCCAGAAGACTGGAAAAGGGCAAATATAGTGCCCATCTATAAAAAGGGAAATAAGGACAACCCAGGGAATTACAGACCAGTCAGCTTAACTTCTGTACCCGGAAAGATAATGGAGCAAATAATTAAGCCATCAATTTGCAAACACCTAGATGATAATAAGGTAATGAATAACAGTCAGCATGGATTTGTCATGAACAAAGTCAAACCAACCTGATAGCTTTCTTTGACAGGGTAACAAGCCTTGTGGATAGTGGGGAAGCGGTAGATGTGGTATATCTTGACTTTAGTAAGGCTTTTGATACTGTCTCGCATGACCTCATAAACAAACTAGGGAAATACAACCTAGATGGAGCTCTTATAAGGTGGGTGCATAACTGGTTGGAAAATCGGTCCTAGAGAGTAGTTATCAGTTCTTCACAGTCATGCTAGAAGGGCATAATGAGTGGGGTCCCACGGGGATTGGTTCTGGGTCCAGTTCTGTTCAATATCTTCATCAGTGATTTAGATAATGGCATAGAGAGTACACTTGTAAAGTTTGCGGACAATACCAAGCTGGGAGGGGTTGCAAATGCTTTGGAGGATAGGATTAAAATTCAAAATGATCTGGACAAACTGGAGAAATGGTTGGAAGTAAATAGGATGAAATTCAATAAGGACAAATGCAAAGTACTCCACTTAAGAAGAAACAATCAATTGCACACATACAAAATGGGAAATGACTGCCAAGGAAGGAGTACTGCGGAAAGGGATCTGGGTCACAAGCTAAATATGAGTCAACAGTGTAACGCTGCTGCAAAAAAAGCAAACATCATTCTGGGACTTATTAGCAGGAGTATTGTAAGCAAGACACGAGAAGTAATACTTCCGCTTTACTCTGCGCTGATTAGGCCTCCACTGGAGTATTGTGTCCAGTTCTGGGCGCCACATTTCAGGAAAAATGTGGACAAATTGGAGAAAGTCCAGAGAAGAGCAACAAAAATGATTCAATCTCTAGAAAACATGACCTAAGAGGGAAGATTGAAAAAACTGGGTTTCTTTAGTCTGGAGAAGAGAAGACTGAGAGGGGACATAACAGTTTTCAAGTACATAAAAGGTTGCTACAAGGAAGAGGGAGAAAAATTGTTCTTCTTAACCTCTCAGGATAGGACAAGAAGCAATGGGCTTAAATTTCAACAAGGGCAGTTTAGGTTGGACATTAGGAAAAACTTCCTAACTGTCAGAGTGGTTAAGCACCAGAACAAATTGCCTAGGGAGGTTGTGGAATCTCCATCACTGGGGATTTTTAAGAGCAGGTTGGACAAATACCTATCAGGGATGGTCTAGATAATACTTAGTTCTGCTTTGAGTGCAGGCGACTGGACTAGATGACCTCTCGAGGTCCCTTCCAGTTCTATGATTCTATCATAACAAGCTGACTTAACAATAGATGTGCAATCTGTCTTTATGGTTTTTGTTTTTTAATAAAATTCTCTGTGCACATAATCCAGCCTCACAAACTGGGTGTTTCTCTTTTCTCTGCTCCCAACTCATCTACCACTGTTGTGCTCTGTTCTTTCATGCAGTCTCACCACAGTTGATATTATAGTCCTTCTCTGTAGCTCCTGTCTTCTGGAACATACAACCTGGATCTTTCTTACACATCAGCTCTCACCGTCTTTTCTCAAATATCATTTGAAAATATATATTTCTCTTTTGTTTGTGGCTATTTTATTTTAACTCTGTGATGGTATCATTTATATTGCGTCTGTATTGCATATATCTAAAGCAGTTGTGATTCATTTCGGTATGGAAGAATATGAAATCAAGTAGTGGTGTTTTCAAATGCTTCCATTTAAAGGTGCAATGTCATGGAGTAACTAGAATGGTAACAGAGCCTTTGTTTTAGAATTGAGGCGAAGGGAGTTCCCACCTTTCTTCCACTGACAATAGCCTGTCCTTTCTCCAGTATATCTAGTTCTGACAGCCTGAAATTCCAAAGTGTCCCACATGCTCAGGGTTTAACTGATCGCCATATTTGGGGTCAGGAAGGAATTTCCCCACAGGTCAGATTGGCAGAGACCTTGGGTTTTTTTTTTTGCCTTCCTCTGCAACATGGGGCACGGGTCACTTGCAGGTTTAAACTAATGTTCATGGTGGATTTTCTGTAACTTGAAGTCTTGAAATCATTATTTGAGGACTTCAGTAACTCAGCCAGAGGTTAGGGGTGTATTACAGGCATGGGTGGCAGGTATAATAGGCAAGGGGAGGTGGTGCCTCCCCTAGCACAGCTGTCCCTGCTGCCCGACACCTGGGCTGCGGTGCCCACCCCCACCTCTTCCCCACCCTGCTCTGACCCTTCTCCACCCCACTCCCTTCAGAGTTCAGCGCAGCTGTGGGCCCTGTCCCTCCTCCAAACCCTCCATCCCCGTGGTGTGTGGGAGGGATGTGGGGGGGAAGGGGACCTCTGAGTAACTTTACACAAGTGAAAAAGCCTTCCAGAAACCTAGTAGTAGATCACTGAAACTGTTAAAGGGCTATTAAAGTGGTAATGAAGCCATTTAACAGGCATTTGCCAATGCTCTGGAAGCCTTTGGCTACGTTCAGCTGGCTTTCATATTGTAGGAAAATATGTTGTTGGGGTTAAAAACAGTTTCCAAACAACCCATCAGTTATTCTCTGTACCAAGCAGAAGTACTTTTGACTAACCTGGCTTAAGGAGGAGCTGACTTAGTCAGTGAGTTTATTTCTTGATCAAGTCATTTTATTCAAACCCAGTTTAAGCAAACGAGTTTGGCAGGGAATTCTGTGTAAGAAAGGTTATTAAACTACTGCCTCAATGCAGGCTGTCAATGACAAACTTTTCAAAAGGAGAGATTAGGCTTCACTTTGGCACAGGTAGCCTGTTTTTTCATCTTTCTATACAGTATACCTGGAACTCCTGATCACGCAGAGGAGAATCCATCTGGCAATTGATCTATAGCTGTTGCCTATTCAGTTCTCTTGGGGAATGTTATTAGTGATTAGGTGAAAAGGGGAGAGGGTCTTGCGGGGGCAGCAGGGTGAGGAGGTGAGCAGTGAGCCAGCTGCACGGCAGGTAGGGGGGAATCTAGTGGGGAGGGGGAAGGGGAGGAAGAGAGCAGCAGGTGGGCGAGTGGCAGGCAGGGGAGGAGGTGACCGGAGGGGAAGACCTCAAACTGTGTGTGAGAAGAGGTGAGTTGGTGGTGGGTGGGGCCTGGGGTAGAGCAGGGGTGAAGTGTGGGTGGGGCTGTTGGCAGAAGAGGTGGGACAAGGAGCTAGCCTCCCCCAGGGGAAGTTTTACCAACTGCCCATGATTACAGGAGTGGGTGGGTGAGATTCTATGGCCTGCAATGTGCAGGAGGTCAGACTTCACTAGACTATCATGATGATCTAGGGTGACCAGATGTCCTGGTTTTGGGGTCTTTTTCTTATATGGGCTCCTATTACCCCCCATCCCCTGTCCCGCTTTTTCACACTTGCTGTCTGGTCACCCTATGATGATCCCTTCTGACAATAGTCTATAAGTCTGAGTCCATGAACAGGGAGGATTCTTTTACTTGTACTTTGATTCTTTAAGGCATTTTACAGGGACATAAGCTATGATCTACTCATAGGTTTCCATTCTTCATGGTCTGAAAAATCCTGTCTACAGTACAAAACAACACGTAAAAGTTTTTTAAAACTTGGCTGTAGCTCAACTGTGTCCTAACACTTTGACCACAATGTCTGGGCAGAGTGAAGTCATGTCAGGACTGTGTTTACATGCTGTGTCTTAACTTGTCAAAAGTTGCTTAGGGAGGGACAGACTTAAGGTTGTTAATTTCCAATTCACTTTTGGATAAAGGGATTTAAAATATTTCAATGTACCCTTCATGAGAAAATCAAGGACCTGCTAACTTATTTTAAAAAACAAAGACTTCCAGTGTGAGGGTTCTCTTGAGTATTTTCATTAATTACTTATATTTTCTTAGTTTAAACTGCAAGAGTGTATGTAGATGAATATAAATATACATACTACAGCGGGGTTATTTACATGAGTAAAGGTAGATAGGTGCCTCCATTTGTTTTTTTCCTGCAAGATTGGAGTCTTTGTTACCCAAATTACTACTACTATCTTAAGCCCTGATCCTGGGGCCACCTTACTGTGCACCATACCTCTCAAATGCACCTCATTTTAAGGAACACTACTCATTTTATTCTCCAAGTTCCACACAAATTAGGGGTCTCCTCCCTTTTACGGTTGAAAGTTGTTCATATGGGAAATCTTGTATCTCAAATTAAACCAAAAGTTGTATCCCGTGCAGGGAAAGCCAACCCTTTGAGTTTCCTGTAGGAATAATCTGTTGGTGTGCATGCAATCGATGAACATACTGTATCCCACCGTAGAAGCTGGAGGGAGGTGATAGATGTGACCAACTTTAGGGAGGAAAGCTGGTGTCGCAGTTTCAGGTTAATTGCGCCTTTAACTCCCTGCTGGGGTTTTCCCAGGGACTGGCCTCGAGCCTGCTGCGCTCCCGGGGCCGGGAGTTTAGGCTGCAGTTGCACGGGGCTCATCCCCGCACAGGTGAGGCGGCGTGAGTCCAGCACCTGCCCTGTACTTTGCTCGGTCTCCAAGGGCCGCACTCGGGCAGTGTTTCTTTGCTAGCGCCCACCCAGCGCTTACAGAGCGAGCGGCCGGGGTTGGTGTCCGGGCAGAAGCGGCGGCACCAAGGGAAAGTAACGGCAGGGAAACGCCTCGCGGCACCAGCCCCCCTTGCAAAGGACGCGGACCCATCCCGCTCCAGGGCGCAGCAACAGCACGCGCGCCCCCGCAGACAGGGAGCCGGGCGCGTCCCCGCGGCGGCAGGGGCGGGGCCGGGCCGGGCGGTTGGTGCGGTTTCCTCTCGCCTCCCCCATAGGTGTTGGCGGCGGCGACGCGCCTGCGCTCGTGGCCGCGCACAGCCTCCCCCTCCCCCCGCCCTCACCCGCTCTCCCCGGCTGCGCTGGTGGAGGCGGCGGTGGCGGCAGCTGGGCCATGGCGGACCTGAGCGCGGAGCGGCTCTGCTCGCTGCCCGGCAACTGGAGCTACGGGATCAGCCAGGGCGGCCGCCTCTTCTTCATCAAGTGAGTGCGGGGCCGGGCGGGGCGCGGCGCGGGGCTGTGGCGGGGCTGGCGCTGACTGACCCGGTGTCTGTGTCCCTCCACCCCCCGCAGCGAGGAGGCGAAGAGCACGACCTGGCTGCACCCGCACACCGGAGAGGCCGTGATCACCGGGCACCGCCGCAGCGCAGGTAACGGCCCCGCCTGCGCGTGCAGATCCCCGGCCCCCTCCCCCTCCCCCTCCAGCCGTTTCCTCACCCCCCCCCCCCCGCAGCCTTCCCTTCGCCCCTGGCCCCACCCCCTGAAGCTGCCTCACCCCTGCCTGGTCCCCCAACGCCTCATGTTCACCCCCCAATTCCTCCCCCCCCCCAACCGCTGCCTCCTCCCGACTCCCCCGTCAGAGCCCGCACAGCTGCATCCTCGCCCCCGACCCACCTTAACACCCTCCCCCCCCCCCCCCAGCAGCGCTGCTTCCTCCTCCCGCCTTTGGAGACCTTGGCACCCAAAGAGAATTACGCTAGGTGTATTAGAAATGCCATGGGAGAGCCCACTAACTATAGTCATCTAAGAAACCTCCCCTCCCTCCCCTTTTCCAGTATAGGCTGAGCGCGTGTGCGTGTTTCTAAGTGACAGAGAGGTGGCATGGGTAGGAGGAAAAGGGGCTGAAGCACGAGGAGTAATTTGGGGGTGGAGGTGGAATCAATCTCCTCTGTGGCTGCCGTTTGTTCCTCTCGGGAGAAACCGCAGCAGAAGGAGGTGCTGGAGGAGGATTTTCAGCAGACGCTCTGGAGACCCAGAGCCAAACTCTTGCTGCTGGAACTGCACGCAGGCTGCAAATGCCATTGGGAGGCTGTGTGTGTTTATAAATGCAGTTGTTTTCGTTTGTGTAAACTGTGGGGGAGAGAGGAGGCGAATCTGTAACTGAGCAAGTTATTGAAGTATTCCTCTTTCATGGTTGCATTCAAGAGGTCCTTTATTTTAAAATATCACCCAGGATTATTGAAAAACATTGACTATGATCCCTCCCCGTTCTTCTTTTCCTGTGAGTTGGGGGAGTGGGTTTCTGATTTTAAATCTCCCTACACTTTTATCTGCAGTGAATAGCTGTGAGTTATAACCATAAGCCTTTGAAATGCAGCAAGTAGAACCATTGGTTTCACCCTCTTCCCTTGTGTAATTAGCATTCATGTTAACTGAGAAATTATCTTAAATTCACTATGAAGGGGTAAAGGGGCATATGTACATGAGGTACATTTGCTGTTGGACATTGCTGCTAGTCACACATGAATTCCTTGTTAAATAACTGTTAATGGCTCTATTGAATCACTGATATTTTATCCTAAGCACTTAAATGCTTGATTTTTTTATGTCTACCTTCTTGTTTGCCATTATCCTCTTTTAGAGGAAACAGTTTTGTTATGAAGTATTCAGGTATTGGTCTAACGGGAGTTATTGGCAGGTAAACTTAAATTTTCTTTTAACATTAGTGTGAAGTATTTTCTGTGTGGTATCATGTACATATGATAACAGATACAGTATCATGTACAAAACAAACCTTTCCGGTTTTCCGTTTTCCGTTTTCATGTGCATGTGTTCATTCATTTCCCATATATAGACAGAATTTTGTAACTTATTTTGGTTTTGTAACCTAAATTGAAGTCTCTGTCTTAAGGAGGGATTGTGACTGAATAACTGATCTACATGCACATTTGCAAAAAAAATAGTCATTCAGATATTTCATATTGTTAGCAGGGAATTGTCTTCTTTAAAGTCCACATTCCTTGAGAGTTGAGGTAGTATCTACTTTGCAAGAACACAAGTTATGGGAGACTTGTTCTTTCTTCATGTGATTGCCATTCCTATTTACACTGGTGGGGCTTCCTGTTGGTCCATATTTTTCCCTAGTCTTTTATCAAAAGACTAGATTTTTTTTGTGTTTTTCCTAGAGAAGACTGTGATATATCATGAAGTGAAAAAGCGGACTGGAGGGATAAAGAAAACAGACACATTAGACTGGATAGTTTTGTATTAGCTTTGAAAATGAATTGTTTTAAAAACCCAAAGCCTTTCTGTAAATAGCCTTTATTCCCTTAGGTTCACACAACATCCCCACTTTTACGGGCTTGGGGACAGATATTAAAAGATATTTAAGCACCTAAACATGTAGCTAGTGGGACTTTCAGGTGTCTAATACCTTTAAAAATCTGGTCCTCAGTTTATTCTATGAAAATTTTACTTCTCTAGATGGGGCCTTTGCCTTGTTAACTCATTTTGCTTAGGAAACTGATACTCAAGAGAGGGAAAAAATAAGTCACCTCTTTCCCCCCTAAATGTGAGAGGAATGTATTTTTGTGCAGTGTTGAACAGAGTTGTAAACACTGCGAGAAAGTTGACGTGTGTGTCTTAGAGACAGTGTTTAGTGATGTACCTATGCTAATATAAAACAAATATCTTCTGTGGTGTATTTTAAGAGGATATCATGCTTGTTTGGATGCATGTGACTTATACGCACTGCAGAACTTTGTACATTGATTTGCTTAAATCTATACCTTATCAGGTAATTTGGAACTACTACTTTTTAAGATTAGGCCTGCAACAATTCTAATTACTGTTTAAAGAAAGAAGGAACACTTCTGGGTTTACCTATGTTCTTACCTGAATTACTACTTCTGAAAATTCTAATCTGATTTACATTTCATCATTTATATTGTTTGCACACTACAGGGAATGGTTTAAGCCCAAACAATTTTGTTGTTGACTCCCTATATAAACTTGAACAGTTTGAACATTGTTTCTCTATATAGACAAAGGTACATATTGGCCAGGTATGCACATTGCTGTAACTCTGTACTAGTCTAGGCTATAAAATTTATGATGTATCACTTCTTGTTTTCTAGACTTACCCACAGGTTGGGAAGAAGCATATACTTTTGAAGGTGCAAGATACTACATAAAGTGAGTTGAATGATAGTTTGTCAAGATACTAAAATTTGAAATTTCGTAAGTGGCTGTATATTATTCTTAGTGAGTACATTTTAATTCAGGATTAAATGCAATCTATGACTAATCACTTTAAAAGTAGTGTGCACTGTACTATAGCAGAGAGCAATTTTGTTTAGTTTATTCTATATTGTTACAGCAATGATTTCTTGAACTTAGTGTCTAGATATTTTTTTGAGCACTTCAGGTGCAGATGGAAACTATCGTATGTACCATGATAGTGTGTACAAATCTAGCAAGAAATGGCTGGGAAATTCAAGATATAGCCTGAGTTTGTGTACATATGTGCTTATGTGAAGTGTATATCTAAAAAGCTTTCAGAAGGACAGTTTAAAAAAAAATTCTCTCTTGTTGGGACAGGATTCCTGGCTACCAAACATCATATTTATAGTAATTACATTTTTAAACCACTAAACTGTCAGTTTTGTTTTTAATTTGATTTTTCTTTAATTTACATTTTTTCAGAAATTCTGCAAAAGAAAAAAACTGTCTGCATTTACCATTGTGTGCTTAAATGTGTCATATTGTAACTTTAGCACAGTTCTCAGTTTTTTTTCAAATGTCTGTCTTTGATTAATGAGATGAAGTTTTTTTGTGACTTGACCAGATTTTTATAGTAGAATAGGATGAATTGATCCTTAAGCTGTTTTCAGAATTCTTCCGAATATTATTATTTGGGTAGAAGAAACCAGGTCTTCTCTCCTCCCCCCCCCCCCCCCCCCCTTTTTTTTTTTTAAGTGATTGTTTCAGGGAAGTGTCCACTTTGGTTGTTTTGTGTAATATTCTTTTAACTAAAAAACAGAGGTGAGGCGCTTTTTTTTTAAGTCCAAAGTAGGTGTCAGATCTGTGCAAACTTCTTAAAACCTTTTCAGTATGAGGTGAACAGAATATTTTACATTGCACCGTCCCCCCATGCAAAAAAAAAACAAAACAAAAAATCACAACAACCTATAATCTAGAGGACTGCTTCCTCCTCTTCTGTTCAAGCGTAGGTACACCAACAAATTGTAAACATCTACAGACTTATGAAGGCACTTCTTAGTATGCTGTGGTCTGATATACGTCCCTTACTTGCATTAGTAGCGTATAAATGGGACAACTCTTAGTTATGAGTAAGCACCACTAATGTAAGAACGGTAGGCTACTGCCCATTTTTCTACAGTTTTTTGCAGTTTTCTGCTGTGAATGTTGAGGAAGGTATTTGATATTTAAGTTGTGCCAGAGGGCAAGTGCTGGGTACAGTATAAATGCTTGTATTGATTTGACCCACTGTACAAGTCTGTTAGAACTGATTTTTGAGTTTTGTGATTTTGATTGTAATACCAAAGCTTGCAATTGGAATCCTTACCAAACTATCTCAAAAGGCGTAGTTGTTGATGGACTGTGACTTGTAGTTCCGAGCAGCTTGATTGTTAATATTAAAATGTTCTTTCCAAAGGCTACTTTACTATACTGCACTCGTGCAACTTTAGGTAGAAATGCTGTAAAATGAGGTGATAAAGAAATGGGATGTTTAAAATTGCTTTGAAACTGTGTGAGGAACCTGCTAATTAAGAACCATGCTTTTCATAGTGTGAAGCACATTTTACAAATGTTCAAACTTACAGCTCTTGTGGCACAGGATGTTAGAATTGTTATCCAAAGTACACATTGCTGATAATATTTTCAACACCAAATAGTTAAATATTATACTTACTGTATCTCTGAAAATGTATGCTGCATTTTACTGCAATGTGCTTGACATGTTATAGCAGTATAGTAGTGTATCAGTCTATACTTTTAAAATGTGAAGGATGAACAATGACGTTCTTGGCTTTAGTTTGTGTTCGTTGTTTGTAAATGCAGGATTTGAGGCTGTTTACACTTTTTCACTACGCTGGCTTTTTTTCCCTAAAATTTCCTACCATTCAGCTCCACCTGCATGAGTGGTAGCGTAGGCAGGACACCTTAACCAGTCTTGTTTAACTTGTGAAGTGCAAGTCTGGATATGTTGTTATGTGGCTGTCTGAGCCCAAACTATACTTGTGCTCCCACAATTGGTGGAGAATGGCAGTTGTTAGATGGGGAAGGGAGGCGCTAGTATGGACAAGTTTTTCACTGTAACACTGCTCATATGAATATTTTGTGTGGATACATTGTTTGGGTGTTCTAAAATGAACTAATCATTTTAATGAATATTTAACACTTAGAACAATAATAGAAAATAAAATATTAGAATCTTGTGGATTACTTGATTTGCCTAAATAAGAACATAGGAAAAAGACAATTTATTCCATCCTTGTTCCCAGTTAAAGGTTGTAAAACAGAAGATGATCCAAAGTTATATTTAAACAGGGAGTAGACAGAAGTTAGTGGAACTCTGCGTTGGTGTTTTTAGCCATGCACTTGTGTAAATTTTCTCTATGGAATTTTCTCTTGGAATACTATAATGTATTCCAAGAGAAAATAGGTGAAAATATTATTTCTGTGATAGGAAACTTGATTGTAACTTTTGAAATGTGATTTCAAATATGCTGGTTGAGTTAGAATAGGGGTGGGCAAACTTTTTGGCCTGAGGGCCACATCTGGGTGGGGAAATTGTATGCAGGGTCATGAATGTAGAGCTGGGGCAGGGGGTTGGGGGTGCGAGAGGGAGTGCGGGGTTTGGGAGGGGGTGTGGTGTACAGGAAGGTGCTCAGGGCAGAGGGTTGGGGTGCAGGAGGGGTATGGGGTGCAGCAGGGGGCTCAGGGCAGGGGGTTAGGAGGCTCAGGGCAGGGGGTTGGGGTGTGGGGTGCAGGAGGCATTTGGGGTGCGGGCTCTGACTTGGCGCCGCTTACCTCAAGCGGCTCCAGGGTGGGAGCGGCGCGCAGCAGGGCTAACTAAGGCAGGCTCCCTGCCTGCCCTGTCCCTGCGCTGCTCCTGGAAGTGGCCAACATGCTCCGCAGTGGCTCCTGGGGGTGGGGTGGGGCAGGGCAGGAGGCTCCGCTGTGTGCTGCCCTCGCCTGTGGGTACCAATCCCGCAGCTCCCATTGGCCACGGTTCCCTGTTCCTGGCCAATGGGAGCTGTGGGGGGTGGTGCCTGCAGGCGAGGGCAGCACTCGGAGCCCTCTTCTCTTCCTGCGTGCCGCGCCCCCCCCCGACATGGTGCCGGCTGCTTCTGGGAGTGGCGTGGGGCCAAGGCAGACAGGGAGCCTGCCTTAGCCCTGCTGAGCCACGGGGATTGCAATCCTGATGGGCCAAATCCAGCTCGCAGGCCGTAGTTTGCCCTCCCCGAGTTAGAATATTGAATGAATTTTTTTGTGTGCAAATGCTGTGTAATCAAATTGAGGTAATATAGAGGAGAAATATGCATCAAGCAAATCTTAACTACATGCTTTAGGACTGGCATTAAACAAATGTCTCAGATTACATTCTGTATTGAAATGTGATTATTTAAAGAACATTTTTTGTTGGGGGTGCATATTTTCATTTTCAGAATAAGTAAAGTTTGTTCTATGTTTCTGTTTTAGATTTTCTGCTTGGTTTTGGGTCTGTGCTAATTTTAAAGCACAGATAGGTAAATAGAGTTCTGTTTGCTCTGGGTAATGAGATTCTGTCTGAAGAACTTGAATAAGATTTATTTAATGAGTTGGGAGTAGGACTTTGAACTATCTTGCAATTTCGGTTAGTAGAAGAAATCCAATACTGAAACTAAATAGCATGGTAGAGGTAGAGGCTGTCTCTTTTTACTGTGGAATGCCAGTGGCCAAAGCTCATTGCTAACTAAAAGTAATATGTTTTTCCGATCTCTAAGTATTTCATTAGTCTACTTCATTTATCAGTTTGTTGTATACTTCAGTTAATTAGAACAACTATTATGGCACTCCACGAGTGTGTTGAATCACATTGTTAAAATGACTCTCTTTTTCATGCATGTATTCCTTTTTCCTGAATAGACTTTACATCTGTACATTAAAGTTGTAAAATTAGACATGTATACAGTCAGCTCTGCTTCCTAGTTAAAGAAAACTGAGCTGTTAAATTATTATGAAGTGAGACATGGCTTGCATGTAAACTACAGTTTGCCCCATTCTTTTTTGTAATTGTACTCTTCTCTCTGAGAAACACCACTTTCACATGTAACAATTGTTTGTAGAATTAATACTTCCAATTATCACTTGCATTTCATTTCAGTTATCTCACTTGTTAGGTAAATGCTTTCACATGGTATGTTCAAATAAGTTAAGATTAAGCTAGTATGGAGAAATTAAATTTGCATAAATGAGCTCAAATTGTGGCAGTGAGTGTCATAGGAATGTCACTAAAATTAGGGGTGTTGTATTGAGCTAGTTGTATATCATTGTTGTGAAGAGCTGATTGTCAGTGCTGGAAAGTGAAATGTTCTAGAATAGGTAGTGGCACTGCAAGCTTAGATACAATGCTCATACAGGCTACAGCCGCACTACCCGCCCGATTCGGTAGGTAGTGATCGATGTTCTGGGATCGATTTATTGCGTCTCATCTAGATGCAATAAATCAATCCCAGAAGCGCTCCCCGTCGACACCGGAACGCCAGCTCCACGTGAGGAGTAAGCGGAGTCGACGGGGGAGCCTGCCTGCTGCCTTCTGGACCGCGGTAAGTACTTTTAAAAATTGATCTAAGATATTCGACTTCAGCTATGTTGTTCACGTAGCTGAAGTTGTGTATCTTAGATCGACCCCCCGCCCCCCTTACTGTGGACCAGCCCACAGATAACTTCCAATATGTCTCCTCCTCATTTTGTTTTGGAGGGTCTACTTTTAGGGATGCAAGGGATATTGAGTCTGTCTCGATTCATTCTTGATTGTGTTCTGCTGAGACATCTATACCAATTTGGGTAGTGTAAGGTGTCAGTCTTCCCTTGCTGAGAAATGCAGGTGCCTGTACATTAGAATTTGGGATGAGCCTGCTAACTTATTTTACATGACCTCCAGTTCCTCCAAATACCATCAAATGTGACTTACAGAGAGAATAAAACTTGGGTTTCCTTTAAAATCCGAGAAGCTTGCAAAAATTCCAAAATTTCTTCAGAAAGGTTTTTTTTTTTTTTTTTTTTTTTAATCCCACTCTTGGACTTGAGTGTTAGATGTCTTAAGAGTTGAGGTTGGGCATATTGCTGAAACGTTAAAATTTTGCTGTTAAACTACAGAAGTACATAGCATGTGTAATGCTCCATGGATGGTAAGCTGCATGGGTCTGTGCTACGAGTTGCGTTGGTGAAACAATCCCAGTAGCTGAAATCCTAGAGTAGGTAAGGGCTGAGGGCTTGTTTATACTTAAAATGCTACAGTGCCATACCTGCGCCACTGTAGCGCTTCAGTGTAAGCACTACCTATGCCAACAGGAGGGATTCTCCCGTTGCCATAGGTCAGTGGTCCCCAACCTTTCTGTGGCCAAGAGCACATTCATCTCTTCATCACAGTGTGGCAGGCAGACACACTTCTCAGCGGCATTTCGGTGGTGATGGTTCTCTGCCAGAAGCGCTCGTCGGCGGCATTTCGGCGAAAGCTTCTCCACCGGAAGCGCTAGTCAGCGGCATTTCGGCGAAAGCTTCTCCACCGGAAGCGCTTGTCGGCGGCATTTCAGTGGCGACGCTTCTCCAGCAGATGCTCCTCTCCTCTTCCTTCCTTGGTGCCAGCCCTGATGGTGGGCGCACATAAATGCCCCGGCAGGCGCCGTGGTGCCCGCCATAGGTAATCTACCTCCACGAGAGGTAGCAGCTAGGTTGACAGAAGAATTCTTACATCAGACATAGCACTTTCTACACCGGGACTTAGGGCGGCTTAACTGTGCTGCTCAAAGGTGTGGATTTTTCACACTCCTGAGTGTACTTATGCAGAGCTAATTTTCTTGTGTAGACCAGGCCCAAGTTTTCATAAACTTCAAAGTAAGCACCATTAAGATGAGTGAGAATTTTAGTGGTGGTAGAGTAGTGTGGCTGTAGACTCACAAGACGACAGTGCATTGGTTTCTGTTGCCACTGCTATAATTGCAAATGAAGACTCTGTGATGCAGCTGGACCTGTGACAGTTGCAACTGGTTAGAACTTGCCTGAACTATTTTCTTTGACCTTGTCTAAACACAGACGTGCACTGGTTCAAGTAATAGTGCTTAAAAAAAAGTTTAGTTAAACCAGAGCAGAAACCCTGTGTATGCATACTTAAACTGATTTTAAACCTCATTTATACAATTTAGCTTCCATTGGTAAGTACATCTCTGTAAGCAAAGTTTAAAATCAGTTTAACAATGTGCACACAGGGCTTTGCACTAGTTTAACTAAACTGGTTTTTAAAGAAACCTCTTTCGGCAAACTGGTGCAAGCTTCATGTAGACAAGGCCTTAAATTTGCCTGTCTTTTCTGTAGCTCTCCTGCAGCTCTAGTGGCAATAGACTGGGTGGGAGCACTAGGATGCACTAAATCAAGGGTTCTCAACCTTTTTCTCTCTGAGGCCCCCCTCGACATGCTATAAAATTTCCAGGTCCAGCGGGGGACGGCTCAGGGCAGGGGCCTTAGATATAGATGTAGTTTGACTTCTATTTTTTGTGGGGGCAGAGGCGAGCAGTCCAGGGATGGAGTGCAACCTCCACCCCCGACTCACCTCAGCAGGCCACCTGCATGTCTGGGTTGGAGGCGGGGAGGAGTGGCACAACCAAAAATTATAACTCAAAGGTGAGGGGCTTAGCTCAAAAAGTTTGAAAACAGCTTAGGGTGCAGGGAGGGGGTGGCTAGGGGCTGTGTGAGGGCAGGGGGGTGGGTAGTAGCTCAGGGTGCAGGGAGGGGGGTAGTTGGGGCTCTGTGCAGACGGGGGAGGGGGGAGCTCAGGGTGTAGGAGAGGGGTACTAGGAGCTGTGTGCTTGGAGGGCTCCCCTGCGGTCCCTGTTCCCGGAGGGGTCAGCCATAGAACTGGGTCTCACAACCTGAGTGGAAAGGGGACTGGGACTTGGGAGCTGAGGAGCAGCTTCAACCCAGGGCACCAGCAGGAGAGGAGGGAATGCAGCGGCTGCCTGTTCCATGGCACCAGCCAGAGCAGCAGCTGCCCCGCACTGCCTGGTGTAACAGCAAAAACAGCAGCCGGCACATTTTCCCACCAATAGCAGTTATCTACTGAGCCTGCTCAGTACAAGCTAAATAGGAAATTCTGCCAGGGAGCTGTTTGCCACTACATGGGCTCTGGCTTCCTGCCTCCGACCTGGCCAGGGGGTGGGGAGAAGAGGGGGGAAGGTGTGGAGCTGCCCCCAGGACTTCCGTGCTCTTGCGCTGTAGTTTTTGGGGGGGGGGGGGGGCGGGGGAGGAGGCAATGCCCTCTGTGTCCCCAACTCAGCCTATGGGCTCATGGCTTCTACCCCACAGGGAGCACCAGGGCTCAGGGCTTGAGCCCTCCGCCTCCGGGCTTGAGCCCCGCAGGGGGCGCTAGAGCTCGGGATCTGGGTTTCAGCCACAGGGCCCCGTGGATCCCTTGAAAGGATCCCCAGGTGGCCATGGACCTCTGGTTGACAACTGCTGCACTAAGTGGTAAGGGATGCATCACACAACCTGGAGCTCAGACCCTGAGCTCAATGTGGCCTTTGTAAGGAATTGCTCTAATTAAGCAATTAATGGGCAACCACTGATTTGGCTTCACTGGTATTTACCCCTGGTGCAGATAGGCAAGATCTTATAAGCCCAAGTTGAACAGAGAAGTT
Source organism: Macrochelys suwanniensis (assembly GCA_033296515.1). Classification (NCBI taxonomy): domain Eukaryota; kingdom Metazoa; phylum Chordata; order Testudines; family Chelydridae; genus Macrochelys; species Macrochelys suwanniensis. The sequence goes on along the minus strand of CM065775.1, from coordinate 231,626,084 downwards.
GTACCAGTACAAACTGCAACATGTAGGGGTTTCTCATGTCTGTGCTTAGGGTTTGTACCATACAGATACATTGATGGGCACAATCCCCAGAGTAGATGAATCCTGAAATTCGGAAGGGTAAGGGATTATAAGTAAAAAGGATTGTCCTGTATGAAGCCTAGTCTGCTCTTAAAAATTAGATCCATTTAGTTACATTACTCAGGGCTGTGAAAAATTTCATGCCCCAAGCACTATAGTTTAAGTTGACTAACCCCCTGGTAAGGACATGGTTAGTCAATGGCAGGATTCTTGGAGAGGTGGACAAAAGCCCTTCCTTCAACATAGGAAGCGTATGCATTACAGCACTACAGTGGCACAGCTGCAGTGCTGTAGCATCTATACTGTAGACACACCTTTAGGAAAAAAGATTGGAGTTAGCCAGCATGTATTAACCAACTCTGATCTTACCTTGAGTTCTCTCCTCCTCAGGACAAACCCAGACAGTTTAGAATTTTGTTTTTTGTTTTGTTTTTTGGTTAATGTTATTGGCTAATGTTTTGGATAAAGGATAGCTCTGTTAATGGTTTAAAAGCCTTCCTGCTGAGCTAAGATGGTAAAGATCACAGCAAACTATTCTGAAAAGGTCTTTCAGGAAAGATCAGACAAGATATCACTGGGATTTCTGAGATAAAATACAAAAAGAAAAATCCATTTTTGAAAGAGAGAAATGGAATTTGAGGAATAATAGTTCAGATTGCCTTCATTACCTTAAAGAAGTGCGCCAAAAAAAAAGGCAAAAAAAAGCACAAGACCAATTTAAAAAAAAACTTTTTTGATTGCTTTTAACAGAAATTTTTTGACTTCTACAGAAATTGAGCATGTCCTGAGACTTTTAAATAGATTCCTGGACTTTATAAGATTTTTTTTTTCAAGTTAAGTCACTATAGATCTCTGGGCCAGATTACAAACTGGAGGGTTTGAGAGGCTGTGTTCCTCTGACAGGTCCTAGAAAGGGGGGTCTTTGTCAAATAGCAAAGTAAGAACCTTTACCTATGACAATTGCAGATTGTACTCTGGTGGCTTGTGATTTTAAAGTGGATACTATAAAAGATCTTAAACACAAACTGTAGTAGTCATGTTTTAATTTTTACCTCCTTCAAAATATTACACACAAAAAAGCTAAATACTAAGAGTGGTGGTAAGAGATGTCTATATAGAAGACGAAAAGACAAATAATCATGGTAAGCTGCGAGTCCACATCATTCTTTCTGGGGAGGGGGAAATGGAAGAAGGCTCAGGGTTATATGGTTTGACAGGGAAGTTTTAAAATTTAAAAAAGAAAGCTGTGCTGGTTTGTAACTGATGGAGCTTACTACTGTTCACCTTCCTGTCCCTGCTTCGCTTTGCTTCCTTTGTCTTAAGTTCAGTCTCTGTCTACATTGGGACAATTAGCTATGTTAATTAGAACACTTTAGTTAATGAGACCATACTACCTATATGGTGTATTATGGTCTAGATTGGTGGCCTTGACCACTACTAAATATATTTAAAAAAAAAAAAACCCAAAAAAAACCCAACAAAAACCCCCACACCAAACCACCCAACAACTAATATTCAAACATACTTCAAAGGTATTCCTTGGTTCTTTCTCTAGTGGGTGGAGTACTGAACATGAAAATCAAGAAAATAGTTGTGCTTTATGTACCTTTACACTGTGTGTGACAAATTGATTTCCAATTGAGCCATTGAATCCTTCTGTTTACTCTGTAAATTCCACAGTCCCATAAAATGTCTTATTCGTATTAAGGATGGCCTTCAAAATGATGTGAAGAAAATAAACTAAATACCTGCTGCTATTTCTTATTAGTATGTAAAAATGCAGTACTCAGTGTAATCACATGCTATAAAAGCTAAACTTCTCTCTCTATAACATATTAAATTAACTAAAGCTTCTCAATATGAGATTAAAATTGAATTGAGAAGATGCTTAGAATGCAGCCTTCAGTATCTTATCTATTAGCCAATTAATAATCTCATTTAATCAAGTTTAAATGGCTCAGTAGTTTTTGTAAAAGGTGATGCTTCAGTCTCAACCTCAGTCTTAGCTGTTTATTGAATTGGTAATGAGGAGGGGGGTGAATGTGCTTTGTTTTCAGGTGCCCTTTTGTTTCGGTATTACATATGAAAGGAGGATAAACAGTGAAGCAAATACTGGTCATAACTTTGTGTGGGTGGCTAGTGCAGTTGTTATGAACACAGTGATGCACTGATTTTTTCCATTAGAAAAATATAAATCTGGACTAATTTGCACACCATTTCTGTTGAAGACCCAGAAGAGGAAACTAAAGGAGAAGAAAAACCTCTTTGGTGCTTAACTAGTATTGTCATCTTTCCCCCTAGTTTTCCAGTCAGTTCTTTCAGGACCTTTCTTTCCTTTTCCCCAGCCTCCATGCCTCTCTGCAAGCCTCCTAGGTACATTTTTCTTACTGAAATGAACTACTAAAAGAGCTGAATTGGCAGCCCAGAAACTTTGGAATGTTTTAGAGTAGAAAAATATTTGATGTAGTTACTCTTCAGTGAAACCTTTTCAGATTCAAATGTTAGCTTCATGCCAATGCACACTTTAAATTTTTCACTTTAAAAGCATTTATTGCTTTCTAATCTGAGTGTTTATGTATATTTATTGCATTGGATCAGAAACCAGAATGTGTCCTCGTGCTGTGATAAGCCTGCTTTTCCTGCATGTGTTCTACAGTGTGCTAGCTCTTGTTATAATGAATTAATGTCCATTATACCAGTTTTCAGTGTAGTAGCCGTGTTAGTCTGTGTCAGCAAAAAGAAAACAAGAAAAATACCTGTGGCACCTTGGAGACTAACAAATTTATTTCAGCATAAGCTTTCGTGGGTTATACCAGAGGCACAGTTTGGTTCAGGCTAAACTGCTGTGTCTGTCTGCGTGAGCACCAGTGAAGTACAAGGATAGTACCCAGCTGGAAATTGAGTCCCCAAACCGTAGCTGCTGGGATTCCTACTCAGGTGCAGTCAGTATATGATTATCTGTTTTTTTGTATCCTTTGTCAAGTAAGTGTCTAAGTTTGAATAGTGTTTGCTCTTCTTTCTCATTCAGAGACGAGGTGGGGGAAGAAACAGCATATTCTCACTCTCCACCCCAAAGAGTGCGATATGTGGTTGGAGGGAAGGTGGTGATGAGGTGCAAAGGCACTAGTTTGTGGATTGGGGGAAGGAAGCACTGCCTCAGTTCAAATCTGTGAGGTTATCTTTGCTTACTAAAAAATGAAAGTTTAGATTAATAGAAAATTGAAAGCTTAAACACCCCAACCAAACTGCCAGGAAAGACTTGCCAGCAGGAGTAGGCCAGTGGATATTTTTTTTTCAAGCCCTTTTTAAATATTGCTCTGTTATGTTGTGAACCCAACCAGTATTGTCTTAAGTACAGGAGAACCAGAAAATTAAATCATTGTTCACTTTTAAAGTGAGGTGAAATGCAAAAAAGCAAACTACAGTGTAAATGTTGGAGAATAAAATTTATTTCAGTTAGTGTGTGTGTGTGTGTGTGTATGTATATATAATATATATATATATATATATATAATATATATAGAGTATAGTATTGGGGGGAGGGATAGCTCAGTAGTTTGAGCATTGGCATGCTAAACCTAGGGTTGAGTTCAATCCTTGACGGGGCCATTTAGGGATCTGGGGCAAAAATTGGGGATTGGTCCTGCTTTGAGCAGGGTGTTGGACTAAATGACCTCCTAAGGTCCCTTCCAACCCTGATATTCTATGATTCTATATTTCAATGTTTGTACATTGTTCTTTAGGGATCAAAGTAGTTAAGTCGACTTACAGTATATGAATTTTGTGTTTGAATCTTAATGAACTGAGCACTCTTTACTTTGGAATATCTTAATATCAGGGTATAACAAGGATAATTTAAAACGATAGAATAAAAGTTTAGAACATATATAACACAAGCAAATGCTAGCTAGCACAAACCCCTACAGACAAGATGTCTTTAGATTGTGTTAAACCTCCATCTTCTGGGCATATAAAGTTGTGTCCAAGTGTTCCATTCAAACCCAGGTAGTCCCTTACTGGAAAAAGGATAATTTTTTAAAACAAGACTTTGAAAACTTATATGGCATACATCCATTTTTAGTAATGGCAAAGGAGTTTATATGAAAAAAAGTTCCAAAATACTTATGATTAAAGATATTTTAGTCACTCTTTATATGGACTGTTTTGTCTAGAGAACTACTTGAGGATTTTTGGTAGGCAGAAATACTTTATCCAGCAATACACCTTAATAAGTTAGCTTATTGCAGAGTTACTACCAGAGTTATTGCCAGAGTTAGTAGAAAGAAGCACTTAATGACTATAATTTTGCATCTTCTTAGCTGAAAACATTGCATTATGTCAAACAGCATAGGAAATAATATCTTGATACTCAAATATCTTTGAATAAGAAATAACAGAAAAATATTCCATAAATATTTTGGTTTAAAATGACATCTTCAAAACCTTTTGAGTAAATAATTTTAAAGCAGAAATATTCATTTAAGATTTTCTTGTATTCTTTGCCACTTATTTGACTAAGTAGAACCACTAAAAATTGTGGTGTATTTCTTGCACAATCAGAACATAATTTCTGATACTTTCATCTGGGTTGAACTACCAGCTAAACATTATTCTGTAGCTCATCTTGTTGCGAATATTTCTTTGTCCATAGATCCCACGCATGTATTAAATGCAGTATGGGGTCCAGGAATTTTTATTTGTTTAAAATGTTCTTAGAGAATGTCTTTCTGAATGTATTTTGAAAAAAAAAAAAAAGAGCAACTAACTTTCCATCTGATTTACAGGAAGAAAGCATATAGACCAAAATATAATGTAATATATTATATACCAGGGGTAGTCGATAGGCGGACCGTGGGGCAAATCTTGACCGCCAAAGGCTTTTGAACGGATTGCAAAAGCTTTTTATTTACTTGTGTTTTTGGTATTTTCTCTGGAATCTGTCTCCTTGACTTCTTTGTTTCGGTCTTCACCGAGAAGTCTGAAGGAATGCCTAACATAGTGAATGCAAATGGGAAGGGGGAAGGTTTAGAAGATCAAGTAAAAAAAGAACAGGTTAAAAATCACTTAGATAAGTTAGATGCCTGCAAGTCACCAGGACCTGATGAAATGCATCCTAGAATACTCAAGGAGCTAATAGAGGAGGTATCTGAACCTCTAGCTATTATCTTTGGTAAATCATGGGAGACAGGAGAGATTCCAGAAGACTGGAAAATGGCAAATATAGTGCCTATCTATAAAAAGGGAAATAAAAACAACCCAGGAAACTACAGACCAGTTAGTTTAACTTCTGTGCCAGGGAAAATAATGGAGCAAGTAATTAAGGAAATCATCTGCAAACACTTGGAAGGTGGTAAGGTGATAGGGAATAACCAGCATGGATTTGTAAAGAACAAATCATGTCAAACCATTCTGATAGCTTTCTTTGATAGGATGACGAGTCTTGTGGATAAGGGAGAAGCGGTGGATGTGGTATACCTAGACTTTAGTAAGGCATTTGATACAGTCTCGCATGATATTCTTATCAATAAACTAGGGAAATACAACTTAGATGGGGCTACTATAAGGTGGGTGCAAAACTGGCTGGATAACCATAGTCAGAGAGTAGTTATTAATGGTTCCCAATCCTGCTGGAAAGGTATAACGAGTGGGGTTCCGCAAGGGTCTGTTTTGGGACCGGCTCTGTTCAATATCTTCATCAACGACTTGGATATTGGCATGGAAAGTACACTTATTAAGTTTGCAGATGATACCAAACTGGGAGGGATTGCAACTGCTTTGGAGGATAGGGTCATAATTCAAAATGATCTGGACAAATTGGAGAATGGTCAGAGGTAAACAGGATGAAGTTTAATAAGGACAAATGCAAAGTGCTCCACTTAGGTAGGAACAATCAGTTTCACACATACAGAATGGGAGGAGACTGTCTAGGAAGGAGTACAGCAGAAAGGGATCTAGGGGTTATAGTAGACCACAAGCTAAATATGAGTCAACAGTGTGATGCTGTTGCAAAAAAAGCAAACTTGATTCTGGGCTGCATTAATAGGTGTGTTGTGAGCAAGACACGAGAAGTCATTCTTCCGCTCTACTCTGCGCTGGTTAGGCCTCAACTGGAGTATTGTGTCCAGTTCTGGGCACCGCATTTCAAGAAAGATGTGGAGAAATTGGAGAGGGTCCAGAGAAGAGCAACAAGAATGATTAAGGGTCTAGAGAACATGACCTATGAAGGAAGGCTGAAGGAATTGGGTTTGTTTGGAAAAGAGAAGACTGAGAGGGGACATGATAGCGGTCTTCAGGTATCTAAAAGGGTGTCATAAGGAGGAGGGAGAAAACTTGTTCATCTTAGCCTCTAAGGATAGAACAAGAAGCAATGGGCTTAAACTGCAGCAAGGGAGGTTTAGGTTGGACATTAGGAAAAAGTTCCTAACTGTCAGGGTGGTTAAACACTGGAATAAACTGCCCAGGGAGGTTGTGGAATCTCCATCTCTGGAGATATTTAAGAGTAGGTTAGATAAATGTCTATCAGGGATGGTCTAGACAGTATTTGGTCCTGCCATGAGGGCAGGGGGCTGGACTCGATGACCTCTTGAGGTCCCTTCCAGCCCTAGAATCTATACATTGACCAAGAAATTTGGATGTTGACAAAAATAGATTACCTGTTATATATGAAACACCAAGCAGTGTTGTTTTAAAAATCCATTAACTTAAAAAATGAGGAAGAAGGGTCTGTTGTGGCTAAGATAGATGTGTGAGATTTTTCAGGTAGCGAGGCCCAAAACTAACATTTGTTGCTGTTGTTTTTGCTGACATTTAAAAATTTATTTTAGGAGAAGTTATAAAGAGAGAGATCCATAATACAGTTCCTCTAAACACTAACATTTCTTGGTTCTGACCCTTAATGGAGACCGATATGGAAGGTAGTTATAGAGAACCACTAACAAAAATATATATTTGAGCCATCATTTTTCATAATTCAGAATAAAGTTACTTAATAGCTATCTATAAACGGAGAGAGATTATCTCATCTCAGATTTGCAGACGTCATTGTACTAATTGCCGAAAGCACCAACCAACTGCAGAGCATGCTACGAAGACTCGACAAGAAAAGTAGTCAGGTTGGCCTGAAAATGAACCGCTGCAAAACGAAATATATGTGATCAGACGTCTTACAAAAAGCCCGAATAACGGTAACAGGAGAAGACATCGAAGAAGTGGAACAGTACATATATTTGGGCCAAGAAGTTAATATGTGCCAAGACCTGAACGGAGAACTCTCGTGAAGGATTCGGGCAGGATGGTGTGCATTTAATTCCATCAAGGACGTCCTCAAAGGAAAAATTGACAAGACTACACGTAAAAATATTTTCAATTCAGCAGTGCTGCCAGCCATGCTGTATGGCAGTGAAACGTGGGCACTGACAAAGAGAGAAGAGCAACGGCTGTTGGTAGCTGAAAGGGCAATGGAACGAGCTATGTTGGGAATCTCCCTTCTGGATCGTATACCAAATGAAATCATCAGAGAACGCAGCGGTGTGAAAGATATTGTCGTGGAAAGCAGACATAACAAGATGCGATGGGTGGGCCACACAGCACGGCTCACGGATAACAGGTGGACCGCAATCATTGCTGAGTGGTACCCGCGAGAACAGAAAAGACCCCCTGGTCGGCCTCCAAGAAGATGGGAAGATGACATCGTTAAACGTTTCGGACAAACGTGGAGAAGAAAGGCAAGAGTGTGAGAAGAATGGCAGACGTGTTGTGATCGGCGCAGTCTTAACGACAGCTGAAGTCCGATCGATCCAGGTGAATAGCTATCATAACAGCATAAAGATAAAATAGGTTAGATGCATATATAACTTTTTTTATGGAAAACATCCAAGAGGGAAAAAATTCATTAGCCTCCATATTACCTTCTAACCTGATTTGGGAAGCAGTTCTTATGGAAACCGATGAAGATTCTAACTATGTCCAATTAGCTCTACTTGAATTAGTAATTGATCAGTGTTTGAGAAAATGAACATGTTTTTACACTGAATGTTCAGAGAGGATTTGGCATTCAGTTGGAATCCTCTTGTTTATATGATAGAAATAACTGTCCAAAAGGCTTGTTGAATCACATATCTAAGAATATTTTCTTAGTGTTATAATTAACTATTGTATTCAATATCTACATTACAAAATCCAGCCTTGACAACTGGAAAAGACATAATTAAAATTTGTACCTGTAGAGATTTGAGCTGCCTTGGAGTCTTATAAACTTACACCTTGTCTAAGGCACTACTACCACTTTTACGAAATTTAACACTTACCTCAGCTTTATTTTTCAAGGTTCTGTTTTATCCAAGTAGATCTAACTTTTCCTCTTTCCTCCTTCACTGAATTTCAAGGACAAGATGCGACCACAGAAATGCTGTGTGATTGATCCATTTAAGGCGATACTGGTTTCTTGAGATGATGGTTCATAATACATAAAACTGACTTGCCATTGATCCTCCTGTCTTCTGCCGTAATGCATAGGCCTTAGGAAAAAACACACGATTGACCCTTCTTGATGAAGTGGTTTAGCAGTCCTGGCACAGATTCGCGGCCCCCCCCCCCCCCCCCCCCCCCCCCAATTGCAAAATATTGAATGTTTTGAGAACCAGCAGATGAAACTGACCAGAAACAAAAATTAATTCTGTATTGTGTTCAGCTTGGACAGTAATACCAGGCAGTGAACAAACAGCTTAAAAAGTGAAAAATGCAGTAGACTTGAAATTTTCACTTTTAATAGTATCTGGCATTATGAGTACTGCAGGTAAAATGACTTATTTCTGTCCTATTAGTCCTCTGGTACCTGTGGATCCTTTCATTTCCAATAGTGGTTTAGTGCTGTGCTGGGAGAACATGTATTAAGAGGTGTTGAACTGTCTTATATGAACATTGTTGTGCATCTTTTTCATCAACCCCCAAATTACATGGAATTGGGTGGTATAGTTTTATACACTAACTTAATCACTGTTTAAAATCAGAACAAGAATTAGTCTTTCATACACTATAGGAAAAAAATAGTGAACGTTTCCAGATGGTGTCCTTGAGTCCCATATCTTGGAAAACATCCTGAGCAGTAAACTAAAGAGTTTCCAGTTGCTTTGTTGGCAATAAAAAAATTAGGGTGAGATCTAACATTTCAGGTGAGTGTCAGACCTGTCTAACTAGAAATGCAGGCTTTCCAATGCCTCTAGCATTCCCATTGTGCTTTGGACAATAAAAAGTCGTCCTGGATCCAGCAGCTAATTCAATTTTCCACCTCCCTTTGAATCTCTGGTTAGGGTCCTTACTTTTTGTTGCTGCAAAGAAATTCATGCTGATGAGCTCACAAGTTAGAATTGCAGATGGAAAATAATCCTTTTGTGATTTTATAGGCAGGAGTAAAGAATTTTGTGAACAGGAAAGGGGGTAAGAACAATTCTGTTGAACCAAGCAGTGGCTTCCTGTGAGTTTCCTGGTGGAGCTTAAGTTTAACCTATAAAGCCCTAAGTGGTTCGATCTTCAGCTGTGTGCGCGCAGCTGCTGCAATATGACACACAGTCAGTTGATTGAAGAGCTTGGACTAATAGCCTCCTAGTTTAAACAAGAGGGAGTTAGGGTCAGGGTAGTGTGGGCTCAGTGAGGAATCCTCTGCTCTGTAATTTAGTTCACCCCTTCCCTTGTCATCCAAGAGAACTGGGATTTGTTAACCTTTAGGGCAGGCTGAAAAGCACATGTACGTACCTAAGCTTTTTAATGATAGGGGAGAATGTCACTTGGTACAAATATTTTAATCCGGCTTGATTTTTATATGGTAGCTCATTGCACAGCTTCTACATTCTTCTTGTAGGCTTTATTTTATTAATGAAAATAATGCTTAGAGAAGTTGAGAATAGATTAGGGTGACCAGACAGCAAATGCAAAAAATCGGGGCGGGGTTGGGGAGAGGGTGTAATAGGAGCCTCTATAAGAAAAAGACCCAAAAACCGGGACTGTCCCTATAAAATCAGGACATCTGGTCACCCTAGAATAGACCCTTTAATGAAATCCAGATAATCCAGAATTAGGGCTTTCATTTAATGTTTCATGAAGTGTTGTAGCTGTGTTGGTCCCAGGATATTACCAAGACACAGTGGGTGAGGTAATAACTTGTATTGTATCAACTTCTGTTGGTGACAAACAAGCTTTTGTGCTTACACAGAACTTTTCTTCAGATCTGAGCAATGTACTCAGTGTGTCACAACTAAATAAAGTGTGGAACAGGTTGTTTAGTCGAGTGGCTCTCAACCTTTCCAGATTACTGTACCCTTTTCAGGAATCTGATTTCTCTTTTGTGTACCCCCAAATTACACCGCACTTAAAAACTACTTGCTCACAAAATCAGACATAAAAATACAAGCATGCTATTACTGAAAAATTGCTTACTTTCTCACTTTTACCATATAATTATAAAATAAATCAATTGGAATATAAATATTGTACTTAAATTTCAGTGTATAGAGCAGTATAAAAAAGTTGTATGAAATTTTAGTTTGTACTGTTTTTGCTAGTGCTTTTTATGTAGCCTGTTGTAAAACTAGGCATATATCTAGATGAGTTGATGTACCCCCTGGAAGACTTTTGTGTACCCCAAGGGGTACATTTACCCCTGGTTGAGAACCACTGGCATAAGACATTTAAAACATTTCAAGAGAGCATTCAAGGTAAAGTGGTCTGTTAACATCACTCCAGTCATAGTGGGGAAAGGAGAAAAGAAAAAAAAGCTTTAGGGGGTGGGAGAGAAGTTGTAATTATTGCAATACACTGTAAGTTTGGTGTATTCAGTCCATGGTTTTTAGTATCTAGCAAAGTTATGAATTTAGGATCCCAGGCTCGTCTTTTGAAGGTGTTGTGTCATCAGAGGAAACCTGCACAATGCCTAAAATCATAAAAGTCTCGCTCCTCTCAAAGTTTCTAGGTGGAGATTTTCTTTGCACAGACCTAGAGAGCAAACTGTTGCTGTGATGTGGGTCAATGATTTAAATCGGTCAGCTTTTACCCAAGGCAGTGCGTGGTACCCACTAAGTCTTTGGGAGACCCAAATTGTGAATGGTATTTAAGAAAATGTTCACTTCACTTGTGTAGATATGCAGTCTGGAAGGATTACAGTGCACTTTGCCCAGTAAAGAAAAAGTGAGGGTTTCTATGCAGCCAGTTAATGCTTGTCTGGGTATTTTGAGGGAATGTGCCAATTGCCCCTGGTGAATGCTCCGCTGCTAACATTTCTAGTCCAAACCTTTGTACACTATGACATAAAGATTGAACTTGTTGCTTCCTACAAGTTGTCTGTTAAGTTATAATATATTATTTTATTATTGCAGGGTGGATAAAAATCAATGATTTAAAAAAATTGGATTTTTTAATTAAATCGGATTTTTTTGATAAAATGCTTTTTGAGGAAAAACATCTAACGATAGATACATTATAGCTCAAAGATATCTCATCATGGCATAGGGATTATGAACTCTAATTCTATAGTATGAGACAATATGTTCAGGTAATGTTTAAGAAAAGTTTTGTAAACGAGTTCTAATAGTTCATGGATTAGAGACCCAATCTTACGGAGTTAAATTACAAACACTAAAAAAAACAAATGGGACAAGCGCTATCTCCAGCTCATTTTCTTGCAAATATTCTCAATACTTGGTACGAGGATCAAACCTTAACTGCCGAAGAAGAGGAGTTGTCTATGACATGGACATCCAGCAATCATCCCTCCATAGTGCCAACTATAATAAGCTTCAGAAATATATGTTTGCTGCTGATGTTTTAAAGAAAGTCACACCACCGAACTGGTGGAAGTCACTTAAGCACTTGGATTCAAAGACTGTTGAAGTGATAATCTCACTTCTTCTGCCAGTGTAGAAAGAATATTTTCTTCCTTTGGACTAATTCATTCCAAATTGAGAAATCGTTTGGGACCTGAAAAAGCAGGAAAACTTGTTTTTTCTTTTCCAGATTGTGAACAGACAGGAAAATGAAGGTGAAGACGACAGTTACCTGCAGAAGCCAATATTTTAAGTTTCTCATGTTGACCTGGCTGATGTCCATTTAATTTTTGTTTCTTTAAAAACAATTTCATTTAGCTATTTTAGTTAAAAACAGTTTCAACAAAAACAAACCTGCTTTTAAAAAACTTGAATGTTCTAACTAAATTCAAAAATTCATGCTTGTTTTGTTAAAATATTATGTTTGTTGTTGAAGAAAAAATCCAGAATACATAATGTTTTAGTTAAATAAAACAATTTAAATATCTGTCTGGTGATGTTCTCCTCCTAATATAGCATGGCAAGAAAACACTCCAAATATTAGTTCACCTCCTAATGACTTCATAAATATCTGCTTCAGTTACCTTGGTAAATGAAATAACCAAACAATCATTCATTTTCTGATATAGCTGTAAAACTAATCTGAAAAGTTTTCAAAATAAATCACTGTTTAAAAATGTATAGTGTGTACCTTCTAGAAAGGAAACCTACATCTATCTGAGTTGTGAAGAATATGTATTAAAAGTGCATTCTTGTTGGTCGTTATAACCTTATGTAGAAATCCATGATTAGATCGAGTCTTCCTGACTAGTGATTTAAATCATGATTTAAATCCAATCCACCCTGTTTTATTGTGAACACAACACAGTAGTCATCAGCTGGTATAACCAACATTTTTATCAGGTGATGAGGACTGAGAAGGAGGGGTGGGATAGGAATGGGGAGAGGGGTTACGGCTGTGAAAGAGGCAGGAAATTGGGATGAGTCATAGGCAAGCCTTGGATTGGTTGTTTGAGAACTTGTATTTTATTAGCTCCTTTAATAGTGTCAGAAGCTGAGATTGAGAATGAATAGGTTGTAAAAGGAGATGAAGAGCAGCTTGTATGTTTCAGCAACTGTGGGATTGGCAGAGTAAAGGTATGTGTGTTAATGGGGCGTTTTAGAGCATTCCTGAAAGAGGGCAGAACCTTTCTGCATTTCCTAATTTTGAGAAGTTTGCTTTGTTCAGTATACTGTTCTTTAAGGGGATGACACACAACCAAGCAACCTTGACCCTAGGTAACATAACTTTTTGCCATTGAATAGCTTTATTATTGTAAACCATTAGCATAGACTCAATTTACGCTTAGTTTACCCTGGTTTCAAAGCAGGTAAATTGCAATGGGACAAATCATGCTTCATTTGTGTAAATTTTGTCTGATAGGGGTTTGTAACAGTCTAATAGCTACACCAGCCATCAGAAACCCAGGGCAGACAGAGCCTCAGATAGTGGTCCATCAGTGCTTTTGAATAGGGTTCATTCTTCCAATATACTTGGCGTTCTTACCTGACTCAAATGGTTAGGCCCTTCTTTATTATTTCTGTGTTTCAAAGTCTGAATCTGCTTTTCTGGGCAATTGCTACTTCATAAACATGGTTTTCTATTTTTCACAGGAAATTTTAATGTCTGCCACTTTTCTGTTCCTTTCCTCTTTGACCTTATCTCTCCTTACATATGGAACTGATGGGCAAAGTCCCCTGGCAGAATAACATGAGGGGGAAAGGAGTCGAGGAAAGCTGGCTGTATTTTAAAGACTCCTTATTGAGGTTGCAGGAACAAACCATCCCGATGTGTAGAAAGAATAGTAAATATGGCAGGCGACCAGCTTGGCTTAACGGTGAAATCCTTGCTCGTCTTAAACACAAAAAAGCAGCTTACAAGAAGTGAAAGATTGGACAAATGACTAGGGAGGAGTATAAAAATATTGTTCAGGCATGTAGGAGTGAAATTAGGAAGGCCAAATCACACTTGGAGTTGTAGCTAGCTGGAGATGTTAGGAGTAACAAGAAGGGTTTCTTCAGGTATGTGAGCAACAGGAAGAAAGTCAAGGAAAGTGTGGGCCCCTTGCTGAATGAGGGAGGGAACCTAGTGACAGAGGATGTGGAGAAAGCTAGCATACTCAATGCTTTTTTTGCCTCTGTCTTCACAGACAAGGTCAGCTCCCAGGCGGCTGCACTCCGCAGCACGGTATGGGGAGGAGGTGACCAGCCCTCTGTGGAGAAAGAAGTAGTTCGGGACTATTTAGAAAAGCTGGACGAGCACAAGTCCATGGGGCTGGATGCACTGCATCCGAGGGTGCTAAAGGAGTTGGCCGATGTGATTGCAGAGCCATTGGCCATTATCTTTGACAAATCATGGCAATCGGGGGAGGTCCCGGATGACTGGAAAAAAGCTAATGTAGTGCCAATCTTTTAAAAAAGGGAAGAAGGAAGATCTGGGGAACTACAGGCCAGTCAGTCTCACCTCAGTCCCTGGAAAAATCATGGAACAGGTCCTCAAGGAATCAATTCTGAACCACTTAAAGGAGGGGAAAGTGATCAGGAACAGTCAGCATGGATTCACCAAGGGCAAGTCGTGCCTGACTAACCTAATTGCCTTCTATGATGAGATAACTGGCTCTGTGGATGAGGGGAAAGCAGTGGATGTGCTATTTCTTGACTTTAGCAAAGCTTTTGATACAGTCTCCCACAGTGTTCTTGCCAGCAAGTTAAGGAAGTATGGGCTAGATGAATGGACAGTAAGGTGGATAGAAAACTGGCTGGATGGTCGCGCTCAACGGGTAGTGATCAGTGGCTCCATGTCTAGTTGGCAGCCGGTATCAAGTGGAGTGCCCCAAGGGTCGGTGCTGGGGCCGGTTTTGTTCAATATCTTCATCAACGATCTGGAGGATGGTGTGGACTGCACCCTTAGCAAATTTGCAGATGACACTAAACTGGGAGGAGTGGTTGATACGCTGGAGGGTAGTGATAGGATACAGAGGGACCTAGACAAATTAGAGGATTGGGCCTAAGAAATATGATGAGATTCAACAAGGACAAGTGCAGAGTCCTGCACTTCGGACGGAAGAATCCCATGCACTGCTATAGACTAGGGACCGAATGGCTGGGCAGCGGTTCTGCAGAAAAGGACCTAGGGGTTACAGTGGACGAAAAGCTGAATATGAGTCAACAGTGTGCCCTTGTTGCCAAGAAGGCTAACGGCATTTTGGGCTGTATAAGTAGGGGCATTTCCAGCAGATTGAGGGACGTGATTATTCCCCTCTATTCGGCACTGGTGAGGCCTCATTTGGAGTACTGTGTCCAGTTTTGGGCCCCACACTACAAGAAGGATGTGGATAAATTGGAAAGAGTCCAGCGGAGGGCAACAAAAATGATTAGGGGGCTGGAGCACATGACTTATGAAGAGAGGCTGAGGGAACTGGGATTGTTTAACCTGCAGAAGAGAAGAATGGGGGGATTTGATAGCTGCTTTCAACTACCTGAAAGGGGGTTCCAAAGAGGATGGATCTAGACTGTTCTCAGTGGTAGAAGAAGACAAAACAAGGAGTAATGGTCTCAAGTTGCAGAGGGGAAGGTTTAGGTTGGATATTAGGAAAAACTTTTTCACTAGTAGGGTGGTGAAGCACTGGAATGGGTTACCTAGGGAGGTGGTGGAATCTCCTTCCTTAGAGGTTTTTAAGGTCAGGCTTGACAAAGCCCTGGCTGGGATGATTTAGTTGGGGTTGGTCCTGCTTTGAGCAGGGGGTTGGACTAGATGACCTCATGAGGTCCCTTCCAACCCTGAGATTCTATGATTCTGTGCCCTTGGAACTCCTCCCTCCCATTTCACTGTTTCTTCGGTTTGCTTCTAGCTCTAGTAACAAAACTAGCATTAGACATGATTTCCCTCAATTGGACAGCATGCCAAGCTTTCCTAAGGGGGAATTGTAAATACTGTGAGGTCAGTTCAGTAGTATTGTGCCTTTGGCAAAATCCTGGATCCTAAAATGAAACCTGCAGTATGTTTTGCTGTTCTAATTTAGGATTGTGTCAGCAGACATTGTTAAATATTGCTAGTTCAGGATTCTAGCTTTCTCACTAAACTCACTTTAAGAAATTGATAAACTTTATGGTGGCAAGAATGATTAGCTAATAAACAGATGTAGATACAAATTTGTGCATATATTTGGCAGATCCCCAATTCTTGTATGATGCGTGACTTTAGACTGGAAGTTTCTTAGGGCAGCCACTGGGTCTGTCAGCATGGTGTCTAGTATAATGGCACCATCACTATATATATGAAATAATGGACAGCCTGCATCCCTAACTTACATCTCTCCCCAAAAAAGAAACACATTCTATTTATGCAAGAGTCATTCATCCACTTAATTTAAAAACAGTATTTTCTAGTCCCGGGTGATTCATACAAAACCCTTGAGGACCACACCACTCCCATTTCAGCCAATGGCAGCCATTCTTCTGAAGATCATACAGAACTAATCACTGTTGCTTTTTGATTTATATCTGTAGGATCATTTGGTTAATCATATCCTAGTAGGGGCTAACTTAGTGCTTTTTCTAGAAATATGGGGAGATGCACTAGGGTTTGGTAATTGACCTTGATCTTCCATTTTGTGGTGTATACCATGAGATTGGCTTAGTTCAGAGAAATATTTTATTTGAATTTTAGTCTTGTAGAATTTGGAAGTCAGAGTGCTCAGTTTTTCTTTATCCTTTGTGGTTTTAACTCCATTATTTTTGCAGCTGAATCCATGTAGCAGAGTAAATTGGACCTGATTTTAACTGTGGTCTATCCTCTAGAATGGTGATTGAACAAGTGGGGGAGGCTTAAGTATTCTTTGTGTTCTGTTGTCCAGTCCATTAACAGACTGAGTCGCACTCTTCCCTGTTATCTCCAAAAGTGTAAGATGATGTGATAATGTCAGTGGGAGGAGTGCATTAAATTATGACTTAATAGCTGAACAGTTGTTGCACTGTTTTAAAATTGAAAATAAGCTGCTTGTTTTTTTTAAGCCAGAAGAAAGGTAAATGCAATGTTTGTGATTCCAGGAGGTAAGTATGAAATACTTTATTGGAAACATTGCAGTGTACTCCAGAGCTCTCCCAACATGCCTCTAGATTTTTGTCTGAAGGTTTGTGAGAGACGTCTATGATCTTAAGATGTAGAAATATGATTATCAAATGGTGGGTTTGAGTTTTCGTAATGGATTAAAGTATTGAAATCCTCTATAACAGGCTAATGGGATGGGAAGAGATGAGTGCAGAACTGGAACTAAAACAGATTTTAAATATATGTGGAATAAATCATTTTAGTGAAATTTATCAGACTTGGACATAGATGGCCAGAGGTTCAAAGGTGTGGGCTTATACATAATTACCTTCTAAAAGTGGCGTGTTTAAGGCTGAAATTAACACTTTGTAAAGTAGACAGCTCATTCTGAAGCAAGGAATAAATGTATTCTGTACAGGAAACCACCAGTGTACAGAATAAATATCAAACATTAAAAATTGTATTAACAGTTTTACTACTTCTGAGCTGCATGCTGTTGAACTGCATATTTTTGTCTTCCCATGTCTGTATGCATGCAGACTAGGTTCCTTTTGAGATCAATTTTTAAATGAACAGATGAATTGTAAAAATAAAAATGTCCTAGTAGCATTAGTAAAACAGTAGAAGGTAAATGTTTATTAAATCAGAGCAACACCTCTACTCCCAGCTGTCTTTTAATCTGTTATCCAGAATAGTCAAATTTTAGCAAATAAGCTTTTTTAAAATGTTATCCTATGGCTGTATGTTTTGCCATTTGGTTGTGATGGGAGTTAAATATGCTTGACATCAGAAAAGATTTAGTGTTGTGGTTCATGATTTATTGCCTTTTCCTTTACACTGCCTTGTAATAATAGATCAGTTGAATTACTTGAGCGTCAGCCTTTTTTGTGAAAGCTATAGTTTTAGGGCCTGATACTGTAAATATTGATGGATGCATAACTTCAGTCAGTGGGACTGCTTGAGTGAATGATGTTATGGACATGCATAAGTGTTTGCAGGATGAAGATCTAAATGTAAAATTCTGCCACTGAATGTTCTAAGAATTGTCCAATAATGCTGTGATTGGGAAATTTGCAAGCAGGTTATGTTCTATGAAATATCATAAATAATTTGTGGAGGCTCTTTTGAAAAAGCAGAGACTTTTAATCCAAAACTTGTATCCTTTGCATCATTATAACCTTTTAAAAGAATGCTGATGCAGTTAAATTTTTCACTTAGGAAGAATGGTGCAGAGCTGCGGTTTAACTTGTAGACTGAAGAATTGTTTCCTGGATTTTCTGTCTGCTGTGATGCTATGCAACTAAATACCTGTCAAAACACTAAACTTAGATGAACTGAAGGAAAAAATGACTTGAGGGTAGGGTTTTCTGAAGACAAAGTGACTACTTTTCTCCATATATTAAATTGTATTTAATGGAGGTATATTTATAAGTGTAATCAAACTAAAGAGCATAACTGATAAAGATGTAGTTTTATGTATCTTTATGTATGTGAATAATACAGTTGTAGTCACCTATTTCATCAGTTCTCAATTACAGGTCCAGGGCCCTCTGGGGGGCTGCAAGCAGTTTTCAGTGGGTCCACCAAGCAGGGCTGGCGTTAGATTTGCTAGGGCCCAGGGCAGAAAGCTGAAGCCATGCTGTGTGGTGCTGAAGCCTGGAGCCCCACCCCAGGGCTGAAGCATGAGAGCAATTTAGCATCACTGGGACCCTGTGTCGTGGGACCCCCCACAATTGCCCTGCTTGCTACCCCTTATTGCCTGCCCTGGCATTTATATGCAGAACAACAGTTGTGGGACAAGTGGGCTATGAAGTTTTTATAGCATGTTGGTGAAGGGCAGGGTCAGAATGAAAAAGGTTGAGAACCCATGACCTAAATAAAACTAGAATGTCTGACAAATTGTCAAGGAAATCAGCAGTATATTATTTTACTCATTTAATGTAATTTTTGAGATTAATATCTCCACTTGGTGTGGATTAAATAGTTTTTATAGGCTTATAGATCTATGAAAATTAGTTAACAAAAGTTTTACTGACCCTCAGTTATAACTGTTGACAGGAAGACAAGGCTGTTGTGAGCTGTTCATGTTCTCAAAGTGCAACCCAAAATGGGAATTCATTTTTATATTTTATTCTTTAAACTAGTCTAAAGTTATGAGGGAATGATTGGTGTAAAAATGAAAGTGGAACATGTTGGGGAAATTATCTTTATACATAAACAAAATGTCTTTTTGTATATAGAGAAAATAAACCAGAAGTGAGATGTCTAAAATCAGTCATAAAGAAACTAGAAAAATGTGGGATATCTAGACAAGTACCTGTCTTATTGTTAAATTAGTGTTACAGGAAATAACTGATTTTTCCACAGAAATAATATTTTTTTATTCCCACAGGCACTAACATTATTCTAAACTGAAATGCATACTTTCCCAAAAAGGATCCTTGTAAAAAAGAAATAATCTAGGGCCACTAACCATTGGTGTTAGAGCTATTGAGATATTGAGCTTTGTTGGCTGCATTCCAAATGGTAGTGTATTGAAATTGTAAGAAAAGATGCATCAAGAAAATGAGGTTAGCTTTTTGGCTTGATGCATTTTCAGATAGTTTCAGCTACTCTAAGACAGTGTAAAAATATTTTAATCTTTTACTTCACAGAATTTAATAACCTAGCAGCTTGGCTTTTGTGTTTATAGAAATACAAAACTTTTTTTTGAACTTCATCCAGGGCCATTTTCTCTTCATTTCATCTTTGGAAGGGTTAGTCTCATGCCTTAGGTTGTATGTTCTTTTTTTGTACAAAAATGTCATGCAAAAATATTTATGGTTCTTGCAACTTGTTTCCTATGTGGAACATCTTTTGCGAGATCCCTTTCTTTACTACACAACTGCCCAGTCTTTCTCAGATCATTCTGTTCTTATGGTTCTGTGGAGCACAGGAAAGAGCTTTTTCAGACCATTTTATGACATAATTTGAGAACCACTGAAATAAAGAATGAGTATATGTATTCCATACTGATTTGTTCAAAGTGTACTATGACTAAATGGGTATAAGCATCAGATCTGAAATACTTAAACTCCTCAAAATTACAATTTTAGTTCTAGCCAGGATCAACTCAACTCTTCATCCAAATAAAGATAGCTGAAATGGAGTGTGATGCACTTCAGTTTTTCAGATGACCTCTTTTTTTTTTTTTTTTTTTTTTTAAAGGTCCTATCTGACCTGTAAAGTGAGATTTGTAATTTTTGTAATTTGTCTCTTCCCTGGTGCTCCCTGCTGTTGTGAGCTGGCTGTCACTTAGCTGCCACTAAGTGGAAAGCTTTATCTTCCTTTGGAATAAGAAGAGGTGTACAGGTCTCTCGCGTTTTACGCGCATTTAACATGCGCGATTTCAGCTTTGCGCGATCGGCAAAACTAAAAGAAAAAAAATGGAACCGGAAACGCCATTCACTTGAACGCCATTCGCTCAGCGCGAAACGGAACCCCCGCGTAAGACGAGAGAGACCTGTACAGGTTTAAAATGTTTAATATATTAAGTAACCTTCTTCCTCTTTTGAGATAGGATAACTGGTTGTGGAAAAGGAAAAGTGATACATTTTATGTTAGTATTACAAAGATTACTTTAAGTTTCAGAGTGGTAGCCGTGTTAAGATACAACCGCATTTGCTCCAGTCCCTCAGACAGAGACAAACACCTACAGGATCTCTATCAAGCGTTCTTAAAACTACAATACCCACCTGGTGAAGTGAAGAAACAGATTGACAGAGCCAGAAGGATACCCAGAAGTCACTTACTATAGGACAAACCCAACATAGAAAGTAAAAGGCTGCTTAAATTATCCAGATTAATATATGAATTTCATATTTGTAATAGTGAACTGCTAATCTGTCCGGTTTGGAATTGAAGCATATCATGTGCTCATTAGTGAGGATGGAAAAACCTGATCCCATACTGAAATCTTAAAAATCAACAGTGAATTGAATAGTAACTAATCCTATTTTTGATTCACTCTTCGGGTACGTCTACACTACGAAATTGGGTTGACTTTATAAAAGTCGATATTTAGAAAGCGATTTTATACAGTTGATCGTGTATGTCCCCCTAAGCACAGTAGGTTGGCAGAGTGCGTCCTCAGTACAGTGGCTAGAATCGACTCACGGAGTGGTGGACTGTGGATAGCTATCCCACAGTCCCTGCTGCCCATTGGAATTCTGGGTTAAGCTCCCAATGCCTGATGGGGCAAAAACATTGTTGTGGGTGGTTTTGGGTACATGTAGTCGGTCTCCCTCCCTCCTTGAAAGCAATGGCAAACAATTATTTCACGCCTTTTTCCTGGGTTATCCGTGTAGACGCCATAGCACGGCAAGCATGGAGCCCGCTCAGCACTGCTGTTGTAAGCATTGTAAACACCTCGCGCATTATCCTGCAGTATGTGCAGAGCCTGTCTAGGAGACGCCAGCATGAGGACGATTGTGAGGAGGACATGGACACGGACGTTCCTGAAAGCACGGGATGTGGCAATTGGGACATCATGGCAGCAGTGGGGCAGGTTGATACAGCAGAACACTGATTCTGGGCCTGGCAAACAAGCACATACTGGTGGGACCGCATAGTGTTGCAGGTATGGGATGATTCCCAGTGGCTGTGAAACTTTTGCATGCGTAATGCCATTTTCATGGAACTTTGTGAGTTGTTTCCCCCTGCCCTGAAGCACAGGAATACCAAGATGAGACCTGTCCTGACAGTTGAGAAGCGAGTGGCAATAGTCCTGTGGAAGCTTGCAGTGCCTGACTGCTACCAGTCAGTTGGGAATCAGTTTGGAGTGGGCAAATCTACCGTGGGGGCTGCTGTGATCCAAGTAGCCAAGGCAATCAGTAACCTTCTGCTAACAAGGGTAATGACTCTGGGAAATGTGCAGGTCATAGTGGATGGTTTTGCTGCAGTGGGGTTCCCTAACTGTCGTGGAGCGATAGAACACATATCCCTATCTTGGCACCGGACCACCTTACCAAACAGTACATAAACCACAAGGGGTACTTCTTAATGGTGCTGCAAGCACTGGTGGATCACAAGGGACGTTTTACCGACATCAGCGTGGGATGGTCGGGAAAGGTGCATGACGCTCGCATCTTTAGGAACTCGGGGCTGTTCGAAAAGCTGCAAGAAGGGACTTTCTTCCCAGACCAGAAAATTACCCTTGGGGATGTTGAAATGCCAATAGTTATCCTTAGGGACCCAGCCTACCCCTTGCTCCCATGGCTCATGAAGCCATATCCGGGCAGCCTGGACAGTAGTAAGGAGCAGTTCAACTATAGGCTGAGCAAATGCAGAATGGTGGTAGAATGTGCCTTTGGATGTTTAAAAGCCAGCTGGCGCTGTTTGCTGAGTAGGTTAGACCTCAGCGCAACCAATATTCCCATTGTTGTTGCTGCTTGCTGTGTGCTCCATAATATCTGTGAGAGTAAGGTGGAGACATTTGTGGCAGGGTGGGAGGTTGAGTCAAATTGCCTGGCGGATTATTTTGAACAGCCAGATGCCAGGGTGATTAGAAGAGCACAGCTAAGTGTGCTGCGCATCAGAGAGGCTATGAAAAACAGTTTCATGACTGGCCAGGCTACGTTGTGACAGTTGTGTGTCTGTTTCTCCTTGATGCAAAACCGCTCCCTTTGTTGAATGTACTTCCCTGTAAGCCAATCCCCCTCCCCTCTTTGACCACAGGTGGCAAAGGAAATAAAGTCCCTACTGTTTTGAATCCATTCAGGACAAAATAAAGCGGCCCTCCCCAGAAACCTTCTGCAAAGGCTTTCAGAGTACCTCCAGAAGAGCTTCATGGAGATGTTCCTAGAGGATTTCTGCTCCATCCTCAGACATGTTAACAGACATTTCCAGTAGCTGTACTGGCCGTGAATGCATCCCAATTCGTCAGGGCAAATCAAACATTAAACACAATTGCTTTTAACCCATGTAGTGTAGTTACAAATGTGAACTCACCAGAGGTGCCTTCTCCCCCCTTCAGGGTCCGGGAACCCGCCTCGGGAGGGTATTGGCTCCAGGGTGATGAAAAGGTCCTGGCTTTCCAGGGAGAACGGATTCTCTGCTTGCCTGCTGTGCATTCTCCTTCTCCTCCTCTTCCTCATCCACAAAAACCTCCTCCGTGTTGCGTGAGACTCTTCCCCCCCCCCGCAGGTGTTCACACACAGTGGTGGGGTACTGGTAGGGTCCCCCCCCTAGAATAGCATGCAGCTGATCATAGAAGCGGCATTTATGGGGCTCTGACCCGGAGCGACCATTTGCCTCCTTTGCCTTGTAGTAGGCTTGCCTGAGCTCCTTAACTTTTACATGTCACTGCTGTGTGTCCTTGTTGTAGCCTCGTTCCACCATGCCCTGTGCGATTTTTGGCATATATATCAGCATTTCTTCTGCTGGATTGGAGTTCTCCCCATACAGCAATCAGATCTAGTGTCTCCCGTTCGCTCCATGCTGGAGCTCGTTTGCGATTCTGGGACTGCATGGTCACCTGTTCTGCTGAGCTTGCCGGGCTGACCAAACAGTAAATGGAATTCAAAAGTTCCCGGGGCTTTTCCTGTGTACCTGGCTAGTGCATCGGAGTTGAAAATGCTGTCCAGAGCAGTCACATTGGTGCACTCTTGGATAGCTCCTGGAGGCCAATACCATCGAATTGCCACTGCATCTACACTACCCCAAATTAGACCCAAGAAGGTCGATTTTAGTGCTACTCCCCTCGTCAGGGAGGAGTACTGCAGTTGATTTTAAGAGCCCTTTAGGTCAACGGAATAGGGTTGGTTGTGTAGCCGCATTCCTTATAAAATTGACCTAACGTTGGTAAATTCGACCTAGCCTCCTAGTGTAGACCAGCCCTTAGAGTATCAAAAAGGAAAGATAAGACTTCCTGAAGACTCTGACAATAATATAGAGAGAGCTAAAGAAATAGAGTTAAAGAACATTTACTAAAGAACTAATTAAAGAAAAAACTAATTAAAAGATAACTTTCATGGAACTAGTAGATGTGTATCACAGCTGAGATAACTGAATTGTTTTGGAATATGAGTTCTTTGTAGGTGAATCACTCCAGTAAATAAGTAGGGGGTAGAGGAGATGGGGAGGTCATGTCTGAGAGAAAGCAACTTCTTGGGGGGGGGGTGGGGGGGAATAGATTTTAATGAAAGAAGACTGACCCTGGTGTCTTTCCAAATATTCAGAGGAGGATTGGCCTGCTGTGGCAACAGTCAAAGAGGGGATGGGTAATATGTGAAGGGAGATCAGGGATTTACAAATATTTAAACCCATGTGGTTCCTTTACTAGGTTTAGAGAGAGACAACTCATGTTAGAGAGAGAGCCAGTTTTGGCTATAGTAGAGAATATACTGTAGCAGTTTGCTGTAGCGTTACCAGATGTTTCCAGGACTAAATAACATGGTTAATGTTAAACATTTTATATTCTCTGTTTCCCCTTCCGTACCTTTTAAAATTTTTATCTAACCTGGATTTAATCAGACTTCCTATTTGTAAGAGATCTTGTTATTACAAAGGCAGCTTTATAGGTTTTTGTTATGGAAAAAAGGACTAATAAATGAAGAGGTCTGAGGTCAATGGACCAGTTAAAAATATTTTCCTATCATCTCCTAAAGTAGTTTGACACCAAAAGGGAGCAAGGATAAGACCAGATAATCATTTAAAGATAATTCACTTGAATGGAGGGATTAATTTCCTTTTTCTATAAGGTGTAAATATTGGCGTTCTATTTCTGGATTTTAAAGCATTTGCCTGGGCTTTCGGTAAAAGTTAATAGTGTAAAAAAAAAGGGGGGAGGGGCAGGGGGAGTCTTCACCTGGTACTAACAGTATTGCAGGGGAATCTGCATTTTTTTGTGACCTCATGCTCTGTTCATTCTTTACACACTGTGCAGCTACTGAAAAAGTACTGAACTTTTGCTGGCTGGTTGAAAACAAGCATAACCATTTATTTACACTTGCATATTTGAGTTTATTTGCAAAATCTACTATTGCTTTCTTAAAAAAATATATATTTATTTATATTTATTTATTTAAACAGTGCTGTATTGACAGCTGTGGAAACTGCTTGCCCTCTTTATTGAGTGACCGTGTACCGCAGGGGCTGCAGTAGTACAAGTTTCCACACTGTGGCTGACCCAAAGAGGAGATTGCTAAGTATATGTCTGTATAATGGAGCTGGAAGTATACACATAAAAGTACACAACTGTGGCAGCTCTGATTAAGCTAGCATACTAAAGTAGAAGTGTAGCCATGGAGGGATGAGCTAGTCACCCCAAATATGATTGTCTGAAACCCTAGGTATGTACTTAGGTGGCTAACCCATACTGCTGCTGCTGTGTGTCTATTTTTAGCATGCTAGCTTAGGGTTACCATATTTCAGGTCCCAAAAAGAGGACACTGCTGTGGGGGTGGGGAAGAGGGGGGGAAGCTGCACGGGTGTGTGTCTGTGGGGGGGAATTGGGAGGGGTATCTACTGTGTGGGTACTCACTGGAGGTGAGGGGCAATGTTGCTCCCTGTCACAGTGGGAGGGCAGCTGCTGCAAGCCTAGGATGCAGTGCCAGCTGTCAGTCAGCTCCTCCTTGTGGGAGCCCTCCCCAGGGCTGGAAGCGGGGCCCCAGGTGGGTGGGATTCACAGCTGTGGCTTGCAGGGAAGTGGACCAATCAAATGTAGAGGAACAACCAATCGGGAAGCAGACCAATAGGGGCTCTTGCTAGCTGCAACTTGACTGCTCTGCAAAAACATTGGACATTTCCTGTTTTTAAAATCCTTCTCTCTCCCCTCTTGCCCCCTCCCCCACACCTCCCCCGAACAGAGAGGCGGCTTAAAAATATGCTGTGTCTGGGAAAACTTGGATGTATGGTAACCGTATGTTAGCTTGATCATAGGTAATACAGGTATGTCTACCTGAGCGGGAAATTAAACCTCCAGCTTCAGTGTAGACATACTGTAAGTCAAGGTCGAGAGGTGAGTATAGTCTGCATGTCCATTCAAACCAATATTCAGAGACTTCCAAACAATTGCCAATTAGTGTGAATTGTACCGTGTATTTTCTTGTGCACACTTGGGCTATGACTATCAACCTCCTTTCACATATACTACTGAATATTAGTAGTTGTTGGTCACTCAAAATGGATGTGTGCTAGCTTGCTAGAGGTAATGGCATCTATTACCTTTCTATAGAGCCAGCCAGTCCCATAATTCTAGTGATGTTTCTTTACAAAACTGCTTGTTTTAAGAAGTGTTTTTTTAAGGAAGAATGTAAGAACTACTCTTCATTCTATTTCCTTATAAACAAATATCTTAATTGAATCCTATTTTCATTTTGTTAGAGTACTTTGAGGGTGGATGTCTGTCCTCGAAATTAGTACTTTTACAGTTTTATTGGGGGAATTACATTTCTGTTAAGGAATAAATTCAGTGCAAACTGTTTTATATTCTGTCACTTTGTGTCATTCTCACTAGAGAAATGAGAATATATATCAGTAGTTACCAAGGATGGTTAGCACTGTCTCTTCATTGGGGAGGTGGATAGTATGTGTGTGTTCATTATGGTAACCCCCGCCCTGTAATAGATGCTCTACAAATCCATAGAATGCCACAGAGTCTCTGCATCAAAGATCTTACATTGTAAAGATGCAAGATATGGCAAAGGGTCAGGAAAAAGGATTAAAATATATACATGCAATTTATGAATGTAATCTATTCCCAACTGCCCCTCAACTTTAACCATTATTGGTTGGCTCATTTTACCCACTGTGGCAAGTGGGTAAAAAGGGATCTGAGTGAGTAGTTTTGTGAATTGGCTCATGGAGGCGGTTATAGATATAAGGGACAAATGTTGGAGAAAGTATAAAGACAGTTGTGTGGGTAAAATGGGCAAACAAGGCATCAAGGCTGGTGTCATTAATAGAGCATAGAGGATCCAGTGAAGGACATTGGAGGGTAAATAAGGAGAAACAGAATTGTGCAGATCTTTAAATGCACGAGTAAGAAGCATGAATGTTGAAGGAAAACTATTGGTTTTAAAATACATGTTAAACCAAATACAGATACTTTGTTATTAAAACTGGCTGTTAAAAACCTAATCTAAGTTTCACTGTTTGCATTTTGTCATCTTGAAAAGACAGAACATAACAGTTTCACTACTGTTTTTAATAAGCTTCTGACTGCCCGTCAGGATCTTCTAGTGCAATATTGCCATGTGAAAATTGTAAATATTTCAGAGAAATGCTTAAAAAACCAGTTCAACTGGAATATAAAATAAATGTTTGTTTGCTGGGTTTTATAAACTGGAGGAATTCTAGAAGTAATAGGAGTCAACCATTAGAACACTTTCTGGAAAACTTTCTTGACCCAAATGGAAGAAGTTAAATATTTAAGTTATTTCGAATTATTGGTATTCTTAGTTTTAAAGTTTTGACACATTCATGTAACGCTCTTCAATCTGTGACATGGTTGCTGTTTGGTTCAAATAAAAATTTCTAATTCTTTTAAAACTAGATTTCCTATGTGCTTTCTAAAACTGGATGTTCATCTTGTGGTGTTGGATTCGTACAGTGACTGAATGTCTTCTAGGTAAAATGTATTCTAAGTATCAAACAAGGGATTAAATTTTTTTATGGCAGTACCATTTAGTAATTATAAGATCCAGCCTCACTGCACAATGGATAAAACAGGCTTTTTAAGTTGATCTTCGGCCAAAGAAGTCACACACATGTAAAGGCTTAATACATTAAGTAGATATGCCCTAGATATCCTCCAAAAAAGGTTGTGGTGCTATTGAGCTTGGCTGGTGAGACAAGGGCATAATTGTATAAGGAACTAGCTTTGAATCAAGAGGAACAATGCTATTCTTTAAGAAATGAATGGACTTGTCTAGGTCAAAAATGCCTGCATTAATTACCACAATGACCATGGATAGATATGCAGATCCTCATAGGAGGTGGGTGATTGGTATCCTGTTGCTAGGGCTGTGGTAGATAAGACAGAACAGTAGGAGGAAATTCTCATAGCTTTAAATAAAGATTTGGCGCATCTTTAGTCTGTTGTGAGGCAAGTCTTAATCTCTCAAAAATGAAGTATGTAAATATAAATGAGCTGCTGATCTCCTGTGCAGGCTGTGCTGTTGGGCAAGATGTCATAATGAACAGTATGATCTAAGATCCTTTTTCCCCTCAGCATTGAGAAGGTAGAATATGGAATGGGATTGATGTAATTGAACTTTCCTGCCTGGAAACAGGTAACTTGTTGAAAGGCTAGAGAGTGAGAGTACCTAGCAAGAAAATCAAAGCTGAAGTGTGCTCCCTTAATAGCAAGAGGAGCTGGGGGTTAAAGTGGCACTTGCTTTCAGTGACATTGTGATGGAATCCCCATAAGAGGGAGTCATAATGCAAATGAACCTTAGGAAGATCAGGAGTGGGGAGTGAGAGAGTCATATTGTAATGGGCTTGGTTTTGCTTTGAAAAACAAACTTCAATTTCCTGAGCAGAGAAATTATGCACATGCCCTCCCCCCTCCCTTTTCCACCTCTTGACTGTTTCCTTTACAACCCCAATTTCCTATCTCTAGAGCAGGAAATAACTATCCTTCAAATGGTGGCTATCCTTCAAGTTGTTCCATTGCCTTAGAATAGTGTGTTCTGGAACTCAGCTGTCCTCTTCCAGTTAAGCGGAACGTCCTATAGAAATAATCACAAAAGGACTATCTGCTTTGGAAAGGGCTTTCACCACCATTCAGATCACTTTTATTTCTCTAAAATTAGAATGAGACTTTTCACTGGCCAAAGAAAACTAAATGTAGGAAGTCAGAGCTGATAATGTGCCTTTTGAAGTTATTACATACCAAAATACTAGAATATTTGTTTTGAAAACATAAACATTCAGTGAATTTGAGAACTCATAACTAACACTGAACTTCAAAGATCTATTAGCTATATACAGATCTTACCTTATCTGCAGACTTCCGTGAATAATCGACTTTACAGCCCTACCCAATGGCTAGCATTCATAAATATATGGAAGGTCTACTCTTTTTAATACAATTGTAGTTTGAATACACCTCTTAAAAGTTTGACACAACTTCAAGTTTTCTAACAAAGCTTTTTCTTGTGGAAACAATTACCTTTTGTCATGACTAAATTCGTGTCATTGCTCCTTCTCAACAGCTTGAAGTATTGACTTACTGAAATGATTCACAGCAGTACTTTTTGTTGTAGACTAGCATTTATCAAAATACTTCTATGCATTCTTTTGGAAGGTTCATCACATGAGACCGTTTCCCAACATATCTGTGAATAGCTTTAAAACTAAAATATTAGACTTTATTATGTGAAATTACTTCTCCTCCCAGAAAATAACCATGGTTTTTTAAAACTTTTTTAAAGTTGTGTTCAAATGGCATGTTTGCTTTCTTCTTCTTGAAGGCAGGATTCACATGTCCCCAACAGGTAAAATCGAAGGCAGAAGGGCTAGTTTAAATATGAGACCACAAATGGTTCAACATACTGGAGCAGACTAAATAAAAGCCAAAATATGAAGCCCAATGGATGTATGTAGTAGAAGTCACTTGTAACTTTTGACTTTATCTTTCTGTCTTGCTTTTGGTGGGATGGAGAGGGAATAAAGTAATAGAATAAGCAGCATAGTTGCAAAATACTATCTCTTAGACAAAAAGAGTAAGGGAACTATCTAAGGGCCAAAAAGTATTGGAAATTTGGCATTTCATACAAATCTTTGGCCTTAGTTTCCCACCCTTCAGACATGGATCACCAAGCAGAATGAAGCATTGCACCAATGCCTTGCCGGTAATCCAATAAAACTTTTGAATAAGGGCATTCAGTTATTTGTGTACAGGATTTGTCTTTCTCTCAACAGAAAGATAACAGGGTTCCTGTAAAGATAAATTCAGGAATAGTTAGGTACATTTTAATCACAGAGCTGTGGATAGAGGAACTTGATATGCTTTCCAGTTTTCAGGTTCTTGTATGTGTCTTGGTCTTTCTTGCAATCAAGTGCTTCTCCTCCTTCTACTTTGCCCGAGAAGTTGGCTTGTATCCCAGACTACAATAGAAGAATTGTTTGGCAGAGAAGTCAGCAACCAGTATCTTGGCACTATCTTCAGTTTTTGAGGCCAGATTACTGAAAACAAAAATAAGCATAAGAACTGCTTTGCAAAATATTCAGTCTTCCAAAAATGAATCAAAGTGAAAGAAATGGTATCATTTGGTTAAGAACACATCTTGTACCTACCTGCCAAGGTCATTCTGGTGTGTCAGCTTTTTACCTCCAGAATGCAAAATGGAACCATTTGGATCTCTTGGGCACCAATTCACATTTCATACATTTTTACATTTGCAATCATTAAGGACTATTGATGGACGCAAGGAAAACTTTTTGTTTAGAAACAACAACTCATGTTACTGTTGGTACTTTTTGTATGCAAATATTTTATTTAATACAAAATACAAGTTAATCAGTTATTGCAGTTAGTTCCTTACTTCACTTACAATCCATTTGATACTATTCCCACATCAAAAAATCAAGTTGAAAACCAGTGGGTTACAACTTCATTTGGTTCTAATTCTTGTTCCCCATTAGTAACTTCTAATATCCAATTTTCACATAAATAACTTTTGTAATAACTAAAGGAACATAAATATAGTATATCCTATGAAGAGTTCTCCTGAGGGTCAATTTCAAAGACTTACACAAGTTGTGGTTGGTCTCTCTCATCAATATTGTTGTGTACCTTTTTTTAAATAGGCTTAACCCAATTGACTCTATTAGTACTTGAACACCAGCTTGGATATAGGTGTATGCTTAAGCACTAACAGAAGCCTCCTTTAATTATGCCAGGCATTCCTGTCATGGAGTGCAGTGCCCTTGTTAGCCATAACTGCCATTTGATAAGGGGAGAGAAGCAAGCAATAACTGGTAATCTTCACTCTTTCTATAAAACCAGTTCCTGTTGATTTCATTAAGGTGGTTACCGGCTTTCATTTCTGTTCTGAACCTGAGCTGAACTTACTAGTCAAGGAACCATCTTAACAAATGCAGTTAAGGAATTCTGCAAGGTGGGCCCTGCTGGTAGAGAACTAAGTGTACTGCAGGAAAACTACATGTGGTATAATTTAGATATGGCCCAAACTAAATTAATACTTTGCCTCAGATTTCAGTAAGTATGATAATTTGGCACATGGGCATGAAGGCAGAATGGATGATGGAAATGAGTATATAGAAATGGAAATCGCCATATCTAAGGTGTGGGTTTTTTTGGTTTCCTTCCTTTGAAGCATCAGAGATGGCCATGGCTGGAGATGGCACACTGGGTGGCGAGTCAGTGCTCCTGACCTGGCACTGAACATTCTCTCACATGCTCAGCTGACTGGTTCTTACTCATGTGGTCAGGATTTAACTGATTGCCATGTGTGGGGTTGGGAAGGAATTTGGCAGTGACCTGGGGGGTGCGGTGGGGTTGTGCCTCTCTGTAGCATGGAGTACAGGTCACTTGCCAGGATTATCTGGGTATATTTCACTTAAATAATTCCCTGCCATTGAAAGTTCCTCACACATTTGTGCTCTTCAGTCCCTCCTATTCTCTGCCTGTGGAATGTAATAGTTTAATCTCCTGTAGGCTGTAATGCTATCGTCCAATTTTGGTGGTTGGGTTTACTGTGTGGGTGCTGAGATGGTGTTCATGGCCTGTGGTATACAGGGGCTCTAGACTAGACGATCTGGTGGTCTTGGCTGACTTCAAATTCTGAGACTCTGTTGTGTGTTGTGAGATTCCCACTGAACAGTTCCACTCACTCCTATTTCTATTAGTATTTATTGATTCCTTGATTCAGATTCGTAATTTCAAGGTGGATTCTATTATGGGAATAGCTGCTGTCTGGTTGTTCCCAGAAGTATCTAGTTGACCACTGGAGCCTCTTGCTCGTATATTCAGATTCCAATACAGAAAACATGCCTTGAAATCTGACACTTCTTTAAAAAGCACCCCAGTGATCTTTATGGCCACCTTGAGTAGCAGTCGTTGTCAAATAGAGTGGAAAATACCATCCACCGGACCACTGGTCCATCTGTTGATGTGAGCCTTAGGGTATGTCCATACCTAAGTTCCCTGTAAGCTGCACAGCAGCTGCCTTAGCACCGTGCAGGCACTCAGGGAACCTGCCTGAGGACTAGCCGGGGGAGGGGCGTCCCTCCCCCAACCTAGCCCAGCCCCCATCCTGCTGCGGCTGGAGCATCCCTACCCCAGCCCCAACTCTGCTGGGGTGGTTAGGCCGGGGGAGGGGCACCTATCCTGCGGCCCCAGCCCCGAAACTGCTGCAGCGGGGAGAGGCCCTCTCCCCCCAGCCCAGGTGCTGCTGCAGGGGGAGAGAGCTGTAGCCCTGGAACACCCCCCTGCACTCCAGACCCCTCATCCCTGTCTTCACCCCAGAGCCTGCACCCTCACCTGGAGCCTTCACCTCCGCATCCAACCCTCGGCCCCACCCCACAGCTTGCACCCCCAGCTGGAGCTCACACCCCTGCACCTCAACCCTCTGCCCCAGCCTATAGCCCCTCATTCCCAGCCCCACCCCAGAGCTCGCACCCCGAGCCAGAGCCCTCACACCCCTGCGCCCCAACCCTCTGCCCCAGACCTGAGCCGCCTCCTACACATCGAACCCCTCGGCTCCACCCCCACCACATGAATTTTGTTATGTGCACCAATATGAAGGTGGTGTCACACATCACCTTCATATTGGTGAACATAACAAAATTTATTCCGCACATGGGTAGGAAAAATTAGAGGGAACACCGATCCATACTGCAAAAACCCCTGCAGCAATGAGTCTCAGCCCCAATCAACTGGCTTGGGTTTGTGCTACAGGACTAAAATAGTTCGACTTTGCGTTCTGAAACCCAGGGGAGGGTCTCAAGAGTCTGGGCTCCAGCCTGAGTGGGAACACCCATGCTTCTATTTTTAGCTCTGTATGAGATCCTGAGTCAGTTGACCTGGGCTCTGAGACTCACTGAAACAGTTTTTCAGTGTAGGCAGAGGTATCCTTAGACTTCACCTTAGAACTTCTCCGTATGATTGCTTATTGACTTCACTTGTCCCAAGACAGAAAAAGGTTGAATGTGAGATTTGTGAAGAGAAACATATAAGCTGGGCCTTGTAGTAAATGTTCAAAGATAGAGCTTCTGCACCATTTAGTTTCTCAAGACTCTGTTTTTACAGCATTGGCTTAGTGAGGACTTTGGAAGAAAAGTTCCTGTTATGTTGAGAAGTCTTTTGGAATTATGATCCGGTAATACTTATAGAATGCCTTTTTCTCCTGAAAAAAAAAGGCAAAATGTTTAATTAAAAAACAACAACAAAAAACAACCCCAGTAGAACTGATACCTATATTTAGGAGAACACCATTGAAATACAGCCACTTCTGGGGTGGAATATGGCAGATGTTAAACATCACACAGTAACAATACACAGGAATTTGGAGCAGAATACCATGGTGTCTAATAAAATATATGTGGAGGTTAAGTAGGTAATTCCTATTTAGGTAATTACATTTTATCTGCAGACCAGGGTTAATACTGCTAATCTTGCAGTGTGCTATGGGATCTTTAACCACGGTTCAGGATCTCAATTTTAATTCTTCTGGTGGTTAAATCACTTATGCAGTGCCAGTCTTTGAAAGTTCTAATATGTCAATTTAAGTTTTAAAGGTGACCTACCAAGAGAAAAGAATTTTGTGCCCTTTTGTGCTTCTGTATGATGTAAAAGAAGACCTGAAAGATTTTTGTCAGTGTCTTTTCAGTTTGTTTATACATTTGAAATTCAGGTCTTCAGCCTAGAAGATTTGATGGCAACTAGAGAAATATTGAAATTGACATCAGAAAATGAAAGATGAGTAATTGAAAGAACAGATTTTTTCCAATCACATGTTTAAAACTTTTCTAAAACACTAGTGCCTAACGAACACTTTGAGAGACGGATGTATCTGCTAGTCATGGGTGTGCGCAAGAGGGGGCAAGCAAGGACATGGCCCCCCCAATCAGTGGGGGCAGCGAGCTCCTCCGGCCCTAGGGCTGCGTGGATGGAGGGGGCAGAACCAGGTCCCCTGGCACAGGGGAGAGCCAGCTCCTCTGGCCGGCGGGGCGGGGGTGAAGGGGGGAAGGTGAGCTAGCTCCTCTGGCTACGGGGGCACAGAGGCCAAATTTTTATTCCTGTGCATGCCCCTGGGTAATCAAGAAAGCTGTCCCTCCAATATGCATTTGAGATCTCCAGCAGTTCTTCCAGCAAAAGCAGGGAAAACCAGACTTGACATTCCTGGTAACTCCAAGGTACAACAAACAATGAAGGAAAAAAATATGTTGAAGGCTTCATTATTATCAGAAGCAAACTGACTCATCCAGTTCTAACTTAATTTGCAGATTACCTTTAGAATAGTATAAACTATTCTTTATTTTTACTCCAAAGTAACAAAACAGCATTAATTTTTAAGATTAAACTTTATTTTAATTTGTATAAAATGGTAGATTTAAGAAAACGCTTTGCCTACAACATTGAGACATTAATTATATAAGTCAGGATAACTTCATAATTTTGTTTGGGGGGGGGAAGGGTTTATAAATAAAATAACAAGGGAAATGGATTTTTCATTTATTACATGATTGTGCATCCAGGAAAAATGTAGTTAGTGAATATCAAAATTGGGTATGGGAGCTACTTATACTCAAGTCGCATAGAATGTCATTCTAGCAGTAAGATAATTAGCTATAGATTATTTCTATTGTGGACCAATAGTCATTGTGCTAGGTGCTGTACAGAAGCAGAGCAAGAAGATGGTCCTTGCCCCAAATTGCTTACAATTTAAGTAACACAAGACAGGGTGGATGCAGATGGAGGAGCACAAGGAAACTGACAATATTGGTCATGATAGGGAGTGGGCTTGGCATACTAGCTGTCCAATCTTGGTCTGAGTGACAGGGAGGATAATGGTGTTGTGCAGAGTGATTGAGAAGCAAAGCAGGAGTACTTAGAAGTAGAAGATTAGAAGTGATATTTGGTCCAAGTTTTAAACTGAAGCTAACATCTGGAGATGTTGGAAATGGACAGATTTAAGTTTGGAGAAAATAAGACTGGTCTGACTAGACAGGTAGATCTGAGAGTCAGTGGCTTAAAGATTATAGTTGAATTTGTGTTTGGGAATGAGATTCCATAGAGACAACGTGTAAAAGGGAAAATAGTATGGGATCAAGAATGGAGGTCTATGGAATCCCCACAGAAAGTCGGAAGGTGGGTAAAGAGGACTCTAACAGACTGAAGGAGTGATTAGGGTGGTAGGAGGACAACCGGAAGAGGACTGAGCAAGTAGTCAGACTATTGGGACCATAGCAGTGGTGTTGGTTGGTTAGTTCCAGATGTGGAGGTGGGAGGTCAGTGATAAATGCTTGAAGTTTGAAGGTTCTGGTCTTGAACACTATTAAAGGTGGCAAAGCTATGAAGGTATGAACCCCCATCTGGGTAGCTGCAGTGCCCATCCAGAGAGAGCACATGGGGGAAGATGGTAGCTGGACTTTGTCACTGGGAGGATTTGGTGCCCTAGAATGGGAGTGTCTCACTGGGGCTGACAGGTCTCCTGCTAGGCAAGTGGAGTAGTTTGTCCCACCTGGGATGGAGGGGGGCGTCTCTACTGTTTTTGGGTTTAGAATGTCCTATTCAAAGATAAAATCTTTTCCATCTCAGGTATATATTGTACTTTTCACAGTCTTCTTAACTCCAATATTGAATTTATTTGCATAAGGCTTGTTTATACTTCATTACATCAAATTTTCCTTAAATTTAATTGTTTTGATTTTTGAAATCAGATCCACAGTAACAGGTCAAAGGCAGCATTGTCTAGTCCAGTCTTTATATTTAGTAAAAAGTTCAGATGAATGTACATTTTCAAGTTACATGTATATAGTAAATGAATCAACTGGGATTTTTTATTAATAATTAAAATAAGTTATTCAGTTACTGCTTCAGGTTATGGTATCTTAAAAGTATTTCTGGATTAAAATGAGGGTTTTTTGGTCTGTGACTGATAAATTAATTAAAAGGTTGAAAATAAAGGACGTTTGGTTATTTCACATAAGGAAAAAGTTATCAAAGGAAGTGCTCAATTGTTTTGTAACAGGAAATTTTGTGGATGTACAGTTGAAGCAATGGGTTGTGTAGAATAGGTAAACTACCTTATTTAGATCTAACATTAATTGTGACTTAATTCTATCCAGAGAAACTGTAATTACTTTATATTGTGGTCCATTCAGATTATGTGGAGAAATCTGAGAGAAACTTGGCTTTCCTTAAAGTTAGAACACATACTGTAGTATGGGGTTAATCTCCTAAGGAAGTGGTTCTTAACCTTTCCAGACTACTGTATCCCTTTCAGGAGTCTGAAGCCCAAGCCCTGCTGCCTGGGGCTGAAGCATGTAACTTAGCCTCGTGGTTCCTCCTAAACCTGTCCCACGATCCCCCAGGTTCAGAATCACTGATCTAGATCATAGAATCGTAGAATCTCAGGGTTGGAAGGGACCTCAGGAGGTCATCTAGTCCAACCCCCTGCTCAAAGCAGGACCAACCCCAACTAAATCATCCCAGCCAGGGCTTTGTCAAGCCTGACCTTAAAAACCTCTAAAGAAGGAGATTCCACCACCTCCCTAGGTAACCCATTCCAGTTCTTCACCACCCTACTAGTAAAAAAGTTTTTCCTAATATCCAACCTAAATCTCCCCCTCCGCAACTTGAGACCATTACTCCTTGTTCTGTCGTCATCTACCACTGAGAACAGTCTAGATCCATCCTCTTTGGAACCCCCTTTCAGGTAGTAGATGAGTCGATATATCCCCGGAAGACCTCTGCGAACCCCCAGGGTACGTGTGCCCATGGTTCATAACCACTGTCCTAGGAGATTAAACCCCTGGAGCAAACCTTAAGAATTAAAAATTCAGGTATTGCCACCTTTTTCTTAATTTTTTTCCCTCGAAACATACATCAAAATACTGAAAAGAAGGGTGGCTGAGTGAGTAGGATCCTAGATTGGGACTGAAGAAACCTGGATTCAGTTTCTGGCTTAGCCACAGACTTCCTTGTGACCTTGGATAACATACCCTATCTCTGTTCTTTGTTTTTACAATTGGGATAGTATTTCCCTATCTCAGTGAGTGGTGAGGATAAAATCCGTTAATGATTATGAAATGCTTGAATGGAAGAGTGATGAGTAGTTAGAAACTGTTTAGATCGTATTATAGCAATAGTCTTCTCTTCTCTGCCAGATTGCTGCTGAATGCTTGAAGTCTGGTACAAGGGAGTGCTTATAAAATTTAGCTGAATCATGAAAGGCATTTAGATTTTGCTCTGTGAATTTGTTTGGTGTTACAGATGTGTGCTGACTGAAACTGTCGCTGCTCTCGCATCTGCTATCAGTGATTGTAGCTTATGACGGTGGTTCTCAACAAAGGGTGGTTCTCAACAAAGGTGGCCTTGTGGGGCACCACAAGTTGGTTTCAGGAAGTCTGTGAGCCCTGGCACCCTCCAGAGCAGAATCCCCAAACCTCTGGGTGGAGTTGGGGGGCCAGACAGTGGTGTGGCCCCCCCAAAACTGCAATTCCAGAGCCAGGCAGTCCAAGAGGCAGCTCCAGATACCCTGACCATGGCCAGGTTGGAGGTGGGAAGCTAGTGCCAGGCAGTGTGGGGCGGCTGGTGCTCTGGCTGGTGCCATGTAGCAGGCAGTCATGGCGTTCCCTATCTCCTCCTCCAGCTGTTGGTGCCCTGGGGCTGCGGCTGCTCCTTAGCTCCCAACCCCCTTTGACTGCTTGCTCGCCTAAGAGCTGCCAGCGCACAGTCCCTAGCTACTCCTCTCCCTGCATCCTGAGATACCCCCTGCCCTGGACTCTTCCGTCCCCCTCTCCCCCAAAATAGAAGTCAAACTATACCTATGCCTAAAGACCCTGCAGCCCCCTGCCTGGTGGCTAAAGCCCTGAGCTGCCCCCTCTCGCTTCTTGCTGAGCCCTGGAGTCTTTAACATGTTGCTAGGGCCTCAGAAAGAAAAAGATTGAGAACCCCTGGTTATGACAAAGAATAATGTACGTCTGAGACATTATACAACTTCTTCAGTAAACATGGTTTATAATTAACCCTGGGCACCTTTTTACAGCTTAATAGTCTCAACTGAGTTATAAATTTAGCCACAATGAGTTGAATGTTAGAAATGTTTTGGTACAAGAGTGCAAAATGCAGTGTACTAAATAGGTTGGTGCACGGAGGAAACTGAAGCTTGGGTGAGAAATAGCTGGCTCAAACTGAATCCAGGAAAGACTAAAGTGATGCCACTTGTAAGAAGGGAGTATTAGGAGGAATGTGCAAGTTCTATCACCTGGCTCTGGATAATAGACCATCGGTTAAGTCAGTTGGCAGTGCTGGGTTCATGACCATTCATTGCTGGCAGTGGACCCACAAATAACGACCTACACCAAAAGCAACTTTCACCTCAAGCTAGCAAGTGTGGCTTCCTGAATGGTGATCTGGCTCTGGATAAAAAGTTGTTAACCTACAGCCTATGCATAACACAGCAGCCCATCTCCTGAGTGGGTGAATTGATGAGAGGATATTATGTTAGTGTTTTGTAAGCTGTTCAGAGGAAGAAC
This sequence comes from Macrochelys suwanniensis, assembly GCA_033296515.1. Taxonomy (NCBI): domain Eukaryota; kingdom Metazoa; phylum Chordata; order Testudines; family Chelydridae; genus Macrochelys; species Macrochelys suwanniensis. The sequence goes on along the minus strand of CM065775.1, from coordinate 231,587,393 downwards.
TATGTCTACAACATGCGTGTATAGCACCTAGTACAATGGGGCCTAAACCCTGGCTGAGGCCTTCAAGTACTTTATAGTAACATTATTAGTCAAAATGGCTCTCACTGCAGTACTGAATTAAACTCAAATATTTGGTACTGATTTATAAAACTTTTAATTGGTTAGGCCTATATAATCTCAAAGACCACTGTCCTCCCACGATCTACCATCACAGATACTAGTCTGGAACACTACAACTGGCAGAGTCCAGGAATAAACAGAGCTGGAGTATCAGTTTCTTCAAGAACACCTCCTAAAAGGGGGCAGAATGTAATCCTTCCCATCTCAAGGTCATGTTGCAATGTTCTTCAAGTAGCAAAATCAGAAGAAAGCTGCAACATAATCCAGAGTAGAGACCTACAATTAACCAAACAGAACTGAGAATTGCATTACACTACTGGATAGATGTCCTATTCTGTAACCTACTTTCGGTGCCTAGATAACACAGCAAAAGGTATTTTAGAACTCTTTATCGACACAGGTTTGTCATGTAACTTTTCAAATGTCTACGATTTAATTAAACAATGTAGTATTTTGCCATTTAGTTCATGTCATGTATTTGATAACTATATTTTCCAGATGCAACGAAAAGAATAGAATTCAAATGTTAAATTGTGTTTTAAAACAATATTTTTATTTACCCTCTAATTATTTTTATGGTTGTATATGAAAAATGGGTTCAATATTATGACTAAAACAGAGCTGAAGCAGTCAAGTATCTTCATGGAAAGTCAGGTTTTTTTTAATATTACGGAAAAGTATTGGCATGTGTCTTTATCAAACAAAATGAGTTTCTGAATGTCATTAAAGTTAAGCAGTTGCTTATAATAATGTTGAAGTACTCATAGAATCGTAGGACTGGAAGGGACCTGGAGAGGTCATCTAGTCTAGTCCCCTGTACTCATGGCAGGACTAAGTATTATCTAGACCAGTGGTGTCCAATACGTTTGCCCCTCCCCCCCCCCGGTCCTTTCTAGACTTTGCATTTTAAATCACCTTTGTTCGGCTTGTCCTCATCAGTTCCTACACGAATGCAAGTCAATACCACACCATATGCATTTTAAATACAATTCAAATTACAAGTCATTTGGTTTGTAGGCATTACTGGCTTTTATACAGTAAATATAACTCTCCAACATTGTTGTGCTAAATATGTAGGTTTATTTGTGTTAAAGGGGCACAGTTTTTTTTGTCATATTTGCACTTTGTGTTTCTTAACTTTTAGCTACCTAGTGGGCTTTACAACAATGGTGTTATCCTGTGGCAGTGGTTTATATCATCCTTTCTGAGAAAGCAAACTTGCCTTTTAATTATACAATGTAGCTCAAAACATCTACCTGTAAATAATGTGAGGACTTTGTTGTTGAACTGACACATTTTTTACCTTATTTGTACCTCGTGTTTTTTCTTGGGGACTAGTATTGCTATAAACACTTCATACGGTGAAGTTGTAATTAATTTTATATTCACACAGTTTTGTTTTACTAATTAGTTTCTTCTTCTGTTAGAAAAAGTACAGTATTTCAGTGCTGTGCAAGATGCATCTTCTCCCCCCCCCCCCCCCCCCCAAGGAAGGATGTGTTTGGGGATTTGAGAGTCAGGGGGACTTGATTATTTATTGTATCTGCTGTGAAGGGGGCTTCTGGTGTCTGGTTCATGTCAGACTCAGTATAATTTGTGGGAATGGAAGGACCAGTCTACTATGGCACTTAATTATAAAAATAATAAAAATGCCAATAATGGGACAAGTTATTTGTTTTGCAATACAAAATAAATATAATTCAGAACATGTTTATCTTGGCACAGACAACTTCCCCTTCCTGCTTTTCCTATCCCAAGTAGTTAAGGGAATAGAACCTTGGTAGTTCAGCTCCAAACCACTGCTTAAAGCTAAAATGAGCAAATCTTACAGCAGTTACAGGCTGTCATCTTCTGTGTGTAATGCCCACTTAGCCATGTGTTACATGCTCCCACTGCCAGGGGGCATTTATCTCCAGCATTAAAGATTCACAGGAAGTTCAGATTCCCATACGGGGTGACCATTTTGTAACTACTTCCCCCACCATGGGTCAGGATCAAAGAATGAACCTGGTACCTTGAGCCCTTTTTAAAAGTGATAAATCTGAGGAACTCTCCTGGATTGAGGTATCATTAGAGGTGGTTTTGGAACAAACTGATCAACTAAACCAGGGGTTGGCAACCTTTCAGAAGTGGTGTGCCGAGTCTTCATTTATTCACTCCAATTTAAGGTTTTGCGTGCCAGTAATACATTTTAATGTTTTTAGAAGGTCTCTTTCTATAAAAGTCTATAATATATAACTAAACTATTGTTGTATGTAAAGTAAATAAGGTTTTTAAAATGTTTAAGAAGCTTCATTTAAAATTAAATAAAAATGCAGAGCCCCCCAGACCAGTAGCTAAGACCTGGGCAGTGTGAGTGCCACTGAAAATCAGCTCGCATGCCGCCTTCGCCACATGTGCCATAGGCTGCCTCCCCCTGAACTAAACAGTAATAAGTCACCAGGACCAGATGGTATCCTTCAGAACTCTTGGGTGAAACTCAAATGTGAAATAGATTTGATACCATAGTTCTGCAATCTTTTAAATCCGCTTCTCTACCAGATGACTGGAGGATAAGTTATGTGACACCAATTTTTAAAAAAGGCTACAGAGGCGATCCTGGCGATTACAGGCTGGTAAGCCTGCCTTTAATACTGGGAAAACTGGTTGAAACTATAGTAAAGAACAGAATTATCAGGCACATAGCTGAACATGATTTGTTTTGCGGAAGAGTCGGTATGGTTTTTGTAAAGGAAAACCATGCCTCACCAATCTACTAGAATTTTTTGAGGGCATCAATAAGCATGTGGACAAGGGTGATCCAGTGGATATAGTGTACGTAGATTTTTCAGAACGCATTTGACAAGGTCCCTCGTCAAAGGCTCTTAAGCAAAGTAAGCTGTCATGGGTTAAGAGGGAAGGTGTTCTCATGGATTGGTAACAGGGTAGGAATAAATGTTCAGTTTTCAGAATGGAGAGAGGTAAATAGCGGTGTTCCCAGGGGTCTCTACTGGGACTAGTCCTATTCAACATATGCATAAATGATCTAGAAAAAGGGGTAAATAGTGAGTTGGCAAAATTTGCAGAAGATGCAAAATTACTCAAGATAGTTAAATCCCAGGCAGACTGCAAAGAGTTACAAAGGGGTCTCACAAAACTGGGCGACTGGGCAACAAACAAAATGGCAGGTGAAATTCAATGTTGATAAATGCAAAGTAATACACATTGGAAAACATAATCCCGACTAAACATAAAATGATGAGGTCTAAACTAGCTGTTATCACTCGAGAGAGATCTTAATCATTGTGGATAGTTTTCTGAAAACATCCACTCAATGTGCAGTGGCAGTCAAAAAAGCTAACAATGTTGGGAATCATTAGAAAAGGGATAGATAAGACAGAAAATAGCATATTGCCTCTATGTAAATCCATGGTAAACTCATACCTTTCAATATTGCATACAGATGTGGTTGCCCCTTCTCAAAAAAGATGATGTATTTAAATTGGAAAAGGTTCAGAAAAGAGCAACAAAAATGATTAAGGGTATGGAATGGCTTCCGTAAGAGGAGAGATGAATCAAGACTGGGACTTTTCAGCTTGGAAAAAGACTAAGGGAGATATGATAGAGGCGTATAAAATCATGACAGGTGTGGAGAAAGTAAATAAGGAAGTGTTATTTATTCCTCAAACACAGGAATTCGGGGTCACCAAATTAATAGGCAGCAGGTTTAAAACAGACAAAAGGAAGTATTCTTTCACAGAACGTACAGTCAACCTGTGGAACTTTTTGCCACAGAATGTTGTGAAAGCCAAGACTATAATCGGGTTTAAAAAAGAACTAGATAAATTCATGGAGGATAGGTTCCATCAATGGGCTGTTACTCAGGATAGGCAGGGATGGTGTCTCTTGCCTCTGTTTGCCAGAAGCTGGGAATGGGCGATGGGGTGGATCACTTGATTACTGGTTCTGTTCATTCCCTCTGAAGCCAATGCCACTGTCGGAAGACAGGATACCTGGATAGATAGACCTTTGGTCTGACCCAGTATGGCTGTTATGTTATTACCTTCAAAGTCAAATGTCCATAGGTATGTCTTCATTGCTGAGTTAACTAGAATTATAACTCAAGCCCTTAAAATCACTATCACACTTAAGTTAATTTAAGTTGGCTGACCTGAAAGTGAATATAGGATCCAGCTGAAATTTGTGCAACCTGTCCGCTGCTAACAGTCATTCTGTGCTGCTAATCCAGTTACTCTGCAGCTCGAGTGTTGGGCTTGTCCACATGGGAAAACTGACCAGCTGGTTCCCACATGGGAAAACTGTAACAAAATAATTATTCCTTCAATTTCCATGGGTAGACAAGCCCTGATATTTTTGATTTGATTGCTCTCTCTGGAGCTAGGCTAACTAGAGGAGCTAATTTGAGTGTAGATGTAGCCTACCACTTGAACTAAAGGGGCCATTTACTAGAAGCAGTTCTAAGCTGTTATCTTGCTTGTATACTGGCAGCCACAGAAGCATGCAACATACTTGATACGTTATGTAAGCTTTTTTGAAAGAAATAGTTTCCATTTCCCCACACGATACATAACTCAAATTGTGATTTTTCTGCTTAGTACAGCTGCTTCTGTTACTTTAATATAATCCCCATCTCTTCCTTTTTGAGAGTTATGGATCGTGAAACCAGGAACCCGAGAGGTGTATTTGACCTTTCCCAGGGCCAGTGTAACCACTAGGTGAACTAGGTGGCTGCCAGAAAGCGGTGCCCCCCAATTTTTTTTTTTACGCTATTGCTTAGGGTCAGGTACCTGTCAGTCTTCAGTGCTCGGGCTGTGCCAGGGCCAGCAGCCTCTTCACCTCAGGGTCTCCCCTGCTTGCCTGGGGGCCGCCACTCCTCTCAGGCTCCCCGGCCACTTTGGCTGCCCAGGAGGACGCAGGTAGGGGGCGCCGCCACAGAGGAGACGCAAGGGGCCCTGTTCGGCTAGGGTCCTGCACCTGCTGGCCGAGAGCAGCAGGAACCAGGTGCTGCTCAGGAGAAGCTGGGTGGCCCGGGCTCAGGGCGGCAGCAGCCTCCGCAGCAGCAGGGGCAGGCAGGGAGAGTAGCCCGCCATGGGGCTCTCCAGCCGTCCTTCTGCGCGGCAAGGCCAGGAAGCAGCAGCAGCAGCACGGCCTCTCCTGCCCCATGGCTTTGCACAATAGTAAGACTTTGAATGGGACACCATCAGAGGCAATGGCAAACAACTGAAGTGCCTTAAAGGTAAAAAAAGAAACATTACAACAGCCGTTACCCATTCTGACACGCTGTTTATGATGCTATGTTTGCTAGTTTTCAGACGTTGTCGGGGGAAGGGAGGTCGCAAGGTGAAAGTTTCGCCTAGGGCACAAAATATCCTTGCACTGGCCCTGCCCTTTCCTGTTAAGTATGAATAGCCACTTACAGTAGTTTGGTCAGGACAACTTTGGCTGTATATTGTGTAGTCAGTCTCATGTTGGGTGTGGAAAATGAATAATACTCGTCAGGACTACTAAAATTATTGCTTTGCTCCATCTAAATGTAGCTGAAACTTAAATATTCAGTGTCAGTGAAGAGTAATACCTTTTTAAGGTAAAAATTTGAGCTACAGTTTGGTGTACCTTTGGTTCTGAATCTCTTGGATATTCTAAACATCTTCAGTTTTTATCACGCCACATCATGCAGACACTTAAAACCCACGCTTATTCTGATTTTACTGCTCCTGCAAATAGCAATAAAAACCATAGCAGAGGGGGACAGTGACCTCACATGTTTTACATATGGCATTTTTGTTATACCCCAACTGCATCTCATTGTTGACTCTTATTCAACTTCTGATCCACTATAACATCCAGATCCTTTTCAGCAGTGCTACCACCTAGGCAGTTATTCCCATTTTGTAGTTGTGCATTTGATTTTTGCTTCCTAAGTGTAGTTCTTTGCACTGTGACAAAGTTCCTCCTCTACCTCGGTGGGTCCTGCGCTTATTGGCGGATTTTTGTTTGCCTCAAAGATCTTCCCCTCTAGTAGAATCCACAGTCCAGGTTAACTCCTCCTGTGTTTGATCAGGAGTTGGGAGGTTTGGGGGGAACCCGGGCCCGCCCTCTACTCTGGGTCCCAGCCCAGGGCCCTGTGGACTGTAGCTGTTTAGAGTGCCTCCTGGAACAACTGCACGACAGCTACAACTCCCTGGGCTACTTCCCCATGGACTCCTCCCAACACCTTCTTTATCCTCACCACAGGATCTTCCAGCAGTACGCCCTCTCACTCTCAGCTCCTTGTGCCTCTTGCTCCCAGCTCCTTGCATGCAACCTCCTTCCACAGCTCCTGACATTCCCCCCCTCCCCCCCCAACTAACTGGGAGGCTTTTAACTAGTTCCAGCCAGTCCTTGATTGGCTTCAGGTGTCCCAATCAATCTAGCCATCTCCACTGCTTTTTTTCTAGAAAGATCTTAATTGGCCCCAGGTGTCTTGATTAACCTGGAGCAACTGCCATTTGGTTAACAAGGTAACAGGGATTGGTTTAGCCTGGGGCTAACATACTGGTTCCTCACCACTTTCCTATAGTCATCTGGCCTTGCCCCGTCACAGCACTTTGTCTTCATTGAATGCTGCTGAACAGCTGATAGAGGTGGGCAGGAGGTGCTGGGAAGGAAGGAGAGGGACTGCTGTTGAATGCTGAGCACCCACTATTTTTTTTTTCCCATGGGTGCTCCAGCCCTGGAGCACCCACAAGGTCAGCACAAAAGCCCTGTTTTTCCTAGCTCTGGATCCAGAGATTTATATGAATTTGAAAATGTAATAAGTAGTTCATGTTAATGGGGTTTCTGATACACAACCGCCTAACCAAATGTTCCTGCAATTTTCTTTCCTTTGGTTGTAGTAATTTCCCTTATTCAGGAACACAATGAAAAGTATAAGTTGTTTATATACTTCATTATCTGAAGTTCTTGTATCTTCCCTCTATTTAATGCTGGTTTCCTTGACAATACTGCTTAGGTAAATCATAGTCTGCATGTGACTTAGAGCTCTTCAAAATATTTCTCTTAAACTAGAAACTTTGGTCTCAGGACAAAATTTCCAAAAGGAGACCTGGCAGAATGCAGGCACAGATCAAGGAACATGTATTCTCTAAAACCTGCCAGGGCTCAGACTTCCAGTGCATGGGTGTTGCTCAGACTCAGTGACCAACTACTGCCTTGCTACAGGTGAACATTTTGAATGAGCGTAGCCTGAGCTGACCTGAAATTGCAAACTTCACCCTTATTTTTTTTCTTCCCCAGAGGGGCAATACCTGACACACACTAAGACTAAGTCCTAGGTCGCTAGAGCTGTGCTGCTAAAAGGCGCACAATGTAGCTGCTGTTTGTCGACAGGAGAGAGCTCTCCTGCCAACAAAACACTTCCACCCCCCACGAGAGGCAGCGGCTTTGTTGGCAGGAGAGTGCTCCTGCGGACACAGTGCTGTTCACACCAACAATTTTTCATCGGTAAAACTTTTGTCGTTCGGGGTGTGTGTGTGTGTGTGTTAACACCCTTGAATGACAAAAGTTTTGCTGATGAAGTGCCAGTGTAGACAAAGCCTAACTGCAGATCCATTTGAGGAGGATTAGAGACATAGTTTAAACTTCAGGTATGTGCAAAAAAAATTAGACTAACCAGGTGATTTGTAAACAGCCATTCATTTAAAAAAAAGTATCTATCTTGAGAAGCCTTTGTTCAAATGACTCCAAATTTGGCCTACCAACCCTATCCTCCACCTCATGATGCACAACAAATTTAGACAACTGGAGTAAGCATGTAGATTTCAATCACTTTTAATAGCCTTTTAAACAGACAGTGATGCTTAGCCTTAATTATAGCAGAGTTGGTGCTCTGTGTCCAAAACAGTGAGGGACAAGTTTGATGATTATTTTGTTTTTTAAAGCTTCCAAGCAGGATGGAGCAAGTTAAATCAAAGTGATATAAATCACTGATTTCAAGTAGGGTTGCCACCACTGAGATGAAGAATAATTGGCCACCCACCACCCCCATCCCCAAATAAAGGGTCCTAGTACTGACCATGCAAACCTCATGGCCATCTCACTTCCCAAAGTCCTCAAGGAGGCACTCCCTATTGTCCCCTCCCAGGAGCCCTGTTTCTGACCCCCTCCATACTGGTGAGTCTCAGATAGGTCCTACTTCCTGGTTCCTGGCTCTGAGAGGAGCTGCCTTGGTTTCAGCAGGTGAGGGCTCAGCTCAGAGCTGCGTGCTGACAGCTCTCCCTACCAAGATGTGCATGGCCAGTATTGCAGGATTGTTGCATGCACAGCCAAAAAAGGCACATGATATCTTTTAAGATCTAGGCCAGTTAAAAACCAGCTGGGTGGCAATCCTGATTTTAAGCATGATTTAAATCAGTAAGCAGGAAATTATCTTTTAAATCTTTGATTGAATTATGTTTTGCCTTTGTATTTTTTTAGCTATTTTCCTAAAGAAAGGTTGATTGTTGGTTGGTGACCAATTAAGCCTTTGCACTAAATTTGGTACTTTTTTTTGCTAACCAAGAGAATATTGTGTGTATATATACATTTATTTAAGATGATGTATAGCTTAATGGATGTTTATTCAGACTCTGAGTTTTTACTTTGTTAAATGGTAAATGATGCATTTCTCATTTACTAGATTAATTTTTTACTTGTGACTTTTGTGAAGTTAGATTTTGATGGAAATTCAAATTCAATTAATGTGCAAAACCAGCTTTTAAAATTGTTTATTAAATAAAACTACCTTAAATGTGCTGGATGCATTGGGGAAAAAAAATAATCAAAACCTGTCTTGCAGGTTAGACTGATTTATTAAAGGAAGTATCAAATATCTAGTTTAAAAAAAACAACTAGATAAATTCATGGAGGATAGGTCCATCAATGGCTATCAGCCAGGATTGTCAGGATCGTGTCCCGAGCCTCTATTTGACAGAAGTTGGGAATGGGCGACAGGGGCTGGATCACTTGATGATTACTTGTTCTGTTCATTCCCTCTGGGGCACCTGGTGTTGGCCACTGTCGGAAGACAGGATACTGGGCTAAATGGAACTTTGGTCTGACCCAGTATGGCCATTCTTATATATCTGTAGTTACTGAACAGAACTGATTGTTTATAGTCACCATATCCTTCATGATTTTAGGATTAGTAGATCTCATTCTCACACCAAGTTTTTATTAATGAATTGGAAGAGGAAAACAAGTTTTCTTGCATTTTCAACGTATTCATTTTCTCAGGTTAGAAAGAACTAGTCATTGAACTGAATAAGTTGAATAAACTAAAATGGAAGAAGTATTCTCTGCACCTTGAGAAGCTACTCTGTCAAAATTTGGATTAGTGCTTCAACAAATTCAAGTTGCAAGTATCTAGGCAGAGACATTCACCAGGTCAGTGGGTTGACTTTTTTTAAAACTTTGGCAGCAAACATATATTGTGATTATTTTATGTAATTAATTGGTTTTAATAGGTTATGGTAAGTTTAGGCCTAAAACTTGAAATTGGCATTCTATATTAACTTGAAATAGGTTAATTTAAAAAAAAGAAAAAATATTTAAACAATTACATTGTGAAATGGCAGAAACTTGCTGATAGTGACACCTCTCCGTTTATTATGTTATGATTCAGTTTCCCTTTCAGTGAATAACAGAATGCACTCTGGAACCAAGTGTGATATTTCATTGCTTTTAATTGCTCATTTTATCTGCACTTTATTTGATCAGTCAGACAATGCAGTGTATAACCCTGAAAAATAAGATTACTGTCAGACTTGAAGCTTTATTTGTTGCTACTGCATTCAGTTGCACAATGGAGTTACAGGGAGTTGCCCCTCAAGGGTCAAAGGTACAGTCGCTGGTAAGATTATTTACACAATTTGCTGTATGTGTGAACTAGAGTTCCTGGGGGCAGATCCTTAGCTGTTGTAAATTGTCATAGCTCCAGTGAAGTCAGAGCTGTGACAGTTTGTACCAGTTGAGGATCTGCCCTGTAAAGTATATAGCAATGTAATACAGTATTCCAGTCAAACCTTGTCAGATTGGATAACTGGTTGAATGCTTGCTTTGCTGTGTTCTGATTTTAACACATCTTCAGTTTTTTACTGCTATTTATTCCTCTTCTCCATACTTAAGATGCATGAACAATGTTAAAATAAACTTCTAGTCTATGAAAATAAAAATATTTAAACTATTTGGCTTTTTCTGAATCATCTTTAATTAGCCTGTAAACAGACACATGGATCAGCACAGAAGGAGAATATAAACATCCTTGTTGTTCGCCATTACTTAGCAAATGTGTATACTTCCTTGCTAAGCCAGACATTTTTATGGCTTGTGTCTCCAACAGGAATAACTTGTTTTTTAAGCCTAAAGGAGTACCCGATAATATTGCGATGAAGCATTGCTTTTTCTTCCTAGCATGTTTATGCTCTGCTCTGTCTGGGGTTATGCAAACTGTACTGATGGTATTTGTTTACTTTTTGGTTTCTTGAGAAGTAATGCGTTTCTCTGGAACTTTGTGAGTGAAAGAAGGGGGCAGTACTATGGTGCTTAACAGCATTGCCAAGGATCTTCTCTCAGACTTGCATTGCTCCAGGCCCAAAGTAGAGTGAATTCCTTATTGTGAGACTTGATTTGAATTTTCTTTAAAATAGTAATTTAGGAGGGGTTGGATGCTAGGAATTTGTTAATGTACAAGGACAATGGGCATATGCTTTTAACTTTGTACTATTTTTAGAAATGCTTCCTTTCAGTTGTTCATACATAAGTAGAAAATGTCTTGGCTTTAATATGTAGCCTATTTAAAGAAGGAAATAAGTGAAGTCTGTGTTAAAGGTTGGTCGTTGCTACAGTGAACAGGTTGAAGAATATAGCAGTTTAAAAGAGGCACAGTATGGTGTTCAAAAATGTCTAGATTTGTGTTTGTTTTACAAGAAATCCTTTTAATTCATTTTGGGGGCCAGGGCAAGGAAATTAGGGAGGTTCAGCTAGGAATAAGATGCTTCTTGAGGGAGACACCATTGTATTAAAGCCCAAGGTTCAGCCTTCTGAGCTTTGTGGCTGCATACTTCCATTTGTACTGTGATTATATGCATTCTGTTTTCAAGACAAACAAGAAAGGATACTGTTGACAAATTTCATTAACCAGTTTACATTGGAAAGTTTATAAAGGTCATCTAAGGCCAAATAGTATATTAGAATGGGTGAGGGGGAATGGATGCAGGGTCTTAAAATTGGCGTTACCTTTTAGTAATCCTTACCACTGTCAAATCAGTGTTCCTTTGCGGTTTTGAGGTTTGTACTTGGGCTTTTTCTTCTCACTATGCAGTTCACTTTCAGAATTGACTATATTGTTGTTTCATCTGTGTGGTATAATTCTTGAAGTTCCCAAACCGTTTCTGGGATTAGGAAGAAATCAAACTCAGTCTTTGGTTGTCCACACAAACATTTAGTTATGGCTAGACTGGTGTGTGAATCTACTCTGCCTGAGCCAGCTGCACACTAACTTTCCCATGGACTCCGCTCATGCACATTTTTTGTTCCTGTGTGTTTGATGTTGTCCCGTTTCAAAGCGGATTAGATCAGAGTGCACTAACAAACTGTTTAATGTGTGTCAGCTGAGTCCACGTGGCCAGCTAGTGCAGGGTAGATTCACAGCTCAGCTTGCTCTGAGCTAGGTGTTCATATGGACAAGCCCCTAGTATCCAACAGGTTTTTAAAAACTGTTCCAAAATAGTCAACTTTGCAGGGTAGAAAGTGCCTAAATCAGATGACTTTCAGACAAATCTGTCATGCCAGTAATTCCTATTGTATCTAGTCAGTATCCATAAGAATGGCCATACTGGGTCAGACCAAAGGTCCATCTAGCCCAGTATCCTGGCTTCCGACAGTGGCTAATGCCAGGTGCCCCAGAGGGAATGAACAGAATAGGTAATCATAAAGTGAGCCTTCCCTTGTCGCCCATTCCCAGCTTCTAGCAAACAGAGGCTAGGGACACCATCCTGCTCATCCTGGCTAATAGCCATTGATGGACTATCCTCCATGAATTTACCTAGTTCTTTTTTGAACCCTGTTATAGACTGGCCTTCACAACATCCTCTGGCAAGGAGTTCCACAGGTTGAGTGTGTGTTGTGGGAAAAGATGGACCACTGCTAGCCCTAATAAACTTAGAAAAGTATGAGGGCAGGCGTAGGGAGGGTCCAAAAGGGGGAAGGTAGGAGAAGAGAAGGTAGTTACAGTAGAACCTCAGTTACGAATACCAGAGTTAACCACGCTCTTCATTTGGAACTGGAAATATACAATCTGGCAGCAGCAGAGACTTAAAAAAAAACCCCACAACAACCCCAAAACAAATACAGTACTGTTAAATGTAAGCTGTTAAAGAGGAAAGCAGCATATTTATTTCGCATAGTAATGTTTCAAAGCTGCATTAAGTCAATGTTCAGTTGTAAACTTTTGAAAGAACCATAAAGTTTTGTTCAGAGTTGTGAACATTTCAGAGTTACCAACAACCTCTGTTCCAGATGTGCTCATAACACTGAGGTTCTACTAAACATTCATATATAAAGTGTCAGAGGGACACTATTGAGATGAACAAAATAGGTGGAATGGGGTAAAAGAGGGAAGTAGAAAGGGCTGCAGTTTTAAAACGACATTAACAAAAAGCACTTCAGTGCAAATGATGCTTCCACTCTACCCAAGTATTTTTACTAAGGTTTCCCAAAGGAGATGTTAAACTTGAACATTAGACATGCATATTTCATATATCTTCTCTAGTCATGTTTGTCTATTTTTAGACACCTAATTATTTAATTCTATTAATGTTTTAGTAGAAATCTGTAATTATCTGAAATTAACCTCTTAATAGCTAATGCAGGAACTTCTTGTCTTCCAGAGACAAAGCAGTGAAAGAAATAGATATTAGTATGCCTCTGCAGTAATTTCAAATGCTGAAAATATATTTCAGGTTCTTGCTTTAACAGTTTGTAAACTACAATAGCCTATGACTGTGTGACAAACTGGCTACTTGTCAATCTCCTCAAATATGTCTTAAGGTTACCTGTCAGTTGAATTAGGTATTCTGGTCTAATTTATAATACACAAGTTGAAGTTCCTGATAAATGCATGCCAACTGTTTTACTGCAATGTTTTTAAAAGTGCTGTAAGAGTTTTCTTTTTTCTTCAAACCCAAGTTATGGAGCTTCTCTATCATGGTTGTTCAGAGTCGTGGATTGTCAGTCTCTTTGAAATTCTCACTCATTCCTAAAGGTAGTTGGCTATCAAGCTCTTGGCTGGAATAGCTCTCTTATGGAACTACACTGAAGGATGGATTTAGCTTGTCCTGGGGTTTTCCAGCAGCTTGGGGGGTGAGGGAGGAAAGCCACTAACTTCAGTTGTATTTAAGCATATTTGTAGCTAGCACAGTCCTTTTATACATGGTACGCAGAGCAAAAATATGAAATAGCTGTATGTTTTGGATGTCAAAGGAGCCCGTTCTCCCAGCGCACCCACAGAGATACCAGATTGATGCAATATATCATGTTTCAATGGTAACTATCTCTCAAAATTGACTCAATCATTGCTTTGAAATAGGATTGTGTTTAATAAAAACATATAAGCTGCATTTAAGCAAAAAAGCAAACACAAACTCTGGCAACTTAATCTTTGAAAAATATGGGTTCAGTCCTCTGCTTCTCTGAAGTAGAGGTAGGCACAGCTGAAGAGCAGGCAGGCTAAAGCCACTGCTTCTTGTCTCTGACCAGGAACCAAACCAGTCCCTGGTGCAAGTTATAACTTTCACAAGGTTACTGTAACTTAAACCAGCTTGTAATGATTCTCTAGGAGCCATTATACTAGCAAGGATCGCTTAAAATGCAGTGTGGTCTGCTCTGCCCTTTACGTATCCCTTTGGCCAGTTTTATGTTATCAGAAAATTTCTCTATGCCAAAGGAATCCCCACCAAGTGAACAGAATGCCTTCAAAATAGGGTACTAAGCTTTTTTCTTCCTTTGCTTGAAAACTTCATGTTCCCATTCTAAAAATGGTTTGCAATTCTATTTCCAGCCTGCTGTATGTTAGAATGAAATAGATCTATAACTAAAGCTGCTGCTATTGTGTTTTGGCCTATAGTGCTGCCTTTCCACGACATTTATCTTCATATTTTGCTTTTACTAAATAGTCCTCATTAGTTGGTTTCCCCTATTAATACTTAATAGCTAGGGAACCCATATATTTTTGTTGTATGAGAACAGTGCCATATTTTAATGTTCACCAAAAGTCTAAAATCTAAAACAGTAACTAAAAACTTACGAGGTGTATACAAACATGCCTATTTTGGCAATGAACTTTTTGTCAGGGATGTAAAGACATTAAGATTACTGTATTCAGAAGTGTGTGCTAAACTTTCAAGGAAAAGGTACATATTAGAACTGAACATTTGTCTGTAGACTTTTTCTGCACAGTAATTAGTACAGGTATTTTGACTCCAGTGATATAAGTTTTAACATTAATTATTTACTGGAGTTGGCGCTTTTCCTTGCGTAAACTTATTAAACTCATTCGCTGCATATAAAACGTGCAAAGTACTTGGAAAATTCATCCCTGTTTTTGTAGCCTCGTGGTGGTAGTGGTGGTGTTTCGTTTTTCCCCCTGAAAATAAACTCTTCAATTAAACAAGCTTGCATTTTTTCTTCCTATGGACATAAACTTACATATGCACTACACGCTTTTCCCTGCATTAATGTTAACACTTTATAGATTGAGGACAGTGGGAAGTGATGAGATTTAAGGATTTTCTGCAGTTCTCTGTAAAAACTTAGTTTAATTAGGTTCAATTATTACTATTAAGTGTATGTATTTGATATGCTATATTGTATGCACCTTAGTTAAGTAGTAATTTATATAAAAATTTCAATTGAATGTTTAATTCTAAATTTGATAACATTTTTGTTATCAGATATAATTGTTATATAGAAGTCTCAATTTGGTGGCCATGCTTTCCTGTTTCAGATTCTTGGGTGAGGATGACATGTGACAGTTGAAAGCTTTGTTTTATTTAGGGGTGGACTGCAAAGGTGATTATGGCCTTGGCTACACTTGCAGATGTACAGCACTGTGAGTTAAACCCGTCTTCGTACAGCTGAGTAGGGAAAGCGCTGCAGCCTGTCCACACTGGCAGCCACCAGCGCAGTAACGAGCACTAACGTGGCTACATTTGCGGCACTTGCAGCGGTTTTGGGAGAGGTGCATTATGGGCAGGTATCCCACAGAACACCTCTTCCAATTCTGGCGCCGTGGGTTGTGGGAAGGGGGCGTGGGGTATGGTGCATTCTGGGTCCTGTCCCAACGCCCCATGATGCATCGCTTCGCATCCCAGCAATCCCTGTGTTTCCGGCCACAATTTGCGCCATCTTTCAACGGTTTCTTTTGTAGCGCGATCTGTGCTCCGTTTAGGTCAGCGGGAAAATGGATCCCGACCTGGTGAGCAAAATACTGACGAGTCTCGCCACCACGTCACGTTTGGCAGTCGAGCTCTTCCTTAAGATCCACAGTGACAGCGAGGAGTCCGACGATGAAATTGTCACGCAAAACGCGTACGACACGAACTTGCTTGTGGCATTCACGGACATGCTATGCACCGTGGAACGCCGCTTTTGGGCTCGGGAAACCAGCACAGAGTGGTGGGATCACATTGTCATGCAAGTCTGGGATGACGAGCAGTGGGTGCAGAACTTTCGGATGAGAAAAGCTACTTTCATGGGACTGTGTGAGGAGCTCGCCCCCGCCCTGCGGCGCAAGGACACGAGATTGAGAGCTGCCCTGACGGTGGAGAAGCGGGTGGCTATTGCAATCTGGAAGCTTGCAACTCCGGACTGCTATCGATCAGTAGCGAACCAGTTTGGAGTGGGGAAGTCGACCGTTGGAATCGTGCTGATGCAAGTTTGCAAGGCCATTAATCGCATCCTGCTCAGAAGAACCGTGACTCCGGGTAACGTGCAGGACATTGTGGCTGGCTTTGAACAAATGGGTTTCCCTAACTGCGGCGGGGCGATAGATGGGACGCATATTCCTATTCTGGCACCACCCCACCTAGCATCCGAGTACATTAATCGGAAGGGGTATTTCTCCATGGTTCTCCAGGCGCTTGTGGATCACCGTGGGCATTTCATTGACATCAACGCAGGCTGGCCCGGAAAGGTGCATGACGCACGCATCTTTTGGAACACTGCCCTGTTCCGGAAGATGCAGTCCGGGACTTTTTTCCCAGACCGGAAGATCACGGTAGGGGAAATTGAAATGCCCACTGTGATCCTTGGAGACCCCGCGTACCCTTTAATGCCGTGGCTCATGAAACCCTACACAGGGAGTCTTGACACCAGCAAGGAACGGTTCAACTACAGGCTGAGCCGGTGCAGAATGACTGTGGAGTGTGCTTTTGGCCGTTTGAAGGGCCGCTGGCGATCTCTATATGGGAAGCTGGACTTGGCCGAACACAGCATCCCCGCGGTTATATCCTCGTGCTGTACCCTCCATAATATTTGTGAAGGGAAGGGTGAAATGTTCACTCAGGCGTGGACCTCAGAGGTTCAACACCTGGAGGCTGAATTTGCACAGCCAGAGAGCAGGGCTATTACAGGGGCCCAGCGTGGGGCTGCAAGGATTAGGGATGCCTTGAGGGAGAAATTTGAGGCTGAAAACCACCAGTAATGTGTGCTGCCCTGCATGACCCTGAAGTGAAGTGGTTCCAATGTTATCAGTTATCTGTCTTTGCTAAGCTGATTTGTGTTTGCTCAGCTCACTTGCGTTGCCTGTTTCTTTCCTGGGCTAAGGTATCTTTTTTCCTTATGCAATAATAAAGACTGTTTTCACATCCAAAGAATCCGTTTATTACAGAGAAAATACATGTATTAAAAAGAAACACAACTGCTTGTGAGACAGAAAGGGCAAGGGGGTGGTGGGTGGTGTGGGGAAGGGTTCAATCACAGGGTATGGTATGTCCTGCTTTCATACTCGGGCTTCCTGTCTGGAGTGCTGTGCAGTGAGTGCTGCACTTCAGAATGTCTATAATTCGGGATGGGAGTTGAGTGCAGTGGGTAAGGGTCATAGTTTCCAGGGCTGTCTGGTGAAGCTACAGGTGTTGGGGGCATCTGGTGTGGGCGATAAGAACCTGGATGTTGGGTGAAGTGGGCAGGTGGTGACATGGGGGCACAAGTGTTTTGGGACACTGGCTGCAGGGGGGGGCGGGTGCGGTACTGCTCCGCCTCCATGGCGACGAGCACCTGGATAGAGTCCGCTTGGCGCGCCAAGATGCTAATCAGTTCCTTTGTGCTTTCGTGCCAGAGCTGCATGCTTTGCCGCCGGTGCGCTGCGTTTTCCTGGCGGAGCCTGCTTTCACTCTCCCTCCACTCCCGAGCCTTTTGATTCTCTTTAAGAGACTGTTTCATAACTTCCTGCAGCATGTCTTCTTTCGTTCTTCTGGGCCTCTTCCTGAGCCTTTGGAGTCTCTCAGCTGGTGATAAGAAGGATGGTGGAGATCTCAAGGTTGCATCTTGAAGGCAAAATGCAACATTTAACAGAGGCATCGTTGTTTTATGCCAGACAGAGCAATGATTCCCCCACACTTAAGGAGGGCACACGCAGTCTCCAAAACAGCACAATTTTCCCGTCCCAAACAGAGTGCACAGAACCCACGGGAGCCCCAAAATGGTGAGTAAGCACAGGGTAAAGGGGGACTGATTGTTTCATGGATGTACTGTCCGGCGGGTTTCTGTGCCTTGGGGAGAGCCAACAGCTGCAGGGGGAACCTACACTGAACACTATCCCCACATTTTCCACAGGAGTTCGTCCTGGAAGATATCTCGCTGCTGAGGGTGTCCGGGGAAGCAAGGGAGGGTCTTCTACTGCAATGTGGCTTCCGCCCTGGCCCATATGCAGCTTCCCTGTGTGCAGCAATCGTCCCCTCGCGGCACAGTGGCGCGGAGACGTTACCGTGAATGGGACAAGGACCACGGCGGCTCTCCCAATAAACCTGCGCAAGCGCATTGCCCACGTTCTGCCTGAGACTTTCGAAGAGATTACAGTGGCCGATTTCTCCGATGTGATAGACCACATCAATGCGCTCTTCCGCATCTAGGCATGCATGCAGCCCAAACCCTCCTCACCCAAGGACCCCAAACTGAAAAAACTCCTTCCCGAAAATAAAAGCTGCTTACCGCGAACCTGTTCTTCTCTTTCTCTCCCAGCGCGTACCGGCCGCTGCGACTGGCTCCCTTCCTCCTGGCTTGAGAAGAGCTCCTGGCTGCATGCACCCAGGGAGTCGGGGGTGTCTCCCCCAGCCACAGCACCCTCGCTTCTGTTTTCTTCAACCCCCTCCTCCTCCTCCTCCTCTCCCTCCTCCTCATCCCGCTCTCCCGTGTCCATGGTGGTGCTCGGAACAGTAGTGGGGTCACCCCCAAGTATTGCATCCAGCTCTTTGTAGAATCGGCAGGTTTTGGGGGGAGCACCCGAAGCCTCGCGGGCTTTGCGGTACGCACTCCGCAGCAACTTTACTTTTATCCTGCACTGCATTGCGTCCCGGTCATGGCCCCTTTCAATTATGGCCCTTGATATCTGGCTGAAAGTATCGAAATTCCTCCAGCTGGATCGCAGCTGGGACTGGACAGCTTCCTCCCCCCAAACAGTGATGAGGTCCAGCAACTCGCCATTGCTCTATACTGGGGCTCGTCTGGCACGTGGAGGCATGGTTACCTGGAAAGATGCGCTGAGAGCACTCCACGCCTGGCTGAGCAAACAGGAAGGGGATATTTAAAATTCGAAGGGAATTTAAAGGGTCAGAGTGGCGCTTGGTCACCTGAGGCCAGGGTAGTAGAGTTCTCTAATTGATCACCAGAGTGGCTAGAACAGGCATTGTGGGATACTTCTGGAGGCCAATAACAGCGCATTGGGTGGCCACACTGTAGCCGCGGCGCACCAGCAGCAGCGCAACAAACGTTATTCCTCTCGGGGAGGTGGAGTACATGCAGCGCTGTACCTGAGGAGATGCAGCGCTGCACGTGCCTTGCAAGTGTAGACAGTTACTGAGTTACAGCGCTGCAGGCAGTTTTATTGCGCTGTAACTCGTGAGTGTAGCCAAGGCCTATGTAGTGGGAAGGTAACTCTGGTTCATTCTTACAAGTATAAATGGAAAATCTGCAGTAATATATAAATTTAGCCACTTCTAGTGATCTTGAACTTGAAATAATTTTCTTCAACATTTGAAATGCTTTTTGGGTAGTTTTGCTTTTAAGTACTTTTCCTCAGAGCTATTTCTCTCAACTATTGAGAAAATGTTTAACTACCTACTAGTATGATGTCCAAATGAAATACTATCCAGAGAACCTCTTTAGCATGCTGTCTCTTGAGTGACCATAATTTTAGCAATGAACTTTAAAATAATTAATTGAGGAAAAACCTTTCTAGCATAATGGTTACATTTTTCAGGAAACGGGATTGTTCATTTTATTGACTAAACATTTTCTGGCATCAAGGAAACTGTGTTTAATTCTCTTAATATTTTTTCCCCTCGTGTCAGTCTGTCCACTGCTACTCTAGGATCCCTGTGGATCCTCCTCCTTCCCCTCCCCCCTTGATGAATTATGCTGATCCTTTTACCAACTGAATATGAGTGAATGTAATTCTCCCTCCTGTAACGTGCCCCTTGCACCAGATGAGTGTAATACCTGGGCTGGCCAGAGAGATGCCATTTTAGCATGACTCAAGACTCTACTTACTCTCAGTATCTTGCTTCAATTTTCCAGCCTTGGAGTGAATGATAATCTTAGGCTTGGATCCCCCATGTGGAATTGTGGTGCACTACTGCTTGTTACTAGGTTTTCCTGCTTTCCTATTTCATCATATGCACTTAACTGAGCCTTGGTCTACACTGTGGAGAGGGGGAGGAGGGATCGATCTAAGATACACAACTTTTAGCTACGTGTCTAGAGTAGCTGAAGTCGGCGTATTTAGATCGATTTACCGTGGCGTCTTCACAGCGCGGAGTCGACTGCTTACCTCTCCCTCGTTGCCCGTGCCTCTCGCCGCGATGGAGTACAAGAGTTGACGGGAGAGGGCTCGGGGATCGAATGAGTGCGTCTAGACTAGACACGCGCTAAATCGACCCCCGATAGATCGCTATCCGGCGGGTAGTGTAGACACACTAAGTGTATTCCTAATCAGTCCCTTCAGCGTGTTCCAAGTACTCCACTTGCACAAGATAATGGAGTTTAGATTTCATCAGAACATTATAGTTTGTAACTGAATGAAACTCTGAATATAATTAGAACTTAAGATCTGAACACGGCATAGTCTTTTTATTTGTAAAGTAACATGAGCATTTATAGTTCTGTAGAAATTATAACAGAAAAATAATGGTCTCTGGACCATTAAAATTTGCTTCAGAAACTGGCTGTAAATATATCTGTACTGATCAACACATAGTTTAAAAAATGTAATGAGAATCTTTTCTAATTGATTTTGTTTGCAAAATGTAAAATATTTCAGCAAATAGTAATTTGGAAAACCAACTTCAAATTTTTTTAAAAAATTAGTTACTAGTATGCTAGAATTAGTTACTTATTCTCCAAGGATGTTACTTCAAAATGACAAACATTTTATTTGTAGAAATCTTGATTCAAATCTACTTCACCACCATTGCTATGGCAAAATTACAGTCAGCAGAGGTATTCTGTAAAATAAAGAAACTAATCAATCCAGGCTGCATAATCTAAACACTGAACTCCAGCATTGACTGCTGTCAAGCTTTCATCATACTTTACTGAAAAGTTCAACTGAATATGAACTAATCAGGTTAGCAAACTCTACCTCTGGCTGGATTGCACTACTTGTACTACAATTATTGCTATCACTCTAGAAAGCCTCTCACCCTAAAGTTGATTCTTGAAACTTTTATAATTGTAAGAGACTAAGCATCCACCCACATCAGGTATATGTATTTTACTGATGAATGTGATCCAATTAAGACAAATAGTGTAAAAGGTATTTATCAGGTAAGAAATCCTCAGGCAACAGGAAGTTGTCCTGCAGTAGTGCATTGAGTAATATTCCATATAACGATTACTTGAGCCTCTGTAGTTAATTGACTTTCAGAAATGTCATGAGAACTTTCTTGCGAACAGTTTGGCTAAACTGCTGATTGCTTCACTATTGATAATTTGGTAATTTTATATCCTTGAAGTAGGTCAGTCTTGTTAGTATTTACGCTTGCCTTTGAATTGATCTTCCCGAATAAAACTTGTAACTGGATCCCTAAGCATTGCCATATGTAACCATTTCCTTTTGTCTTATTGTGAGAGCACTGACTAGACCTATTCCTGGCTGGAAACTTGTTGTAGGTGGCCTGTAAATAGAATTAACAATTCCATAGTATTCACTAATATGTTATGGAAGCCCCCACTATAAGGTGTATTGGCCAAGGTAAATGCTAGGCCACATGGTACTCAATCCTGTTGTGGCTAGCCAACTTCCATTCCCCTATTTATTCTTTTTCTGATGCCACTTGTGCATTATGCTGCTGTTGGAAGATCTGCTAAAATCCTGGGTGTCAAGAACCTATCCTATAAGAATTGACATTTTTTTTGTATGTTTGCAAAGTCACTGCTTTTATATCCCAAATAGTTTTATTTTTAAATTATCATTTTTATTCTATTAGTTTATTAAAAAACACTTTGCTCCTCCATAGGCAAGCTCCAGTGAAATCAAAATAATGAAATCCATGATTTCACTAATTTGGGGAATTTTGTATGGTTAAAACCAGTTAGCTGTGTCTCTAATTTATTGGAGGTGGATGCTGTGGGATATAAAATGGGGAGGGAGCTAGAAATGTTTGCAGTAGCTAAAGTACAGAATGTTCTCCTTTTGTTCAGTAGTCATTTGATATTTACTGCTAAAGGTGATGAAGTTTAATGAAGTACTGCTTACTGGGATGATAGCATAAACAATTTCTCATGCTTCTGTGCACCCCTCAGTCAATTAAATACTTTCTTGAATCTAAATATATGTCTGAAAGCTAATAAGACACCTAACACTATGATACCCTGTTACAGAAATGCAGAATTTGCTTGGTCCAGTTAGGGATGAAATGCAGGATAATGGACTAACTAGACCTAAGTGACACCAGTATTTAATGCTTTTTTGCCTGTCATAGAATCTCAGGGTTGGAAGGGACCTCAGGAGGTCATCTAGTCCAACCCCCTGCTCAAAGCAGGACCAACCCCAACTAAATCATCCCAGCCAGGGCTTTGTCAAGCCTGACCTTAAAAACCTCTAAGGAAGGAGATTCCACCACCTCCCTAGGTAACCCATTCCAGTGCTTGACCACCCTACTAGTGAAAAAGTTTTTCCTAATATCCAACCTAAACCTCCCCCTCTGCAACTTGAGACCATTACTCCTTGTTCTGTCTTCTTCTACCACTGAGAACAGTCTAGATCCATCCTCTTTGGAACCCCCTTTCAGGTAGTTGAAAGCAGCTATCAAATCCCCCCTCATTCTTCTCTTCTGCAGGCTAAACAATCCCAGTTCCCTCAGCTTCTCCTCATAAGTCATGTGCTCCAGCCCCCTAATCATTTTTGTTGCCCTCCGCTGGACTCTTTCCAATTTATCCAATTTATCCAATTTATCCTTCTTGTAGTGTGGGGCCCAAAACTGGACACAGTACTCCAAATGAGGCCTCACCAGTGCCGAATAGAGGGGAATAATCACGTCCCTCGATCTGCTGGAAATGCCCCTACTTATACAGCCCAAAATGCCGTTAGCCTTCTTGGCAACAAGGGCACACTGTTGACTCATATTCAGCTTTTCATCCACTGTAACCCCTAGGTCCTTTTCTGCAGAACCGCTGCCCAGCCATTCGGTCCCTAGTCTATAGCAGTGCATGGGATTCTTCTGTCCTAAGTGCAGGACTCTGCACTTGTCCTTGTTGAACCTCATCATATTTCTTTTGGCCCAATCCTCTAATTTGTCTAGGGTCCCTCTGTATCCTATCACTACCCTCCAGCGTATCAACCACTCCTCCCAGTTTAGTGTCATCTGCAAATTTGCTAAGGGTGCAGTCCACACCATCCTCCAGATCGTTGATGAAGATATTGAACAAAACCGTCCCCAGCACCGACCCTTGGGGCACTCCACCTGATACCGGCTGCTAACTAGACATGGAGCCATTGATCACTACCCGTTGAGCGCGACCATCCAGCCAGTTTTCTATTCACCTTACTGTCCATTCATCTAGCCCATACTTCTTTAACTTGCTGGCAAGAACACTGTGGGAGACTGTATCAAAAGCTTTGCTAAAGTCAAGAAACAGCATATCCACTGCTTTCCCCTCATCCACAGAGCCAGTTATCTCATCATAGAAGGCAATTAGGTTAGTCAGGCATGACTTGCCCTTGGTGAATCCATGCTGAGTGTTCCTGATCACTTTCCCCTCCTTTAAGTGGTTCAGAATTGATTCCTTGAGGACCTGTTCCATGATTTTTCCAGGGACTGAGGTGAGACTGATTGGCCTGTAGTTTCCCGGATCTTCCTTCTTCCCTTCTTTTAAAGATTGGCACTACATTAGCTTTTTTCCAGTCATCCGGGACCTCCCCCGATTGCCATGATTTGTCAAAGATAATGGCCAATGGCTCTGCAATCACATCGGCCAACTCCTTTAGCACCCTCAGATGCAGTGCATCCAGCCCCATGGACTTGTGCTCATCCAGCTTTTCTAAATAGTCCCGAACTACTTCTTTCTCCACAGAGGGCTGGTCACCTCCTTCCCATACCGTGCTGCGGAGTGCAGCCGCCTGGGAGCTGACCTTGTCTGTGAAGACAGAGGCAAAAAAAGCATTGAGTACGCTAGCTTTCTCCACATCCTCTGTCACTAGGTTCCCTCCCTCATTCAGCAAGGGGCCCACACTTTCCTTGACTTTCTTCTTGTTGCTCACATACCTGAAGAAACCCTTCTTGTTACTCCTAACATCTCTGGCTAGCTGCAACTCCAACTTTGTCATGTGTTATGGTGGTAAAGCATGAAAGAGAAGGGCTATATAAATTCCTTCCTCATATCTCCAGAACCTTTAGCTTTTGGTTTGAAGCAAGAGGGTGGATTACTCTTTTTAACATTTCCATCCTGAAAAGCCACAAGTATTACCTTTCTGTTTAATAACTAATTTGACTGTCTAGCGTTGTAAATTTTTTAATAGTTATACATCTTTGAAAATTTCTTAGTTGAAATGATCCCTTCTCTACTGCAAATCTTGATGCTAGTTTCTTAAAAATAGTTGGATAAGCTGTACTAAATATATATTTATATTTTATAGCAGTAGCTTAGAACAACATTGCAAAACTGTTTGTTCAGGATTGGTTATTTTCCTTGCTGGGAGACTGAAAGATTAGTTTTTCAGGAGAGCAGTCTTTATGCCTTAGTTGGCAAATGTTTGACAATTTCACAAGGATGACTTAGACTTACTAGACTGATTTTCCTTAGTTTGTGCTATGTACTTTTATAAAGTTTATAAATTCTTCAGGCCAGAAGAGGCCATTGTGATCATCTAGTCCAGCAGTTCTCAAACTATGGGTTGGGGCCCCATTTTAATGAGGTCGCCAGGGCTGACTTAGACTAGCTGGGGCCCAGGGCCGAAGCCTGAGAGCCCCATTGCCCGGGACTGAAGCTCAAGCCCTGTGTGGTTTGGGCTTTGACGCCCTCCCACCCGGGGCGGAGGGCCTCAGGCTTCAGTCCCCCGTCTTGGGGTTGTATAGTCATTTTTGTTGTCAGAAGGGGGTTGCGACGCAATGAAGTTTGAGAACCTCTGATCTAGTCTGATCTCCTTAAAACACAGGCCACAGAACTTCCCCAGAATAATTCCTAGAACATGTATCTTAAACTAACATTAGTTGGTATTTTTTGTCTGAAGCATCATGTTACATTCTGAGTTTAACAGTTAAAATTGTAGTGCACATAATCAACCTATTCGTGGAGCTGTATCAATGTCAGTTTCTCCCCTCTCCCCCCAAATTAGGGTGACCAGATGTCCCGATTTTATAGGGACAGTCCCGTTTTTTGGGTCTTTTTCTTATATGGTCTCCTGTCCCAATTTTTCACACTTGCTGTCTGGTCGCCCTACCCCAAATTAATCCAAATGTTAGTTTGATTACTTTCTCTAAGGGATCTTGAGTCTTTTGGTGACCTTGCAGGCCAAGTTGTCTGGATAACATAGCGTGGGGGAGGAACAACTCTCCAGGTTTCTTGCCTCCAAACTCTCGTGTATTTAGATGGCAAGAGGGGCAGCAGCGGTTTATTAGTTATAGATTAGGGAAAGTGATGGTGTATTTTTCTGTACTTTGAAGGGGGGTGTATTTATCCATCTCATTGAGTTGCAGCAATTATGTACAGTAGAACCTCAGAGTTATGAACACCTTGGGAATGGAGGTTGTAACTCTGAAATGTTCATAATTCTGAACAAATCGTTACGGTTGTTTTCAAAAGTTTACAACTGAACGTTGACTTAATACAGCGTTAACTTTACTATGCAGAAGAAAAATGCTGCTTTTTTTCCAGTAGTGTACTTTCAACACAGTACTGTACAGTGTTCGCTTTTTTTGGTCTCTGCTGCTGCCTGACTGGATTTCCATTTCCAAATGATGTGTGATTGACTGGTCAGTTCGTAACTCTGGTGTTCATAACTCTGAGGTTCTACTGTATGCCTTCCTTTGTCCTCTTCTCTTTATGTTCTTGGCTTCCTTCAGCAGTCATGTGGTATGTGAAGTTCATGACATACTATAAGATAGTTTTGAGGGGAAAAAATCCCATTAAGCAGAAATTGACATGCAGTCAAAAAAATCCCTGTGGCTATATACAGCTAGGTCTTTGTTACAGTTTTAGTTCCTCAGAGGTTTATGGCTAAATCAGGACTGATATTGTAAAGAATGGTTCATGTCTATTAACTTGCTATTCAACATATTAAAGAATCTGCCTTCAGAAAACTCTGTATTTCATGTTAAAAAAGGCATTGAGCACATGATGGGAAGTGACAAGCCAGACTTCCTTTTAAGCTTTTGCACATAAAAACTGGGTAACTGGATGCAGTATTCTGCAGGTGTATCTATTATGCCTTGAGTTGGAAATCTGGAAAAACTGAAACATATAAAACTGTTCTCTAAGTTCTTTCTTCTGAGATTTGTGTGGCAATGACTGAGTACATGTTTCTTGAACCATTTTGCACTCTGTGGTTTAGGGGGCTCCTGGGCTCGGTAACGCTTGTTGCTACTCCAGTAGCAGCCTGTGCTTTCTCCAATGGCTGACTGCCAAACAGGATGTTTGGAGAGGGCCTGGTTATATCCCTTTGGACTATAGTATGCCCTTTTTCCTATGTGCAGCAGTTCACTCTTTTGAAGCCTCACATACATACCATCAGTAAATACCTGTTGCCCCAATCTGCAGAAGTAAGATTTAGTTCTAAAATTTGGATATTTCAGCAAGTTCCTTTCAGAATTCAGAGTCCAATTCACTTAGCATAAGAGTTATGACCCGATACATCAATATGCTGTGATTTCAAGATGTGAAAATATAATATACCTCAGTTTAACATTCAGATAGTTATCCTTCTGGAAAAAAAAGCCCATTTTTTCAAATATTTATTTAGGTGGATAGGGTTCTACTGTAATCCCAAATACTGTATCAGTGTATTGATACATGCTTTCTCAGTTTAATTAAGTTAAGGATTGCCTCAGGGTGTTTAGCAAGAAAGGACCTCTGTCCTAAATTGTATGAGACAGTAGATGCTCACGGACAAGAATATAGCTGTGCTGTTTCAGCTGTGTTGCTAAAAGGTGCACAGTGTAGTGGCTTTTTGTCAGCAGGAGAGAGCTCTCCTACTGACCCCCCCCCCCCCCCCCCAAAAAAAAAATTCAACCCCCAACGAGCGGCGGTCGCCTTGTTGGCAAGAGAGCTCTCCTGCTGACAAAAGTGCTGTTCACATGGGTGCTTTTCATTGGTAAAACTTTTGTTCAGAGATTTGTGGTCCCCCCCCCCCCCCCCCACACTCCTGATTGAGAAAAGTTTTACCGACGAAAGTCCAGTGTAGACAAAGCCTAAGGTTTGTTGTTGGCCATGGGCATTGCCGATATATCCAGTCCTACCTTTTGGCCTTTCTGCTGTGCTGAGAGTATTTTTAAAAGGTATTAGTAATAGTAGCATTATACTTGATAGAGAGGTATTTTGATATACCCTTACTTAAATGACTGACTGATTTGAGGAGGATTGCCCATCATATCTCAGAAGCTGCTACACCATCAACCTCTTTCAAGACTTGGGTCTAAAAATCATCACTCAGTAGTACATCGTAATACTATTAATTGGAGCATTCGTAGACTCCACAAATGCTATAGCATTCCTTCTAAAGGACAGATATAAGAACCTCTCATCACTGAACTCACAAATACAGTCACAGCCCACCACCACAGCAAGGACATGCTTGGCCTTATTGGGGCATTTAGCATCTTGTGCCCTTGTGATGCTGAATGCTAGACTACACCTTTGATGCATGCATGTCTGGCTGAGGTCAGCATACACCCCAAGCAAACACCCCCTGGATATGACTCTTACAGTGTCCTAGTTTAGTCTTCTTGCCTCTATCATTGTGAAAAGACCCAGGAAACTTTTGCAAGGGTGTTCTCTTCATACCTCCTCCCACCTGTGTCAAACAGTCAGATTGTGGAACTGGTCAATAAGACATCACATTTCCTTTTCAGCTGTCTACTTACTTGACCTGCAGAACTCCCTCACAGACAATCTGAGAAGACACTTCTCGTTTAATCATGAATGCAAGATCAAGGACTGCATTTGTCATCACTTTCTCAAGGAATGGGCCACTGCCTTATAGACTTGCTTTGAACTTGACACAACAAGAAGTGCCAAGCTTTTTACTCCAGAGGAGGTTTGAGCCCAGGTTCCCTGATAGATGCTTTTCTGAATCTGTGGACAAGGGATATTTTGTGTCATTCTCCCCATTCTTCTAGTTCTTCTACTTCTCAAGGTCAGACAAAAGTCTGCCAAACAGATATGGATAGTTCTGGCGTGGCTGAGGCAGTTTTGGTTCCTAGATGTCCTAAGGCTGTCCAAGGTCCAACCCAATACCATATCCCTTGTACTGGATCTGCTAGCACAGTCCAGAAGGAAGATGCTGTACCCAGACCTTTCTCTCTCCACATCACAAAGTGGCTGCTAGATGTGTATCTAATCTAGAATGTTCCTGCTCTTCTCAAGTTAGGGATATTTTGGTCAATAACAGGAAAGATTCCACCAGACATACTTGTGACATGGATCAGATCCTCCAACAGGTCTTGCTCATGGCCATTCCTGCCTCATGAAGTGCCTATACCAATAATCTCGGAGTACCTGTTAACTGAAATGATCTAATATCTCTCCATGATCAGTGAGAATTCACATGATGGCAATCAACAGGCTGAGATTGCCAATCTGTCTTCACTCATCAGACAGTTCTGAGATTCAAAGGGTTTGATAAGAGTTTTTCCAGCTTTTAAGGACCACTTTTCCTTTTGGGAACCTTAATCTAGTCCTTTCTGTGCTTATGGGGCCTCCATTCGGACCTATGTCATTAGGCTTCCTTCTACATCTTTCCATTTTTAGCAGCCATCAGCTCTGCAAGGCAAGTAGGAGAAATTCAGGCCTTAGTGGCAGCCCTTCACCTCCGTACAAAGTTTTTACCTAATGTGGTCACAGAATTCCATTGAAATCAGCAAATACACTTATGTGTATTCTTTCCTAAGCCTTGTATGTCTAAGATGGAAGTGGCCCACCACAGTTGTGATGTCAGAAGAGCCCTGGCATTTTATTTATGAAGAACAAAACCATTCCTTTTTTTCCAAGGCTCTTTGTAGCTGTAGCTGACAGAATGAAATGCAAGGACATATCTTCATAACTCCTTCACATATTCAAAAATACATTTCAATAATTTTGACATAGCAAAGATACCCACCTGCAGGGATGAAGGCTCATTTCAGACAACCTCATTAGCTCCCTTGAACAGTGTCTCAATCCTAGACTTCTGTAAGGCGGCCACCTGGAGCTCTTCATACATTTACCAAGCACTACATCTTACAGAAGCCTTCAGGTCAGGTGCTTGTTTTGGTAATGCTGTTCTCCAGTCCCTTCTTTCATAGACTCCAAGCTCCTGTCTCCAATGTTATGGTCCACTTCTTGGAGTCAGCAGTAGTGAAATGTTCATATTATCTCCCAATAGCGGGGTGGGAGGAATCCCCTGGAAGCATGATGCTTGAATTGTCCAAATTTATCCAATAGTGGGGTGGGTGTCTCACAGCAGTATCCCCTGTTCACTTTTGTACACAAAAATGTCTTTGTAAACCACTTTTTTTGGTGGTAGTTAATATAGGAAACAATATTTTAAAACATTTTCATAGATTTTTCAAATCTGTTCTACATTTTGTCCCTCCAAAAATTACTTCTGGATGACTTAAAGCTCTCTATACCTTCCCCTATCCCTCCAACAACAATAAAACTTGAGATAGGGAGTGGTGTGACTAGCAGGAATTGTGCCATGAGAAGCAGAATGATATTTCCTTCAGGGTGGACCTATCATGTTATGCTACTCAGATTTGAATGGTCTTATTTACACTGAGAGACAGTAGATTGAGTATTTACATTGAGAGACATTGCAGACAGAAGACTCCAATTTTTTTTCATTTATGGCTAACAGTAGAAGCTGCCCTGAACTGGCAGTGGCAGCTGCTGTGGTTTTTAAGGAAGCTTTTTAAATGGCATGTGAATATATTCTAGTTTTTAATTATTGCAAAAGTGACTTTATTTAATTAGCGCAAGTAACACTATGTATTCTATAAATATGCCACATGATTAAAGGCGTTATTGACAACTTGTCAAATTAGGCATATACCTTTATTAGTTGGCAAAATCATTTTGGATTGCTTGCACTTCTGAGCATTTTGAAAAACTGTTCTTTAATCTGTTATAGTAGTGCTTGATTATTTTCAATCTCATACTGTTTGTTGGAAAATCCATCCTGTGATTCAAGAAATTCGTTAACTGGGAAGAAGCAAATGCTTAAGTATGACCGACTGTATTTTTTTCTAATAGTTTATCGGTCTAGTTTGGAAACTTTATCTGAAGCGCCAGTGGATTTATGTAAACAGTGTGCATGTTCTTACTATATAAGGGACAACCTTTATATATATATATATATATATATATATATATATATATATATATATATATATATATATATATATATATATATATATATATATATATATATATATATATATATCCTTCATAATTGTGCAGAAATGTGTTCTGCAAATGTATCTGATTTATCTTAGACTTCACACCACTATTTTTCTACAAAAATATTTCTACTCCGTAAGCATGTCTCATGCTTTATGGCAATACTGTTTTATTGCTTTATGGCAATATTGCTTTATGGCAATAGCTTCTGCAGTCTCTACCCCTAAATTTACTCAAGTGTACTGCTGATGTGATCAGCTAAATATTAATGTTATACAAAAGCCTCATTATAAGGCACAATATTAATGTTGTGCATAGTAGTTTACTGGCATAAAAGATCAGCTCCCGGTCTGAGGAATTTACCACTGAAATTGAGCAAGTCCTTAATTGTCTAGGAGGCCTAGGGACTATGGTTATTGGTACTCTAGCAATATCTAAATATGGATACCTCAGGTGATAAGAAATTGGTGGATTAAGTCGGGGAGGAGACAACACTTCTATTTTTTATTGTCGAAATAAAGTTTATTGAATTGAAGGAAAGAGAAGGTAATTGTGTTGTAGAGGAGAATGTTTATTAGTGAAATCTGTGTAATCCTCCATCTGCCGCCTCTCCCTCGTCTAGTCCCCCATATTGAGTAAATGCCTTAGATAAAATTATAAAGGGTATTGTATCAGAAAGTGGTACACATGTTCTTATTCCATGGTGAAACGGCAAACTCACTACTTTGTATTAAACTAAATTTTAAAAGTTAATGATTTTCTGTAGGGACTGCATCAGTATAATGGAAATCTCAACGGAACAGTCATACAAAAGCAAATGTGAGAACACTTTCCCGAATCAATTCAGTTTGTGTTCCCATCTCCATTATTTAAGATATTTGTCGCTAGAGTAAGAGTTCTCAGACGGCCCTTGCTTCTCCTATTGCCCAGTCTTGCAATGGTGTAGGAGACTCAGCATAATGTGAGCAGGCTATTTTATACTAGAGGTTTTAGTCTTATCAGTAGAAAGCAAATGTTTGATATGAAGAATTACCACTGAAAATCTTGAATTCATGGTATTAATTTACATTGCAGATGAAGTGTCTTTCAGTAACATTTATGAATAAGTTATGTATGTTCTACATTAAAATTTTAATGTGGAAGATATTTAACTCCTTGGCACACAAAGTTGCATTTTCCAGGTGAAATGTCTACAGGCAGCAACAGACATTCAAGGAATTGCAATACCAAAAAAAGACTAACACTAGTGTTGTTATTCCTTGATATGCTTGTCACTCTGATTATTGCATCATACTCATAGTCCATGACTCTAATCAAACATGGAAAAGTCAGTTTTAAAAATTGTTATGCTAATATGAATAATTTAAGGAGTACAGATTAGTTCTGGGGCAGTGGACACAAAGCTAGCCTTTTAGCAGAGTTGGGATGAGATTTTTAGTGGTAAAGGGGAGCAACAAGAGTTTTAAAGTTGGTAAAATACCTATAAGGACAGATTGGTCTGAAATTGAATATAAAAATTTGACACCTTGGATGTATTTCATGCGATAAGAGGTATGAAATGTCTAGAGTTCATTTGATAGTGGTAAAGTATCTGAAGGGGGAAACCAGTGTGGCTCTGCTCCCAAATGCTCCTCAGTAAGTTGAAAGAATAATAATAAAAAAAAAATTTGGGGGTGATTATTTTTTTTTTGTACTTTTGACAGCATGCCAATGAATTTGAAAGCACTGAAGTGTTAGGAGATGCTAAGTTAATGATAAACATGTCAGCATTTGGATTTATTTTGAGTATCTACTGCTTGGGCCCAAAAGAGCTGAGTTGGTGAATTTAGTCTTTAAGTCATACAGAGTTTGAGTTTTAAGTTTCTTACTCTGAAGGACTAGGTCAAACAATGATAATCAGGGGCAGTCTCATTCTCAGAATCTTTGCAGACCCAGCAGTTAATCAGAAACCCCATCAGTCAATCTTTAGAATGAGTTACTTTCGGAATGCAAGTGTAAGAAATCCAGGACCATTCCTCTAAATGCTGATATGAAGGTGGATGTATATATGATAGTCATGACTAATCTTAAACCAGTACAAGGAATATTTCCTTAGCAAGTAAGGGAATGGGAACTGTCTTGAATGAATGAAAAACAAAAGGAAAGGTCATATTTGGAAAGTAAAATTGGTAGAAATTTTGGATTGTAATAATCTTAGTCTAAAGTATTATATATAAACTAACAATTTTTAGTTCAAATATATACTTCAGCAGATTTGCAATAGTCTTTGGTTATCAATACCCATATTCTTGATGATTTGTAAATAGACTGGCATTACAGCACTCCTAATCATTTTACAAGAAGCTGTTTGTTTTTTTTAAAAGCAGTCTAAAGAAAAAAAAAATTAAAGGTGAGGATTTGATTCCTGCTCTTTCCTCCCCAATTTTAGTCTTTATAATGTATTGTTTAGTAATCTCGATTACAAGGTTTATTCTTAGATAAGGAATCTGACACCTTAAATTACAAAAGTATTGGACAACTTTGCAGTTCTAAGATTGAGGGCTTTTTTTCTTTTAATTTATTTGAATGAAAAGAAATACAGTAGAACCTCATTATGAACATCAGAGTTACGAACTGACCAGTCAACCACGTACCTCATTTGGAACTGGAAGTACTCAATCAGGCGGCAGCAGAGACCAATTGAAAAAAAGCAAACAGTACTGCATTAAATGTAAACTACTAAAAAAAGAAAAGCAGCATTTTTCTTCTGCATAGTAAAGTTTCAAAGCTGTATTAAGTCAGTGTTCAGTTGTAAACTTTTGAAAGAATAACCATAACATTTTGTTCAGAGTTACGAATATTTAAGTTACAACCAACGTCCATTCCCAAGGTGTCCGTAACTCTGAGGTTCTACTGTACTACAAGTTGGGATGCTAAATCAGGTCACTCATTCTAAAGTGCAGAGAATCCAGCGACTGTAAAGACAATGGGAATTACTGAGTGCTCTACATCTATGAACCTCAGGGGGCTTATTTAGGATCCTAATTTTAATCCCTGGTTGGGATTTTAGACGAAGGTTTTCAAAGAGGCTAGGAGGACAAGGAAGTAAATGGCTTCACTGTGCACTTTAAAAGTTGGGAGAAATATAGGAGTTTGAGAGACTAGTTTTTAAATCCTGTCACACTTTTCCATGCATTTTTACAGAAGCACATGCTCTGTACATTTAGAAAGTGTTCTTAAAATAAGTATCAACTTTGTGTATTCTTGAAAATTATATTGAACTGCACCTAGAAATATGTGCATCAGGTGTTTTTTCCTGATATGTGGGGAAATTAAAAGAGCAGTCTTTAACTCTCATGTCTTAATATTTAGATCTGTTTCATGCTGCTGCCTCATCATTTGTCTTTGTGCATAAAACATTCTAATATCTAATAATGGAAAATCTTCAGAATAATTTGAACATGCAGAATTTAATAGTTAAACATTTGTAGTTGTATTTGTTTTCAAGGATGATATCAAAATCTTACTGTTTACTACTGACATTTCTTACGATAGTTCAAGACAGTTGCCTGTACAGAACAATTAAAAGACAGCGCTTGTCTTCACTATGGCGCTAAATCCATGCCATTGCACTAATGCAGTGGTGCTGACTTAGTGCGTCTGGTGCAGATGTGTTACGTCAACGGGAGAGCACTCTCCTGTCAATGTAATTATTTCACCTCAGTGAGAGGTGGAAGCTATATATGCAGGACAGCATCTCCTGCCAACATAGCACCGTATAGACCAGGGGTCTCAAACACTCGGGCCGCATGTGGCCCGCAGAATTATTTGCTGCAGCCCACCAAGCTCCCCACGCCCCCCCCCCCCCCACAGGAGTTATTTCCTGTGGCCGCCAATCTCCCCTCACCTATCGCCCTCCCTCCCCCCAGCGCACCATGTCCCTGCTCCTCTGCCTACCTCCAGGCGCTTCCCGCCACCAAACATCTGTTTGACGGCACTTGGTGCTTTCCAGGAGGGAGCGGGGAGGAGCGGGGAGCTGCATGCTTGGGGGAGGAGGCAGAGAAGAGGCGGGGCAGGGGCGGGGATTTGGGGAAGGGGTTGGAATAGGGGCGGGGGGGTTGGGAGTTGGGGTGAGGACTTTGGGGAAGGTTGGAATGGGGGCGGGGAAGGGGTGGGAAGAGGCGGGGCAGGGGCGAGGCCTCATGGAAGGGATGGAGTGGGGGCGGGGCTGGGGGAAGCGGGGGGTGGGGATTTTGTACCTTTATATGAAAAGATGTCAATGATGCAGCCCTCGTGCTTAAGTTGATGTAATTTACGTCGCTCAGGGGGGTGGTTTTTTCACATCCCTGAGCGACACAATTTACATCGATTTAAGTGGTGATGTAGACAAGGCCACAGTAAAATTATGCATTTTATGATTTATCACTACCTGGTGACCAATAACAATTTATAATTCTCTGTAGTGGTATTAAACTTTTACTTGCATTTTGAATGAGAGAGGTGTTTAGAAGATATTCCACAGAAAAAATAATCTGTATTTGAAGTACAGTATATGATTATATTTCATTTAAAAGTCACTTATTTCTGTGCAAATTGCTTCATAGCATTTGACTCCAATGAGTTTCTTTAGAGGCATCTGTGCCTGTGACAAGAATCGGGTGCAGTAAAAATGTTGACGTTTTATTTAGCCAGATGAGGGTACTTTATCTTTACATTTCTAGAGTTTGTGTATCATAAGGCTACAGCAGGCATATTCTGATGACTTCCTGATTACTGTCTTGTCTGGACAGAATAGACAGCTATGGAGTGATGTTCTGTTTTTGCAAGTATTTAATGTGATGAACTTTTTTTCTTTCTTTTTGCTACTCTTTTATTTTCTGTTTACACTATTGGCCTCATTGCAGGAGAGTATATATTACAAGGATTTGCAGCAAAATCCATCAACGCAGGGCTGCCCTCTGCAAAATGGCATACACAGCGTATGGCATTTGTGGATTAAATCTGAAACTGCATTTATTATCTTTAGACTGTTTTATAATACATGAATGGCCAACATAGCTGCTCTGGGATGAGAAATTTCCAGGCGAGTGGAAGGTAAATGCTGTCTCATGTTGTGCTTGTTTATGTTGTTTATACAGCAGTAGTATGACAAATCTTAACTTCTTGGGGAAAATGCAGTATTTTTATTTTAAAACTAATAAATCCAGCAGTTACAGCCATTCCGCTGTTGCATATTTTTCCATGTCCTCAGTTCTGATGCAAGACTAACATCATTGACACCATTTTTTGGTTTGAAATTACCTAGCAGTGTTGTAGGTATCACACACTTGCCAGGAGTGTGTTTAGGAGTTTACTTTGACGTTTTCAAAGTGTCTGTCTGTGTGGTTCTAAATTGTAAAACCTACGTTATTGTGGAAGATCTTAAGCATAAGCAAAGCCTTCTTCTCTTAGCAGTAGATTCAAAAGAAGCACCTGAGCTATGGGAGGAGGCAACACATAATCTAACCCTCCCTTCAAATAATAGAGGACTCTATAGATTGTAAGGCTGTTCTTGTGCATCATAAGTGTTGGAATTATTTGCCATGTCTGAGGTAAATATACTTTATTATTGCATGTGTATTTTTGTTCAAATTGATATACTGTTCGGGGTTATGGTAGTGGTAAAGCTAGAGTTCTAGTCTATTTTTATTGGGGGGAGGGGATGGTTCCAATACAACTTTTAATTCTGCAAATAAACTTGGCTGAGAACTCAATATTTTAAAATGTCAAACTAAAGTGAGACATTGAATTGCTGAAGCGATTGCTAGTAGGATATAGGCATTTCTAGGGAAGGCAGTTCAAATATGGGGTCTAGTTTTTATTGACTGAAAGGTTAACTGTATGAAGGTGTGTGTTCAGCTGTGAGTGGATAGCTATGACCCTCAAACCATTGCTGCAGCAGGCACTACTAGTACTGTACTCTTTTTGGCAACCTCAACTGAGAGTCCAAGAGATTAATCTGACTGGACACTGAGGGACCTATGTGGCATGTCTCTGTTTGGAGAGGTAGAAAAGTTCCAATACCTGTGGTGTTAATCTGACACTTCACTTCATGAGCACTACATAAATGAATCAAAAGTTGACAGCCTTTTCCTCACTCGGAGTCAGGGCCCCATTTGCATGAGTTCTGAAATGTATTCCTTGCTCTAGAATCTAAGCTGTGCTTTATTTTTTAAAAAAATCTAGCCCTCTTCTTTTTGAAAATCTTGAGTTAGCCAGCAGTAATGGTTATATTCTATCTGAGTCTACAGGTGGATTGACACAGTTTTGAATGGTGCTGCCATAATATTTCCACTGTACCATCCCATCGATGTCCTACCTTGCTCATCAGTTGGTCTTCTGCTCTATTTTGGACTAATTGGGTCTCTTTTGATATAAAGATGGAGTTAATTTCAGTATGTGATCAGGCTAATACCTGTTTTCCATTGGGAAAATTAATTTGTTTTTGAATACTTCATAACTCATTGACATTCTCATTTTCAGTGCAACAAATAAAATGGAAAACATCACATGTTAATATTTGTAAGTTCATAGAATCATATAATCATAGAATCTCAGGGTTGGAAGGGACCTTAGGAGGTCATCTAGTCCAACCCCCTGCTCAAAGCAGGACCAATCCCCAATTTTTGCCCCAGATCCCTAAATGGCCCCCTCAAGGATTGAACTCACAACCCTGGGTTTAGCAGGCCAGTGCTCAAACCACTGAGCTATCCCTCCCCCCATGTCTCCTCTCAGCACTGCCGTATAAGTACTGTGCGCTAACCCATTGTGCCACTGGAGCCCTTGAAGTATAACAGTAATAGCATATTTATAATGTTCCATTCTAAAGACAGTGTGTTTCTTTGTGTGTGTATATGTGCATGCCCTTGTGTGTATATGTAGCTGACCATTTTAAGAAAGGATAAATAGTTAGCAAAATATGTCTTGAGTTTACTTGGCCACTTACTAATATCTAGCAGCCTGCATCTGGGGATTCTCAACTGAAAATCAGAGAAACCAAGTTAGCCTTAATTATTGACTGAAGTATTTTCTAGTTGACTTTGGTTCATGTGAACCTCTTTCTGATCAGTGTCTTCAAAAATGTTAAGAGCTTATTGAGAAATAACTGGAAAAATAAGGTAGCATTTCTAACCAGTGGGCTGTATAGTCCTATTTTTTTTTGTAAACTATTACTCTTAAAAATAAAGTTCATCATGCTATTCTAGTTCATACTGAGGATTATAACCTTTTTGACATGGGAGAAAAATTGCCCCTCCCCCCCCCCCAAATCATCCCACCAATTCAGTTGAATCAATATTCGAATTTGTTAGTTTTTTCCACTTCACAACTCTATGTTCTGAACTGATTGTTGCAATCATTTTGATTATGCTTACTTTCAGTAGGTTTTACTAAAATGTGGTAAAAATGTGTCCGGGGAGCAGCAGCTTTGCCTACATGTAGACCTTGTTGGTGTTAGCATATATTGAGTTAAATTGGGGACAGCCCCAACCAAAGGTAAGACGAGGGTGTTGAGTTTGCTGCAGGATTACACGCTAAATCTGATGATGTATCTTTCCTTTATTTGGTTCTTATAGTTAAACAGTAGTTCATGAAGAGCGGGAGAGAATACCTGATTACTAGAAAATGGCAAATATAGTACTTACATATAAAAAAAAGGAATAAAGGCAGTCCAGGAATTGATAGACCAGTCAGCTTAACTGTGGTATCCAGAAAGATAATGGATTAAATCAATCAGTTTGTAAAATCTTGAAGAAAATAAGGTGATATTAGCAGACAACATGGATTTGTCAAGAATGTATCAAACCAACCTAATATTCTTCACTGACAGGGTGACAAGCCTGGAGGATGTGGACAGTAGATGTGATCTATCTTCACTTGAGTAAGGATTTTGATACTGTTTCCTGTGACCTCAGAAAGAAACGAGAGAAATATAGCCTAGACAAACTTACTGTAAGGTAGGGGCACAACTGGTTGGAAAACTGTAGTTGGAGTAGTTATCAGTGGTTCACAATCAAACTGGAACGGCACATTGAGTGGATCCTGCAGGCATCTTTCATGGGTCCAGTTCTATTCAGTATCTTCATAAATGATTTGGGATAATGGCATAGAGAATACATGTATAAGGTTTGCAGGTGTTACCAAGGCGGGGGTGTGTGTGTGTGTGTGTGTGTGTGTGTGTGTGTGTGTGTGTGTGTGTGTGTGTGTGTTTGCACACACTTTGGAGTATGGGACTAGAATTCAAAATGATCATGATAGGGTGAAATTCCATAATGACAAATGCAGAGTACTATGTTTAGGAAGGAATAGTCAGTTGCACAAATACAAAATGTGAAATTACTGCCTCGGAAGGAGTACAGTGGAATCTCAGAATTACAAATACCTCGGGAATGGAGGTTGTTCGTAACTTTGAAATGGTCATAATTCTTAACAAAACATTATGGTGGTTTTTTCAGAAGTTTTACAACTGAACATTGACTTAATACAGCTTTGAAACTTTACTATGCAGAAGAAAAATGCTCTTCTAGCTCTGTCAATCTGTTTTTTAACTTCAGCAGGTGGGCATTGTAGTTTTAAGAATGCCTGATAGAGATCTTGTAGGTGTTTGTCTCTGTCTGAGGGATTGGAGCAAATGCGGTTGTATTTTAGAGCTTGGCTGTAGACAATGGATCGTGTGGTGGGTCCTGGATGGAAGCTGGAGGCATGTAGGTAAGTATAGCGGTCAGTACGTTTCCGGTATAGGGTGGTGGTTATGTGACCATCGCTTATTAGCACAGTAGTCCCCCCCCCCCCCCCCCCCCCCCCCCCCCCCCCCGCTGATAATGGTTCCTCTTAATTAGCCTCTTACAGTTGGTATAGGTACTTCCACCTTTTTCATGTTTCTCTGAATGTATAAATATCTTCTTACTGTATGTTCCATTCTATGCATCCAATGAATTGGACTGTAGCTCGCGAAAGCTTATGCTGAAATAAATTTGTTAGTCTCTAAGGTGCCACAAATACTCCTGTTCTTTTAGTTTAATTTAGAAAACAGTTGATTTAATTTCATGGCAAAAAATTGAATCTGAGATTTAGAGGGGTGGTAATGTATTCCCTGATTTTTTAAAAAAAGTAAAACATAAGTAGAACTCGCCACACTTAATGAATTGTTTTACTTGAATTAGAGGAAATTGGACAAATGCTGTTTGCCACAGACAAGTTATGAACTGCTTTTAAGGTTTTTGGGTCATATGTTCTGGTAAGTTTCCATTCTGATAAACTAGCACTGTGTAGTTATGCAGACATGTGGTGATGGTGTTCAAGCCTGAGGATATGTTTCAGTAAAACAGTGCAAATAATTGTCTGCACACAGTCAGATGAACCAAAAAAAAAAAAAAAAAAAAGGAAAAATCAATATTTCTCAGTGGTTCAGATTTACTTATTGGAGTTAATGATTTTAGATTTGATTTTCAGCTGAGTTTGTTTGGAAGTAGGGCATCACTGAGATAAAGCATCAGGCTGTTTTAAATTATATACGGAGCATGCTCATATCAAGTACCTACTCTTAGGATTGCAGTTTGTCTCAGGTCTCTGTTAGTAGAGCTGTCACTGAATTGAAGAGGAAGAGAGTGTAGCATGCCCTTTTTATCATATCCAAGAACATATGATTTATCTTTTGAAACTGGAGGCTGAAGATGGAGATAAGCCTCACTGTTAAGGTATCAGCGTTCAACTACAGGTTGTTTTTGGTGAGTTAATGTTGGTCTCTTTTCAGATTATTTTAAGAGGTATCGCTGACAAAGCCGGGTGTAGTGTTCGCACACACACACCCCTCATTTGTCATGCCATATACATTTTTAATGTATTAAAACTGAAACTGTATATAGGCAATAATAAAGAAATTTTAGCTGTTGCGATGTGTGGATGTTCATGGAAGAATTTTCATTAAGTGAAAGATTAATGTTTTCTAAAAAAGAATGCTAGTTAATATTTGGGTCAGAAAAGTCCATAAACTGTGGGATATATATTTTTTCTATAACCTGCAGTTTACTCCTGGTAGAATTCTGCAACAAAAAATTTCTGCGCACAATATTTTAAAATTCTGAATATTGTATTTGTCAAAATAACACAATATAATCACACCAGTTTTCAATTATTTTTGGTCATTTATTTCAAAATACCTGTCAGCAAGTATGTTGGTAACAATACAGACGATGACAAATAGATTCCTTACTAGACATATTAATACAGAACTCTGAGTAGTAATTCATTTAAACTACAACACAGAACCGTATTTCCCACACCCCTCAGAAGCAGTGCAAAGGCTTGGGGGAGTCAGGGATAATGGAGGGAAGTAAATTGCTATGAAGGAGCCTGGGTGTGGAACAGATTTGGGGGCGGGGAGATTGTTAGGGAGCTCCCCCATGCAGACCCTGGCTGACCCCTAGCCTCTCCCATTCAGTGAAGCACATCTGCCTCTGTCCCCATGTTTCTGTGTCCTCACCCAGCCACTCCCCGTCCCTATGTAGCTCTGCACCACCTCCCCCTGTGTGTCTGCATCTCCCTCCCCCAAGGCCCTGTGCCCCCACTCCCATTCAGCCCCTTCCCCAGTCTGTCCTCCCGTCTGACCCACCCTCCCCAGCACCCCATAGCCGGTCTCCTGACCTGGCCCTCGCTGGGGGAGCTGCAACTTTGTTCTTTTGCCACAACGCCCTCTGGTGGGCAAAATGCGGAATGGCAGCAGTTATTTTCTGCTGGGAGCTGCTGCTGTTCTTGTGCCACAGCACTCTCTGGTGTGCAAAAGACAGAACTGCAGCAACATTTTGGTAGAAGCTTTTTTCTGCGCAAAAAATTAGAAATTTTTGGAGCTCATTAAATGTGTGCATGCAGTGGCGTAGAATTCCCCCAGGAGTAGCAGTTGCTAACCTGTACTAAGTAATAATCAGTGCTGCCATAAAGTATGGTGATCGATTCCTTTTTCATGCTCTAAACATGCCACAGTTAAACATTGTGATTATCTGTTTGGTGATATATATTGCATCACTGGGTTAGGATTTGGGCATCAGCTAGAAGGGTGGAGGAGTTTTATGGCAAAAGCATGTCCTCCCTTTATATTGTTTGACCAGGAGAAGGTACTCCTAGGAATAAACTTGTCTAATGTATTCTTTAACTTCTTTTGAATGAAGAGATGTTTCTGGCTAATTCCCTTTCCTGAGCAGAGTTCTTTGGTGCTGGATATAAAGGATAACAGTCTTACAGAAAGGATGCACTCTGCAATCTTTTAGTTTCCTGGCCAGTTTGCTTTAGCATTTAGTCGTATATTCAGTGCAGTAGTATATTTCTGAATGCCATGGTTTTCTCTGAATGAGGGGATTGCTGTGCCTGGAGGTATAATCCGGGGACGCAGAACATCTGAACTGCCCATATCTTGGGCTCTCAACCCTATTGTTAGATTACTGAATGTTAATTTTATGAAATGGTCTGTGCAGTTTCTCTTTTTGAGACTGTAGTTATGTGGGCTATTGCAACAATTGCCTATGGAGATCTAATCTAGTAAGAGAATGGGCTTTAAAGACATTCTGGACATCATGAGCGAATGGTTAGTGTTCAAACTAGAAGGATGGGTTTTTAGGCTGTATATGGAGGTATGATGGATGGAATTTGAGAGGAGTTGTATGGCTTTTTTGTTTTTGGTAGCATTGAGAACGTACTCAGTCCTGTGACTGGCAATATAAAAAAGCATTTCACCTTACTACTAAAATGTAGATTGGTTTGCGAAGGGTGAAAAAAGTTAATGGATTTTTCCCTGTGGAGAGAGGATTGCTGACTTATTCAGTGCTGTTTTCAATAGGAAAGCTATACTTTGAAAAGTGCAGCAAAATTTGAATGACCATACTGCACTGTTCAGAGTTGCAGTACTTCAAAATCTGTTTCATAAATGATACTGTCGATTTATATGAATATATTGTCCAAGAGAAGGTGCTGTAATAATTTAATGTTTTTAGCAATACTTCAGTCTTCTGGCATGCAGCTTGATATGGAATAGAAAAGGCCTGTAAAGTCTCATCTGGACTGTATCTCTAGGGTAATAGCTAAACACCTCTATCCTACAGCACAGATACGTCTCTGAATAGCCAGCAGTTATGTGGAGCATAAAACAAAAAGCAAAACATGGAAAATGAGTTGTCTATTTGTGTTTTATGTGAATTATAATTTTTAAATACAAATGGTACATTTAAGCTGCCTATCAGCTTTTGAGTGACTGAAATCCTTTGGACTGCAAAGGCTCATTCTTTTCCATAGAAGTAGATTTATAAATGAGAACATTTACTACTAGCACACTTAGAAAGCTGTGACAATTTTAAACTGTAGGTTATTTCGAAGAAACCTTGTTAGCATTCTGTTTCAAACCTTCCTGACCCATTTTAAACAATTTGCTAGAATCTGATGCTTACAATGGGGAAATATGTCATATTTGAGTTAGTCTTCTCACACGGTGTGTGGGGGAGGTGAAGGGTGGAACTTACTTTTTCACTACTGGGAGGTGAATTTAATATTTAATTTTTCAGAAAAAAAAAACCACAGGAAAAAACCCTCTACTGCACAACACTACTTGGTACTGAATTGGCTGTAGTATCACTAATGTTTTTGATACAAATA
Source organism: Macrochelys suwanniensis (assembly GCA_033296515.1). NCBI lineage: Eukaryota > Metazoa > Chordata > Testudines > Chelydridae > Macrochelys > Macrochelys suwanniensis. The sequence goes on along the minus strand of CM065775.1, from coordinate 231,544,298 downwards.
AAAATATCATCATAAAAAAGGGTAAATTATTACATAACTCCTTTCTATAGGGAATTGGAAGGACAATGATTTGATTTTTTTTTTAAAGCAGCCACATGCTGCATTATAACTGAGTTATTCCTACTCCTGGAGGAATTCTGCACCAAAAAATTAAAAATTCTGCGCACAATATTTGAAAATTCTGCAAAATTCTGCATATTTTATTTTTCAAAATAATATAATCATGCCCGTTTCCATTATTTTGGTAATTTATTTCTAAATATCTGTCAGCAAGTATGTCTGTAACAATACAGACAAAAATAAGTTTTTTTTTTGGGGGGGACACAAATTCCTTATTAGGCATATTAATACAGAATGTTGCGTAATTTGTTTAAATTACAATACAGAACTGTATCTCCTTCAGCTGTCAGAAGCAGGGCAAATGTTTGCGGGAGTCAGGGGTAATAGAGGAGTTGAGGGAGAGGGAAGGAGCCTAGGAGTGAAGCTGGAGGGTGTTGGGTGTGGGTGAGAGAAGGTTTTTTGGGCAGGGAGGGGGGATTGTTAAGGAGTTGGGAAGCCTCCTCCATGCAGACCCTGGATGACCCCAAGCCTCTCCCATTCAATCAGGCACGTCTACCCCCATCCCCTTGGATCTCCAGCCCCCAGGCTCAATGCTATCACCCCATTAGACCCTGAGCCTATGCCCCAGTGTGTCCCCCTCACTAACCATTCTGATCCCCAGTCTCTAAACACCCCCCCCCCCCCCCACAGCAGCCCTGTGTGCCCCACTCTGCCCTAACCTGGCTCTGCAGTCAGGGTGCTGTGATCAACTTCTACTCCTGGGAGAATTCTGAAGCACTGTGCATAGAATTTTGTATTTTCCTACATAAAATACATTTTGCCTAAGTGCTGCAGTTCTGCCTTTTGCCCACCAGAAGCTGCTGAGACACCAGAATAGCTGTCATGAAGACAGCGGGCTGTTCTGCCGCCACAGCGGCCTCTGGTGGGGAAAAAGGTGGAACTGCAGTATTTTTTAGGCAAACTGTTTTTTATGTGGGGGAAATGCAGAATACCTGTGTCTCGCATCATTTTGTGTGTCCGCAGATGCGCAGAATTCCCCCAGAAGTATTCCTCTTCACCTTCCAATCACAGCGGTCCCAGTGTGGATTATTATGAGTCTTTCTAGCTTTGCATGTTAGTGCCAGCAAGTGGAGCTTTTGAAGATTGGTCTTCTGGCTGCATGAGTCTAGAATCTCTAGAATTGAGTTTAGAAAAACTCAATTCAGTATCTCCAGGGTTTGAAATTAATGTTGGACTGAGTTCTGTTGAATTTGGTAGATGTTATCGTAGTATACTAGCCTTGTATAGTTAAATTACAGCTATGTATTTGGAGGGAAGGTATGGTAAATACCTAATAGTCAATCATTTTTCTTTGCTTCATCAAATAACTTTGGGCATTTACAAAATAAGTTTCTAATTTAAAAAATTACAAAAACCTTCAAATATGAAAAATGAAATTCTCTGACAGTGGCATGTGGAGACTGAGGCTTTGTATTTCCCACACTGGGAAATGAGTTAGTTGTCCATGGCAGGGACCTGTTTGGGGCTCCAGGGGTTACAGCTGATTTTAGCCAGCAACAGGTGAATGTTCTGTATAGAGTAACTTTAGCAGCTGTCATCAAGGTGGCTAATCACTTATCATAGCCAGAGGGTGATGCTAACAAATGCTATTCCTGTATCTCATACTGTGCAGAAGACAATGGAAGCCTGAGAATAAAGGGTTGAAGATTTTCTAAGACTGAAACTTGTCAAGGACTATCTTGACAGCACTACCTGGATGAGGTGGGAGGAGAAACCTTTCATTGAGTATCCATGTATAATCGGCCGGCAATACACCTTAGAACAAAAAAAGTGGAAATGTTTTTCCCCTTTTGGTGGTGTTAGAAAGACAGTGTAAATGTTTTCAGCATATTCAGGGGCATGCTTTGCCTAAAGGTATTTAAAAATCTTGCCACCTTCTTTACTATTTCTTTGCTTCTGCATGTCCACAGTTGTCTAGAGGAACTAGGAACCTCCCTACTGCTCTAATGAATATGAACATTTAAAATATTGTGTGTAGTGGGTATTTACAGTTTAGTGCACATTTCAGTTCAACAGAAGAAAATGGCTTTATTTAAACATTTAGTTCAACTGAGAATCAGGTTTTGGATCACGTATTCTTGAAAGAAATGTAAATGTATAGAAACATACACAATGGAAGGACTGACTCATTTTTGTTTCTTGCTAAATTGATGCTGTAGCAAACTACATTTTGACATTCAGGAGTAAAAAGCCACTATTTCAGTGCATTGTAGAAAATTTGGGTGGCTTGAATGCATCTAACATGCCAATGTGTGAAAATACTAATACATTTTTTTACTAAAGATTAACAGGTCTCTATTTTTCTCCTACTTGCTTAGACACAGTCAACTCAATTTTATTATTTTTAAGCTGTGTTTAGGAATCTGTGATCCTGAGAGCAGTGCCAGTGGACACACTGTTGTCATGGTAGACGAAAGATGGCATGTAATATGTCATTTGAAAACTAATAACTGATCATTAATATTCTTGAGTGATGTATGTATAGTAAACCCACAGATGGACTTCATAGATTTATGCTCCAAATATGTGCTTAAAAGGTATTTTGCAAGCAGTGCCTAAGCCCCTGCCTGTTCTGGATAAAGAAATGGGTTCCACTTGCTTGAATGTATCTCTGATGTAAATTAGGCAAGGTGTGACCAAGGACAGAGAAAAGCACATTTACATGTGAGGTAAACAAAGCCATCAGGAGAGCAAGTGGGAGAAAGATAACGACTTAAGTCTCAATGGGGGATGGAGACTGGACCCCAGAAAGTCTGCATGCTTCTTGAAGCAGGGTCAGTGAACTTCAGGAAGATAGCATGGTGTCTGCACGTCAGCAAGAAAGAGAAGTTTTGTCTGGGTTTACTTTTCAAAGAATACATTTCAAAGGTTTACTAGGCCATAAAAAGAATGGGGAGAGAACCCCATAGCGATCCATCACTCGATGGACTAAAGAAGCCAGAGCTCTTGAAACCTCAGAACGTTGGATCCTGTAACCAATGGGGTTGACGTTTCTGGGACCTGAATACAGGTGAGAAATCAACATAGGCAAAGAATTACAGTAAGTTTCTATACATTTTAGTCTTAGCGTATTTTTACTTTTGTTTGTTTAACCATTTCTCTTCTTACTATTTCTACTTGACAGCACTTAAATCTATGACATTTGTTAAATATACTATAAAACGGTTCAGTGCTTTGATTGAAATAAGGTGTTTGTTTGACCCCAGTTACGGTAATAAGCATTTGGAGCAGCATGCAAACTTCTGTAAGTGTTCAGCAAGAGGGCTGATGGTTTGGGAGAAATTTGGGACTAGAGAAGTGTTGGGTCACCTAGCAAAAAGTAATTGGGTGAGGGAAGCCAGGGTGTGACCTGCATGCTTGTGTGCTGGCTGTTGGTGTCAGAGCTGTGAACCATGGCAACATAGCATTGAAGGTACCCAGAGTTGCAGTGCAGGTGGTGACAGTGTCTTACTGGTGTGGGTTGAATCCCAAAGTGTTACACTCTGTATCATTAGCCATTGTTAAGGCTAAGATTCAGTCATGGGTTATTTTTAGTAAAAGTCGTGGACAGGTCACAGGCAATAAACAGAAATTCACGGACCTGTGACCTGTCCACGACTTGTACTATATACACCTGAATAAATCTAGGGTATTCTGGGGGGGCTCCAGGGATGCAGTTGCTGCTCTGGGGGCCTCCAGGGCGCCCGCCAGTGCTCGGGTGGTGGTGGTGTGGCTGGCCTTGGGACCGCCCGGGCTGCTCAGGTGGCCCTAGGGTCAATCGTACCTGCTGGCTGCAAAAGTTATGGAGGTCCTGGAAAATCATGGAATCCATTACCTCTGTGACAGACTCACAGCCTTAGCCATTGTCTCTATTTACACTCATTCACAGGTTTAATACAGATTTGGATGATTGCTCCTTTTGCATCTTGTACCTTCAGAGAAAATAGAGCATGTATATGGATTTTAGAGCAGCTAGATAACATAGCCATGCTGCTACATATCAACAAAAGTCCCCTGTCTTTGTAAAAATTAGCATGTGAATAACTGAAGTCCAGTCAGTACTCAGTGAAAACAAATACTACATGGAAATTTCTAAGGTGTAAAGTACTTTTAAAATTATCTAAGCATTATTAAACAGCTGTCTTGCTAATGAGAAATTTCAGCCAAGAAGTTAATTTTCATTGCAAGTCTAAATGTAAATGTGTTTTTGTTTAAATTTTGTTTGGGAGTTGGTTTGTATCTTTCTCCCTAGAGAAAATAGTCTAAGAAATCCCAGGCTGTCATACCCTAAGCTCAAAAGGAAAAAGTATTCTTTTCAGAGTTCATTTTCTGCAACAGTTAACGGTCTTTTCATCCCTGAGGTCTAATACTTCAGAAAGGCTTCTGATTTCTATCTCAACAAAGCAAAGACCTATTTCTTTAGGATCTGTCATGCTGAGACTGTTAGAATAAGTGTTTTAGTGCCTTCCTAGTACTTTATATAATATAAAGGTTATATAAATAGCCCATATTTATTGTAGTGACCAATTCATTTACCCCTGGTGAAATATGGCAGCAGTTGAACAGCACAGAAGCACAAGAGTTTAAGGCAGGAAATATATAAATACAAACTCCAGGGGGAGGTTGTGTAGGTAGTCATCACACCAGATGGAATTTGGCTAGAATTTAAATCTCCTTATCTTCTGAAAAAATACACCCATTGAACCACTCTAGGGCATGGATCAATAAAGAAAAGTGCCATCTACTGAATCACCAACACCACTTCCTGCATACATACAGTCCAGGAACAGCAAATATGCATGGTTGCTTTTAAGAGTGTGACCAGCTTTTGTCAAATTTAATTTTCTTACTGTCCTGCTAAGCAGGGAATTCAGCCCTTGTCTCTTAAATCAGCACCTTAACTGCTGGGACCATAATTCCTGTCTAATTGTTCCTTAGCACTTTTTTCATTTGTTACAACATGCATCTGGTTTTGTTCTATTGAAATCACTAGGTATAGCCCCCGAATTCTTATTAATGTGATGCAAAGACAATGTCCTATTTTCTGAAATGAAGCAAAAATGGATACTAGTTTAGAATTTATACATTTTGTCACTGGTTGCAACAAGAAATATCAGCTATGGAGCTGTGTTTGACCAGAATAAAGTAATCAAGAAATGAACAATTTATGGTCTGTTACATTATTAACTGAATTGATTGAAGAAAGAGGTCACCTCTGAAAAACTGTTGTGTTGAAATTGTTAGGACTTTCAACCTTATTTTCACACGCACAAGTTTCTAAAAATCTTGTGGAGCTAAAACTTTCTGTGCTGTCTGACCAGTAGTTCACAAAATGTCTGACTAAAGTAACCTCAGACTTTGTACATATAACGGAAGTATAGGATTTTTCTGTGGGTTGGAGTCTTGGAAATAGTATTTAAGTTATGATTCCAGAGTACTTGATGATTGCTGTCATTACTTAATTTTCTTCCTGTGCCCCAAAGTGAAGCACTCCAAAAATCAAAAACTCTGAAATAACCTTTGCATAGCATAGAAAAATCAGTAATCAGATCAGAAGCCTTCTACTGAGATAATTTTAGCAGAAATTAAGAAAAGTTGTACCATGATATCCCCCAGGATTTTGCTGTGAATCGTAGTTTGTTTTTGCAAGACTGATGTCAAAAGTATCTAATTTTCCACTGCTATTCTTTATGTGAAGAGGAATGTGTCCTGCTCTTAGTTATCACTATTCCTTCCAATATTTTGCAGAGGTTTTCTGGTCAATTGGGTTTTTAATTATCACAGAGGGTTAGGAACTCGGCATTACTCATTTAAGAGACCATCTCTTCAGCAGTACTGTATGTTGTTAATATGCAGGGGCATTCATCCAATACAATAGACGCTTGTTTGCAGCAACACCTTGGTAAGAGCAACTGCTGCTTACAAACATTTCCCCTCGGAACACTTTCCTTACCAGGAATTGTCCACTTGGTAACAGCAACATAGCTGCTGCATAAGAGCAACGTTTGTGAAGTTTTGACATCATATCCAGGGATGGAGATTGGGGAGGGGGACATGTAAGGGTGTTGATCCCACCTCCTCCTCCCCATCTGCATCTTTCCACTTCATTCCTGATCCTAGCCCTTCAGCACAGCTCCAGGGCACACAGCTCCATTCCACTTGCCCGGCCTGACAGAGCCTATGTAGAGGGTAGTTTTGGGGAAGGGTTTGGAGAAGGATTTTTTTTTTTTTTTTTGGATGGGAGATGGAGTTGGAGGAGCAGCAGAGGTGCAGCTGGGAGGTTTCCACTTCCCTTCCTCAGTGTCTGGCTTGTAGGATGTGTCTGTGTGTGTCTGTGTGTTGCTATTTTGTAGTGAGGAATATGGGGCACTAAGCTTTCTATGCCCTACATCTTGATTGCTGGTGGCAGGGTGTAGATGTACTGATTTGCACTGACCTGTCCCTTCTCTCTCTCCCTCCCTCCCCAATCTCTGCTGCCCATGCTAGGATCCCCCGCATCCATTGCGGGCTGTGCAGTATGCCTCAGCCATCCATCCTCTGCCACGGTGGAGTATGAAGCTACAAGCATGAGCATCCTCAGTCTTTCCCCCACAACCTCAGACTCATAGACTTTAAGGTCAGAAGGGACCATTATGATCATCTAGTCTGACCTCCTGCACAATGCAGGCCACAGAATCTCACCCACCCACTCCTGGAATAATCCTCTCACCTATGTCTCAGCTATTGAAGTCCTCAAATCATGGTTTAAAGACTTCAAGATGCAGAGAATCCTCCGGTAAGTGACCCGTGCCCCATGCTGCAGAGGAAGGCAAAAAACCTCCAGGGCCTCTGCCAATCTACCCTGGAGGAAAATTCCTTCCCGACCCCAAATATGGCGATCAGCTGAACCCCGAGTATGTGGGCAAGACTCACCAGCCAGACACGCAGGAAAAAGTTCTCTGTAGTAACTTCTAACATCCCATCATTGACCATTGGTCCTATTTACCACTGATGGCAATTAATTGACCTTTGGCTAAGATCATGTTATCCCATCAAACCATCCCCTCCATAAACGTATCTAGTTTAATCTTGAAGCCAGTTAGGTCTTTTGCCCCCACTGCTTCCCTTGGAAGGCTGTTCCAGAACTTCACTCCTCTGATGGTTAGAAACCTTCGTCTAATTTCAAGTCTAAACTTCCTGATGGCCAGTTTATATCCATTTGTTCTTGTGTCCACATTGGTACTGAGCTGAAATAATTCCTCTCCCTCCCTGGTATTTATCCCTCTGATATATTTAAAGAGAGCAATCATATCTCCCCTCAGCCTTCTTTTGGTTAAGGTAAACAAACCAAGCTCCTTGAGTCTCCTTTCATACGACAGGTTTTCCATTCCTCGGATCATCCTAGTGGCCCTTCTTTGTACCTGTTCCAGTTTGAATTCATCCTTCTGAAACATGGGAGACCAGAACTGCACACAGTATTCCAAATGAGGTCTTACCAATGCCTTGTATAACGGTACTAACACCTCCTTATCTCTACTAGAAATACCTCGCCTAATGCATCCCAAGACCGCATTAGCTTTTTTCACGGCCACATCACATTGGCGACTCATAGTCATCCTGTGATCAACCAGGACTCCGAGGTCCTTCTCCTCTTCCGTTACTTCCAACTGATGCGTCCCCAGCTTATAACTAAAATTCTTGTTGTTAATCCCTAAATGCATAACCTTACACTTCTCACTATTAAATTTCATCCTATTACTATTACTCCAGTTTACAAGGTCATCCAGATCTTCCTGTAGGATATCCCGATCCTTTTCTGAATTGGTAATACCTCCCAACTTTGTGTCATCTGCAAACTTTATTAGCACACTCCCACTTTTGGTGTCGAGGTCAGTAATAAAAAGATTAAATAAAATTGGTCCCAAAACTGAACCTTGAGGAACTCCACTAGTAACCTCCCTCCAACCTGACAGTTCACCTCACTAGTTAGTTTGTTGTAGTTAGGAAGCTTTTCCTAGTATCTGACTATAATCTCCCTTGCTGCAAATTCAAGTGATTTCTTCTCCTACTCTTGGTGGACATGGAGAACAATTGATCCTTGTCCTTTATGACAACCGTTTACATAATTTAAAGACTTCTCTAGCATGTTTAACTTCTCTAAACATGTTAACTTTTCCCATAATTTCTCATGTAATGTTTTTTAAAATCTTATCTTTTTTGTTTCTCATCTGAACTCTCCAAGTTGTCCACTCTTAAAGTGTGGTTCCTGAAACTTGACACAGGACTCATGCTGAGCCCTCACCTGTGCGGAGTAGAGTGGAATAGTTACTTCCTGTGTCTTATATACAACATGCCAGTTAATATATCAAAGAATAGGATTACTTGTGGCACCTTAGAGACTAACAAATTTATTTCAGCATAAGCTTTCGTGGGCTCACTTCATCGGACGCCTGGAATGGACACACAGTAAGCAGATATTTATACATTCAGAGAAACATGAAAAGGTGGAAGTACCTATACCAACTTTGAGGCTAATTAATAGGAACTATATCAGCAGGGGAAAAAAACGTTTGAAGTGATAATCAAGATGGCCCGTTTTGGCTCGGTCATTATGTTAATTGAATCTGTTTCCCCTAGTTAACTATCCTCACTCACATCTTTGTGTCAACTGTCCGAAATGGGCCATCTTGATTATCACTTCAAACGTTTTTTCCTCCTGCTGATATAGTTCCTCTTAATTAATTAGCCTCTTAAAGTTGGTATAGGTACTTCCACCTTGTCATGTTTCTCTGAATGTATAAATATCTGCTTACTGTGTGTTCCATTCCATGCGTCTGATGAAGTGAGCTGTAGCCCATGAAAGCTTATGCTGAAATAAATTTGTTAGTCTAAGGTGCTACAAGTACTCCTGTTCTTTTTGCTGACACAGACTAACACGGCTGCTACTCTGAAACATATCAAAGAATATTTGCCTTTTTTGCAACAGCATCACATTGACTCAATATGATGAGCACTGACTGTTTTTGGTATAAAATGGAGGAAAAGACCCTGCTCAGAGGAACTCTAGTGTTCGTCTGATAGTGGGTGCCATCTCCACATATGTGGTATTTTGTGAAGTTTTTAGTTTCAATATTAAATTAGTTTTTTTTTATTTCAGTTAAATTGCTCACATGCTGGTTTAAAAATGTATATTAGGAAATTATTGCTATATAGGGTTAGACCGTTGATTTAATAAATCTGGCATCTTGTTTGTGGCAGAGGCAAATACTTAGTGCTTCAGAAGGAGACTAATAATCAAATCTCCTAATGCACTTGGTCAGCTGTGTAGTTATCTAGATTGTCTAGCTATGTTGTTCAAAGTGGACTTAGTTGTCCTTTGACTTTGTTTCACTATTTTGAACAGTTGGACAGCTACATGCTAGCACTGGTGAAAAATGACTTGCCTTCCCCAAGTTGGCCTGAATTTGTTCATGTCTGAATAGATTCTTGATTTTTGAAGTATAATCACTCCATTTATATTTTCACCTGCTTGTAGTTTTATCGTTGCGTTCTAGATTTAAAAAATCTAGTAATTTGTAGTAAAAAGCACTCCACTGGAAGTAACTATAGGTTAAATTGTGCTTGATGATATGCTTCATAAAAGTCTGCACTGAAACCTTTAGCAGCCGGGTGATGGCTTCCAGTACAAATACCAACAAGGCCATCTCAGCTCTTCATACTTTATACCATGCATTGTGAAGTTGTTTGTTTATAGTAACAGTTGTGTTGAAATTTGCAGTTAAATTCGTGTGTCCTCAAGACTTGTTCTATGGTATTTTTTGTAAAATGTAGTAATTTTTGCAGAGGTAAGATTTGTAAATGCACTGTACTAATTTTGATCCTGACTTTTCTCATCTTTTTCTGTGCTTCTAACTAAACCAGGCTTCACAGACTCCAAACCTTATGTTCCTTTCTGTTCTCTCATTTGTAAACTGATTCTACTGACTTGTCATAACATGTTTTATTCAGAATTGATTTTCGGGAAGAGGGGCAGTAGTGCTGTTCAGAGCCCAGACACCAAGACAACAGTATCTACAAATGTAGTATTTTGTGGTGGTGATCAACATTTGATTATACATATTCTGTTGGGTTCATTGGGCTTGGTTCACCCTCCTGGGGCTCTGATGTCCTCTTGGGGTTTATGGATTGGGCCCTACTTGATAGAGCTTGTATGTCCTTCTTCCTTTGTCTTGTTGATTCCAAGGGTCAAGTTGGGAAGAAAATTGTGGTAGTTTTCTCCCTGGTGCCAAAATGAGATTTTAAAGTAGACTGTGCAGATTGTCAGATAATCATTGTCTGTCTTTGATTAGCAGTCACAATTAACCATGTTGGTATTTTAAATTATCATTTAATTTTGAAGTTAACCTCATTGAAATGAATTGAGAGCTAACTCAGGCTGACATTACTACTATGGTTTTAAAGTTTTCTTCACAGCCATAAGAGCTAGAGAGAGATTTTGCTTTAAACTAAATCTCAGATTTTTAGAGCCCAAGCTGGCATGCCCAAGAAAAGGTACTGATTCGCCAAATGTCAGTAAGCCAGCTCAATTTGAGCCCTGTCCATATTTAGTGGGCCTCTGTTTCTCTCTCCAGTGTGCTCTGCTCCTTGTTCTACTGCCTTCTCAATTCGGAGGTGACTGTTACACTGAGATGCTTAGAGATCCTTTGTGATGAGAGAAATTATATAAATTGTTTGAGAATGTGGTGTGAGGTAGGCTTTGTTTTATGGGAAATAAGGCACTTTGAGAACAAAGTTCACATTGAAAACTTTCCATTATTTAAAATTTAGTACCTGAAATCTTATGACACCAAATATTTATTACCCTACATGTATAGTTAAAGGTGATTTGTAATGGGGGAAAATTCAAACGTCACCTCTTCGCTGCTTTGACAATTGAAAGGTTTTGGTTTTTTTAAACCTGCTTAATTTTCTTACGTTGGAAATTCAGGTCTAGTATAGGCTGGAAGACACTCTGAAGAATGAAAACCACTGTAATGCTGACATCACAAGTGTAGAAGTTGAGCAGGGCATGGGTTTGTTGTTAGTTTTTGTTTTGTTTATACACTTAACTTCATTGACTAACACTTTGGAGGAAGGAAGCCTTTGTTAAAGATTTAGCACTCTTACTACTTGAATTATCAGTATTCGAGTGCACAATCGTAGAACCACAGAAATGCAAGGCAGGAAGATACCTCAAAGTTATAAGTCCAGTCCCCAGTGCAGAGGATAGACCATTGTTAGGGGCTTATTTCTTCACCCACTCACTTCCCTGGTCCGTCTCGCATGAACAGAGAGCAATAATACCTGAAGAGTACAAAGGTGCAAACAATTTGATATTTATTGGGGCGAACTTCCAGCAAGCAATGATTCCAATTTCCTTCCTCAGTGTCCTCCTTCCCAGCTCTGATGCCACAGAGCCTTGCCTGTGTCCCTGTTCCCATTCCCTGTTCCCATTCCCCCCGCTTAGCAAAACATGATTCCAATTCTCCCATCCCCATTTCCTGTTCCCATTCCCCCCCATGCTTCCTGATTGACTGCAGACTATATAGTAAAACTTGCTCTGCTTAGCTATACCTTAACCAGTCATTTTACTGAAATTTAACTAACCAATCCTAGCATATTGTAACATGATTATCTAACCAATTATATCCCACCACCTTAATTAGTTTACACCCAGCAAAATTAATTATACAGCAGACAGAAACAATCACAGAACCAGATGGAGGTTATACAGACAAACAATAGGGAAATGGGGGCTACAGTGATAGAACAACAAAGAAATGAGGATTTTACATCCTAGCTATTGATAAGTGAGTTCTTGCCAGACAGGATGCTATCAAACTAAGTTTCCTTTTACATCTTCTAGGCTCTTCCCTTTATCTGGAGGTGATAGGAATACAATCCTGTCTGATAATGCCTAACAGCCCAATAGCATCTTACAGTAACTCCTCACTTAAAGTTGCCCAGGTTAACCTTGTTTCCTTGTTAAGTTGCTGATCAATTAGGGAACATGCTCGTTTAAAGTTGTGAACTGCTCCCTTCCGACATCATTTGCAGGCTATCAACTGCGGCAGTTTAGCTGCCCCTTCCCCGCAGCCATGTGCTGCTCCCTGAGACTCCTGCCTGCTTGCTGTGTGGGGGCGGGAGGGAAAGAAGAGAGGGGCTAATGTCCCCCTGCTCCTGCATCTCGCTTACCCCATCTTCCATAGAGCAGGGGGGACACATGAGGAAGGGAGCTGCTGCCTTGCTGATCTAAATAACAAGGCAGTGTACTTCTGACCCCACTATTGATACCTAATTGGAAATGCCCATTTCTATCTCTCAAGCAAACAGGGCTTGTAGAGTGAGAATTAACCAACTGCTTAGTTCATTTAGCAGTAAGACATTCCCTGGGAAATATCCCACCCTCTGACTCCTCCACCTCAACCAAGCTTCACTATCATCATCACTGTGTACCAGTATTCAATTGTTTGTTTAAAACTTAGTCTGTCAGTCTTCTAGTCTCTGTCTGTGTGTGTCTCTATAGTCATAGTCGCGCGCGCGCACACACACACACACACACACACACACACACACACACACACACACACACACACACACACACACACACACACACACACACACACACACACACACACACACACACACACACACTCTCTCTCTCTCTCTCTCTCTCTCTCTCTCTCTCTGATATAGTCTTTGGTGAACAAAATTTCCCTGGAACCTAACCCCCTCGTTTACATTAATTCTTATGGGGAAATTGGATTAGTTTAACATTGTTTCGCTTAAAGTCGCATTTTTCAGGAACACAACTATAGCGTTAAGTGAGGAGTTACTGTATAGGCTTTTGCAGACAGACAAGACTTGATCCAGTCTTGCAGCTCTCCTTACTGAATATCAATGGAGAGTGGCAACTAGAACTGACATACACTGTGATTTTGATTAACGTGGATTTGTGCCAACTGTTTATTTTGTTGAAAAGTTGAATGTGGAATGTCTGGTTTGAGTAATCCCACCTTCATCCAAAACTCTAGCTTTTCATATGGTTTTTCACTCTAAAATGGCACAAGTATGCCAAAAGAATTGCAAGAAAAGATGAATCTGGCCAGTGCCTTTCGTCGGCTCTTTGATCTTCGCTGGTTGAAGAGGAAATTTTCCCTTTAAAACTGGTACTGACTTTGTGCTACTGTGCACTTCTGTTGCTTTACTTTATTCTTCTGTTGTTGTGACACTCTCAAATGTAAATATACTGTTAATTATCACAGTTAAGTTTAATGCTTTTAGATTACTATTAGTCTTGATGAGTTGAGCAGCTGTTACGTTCCTAGGCCTTTTTAAAGATTGAGCTCAATGATCTTTTGCTCTTTAGTTTTTGATGCATTTCTAAATGATGAATTAGTCACATCATCAAGTTAAACAACACGTAATGAGTGTCACAAATATAAACAAGAAAAGAAAAATGTCACATACACAATATAGTGATTTTTAGCAATCTTTTTAGGTATAGTAAGCCACTAACTATTTTTGCGTAATATTGTTTGACATAAACTCAATAAATATAGTTAATTTAAAGGAGATTGGAATGGTCTTATCTGAAAAAACAAACAAACCCTGAACTCATTTGACTCAGCCTGCATTATGGAAGTTTCAAACCATCCTTCTGAAGATTCTGGCACAGGCACTGTCTGAGAATGCCAAACCAGTTGGACTAGTGATCTGCTTGTTTTCAGCATTTCCCATGTCTGAATCTGAAAATTCACAAGATAAGCACTTTGTCCTGTGAATTATTGATGACCAGTTTTTAAAACATACATTTACAATTGATATTTCCAAGCCTACTACTTGTGGTGGCCACATTGTTGCAAGTTTACCTAATGTGACAGTCCTAATTTGAGATTGTAGATCAGATTCAAATCTGGATTCCGTTCTAGATTAGAAAAAGAGAGATGCATTTCGCTGTGTAATGTACAGATCTTTCTCTGACCTTTTTATTATTCATTTGATAGCAGGCTGGGTGTCAGGTGAATAGTCACATTGATTTAAACTGGACTGCTTTTCTGAGAGGCTTTGCAGGATCAAACCCTTCTTTATATAAGGAACAGGATGAGTTCTGTTGAAAAGGAGTTGAACAGTAGTGATTCCCCAGAAAGATACTTTATAAGCAACAGTGAATCATGCATAATTGCATTACATTATCTCCTCATGGAGTATGGATTAAGCTTTTTTCCACCACTTGGGGGGAGCAGAAGCCTGTGATGGAGAAGTAGTGGGCACACTTTTGTCTCCTGCCTCACGATTGTGCTTGGTGCTGAGCAGCAAGAAGACTGTGGAGGCTTTGCTATTAGCATTTGCCTGAAAACCTATTTTGTGGTGAAATAAAACACTTAAGTTTCATGATTGCTTCTTGAAAAGACAGCCACAGTCTTTATAGTTGGATTAAAAGTCATGAAGGATGCTTTAGAAAAGGAAGGGAGGGAAATAGTTCATATGTTTGTATTACTCTGAAGAGTAGATCGTGGCTGCTGGAGTCATAAATAGGAACCTTAAAAAAACAAACACCTTCTGTTTCCTACTCAAGAGCTGCTGTTGATGGCAAGCTATCTTTCTGTGACTGAAGTGTTAGATTTGCCATCAGTGTTGAGAGGGTCTGCAGTTTCTCTATTTGTCTTGTTGAATGTAAATGCAATAGGTTATATAAAAAATGAATGGCCAGCTAGTCGCTGATTTAGCTGCAGAGATTTGAAAATCCCCTCCTCCAATCTTGTCTCATTTTTTTCCATGTATTTAACTTAAAAATCAGTTATCTTTCACCAGAGGTGAAGGGAGGACCCAATTTCATTCCCTTTTTCCTCAGATGACATTTTCGCTTCCCTTTCACTACATCTTTCTACTTTTGTCTGTATGTACTTTGCTATGAAAATAATGTTGTACTGCAAGTTAACAGCTCTGGAAACTGAAGTCCTGCATTTATCTATAGTAGTGGCAAACTGGCATGTGTAGCATTTGTGTAAGCTTCCCTGGCAATGTCTACATTCTAGCCTCATCATGGGATAAGACGTCTCTGTGTCCATTCAGTGCTTGCCATCCATGCTGCGGTTGTCAACAAGGATGCCAGTAGGCAGGTTCTATAGTGGATCTCCAGCCTATGTGCTGTTTCAGGGCAGAACTCCAGTAGGGACTAGGCTTCTCCTTTAGAAGCGTTCCCCAGTTCTGCTCACTCATCTTCTGAATTCCTTAAACTGTTTTGGTCACAACATTCAGTTTCTTTAAGCACTTTGATAATCTGTGTTTATTTAGCATTTTTGGGTGGAGGGAGTAGTGTGTTCTTTAGGGCTTGGCTACACTTGTGAGTTAGATAGAGCGCATTAAAGCAGCCCCGGGTGCCCTAACTCCCGACCCGTCCACACTGGCAAGGTACTTAGAGTGCCTGGACTCTGCAGCTGGAGCACTCCTGGTAATCCACCTCCACGAGAAGCATAACGCTTTCTGCGCCTCAGCTGAAATGCCCCGGCGTCCGTGTGAATGAGGTGTTGCATTACTGCGCTCTGATTGACCTCCAGAAATGTCCCATAATCCCCTTAAGTCAAGTGGCCACTCTTGTCACTGTTTTGAACTCGGCTGTAGGAATGCGGATATGCCCTTTCAGAGCTCCGTTTCTGACAGCAGGCATGCTTATCTGCTCCAGGACAAAGCAACCATTACTGAGGAATGCTGCTTGCTTTGAGTGAGGGAGAGAGGTGAGGGGGAGATGGGGGTCTGCTGCTGTCTGAACTTACAAGACAGCATGCTGACACATTCTCAGCACCCCAAAAACCTACACTCTCTCTCCTCCCACATACACACAACACACTCCCTGTCACACTCCACCCCACCCCCCGCATTTGAAAAGCACGTTGCAGCCACTTGCATGCTGGGATAGCTACCACACTGCACTGCTTTTTGTGGCGTTGCAAGAGCTGCTAATGTGGCCATGCCAGTGTGCTTCCAGCTGAGAGTGTAAACACACGGCAGCGTTTTCCCTGCTGTGGTCTCCGAAGGCTGGTTTAACTCCCAGCGCTCTACAACTGCAAGTGTAGCCATGCCATTAGTGAGTTGGCTTGTTTATTTCTCTGCCCTCTGAGGACTGCTCTTTCTCCTGCACTATGGGGGTATTTCTTTATGGCAGATGGGTAGACCATTACAAAAAAAAAAAAGAAGCTATTACACTTCTATTCTTATCAGATGCTTTGTAAGGGAGTCCCTATCTTCTGCAACAGGACCTTGTGGTATCCACGTCTTCCCAGACCAGGAAGTCATCCCTACTCTAGATCTGAAGGGAAGTTAGCAGGACAGGCAGGGAGCATATTCAGAAACAAATCTCAGCAATTTCATCAAGTGCAAATCAGCAATCCAAAGCTTTATCTACACTGGCAAATTACGTAGTCTTTGAATGTTTATTAACTAATGACATAAAATTACATTAAATACAACTTAACACTCTCTATTGAAAAGGCTGTTGTGTTTTAACATCATGCCAGCTGATGGTGGGTTAATGTATGGTATCTCCACCCAACCATGTGAGCTTTTTAGGGTATGTTTACACTTCAGCTGTTACGGCGGTGCAGCTTGTGGCACTTCAGTATAGACACTACCTATGCTGATTGGAGGGATTCTCCCATTGGTGTAAGTAATCCACCTCCTTGAGAGGTGGTAGCTAGTTTGACAGAAGAATTCTTCCATCAACCTACTGCTGTCTACACTGAAGATTAAGTCATCTTAAGTACACTGCTCAAGGGTGTGGATTTTTCACATCCCTGAGCGATAAAGCTAAGCAGACTTAATTTTCTCAGGTAGACCAGGACTCAGAGGACTTTTGTATATTTCCTGATATGTTTTTTTTCTAATATAGGATTTTTCCTTTGGGAATATTCATGGTTCCAAAAGTTAATCAGTTTGGGCAAGCTTTAGATATTGGTGCAAAGACTACAACACAGTTCTTAGCTCTGTCACACACCCCAATCCTAGAATTGCTTCAGGATGGTCTGACCAATGGAAGTATTGATATGTATACTGAGGGACCATAAATAGGCCATTTTCAGCTTATTAGGAATGACATTGACAAAATCCCACTGAATTCATAAAGATTCTGCAGAGTGGCAGATAAAATTAGCTCGCCTTCACATATTACCCTTAACTACATAGGATGCCCACCCCATTGAGTAACTTCAATAAAACCTTTGAAAGAGGTGCTCTTTGCTACCTGTCTTCAAAATAGTGACTTAATTGCACTGGTGTCTGCTTGTAAAATCTATTTTGACCCAACCATGGTGTATGTATTTTACTTTTCATGTGGATAAAGTGTGCTTTTCAAATCAGCCTAATTTTTATTCCTGAAGTAGACTATATTTCATAAAACTTTGAGGGTAGCTCTCATTCTTGTGCCTAAATTGATTGTCTTTTTGGCATGCCATAATCTGTTACACATTGGACATGCATAGGGCCCTAAAGGAATACTTAAAGCACATAAACCTATTCTATGAGGTCACTTTATTTGTATACTCTTCAGCAATATGTAAAAGGGCATCAAGATGGGCAACTTTGTCTGTTAGAAGCGTAAAAAACCCAAAGTCTTGTTTGGCAAGCTCATTTCCTAAAGGCAGTCGCAGCAACATGGGCAAAAAAACCCACACATACATCCTATGAAAAAATATGTAAGGCTACTATATGGTTTTCTGTTCTTCACAAAATACTACATGATAAAGACAGGTATGAATTTATTTGGGGGTAGGAAAGTGGATCCTACCTGTCAGTAGCTCATGGGTGCAAAATGTCACACTTCTCTATAGTTGGTCATTGCTCTTTGTCCTGAGGAATTTTTTCCCCACCTTGATGACATGATGCTAATAGAATTTCTTTGTCAGAGCTATATGTATGCTTGACTGAAGAATAGAATAATTACTTTCTATGATGTGGAAATGCTTTCTTTATATTGTATGACCCTTCTTGAATCAGCAGAGCGAGATCTTCAAAATCTATTGGAAGAATAGGGATTGATGGCTCTAAGGTATGATCGTTACATTTTAGCATTAATCATTAACTGTCATGTTACATTTTTTTAATATAGAACTAATGGGTAGGCTAAAGTTTTGCTTCAGCTTTGGAAGCTAACTCAATTGGCAATTTTTTCAGAAACAGGAAGCTAGTCCTTGTCAGTGACTAAATATGCTTACATAAAGAAGAGATGTATTTACTTAAAAGTAGAAAAATGTGAGACAGTAGGAATTGTTTCCATTGAAGCAATAGAATAAAGGACACACTTCAAATTCAGCACCCAGTAACATGGGTGGTGGTACTGGTGGTGGCAGAGAAGAGTTCACTCCTTTTTTTTTGGTATATGTTAGAGGGGTGATTTGCCATGGGGCGAGGGTAAGATGGATTAATTTAATACATTTTTTATCTCTAACTGTTGGGATCTTACTTCTTTCTAGCTGCAGAAAAAAAGCAATCATGCATTGTCAGGTTTCCCTGTGAAACAAGGGCTAAAATTTTTTATGAAACTTCATTATGGAGAAAATAGCAAAATTATTACAAAGGCCTTAATGCCTGTGCTTGTAGAGGATTTAAGTTACCTGGAAAGGCTAGTCATATTGACTGAAAATGAAAAAGTTGTCAAGCATATTTCAGGCAAAGGGTCTTTCTGTTTTCTCCAGGACAGGTCTATAAAAGGAGGGGCGGAGCTGTACTATGTGTAATGTTGGCCAGCTGAGTAGAGCAGATGTCTGTGTTAGGGCTGGTCCACGCTAGGGGGCGGGATCGATCTAAGATACGCAACTTCAGCTACGTGAATAGCATAGCTGAACTCGAAGTATCTTAGATCGAATTACAAACTACTTACCTCGGGTCCATGCGGCGCAGGCAGGCTCCCCCATCGACTCCGCTTACTCCTCACGCCGAGCTGGAGTTCCGGAGTCTACGGGGAGCGCTTCTGGGATCGATTTATTGCGTCCACATGAGACGCGATAAATCGATCCCAGAACATCGATCACTACCTGCCGAATGGGGCAGGTAGTGTGGATGTACCCTAAGTATATGAGCAGGTGGCAGAGTGGACTCGGTCTGGAGGTCCCCTGCTGGAGGCCTCCTGGCCCTGCATCATTCTGTTCCAGAATAGAGCAGCAAGAAGTCCTCCAAGAAGCCTAGAGTAGCTGCAGAAGAGCGGCCAATCAGAGGGACTGCTGGAGTGACCAATAAGGGGCCAGAAGTGCCAGTTAAAAGGCAAGCAGCAGAGCAGAGCCTTCAGTTGCTGTGTGGAGCTTGATGCGGAAGGACTGAGTGCCTGGCTGGTTAGACTAGCAGCAGGCCATGGGCAGCTCACTGCAGAGAGCTCACCAGGCAGAACTGAGCTCAGGGAAGGCTGCCAAAGACCAGGTGCCTGGCTGGCTAATTAGAGTAGCAGCAGGACCATGAAAAGGTCAGCGTGGGCAGGCTGAGCCTAGGGGACTGAGCCCAGCACCTGGCCAGACCAGGCAAGGGTACCGAGATGGGCCCTGCTGTTCTGGTTTCAGACTGAGCCCAGGGAGGGCTACTGAAAAGGATAACAGCTGAGGGTACCGAGATGGGCCCAGGCTGGGTGGTTGAAGAAGGCAGTGCCTTGGGAAAGAAGCCTTAGAGCTGCGGCCCCATACCAGGGCCGAGAAAAAACTTTGTATACCCTGGAAGGTGGGACAGTTTGTACGGCTTGGTCGGAGGGCTGAGCTGCCGAAGACCAGCCGAGAGAGCTAGCAGCCACCCGCAGGCTCACACTTAACCGAGAGAAAGGGGGACATCCACGAGAGGTGGGTGCCTCCCCGTGAAACAACTGTGTTTGCAGGCACTATTGGTCAGAGAAAAGGGAGCGCTTGCGAGAGGTGTGTGCTGACCCCATTACAGAGCAATAATTTGTTTTCTAGTAATTATTAGTGATTTGACATCTTCAATCTCTTTTAAAATTATGTGCTTTCAGGAGTGATTTCTTTTTAAAGAAAAGTCTAAAATCTGTTAGTGTATTTTGATTGTCTCGTTTTGTGGGGAAAATGGAATATGAATCACTGCTTGCTGCAATATACAAAACATTAGTTACTGTATTCAGTGAGTTTCTTCCTTTGCATTCCTAAGTACAGGATGAAATTTCAAAATGAGTCAGTATTTTATGAGCAATTCAAGCTGCTTATAGAAACCCAGTCTCATAAATGAAAGTAAAGTAAAAGATTTGCTGTTTGTGTAACATGATTTGACACTGTTTTTTAAACTAATTGGACTTCAGCATTTTGCCTCTGCAAGCTGTAATGTTTAAAATCTATAGTCTTGGTTTCAGTTTTTGTTGAAAATAGCTTTTATTGCTCAATACATCTTGTTTCATAACACTTATTGGTAATGATTTCTTATTGGAGAGAACTGAGTTAGTGATTTGGAGCTGCAATAACATTAGAGAAGCTGTGTGACATCACTCTGGTATCAGTTTTCTAGTGAGGCTAGGAACCCTGACAGCTAGAGGATGCTTTTTCTCGGTGTCAGGGCTGTACAGTGCTCATTGGGGAGCAGCTTCAAAGACAAAAGGGCTGTGCCTCACATCGGTTCCAAGTGTTGTTTTTGTTGTTAAGCTTTTGGTAGAGAATGAATTTCCCTGAAGACTGGTGAGTAATTCTTGTATTTTGTATACGTTTCATCAGCTAATGACTGTAAGTGACTGGCTTCTCTTGCTTTCTTGGGGGAAAAAAACAAATTTTGCTTTGTATGAATTTGAGGTGCCTTAGAGGGTGTATAATCTACATTAGAAGTTAAAAGTTGAGAACTCAGTTTGAACTTGGAACAATAACAGCTACTTATTTCAGATTGCTATCGGTAAGTGTATATAGCTTGAAGGGTTAGCATTTTTCAATATAACTTAAATATTGCTTTTTTAACCTTTACTATATATCTTTTTAAATGAACTGCTTCTAGAGGAAACTTGCGTACTGCATGTAAAGTGATTTAAATGACTACTACCAAAATCATTTACATGAAAGCTACAGCCACCCAGTGTGCTTGTCTGTGGTTTTAATGTTTTCATAGAACATACAATGCATAATTACTGCTGTTTAGTTCTGTAGCTCATTGAGTTTTCAAGCATTTTTTTAATTAGTGTGCAACAATAGGAATACCTCAAAATACGTAGCTTCAAGTGTATCACAGAACATAATAAAGGTAGTGCTAGGATCTGACCGTATAACAACTATTACATATGTTGAAGTAGGAGTGTTTGTGACAAATATACAGAACGGAAAAGGAAAATCTGATCCATTCTCAAAGAAGCTATATAAATGGAGACTGCAAAGATACTTTTTAAACCTTGTACTTTGAGCTGTGAAACCTGTCATAAAGTGTGCCATGTATTGTATGGCAAACTCTGCATGTCTATTTGCAGCTTTTCAGGCATGAAGTAATTGAAGCATATTTTAAAAATTCCTACATCATACAAACAGATATCCCATATTATCTTTGTAATAAGAAATATCTCACTTTCATTTTCCAGGCACTGGACAAAACCCTTGAAGGGAAGCCTTCTAATGGTAGCTTGCTGTCAACACTTTACATTCCAAAAACCCTTGAGCAGATTCAAATGTTAAGAAAATAATTTTAAAAACCTGTTAAGCGTTTTCTTTTTAAGGACTGGAAATTCTACTAGTACATCTATAAATACATAAATGGGTATATTTTATGAAAAAAAGCCTGCATATTTATCACAATAATGATATCAGGTCTTGATGGATAAGTAAACCTAAACCCATCTAATCCAATTTTATGGTGTTCCTAGAGAGTAATGAAACTAATCTTTGTAGATGTTAGATTCCAGCAAAGTAGTAAGTTCTGGATCAGATACGTATTGTCTGAATCAGTTCTTTATGTAGCTAGGTTAATGTAATATTCTGAGCTTTCAGAAGCTGACTCTGTCACTTCGTGTGTGCCATCACTGACTCACTGTTTCTGGTATAATACTTGGTGATACTGTATTGTTATAGAATTAGTATTGTGTTAGTGATTGATATGATTTGGCTGCTTGCTATTGCAGTAACCTTTTTTGTAGCTCTGGTTTTCACTTGTGGTGAATTTCCAGCCAGAGCTAAAAATTAATTGAAGGAAATATGTAAATTTTTTTAAGACACTGATACAAATATGTGCATTTGTAATCTTTTTTGTTAAGGTTTCTAGAATGAGTTTAAATGTTCCTGCTGCATGGTTTTTATATTTGTTTATCTTTTAAATTTGGTAATCCACTGGATTATTCCATTGCTGATTGGTCTCCGCCCAATAAACCCTATAAATATTTCCATATTGGAGGTGCTGCTTAAATATTATAGAAGACGAAGGTGTGTGTGTGTGTGGGGGGGGGGGAGTGAAATTTATTGTCAGTTTGGTGTAGACATCAAGTTTTGTATAAAGTGGTAAGAGGATAGCAAATAATTATTTTAATTTCAATCATTGAAGGATCATAAGGTCAATTTTCACACAGGTCAGATGCCAAAACAAAGCAGTGTTCCCAGTGCTACTAAACTAGCTGGAGATCAGGGCACTGGATGTGTCTCTCTTCTCTCCTCTTCCGCGCCCCCCCCCTTTGTATTTTGCATGCATGTCAGCTGTGCTACTTTTATTTACTAGAGAGAAGAGTGGTATTCCTCTAAAATTAGAAAAGATAACTTTGCTCTAATTTCTAGTAAAAGAAAAGCAACGGAAATGATGAGAAAAGGATTTCTTAAACAGTTATGCAGGACTAATTGTTTCACACAATGTGAATGTGAAATTTAAGGTTTCTATTAAACTGCCAAGTGAGAGTCACTTGTCTTGGATTTGTTCTTGAGTCTGAGTCAGAGCATGGGGGGATTGGGATTTAATGATACAGCCATTTTATTTCTACCACCTACAGTAGTAGCGGCCTTCTTCACGAGAAAAAAAAGGATGCAATATATAATTGGGCTCTGAAAAGCAACTACTAAACTAATAAATCTGAGCAAATGCTTTTAAATAATCTTTAGAAATCTAACTTGATTGAAACACCCTGATATTTTTATCTATTAGTAATATCACTGCTGGAATTGTTTCTGGGAATGTTAAAGGATTAAAATAGTGTACTTCACTTGACAAATGACTTTTAAAGTATTCTTAGTGATTTTAAGTTTTATGTGATGTAATTGAACCGGTTGTGGTATCAGCATGACTCTTTTTCATGAGAAATGTGTTTCATCTTTTGTTGAAACCACTATTGCATTAAAATAATTTGCCTGTTGAAATCATGTGCTTCATGAACACAGTGCAGTGTGTGGAAGCATGATAGAACTTGTAGATAATCAGAGATGTGAACGCTTGACGGGATTTTCATGATTATTTCCTCCTTACTTGCATATAGAAACAAGTTTCATTTGTAGCCATGTTCACAAGAAAGAACTTCGTGCACACGATAGCAGATCTAAGTAGTTCTGAGTTTATTTTATAGTGTGGGTTTTAATGTTCCCATATTGAAATACCAACATGAACTTTTCATACCTTGATACCATGGGCAAAGTAAAAACAAGTAGTCTTTCTTGATCTTGCAAAAGTAACTGCACACATTCTTTGGAGCTGAGCAAATAGAAGTTTTTGTTAAAATGTTTCCATTTGCTAAAATATATTTAGGCAAGTGAAGCTCCCAATTTGGTAGAGAGATTTTTTTTTTCTCCAGCTGTTACTTTTATCACTACATGTGTTTTATTTTCTGTTGGTTAAAAATTGAGATGGCATCTCAGAAGTAAAAAATTAGGAGCTAGCTGGCAAGTTTCCATTAAGAGTTACAAATTTTGAGCAAATTATTTACCTTGCTGTCAACCTAGCAGTAAATGAAAGTGTAAACAACATCCCTCTGCTAGCTCCTTACAAATTCAGTTTAAATACATGGCTCTTTCTTGCTAAAAACCATGAAAAGTGATTATAAATAGAGGTTAAATTGATACTGATTTTTAAAAAAAATTGACATAACTGTTAACACACTAACTTTTCAGAAGCTTACAATAATATCTAATTCCTCTATAGATTTTTTTTAAAAAATCTGCTTTGTGCATAATTTATTAGTGTTAGTCTTCTGGAATTTACTTTGGTACCCAAAACATTTATTTTAATGAAATACATACAGAAATATTAAGTCTCGTTTTAATGTAACATCAACAAAGTCCTCAAATAGCACTGATTTATATTGCTCATATGTACTGGCAATACTGAGTTTGTTCAGGTTAAAAATATTCTAAACCAAAGATTTTTTTTTTCTTACTACAGGTAATTTACAAAGAATTTTAATTTGGGCTTGTGCTGTTTTTTCTGCTTTAAAATGCATAAAGGTAGCCTGAATTTTTAAACGTATTTTCATTTTTTTATTTAGTGATTTTTTTTTTTTTTAAAGGAAAAATACAACTGTCAAGCTTGTTCGTTGGTTATGTTGGAAGACCTGTTGGAGGTCTCTGGAACACTTCGTTGTGAGCTCCAATGCTTTAATTAAAATATTGAGGATGTTGGGTCTTTAATAAAGATGCCATTTCTTCAAAATGTTACTTTACCATTGTGCTAACAAACAAAACATGCTTTTAAGCAGTCTCACCGAAAATCCCTTTGTCGGTTGCTCAACTTTCACTCTCTACTTTCGTGATACTAACATTTTGCTAGTTCTTAAATCCTGAAAGCCCAACAGGACCTAAATTCCTAATGATAAAAAGCACAAAAGAAACCACTTTAAATAACAAAAAATCCTTTCAGACCTTCTTTATGCATCAAAGAAACAAGAGGGCCACAAACCCATTTTTTTCACTTGGAGGTCACCTTTATGCAGGAATTTTGTGACTAAATTAAATTATAAAACATTTCAGGCCTTTATACACCAAATAAACTTAAAATGGCACAAGTCCAGTGTTTTCTTCCCTTTCCAGATCATCTTTTAAGGGTTTAAAATCCAGAAGAATATTTTTCCCATTGGTGTTGGAGAGATTTGGATGGGATGAAAAAGTTAAAACATTATCAGTAACCATAAATAGTTGCTGATTGTGAGTGGAGGGATAGATTGCAGGGTTATTTTTTGAAGTTTGCTGCTATTTATGATGCCTTAATACTGGTTGCATGGTCACAGTCCTCCTAACAGGATGGTAAGAAATTGTTTCCAAAGGCTGTGCACTAAGACTTATTTTCTTACAACTTCCCACTAGTGGTAGCAGTAATATAGATGCGGCTGTAGGCAGCTGCCGGTATTTTAAGCTCCTATCACGTGACTGATCAGAGCAGGTCTATACAAGCCAGGGGTTAAAATGCCAGCAACTGCGTAGGTCTGGTCTGTAGTAGTAACACTCGCCTTATTGTTGCTGCCTTGTAGTGCCCAGAATGATACCAAAAGTTGTTTTGTACCAAAGAAATGTAATAAGGTGATTGGGAAGCATTGCAACAACTAAAAGTTGGACTGCATGATATCAATAGACTTGAAGGATGCCTATTTCCATATCTCAGTTCAGCAGTCTCACAGATGCTTTCTAAACTTTGCTCTGGGGCACAACGCTAACCAATACAGGCCTTTTGGTTTAGCAGTGGGACTATGAGTGTTTACAGAAGTTTTGGTAGAGTGACGGTCTCCAAGAGCAGCCTAACATCAGTTCTTCCCAAAGAATATTTCTGAAATCTGGAAGAAAAAACTGAGGCAAGCACGTGTTCATTTTTGTGTCCTTAGGGAAAGTTAGTGATTCAGAAATCTTTTCTGTCTGTGCATGTTTAGTGGTGAAATGAGTAATGCAACATATGGCAAACTGTAGTTAATTTTTCCTGTTGAGAGCAAGTTACTAATTGCTTAGATCTCTAATAAAACCACTTTTGACAAAAATTAAAACTAGTTTTGACACACATTATATGCAGTTCTTTAAGAATTTAGCAAAAAGTAAGCTTCCCAACGTGGGAATGCAGCAACCAGGTCACTGCCATGCTTTTATTTTCTAAAACATATGCACTTTAACAGATACAGACTCTAAGTGGTCCACACTATCAACGTTTACTTTTATCCGTGTTACCTTACTGCTTTTATACAGCCATAAAGAAATTAAGCTCTGATATTATGTAAGTGGCTTCATACTGAAGGCTTGTCTAAGATGGGATGTTTTGCACATATGTAGTTAACACCAGTACAAACCCCTAGTGTAGATGTGCTGCTCTAACATAAGTGACTTCACCAGTATGATACTAAGACCGTGTCTACACAGGGAGAAGTTGACAAGCAAAGTAATTCCAGATTGCCCATTCCTCTATAGCTATGCTGATATTTATCTAATCCAAAAAACACTGTGTTCTCAAATAAGTGATTTTATTCTGAAATTACTCATCTTCCCAAACAAAGTATTCTGGAATAAAGTAACTTTTTAAAAAAATTCTGAATAGTGTGCTCACTTAGGGGAGTTATTTTGGAATAGCTTTTATTTGTAATGAGGTCCACAGATCCACGATGTTGAGTTTCTGCTCTATGCAGCCTTTAAGGCAGACCAAACTTGTCAATTAGTAGCAGGAGAGGTTGGGCCCAGTTCTGAGAAACTGCCAGTACAAATATCATTTGCCTCTTGAGCTGCAGGCAGGCAGACTCTTCCCTACTGCAGATCAAAATTTAAAGAAAGGGGCGGGGGGAGTCCTCCCTGAGGAAGAGGAGAAGTCAGGGCATGAAGACAGACAGCACAACAGTACCAATACAGGACCTTTGGTTGAGGAACAGGACTGCTAAGTGTTTAAACACTACCAAAACTTTTGTAATAGCAGCCCTCAGACACGAGGGCATCTGTCTATCCTTTCCTATGTGACCCTCTTATCCAAAGCCTCATCCAGAGTAAGTCATACATGTTACCCAGGTGAAAAGGATGCTGCAGAGTCACAGGTCTGTGAAAATCAGTTTAATACAATCTAAGCCAGTAGTTTTCAAATCGTGGGTCGAGACCCAGAATTGGGTCGTGGAATGGAAGGTACTGGGTCCCGGCAGCTCTGGTCAGTCCGGCCAATGGGAGCAGGGGAGGGAGGAGCCTGTGGGCAAGAGCAGCATAGAGCTGCTTGCGTGCCTCCGCCTAGGAGCTGGACCGGCTGGTGGCCACTTCCAAGGTGCAGCGCAGTCCGTTGTGTCAGGAGAGGCAGGAAGCCTCCCTTTGCACCACGGCTGCGCCGCTGACCAGGAGCTGCCGGAGGTAAGCCCGCGCCCCAACCCCGTGCCCTAATCCCTGAGCCCCCCCCAACCTGGAGCCCCTTCCTGCACCCCAAACCCCTCATCCGCTGCCCCACCCCAGTACCTGCACCCCCCCCAGCCCAGAGCCCTGACCCCCTCCCGCACCCCAGCCCCCTCATCCCAGCTTCATTGCGTCATGGGCATCAACAATCTTCTTCAACTGGGTCGCCAGAAAAAAAGTTTTTGAAAACCACTGATCTAAGCAGATTCCCTATCTCTGTGTGGAGACACACTATCTACAGCAGGGGTGGCCAACCTGAGCCTGAGAAGGAACCAGAATTTATCAATGTACATTGACAAAGAGCCACAGTAATACTTCAGCCGTCCCCCAGCAACTCCCCCCTGCTCCCAGTGCCTCCCACCCACCGAGAGCCCCGCCAATCAGCACCTACCCCTCCCTCACTGCACCTCCCGATCAGCTGTTTCGGGCAGATGCAAGCCAGGAAGGATGGGGGTGTTCACACAGAATCAAAGAATGTCCAGGGGATGTGTTCCAAATAAGAGAGCAAGCACAATATAAGCTGGTGGGAGCTCAGGACAATCCAGCAAGGGGTCTCGGCTTTGCTCCCTTATCTGGACTGTCCTTCATGTGCTGATGATTTGAGCAGAGGAAGATGAGCAGTCAATTTGCTCCCTTCACATCTAAGAAAAAACTAATGTTATGGCCAACTGGTTCAGCTGACTTAAGTTAGATCAGTGATACTCAAACTGAGTCTCAGGAGACTTTTTAATGTGTCTCATTGCAGCTCTTTGCAGGACATATTAAAACATTCTGTGATTTGGTTAATAATTAAATCAGGGTGCTTTTACTATGTTAACCAGTTGTAGAGAGAGTGTGTGTCTGTGTCTGTGTCTGTGTCTGTGTCTGTGTCTCAGTCACAGTAAAATGATTGACCAGATACTCTACAGAGAGAGATGCCTATCTCATAGAACTGGAAGGACCTTCAAAGGTCATCGAGTCCAGTCCCCTGCCTTCACTAGCAGGACCAAGTACTGTCCCCTGACAGATTTTTGCCCCAGATCCCTAAATGGCCCGGTCAAGGATTGAACTCACAACCCTGGGTTTAGCAGGCCAATGCTCAAACCACTGAGCTATCCCTCCCCCCTAAACTATATATAAAAATAGTAAATGAAACAATGAATTCACACTACAGTGGCATTTTTCGGGTAAGTCCGGTCCAGTTGAACTCGGGCATGGGAGAGCCAGAGGGGGAGTTGGATATGCCATGTACCCAGGACGCATTTGAGGCCACAAGGGACCTTATAGAGATAACGGCCCAGCAGTCTACGGCACTGGAACCGCACTAGGGGCCAGTTCTCCAAGGGCAAACCGGCCATGCTTCAGCAATGATCCCCCTCTCTGTGGTCCCCCTCTCCTCCTGCACGGCACCCCCGTGGTCTTCAAGGTTGGACTCGTTCTCAGAGCCAGTCATATATCACCAAGTGGAGCTGGCACCGTTGTCCCTATGGTGCCCTGCCCTCCTCAATGGCAGGCTCTCATGTAATGGCCATTCTGGACCCCCTGTGCCTACCATCAAGCCCAGGGGCCAAGCTCCAGGTCCCTGTCCATTGCCTCGCACGGGCAGGGGCCCCCATCTTCCTCGATAGTAATGGAACCTTCAAAAGGATCAGAGCCTGATGCCTAACCCAGCACCGCAGCTGGCACCGTGCAGATGGCATCACTGTGGGAGGAACCCCGTGAATTGAAGGGTCAGGAGGAACCTGTGCCCATGGGGACTTGCTCTTCATCTTCCTTCCCAGATGAGGCAATAGTGGGCAATAGCAGCCACATCGGGGAATAGAAATTGTATGGAGGGCCATGTTCACAAAATTGGGGTTGGGGTGCGGGAGGGGGTGCCTGGCTCTTGAAGATAGCTTCTTAAGCAACGAAATTATTCAGAGAGCTAATATCCACAATTTTAGCTCCCAAAAATAAATCTTAACTCCTCTGTATTCAAGGGCCTGCTTGAGGTTTGCCCACTGATGCCAGGATAAGAGTCTCACCCCTATATCTGCATTGGTAGTACAAATTCGTGAATTTCTTAAATGGACTTTGGCTAGGCCTGGCAGTTCAGACTTTCCAGAGTAGCAGGCAACAGGCAGATTTCATCTTATCCAAATGTCCAGTGTTGTGGCTTTTTTAAAAGCCGCATCTTTTCTACTTTCTCCTGAAGTGCACAGAGCTCTTTTAAATGAGCTTATCTGGTTTCAGTGCCATTCCAGGCTCTCCATTTGAACTATTCATGAAGGTGTCTCATTACTTCTGAACCATTAAGGTAACCTTTTTGACAGCAATCATGTTAGCTTGAGTTAGGTGCTCCTTTCATGGAATCTCAGTTCTGCAACTTCCATAAAGAAAAAGTGGTATTCTGAACTGACCCAGTCTTCATGCCAAAGACTAACTCCATGCTCCACAAAGTATAGGAAATTGTCTTTCCGTCCTTTTGCCCAGCTCTGTTGCACCTAAAAGAGAAATTGTGGCATACTTTCAATGTCAGCAGAGCTCTGCAAGTATATGTTCACCTTACAGCGCATTTAGAAGGACAAATACTTTATCTGGTGTCAGGGAAAGAAGGCTTTGGAATTCTCCATTTCCAGATAGTTTAAAATATTTTAATCTCAAACATACTAGTAAAAAAGCATAACTCCTTCTTCCAATATCAGAACTCACTCTGTAGAACTGTGGCACTTCATGAACAGATAGACCATAAGCAAAGCTGTGTTGCCAGAAGGCTCATCTGTAGATCTGCTACTTTGTCATGTGTTCATATCTTCTTCAAAATTCTACAGGTTGGGTGTTCAGGCATCACCTTATGCTGCCTTTGGTAAATGGGTACTCCAAGCTGTAATATCCCAGTAACTACTAGGAAGAGGTTATTCCCTTCCACATCTGTACATAACTGTATATAGTGTTGCTCCTCTCCAATGGACCCTACTTTGAAAATCCCAATGTTGTGCATCTGTGGCCCTCGTTACTGGTAAGAACTGGAAAATTTATCCATGTCTTACCTAAAAATGTCCTTTCTTGGAGTAATGAGTTCCATGCATCCAAGCCACCCTGCATGGGCAGTTAATTGGATAAAGATATTATTGACATTCAGTTTGTTGCTCATTGAATTGCTTTCACTGCAGGAAGATTGTTCTGTTTAGTCTTAATGCTTAATTATCCTTACGTGGAGTAGTTGGTTTTCCTACGCTGTGGCAGTATCTGTATTGGTGGTTTCTCATTTCCCATTGTGGAATACCTATTCCAGAATAGCTGTGCCAGTCAGTTCCCGCACATAGACAGCTCTAAGTGCTTACAGTGCATGTAACGTCTTTAGCACTTGTGCAACAAATCTTACAGTAGGGCTTTGCATCAGTGAATTAGTGTTTTGTTTTTTTTTTGGTTTTTGTTTTTTAAGAGGACAAACCCTGAATATTTGTGCATATTCCTTTGTTTACCTCTGTAGTTGACTGCCCACAGGCTTCTGTTTTCAGTCACTGATTGCTAAATTGGGCCCTTTGACACTTCCAGGTTGTTTGGTAAATAAATATTTTAAGCATATTTTGATTGCAGGTTTAGGAGCTAAGGTTGTTTGTATCTGCTGTACTGATAAAATGAGAAGTTCAGCTACTCTGAATAATTACTCTTTTTCTTCAGAAAGACTTAATTGCTAATGCGAAGCACATAGTGATTTAGGGAACTGGGTATTGCCAGTGGTTAAACAGCTTTTTTTCTCAGGGTGAGATAATGAATTTATAATCTATGCACTATTATAGGCTTGGCAGAATTTGGTGTTGTTTTTTTAATAATTTTGATGGAGAATGTCTGTTTACTTCTAAACATTTTCTATTTTTATCAATTTAAATTTTTCACAGTGGTGGGAAACTGAGGGGATCAGATAATTAAGGGCAGTAGCTGAGATTCAAAAAGTTAAAGCTTTATAATTGTTAAAACACAAATTGTCAACATCCCATGTCAAAATATTAGTTTGATTTTAAGGGTGTTTACTTTGTATAAGTTCTCACATTTTTCTTTGTCTACCTGTAAACTTAGATTATTGATGGAAATATTTTACTTCTGTGTGGGGGGTAAAATCATCGTTTACCAATAAATGTAATCCTTCCAAGCCTAGCTATTTAAAACAAAATGAGTGAGAGCTTTGTTTTTTATTTATTTCCTGAAAACAATCCCTCCCATAAATTTTATTTTTGTTACTTAGACTTAATTGGATAATATTAAGAAAAGGCCATGTTTCTTCATGTGACTTTAAGATATTTCAGTGTTACTTATTGCCTATGTACTGTGTTAATAGCAGTACTGTCATGAAGCAGTTATTGTTGAACTCGTTTACATCAGAAAATCACAGCTCTTGGCAACAGGTTAACACCCAACATAGGTTATTTATTGCTCAATAAACTAATTCTTTATGATGGTGAAATGATTTTCTTGAAGTAATCTGAATTTAAGAACAGTATATAGAGATGATGCTGTCAATTAAGAGATTGACGTGTGATCCTGTAACCAGGTTTTTCATGTAGTAGTGAAACCTGCAGTTTCCGAGTTGCTCTGTAAGCTAACCAGTTATTTTGTAAATAAACTAAATGCATTCCCTTTTGTTTATGGGGAAGATGCACAATGTAGAAAAAGCTGAACAGATGTTGAAAACTGTGTAGATGTGAAAATACAGGAAAAGACAGCCAAGAAATGGTTTCTTCTAGCAGAAGTTTCCAAAACATGTGTATCCATTGGTTTGAGCATATTGAATAAATTGTTTCAAGGACTTGTGATTCAATGCAGCAGATATGCAAATAAACCAGTGCTTTGATACAACTTGCTTTTTCACCTCACCCAATGCCACTCAGATAATGTGTTTGCTGTTGAACTAATATCGTGGTAGCTACTTCAGCATTTTTAAAGGAAATATGGTTCTAATATATTTTACGCAGAATAAGATACGGGGACACCACAGAACAAAATCATCCAGGCTTCCAACTGTGAACAGCCAGCAGACTCCAGAGTGCGCAGGAATTATTATTAAGCATTGGGCAATTGATGAAAACTTTTCATCAGATTTTATGCTAAAATTTCATAATGAAGATTCTGGTAAAATGAATAACAATATACCCTGTTAGCTAAATGACCTTACTGTAATAGGAGCTCTTATTGTGCTGCTTTGACCAATCAACCTTTTGAAATACCTGACTGAATGCATTATATCACACTCAAGTGATTCTAAGCCCTTAGCAAGAAATTTGTTTTCCAGTATAGCACAAATCATTGCTGCTTTTAAAACTTGATGTGCTTTTAGTAGTTTGTCTGCTTTTACTACATGAATGTATCTGTGCAGTTAAAGAAAAGGAATGCTGTCTATAAAAGGCTTAAAAGTAATTACTGTTAATAGTTACAAAAATATTGTCCTTCCCATTTATTCAGGAAAGCCATCTCTTCCATCCCTCGATCTTAGTAACAAAGAACCAGTAATGTTTAGGATAATCATAGATTACTTCAGTTTCTCCCACTGCGATGTGTACAGTTTGTTGTGTAAGTCATTTTGGACTGCGACAAGTAAATTCAGAATTGAAATTATTGAAACACTAAGTGTAGGAAAATAGTGCCGCCGTTTGTTTTCGAGTTGATTTGTGCTATTCTGTTATAGTGTGTCTGGCCCTAAAACCACTGGATTTTACCTTAATCATCTGGAAATGTGAATAGTTTTGTTTGACTTAAGTATGTTTACTTATTCAGAATCCTACTTAGTGCATAGGTCTGTGATTATACTGGTTTTGAATTGTTTTAGGGAAGCCTGAGTGGCATATGAAATTTGACACAGCTAGAAATTAGATATTTGGGGAGAAATGCTTAGAAATGCTGCAATTTGATAACTCACTCCAGCCTTACTCAATGGTGGTTGGTTTTTTTTGTTTTGTTATATGGTGGCAGAAGGCTATCCTTTCAGTTGCCAATCCAGCCCTTACAGTAATTGCAGAGGCAAATCAAGACGTGGCTACTGAAAGAGGGTGTACCCTTCAGCTCATCCCATAAGTCCTGTTGGACCAGGGATGGGCAAACTATGGCCTACGGGCTGGATCCGGCCCCTCAAGGCTTTGGATCCGACCCGCGGGATTGCCACCCCCGTGGCACCACACCGCTCCCTGAAGCAGCCAGCATTATGTCCCCGCGGCCCCTGGGGGAAGGGAAGCAGAGAGCTCTGTGTGCTGCCCTTGCCTCTGGGTACCTCCCCCGAAGCTCCCATTGGACGGGGAACCGCAGCCAATGGGAGCTTCGGG
This sequence comes from Macrochelys suwanniensis, assembly GCA_033296515.1. Classification (NCBI taxonomy): domain Eukaryota; kingdom Metazoa; phylum Chordata; order Testudines; family Chelydridae; genus Macrochelys; species Macrochelys suwanniensis. Next base: position 231,510,661 of record CM065775.1, on the reverse strand, counting down.
GGAGGTACCCAGAGGCAAGGGCAGTGCGCGGAGCCCTCTGCCCTTTCCTCTCCTCCCCCCGGGGCTGCAGGGATGTGGTGCCAGCCGTTTCCCGGTGCAGCGCAGGGCCCGGGCCAAGACAGGCAGGGAGCCTGCCCTGACCCCGCTGCCACCCTGGAGCCACTCCAGGTAAGTGGTGCCGGGCTCCAGGTAAGCAGTGCCGGGCTGGAGCCCGCACGCACCCTGAACCTCTCCTAAACCCTAACTCCCTGCCCTGAGCCGCCTCCCGCACTGTGCACCCCCTCCTGCATCCCACCCCCTTCCCTGAGCCTCTTCGTACAACCGGCACCCCTTCTCTGCCCCAGCCCCTTGCCCTGAGCCCCTTCCTGCACACCACACCCCCATCCCCTTCCCCAGCCCTACATTCATGACCCTGCATGCAATTTCCCCACCCAGATGTGGCCCTTGGGCCAAAAAGTTTGCCCGCCCCTGTATTGGACTGTAGTTACTTCTGACTGATACAGCGGACACTAGCTGGTCATGTTCTGACTGCTGAACTCGTAGTATGCCACTGTGGAGTGTTTATTTCTGGTATTGAAGATAGGCAGAGTCCCTTGTGTGATTTCTCTGGAGTCTATACACCCTTTTCTGTCTTGAAATGACCATGCTTCCACTGCTTTTTGGACCTTGCACAAGGGAGCCAGGAGTTGACTCTGAACAGAATGAACTTATTTGCTAGCCGTATTCAGTGTCAAGGAAGAGATTGCATAGTTTGTGGTAAACTTGAAATGTACAGTGATTGAATCCTAGTAGTGTTAAATTGCCTAAAATGTGGTAGAGACTGCATAAAAACATAGATGTGTAGTTCTTTAATCATCGTTGGCAAGACTTAACATTTATTTTCATGCCAATAATTACTGAAGTTTACTTATTAAGAACAGTGAGGTCCACAAATCCATGACATTGGGTACTCTGCTCTATTCAGCCTTGAAGGGGGATCAAACCTGTCAATCTGAGGTAGGAGAGGTGTGGCTCCACCTCAGAGAAATGGCCAGATTTCATCTGCCTCTTCGGCTGAGGGCAGGCAGACCAGCTTCTGCCTGCAGCAGAGCAAATTTCAAAAAGGAAAAAAGCAAAAAAGCCTCAATCTCCAGACTGTCAGGGATCTGCCAATCCTTTTTCCCAAGTTGCTGTGACTCTACATGCCCCCTGCTCACCCATGACAGAGAAAGCTGAAAGCGAAAACCAGATGTCTACTGCCCTTCCCTGCTGATTGTCTGCATTGAGATCTGTGCCTGTTCTGTAGAGCCTCAGGCCTTTCAAGTGCTCAGACAGGGGCAGGGTTTCCAGCAGCCTCCCTCCCCGAACAAGAGGACCCAGGAAAAAAGTAGCAACCTCCCTCCCAGAAAAAAAGTAGCAGCAAAATCACTCAGGCCTAGCACAGGTGACAGCAGGAGCTCTGGGACAAGCAAGTAGAAGCTCCTTCCTACCTCTTACACGTGCAGTGGCATAGTAGGTTGAAGCACAGTATCAAAGGGGCAGTGAAGCTTCCTGCCCAGCTTCTGGAGCTTACACCAATGTTTACCCCAGGAATTGAAGTGTAAGTGTGTTCACATTTAGAAAGGTGGCATGAGGGCTGATGAGGGGTGACACCATGATGGCAAAGGTGGGCTGTGTGGCACCATAGTAAAAACTGAAAAAATTTCACATCTATTTTATTAGACTTAATTCCTTTTAAAATCATCACAAATTAAAGTTGGCTACTCAAGCCTACTATAAAGCACTACATCTGCATCCTTCTTAATTTGTTGTTATTTTGCACACCTCTGTTAATAAACTTCTCGAATGCAGTGCATTCATCTTTGGTGACATCTCATGTGACCCATTCTTCTAGCCCATGATATGCTTATGATCAGACAGAAGGCGACTTCTTTCTGAACTCTCAGTTCTATTCAATGAGGAAAAAGAATGCTCAACTGTAGCTGTTGAGAAGAGATGAATTTCCACTTCTTTCACCACAGGAAACATAGCACAAAGTTTGGGTAGAATCACTAGTGGTAATAAGGAAGTTGTTGAAGTCAATTTTTCATTCATTCGTCTCATGATATTGCACTGTGTACTTCTTCAGCTGGCTTAACAAACACTTCTCATCCTCTTCACATACGGATTCAATATAAGTGCCTTCATTAGTCAGCTTCTGGACTGAAGTCTTTTTCTTCCAGTACGGTTTCAATGGATATCTCTCTGATCCAGGTGTACCTTCTGTTGCTGTACAAAGATCTACTACTTTTGTAGCAGATGCCTGGATGACATTGTTTAATGACCCAAGTGGTTTCAACAGTAGATCTACAAGAGAGAGAACTGAACTTAGTAGCAAAAGTAGTCCACCAACCTCACTACTTAAATCTGTCCCATCTTGGTAGATACTTTCCAAAGCCAGTGATAATGGTTGCAGTAATTTTAAGACAGCAGCTAAGGATTGCTCATGAGAAAGCCAGTGGGTTTTCCCAGGTTGGACTAATTTGAACTTCAGTCCAAGTGTATCTTCCATTTTTTCCAAGATGTTCAGCCTTTTTGGACTCTTGCTGAAAAAAGTATAATGAAGGCATTAAATGTATGGCTTTTTAAATGTCTTTTGTAGATTCTGCAGCTTGTACCTAGTGTTAATTGGAATAGATAGCCTCTGCAGTGTGTATAGGAGAGAGTAAGGTTAAACTTTCCTCTGAGTAAAGCTTGTACTCCACCATGGCTTCCAGAGAAGTTTGGAGCTTCATCAAACACGCAAGCAGGCAAAGGTTTGGGGTTCAGTTTACAAGCATTTAACTCTTCTAAGATGTGGGTTGTCACCGATGCAGTCAAGATTACAGAATAGCTACGCACAGAGCTCTACCTTGGTTCTCTTACCTCTTTGATAGGGTACAGAGACCTCCCATCTGTTTTCCATCCAGAAGGGATATACTGTTACACAGACCAGTCATGCATCAGAATTCAGACAGTCTGAGCCTAGCTGCCTGGCTCTTGAACAGAACCTCTTTAGCCAGCAAAGCTATTCAGAGAGCTATGAAAATCCCAGTGTCATGGATCTGTGGACCGCATTACGAATAAGAATAGGAAAATTTATCCATGACTTATCTGAAAATTTCCTTTCTTGGAGTCATCCTACCTTTACCTTTCTGTGGTTTCAAGGCATAACCTGGTTAATTTAGGCACCCATAAAAAAATAAAAAAAAGTATTATCTCGGTGATAGATCTGCTTGCCTCTGACATGAAAACCAAGGTATCAGGGTTATCAGTGCCTTCTCCCTTCCCCCCACATCAGGGTGGGAGGTGAACTCTCACGAAAGCACCTCTGAACTCTGGGTCTCCACTGACGAAGGACAACTATGAGTGTCGGACGGAGAAGAGAGGGGCACGTTAAAGGAACATTTGTTGGTTGGATTATGCTTTAGTGCCTTTGCTCCAGAATGCTAGATTGTGACCGGAAAATTTATTTAAATATACATTTCCCAATAGGCCAAGATTTTTAATATGCACTATTTGCCATGGTTGTTATCTCACAACATCGCTATCTCGAAGTTCTCGGGAAGTTTCTGTAGTAAACATTATAATTAATTTTTACATAAGAACGGCCATACTGGGTCAGACCAATGGTCCATCTAGCCCAGTATCCTGTCTTCTGACATTGGCCAATGCCAGATACTTCAAAGGGAATGAACAGGACAGGCGATCATCAAGTGATCCATCCTGTCATCCACTCCCAGCGTTCTGGAGAACAGATGCTAGGGACCCTCAAAGCATGGTGTTATATCCCTGACCATCCTGACTAAAAGCCATTGATGGACCTAGCCTCCATGAACGTATCTAGTTCTTTTTTTGAATCCTGTTAATAGTTTTGGCTTTCATAACATCCCCTAGCAAAAAGTTCCACACGTTGACTGTGCATTGTGTGAAGAAGTACTTCCCTTTGTTTGTTTTAAACCTGCTGCCTATTAATTTCATTCGGTGGTGACCTAGTTCCTGTATTATGTGAAGGAGTAAATAACAGTGCCCATTTTTTCTTTCACTCAGCAGACTGAGAGAATGTGACTCGCTGTTACTAATGTACCTGATGCAGTAGAGTGGATAAGTATGCACTACCTTTTAAAAGCTTGTCAGAGTAATTAACTAAAACTTGTTCAGATGCTAGGAAACAAATTGTATAAGAGAACGGGGTAAGGAGCTATGTTGCCTATTGGGCCATTGTGGTGTGATCAAGCGCTCATGGAAATGTGATGTACTTGGGCTCTTGTGGTAGGTGGGGAAAACTGATAGCATGTTTTGTTGGCTGAGATATAAACAGGATTTGCGTCAAGAGGAAACAAATAGTTAAGTTAATTAAACATATCTATGTAAAATAGGTGGATGGCAATTGTCAATACTGTCAGATGAGATAAGAGAAATGTGTCTCCTGAAAGATATAAAGGAGAAAACTGTTAGGAAAGAGTACATTTATTAATGAGTATCAGATTTCTATTACTGATGTACTTAGCTAAGTATTTCAGACTTGGGAATAAAATTCTTCCAGATCATAATTCCCTCTACTACTTTGTTCTCTATGCTAGAAAAGTCCACCGTTTAAGTTTAGAGTCAATAATATTTTAAATAAAACCTTTAAAAATATATTCAACTAAATATTGGACATTTAGATGTACATCTTTCCCCAGTGTGCAACAATGCTTTAATGGACAGTGTTACGCTGTAGCTTTTGTATGATGATAGTGTTTAAGTGATATCCCTGCCTTAAAGAGTTCATTGCATAAATTAGACAAAAGTGCAACATGAAAGCAGCAGAAGGCAGGAACGTGGGAAATACCAGAGTGAAAATCATGAGTAGGGACCCCTGGTGCTGCTGCTGACTATAGCCCGGAGCTGCAACCGCCAGCCCTGGTGCTGCTGTGATGAAGCTGGGAGCTGTGGGGCTGAAGCTGGGAGCTACAAACCCTAGCCCTGTGCCCCTACTTTCCTGAACCCCCACTTCTGCCTTTCAGTCAGCTTTCCAAGCACATCATCAGGAAGCAAGCTCCCCACAGACCAGGACACACAACTCAAAGCTGCACCAGCTGCTTGCCAGAACAACAGATATAAAACCTGCTCCACTGGTATGATGATCAACGCCCCTTTCAAGATCCATGGATCCTATACATGTCCTACCATCGGGTGGAGGCAGTGCTCCCTCCCTGGACCCCGCTGTGCAGAGCTGGCTCGAGCCACACCAGCTCTTGCCGCCACGTCCCCCCCCCCCCTCTAAATATAGAAGTCAAACTATGTTTATGCCCAAGGTTCCTCATCCCCTGGCCTGGAGCCCCATGTTCCCCCTGCTGGGCTCTGGTGTTTTTATAGCATGTTGAGGGGGGCCTCAGCAAGAAAAAAAGTTGAGAACCCCTGCTACATCTGACCTATCAGTCCTCATCCTCAAAGGAAACCTGCAGAACACTGTCAAAAGATGACCTTGGGAGCTTAAATTCATGTGTGCTCAGCACCAAAAATGGAGGACTGAACCGAGACACTGGCTTTATTACTTATTACAGCAATCTACAACCCACTCACCCCCTGTTTAGTCCTGTGACTACACCGGTGTGAATGGTCCCTTATAACATGTTCTAACTACTTATAATATGCGCTAATCCAGGGGTCTCAAACTCAAATTACCACAAGGGCCGCATGAGGACTAGTGCATTGGCCCGAGGGCCGCATCACTGAACCTGCCTCCACTCCACCCCTTCCAGTAGGCTCTGCCCCTTCTCCGCCTGTTCTCCGCCTCCTCCCCTGAACGCGTGGCTCCCCCCTCCTCCCTCCCAGAAACCGCAAAGCTGCCAGATAGCTGTTCTGGCGGCGGGAACTGCCTGGGGGTAAAAATAAAACCTTGGAGCAGCACGGAGGGAATGGGGATCTTAGCGGCCACAGAACGTAACTGGGGGGGGGTGGTGAGGGGAGTTGGCGGCCATAGGACATAACTGGGCGGGGGGGGCCTGGCAGCACGCCTCTTCTTCCCCCCCCCTCCTCCCCTGTGTGCGCGCTTCCCGCTCCTCCCCCCTCCCTCCCAGAAACCGCGAAGCCGACAGACAGCTGTTCTGGCAGCGGAACTTCAGAACGTAACTGGAGGGGGGGCGCGGGGAAGCCTGGCAGAGCACTTCCCTGCGGCCTGCTGGGCTCCCTGCACCCACCTCCCCCCCGCCGCCGCCAGAACAGCTGTCTGGCGGCTTCGCGGTTTCTGGGAGGGAGGCGGAGGAGCGGGAAGCATGCACACAGGGGAGGAGGGGGGGAGCTCCGCCTCTTCTCCCCCCCTCCCCTGTGTGCACACTTCCTGCTCCTCCCCCCTCCCTCCCAGAAACCGCGAAGCCGCCAGACAGCTGTTCTGGTGGCAGAACTTCAGAAAGTAACTCAGGGGCGGGGACGCGGGGAGCCCAGCAGGCTGCAGGGAAGTGCTCCACGAGCCACATGTTTGAGATCCCTGCGCTAAACAATCTGCTGTGCTTTGCATTTTGCTGTAGGGCTGAGAGTTCCTTTCCCAGACTTGAACAGCTCTGTGTGATACTGCTGTGGGGATGGGGCTGAAGCTGGGTGCTGCGGGGCTGAATCCCCAAGCCCCGTTGCGGCACCAGGGCTGAAGGCCCGAAGCCTGGTGCAGCCGCAGGCTGTAGTCATGAGCTGCAGGACTGAATCCCTGAGCTCTGGTACTGCCAGTAGCTGCAACCCCAAACCTTGGTGCCACCGCAGGGCTGAAGCCAGGAAATGCAACGCCAAGCCCCGGTGGTGTCATGGGGTAGCACCCGGGAGCTGCAGTGTTGAAGCCCTGAGCCATGGTGGCATTGCGAGGCTGGGAGCTGCATGGGTGAAGCTCTGAACCCCATTACTGCCATGGGGCTGAATCACAGAGCCCAGGTGCTCCCCATGGTAAAGCTGGGTGCCGTGGGCCTGGTGCCACCATGGGGTAAAGCCATGAACCACAGTGCCCCACAGGCTTCAGCAGGGAGCCGGAGTGCTGAAGTGAGAGCCGGGAGCTGAAGCCCAAATCTGTGGTGCCCCTGCAGGCTGAAGCCCCTTCCCCCAGTGAGTTGAAGCCAAAGCCCATGTCCCGGCTTGATCCCCAGGATGTGAGGCTCAGACTTGCGGGTCAGCCATTGGGATGTGGGCCTCCCAGCCTGTAGGTCAGCCTCAACATCTTCTGGCCCAGTGCTTGTTCTGTTGCCAGGTCTCTGGGATGTGAGAGCTCACTCCTTGGTTTCTGCTCTGGGCCCAGTGAGTCTAATGCCAGCCTTGCAGGTTACGTAGCTCTATTTACTGGATGGAAAGGAGCTATTTCAGTGGGAGAAGGACAAGTTACACAGCACAGAGAAAATTGGTGTAAACGTAAAAAATACATATCAGCTTTGAATAAATTTTTAATTCAGCCATCCGCTTCAAACAACAAACAAACAACAAAACCCACAGAGCAGTGATACTGAACTTCCTTTAACAAGTTAAGCCACCATAAGCGCTGAAGAATACAGAGGAGGTGATGTGAGTAAAAAACATAAAGCTGTTATTAACCTTGCAAAATTTAGGAAATACAAAGACAGCTATCTACATTTTGGTTTTATTTGTTCTGGAAGTGGAGATCTACCTCAGCCTCAGTGTGTAATTTGTGCTGTCCAATGAATGTTTGAAACCCTCCAAATTACAAACATTTATTTACAAAGAATGAAATCCTATAAGGATAAGTACCGTCCCTTTTTTGAGCAAAAGGGCAAGGAGCTGCTTGGTACTAAAGCAGTAATGAAATCCACAATTACTGCAGGTAAAAAGCTTTTGAGATCATTTTAGATAAGGGCACAGAAAATTGCTAAAACAAAAAAAAATCACATACAGTTGCTGAGACTTTGTTAATGCCTTGTGTTGAAATAACACAGGAAGTGTTTGGAGAGGAGAAGGCCAAGCTATTGACAAATACGAACGTCAAATGACACTGTCAAACGACAGATAATTTCTGCGTCAGAAGACAGTTTCTCAGTGTATTGATTTGCTACGTGACAATGATTTTGTTATACAACTAGATGAATCCATAGGCATTTCGAAAAGTCCCATTTACTTGCCGATGTTCCTTCTGTGCGGAATAAGGAAATAAAGGAAGACTTTTTGTTTTTGCAAAGCGCTCAAGACGACAACAAAGTTGGACGGCATTTTCAAACTGTCAGATTTTAAGATTTCAGTAAAAATCTGCTGGACTAATTGCATTTGGGTCTGTACTGATGGAGCCACAGCAATGACTGGAAAGTATTCTGGGTTTGTGCAAAAAATAAAATCCATTGCACCTTGTGTTATTTGAACACACTATTTTTTAGACCAAGAGGCGCTTGCTGCAAAAGATATTGAGTTAGGTTTTTACGGTGTTCTGAATACAGTGGTAACACTCCATTCATTTTATTAAATCCAGAGCAACAAACTCCAAGTGTTTTGCTGCACTTTGTGAGGACATGGGTACAGAGCACCATTCCTTGCTCATGCATACAGAGGTGAGATGGCTATCCTGAGGCAGAATACTTGCCCATTTATTTAATCTCAAGGAAAAGTTTTATGTACTTAACTGATCAGAACCCTGAATTTGCAGCAGAAGTGCTGAAAGATGACATGTGGCTGGCAAAACTGGGTTACCTTGTCGACATACTCAGTTAAATGAATAAGCTGAATAAAACTATGAAAGGTGGAAACACTAATTTTATTTCCCAGCATGAAAGAATTGAGGCATTCAAAAGAAAACTACAATTCTGTAAAGTTCGTGTCTTTCGGGGCACTACTGATACGTTTTGAGCTCTTATCTTTCATTCAGGAACGAAATACTGACTTTGACGTAATTAAACTTCTGCTAGCAGTGCATCCATCTGGTCTGCTTTACAGATTTAATGCTTATATTCCTGAACTCACAACAGAACAAGCTGCTGTACACGTGGACTACAAACCCCTTTAATGAGAAGCTAAATTTCCATCTCTTGTCCCATCAAAACTGTTAGAAGAGCTCATTGACATTTCATCAGACAGCTCCCTCAGAACCAGGTTCAAAGAAATGCTGTTGGAAACATTTTGGCGTGAGTATTCCGATGAATACAGCACTGCTTCTTCTGCAGCGCTGAAAGTTTTGATCCCCTTTGGTACCGCCTACTAACGTGAAGCCAGTTTTTCTGCCATGACATCAATGAAAACAAAGCACTGAACCAGGATGAATATTGACCATGACATGCTCGTGTGCTTGTCAAAGCTACCCCCACTTCTTGGCAGGATTGTTGATCAGCACCAGAAACAAGTTTCCTCACACTGAATAAATAAAAAAAAACCTGTTTAATTTTGTACCTCTCTTGTCCTTTTTTATATATATTTTCTGTGTGTGTTTAACTGTACAACAATCCATTCAATACAGCTTTTAATCTACTGGATATGCAGAAAAACAGTTGTGGCACAGGTGGGCCATGGAGTTTTTATAGTACTGAGGTGAGGGGCGGCTCAAAGAAAAAGGGCTGAGAACCCCTGCTATAGAACATACCACCAGTTCGGGGTGTCTGCCCTGCTCATGACAGTCTGCCCCAAAGTAGACACTCAGGGTCGTGAGCCCCTCCAGACAGCGTGACACATGATAATTTAGAATAAATGTTGGGTAAATATTTCATAAGAATGTATTAATAACATCGTTAGTAGCAGGAGTTTTCTATTTAATTTAAACTCCAGACTTCCAGGCAGATTTAAATTGGCTTTTTGATTAAGAAAGGTAAGCTTGCAATTTCAGAAGTACTGGATACAGCAAAAGCAATCATATGCTTTCTAGAACGATCTTTGAGAATAAGAATTAAGTATAGTGAAAGAATCTGAGAACAATGAGTTATGTAAAAATGAAATAGGAAGGCAATTGGACATCAGCAAGAGGGAAACAATCTTTTTGTACGTTGGCAATCCTGTTTTGAATTAATTTTTTTTTAAAAAGCATTGGGAGAATAGGCCCCTTCCTTAGGAAATATATTCTCGCTAGATCAAGAGTGGTGACAGCAACAGCCCTAAAATAGGTTATGCCATTGTCTGCCAAACAAATGGAAAAATTTGGTGTGCACACATACTAAAATATATGGATGCATGAAGGGAAACAAATTAATTCCAAACGCTGATGTTTTTCACAGCTTAAAGTGAGTGGCTGTACACACACATGTTGGAAGCATGGATTGTCTTTTTTTTACTCTGACTGATAGTAAAACTTTTGATATTCATCTGTTTTCCAGTGCAGCCATGCAATATGGTTCCCAAATTTATTGTTCAAAACCCCTTAATTGAAAAAAGGCTCATAATAGATGGATATTTGAGTACTGACTGGAAAATGCTTGCATGTGCTATTTACTATGCCATGTGGCATTACATTTTTAGTAAAATGAAAGGAGTTGAACAACCACAGACCACATCCTTGCTAACAGTTGTACATAGGAGCTGAGTTTACTTATATTTTTTCCAAATTCAAATAACTTTCTATTAGGCAACCATAAGTTCCTGCATTTATTTCTATTAGAAATGAAAAGTTCTTCTTAGGCTGGAAAGCAAAAATGAGGCAGAAGTTGCTGACATACTTTTTTCCTGTTCAGAAATGAAAGACTGGTACAGAAGTAGACCAGAGCTTGATCAGACTTGCTCTGCTTGTCTCCAGTTTAATTTTATGTCTGTGAAGAAGCCTAATGCCTTAGAGAGAGAGCAGGGATGCATCTGCCCCATAACCTTTTCTGGAACTTGTTTGCAATTTTTAAATGTAAGTAAGTAGTGGTAGAAACAATACATAATTTTGCTTTTCTTGCAAAATGAGGAAAATTTTTAAAGTGCGTATTGCTGAATAAAGTGACACGTGAATGACGTTTGCTTAATAAGGATTTGGTTAATAAATCAAGAGCTCGGTAAATCACAAAGTCTTCACATCTACTCTTCCCCCATAGTGTTTGTTAGGCTAGTTGTCTTGATATTGTAACTCCTTAAGCATTCACTTATTAAAATAAAATGTCTGTTTAAGATATAGCTTTTAGTTCATATCATGTTTTTTTGTTTTTGTTAGTATTTTTTTGCAGTGGAGCATTACTCAGCTTTTGCTTTATGATAGTCTTATTGGAAATGAGCAAATAAGAAGGCTCTAGTGTTACCTTTGAGCATATTATGTGCTACTAAGGCTTGAGAGAAGCACTGAAGTAGCCTTTAGTTCTGTCTGAGCTCCATTTCTTGTAGGGTAGGGAAATCAAACAAATATGTTTGTTAAAGAGAGCCCAAAACCAAATGTCCCACCTCTGATCCTTTGATCCCTCTTGCTCAGGGTGGATTTGATTTAAATCAAATTGATTTAAATCATGATTTAAATTAAATTGATTTAAATCAGTAGACAGGAAGACTCAATTTAATCATGGATTTCTACATAAAATGCATTCTTCTTGGTTGTTATAACCTTAATACATATTCTTCATAACTCAGAGATAGATGTAGGTTTCATTTTTAGAAGGTACATACTATACATTTTTAAACAGTGATTTATTTTGAAAACTTTTCAGATTAGTTTTACCGCTATATCAGAAAATGAATGATTGGTTATTTCATTTACCAAAGGTAATTGAAGCAGATATTTATGAAGTCATTGGGAGGTGAACTATCTCCAATTCAGCAGGTTAATCATTAGTATTTGGAGGATTTTCTTTCCATGCCGTATTAGGAGGAGAACATCACCAGACAGACATTTAAATTGTTTTATTTAACTAAAACAACGACGTTAAGTATTCTGGATTTTTTTATTCAACAGCAAACACACAATATTGTAGCAAAAAAGCATGTGTCCCTCACTTCTCACATTTATCTCCAGACTTCTTCTTCTTGTCCAGATCTATTCCGCCCCCAATAATCTTCTAGTCATTGAACTTTTTGAAACTTTGCACTTTTAGAGAGAGGTAAGGGATTGACTCTATGTACACAAATTTGCAGAGGGACAATAGAGTTGAGGTCTGTTATTTCTCACCTCTATATATTATTTATTTATTTAAAAAACATTTTTGCTGTTAGCAAGCATGTTACCTCTGGAGACACAAATCCACAGTTTGAGAACTGCAAAACTAAGCATCTCTGATGGTGTATCTTCTAGACCGAGCACTGAGTCCCATTGGGTAGATAGAAAGATTAACCTAAATAATCTATACAGATGCCTGCGGAACCCCATAAAATTGGGTCCCTAATCCATGAACTATTGGAACTCATTTACAAAACTTTTCTTAAAGATTACATGAATATATTGTCTCATACTCTAGAATTAGAATGTATAATCCCTATTCCGTGATGAGATATCTTTGAGCTATAATGTATCTTAATTAAAACTAGTTAGGGTTTTTCCTCAAAAAGCATTTTATGAAAAAAAAATTTTTTTTTTTAAATCATTGATTTTTATGCTCTTGCTACTTCTGACTGAATTGCTCTATTCCAGACGAAAGCTGTTTTTAGCCCTCACTTTTCCCTGGTCTTCTATCCTGCTGTACCGACTACTCTGTGTACCCTTCATTCTGTTCCATCTACCACTACCTGAGTTGCTCACCTCTGCCAAACAAAAACCACAGAAAAATACTAGTCCACTCACAATGAGAAATTGGACAGAATACTAGATTTACTTGTTCATGATTTGGTTAAGAACATAAGTATGACCGTACTGGGTCAGATCACTGGTCCCTCTAGCCCAGTATTCTGTCTTCCGACAGTAGTCAGTGCCAGATGCATCAGAGAGAAAGAACAGAACAAAACTCTTAGAGTGATCCATCCCCTGTCATCCCCTCCCTGTTTCTGGCAGTCAGAGGTTTAGGGACACCTGGAGCATGGGGTTGCATACCTGACCATTTTGGCTTGAACTTATCTAATATTTTTTGAATCCAGTTATACTTCTGATCTTTGGTTTTGAGCAAAAATATTCGGATGCTTTTTTGGACCAACACAGTCTTGCAAGATGTGGGTAAGCTAGAAATAGAAGGGATTTTGAAATGGGAGCATCTGCAAGCCAGTAACTACATAGAAAGGCATATGTAGTGGTCTTAGAAGACTTTCTTCTATTATATCCAGAAGAAGGGAAAGTACTACGTTGTTATATTTCAGATTGGCTTATCAGTCAAGTACATAACATCTGACTTCCTCGCCATTATGGGCTCGATTGTAGCAGTTAGTGGTGCAAAGCAGGACTGCCCCTCAGGCAGGGCTGCTCAGTCCACATTAGGATGGAATATATTGCTCCCTTTGTGTACCAGCACCAATGTGTGGATGGGTAGTTTAGTAGATATAAGCCTCAGTTGCATCTTTTTGCTGTTCTCCCTGAGGAAGCAGGAGTGAGCAGTCCGTATGCTCCATCTGAAGTGCAGGGACTGCTGTTGTGGGAGGCCCTTGTGCAAGATTGGGGAGCATGGGGTAGGCAGTTTGCACACCTGCCCTGCATAGCCCAGGAAGACTCTTGCAGTCTCACTTAAAGGAAACTGACAATTTGAATCTCATTTTCTTCCTTACATATGCAAGCCACTTGTTATGGCAAATACTACCTTTGGAATTGTTGAATAACATGTAGTATTAGGCTATTATTTAGGCCGTATCTACACTACAGTTAAGTCGATGTAAGGTAGCTTACATACACCTAATTATGTCACTATATGCACTACAGCCTTGTCCCACTGATGTAAGTGCCCTACTATGCAGACATCATAATTCCACCTCCCCAAGAGCCATAGATTCTAGGTCTGGAAGGGACCTCGAGAGGTCATCGAGTCCAGCCCCCTGCCCTCATGGCAGGACCAATTACTGTCTAGACCATCCCAGATAGACATTTATCTAACCTACTCTTAAATATCTCCAGAGATGGAGATTCAACAACCTCCCTGGGCAGTTTATTCCTTATAACTTATGTCGGTGTAGTTAGTATGATACAGTGTCTGTGTAGACACACCGTTACTTTTTTTCAGCTGTTGGCTGTCTTGTCCATTTCAACGTTCCATGCTAGAGCTTTGGCTGCCCCCAGGTCCCTGCTCCGAGCTGAGCTGCATCTGCCCAGCTCCCAGGTGGGGAACTGGGAAGCAAGAAGCCCGGCTGCCAGCCTCCTCCCCCACCCCCTGCACTGCCCCCTTTTCAGTCAGTGGAAGCACTCCTGAGGAGGATGCGCCACCACTGACAGAAGGAGGGTAGTATGGTCATCAGGTTGATTTTAAGTCTGTAAGACATGCTCTTAGGAGGAGAGAAATGTGTCTGAAACTTTCTATGTGAAGCTTTTTTTTTATCCTCACTTTGAGTCTTTGTCCCATACTTGGCCCCAGTTAAATTGATTCAGTATTCTTTATGTAGAATATGGGCTTGTTTACACTTACCGTGCTGCAGCACTTAATGAAAACACTCCCAACGCTAACAGGAAAGCTTCTCCCATCAACGTAGGTACCCCACCTCCCCGAGAGGCAGTAGCTATGTCAATGGGAAAAGTACTCCCGTTGACATTGTGCTCTTTACACCTTGGGTTAGGTTAGTTATAACTACATCACTGGGGGGGTGGAAAATCGACACCCCTGAGCTACATTGTTACACTGACATCAGTGTGTAGTGTAAACCAGGGCTTAGAGCAGGTTAACCATGCAACAGATGTGTTTGGAGAGAGGAAGGGTGTGAAAGTGCATGATACTTGGCTTGTACCACACCTTGTAAACAGAGCAGTGCTCTTAAAGAATGTTAGGAAGGGGAGGGAAGCAGACGCTAGAGGGAAGCGGCATGAGTGGAATGTAAAATGAATAGTACTGAAGCTGCCACCCTGAAAGATGGCTTCCCATGTGGAAAAAACTGGGTTTTGTTGGCTCTTCACAAAGTAGTACCAGAACCTGTACTGTTAAGATTAAAAAAATCAAACTCTTGTTTTCTGAAATCACATGGAACAAGCTAAATTGTGTTTTGTTAGAGTGAATTATTGGGTTACACCATGTAGTAGAGAACAGAATTTGTCCCCAAGGTATTATAGAACTTCATTGAAATTTTGACCCACTTTTTAACAGGTGACCATTGATGGACCTTAGTGGAACTAGGAACAAAATAAGATCCATGACCCAGGCAAAAAATAGTTTATTTTCTAGTGAATGCATTTCTGAAATGTCATCTCAGCTAGCTGTACCTGCTTCTGGAGTTCTACATACCCCAGTGCAGTGATACTCAGACCTCAGTGGTTCAGGAGTC
This sequence comes from Macrochelys suwanniensis, assembly GCA_033296515.1. Taxonomy (NCBI): domain Eukaryota; kingdom Metazoa; phylum Chordata; order Testudines; family Chelydridae; genus Macrochelys; species Macrochelys suwanniensis. The sequence goes on along the minus strand of CM065775.1, from coordinate 231,495,439 downwards.
AAATTACCGATCAACGTTACCCAAAAGAGCCACAGTAGTGTGAATTCATTGTTTCATTTTATATAGAGAGATATATTATTCTCACAGCAAAATGACTGACCAAGTATTTTATCAACTACAATTGGTTAATAACATAGTAAAAGCATCCTGATTGGTTAATAGAGTGTTTTAATATCCTGTGCTGCAAGGAGCCACAAGAAGCACATTAAAGAGCCACTGTGGCTCGCAAGCTTCAGTCTGAGTATCGCTACCCCAGTTGCATATGTAACAGCCAACTGTATGTATTGAGTTAAGGAAAGTGTGATCATGAATACTAATAAAATATCCAAAGAAATTTTGATTTCTGCTTTTGGATCTAGACATGACCGTACTGTTGAGAGAGCTCAGCTCCTGGAATTAAAATAGTTAGGGCCAATTCCTGAGTGGTGTTAGTGGAGTTACTCTGTTTATAATGGGGTAACCAAGAACAGAATTTGGACCTCCATTTTGAGAAAAGTTTTACTGCCATGCATATATTCACAAGGATGTTATATTTCTGCGTTAAAATACCTTCGCTTCCAACTGTTTTTAAACCCACTGTAATGCAATCCTTACCACGCAGTACAAATATAGACACACACAAAATGCGACACTGTAATTTTGAAGTGCAGTTTTGGCATTGCGGAAGCCGGGAAATAAATGTGCTGAAATATTAAAGAGAAAAAATTGGCTTAATTTCCATTGAGTTGTATTAATGAGATGCACATTATCATAATGAAATATACAAAATACTGTGCTTGTGTAGAGACCTAGAGTCGAATTTTGTGGGTCACTGACTGACACCTAAATTGAACACACTGGAAACTGCCTAGTGGGTGCTAGCTTTTAATAAAATTTTCAATAAACTACAAGAGATGAAGCATGTAAATAAATGCCTTGAGGCTACTGGTATATAGAAGGGACATAGAAATGATCTAGGGACAGTACTTTTTACATAAATATTTTGAGAAATCTAAGTACAATGTTAGTAATCTAAGTTAAAATAGTGCTGAAACCCAGCTGTTTGGGGTCAGAAATGAAAATCAGCTGTTTTTAAAAGAGAATATTTGGGTTTTAGTCAACAAATTAATTTCTTTACATAAAGCATTTTTTATTACTAGAACAAGTTGACATTCATTGTTAGCTGCAACTTCAATGCATGTTCATTCACATGACTTCATTTGGGAGTCTGGGCTTAGGAGAGATGGGAAAAGGAGTGTACCACATGTTCCTTGTCCATTTAAGTGGTAGAGATCTCTAAACAAGGAAGGGAAATGGCTCCTTGCTTCACAATGTACTTTTACAATCTCCAGGCCAGCTTTCCAGGCCCTCTTTCTACCAGATACTCATTATTGGGCCAAGTTTTCAGCTTCAGACATGCTGTCTATTTATCACATAGCAGTTTGAATGATGGGGAGAAAGGTGGTGCCTCCTTTTTCTAGGTTTAACCCTAAAATTATTGACCTAACAGTTCTCAAATGATTTTGTGTAGTCATCTGGGATTGCTCCCCTCTTTCCCATATTTTCCATTTATTCTTTCCATTTACATGACCTTCCCTTTAGTAAGGAGGTGGAAACATGGTTTCTTATTGAGCTAGGCATTGCCAGTATGTGCAAGTTGTTCCCTCCCATCAAAAGAGGTATATTCTACCTGGCAGCCTTTGGGGTATCAAATTGTCAAGGTTAAACATTAGAGAAGTCTACATCACCATAACCTGAGTGACACCCTTTTTTGACTTAGTGTGGGATTTTAAAAAAAGCCTGAATTAGAAGCACAAGTCCCATGGAAAGTTGGTGGAACTTGTGCTCCTCAGGCACTTTTAAAAATCCCACCATTTATGGCCAATTTAGTTGGTTGCCGCTTAATGTTGTCCACCAAAGCCACGCGGAAAAAAAGTTGAAAATGATTATTTTATGATAAAAGTTCAATTCGTGCCCTGTATTTCATAATCTCAAGTGCTGTGGATACAATTCTCCAGCCTTCCTCTAGAGATCAAACATCCATCTAAAAATGGATGTTGTGCAGTGATGTTTGTAACTTAGTTTTCTTTACTCTGAGCCACTTTATCTTCGTTAGGGAACATAGAATCATAACAATTTAGGATGGCAAAATCTAAGCAGATCAGAATCTATCTCATGGCCCTTCAAAGGTTATGGATGTACTTTCCCAATAGAATTGTTTTTGGAGATTAAACTGATTATAGTTGTTGTGAAAAGGTAGAGAATGATATACTTCAGTCATTATTAGCCCCAAATATCCACAACTTGCTTTAAACTGACTCTGTGACGTAAGAACAAATGGTACAAAGAAACCGGTTACATTTTTACCTCTTTTCTGTTTGTTTGAATATTATATCCAATACTGCTTACACATGAAAGAAACTTTAATTTTTTACTGTAGATTTTTGTGTGAAAGGGGATTTGTGACTAGAGCATGACTGTGAAACTGCAAAGTGATCAAAATTTAAGCGTTTTAATATAAGCATCAGCCAGGGAAATGTTAAGATTCCTCTCAGGAATTACATACTCCTGTCTTGAGTGCAAGGGACAGGACTAGATGACTTCTTGAGGTCCCTTCTGGTCCTACACTTCAATGATTATCTTGTTGAAGTTAAGACTTCGGGGGGTGGAGAGCAAGGTTTGCAAGGGAAACAGTATTTTGTATAGTTAAAGTGTTAGTGTCTATAACTGAAGGTTATCCTTAAAGTGCCGTAAGCTTCTGAACCAGGTTTAAGATTTTTGTAATTTTCTAAAAGTTTCATCGGAAGGGTGACATTTTCCACGTTTAGCTGTCTAAGTGTGAATTTTTTTGGGAAGTTGGTGCAGTCTATTTTAAGGGTATTTCCCTTATACAAAGAGGGCTGTGTCTTGTATCAGTACTTCTGGGTAAATAGATTTCATAGCAAAAATCAATGCTGTAATTTTAAATGTACCAAATAAAAAGTAGAAAAGAAAAAGTAAATATTGGCAAAATATTTCTAATGATTTACTCTAAATTGATTGAACTTGCTTAGACACAAACAAGCTATCTGAAAATGAAAAACCTCATTTCAGATAAGGAATTAATATTGCAAAGCATTTGCTACTGGATGTATTGCATTGATTATAGATATTATGGTTTGAGATGTACGCATAACGGTTTAATTTGATATGATGGACTTTCAAAGTATCTGAAGACTTTATAGTGGGATCTTCTGTTACTTCAGTTAATAGGTTTTATGTTTCCATACAGGAAAACGTCAAAGGGATTTGTATCAGCTGCAACAGTAGCGGCAACAACAAATACTCTCTAGCTTACATGACCTTCATGATTCTAGTATCTGAGTGCCACACAAACATGAATGTATTTATCCTCTCAGTGTCCCTGTGAGACAGGGAAGCATAACCCCTAATTTACAGATAGGGACCTGGGGAATAGAGAAATTAAGTGACTTGCCCAAGGTTACACAGGATCGGACGTCTGTGGCAGAGTGGGTAATTGAACCCAAAGATCCGGCATCCCAGTCCAGTGTCTTAACAACAAGACCATTGTTTATCGCTGTGCTTTTGCCTAAACAACTAAGTGTATGTTCTGTTTCACATAGAACTTAGAAGAAAACCAACAATGGCTTGTTGTTTTTGTATTTTTGGCTCCTGCTGGTTAGTCTGTCTTCAAAGACTTGAAACTGTAAAACTTTAGATGAAGTCTGATTCTGGTGAGAGAGAATGCATCAATTTTAGCTTCATCTTATGTTTGTTACCTCTTGCAATATACTTCTGATTTTTATTCTTGTGGCCCTCAACTTCTTTGTCTCACTTGAATCATCTCCCTTGACAATTTTTCTTCTCAATTCAACTCCTTCTACTAAATTAGTATGAAGATGCTACTTAAAGTTACTATGTGCAGAGGTAGAAAAGGGCCAGATGAGCATAGGAACATTTATCATCTCCTGCTTCTAAGATAACCATCTCCCAGGTCTGTAACTCTATCTAGAATTTCTTTAATACCCTATATTTAGCAAGGCCCCATCTTGAGACCTGCTGCAATTCTTATTTTGTAACATCAGGTTTTTACCATCGTGCCAGGAGGAGGAGAAGATGATCAAAAATATTTCTAGTGTAGGCAATCTTGAAAAATTACCAACACACTGGAGGGTTTGATGGTATCGACTTGCCTGAAAAGTAACAAAATGGAATAGGCGGCAGCAGCATTCCAAGGAATGTCCAATATAGAAATATTTTGGACAATCTGTATCTGCTGGCAGGAGGGTACAAAACCCAGTTTTATAAAATGCTTCAAGCCATTTTCCAACTGAAGCCATGAGGAAGCTCTTGTGAGGATAAAACATCCTAGCTCATCTCCATTTCCCCCCCTCCCTCCGAATCTGCTAGAGTTGCATTGGGATCACATGCACACATGATACTTTCATATGAAGCAGACGAACTTCTTGGCATACAGCAATTTTTTTTATAGCCGAAACAGGTGTATTAATACTTTTTACATTCTTCTGGTGTCGTGACCAAATGAACCCCATTCTTATCCCCATGGTGGTATTATTCAAAATTAACCTACTTTGAAAGGTCACAGCCTTTTTCATAGGTTTAGCTTATCTGTACGAACTTTCCCCCTCCTTCCGCTCATTTAGCATTGACCTTAGTCTGCCTGTCTTCCACAAAATCTTGGTATTGCTGGTGGAAGAACCTTCTCTTATAGAGTTCCTGCTGTTTTGAATGGTCTTTCTATATATGTCTGTCTTAGTGACTCAATTTATTTTCAAATCTAAGGTAAAAGCATACATTTTCTCTTTTTAATTTCTCCCTCCTTCAGTTATTAAATTACATGAAGGATCTTGGGATACAGGTTCTATTAAATACCTCATGCAAACTACATTTGTACCATAGTAAATATGCTGAATGTTACACTACTACAGATTATTCCAGGTTTAATTCTCTCTTAACTTGGAGAAAATCCAAAAATTTGATTTAATTTTGAACTGCTTCTTCAGTTCTGTGCCAAATGTTATAAAGTCATATGTCTTCCCCACAGTGATGGGAAGAATTTAGGACATCATTACAAAACCATTGATTTTAATATATTTTCTTGTTGCGTGAATTTATTGTGCCTAACTAATACTTATGACATTTGCATTCATTATGATGCCATAAACAATATTCTGGGGTAATATAACCATGAAATGTAATTTATTTGTGCTTGATTAAGTTAAAATGAAACATGGCTTTTATCTTGTGTATATATCTAGCTGTAATCTAGTTCTTCTCTTTTTTCGGCTCTTACGAGTTTTCCCGTCTTTATGAATATCATGACATTTTACTTGGACGTTTTAAATGAAAAATGCCAAACTCCTGATTAGAAATAATTAGCATTTTTTATCCCTAGAGTAGTGTTAAAAGCTCAAATATTTTATTTTCCTCTCTAAATTGTTAGAAAATGTTTGCCATTTGTGAATGAAGCAATATTAGCATCCATTTTAAATATAAACTGGTTGCATGGTTTCAACTGTAGTGTGGATAAGGGCACAACATTCAAAGCCACATAAATGTTTTACATCTGTAGTTGCCAGGAGTTAAGTTCCAGACATCACAATGAACTCTTAGTGGAACTGTCCAGTTATTTCCCTTGTTTTTTGGACCTTACACTAGATCCTTAAAAGAATTTTACAGAAAACTACAAAATACATAACTTTATAAATGCCTATCTCTCTTCTCCACAGTCATAATGAACGGAAAGTGACCTGCAAGCATCCAGTAACAGGACAGCCATCACAGGATAACTGTATTTTTGTTGTGAATGAACAGTAAGTGAAATGTGCTTTGCACAATATAAAATACATGCATTCTTAATTCATAAATTTCACAATGAGCTTCAATCAGTATAGAAATTGATTTTTTATAATCTAATTCTTCTGCACTCTGCTAATCCAAGACCAAAGATGCACAATAAAACAATTAAAAAACTAGTCCTAATGGGTCTTTTTATGTTCTAATGAAGTGTTGGGGCCATTATTTCACTGTTCACTTCAGTTACCCTACCCAACTTACATGCAGAGTAAACCAATTTTTAGCAGTATAGTCCAGTAGGCTACCAGAAAGTACATAATTGATCCATTTGAATTGCTCTGGGATATGTTGGCATTCCATATCTCCTGTAGCAGCTAGTACTCCTTTCCCATTTAATATTATTCCATTGCCCTGTCAAAGTTTCCTGAGCAGGTGGCTGATAGATTTGTTGATTACTATTTAATTACTCTTGCAAAATAAATCATGAATGACATGATTTCCTTAGACCTTCCTGAAGGTTTAGGGGAATCAAGAATTTATATGCAGTAGGAATTCCTGATCACTGGTTGTGAAGGGGCTGAGCTTTGTATATCTAACCAAATTACCAGACTGAACTTCAGTAATACTTAAAAGCCTCAGATTTTCACTAACATGATGTTGGTGTACAGCATTCTCTTACTAGCTGTGCTTTGTGGTAAACCATGAATTTGAATTAGTTTAAAACAACTTTAAGAATTTCCTGTAGTAGAACTAAGTTTCTTTTTGCTATACGATTTAATGACCTTTTTACTACTTGGTGCAGATAATTTTCTCATTAAATCTGAATTGCTTGCTTTAAAATTGGAAAAGTAGGACACAGCCACTATTAGAGAACATCATAGGGACACTTTTTAATAGTCTGCACACACAGCAGGTTCTAGTGTTATTGAATATTCTGTTTTCAGGACTGCTGCAACTATGACATCTGAAGAAAAGAAAGAACGAACAGTAAGCACAATAAGTGACGCTTCCAACTATAATTTGACATCAGATTATGCTGTGCATCCAGTGAGCCCTGTGGGCAGAGTAAGTCACTGTATCCGATGTTTATTTATTAATGTAAAATTATTCAATTATTCCATAAGATAGGGAACAGAGTACTATAATTAAAGAGAAACTCTGTAATTAATATTCCATTTTAAAAAAGAAACAAAGCATATGTATATCTCAGGGCACTTGATGACCTGAATGTTTTAATTTGGAAGCTGAGGTGTCTGAAATAACTTATCACCAAAGCTGTAATTTTTGTCACAGGCCTCTTGACTCTTATGACTTTCACATTCTGAAATTGTCTTTGGTATTAGACGTCTATCTTGTTTTGTATATGAGCAAATGTGTGTTTGAGTGGGCATATAGGTAAGTGTGGATGTGGACGATTGCTCTATGTTTTGAAAGATTTGACCAAACATCCTCATGCAGGAGTATGGAATTATAGCAAATAGCAAGGGATTGGTTGCAGCCCTTGAAAGCGGTTATGGGAACAGACCAACAGACCATATGGCAAAGGTTACATTTTAACTAGCAACCCCCAGTACTAGAATTTCAGTGCAACTGGGTAGGAAAATTGCTCAGTAGCCCATGAAATCATAAGCAATCTGTTTTTTGTTTTGAAGTCTGGTCTTGTGGTTAAAGCACAGGACTGGAAGTGAGGAAGCTTGAATTCTATTCCTGGCCTTGCCTTGTTTGTGGGATCTTGGGTAAATCAACTTAACTACTTCATGCCTCAGTTGTAACTGAGAGGTAATACTTCCGTGCCTCTCACAGATGTTATGAAGCAAAAGGCTTTAGAGATCCTTGGATAAAAGGCAGTACAGAACTACAAGTTTTGTTTTGTTTTTCAATTAGAGGCCACTTTGTAGAAGGACAGTTCACTTACTAAACAGACGATACTAAACTGCTCAAGATAGTTAAGACCAAAGCAGACTGTGAAGAACTTCAAAAAGATCTCACAAAACTATGTGATTGGGCAACAAAATGGCAAATGAAATGTAATGTGGATAAATGTAAAGTAATGCACATTGGAAAAAATAACCCCAACTATACATACAATATGATGGGGGCTAATTTAGCTACAACTAATCAGGAAAGAGATCTTGGAGTCATCGTGGATAGTTCTCTGAAGACGTCCACGCAGTGTGCAGTGGCAGTCAAAAAAGCAAACATGAAAAAAGGGATGGAGAATAAGACAGAGAATATCTTATTGCCCTTATATAAATCCATGGTATTCCCACATCTTGAATACTGCGTACAGATGTGGTCTCCTCATCTCAAAAAAGATAGGCATTAGAAAAGGTTCAGAGAAGGGCAACTAAAATGATTAGGGGTTTGGAACAGGTCCCATATGAGGAGAGATTAAAGATGCTAGGACTTTTCAGCTTGGAAAAGAAGAGAATAAGGGGGGATACGATAGAGGTATATAAAATCATGAGTGGTGTGGAGAAAGTGAATAAGGAAAAGTTATTTACTTGTTCCCATAATATAAGAACTAGGGGCCACCAAATGAAATTAATGGGTAGCAGGTTTAAAACAAATAAAAGGAAGCTCTTCACACAGCACACAGTCAACCTGTGGAACGCCTTGCCTGAGGAGGTTGTGAAGGCTAGGACTATAACAGGGTTTAAAAGAGAACTAGATAAATTCATGGAGGTTAAGTCCATTAATGGCTATTAGCCAGGATGGGTAAGGAATGGTGTCCCTAGTCTCTGTCTGTCAGAGGGTGGAGATGGGTGGCAGGAGAGAGATCACTTGATCATTACCTGTTAGGTTCACACTCTCTGGGGCACCTGGCATTGGCCATTGTCGGCAGACAGGAGACTGGGCTGGATGGACCTTTGGTCTGACCCAGTATGGCCATTCTTATGTTCTCATGTTCTAATGTACTACAAAACGGAAAATTTTCATTGGGTTTTGCCAGGATAGATTTATAATCTTCAGGAAAAAAAGTTAGCCAGATGACATCTTGGTTAGTGATGAGATGAGCAGTGCCATCTGTCTTCTAGTCAACAGTTAACATTTCTTCTTGAGTATTTTTACATTCTCAGTTGCAAACAAAAAACCTGTTGAATTAGGCATTGAAAGACTGTACCCAGCAAAGAGGTTCTGCAAATGAATCAGATTTGCAACATATGTACTTTGAAGTGTTAGTGTTAACTGAGCAATTTCTTTAATTTCAGCAAGTTTGGATTGAAACCCTGTTTATTTTCTCTATGAAAAAATAAACATTTTACGATTGCCAATAAAATAAGACATTTTGAGCATGTTGGAGACTGCTGTTAAAGCAGAGTTTGTTTTAAATGAACACAGTCAAATAGGTCAGGCAAAAACTTGACCTACATTACAACCATTATCTAGTGAGGAAAGACTTCCAGATTCTAGAAAATGCCTTAATCTAACAGTGTTGCTGAGAAAATAGTAGCAGTGTTGATTTAAAAAAAAAATGCTACTGTTAAGCATGACCTTACAATAGTTGCTAAGCCCCTGCAGGGACAGCCATCAAAAAAGCACAATAAAATCTTTTTCTCAGAACAGTGCTGACGACATCAGTGATGCTGATGCAAAATTATTACAACAGAGCTGTGTTCGAGTTAGTTATGTGGGGTGAAATGTGGATGAAGGGAAGGGGAAAGATGTTCACTTCCATTTGGGAAGCTTCTACAGACAAAATTAAAATAAACTACTTACTGTATTTGGTTGACAATGTACTGGAAAGAAATGGAGATTAACGTCTACATTGTTAAATTAGAGGCTTTGACTGTTTTATTGAATGGGATTTATTGAGCTACTCTTTAGAGAAATCAGACTTTTGCTTTTATACTAAAAGCTGTGCTCATTATCCTTTTTTCAGTTACTAAATTAACTACTTATGATGTTCATGTGAATGATATTCAAGTTACTTTAAACACAGTTATCAAAAATAAACTTGTTTGCATGATTGTACCATTTTTGATAGTCCAGTTTCAGAAGACAAGTATCTGCAACATAGAAACCATAGTTGACGCTAATCAGCCTCTTTGGCAGTTCCAAAGGGCCCATGGCTTGAAAAGACTGTTATTCCCTTGTGCTTAGAAGTGGCCCTTCAGTGATAGTATTGAGGAACTTCAGCCTAGCGATGAGGAGGTTTGTGCTATCAGTTTTGATGTCTACCTCTATCTATGAATAGAGGCCGTGAGGTGCCAGGGCTGCCTTCCCAACACTAGTCTCTCAGTCTGTCTTAAAAATAGTATTATAATGCATGAGAAAGAAAATAGTTGGGAGAGTTAGTAATTTAGGTTCTCCATAAACTAGGGAAAGAGAGAAAGAAAAAGCTACATTTGGTTACTTCTAAGACCAGCAAAAATATTGATGGCAATTTATTAAAGTTGTTTGTAAACGCAACCATTTTCAGGGATGACTAATGAAAATGGCTAATGGGTTTATCTAATTAGTTGGGGAGATCATGAATTTCATATTGGGAACAGCTCAGTTGAGATGATAGGAATATTTCAAGGCTCTTGGGAGTACAATGCTGCTCTTTTTATTAATATAAAACAGTCCAGTATTAGCATAACAATATCTGTAGAAGATTCTGTTTGCAGTTTTGTTCAAAAAAGGTTGATTAGAGTCTAAAGCCACTATTCAGAGGCTGATGCAAAAGATGAGGTGAGCTGAGTGAGACAAAGCAGCAAGGGGCTTGATTAAACACTCAGGCCTCCTTCTTCCTTCCTCTCTCCACCCAAAAATAAAATGCTGACAAAGGAGAGAGTGGAGATTCATACCAGAGTGGTGTTAAATGCTCCATCTTTCCAGTCGGCCTCAAGTGTGTTCTAAATTCAAAGCCACCTGTCCAACTTCCTGATTTCTGGAAAGGAAAAGGTGCTCTTTTTCTTCCTTCCCATCCTAGACCAAAACCTACTGAAGCTGGTGTGAATAGAGCCTGGAACTCTCCTTCCATAGCCTCATGGCTGCTAAAAAGTGGAGTGGTGGGAGAGTTTTCTATTATTCTACCCTTCTTCCAGCCTCTCTTTCAAAGTTGGTATCCTCCATTTATTCTGCAGATGGTATTAAAACATTTATAAAGGCCTTTGCGAATGATATGATCAAATCCCTATAGCACAGGAGTCTCAAACACGCGGCCCGCGGGCCATATGCGGCCCACGGGGTTATTTTCTGCGGCCTGTGAGCTCCCCACGCCCCCCCCCCCCCCCCCCCCAGCATTTACATACAGAGGCTCCGACCCAATGCGCACTGGGGGCAGGGCAGGCTCCTGCCTGGCCACCCTGCCCCTGCGCTGCTCCAGCAAGCTCCTGGAACCTGGGGGAGGAGGGGCACAGGGGTCTGTGTCACTGTTGCGTCCAGGCACCGCCCCCAGCAGCTCCCATTGGCCGGGAACAGGGAACCACAGCCAATGGGAGCTGCTGGGGGCGGTGCCTGGACGCAACAGTGCCACAGACCCTTGTGCCCCTCCTCCCCCAGGTTCCTGCCTCTTCTCAGAGCAGCGCGGGTGCAGGGCAGGCAGGCAGGTTCCCTGCTCCCAGTGCATGCCAGGCCAGAGCCTGCACCCTGACCCCCTGCTGTACCCTGCACCCCAACCCCCTGCCCTGAGCCCCCTGCTGCACCCCTCCTGCACCCTGACCTCTACCCTGAGACCCTGCTGCACTCCACACCCCTCCTGCACCCTGAACCCCCTGCCCTGAGCCCCCTGCCACACCCTGCACCCTGACCCCCTGCCGCACCCCTCACCCCTCCTGCACCCAACACCCCAACTCCCTGCCCTGAGCACTCCCTGCACCCCCTGGGGGGCAGAGTTGGGGTGGGGATTTCGGAGAAGGGGCGGGGCCTCATGGAAGGGGTGGAGTGGGTGGGGGAGGTGTCAGTAATGCGGCCCTCGGGCCAATGTACTAATCCTCATGTGGCCCTCGTGGTCATTTGAGTTTGAGACCCCTGCTATAGCACATACAGGGAAAATTGCTTAATAACATGGTATGTACTTGCGTGAGCAAAATTGTACAGGTCTCATGGTGATCTCTGTGGCTCCAATGTCTGCCACTGCAGTTCTTCATAGCTTTCCCAAGCATTAGCAGACATTGGGTTAGAAAACTGACATGGTCCTTGTTAGGTTCATTGTTGCCCACAAACTTCTGAATAATAGCAGTACTGCCCAGTCTTCTCAATTTCCCTGCCAGTGCTTGGAAGATGGAAGCAGCATTGACGCTAGAGTTGCCTACAGAATTAAGAAGGCAACACTGCATTGGTTCATATTTGGAAAGTTATCTTATCAACCATAACAATTAGAAACTTATTTTTAAACAAAAAATTAAATTTGGCAGAAATTGATCGCTTAGATGCACCTCCTCACAACCCGCACACATCACAGGGGAAAGCTTCCAATTCATTACTGACATTTCCAAGCTTTGTTTTAAAATACTTAAGCAGTAGTTTTGTTTCTGTGTTCTTTAGATAAACTAATCTGCAAGGTGACAACATACTTTCGTTGTGGTATTTAAGTAATACAGTAGCTTCACAGTGTTTAAAGCATGTTGGATCAAAAAGGGTTGCAGACCCAGGAACTATCTACAACTGGAGCTGGCTTGCTGAGAGGCACACATTTTAGTCCTACTTGTGGGAGAGGGTGTGTGTGTGTGTGGGGGGGGGGGAATCCCCTCTGATTGGCATCTTTTTACCCCACTAGCTTACCTTCTGGGGAAGAGCCAATCAGGGCTGCTGCATTAGGCAGGCAGAGCTCTCTCCCCAGGAGCAGACCTGACCATTCACACAAGAGGGGAGCAGGGAACAGAAATAGCCAAGGTGCTCAGGTCAGCTCTGCTCCCTTCTCCCCTGTCCTTAGAGCATCCAGATGGGTCCTGTGCTCCTCTCCCTTCCCTTTAACACCCAGCCTGGGAATGGGGAGAGGGGGGACACTGCTGAAGCCCCCCCAGGCCTGGGGAAGGAGAATGAAGAACACCAGGGAGATTTGGGAAGGGGTGGGCCAAAACTGATGGGGGAATGAGGAGGACACACTTTTTTCACACACACCACCCTCCCGCACACTTTTTTTCACTAAGCTCTGGCTTGACTGTAATATTGGTACTATTCTAAGGTTTAAAATACATAGTCTTGAGATCTCTAGAACTCATTATGTGTGAGCTGAGATTCTCATTGTACAGTACAAGATAAAATAATTGTACAAGTGTCTAGTGTTCCGTTTATTAACTAATATTAGAAAACTCAAGCAGTGTCCTGTTAACCTAAATAGATATTTGCAGTTGGTAAAATGTATGAGCCTGTAAAGGTTCACTTCTGAGCTCCATGAACTTCATGTGGAAGTGTGCATGTACTTGGTTACCAAACCGAAGAGACGGATATTTAAATTACCGGAATCCGCTAGAGGAGTTGAAATTATTATTTGTTTTTTGGCAGCACCACCTAGATGCATTAACCATTTTGCAACCAAAAAGGGATTTGTGGGCCTTGTGTTGTGGAGCTTACACCCTTTCATACCAAATGGTAGTGTGGGCATGAGTATTGCATCACTGGTTCTTAGAAAATGTTGAAGGATTTTGATGAGTAATTAGTAGTGCAGGATAAATAGCTGATTTGGGTTTGGGGGGGGGGGGAATTTTCAACTAGAAACCAAAAACTCTTTATTTTAAAAATAATAATAATAATAATAATAAAAAGATTTCAAAGAAGTGGACACATTTTGTTTCAGATCAAACAAAACATTTTTTTTTTCATTTCCAGTCATCCTTTTTAAAAAGAAAATGAAGGGCTAGATTTACACATGGTTGCTGGTGGTAATCGAGTTGCTTCCTCATTTGCAGCCTTTAGACCAGCGGTTAGGGCATTTACTTATGATATGGGAGAATCAGGTTTAATTCCCCTATCTGCCTGATGTGGGGCAGGGATTTTAACTTGTCTCCCACATTGCAGGAGAATGCCCTATTCATTAGACTATAGGGTGTTCTGGGCAAGTCTCCCTCTCTCCTGTTGAAACTGTTCCACTGTGTATAAATAGTAATTGGAGCAGGGATTTGTCTCGAAGGTCAATTCCCTAACTCACCCTTCTTCTCCTCCACTCCCTGGTCTGTGGTGTCGTTCTCACTCTTGCTCACCCGGGGATTAATCAAGTATTTTATACAGAATGGAACAGCTTCAAAAAGGAGGGATTGAGACTATCCTATTACTCACTTGTTGAGACATTTTCTGGCTGTCTTATGACTGACAGCTGAGTTCCCTTGTGAATTTTTTTTGGACAAACTATTTGGCAAACTTGTGTCAAATTTTCAAATAGTGTAGGTCGACCAAAACTGCATTTTTAGCCAAAAATAACGTATTTCGGTGAAAAATTGCACCCATCTTTAGTAATCAGCTCTTTAGTGGGACTTAGGGAAATGTCTTTGAAAATAATCATGAAAATCTATACAAAAAAACTTAAACATAATCATTTGAATTAAATTTGTCACAACAACTTCCAAGTTTTGGAATCTTAATGTATAGTTGTCAGACCTGATCTTCAATTTATTCTCTCTGAATAGTCTTTTCTTCTGCTTCTTATAAAATAAATCTTCTGAGCAACATTTGCTGACTTCTCCTGAACATGGGCCGAGTTTACCAAACCAAAATGTTGAGCTTTAGAACAGTTTTGACTTTCGTTGTGCATTCTGTGTATTTTAAAATTTATAAAATGGCTTTAGCTTTTTTTCCTAAACCAGATTTTGTTCAGCTGCCTTACTTCCAAATGAACTTAAAACAGCCTCTTCACCCTGGCTTTTCATCTTGTGAGCTTAAGTCAACCGCGTAATAAAGATTTTGGAATGTAAACCTTTTTCTATTTTAAGACTTTATGCTGTTGTTCACAGAATAATATTGTTCACAAAAGCTGCATATTATTATTAAGGTAAAATATATTATGCAGTGTTGCGTAGAATCATAGAATATCAGGGTTGGAAGGGACCTTAGGAGGTCATCTAGTCCAACCCCCTGCTCAAAGCAGGACCAATCACCAATTTTTGCCCCAGATCCCTAAATGGCCTCCCTCAAGGATTGAACTCACAACCCTGGGTTTAGCAGGCTAATGCTCAAACCACTGAGCTGTCCCTCCACTCATGTGCCACTATATTATGAAAAGTCCCTTTGAAATCTAATCTAAATGTCCTGTTCATTTCAACAAGGCTGTTTAATAAAAGTACATTCTGACACTACAAAATTTTTAATAATCTATGCTTTGCAAACTTAGTATAGAAATACATTATTAGCATGCTTCCAAGAGAATACAGACAACAAACCAGACTTTCATAAAAATATATAATATAGTCTTCCTTTTAAATTTTGTATTAAAATTAAAAATCCTTTTTTCTTTTTCTCCCTCATCTCCTCTGTTGCTGGTGCTAGTGTCTTAATATTGTCTGCTACATATATGGAAAATACTCTGTTACAGGCAGAGTCAAAATTCAACAGTTACACAATGGACACACTAAAGTGTTCTTCTGAAAATCAATTCCCAGTGAAATCTTGTTCATCTATTATTGTGTTGGTTCCTAATCTGAGATACACCTCTGTGCTCTAAGTGGTGACCATGCTCCCAGTGCTTAATTGATGCCATCAAAGAGTTGTCCTATGCATGGGTTACTAAGATGGCCAGTTGTTTATCTGAGAGCAAAGCCGTAACTGTCCATGTTCAGCATTTGTGTTGGCTGTATCATGTCTTTGTACACTTTTCAAATTTGTCATTCCCTCATAATTTGTGAAATTGTTTCTCTAAATTAGAGGCTTTGTAGACCACAGCTCAGTGTATAAATCCAAATTTAGAAAGCACCTCCACAAAGCAACCCCATATCCAGGCAATAATTTTTGGAACACAAGTTTGTAAATATGAGAAGCAATAATAGTATTTTTCACATTTATAAGGACCTTTCATCTGAGTATTTTAACAAACATCAGTTAAGGCCTTACTTCACTACCTGAAAGGGGAATTTTATCTCATCAGTGTTAGATTAAACTGAGGTGCAGAAGTTACATGACTTGTCCAAAGTCAAGCAGTAAGTCTGTAGCAAAGCCAGGAACAGAACCTAGGATTCTTGTTTCCTAGTCCCCTGCTCTTGATGAAAGGGAAACTTTCCTTGTCAATGCTCCAGCCTCTAAGCCATTAATTTCTGCAGAATTTAAGCTTTTAATATAAAAAATAGGTTTCTATCCTTTGTTTGCAACAGTAACTTTCCAAATAAAAACTAAATGTAAACCAATACAGAGCAGTATTCAAGACATGGTGAACCCCTCCAGTGCCTCTGCTGCTGCTTGTTGCTTTGAGGCAGAAGAAGAGTGGAAAAAAATAGGACTCTGGTTAGTTTCACAGTTGCTCTTCTAAACTGTCAAGAATCACTTTAATTTCATTCTGTAAACAGCTTGAAAAAAAGCTATAAGCAGCATGAGAAATGGATGCTGCAGTTACAGGGGAAGGAGAACCAAAACAGCTGTTGGAGCAAGATGTAGAGTAGTGAAGATCTTCTCCCCTTTGTAGCAGCCAAGAGAAAGTGAATAGGAAGATTATGAGGGGAGAACAGACAGAATAAAAGCTATTTCACCAGAGGAGGATATGAAAGGTTCAATCAGAATCCAGAGATTGCACCCTTGTAGCGATCTGACCTCTTTCCCAGTTATTACGGTTGTGCTGGGAACAGAAGAAAGCTGGGCTTTTCTCACCAAGGTGTTGCTCTGCCATCTATCATAGTTTTAGTTCTCTTGCTAGTACTTGTATTGTCTTGTAAGTGTTCTTCAAGCCCTGTCTTAGAATAAAGTCAGCTGTATTTTTGTTTTTAAAAAATTCTATTAAATCTCTATTTAAAATGTTTTGATCCTGTTGTGCTCTGGGATTTCTCTTTCTCACTGCAGAAAATTTAGGGAAATTCTGGAGCCAGCAGAAACAGCATGGCAATTACCGTACTTCTTTGTCTAAAAAGGAACAAAGCAATATCCTGCAATTGTCAAGGGGAACCATGGATAGAGAACAAAAATCTGAAGAAAGAGATGTATGACAGTTTCTTAGAGTTAAGATACTGATGGTGCATTTTCTAACATGTTCATTCCATTTAGACATCACGGTCTTCAAAGAAGGTTCATAATTTTGGAAAGAGATCAAACTCAATAAAGAGGAATCCTAACGCACCGGTCATCAGACGGGGGTGGCTTTACAAGCAGGTATTTATATTTTTTCCTTTGTTGTTTATTGTATGCAGGACAGTAGTTTATGTGAAACCTAATTCTAGAAACATTGTGGTGAAGATGACAATCTCTTCTGGTGCATGTGTGTTGCCTTTCATTAACTCATATCACCTACTGAGTAAAATACACGATGAAAAATGAATAAAGGCAGCCAGGAAGTACAGAATAGTGGGTTACTTGTTGTATTCCTTTGGGAAGCATAAGAGGAGAAAGGTATAATGTTGTAAATTCAAGGACCTGTTATATCTGAAAGATTTGGCGGATGGGTGTCTAGCAAATACATATTGGGGATGGAAGACTAAGTTAATAAATCATAACTGGTGGGAAAATGGTGTGTGTGTGTTTATATATATGTATGTGTATATATATATATATATATATACACACTGGGAGTGTGTGTGTTTGAACTCTGATTTTTTTAGTCACTAATGTACATTAAGGGGAAGATTTTTAAAAGCATAAATAGCAATTAGGCACCCAACTCCCACTGAAAGTCAACGGCTTACCTTACATTTCTGCTTTTGAAAATCTCCTAACTGGTTGTACTTTGTTGCAATCAACAGTTCAGGACTATTAGATCTTAGGGCAAGAATACCTCTTTTTCTAGCATGTTGTGGGTGCTACTGGAAAACAAACTGGTGATTTTAGGTGAAAATAGAGGCGGGGGGGGGGGTGGTGTATTTATGTATTGGACCCACAATTGCCAGGCATAGTCCAGTTGACTGATGCAAACAGATGACCTAAAATAGTTTTTCCTCTACCTTTTTTAGGTAGATAATTAAAAACATTGATCATTTAACTACATTAAGCACTGGCTGATCTTCACTTGGGGTGGCAGTGGATTTCCTCCCCCATATTTAGATTCTTCTCTTGGGCCATGCTTTTATCAAGCCTTTTCTGGCTAAAGGACCATAAGGTTGGGTTATGTGGGCTTTCCTCTTTGGTTACGTTATGGCTTGAAAAGAAGCTGCTTTTGAATTTCTGTTGTAATTTCACTTCTTAATTTATGTCCAGTTAACATATTAGTTTGGAAAAAAAAAAATTGGCCTGAAAAAAACAGTGGTGGAATGAATAGCCTATTCCCCCATACAAAATGTTCAAACCAACTGATGCATTATATACTAAGAAATAAAAATTATTTGTAAGAAAATACTTCTTTGCACTATGAACAAAATTGTTTAATGAATTCTAATAAATGAGATGGTCAGTTATCCTAATTTAAATCCATAAAGACAACAATTTTGTACAGGTAGCAGCAGCAGAATTCTGGCCAGCAGAATTCTTACTGTTAGTGGTGGGTAAGAAGCAACAAAAGCCATTTGGATTTTCAAATTCCAGTTTGAATTAGGAAGGATGGCAGAGAAAAAAAATCTTTTTCTGCTGCACTTTAACCCTCTAACACAAATTATTTATTTCTCTAACTAGTGTAATGGGGGGCAGTAGAGCTCAAGCAAAATTACACTGTCCTTCCTGCACCTCAGCTTAGCTCCAGGCAGACCACAGTTCTCTTTTCATGACTTCTTAAAAATCATTACACAGAGTTAAACCTCGGGGCTATATGTAAAACCCTGATAAGTGGATGTTAATAGTTCCCAGTCAATTTCAGAGTACAACATATGTTTGGTCAGTAAAACAAACATATAATGGACACAACACACTGTAAATAGCATAAAATATTGTAAATAATATGAATAACTTCTAAACAAATGTTGTTAGACAATAAATCTACGGGTGTTCCTTATATAGATTTCCCCTTTTGTTTGTTAAAAAGGTTCAAATATAAGGTTTAAATATAACATTTTCTAACTTCGTTGCACACATCAAAGCACATTCCCCTCTGATTTTCTCTCAAAGATGATTTCTCATCTTTATAGTATGACCATAGTATGTAGTGTGTGTCACCTGTAAGATGTAACATTTTTTAACAGAGAGAGTAATTAACCATTGACACAATTTACCCGTGGGGGATGCTGATAAATTTTAAATCAAGATTGGATGTTTTTTCTAAAAGATGTTCTCTAGGAATTATTTTAGGAAAGTTCTATGGCCTTTGTTACACAGGATGTTGGATGAGATGATCACAATGGTCCCTTTTGGCCTTGAAATCTGAATCTTCAGAGCTTGAGAAATGTCAGCATCTCAGTCCTGTCAAACGCTTCAGAACCCAGTAGGCAAACAAACAGTCTGCGGATCTCCACAGCTAGCATCATTCCAGCTGTTGAGTTAATAGCTGACTGGTCCTCTCAGTTGCTGGTGAAACAGACGTCTGTACCCTGTATCCAAAGTGTTACAGGGATTGGGATCACATATAAAATATCCATTTCCTTGATCTCTCTAGAGCACAGTCTTCTCCCTATAAGCCCAGCTAAATCAGGCATGAATTCACAAACCCTCACCTCACTAAGGGTACGTCTATACTTACCTCCTGGTTCGGTGGCAAGCAGTCGATCTTCTGGGATCAATTTATCGCAGCTTGACTAGACGCGATAAATCGATCCCGGAAGTGCTCGCCATCGCCATTGGTACTCCTGCTCCGCGAGAGGAGTACGCGGAGTCGACGGGGGAGCCTGCCTGCTGCGTCTGGACCCGTGGTAAGTACCTTTTAGTTCGAACTAAGATACTTCGACTTCAGCTACGTTATTCACGTAGCTGAAGTTGCGTATCTTAGTTCGAACCGGGGTGTTAGTGTGGACCAGCCCTAAGTAGTCTGTCATTCTCTTTCTGAAACAGAATCCCAGTTTAAAGTAGTTAGCTGATAGTTAAGTATATGTCCTACAGGCTCTGTAGCTGCTAGAGGTGACACATACTTCCCCCACCTGTCCCTCTAGGTCCATAAAACATACTGTGGTGGACCAAACATTATCCTAAAGGAGGGCTTCCTTAGCCAGTAAAGCTAAAGTTGCACTCGTATCCAAAGTAGAGGTATTGGGACCTAGCCCTCACAGCAGACACAATTCTTGGTTCTGCATCGATCAGCTGTTGAGTCCACAGGGTTGTTAACCCTTTTATTAAAATCCCTATTCCCTTTTGCTCTTTGTTTGGCTCAGCTCTCAGAGCGTGACTAGGGTTTAACCTGCCAGATGGGTTGTCCACAATGAAAACTTTATATACAACCCAGAATGTCCACTTAATATGTCTGATAACTACCACCTTATTCTGGAAGTTTCTGGGTCTTTAACTGAGTTGCCCTGCCCTGCTGTCTGCACATGTGGTGAGAGAGAGTATCCAACTAAGATCCATGTCTGCACCCCACTGTTTCTCTTCCACTTATGTGGAGGAACGAAGATATATGCTGCAGTATAAAGCATATGGGTTACATTAGCACAATGAAAAGCCTGTGGATCTTGTTTAGCACCATCATTTTACAAGCAGCATTTAAAATTCTTCTTTTTTTTTAGATATACATATAACATCCCTTTGTATAACACAAGTTCATTGCTTTTCATTCATCAGACAATTCTTGGTCCTATTCTGGATAATGGACAGTTTTGTGCTGAGATATAGAAGGACTTCTCATGAGTGTGTGAACCTGAGGCAAAAAACTCGTGATCAATAACATTTCTATCATTAGATTGTTTTACACAAACATTTTTGATCATTGTCTGAAGATTTAGACAATTTTAAATTCAAGACGCTGAATGTATCTTAATACTAGGACAGTCATCTTAGAGGGCTGAATATCTTTGCCAGTATCTGTTGCTGTGATTGTTTGCTCTTGGCTGTCAAGACTGCTTCTTAAAAAAATATAACTGTCTTTTAGAATCAGCTCTTCCCTAAGAAAAATGAGTTCTAAACAGTGCTGCTTTCACCAATCTGCAATCCTCAGAAGTTCCACTCTATGGTTTCTAGATGACCTATTGGACTTAGACATGAGGCCTTTCAGTTACCTATAGAAGGGGTTTTACTCTTTGCCTATCGAACTACAAACCATTCCCTAAGGATTTATACAAGTTATTCCCTCTTGTCCAAAACCATGCTTCTCCATGGAACCTTAATCTGGTTCTCAGCGTCTTGAGCAACTCCCCATTTGATCTGAAGGCTACCTGGTCCTTCTCACATCTCTCTCGAGGCTTCATTTCTGATATCCTTCTGGCTGAAGTAATGGCTGAAAGAACTTGGGGCACTCATATCAGAACCATAGTATGCTACTTCATACTATGACAGGGTCATGCTATGCCTCCATCTTCGATTCATCCTATTTTGGATTAATTGGAATCTCATATCAACCAAGAGATCCATTTATTATATGCTAAGTTCCATACCCCGAGGGAGGAAGTTAGTTTCTACACATTAGATGTCAGAAGTGCCTTGGCAGAACTAAGACTTCAGGGTTTCTCCCAGACTCTGAATCCTTTGCCAAAAGGGTGAAGGTACAGCTAGTTTCCACTCAACTATTGAAATGGTTTTGGGTTGTATCTTGACCTTCTGTGAAGCTGCTGAGGTACATCCCCCTCACAGTGACAGTTGACTCCACTAGGGCTCAGTCCACTTCTGTAGTCCTCCTTAAGGATGTCCCCATATTGGAAATCTTCAGGGCTGCAACCTGGTTCTCAGTTCATGTTTGCCAAACATTATGCCATCGTACCTGCATCTAGAGCTGACATTACCTTCAGTGATGCAGTCCTCTGAACTGTCTTCGATTTGCCTCCTCAGCACCTACCTCAGTGATGCGAGACTGATTGGGGATCTGCTACAATGAAGCATCCATAGAGACATATACTCTAAGAACCAGTTACTTACCTGTACAGTAACTTGAGTTCTTTGAGATCTTTTGTTCCCTATGGATGCTCCACTTCCTGGCCACCTTTTCTTCTGCTATGGAGTCTTCCAGGCTTCGTGGTTAAAAAGGAATTGGATTGGTGGTGGGTCCACATCTCATTATATGACCTTACATGGGAGCACAAGGCATACCTCTGAGATTGTGGCCTTTTACCATCTCCAGTTGAGAGTATGCGAACATGCAGACATCTTACAGTGAAGCGTCCATAGAGACAAAACTTTTTGAATAACTTCTATTTTTAAAACAACTTACTTTCTTTATTGGAATGCTCAGGAGGAGGGGAAAGTTCCTCTTACATATTACTCATTTCTTAAGGGATATATAATGTCTTGTCAGGTTAGTATATCATGTAGTGCTGAAATATTCAAGAATGGAGATCTATTGTATAGAAAAGACTTACTATGGGAGAAGGAGTAAATGAAGGAGTAAATTGTGCTATTTTTGTAAAAGTTGTATTCTCCTTATTGCTATATACTACCGTTCAAACCCCTTTTCAAATGTAATTCCTGTCTTGTTTCACTAATGAAAAGACTACAGCAGATAGATTTTAAGGTAAACTCAGCTGGAGTGGGCTTACAGACTCAATTATTCTCTTAATATTTGAATGGTGGTTTCAGATAGGAAGGGGATGCTATAAATTACTGTGCTGTGCAAGTATTTGCAATGACTGACACACAAGTCAGCTGATCTAAGAGTGTTATCTGGGTACGATATGACCTTCAGAGAGCTACAGTTAAAGTACATGCAGCTTTCATTCTCTGATAAGTTATCTAGTAATAGCATTCCTACTGTATTTAATTATAGAGAACAGTAATTTGAGTCTCAGGATGTGTAAGCTCATTACACACAACATCATTCTCAAATCATTCTATATTCTTTCTACCAAATCTGAGCCTAGAACCAATTTTTAATTTTCTTATTTATTGAAAGCACTGTCCAATTGCTGTGTAATGACACTCAACTAAGAGAAAACAAATAGTAGCGTGCAAATACACCATATACAAATGTATTCACTTTACTGGAGGATTTGCAATACCAGAATCATCAACTCTACTCTTCTGCATCTTGGCCTGATGATTCAAAGGAAAGCAAAAAAGAAAATCCATAATGTTTGAGTAGTGGTGCAGTTATGGGCATGATTTAGGGAATCTTCTTGATCCCTGTAGATATCAGTTGAGGTCCTTGAGTAAGAGGATGTCTGTTGTGTTGGCTGGCTCAATTAAACAACCTCTTAAATAGTCTGTCATGGGTTAAAAGAATGCTTTCGATTAAGGGGAAAAAAAGCAGCTTTTACAAGCATTTCAAGTCTTTAAAGTTAATGCTTTTGTGGCTAAAGCACAATCCTGGTAGTCTGGATCCCTGCATTTTAGTCCCAGCTCCACTGCTGATGTAGTGTATGACCTTGATAGGGCAAGTAATTTGACCTTTATGTTCTTGTTTCCCCATCTGTGAAATAGGAATACTATAGACAGTGCTGAGACTTAATTCATTAATGTTTTGTAAAGCGTTTTGAGATCCTCTGATGCAAGTGTCCATAGTGCCAAATATTCTAATTATGAAAACTTTCAGTGGCAGAGGGTTTTCTAAGTATAGATAAAATTATTCAGAAAAAGTAGGTTTTAGACTCTGGGTAATATTTGCTTTTTACCTAGGGAGCAAAGCTTGAAAAGAGAGGCCAAAAAATTTGATGACTCTTTTTTAATTATTTTTATAACCTACTCTCTTCTTATTTGTGTATATATAAAGCTTAGGGTTTTACTATATTGCCATCCTTGAATGTCACTTTAAACCCTATTCACTATGAGAATACTTTTTAAAATTCACACATACCTTTCTTTTTGGAGTAGATTAACATATTTATTAAATCTATTTTACCAGGATGTGCACACCACAAAGTTTCATCTTACTTACACTGCAGTAGTGGTGGCAGTCCTTCATTCTGAGAAATGTATTGCAAATTGGTTACATACATAAAAGCAAATGAAATTGGTTTAGGAATAAAAAAATGTATGTTGGAGAGAAATTTGCTTTAGGTGTATGAATACTGGTGGAGCAGGGAGTTTGGCACACACTTGATATGAAAGACAACAAAGGATAAGGATAGCTTTTAAAATATTGGCTTACATAGTTCCTCTAAAATAGCCTACATATTTATTTCCTCCTTCCCATTTACTGTAAATTGTAGTCTCTAGGTTCCTGAAATAATGGGCTTGTATTTCATTTAATCTTAAATTAGATCAGCTGTACGCTTTCTAGGTAATCAGCTTGGTATTTAAAGTCAGGACTGTGTTAAGAAATCAAATGTGCATAAAACATGCTCTTAAACAAGAAAATCAATGGATGGCATAAAATCATTGCAAACCAGGGAATCTGTTTTCAGTATGAGGCATTAATTGTTGATAGTCTGACAAATGCTTACTTGAGCACTTTGATTTAATGTAGGATAGTACTGGTATGAAGCTGTGGAAGAAACGATGGTTTGTGCTTTCTGATCTGTGTCTCTTCTATTACAGAGGTAAGTTTTCTTTAGAAAGATTTGTTTTTGTTTTACTTTAGAAACAGGAAAATATTTTTTGCATCTTCAAAAAAAAAAAGTTTGTAAGAATTGTTGACACAAACTGTTTCCTTCTGCCCCCAACTACACTTGAGCCTTTAAAATAAAGCCAATCCTGTCTTCTAATTGGTGAAAGGGTGCAAAGAGCTGTTGGTTAACTTGACATGTAAAATCAGCACACTAGTAGAACTAGCTGCACTTCCCAGGTCAGAACCAACTGCTGACGTGGGTGTGGGTGTGGGTGTGTGGCTTTGCCAGAAGGAGGACAGGAGGCACTGGATGTGGTTTAATTAGGCTGCAGCTTTATTCTTAAATATCTTGGAGTATGTGGCAGATAGACTAATACAGTGCAGGTAATTCCATAACCCTTGCCACATACTCTGGGATTGTACCCTTACCCATGCTGGTCCCAGCCAATCCACTGTTGGGACCCAGCCACCCCCCTCATATGAGGGTTGTGCTGGGGAAGGCTATAACAAAGGGGGTTGGCTCCCCACCATACCAGTTGTAGGAACCCCAAATCCCCTTTCTTTGCTCTTTTTAAAATTCTTTACCAATCCATTTTGAGAGATCAACGTATCCATTCCCTGTGGAGTATCTGCACTGGACATCTGCCACAAGTTTGCCTGGTCCAGGTAAAAGAGGCCTTTTCTGGCACAGCTCTGGGTACAAATAGAGCATGCAAACCTTCGGGGGGGGGGGGGTGTCTTAAAGGGGCAATGGCCACTTTTCTACCAGCCCAGCCACCCGTGCAGTTAAAAGGGTAACTCCTCTTCTCTGTTAAAACAAAGGGCCCCACCCTTTAATACGTGTTGGGGTCATTCTCCCTTTCTTATCTGGTTGTCTCAAAGCCGCCTTTGCCAGGCAGAGCAAAAGATTGCATAAATAATTGACTCCTAATATTTCATAACCTTGCTGGCAGTTTTTTTTAAATTTCTTATGTTAGTGAGTTAGATATGCCAAGGTAAATTTGACTTCCACTGCGAAAATGATAAGCTGATTATGGGGAATTTGATTCCTAGAGACAGATAGGGAGGGCAAAAACAGTGATGCTTGTGGTGATGGAGAGGGGTGGGGCAAAGACATTTCTCCAATCTACCCAGCTCTCTTGGATACTCATCAGGTGTCTGAAATGATAGAAATGTCATATGTGGTGTTCCCAGTCTCCACTTTTGATGCTGTTGGTGAAACTGGAAGCAGTGGGTGATAAAACAAAAATACTATGAAATATAATTCATGATCTCTCATGAGAGAGGAGGTGCAAACAATGGTTTAGATATTCAAAGCTAATCAGTAGTTTTAGACTTTGGCAGAGGAGTGTGGCGTTTTCAGTTTGTTTTGAAGTGAAAATGATTATACTTGTTTGAAAAATGTGCCGCACATTTCTATGCTAATCAAGGTAAACTAAGTCTCAAAGCAGAAAAGCTTTCCTTGTAATTCTTAGTTCAAATTCTGAATTATTGGAATGCAGTCATCATGCTTGCACTCAGCACTTGAAAGATTACATGTTGTTGGATAAACCACTGCTGAGTCAAAATTAGTCTACTCAGTAGGACTGTAATTTAGACATGGAGACATTGGTTGAGCTTCAGTTATTTTATTTAGTTAAATGGCCAGTGCATATTCTGTGGTTTTCCTTGTAACATTTGCCTACTTTTAGGAAGTTCTTTTGGATATGTCTGCACAGCCCATGGAAGTTTCATTTGTTTAATATTCTAGGTTTTCAGATTTGTTTTTCCCCCTAATGCAACTGAGAGGGTTGTGTTTTTGTTTGTTTGTTGGAACTTAAAAGTCTAAGGGTATGTCTACACAGCCTGCATCAGCAAGCCTCCCAGTCCCGAGCAATAGAATTTGGCTAGCTGGGCTCACACTAGCACTCTTAAGAATAGCTGTGTAGATGGTGCTTTAAAGTTGCAGCTTGGGCTCTGAAGCCTATGGAGCTGTCCATTCAGCTATTAAACATAAATAAAACTGTGTATTCAGCGGTCTGTTTCCAATTTCCCATTTGTTCTATGCTTGATTAAGGTGTTAACGTAGGCTAGATAAGAGAGACCGAAATAAAAGCAGAGTAGTCTAATCTGAATAAAGTAAGAAGTTTAAGTTTCAGATAGCTATTTTAGCTGTCGTTCCATTACTGAGACGTATTTAAATCAAAAAGTGTTTCAACAATGGTTTACGGTTACTAGAAATTGTTATTAAAACAAAACAAGCAGACAAATTCTAAACCCTATCCTTTTGAAGTTGTTTATGCTAGGTTAAACAACCTAATCTCATTCAGGAACTTAGATGAAAAGGGGAAAATGTGCATTTGCTCTTAGATCGCAAACAGTATTTCTGGTTGTCTATCTGACTGTAACACCAGTTTTAAAAGGTTGATAAGGTTTAGTCCAAAATTTTACCATGTTAAAATCCAATGCCAAGTCCTGATTTAAGGATAGAAAGAAAACTGATTTCATTGTAATTTTTAAATGCTTAGAGTATTATGTTTATCTGTTTTCACTGGGGGATAAGACTGACTGCTTTCACATAGAAAAGATATTGCTTGCAACAACAACAAAATCTTATAGAACTGCATAAGATTCTCTCCTATTTGTACAAATGAAGGTGGATGTAGTGGGCAGAGTAACATAGATAAAAGCTCAGACGATGGGAAGCAGATTTTTAAAAATTTGGAAATTATAAGCATAGCAGTATGGATCTATCAAAGAAATCCAGTTCCCCAAATACACAACTATTCAATGTAGCAAAAATGGGTAGTGCTTTTTATATGGGTGCTACTGAGTGAGATTTACCCATGGGTAAACATGTTAGTTTAATCTAGGTGTTTTCAGAACACACGTATATTTAGAGGAGAAAATGCCATGTTGCCTTTACAAGATATTTTTTTTCATATTCTGGACTAGGGAGGAAAAATGATACACAGTACCTTGTAAGGGTTTGTCTACATAGCACTTCAGTGCACGCAGGATTGCGCCTTCCAGCCTGGATTGACAGACTTGGGGTAGCAGGGCTTGTGCTAGTGCTCTAAAAATAGCTGTGTAGACAGCTCTTTGAAGTTTCAGCTCAGACTTCAGCTTGGACTCTGTAGCCTCACCACCTCTGTAGGTTTCAGAGTCCAAGCTCCAGCCCAAGCCACAACTTAAAAGAACTGTCTACACAGCTGTTTTTAGAGCTAACGCCAACCCCACTAGCCCGTCTGTCAACCCCAACTGGGAGGCTAGCTCCAAGACACTGTTTATATGTCTACACTGCAGTTCAAGCCTGGGCTTGAGCCCGAGCTCAGGCCTAACCCCCTTTGCATCCACACACCAGTTGGGCTAACCTAGGCCTCAAAAACCAGAGTCCCAGGACCCGGCAGGGCTGAAGGGTCCGAGCCTTATTGCTTTCCTGTGTGCACACGGCCCCAGCTTGACTCAGGTCCCAGAAGTCCTCTAGATGTTTCCTAGAGTTCCTGACAGCAGAAGAATAGCGCTTCGGGCAGCAAGCATGGTGGCCAGAAGTGCCATTACTGCCTGGCTGAGCCTTCTCCTCCTTGCTGCTGCGTGGAGTTTGCCCAGAGCAGGGAGCAAAGCTGATGTGCGAGAGGGTCACATCCCTCCCCTGGCCATGCTGAGTCGGGAGCTCTGTCACTCTGTCCCCCTGCAGGAAAGCTGCTTAATATTCGCTCTGCTCTCTGGCCCTTGCTCCTGGACCTCCCCTGCCCTCTCTGGAGCTGTGTGCGCCAGGGCGCCTGGACTCTGTGCATTGTCAGGGCAGCGACTGGGAGCCAGCCCCAAAACCTCCTATAGTCTTCCTTGGCTACATCTCCATCTCTTCCTCGCTATGGGGAAGCTAGGGGCTGGCTCTCATGACATATAGCTAAAATGTCAGATTTGCACTACTCAATGCTTTTGTAGTATAAATCTAAAATTCTGTAGAAACTTTAAATAGTTCAGGATATGGCAAAATGTGTGATTTGTAGTGTCTATATTGTAGGTCTTCAATCCAATTAAAATGCTAGAGAAGGAGTGTAAATATATTGAGCATAAACTGTTGTCATGTGGGATTTAAAACATTCAATCTTGTAATTGAATATGTCTGACTTCAGTCAATAATTGGAAAGGATGTGCAAATTGGCTCAGAGGCCAACATTTTTAAAAACTATTCTGAAATCTTTCTGCATTTTCATGTATTAGCAAGTTGTACTGAATAAACAGTGGGATGCAAGTGGTTCTTTTGTCAGTCTTTTGCCTTAAACTTTTTCACGAACGAGAAGCGTGAGATAGTATCTTTAATTGGACCAACTTCTTTTGGTGAAAGACAAGCTTTTGAACTACACAGAGCTCTTCTTCAGGTGTACTACTTCCACACCTTTTTCAGTCATTTACATGTGTGCAAAGTGGATGCAAAAGACAATTAATCTGATTGGGAAGCATTTTACACTTACTGTGCACTTTAGGCCTTGATCTGCAAAAGATCTATGCACATGATTAAGTCTCATTGGCATCACTGAGATTACTCATAGGCGGCATGTATAAGAGGCTTGGGGAGGTTTAGCCTCCCCAAAAATGGCTGGCCGTACAGGGGGCAAGAAGTTCCAGCTGCGGGGCAGATCACCTCCCTTTGGAGGCACGCTGGCTAAGTACCCTTGGAGGGCCACTGCCAGAAGCTCCCTAGAACTGGGGAAACCCCTGGCACCTGGATTCACCCCGCCCTCACTCTGCCTTTTCTCCCCGAGGCGCCCCACCCTTCCTTTGCCTCTTTGCCCCGAGATGCCCTGCCTTCAAGGCATGAAAAAAATGGGAGGGGATAGCCCTCCCACTTTTAACAGCGACAAATACACACTCCTTCCAGGGCCTCTTAGCTGAGTTGCTCTGGCATCAGCATGCACAACCTCTCACTGGCTGGCCCAGCTATGGGACTCCTCCTCCTGCTGTGCATGCTAATGCTGGAGCAGCTCAGCTAAGGGGCGCAGGAATGGAGGGCAGCTGGGGCCATGCTCCCATCACTTTTATGGATCTTCCACCGCTCGCATAAGCCTCCCCAAACGAAACAGTCATGTGCCATATATGGGATTATTCACATGCGAAAACCTTTGTAGGCTCGGGGCTTGACTTCACAGTTATAAAAAAGAAAAATAGACAACTAAAAAAAATCTGTTCCCTTCCTTGTTCTACACCTTTTAATGTGATATTTAGGCATTCACGTTTGTTCTGTGGGTTGTTGGTATAGTGAAATGCTCTCGTTATATTAAAATCCTTATCCCCAAAGCACTAATGTGAAGATGTTAACCTTGCCCATTGTGAAAAGATTTATATTTGGACATTAATGGCATAGATCTTCTATTATAGTTTGCTTTGTAGGCTGCATGCTGAGTTTGGAAAAATGCTATCATTGTGCTTCATAGCTGTCATTAGAGGCAGGCATCCAATACACTTTATGAACAAATTGTGTCATCTGTGGAAGCGTATCTTAAGGTATATTAAGGCTAGACATGCACTGTCAGTGAAATACAACATTCACCCAGCAATTTCTGAGTTGCAGATTCTTTGGCTTTCATGTTTCTCCAGTAGTCACAATGTGTCGCTGCTGTGGGGGTGTTATTAGTAACTCCTTAGTTAAGCTTACATTGAGAGATTGTTAAAGCAGGATTAAAAATCCTATTTTCCACTTCAGTGATTGAATTTAGCATCTGAGTTTAATACAAGTCTTCAGAGGACAATTGAATTTTCCATAATATTTGATTAGTAAAATATTTATGCTTTTCACAGGAAACATTTTAAAATGAACTTCCTGTGGCTATCCAGATAGGTGCCTTGATCTAACTATCTAACTTTAGCAAGGCTGCTGGGGCACTCATTCCTGTGGCATTACATCCCAGAGAGGCTGAGTGAGGACATGAATGTGGGGCACAATGAGGAGGTGGAAGACTTGACAGTGGGATTGCCTGCCAACCCCTTAGTAGCACCCACTCCCAGACCCCTACCTAACCCAGTTCCCTGGATGGCCCAAATGCCCAATCTAGCTGTTTGGTTCCATGTCCATGTTCTTTCTTTCCCTCCCCTCAATAACTTCCCTACCACTATCCTGTGCCATGAAAAGCTTACATGTTAAACAGTCAATCTAATATTAAAGTAAAATACTCCTGGTGTTCTCTCTGGATACTGGCCATCTACTGAAATCTGTCATCAAACACTGACTACAGTCGAATTCTCGGATTTTCAATGAATGAAAAATATATCCATTTGACATGGGGAAAGGGAGTCTAAATGTATGTATTCTGTGTATAAAACTGTTGTTCTAATCAAATATTATATTTTAGATGAAAAAGAAGAGGGAATATTGGGGAGCATACTTCTACCTAGTTTTCAGATATCGATGCTTTCTTCTGAGGATCATATTAATCGCAAATATGCTTTTAAGGTGAGGGCATTCATTTTCAGTTTAAACAAATATAGTGTGCAGAACTCTTTTCACTGTGTGTTTATGCAAGATAGGATAGACAGAAACAGCCTCTGAGATTGATTTTGCATAATGCTATATGCAGATGATCCAAACAATGTAGTCTAATATGCAAATGAATTCATTGTGGATATAGACAGATAATTGCTAAACTTGATGAAGGAGCTAACCAGGCATATTTCATCATTTTGCAACTCCTTTATTTTTAATTCACAGCTCTTAATAAGCACACCGTGGTGGCTTGGAATTGCAGTTTCCGTATGGAACTAGGCTATTTCTACATGGCCCTGCAGTTTCAACTACAGGAGCGTGAAATACAGCGTGCACTGGTGTGCTGCACTGTAATTCCCCTGTGTGGACACTGTGGGCATGAACTAAAGGGTACCTTGTTGGCGTTAACTTAGTCCTGGTTAAAGGGGATTAAGTTAATGCCAACTAAGGCTATGTCTACACTAGTGACCTTACAGCTGTACTGATGTAGCTGTACTACTGTAAGATCTCTCGCGTAGCCACTCTATGTTAACAGGAGAGAGCTCTCCCATTGACATAATTAAACCATCCCCAACAAGCGGCAGTAATTATGTCAGTGGGAGAAGCTCTCCCGCCAACATAGCGCTGTGCATACTACCACTTAATGCCAGCAAAACTTATGTTGCTCAGGGGTGAGGGGGTTTTCACACCCCGAGTGACATATGTTTTGCTGACATAAGTGGTAGTGTAGACATGGCCTTCACGTCCGCAGCATTCACACGGGGGAGTTGCATCTCAGCACACTAGTGTGCTGCAGTTTTAACTTAGTCAGAAATGTGGGGCCGCATATATAAGCCCTGAGATGATTTTCCTCTATTGTGCATATAGTTATTTATGAAACTGGGATTACTAATAAGTGCACATCATGCTCTCTGTCTTTTTAATTTTGGGAAAAAACACATTTACTATGATGTGAATGCATGAAAGAAAAAAATTTGAGTTTAGCGCTTAAATCTCAGTATTAGACAAACTATTTTGTGTTTAAATATTTATTTTAGTTGGTATATTGTTTAATCATGAGTAAAGTGATCACTTACATATTCTCTCCTAACATGGAATTTCATTTCTTGGCTTTGAGTTCCTTTTTGGCTGTCCTTAATGACTGTTGAGCTGTACACCACTGAAAGTTACAATGGTGAGTACAAGTTAACGTACTGAATTGTTCAGACTGCAAAAAAATGTATAACTTAATATATTATTTATATTAAGTTAATGTTTTATGAACATCAGTATAGAATTTTTGATAGCAGAAAGATATGAATCATTTCAGCAGGGTACATTCACAGAGAAGCAACTACAACTTCCAAGCTAATTCTTTTATTAATCTAATTGCACTGAAAAAAAGCATAACAGTGAATGATATTGTTCCTGTACAAAATGTTTTCTATAAATTATTTGTAGTGTTTTCATAAACCTAACAACAATGGAGTAAGAAAACAATAACATTTATTTGCCTTTTTTTCTTTTACAGAAATCTTGTCTTTTTATTACAATGACCTTGTCATTTCCAATCAGGCAGCTCATCCAAACATGAGGACCTATTATTTCTGCACAGATACAGGGAAGGAAATGGAGTTATGGATGAAAGCCATGATAGATGCAGCACTTGTACAGACAGAACCTGTGAAAAGGTAATGCAGATTGGCAAACCAGTAGAACAAGGAGTTAATTTCCAATAGTGAGTTTGAGTTCGTTCACTTAAAATGTAAGGTAATTCAGCTGTGGTTCAGCCCCACCAGTGATACCCCATAAGTGCTCTCATCATTGCTATGTCTGCACTGCAATTAGATACCCGTGGCTGGCCCATGCTAGCTGACTCAGGCTAAGGGGCTATTTAGTTGTGGGGTAGACATTTGGACTTACACTGCAGCCCAAGCTCTGGGACCCTCCCACCTCACAGGATCCTAGATCCCAGGCTTCACCCTGAGCCTGAACATCTACACCACAATTAAACAGCCCCTTAGCCTGATCCCTGCTAGCCCAAGTCAGCTGGCACGCGCCAGCCACAGGTTTTTAATTGCTGTGTAGACATACCCATGCTTGTTGAGAGTTTAAAGCCTCTAACCTTCCTCAGAATTACATGGTAGTTAAAATACAAATGGCAGCTAGCACCTTGTTTACATTTGTGCACCCATTGTTGCTACTACCATTTGATCTGAACCAATGGCAGTAATGGTGGTATATTTCAAAAGGAAAAAATTCCTATGAACGTGGACACAACGAATAAAAAAGAGCAAAAAGGTGCGAAATCAATCCCACCTCACTATTTGTAAAGCTCAAGAAAGACATTTGCACACTACACAATATATGTGATAAACTCATTCCTGCTTCATGATTCTAGTGTCCTTGCTTCAGGCAGTATGCTGATAAAAATAGAAAGTCCATAAGGAATGCTCTGACCAGTACTGCTTTAGGCTCAATGCTAACAGTGTTTTGTAGATACATGCATCTAACCTGTAGTATTTTGAGAGCTTCTCCATTACAAGTGTTCTCAGATTTAGAGGGATGATAGTCAGACTAACAAAAAATCCGAATATACTTAGATTTATTATTAAATCTAAGTTAAACAGAAAAAAAACAAACTTTAGCTTTAATCTCAGCTAATATCCTCGAAGAGCACATTCTTTAATATTGGCTTGAGGTTT
The DNA here is from genome assembly GCA_033296515.1 of Macrochelys suwanniensis. NCBI lineage: Eukaryota > Metazoa > Chordata > Testudines > Chelydridae > Macrochelys > Macrochelys suwanniensis. Next base: position 231,461,958 of record CM065775.1, on the reverse strand, counting down.
TTTCCATCATCTTGAAGACAGTATTAAAATAGAGAATTTTCTTCATTAATCTATGTGTGCTGTGACAAAGTTCTTCCTCTACCTTGGTGGGTCCTGCGCTTATTGGTGGATTTTGCTCGCCTCAGAGATCTTCGCCTCTGGTAGAACCCACAGTCTAACTCCTCCTGTGTCTGATCAGGAGTTGGGAGGTTTGGGGGGCACCTGGGCCTGCCCTCTACTCCAGGTTCCAGCCCAGGGCCCTGTGGACTGCAGCTGTCTATAGGGTTTCCTGTAACAGCTGTGTGACAGCTACAACTCTCCCGGGCTACTTCCCCATGGCCTCCTCCCAACACCTTCTTTATGCTCACTGCGGACCTTCCTCCTGATGGTCTGCTGACACTTGTACTCCTAAATCCTCCAACTCTTCTCACTCTCAACTCCTTGTGTGCCTCTTGCTCCCAGCTCCTCGCACGCACATCACAAACTGAAGTGAGCTCCTTTTTAAACTCAGGTGCCCTGATTAGCCAGCCTGTCCTAATTGATTCTAGCACTCTCTTCTTAATTGGCTCCAGGTGTGCTAATTAGCCTGCCTGCCTTAATTGGTTCCAGCAAGTTCCTGCGTGTTCTGGAACTGCCCCTGTTACCTTACCCAGGGAAAAGGGATCTACTTAATCTGGGACTAATATATCTGCCTTCTAATACTCTCCTGTGGCCATCTGGCCTGACCCTGTCACAGTGCCTAGCTCTTTTTGTCTAGGGATCTAGAAACAAATTACAGATTATTAAGCCTCCCAATGCGCCTCTGTGAGATATACAATGGGGTGGTTGTTTCATAGTCCACCTCCCATTCATGATCACATCATCTATCTCTGAAATTTGACCTTTTTACACTACTTCTTGTTTGTGTGTATTTTAAAGGTTAAACCTTTTGAAGACCAATGAAAATGTATTCTGTGTGTACTGAAAAATACCAGTGTGAACTGCTCCCCTACATCTCATTCGGGTGTCAGTTCTTCAGTTTTAAATTGTTATGATTTGATTTAACGATTCCACTGATCACTTTATCAAAATCATGTAAAATAATATTCTCTGAATGTTGTGTGGTAATCTTTGGGATGTGGGGCAGCTTTTTTCTGTCAAGGGTGGCTAGAGTAGAGAACAAGGAATTTACATTTTCTCGCTCCATATTTTAAGTCCACCATCCCCTACACAAAAGGGGTGAGAAGAAGTGTGCATTCTCTTACCAGTACTAACGGCCTCATCTGTCAAGCGGTCCCCATGCCTGCTGTCCAGTTTTTCTGTTGCAGCTTCTGCAGTCTAATTATATTTTAATACCAAAATCTAGATCACGTTGAACATGAAAACAGTGTAAAATAAATTTAAATTTAATATCCAATAAATAACACCAGGAATACTGCAGGGATTATAGCATTCCATTTTCATATTTAATTAACTGGAAATCTTCATTTTCAAACTTGCATAACTTTTACAGTATTTTCACTTTGTCGCGTCAGAGCACCCCAGAAACTACCTAAAAAAGTCTTGTCACAAGATTTAGATCCAGTTTCCCTAACCTGGACCTTATTCCTAAGATACTTTAGAGTGGGGCCGCCTTTCTATGGATCCTGTGCTTGGGAGAGGAAGCAAATCATGGACAAACCTACGATGCCAATTCTGTTTACTTTAGCAGCTGAATATTGGAAAACAACGTCTTTAAAATGTTAGTGGTTGAAGGGATTAGTGGTAGTGAACAGAGGATCTAGGACTTCTGACCAGCAAGATTTCCCTCTTTTGTGCGCTCTTTTAGTTTCTCCATCCAATAGTCTTTATGTTGTTATAGTAGCAGTGGATGGAGTGATGAGGTGAAGACTGAGGAAGGGAGGGATGTGAAAGTGCTGCAGAAATCTGTGATCTGTGTCAAATAATGGGTTTGCATGTTTTATATGGGATCTTGGTTATCTTAAACTGTGTCTGTGCTGCACTGCAGTGTGAACTATGGAGGTGTAAACTGAAAGAGAACTAATGTTAAGGTGAACTAGGTACCTTAGTAGTTCATGACAGCAGCTTCCATGCAGAGCAGTTAGGTTACAGCAAAATGTAGATATGCCCTTAGTTGTGTCAGGGTTGTAGGATTTAGCCTTAGGTTTGTGAATGTATTTTATGGGATTGATACTGCAGTCCATGTTGCATGCAAAACTAAAATCGGTCCCCTTGAAAGGCCCACTAATAGAGAAATTGAAAGAATTAATTGAACAGATACTTTTCAAGACTAGCAAAGTCTCTTAGGCTTTTGTATCTGTTAGCTATAACTGGGGCGGGAGGGGGAAGCAGACATCTGTTTCTGGTAAATCAATCTTTTGGCTATAAAATCAGTCTTTAAAAATGAACTGTTTAGCAGGATATGATCTTATACACATACTGTAAAATAAGTATTATTGGATCCCCAAGCAAATCTGTTAAATATTATATCTATTACCTCATCCTTAAGTAACCTGATGTTTTAGCATTCCCGTAACATATGGGATAAAATGATCTTGGTTGAATCATCTAATCACCAACTGCTTTTGTCTCTTTATTTTAATTTTTTTCTTCTTGCTAGGAGTTGTGTATCCTAAATATAATTTTCCTATTGTTTTACTTCAGGTACAGTGGGTAGGCTTATTAAGAGAACAGATACTCTCCCAGTATTCATCCAAACTGATGCATCACCTTACTTCCATATCTTTTGTTTTCTGAAGTTAAATTACCTATAAATAAAATGATATATTTATTTAAATGTAGAAGTTCTGCTGTTTCACTAACAATGGCATTCCTAGAACTTCCTTGTACCTAAGCCTAACAGTCTGTAAAATTGTGCATTTCAACTTTAAAAAAATTCCAGCCTGCAATATTTTTCTGTCTTTTGTGGATATAAGAATACTTCTTCTTTTTCTGATGAAAGCATTCCTTTTTATCCAGTTTTGCCATAAAGTGATTTTTACTTCCCCTGTTTAAAGCCAAATAAGACACAGTTTGAGGTGAGGAAACACTTTATTTCCTTCTTGGATAATTGAACTATCTTGAATGATTAATAGCTTAAGTTGAGGGTTTGAGCTCTGATGAAAAATCCTATTGAGAGCTAATGAGAGAGGAGAATCTTCAATAAATTCCTCTTGAAAGCCCAAATTGGCCCTTATTGCCATTCTTATTTGTTGTTCAGTGAATAATTTGGTGAGTTTTCCAGATAATTGTTATGTATGCAATGGAAAAACACTTGATTGGTGTGTTTATTGAGTGAAATGACAATTATGGCTTCTTTCCCGCTATCCCAAATATTTTAAGAATTGAAATAAAGTAAGAATTTTTGTTACTTCCATAGGTAGAGCACTGAGTGTTTATAATATTGTAAGGTACATATTCATTATGATTGAATTTATTTTGCCCCATAGGCTTAATTGTAATTGCTTTTACCTAAGTAAATCTGGCTTTATTTTCTTAAATGGTAGACCTTTACAACCTTAACGAGGTCCTCAGGGTCCTATTGTAAGTAATTAATCTCAAATACTTTAATCTATCAGGAGTTCACTTAAACCTTTCATTCATAAAATGTGACCTGAAATTAGCAAAACATCGGATTATTTCTAAATTAGATCACCACCAGCTTAGTGATAAACCATAGCAACATAGGTTTCTTTTGCCTGCTCTAGTGATATGTTATCAGTGTACTAATATGTCATTTTCTTGTGCTGATCACCTAGTGCAGTACACTATTTACCTATGATTGCTGTGACCTGTTCCACAGCCAAGTCAGAAAGTAAGAAAAAAGTGACAAATCTAACAGGTTGTCTTCACTTTTTCATATTAAGGGCTAGAATCTGCCATATTAATGTACACTGAGTAGTCACTTATTTCTTGAATATCTGGGAGTAAGGTACTACTCAGTGTTTGTAAAGGTGGCAAAATCAACCTGTAGATGACTCGGACACAGGCATTTATAGCAATGTAAATGTTAACAATGCTACACAGTTGTGAAATTTGTTTCTGAATTTTAGTATCTAACCTAAGATTACTAAAGATAGGAAACAAGTAATCCCAGCCTACTCCATCAAAAGCCAACTTGGCATCAAGCAGGATGGCAGAAACAAGGAATCTGTTTACAAGGTTAGGTTTATTCTAGGTTCCCAACATTTTCCAATGTAAACATTATTTCTCTTTTTTAAAAGCTCTGCTGCCTTTTGGTTTGCAGCAGGAGCTTGAAATTTGGCAGGGGGATAGTCCAGGTGTGAGGGAAGTACCTGGCTACATAAAAATCCATTCAGATTTTGCCATGTTCTAAGCAGTTGAAAATTGCCATTTTCCTCTATTCTGCTCGGTACATCTTATTTTCCTGGTTTGCTGTCAAAAACCCTGAATATTCTATTAGCCTTGTACATACGTCATCTTCTGGGTTTGACGTAGACCTAAAAGGAGAAGAATCTAACAGTGGCAACAGTTTACACCCCACCCTATCAAAATACCCTTCAGCCTAGGGGAAGATGCACTGATTTGGAAACCATGAGTTAACTCTAGTGGGTAGAAGCAGAGACTAATAATTTTGGGTCCTTCACAACCCCTACTATTGAGCAAGGCCACCTACCCCATTGAGGAATTATATGAGCTGGGAGTAGAACCCAGATAGCTACTTTGGCAGGTCCACATCACTCTCAGCCACCTTTCACCTCAGAAAGAATCTGCCGAATCTAAATACTTTGCTATTCTGTCAGTAAAATAGGGTTCCTCTTAACCTGTGCACCTCATGAGGTTGTGTAATCATGTAATTAAAGACTTAATTAAGTGCATAAGTGCAAAGGGACTGAATTAAAGTTGCAAAGACGACCTTAATTTTTGAATGCTGGTCTTTGAAACTTTTAACATTCACTTTTTTGTATCTGTAATTATCAATGCTCTACCTATTATTATCTGTGAGAGGTCTTTGGCAGAACCTGTCATCCATTTTCTCTTTGGGGTAAGTTCTTTAGTTTGAGTTGAGTTGTGTTGGAGAGCACATTTTTTAGAAAAAATAATTTCACCAAGTACTTGTTTAGGCAAAAATACTGGAATGTTGATATACCAAGAAAGATGTGTCAGCTTCATGGGCATGTGCTCTATTCTCCTACCAAAAAAACCCTTTGAAATTCCAATGAAAAAAATCATCAGGAATCTTAATGTTGCAAGATGCCATGTTGACCTGCTAGCAGAAAACATCAGATGGATCAAACTTGGGAATCCACCAAAACTGTGCAAGGAACAGTACATTGTCCTTATGGGTAACATGTCGATGTGAGCAGCCACAGAGATGTACTTTTGAGTATTGGTTTGCATGTTTCTCAAGTGCCTTCCAGTCTCTACGTTTTCTGCCTCCAACAGCTGGCCTCCTGCACACGATGAACATTGCTATTTCTGGCTGAGACACGTTAAATACATTATTTTGTAAAAGTCAAACTTTTTTCATACTTTACAGAGGGGTGAAGTAGTGCTAGGGGTTATTGTATCCCTTCACTTCTCAGAGATTTAATCAGAGAATTCACAGCAAAGTAGGACTAGGTGTCTTGCATAGCTTTAACCAGCGGCTTGTTCACATGAACGCTGAGGGTATTCATGTCTATACTGCAAAAAAGACTCTCAGCAGCAACTCTCAGAGCCAAGATCAATTGACTCGGGATCACAGGGCTCTCTCTATGGGGCTGAAAATAGCAGTGTAGATTTTCAGGCTCAGGCTGGAGCCTGGGTTCTGAGACTAATTCCCCTTGCTGGGTTTCAAAGTCTGAACTCCTCCAAAAGACGAGACTCCTCCAAGAGACGACTAGATCAAAGCACATTAATGAATTGTTAATGTATGTCAGCAGGGTCCACATAGACCCTTAGAGTGCAGTAGGCTAGTGCAGGGTAGATTCACACCCCAGCTTGCTGCAAACTAAATATTTGTATAGACAAGCCCTTGTAACTGCTCTAAGTTTTTTAACTTGTTTTTAGGAAGGAGATACAGTGGAGGAAGAGTTACAGTATATCCTACCAATTTGGTAGATCTAGTTGACCTAAGAGATGCATACTCATACAGAATTGCCTTAATCTTTCATTCTCTCATAACTGCCTGTGTAGTTTAAATAAGTTTTGCAATGTTAACGGTCTTGAACCAAGAGAAATGTACCTAGAAAAAAGCTCCACTCTAAAACTATACTGCATAAATGGTTTATTTTCTTCATTTGTAGCTAGTTAGTCTAGTTGAGCTAACACTTGTAGCTGGGATAGGCGTTTGTCTCAGTCTAAGAAATTCCTTGTAAAAACATTTAAGCTAGTTCATATATCTGCAATCCATCTGTGTAGGAGTTGGTAAGGAATTCTATTAATATGTTGTAACAACTGCTTGGTATTTAAAGGCATGATTCTACTTAATGTGTAAGCATTTTACCAGTGAAGCATTTGAAAAATAAATGTCCAGAATTCTTGAAGAAACTGTAGAAATAATGGGTAAAACTTTCAAAAGGGAATTAGGTTTCTCAGTCCTTTAGGTGCTTATGAAAATTATACCCAACATGATTCGCTTGTGAAAATACTCCTAAAGTATTTATGGTTTAAATAAACTTCTGGAATGATGCTTAATATTTGTCAGACCAATGCTCAGAACTCAAGTGGACATAAATCCAGTGTGCATATGCAATTACTTAGCTTGTATGGAAATAGATACAATGGGCTGCTTGCACTGGTAAATATAATTGGTGATATACATCTCAAAGTACTATTTGCACATGCAATTGTCAGTTGTGATACAAATTAGGCACACAGTTGGAAACTTAGGGCTCAAATGTCCCAGTCTTGAAGCACCCTTGACTCCTTGAAACACTAGAATTTAAAAAGAAAATCATTAAATTCTCAAGATATACATTTCTATAATTTGTGCAATGTAAGTACTGTATAGCAGTTACTGTTTGGTTCTAAAAATATATATAATTATTTTGTGCCACAGTTCCATAGTCAGCAGATATTTTCCTCCTAAAATTAAGGAAGCCACAAGCATTTCCCACAAAACATACAATAGCTGAAATGACAACATACCAGAGAAAGTTAATTGGTGTCACTGACCATATAAAGTTTAAAATATAGAATAATGTGCCCATTATATGTTGAAATGACTAGCATAGTGAATTATGAGCTAGACAGGAACATAATATGCTGCCATCTGAAACACTTTGGTTTGAAATCAGTCTGGATTTTAAGCTGTTTGCATTCCAGAGGCTTTGATTCCTGAGAAGAGCCACAGAGTATGTGCTGTTCCAGCATCCTGGCCTTCGGGGAAATTAGTATCTGTTCTTCCAGTTTCTCTAGCTTGATGTCAACCTGTTTAGTGGCCACTTACCATGATGGTGTAACTTGGAGTTTGGCTTGGTATGGATGTTCCTAAAATAGAAAGTGGAGGGGAATTCTTTAACAAACAAACAACAAAACCTACTACTGACCATTTAAAACTGGCCTGGATTATTCTCCCAAAGACAAGCTGTTACAGCTTATTGGTTAGACAATGGTCTCTTAGAACAATTTGGAACCCATAATAATCAAGGGGTGTTTTTTCAAAAGCAAATACTTCAGCTATTACAGTTTGTGTGTACTTATGTTGTTATGCCATTCTCTTCTCTTTGCAGAGCAGAGAAGATAACTGAAAACACACCACCTCGAGAAGTGAATAACATTTCAAACCACAGGGTGTTAATTAAACCAGAGGCACAGAATAATCAAAAAAACAAAGAAGTAAGCAAAAATGAAGAGAAGGCGGCTTTGGAAGCTGAAAAATATGGATTTCAGAAAGTTGGACAAGATAAACCCTTAACTAAAGTTAATAGTGTAAAGCTAAATTCAGAATACAGAACCTTACCAGTGAGTGCGCTTCAGGCTGGACACTACAGGCCAGTTCATTTAAATGGGTCTGAGAATAAAGCTGTCAATATTGTGGCAGACGCTGGAGATGGAGGACAGCACAATGCAGTTCACTCACATATGGAGTCTGAACGAGTCATACAGAGAACTAATTCAATGCTTCAGTTGGAGCAGTGGATTAGAATTCAGAGAGGAAAGGGGCAAGATGAGGAAACAAGAGGGTAAGCAATTTGATTTTTTTAAATTTAGGTTTTCTGTCAAAATATCTTGGTCAGATTCTTTTTCAGGTGTGTAACTGACTCAATATATTACATTCCCGTAAAGTCCAATTGTTGGCTTAAAGAGGTAATCTTGCGTTACTGTGCACACTGGTTATCTAGATACACAATCTAAGTAGATAGTAAGAGACGCTCTCAGTCACTTAGCCTCGGTAAAAGTTGTTGTGTTTAAATAGGCACTGCCAGCTAGTTTTTAGGCACAAAATGTAGGTTGGGGAAGAATACATGAAACCAGGTAAGATATGTGGGGGAGTTGTTTGGGTTTTTTTAATTTTGTTTTTAAATTTGGTGTTACTGGTGACTTTAACATTCCTTGGTGGTATAGTGTGCTTAAATATCTATTCATGCATGAAAACAAATTGAAAGCATTTGGAAACAATTACATAGATCAATTTTTTTTCAAATTGAATGAAATCCAAAGAGTAAACAGCCCCCATAAATGATGAAGAGTAAATTAGGTATTAAAACAAAATGTTTGCTAAATTCAATCTTTGACTTCAAGGAAAACTTTAAAAAGTGAGATCGAGAAATAAGACAGATGTAAACTCCAAAAATATGCATATTAAACACAAACAAAAATATTGCATATTCCTGTTAAAACATTGGCATGGGGTTTGTGTGCTTCTTTAAGAAGGAAATGTGCAGATAAGTAGATTCTTGTATTGTCAATTTAGGTGATAACTCTGAAATGCACAGGTTGTTGGAAATGTGATTTTCCTTCTCCTCTACCCCTTCCTTTCCTTCTCCCTTGTCCACTCCCCTCTCCCATTGGCGGGGGTTCGAACATCAGAGGGAAATCACCCCTCTTTCTCCCTGTCTTGTCTCTGTGTTCTTCCCTCAGCTGCCAGCATGTTAGGATCAGTTTATTGGTGAGTAGTGGATTTGAACAGAGGTGGTAGGTAATTTGTGGTTAAATGAGAGGGGAAGCACTGGCAAAATGCATACACCATATGAAGAATTAAAATATTGAGAGTAGCATTAAATATCTGAGTTGCATATGAAAGTTAGTCAAAACACCTCTGAGTGAACTTAGCCTCTATTACAGTGCAAACTTCAGATGTTGTACATCTGGGGGAATTCTGTGCCAAAAAATGAACAATTCTGCACACAATATTTTAAAATTCTGCATATTTTGTCAAAATAACACTCTGTAATCAACGCCCGTTTCAATTATTTTGGTAATTTATTTCAAAATACTGATCAGCAACTATTTTCTGTAACAGTGCAGACGCAAAAATATTCCTCCAGGAGTAGAGAGTTAAGGAAACACAACAACCCAGTTCCTGTTTGTCCCCTCACCCCTGAGCCCGGTAGGGCACCAGACACCCACACCCTTTCTCTCCCAGAGCCCAGCTGCGAGCCTCCCTACCCAGACACTCTCACTCCCTCCCCCCACAGAGCTCAGGGATCCAGAGGGAGAAACAGCTTCATGCTGGTCCCAGGCTTGTGTGGAGTTTCCTGCATGCTGCCTCCTTCCTTCAGGGCAGTGGTCCCCAACCTTTCTGTGGGCAAGAGCACCTTTCTGTGTAGCCAAGAGTCTGGTGGGCAGTGAGGCAGCAACGTTTCTCGGCGGCATTCTGGCGGCAGCTTCACCGCCCTGACGGCGGGCGCACACAAATGTCCCGGAGGGCACTGCGTTGGGGACCCCTACTTCAGGGCATGCTGAGAACCGCAGCTGCTGAGAAGCTTCCACTCGCCTCGCTCCCCTCAGCCCCCAAGGTGCAGAATTCCCCCAGGAGTAATGTAGTTAAGAATTTCCCATTTCAGCCCAGAGAGTGGTGATTCTTTAAAATACTTGCTTTTAAGCACTTCATGAGGAAAAGTCCCTGTTCGTGACATTGCCTTAGCACTGTTTTTATTAATAGATTTTTCTATCCAAATACTTTTATTTAAAACTCTTACTTTAAAAAGATTCTATGCTGCTATTTAAAAAATTAAGTTAAAAAGATAGAAAAGTATATCCTAAATTTTATCATTTGGCGTTTGTCATGCAAATTCATCTAAATTCGTGTTAATCACTTTCTTTTCTACATATAAACATGCTCCAAAGTCTAACGGTGCATTCCAGTGATTAATCAGAAAACTTTAAAGTTCCTCTATGCATCATTGACATTGTTAAATCTTGCTGTGTTATTGTTCTGCATGACAGAAGCATAGGGACGTCACTTCCAGGATGTCTAACAGGCAACTGCATTGTATGGCACCCTAAACATGAGTTTATAATATTTATTTCTCAAACTTCTATTAAAATTCTTTGCTTTCAATTAAACTTGTATGGGAATGTCACTGCAGGAGGAATTTGGAGAGTGGGAAATTATGCCTTTCACATTGTAGGGAGTACAGAGTAAGGAGGAGGTAGGTTGACCTGAATAATCTTCTTTGCTGGAATGTTCTTAAGATCAGTTTCTTGCAAAGCTGTGACAGTTTATGTTACTCTGACTCAATTGCTAAAGCTCTATAACAGCCCCATCATTAAATATAATTGGTATCTGAGGGTCAAATAGTGTTCCTGATATATTTGTGTTGCCAGTTGATCAATTTTTAATTTTAATTTGTACTACACGGATTGACTATTAAACCTTGACATTTATCACATTATGTATGCTTGGGCAATGAGAACTTAACACAGTTTTGTGATGTAATTAGATTTTTAAAATTAGAATTAAAAAATTGTATAACTTGCATCCAAACAGCGATAGTTGAATAGATGTTGTTTTTCAATTATGAACAAGGATAAAACCTCTGAGTCTTTTCAATTTGGATTTCTCTTCTTATTGCTCCAGTATTCTGTTGGCTGTATTCCACACTGATTCCATTGTGGGAGATGTATAGTGGAAAACATTAACAAAACATTAACTGGCAGAACAGAATCTCCTTGAGCATAGAGATCATTTCTTCTTTAAATATGGATGACATTGGTAGCACAAACAGTATATTTAAAAATGATGCTTGATGTAAAGCTGATCAGCAAAGTGGAATTAAAACTGGGCTTGTGCCCTTCTTTGCTTTTTTGGGATACATAAAGGTGGCCTGAAGTTTGTTTGTTTGTTGTTTTGAGAAAAATGTTTATAATGCTGCTTTTTTACACTAGAAATTCAGGTTTCGTCTAGACTAGAAAATTCTGATTTGGAGAACTAGTGAAATGGTGACATCATAAGAGAATGAAAGTTGAGCTACTGAGAGGGGAAGGAAGTTTTAATGTTAAAACTGGTTTGTTTTGTTTTTCAGTAAGGTTGGTTTTTGTTGGTTTTTAATAAACCTATTTAATCTCCATGACTAACATTTTGGAGAAGCAAAAACAAGGAGTCCTTGTGGCACCTTAGAGACTAACACATTTATTTGGGTATAAGCTTTCGTGGGCTAGAACCCACTTCATCAGGGCACCCTTTGTTTAAAGACTAAGCATCCTCAACCCTTTTACTAAGGTTCTTTCAACCAAGCATCCATGAGACCTCACAGAGTTTTCCAACTAAAGCAGGGAAGACAAAACTTGATATTACTGTACTAACATTCCTAAGGTTAAAAAAAGTCCTAAGGCTTTATATATATCAAAGCCAAAGGCACAAGCCCAATTTATTTAAAACAAAAACAAAAAAACCCCAACCCCTTACAGGCCACCTCTATAAAACTGCCTTACAGATAAAATTTAGAATTTCAGGGCTTTGGGGTGTATGTAATATTTGTTAATTTGGATAGTAGGTAAAAGTTGCTTAATATAATTGCATTAGATAATTACCATTTTTTCTGCCTTCTAGCCATAATAAATAAATGGTTTTGATATCATTTTGCAATTACCTGCTTTTATAGACAGTCAGCTTTTGCCTGTTCATGAATTTGTATTGGAACAAACAATATAAGACTTAATTAAGTTTTAAAAGCTTGAAACTAAACTATTCACCTTGCAGGTTTGAGCTGAAATTAAAACAAACTGAAAGATCATAGGGCTATGTATCCCAAATATTTGAAACATCTGTTAGTCTATAGGAGTTGTAGGTGCACCTCTCAGGAACTGACCCAGAAATGGGTACTAAGTAAACTAATGTGAAGATTGGATTTGTATGAAATATTGGGTTGAATAATTAATCCAGTCAGTTAAGAAATCCAGTTGCATCATATGTAATATATTATTTTGGCATATTTGATTTTTCAGTAGCCTTTACCGTTTCCTTCATATGATGGAGAGCATAGATCTTTTAAAATGTGATGCCTATAGTATCTGAACAGATTATAAAGTATTATATCTAACAAGGGTGGAAAAGAAATTAGATAACTTTCTATTCCCAGAATATTCTTGACTATTAATGTAAAACTCTTGTTTCAGCATAATTTCATATCAGACGCTACCAAGAAATATGCCAAGCCACCGACCCCAGGTTGCACCCCGTTACCCAGAAGGCTATAGAACCCTGCCAAGGAACAGCAAAACAAGGCCAGAGAGTGTTTGTAGTGTGACGCCATCAGTTTATGACAGGACCATAGGACCAGTAACAGCTGAAGAAAAACGGAGATCCATGCGGGATGACACAATGTGGCAACTCTATGAATGGCAACAACGTCAATTTTACAATAAGCAAACAACTCTTACTAGACATAGTACTTTAAGTAGTCCAAAAACCATGATCAATATTTCTGATCAGGTGATGCATTCCATTTCCACATCACCTTCCCATGGTTCCATAGCTGGTTACCAAGGATATTCCCCTCAACGGACATACAGATCAGAAGTGTCCTCACCAGTGCAAAGAGCAGATATAACAATTGACCGCAGACATAGGACGCATCATGCTAAGGTGAAATACTTTCCTTATACGTAGTTAATAGACGAACTTATTTCCAGTTTTCTTCTTTAAATAGAAAGTGTTCTGTTACCTGGAACCAGACTTTCCATGTTACTTTGGAAAGTTTTGCTATTGTACATGCATCATAATGTAGGCACAGTTACATGCCACTGTTTTTATGAAACAAATACTATATAAAAAGTTTGTTTAAAAGAAAAAAATTACTTTACAAAGTCAGATGTAGCCTATGTAAGTGATGGGAGAAGTTATTTTATTTTAGAAGATGGGGAAGTGTTCTCTTAATGGTACTAAATTTAACATTGTATAACATACTCTACATTGCTGTGAGAGAAAGCAAGTCAGTATTCCCATTAGTCTCCAGAGTATCTTAAGGGAGTGCAAACAGGTTTCTGAAGAAAAAGGGCATTTGGAATTTCTGGGATTGTAATCAAGGTTCAATCTGATTTTTGGAAATGATAGTAATCTTTCTCAGCTTTCTCTTCAGAGTGCTCAAGGTCCTTGCCTATTTTAAAAAATGTACAAGTTAGGGGACTGAATGGTTTAGGATTGATAGTGCTGAAATACTAGATTGAATCCATGTCAACCCAATAGAGATCAAAAGCTGTTTGAACAAAAATCTTGAAATATTTCATGACCTAGATCAAATGATTCAGTGATCTGTCTAGTTCTCAACAAAAAGTGTTTGTTTAAAAAATACCACAGCGCTTAGTCCCAACTTATTCTTGCTGGAAGTCTAAGTGGAAGGGCCGTGAACTGAAAGAGCCAGGAAGACTGAAGTACCTTCTCAACTTTAGAAGTGGTCCTTCCAGGGCATGGATTCAGGCACGCCAGAGGATGAGAGTTGCTTTTGAATATATTTTGTAGACCAACAGAGAACTTCATTATCTAATGCTGTCATTTTGGGTATGTCTGTACTGCAGTTAGACACCTGCGGCTGGCCCATGCCAGCTGACTCGGGTCTCGGGTTGTGGGGCTGTTCAATTGCAGCGTAGACTTCGGAGCACGGTTTGAAGCCCAGACTCTAAGACCCCATGAGATGTGGGAGTGTCCCTGATCTTGGGCTGCAGCCTGAGCCCAAATATCTACACTGCAGTGAAACTGTCCCACAACCTGAGCCCTGCAAGCCCAAGTCAGCTGGCATAGGCCAGCCATGCATTTTTATTTGCAGTGTAGACATACCCTCTGGCACCTTTCATAAGAATGAAATTGACGTGAAAAATTATATTAAATTCCTATTTAACCCTCAATACAAGACACTTTGGCAGACAACCATGGATTATAATATGCAGTCTTGTTTTTCCACAGCATGTCTTTATGCCTGACAGAAGGTCGATGCCAGCAGGTCTGACTTTACAGCCTGTTACTCCCCAGAGCCTCCAAGGCAAAACGGTGAGTGGCACTTTTATTTAGTACATCATTTTTTATTTAAGAACAATCCATAAAATAAAATATGCAACATTTCTGTTTGTAGAGCTTATATTAAATGCAGTCTTCAATTACCAAAGATTTCCAAAACAAACAAGTTGATTCTGTTGATAACGTTAAGGATTTGCAAGAATAAGAGTTTTAGTTAAAACTTTCTGCCAACAAATACAATTCTCTTTCTGGAAATAACTCTCATTTACACATTGAGTGTCTTATTTTGGAAACATCTAGGACAGTGTCAAGTTTCCTATTTTAAGATTTTTCCAGCATGTGTTTGACAAAGAAGTTGCCTCTTCTGAATTTTTAAGAATCGTACAGTATATCTGTGTTCAGTAAAAAATGTGCTCTTATTCACTTGTATGGAGCATTTGTCTGTAATAGAATTACGACTTCTCTTTCATTAGATATTTTCCTTTAATGGTGATGGGTCAATGTAGTATTGCCAACTCCAAGAGCCTAAAACTCATAAAGTTTGTAAAGTATGTTTGAACTCCCCTTCCCTATCCCCAAAGTTTGAAAATTACAGGTTGAAATTTGTACCTTAAATCCATAAATCCCATGCAGAGTGCAGGCCCCATTTGCACTTGCTCGCTGACTCCATTATTGCCCTCCCTGCTTCTTGCAGCCCTCCACACCAACCCCAGCAGGGTGCTGGAGCTGCTTCTTTCTTTCCTTGGACTCTGATCACCAATAACTTTCTCTTCTTACACTGTGGTGCTGGGGGGAGGCTGCTGAGCTGGGTGGGAAGCAAAGGGTTGTTCTTTCTGTACTTGTTCCAGAGCTTTGCCTGCTATGGGCAACCAACGGGTACTGTAGGCAGCAGCCACAAGCAGCTGCCAAAGGGAAAAACTGTAGGTGGCTCTGGCAAAAACCCTGAGCTGCCTGTATTATCACAAGAGCCTCCAGAATCTGTCTGATTTACAGCACTCACAGTAATGTCACAAGGATTGGTGACACTATCACTAGCTGATATTGGGAGTTAGAGCAATCTGTTATGCATTGTGCTTCTCTGTGATAAGACAAGTATGCACACAAACCAAGGATTTTAATGAATATACCATAAAAATAATTTACTTACTTTTAATTTGGAAATTAAGTTATGTTCATGCAAGACTTCTCTCAGAAAATATTTTCATCCCTGAAAATAACAATTTATTATGTATTTACTATACAGAGATGTTACTGTCTTCAATTTATTCCTGTGAATGTGGTCATGCAGAGAAATTTAGTTCTGTTTAAAATTACATTTTTTACGTGAAAGCCTGTCCATTTTCATTGGGAACACATTTTAAAATATATTGTAGTGACCTAACTCCTTATTATATATATTTTCTAGAAATAATACTCCAGTTGGTACTGAAATGAACAGTTAGAAAGTGCAAGATTAACCATTATGGAACTTGATTCTTATATTGTGTTTTCCAGTCAAAGCTAGATGGGATTGACAACTGAAGTTATAGTAAAATTATTTGCTCCCTCTAGTGGACTTCTGTGGTATGTGCCCACAGTTGTACTGATGTGTGTTTTGTTTGTAGTTTGATCAACAAACACACACGGGAGCTTGTTCTCAGACTCTTGTTCTGTGTTTCAGGAAATGGATGGTAATTGTTTTTCAATAATATAACCTCATTCTACATTTTCTATATTTTTCTTCCCCACGTCTTGATTTGGAATTTTTATGGAAACAGAGTAAAAGTTAATCTACTGTATTCCTGTGTTTTTTTCCTACTTGAATTCAATAACCATGACAACAAAGTCAAAGTTTAGTAAGAGCCTAACCTATAAATTGCTGGTGGCTTTAAAGATACAGTGTCAAGGTATATTTATAGAGTAGTTGTTTTATTATAAATCCTTGAGGAAGTGAGAGGGACAAATTCTCTTTCATGCTTCTGACACTTTCTTCCATGCCATATGCTTGTTTTGATGGTCTTTGGTTAGTCTCATTATTTAGTAAAACAAAAGGGCTTTGAAATATGTCCTGGGGAAAAAAAACATGCAGAGGATTACCAAGGACTTTTTAAACAGATAAAAGAGAAAGTAGGTCACATTCTGAGCCTACCAACCTTGACAATGTTTCTTTTAAAATAGTTTTGATTCAGTAAAGGCTAAACTTCAATATTCCCTCCCCACTCCTTTTGCTATTGTATAGACAATATTTTCCTGGGGGTTAGAATATCTGGCTAGTGGGTCTTGCCGACATGCTCAGGGTCTAGTTGTTCACCATATTTGGGGTGGGGAAAGAATTTTCCCCCAGGTCAGATTAGCAGAGACCAGGGGTTGTTTTTTTTTGCCTTCCTCTGCAGCATGGGGCACGAGGTCACTTGTCACTTGCAGGTTTAAACTGGTATAAATGGTGGATTCTCTGTAATTTGATGTCTTTAAAACGTGGGGGAGGGATAGCTCAGTGGTTTGAGCATTGGCCTGCTAAACCCGGGGTTGTGAGTTCAATCCTTGAGGGGGCCATTTAGGGATCTGGGGCAAAAATTGGGGATTGGTCCTGCTTTGAGAAGGGGGTTGGACTAGATGACCTCCTAAGGTCCCTTCCAACCCTGATATTCTATGATGATTGAGAACTTCAGTAACGCAGCCAGAGGTTAGGGGTCTATAACAGGAGTGGGTGGGTGAGGTTCTGTGGTCTGCAAAGTGCAGGTGGTCAGACTAGATAATGATGCCTGGTCCCTTCTGACCTTGGAGTCTATCTTCCTCCTCTCTTATATTGATATGGATGACACTTGTAGCCTCCACCATCGTAGTGACCACACAGATTTTTTTTTTCTCCTGCAAGCTCCTAACCTTTGTGCCCCTTGTACACAAAATTCCAGTTTCTACCATTTGAGGTTCAAGTGCTTTGAATTCTTATAAATTCTATGTTGACCTTTTGTTCTAAATTCGAGGGAAGCTGTTGGGGAAAATTTTATAGTATAAGTTTTTTAAAGGAATTTAACACGTGTTTGGCATATTAGCAGTTAACCATGAGAAGATGCCTTTAGTTTAAGTGTTGTTCAGGACACCAGTTAACCTATTCTCCACTCTTTGGCTTCTCACACTGCACTCCTTCAGCCAGAGGAGCTCACGCTGCTGCTAATAAAGCTGAGACGGCAGCAAGCTGAACTGAGTAGTATCCGGGAACACACACTAGCACAGCTCATGCAACTAAAACATGAGGCCAACAGCCCAAAGGTCAGCTATGAAGTAATGTGTGCTATGTACCATCCTCACTAGCTCTGAGCCATTCATTAATCAAAGTTTACGTTATGCCATTAGTGCAAAGTTCTCTGGTTAGCCATGGATGTAGATTAGAATACCATTGTTGCCTTGCATATGTGATGTTCAGCTATTAACCCTTTGAGTTCTTAATGCAAAGCTTGAGAGTACATTACTGAATCAAAATAGGGGTAGGAACACTTCCAAATGTATTGTTTCCACAAAACTGGAAGCAAAATTACAGGCTCTGTACATTGATCAGGTGAAATATACTAAAATAAGTAGTAGTTGCCATAAATAAATGTATTATGGTAGATGATGAAGTGAATTTATTTTGATTATTTGCCTCATCTCAGGTGTGATTTGTTTTCTATAATTTGTTCAAAGCTAGGTCATTCATTAAAGCTTATAAACTTATCAAAGGGTTTATAGTTGCTATGTAGTCATGTATAGAAAATCCACATGCACGTACTGGTTTTCTGTGTGTATTAAAGTTGTTACTAAATTCACATGAATAAAGAAAGGAAATTGCAAGTTAATACCTCATCAAACAAAGGTATACTTTTTTCTGTATCTTCCTGCTTCCTTGTCTAATTTAATATGCTAAGCTTTTTAAAAATTTGCTGTAGTAGTTCATAGTGAGATTTGTAGGAAATTTTAATTACCCATTTTCTCTTGAGCTCAAAGCAGTTTGTATACAAATGTAACATTAGTTTTTAATTAAATTGAAAGATCACTGGCTAGTTTAACACTTTCCAAACTGACCTTTTCATACGTTCTACACCTTCTGTCCTTTTCCTTTATCTTCTTGACTGCTGCCTGCTAGAATGAGATTCTTTCACATCACCTTCAAAGGAATGCCATATATTTGGATCATCAGGTGGGATTAGCATCTTTTTATTTTTGTCTCAGTGTGTGTTGCGTGCTATTGCCAAATTTAAAGATGCTAGATATTTAAAGATGTTTTCTATGAACTGGAGTTGGGTATTTTATATATTACCTTATTTACATATCAAAAAAATCTTAAATTGGATATAATGAAATAATAAGAATCCAAGCATTAAATTTATACCAGAATGTAGTTTTTAATTCTCAAGTTCCAGTTTATTCCTGCTGTTCGTTGCTTTCCTGTAATGTAACTAACTAAAATTTCCTCAACGTTTTATCATAACCAAACTCATCAGAAATTTCCAAACTGACAAGTGTGACAAGCATACTATTTCATAGAGAACAGCTATTTCTGATTATTTCAATGTGTTCAGAACAAAGAAAACGGATGTTTCTTCAAGACATGAATTTAAAGAGGGACATCACGTTGGATCAAACTTGAAAGTACATTTTAAAGAAAAGGCAACTTACCTAATTTTGTTTTTTGCTAAGCTATTTGGTCATGAGTTATGTATGAATAAGACGTTACTCCTTCATAACTCAGTTTTTTTCTTCTGCTGGATTTCAGAATGAGAGCATAATACTGTATTTGACAAAAATCTGTTGATAAAGAAACAGTTGGGATGTCGTATTCAGCTTTTTGTCTTCAAGACAGGATCAAATGAAATTTGCAAATGGGTTCTGCAAGAGAGGTTTTTAAACAGAATGATGAGACCTTTGACAGAAATAGCAGAGAAAATCATAACAAGTACTTGAAAGGAAATATAGGCAAATAGATGTTTAACTATCGTTTTCTTACATGAAAATCTCAAAACTGATTTTCAAACACAATATCCTGAATTTTGCATCTTAAACATTACACTTAATGCAAACAGTTTCCTGATCGTTTTTGCACCTGGACATCCTATGCATTGCTGTAGTAGTCAGGACTTCATTGAATTGTATGGTTTTTTTTAAAAAACAACCCAACAAAACAAAACCAAAAAAAGCTTTCTGGCTTGATTTTTCCATCACCTTGCACCTTGGGTGTGGTCACTTTATGAATGCAAATTGAGTGCAAGGTTGCGTTCAAGATGAAATGCTACCATTCTGATTTGGTTGTGATTTACACTAATCTTGCACTCAGTTTGCATAGATGTATGTTGGTAAATGACTACCCAAGGTGTAAGGCGGTGGACAATCAGAACCTCTGTTGTTAGTTGTGTTAGACCAAAGTATTTCATCCAACTCAAACATTTCCAGCTTTGATTTTCTTACTGCTTATACCAGATGTTAAACTACTACTTATGTTCCATTTTTTAATATTGGTTGGTTGGTTATAGGGTTTGTTCAGTGATCTGTCAGTGTGATACTCTGATTTAAATAAAGGAAAAGGCATTTATTGTTTGAGAGGTAGTAAAGCAGTTCTTTACTTGCATAGTACATCAGGTAAAAACTAATTATTAGAATTCCAGAACAAATGTAATTACAGGGACTCCTCACTTAAAGTCGCCCCGGTTAACATTGTTTCGATGTTAAGTTGCTGATCAATTAGGGAACATACTCATTTAAAGTTGTGCAATGCTCCCTTATAAAGTCGTTTGGCAGCAGCCTGCTTTGTCCACTGCTTGCAGGAAGAGCAGCCCGTTGGAGCTAGCTGGTAGGGGCATGGAACCAGGGTGGACCGGCAGCCCCCCCATCAGCTGCCTGCTCCCCTAAATTCCCTGTGTGGCAGCCACCCAGCAGGTTATCAACTGCTGGCAGTTCAGCTGTCCCTCCCCCCACTGCATGTGCTGCTCCTGTCCTCTGCCTTGGAGCTGCTCCCGGGATCCTCCTGCTTGCTGTGTGTTGGGTGGGTGGGGGCGGGGGGAGAGGGAGGGGGAAAAGGGAGGGACTAATGTCAGGGTGTCTCCCTCCCCCCTGCTCCTACATCCCGCTTACCCCTTCTCCATATAGAGCAGGGTGGGGACATGGACTGAGAGAGACAGAGAGAGCTTGGGGCAGCAGCTGCTGTGTCAACTTCCTGATCCACTTAAAAAGACAATGTACTTAAGAGTGGGGTCACCATACTTAAAGGAGCAATGCACATCTCTCTCTCACACACGGTGTGTCTCTCTGTCTGCCATGCTGCTTTTTAGAATGTGAGGCTACATTAACAACTTGTTAATCCTTGACGGCTCAGCCAAAAGCTAGTTCATCATTTATCAGTAAGGTATTCCCTGGGAAATATCACTCTCTCTAACTTCACCACCTCAACCAAGCTTCATAGTCAACATCGCTGCATACAGTATTAAATTGTTTGTTTAAAACGTATATACTGTGTGTGTATATACAGCTTTTTTGTCTGGTGAAAAAAATTTCCCTGGAACCTAACCCCCCCTATTTACATTAATTCTTATGGAAAGATTGGATTCACTTAACATCATTTCGCTTAAAGTCGCATTTTTCAGGAACATAACTACAACGTTAAGCGAGGAGTTCCTATATATATCTTATAAGGCTGAGGATTACAGAAATACTTCTACATTTGTTGAGTTTCTTATAAATATAAACCAAGTCTCTGCAGTAGATCAAGGAAATGGCTAAACTTCACATACAGTAAGAAAGAGGCAGTTAGTATAAAATGAGATTCCCAGTCATAAAATCATAGGGCATAGGGTTGGAATAAATGTTCTGGGTCATCTGCGCCATTCTTCTCCCTTCTCCCTTTGCACTAGAACAGGATTGTCCCATGCACTAAATAAATTCCTTAAGAGATTGTAATCTTCTTGAAAACCTCTGGAGTTGGTGTTCAACTACTTCCCTTAGCAAATTGGTTCATTATCAAATTGACCTTATTTTTAGGAGAAAAAAATCCTACTGCATAGTCTACATTTTTCCTATTCTAATTTCAGGCCAATGCTCCTTCTTTACAGCATCTTTAATCACCTTGAATAATCCTTTACCCTCTTTGGGTTGCTGCATTTCAACTTTATATATAAATTATACATTTCCTTTTTTGACTAGTCTATAATTTCTGTATATAAAATTCCCTAATCCTCTCTTCATGGTGCGTGTAGCTGCACTCCAGTCCTTTTATCTTGGTCACCCACCTTTTGGATTGTGAGGAACTCAGAACTGTACACATTGCCTACTGCCTCTTAACCCAGGCTGCATTGCAGAACTCCACTCTGCTCAGTATTACATGCAAAACCTTGTGTATAAAGACAGGTTTCAGTGTAGTAGCCGTGTTAGTCTGTGTCAGCAAAAAGAAAACAAGAAAAATACCTGTGGCACCTTAGAGACTAACACATTTATTTCAGCATAAGCTTTCGTGGGTTAAGAACCCACTTCATCGGATGCATGGAATGGAACATACAGTAATCAGCTATTTATACATTCAGAGAAACATGAAAAGGTGGGAGTGTCTATATCAATGTTAAGAGGCTAATTAATTGAAAGGAACTGTTATCAGTATAAACTTTTGAAGTGATAATCAACATGGCCCATTACATTACAGACAGTTGACACAAAGGTGTTAAGAGTTTTTTAAGGAGAGGAAATAAATTCAATTAACGTAATGACCGAGCCACCCACAGTCAATATTCAAGCCTAAGGTAATGGTATCTAGTTTGCATATTAATTCCAATTCAGCAGTTTCTCGTTGGAGCCTGTTTTTGAAGTTTATCTGTTGCAAAATTGCCACTTTAAAATCTTTCATTGAGTGATTAGAGAGGTTGAAGTGTTCACCTACTGGCTTTTGAATGTGATGATTCTTGATGTCAGATTTGTGTCTGTTTATTCTTTTGCGTAGAGACTGTCCAGTTTGGCCAATGTACATGGCAGAGGGGCATTGCTGGCACATGAGGGCATATATCACATTGGTAGATGTGCAGGTGAACACCACCCTATACCGGAAACCTACTGACCGCTATACTTACCTACATGCCTCCAGCTTCCATCCTGAACACACCACACGATCCATTGTCTACAGCCAAGCTCTAAGATACAACCGCATTTGCTCCAATCCCTCTGACAGAGATCTTATAGGTGTTTGTCTCTATCACACATTCTTAAAACTACAATACCCACCTGCTGAAGTGAAAAAACAGATTGACAGAGCCAGAAGAGTACCCAGAAGTCACCCACTACAGGATAGGCCCAACAAAGAAAATAACAGAACGCCACTAGCCGTCACCTTCAGCCCCCAACTAAAACCTCTCCAGCGCATCATCAAAGATCTACAACCTATCCTGAAAGATGATCCCTCACTCTCACAGATCTTGGGAGACAGACCAGTCCTCGCTTACAGACAGCCCCGCAACCTGAAGCAAATACTCACCAGCAACCACACACCATACAAAAAAAACCCACTATCCCAGGAACCTATCCTTGCAACAAAGCCCGATGCCAACTCTGTCCACATATCTATTCAAGTGACACCATCATAGGACCTAATAACATCAGCCACACCATCAGGGGCTCGTTCACCTGCACATCTACCAATGTGATATATGCCCTCATGTGCCAGCAATGCCCCTCTGCCATGTACATTGGCCAGACTGGACAGTCTCTACCTTTTCATGTTTCTCTGAATGTATAAATAGCTGATTACTGTATGTTCCATTCCATGCATCCGATGAAGTGGGTTCTTAACCCACGAAAGCTTATGCTGAAATAAATGTGTTAGTCTCTAAGGTGCCACAGGTATTTTTCTTGTTTTCTTATGTATAAAGTAACCTATAGTGATTGCTGAGCTCTCACAATGAAATATTGCCTGTGATTGTGATTGATTTCACAAAGCGCAAGTAATCATAGGAACTTTTTTTTACTAGAGGGCAGTTCTTTATACTGCTGTTTTCCTTGGAGATACTTACGATTTGTTACATTATGGTTTTGGATTTTTATTTGATGTAGTTTTAGGTACATAAGGACAGTGCAGCACAAAATTGTCTCTAGACAATAGGTTTCCTTGAAGTCTCATGGCCAGCAGGAATTTAGATCACCAATCAAACACCACCTCTTTTAAGAGGGGTTGAACCACTCTTGTGGCTGCAGAATTCAGGAAACATCAGAGGAGCCAGTCATGTTTGCTGTCTTTTTTGCAAGTGCCCACTTGGGACACCAACAGTGATCATAGGCTTAGACTATTTGCTTGCCCAGTGCATGCTCTTTTACGAGGGCAGTAGTATAAATGTAAATCATTGCATTATATGAATCCAAAGGATTAGCTATCAAGTGTACTACTAAATCCATTTTCAGTGGCCTCTTTATTGCCCTTTTTTCCTGACCATGCTCACACTGAGTAGTAATAGTAACCACAAATGGAAACATCAAAATTTCAAATAAAGACTGTGTCCACAACACTTAAATGTTGTATTTCACCCGTAAATGGATGTTTTGTTAGAACCTGTACCCATTATCAGAGGGCAGTTCCGTAAACAGGTCTTAGAACTTAATTGTAATTTTGTTATTGATGATGAAAATCTCCTATAATTACCAACTATACTTTTCAGTGAGGTTGAGCTATGTATCTTAAGGTTTGGTGCTGGGTCTCATCACCAGAGCATATGAGCACTTCTCAGATTAGATTGGCATAGTGACGTACCTGTTGGACTGCATGAAGTCTTCTGTCTTCTTCTTCCTTCTCTGATAGTAGGAATTTCTGCTTGAGGTAGAGATTTTTCTGGGGCAGGAGACAATATTTCACCTCTAGTTAGCCTGGATCAAGGAGTCTGATAAGAAATAGAGTATCTTTTATTCAGTATGCATCTGTTATTTTATGGTTTTCAGTACTGAAGCTTTTTACAGTATAAAATGTTTTAAAACCTCAGGAAAAGTCAGAAAGTGAATAATAGAAGAGAACTTCCTACAGGAAGTGTCCCTGCTCTCTAGCTTATCATTGTTGCAATGCAATTAGCATAGTGGATGCTGTGAAGTTTCATCTGTGCAGAAAGAGTTCGGTCACGGGGAAGAATACCTGATTAATTTACAAATGTGTGGGGCAGTAGAGAGGAAAGAGAAGGGAAATTAACATATTTTTGGTAAAACTTTCCACTGAGAGTTTTCTTGGATGTTCAACAGATTTTAGATAGACTTATAATGTTGCTTTGTATTCTTTGGTGTTATGGCATCTGAGTATAATATACTCTCAAATTTTAAATGCTAACTATTAAATGGATTCAGCTGCTTTAATGCATGTCTCATTTAGGTAGAAAACGTTCATTGTTTATCACTCTGAGAAACTTTCATATACTACACTGAGTATAAAAAAGCATAGCAAAGAAATACATCAGTTTTGGGGAAGGGTTAGTGAACTTCAGGAAACACCAGGCATATCTAAAGGAAGATTCTTGAATTCTATTCAGAGTTCTTCTACTGACTTGCTTTGTGGCATCAGGCATTTCATTAAACCATTTTGTACTTTAGCTGGCTTATGTGTAATACTTTTGTGACTGGTGTCCTAGGAGAGGGGGGTCACGCTGAGGTTGCTCAATTAGGGGAAACTGCAAAGAATGGGGCAGACAATCCCCAGAACTGGTGGTTATTTCAACACTTAGATTCACCCAGCCAGCACCAAAACAGCTTTTACAATTCTTTACTGGCTACATAGAAGCAAAAACATATTCCCTTAAAGCAACCCAGCCTTGGGCACCCTTCTAGACAGCAAAGTCAAATATGATGGGGATTACTGAAAATGTTGTTCATCATATAAAAAGTTGTACCAATCCCAAAGGATTGGACACATTATCTCCCAAGTTAATGAATACTTTAGATTGTACCCAAATACATGCTTACAGCCAATTCTTATTAACTAAACTAAAGTTTATTAAAGAAAAGAGAATGTATTGGTTAAAAGATCAGTATACATACAGACATGAATACAGTTCTGAGATCCGTTTCATAGTAGAGATGGTGCGCTTTTGAGTTGCAAAGAATAAATGAATGCTCACTAAAGCAAATAATGTATCACAATATAGTTCATTTAGTAATTGTAGCTTACTACTATTTGTAATTCAAATTGGATTCTTCATAGTATACTAGAAGTATATTTGCTAAATGTAATGATTAAAACTTCTCTGAAAATGGGGGGAAAACAGTTGTTTTGGTACAAATTATGGGGTCCTAACCAGTGCAAATTAGTGAGGTACCACTGATACAGAATGTTGGGACCCCCCTAACACCAGACACAGATTGGAGTTTTCAGTTTATGGGGAAATTGTTGTCACTTGGGTTGGAAAAAGTGCCTTTCAGTGGGCAGCAGAGCAGCAGCTTGTCATCTGTCACATCAAATTGGTGAGGCAATAGTTAGTCTGTATAAAAATTCACTGTGTATACAGTTACATGGTAAGAGAGATGAGACACATACATCCTCTATAGCTGGATGTAAAATTGACATAGCACAAGAGCTCATTGAAATTGTTGATTCAAAAAGTCTTTCTACAAAAAATGGCATATCAAACTGGACATTTCTAAAGTAAATATCCATTTTTGATATTTTTTGACTTTTTGTTGGGAAAATAGAATTTTTCACCCCTAAGACTGAAAATTACAGTTTTTGGTTTTTCAACAAAAGTCTAAAAACTTCTGAAAATTTTTGACAAACTTTTTTACTTTATATTGATTTTTGACAGGAACAAAAATATTTCTTAATCAGCTCTACCTAACACAGTATTCAAAAATCTTATTATATTGTAAGAATTCTCACCAGCATGCTGGCATAAGAAGGCCATTTGCTCTATGCATTGCTTGGGTTTTTTGAAGGCCTAATTTTATAATAATTTTTCATAAATGATCACAGAACCTGTTTTGAACAATTGCATGTGTGGCAGTAAATATAAATGATTTGTACTGCAAATATGACAGCACATATGTCTAACCTAGCTTGAAATGTTCAACAGATGGTTTCATAGCCATATATGGGTAAACGCAATAACTAATATAATTGAGTACCTTTGTATATAAAAAAGTGCTGCATAAAAATTGCTGCCTTGCTACCTTTATTGCATTGTAGATTGTGAAGTACTAGTGTAGATCATTGTAAACTTGATCTTAGTATTCAGTTCCAGAAGTGCTCAAATTACTCGTAACATCCTGAAGATATAATCTACATTTTAATGTCTGGGGGACTATTTTATGAGATGGTTTTCGGATAAGAATTTGGATGTTTCTTACTGCATATTTAAATTACCGTATTTGTGTTTTAAATTACTTCAAATCTAGCTGGCTTATTGCTAAGTAATATTGTGGTTTGGCTACTCAGTATTTTGTCCAGTTGTTCCTGATGTTTTACCTATTGTAACTTGAGTTTATTGGTGAAACATCTGAAGTAATTAGACTTACTAGTGACATGAACCACAGTGGAAATGATGCAGCTTTTATGAAATATTAACATAGTAAAATCATCTTGTGTGTATGGGAAACATGAGTTTGATATTTATCACTTATGTTTTTCAAATGTTTACTTTTTCTGAATGATGGAATCTGTAAAGGCAAAGGTTAAAATTTAAACTGCTGCATTATTAGAAAAAATATTGAAGTAGAGGCTATATTTACAGTGTCGTCTTTCAAATCTAGCTATGGTGTAAACTGATGTTTGCTGTATGCTCCTCCTGATTTGAAATAGATGAAAGAGAATGAACCTTTAATCACCATGGTTCACACTATGATTGAGAACTCGGCGCTAAGACCACAACTGTACCAGCAAGTAAGGTCTTGGACAGTGAATGAAATTGCTTTATCATCTGCGAAAATTTTCCTCAGTGACAGTTTTTGGTTGTTATTCAGATTTACTCATAACATCAGTGTTTCTCTTATTTGTTTTGAAAAACCACAAATCATTCATGCTTTATAAAATGCTGCGATATTGTTAGCATGGCTTTTGCTGAACGCTTTTGTTGTTGAGTATATTAAGTGTACCCTTTTGGATAACTTTTTCTGTCTAGAATGTTTGATCATTTGGTATCATATACAGGTGTCCAGTAAACTCATAAAATTTCCAACAAGCTTCCAACATTTGTCTTAACATGGCACAATTAGCTTTCACAGGTGCTTCTTTTTGTTCAACGCAAAAGCATGCCATTGGTGTTTACCTGGTCATATCTGGCAACTTTCTTCATTTTAGGAGATGGATTTATAGATTTTGTTTGGTTACACCTAGTTAGTTCTTAGCCTGGGTGGGGTGTGGGGAATGGATCAAAATAACTTTGATCTGGAGATTGTAGATCCAAGGGGCAATGTTTTATTAATAAAATCATAGCCAACCTACCAGAGTACACATTTCTAGACTATATAGTCATGGCTGCAACTCTGCTGAGACATTAAGAGGGGGAAAATACACTGAATGGAAATATGTCTTTGGGTTGAGACCTGCATTAACTTACAAGCATGGCCAATACAAATCTGTAAGCGCAGCAGCTTCTTAGCCCAGGGCTACACTAGGGGAGGGGGTCGATCTACGATATGCAACTTCAGCTACGTGAATAGCGTAGCTGAAGTCGGCGTATCGTAATCGACTTACCTGGCCATGAGGACGGCGGCGAGTCGATCGCTGCCGCTCCCCCGTCGACTCCGCTTGCGCCTTTCGATGAGGTGGATTTCCGGAGCCGACGGGGAGCGCGATCGGGGATCGATTAATCGCGTCTTAACGAGACGCGAAAAATCGATCCCCGATAGATCGAGTGCTACCCGCCGATCCGGCGGGTAGTGAAGACAAGCCCTTAGACACATGAGTTTCACTGCACAAAATACTGTATTTCAAACATCAAAGTTTTAAAGAAGCCTAAGTAGTCTTATTTAAGTGATTGCTTTATTTTGCCGCTAATTGAGCTATGAAAATCTCTGGCTGCCAAACAGAATAAATATTTGACCTGTTCCCCTCAAGTTCAGAAAATGGGAAGAGTGGTAAACAAAGTTGCAAGGCTAGACGGGAGTAAGACAAATTCTGCTATGAAGAACTATCATTGATGGTGGTGACATTTTTTGCTATGCCACTATAATACGGCTCCCATGTGATTTTTGTCCTTTATATTGGTATATCACAGTGTAGAATATTCCTAAATGTTTAGGAAAACAGCCAGATATCTTGAGATAAAGGGGAAGTGCTTTGAATCTCTAGTTTCTGCTTGGGCTGAAACAATGGCTTTCATTAACAGATTTTCTTGGAACCAATCTCCCGCTCTTGTGTGCCAAAAGACAAGTTGTTTTCTCACACAACTTTGAAGGATCAGAGGTGAAATGGGAGAACGACGGTTCCTCCAGACTTGAACTAAAGATTTTTATATGTTTAAAAGCTGAAAAATTTTGAAAAATGACATCATTTCTTACCTGGTTAAAATAATCCATGTACATGTTAAAACCTGTTTTATGGTAGAGAGAACTTCATTTTATATTTGACACTGAAATAGCACTTTCCTGACAACCTTGTCCAAAACCATGAATCTGAATGGTCATGAAGATCGAACTACCCTCTCCCCTAGAGAGATGGTCCCTCTAGAATGGTGTTTTGAGACGCATTGGCAGGATAGTGCAGGAGAAAGTGTGTACTGCATAAATAAGGGACTGTCATTTTTAGTCAGTCATTGTTCTTTCACAGCTCTAAATTTCTTTTAAAAAAAGCTGGAGCCCAAATATAACTATTCATAGTAATTATTGGGTTAAAAAGAAATTTAGGTCACCAAAAATAAAAGATCACCCATTCATCCAGACCACCTTGGACAAATTTTCTTCTACATTCATGTCAGATGCCCTCTCTTAGCTACTTTCATTAACAACCGGGAATTTATCCCTATGAAATATCAAAGTGAATATTTATTGTGGGTAACAGCTGAGATTACTCAATTAAATAGTTGTTCCTGGATCTGGATATGACACAACTCTATATAGACTTTCAACCACATTTGAGGAGTTGAGCCTGGAACAAAAGATTTAATTTCCAAGATGTATACAGTTTTTTGAATGAAAAAGATGTTAAGGAAACAACCCAAATAGAAAGATGGGAGAGGGGGTTAGGCAAATACATTGATCTGGAAGATATGGGAAAGGCAATATAAATCCTCAATTTGTGTAGCTCATAAAGAAATTTCTGGTAAGAGCGATCATATTTTTGGTGCTAGGAAGGCCCTTTGTTTGAATGATGACAGGGAAAGGGAAACATACTTGCACATATGGTGGTTCTGTCCAGGAATTAAGGCTTGTCAACACATGGTCATCAGGAAAGTTCATATGAATTAACTAAAGGTGTGAATTTTCAGTGGATTAGTTTTAAACCACATTAAGGGGAGGAGGGATAGCTCAGTGGTTTCAGCATTGGCCTGCTAAACCCAGGGTTGTGAGTTCAATCCTTGAGGGGGCCATTTAGGGATCTGGGGCAAAAATTGGGGATTGGTCCTGCTTTGAGCAGGGGGTTGGACTAGATGACCTCCTAAGGTCCCTTCCAACCCTGATATTCTGTGATTCTGTAAGCCTCTGTGGGAATACCCCCATTCAGAATTAAAATTTAGCTTGGATCATTTCCAGATTGAATTAAACTAAACCAAATTAAGGCCACTTTAATTCTGAATAAGTGTTCACACAGAAATTTAATACGGTTAAAATTCATCCACTGAAATTCATACCTTTAGTTAATTCATATGGACTTTCCTGATGTCCCCATGTAGATGAGACTTTACATTGTTTTTGGAGGAAATTATTGAGATTTATTTTATGACAAAATGCTGGTCTCTTGGACCTCCTTTATCTGCTTTACTTAATACTCCAGTAAGCAGAATGTCAAATTAAATTCTTTTTAATTCTTAGGCGCTATACTTTGTATTGCACATTATTGGGAATGTTTGACCCCTCCTCCTGTGGGACTGTGGTCTAGTAAAATATAGACTGTCCTTGTAATGGGAAAGCTTTCAACCCAAGTATGTACACAAGCTAAGAGTCAGAAAGAGAAATAGGTATTTAGAAATTTGGTCACCCTTGGTTAACATATTCGGAGGAGGGGTTCTCCCCTGCCAGCAAGCCAGAACTTTTAGCTGGGTTCTTTGAATATTAACTTGATCCTGAATAAGTAATATATGATGTGGTATGTTAACTTTTTATTCATATTGAAGAAATGTAGTAATAACCAGCTTCCTATCCTCTTTGGCTAGCTCTGCTGGACACATTCAGGTACAATTAGATGAGCTTGAACCAGTACCTAACAATACAAACAGTAAATTGGTTTGTATATGATTCAGCAGATATTGCCCGTTGTCTAAGATGTGATACTGGACTAGATGGACTTTGTTTCTGTAATTTTTTTAAATCTTTACTTGCTAAATTCTTCTTTGTAGAAATACATACTGTGCACAAGACTTAATTCACAGATAGGTAGAGTGATATTTTCAGCATTACATAATGAACATTACACATTTCTCATTGAATGCAGTGGCAGTTGTGTAACACCATTGTAACTGCGCACACAGAGAAATATTTGCCCCATCTATACGTGTGGCTTACACTAACAGCCAGCAATAAATAGTACTTCAGGAGTATTTAAAATGCTATTCATTCCTCTGCATTCATACAATGTGATTTCACTATATGTTTCAGTGTTAGCAGGAATAGGCTATGTCAGTACTTGGATAGGAATTCTTCAAGGAAAACTCACAAGTCTATGGGCAGTGCAGTAGATGGCACTCTTCCTCTTAAATCAGTACCCTTGGCAAGGTGTTAAAAGGAACTGTCACTGGAGGCAGTTCCACTGGATGCAATATAAAAACAGGCTCTTGGCCACTTGGTCACTAAATATCCTGTAGCACACTCCAAGAGGTAGTGTAATTCCAATTGAATATGATTGTGTTCTTCACATCTTGCCCTAAACCATCTAGTAGATTTGCTGTACATTAAGCAGCTGCTGCATTGACAGTGATGGGCAAAGTAGTTCATATAATTTTGAGATTTTCTGTGTTAAATGAATGTAAAATGTTGTTTTACAATATTCTCTATTGTGTGGAGGTGAAGTGCTTCTCTAGAAGTTTCTGCCTGTTGTGTATTACTGATAAGACTGTAAAAGAATGGAAACATTTCAGTGGCTATTATAGACTGTAAAAAAGTGCGCTCACTGCAGGCAAGCCCCTTTTGGCTTGGCATAGCAGCTCTCTTGTCATTTAACATCCCCTGCTGTCAGCTGCTCATGCCCTGCGGTGGTCTCTCCTCTTGTGACGTGGCGCTCTGGCCTGGTCATTTAAAAGTCTCTCCCCTTCTGGTATGTTAGTGTCCAATATAACACTGGTCATCAGTATAATATCTGCCACTCCTCCAGGGCTCCTCTTCTGTTCTACTCTTAGAACCAAGGCCCCAGGGCTTCAAGCTACAAAAAGGAAAATATAAACTGCAACAAAAGCAACTTTGGCTCCTTCTCCAGACTCGAACTTTTAAAGTATCCTGAGTCCTCCACAGCTGTTTTTCTACAGAATTGTGACTCAGTGACTACCTTCATGGAATCTTTCCCTTGTCTGAATCCTCAACTTCTGCCTGTGGATTGGCCTTCACTAAGGTGCGCTAGCAGAGTCCCCTGCACCCCTGTTAAGCTATCCCATGAAGCTCCTCTGCTCTCTACTACCCAGAGAGGGACTATATGGTTCTTCCCCTTTCTCCCTGCAGCCCTTTGCCACTCTTAGTTTCCTTGCTTTATAGAAAGCACACAGCTCCTCTGTCAGCTGGACTCATCTTTTAATTGAGTCTGGCCCACCCACCAAGTGCAACCAGCTGTTAATGGGCCCACATTAACCATTTCATTGCCTGTGTGGAGTAAACACAAACTCAGACTTAATACCATTTGAATCAAAGTATTTTACAAGTAATTATTTACAGATATTAAAACAAATTTAATGTTCTGTACCTATTTCATTAAAAGTGCATTTAGATTTTCTAAATAGTTATGTAATAGGAATAGATCATCAGCCTATTTTAAGATAGGCTATAATTGTTAAGATTGGGCTTCTGAGAACACAAATAAGCTTTTTAAAAAGCCACTAAATTTGAAAAGAATTACTTTGTATATCACCATCCAAGGAGGCTGCATAATATCTAATCTAGTGTTCTGGAAAGATAAATTTGGGGTCTTGAAAAGCTACAGAATGTCCCTGTTGTGTTGCACAGAAATCAGTGTAAGGTTTTAACCATATTTTTTGGGGTCTGGGCCAGATTTATATTGACCATGCTTATGAGCACACTCTTAAAATATTTCCATTCCCAAGTTCTTTCTTTAGTTAAGAGAGAAGATTTAGTTAGGAAAGGAGGGTTTTAAAAAAATATATATTGTTTCTACACTATTAGAGGTTTAAATAGATTTTTGTTTAAAAATTGGGTTATCTTAATGAAGTGCAAAAGTGCTGTGGCTTTTTCATATTCTGATATTCATTTTCATTAAATATTTCAAAGAAAATTACTATCTGGTTTTAATACACTATACATACTTTTAAATTGTCACCAGATGCATTTGCATGAGGTATGTGGAAATAATGTCTTGAAATGAAACACTTAAGTCTTTTAAAGGTTTATTGTATGTTTGGAATGCTTGTATGTTTAACTCTCCCCAATCCTTGCATTTATAAACATCCTTTGGACTTGTGTTTCTACAGTCTCTTTTTTGCACAATTAATGTAAAAATGTTCCAATTAAATAACATGCATATGGAGGGAAAATGTATATGTTATTAATGAATGAATATGCTTATATTGTTGTGTGTTAACTAAAATGGGATATAAAAAGTTTGGCACAAATGGGTATCTATATGTTAGCCCGTTTTAAATATTTTAAAATATATCGCTAGCAGTCAGTCTAGAGATGAAAAAAAGTAAAAAGTTAATATGTTGCGCATTCACTCATATCAGATCAGTGTCTGAGGATCCCTTCTACTGCTGAGTAGGATGGCAGTCATAACCTTGGTAAAAAGAGTTTGCATATCTCAGCACAAGAAATAAATTTTATTCAGTTACAGTAATTGCTGTAGTATGGAATACCGTATCTAAAAGAGAGCTGAGAAAAAAGTGTAAATTTTTTTAAAAACTCCCACCTACATGCCAAAAAAAGTGTGTATATCTGTACATCTTACACACACTATACGTGAAGAGCCAATTCTGTTTTTAGTTACTCTGGTGTAAATTTGTAACTATTCTTGAACGCACTGGAATTTCTATACAGCGCCATTAACATAAGAGAGCAGAATAAGGCTCTGTATTTAGAATGAACACATGAAAATGTATATAGTGATATATAATTGTGTGTGTGGATGTAATCAGGATGTAATTTTATCTACTACATATTCTAAATTTGAATTTTTATATTGCAACTATAGCACTCAACATTTTTTCTGAAGAATTATGCATGCCTAATAAATTGAGCATAATTCCAGTTTCCGTTTTAATTAGCAAGATTTAATAGTTTGAGTAAATAACTGTGATATACCTTTCTCCTTTTGACAATCCATATTTGACATTCCATTAGGTACATTAAGTAACTGAGATTTAAATATTGTGTATTGACTCAAACTATATAGTCATACATTAAATGTTTGGCATTCTAATGGAATCTGATTTTGGTATATTAAAATTTTAACTCTAAGATGAACATCATTTTCATGGTTCTGGTGAAGTTATTTTATGGGAATATTATTCTTCCTTATAGTTGACACAAGAAGAGTGTAGGGGTACACTATACAAATATAGATCTGAAGAATTGGATATAGATGTAAGTATATATTTTTGATTTTCCTCAAAGTAATGTTAGTCTTTGGCTTACTGTGTTGATACTCTGTGTTTCTACCCTGGTCATAAAATTTAGATTCAAAAAAGTACTTAAGATAGTGGGACACTAGTAGCAATTGCTTTAGTTAAAGTGGGTGGAAATTTCCATTTTAACCTGCAGTTGTCATGCTTCTAGCTTTCTGAAATTATCACATTTTGGCCTGAAATTTTCCAGCATTTGTCCGTGCTCAAAGGGGAATTATTTCTGGAAGTTTGAGCAAATATTCCATAGCTGGTTTTCAAATTTATTGGGGTTGGGGAGATACTAGTACTTTAAGTGATTTGTAGGGTGGGTGGGTGTGTATTTTTGTGTGTGTATTTAAAAAAAAAATCCTTTGAATCATCAAGATACTTACAATACTTATTTATGTAAGTCTCTTGAATCAGCAAGTCTACTCTTAGATGTACTGTTTATAGACCTGTAGGCCTTTTCTAAAGTACGTGTTCCATATGCAGTTTTAAAATGGGTAACTTTGTGAAATCAATTACTTTAAAGCTATTAAATGCATATAGTCCTTTTTCATGACTACTGTCCATGTCAAATTTCAGTTTTAAAGCTTCAGCCACTATAAAGGGATTACAGGAAAAATTAACATTACATTTACACATGGTTTGATCTCATTTTAGTTATAAACATGCACAAAACTGGCTCAGCTGATTTCTGTGAGTGACAGAAATGTCACATTAATTGTAGAAGGTTTTGCAGATGCATTATTGCCTAAACTCTGGCCACAGAAGAGAGTATTTTCTAAGGGTATATCTACACTGACAAGTTTCGGCGCCACAAGTTATACCACTTTTATTAAAATGCTGGGATTAAACCACTGTTGCGTGTCCACACTGTTGCTTGTGGTGCTGGGGTGCATCCACATTAGCAGCTCTTGAAACAGCAAAGTCAGCAGTGCATTGTGGTAACTATCCCACTGAACAACTGGCAGCAGGGTGCTTTGGGAAGGGTTTGCAATCCCTCATAGGGCAGGCACAGCGTCACATGATGCAGGTTTCTCACTCCCATTATTCCATGGGCATCCTACTACATTGCCAGCTGCTTTTCAACTGAAGTTGTGGGGTGTGTGATGGGGGGGAGAGAGAGAGAGAGAGAGACTGTGTGTTTTGGGGGACAGTGTGTCCGCATGCTGTCTTGTAAATTCAGACAGCAGCAGGCAGCAACCAGTCCTGGGGGAGGGGGAAATCCTGACATCAGCCCCTGCCTCCCTCCCTAGGCTCTCTGCACAGCAATCTCTCTCACACACACACACCTGCCTCTGTGTTCAACAGCAAGAGCATTCCACATTAATGGTTTGCTTTATGTCCCGGAGCAGATCAGTACACAAGGGCTGTCAGAAATGGTTCTTTAAAAGGGGTGGGGCGCCTTTCCAGGGCAGCTAGGGTGACCAGACAGCAAGTGTGAAAAATCAGGACGAGGTGCGTGGTAATAGGAGCCTATATAAGAAAAAGACCCAAAAATCGGGACTGTCCCTATAAAATCGGGACATCTGGTCACCCTAAGGGCAGCTGAGTTCAAAACAATGAGCAGAAGAGTGGTCACTTGAGGCATTATGGGAACGCTCCAGAGGCCAATTACAGCACAGAAAACAATCAAGTGTCTACACTGGCAATAGAGCGCTGGAGCTTCTGTGCAAAAAGCCTTACGACTCTTGTCAAGGTGGGTTTTTTTGCAGTTCTGCAACTGAGTTTTTGTGCACAAAGTGGATTGGCAGCGTGTACACATTTGAGCGCAAAAAGCTGCTTTATTGCACAGAAACTTGCCATGTAGACAAGCCCTAAATGTTTCACTCCTTGAATCTAACACAAAAGACAGGTGGGTACAATGCCTTACTTGACTTCATTATGTTAAATACAAATAGTTTACCTTTTCCATTCATTTGATTACAACTCATTTTATTTTATACGTCTAATACAGTAAAATGTAAAAAGCTGTTTTATAAGTTTACATTTGAGATTTAGAAAAAAGAAACCATATTTAGTACGTAAGCAAAAATGTCATTGAGAGCAGATCTGAGTGTTTCATAAAGCAAGATAAAAGGTCAGTGCAACTCACAACATAACTCAGTGTATATTTGATACCACTGTGTGTTAATATGCCTAAAAAGGAGGGTGAAAGTGGACATCTCCAGATTCTCCACAGCCTTTCTTAAATTAAAGCCATTTCCACTTGTTGGTGCTGAGACCATTTGTTTCATCTGGTCTTTCTGTAAGTAGTTTGGGCCTGGTTCACTCTACTAGCACAAAGGGAGGCAAATTGCACCTCCAGGCCAGCAGGGCTATTTAATCCATAGGGAAGGTCAGTCAGTCTGTTTATACCACCTCCCTCCCTGGGGAGTTAGTCTTACCCTCCAACTCTTGAAAGCTGTCCACAAGATATTCTAATTAAGTGTATTGCTGGGCATCCTGAGCAGTGCCACCTATTTTGAGGTGCTGCACCTACTCTCTGGCCCCCAGTGCAGTAAATGTTGCTGGTGCCTTGTGCTGCTCTGACCTTCAGGTGGACTTGTGATTGGATGTATGCCAGCAAAATGAGTCAAGCTAATGTCTCTGAATTAGTTAAATTCTATCAGTATGTGTGTAAAGTTTTATTTCACTGTAAAATCCATTACATTTCATTACAGGAAATGTGAGAATCTTTATATACCCTATGTATGCTGACAGGAATAAAAACCATAACTGAAAACAGATTTTATTTTTGCCTGTGCTGGAATCTCTTTGTCAGTGTAATGGAAGCCTATACTACTGATGATTTCTTCAGAAGGATGGTGGCCCTTAAAATAAAACTTACAATGGAAAATTTTTAGAGAAACCATTGCCTCCACAGAACACATCAGCAGCTGAAATTCAGATGTTCATATGTTTTAGCAGTTTCATAGTACTTAGTGCTGTGTAAAGTAAAAGGCTTAGTGTTGCTTGTCATCTTCAAGCTGATGGCATTGCAAACCAAATAATCTTATCACCAGAGTAGTCAGACATACGTGTTTAACAGAAGGACACAGGGCTCCCACAAGATTGCTTTCAGCTTTGGTGAGTAATTGCTCAAAACAACCTTCTGTAATATAGGATAGGAAAGAATGGATCTACTTAATATGTACCCTAACCAAGGCCTCCAGGTGAGTCAAAATAGTGTGATCAGCTGTAGTAAAAGCTGCTGTGAAATCTAGAAGACTTAGCTGTAGAATAACTTAGTTACTATATTTGACCCATGCTGTTTGAAAGTACAGTAATACTCTAGTTTATAGGGCCTTTTTCAGAGTCTCTTCGGCTGCTTTGAAAATTCAATATTCAACTTTACAACATTTAAAGTTAAATATATAGTCATAACAAAACTTTAATACTTGTGAAATGGTTTGATACTGTGTTAATATAGATGATATGCAGAATAATAAATACTAATTACAACCATCTTCTCTTAAACTAGACTAAGCTTAGCCGATTATGTGAACAAGATAAAGTGGTACAAGCACTGGAAGAGAAACTTCAACAGCTACACAAGGAGAAAGTAGGACAATTATATTTATTACCTAAAATGGATGTTATTTTACATGGCTATTATCACAACACTGATAACTAAAGTAAAAAGAAAATCAACCCAATGATGCAGAACATTAAAAATTCTTTTTATTATTATAGTACACACTTGAGCAAGCTTTGCTATCAGCCAGTCAAGAGATAGAAATGAATGCAGATAACCCAGCTGCCATACAGAATGTAGTCTTACAGCGAGATGACTTACAGAATGGACTGCTTAGCACTTGTCGAGAAGTATCTCGAGCTACTGCAGTAAGTAGTAGATTTTTTGCCAGTAAAACTCAATGAGGTGTTAAGCAATTTTTCTTCGTGTTGGTACTTTTAATTGAGTTGTCTACAGGTTCGTTCTTTATTATATCCCAGCAAATTTTAAATTGTCTTTCATTTACCTCGAGCTTCTGGTGAGGCAGATAGAAAAAAATTTTCTTTTTAATCCAGTCAGCAGGTGAAATCTTTTGCCTTAAATTACTTTAAAAGGGAAAATGCATACAAACTTTAATTGATTTGGTAAC
Organism: Macrochelys suwanniensis; assembly: GCA_033296515.1. NCBI lineage: Eukaryota > Metazoa > Chordata > Testudines > Chelydridae > Macrochelys > Macrochelys suwanniensis. The sequence goes on along the minus strand of CM065775.1, from coordinate 231,423,712 downwards.
ATTTTTCTGAGAGATGAAGAGTTGATTATAGAGCAAGTTATATAATACCAATAAACCATATCTTATTGAGAAGTTGTGATAACTTAAGTTGCTGCACTTAATTTTCCAAAAATGTATTGGCTCCTTTGTAAATATGTTAATATACAATAGAGCCAACCAAAGAGAGGTGGTATTCTTCTGTTACGTTTACCATATGTTCTTCGTAGGGTAGATGTAGCAGTGTATTCCACTTAGGTATGTGGAGTTGGAGCACGCCGGAGTTGGAGAATTTTGCATAGTAGTACCTGTCTAGGGGCTGTGCTTGCACCTCATGGCCATAGCCCCTCCCCAAGCACTGCCCTGACTCCTCTCAGTTCCTTCTTACCGCCCATGGCTGGAGTCAGAGCTGTGTGTGGTTTTCACCTTGCAATCCCACTATTTTAGTGACTTTTCTAGTTGTATATAATTAATTAGTATCCATAGTATAGTGTTAGTTAGATTTAGTGTTAGTTAGCTGTAGTTTTAAGTGTTTCCCTGGTGATGCCCTCACCAGGATTGACGTTGTGTGGGGAAGCAGTCCCCTTCAATGATCCACACATAGTGCTTGCTATGTCTAGGTGATGCCCATGTCAAGGAGCAGGAGTTAGATTTGCAGATCGTTCACCAAATGGATTTAGGTGACGAGGGATCTTCAGCTGAAGCAACACCCGCTCAAACAGGCCTGCTTTGGCACCAAGGCCATCGTCATCCTGGAGCTGACGCTTCTCCAGAGACCCAGAGGAGTTGTTCCTTCTAAAGTGTGTCAAGGAAAAGGTTGCATAAGACTGACCAAGGTTGCTCCAGGCCCTGTGGGGACTTCTCTCCCTCCTCCAGATGAAGTGCGGATCAGCACCGGATGAATGCCAATGCACAGGATGGAGCATGACCTGTCAACCACTTCCTAGCATACTATGCAAGGGGGGTCGGAGGCCCCATACCATTGACTCCAATTCTGGCCATGGGGGTGTCCATTGAGTCCGGTACTGTCTAAGGCAATGGCACCAGCTGTTTCTGCACTACCGATTTATCAGGAGCCAATGAACCTCCTCTGCCTTTTCGGTCCCTAGCTCACCCTTGGTCCAGGACTTTGCAGGCTGTGTCTTTGGGTATGTCTACACTATGACAAAAGTCCAATTTAACCAAAACCGATTTTAGGGAACTGATATTATAAAGTTGAACGTGTGTGTCCACACTAAGCACATTAATTCGGCGGTGTGAGTCCACAGTACCGGGGCAAGCGTCGACATTCCAAGCGGTGCACTGTGGGTAGGTATCCCACAGTTCCTGCAGTCTCCGCTGCCCATTTGAATTCTGGGTTGAGCTCCCAATACCTGATGGGGCAAGAAATTTGTTGCGGGTGGTTATGGGTAAGTGTCGTCATTCAACCCTCACTCCCCCCCACCTCCCTCTGAGTAAGCAACGGCAGACAATCATTTCACGCCCTTTTCCCTGTATTGAAAGCGCGGACACCATAGCACAGCGAGCATGGAGCCCAGTGAGATTATTGCAGCAGTTATGGCCGTTGTCAACACCTCGCGCCTTATCGTGCACTTTATGCATAACCTGAACTTTAGAAAGCAGGCGAGGAGGCTACGGCAGCGCGGTGACGACAGTGACGAGGACAGGGACACAGACCTTTCTCAGAGAATGGGACCCCGCAAATTGGACATCCTGGTGGCAATGGGGCAGGCTCATGCCGTGGAACGCCTATTCTGGGCCCGGGACACGAGCACAGACTGGTGGGACCGCATAGTGTTGCAGGTCTGGGATGAATCCCAGTGGTTGCAAAACTTTTGCATGCATAAGAGCACTTTCCTGGAACTTTGTGACTTGCTGTCCCCTGCCCTGAAGCGCCAGGACACCAGGATGAGAGCAGCCCTGACAGTTGAGAAGCAAGTGGCGATAGCCCTCTGGAAGCTTGCAACGCCTGACAGCTACCGGTCAGCTGCGAATCAATTTGGAGTGGGCAAATCTACTGTGGGGGTTGCTGTGCTGCAAGTAGCCAACGCAATCGTTGAGCTGCTGCTGTCAAAGGTAGTGACCCTGGGAAATGTGCAGGCGATAGTAGATGGCTTTGCTGCGATGGGATTCCCTAACTGTGGTGGGGCTATAGACGGAACTCACATCCCCATCTTGGGACTGGACCACCAGGGCAGCCAGCACATTAACCGAAAGGGCTACTTTTCAGTGGTGCTTCAAGCACTGGTGGATCACAAGGGACGTTTCACCAACATTGTCGGATGGCCGGGAAAGGTTCATGACGCTCGCGTCTTCAGGATCTCTGGTCTGTTTAGATGGCCACAGGAAGGTATTTACTTCCCAGACCAGAAAATAACTGTTGGGGATGTTGAAATGCCTATAGTGATCCTTGGGGACCCAGCCTACCCACTAATGCCCTGGCTCATGAACCCATACACAGGCACCCTGAACAGTAGTAAGGAGCTGTTCAACTACAGGCTGAGCAAGTGCAGAATGGTGGTGGAGTGTGCATTTGGACGTTTAAAAGGGCGCTGGCGCAGCTTACTGACTCGCTCAGACTTCAGTGAAACCAATATACCCATTGTTATTGCTGCTTGCTCTGTGCTCCACAATCTCTGTGAGAGTAAAGGGGAGACGTTTATGGCGGGGTGGGAGGTTGAAGCAAATCGCCTGGCCTCAGCTTACGCGCAGCCAGACACCAGGGCGATTAGAAGAGCACAGCAGGAAGCGCTGCGCGTCAGGGAAGCGTTGAAAACTAGCTTCCTGACTGGCCAGGGTACCGAGTGACTCTTATGTTTGTTTCTCCTTGATGAGAACCTGCCCCCTTTGTTTACTCTGTTTATATTGCCTATCCTCTCTAATTAGCAACCCCCTTCCCCCCCGGGTGGGGTGCGGGTGGAGGGAGGAGGGAAGGAAAGGCTGCTTCAAAACTTGGGGAATGACAGCATTCTGCTACTTGAGTAATCCGCCGGGGTGGAGTGGTTGTTTGCACGGAGCCTCCCCCCCGTGTTTTTGGGACTCTGAGGAGGCTATGGGACTTGGGGAGGGGTGAGGGCGGTTACAGATGGGCTGCAGCGTTCCTGCAGAACATCCACCAGACGCTGGAGTGTGTCGGTTTGCTCCCGCAGTAGACCCAGCATCGCCTCAGTCGCCCTCTGGCCTTCCTGCCGCCACCTCTCATCTCGAACGTCCCTTCTGTCCTCCCATTTGCTGCCCGCTTGCTTGTATTGGGAAATTGTGTCCCTCCCCACATTCTGCTGAGCTACTTCAGTGCGGGAGCACTGCATTAGCTCAGAGAACATCTCGTCGCGTGTGCATTTTTTTCGCCGCCTTATCTGGGATAGCCTTTGAGAGGGAGATGCCGGAGGAAGCCTAAAAACAGTTGCAACTGCGGGGTGAAAAAAAGGGAGTTAATTTTTTTAAAAGATAGATTTTACAGAACAATGAATATACTCTTTCGCGGTGAACAAGACCATTCACAGTACCTAGCACATGTGCTTTCAGTACAAGGTCGCATTTTGCATCTTTATATTGAGTGCCTGGGGCTTTGGTGTACAGATCACACAAGCAGGGCCGGGCAACGGAATTTGGCTAGCAGGCGGCCATGGTAAGCCATAGACTTTCGGCTTCTTAAACCTTAATTAACAGGAGCGCCCTCCTTTCCTGTTCAAAGCAAAGCTCCTTGAGTTGGCCAGTTACTTCTGCGCTTTGCGGGTTAACGTGCAGCGGCAGAAACCAAAGTAACCCCAGCCATCCCATTCTCTGGGATGATTGCTTTAGCCTTCACCTCACCACGTGGCTGGTATCAGGGAACATCCCTGCTAGCCGAACGCCAACTGCTCAGCATGAAGGGTCCCCCTCCCCCACCGCGTGGCTGGTATCAGGGAAGATACCACGGTATGGGGAGGAGGTGACCAGCCCTCTGTGGAGAAAGAAGTAGTTCGGGACTATTTAGAAAAGCTGGACGAACACAAGTCCATGGGGCCGGATGCACTGCATCCGAGGGTGCTAAAGGAGTTGGCCGATGTGATTGCAGAGCTATTGGCCATTATCTTTGACAAATCATGGCAATCGGGGAGGTCCCGGATGACTGGAAAAAAGCTAATGTAGTGCCCATCTTTAAAAAAGGGAAGAAGGAAGATCCGGGGAACTACAGGCCAGTCAGTCTCACCTCAGTCCCTGGAAAAATCATGGAACAGGTCCTCAAGGAATCAATTCTGAACCACTTAAAGGAGGGGAAAGTGATCAGGAACAGTCAGCATGGATTCACCAAGGGCAAGTCATGCCTGACTAACCTAATTGCCTTCTATGATGAGATAACTGGCTCTGTGGATGAGGGGAAAGCAGTGGATGTGCTATTTCTTGACTTTAGCAAAGCTTTTGATACAGTCTCCCACAGTGTTCTTGCCAGCAAGTTAAGGAAGTATGGGCTGGATGAATGGACGGTAAGGTGGATAGAAAACTGGCTGGATGGTCGTGCTCAACGGGTAATGATCAATGGCTCCATGTCTAGTTGGGAACCGGTATCAAGTGGAGTGCCCCAAGGGTCGGTGCTGGGGCCGGTTTTGTTCAATATCTTCATCAACGATCTGGAGGATGGTGTGGACTGCACCCTTAGCAAGTTTGCAGATGACACTAAACTGGGAGGAGTGGTTGATACGCTGGAGGGTAGGGATAGGATACAGAGGGACCTAGACAAATTAGAGGATTGGGCCAAAAGAAATCTGATGAGGTTCAACAAGGACAAGTGCAGAGTCCTGCACTTAGGACGGAAGAATCCCATGCACTGCTATAGACTAGGGACCGAATGGCTGGGCAGCAGTTCTGCAGAAAAGGACCTAGGGGTTACAGTGGACGAAAAGCTGAATGAGTCAACAGTGTGCCCTTGTTGCCAAGAAGGCTAACGGCATTTTGGGCTGTATAAGTAGGGGCATTTCCAGCAGATCGAGGGACATGATTATTCCCCTCTGTTCGGCACTGGTGAGGCCTCATTTGGAGTACTGTGTCCAGTTTTGGGCCCGACACTACAAGAAGGATGTGGATAAATTGGAAAGAGTCCAGCGGAGGGCAACAAAAATGATTAGGGGGCTGGAGCACATGACTTATGAGGAGAAGCTGAGGGAACTGGGATTGTTTAGCCTGCAGAAGAGAAGAGTGAGGGGGGATTTGATAGCTGCTTTCAACTACCTAAAAGGGGGTTCCAAAGAGGATGGATCTAGACTGTTCTCAGTGGTAGAAGAAGACAGAACAAGGAGTAATGGTCTCAAGTTGCAGAGGGGGAGGTTTAGGTTGGATATTAGGAAAAACTTTTTCACTAGTAGGGTGGTGAAGCACTGGAATGGGTTACCTAGGGAGGTGGTGGAATCTCCTTCCTTAGAGGTTTTTAAGGTCAGGCTTGACAAAGCCCTGGCTGGGATGATCTAGTTGGGGTTTGTCCTGCTTTGAGCAGGGGGTTGGACTAGATGACCTCCTGAGGTCCCTTCCAACCCCGAGATTCTATGATTCTAAGATCCCTGCCAGCTGACCGCAAACCGCTCAGCATGAACGGTCGTCCTCCCCGCCCCCACCGCGTGGCTGGTATCAGGGAAGATCCCTGCTAGCCGACCACAAACCGCTCAGCATCAAGCACCCCCCTCCCCACCCCCACCGCGTGGCTGGAAACTGCGGGGAGGATTTCTTTTCAGGCACAGGCAAACAGTCCCCGTAATTAAATTCCCGTATTTCAACCAGGTAACCATGGATGATATCACTCTGACGAGGATAACACAGACAGAGAAAGAACGGATGTTGCTTGAATGCCAGCAAACACTGGGGCCATATGCTGCCAGGCTTTGTTGTGCAATGATACCAGAGTACCAGGCCAGTAGCAAGTAAAGTTTCCTACCATGGAGGATGCAATAAGACTGCTCTCCCCAGAAACCTTCTGCAAAGGCTTTTAGAGTACCTCCAGGAGAGTTTCATGGAGATGTCCCTGGAGGATTTCCGCTCCGTTAACAGACTTTTCCAGTAGCTGTACTGGCCACAAATGCATCCCAAGTCCTCAGGGCAAAGTAATCATTAAAAACCAATTGCTTTAAAACCATGTCTTTTCAATTCAAAAGATACTCACCCAATGTGCCTTCTCCGGCTTCACGGTCCGGGATACCGGGTTTGGAGGGGATATCTGTCAGGGTGAGGAAGAGTTCCTGGCTTTCGGGGAAATCGGCGTGCAGAGTGCTGTTGACTACCTCATCCTCATCATCTCCTTCATCGTCTTCCCCGTCCGCAAAAACATCAGAGGAAGTGACTGATGAGAATACCCCATCCTCGGAGTCCACGGACAGGGGTGGGGTAGTGGTGGCAGCCCCCCCAGGATGGCATGCAGCGCAGCGTAGAAGTGGCATGTCTGGGGCTGTGACCCAGAGCGTCCATTTGACTCTTTGGTCTTCTGTTACGCTTGCCTCAGCTCCTTAATTTTCACGCGGCACTGCATTACATCCCTGCTGTATCCTCTGTCCGTCATGGCCTTGGAGATTTTTTTGTAGATTTTGGCATTCCTTTTTTTCGATCGCAATTCTGATAGCACGGATTCATCTCCCCATACAGCTATCAGATCTAACACTTCCCGATCTGTCCATGCTGGAGCCCTCTTTCAATTCTGGGATTGCATGGTCACCTCTGCTGGAGAGCTCTGCATCGTTACCAGTGCTCCTGAGCTCGCCACGATGTCCAAACAGGAAATTAAATTCAAATGTTCCCGGGGCTTTTCCTGTGTGGCTGGGCAGAGCATCCGAGCTCGGACTGCTGTCCAGAGAGGTCACAGTGGTGCACTGTGGGATAGCTCCTGGAGACCAGTACCATCGAATTCCGTCCACACTAACTCTAATTCGACACGGCCGTGTCGATTTTAGCGCTAATCCCCTCGTCGGGGAGGAGTACAGAAATCGATTTAAAGAGCCCTTTATGTCAAAATAAATGGCGTCGTTGTGTGGACGGGTGCAGGGTTAATTCGATTTAACGCTGCTAAATTCGACAAACTCTTAGTGTAGACCAGGCCTTTTATAGCCCCATTGGCTGGGCAGGCTGCTGAAGCTGAGAGTTTGCACGGTACCCTGAGATCTCTCTTTCACAGTGCCACCTATTTTGAGGTTCTGCACCTCAGTGATGTCCCAATATCGGGCATTTTTATGGCTGCTGCCTGGTCGTCCGTACATATGTTTATGAACCATTATGCCATCACCAGATCTTTCAGGGTGGATGCAAGTTTTGGTAGCGTAGTCCTGCAGTCCTTGTTTAGGTAAACTCCAGCCATGCCTCCTGGGGGGTACTGCTTGTGAGCCAGCTAAGTGGAATACTTTGCTGCATCTACTTGAAGAAGAAGAAGAAAGGTACTTACTGTAACTGTGGTTCTTCAGGATGTGATGCAAAAGTGTATTCCAGAACCCTCCCTTCATCTTCTCTGTATCGGAGTCTTGTCTCATGGTATTCAGTGCCAAAGGATGGGGTGGTCAGGGTGGCACTGCCTCATATAGCCAGGAGAAGGGCTATGGCCACGAGTCAGGAGCACCACCCCTCTGTGTACTGGTAGGCAAAATTCTTTGGCTCCAGCACACTGAGTGCGCCCACACCTAAGTGGAGTACCCATTTGCATCACATCTTGAAGAACTGCAATTACTATAAGTAACCTTTTCTTTTTGTTGGTTGCTGCTGTGTACACTGAAAACACATATTGGAATGCTCTCAATTATTCTTCAGAGCGTTGGTAATTTATGAAGGGAGTCCCTCTACTGATGTCATGTTAAGTGGACTCCCTTATCTCTCTCACTGGTGTAAGCTGTTTCAAAAGGATAATTTTGTTCAAGAACTTAACCAGTTTTCCCCCAGCAGAATTTGATTCTTTGACTTCAGGAAATACTTTAGTAATATGTGTCTGATCTATTATCAAGGGATTGAATTTAAGTAAAACTTTAAGTTAAAAGTGAAATATGCAGAATGGCACCTATGGAATCCTAAAGGTTGCAAAAAGAAACTTCATCCACTTGGCATAGCCCAGCAGAGTTTTTATAAGAATCACCACTTGTTGCCATGCAACAGAAGCAGGGTTAGAGTGTAAAGGAGCATTCATCTCTTGAGCATCTCCCAGCAGCTGGGTATAGTACCACAGTCCTTTTCTCACCTCTCATGCCCCTTTGCAGGCTGTCAGCAGACCTTGGTTGGTCTTCAGTGGCTTGGCACTCGTTGAGTCACAAAATCCAAATGAACCCCCTCTGGGGTATTAGAGTCCAACAAATAAGCAATCTATTTCCCCTCTCTAGGATCATCATCCCTACCTCTAGGCGCTCTAAATTCAGCTCTTTGTTCAGACCCACACACTACTCTGGATTCCAGCCCCGAGACTCTACACACAGCAGCCACATACTGCGTACTCCAGTCCGTTGCTGCTATTTCCCTGGCCCTCTTCTTACTGGGTCCCTTGGATCTCCAGCACAATCTCAGGGCTAGTATCCTCATAAGAATGGCCGTACTGGGTCAGACCAAAGGTCCATTCAGCCCAGTATCCTGTCCACCGACAGTGGCCAATACCAGGTGCCCCGGAGCGAGTGGACCTTAAAGGTAATGATCAAGTGATCTCTCTCCTGACATCCATCACCCCTTTCTGACAACCAGAGGCTAAGGACACCATTCCTTACCCATCCTGGTTAATAGTCATTAATGGACTTCATCTCCATGAATTTATCCAGTTCTCTTTTAAACCCTGTTATGGTCCTAGCCTTCACAACCTCCTCAGGCAAGGAGTTCCACACGTTGACTGTGCGCTGTGTGAAGAAGAACTTCCTTTTATTTGTTTTAAACCTGCTGCCCACTATTGGGTGGCCCCTAGTTCTTATATTATGGGAACAAGTAAATAACTTTTCCTTATTCACTTCCTCCACACCACTCATAATTGTATATACCTCTATCATATCCCCCCTTAGTCTCCTCTTTTCCAAGCTAAAAAGTCCTAGCCTCTTTAATCTCTCCTCATATGGGATCCGTTCCAGACCCCTAATCGTTTCAGTTGCCCTTCTCTGAACCTTTTCTCATGTTAGTATATCCTTTTTGAGATGAGGAGACCACATTTGTACGCAGTATTCAAGATGTGGGAGCACTGTGGATTTGTATAAGGGCAATAAGATATTCTCCGTCTTATTCTCTATCCCTTTTTTAATGAGTCCTAACATCCTGTTTGCTTTTTTGATTGCCGCTGCACACTGCATGGACGTCTTCAGAGAACTATCCACGATGACTCCAAGATCTTTTTCCTGATTAGTTGTAGCTAAATTAGCCCCCATCATAGTGTATGTATAGTTGGGGTTATTTTTTTTTTCCAGTGTGCATTACTTTACATTTATCCACATTAAATTTCATTTGCCATTTTGTTGCCCAATCATTTCGTTTTTTGAGATCTTTTTGAAGTTCTTCACAGTCTGCTTTGGTCTTAACTATCTTGAGCAGCTTAGTATCATCTGCAAACTTTTCCACCTCACTGTTTACCTCTTCTTCCAAATCATTTATGAATAAGTTGAATAGGATTGGTCCTAGGACCCACACTCCCTCTTCAGTCTGCATGCAAGTTCAGACAGCCATAATCTCTCGTACTTTTGGGGCTTCTTTTAGTCAGAGAGCACCCTTCTTTGCTCCTCTGGTCCCAGCCAGGAACTGACCTGCTAAGCCCCTGCAGCTTCTTTTACCTGAGCCTGCTGGGCTGTGATTGCTTCCGTAAGGTCTCCCTAAGCGGGTGTGGAGGACCCACCTTCACTGCTTCTGGAACAGGGTGTAGTAGGACCGCAAGGTATCCTGTAGGGAGCTACAAAGGCCAGATACACCCTGTCAGAGGGAGCCTCATATATAAAACTGTACACTAGCTCCCAACCTGTTTTAATGTTTAACAGCGAAAAGAAAAACTTAAACAGTTGCATTTTAAAATATTTGTTTCTCCATCACAGATGACTATTAAAGCAGGTTGGAATGTGATTTATGGTGTAGCGGTGTCTCAAATAACATTTTTTAGCAAGATGGATGCCTCATCACTAGGCTCAGAAACTTTGATTAATAGCCCTGCATACAGTTGAAGAAATGGAACATTTCTGCACTCTGCAAATGTTGTGTTCCCTTCATCGTCCACTGTTTTAATGGTGGATTTTTCTCTGTCGTTTGTGGTCAGAGGCTGGCTAGACATTATGTCATGGCTAGGGAATAGGATTGCCCCTACTGAAAACCTTTGTTAGTTTTCTCTGCTTCCAGAATGTGCAAAAGGCAGGCTACAGACCTCCATTTGTGACAGTCATCTTGATTCTAAATTTAAATGCTTTCTTCATCCTGTGTCATTTGAAACTTGCATTCTCTGAGGGCTTCTTTACTCAAGAGAAATACATTTTTTAGACAGAGTATTCAATACTCTTGTCTAGAAAAGATTTATTATATTTAATCTGTCAGCTGGTTGTCATTAATCCTAAAGTGGGACTGCCCAGGGTTCACCATGACACAGCTGATACAAAACTAAATACAACAGTCCAATTATACATAGTGATTAATGTTAGTTAAACACATAATCCCCAGGAGAGTCCAGACCCATAAAGGAAGGTTGGCCACTGCCACCTCCTGCCCACTTTTCACAGCAATTCTGGGGAAGATTGCCAGTCCCCACCATGTTTGGAAGTGTGTCACACAGAGCTGATTGATCAGTTACCAGATCTGGAACTGGACTGAAAACAGGAAGGAACAGCAGAAGCAATGTGGCTGTTCTACTCATTAGCAAACCATCCCCTGCAGCTCTTGATGCTCTTAAGTGGCTTCTCAGGTCACAGTGGTCCTGCTGTTAATGTGCTCCGTGACAAGAGCCCTGCCTCAGACTTGTATCAAAGAGTAAGTGATAGCACTGTTGCATCATTGAGACATTCCCATCCTCATCCTCCTCTCCCCACCACTCACCCAGTCAGCTAGACAGTTAGCTAGGGTGCCATCAAATATAATACTGGCTGTTAACCTGTCTGCTTCCCCAGGCAATGTTCCTTTCCCTGGACCAGGCATGGCCCCTCCACACTCAGACCATTTCTATAGGTGGAAAATACTATTCCTGCTGTAGCTCCCTGTCCCTGCCCAAGGCTCCCAGCCTGATCCCCAAATATAAATCAGTCGGGATGGACTCTTAAAAGGCTCAAGACAAATTCGTAATCATCAATAAACTGAAGCCCTGGTCTTACCAATGAAAACAAACACAAAAAGGAGACATCCTGGCTATAACTCTGACCCTTGCCAAGGGTCCATCAATATCTTGCATTAAACATCAACAAGATAGATGGAAGGGTGGGGAACCTAAAGAAGGGAAAGTTAATCCTGATTCTCTTTGACGGGACAATGTCTGTCTCACAAGCCTTGCACTTTCAAAGACAAAAAAAGGCCACAATCACGTCATCCTCCTGCTTGTCACCATTCCAGCATTGTAAGAGAGACAAGGCAAAGAATATTAAAAGGAAGAAAAGAATCTTGGTCACTTAGTTAATGTTCTCCAGAGGAAGGGCATCTGTCCTAACTGGATGGAGAAGAAAGAAACTCAACACAGACACCTTTGAAGGTTATGTTAAATAAACTTATTTCAGAACTCCAGCCTGAGCCACCAGAAGAACAGGAAGTGACAGACAAAATCCCAGAACAAAAATCTTGCCCTTTAAATTCTAAGGAGGATCTTTGTGTCCCCATCCATCCACGATTCAGAGATTCAGAAATGCAGAATGAGCATTACCTGGCCAGTCTAGATGACCCAATTGGCAACTTCACAGGTTTTACTTGCTGTTGAAGGGCAAGCTGGGATTGAGTTACTCTGCCTTAGATGGAAGAAGCAACCTCTTAAAACAGTCGCCTCAGAGAAGGGTGAGTTTTTACCCTCAGTACCCATGGATAGAAAGATAATCCACTCTAAGGCATGATTCTGGACTTGGCCTGAAAGCATCTGTAAAACTCAGAGGAAAGACTATTAAAAATCTTATTTCTGAATTAGACACCCTACTTTTGTCCTTTAAAAAAATAATAATAATAATAAAAAAAAAAATCTACCAATGCATCATGTGGGGTGAAATTGACCAAATTTAGCCTGCTGCAGTAGGTGATAATTGAAAGTCTTGTCTGTCTCCATTGTCTCCAGACGTGTTTGGAGTGCGAGGGAGGAATTAAGACAAAGGATCCAAGAAGGAAATTCTCAGCAGATTTTTTCCCCTTCTTTACCTTGTTGCCCACAGAAGAAAATAGATGAAACCCTAATTGAAAGTGAAAAACTATTTTTATACAGGACCAAAATGAATTTCTTAATTTGTTCTTGAGAGGTACTGCTGAACTTGCATCTGCTGGACTGAGAGAAAATTGGTGCAAGTGTTTTAAACTGGTAACATCTCTTTTTTAACTTGTCAACACCTAAAGTGAGATCTTAATAGTACTTTTCTTCTAAATTAAGGAACTGGAAAGAGCATGGAGGGAGTATGACAAATTAGAATACGATGTAACAATTACAAGGAACCATATGCAGGAGCAGCTGGACCAACTTGGGGAAGTTCAGGTATAGAAGTATTGTAATATGATTTTAAATCTGTTTAAAATATAAAGTTAAAACAAACAACCTCTTTATTTCATGCCTGTTTGATTCTTCCTGAAAGATCAATAAAAGGAAGGGGCGGGGAATGAGATTGTACTTTGCTGCTTTTTTGGTATTATTTTTTTTTATTTGTATTACTGTAAAGGCCTAAATGGTAGTTTGGGGGTTTTTGTTTGTTTTTCTGGGGAGAAGAGGGGGATATTATGTCTTTCATTTTCTCCCTGTTTTATTACTTTGGAAATATGAGGAATATCATGTCTAGTGCCCAGAAATAGAAATTTTTCAAGCCTTAATTGGAGGAGCAGATGTGTTAAATTTGTAACACAAAATTTCTTCTTCCTAAGTGACTATCAAGCAGCTGAGTTAAACCAAAACCAAGCAAAAATAGTTGAACAGTCTGAATAAAAATTCTCTTAATTAGGTTTTACACTTTGGTTCTCTGCATGTCTACCGTGCTGTTCCTGGAAGACAATGTAGGTACCTAGCATGACAAGTCTTAAATTTCTAATGCAATAAGTAGATGAGGAGGTTGAGTGTAGGGAACCCTGTGCAGAGGAGCACCACAAGCCATGCATGATACAGATTGGCTTTCCACACACAACCATGGAAGGGATATTGCAGATGACTGATTTTGGAAGATGAGATTTGCAAAGCTGCTGAATCAGGCAGCTGGAATGTGTGAGCAGTCAATTGTTGTGATGGTGGCTACTTCACTAACCACCCTGAAGAGGTTACACTAACCTCCAGATAGTGTGAACATTATATCAATGTGGATGTGGAGTGTCAATTTCAGATTTCAGTGTAGTAGCCGTGTTAGTCTGTGTCAGCAAAATGAAAATAAGAGAGAAAAACTTGTAGCACCTTAGAGACTAACAAATTTATTTCAGCATAAGCTTTCGTGGGTTAGTACCCACTTCATCGGATGCATGGAATGAAACATACAGTAGACAGATATTTATACAGTCAGAGAAACATGATAAGGTGGAGGTGCATAGACCAACCTTAAGAGGCTAATTAATTGAGAGGAACCATAACAGCAGGGGAAGAAAAACCTTTGAAGTGATAAACAAGATGGTCACACAGGTGTGAATGAGGATCGTTAACTTAAGGGAAATAGATTCAATTAACGTAATGGCCGAGCCATTCGAGGTCCTTATTTAATCCTGAGGTAATGCAATCTAGTTTGCATATCAATTCGAGTTCAACAGTTTCTCTTTGAAGTCTGTTTTTCGAGTTAATCTGTCGCAACACTGCTACCCTCAAGTCTGTCAGTGAGTGATTATTTCAGCTTATGCTGAAATAAATTTGTTAGTCTCTAAGGTGCTACAAGTTTTTCTTTCTAATTATCAGATTGTTTTCTAAATCCTGGTTCCTTTCAGCAAGGAGAGAAAATTGGGTACGTGGTACTGTCTACAGATAGTAAAATTGTTTGTTCTTCCACCATATTATACGTGCTGTCCCATGTCTCTTTACTGGCAGACTGAATCAGCAGGTATACAGCGTGCTCAGATTCAGAAGGAACTTTGGAGAATTCAAGATGTCATGGAAGGTTTGAGTAAACATAAACAGCAAAGAAGTTCTACAGAGGCAGGTAAATGGGCTGCTTTTATTAAACCACATTGTACTTCTAGGGAATAATCTTTGTAATTGCTTTTTTGCTTGATTGAAAACTGTTTGACATCATAGTTGCTGGAAACAAGTGTATCTGAAATTATTTATCAGTTGAAATTAGTATGTGTTTAAGCCTTTTGGTCAATACAGAGGCAGGCTTTTGTGATAGTTCCTAATAGTTATTTATTGTAAACAGATTTTCATGTTCTTTTAAACAGGTACCATTGGATCAAAGTCTTTTTCAGCTATTAAGTATAAAAATGAGGTATGATTTTAGTAGTTTTACATTTTAGTATCAATGAATTTCTGAATTAAAAATTACTGGCTGATAAAAATTTTCTGAACTCTTCTAATGGTATCAGAAATGTCTATTCAGTATATTTAAATTGGCAGATCCGTTACTGAATTATTGGATTACTTTTGAAGATTAAAGTCCCAAATAGTAATTCTAATTTTTCATTTCTTCTGTGACTTCATATTCTTACCAATTCATGATTCTGTGTCCCCATTCCTCACCCTTTTCTGTTCCCAGGCCTCTACCCCAAAAATGTAAATCTTGATTTTTTTCCCCCCACACACACATTTCATGGAGAGAAAAATTATATTGTTTTACATCTCTCTTCATATATAAAGCCTGATTTGCAGATGTGCCGAGCACCCCAACAACAGATTAAGTGGATGGGAGCTTCAAGTGTTCAACCCATCTGGAAATCAGGCCCATAATGTCTAGAAATTATAGCTTTAAAGGGACACTGTCAACTTTGTGTTACACCCAAAATTTAAACTTGGTTTATAAAGGTTATAGAAAATCTAATATGCACCACAGTCTTTTAATAATGCTGAATTTCAATTAAAACGGTGGGGTAACGAAATCAGTACACTTAGTCACAACAGAAGCATGTCTGTGCATGAGGCAGAAAGTACTACTGATAGAAATGAAAGCATAACTAGCTGAGTGAGATGCAGAAAGTAAATGGTGAAAATGAGATTTAAAAGAGAAGTATTTCAAGCTCCGTGAATTTAGATGGTGTTAGTAAAACAATGTTGTTTATTAATATATCTTTTTAGTATGACAGTGTCTCTTCAATTGCAAAACGCTAAGCTTATATAGCTACAGTAATATACTTTTAAAAAGTTATAAATAATTGTAACGGGTGTGCATATCTAAATAAGGTGACTATTCTACAATCTTTAGGAAGAGGAAGTAGTCCCACCTCGTCCTCCACTCCCTCGGTCCTATGACTTTACAGAGCATCCTCCCATAATCCCCTCTCTGCCCAGTGATAGCAGCTCCTTGCTCTGTTATAGCAGGGGCCCAGTACATCTGCTGGAAGAAAAGAAGATTCACCAAGTTCAAGGATATCCGAGAAATGGATCTTACTGTGTAAGTGGCTAAAATTGCCACAATGTACATTAAGCATCATTCCCCCCCCCCCCCCCCCCGCACCGTCACTTTTATTTTGACATCTGGCTAATTTTGTGCTGTGTAATTCCTTTTTAGCTAATTAATTTTATTTCTAGCTGCATCATTTGCATTTGACATTTTTTCATCAGATATACCATGCTTATACGTGTTCTAAGAATCAAACAAGACTCTCACAGTCATTCGATATATTTTGATCACTTTTTCAAAATCAGGTTTTTCTGAACTCGTGTTACACTGCACAAATCCCAGTTCTGGCAATCATGTATCTGTTGAAGCCTTTTATAGATAGTTTTTGTTTCTTGGGGTTAGTGTTATATAATAATGGTAAATTTTCTCCTTCACATTAGCCAGACTCAGTTTATATAACTTTTGAAAGTCTGTGGCAATTTGTTTCACGTTAATTGCAAAATAAATATCACTACACCAGCCCCTGAGCAATGGAGCATTGGCTTACAAAAATAACAAATTTAAATAAGAGCAAAATCAGCTGCAAGATTATGTTGTTTGATTCTTAAGATACTAACATTTAAATAATAAATCAGTGTTTGTTACGTTTTACTATTGTCATCTTCTAGGGTCCAGATTATAGACTTTATAAGAGTGAGCCAGAGTTAACAACAGTGGCAGAAGTTGATGAGTCTAATGGTGAAGAAAAGACAGAACCAGCTTCAGAGTCAGAAACTTCTACAACTAAAGGTTAGTGCCAAGCATGTTGATTTCCAAACTGTTTTTCAGTCTTTCACAAGGAATACAGAATATTGTAAGTGCCTTGTAGAAACTGTTATTTTATCTGTGTGTGTGTGTGTGTGTGTGTGTGTGTGTGTGTGATATTTATTTTACAAATAGTATGTCCGTTGCTTGATGCAAATGAAACAGCTCCCGCAATAAAATGCTTTAGTTATACAAGAGAAGGATTTCAATCAGTCAAACCACAGAGAAATCAAACATAATACTCAACAACCCTGAAATCCTTATTGAGGCTGTGTCAAATCACATCATTCACGTCTCACACACATCACTCCCTTGAACAATTACCCATTTTCCGTCCTTGCCCTTACGCAGTTTTTTAATCCAACTCACAACGGTATGTTATCAAAATGTCTGAAAAGGCAGCATGACAGAATTTTCAAACTCTCTCAAGAAAAGGAAATAATGTGGGTTGTTTTTTTTATCTTATAACAGTTGAATTTCCTTCTGTCTTGTGATACAATAGAATTAATGTTATTGCCCTTGGAATATACTCACAATTAAGGTCTGTGTTGCTGAATGCCTCAGTTTCTCTTCTTCATATAGTCCCCATAAAAGCTATTAATTACTTGGTAGATTCCTTCACCGTGAATACTCGAGGAATCTAATACCCCTTGTTAAAACATGTAAAATAGCTTTTTAAAAGTTCTGTTTGGAAAAGGCAGTTGTCAAAATCCCCTCAATTTACCAATATGTGCTGCACCCCCATTAGCCAAAATGAAAGAACATTCAAGAATGATGCCTTAAAATCAGCCACTCTTCTCCCACCCCACCCTCTTGGCCCCCTGTAGTACTGCGATGTTCAGTACCAGTCAGGTCACTCGGCTTCCGTTCTGATGTGATGACTCAGCATGCACATGAGATGCTGGTGTTATGGGACTTGGCTGAATGTGGCCAAAAGGGATTTCATTAGTTAACTGTGTGATTTTATGTTGTATAGTTTTGAAGAGTTGAAAAAGCATTTAATCCCTGTGGATTGCCTCACTCACCTTATCTCTCATAAATGGAGAAATAATTTTGTCTGTGAGAAAACAGGCCTCACTAAAGAAAAGCAGATAATAAGCTGCCTATCTGATATAGATGGCACTTAAAAAAAAAAAAAAAAAAAAAATAGCTACAGCCTCAGTGTGGCAAATGAGTGGGAGATTCTTCCTCTTACCAGTAGATTGAGGTAATTTTATTGTAGCTGTTACTGTTTATTCCACCCAATGAACACTTAATCTTCTAATTAATTTAATTCAGTCTAGTTCTCTTTACTCAAAAAAATCCCAACAGCATGAGGGAGAATATAAGCCATCAGTTTTTCCTAATTGTCTACATGCAGTAACAGCATATTGCTTATACTTGTATTTGTATTGTTTCAGTTAACCTTTCCATACCTTCGTATCCCAAACAATTTCAGCAGAGCTCAACTTAAAAATCACACATCTAAAATTTTATTTTATTTACTGTTGTAACAAACCACATCTAAGGGCTTGTCTACATGATGGTGTAATGCACACCAAGTGTGATTTCTATAGTGGACTAAGGTGGTATGCATTAATTGGTCCGTATAACCCTTCTTGTGGGCACTAAAGGTTTCCAGTGCGCTTTAACCCAGCACTATGTTAAAGCACACTGGGAACCTTTAGTGCACACCAGCAGGGTCTGACGAACTCATTAATGTGCAACACCTTAGTGTGTTTTAGAAACCACATCACACTAGTGTGTATTGCCTCACCATGTAGACAAGCCCTAAGATGACTGTAGCCACACGTGGGTGCTACTGCAATAAAATAATAAGAGATTGGAAGGGAACATTTTATTTCTTTTTTTATGATTTGTTTGTTTTGTGCATTTTACAGCACTAGTTATTTTTAATGTTTCCCTCTGTCAATTATTTTCCTTTCATTTGTCCTTCACCTTCCAAGAATTTTTTTTAAAAAAAAATAGGAATTTGTGATTGTAAAACTCTAGAAATTGGAGACCAGTGACCTACAAAGGAGAAGAAAAATAGTCTTGTGCTCTTTCTTTTACTGTTTTGATGACTAAAGAAGGCCTGAAGGGTTTCTTGAAATGTGTTTGTGTTGGGCAGATGCTCAGCATTCCTTGTGCAGTATGAGTTCAGGTCCTATCTAGATAAAGCAAGCTTTAGTTAAAGATGCATCCTCCCACCCCTCCAATTATAACAGTAGCAATCTGCTGAGATCTACAAGAGTTCTTCTAGCCAGACCAAAGAAGACCACAGCTGACATTCCAGATATTTTCAAGAGGAAAAAACTTGCAAAGGGACAAAAAATTGTGAAAGCCCAAACCAGTCTCTTGAGTTTTCTTTATGTATCATGAAGAAGCAATACAGCAACAAGTCTAACTTTTTTTTAAAATCCATTGCTGGTCACATTTAACATACTGGCTAAATACTGACTAGATTTCAATTTGACTGGGTTTATTTACATAGAAAAAAAACTACAGATATACTACTTAGGCATCATGACTTTTATGGTAAATACAAGACTGGTAGCCTATCAATTAATGACTTCACATCCTAACGTGTTTTCATTGGAAAACAATACAGTATTGTATGTGCCATTTTGCATAACACTTACGATGCTGTTTTATTACTTTATAGGTTCACATTTTCCTGTTGGAGTTGTGCCTCCCAGAACCAAATCACCAACTCCAGAATCTTCAACAATAGCCTCTTATGTCACTTTAAGGAAAAACAAGAAGATAGATCTAAGAATGGTATTTAAAAATAATTTGCAAGCATCGAGATTTACCACAGTGCATTTGTTTTCCAAGTTTAATTTCTGGATCTTTAGTTACTTTAAAAGCTTTATCTTTCATTTACTTTAGAACATCCCGCCGGCTTAAAAAGTACAATAAAATGTATTACCTTAGTGCATTCAGTTCATAAGTAAGGAATGATAGCATTTTAAAATTCACTTATGCCAGAGCCCCCGTAGACTTCATTACATTTGAATTGGTAAAGTGCTAAATGTTGGTGATAAAAGCTACTGAATAATTGAGGGCTTAAGATCAGGCTCTTTGATTTTTCTAGTGGTCGCCAGTATTATTGCTAAACAAGTTATTGAATCTAGTGCTAGTCAGGGCCGGCTCCAGGCACCAGCTTTCCAAGCTGGTGCTTGGGGCGGCATTGAGAATGGGGCGGCAGTCCGAGTCCCCCGGAGGCAATTCGGCAGCAGGTCCACTCTTCCCGCTGCCAAATTGCCGCTGCGGGACTCGGACTACCGCCCCATTCTCGCCCGCCACAGCAGCAATGGGGCGGCAGGTCCGCCGCTCTGCGGGGCCCCGCATCGGCAGCCTGCGTCGGGGGCGGGGCCCCGCATCGGCAGCCTGCGTCGGGGGCGGGGCCCCGCATCGGCAGCCTGCGTCGGGGGCGGGGCCCCGCATCGGCAGCCTGCGTCGGGGGCGGGGCCCCGCATCGGCAGCCTGCGTCGGGGGCGGGGCCCCGCATCGGCAGCCTGCGTCGGGGGCGGGGCCCCGCATCGGCAGCCTGCGTCGGGGGCGGCACAATTGTGAGAGCCGCTCCTGGTGCCAGTGGGTCATCTCCACTACTGAATTAAAAGTACATAAAGTCCTGCCTCTCAGGCTTTGTTTTTCAAAGTGCCTTTCTTGTTGTGGGGCAAAGGGACAGCATATTATCAACCTGTGTTGGTATTTTTTTCAACCCAAAAATGCTTTTTGAGACATCTGAAATGATCAGAACAGTTGAGGGTACAATGCATAGTACTGAACCTCTTGTGATTTTCAGATGAGATGTCAGATAGTGTGGGATGAAGGAAGAAGTCAAAATGACTACGATAGGAAAAGGGAGCAGGGAGAGAGGGAATAGAGAAGACAGAAGGGAAAACTGACAGAGGATTTTAGGAATGAGAATGGAGGCGGAAGCAAGAGAATAACAGAAGTGTGAGTTCAGAGAAGAGATTACTACCACTTTTGAAAAGACAGCATCCAGACTTTGTGAGCTTTTATGACATAAGCATGTTTGTTTGGGAAATCAGTCCATGACAACGACGTTACTCTAGTCTTCAACCTTGATTGTAATATGAAAATTTTCTATTACTACTGTGACGGGGCAAGGCCAGATGGCTATAGGAAAGTGGTAAGGAAACAGTATGTTAGCCTCAGGCTAAATAAATCCCTGATACCTTATGGCAGTTGCTCCAGGTTAATCAAGACACCTGGGGCCAATTAAGAACTTTCCAGAAGGCAGGGAGATTGATTGAGACACCTGCAGCCAATCAGGGGCTGGCTGAAACTAGTCAGCCTCCCAGTGAGTCAGTGAGAGGCGCATGTCAGGAGCTGTGGAAGGAGGTTGCGTGTGAGGAGCTGGGAGCAAGAGGCACTAGGAGCTGAGAGTGAGAGGGCGTACTGCTGGAAGATCCTGTGGTGAGGATAAAGAAGGTGTTTGGAGGAGTCCATGGGGAAGTAGCCCAGGGAGTTGTAGCTGTCGTGCAGTTGTTCCAGGAGGCACTCTAAACAGCTGCAGTCCACAGGGCCCTGGGCTGGAACCTGGAGTAGAGGGCGGGCCAGGGTTCCCCCCAAAACTCCCAACTCCTGATCAAACACAGGAGGAGTTAACCTGGACTGTGGATTCTACTAGAGGGGAAGATCTCTGAGGCAAGCAAAATCTGCCAATAAGTGCAGGACCCACCGAGGTAGAGGAGGAACTTTGTCACACTAGTTAATGCAGTTTAACTGTAATCATACAACAAGATTAACCATGTCCCGAACCATTCAGAAAACAGTTTAAAACCTTTAAATGCAGTTGCAGAAATGTTGCTGAACATAATTTGTATTGGTCTATGCTTGCAGTTAAATTGTGTCCAGCTGTACCCATTCATAGAGTTTAAGGCCAAATGGGATAATTAGATTATCTTGTCTGACCTGCTGTATATCACAAGCCATTAAATTTGAGCTACCCCGTATTGAGCCCAATAACCTGTGTTTGGCTAAAGCTTATCTTCCAGAAAGATATCTTGTCTTGGTCTGAAGACTTCGAGATGGAGAGTATGCCAGTCCCCTTGGTAGTTTGTTCCAATGTTTAATCACCCTTGCTATTGAAAACTTTTGCCTAATTACTAAATTGAATTTGTTTGGGTTCAGCTACCAGCGGTGGCTTTTGTTATGTCTTTCTCCGCTGGATTAAAGAGCCCTTTAGTGCTCGGTTTCTCCCAGTGAGTACACATAGATTGTAATCAAGTCACCTGTCCATCTTCCTTTTGATAAGGTAAACAGATTGGGATCTAAATCTCTCCCTGTAAGGCATTCCCCCCAGCCTTTGAATCATTTTTTGTGGTTCTTTTCTTTACCGCCTCCAATCTTTCAACAATTTTTTTAAATGTGGATATCAGAACTATATGCATTATTCTAGTAATCTCTTCAATGCTATGTATAGAGGTAAAAACACCACCCTACTCCTCCTTGCTTCCCACCCCTCTAGGTGTATACATCCAAGGATCATGTTAGTCCTTTTTTGCCACATTGTTGCACTAGAAGCTTGTCCATTGTTCAACATGAGTTCCCAATGTGATGCTATGGAGAAAAGGGCTAATGTGTTGCTGACACCTGTTGTCAGCAATGGGTAATAATTTTTCTAGTATAGACAAAAGTTACTGATACTTTTTAGCTCATTTGACAGCAGATTAACAACTACAGTGCTAGTATATTTTAGGAATAAATTAGGTGTGAGGAAGCAACATGTGGATGCCAAATTTATGGTGGTTCTTTGAGCAACATCCTTGTGGGTGCTTCACTTTAGGTGTCCATGCACCCTGTGCTTGCAGTCTGAGATTGTGGTAGCAGTGCCTAGTTTGGTCACACATGCACCATTGTCGTCTCACGCTGCTCCAGGCAGTTACATAGTGCTGCATGACCAGCTGTCCCTCAGTTCCTTCTCTACTGCCTTTTGGCTTGAGTCAGAGCTCTTAGCAGCACCCTCACTTACCTTTAGATAAGATATTTTATAGTATACTTAGTAGTTAGTTTATCATTGTTATCCTTATGCTTATTTTATTTATTACAAAAAAAAAGTCTCCCTTATTCCCCTCAGTAGGAAGATTAAGTTTAGGCTCCTATAGAATTACTGCTCCCTTCTTATTTGGGACAGAATCTCTCCAGCATGTCCGGATCACAGGGTTTCAAACACTGCCTGACTTGCAGACTGTCAATCCCTATCTCTGATAGATATGCACAGTGTGTCTGCTGTCTTGGGAAGACGCACATTCCTCAAAAGCGTCCACATTGCTGTAATCTCACGGCCAGAACAAGAAAAGTTACAGATCTTCAATTTAAGCTCCTTATGATGGAGAAATCTCTGAGACCAGCCTCAGACCCCAAGTCGAGGATCCCTCCAGGGCAACAGTCACCATCAGCAGCCACTATGAAAGAGACTTTATCCAAGAAGATTACTAAAAAGCGGGCTCAGACTTCATCACAATGAGAATTGGCTAAGAAAAAGTGATCCCCTACCTCCAAGTCTACCTCGGTACCGATGGCACCGAGCACATCAGACCCAGAGAAACCAGGACCTTCCAGTACCATAAGTTTTCAGAGAGCCAAAGATCCTAAGCTGGCAATCTCGAACTGAGGCTCACAGGGCAAAGTGAAACCCTCCACTTCGGTACCCACTGAGCCGAAAAGGCGCTCAGTGCCGAGTGGCACAATGGCGCCACCTGCGGTACTTACACAGCAGAGCACAAGATCCTCGGCACCAGCGGCTACTACTCACACTCCGGTGCCGCCACCAGTGCCAACTTTGGTACCGACGTTCACGGTACTTTACCAATTCCTGAGACATATAGATCTTCTGGTCTTCTCAACACGGCTCCTTGGTACCAGTGGCACTCCATCTTGATCAGTACCAAGCTTCCTGACCACTCCACCTAGGTCAGCTCCCCATCTCTAGAGTGACGAGGATGAAGGGGTGAGGTATACAACTCATCACTCCTCACCCAAACCTGAACCATCCCACCAACCAGAATACCATTCATTCTCAGAGTGGTGATACTTGGTATCGGCACCTATGGGCACCATCCCCCATGCCATTACCACCATACTGGCCCTACTGGGATCCGTGGGCAGTATACAAGGCTCAACATCACAGGCCCCCTAGCCCACCAAAATCAAGAGCACCACGATCACCATCATCACCCTATCCCAGCAGCCTCAGAAACACAAGAGGAGGTGACTGAGGAAACTTCAGACCAGGAAGCATTACCAACAGTGAACCTGTCATCTTCATCACCAGATGGAAGTATAATGCCCCCACCTCCCACCACAGGGGATGACTTCAAGCAATTCCAGGAACTCTTCAAAAGGGTGGCAGAGTCCTTGGACACAAGGCCCAAAACCATCTGGCAGACACCAACAACAGCACCCCCATCATGCCTAAGATTAGTCAAGAAATACTATGTGCCATCTAAAGGAGTTGAATTTTTATTTACACACCCCACACCAAACTCACTAGTGGTGGAAGCAGTAAATGAGAGGGGAAAACACCCTACTAGAACAAACCTGTATAACAGAGACTGGAAGAAGTTAGACCTCTTCAGACGCAAGGTGTATTCATTTGCAACACTGCAGTTTCGCATAGCCCTAGTGTCCAAATATACACAGAAATTTTTTGAAAATGTCAGAGTTTATTGAAGAGAAAAAAGAACAGTTTAAAGCTAATATTGCCGAAGGCCATCTCATTGCCAAGACAGTGCTGCAGGCCTCTCTTGACTCCGCAGACATGGTTTCATCTCTCAGGGTTCCCCAGGGAGATCCAGTCAGTGGGGGAGGTTTAGGTTGTGTGGCAAATTGCCGGCACTAATACGATGGGTCCCGCACTTTCTCTTCTTGTGGGGGGGTTTCAGGGTGCCATTTCTTGCCCCTGAACTGGGGTAACAGCTATCCTACTAGTATCCCAGGGAAGGGGAGTGGAGAGGGAGGGACCCAGGCCCGCCCTCTACTCTGGGTCCCAGCCCAGGGGCCCTATGATAGTAGGTGAACCACTTGTACCAGTGATTCTTTCCCCTGGGCTACTTCCCTCTCCTGACCTTCAGCTTGTGGGGCTTCCTGCCTTCCCTCTGCACAAGCCAGGTGTCCCTTTACCTAGGATCTTGGTCGTCTTAGCCCGCTGCAGCCCTTCTCAAAACTCTCCTCCGCTTTCCTTCGAACTGCTCTTTGTTCCACCACCAATTCACTCTGCTTCACTCCTCCAAACTGCTCTCTGCTCCACCACCAAACCACTCTGCTCCAGCTCCTCCTCACTCTGCTCCAGCTCCTCCTCTGGTTGATTGAAGCAGGGGGATTTGATCAGGTGACTGGTTTCAGGTGCTCTAATTGGTTTCAGGTGCTTTTAATTAATCTACAGGGAATAAGGCTTCTCCTCACCCTAGATCACTCTCCTGCTGCCTTCTGGCCATGCTGTGTCACACCCTCTTAAGCGACCACTCTCATGAGTACCTGCCACAACAGGAAATAAACCACCTCATACCCCTAGATGCAGTGGAACTGTTACCAATGCAGCACAGGGGGAAAGTTTTTTACTCACACTATTTTCTAACACAGAAAGAGATGGGTAGAGACCTATTCTGTATCTAAGAAAACTCAACAAGTTAATAAAAATACAATGTTTCAAAATGGTGACACTAACAACTATAATTCCAGCATTAGAGAAGGGGGACTGGCTCTTAGCCCTCGACCTACAAGATGCATATTTTCACTTTACCATCCATCCATCACACAGAAGATTCCTAAGGTACACCCTGGGAAAACAACACTTCCAATACAAAGTATTATCTTTTGGCTTGTCAACTGCCCCAAGGATTTTCTCCAGTTTTAGCAGTGGTGGCAGCACACCTTCGCAGACAGTCATGATATTTCCTATCTGGATGACTGCCTCATAAGGGCACCAACACAACCCAATAAGTGCCACACAGTACGATAATCCTTTTAGCAAATTTAGGGTTACAAATAAACACGCTTTAAAAGTCAACATTGATTCCTGTCTAGAAGCTGGAATTCATTGGAGCTTGTCTTGACTGTTCAACAGCAACGCTTCATCACACTCGTCAACTTAATTTCAACAGTGACGGACAGTCCACAAACATCTGCCAGAACATGCTTACAACTACTGGGACATGTCTGCAACGTCATTTGTCATCAAACACAACAGACTTCACATGAGATCCCTGCAGGCCTGGTTTCAGGCAGTGAACATACCTCACGGGCACAGCCTACACAGATGTTTCACAATGCCAAACAAGGTAAAGGAGTCAAGGACTCATTAAGATGGTGGACACAATCAAAGAAAGTCTGTACAGGAGTCCTATTTCTACAAAGGACTCCAACAATGACAATCACCACGGATGCCTCCCTAATAGGCTGGGGAGAGCAACACAGTACAAGGTCAGTGGTCCCCATCAGAGTCCAAAATGCACATAAATTTGTTGGAACTAAGGGCAGTTCGCAACACATGCAACACTTTCTACCACTAACAAAAAAACAAAGCCATCAGGATGCTCATTGACAATGTAGCATGCATGTTTTACATAAATCGCCAAGGGGGTGCACAATCACACTCCCTGTGCACAGAGGCAATACTGCTCTGGAACTGATGCATCAGTCACAACATTGACATATCAGAATCCTACCTTCCGGGATGTCAAAACACAACAGCAGATGCACTAAGCAGAGAATTCTCACAAAATCATGAGTGGGGAAATGGACCCTGGAATTCTACATACGCTATTCAAACTATGGGGATTTCCTACCATAGATCTCTTTGCAACAGCACAGAACACCAAGTGCCCACAATATTGCTCCAGAGCCGGACTGGGACCCCGTTCCCTAGGCAACGCTCTCCTCTTCAAATGGGATGCACCATTAATGTATGCATTCCCCCAACCACACTCTTAACCTGGGTCATACACAAGATCAAGAGGGACAAATCCAAAGTCCCCCTAATAGCGCCTACGTGGCCCAGACAGACATGGTTCCCGTACCTGCTAAAGATGGCGGTACGCTCTCCTCAAAATCTTCCTCAATACCTCACCTCCTTGCACAAGATGCGGGACACGTCCACCATCCCAACCTCTCAATACTTCACCTCAAGGCCTGGCTACTCCATGGCTGAGAGGAATTGAAACAACCTGTTTGGAGGAAGTAAAAGACATATTACTGAATTGCTGTAGAACAAATACAAGAAAGACATATATATCCATAAGTGGAAATGGTTCAACATTTAGTGCCAAGACAAACAGATCTTACCAACATCCTCCCCCTTACCAAGAGTACTGGATTACATATTAGAACTAAAAACACTGGGCTCTTCATAAGCTCTGACAAGGTACCCTTGGCGGCAATCACAGCTTTCCATGATAAGGTGGACGGGGTCAACTAAACTAAACATTTCCTCAAGGGCATTGAGAACACCTACTCCGAAATAAGGAACTTACCTCCTACATGGGACCTCATCTTACACAGACTTAGGGGAAAACCATTTGAGCTGCTTGCCACCTGCTCACTACTCCACCTATCTTGAAGGTGGCTTTCCTCATCGCCATGACGTCTTCCAGATGGGTGGGGGAACTAGGTGCCCTAATGGCACATCCCCCATACATAACTTTCTTTAAAGGCAGTTTTACCTTAAGGCCACACCCCAAATTCCTACCAAAGGTTGCATCCCCCTTTCATTTGGACCAACCCGTTTACTTGCTTGTGTTTTTTTCCAAAACTATATGCAGACGAAAAAGAGGAATCACTCCACACACTGGATGTTCGAAGAGCATTAGCTTTCTACATTGAAAGAACAAAAACATTTAGAAAATCACCAAGACTAGTTGTCTCTGTAACAGAATGTTCAATAGGGGAAACCATCTCAAAGCAGAGACTATCGAAGTGGATATCAGGGTGCATCCACTGTTATCAAAAGCTTCATTTACAAGCCCCAACGGGAATCCGCACACACTCTACCAGAGAACTTTCAGCATCCATAGCTTTTCTCAACAATGATCCCATTAACGACATTTGCAGAGCAGCAGCTTGGGCATCAGCCCACACATTCACGAAGCCCTATGCTACAGAGCAACAGTCATAATCGGACACCGTGGACTCACGGTTTTATCCACCATCAGTAACGCAACTCTGAAGCCCTTTCACTGAGGGGCAGTACTCGACAATCACAAAAGTGGTGCACCCACAGGGCTATTCCTCAAAGGAGAAGAGAGGGTTGTGCAGTAGAGAAGATTGTGCAGTAACTGAGGTTCTTTGAGATGGTTGTCCCTGTGAGCACTCCACTACGCTCCCTCCTCCCCTCTATTTCAGAGTTTCCTGTAGTTTCTCTGCGGTAGAGAAGGAACCGAGGGATGGTTGGTCATGCAGCACTATGTAACCCCCTGGAGCAGTGCGAGACAGCGACGCCGTGTGCACGACCCAACTAGGCACTGCTACCACAAATTATAAGTGCAGGGTGCATAAACACCTAAAGTGGAGCACCCACAGGGACAACCATCTCAAAGAACCTGTTACTGCACAAGGTGAGTAACTCTCACTTTGACTGGACCAAAAAGAGACAGTAGTCCAGCATGAGGTGTGTAATATGTAAAAGATAATCATTCCTAATAGAAATAGAATTTGGTAACAGCATATAATTTTGCAGGGATTGTCTCCCTCAAGAAACAGGATCAGTGTTTTCAGGTCTTGTAATAGATGACCTCATAACCCTGTGGATTTTCTAGCAATTTTTTCCTGGAAATTCAGTGCTGAGGCAAGTGAAAAACAGCAATACCTGGATTCACATCTAATCTAGGGTGTGCTATGTAAGACTCTGCAGTAGAGTCCCGACTTGCTACACCATGCATATATAAGTCCTGGGCCACTCTTGCCTTATATTTATGTCAAGCCGTGGGGCAATTTTGTGATGTGGATTTGGAACTAATAAGGATTGTAATATAGCCCTCCAGAGAGGCTTAGTGGACTTAGACACTAAATAACCTAGTCTCTGGTCTCGTATTGCTAGTAACTTCACTTACAACAGAACATCTTATTTTATATGTACTGATAATCTTGCTTCTATATGAGATGTTCTTTGAGTAACTTATATGATTACTTGTAAAGTGCTGAAACAGATGGAGTGCAGGTAACGTTTAGACTTTCTGTATGTGATCAGCAGGAGAAAACTCTTCAAGAAATTTGAAACCCACAAAATTATTTTCAGTTAAAGGATGACTGCAAAGCTAAGTGTTCTTTCCAAATACAATAGAGAATAATTTACAAAAAACCATCAGAAGTAACTATAAATATATGCATTTTAAGGCAGCTGTCACTGTAAGATCAAGGTGCCATTTCGTACATTCAGAAGTAAATCACAGCCCTTGATAAAGAGGGACAAGAACCAGAAAAGGAAAACATCAATGCATTTGCTTCCCAGTACACATCTCTCTGGTCATTCTGCAACTTATGAGAGAGTCTGCAAACAGAAAGTGAGGTAGCCATTTACCATAAAGATGGCAAGATTTGGGGTCAGCCTGGTCACTGGTGATGGTAAACTCCATTTAGATTACTCTGCCTTGTAATCTAATAGTTAGTAATGCGGTTTTTTTAATTGACTACTTTTTGAAGAATCCAAGACCTTATGGCCCCCAAACCGACATCTAGCTCTACATGGGCTTCTAGGTCTACCCACCTGGATCCAGTTAGAGGGTTGAGGACCCAAGTTACAATATTTTCAAGTCTATCTCTGTATCCCCCATTATTAAAGTATTGATTTGAATTCTTATGCATTTCTGTTCATTAGTCTATACAATTTTCAAAATCTCTTCAGAATTGTGCTCTCACTGACATTCTATGCTGTCCTCTTAATTCATTGTTTCGGGTAATGTTCTCAGTCACTTTATTAGGTGAAACAACTTTATATAAATATAAACAACCATTTTATTTTGATTGGAAAACAAACTATAGTGGGCACTATTTAAAAATTGGACACTCCTCATTTCCAGCTTATTTAAACTGGAAAATTACATTGTTAGAAACACATTAACTGGCAGTGTTAAATGTGCAGTGTAGGCAAAGACTGTCACGTTTTTGTTCTGTTTGTACAACGCCAGTTTGTATTGGTTCATGACTGTGACTCTTAGGTGCTACAATAATACGAATAATAATAAAGTTGAACACCATATCAGCTGGTCATGGTAACAACTCCTTATTAACTGACCAGCTCTTACTTACCTCAGGGCAGGTCTACACTACCACTTACATCAACTTAACTTCGATCTCTCGGGTGTGTGAAGCCAACCTGGGTGACGCAACTTACAGTGACCTAAGTGCTGTTTACAGGTGGAGTAATTATGCTTTCAGCCTTCAGCCTAGGGCGTCTTCACCAGATGCAGCACAGCTGCATCTAGTGCTTCTAGTGTAGCGCTTCTAGCCCTAAGTGCAAAAGAAGAACAAAGGCCGCTGCATCTATTAACCCCAACCCAACAGTAACCACAATCAGCTGACACATTAAACATGCCAGTCTTTGTCTACACTGAGTGCTCAGTCATGTTTAACATTAAAACATGTTCTACCATGGTGTAATTTTCTAGTTAGGATCAGGATTTAGCCGCAAACTTCCTCTGGTACTTGATCTATTAACCATTCTTAATATAGGGGATACCAGAGATAGGCCAAATGCAGGTGTGCAGTACAAGCTTTTTTAAATGAACACCCACATTATACGTTCACAACATTGCTTCAAAAAGTACTCTTTAAAAAAGTATGTTCCTTTCTTTTAAGGAAAGGCCGAGAAGTGCAGTGGAGCAGTTATGTCTGGCAGAAAACACTCGGCCTCGAATGACTGTGGAGGAGCAGATGGAAAGAATAAAGAGACACCAACAAGCTTGTCTGAGAGAGAAGAAAAAGGGGCTAAATATTATTGGTGTTTCAGATCAGTCTCCTTCACAGAGCTCATCCTTTGTTAGGGATAATCCATTTAAGCTGGCTCAGGTATGCCAAAAGTTCCTTGGTATACACAGTAATATGTTAGAATAGAAAAATATATATCTATATTGGGGGAGAGGGGGGAAGTTGCAACATCAAATGCTGCTACCGCTGTGGTGGCGGCATGGGCCTTGCACTCCATTTATAGCAGGCTGCCAGAATTGTCCTTAGGAACGCAAGCGGGAGAAAGGGAAAGAAATAGACTTTTTTTAACACTTTATAACGCAGCTAAACCTAAATGGAATTTCCTGGGATAAAGAAAAGGCCTGAAGTTTCCTCTAGCCTGAAGTTACCAAATTTCAATGGCCTGCTACAAACAATGGAGGTGTTAGCGCTGCTCAAAAAAGGTTGCTACCAGCTCTCCCTACTTTATGCAGTTATAAAATGTATGACTAGCTGCTGTAAGCAACAAATTGTTCCTGACTTATTACAGTTGGATGTTTTAATTACACAAAAGTCAGAATATTTAGAGTTGAGGATTAAAAAGCAATTTTAACTCTTACCTTTTGCCTTAAAATAACCTGCCACATAGATGAGGAAATGGGAGGTGAACTTTTGAGGTAAAGTTTTTTTTAGTAACTTTTAGCAGTGTTTGAGAGGTCATAATGGAAGTCTCAGCATAACAATAGGAAAAGTGTATGCAGTATACCACTGGATTTTTATTGCAAGTATCTCCGTATATCACATTTGTTCTACAGAATCGAAGAAAGGACGATATGGTATCTAGTAACATTAAGGAATTAGAGAGTGCCATAAGAGAGAATGATTTGGAACAAAATCATGAAACTCCTGCAGAAGAAATAACACAACTAAATGCTGGATCAGAAGAGCATAATGCAGATTTTACTAAAGAGGTAATAAGTTACATTTAGAGTGTTCAATCCTACCTCAAAAGTTACTTCTTCCGCAAATACTGAGCACATCTGTAACTAACATCACCTGCCTGGTTCAGAAACTCTTCTAGATGGAATTTAACTGAGGTCTTCCAGTGCATTTTGTGACTGAGGTTTCCTCCTGAGACCAGGGACCTTTTTCTACCTTTGATTTGTATAGCACCCAGTATATCAAATTGTTTAACAAATAAATAAGAGGAGCGACAATAATTTACACAGCATGGAGTTGCGCAATAATTGATTTGTGCTGACCATCAAAATGGTACTTCTCTCAGGTCAGGTCTACACTGGGGGGCAGCGGGGAGAATCGATCAAAGATACGCAACTTCAGCTACGAGAATAGTGTAGCTGAAGTCGACGTATCTTAGATCGAACTAAGTTTACTTACTTCGGGTCCACGCGGCGCAGGATCGCTCCCCCGTCGACTCTGCTTACTCTTCGTGCCGAGCTGGAGTTCCGGAGTCGACGGGGAGCGCTTCTGGGATCGATTTATCGTGTCTACATGAGATGCGATAAATCGATCCCCAGAAGATTGATCACTACCCGCCGAATTGGGCAGGTTGTGTAGACAAGCCCTCAGATTTATCTCGCATCCCACCCAGTTTTACCCTGTTTTAAAATATCCTAATTGCTATTCAAAAGCGCAATGATTTACAGGTGGAGGGAGCTAAAGGCTGTCATATTCTTTTTGCCCATATTCTTTCATTAATCCCCTTTTCTTTTTGCTGCTGCCTCTCATTTCCTCTCCTTTTACCTTTACCGTTTTCTTTATCAAGTTTCCACAGAGTAACAATATAAAATCAAGTTATTAAAACTGACTGATTATCTTTTTCTTAACACCTTTAACTTGAAGCCTTCTTGAGCCTTCTGAAAGAGTGCTACTTCACACACAGATAATGACTATATTCTATCAAAACTTCTAAAGCATTCACACTGAGTAATGTGTCCAAGCAGTTGTATTAATGTATGTGTTGTATTAATTTTGGATGGTGGTGGAGGTATGAAAACAATACAGAAACTGCAATCCAGATTCTAGATAGTTCCCTGATAGTTCTAGGTCACTCGCAGAATTCATTGGGCCAAATTCTGCACATTTCTTCCTGTATTGCTCTCCACGTAATGGTATTGATGTAAATTACGTAAACGTAATTCTTTAGTTATACCAATATAACTGAGGACAAAATTTGGCTCTGTTGACAAAGCTTACTTCCTGAAAATCAATTCTCTGCTCACCATTCAGTATGTGCTCACAGTGTGTACCTACAGATTTTTCTTAAAACTTTTCAACTTTTCTTTTTAAAGTTGACAAAAAGTGATGACGTACTGTTACCAGACACGTGTGTTATAGCTGATCCAAAAGAAGGGAATGCTGAAGGAGGAGTAGAAAAACAAAAGAAATTGGGAAAAACACACCATGTTGATATCAGGTAAAAATAAGATAATTGTGCATTGAACTAGTCCAACAGTTAATTACAGTTTAATAATGAATATTTTAGTTTTTTTACTTCTGGAAGCTTGATTCACTGCCCTATGCAACTTCAAACGGGAATTGTGGGTAGTATGGGGCAACATGTAAACAAATATGTTAAAGATTTATTTTCTCTATAAAAGTATAAAGAATATGAATGGTTAGGTGTTATGAAAAATGGAAACATTGTTTTAAGCATGGACATGTTGTTCATTACAAGATGGTTTTTGTGTTAAGATTTGATTGCATAATATAATCATAGAAAGAAATAGCACATATTTGACCCAGTCCTGCATTCATTGTCAGAGGCAGATATAGGATCAGGCCATGAACTGTTTACAGCTGGGCTTTAAACTTTGTGATTCATGGAAATAAATTCTTCAGGTCTGAATAATATTATCAAAGTTATTCTGCTCATTAGTTTCAGTCTTAGATTCTCTCTTTGTAGATATTGAGAGAACTAAAATACTCAAGATTTTTCTCCCTATCCCTTTTCTCCTACTTCCAGACAAATTCAGTGTCCATTCTACTTAGCCCAGGGCTACACTGGGGGGGGGGGCGGGGGGGGTGTCGATCTACGATACGCAGCTTCAGCTACGCGAATAGCGTAGCTGAAGTCGGCGCATCGTATTCGACTTACCTGGCCGTGAGGACGGCGGCGAGTCGATCGCTGCCGCTCCCACGTCGACTCCGCTTCCGCCTTTCGATGAGGTGGATTTCTGGAGCCGACAGGGAGCGCGATCGGGGATCGATTAATCGCGTCTAAATGAGATGCGAAAAATCAATCGCCGATAGATCGATCACTACCCGCCCATCCGGCGGGTAGTGAAGACATACCCTTAGGGTCTCCAACACAGACTTCACTTCTGAGAAGTAGAACACAGCACAACTATGGAAGGAAATATAAAAATGTAACATACTCTGAATGTTTCTTCCTATTCATAGCAAACTCGTTATACTTATAGTTATGATTCATTTCCAGCTACCTATTGAAATCAGAAATTCACTGAGTTCACCCACTATGCATTAGTAATGAGGAGGGAACTTGGTCAACACTGGCTCTTAGATCAAACTTGGGGTAAAAGAAATAACAAGTAATTGTGAAATAGCTTGGGGTCAGGTATCCTCCCTAGACTAATTTCTGGGTTCGGTTTTATTTTTGTTTTTTCCTTTTTCTGTCTTGCTATTTTTACTCAGAACTAATATGTGGGAAGTTTCAAATACATTTGTGAGCACATGTTCATCATGGACAAACACAATTAGTGGTTTGCTTTGGGATGCAAGTTCTAATCAATAATGTTATCTCAGGATGAAGCCTTAATAGCTTTCCTTGCCTCATCAAAGCTTTCCATAAGATTCCTGTTAAAAGCCTCACCAGGCTCCAAGGGCAAGTTTTTTTATTGGAGTCCATTGCACTGTGTATGGAAGCCATCAGCTCAGGAGCAGTCTGAACTTGTTTGACCCCTTAAGGTAGTTCTCAACCTTTCCAGACTACTGTACCCCTTTCAGGAGTCTGATTTGTCTTGCATACCCCAAGTTTCACCTCACTTAAAAACTGCTTGCTTACAAAATCAGACATAAAAATACAGAAGTGTCACAGCACACCATTACTGAAAAATTGCTTAGTTTCTCATTTTTACCTTATGTTAAGCGAATCCAATTTCCATGTAAGAATTAATGTGAATAGGGAGGGTTTTATATATATATATATATATATATATATATATATATATATATATATATATATATATATATATATATATATATATATATATATATATATATATATATATATATATATATATAAAAAATATGTGTTAGTGTAACACTAACACACACAGTATAAGTTTTAAACAAACAATTTAATACTGTACACAGCAATGATGATGTGATGCTTGGTTGAGGTGGTGAAGTTAGAGGGTGGGATATTTCCCAGGGAATGCCTTACTGCTAAATGATGAACTAGCATTCGGCTGAGCCCTCAAGGGTTAACACACTGTTGTTAATGTAGCCTCACACTCTACAAGGCAGCATGAATGGAGGGAGGGGAGATGGCATGGCTGACAGAGAGACACACACCCTGTTGGGGGGGCGGGAGGGGAGAGAGAGACATGCATTGCCCCTTAAGTATGCTGATACCATACTCTCTAAGTACATTGCCTTTAAAAAGATCAGGAAGTTGAGACAGCAGCTGCAGCCAGCTCTCTCTGTCCTGAGCCCTGTTGTGTCTCCCCCGTGCTCTATATGGAGAAGGGTAAGCAGGGGGCAGGAGTAGAGGGGAGGGGGACACCCTGACATTAGTCTCCCTCTTCTCCCCTCCCCTGCACAGCAAGCAGGAGGCTCCCAGGAGCAGCTCCAAGGAAGAGGGCAAGAGCAGCACATGGCAGTGAGGGGAGCGACAGCTGAATTGCTGGCAATTAGTAGCCTGCTGGGCGGCTGCTGCACAGGGAACTTAGGGGAGCGGTGAGCTGATAGAGAGCTGCCATTCCACCCTGGTTCCAAGCCCCCACCAGCTAGCTCCAACGGGCTGCTCTTCCTGCAAGCAGTGGACAAAGCAGGCGGCTGCCAAACAACATAATCAGGGAGCATTGCACAACTTCAAACGAGCATGTTCCCTAATTGATCAGCAACATAATGAAACAACGTTAACTGGGACTTTAAGTGAGGAGTTACTGTACTTTAAGGAGGCTTTTCAGTGTATAGTATATAGAGCAGTATAAAACAAGTCATTGTATGAAATTTTAGTATGTACTGACTTGGCTAGTGCTTTTTATGTAGCCTGTTGTAAAACTAGGCAAATATCTAGATGAGCTGATGTACCCCCTGGAAGACCTCTGCGTACCCCCAAGGGTATGCATACCTGTGGTTGAGAACCACTGCCTTAGGGTACTTCATCACCTTGGAAAGTTTCCATTAACACCAGGATTTCAGAGTTAGAGTAGTACTGGAGCTTTGCTGTGCTTCTTCAGTAGTTCTTCCCTGACTGGAAGCTAGACACATGGGTCTTACTGTCAGTGTAGAGTGAGGCCCTCTCACATGGTCATAATATTCTCATGACACACTGTATCTTACCTGCGGCCTTGAATTTGGTATCTATTTCAGTGTATAAGTATGAAAAAGAAAAAATACGGTCTAGTTCCCAGTTTAAAGTTCTTTTTACTCTAGAATGAATTTTATAAGATTGAAACAAAACTGTAACTTTTTCTTTGATTCAGGGTTTCAACACTCTACTATAGGTTCCAGAAATATGTATTTGATGTAAACAACACAATCTTGTAAATTGGAGGGTTTTGTGTTAAGAGAAGAACATTAAATGCTGGAACTCCAGTTGCACATAAATACTGGTTAACACCTGAAATTAAATTAAACGAACTCTAAAAATAGCAACTTTTTTTTAACTAGTCTGCAGAACATGGCCCCAATTGCAAACCACAAACATGAAACCAGTCCAAAAGAGAGTGAAGCAGCCAGTGTTCAAGAGCAAGAAGGGATTATTTCTTCTTTTGAGTTAGCAGTACAATCTTCAAGAGAAAATCAAACAGCAGGTATGGAAAAGAGACTGTCAGTTACACAGAAGTGTAAATTGGGATTAAATATTACATATGTACTACATTCTGATTGTTTTCTGATGCTCTACAATTCTTGTGTAGTGAAAAGAAATCTAAACTAATCTGGGTCTCGCATGCATATTTTTTTCACCTGGTGGGGAGGGATGGACAGAGACCTGGCCAATTTCCCAGTGAGAAACAGTTTTCAGAGGTTTAAATGCAGATCTTTTAGAGGCAACTAGTTCGAGCATGAGAGGAGGTTCCCAGAAGTTTCTCTTAGCTGGAGCAAATAATTCCCTGTTGCCCTCCAGAATCTCCCCATCCTGCCCCCCAAATCCTCTACACATATTCAGTGCGGTCTACCTCCTTGCTACTGGTTCCAGTCAGCTCCATGACTTTCTCCTGTTGGTCATTTCACCAAAGGCATCTATTCTAAACACACACTTTCCTGCTGTTGATCCCCTTTCCTGATCCTTGCAGGTATGAACTCCTTGACTGGAGCATAGATACTATAGTGTTCATATTAACACTAGATTAGTTTCCAATTTAGGCATTAGATTATGAACTAGCAAAATAACAGAGAGATTGGTGTGTGTGTCTCCAGAGTTCAGAGGGATTCCAGAAGTGGAAAAGACAGGGTGGTTGTGAGTACCTTAATGGTGCATTTTGTAAGAAAATCACAGTGCTGGGGGAAGGCCAAGTTACTTATGAAATGGGCAGATGGAATGATCAATACTTGAGGTGATCAATAGTTTGGTGCCAAGGAGGAATAAGGAAGTGCAGATGTGATGTAAGGATAAATAAACAAGGCAAATGGCACAATCCTATCCATGACTGCTTAGTTCAGGCCAGGACTAGGAAAGATCTTTTTTGGTGACATCCTAGGAAATGTTGATTTAAAAAGTTTCTTCTGATTATTTTAACCTTTACTTGCATAAAACTTACCTTGCTCACAAATTTCATGCTGCTTGAAATATTTTCAATTTGTCTAACTTTTGCCTTCTGTGATATTTATTTTTTAATTTCTCTTGTCAGGAAAAAGTCTGCCCTCTTCACCAGAGTCCCCACCATCACCAGCTCCATCAACACAACCACAGCTCACAGAAGGATCACATTTCATGTGTGTATAGTCTGAGAAGTACGTCTGCTTTTCACAGTTATGCTGTTTTTCTGAGTATACCGTAGTTTTCTTTGAGAAACGTGCATAGACCATTTTATTAAGTAGGGTGACAGTAGCTGAGATGTATATATCAATCAAACAAGCAAACAAAACAGGAATGTATTGATTCTTTGAGTAAGTGCAGCTGCGTATTCAACTGGGGTGGGTTCACAGCTAGCGCACTGGAGCTGGAGAATTTTGCAGAGCAGTACTATTAGAGGGTCACCACTTGCAGCGTGTGGCCATAGTCCCTCATCTGGCTATATGAGGTAGCACTCCCCTAACCTCTGTCTGTTCCTTCTTACCACCCATGGCTGGAGTCAGAGCTCTGTGTGGTTCCTAACCTCACAACCTCTCTTTCTTAGATGCCCCGGCGTCTTTTCCCTTTCCACTTTTGTCTCAGAAGACTATGTTCCTGATAGCAATAGCATCCACAAGGAGAGTCTGTTGCAGTCTCTGATGGCAGAGCCTCCTTACATACAATTCTATAAAGACAAACAGACTTTATGACCACACCCAAAATTTTTATCTGAAGTGGTTTCTCAGCTTCATTTGAACCAGGCGGTATATTTACTTGTGTTCTTTCCTAAGTTGCATTCATTTCTGTAAGAGCAGCGTTTCCACACATCAGATGTCAGGCGATGTCTAGCTTTCTATCTGGACCGGACTAAACTGTTTTGTGCTTCGCTGTGCCTGTTTGTGTCATAAACAGGTCATATGCTGGGTCGTGGTCTCGTCACAGTCTCTAAATGGATAACCTCCTTTATCGTGACTTCATATGAAATCGCTTCAGCTACACCTCTTTCAGCGGATGCGAGCTAGTTCTATGAGAGTGCAAACAACATCAGTAGCATTCTTCAGTGCATTTCAGTATTGGACATTTTAAGGGATGCTACATGGTCGTCGTGTGTGTGTGTGTTTGCAAACCCATCCAGTCATTACTGCATCTTCCAGGGTGGATGCATGTTTCAATAGGGTGGTCCTGGGGTTCTTGTTTAGGTAGACTCTGAGCCCCGCCTCCTGGGGGTACTGCTTTTGAGCCACCGAAGTGGAATACATGGCTGCATCTACTTGAGGAAGAAGAAACCGTTTCTTACTCTAACTGTGGTTCTCCGAGAGGTGATTCAGATGTGTATTCCACGACCCACCTCCATTCCCTCTGCATCGTGGTTTCTCTGGGCGCTCGGTGTGAAGGAACTGAGGGAGTTCGGGACTCCGCTGCCTTATATAGCCAGGGGAGGGGCTGCGGCCACGAGGCATAAGCATTCCCCCTCTATAGGTACTTCTAGGTAAAATTCTCTGGTTCCCGTGCACTGGGAACGCGGACACCCCTACATCACATTTCAAAGAACCACAGTTAAAGTAAGTAACCGTTCCTTACATGCATATAATCCATACAGTATTCAGATAAGGTAATAGTAGTTAGAAATGGAAAGGACCAATTAGCTCATCAAGCGTATTCTTCTGTAATGGTAGAATAACAGTCCCTTGATATTAGATATTAAATTATAATGAAACGTGATTATGCAGTCAATCTGTATTTGGGTGTTTTAGCAGCCAAAGGCTCCTCCAGTCAGGATCATAGCCCAGTTGAACTATGAATTATATATACAGTACGTTCCAAAGGGTTTATAATCTAATTTAAGACAATTAAGTGTGACATGATAAATAGCAGGAGGGAAAAGGATGGGAGGAAGAGGATAGCAATAATAAAAACACGCAGTTAGGCTCACTGTGTGTAGAGAAATTGATGGTTCTTATTTTATTTTTTTTATACCAAAGATCCCCACTTGGCCCCTCCACCTATCCATAACTGGTAATTTCTTGTAGGAATCAAGGTAGAAATCATTAGCTTGGTTGGAGGAAATACTTTTTTTCTATAGCATGATATGATGGTCTGTTATGATATACAGGCGAGTCTCATCTTACACGCATTTAACATTTTGTGCGGTCGGCAAAAACAAAAACTAAAACCAAAAAAAGAGTAAAATAACAATTTAAATACTTTACCTGTAGTGCGGGCGATACCGCCTGCCATTACACTCAATGTAATTTTGACTATACGCGATTTTCGCTTTACGCGCTGACTGCGGAACATAACCCCAGTGTAAGATGAGACTCGCCTGTGTGTGTGTATATATATGGATAGGTATCACATTATGATATACAGACAATGGAATAATGATCAAAATGATCATTTAAAAAAAAATTGTTGGGCAAAAGTCAACATGGTTTCTGTAAAGGGAAATCATGTCTTACTAATCTATTAGAGTTCTTTGAAGGGGTCGACAAACATGTGGACAAGGGTGATCCAGTAGACATAGTGTACTTAGATTTCCAGAAAGCCTTTGACAAAGTCCCTCACCAAAGGCTCTTGCGTAAATTAAGTTGCCATGGGATAAGAGGGAAGATCCTTTCATGGATTGAGAACTGGTTAAAAAACAGGGAACAAAGGGTAGGAATAAATGGTAAATTTTCACAATGGAGAGGGGTAACTAGTGGTGTTCCCCAAGGGTCAGTCCTAGGACCAATCCTATTCAACTTATTCATAAATGATTTGGAAGAAGGGGTAAACAGTGAGGTGACAAAGTTTGCAGATGATACTAATCTGCTCAAGATAGTTAAGACCAAAGCAGACTGTGAAGAACTACAAAAAGATCTCTCAAAACTAAATGATTGGGCACCAAAATGGCAAATGAAATTTAATGTTGATAAATGTAAAGTAATGCACATTGGAAAAAATAACCCCAACTATACATACAATATGATGGGGGCTAATTTAGCTACAACTAATCAGGAAAAAGATCTTGGAGTCATCGTGGATAGTTCTCTAAAGATGTCCATGCAGTGTGCAGCAGCAGTCAAAAAAGCAAACAGGATGTTAGGCATCATTAAAAAAAGGGATAGAGAATAAGACAGAAAATATCTTACTGCCCTTATACAAATCCATAGTGCACCCACATCTTGAATACTGCGTACAATTGTGGTCTCCTCATCTCAAAAAGGATATCCTGGCATTAGAAAAGGTTCTGAGAAGGGCAACTAAAATTATTAGGGGTCTGGAACGGATCCCATATGAGGCGAGATTAAAGAGGCTAGGACTTTTTAGCTTGGAAAAGAGGACACTAAGGGGGATATGATAGAGGTATATAAAATCATGAGTGGTGTGGAGGAAGTGAATAAGGAAAAGTTATATACTTGTTCCCATAATATAAGAACTAGGGGCCACCCAATGAAATTAGTGGGCAGCAGGTTTAAAACAAATAAAAGGAAGTTCTTCTTCACACAGCGCACAGTCAACGTGTGGAACTCCTTGCCTGAGGAGGCTGTGAAGGCTAGAGGGTTTAAAAGAGAACTGGATAAATTCATGGAGATGAAGTCCATTAATGACTATTAACCAGGATGGGTAAGGAATGGTGTCCTTAGCCTCTGTTTGTCAGAGGGGGGTGATGGATGGCAGGAAAGAGATCACTTGATCATAGCCTGTTAGGTCCGCTCACTCCGGGTCACCTGGCATTGGCCACTGTCAGTGGACAGGATACTGGGCTCGACGGACCTTTGGTCTGACCCAGTACGGCCTTTCTTATGTTCTTATGTTCAAGTTTGTAACCACCTAGGAGACAATAAGGTGATAAGTAACAGTCAACATGGTTTGGAAAGAACAAATCATGTCAAACCAACCTAATATCCTTCTTTCACAGGGTAACCAGCCTTGTGGATAGGGGGCAGCAGTAGATGTGATATATCTCAACCTCAGTAAGGTTTTTATATGGTCTCACATGACCGTCTCATAAGCAAACTAGGGAAATATAGCCTAATATGAACCTACTATAAGGAAGGTGCACAACTGGTTGGAAAATCATATTCCAGAGAGTAAACAGTGGTTCTCTGTCAATCTGAAAAGGCATATTGAATGATGTATCACCGGGATCTGTCCTGGGTCCTGTACTGTTCGATATCTTCATAAATTATTTAGATAATGACAGAGAGAATACAGGTATAAAGTTCGCAGGTGATACCAAGCTGGGAGGGGTTGCAAGCTCTTAAATTAGAATTCAAAATGATCTTGACTAACTGAAGAAGTGGCCTGAAATAAATAGGATGAAATTCAATGAGAACTAATGCAATACACTACTAATGTAGTACACTAAGGAAGAAATAATCAATTGCAGAAATACAAAAAGGAAAATGATTTATAGTGGAACAAAATGATTAAAGGTCTAGAAAACTTGGCCTACAAGAAAAGATTGAAAAAATTGGGTTTGTTTAGTTTGGAGAAGAGGAGACTGAAGCGGGGCATAAGTCTTCAAGTACATAAATGATTGCTATAAAGAGGAGTATGCTAAGTTCTCCTTATCCACGGAGGACAGGACAAGGAGCAATGGACTTTAAATTGCAGCAAGGGAGATTTAGGTGAGACGTTAAGAAAAACTTCCTAGATTTTAGGGTAGTTAAGCACCGAAAGAAATTACCTAGGGAGATTGTGGAATCTCTATCATTGGCGGTTTTAAGAACAAGTTAGACAAACATCTGTCAGGGATGGTCTAGATAATATAGTCCTGCCTCAGTGCAAGGGATTGGGCTAGATGACCTATCTAGGTCCCTTCCAGTCTTACATTTCTATGGTTCTGAGAGCTCCTGTTTGTTGAATGTGAGTGGAAGTAGAAGTAAGCAGGTTTGTTTATACAGGTGTTTAAAGAAACCAAGGCATACAGGCCGGATGTTTTAACATTTTTTCCAGCACTTTAATTAGTTAAAACTTCTATGTTGTCAGGGAGTACCTTTGAAAATAAGCCCTCAAGAAAAGGCTATCAAAAGAGTATGCCTTGTTTCATTGGTCCTATAAGCTATATAACTGTAAGGCCATATAACTAGGAAAGGAGAACTTTCTCAGTGTTTTAAAGATGTTTCCTTAGTGAGGTTTGAAAATGCATAACCTAGTTCATATAGGGCACCTGTGTTTTGTTTTAACAAAGTCATAATTATTGTATGTAATGTGATACTTTCTTGTGTTGGTAATAGGCAGAAAGAGGTAT
This sequence comes from Macrochelys suwanniensis, assembly GCA_033296515.1. Classification (NCBI taxonomy): domain Eukaryota; kingdom Metazoa; phylum Chordata; order Testudines; family Chelydridae; genus Macrochelys; species Macrochelys suwanniensis. Next base: position 231,381,252 of record CM065775.1, on the reverse strand, counting down.
TACCTCTTTGTTAAAGTGAAATGGTTTTAATCTCTTCTTTCCTGTCCATACAAAAACATCACATGCAGCCTTTGTTGCTATTGATTTTCATGAACAGTATAGCAAGTCCTGCTCAGATTCAGGTTTGACTCTGAATATTTGTTTCAAACTTAATATTATAGTACAAATATCTTTAAATGGTAAACCATGATATGCACTTTCAGAATGTATAAATAGAGCTGTTTATGTACAAATCAAACAGCAGATGTACAAATACACACCAACATTGGAGGGGTGTGTGTATATATTCTGGGCCTTTAAGTAGGGCTGTCATTACCCAACCAACCTTTTCTTTTACATAGTTTCAGTTCAGTGGACTGACTGACTGAGCTAGACTCTACTGGTTATAGCTCTTTTAGCTTCCCCCATGAGGATCAGTCTGCATCTGTCCTGAAGGGAACAACCTGGCATTCTTCTTCGAGTGATGTCCCTTTATGTATTCCAAACACAGGTGCATATGTGCTGGAAGTTTTTCAGAAGCAGTGTCTGTTGACCTGCATGGTCACCTTATGTTGCCAAGTGCCCCATATGAGGTCATAAGAGGCCGTACGAAGCGACATGCCCTCAGTTCCCTTTTACTGCATGGTTGGAGTTGGAATCCTCTCTTTGTACTCATACCCTCTATGAGAACAACTGTCCATTGTAAATAGTTAGCTCTGTTTTCTTTCTTTTCATACTTCTGTATATACATTAGTTTAGTTAGTGCATATAGTAGCTCCTTATGGGGCCACTGCCAACCCTGTCAGGGGATTATGCCCTGTGTTCCGGGGTTCAAGAATTGTACCTCGTGCCCTCACTCATTCTCTGTGAGTGACGAGCACACGCGCTGCCTCTCCTGCCTGGGCAAGAAGCACCTTGTCGCTCGCTGCAGTATGTGCAAATCCTTCCCCTCAAGGACCCGCAACACTTGACTTCAGCCCCTCTGCAAGTGCCTCCTCACGAAAGCTCTGCTCTGGCCCCAAGCAGATCCTGTGCCGGTGATGCACCAACCATCACCGGCAGTGAGCATCCTGCCGTTGGCTTCACACCTGGGTCCATCAGCACCGCCGAGATGTGAGACGGTACATAAGGACAGTCACAAGCCCTCTCACAAACACCACAGCAGGTCCCCATCATGGACCACTGTGCCACACCACGTTTCCTCCCCGAGCCGCATTCAGTCGGGTGAGACATCACATGATGACCCTGTAGGGCCACCACCTAAGGTGGGGCAAGGTTAAGCGGAAGCAAGACCTGCCAGGTCCTGCAAGGACCAAGGGTCCCGACCGCCCACAAGTGTGCACTACTCAGCCACCGCAAGACTTTCCGTGCTCCACTCTGCACACCCCACCTCGGAGCGGCAGACAGCGAGATGTGCCCTGCACACCGGGCCAGCTGAATCCACTGATTCCCCCCCATCCCACCTCAAGCTGTTGTACCCGCCCTTGCCGCTTCTTTCAGTCCCCTGTCCACCTTCGCTGGTGGATGAGCCGCTCCTCCTCAGTGACAACCCACCCACACCAGTTGCAGTACTGCCCACACCGATGGCTCGGCCACTTCTGGAGGCTTTTTCGGACTAGGGGGGCTTCTCAGCAGACAACCCATCCTTCTCCCTGGTCTCGCGGCATAGTGTGGACTCCTGGGCTTGCCCACCATTTCTGACCCCCTGCACTCCGGGCCTTCCTTCCAATGGCCCACTTCGCCACCCTCATAGCCCTTGTGAATGCCCTCTGCTGCAGCCCGCACATGAGGGTACGCCGTTGCCTCTGCCTGCTTGCCCACATGGTGGCCTTCACCTATGTCACACCGCACATACATGTCACCCAAGACCATGGCAGGGTTTGCCAGCCCAACCGAAGCCTGCTCCAATTGATGGCCTGGTTTTTGGATGGGGCTCAGGTGTAGACAACGCCTGTTCATCACCTGTCCACCATATTCTCTCACACAGTAGGTGGGAGTCTACAAGGACATGCTACACCACAAAATGGATGCGCTTCACCTCCTGGGCACAGTTCCAATACCTCCCCCTCCACAGTGTCTCCATGCCTGTCATCCAAAACCACCTCCTAGAACTGAAGACCTCAGGTTTCACAGTTAGCTCGGTCCATGTCCACCTTGCGGTGCATAGTCCCGTCCTATCATCCCCCCTCCCCCGCCTCCCATGGACAAACAGATGCTATTTACCCACCATACCACTATCCCACCACTTTTGAGAGGCCTGACAAACTGTTTCCCACCTATCCTTACCCCCACTCTCCTTGGAACTTCAACTTTGTGCTGTCTGTGCTCACCTGACGTCCATTCAAACCGCTGGCTATATGCTCCCTGGCCTGCCTAGCCATGAAGGTCCTCTTCCTGATGGCTATCACCTCTGCTGAGCGGATCAGCAAGCTGGTAACCATGATGGCTGACCCCTTATATACAGTTTTCCATAGAGACAGGGTGGAGGCACAGGGAGACTAAGTTCCTCCCAAAGGTTGACTACAAGTTTCATCTCAACCAGTCCATCCATCTTCCGATCTTCCACCCTAAACCACATGTCACTCCTGCAGACAGTATGCTACACTCCCTGGATGTTTGCAGGGCACTGGCTTTCTACCTGGACAGAACTCGTACATTTTGCGCCTCATCACGCCTCTTCATAGACATAGGTGAAGCACGTCCATTGTGTAACAGTCAAGAGGGCAGGCCCTTTCCTCACAGCTCATATCCAGTTGGGTCTCGAAGTGTATTACAGAATGCTACACACACACTCCAACGCGACATCAGCCAGCAGGATCACTCTTATTTTGGGTGCAGCAAGGCAAGATACACTTTATTAACCTAAGCAATTGCAAAGAGGAGAGAGTGCACTAGGACACAGGGTTTCCCCCTCCTAGGCAGGTCTCTCAAAAGATAAACAAGGCAAGCATTTATACTTTTTGTTACATATAGTAATGATCAACAACTGCAATTTGTTTATACATATTCTTTCTTGTTATCTTGTTTTCCTCATTAATTTTGTTATGGTCTACATTCTATTCTTATCTAATACAAGGTTACAGTAACCTCTCTCATAGTTATTTTCCCCTCGCCTCACAGAGTCCCCGCTTCTACAAATCTCGCGTTATCACAGCTAGAGTTAGCCTGACTCTTGCTCATATAGAGGCCTGCATCCAAATTCCCTTTACCGACTTCCACACACCTCCGCCTCCTTGGCATGAGATCTGCCAAGCAGCAACATGGCGCGTTCACACCTAAACAGTGCACTATGCCATCGACCAGTGGGAAGATGCCACTGTAGGTCATGCCACTGCAGCAGGCCTTGCCCATTGCGTTCTCGCTCCCCCACCTCTGAGTTGATCACTACTCCGTACTCACCTGTGTTTGGAATACATCTAAGGAACGTCACTTAAAGAGACGGTTACTACCCCTATCTGGAGGTTCTTCGAGATGTGTGGTCCCTATTTGTATTCAATTCCCATCCACCTTCCTCTCTGCTGCAGACTCACTATACTGCGGTAAGAGGGAGATTGAGTGTGTGTCGCCCCGCATGGTCTCCTATAATGTCACACGGAGCATGTGGCAACATAAGGTGGCCACGTGGGCCAATGCACACTGCTGCTGAAAAACTTGGGGCACATGGTGTGCTGCGCACCTGTGTTTGGGATACATATAGAGACCATACATCTTGAAGAACCTCCAGTTACAGGTAAGGAACCTTCTCTTCTCCTGAGCAGACACTACCAATTGTGTCAAATTGCAGTTGGCTTTGTTATGTGTATCAGTGATGAGCTCTTCAAAGCCATTTTCTCTAAGTATTTATGCCACAATATGAATTCAGGTCTGCAGATGTGAAAGGCTGGTAATCTCTTTTGCCACCTAAAACACTAACTCCAACATCCTAAACAGTTATGTGTATGTGAAGGTGGCGATGTGTCCATAATATTGCCACTTTAGCTATGATGCTTCCACAAGTAACACTGAACTGCTGATGACAAAATAATATAATCCTAGGATGGTACTTCTAAAATGGACTCTGTCTCTAGTTCCCTAGTTTTAGCCAAGGATATTAGAGCCTAAAAATAGTTTCCATCTGTTCAGTATCTGAATTTATTTGGAGGCATTAGTCCATTTCCTAGTGTATACCTCAAATCTGCACTTGACACACTGGTTAGCAGTCTCATCAGAGCCCCAATATTGAATGGTCATTGTATAGCTGGTTTCATATCTGGGTTAATACTAGGCCTGGAAAACAAGAATTCGATGTCACAAAAAATATTTTGACATTTGGTTTTGTTCTGCGTTGCGATGAAACCTAGACCTTCTGAAAGGTTTTTGCAAAAAATTAGAGGGAGACTCTCATAAAGGCTCAAGTCCCTGCCATGTATTATTTGGAGTAGAGATTTGAACCTAGGTCTTGTTCATACCAGAAGAGTGCACTAGCCACTCTGCTATTTGACTGTTCTGGGGTGGGCCTTTTCTTCCCTCACCTCCATTGAAAACAATAGGTTTCCACAAAAAGTTTGTTTGGTAAATCAGCGTTTTCCAACTAAAAAATGTTTTGTCAGAAAACTCCTGACCCGTTTTAGTTGAAACACAATGAAGCACAGTGTGTGGGAGCCTGCACTGCTGCTGCCCACAATATACTTCTGAGTAAAGGTCTTTCACCAGGGCTGTCAGTCAAACACCTTTCTTAAGCACTACCCAACACATTTTAAATGTTTGTTGAATGTGAAGAGCATTGCTGTTACCCGTGACTAATTTAAGAGCTGTAATTTCCCAAATGAAACAGCAAACGTACCAGGCTGCGAACAAGTTTCCTGTCCTGTAGGAAGAGTTTAATTTTTTAAAGCAGGAACTCGTTTACTCAGGGGGATGCAAACTGTAGGGCAAGAAATCCTCTGGAATAGAGAGAATTTATAAGTTGGGGGGTGCATTTCCATTCATAGGCCAATTTTTAAGGCAGGGTCTGGGAAATGCATGATGGGTTTCAGTGAGGCAGTGGAATTTGGAAAAGGAAAATGGTGGTATGTGGTATAATAGGGCTAAGGAGAGAGCTTATTCACACGTGACTTTTTCTATATCCTGTCTTCTGGCATCACCAAGACAAATTTTGTATCTCTGTCACAAATATATTGTTACATTTTAAGCATGCTGATACATGCTTAAATACAGTTTAATAGAGTGATGATGACATTTATTTAGAATCTTTCATCCCAAACACTGCATTACATCATAGCAAGTGAAGAGTACTGTGTCCTGTTTCTAACCTTGCCAGTCCTTTGGTACAGCATTTAGGAGCTTCGCTACTAATTTTACATGGAAAGCACTTAGTTACTGTATTGATGGTGGCGGTATAAAACCCTAAAATGGTTCTTTGTACAAAAAACCCCCCGTTTGTTTCAATTTATTTGTGAATTGCTGTCAAAATAGCTTTAATGCCTAAAAAAATAGGTTGTGGAAACTAATTTTTTCTTAGGTTCTTTTTAATATAATTTAATTTACTTTGTGGGTAGCCACAGCAAGGTCAGAAACTCCCCACCATGCCTAATCCTAATAGGTACTTTATACAGTGTTTTGGTAAAATACAATAACTTGATCCATGTCTGTCTTTCAGCTCTAACAGATTCTGTTGAAACCATTCATGGCCGAGGAGTATGGACCTATGGAAATATGAGAAGATATTGTAGAGTATATTTTAAATCTATGAAATTCATAGTTCTGATGCTTTTGGCCACGGAGCATCATTTTATCACTTCCTGGAAAATGTTTATTCCAAGACAGCTTTAAATGGCCCATATGTACACTCAACACAATCTGAAGATTGTTCTTCCGATACCAGCTTGCTGCTATGATTTCCATGCACATAAAGATTCTTTTTAATATGCAGCCTAAAGTCAGAACCTTAGTTGTTTTACAGAATTTAATGTTTTTAATTACGAAATCATTTAAGTTTGCATTTTTGCTTCTTTTAGGTACGTAACAGATCAGTTTCTTTTACCATATCACCGCTACACCTTGTTTTACACTTTTTAAACACTAGTGTATTTTGACATTTGATTTGTAAAATTTTTATATATATTTAAAATGTGCCATTTTCATTATTGCTGAGTAAAGTATGTCCTGTTTCTGCTGTAATTATTTCTTGGTCAGGTTGCAGCATCAGCAGTTACTGCCATATTTTTATCAACATATACATGAATGTTTGTGCTTACTTTTTCTTAAACAAAATGAAGTGTAGGTATTTTGAGGTACTGGGCTCTTACTTCGTTGGAATAGGGTGTGTACAGCAATAAGCAGGTTTTCAATTCCAGTACTTAGTTTGTGTACAAATGTAATTATGTTCATTGTGTATATATTATACAATGAGCACATCCAATGTAAGTATAAGAAGCCACTTACTATTGTTCAAATGCAAATGTTCATATCTCATTTCTTTTTTATCATGTTAAATAAATGTTAATGTTCTTAAGTTGTGTGGGTAGTATTTCTTTCAGCAAGCAGATGACAGACCGTGTACTCATCATGACTCTGCGTGGGAAGCACATCTTAATAAGAGTAATGGGCCTATTACAGCAGTGGTTCTCAACCAGGGGTCTGAGGCCCCCTGAGGGGGCCACAAGCAGGTTTCAGGGGAGGGGGGCTGCCAAGCCGGGCCGGCATTAGACTCACTGGGGCTCAGGGCAGAAAGCCCCAAACCCTACCACATGGGGTTGAAGCCTAGGCCCTGAGTCACTGCCACCCGAGGCTGAAGCTGAAGCCTGAGTAGTGTAGCTTTGTGGGGGCTCCTGTGGCATGAGTCCCCAGACAATTGCCCTGTTGCTACCCCCTAACACTGGCCCTGGCTTGTATATGCAGAAAACCTGTTATTGTGACACAGGTGAGTCGTGGAGTTTTTATAGTATGTGTGGCGCGGGGGCTGGCTCGGAAAGCAAGAGGTTGAGAACCCCTGTATTACAGGATTGGTTGGAGAAGGGTCTGTGATGTGCAGGAGATCAAACTATATGATAATGATGGTCTCTTCTGGCCTTAAAAACTGAGGCTATGTCTACACTAGAGAGCTTACAGCGGCATAGCTGTACTGATGCAGTTGCACTGTTGTAAGATCTCTTGTGTAGCCGCTCCCAGGCAGATGGGAGAGAACTCTCCTGTCGACATAATTAATCCACCCCCATGGTGGAAGAAGCTCTCCCACTGACATAGCGCTGTGCACACTACCACTTCTTCTGGCAAAACTTATGTTGCTCAGGGTGGTGGAATATTCACAACCCTGAGCGACAAGTTTTTCTGACATAATACATGATGATGTAGACACAGCCTGAGTGACATCACCTACAAACAAGAGCAGCATTGGTAGACAAGGGATTCCACCTTGCCCAGCTGGAAGGAGTATTGCCCACAACATAGAGCAAAAAGACAGCCTTGTGGCTGGTATTCAGGAAGAAATTTGGGTTCAGTTCCTGGCTCTGCCACGCTTTCCCGTGACCTTGGGCAAGTCACATAGTTGCTTTTTGCTTCAGTTCCCAATATGTTCATGTGAAATTGCTTATCTCATAAGGATGCTGAGAGGATTAAATTATAATTTTTTTAAAGGCATTAAGACATTAGAGTGAACACCATGTATGGTAGGGGTGAGGAGAGGAATGAGATGATTCCCCAAGGCTAGGCTGACCATATTTCCTTGAGACAAAAACAGGACATTGGGATGGCAAAAACAGGACGGGGTTATGTAATATTCCGTATTCATGACAAAGTAAGACGATGACAAAAGTTTTATTACATGAATATATTGCGCTAACAATTATTCTTCAGTGACAGAACTCATACAAAAATTTAGGTAGACGTAGATGGGGACTGTATTTCACCACAATCGTACCATGAATATTTCTCTGATGAAGTAATCTTACGCAGCAAATTTCGGTCTTTCAACACCTTATCATAAAACTTCTCACACTCCATGACACAATTTTGTTTTACAACTAACATAGCCCTTATTGTCTCAACACTTAATCTAGATTTCTCCTTTGACCACATACTGTTCATAACAGAAAATATTCTCTCGACAGGTGCTGTACTTCCTGGAAGACAAAGAATAAACTCTACAATATTACAAAAGTCTTGAAAGTCTAGGCGTTTTTCGCTCATTTCAGAAAAAATCTTTACCCATCTATCAGATACAGAAATGTTTTCTTTATTCCATGTATCCAACTGCCTCACAATTGTAGATTTTATGAAGGTCCACTGATTGAATACACGAGTTTCTTCTGTCTCTGTGTGTGAGATGAGTTCCTCGTTCAGGCTGTCCTGTATTTCTTTCCATTCAGGTGTCTTCCTTAGTAGCACGCACTTGAACTTCTCAGTGTTTCCTACACTGCACTTCTACTTGTTGATATATTCTAAGCTGGTTTCATAGAAATTCTCAACTACCTCAAAAAACTTAGCCTCATTAATTTCTCCTGAATCTACTAACATTTTTAGTTGTTTTTTGACATCAGTAGTTACAAACACTTCACTTTTTCTGGACTCTAAATTGTTGACAAGATTTTCAATGTTTATGGCTACTTCTGTAGCTGAAATATAATCTTTTTCAATTAAACTAATGTATGTTTGGAACGTAGACACTTGATCTCTTGCAAATGACAACCACAATTTCAAACAGGGATTTTCAAACCATTTTCGCAACATAACGGCATTTTTCTTGAGAAAGAAAATAAGAGGTAAGCCCATCAAACATGCCTAAAATTCTGTCAATTGATGGACCCAAGGACAAAAATCTTGTATTTCCATGCTCTAACAATGTAGCGTAATTGTTTCCTGCAAAGTCACAAAAGTTTTTCAGTTCAACTCTAACTGTGTATATATGGAAGTATTTGTATACTTTCACTGCAAAACATTCAATATCAATTGGTAAACAGTCGACAGCACACTGGAGACAATTGGGTATAATGTGTGCCCCACAACCAATACCGATAATCGGCCTCTTCAGTTCAGTTTCAAGTTTTCACCACACATTATTTTTGCCAAGTCTTTTGCAACCACCAAAATTGGTGTTCGTGTTATCTGCACACAAAGCAACAATTTTGTTTTGTAAAGCAAATTTGTCAATTACTTCCTTCAACATAGCACACTGTAGATCGGATGTTTCACCAGGTAAGGAAACAAAGTCTATAATTTTGTCTTGAACACCACAATTTGGCAAAAAGTACCGCACAACGATTGGAAAAACTTTGATGTCTTTTTTGTTTGATGCATCTAAACTGACTGTAATGCTTTTTGTTTTATTCAAATCCTCTATTACTTTGCCCAATATGTATGGTGATAAAACGTTGGTAATTATTGCTTCTGATTTGGTACGTGCGGAAGAAAATTTTGGTTCATAAATTTTCTTTATCAATGTCGACAAGCAATCATTTGCGCGAAAACTTTGGCCGTGACGCACAGTATGATAAGCAAAAAGAGCTTCACTTGCTGCAATTTTATCGCTTTCACTATCACCATCACGTCTCATAAATGAACTGATGTTTTTAACTGAAGCCAGAGTCTTTTCAGCATCCTTATGTTTCTGGCTACGTAGATGTTGGTTGATGTCACTGCTACCTCCATGAGCAATGGAAAAATGAACATTACAATGTTGGCATACCACTTTTGTTCCATCACTACACAGTTTGTCCGGTTTAATACATTTGAATTCCTTCTGGAGATCGTCATTAAAACTGCAGTTTCGCCTCTTTGTCTTTGGCATTGCAAGGGTAGACTTTAAGCTTTAAAAAATAAGACTTAAAAATATGAAGTTTAAACCACCGACAATGAATAACAAAGCCACCGGTTAGCATACAGGCAAAACAAAAACGTTACAGCAGAACAGACGCCGCCGCATCTGAGCGAGGCCACCGTCACCGACATGTGCATCCCCACACCCCACTACAGTGCATTTACTTTGAGTCAGAAGCACAATGGATTTCTAGTAGGTTCAGTGGTGGGGGATCAGTTTGCCAGCCGCCAACGCTAAGGAAACAATGATATGAGTACAACATGGGACTCCGATCATACTAAGCAGCGAGAACTCGTTCGCTCCGTCTCTTACTAGCGGTGTTCTCTCTCTGGGCAAGAAGCCTGGCCCTGACTGGATAAAGTAAATGGAACTTCCTCTTTCGTCAAACTAGTGGTTTTACTGTACGCATTGATTAGCATAGAACCTTATGAGAAATAATAAACAACCCGTGTTCATTTTTTTTTTTTACAAAAAATTAAAAACTATATATAGTTTATTAAAAACGGGACAAAATTGACATTTATATTAAAATGACGGGACGGTCGGGAAATATGAAAAAAAGGTTCTGTCCCGTTTAAAACGGTACGTATGGTCAGCCTACCCAAGGCTCTGACGTTTGCACATCATCTTCCAGGAACCAAAAAGCAAACGTAAAGCTATTTGTCGTGCATGTCATCTTATTACACACACTACTGGTTTCACTTCTCCATCCCCCACTGCTGTCTGAACTAGTGTAAGTAGAAACTGATTGTGCACGTTTGTAGAAAGGGATAGTTAAAAGTAGATTTGAAAGAAAATCGTTTGGATCCAGACTGCAAAGATCTGGAAATTTTTTTTTTATTTTTTTTTAAACTTCAATAAATTTTTCACTTCCGGGAGAAGTCAGACTGTCAGAGCTGTTTTTAAAACAGAAATGCAATGTTTGCGGAAGACATCGTTCAACTTGTGACTTATCTATTTGTTCAGTATCTTGAGCCACACCCACATAAAAGTTGTTGCATTCCCAGTGGTGCAGCACATACTTAATATAAGGGTCTAAAATCAGAGTTTCACTTCAGTGTGTGGTGTGTTTAAATTGTGCACCAAATTCTGTGGCTGTTTAAATGCAGAGAAGTGAGGAAAGGAGCTGTTGTCTTGGCACTAGCCAAAGAAAGATTATGATTAGTGATCTGGAACCTTCTTAGGCCTTGTCTTCACTTAAAAGATTTGCTGGTATAGCTATACCAGCAGACCCTCATAGTGTAGATGCAGTTTATTCCAGCAAAAAAGTCCTTTTGCCGGTAACGCTTGTACCCATTCCCTGAACAGAATAAGCTATGCCGGCAAAAGAGAGTTTTTGCCAGTATAACTGTCTACACTAGCTTTTGCTGACACAGCTATGTTAGCAAATAATTACATCCTTCTAACCAACACAGGTATGCCAGTGTGTCAGGCCTCAGCATTTCCTCTGCATTTGCACTGAAGATTTGAAGTACAATTGGGTGCTTGAAAGTATTTTCAGCTGTTTGGAAAAGTAAATTGATTAAAAAGCAGCTACTTCCCGTTCTCCTGCCTCATCAAAATTTCTCTGTTGCACTTACCTTTTAACTCTCCTCCCACTGGTCATGCTTTTGAAATATTCACCACTAAACAAGTGAATCCCTAGATTGTCAGCCTGGAAATGGCTATATTTTAAGTCTGTGTCTAGGTTTTTTTAAATTTCTGATTGATTGCTTCATTCACTACTGTGCTGACATTGTACATAGTTTGCTTTTTCCTCAAAAGCAGGGTCTTTTAGGGAAATACGGCAGACACATGCTCTACAGATGTTCATGCTCTTCAAAACCAATTACATCTCCTTCCATCTGGAGCTTTTGTTCACCACTTGCATTGTTCCAAGAAGACTAAGGAATGTGGTCCTTTCAAATTCCTGAATAAAGTAACATCACTAGAAAAGCTGTACTTTTTATGTCCTGGGAATTTCTTGTGCGAACTGGTCTGGGCCAGTTCGGGGAGTAGATAGCTCATCCAGCAGTTAAAACCCGACTCTGATTCAGTGTCATTATGGGGGGGAGGGGAAGCCTTCTATTCAAATTCATAGGGTTTTTTAATTAAAAAATCGTAAAGGAACCTGACAAAAACAGAGATTTTTTTCAAACAATCAAAACTGTTTCCTTTCTTCTTACCTAAATTAATGTGCATTAATCAAGTTGAAAGTAAAGTGTGTTAGTTCCACTAGACATAACTAGGGTTACATATAAGAATATTTTGTAATATTAGCTGCTATTCCACTGCCTAATGAAGCAATTTTGAGTTACTTTTGTCCCAGGCATGAAGCAATAGATTAGATCAAATCCTAGGGTGAAGTGTAACAGAAGATCCTGATTAATTCAGAGGGCTGGACTGTGTGGTACAAGAAGTCCTTTCCCCTCCCTCCCAACTTTCATTGTTCTGTGGCCAACAGAGGTACAATTTTTGTTTGGTATAATGAACTGTGAGGCATAAAGTGAGTGGCATGGAATCATGGGACTCAGGATTAAGAACCCAATCATTACGGTTTTTCCTCACCAGTGTCTCATGTTTTGGATCCTGTGCACGCTTACTTCAGAGTTGGATTCTGCTATCCTTACTTACATTTTGTAATGTTCCAGGAGTAATCTCGCTCATTTCAATAAGAATATTCAAAGTAAAAACACAATTCAACATGCGGAAAGGCAGCACAATCTGGCCCATCATTTGGAAAGATGACACTTTAAATTTACTTGACTATAAAAAAAAAAAAATCATACCTGATGGTAAATCTGAGGAATAAACTATTGAACTAATTTTCCCAAGCATGTGCATGCAGGGTATACCATAGCAAATCTGGCCTTCATCAAACTGAATTACATTAAGGTGTTAAACTACAAAGCTAGTCTTCACTGTAATCACACACAGCTAGCATCAGTAGGATTACATGGTTAGTTTGCCAACCCTAGTATAGATAAAGTTTTAGAGTAGTACTTAGACTGGATTGATTTATGCTTGGGGTAGTTGGTCTATGACTATTTAACAGAATGTCCTGTACTTCCTCTGAGCAGATCATTTCAGCTTCTTGGAGCCATGGAGTAGCCACTCCTTGAGATGGAGTCTTGTGAGGTCAGGATGGTGAAGCTGGCCCACATCTTGTGAGAGGAGATGAGGCAGAAGAGGGAGAGCGCGTGGTGGACACGCAGACATCTTTAGGAGGTAAGGAAACCATGCTTGCTGGGACCATGTGGGGGCTATTAGGATGACTCTGCAGTTCTCTGTTCTGATTTTGTGTACCACCCGTGATAGAAGAGGGGTCCGGGGGAAGCCGCAGAGCAAAGGTGTGTCCCATTTGATGTGAAAGGCATCGCCCAGGGATTATGGACGCAATCCTGCTCTGGAGCAGAATTGAGGACATTTGGCATTATGTGTCGTCACAAAGAGGTCTATGGTTGGAAACCCCAACTGTATGAATATATTCCTTAGTACTCGAGGGTCCATTTCCCACTCATGCTCCTGGGAGAATTTTCTGTTTAATGCATCTGCGGCAGTGTTCTAACATCCTGGTAGATACAAGGCTGAGATGTCGATGTTGTGACAGATGCACCGGGTCCAAAGTAGCATGGCCCCCGTACATACGGAGTGTGAGTGTGCCCACCCATTGTCAGTTTATATAGACTATGCAGATGACATAGGTCTCTGTCTCTGTGGTTTGTATTGCCTTTGTGGTTGTGGGTAAGGTGCTGATCTAGCTCTAAGTGCTGCGTAGTATTTGCCCTGATTATTCTTGTTCATAGGCATATAGATGCCCAAGGACTTCAGTGTCACCCTGGGTCTGGAGTCCTTTAGCATATGAAGAAATTTGTCCATTTTGCCAGCGAATAATTTTGGACCCTCAAACAGGAGGTCTTCTACGCTCGTTTGTACGTCTCTGGGGAAAACCAGACAGGTGCAGCCAGGATGTTCATCGCATGACTACGGCTGTGGCTATTGATCAAGCCACAGTGTTTGCGGAATCCAATGCCCCTTGCAAAGCTGTTCTGGCAATAAAAATCATGGCTCTAAATTGTTATTTCTTTTCCTCCAAGAGTAATGCAATAAATTCTGACTGTTTTGAATAATTTATGAAATCATATTTAGCTAGTAGTTACTGATAGGAATCTCTTCCCGTCCCTATCAGACAGGGTATTTCTGGAGTAGTGCTGTCTGCCCCATTCACTCTCTGCCTCCATCACCCGGGTGCGAAAAGAGAAATTCAGTTTCCCTAGAGGGCACATAGTATTTTTTATCTGACCTTTTACAGGTGGGTCAGGTTGTTGCCAGAGTCTGCCAGATAGTTTTTGCTGGTTCCATGAGAGCGTCGTTAATTGGTAAGGCACTTTTGGAGGAGGTTGAGGTATGTAAAATGTCTAATAGCTTATGTTGGGATTTGGCCACTTCCTTTAAAGATATGTCCAGTGAGTCTGCTACCCTTTTAAAGAGCTCTTGAAATTGTTTAAAATCATCCCCCATGGTGAGAGGTGGGGGCATGACATTCTTGTCCGGGGAAGAAGATGAAGAACTGGCTGTAGGGGTATCTTTCTGGTCTGACAGCTCCCCAGATTCCTCAACAGCCACTTGTGGCAGTTCTGCCGGTCCCTGTACTGAAGGCGAAGAGAAATGTTGTGGCCTCACCCTGGGTGGACAGAGAGGCTTGTAATGGTGTGGGGGGTATGCAGCCCATGGCCTCCAGTAAGGCCAATGTGGTGGTAAAGGCATTAGTGGCATTCCTGGGTGCCTGTACCAGGTCTGAAGTTCAGGCCCCATGTACGGTTTCCTTTGCTGTCATGTGCCCAGTCTGGCAGAAGCAAGTGGGGAAAAGTGGTAAGAGGAGTAGATTTCTCCTTCGTCAGTATCCTCATCACTCGAGAAGGAAGGAGCAGATTTGGGTGATGTGGGGAAATGGCTCAGAACAGACTGAGCGGAAGTGATAACAGTACTGGGAAGAGAAGATTCTGGCACTTAGGAGACCAACAAATCTTTCTGCCATGGGAATTGTTGTGGTACTGGGAGTCTCGGTGCCACTGAAAATGTCAGTATTAGCAGCTGTTGTATGGTTGTCGGTGCTGTGGATCACATCGTATGGGTTTTGCAGGCAGTGGGCAGCACCACAGTGTGACTAGTTTGGTCACAAAGACCCCCTTAGGACTGTCACCTGATGTGCTGAAATTACCTCTGAGCCCATTTTCCCTGCCAGCTTGGAACTCCAGAACCCTGCCTTGTTGAGCCAGACGCTAGCCTGCTGCAACACAGACCCAGGGTGTGGGCCATGTCCCCAAAGCTGCAGACTTTAACTAAAAACAGCTCAGCAGGTTACCTATCTCCAGCACCCAGACACCGAGTTCCCAATGTGATCCAAACCCCAAATAAATCCGTTTTACTCTGTATAAAGCTTATACAGGGTAAATTCATAAATTGTTCGCTCTCTGTATCACTGATAGAGAGAGATGCACAGCTGTTTGCTCCCCCAGGTATTAATCACTTGCTCTGGGTTTATTAATAAAAGTGATTTTATTAAGCATAAAAAGTAGGATTTAAGTGGTTTCAAGTAATAGCCAGAACAAAGTAAGTCACAAAGCCCCCCCCAAAAAAAACAAAAAAAAAACCATGCAAGTCTAAGCCTAATACATTAAGAAACTGATTACAGGTAATATCTCGCCCTCAAAGATGTTCCAATAAGCTTCTTTCACAGACTAGACTCCTTTCTAGTCTGGGCCCAACCCTTTCCCCTGGTACAGTCTTTGTTAGATCCAGCAGACATCTCAGGTGGTAAGCAGGGGTTTTCTCATGACTGGCCGCGCCTTTTGTCCTGCTTCTCCCCCTTTTATAGCTTTGGCACAAGGCGGGAATCTTTTGTCTGTGCTTGTCCCCACCCCCGCCTCATCAATGGAAAAGTACAAGGATTAAGATGGATTCCAGTATTATGTGACATGGTCACATGTCACTGTAAGACCCCTAGTCTCCATTCTTCCTGGGTTGGCCCACACGTACACAGGAAGGCATGCAGGTAAATAAACCATTTACAAACAACTGTCCTAGTCAATGGGAGTCAAGTTTCTAAACCACCATCAATGGCCCACACTTTGCATAATTACAATAGGACCTCAGAGTTATACTTCGTATTTCTAGCTTTAGATACAAGAATGTTACATGCATACAAATAGGAGGAATATATTCAGTAGGTTATAACCTTTGTTATGATATCTTACAAGAGACCTTTTGCATAAAGCATATTCCAGTTACATCATATTCACACTCATAAGCATATTTCCATAAACCATGGAGTGCAACGTCATACATAGTCTGTGGTGATGTCGAGCTGCTCAGTGCCAAGTATCTTGTCGGATCCAATGGAGCCAAGGCAGAGGATTCCGATGTCCCTTTGATGCCCTTGTCTGAGCTAGCCTGTTTAGGGTATTTCGCTCTTGTGGTACCGACAGTACTGGATGGTCCCACTACCTTGGCGGTGGTAGGCCCCGGTGCGGTCAGTACTGACAGAGTATGTTGAGTTGGGGGAATGCCTTTTCTTGGCATATTCCGAGAAGGAGATGACGAAGCCTGTTTTTTAGTCACCTTCTTGATGCTGTGTTCTTTTGCTTGAGACAACCTGGGAGAGCCTCTGTTGAGACAGTTGTCCAGGAGGAGTCCATGATTTGGGCTTGGACATCAAGTGCAGAGACTTTTCCATCATAAGGAGTTTCAACTGCAAACCTCTTGCCATCCCAGTGCGGGTTTTCCGTTTATGGCAATGTGAGCACTTCTGCAGTATGTGCATTTTGACCAGGCAGAGAACAGACTGTGAATGCCCATCCAAGACAGGAATAGATAATCTGCATGTCAGGCAGCGTGTGAAACCTGGGGAGCCGGGCATGCTCCTCAGAGAGGGGCTTGCTCCCTCGAGGGAGAAGTACTCTGTTCTAAGAGGTCACTAACAATTGAAGCTTATTCTAAGTAAAATAAACAGGGAAGAGAGGCTATAGTCTAAATAAACACTATTAACAGCAAGAACTATATTAAGTAGGTTAGGTACAGAGGCACCGCTAAGTGCTCCGATTCAAGCCAAAGGTGGAAAAGAAGGAACTGAGCGGGGGTTGGCCACATGGCGCTATACAACCTCCTTGGGCAGCACGAGGCGGGGGCAGCGCACGCTCGGCCCAACTGAGCACTGCTACTACAAATCTACGATTACAAGCACTGGGGTGCCTGAACACCTAAAGTGAAGCACCCACAGGGACACTCCTCAAAAAAGAACAATGGCTACTGCCAATAGGTGGTTGTAGGAATCAGCCTCTCAGGCTCATTTAGCAAACTGTGTCAGTGAAGGAGAATTTGTTCGTGTGGAGGCAAATTAGAGCACTGGGAAAAACATAGCTGCTTACATAATCTAAATCCTTGGGGGGCTTTTGTGAGGGAGAAAATTACTCTGATCTCATTAAATTCACTGAAAACTGCACTACCTGAATCATTCAAGAGGAATATGGAAGTGAGGCCATCATCACATTGTCATGATCTACTTATACATGACCTAGCAGAGCTGCTCATTGGGCACCTTAACCAGGCTTTAGGACAAGGAAGGACAGAAGCTGGATCAATATTAAATCAGTACATCCAGGCAATCAAAAAATCTGATATAACTATGATCTCTTGACAAAACAAAAACCTTCACAATAGGAGGATGACTATACAAAAGAATAGACTTAGCATTTCAGATAAATTCCTTAATTAACACAAAGGTGCTGTCTTTGCTGCATTCAAACAGATACAAACTCTGGAATGTTGCTCTGATATACAAAGGGCCCCTTCTAAAACCACTAGGACAATCTGCTGTTCATTTACATTCATTGAAAGGGGCTCCAAAGAGATGGATCTGTGCTGGAAACTCCTGGTGGCAATCAAAATTACTGCTCCAGGAAGTTTTCTCCCACACCCTCCCTTCTCCTGCCACTTGCTGCTTTCAACAGGCACAGATTCACTGGGTTGTGTCATAAAAGCAAAGTTATTACCTCTTGGCTCTGCTGACACACAAGCAATTAATGCAAACTAATTCCCAGTTTCTGCACTGGGGAGACTAGTTGTGTTCCAAGTCAAAGCAGAAGATGAAGGGCCACGCACATTCTCTGTTCAAGTTCAAGTATTCTACCGGAAGGACCCCTAAAGAACAGTTAGCTCAGCTGCTGCTGCTGCTTTCCCACTGCAGTTTTCCTCCGTTTGCCTCTCTCCCTGTGCTTTTGTCCTCCTGGCAGGGCAACTATTGTATAGTGGTTTTAAGGAATGAAAGCAAATAATTGCTGATGGGTGACATGATAGTACCTTTCATGGGAATGTAGATTGATTCCAATGGTGAGCAATATAGTAAGCCAGAAAAAACAAGTGGCGATAACACAACAGGGTTAAAATGATTGTCAGGCATGAGCATAAGTGACAGACGAAAGAAACTGTTATACAATTCTCAACATGCATAAAAAGGTTTAATATTGACTCAAAGCTCAATTTAAAAAATACATAAGGGGCTGTCAAAATCCTGAGGCCTGGGATAATTGTCTAGGTTTTAATCCATCCAGAGGCACAATGAGCCATAACAGACATGTCATTTTAAATGTTCTTTAGAAAATATCCAGTTCTGTTCTGGTTTTCCTTGTATCTGGGTGCTGAGCACGTGCAAGAAATCTGCAGACTTAAAAACTTGTCTGAACTTTTCACTGGAAGACATTAGCATGCATGTGCAGCAGCCTGTATGTAAATGATGCTATCTGAGCTGTTTTACATGTAAGGTTTCAGGATAAGAAAGATTATTCCATTGTGTAAACTAATTACCTGTAGGGAAAAAATAGCTCTTTTTTAGTTAGTGTAAGATTCTATTTTATTAACCTCTTTACCAGAATGGTCCAATATTTTGCTTTTATTATGTATTTTCAAATATTAAGGGCTCAGTCCTGGAGCCTTACTGGCAAGAGAAGTCCCAGACTGAAATAGGCTTCTGCATAGAATTGTAGCCAAAACTGTAATAAATTTCACAGGCCTCCTATGACACAAATATAGGGATTACTACACCCACCACTAAAATAGTCAGCTTTTGAAATGGAATGCTGTAGCTATTTACACAGCAACAGTACACAGCAGTCTAGGACAGGAAGTGAAGAATTATTATATCATCAAACTGGAATTATAGGGTGAATTGAAGTAGGAGGAATCCATTTATCAGAAGTCAAATTTGACAAAGATAACAGAGTTAACATTCCTATAATGTGCGCCCCAGTTCTGCGAGGGACTTCAACACACTGATTTCAATGGGACAACTAGCATGATTAAAAGTTAGGCACATGCTGAAGTCCTTGCCCATTTAATCTGAAATACAGCACAGTGAGCCTTAACACTGTACTTAGCTAATGAGGGAACAGATTTTCAAATATTTTGTTTTAATGGATATCGATTTAAAATTATACGTGTTCTGTTAATACTGATTTGGGACTTTTAATATTGATGACTTTGGAAATGTACTTGACCGGTGACCAGGGCAGAGAATGGATTAAATGGCTCAAGACTGAGTATCAGAAAAACAGGGACCACAACTGCACTTCTGGCAACTCACTGACATCGTGACCCTTTTATGATGAGTTTGACCCGATGCCGGGGACTATGTCAAGCACTGAGTGACCAGCAGTGCACAATGACCTGTAAGCTGGAATCACACCCTGTTGGCCCCAGAAGCCAGCATGCGAATTGATGGGAGCCAGCCGCAGGCACCAAATAAGGCTAATGAAGTGACTAGGCTAATGAAACTGGTTCTAAAGGAAGCTTTGCCTCAGAAGTAGTTGCAACACATCCTGGGACCATCTGTGATAGATGTGGGGCCAGTCTGTATTAATTTATGAATATTGTATGTGACTGGGTTGTCAGAATGTTTACTGCATGGCAATATTGGGTTAATTCACTGTATGCATATGTAAGTTAAGTTTAATAGTAGACTGTTGAAAACAGCCAGGAAGGCCAAACAATGGTTTTGGATAAAACAATACCTCATAAACAGGTCAGAAGGTTAAGAAACAGTATCTGAGCTATTAGCTGTGAAGATGCTACTTCTAGGCTCCAGCCAAAGTTTCGGATAACCAGACAGCAAATGTGAAAAATCGGGACGGAGGTGGGGGGCTAATAGGAGCCTATATAAGAAAAAGGCCCAAAAATCGGGACTGTCCCTATAAAATCGGGGCATCTGGTCACCCTACCAAAGTTACACAGCTCTTTTGTAAAAACGAGGCAACCCCCATCTTTTCATGGGTGTGTGTGTGTGTGTCTACAGTATTTCCACTCCATGCATCTTATGAAGTGGGTTTTAGCGCACGAAAGCTTATGCCCAAATAAATTTGTTCGTCTCTAAGGTGCCACAAGTACACCTCGTTTTTGCTGATACAGACTAACATGGCTACCACTCTGAAACAGCTCTTTTGCCAACTCTTGGGGGAAAAAACAGATCAAAAGGACTATAAACAGTTAAAAACTTGCTGTGTCCAGAGGTGGAGGGCAGTTATCAGTGAGTGGGTTGCAGGGAACAGACTGACATACACCTACTTAGGCCTATGAAGAGATTAGGCCTTCCTAAGCTTTAAAGGGGCGGGGAGGATGGTAAGCTTCAGGTAAGATAGACATGAATATAAACTGTTTCCTTGTTTTAAAATCCTTGTCTCTTATGCTTTTCTGGGTTCCTGCTGTTAATATTAAACAATTCTTTGGTAATGTATTTGGCACTGCATTCACCTCTGGTCGCAGACTCCTTAAGGGAAGAACTGCAGGTGTCAAACTCAGTCAGATCTGCTGGGTAAGCACAGCAGATAGAGTACTGTAGCCCAGTTCCTGGTCTAAGAATTGTGGGTGTCGCCCTGAGAGAGGTGAAGGCAGGAGGGCTCAAACCTGAGAGGGTGCACTCAGAGAGACCTGCGAGGAGTCAGAAATGCAGCTAGCCATATAAAGAGACAGTGACCATTACATTTTAAATCACGGTTTTTTTGTTCTTTTTAATATAAAGGATAAGATGCTACTAAAATCATACTTGGAGTGGTAAATATAGTTTGCATGTGAAAGTAAATTAGTATAACACTGTGCAAAGGGGAAAATTAAGAATGGGTTTGGATCACATGATACAAAAGGATAAGGCCTACAGATCTGAATAGCCTGCCATTCAAAAGCTAGGCCCTTTATACATTCATATTCAAATAATAATAAATGGTTAACTCCACAGCTTCCACTTTAGCACCTTCCTACAGCACTAAATTAACTTGAAAGTAAATCAGGAAAAACATGGAATTCACATACTTAGCTTCACATTACTCTGGCCACTTTATCAGCCCATTCCATGGGTGATGAAATCATTAGTCCCAAATAGAAATGGGGGCTTGAATTCAGTCCAGAAATTTGCCATGAGGAGAAGGGGGATGGCAATGGCGTTCTGTGTGTTTGCATGAGCCCTAACAGGCTGTATTGGAAGCCATGGGGTGGTGTTAGGCCATGTGGAAGCTAGTGCAGCATCATGTTGATTCTCTCATTAATTCTGACTCAATCCTGGGCACTGATGGCTGCAAATGTTTCCTTCAGCAGGAACTCCAGATAGGTAATCACATTTCAGAAGGGCATATTTTTCATGGCCACCTGGGTAGTTCCGTTCCACTCGTAGCTGTGCTGTTCGGTCATCAAACATTTGAATACTTCAGTGGCACACACACATGGTTTCCCATTGGCAAAGAGATATTATTCCAAGCTGCCAATCGGGCATCTCAAAAACTGTATGTCCCCCAAAATGTACAATGCCTGAAATGATAGATAAGTTTTATATAGGATGGCACAGCCACCAATGTCTGCCAAACTCCATTTTATTATTTTTTTTTTAAGTTGTAATTTTTAACTTAGCATTTTCTCAGCACTTTTCACTGTGATTAACCTACCTGTGTCCAGGGAGTCTGTGGCCTGAAGTAGCTAGCATATTATTGAAATTCAGTGTCAAAAAGTAACATTTCTGTCTGACATTCCAAAATATTTTTTCTGTTCTCCTGCTCTCAGCAATTTAACACAATAACCCTGTGTGTCTTGTCCCATTCCAGGCCCCTCAACCTCTACAGGCTGCAATACCTCCACAGCTTGCCGGCACTACAGAAGCCTGTCTCACTGTACCTTCATGGACTGTTCCTTGAGGAAGTGTTTCCATGATGAACTTATGGTTGAAGTTTTGAACAGGGCCAACAGCTAGGTCAAGTAACAAAGGAACGTGCAGCTACAGGACAAACATGCCGAGAGGCAAGCGGAAAGGCTCAAGCTGGCTTCAAAGCTTGAGGACAGGGTAGCGGCATGAGAGCAGGCATTCGTTTTGCAATTCCTGGAACAGGAACGGTGGTTAAGGGAGGAAGATGGTGTGCAACAGACAGAACTGTTTGAGCAGCTGTTGTCTCTAATGGCCGTAAGAGTGCAAGGTCCTGCTGCACCCGTACCACAGGCTGTGTCCCCTCTGCGGTATCCAGGCCTGCATTCCAAGAACAGCTAGGACAACTCTATGGCTGGGTGTCCCATTCAATCTGGTCCTATGAGCATCTGGACTGGGCAATGTGCCTCATGCAGTCCTCAGTGCGGAAGCCCTTCCCCTGTGGACGCCTCCACCACCCTGCCTAGTCACCACGTGTGCAGCAAATGGGGAAAGCAAGGAAAAGAAAATGGGCGGGAGGGCCAGGGGACAGTGTGTGTGTGTGGGGGGGTGCCTTATACATAGCTTAACTGTTTGCATTTGTTTATACATTTTGTTCTTGGTTACTTCTAAAGCTTTCAGTATTGCTGGTGTTTTGGTGTGCTAATGGCAGCTGGCTTGATGGGCAATGATTTAATATTGTACTTCTCCAATAAAGGTTTTTATTTTATAATGAAATTTTACTGCCATCGCTGCAATATGTCATAAAATGTGTATTTCAAATAATAAAGAAACTCATGATCAGGGACAACTGGGAGGTTATATACAAAACCCGTGTCTCACTACAGCTACATACTTCAATCCATACATCAGTTATTTACATCAATTGTAACCTTTTGTAATCTTTATGTTGAAATGTTCCCAATTAATATTAAGTTGTTAAAGATAAGGGTGCAATAAAACCCAAGTTAGTTTTCTGGTTTGAGCCTCTAGATCAGTTACAGAAAATGTATTTAGTAGAAGAGTGCTAGGCGATACTTTGAATGATAACTAATCATTTTCTTTTCTTGGTAAGCAAACAGGCATGCAATTACTACTTATACAAATGGTACTATTATACTCGCACTCAAAGGTGAAATGGTGTATCAATAGGTGATCAGTTCACTGACAACAGAGCGAAGTACAGTCTTATAATCCTGGAACCTAATGATACTCTCTTGATGTTAATTGGAGCTCCCCCACAATTTAGCAACACTACTCCTTTTATACTCCATTATAATACTAATTGACATTAAACTACTCTTTACTACAATTATATTTCTGCCACTTTCTTATTGATTCTCTACATATTATTTAAACTAACATCTGCACTAATGGCCTTCCCATACTACTGGTATAGATAGAATTTTAATAAAACATTCACAATCCTTAAAAACCTTGCTCAAACCAGTTGTAATCAAAACATAATGGTAACATAACCCTGGGTTGTGTCCTTGCTAATTCTTGCTTTCCCATAACACTTTGTCTCCAACTTACCTTTAACTTTTCTCACTCTAGCAATTTCAATGTTCCATACTCCTCTTCACTTAGGCCTGGTCTACACTGGGGAGGGGATTGATCTAAGTTACACAACTTCAGCTACGTGAATAACGTAGCTGAAGTTGACGTACTTAGATCTACTTACAGCGGTGTCGTCACTGTG
Source organism: Macrochelys suwanniensis (assembly GCA_033296515.1). Taxonomy (NCBI): domain Eukaryota; kingdom Metazoa; phylum Chordata; order Testudines; family Chelydridae; genus Macrochelys; species Macrochelys suwanniensis. The sequence goes on along the minus strand of CM065775.1, from coordinate 231,357,588 downwards.
GTAAGTCAACAGCTGACACTCCCCCGTCGACTCCATCTTCGCCTCTCGCTCCGGTAGTGTACTGGAGTCGACAGGAGAGTGCTTGGCGGTCGATTTATCGCTTCTAGACACGATAAATCGACCCGCTGGATCAATCGCTGCCCATCGATCCAGTGGATAATGTAGACAAGCCCTTAGACTAACTTAGGCCGAGAACCTAATTCATACTTTTCTTACCTAAACCATCCTAAAGGCTACATAATCCATACGGTTTCCCACCTCCCACCCCATTTCATAAGCAGTCATGTCATTCAAAAGTATAATGCATAGCAATCACCCCCACCTCCAAAAAGCACATTCATAAAGGTACTATTCTCTCACTTCCATTGGCCCATGCAAGTCCATAATGTGGGAGTTCAAAGCATCCCTGATTGCTGTTGCCTGGGTACATGCAGCTCCCACTGTGGTGGGTGCACTTTCTGGCTGAGTGTACGAGTTCAGCAGCCCCTCGCTGTTATAGGCCCATTCGGGGGGAAATAGCTTCTCTTTGTCTTCATGAAGTCTGAGACGAGCACAGCAAGTCACAGTAATGTGGACATCATTGATGATGCTGGAATCCAAATGGGTCTGTAAACACTGCCAGCAGGATTTCAATCAGTCAAATGCACATTCAACCACCATTCTACACCTGCATTCAACACCTATATTCTACAAAATAATACCTTATTTTGCCAGGACCTGTGATATCAGTGTCCAGTTTCACAACTCAAGACAAAAGGAGGTTTGTGGGGCCCCTGAGAATAACAGTGGGAGCATTAACTCCATTTATAACAATCTCATATTGTGGGAATAGTGTCCCAACCTGTCCAGGAATGTAGACCTATGATTGTTGGAAAACCCTGGCATCATGAACTTTTCCAGTGTAGCCAACACTGATGTTCACAATTGGCCTCTGTAGTCCACAAGTGACTGCATAACGGAGTTAATACCATTTATGTACTCGTGCTCCTTGAGAAGGACAAACTATGGGCATGAGTCCCATCAATGGCCCCAGCACAGTTTGGAAACCCCATTCACTCAAAGCTATCAATTACTTCAGGAATTTCTTTATGCCTGCCACCTTGGGGTAAAGCACATGCCTGCTTGCCTCAGGAACCTCTGCTAACACTTTACCCACAGTCAACTTTCCAACACCAAACTGATTGGCAACGGACCTGTAACAGTCTGAGGTAGCCAGCTTACACACAATTACAGCAACCCACTTCTGGACGAGCATGGCCATTCTCATGCTGGTGTCTTTATACTGGACAGTTGGGGCAAACTGCTCACAAAGCTCCAAAAATGTAGCTAGAAAGTTCTGGGCCCACTACTGGTCACCCTAGGGTTGTATGACAATGTCATCCCACTGCTTTGTGCTTGTGGTCCTGTTCCAGAAGCACTGGCCTATGTAGTGGGCATCAGCAGCAATACCAAGTGTCATGAGCAATAGCAGCCAGTTCAAGTCTGCCATGTCCATGTCCTCCTACTTCATCACTAGCTCTGTCAGGTGCCTTCAGTCGGTCAGAAAATGCAGGTGAAATGTCCACCAGCATCTCTGCTCATTTCCTGAAACAGGAGTGAAAGTGCAAGCAAGAGAAGTTCCATTTTGCTGGCTCCGATTGCTGAGAGCCCTCAGACCAAAATGACAGCTCAGCACGATGTGTTGGAGAACCGTCTGAACTTCCTATAACTTGTGGAGGTGGACAGACAAGTTTTCCCACATTGTACCATGAACAAAGGGCTACGAGATTCTACGGAGGTTAGTGGAAAAAATGAATCCACCTATGGAATACCTGAAACATTTTACTTCAAACATTCTATTTCCCTTTTGTCGCTAACAACACAAACAGCACCCTGAGCCTGGTGCCCCCCAGGCCCAGCACTCCAGGCAGTTGTCTGCCACTAAATCTGGCCCTGGAGCTGATAATAGATTTCAGGGGTGAGACTCTATGTTGTGCCTCTTAGAGGCTCAGCATTGCATTTAGTGGTGCGGTGTGAGGGGCATCACGGTAGCTTTAAGCCACCTGTGTCTCCTCACAATTCTGGGAAGCTCTGCAGTCTCCAGTATAATGGGGAGCCTGTCTAACTTATGGCAGCCGCTATAGCCCACACTCTTCACAGTCCTACTTGCTGTGGTCTCCCCTCTGATTTGACCCCTCAGCCATCCCCCAGCACACCACCTACACCAAGGCTAGGAGGCCCTCTGAGGGGAAACCTGCGGTAGTCTTCCTCATTCCTGCGCTCCAGGGCAATCTTCTGAGAGCCCAATCTGGGTACGAAATCCTAACCCCACTGACCTACCAGGCACAAAGGTGCCAGAGTGGAGGTGAGAATCTCATCCCAGGACCCCTGATTTCCAAGATCTTGCTTTGCTAGATTTAATCCATATTAGTGTAATTGTTGTGAATATACAAATTTTCAAGTTTATATTTCTCACCACTTTAAATAAACAAGTATTGAAATTCAGCCAATCTGCATATAGCAAACCCCTTTTTTCTACAATACTAAATTCCCAGCCATGCATCAATATCATTTTCTGTCACTTCTGTAAAACAAAAGCTTCATTGAAACAGTAACAGTCTCATATGTCCCCAGAAGTGATGTGACTCGCTGTGATCACACCATGCCAGTTGACATGGGGGCAGGCTGCCCAACTGCAGGCTAAAAGAAAATAATTTTATCTACCCAAGCAAGGAATGGCCAGTATTAACCAGATAGGATCTGAGGCTTGTCAGAACACCATTCCAAGCAAGTGATGCTCCCACAGAAGTATCTTATTTTTAATTCCCATTGCAATACACTACTACAGTAGTCACCAATAACAGGAAAAATATTGTAAAATGTGCAACTGTGACTCAGATTGCAGACCATTGTAGTATTTTTAATAAGGTTTTCAATAGCCTTGATCTGCTTTTTGGTACAATGCAATTTTGCCAGAAGAGGAATGTAACAAGCAGTGGAGGACCAGAATAAGGCATTTTCTCCTTGTTAAAAAGCAAAAAATAGATGCCTGAAAAAGGCAGCATTTTTGCAAAATTACCAAATCCCAGGTTTGGGCTACAGGAAAGTTCGAAGAATTAAATTGAAGAGGTTTGAGGAGTTGGCATTTCCCTGTAGTTTTCAGAATGCAGACTGGCAGTGTGATTCCATTGGCATAGAATTGCTGCAGTGAGCTGATGAAGAGCTTTTCAATCCCCTGGCTTCTCAGTGCTGTCATGACAACAGTCACTTTCTCAATCCTGTTGAAGCCCTTTTCACATTCAGTGAATGCCACGCACTAAAAAGTAGGTTGTTCTCATCAATCTCTCTCTTCTCTGAGATTTGATTGAATGAAATAGTGAGCAGTACTGTATGTCTCAGATTCTGCTCAGCTTCAATCAGGTTCATTTAGTTTCAAGATACGTGGTAGGTCCTTGAGCACAGGAAAGGTGATAAGAGTTACAAACTGGAAACAACATGGGCTATAGCAGTGTTCCCAAACTTAAACAACCCACGAACCCTTTTCGCTAAAATTTCAAGTCTTGTGAACCCATTCCTAAAAATGAATATTTCCAGGGATTTTCTCCTTTACCTCAGCAAAAAGTATAAAAGCAGTGATCTTGGAAATATAAAATTTGTTTTTATGACATGCTTATTACACACTATTTATTAATTATGATTTATCATTACAGTATTTTTATTACAGTATGAAAATGGCAGCGCTCTGCCAAGATCTCACTTTTGTAACATGTATCACTTTTGATTAAGCCTGTTACAAGACAAGGCTCTTATCAGAGGCACCAGTAGAAAAAAGGGGTGCGGGGCAAAGCTCCCGCATACCCCAGGGCTAGGGGGAACACTGCCAGGAAAGTGTGGGGCCCATGGGGGTCACCAGAAAATAAGGGGAAGGACCCGTGGTGGAGGGCGCCAATGTGGGGGCGGTACGTGACCCTCATCACCCCCCCATACTGGTGCCTCTGGCTCCTATCTTTCGTCAAGGAGTATCAGATGTGAAACAGCATGAAGGTATTTAAGAAGCCAACTCAAAGAGTTCCTCCTACACAAGCATTCAGGTCTTGAGCAGTCCAGGCAAACAATGCACATTAGAACAAAGCTTAAACTTGTTCTTCATAATAATTTAAAAACAACACTAGCGGCCTATTTAATTTTAAAACCAACAAAAAATATCCACTTCCCTTTCTATTTCGTATAAGGAGTCTTGAAGTTTAAATCTCCTCAGTGTGATAGATATGTTTGCTTTGATCTGCTTAGCTCTTGGAAGTCCCCAAGGCTCCAGGCCCCGTGGTCCTGATGGACAACTCAGTCCGCCATTAGGGAATTTTTTCACAAGAATCCCCTGTAACATTCATGAACCCCCGCAGTTTGGGAACCAGTGGTCTATAGCCTAAGAAGATAAATGTATGATTATAATGTCCTGTATTATGTTTTAATGGCACATAACAGCGAAACTGTCTGCTGTTTGTGTTCTTACTAGGAAACTCATTGACTTACTTGAAACATGACCTATTTATACACGTAGATAAAGACAATAATTGTATAGAGCGCGGATATCGTAATAAAGAGAAAACAAGAAAAATACCTGTGGCACCTTAGAGACTAACAAATTTATTTCAGCATAAGCTTTCGTGGGTTAAGAACCCACTTCATCGGATGCATGGAATGGAACATACAGGGAACAGATATTTATACATTCAAAGAAACATGAGAAGGTGGAAGTGTCTATACCAATGTTAAGAGGCTAATTAATTGAAAGGAACTGTTATCAGTAGAAACTTTTGAAGTGATAATCAACAGGGGCCATTACAGACAGTTGACACAAAGGTGTTAAGGGGGGAAATAAATTCAATTAACGTAAGTTTCTACTGATAACAGTTCCTTTCAATTAATTAGCCTCTTAACATTGGTATAGACACTTCCACCTTCTCATGTTTCTTTGAATGTGTAAATATCTGTTCACTGTATGTTCCATTCCATGCATCCGATGAAGTGGGTTCTTACCCCACGAAAGCTTATGCTGAAATAAATATGTTAGTCTCTAAGGTGCCACAGGTATTTTTCTTGTTTTCTTTTTGCTGACACAGACTAACACGGCTACTACACTGAAACCTGTCAAAATAAAGAGAGGCTTCAATGAAAATCTGAACTTCTTTGAAGTTCAAGAGTGTTTGGATTGCACATTCTGCACCATGAAATTCAGGTCTTAGGATGTCTACACTGCAGTTAAAAATCTGCAGTTGGCCCCCGCCAATTGACTTGAGCTCACAGGACTCAGGCTAAGGGGCTGTTCAACTGTAGTGTAGACGTTTGGCCCAGGAATATAGCCTGAGCTCTGGGACCCTCGCACCTTGCAGGGTCCTAGAGCCAAGGGTCCAGCGCAAGCCCCAGACATCTACAGCTCAATTAAACAGCCTCTTAGCCTGTGTCCCATGAGCCTGAAGCAGCTGGCATGGGCCAGCCACAGGTTTTTAATTGCCGTGTAGACATACAATTAACCAAAAAGATTATCAGTTGGCTCTGGAGGTCATGTTCAAGCCCATCACTAAATATTATTTAAAATGTACATACAATAGTGCCTTATATATAAAATTGCCTCACAAACTAGATTTTCAACTGACAATCTTTTTCTCCATTTGTGAGTGCAAATTGTACACTTGGGTCTTGATTCTGCAACTTTATGCAGGTGAATAGTCCCACTGAGTTCAAGTCTATTGATATTATGTTTCTGTATGCACAATCTATTATTATTGAGAGATTATAAAAACAAACTTTCTATGGTATCTCTCAGACCATTATATCACAAAATGCTATACAGATTTAAGTTACAAAATTGGTTGTTACAAATAATCACAGAATGAAACACTGCAATCACAAAATAGTGGAACAGAAAAGGAAGAAGAAAGGAAGAATTGTCCAGGGGTTAGGGCACTAGTTGAGGACTTGGGAGACTTTGATTCAAGTTCCTGTTCTGCCACAGACTTCCTGTGTAACCTTGGGCATGTATCTTAGTGCCTCTGATCCTCATCTGTACAATGGGGATAATAGCACCTCCTTATGTCACAGGAGGGTTCTGAGAATAAATAAATAAAATACTGTGTGGTTCTCAGACACTACAAAATGGAGGCCACATATGTACCTTACATAGAAAGTGTGTTAAAGGAAAGGGAAATTTTCAAATGAGAATTTAGAAGTGGGAAAGAGACAAGAAGCCTATCCTAAATTACTCAGGCTGTAGAGGAAAAGGGTCTTGCAACAGAATGGCCATAGTGTGGAGAGAGAGAAAGAAGTAATTAAAAAAAGAAAAGAAAAATGCACACACTTGAACAGAGTTTTGTACTGTCATCAGCAGTTTGGTTTTACAAAATGTACACAGTTTTGAAGAAAAAAAAAAAAGCAGGTCTTTTCAAACAAAAATTTCACAATCTGGACTACCATGAAGCACACAGTAAGTTCTCTGAGGGGTGGTTTAAAGTGATTCTACAATTGTACACAATAACTGTAGTACAGCTGTGCTCTTCCAGAGCTGTATATCATTTCATTAGTATTCATTGTTTATTTCAGCTGGACTTTAATGTTTTCATGCTAGTTTTGCAGCATGCAAGGTCTTGATTAGTTTTCTCTTTGTCTTTGAAAAGGTAATCCTTTAAATCCAGTAAACTCATAGGCAGTTAAGTTTGAAGTATAATTTCTTAAACTATGGTGATTTACTGGCTAGTGTGCATGTGCAAAATTGCCCCATCTGCTGGATGGTCTACTCATGTTTTTATTTTATAACTCTCTTGACAGGCCTGCAAGGAGAACTAATGGAGGTGTCAGTAGCAGCTCCATAATTAAGGACAGATTCAGTTTCTCACTTACAGCAGGGATCTCTGTCTCTGTTTTCTATGAAGAATACATTGTATCTTCCACAAATATACAACATGTATGTATAGTTTAAATTTTCCAAAGATTTTCAAGCAAATCTGTTAATTAGCAGGCCACACCTCTTAGATGGAGAGTGCTCTCTTTCTTCATCAAATGCCCAACAAAGCAGGGAAGGATCGCCTATATATTCAGTAATGGTCCCCTCATTTAATCCTTATGAGTCTCAAACAGTCAAGAGTCTCATACATGCCTAGATTGTACAGGGATATAAAAGTAGGCATGTGCCCTGGTCCTAGTACTCTTCTCTCTGGGCTTCAGGCGCTGTTCCGTATAACATTTCATCATGACCTTACTCTGGGGTCTTCACAAACAAGGTACTATGTTTCTGCACCATCTTCCAGGGTGAGAACCTCTTCTTCCTTCACCTTCCCAGGGAGCTAGGATGTCTCAGCTTGCAGTCCATGAATCTGAGCCCCCTGAGGAATTATCTGCAAAGGAGCTTCCCCAGACAAAAGGTGAGTCAAAGCGAGCTGCTGTATTAACTTCATCCTCTGATGAGGCAGCGGTCCCAACTACACCATCACACACAGACAACTACGAGAGGTTTCAGGATCTGCTCAGACATATCACTGATTCTCTTGCGATACTGGTGGAGGCAGCAGAAGAAAACTCACATAAGTTCTTGGACATTCTTCGTGCTTCCTCCATACCGGGTTGCTCATCAACAAAGCCCAGCAAAGCATATCTGGCAAACAACTGCATCAGAACCTCCAACCTTTAAAAAGGCAGGTAAGTGGTACAGGTACCATCCACCAGGTCTGAGTATCTACACTCACCTATACCTTACTCACTAGTGGTTATGGCAGCTAATGAAACAAGCACACAGCAACAGACAAAGATAACTTCCAGAGATTTATTAAGATGTAAGAGTTATTTATCTGCCAGTCAGCAATTCTGGATTGCTAATTATCAGGTGTTACTGGTGATGACTTTTTAAATTACATTAAATTTTCAGATTTTACAAACAATGTCCCCCTGTAGAACAGAGTTTCAATCTTTGACTGTTGATGAACAGCTAATAGCCAGGATGTCCCTCCAGGCAGCAATGGATGCCTCTGGATACAGCCTCTCATTTAACGACACTGTCTATCATTAAGAGGCAGGCACCCTGGTTCTGGCATCCAATGGGAGGTGCAGTTGACAGTGAAAGATTTTGCCTCCCCCCCCCCTTTTTATTCACTTCTCCCACCCAGGACCTTAGTGATAGACATAGAATCATAGGACTGGAAGGGACCTCGAGAGGTCATCTAGTCCAATCCCCTGCACTCATGGCAGGACGTATCCCTTCTGAAATGGGGAGCATATCTGGACTATCATGAGGCTCCAGGTCTACAGACCCATGAGGATGCTTGATTACACATAAATGTATTAAGGCCCAAAGTGGTTTGCAGAGCCTGTGTTGCATTCCTACCAATTATCCATGGACTGACAGTTCAAGTTATGACTGACAACACAACTACATTTTATATAAACAGGCAGGGAGGAACCCTTTGATGTCCGGAAGGAGCTTAACTATGGAACAGATGTTTCACCACTAAGTAATCTCTCATAGAAATACATATCCTAGATCTGCAGAATGCTCTAGAAAGTATTTTTGTCACGCTGTGAGTGAACGATCAAGGATTCTGTTATCCATCACATTTTCCATGTGTGGGGCCATCCTTCTGTAGACCTATCTGCAACCGCCCAAGAACATGAAATGTAGCAATTTCTGCTCCAAAGGAGGTCTAAGCCCAGAATTCCTGTCTGATACATTCCTCACTCAGTAGTTGCCAGGGATGATGTATGCTTACCCTCACATCCCTCTGTTTCCCAGAATGCTCAAAAAGATCAGACAAGATGCTGCCACAGTCATGATGATAGCAGCTGCCTGGCTGAGGTATTTTTGGTACCTGGAGTTGATGCTCTTATCATTTTGTCCACTGAAAACCTTTTTAATTCTACCAGATGTAATATCTCAAAACAATGGGAACATCTTACCTCTAAATTCAGCCTCCCTCCATCTCACAGCTTGGCTACTTACTGAATGTTAGACAGAGAGAGATCATGTTCCTCAGATGTCCAGAACATTTTGATCCAAAGTAGAAAAGATTCTTGACTAACATAGGCTGTTAAGTGGAAAAAATTCAGGATTTGATGTGAACGTCAATTACAACCTGTTGATTCCCAGATCCCTAATTCTTGGACTACTTGACTAAAGAGCTTGGAACTATCTATTAGAGTGTTCCTGGGAGCCATACTGCCACATCCCTGCTATTCCCTCACCCCTTACCACAATAGTTTTTTCCCACCTACTGTGATTAAATTTCTTAAGGGCCTTATACATGTTTTTTTCCACCAGTAAGGAAACCTCCTTCTCCATTGGACTTTAATGTTGTGGTGGCAGGTAAGCCACATCCACTCCATCCATTTAAGTACCTAGAAAACTGTTCCCTGTTGCATTTATCTACAAAAACATCCTTAGTAGTGGCAATTACATCAGCCAGAAGATTTGGGGAAATGCAAGCTCTCATGGCTGGCCCTTCCTGTACAATATTTCATATGGGTAAGGCATCACTCGGTTCCTGCCCAAGGTAGCAATGGGTTTCCATTTGAACCAAATGACTCTTTTAGTGGTTTCCCCCAAAACACTTACTAATCAGGGGAAAGCTAGGGTGCACATTTCAAGTTCACAGGGCCTCATCCTTTTATTCACTAAGAGCCTGACCTTTCAGAGTTTCCGCAAGATGATTTGTACCATTTGCTGACAGAGAGGAAAGTCAAGCAGTGTCTCCTCCAAGCCTACCCAAGTGGGTGTCGGGATGCATTGGGGTCTTACGAGTTAGCTAGTTTAAACCCCTAGGGCTCAGATTAGGGCTCACCCACTCAGGGTTCTTCAGCCCATTCGTCGGCTGAGCGTTATGCTGTGGCGGAAGCGTCACCACCTTCTTTTGGCGGAGCTGTGCTGCCATCTTCCCGACACCCTGGGGCACCCGCGCCATGCACATGGTGGGGCGCTGTGAGTGCGGGGCTAAGCGTGGGATGGATTTGCCCAAGCACTCGAAGGACTCAGAGCAGTGACTCCTCTGAGCAGGGCAGGGGTTTGGGGCGATTCGTTACCCGCCTCCCTGGCACGACCCACCCGCCATTCCCGCTCCCCGCCAGCCCCTGGAGGGGGGCAGGGGCAAAGGGAAGGCGGCTCCCCGTTTTCTCTGGAGGAGGTAGGGTGACCAGATGCCCCAATTTTATAGGGACAGTCCCGATTTTGGGGTCTTTTTCTTATATAGGCTCCTATTACCCCCCACCCCCTGTCCCGATTTTTCACATTTGCTGTCTGGTCGCCCTAGGAGGAGGGGCCTGACTGGAAGAGTCAACAGGGCGAAGCCCGGAGCCCCGACTAGTCCTGCCCCAACCCCTGGCGGCCGCCCAGCCTCGCGTCCCCCTCAGAGCTAGCAGCTGCCTCCCCTCCCCTGCCCGCCGCATTTGGTTCTGCCCATTCTCTCCCTCCCCTGTCCTCGCGCATTTGGTTCTGCCCGCTCCCCAGCAGCCTCGTGTCCTCGATTCCTTTTCCCCTCCCGGCGCCGCGGGCGCTCCCCTCCCCACCCAGCTCGGTGTTTTGTCCCCGGGCGGGTTCCGTAGCGCGTGCAGCGGCCCCTCCCCTCTGCGGCTCGCTCTGCTGCGCGATTGTGCGGGCGAGAGGCGGCGGCGCGAGCGAGCGAGCCAGGAGGCAGCAGCAGCAGCAGCAGCAGCTCGGCGGCGCCATGGCGGCCGCTCTCAGCGACATGGCGGAGCCGGAGGGGCTGTTTCCCGGCGAGGCGGCGGCGGCCGAGGAGGAGGAAGAGGCCGGGGCGGCGGCAGCGGCGGCGGCGGCGGCGGAGTCCGAGGCGCTGCTGCTGCTGAGCGGCGAGGCCGAGAGCATGTCGGAGCCCAGCCCGGAGAGCGCCAGCCAGGCCGGGGACGGGGAGGACGAGGAGGAGGAAGAGGAGGGCGGCGAGGAGAGCAGCCTGGTGGGGAGCAGCAGCACCAGCAGCGGCTGCTGCAGCGACGAGACCCGCTCGCTCAGCCCCGGCGGCAGCAGCGAGGCCGACGCTAAGGAGGAGCCCAAGGGGGCCCGGGGCAGCCAGGAGGACGGGCTGGGCCGCGGCGGCGGCAGCAGCAGCAGCAGCAGCGTGTCCAGCGGCGGAGACGAAGGCTACGGCACCGGCGGAGGGGGCGGCAGCAGCGGCAGCAGCAGCTGTAGCGCCACGTCGGGGGGCCGGCGGGGCAGCCTGGAGATGTCCTCGGACGGGGAGCCCCTGAGCCGGATGGACTCGGAGGACAGGTCAGTGCGGCCTCGGCAGGCTGGGGCCAGCCGCAGTCCTGCGGTCGCTGCCTCTCTCCCTCCCCCGGGCCGGGGATGCGGGGGGGGGACCTCGGCCCTGCAGCTCTTCCCTCAGCCGGGGGAGGCCGCCAGGGAGGCTGGGGCAGGTTCAGCCTTGACATCCCTCGCGAGAGGGGGGGCCCTGAGACGCCATCTCCTGGGTCTCTTGCACACAGCGGCCCCTAGGAAATCACCTCCCCCAGCCCGGAGAGACACACAGCCCGCACACGGAGCCAGCCCCAGCCCCTAACCACCGCCACCCACACTCCTCCTGCCCCCGGCCATCTCCCAGCCCGGGGCAGCGGGCAGCTAGTGCCGGAAGAAGGGATGGGTGGGGATTGTCATTACTAGAACCGAGAACAAGGTCTAGGAGCCACCAGGTGGGTTGTGTTTTGCTCCTGTACTTACCCGGCAGAAGGAAGAGAGGTCTCGGTACTTTTATTTGCATATTGAGCTTTTGCATGGTTAGTGTTCTCTCCTGAATGAGTCTGCTCTTACCAGGCTTAATGAAAAAGAAAATCGCTGACTTCCGTACTTTCGGAAATCTACTTTGCCCTTGGGTCTTCATTTTCTTCCTGAAAGTTTTCTTTTTTTCGAAAAAAGATTTTCTAAAAAATCGCTCGTCAGGTGAGAGTGGAGTTATTGAAGTATAGAAATAATTAATTGGCTGTTTTGATAGCCACTCGATTTGGTTCCTTCTAGTTTGCTGTGCAGAAGGTCAGTATTTAAATAGTAAAGTTTAACGACTGTTTTCCTGGGATGCCAATGTCTCTGTTTTATAAAACAGTGTCAAGTGCCTTTGTAGTTGTATTTTGTGTTAAAATGCAATCAGCATGACCTAAAGTTCAAAGATGAAGTGTTAAAGATGTTGGTGTATTCTACCCATACCAGTGCAGGTGTTTGTATTAGAGAGAGAACATAAAGAAACAACTTGTCTGTAACTATAGGGATTTTAGTTTACTTGGCCAGCATAGGTTGCTATCTGGTATGTGGAAAGGCCTTGTCATGTACCAACCTTTTCTCTAACCAGAAAACAGTTTTCTTTGTTTAAAACAAACACAGATTAATAAGCAGTGTAGTTGACAGACAAGGTAGGTGAGGTAATATTGTTTATTGGGCCAACTTCTGTTGGTGTAGTTGTCATCTTTAGGATGTTTTTTAAGGATTAAAATGGAATAGAATATGTATGTAATTGAATCCAATAGAAGATAAACATAATATTCCTATATATGATATTTTTATCCTTTTCACTAAGTTTTTAGTTAATCCCGTCTTCAAATGAGCAATTAACTTAGTGTGCAGTACTGAATATACTAATAAAATATTGTTTTTTATGTGAGTGATTCATACTGTTCAAAAACATGTGATGTACTGAGTGACTCTCTTGTTTTTGTGTGCTTGCATTTAATTAACAATCAAACTAAATGATAGGACAAATAAATAGAATAAGAAATGATGTTAAATTATTTACTTGTTACTTTACGAGTCAGTTCTTTTCTAGATCTGGTTAATATTGAGTTTTAAAATGGCTTAATAAATTCTGTAACTTTGATAATGGTGCTTTGTGTCCTTGACAAATCTAATAATTGCCTGTTATGATTTTTACATACATATGTGTTTCTAGTTTTACTTCCATTAAATGTATTTGTTAATGTAGAGGAACAAATGCTAAAACAGTCAGGTTCTTAGTACCTTTTGAAAAATTACTTATTTAGATTTTCAAATGGTATTTTTAAAATACAGTGGGCTGTTTTTATCACTCCTAACAGTGCATGATAGCATGGGAAGAAAAAACTTTAACGTCTAGTTGGACAAAAGGTTTAAAATAGTCCATTCAAATATTTCAGAAATGTAGCAGATGAGATTGATGTCAGTATATTTGAGTATTGACAACCCCAAATGTTCAAAAACCCTGAATCGGTCCCCCTCCTTCCAAATCATCATGATTTTCAAGCCAATTTTATGATTTAAAAAAATATACATTTTGGGTGCTTTGTATTTGCCAACTGTGTCATGTGCCTTTAGTGTGGACTGGGATCATGTTTTCATGCCTTTCTCCACTGTTGAGTGCTAGAAACTTCTTTTAAATGAAAGTTGAGATTCTTATGACATGAAATCTGGGAGTTGGAGCTTTAAAAAGAACACCAAATATTGCTAGACATTGCAATAAAATTGTGAGCATTGGCAATACTGATTTTTTCATATTTTAATCCAATATAAACCACTTCATGTGTTTGACTATCTCCGGGCTTTATAGATACTGGAACACAGATGAGAGCTAGCTAGCACGGGGAGAGTGAGACTCAACCCAGATAAGTAGCTGATTTAGGGAAGCAGTGGAAAGAAACAGTGGAGTTTCTCTTTTGTGATTTATTTGCTGTATAATAGAATTCATCATTTTCCTTTACCCTTCCTTTAGCTATGTTCATGCTTGGCAAGAAAGTTTGAAAACTTTTTTTTTTTTTTTTTTTTTTGGATGCATGCCTTGTTAGTGTTTGTTTCTAAATTGTAGTATTAATGATGTTTCCAAATAATTTTAAGGTGTATCCCCATGTAAAGTGCAACTATAGCATCCTACTTATTGACTGGTGTGTCACGTAGAGAATGTTACACCCATGCTCTGTGATCTTCACAGACTACCTGCTGATTTCTGAGTGAAGGCTAAGGTTCTGGTTTTCACCTATGACGCTCTGAGAGGCTTGAATTAATAGCCCCCTTGTTTAAAGGAGGAAGGGGTTAGTGGAAGGGCATTGTTGCTGAAGGATCCATTGTTAAGATCTGCCACAGCCTAGTTTTGATAACATTAAGATTACCAGTTCAAGGCTTGTTTTCCCATACTTTTTCTCTGAAGGTTTGAATGGGTGGGAGGGAGTTCTGAGAGGGTCAGAATTTCAGGTGCTTGTTAGCATTCTGATTAATTCAACGTGTCTGGATTTTATTACTGTTGCCTACAATAATAGAAAAATGCCAAAATAGTTAATTTGCATACGTTTTGACAGAACAATTGTATATGCTAGTTTGAAAGTATTCTAAAATAACCTCTAATATATGGATGGTCTAATGTAAGATTTTCATATTTAATTGAAATCTTTCTCCTTCTAAGAAACAGTAGGTACATAGTTTATAGAATATGTTTCAAGGATTGTCACCTGTCTGTATGTCCGGCTGAAGCCTGGAATATCTGAGGCAGTGTGAAGCAATGGAAACACTTACATGCATGGTTTGGGACCCTTTTTTTCACAATATCACCACATTCAAGTATCGCTGGGATTCTCTGTATGTTACCATCCAGAGTCTAAGTTTTCAGTCATTTTGACTTTATGAATTACACCTGAGCGACAGCAAAGCATGTATCTCTGAGCCCAAGACTGTTGTGATATCTGTGGTAGCTCAGCCAATCACCACCCTCATTCTACAGCTAATTTGCATGCAGCAATTTCGTTGGCGGTATGAGGGCAACTGCATGGTAGATTACTTGGCCCAACTGCCATATCCACGGAACACAAAATACTCCAAATGCATATAGTCCCTCCTCTGTACAACTCAGCAACTCTCCTGGTATAGTAACTCACAGTAAGCCCAAACATAGCCCCTTACCACAACAAGCACCCCTCATTTGCCACCTGCACAAATCAACACAAAATCTCCCAGCACAAAGCACACACTCTAGCATACCCTGACTCATGCTTACCATAAACTTGAGCAGCAAAGCTGCAGGTCATCACAAATAAAGATTATTCATCTATGATTTTGAGTGGATCTTGATGAAACCCTGAAGGTCAGAAAATTTTATTTCCTACAGCAAAAGCCAGGACATTTTAAATGTTAGAAGTACTGTGTAGAAAATAGACACTTATTGAGGCTGAATTTGACTTGGAGGATTTTACCCATTTACTTTCAGGACGATACTTCCCATTTGGGAGTAACTCATGCACCACTTCGTTTCTTAGAAAAATAGGCCTGTTTATCCAATTAATAAATTTGTCATGTACAAGAACTTTTTTCAGCTTTAACGTATTTCTAGGTTGACTTTTGGTGCCACTAATGTTTGAGAAGTTGTAGTTCAGCACTGACTTGCTGATATCAATCTTGAAAAAGACATCTTAAGCTGATACTCAAAGGATGAAATAGATATAGACAGCTAGTAAATGAGTCACCCTGGGTATGTCTTCACGGCAGAGTTAAGTTGGGCTTTTACTTGGGTATTGTCCCTAACCTCCCTCGCATCCACACACACAAACTTCTGACCTTAGTTTGGGTCTGTCGAATAGTTGGCTTGTCTGGGGCCATAGGCTAAAGCCTGGATGCGGCTTTCAGTTGGACTGATATCCCATTTCAGTGAAGATGGCAGGCCAAACCATTCAGGAGCTGGTTGTCCTCCAGTGCCTCCCACAATTTCCCTGTCTACACAGAAGGACAGACAAGTTCTCCCACAATTCACTTCAAAAGATTCAGAGTGGCTCAGCTTACTGCAGTACAAAGAACCATGGGATATGCCTGCAGAAGTACAAGCGGCACTCATGGGTGAGGACAGCACCAGTGTGTACCCAGTAACTTGGATATGACTGTGGAGTGTGACTACTCATACCCAGGTGCTTACACTGGAGTGATGATTACCCAGGTTAACTCTGGGGCAAAACATACCCTCAGAATACTGTGAAGTATCAGCGAAGGACATTTTTACACAAATGCATTTCAGAAATTATTTTTCAAGGGTTTACTTTTAAACCTTTGATTAAATTGTTTCTTCCTAAATTTTTGCTCTCAAAATGAGAGTGTGGCAGCACTAGGAATCAAAATCCTGATTTCCTTTTTTTGTCTGATTTGAAATGGGGGTCTCCTTAATCTTTAGTTGTGTGCTGCTTTTTTTTTTTTGGTTAGCTTATTAGACCTCCTAAAGGCTTAGTGTCAGGATTGCCCATATTTGACCTCCTTTTTTTCAACTGTGAGTTGTAAAATTTAGTCGTCTTCTAAATTGACTACTTTGGAGTGACATTTGTGACTGTATTATGAATTATAAGAGTGACATTTATGAAAGTGGAACAGCAATCTAAAATACAATAAAAAGGCAGGAGGTACTAATGCAGATGCTTCATTTCTGTGATGTGTTCATGTGACCAGATTGCAAAATGCTTCAGGCCTCTTTTAGGTATGCATTCTCATTTGTGAAGGCTGCACATCCTATTCAGGAAGTGAAGATCATCCATTTTGCACCTACAACAAGGTGCTTAAGCAGATGGAATTTAATATAGTTCTCGTTCTTGCGTAATACTGACAAACCACAGTTGACAATTGGCCATACAAGCTGTTATTTACAGTTCAGGGATTCTGCTGAAAATAACGTTACCATTGGTTCTTTAAAAGGTGTTCCTGACACCTTTTTGCTGTTGCTTTCACATTCAGAAGTAATACATTGAACCGGGAAAAATAAATTCTAAATTCTTGTTCCCATAATGTTATGTTCAAGTCTTTAAGGCACTGGAAAAAAATGTTTATTGGAAAATCAAACTGCCCAGATGTTTTATAGGAAGGCTACTAACATCTCTTGCTATAAAATCTGCTGCTAGTTTTAATTAAGCATGGATAACATAAAGGCTTTTTGTGAACTAGTTAAAAGAACTTGATCACCTGTACTGAACGTTAATATAGGATTATTGCAGGGATATCTAAAAATTATCTAGAATCTGAGTTTAGTACTCTTGCCACCCAATGAAACAAATGAGTGATATACAGCTTATGTAAAATTAATGATAATTCACACAAATATAGTTGGGATTCATGATAAAAATACTGGCTTTCATTTCCAGATTTTAATCTCACACCTACAAACTAAATTTGTTAGCTACTCCGGGGGGTTGATTTTTAAATATTTTTTGAGTTTTCAGATATCTCAAAGTGCTTCCTTTTGAACTTTCAGTGGGCTTAGTCATTGATGTCACATGCTTTTGTCGTGTATATTTAGAGTATAAGCAGCATGTTCAAAGAAATTGTTTAGAAAGAGTATTATAAAAACATTCTGTATTTCACATATTAGTTTACAGTGCGCAGAGATGTAGTGTTCTAAATTCTTAGCAGCAAGTTATGACTTTACAAAGCTGGAAAATACATCCCATTTCATTAAATTGGTATAAAGCATCCTGTCACTTCCTACTCAAGATTTCAAAGGCCAGTTCTTGCTTAGATTTTCTTTCATGCCGATAGGATGCAAAAAGATGTGTCCTGAGACTTGTAATTTCAAATTTTAATTTTCTATGTAGGACTGCCTTTGTGCTAGAATTTAAGATCCTATGGGTATGTTTACACAGGGATAAAACACCTGTGACTGTCTGGGTGTGGGCTTGCAGGGCCCGTGCTCCAGGGCTAGAAAGGCAGTGTGTAGATGTTTGGGCTTGGGCTGGAGCCTAAACGCTGGGACCCTGGGAGGGTGGAAGGTCCCAGAGCTTGGGGTCCAACCCGAGCCTGAACAGCTGATTTTTAGCCTCATGAGCCTGTGCCCTGCAAGCCAGATTCAGCTGACATAGGCTAGCTGCAGCTGGCCATGGGTCGTTTATCCCATGACACATGTAGCCATACCCTAAATCTTTTTCTAAACTTTATCATTTGCATAGTTTCACTGGGCAACTTCTCCAACTGTAAGTTCTGAAAGGCATATGTAAAAATATCCTGTGTATTGGTAATGAAATGGAATCCATGCTGATCGAGTTTGGCTGCCAGATGTGTTGTCAACCTATTGAATGTTGTCCAATACGTGGTTGTCTAAATACTGTGGTTGATATAAAGGGGGCCAAGACAATTTAGGAAGCTTGTTCGGGTATTAGCCATTTTTAAAAATCCGAATTACTGGCAGTTACCATGAATTTCCTTTATAACTTGGATATATTTAGTCAATAAGGACATGAGGTAATGGATCTGTGATTAATGTTACAGTGCCAACACTGCAGAGCATTTTACAGGATGCAAAAGACACAGGGCTTGGTTATCCGTTGCTCTTTTTAGTCTGCTCCTGTGGTGTAAAGGGGTCTTAAACACAGTGGGGCAGATCCTTAGCTGGTGTAAATTGTCATAGGGACCATTGAAGTGGATTTTCTCGCTATTGTAGAGTTGCTAGACTGTATCTGCACTGGCCACCCTGACACAGAGGCCAGGCTGTGTGTGTGTTGAAAGGAGGGAGCATTCCAAGAGAGAAGAAGAGGTGGGATCAGAGTGCATTAGACACTGGTTATTCTATGCTTCACATAGCCCACAGAATATATTTAATTCATGAATTAATTTTCTTTATTTTCTTTAAGATGAACCTATTGCTTTACAGAATTTTTGGCTCCTTTTAAAAGGGAACAAGGAAAGGAAATGTCAAAATCAATGCAATTATACCAAAAAAGTATGATATGGTAATTGGGCTGCAGTGGAAACTTGTAATAAAAATTTGAAGATTTTCTAACTTTCAGATTAATTTAACTATAGTGATCTAGTCAGTCTCTCAGTTCTAGAAATTGATCAGATAATCACTTGTCAGAAACGCAGACTAAGAACTTTTCAGAAAACTAAAATTGAAATCTAGATGCACTATAATGTATAAAAATAGGTACTGAGCAATAATAAACTATTAGTCACTGGTATTCAAGAACTGTAAATTCAAAAAAATCTAGTAGCTTAAGGCCTGAAAAACTTAAAACTTTGCTTATCTTTGTGCACTATGAGAGCAGAAAAGTTAAGCATTTTTCTGTTGAAATTCCTTACGTTTTTTCAAGTATTACAAAGTAACAAAGAAATTTGCTATATCAAATTATGGCCTGAAAGATTTCTGTGAAGAATTGCAGGGTGGATTTTATTTAAATCACTAGTCAGGAAGACTCGATTTAATCATGGATTTCTACATAAAAGTGCATTCTTGTTGGTTGTTAGAGGGAGGTAAGGGATTGACTCCGTGTACACAAATTTGCAGAAGAACAACAGGGTTGAGGTCTGTTATTTCTCACCTCTATATATTATTTATTTATTTTAAAACATTTTTGCTGTTAACAAAGATGTTACCTCTGGAGACACAAATCCACAGTTTGAGAACTGCAAAACTAAGCATCTCTGATGGTATCTTCTAGACTGAGCACTGAGTCCCGTTGGATAGATAGAAAGAGTAACCTAAATAATCTGCACAGATGCTTGTGGAACCCCATACGATTGGGTCCCTAATCCATGAACTATTGGAACTCATTTACAAAACTTTTTTTAAACATTACATGAATATATTCTCATACTCTAGAATTAGAATTTATAGCCCCTATTCCATGATGAGATATCCTTGAGCTATAATGTATCTTAGTTTTAATTATCTTCAGATAGGGTTTTCCTCAAAAAGCATTTTATCAAAAAAATCAGATTTAAATTAAAAAATGCGATTTAAAAAAAAAAAATCCATCCTGAAGGGTTGTACTTACTGTGTGCAGTGGCTAGTGCAATGAGGATCTGACCTCAATTGTGGACCCTAGATGCTACTATACTACAAATAATTAATAATCCACACAGTGCAATAGTTTAAAGTTTATCAATAGTTTCCCTTTTTAAAATCAGATTGGTACTTTAGGAATAGCAACCACATATCTACCATTGGAACAGGCACATATTGTAGTTATCTATTAAAAGGATACAGTAGAACCTCAGAGCTATAAACCCTTTGGGAATGGAGGTTGTTCATAACCCTGGTATGTTCATAACTCTGAACAAAACATTATGGTCGTTTTTACAAAAGTTGACAACTGAACATTGAGTTAGTACAGCTCTGAAACTTTACTATGCAGAAGAAAAATGGCGCTTTTCCTTTATTTTTTTAGTAGTTTGTTTAATGCAGTATTGTACTGTATTTGCTTTTTTTTTTTCTTCTCTCGCTGCTGCTGCCTGATTGCGTACTTCTGGTTCCACAGGAGGTGTGTGGTTGACTGGTCAGTTCCTAACTCTGATGTTCGTAACTTTGAGGTTCTACTGTACCATCAACTCCTGTCTTTGGTCTTTTTGCCTACTTTTAAATGACACCTAAGATGACTATAGCTGAAAGATTAGAGAGAATATTGGTTTTCTTTGTGCATTTGGCAGCACTTTGCATATAGTCAGTTTAATGGCTTTTCCTGTTTAGTGTGTCCTCAGTTTTGTGGGTCTTACATATGGCAACAGGGAAAAATATTTTAAAAGAATACAAAAAATGGGATTGTGAAACCACAGAAATTTGCAGGAATACTCAAGTCGGTGTAGTACCTGAAACTATTTTAAACTTTTCTTATATTGACTGGTCTTCATGTTGATGGTGTCCCTTTAAATACAAATCATGGTTTCTTAAATAATTGATTGGCGTTCTAGAAATACTGTTCAAATGTAGAATAATTTGTTGTTTCCACAACATGTTAATTCTCTGAATAAAGCTATATACACATTTAGCTCTTTAATCTTTCCTCATAAATTCAGTCTCCACCAAAAAAAATATTTACAATTAAATTTGAAACCCACAGTCTTTAAGGCCTAAACTTCTTATAATCTACTGAAATAATTTAAACCAAATACAAAAAATATTAAGTAGTACATGTTTTCTGCTAAGTTTAAAGAATATCCTACCATTGAACTGGTAGAAGTCACTGACTGAGCATCTGGAACCAGAGTTTGCTGAAGTGCTAAATCAGTTTTGACAGCAGTAATTTCTTCTGCAGGTGCAGAGAGAATGTTTTCTTCATTTTAGTATTCAACTAGTTAAGTTCAGTGACTAGTGCTTAAGAAACAAGTTTGAGGTTGAAAAGGCAGGAAAGTTTGTTTTCCTCTTCCAATTTATGAATAAAATCTAGATATGTGAGAATCAGATCTACTGGTTCTAAAATCTTGTAAAACATTGTGTCCAAAAAAACCAATTAGTTCTCTTCATAACTACAGATAATACTTCCTTTGTTTAATAAATCAGTAAGTTTTAAATGCAAAACATGGTTTGGTAAACTTTTTTCTTGTGTATCTAACACATTTAAGTAGTTTTATTCAATAAAAAAATTTAAATGCCGTTTGTGTCCTTTTAATTGAATTTCCATGCAAATGAGCTTGACATAAATTTTTACTTGTGATTTAAGTATAATCTAGTAAATAAGAAATGCATCATTCACCATTTTCTGACATAAAAAAAGTAAGAATCTGAATAAATGGTAAGTTGCTTAAATGTGTTGAGGCATAGTCTAAGAAAAAGAAGCACCAAATTTAGTGTGAAGGCTGTATTTAGTTTTCAGCGTGTTTTAATAACAAAAGAGGATCAGCCTTTTTTACCCTTGTTTTTTTTTTTTTTAGGAAAGTAACTACAGTTTTAATGCAAAACATGATTAAAATAGATGATCTAAGTCAAGGTTTCCTACTTGCTAATTTAAATCATGATTAAAATGGGTGATTTAAATCACTCTGACTTAAATCCAGCCACTCTAATCGTGTGTGTGGTGTGTGTGTGTGTGTGGTGTGTGTGTGTGTGTGTGTGTGAGACACTGCATGCTTGTTTAACTTGTTCTGCATTGTGCTACTGTATCTGTTTCACTATAACTGCTTTCCTGGTTTCTCTTTCCTGTTAATTTATTATGTGCATTATAGTAACACCTAGGGACCCCAACCAAGATCAGGGTCCCACTGTGTTATCTGCTCTACAAACTCATAATAAGAGTTCTTGCTTTGAAGATCTTACTATGTACACGGTCAGGGTAGACAAAGCATAAAGGCACAGAGAGGTGGTGACTCAGAATATCTTATTTTGTTTTCTGTCCATGTTTCTTATCTCTCTAGGCCCCTTTGTATTATCTCTCTTGTTCTCACTGGTTTTTGTAAATCCTCCCAATGTCATGTCAACAAACTTTAGTAATATGATGTTTCCCTCCACTTCTAGGGATTAAAAAATGTGTGGCGTACCCCATCTAGATACAGCTTCACAATTGTCTATTTCTAAAAAGTACTTTTTAAAACAAGATTTAGTGCTGGCATGGCAACTCACTTTTAAAATGATCTCTAATTGATTTGTATCTGTTCATTTTCCACTGTTGATTTCTCAGCATTCAAATTACATTATAAATATATATATACATAGTTGGTTCTTTTGTTTATTTTTGATAGGCTTCACAATTACAAAATTTCTTGTTTAGTTCACATGGTTTTAATTATCATGGCTTAATCTGGATATGGTTTAGGTGTGATTTTCAAAAATGCCTATGTGATCTAGGACCATAAACACTTTCAATTGCACTTGTGCACCTAAATCACTTAGATGATTAGAAAGTCACACCCCGTATTGTTTATGATAAAATTTTGTCTTCATTTAAGACTTTACACCTAAATGGCAACACTTAGTAGGGTGGTTGTTGTTGAGCGCCTAAAAGTGTCCTGGTCTCTTTAGACACATAAGGGTTCTGTCCCCTAAAGAGCTTTAAATGTAAGTAGGCAACACACCCAAGAGTGGGAAAAGGATGTCGTGAAAGTCAGTTTGTATTGATTCTTAATGTAATTATTTACCCATTTTTAACTCCTATAACCTAAATATAGGATATTTACTCATTATTTTATCCCTCCCATCCCTTTCACATACTAATTTTTTCATCCCAGGTTTCTCTCTGTACCTCCCTCTCCATCGTTGTAATTTTTCTTTTCTTCTTGGAAGACCCTTCTTCTGTATAAGTCAGCAGTTGACTGCAGTTGGGTTTTATGGATATTTCTGCTCTTGCTGCTGCTAGATAGGAGTTCTGCCTTTGTTCTCCATTATTTCTGTGCTACTGTTCGAATCCTGACATTTTGGCCTATTCCCTTTTCTCCCTCATGGGTATTGGGTGTTCTGTGATCCATTGTTCTGTGGTGGTGATGCTCTCTACTCTATACATTTTCTGATTATCTGGGGAAATTCCCCAATCAGGTACCAGATTATCTTCTGCACCGCTGATAGGTCCCATGTAATTCAGGGCAAAAGGCTGTCCCAGGAAGCTCATCAGAACAACTTCCTAGAGTAGAAAGCAGTTAGTTTTCTCTCTACTCTTAAGATTCACTCTGGGGGTAGTTGACATTCACATGACAATTAACAGTAGGACCTCTGTGGCATATTGGCACTTGAAGGTTGGAACAAGAAAGAACAAGTTAAAAATCCCAAATTAAGCAAGGGAAATTCTTTTGTTCCTGGAACAAGAATATTTTTGATACTGGATATTGTACTAATAGTTAGGAAAACTTGTAGAGTAGAGATGCCTTGCCAGTATGGAGTTAAAAGATCACAGAGCAGAGGTTGACCACTTCAGAGAAGAAAAAAAATGTGTAGGTAAGTAAATTTTATCTTTTCCGCTTCTGTCGCTGGCCATGTGTCTATCTCCTGGGGAATCTTATTTTATAACACACTTTTCAGAATGTGTACTTAATCTTTCCACAGACCTATATATTAACCTGTCTTTAAATTGATAAAACTAGTACTGGAAGAGCATTGGTTTAGATTCCATTAAATCTGTACTTGGGCAAGTGATAATTGTTGCCATTAACTGCATTTTATCCTACTTCAGTACCCAGAACGTTGGTCTTAAAACTACCAAATACTAACATAGTAAGAAGTCAGTATTAAAACCAGCTTCATATTCACAGATGATCAAGATGACCATGTAATATTTTTATAGTAACATATTTAACTATATACTTAAATTCTGTCTCTGTCTGTTACAAGTATTTAACTGAGCAGCAATCCTGTGGTCTAATTCCTCCATCTTTGAAACTTGTAAGAGTCAGGCAATGGAAGGAACAATGTGTCACTCCCAGGAGCGTGACTGTATGTTTCAGTTCAGAACACGTTTGGTTTGCAATTTCTGTTCCTAAGTGAGAGAGCAAACAGTGAGTCAGATTTTCATTATTACCTACATAACTAGACACCCACAGCTGACCTGTGCCAGCCAATTTGGGCTTGGTTTGTGGGGATGTTTCATTGCGGTGTAGACATTTGGGCACAGGCTGGAGCCCGGGCTCTAGGACTCTGTGAGGTGGGAGGGTTCCAGAGCTCAGGCTCCAGCCTAAGCCCAAAAGTCTATACAGCAATGAAGAAGCCCCACAGCCTGAACCAGCTGGCATGGGCCAGCCACGGGTTTTTCTTTGCTGTGTAGACATACCCTTAGAGTGTTTCTGGTATCTGAGCCCTAGTTTACAACCGATAAATGCTGCATCAAAGCAGAAAGGATCGTAACCTTACATGCTGCTCAGGACACATCCTTCAGATGGAAAAAGCTTACTGCAAAAGCAGATGCTCATCTGATTGTCATTTTCAGTCTTTGTAAGAATCTATCCTGACAAACTGTTACACTTGTGTGGAGTCCCAATTAGAGGTGGCCAGGAATTTTTCAGCAGTGTTTTTTGTTGGAAAATGCTGATTTGTCAGAACAAAAACTTCTTGCAGGCATGGATCAGTTTTGGCAGGTTGTTATCAAAATGAACCAAAAAAATGTTGAGTTGTTTTTATAATGAAAAACTGCTTTTTTCTGGTTCAAAACAACTGTTTCAAAATTTCATTTAATTTGTATTAAAAAAAAAAGTGGTATAAATAAAACAGGAAACTGACTCAAATGTAATTTTTTTTTTTTCAGATTTTCAGTTTGTGAAAATTTCTGAGATTTTGACTTCTTGCCCCGATTTGGGATGGGAACTTTTTTTTTTATATCTGAAATTTTCTTAGGCTGGAAAAACTGTTTCCTGCCCATCTCTAGTCCCTCTGAAGTTAATAGGACTCAATCCATAAATCCAGTTGAATTGGGGCCTTAGTGGATATTTTATGTGGAGGTAGTCCATTGCTTCAGGCTGTATTCTCTATCTGTTTTCCTCTTGAAAAGGAGTGTAATGCATAGGAAAACCTGTAAACTAACCTTTCAAGTACTTTACTTCTCACTTTGATGTAAATTAGTGAAGTGGCCAGATAATTACCGCCTCACAGAATTCACTGGGTTATGTTTGTTTTAAGTCCCAACCTGAGCTGAGTGGTTGTAATTTCTCTTCAGTTCCTTCCTTTCTGGGAGAGAGAATAACAACATAAGAATGGCCATACTGGGTCAGATCAAAGGTCCATCTAGCCCAGTATCCTCTCTTCTGATAGTGGCCAATGTCAGGTGCTTTAGAGGGAATGAACAGAACAGTAATAATCAAGCGATCCATCCCGTGTCGCCCATTCCCAGGGTCTTGCAAACAGAGGCTAGGGATGCTTCAGAGCTTGTTTTGCATCCCTGCCCATCCTGGCTAATAGGTCCATTGATGGCTATCTTCCATGAATGTATCTAGTTCTTTTTAGAACCTTGTTATAGTCTTAACCTTCACAACATCCTCTGGCAAAGAGTTCCACAGGTTGACTGTGTATTATGTGAAGAAATAATCCTTTTGTTTTTAAACCTGCTGCCTATTAATTTCATTTGGTGACCCCTGGTTCTTGTGTTATGAGAAGGAATAAATAACACTTCCTTATTTACTTTCTCCACACCACTCATGATTTTATAGACCTCTATCATATCCCCCCTTATTCATCTCTTTTCCAAGCTGAAAAGTCCAGTCTTACTAATCTCTCCTTCTATGGAAGCTGTTCCATACTCCATATTAATTTTCTTGACCTTTTCTGTGTCTTTTTCCAATTCCAATATATATTTTGTTGAGATGGGGCAACCAGATCTGCATGCAGTATTCAAGATGTGGGCGTACCATGGATTTACATAGAGGAATACAATATTTTCTGTCTTTTTATCTATCCCTTTCCTAATGATCCCCAACATTCTGTTAGATCCCTCAGTAGTGGTTTTGGACAATTGCTCATCTGCCTTGGGAGTTTTCTCATGCAGAAAGCTAAGGGTCTCTCAGAAGTTATGTCTAGTATAGAATGAGATTGCCCGCTTATTTAGCAGTGTTGACTATAGTGATCATGTTTCCTGAGATCTGTACTGGCATCAAGTTGCCGACAAACCAGTGAAGGTGTACACATTAGAAAGCTACTTTTGGCAGCAAAACAAAACCACCTTGATGAGAGGAGTAAAGCTTTTTGCGGTAAAGTTAGAGTGACAAAGCATCCGTGTAGACACTGCCATTCATTATTTTGACATAACTGGTCTCCCCCAGCATCCCACAATGCTGGCCGTGACCACTCTGCTCACTGTTTTGAACTTGGCTGCCCTGCAGGCATTCACCCCTCCCCTTTCAAAGCTCTGGGAAGCTTTAATTATTCCTCAGCGTGGAGAGTGCACAATGCTGCTGAGGATGACTCTCCTGGTAAGGGAGAACTCAGAGGGAATTACAGAATCATTAATGTGGAATCGGCAGGCAGGCAGAGCAGGCTGCTGCTATGAGGGGTGGGGGGAGAAAGAAACTGCTGTGCAGAGCTGGGGGTTGATGTGGGGGGGTGTCCCACCTCCCCCAGGATTGGTTGCTCAGGCTGCTGTCTGAACTTAGAGACAGCATGCCGACACACACTCCCCCAACACACACACACACACACTCTCTCTCTCCCCTCCACATCCTACATTCCCTATCACACAGTCTCACTCTCCTCCCCCTACACTTCAGTTAAAAAGCAGCTGGCAGTCTAGTAGGATGCCTGTGGAACAATGGGATTGAGAAACCTGTGTCACGTGACGCAGTATCTGCCACATGAGGCATTGCAAACCCTTCCCAAAGCACCCTGCGGCCAGTTGCACAGTGAGATAGCTACCCACAGTGCACTGCTCTCTGTGACAGATGCAGGAGCTGCTAGTGTGGATGTGCTCTACCAGCACAAGGAGCCATAGTGTGGGACATGCAAGAGCAGCTTAATTAAAGTGGCATAACTTTTGTCAACTAAACTCTATAGCATAAGCAAGGCCTTAGATTTGAGCATCTGAAGGGTGGGTGTTCTTAGTGGAGGGACTGTAACTCTGAAATGTTCTCCTTTTGATCAGACTGAACTAAAGTTTGTTGATCTTCAAGAGCTTCTTATAGGCCCATCTGTTAGGTTTGAATTTTGCCTTATAGAAGATTGCACCAGTTAAGCTCCTGAGGGGAGAACAGTTAGTTCTAGAAAACACGATTGTAAATTTTACAGGGTTTGGTATGTACCTTTTTATTCAGTGTCTGGCTTTGAAGTAGCCTTTATGGAAGTTGACTGTGGCAAGTAATATGTTTATAGAAAGGTAAAGCAGAATTATGCTGTTCTTGTTTGTTTTTTTAATATTCATTCTCAGCCTTTATGCTGTTTTCAGTTATGAAAGACTGACAAAGATGAATTTTGAGATAACAGTGGTTTATTAAATTGGCCAGAAGGGATTACTTGCAATAGTGATGAAATCAGCCTCCTTGGAGAACTGAACTAGAGTGGTGTGTGCTTACATCATTTTCTTTAATTAAATAAAATATATGTGCAATATATTTTCATTCATATTTAATTTTATTTTATAATGCATTTTTCAAACTTGCACAGCCATTAGGTCGTAAGAATGTATGCAATCTAGTTTAAAATGTCAAAACAAAGCATTTACAGTTTTCCTTTAATTTTCCAATTAAAAAAATTAATCTTTCAAAATACAGTTTCATACCCACTTAACCTGAAACCATCTTAATGGATTTTGTTTAGGTATTCTTTAAAAAAAACAGGAATTAGTGGTTTAAAATTGAATGATCTTTTCAACCTTTATATTATGAATGTTTTTTGCTTTAAGACCGATACTAAATTCAGCCCATAGGCCAGATCCAACCTTCTTGATGGATTTATATGGCCCACATAGCAGATTCAGAGTCTACAGATGGTAAGCTGTAATTTTAAAAAATAACTTCCTAGCCCTCATAAAGATTGTGAATTGAAGATAACTTTCCAACTCTGAACCAAATATAGACCAATTGAGCACTGTCAGCCTGAAATAATGGCTCTGAAGTGTGAACTCCCCCGCCTGGGCCTATGTTCATATTTTGCCTCGTGAAGTCTCTCCAAATATCAGCATTAACTATTTAATTGGTGATCATTTTAGTGAATGAAATAGGTGGGAATAAAGTGTATGAGGTTGGGATTTGGGAGATAGTGCAGACACGGATATGGAGAGGGATGAAAGAAGATGCCCAAAAACAAAAAAGAGGGGCAAATGCAGGAGGATAAGGAAGGAAGGGAAACAAAGGGCAAAGATGGCAGTGTTTTTAAAAGTGATAACATTTTCCCACTGTTGAGCGTGAATGTAATAGCAAGGTATTTAGGTTTGGAAGGATTCGTTTTTTATTGGTAACTATTGGAAAACATTGTACTGTACACACAAAATGATGAGAAAATATTTCTATTGATGAAATTTACAACTAGGGAAAGTAAGAAAAATGCTGTTTGAGAACTTACTAGAGTTTGATTTAAGGGTATTTACTTTGGATACGTCTACAGTACGAAATTGTATTGAAATTATTCGATTTTTCGGAAGTGATTTTATACATTTGATCTTGTGTGTCTCCCACTAAGTGCATGAATTCGGGGCAGTGCGTCCACAATACCGTGGCTAGCATCGACTTTGGGAGCGGTGCACTGTGGGTAGCTATCCCA
Organism: Macrochelys suwanniensis; assembly: GCA_033296515.1. NCBI lineage: Eukaryota > Metazoa > Chordata > Testudines > Chelydridae > Macrochelys > Macrochelys suwanniensis. Next base: position 231,328,780 of record CM065775.1, on the reverse strand, counting down.
CAGTTCCTGCAGTCTCCCCTGCCCATTGGAATTCTGGGTTAAGAATTACGGTTTTTTGAACCGCATTCTGGTTTTTTTGAACGGAGTTCTGCCTGCTCAGATTCTTCTCCCCATACTGCGATCAGATCCAGTACCTCCCATTTGGTCTGTGCTGGAGCTCTTTTTGCGATTCTGGGACTGCACAGTCACTTGTGCTGATGAGCTCTGCATAGTCTTCTGTGCTGATGAACTCGCCATGCTGGCCAAATTCAAAAGTTCCCGGGGCTTTTCCTGACTACCTGGCTAGTGCATCTGACTTGAAAGTGCTGTCCAGAGTGGTCACAATGGAGCATTCTGGGATAGCTCCCGGAGGCCAATAGCATCGAATTGTGTTCACAGTACATCATATCTGGAGATCTACTGATAAAAAGCGCTATATGAGAGCTAGGTATAGTTAGTGGTAGTCTCGATATTTTCATGTCTTGCATAAAGATATGCTAGATAGGAAAATGGGGAAGGAAATGAAAAAATGTGCTGGCAACAGCTCAGCCAGGAATGACCGTTTATGAATTTGTTATCTCTCAGGCATATATCAAATGGATTGCAGAAATCCAGGCAGATAAAGTTCTTTATCCAAAATACCCAAGGAATCCCCGAAACTCACTTCAAGTGCAAGTTGGCTATTAAGTGACATTTCCCAGAATTCTATTACAAGAGTAGGAACTGCCACTGACTTGTTGTACTAGCTATGAGAGGTCCTATAGCTTGAGCAATGGATTGGGGACTTCACAGATGAAATGGCGTTTATGCAGTGCCTATTCAGTTGCAAATTGGACTGGTTTTTATCCATCATAAAATTAAAGCAGATGTGGAGCACAGATGATCCAGATATGAGCTACCTACCTTGGGTTACCTGGGTTCCAATTTCTGGAGTGTTAAACTTCAGTTTAAACACACAGTAAGTCCTTATCAAACACTTCTTCCAGCAGTTATAACCAGTCCAAATTCTAGGGGTTATTGTTCTCCCATTTTATTAATAGTCCTGGCCATCAAAACAAGGATTCTTAGCATCTTCCCACAGCCTTAAGGTTACTGGTTTCAGCCTTTCCCATATTTTCCCTAAGAGGAAAGAATTTTCTGAAAGCATTCCAGTATCTGCAGAAAGCTCAAGCTATTTGCAGAGTCCTGAGGCTTCAAAAAGTCATTGAGATTTCTGACTTTGTATCCAAAAGAAGTAAGCTAGTACACACTCCAAGGGTTAAATATAGATATCCGTTCTATTCCCCATTGTCTAGAGAGATTTTTCAACTTCTGTAGACTTGTATCCCAGTAACCATAAATCAGCAGTAATTCCTAAATTGCATACTCTATTCATCATGTCCAATACTGCTCTCCTTCCATTTTGGTCTAACAGTAGGGTTGCCTTTTAACACCATCTTTTTGTACAGTGCCTAGCATGGTAAGGTCCTGATCCATGACTAGGGTTCCTAGGTGCTATGGTAATACAAATAATAATATGAATGGAACCTGGGTGAAGTAACCATCCCTACTCCCACCCTCTCTACCTATTATACTTGTGATAGTTTTTTGATTCCCTCATGCCTGCCTGTAATCCATTGTGGTCTGGCTGTAGCAACCTTCTCTCCTCTTCTCCCCACGCACACCTGGTTGTTTAGCTTCTTGGGGCCATTCTATGTGGACTTCAAAGCAAGGATATAAGGCATTAAGTCGCATAGGCCTAAACCTGCCACTTTGTTGTAACAACCTTCCCATCACACTTTCACAAAATCATGGTAGTGGTGGCAATTTCCAGCCATAAGAGTTATTTATGCGATGTGATGTAATGTCTGGCTCATTGGCATTTGAGAGCTATATCTTTTCAGAAAACATACAGTGTAATCTACAGGGAAAGACCAGTATTCCGTTCTTTGCATGTTAGTATCTGAGGAAAAAACTCTTGGGGATGCCACAAAGGATGGAGCTTCGATAGATTATCTGATGTGGTGGCTAAAAGGAATGTCTGCTGTAGGAAAGACAGCAGATGCTTCATCAATGGCTAAGGATATAGTCAGCACTAGAAATGTCAATATAAAATTCCTTTAACCCACTAGCTGTAATCTATAAAGTCTCTGGACAACATATCTGATAAATCTAGTGCTATATGGATGGGAGAGGAGACTTGAAATAAACTTGAGTTAATACTTCCCAAAACTAAAACATTTGCTTTGAGATAGGTAACTTCAGCCCTTGGTGAATCTTGGTAATGAACCCTGATTTTTCTCACAAGGCAACCATATTGTTTAGGTCCAGTGATGTTTTCTCAAGGGAGAGGCATCTTTGGAATTCATCAAGAATTCTGCTAGAAACTGCAAGTAATGGTATGGCAGTAAGCTTAGAGTTTCAGGTTCTAAGGTTTCATGTAACTCAGTAGAGTCTGGTGCGGTGGTGGTTTGAATGGGCCTGTCCATAGTTAGAGCAGTCCAAGGTTCTGACATACATTTCTTTCCTGGTGAGAGAAATATAGCTTCTGTGCCACTCCAGTGCCATTAAAAGTCATTGATGCATTTTTGTGGGCTACTTTTACTAGTAGTGGAAAAGGATGTATTTCACACTTGTGTGTTCCTGAATGAAATACACAAATTTTTCATGCTTGCAGGTGCCTGTGCCAGTTTTAAAAAAATCCAGAAAACCCCCAGTAAGACAGGCAGTTGTAAGTGTTTTAGGGAGAATTCTTTTTAATCAGCTTAGCCAATCCATATGTTTGTTCCACCCCAGGTGAGTGAGTGGAAAACTCATGAGGAGCTCAGCTTCTACATGTGTGAAATACTTGTCTTCCAGTTTAACTTTTTGCTCTTGGCTGACACCCAGCTGGTTGCCCGGTGCAATGTAGTGTAGTGGTTGTCTTCTTTGTACAGGTTGGCGATCTCTAGGATTGTAGGAAGAAGGGTTCTGATGATAGTCTCAACCAACTGCAACTTCAAAAGGACTAAGTTTTGAGTTTCTCTCCAAACATACACATGATCCAGAGCCATTTGAGCTTTCCAGCCAGAGGCAGGCATTCTTGGTGATATTTTTTTGAATGGTGGTCCAATAGCTATTTCCCTGATTTCTGTAAGAGATTCACCATTGCAGAGATTTTTGTACTGAGCGTGAAATGACTTGTAGTCTGTCAGAGCTATCAACAAAAAAAGGGCTTGAGGTGTATTTGGAAATGGTAAAGTTTGCTTAATATAACCTTCTGTGAAGGTCTCTGTGTTTCCATGTGTTGATATATGCCTTGAAAAACCATGACCATTTGGGGGTGCATGAGAATTCTCATTTGAGGGTGGTATCATCCAACTAAGGGAGTGCACTTTCCCAACTGCCTCAGTTCCTTTGCTGGCATCACAGAGAGGAAATGAAACTTGCTTTTGGTCTTCAGGATTAGACTTACTCTTTGCCTAACTTGAGACTTTATTGTAAATAGTTTACAGTATTATAAAGTAATATTCTGGGAGCCTTTGGCTTCTTACTGGGACTATTAATAGCTGAAAGCCCATGCTGTTGCACAGTTGTAATTCATAAAATCATGTACAGTATGTAAAAAAAAAATCCAATAATAAGAGCTCCTGTTTCCGTGCACTGTGTTGTAGTAAGCAGTGTTGCTGTTTATACATGTTCCCTAAAGTTTGTGTGCAGAGTGATATTCTGAACAAAAAGCGCACTCAGCCATGCTTGTAGCTGTTTCCATTGCTTCACACTGAGTCAACCGTCATTCTAGGCTTCAGAGTGACACACAGGTAGTGATAATCCTGGAATCTTGTTATACAGTTGTCTGATCCTGAGCGGGCTTCAAGAAGTGTGTGCCTCTTGCTTGCTGATCATACCAGAGATGGACACCCACATTCAGTGCCTTCTGTCTGCAGAAAAGGAGAGTTATCAACAAAAATCTCATTCCATCCTTTCTGGCACAGAGGGCTGAAAGTTGGTTTACTACACCTTCAGACAGCCAGTTATCAGGCCGCAGTGTCTCCTTATAGTTAAGGTCTGTGGGATGCCATGAGTCCTATCTTGGACTCCTTGCAAGAGGAACAGAAGAAAGTGGCCAAGATGCTGGTCACTAAGTGTCATATGCTCATTAGGCATTTTGAGGACAGAACATGATTCTTAGGACACCTGTGCAAGTCCAGTAGTCAACACTCATCCTTTCTTACCCTACAGTCTCTGGGTTTTTAAGGGCATAATAAATGGTCCACCCATTAGGAAGCCCTGCCTTTGTGATCTAAACCTTGTCCTGATGAAGCTGATGGGTTCTCCTTATAAGCCTCTTACTTCCTCTGTCATTTATCAATGAAAACAGCTTTCCTGGTAGCTATCACGTCTGCTGAGGGACCTCAGTGCTTACATGACCATTCCACATTACACTGTGGTCTACGAGAGAATCACCATGAGGGTGCATTCTACCTTCATGCCCAAAGTGCTGTCATATTTCCATCTACTTAGGGTGGATAAAAATCAATGATTTCTTTGATTTATATTGGATTTTTTAAATTTAAATCGCATTTTTTTTTATAAAATGCTATCTCAAGATAGTTTTAATTAAGATATATTATAGCTCAAATATATCTCATAGAATAGGGATTATAAATTCAAATTCTAGAGTATGAGACAATATATTCATGTAATGTTTAAAAAAAGTTTTGTAAATGAGTTCTAATAGTTCATGGATTAGGAACCCAATCTTATGGGGTTCCATAGGCATCTGTATAGATAATATAGGTTAATCTTTCTATCTACCCAGTGGGACTCAGTGCTCAGTCTAGAAGATACCATCAGAGATGCTTAGTTTTGCAGTTCTCAAACTGGATTTGTGTCTCCAGAGATGACATTCTTGTTAACAGCAAAAATGTTTTAAATAAATAAATAATATATAGAGGTGAGAAATAACAGACCTCAACCCTATTGTTCTTCTGCAAATTTGTGTACACGGAGTCAATCCCTTACCTCCCTCTAAAAGTGCAAAGTTTCAAAAAGTTCAATAAACAGAAGATGGTAGGGGCCAGAATAGATCTGGACAAGGAGAAGAAGTCTGGAGATAAATGTGAGAAGGGAGGGACAGGCAGTAGAAACAAAAGTGAAACTGTTTCAGCAGCATATTGCAGAAGTCTTGAGGTCTTTCTGAGTGTAGCCTTCATTGATTTCAGATCTACCATACCATTCTCTCACTAGAAAGGAAAACCTATAATGGCAGCACTCCATAAAAGAGACCCAGTTTGGGAATAAGAACCATTCAAGAAAAATGTTTGCTGATGAAAGTCACACCAGTGAACTGGTGGAAGTCACTTAAGCACTTGGATTCAGAGACTGCTGAAGTGATAATCTCACTTTTAACAGCGGTAGCTTCTTCAACCAGTGTAGAAAGAATATTTTCTTCCTTTGGACTAATTCATTCCAAATTGAGAAATTGTTTGGAACCTGAAAAAGCAGGAAAGCTTGTTTTTCTTTTCCAGATAATGAAAAACAGGAAATGAAGGTGAAGACGACAGAGTTGCCTGCAGAATCCAATATTTTAAGTTTCTCATGTTGACCTGGCTGACATAGTCGATCTAATTTTTTTTTAATATTTCATTTAACTATTTTAGTTTAAAACAATTTTAACAGAAACAAACCTGATTTTAAAAAACTTGAGTGTTTAACTAAATTCAAAAATTCATACGCTTGTTTTGTTAAAATATTATATGTTATATTATATGTTTGTTGAAGAAAAAAAAATCCAGAATACATAACATTGTTTTAGCTAAAAACAACAATTTAAATGTCGGTCTGGTGATATTCTCCTCCTAATACAGCATGACAAGAAAATCCCCCAAATATTAATTATTAACCTATTGAATTGAAGATAGTTCAACTCCCAATGACTTCATAAATATCTGCTTCAATTACCTTTGGTAAATGAAACAACCAAACAATCATTCCTTTTCTGATATAGCTGTACAACTAATCTGAAAAGTTTTCAGAATAAATCACTTAAAAATGTATAGAATGTACCTTCTAAAACTGAAACCTACATCTATCTCTGAGTTGTGCAGAAGATGTATTAAGATTATAACAACCAACAAGAATGCACTTTTATGTAGAAATCCATGATTAAATTGAGTCTTCCTGACTAGTGATTTAAATCATGATTTAAATCAAGTTGATTTTTAAATTTGATTTAAATCAAACCCACCCTGCATTTCACCACTCCGTATCTTTTCCAATTCCTCAATCCCATCCAAGGGAACCTCTTCTCCATGCCCTAGGTGTAAAAAGGTCACTACTTTCAAAAGACCAAGTCATTTAGACAGTCTAATAGGTTATTTGTAGCCTGTTGGGAGAATGTCAGAAAAACCTGTTACAAAACAGACTTTCACTGGTTTAAAGACCCTGTCGATGAGAATTACCACAGCTTCAGTGACATGTCTTAGACAAGTTCCTGTGGTGGAGATATGCAAAGCAACAATTTACAGTTCAGTACAGACATTCACAGAATACTGTGATTTGGCTTTTGAACTTGGCTTTGTTCTTCAATGCCCAGTTTGGCAGAACAGTGCTGCCATCCAGGTTTAGGTAAGAACTTGTCCATCATCCTCTTGGTGGAATGTTGTTTGCTAATCTCCCGCAGGTAGCAAAAGTACAAAGGCCCTTGAAGAAGAGAGGTTACTTTCAAGTGACTGTTGTCCATGCCACCCACGACCTTTCCCTGTACCTCAGTTCCGTATAACATCAAACCTGCAGTTTCAGAGAAGGAACTGAGGGTAATGGTGGGGGGTGCACTCCTAATATAGAGTAGGGTGATGACATCACTCTTGTGACCTAAGGACATGGCTTTTTTCAAGGCATTTCTGCAGCTGAGCATCAGGAGAACCTTATTCCTCAAGTGTGAATACATGAGTGCCATTCTTGAAGAGCATTAGTTACTGATGAGTAACCTTTCTAAAAAAACGGTGTATTATTAGGTTGTATTGGGGACTGGATTTTATTAGTTGACTGTTAGAGATGTGAAACCTTTCATCTCTAGATCTGGCCCTTGTAAAGAGTGCAGAGCCTATAATATGACAGCACTTCTGCTTGTTAGGGTTCAGTTTTGATTATTGATTAACAAGACGTCAGCTCAGCTCAGTCAGTTTATTAAAAATAGACAAATCAGCACAGATAGAGAAGTTCTTACTTTATCAACTCTGGGGAGCAAGCTTGCAGCGATCACAGCTTACATCTTTCATCTGTCTGTTCCAAAATATTAGCCCAACTTGACTTCTATTTAGATTGTACTGGTTTACAACACAGAACATTAATACACATTGCTCCCTATTTCTTACCTGGTTTCATACAGTACCATTCTGGATGTTAGTAGACCGTAGAAGACAGATAACATTTAGGCATGAGAGATCTAGGTCAGTGGTTCTCAGACTGTACGCTAATAGTATTTGGCACACAGTTCATATTTGGCAAGCCTCAGTAGAATATGCTTCGTGGTTTTGACAACTCAATAAAACATACATTTTATTTCTAATAAAGTCTACACATACAAGAAGTCTAACTAAGAGCCAGATGTTCATTATCAAGTGTTTGCCGTGTTAATATGCACCAAGGAATAACATTCTCTTTTTTCTTTGTAGCATAAGCAGCACTATAATGGACGTAGACAGCACAATTTCCAGTGGGCGTTCGACTCCAGTTATGATGAACGGCCAAGGAGTTACTACTTCATCGGCAAAAAGTATTGCTTATAACTGTTGTTGGGACCAGTGCCACGCTTGCTTCAACTCCAGCCCGGATCTGGCAGATCACATTCGCTCCATACATGTAGATGGTCAGCGAGGAGGGGTTGGTTTTATTTCTTCTTTGCTGTCCTCTCTCCATGCATTACTATTTTGTAGCACTTTCATGAAGTTATGTCAGCAGTTTTTCATTTCAGATAACTATCTTTACCTACGTATGTTTGTTGAATGATAAAATTAGATGCCAGCTATTGCAGCTTTATTTGGAACTCTTGCAGGCTGGTGTATGTCATCACAAATTTCTTTGAGTAGATAAAATAGCTCATGTTAGGAAATGCAATGTCTGAAGGGAATGAGTGCGGATGATTTCTACTGGTCATTCTGCTTAGGATTTTTTTTTAAAATGGATTCCTAAAGTTAGACTCCTTTGTAAATCTGACCTGATATTCAAAAGTTTCAAGCCCCAAATTTTAAATAAAATTCAGACCCCCCCCCCCAATATTTTAAGTTGATTTGTATATGCGATGAAGTTTTTTCACAGCAGTTTGGCCATAACGGCAGTTGTCACAGATACAATGGAAGATAAAGTATGTATGTTGTGTTTTGATTTAGGTTATTGTGGATACCTTAACATTCAACTCTTTCTTGCCACTTATTTAAAAAAAAATCCTTTTAAAAGCTTTTGTATAACGTTTTTTTTTTTCTGTGCCCCATTTCCGGTTACAAGTGTTATCATTTGAGTTGCAATTACATGGTTTTAAAACGGAATAGTTACTTTTTGAAACCCTGTGCTTCCTCATAAGCTCTTCATTGTTGTTATGCTTCCTTTGATACATTTTTTGGTAACTGAGGAAAGGATGATTTGTTTGCAGCGTTGGTCCTAGGATATTGGAGACCAGGTGGGTACAGTAATATCTTTTATTGGACCAACTTCTGTCGTTGAAAGAGACAAGCTTACATAGTGCTCTTGAAGAAAAGACCTCAAAGAATTTGTCCACAGTGATGCTGGTTATTTGGGTGCTGAGGCTGTTAGTATCTCTTTTAATTACCCATATTTGGAGCTTGTTTTCTAATGGTTCCTAGAGTACATATTACTGCGTACAGCTCAGAGAAAAGCTACATTTGACCTTTTTAAGAGTGTAAAATGTCTTTGGCTTGGCATTGAATTATGTAATAGTGTTGGCTGGCATTGGTCCAGTTCATCCTAAGAATGCACGATCTCATTCTTTTTACAAATACCGTTGTAACTATGAGGAGTACTTGTGGCACCTTAGAGACTAACAAATTTATTTGGGCATATGCCCAAATAAATTTATTAGTCTCTAAGGTGCCACAAGTACTCCTCATTCTTTTTGCGGATACAGACTAACAGGGCTACCACTCTGAAACAGTATTTGTAGTTTCTGTGGCGGGTCTCTCTACAAGATGTACCCTCAAAAGATGTGCTTTTGTGTTTTCAAGCTGTGCATAATCTTAGGCCTTGTTAATACTTGAGGAATTTTATTTTTTTTAAAAAATTACATGCTCTGAAAGCTTCTGGCTTCTTTTTGCTAGTGTTAATTTGAAGCTACATCCTGAGTTAAGTATTAAGAAGCCCACTGTGTTACAGAGCATTAATCTGATCCCTTATAAACACATGAAGCCTTCCTTGTTCTCGTAGAAATCTGTCTGAGTTTCTTAAAACGATGTAGTTTAAAAAAAAATGGAAAGCCATAAAATTAACCTGGTGTCAGTGATGTCATTTCAGAGTAAACTGGTTTTGGATTAGGTATAAATACTAGAGACCCATCCAATTTCTATATCATGTAAAATGCATAAGATAGAGTGATGTCAGTCACTCATCCTAAATTCCTTGGACAGGTAGTATCATTACTTAAACTAGTCTGTGATCAGTGTTTCTCAGTTTCTTCATGCCTGTTCTGACAAGGATCTTCCCTACAAATAGGCATTAAAAGTCATTAACTTCTATCTGGAGTAGAATTTATAATTGTCAAGATTTGGATTTAATAACTCATTAGATCAGTTTGTTACTAAGGGAGACTTGATGGTATGACTGTATCTTGTTAATGTTATTCCTTAGCAGGACTTAATTTTCCTGCTAGATGTTGCAGTGCAGTTAGCTAGTCTCAGACATTTTACCATGCGCAAAATATGCAGAGTTTCCATGTGAAGATCTCTGCATATGTTCACCGACCATTACACATAGAATCTGGATTACAACAATAAAACTGCTAGTCCACATAAGTATTCTGCCAGTTTTCACACACTCCACTCGTTCAGGCCTTTTTAAAGTTGGATTTGTTTTTTTTGAAGCTTTCGTGTTTCTTTAATGTTTGCATATTTCTGTGTATTTTGGTATTCTTGGAGTTTTTAGTTTACAAAATCTGCTCTGTGATAGACTATACTTTTGTTTTTAGACATGAGAAGGTTGAGTGAAGCTCTGAGTGTCTGAATTGTAATCTGTCTACACTCGTCCATTTGTGTGCCCTGCTGTAGTTTGGAATTTTTTGTTAAAAATTAAAGTTCTTTGATTTGGTGAGAAAGAGACTGACAGTTACTGTCACGTTTGTTTCACAAGAGTAGGTATATGTGCACCACCTGCAGGTGAGGTGGTTGAATAGCTCATGGCTTTATTGTGGAGTTTTCAAACCTACCTATGCACAATGACTGTAGCTTGTAGAGAACAAGAATTATAGGCAAGGGAACAATGAGGCACATTCAACATAGTATGATTAAATGTAGAGGTTGCATAGATGTATAGATAAAATATATATTAAGAACTAATACCCAAACTACTCGTAGGACTTTTCCAGTGTGGGCCCCAAATGGCACATGTGGCTGGGGGGTAATATAAACCTGAGGGCGAGTGTGAAGGCCATCCTACCTCTATACCTCAGGCCTGTTTAAGGACCCTGATGGAAGCCAGAATCCCATCTCACTCCCTTTCCTGAGGTAGGACAGAGAACATGAGGGAAAGTACGTGGGACGGAGGCATACCTGCCTATCATGAGCTGCTGTGTCTAGGACCAGTCCCCATGCAGCCCATTGAGTTTTATATGGACCTCAGTCAAACACTTTCTAACACACCAGCCACACTGGAACCTTCCAAAGTTGGAACAGTTATAATTGAAACACCCAAAACCAGATGTCCAGCAAGCCAGATGAAAAGTGAAAACCCATATGGCAATTTGACAGTTTTGCCATTGGGTAAAAATCCTTTCCAGATCCCCAAATGATGATCAGCCTAGCCCCTGCCATCAGAGGAGATCCAACATACTAGTTTAAGGGTAGGGCTGAAACAGAGAGCCCAAAATGGCTGTTTGCCTATGCAGCAAACCATTGCAGCCTTCTTCCTCCTTCAGGCAGGAGCCAATCACCCTGTCCCATTGCCACCCTCCCCATCCAGTAGTAGCAGTGGTGAGTGAGACAGGCTCTGGAGCCTGAATGCAGCATGCAATACCCTCCCCCCCCCCCCCCCCCCCGCCCTGTAGCACAAGGGGAGGGTGAAGGGGAAAAAGAAGCAGCCACCTTTCTCCCCAGTTATAAAGAAAAAGGAGAGAGGGAAGCAGCAGCACATGGAATACAGCCGTATTTGCTCCTGGTTGAGATCTCATCTCTCCTCCTTCCCCCATCCCCCATGTCAGTGCTCCCTGCCCCATCAAAGCTGCCAACAAAGTGATCGTTTTCTTTTTACCCACGGACATGAAATTAGCAAATACCTTGGAAAATTAAAGAGATGCTATCAATTTAAAGACACTTCTGTATGATAATTTTTTACTTCATCATTTTGCAATTAATATGTTTGAATAGAATAGGAAAGCATGAAACCTGTAAAATCACAAAAATTGGCCTGGGAGATTGAGGGTGGATGTATATATAAAATAACTTTTAACTCTCTTTTTAAATTGCCAAAATGTGAAGGTGTCCCTTCAATGCACCGCTTTTATTTTTTCATCTGCTTAGGTTTCTGCTCCAAAGTCCAGAGAACTGAGGTTGGTTTTTTTTAAACAAAATAGAACTGTGTGTGCAGGGGAAAGTGATCAAAAAATTATGGAGAGAATTATTTCAAGTTGATGGTGTATACATGTTTGTTGAAAACCATACTTAGGGTCTCCGTACATAATGATTAAAGACAATAACCTCAAATTTAGCAGCTCCGTCTTTTGTAAGTGAATAGGTATTTAAAACATGCTTTTTAAAATTACTTGAATGTAGATGCTTATGGCATCAGTTAATCTTTGGAATATAATGAATAACAAAAGCCTCGTTAAAACTTATGTTGGAAGGTTTTTTTGCTGCTGTTGTTTTTTTGTCATCAGCATTTTGAACCCATGGGAGAATGTGGAGAACTCAGGAAAGTAGAAGTTTGAGTTTTGTGGAAGGGAAGAAATGGACCTAGAAATAATTGGCACCTTAGAAGGAATGTTAATCCATATGTGTATCTAGAAATTCCTTTTCCTTCATCATCCAGAAGCAGTTAGATTCCATGGTGATAAATGCCATAGAAAAACCCAGTTACCTAAGGTAAGGGTTAAAAATCATACTAGGCAAGGACATCTTTTCCATCCTACAATAAATGTCTGGATGTATGCTGTGATGGGAATAATGTGAATATGTGGTTTAGTTTGGGGTGTCCAAAAATTCACTAATGTTGAACAGTTTATTTAAATACTTTTTAGTACCTTGAAACTAAGTTTTAACTTGATTCCCTCGTATAGAAGAAATGGCCTGTTGTTTTTATAGGAGAATAAACCACTTTGTCCCTTTCTCTTATGAGAAGAATGTAAAGGTGATTAGTCAGTTTGGATCTTTCTTTTCCTTTCTTAGTATAGGTATTAATCATTAGAGGATTTCAAGAGTTGGAAGATATCTCTAGGGTTCATGGTGTAGCTCCTGAACTTATTTATAGGGCGGAAGCACTTGGGCGCTAAAATTTTATTCCAGAGAACTGCCGCTATGAATGCCTGTGGGCCTTATTTCTTTCCCAAAATTCTGGGCAAGCTGTTACGAGAAAGGAAATAATTCTTATTTATTTATTCATTCAGGGTCTAAGCACTTTTTGTGTATCCTTTGAACCAGCATGTTTTGTATTAATAACATAATCAGATAATATGTTTGTAGAATTCTAGAAGAATTAATGATATATTTTTCCTTTATTAGGTATTTGTTTGCTTGTGGAAAGGTTGCAAAGTATATAATACACCTTCAACAAGTCAAAGTTGGTTACAGAGGCATATGCTGACACACAGTGGGGACAAACCTTTCAAGGTAAGCTGTTTTTATAAGTAATCATGTTTTGTATGTTGAAAATGATAAATGATTTTACTTTTTATGTCTGGGCTACATTTTTAACACAGGAGGATTTTCTAAAAGTATGAAGAGACAAACTTTAGCCAATTGCACTTCATTAATCATTTATATTATTATAGCACGTGAAGGTTCCGTCACTGTACGAACACAGATGAAGACACAGTCCCTGCCCCACAGAGATTGTACATTTATTCCCAATGCTTTTATCTGAAGTGGTGTGGGAATCTTAAATTTAACTCTCTTTCCTGAAGCTCAGCTTCCAGTTTAACCATCTGTTTATTCTGAAAACAGGTGGAAGCATGACTCTTATGTTTCAAACTTCCACTCTTGGTGAATAAAAAAGCATGTGAATCCTGCATCTAGATGACAGCCATTTTTGCAAACAAAATTTAGTTGAAACCCAGTGAGCGATATTTATGATCAACATATTTCTTCTTAATGTAGTAAGGAAATGTGAGTCAGGAATAGAGGTCCATATAGCTGACTATATTTCTTGCATAGCATTTTCTAACTTTCTCTCTCTCTTTCTCCCCCCCCAATCTGTACCTGTGATTCTAGGTATAGTAGTGTTTATCATTCCCATATCCACCTATCCGTTATTAATGGGTTGCTTCATCCTCTTATGGATACAGTTGGGCAGTTCATAGCTGTCAATCCTGGATCACTTGATGGTAAGTCCCACCCACACTATTTCCAGTCTGAAGTTCTCCCTCCATGCAGGGTTCATCATTTTGATGAAACATCAATTTGGGATTTTCTTCCTCTTTTGATAACTTACCTAGGTAATATTTTTTTTCTCTCTAAAAAGTAGTACTATTTTTTTCCTAGCTACTCTATTCCGGTTTCTTTTTTAAGGCATTTATATTTCTCAAATAGAATTTTTTTTTGTTATAATGACCTCTGCCAGATGTTGTTTCTCTGCAGAGCTCATATTTGCGTCATGGCAGAAAAAGAGAAGCTACGTCAAAGTCTGAGATGAAAAAATGCAATCCATCTCTCCAACCTTGTATGAAAACTCAAGTGTCGCTTTTCATCGCAAACTGCATAACATAATCTGAGGATTTCTGACTGAGAGGATGAATGACAAGGGGCAATTCACTGCCAGCCCTCAAGCTTGTTCAGGGGAATTAAATTGGCATGGAGGTGATGGCTTCTATTTTTAGAAGCTCATCAGATGGGTCAGACATCCTTAACACCTCCAGATATGAGTATTCCAGTAGCTGATCCAGCTCTAACTGTTATACCTGGAAACAATTTTGAAAGTTATTGATCAGATGAAACTTCTCTTTTAATTCCCCCTCACTTTGAGATTTAAAATGGGTATTTTCTGCATTATAAATGGAGGCAAGTGGTGGTGATTGTTCTGAAAGATCATCTCTTCCTGTAGCTTTTTGGTAGCATGCAAACTTGTATTGGGCCTAATCCTGACTAAACAGGTCTGTCCTAATTGTCCTTATGCAGCAGTTAGAGATGTCAGATATATTTTTTTATTATCAATCTGCCCAGACCAGCAAGATTGTTTCTGTCAGAGTTTTAGTATGGTATAAACAAGCAATCAAAAGCCATAGGCATTCAAACAAGGCATTACTATAAATCAGGGAAGCTTAGCCCGTGAAAGATTAGGTAAAAGAGAATCCAATTTTAGAGACGTTTGCCATTGAAAATGTAGGCTTTATGGAGGAGTACACCCAACAAATGAAGATGAATTACTTAATCTTCAGTTATAGTTGCCATAGTTAGTTACCTAGCAAAAGACAGAAGCTTCTGTAAAGATCCCAGCCCCAGTGGACTCCAGCTTTTAGGTTACTGCATTTGCATATAGGCCTGGTGAGAACTTGTACATCTAAACTTCCAAGCACTTTGTTCTAGATGAAGGCATCTTATGTTAGATGTGCTGATATTGCTAATCTGTTTCCAGTACTTTCTGGTTAAGGTTGATGAAAGAACTCTCTAAATACTACAACTATTGGTCAATAGTGCTCATCATGGCTCTGTCTGAGTAATTTCAGCGTTTCATCCTATTATCCTCTAATTCTTTGTGTCTCTGGTGTATTTTCCTTAAACACTACTGATTTTTTTAAAAAAACACCTCCTATGGTAGCTTTGACTCTGGGGGAAGTTTGCATCTCCAGTGGAGCTTACTGCCCTCTTTTTTTGGTTCCTTTCAGAGAATCTAGCACCAAATGTAGGCATCAGAAATCAGATTGAAGTAATCAGAGCACCCATGTGCCATGATTTCCAGGTATTGGGGAGTAGACTTCCCATATATACACACACATATGGGGGCAGAGTCTTTACTGTCTGTACTTGAATGGATGGAGAATATGCTATGGCCATTGCCAAGGCTGGTTGAACTAACAGTATGGGTGCCTGCCTCTGACCTAATGCACTGAATGCTCTTTATTAAGGTTTTCTGGACTGCAATGCTAATGGCTTACATTGGTAACCACTTGTCTTTCATTTGGAAAATGCCATTTTGAGCAATGGAAGAGAGTTTCCACCTTCTGTCCTTCAAGAACATGATTAGTGAGGGAGTGCATTCGAATATCAGGTGCGGTCATCCTTTGCCTGTTGTATGGCAGAAAGGGTAGATAGCATTGATGGATACAGACACACACGACTGAGATTATCAGGCCTTCATACAGTATTCATTAAAGATCTACCATATCACAAGAAAATCTTTGATGAAAGGCAGTGTCTAGTCTCACTAAGGCCAAAGAGAATGTGTACCCCCACAGTTTCAAGTATATTATCCATTCATCATTCTTCATCTACAGCAGGAAGAAGTTTTTTCAGGAAGCTGACTTCTTGGTTTGAATTTAGGAGTTCCCAAAGTCAAATTACTCAGTGTCATAGCAGAAGCCAAAATATTCCGAGTTCTATTTACACACTCAGCAACTCCTACTTTCAGCGAAGCCCTGTGTTTGCTACAAGTTAGCACATAGCTAATCCTGGTCAGTATCTGCTTCTCAGAAACTTCTTTTCAGGTTGACTGGGACCTTTTTGTTCCTGATGACCCCAGTCAACTCAAACACAGGATCCTCAGCAATATCCTGCTACAAAATCTACTTAAGAGAAATCCCGCCAAATTATCCCCTTTGAGAATATATTTGAATTCAGTCATACCAGCAAGAGACATGGCAGGAAATCTGATCCCATCAAACCTGAGATATCTGGCAAAAGTTGGGATGTAATTTCAAGGAGGGCTTCCTGATAACCAGAAAGCCAGAAGAACTCAATCCTAACATGAATTCCTGAGGAGCCGTACTTCACCTGGTTAAGGAAAATTTCATAATGTCTCTGGGTGCTAGTCACTAGTATTCATGATTGATTACCCAACATTCTGTCTTGTCCCCACAAAGATTACTGAAGTAGATAGAAGTCCTACATGATTCAGACCTGATTCACCTCAGAGCCTTCTTGCCCCATGATGGGATCCAGAACATTGTGGATTTGGCATACAGGATTTGCCAGAGTAGGCATCAACAGGAGCTGTGCTACTAATGTCACCGCTGAAGGCCAAAACCAATGTATGGATTAGTCACGACACAAATGTGTATATTGCAAGACCATTCATGTGGCCACAGAGCCTTGTATGGCATTCAGGAAACGGACAACTTCCTAGCCTTGCTGACTTGGTGGCAGATCAAGGGTCAGACTACAATTAGGCATGGATTTTCCCTAATCTCCAGTTACTCCAGTGGGATTGTGAACTCATGCAGAGAGACTGCACAATTCAAGTACTTGGTCTCTTCAGGTATTGCAGCAGCTTCATATTAATGTTATGGAGATGAAGGCTTCTTGAAAACACAATGGACTTTCAGAGAACTGACCTTTGAGCCACTCTGTTTTGTATAAGTGCTAAAACAGAAAAAAGAATCTCACTTCCTTTATTAGGAAGCCTTTCACATGTGAGATTGGGCTGTCCCCCACAGGACATTCCTAGTTTCCATTTACCTAGCACAAAAGGAAAACAAGATTGCAGACGTGCTTAGTAAATGGGTAATGGACCTACCAAAATTAAGAGATAAGTATAGTTAGTAGATGAGAGCTTTTTTGGGTGAGGAACACCAGAGAGATCTATTAGGAACGCTCCAGAAGAATGAGCTACCAATGTTCTGTAGAGGGCACTGGGAAGAAATGCATTTCCACAGACTTTTGTCATAACAAAGGATTCTGATCAAATTCAAGAGATTGAGTAATGCCACGACCCCTCTCCCTCAATGCTTTGGTTTCATGTGAGTCTCAATCCCGTTAATGATAGTAGTGGCTAATCCCATCAGCATGAGAATTTGGCCATATTTTATCACACAGAACTTGGACACCTCTGTACATCCCAGCTTAAAGTCTCTCTACTTGTTGGCATGGGTCTTACAGTTCAAGAGCTAAGTACTATTATGGTGGAAAGTAAGATTATGTGTCTTTGAGAATCCTGATTCAAATCCTTTTAGCTTTCTGAAGGCATCTCTCATAAGGATGAATGATAAGGGCATTGTGGAGATGCTAACTGATTTTTGTATCAGTCTTCACCACAGAAGATACTGTATGGGGTAGAAGGAGTCTTACTCTGGACCTTCACATTTTTAGCTAATAAAGCTGAGGCACTGTCAGACTGAGATGGCAAGAAGACTTGCTGGAGCAAATAAAATACAGGCGAGTCTGAGCTTATGCGCATTTAACATGTGCGAATTCAGCTTTGCGTGGTCAGCAAAAAAAAAGAAGAGAAAAACAACAATTTAAATACCTTCCCTGTAGTGCGGGCGATTCCGCCCACCATTACACTCAATTTAATTTTGGCTATACGCGATTTTTGCTTTACGCATGGACTGTGGAACGTAACCCCAGCGTAAAATGAGACTCACCTGTACTGCAGTTTAAAAAGTCCTAATGGTACACATCCAAGAATGTAGTCTAAAATCACATAGGCTCCTATAGCAGGATTGGAAGGGTAGTCATTGTTGTGCCTATCTTTATAAAAGGCATTAGGGTTGATCCTAGGAATTAGACGTTGGAGCTTTTCGTCAAGTCCAGGAAAACTGGTTGAAAAGAATCAGAGAACTATAAAACATCTAGCTTGAATGTGTGATAGGAACCAACTACCAGGGCTTTTATAAAAGAAAATTGTGCCTGTAGTCTACTGAAAGTAATTGAATGTGTCTAAAACAGCAATTAAAAAAGAACTGATAAATATAAATTGTTTGGATTTTCAAAAATCCTTAAATTTAGTTGCTTTGTAAACTAATATGGAATAAGAGGCAAAGTTTTATCTTGGATTAGAAACTGGCTAGGAGAATACAAGGAACTGGAAAAAATGGTCAGTTCTCAACTTGGCAAAAGATTAAGTGGAAGATTGAGGAACTTCAGAGGAGCAGATCAGAATTAAGCCATATGTCTTGTTGACAAATATTAGATAATGCATACTGGAAGGAATAGTTTGAACTGATCATACAAATTATTGGGTTCTAAATTAGCTATAGATTTGTCAGGAAAAATAAATGGCTGTATTGGGTATGTATACACTGCATGCTAAGCTTGGGCTCTGACTCAGGGTTTGAGCCCACCCTCATCTGTCCACACACGCGGGTATGACTCAGGGTAAGCAAGCTCTCAGAATCCTTCTAGTGCTTCTGGTAGGTCAGAGCGAAATCCCAGTGTGTCTTGGGTTCATGTCCCATGCCTTTTTGCAGTGTGGACTCAGTTCCAGCTGCAGATCCAAATCAGAAGGTCTGTGTAGTGCAGTATGGATGCATTAGCACAACTGAGACTTGGGTCCAGCAATTGTAAACCCAGGTTTACAATGCAGTGCACCTACTTAAGCGTGTAGGCTTGGAAACGGTCCATAATTCTAGGTCCCACAGACCTGTGTTTACACTGTAGTATAAACATCCATTGTGGACAGCTCAATGAAAATCTCTACTTCTTGTGAAGCAGTGCTCAAAAAAAAAAAGGGGGCAAATAGTGTTAGGATTTATAAAGAATGGAAAAGAAAATAGTAATTAAACTGTAACAGTATATATATCAATGGTACAGATTTACCTGGAAAACTGCTCACTTCTGGTCAGTCTGTTTCAAAAAGGGTAGAGTAAAAAAGAGGGGAGAAGAGCTACTATCGATTAGAAAGATTTCTTATGTGGAGAGGATGAAATGACTGACTAGAGAGGAGACTAATAAAGTGTAAAGAAGGTAAAGTGGATACTCCTGTACACCCTTTCTTCTAGTACAAGAAAAAGATGTGTTCAGTACATTGAAAGATAAGCTTAAAAGGCTGTGTGTGGTGTGTGTATGAATCAAACTCTTAAAAAACTAGTCTGGAATTTATTGCAATAGGCATTCAGATGTGTTGGATTAGAAAAGGCTTCAGCATTTATGTGGGTAATGAGAACATGCACCATTACATTAAATAGGATTAAAATATATATTTTTAAGAAGCATGTAAACCCTCATGCAAACCACTGCAATAGGGTGGCATGACGGCAGCGCCTATAGGCATACTCAAGCCAGCTTTGATGGAGCTAGTTATTAACAATAGCAATGTAGCCACGATGGCATTGGGCTAGTCACCTGAGTACAGTCCTGCTCAGGACTGTGGATATGTAGTTGGATGTCTAGCTTACATGTTGTTGTTCCCCAAAGAATTTGAATGAATTCTTATTAGTATACCACTTTCCCCACAGAGTTGAGGATTATGTAAATTATGGGTATTTCTCTTTTAATTGATGATGGTTATGAAAGTGTTTTTGCCCCTCTTAGGAAGGAACTGATGGAAGACTATGGCCAGCCTAGCTGTAGCATGAGATGCTTCCTTGAGTCAAGTGACTTAGATTTTTTGTGCTGTAGTAGTCCACACACACGAAGCCAAGGGTGGTAATTTGTTGCAGTACTGCTCTTCAGAGAACTATAATTGCAGAAGAGAGAATATCTCCCTTATACTTCCTTAGACTGTCTTGTTATTTGCTTATCACAGACACGATTAATATTGAACTTTTAATGATCTCAGCCAGCCTGATCGTTCCCCAGAGTGAATTGTAGTGCTTATGAGACTGCTTTATCAGGATATGCCATAAAAAGGAACACTGCAAGTCAAACAGAAAGGAAGTTGACCTGATTAAGCCGTTAGATGTATTAAACAAACTCTTCAAAACCAGTTTCCTCAATAAAGTCAACAGGAATTTGACACTTGCTGAAAGGATTCATATGCTTGGGAGAAGTGATAGGTTCAAGGCAAGGTGCAACAATTAATTATTGACTTAGAAAGAATTCAGTGAGATTTAATCTGGGAAATTATAACCCTGGATAGAAATATCCATGTATGCAAGACTCTATATTGAGGACATTGTAACTGTTTCTTCCCAGATAAAATGATTCCAGTGGGTGTATTCTGAGTTTCTTACATCTCTCTTGCAGGGTTTGCTTCTACAGTGGTTAGTATTTAAAGTAATAACTGATGTCAACATGGACATTTGTCAGAGGCTCTAGTATGGGAACTCTGGTCAACAGTAAAAGAGAGAGCATTAAGTAACTGAGTGGTCCTGCTAGCACCAGTCATTTCCAGAACTCATTAAAGGATGAGCACATTTCATATGCTTGATAATGGAATGACAGTTGCATAGCCCAGCAAACAGGATCAGGAAGCTTCAGTCTTTATTTTGAATTCTGCTAGTTATTCTTCTGGCAAAGTATCCTCTCCATCGGAGCACTGCACACGAAGGATGTATAAAATATTAAGGCAGATTGCTCAATTATCAGTCTGCTTAGGCAATAACAGTGTTCAAATCAGTAGGATTTATGCAGATTACAGATGTTTGAAACATGAAGATTGGATTTATTTGCAAAATGTCACATTTGTTACTGTCAAAAAGAAACATAATTTCTTTGAATCTAATAGAAATACAAAGGCAACAGAACTTCTTTTCATACCATGTCCTATTGATTAGGAGTCTCTTCTTTATTTGTTAGAGTCCCATCAAATTTAAATGTTGAACCAATATATCATCTTTTTACTTGCTAAAACCTGTAGGTAGTGTTCGATGTTTTCACCTTCCAGAATTCAGTATGTCAATACCTAAGGGTTGGACTTTCAGGCATTCTCAACTTTAGACTAACTCTGCACCCTTGGAGTCAGAATTTAGGCCAGTGCTGGATGCTTCTAAAAATCCCACCCAAGCAGCATAGGCATTGTGGCAGTTAGAATTATTTTAGGATTTAATAACATCCTCTCAAAGTAAACACCATGACTAAATTAAGTTTGGTTTTTTAAATTTGGAGAGAGAAAAAACGTTTTGTCTTTAAAACCTGATCATAGAAAGTAAGGTCTGGCTAAAATAAAAGCTCTAGTTTGCAAAGAGAGAACTTTTTATTCTTGACATAGGGTATTCTGTGAATCTGTAGGGGAATATTAAAAGTATATTTTACAGATTTCAGTATACTTGGAATGGTTAACTGCTAAATGTTATACTCCCATCTACATGCTGCTAGATATTAGAGAGGAACACATTTTATTAGTCCACAGTAAATTGGGAAGTTCTGAAAGAAGGAACAGGAACTGAATGTTTGAGATAAGATCGAACTTGTGAAGTTATTTTATCTGTTAAGTCGGCATTATTATAAACAATAAAAAGTGCAGATTTTAACCAAAAACAAATTGCATAATGAAAGCTTTTAAAGCTATCATTTTAGTGGATCAGGTGCTGGAATATTTAAAAGTGTCACTTATGGGTAAAATCATTGATTAACATATTAATGAGAACAACTGTATGGTCAGAAAGAGTGCCGATTTCTTAAGAGAAATCTATGGTAGAGTGTCTAGTTAAAGCTTTTCAAAATGCAAGTCGGCACTGAGCGTTTGTATAAATACATCGTTTCTTATATAGCACAAGCTATAATTCCAAAATAGCATTTATATTTAAAAGGGGATTATAGCAGATCTTTTGTTTTACTTCTTTACTACCTATTTCTTGCTTTCCCCCACCTATTCTGTAAATTAAATTCAATGTTCATTACTGCCCATTAGTAATGGTGGGTATGGGTACACTGGAGAAATTAAACTTCTTACATGTTAACTTATTTTCTCTTGAAGTAACATATCCACCAATCCGGACCCACCCTATGGTATTAACAAACAAAACCAAAAAAACCTTAGATCTGAGTTT
Source organism: Macrochelys suwanniensis (assembly GCA_033296515.1). Lineage (NCBI taxonomy): Eukaryota > Metazoa > Chordata > Testudines > Chelydridae > Macrochelys > Macrochelys suwanniensis. The sequence continues at coordinate 231,306,603 of CM065775.1, read as the reverse complement.
CTGAAAGAGAGAAGTTTTAAAGTTATGCATAATAGTTGAGTTTGATTTATCAGAGGTCTTCTAAAGCTGTATAAATATTTGGTGGGAAGCTGATTGGATGGGATTTAAAGTCCAGAGATCCTGAAATGACAGCCTGAACTGCTCCTATATCTTTGGAGAGGAAGAGACATAACCCATTAGTAACGGATTGCTGGATATATTATTTTAGAGAAAAAAAGAAAAGAACAGGTAAGACATTTTTCTCTTCTATTTCCTCTGACTACAAAGTATTCTGTAGCATCTGTGGTATACTATACTACTTTTAATTAGCTGTAATAATATAACCAACTATTGTCAAACTATGTTGCACATGAAGACAAAGTAAAACAAATGGTCCTTATAAATAAATACTTTTGTATCTTGGTTACAGGCTCAATTGCTTAACTTATAATCAATCATTTTTGGGTCCTTTTTATGTGTAAACTGCACCTACTTGAGTATGTAAGTATGCTGTGTCAGTAATGACCTGGAAAAGAGCTCAGTTTTGGGTACAGCAAGTGCTGATTTTTGTGGTGAAACTCTTTGAATATCTTGTCTGTGGTTGGAGAACAATGAAGTTTTGTAATCCACCCAAACAGACTAGAAACACCACTGTGTTTTATGAACCTGCCTTCCAGAAACATGTCTGGTACACATTTACCTGGCATATTTATAGAATGTATTACTGTTTCATTTAATAAGTTTGTAATGTTATCATGCTTATAATATTCCACTTTTTTTTTCTGGGACTATTTTCTGAGCTTTAGCACACATTACCAGGAATGTGGCTTTAAATTTGGCTTTACATTTTGCAAGGAGTGTGGTTCTACTTTGGGTCAGGTTTTCTGCTTTGCTTCAATCCTGTCAGAGCTAATAGAGCTAGGAAGATTTCTAAGTGAAAGTTAAGAAGGCTGTGTAACACAACTTCAAGTATCACCTAAAAAGTATTTTTTTTTATAAAGGCTAAATAGTAGAGAACCTCAAGTTTTATTTTAGTGACTTTCAGTTTCCTTTCGTGAAATCATCTTGTGTTCATGTAGAAGTCACCAGCTTCTAATGACTTCAGAACTACAGAAGAAACAATTTTTGCTAGAAATTATGCTTTCAGATAGTTGTTTTCATCCTTACTTCTGCTGGTACAAGTTTGTTGGGGTTTTTTTAAACATGACTAAGCTCAGATTCTTATTTCACATCACTATGAATTCAGAGTAATTGAAGTCACATTGGTGTTACTCCAGCTTTACAGTTGTGTAAATGATGCTAGGATCTTGGACCACTGTGTTTAATTTGTCCACAGATGCACTTATTAGGTGCTTATATGTGATTCATAGGTTACAAAGCCAAAGGGATGACTGTGCTCATCTAGTCTGACCTCCTGTGTATAAACAAGTGTCTATAGAACTTTCACTAAATAATTCCTAAAGCATATTTTATAGAAAAATATCCAATCTTGATTTAAAAGTTGTTAGTGATGGATAATCCACCATGACCCTTAGTAAATTGTTCCAGTGGCTGATTACTCACCGTTAGAAATGTGTGCCTGATTTCCAGCCGTTGGATCATGTTATACCTTCTCTGCTAGCTTGAATGGCCCAGTATTAGGTATTTGTTCCTGATGTAGATACTTCCAGATTATAATCAAGTCACCTCTCAGCCTTCTCTTTGTTAAAATAAATAGATTGAGCTCCTTGAGTCTGTCACTGGGAGGCATGTTTTCTAATCCTTTAATCATTCTTGTGGCTCTTCTGAGAGCCCTCTCCCAAATTATCAACATCCTACTTGAATTGTGAGCACCAGAAGTGGACACAGTATTCCAATAGCAGTCATAGCAGTACCAAATAGAGAAATAAAATTTCCTTTCCTATTCACAATTCCCTTGTTTATCCACCCCAGGATCATGTTAGCTCTTTTGGCCACAGCATAACATTGGAAGCTCATGTTCAGCTGATTACCCAAATCTTTTTCAGAGTCACTGCTTCCCAGGAATAGAGTTGCTTATTGTGTAATCATGGCCTACATTCTCTATTGCATAGCTCAGAATGGCTCAGTTAGGAATGAGGGAGCAGAATATGCTAAGTGGTAGCCCCATCTCCCTTCATTCAGCCCAATTTGCAAGGTCAGGGTATGTGAGGAAGAGGTTTGTGGTTTTATTTCTTGGTTTGCACATGGATGTCATTACCTGCAGAGTTACAGCTTCCCCCACTCCTCCAACCGCTGCGATGCCTGACTGACTATCAAGGGAGTTTTCATAAGTGAGATGGGAAATAAGAGGATGCAGGCCAAACTCAAAACAACAACAAAGTGATAGTAGCGAGGGAGAGAGAAATAAGAGCACATTTTTGGGCAGTGATATTTTAGTTCCTTTCAGTTATTAGTACAGCTAACTATCACTGTTACTTGAAGTGAGAGCTGAAAAAATTAATATTGCATTCTCACACACATCCATTCTTATCCTAGAATGAGTGTCAGAATCTTTTTTCCCCTACTTCCATATTCAAGTATGTGGCCCTGGAGGGAATATTTCCCTCCCCAGCTCCTAATCAAAGTGAAATTAAAACATTTTGTCAACGAATTAAAACTAAGACAAATATTGAATTTTGTGCATTATTGAAACTTTGTTTTATGATTTACCATTTGTTTAACTGTTCATATAACCAGATATGAGAACACTGACTATATCCGTAATTGTTTTGTTTATGACCAGGAGATTTCTTGGTCTTGTCTTGTTTTTCTGTTTTGTTTTCTGTCATTATCTTTTGCTTATGCATTTTCTCAAAAAATTTGCTAAAGTAACCTTACCAGGCCAAAATAACTGAGGTACTTAAAATTTGTAAGCTATGTATTACAGTATCTTTTAAAAATAAGCATCCTCTCTGAATAGTATAGTACTTCACAGTAAGTGTTAGGCTCAGAAAGTACTTTTTAAAAAACAACCTCAAACAATGAATTGTCACAAGGAAGAGCAGAAAAGGTAGATGTAAGAGAACATTATATTTGATAGGTAAATAAGGTTGTAAAGTAATTGCAGAGTAGAGCTAGTTCATGATGGAGGGTTTTGAAAAAGGAGTAAGTTTGAATTGAAAGGGGAAATGTCATTGTGAATGAGAGTGAATGGATCTGCTCCTTGCAGCAAGAGCTGTAGGTGCAGTGTCTAAGGTTTTTCTCTGAGCTTTGAGATGACTTTTTTTGTGCTGTACAGTAATCTCTTTCACTGGAAAAATATGTGACAAGTAAGGATGGGAATTTGTATCAGAGTTTTTCTGTTCTTGCATAGAATTTCATGCAGTTTAAGAATTTGAATTGATTGCTTCTAATTTGCTGGAATTCAAGTAGGAAAAGAAACTAAAATATAACCAATCTGCCACTTGAATGAATGCCACAGATCGTCCCCAATATTCTCTTGTCATTTTGTTTCCCTTTAGTGTGTGGTTGGTGGGTGCAATGCCAGTTTTGCATCTCAGGGAGGGCTGGCTCGTCATGTGCCCACGCACTTCAGCCAGCAGAACTCTTCAAAAGTTGCCAGCCAGCCAAAGGCCAAAGAGGAATCTCCTTCTAAAGCTGGAATGAACAAAAGAAGGAAGCTAAAGAACAAAAGACGACGCTCATTACGTAAGTCTGAGTTGTACTGATTTTTTACCTTCATTGACAGTATTATCTTCTTTTCCCCTTTTCCTTCCACCATGTCATCTCTCCATGCTCCCAGCTGCATTTTTGAGATCCCTTTCCAATGAAACTCAGAGAAGCCTAGGATATATTTGCCAAGCAGTGAGGCAGCGATAAGCATCGTTGTGTAGAGGGGCTGTTCGGCAAGATTTTTCTGATATGAAAAGTAACATGTTATATATAGATATTGGGTGGGGGGAAGAGAAACCAGTTTTATTAAGTGATCTATAAAACCTTACTAAGTTTAAATTCACTTATTGAAATGACAACTGATCACTTTTTACACACAAAAATAAAGGCTGAAAAATCAAAGGAAATCACTTTGAATAACAGAATCTCCATTATTTCTGGTTTGAAAAACGAGTTCAGCTCAAAACTAAAAAGAATTATAATGTTTTCAGCATTTGGTCTGAAAGTACTCATGGCTCCAAGGTCCAGTATGAAAATGTGGTGTAAAGGACTTGATCAGCTGCAAATCAAAACAGATGTTTTCTTTCTGCTATGTAGTGTGTCTAATTTGCATTTGAAGCACTTTCATCCAATGAAGACTTAACTGGAGCTTCTGGAGCTTTCCAAAACTTGCATGACAAAAGCTAGGCATCTCAAAGTAAATGACTGCACTTTAAGAGCCCTACAGCTCATTTGAAGTCAAAATATGATTTAAATGTCTGACTTTAAGTATCCAAATTGGAAAGTATTGATTTTTGTGTCCAAAAAAAACTATTCCAAATTGGCGGTATGCACATCTTATTTATATTTGATTGAACATGATTGAGTCATAAGAGTCGAGTCAGGGCTTCCTCAGTTAAAGCTGTGACAGAGCTCTTTGCCAGCATAAAGTTATCTACATCCTTTGAGATGTACACAGCTATAATATTGAATATATTGTTGAATTTTTCTACAGATACTCTGTAAAGAATACATACTCTGTATGCAATGGGGAAGTAAATGGAAAAATCTGTAAAAAGTTGTAGGTGGTGATAGGAGTTACAAACACATCATTCAAAGTGACCTAGAGAGATTAACGTGAGTGGAAGATGATAAAATGAGATTATCTTGGACAAATGCAAGGTAATAAATCCGAAGTAAAAGAATCTGATGCAGATTAATCAGGGAGAAACCAGGAATGGACATTAAGGAACAGTACTCACTGGGAGATGGACTAGATGACCTAATAGGTCTTTTAATCTTTCTAGATTCTACAATTCAAAATCTGATACTCCTTCTTTTACCATGTGTCTTGTGTATATGTGTTGCTTGGATAATTTTCGTTAATATGCCATTTTGTCTAATGTTTCATAGACAATGTGTAGAACAACTAATTTACTTCTTTTTTTCCTCTTGACATTGCTTGAGAAATTCTTCCTTACAGGACTTCATGCAAGGTATTGTTCTGTTGGAGTTCTCTTCAACATGCGGACATCCTGTAGCTCTTTAATCTCTATACATGTGGCTTCATGAGTAACTTTTTTTCTTTTAAAGTAAATAATATTTACAGTTCCTATTCTTTTTGGTTACATACCTGTCTCTCTTATTACTTTGTAATTTGCTTCACTTTACGTCCAAAACTAAGTTCTATATAGAAAGAGAACTGACACTTGCCATGAGCACTTGCAGTTTTCTTGCCCCATGCAACAAAGCTGTTTGAATGACTTTACCTTAAGGCAAAATTCCCATCTAACTGAGTTGAGGATAGACTCCTGTAATGTACTTCTCCAAAGGCCATGTGACCAAAAAGTTTATCCGAAGCTGAAAACACTTTCACAAAATGCTACGTCTAGGTAGCTTGTCTTAAAACTTTCTTCATGGGTTGCAAATCTTGTTAGGCTCCGAGATGAGACTCCTTAACAGTCTCATAATTCTGTTTGTCTGGGTTTCTTCAAAAGTAGTGGGCCTAAAGTTAGGCATCTAAGGCAGTGATACTCAGACCTCAGTGATTTAGGAGTCAAATTAGTGATCAGCATTACCCAAAAGAGCCACAGTAGTGTGAATTCATTGTTTCATTTACTATTTGTATATTTAGTAAAATTTGGCTCCTAAACCACTGAGGTCTGAGTATAACTTCCTTAGATGCTTAACTTTAGGTACACTACATTGGAAAAAACTGAAAGGCAAGTAGAATATATAATTCATTATTCTCACAGCAAAACGACTGACCGGGTATTCTGCAATTGGTTAATAACATAGTCAAATAATCCTAATTGGTTAATAACTTAGATCAGCATTTTAATATCATGTGCTGCAAAGAGGTAGGAGACACATTAAAGAGCCACCTGCGGCTCCCGAGTTTCAGTCTGAGTATTGCTGATCTAAGGTCTGGTCTCACTTAAAAGTTAGGTTGACATAGCTACCGCACTACGGGGTGTGGATTTTTCACACCTCTGAGTTCCTTAGTTAAGCTGATCTAACCCCCAGTGTAGATGCGGTAGGTCGATGGAAGAATTCTTTCATTGAACTAGGTACGGGTGCTGCTTTCCTACATCAAAGGAAAAACCCCTTTTATCGCTGTAGGAAGTGTCTATGCTACAGTGCTACTGTGGCACAGTTGCAGCGGTGTCATCATGCTGCTGTAGTGCCCATAATGTAGACATAGCCCAGATCTGTATTTAAGTACTTGAATGCGTGGCCTGTTTTTCAGTGGTGCTGAGCAGCTCAGGTTAGAATAAGTTATTGATCAAACAAATTCTGAAATACCATAACATACAATTTGCTAAAATCATCCAGAAAAAATAAATTCCTAAAGTTTGTCACCTTCCCACCAATCTTCCAACTTCCTTTTTCATTAACTGAAGAAAGTACTTATTTCCCTCCTACTCTGAGGAGTGAATTCTGTGCACCTGGCTACAGTTTAAAACTCAGGCAGTAACTTTTTTTGTTATTTATTAGTAAGTGTCTAACGAAAATACTTACTAGCTATTGATTGTTTATACATGATTACACCGAAAATATCCTCGTATATACATCTATAAAAGTCAAAGTAAAGAGATCAGGTTCTCTGCTCAAATCCAAGGTTCTCAGTGGAGCGTATGAACACAAAATAGGTTACCATGATTGTTCAGGTGACAAAAGCAAGATCTTACTTAGTTTACTAGAATATGAACAGTTTATTCTTCATGTTGATATTTTGCTGGTCTTAAACTAGTTTGTATTTTGTCTTCCTGTTCATAAACACTGTGTATATTTTTTCAGTTGCTTGTTATAGGCGTATATGGGTTTAAAAATAATTGGTAATGAAAGATTAGATATTGTGTGAAGTTAAATCTAGTATTTTTTGACAATGTGATTTTTTTTCTTTTTCTCTTGCTGTAGACACCTTCCTAGCTGATTACATAAGCAGTCAGATGGAGACTTGTTGACCTTGTTACTATAAGTGCTATCAAAATTGACACTCACGCTCAGTCATAATATCTCTGCTACTGAATTCTGTTCTGTGTAGCCTCAGATAGATTCTCTGTTCCTAATACATTTGGAGGCATCCATCCAAACTTACTGAAAGTGATTCTCAACTTTGTACCATGACCCTAAAGTGTGTCTTCATATTTGCTACAGAATCTAAGCTTCTTCAGTTGCTTGTCTATATGTATTCTGCATGTGGTATGCCTACACCCCATGCACTCAATTGGAATATTTGGACCAGCAGTGCCTGTTGAGACCATGCCGGTACCAGGGAGAGCCCGCACCCCTTCCAAAGGCATAAAGGGTGGAGCAGGGCCAGATATCCCTCAGTTCCTTCTTATCACCCGTGCCTGAGAGAGCAGTTTCCCTGTCTCTTGTACTTGTGGTCCTTAAACCAGTTTTTTTGTATATAGTTACGTTCATGGGGATTGTCCACGTGGTGGTGTAATGAATTCTACAAGGGTGTGATTTCTAAAGCGTACTAACATGTTGTGCATTAATTGTTCTGTGTAGTCCCTGCTGGCATGCCTTAATATAGTGCTGTTTGAAACAGTAATTTATAAAGGCCTGGTCTACACTAAAAAGTTAGTTTTGACCCAGTCCCGTGGCTCAGGAAAGTGAAAAATCCATACCTCTGAGTGGCGTAGGTAAGATAATCTAACCCTGGGTGTAGACAGCACTATGTTGACAGAAGACTTCTTTCATCAATCTAGCTACCATATCTTGGGGAGGTGAATTATCTGTGCCAATGGGAGAACCCTTCCCACTGGCATAGGTAGTGTCTACACTTGAAATACTACAGTGTAGACAAGTCCTAAAGCACACGAATAAATCTTTAGTGCTCATCAGCAGGGACTATGTGGACCAACTAATGTGCAGCACATTAATGCACTTTAGAAATCACACCTCCATAGTGCGTATTACTCCGCTAATATTAGACAAGCCCCTAATATACTTTAGTAGTTAGGATAGGTTTTAGTTTGGGTTAACTATTTCTAGCTATTTGTTTACCAGTACCAGGTGATCAACTTCATAGCTGACCAAAAATATCCTGGTTTTAAATATTGCTCTTTGTGTGGCAGAGCTATACTACTCAGTGACTGACATTATTATTCTTTCTTTGTGAGGGACATATCACTGAGAAGTGCTTTGTTTTTCACTTGTTCTCCAAATGAATCCTAATAGCCTGGGGTGAATGTGTGACATACCCAGGGTATAGTCTGTGCTGATGAACAACTGTGTCACTTCAGTCCTTTTACCTGGGGTGCCCTTTACGCTGCTTTGTGCTGTAGCTACCACTCCTGGTCTGCTCTCACACAGCCTCCAGCACGTAAATCACTCCCAGCTGCATTGTATGAGTTCTGCAGCCAGCCACTCTTGAACCACACTGCAGGGTGAAAACAGCATGCTACCAATCCCAGACTTTCCCCTGAAATTTACATCTTGTACTGCCCAGGTTTGTCCTGGACAATACAGGCTCATATGAAGGCCATCGTTTTATTAATAGAAAATGATGTGCACAAATCCTGTTATCCCAAATGGAGTTTCCCAAACACTTCAGTTCAAACACTGATTAAGATCAAACAAAATAAGTTTATTATCTGCAGACAGATTTTAAATGAATTACGTAGTGAGGCATGAAAGTCAGAATCGTTTACAAGAAAAATAAAAGTGACCAACTAGAGTAAATTGAAAGAAAAGTCTCTCTCATCACCTATTTCAACAGTCCTACTGCCTGGACTTCTTTCAGTCAAGATACCTCTTCCAGTCCAATGCTGTTTTCTTTGTTCTTCAAATGTCGTGAATGCTGTGGGCAGAGAAAAAGGGAGGAATTATTTCCTTTTATAGTCCTCTCCCGCAAGGCAGTCCCCATTGTCAGGAACTCTATGCTGTTTCTTTGCTAAGATGTAGACTTTCATCCATGTCCCTTTTCCTGCGAATGAATGGCCATGTAAGCAGGTGATGGCCTATTTGACCTTGTTTACACCTGACTGAGGTGTCAGTTTGCTCTTTGTCTCTGAGGAAGTAGTTTGGCCACTCCCAGAATTTGAATGTTTCAGTAACACCATACAGTGGAATCTTATAACTTTAAATTTAAAGCTGTAACACATTTTTCCAGGACAACATTGACAGACCAGCGAGTTATGAGTTTTCAAATAAGACCTCCCAAGGCATACTTTGTACCAAGATTATTATTATAGTGTAGAAGGGGTGAATACAGGGGTACAGACCATCACAGAGTGCTTGAATATTATTCTTTTAGATAAATAAATGAGACCCTCCTTGGATAAGGGCAGACAAGAATCTTCTGGCTCCAAGCAGTCCTCTTCTGAAAGTACCTCGGTAGGCACTGGCTCTTCAAGTTTTGAGGCTCCTGATTCTTCATTGAAGCATTCCTAGGCTGTTTCAGCTATCATGTCTTCCTCGGGAGTTGAAAAGGGTAGGACACAGCACCACTCCCCTAAGGAGCACAGATGTGGTCCCAGGGACCTAGCAAAAGAGAGAGGGCAAAATCTCGTCTTTTCTTTCAGATGAGAGTTGCTTGAGGCCTGACCTAGGTCCCTTGGGCACACTCATATAAATCTCTATCTGCTCTGGTACTATTTAAAAGTCCATCTTTAGCTGCCTTCAGTATGGAGTCTGTAGTACCACCATCTACTCTGGTGTTGACAACTTCTAATTTGTTATCCTCAGTACCACAGGTTATGTAATGGGAGATTTAACTGTATCAGCACTGCCAGAGTCACCTTTGTTGTCTTCCATAGTGAAAATACCTTAGACAATACCAACTGCTATGGTACCAGGGCCATCTTTGGTGCTAGGAAAGAATCTCCTTTCCTCAGGCCCTCAGACTGCTGCTAGCTCTGCTCCTCCGCTACATGTAGAGGACTTGTACTGCTTCTCTCTCAGAACATCATGGTGGGGAGTCACCACATAATCACCTAGGCCATAGTCTTATGACTCCTACTTTTCAGATGGGGATTCCAGAGCTAGGAGTCATAGTAGGCACATGGAATATAGGGAAAGACCCACTTCTTGGTATCCCTCACTCTGGCTACCCACTTATTACCTGTATGGTTCTCATTCCTGGCCATACTGGGCACCTTGAGCATGTCTCATATCAGGAAGCCCTGCTCCTCTTTCCGATCCAAATCCAGATCCCTCTGGACAGAAATCCAGGTACAACAGCAACCACCTTCCCGCTCTACTGTATAGAACTTAAGAATTCACGTTTATGAAGAGAAGCAGCTTTATTCTGCTCAAGTTGCTTCTGCAGGCATATCTTCATCACCAAGCGAAGCTGACATATCTTATAATTCTCCCCCTGTTGTATATAAGATTTTTTCTAAATCTTCTTTGTAGAGTGGCAGAGGTGCTGGAAATACCAGCAGAGGTTGTGCGAGAAAAGGCACACAACTTTTTTGGACATATTGCACTCTTCTTTGCCTGAAGCTTGGCTGTGCCTGCGAATGAAAGTCATCATACGCCAACCTCTATTCCACCATCTTCTAAAAAAGCTGATGCAATATACAAAGTCCGTTCTTCAGACTTTTAGTATTTCTGCATGCACGCAACACCTGGGTCATGGATGGTTGCAGCAGCTCAGGAGAAGATAAGACGGCAACAGCATTCCAAATCTACACCAAAAGAGAAGGAGCTGAAACACACAGCTCTCTTGGGCAAAAAAAAAAAGTTAATGTGCTAGTTTTCACCTTAGAAAGGAGAGCCTGATAATTGGTATGAAAGTGGGCACAAAGTGTTTGACTTCCTTGATAAGGTACCACCACAAGACTCCAAAAAAAAAAAAAAAAAAGGATTAAAATATTTAACTTCAGAAGGACAGCTTATTGCGTGCACTCTTTATAAGGAGCAGTCAGTGCTTCAGATATTGCAGCTAAATCAGTGGCAATAACTATTCCTATGAGGTATGCCATGGCTACAATATTCTGGGATTCTCAGAAGTTCAGAATGCACTAGAAGAGTTTCTTTTTGATGGAAATTAAATTGCAGCACCAAAACTGATAATGGTCTACTTTCACTAAATGATTTTAGGACTGTGCTCAGATCTTGGGCATTTACAGCTTTCTGCCCAGGAGGAAGCAGTTTAGGTACAAACCTTATTCAAGATAAGCTCCTGCTTCCTCCTGTCAGTCACACCACTGAACTGCCCGGAAGGAAATAAAAGTTTCATAGGAGAAGAAACTCTCCTTCTCTGCTACTACTGTGACTTCATTGAGTCACATGCCAGCTTAAAAAGAGTTTTCCATCGAGAGCTGTTGGGAACCTCATCTAAAGTTTTGTTTACACTGCACGTCACTTGTGGCGGCGTGTAGTTCGCAGAAAAGCAGATTGCATCCACACTGCAGTGTGCAGCTACACATGTCAATGAAAGGTTGTGACTGAGCAGATGCAGCTGGGAAAGGCTCAGCAGTGAGTATGTGCCAGAACCTTTCTCTGCTGCCTCCCCCTTGCCAGAACCTTTCCCTGCTGCTGGAGTCTTTCACTGTGGTGGGGAAAGGCGGCTCTGGCAGCTCCCTCCGATGGGGAACTGCTCTGACAGCAGGACATTATGCTGCTAAAAACAGCAGTGTAGATGGGGGTGAGGTGAGGTACTGTTTGGGTGAGTAAAGAGTACAGGTTTCAGGCATATCTGTACTCTACTTGCCTAAGCAGGCCTTTACTGTCCATACTGCTGTTTATATCCCCGTTAAGGAAGCGTGTAGTGTATGTACTGTACATGTCACCAAAAGGGGTGCGGAATGTAGATATACCTTAAAACATCTCTATTTCCAATTCAAAAGCAGTTGATTTTTATTTTCAAGAAGCTTGCAACAATGTTACCACAGTCCAGTGAGTCCTAGAAATTGTAATTGAAAAAGGTTACTCAGCTCATTTTCAAGAAGTTCTAAAACCCACCAATCTTCCCTCTCCCTTTTCAGGGACCCTTCTCATCAGAGATTGTTGAATCAAGAAGTGGAGCCCCTTCTTACACTGGGAACAATAAATCTTCTGTTTAGAGGGAAGGGTTTTTATTCCCATTAATGTAGTCCCTAAGAAGAGAGTAGGGTGGTGGCATATTCTGCATTTTAGAGAGCTCAGGACCTTGTTTGGTTGGTTCGACTTCAGTGTGGCCACTCTGGCCTCAGTTATCCCTATGTTAGATTCTCCGGATTGGACGGTAGCTCTTGATTTCCAGGCCACATATTTTCATATATTGATCCATCCAGCTCACAAGAAATGCTTAAGATGTGTAGTTGCAACATCACACTACCACTAAAGAGAACTGCCTGTGTCTGTCATTAGCCCCAAGAGTCTTTGTCTGTCACAGGAACAGCACATTTAAGGAGTCAAAGTATTATGGTTTTATTCATGACTACTGTCCAATTCAGGAAAACTCTCCTCAGCAAGTCACAGACGCAATACCTCACATTCTTAAGCTTTTCACTGTTCTGGGCTCAAGATCAACAAAGAGAAATCCTCTTTAGTGCCAACTCAAAAAACAGAATTTGTAGGAACTGTTCTAGACCCAACAGCAGTGACAGCATACTTAACCCAAAACAGATTTGATGTAAATCAGATCTCATAAATCACTTATAGACAAATGAAGAGATAACTGTACGGACTGATCTAAGAATGTTAGGCCACATGGCATTGTGTTGTTTTGTGACTCCATATCCCACACATCACCTTTGTTGTTTGCAAGTCTAATTCAAATCCACCTATCACCCAAGCAGACCTCTGGAAGACATGGCAGTTGAGATTCCACAAGAAATGCTATTGTATTTAAATTGGTGGAAGAATCTAGATCAAGTTTGCAAGGGCATTCCATTTTCTCCACTTCTACCCCCAAAGATGATGATAGTAGATGCTTCTAGTTTGTGATGGGGAGCTCATCTTTTCCATCACAGGATCTGTGATCATGTGCACAGATTCACTTGCACATCCACATATAAGAACTCAGAGTTATCCGCTTGGCACGTATGATAGTTTTCCCCTTCTTTCAAGGCAAGACAGTTCACGATAGTCAGTACCACGATAGTGGTTTATGTAAACAGACAGTGAGGAGCTGCTTGGCTGTGGAACTGGTACACTGAACACCAAGTTATAATCATTGCTCTCTTCTGGGATTACCGAATAAGTTGGCAGATGGTCTGAGCAGGTATTTTTCTTACAAACACTCATGATCAGTAAAGGATTCCCTCATTCAAAGAGTATTCCAGTGCTGGTATCAGCCAGACATAGACTTGTTCGCCACAGAAAATAACAGTGTCAAACCTAGTGTTTGAGTGGGACAGAACCTAGGATTCCAAGCAGAAACATTTTTCATAGCATGGAATGGGGTATGATGTATGCATACCCACCTTTTTTTTTTTTTAACAAGGCTTTTGAGAAAAATCAAACAAGAGTCTTGGTAATAGAGCTGGATAGGAAACAGTTTTTCCTTCCCATGATAATCTTTGAGATTTAAAAAAAAATAAATTCCCATCCTGAAACAGGACAAAAAGTCAATGTGAAAAGTTTTGTGAACCAAAAATAAAATAGAAAAATGGTTTGGGTTAATCAAAACGTTTTCTTGGTTTTTCGCCGTTTTTTGTTTGTAACTAGCTTAAATTTTGAACCTGCTCAGAATGACTTACTGGACTTTTTTGTTTAGAAAATTATTTTAAAATATTGCAACAAAACATTTTGGCAGCTTCAGATTGAAGAAAAAATGGTTGAAACCAACCTTTTCCTGCAAATAATTTTGTTTTGACAAATCCACATTTTCCAGTGGAAAAAATGTTTTGTCAAAATATTCCCGACCAGCTCTATGCAGTACTGATTTTGTTAGCACCAGTGAGGCCCAGACAGTACTGATACCTAGACTGGTTGAAACTTTCCAGACATCCTCCAGAAACGTTGTTAGTGTGTATGAACATGTTTTCTCAGGACAGTTGGAAGAGTCTTCATCCAGACCTGGCATCTCTGCATTTTATCGCCAGGATGCTGAGTGGCTAACTGATTCTGAGAAACCTAGCCTCAGAGATGATGTACAAAACATTTTGATATGAAGTAGAAAAGATTCAAAAATATTGGATATACCATTAGAATTTCTTTTTTCCCTGTATCCAAATGGTGTTATCCAGTAGCTGCTATGGACTAGTCCCATTGCTATAGAGATGCTTTATGGGAACAGAGGGTCCTGCCCAGGCCTTGGAGGAAATTCTTAAAACAGAACATGGTTGCCCAGGCTATGCACTGGGACCAGGATTTAGGCTTCTAGTGTAGCTTGCAACACTTGTTTCATGCTACTTGCAGATGTTTGCGTCACAGTTGGAAAAGGTGTCTTGTAACGCAAAAGCTCGAAATTTAACTTTTTAAGAATGAAAGCTTAGATTCCGTAGAGACTGTTAAGCCACCCCTTTCACAAGAGAAAGTCTTACCACCAGTGAGTGGATTTGTCAAGTACTGAATTATAACTTCTTTTTTTAATATGATGGAGTTATTGCTTATATCTATTTGGATAGTAGTCATATGGTACAATGAACTTTAAAAAACTATATATGACAGCATTTGAGTAACGGATCCAAGATATTGGATCAGAGAAGAAAGAAGCTGGTGGTTTGAGGTTATGGGTGGAAAAGGTTGAGAATCCCTGCAGTTGTGGAAGCTTCAAGTATTATGCCAAATCAGGCCTTCATAGTGCTAATACGAATACCACACTTGCCTTAGAGTATTACTGTACATGCTTTATTCGGACAAAAATGTCTTTATGGTTGTATTATGAACAAGGAAAACTGGTATTAAGGCTATTTGGGGTACAAGGCCATGGCTGTGTGTTAAAACAAAGGTACATTTTGCATCCATTACAACTTTGACAGAATAAAGTCTCAGTATACAAAATGGTAGCTTCAGTAGCCTCTTGTGGCCTGGCCTACAATTTTAGATTATCTGATTTCATCAGGAGATCATTTACAACTGAGATGATTGCCCAATTTGCAGTATTGATTTCTGAGAGAATGAGACACATTATGTGAAAACCATAAGCGGTAATTGGTCCTAAGAGTGAAGAAAATAGCTTTTTCTAGTAGAATTTTAAGAATTGTTCTTAAATATTTTATAACTAATCTTTTTTTTTTTTTGAGGAGGGAAGAGTAGAAGTTGTTTAAAAACTTAAATAATTTTCCATTTGTATGGTGATATAGCCCCATGGTACAATAATTTATTTTCTTATGAGCTAACCTTTACTTTACCTTTCAGTAGGGATGGAAGATTAATTAAATGCAGGGTTAAACTGTTAAAATTTGTCACATGAAATTAAAGGATTATTTTTTTAATTGTCACTAGTACAGCAAAACTTAACATTATGTACTTTAATATGATATTCATGTATGCTAGGTAAAGCCTAAAATATTTTTAACAGAGTAAGATGAGAATGTATTTTTAATTGCAGTTACCTTTTAACTAGATGCAATTTTCTGCTTTTCTTAAAAATAGTTTAGATCTAACACATTTCCTTTAACCCCCGAAAACACATACTATAGCAGACTTTTACTCATAGTTCTTGAAGTGTTTGCCAGTAAGGTCCACCTTTAGCCAAAAAACAAACAAATGTCTTTAACATCTGAGACAAATCAGTTCTGTTGGTTCACTAACCTTGAGCTCATCAACCAATGACCGTACAGTACCAGAAGGATGTTAATACCACTTCACCTAAAACTGTAAGTTAAAACTTAAGGTCTGATGAAATGGTTGGAGCACAATTGGCAAGTGTTCATTTTTGTTTTAATATCAACAATTTGTTTATTATCAAACAATAGAAAATGAAGTACTGCACAATGTGTTCATAGAAGGTAGGATAGTACTAGAGTTTAAAATTGGCTTTAAAAAAACAAAAACATAGTTGATAGTACACCAATATTAATTTTGCCTTAGTCCTCTGTGCTTTGATTTAAAAGCATGTGATAAATACGTGGATTTAAAAATATATATATACCCTCAGTCCACTTTTAGACATAATGATCTACAGATAAACCCTCTGGTTTGGGAGTCAGAATTTCTTGTCATTTACTGATTTTCTTACCCTGTCAGTATAGTTGAAGTGCTGTTTAAACTTGATGTATGTTCCTCTGCATCCCTAAAAAATGACTGAAACGGCATTCCATATAGAATAGCGTAGTCAGTCTGTCTTTGAAACAATTGGAGTAACAGTGGATAAACTTCAGTTGTAATTTAGTTAGGCCTCTAGTGAGATTCCACTTCCTGGATTCCCCTGGGTTTGCTGGAGTATCATACAGTTTGTCTACCATTGCTATTTTAGTATGTTAGAAGTATGAGGCGTTCCCTTTTTAAATACTACTTTGAATTAAGTCACAGCAGCAGTAGTGAAACTAGTTGGACAGCACTTCAGGGTGCTTTGGAGAATTAGGTTTGCAAGTATATTCATTGCAGTGCTGGGAAGCATTCCAATATTTCTTTTGCCATACATTTGGATTCCCAGTTGTTAAAGAGGAGTTGATCTGTTTTGAGTTTGGGCAGTAGAACTCCCCCCTCCCCCCCCCCCCCCCTTTTTTTTTTCCCCTTGTTTCTGAAGGAAGATTGCATTACTTCTGGGAAGCTGTAGTCTTCAGTAAATCCATCATGAAATCCTTACTCTTAATACTGAAGGTTAAAAAATAATAGTATGTACTCCAGCAGTGTAAAAGCAAAAGGATTTACAGTGAGGTTTAGTGCACTTATTGATGCTGTGCTGGGACTTTAAAGTGAAAGTTTTAAAAATAAACGTTTCTGAGCAAACTTGAAAGGCAGGCAGGTGATGGCCAGTTTTATGAGTCAGTCCCTTTTTTTTAGCCAAATTAATTTGTAGATCATATTGACAAGAAAAAATGCTCACTGCCAGTATAAGTAACTGACTTGTTAATATCATTTCACAGCTTTTTGGTGTAAATATAAAGTACTTGCAGGTATTTGAATGCTTGCAACATCTTGGAGTTTAACGGTAAGGATTTTTTTTTTTCAGCAAGACCACATGACTTCTTTGATGCACAAACACTGGATGCCATACGACATCGAGCCATCTGCTTCAACCTCTCAGCTCATATAGAAAGTTTAGGAAAAGGCCATAGTGTTGTATTTCATAGTACTGTAAGTATTATGTTGTTTCCTCCTTCATATTTGCATTTGTGTATCTGAAAGTGTAATGGCTACAGTGATATTCTAATTCTCACCTGAGTGAAGATCTTGTTGTTAATGATATTCCACGTGCAAAAGTATTAATAGGGAATTTTTGCATATTAAAAACAAGGACATTGAGGAATTTAATTTTTAAGGTATGTTGGCAATTATTTCCAGTAATTCCAGTTTTGTGCCCTAGGTTTGGGCAATATCTTACAGTAGATATGTAGTGATGAAAAATTTAATTTCAAGGTGTCTTCTCGATGAAAACTCATTTCATTGGCTTCGTAGTATGAGTTCATATTAGTATCATAATGTGGGATTTTTAGGGCTTACTATTAAAAAAAAATACTAGAGTGAGAATAGCTAAAAATATACTTATCAACAGAGATTAACAAAGTCCTGCAAAGTACATATGCTTGTTTATGTGTAGTACTGATGGGGACATCCAACCATGATCTACATCAGGGGTCAGCAACCTTTCAGAAGTGGTGTGCCGAATCTTCATTTATTCACTCTAATTTAAGATTTCGCGTGCCAGTAATACATTTTAATGTTTTTAGAAGGTCTCTTTCTATAAGTCTTTATAATTAAACTATTGTATGTAAAGTAAATAAGGTTTTTAAAATGTTTAAGAAGCTTCATTTAAAATTAAATTAAAATGGAAAGCCCCCCAGACCGGTGGCCAGGACCCAGGTAGTGTGAGTGCCACTGAAAATCAGCTCGCGTGCCACCTTTGGCACCCATGCCATAGGTTGCCTACCCCTGATCTACATCAGGGTCCTTTTTTCATTATAAAAGTTATGACCAAGGTAAGTATCTTAATCAGAATTCACTGTTGTCCAGTTCCCATCAGCATATCACCAAAACACTAGGCAAGTAGCAGCTGATGAACTAAATTTCAGTCAGTTTTACCGGTAATATTTTTAGTATTGTATTTTAGATTTCTTACTAAGAATATGTAGATGGACAGGACTGATGATAATATACACTGATACAGAGTTCAGCATGGTTAACTTCAGAAAATTGTGTGATAGTGTTCCATCAGTGATGAAATATAGGGATCAGAATTTCAAAAAGTGTCGCATCCCAGTTTTCCTTCCTAGGTCAGGTGATTTGAATATGCAAGAGAATGAAGACACAGCCATAGTGATGAATTTTAAGCAACAGGCCGCTAATTCATTAATTTTAACAAAACGGTTGGGAGGGAAGGGAATTGTGGTCCTCTGAACTACCAGCATTTATTGTGGTTCAGTGCAGGGTTAACTAGTTTTAAGGCATACAACTGCTTGAAAGGAAGGAGTGCTATCCTTGGCCTAACCCTCCACACCCAAGAACAGGACTCAGCCCACTGTTGAATCCAACCCGTGGGAAGGGTGCATTAAGCTTAAGACTTCCATCTCATCCCATGCACCACAGGATACAGGCCTATTGATTCGTGTCTTGTGCTGGAGTTTTACTTCAGCTGGCGAACTCATAAGTCCTTTTACCCACAGTGGACATGAGCTGTAAGTAGAGATCACAGTTGCTCCATTTATTGCCATTACCGTATTTTAATTGTTATCCTGTCATGTTTTTCTAATTAAACATGCCTCCAGGATGCTGCAAGGAAAGCAAAAATCCCTATAACTTGTCAGTCTTAGTTGGGAGGGAAAAATTCTTTCCTTATCCAAAAAAAGGCTATCTAGTCAGACTCTCAGCAAGTGTGGAAGCCCAGCTCTGGTAACCTGAGTAGGGAAATGTGACCAGGTCAAAGATTGCGCTCTAAAAGTCGTGGGCCCTAAATGCAGTTTTGTGGTGGGCTCCCTGCTCCTTCCCCTTGCGCCCTCTTTCACCCCCCCATACAAACTGACCTTTTGGAAGCAGGGGCTTCCTTCTCTTCCTCATGTCCACCACTCATGAATTGGTGGGTAGGTGAGGCACTGACTAGATCTCAAGACCATTAGTCACTTAGGTATTTAGGTCATAGTCAAATGGGTAGTTAAATACCCATAGATATTAGCCTAGCTCTCATCAACACAGAATTTCAAATTTGTCACATGCAGTTTGGCAAACACTGCCATAGCTACAGCCCACATATACAGGCTATCTTCAAATAGGGATGGGAATGGGAATTGTAATCTGTGAGAGCCTTTTACACCAAAGAGAGAGAAAAATCCAAAAGAAAATGGACTTGGTTCCTGGAAACTAGGTGGAACAAAATGGAGTCAGCACAATGTAGTATTGTATATGATGAATGCCTTTGCACTAGGAGAAAATTAGAAGTCTTTTCTAGGGTGAAAAATCTGGGAAATAGTGGTTATAGATTTGATGTCTCACCCCTTACTGAAGGCACTCCTTTTTTACATTTTTGAGCCTATTCTTCTATAAGCAGGATAATTTAGACAGTTGGGGTACTATTTCATTAATAAGACTACATACTAAAGTTTTTGTGTGGGATATAATAAATTCTTATCAAATATGAGATGGTTTGCTTTTAATACCACTTTTAAAACTCATACAGATTATTTCAAATGTTAGATTTTTGGTGATATAACTTTCAAAATAGAGTTCTTAGGTAAAGTTATATCACAAAAATCTTGCTCAATCTTCTTATCTGACTAGGATATTTGGCTATAGTAGCTGCTGCTTACTTTGACTAGATGCTTGCAAATTTACGTTCTTCCTATTTTTTTTCTTTTCTAAACTCAGAATTGGTTGACTTACTGTCATCTTCGTTGTTGGCATGTGGAGTCTCTTCATAATTGAGCTAATAGAAAACATGAGACATCACATTCTATTTACCTGTCAGTGACAGATTCTAATCTCTGTTCAAACCTGCAATTTGTAGTTTGTCTGCCTCAGGTGTTGCTTTCTCAAGATGATGCTTTTTCCATTTATGATTAGCTTTGAAATTGATAGATTTATTATTATTATTATTTATTATTATTTTGAATATTTGAAGGTTGACCCACTTCTCCCACAAGAGAGATTTCTGGCTTCCAATAGACCTCAGTTTTGTGAAACTTTTCCTTTGAACACCACTAGTGTTACACAGAAATTGTGGAAAAGTATACTATTTTGAATGTTAATATACATTTTCCTATCTCTTTGGGTATTTTTATTTTCACTGCAGGCAAGTTAGAAGTATAAAATGATTACTATATCTTATTCTGGGTTTATTTCAGAGTTGAGTTTCTTGCTGGTTCCACTTATCACAGACCATTCCAGATATGTTTAAAAATGGTAAATCAGTAATGTCATTGAAATGGAATGCAGGAAGTTAAGTTGCCAATTTATTTTTTTTTAAGGTGGGTTTTTTCTGCTCTCCAGAAGAGGTCAGCAGATTACCATTTATCTATAATTAACCTTTATGATTCCTAACTGGAAAGACTTTCAGATCAGTACTGTAATAGTAGATATACTGTAATTCAGTTTCCCTGTGCAGCTAGATGCCTGTATACAGTGTAAGTATTTTATAAGAAAGGTACGACTTTTTCAAAAGAAATAGTACTATACATAACTCGCCCACTTAAAATTATAATCTATTCCATAATAAAATGTTTTATTTTACAACTGGGTGAATGGTACACTTAAAAATAAAATACTTCACGTGAGTGGAATAAATTTAGTTTTAAAAATAGTGCCTTTTTTTTAAGAGGACCTTCAAGTCTTCACAGCAGTATGGTGACAGCAAAGCTAGCTTCTACTATTTTAGTTATATTGCGGCTTTTGCAGACAGAGGCTATAATATTCTAGTTGCTAATATTACAGTAGCTGGTTTGCACACTCCTGACTGTACATGTATTCATGGTTTTCACCATGAAATGAGCACTACTTGTGACTCTGGTCCTCTACAAATTAGATCCATTTGAGAGTCAGAATTACTAAATACTAATGCAGCACTATTTCTGATAGATGAGTGGGTTCTGTTGCTGTTTGGGTAATCTATTTTAACTTGACTTTTCAAGATTTTAGGGGTTTCTGCCTTTCAGGGAAAGAGTTCTAGTCAGTTTAGTGTGTAAATTTAGGGTATAAAAATTAAAACGCTAAAGAAAAGCCAATGAAGCTTGTTCATGTTAGTAAAAGCGTTCTTACTTTAAGTGTGAGTAGAGAATCTGTCATCTCTGTCAAACTAGCTATTCAGCTCTCTTTTTAGGATACCAAGTAATCCATGTTCTGTAAGGGTAAGAGAAACTAATGATACAAGTTACAAGAAAAACATTTCTAAAGAGTGAATTGGATTTAGAATTTCTGTCTAGAAAAACCCATAAAATATACTTTTCAGAACTTATATATCTAATTGCATGCTATAACTATTTACTAACCTGTAATGGTTGGTTGTTAACTTCTCCATTATAAAATAATCAGCATCTTGACCGTGAGCCTATTCAGTTAAAGTTGCTGTTAATTCTAGAGGGGTATTTCTTTCCTCTGTTGAGGGCCTGGTTTCTTGCTCTGATCACTTCTGTTCACATGCAGTTCTGACTTCAGTTGATTCTCTGTTTCTTAAAGCCTTCCACTTTAAAAATAAACAGTTAGGCTCTTTGTCACGACCTGCCCCTTCCTCGGTGCACACCGTATTAAGCACCTGTGGGACCAGTGCATCCTTTTTGCCCCTCTAATCTTCTTAAGAACTTGCCTGTAAATATGGCGCATTGCTGGCTGCTTTTCTTAACTCTTTTTTGAGGGCCCTGCAGATCTCTTCAAAACTCATCGATAGACTACACCTGCAATCCCTGGGTTTGATAAAACACAAAACTGTTATTTAACAAGAGTAAACATAATACTAACAAAACAACAACATTCAGTAACCTTTCTACTTCATACTCCACTGAGGACAGCCTAAGCTTATAAAAGCCCATCGGTGCTGCTTCTCCTCACAGGAGCCAACTGACTAACCACCTTTCTTTTCCCAGGAGCTAGCTGCTAATCCTTCAAATTCAACCCCAGAAGTTCTGAATGAGCTGTCTGTGTGGAGCTTCCGTCCAGAAGTCCAAATCTCTGTTTCTGTGCACCTGGGTGGATTTGATTTAAATCAAGATATAAATCATTAGTAACTAGCACTTGTCAAGGAGGTAGTGATGTTTCCTTGCCCTTTTTTTCTATTATTGCAGTGCTGTCTAGGTGTGGCAATACTTTGAAATCCTTCAAAAACTTTAGCCTCCTTACTTAGAAATGCATCTTGCTGGGAGCATATTACACTTGTGCATCAGTATATCCCTTTTTCCAGTATGCAAATGAGGTGTTGGCTTTGATATTCCCAAGCCCCTTATGGATTGAGTTCAGTACATCTTAGAAGTTACATATTTGAGAGAAAGTGAAAGGAAATTATTTATAATGTAAGTTTGGAGGTTCAGTTTTTCCAGGGTGATTCTGGCCATTAAAATTTACAGCTGATCAAAGTTTGACATTCTAATCCAGCACATTTTAGACGTTTTCTCTCCTTGGGTTTTAAGACAGCTATTTGAAATCAAAAAGGAATCTCAAGTTGACCGTCCTTAGCTACGTTCATCTGAGGACATACAGGTGGAACAAGTTTTTCTCCACATAAGGTCCTTGAATCTGGTACTTATACCCTTCCTCAGGATGTAAAGTTGACCATTAGGGAATGATGCATGTTTTACCAGCGAACCCAACTTGACCAGTGTTGCGGAATCTTGTGTGATTATTTTAGATTATCTTGTCTGGGAAGTATGTTATTGACGGCATGGTGTATTTAAAAAAAACAACCACATACGAAATAACTGTTCATGTAGATGGGTACATTGTAGAAGATGGGTACATTGTAGAAGTTTAAATATTCATACAGTGCCTTTAATTTTTCTACTGGAATGCGCCTTAAAATTACAATGATGATAGATACAGAGTTTTATAATAAAATGCAAACAATATTTAATTTGCTATTTAATTTTAAGCTAAATTTACATAACCATGCGTTGAACTGAATCCTTTCTGTATGTCACAGACTAGTAAAAATAAGATTGAATACTGTTAACCTAAGAAGTCAATATGATTCCTAATTTTGGAATTCTAGGGCTACAATGGCCATTTAAATTTGCTGTAGATCAAAGTTTGATATTCTAAATCAGAGGATTAAAAATCTCAAGAGGACAAAATTCATTCTATTCTGATAAAATGAAATCTCAGTGAGGAAGGTATTCTTTTAACATTCCTTTAATCTGAATTAATTTGTTGTTCCCCCACCCACATCAGCTCTTACCCCAAATACACATATTTAGCTGTCTTAATCTGGTGGTTTTTGTTGCTCAGTCTCAGAACTCCAGTTTCAATATCATTCTAACAATGTTATATCCAGTATTCAACTCAGTGAGCCAGATTCTTTGGTCAGATACAGCCATTCTTCTTCGCATGCTTGCTCATATCCATTCAGCGTAGCTGTGTGCGCTCGCCACATGCACCAGTGCTGGAAGTTTTTTTCCCGCAGCAGTATCCATAGGGGACTGGCTCTGGCGCCCCCTGGAATGGTGCGCACATGCCGTGGTATATAGGGCGCTGCCAGCTCCCCCCACCCTCAGTTCCTTCTTGTCGCCAGTGACGGTGCTGGAACTGTTGCTGCTTCAGCTAACGCTGTTGCTTTCTCGTTCGTACGAACTCATTAATTCTTGTATTGTAGGGTATATAGTTTTCTGTTAGCGTTAGTAAATCCCTTAGCTATAGTTAGAGACTTAGAATTGTAGAATATCAGGGTTGGAAGGGACCTTAGGAGGTCATCTAGTCCAACCCCCTGCTCAAAGCAGGACAAATCCCTAATTCTTGCCCCATATCCCCAAATGGCCCCCCCAAGGATTGAACTCACAACCCTGGGTTTAGCAGGCCAATGCTCAAACCACTGAGCTATCCCTCCCCCTTCATAGGTCCCGAACAGGACTTTGCCTCAGGACAGGGCATGCCCCGGTCCCCAGGCATTAAGCCCTGCAATCGCTGCAAGAAGCACATGCCCATTAGTGATCCACACACAGCAGCTGTCTGTGTTGCTTGGGCGAAGGGCACATTAGTGAAAAGTGCAAAATTTGCAAGTCCTTCAAGCCAAGGACTAAGAAGGAGCACGATATTCGTTTAAGAGCACTCCTTATGGAATTGGCCCTTACCCTGGCACTGGAACAACGCTCCAACTCTGCACCAAGCACTGTGACCTCGGTACGCATTGCCCCATTGGGACCGTCCACTGGCTGGCGGCTCCGACCAAGAAGTCCAAGAAGGTGGGACAAGGCCGGTCTCCAACCTCCCGCAAGGGAAAAGATAAGACGGTGTGGGTAAGGTCCTGTGCCGAGCAACTCTTCACACCCGTTGGGATTTCAGGCCCAAGCTCCGGTTGAGCAGGGGGAGCCCAGCCCGCTCCCCACCAGCCACCCCGGAGAGTGTCAAAGGCCTCCGCCAGCTTTGGGTACCGTCCACGCCGGAGACCCTGCAGGAGATCATGTTCCTCTCTGTGCTGTCCACACCGGCTCCTGCAGTTCCTCGGTCACAAGGTAAACCTGTGTTCGGACCACCACGGTCCCCATCTCAGCGGCACCATTCCCCGTCGTGGGGGACGTTCCACCAGCGCTCGCCTTCTTGTAGCCGCCATGCCTCTGACTTTGAAAGGCAGACACAGTGCAGTCCCATTTGGTCCCCAGATCTTGGGCACGGGCAGAGAGGCTCAAGGTGCAGCTCGCTGATGACCGGGCGCAGGCCTCTGGAGGCACATTCCCCTGGCAGGAGTACCGGTCCCAGCACCCAGTATCTCTGGGACGCCGGTACTGCTCCAGGGACCCGTTGAGGGATCAACGCTACCATTCCTCGGTCCGTCACTAATCCCCGAGGAGGGCATCACCACGTGCGGGTGCTTCCCGGCACTGGGCCTGTTCAGACTCCCGGTACCATTGGTCAAGTGCGAGACATAGATTGCTGACTGCAGGCCATCGCGGATCCGTTGAGAGCCACCGGTCCCCAAGACCCCGTTCCAGATCGGACTCCAGGCGGAGTGACCAGCATCGCTCGGGGTACAGCCACCATTCCACGCAGTCCCGGTGTCCTGGGAGTGACCGCTCAGGATCCAGCCCTGGTTCGGAGCAAGGTTCCCTGACAGTGGGACAAGCTCCGGTACCAGGCCGGCAATGTGGTACCCATGGATAGCCCTCCCAGGCCGCCTGCTCAGTGTCTGGAGCCTCAGAGAGACCAGATGCCTCTCTCTCTTGCCCTTCTCCAGTGCACGAAGCCTTGGGTGCAAGGAACCCACAGGTCCAAGAGGGAGTAGGGGAGCACGCCACTGAGTCACCACTGGTTGCGGAGGACCCTACGGCACCAGCATTTTCCTCGTTGTCGCCAGACAAGGCTATAACAGGGTCCCCTCCCCCGGTTCGTTCGGATGATGCTAAAGCGCACCAGGAACTACTGAAGAGGGTCGCAGCCAACTTGGGTCTTCAGGTAGAGGAGTTAGAGAAGCCCTCGGACTCTCTTCGGCGTCCTAGCCCCCAGCCTTCGCAGGCTTCTCAGTCGAGCTCAGCCCACAATAAGCAAGCAGGCAAGCACTCATTTTGAGGGTATGCCCAAGGGCGACCTACTGGACTGGGCAAGGGCTCCCTCTCCAATGGCTTCCTCCTGCCGTGGGCGTTCCCACTCATCAGCAAGGTCCTGGTGAAAATCAAGAGAGACAAGTCTCTAGGTTATCATGATTGCCCCGGTGTGGCCTCGCAAGCACTGGTTTGGGACGCTGTCGAGCCTGGTAGCGATCCCTCTGTGGCCCCTCCTGAACTGACCAGACCTGCTGTCACAGGATCATGATAGACTCTTGTACCCCAACCCTTGTGTCCCTCGACCTCACGGCATGGATGTTGCATGGCTGAACCCTGAGGAACGGGCCTGTTCAGAAGTCGTCCAGAAGGTCCTCCTTGAGACTAGAAAGCCCTCAACTAGACAGACTTACCTGTCAAAGTGGATGAGGTTCTCCCGCTGGGCGGCCAAACAGGGTATCTCCCCTTTGCATTCTTCGGTGCAGTCAATCTTAGATTCCCTGCTTCATTTGAGGAACCAGGGCCTGACACACACTTCTATCAGGATGCATCTGCCAGCCATTTCCGCTTTTCATCTGCCAATCCAGGGGCAGACGATGTTCTCCCATGACATGACAGTCAGGTTCCTCAGAGGTCTTGAGAGACTTTTTCCACAAGTTCAATCCCTGGTCCCTCATTGGGATCTCAACTTGGTTCTGTCCAGGCTCATGGGCCCGCCCTTTGAGCCTTTGGCCTCATGCTCCCTGTCCCACCTATCGTGGAAGGTAGCTTTCCTGGTGGCAGTGACGTCGGTGAGGCAAGTCTTAGCTGCGAGCCCTGACCTCAGAACTGCTGTACACAGTCTTCTGTAAAGACAAGGTTCAGCTTCGGCCCACCTGGTCTTCCTTCCCATGGTGGGTGTGTTTTCCACGTGAGCCAGGACATCTTTCTTCTGGTCTTCTGCCCCAAACCCCATGAGACTGGTGAAGAGAGGCGTCTTCACGCTTTGGACGTAAGAAGGCCCTTGGCTTTCTACCTAAATGGGACAAAGCCTTTCCGTAAATTGACTCAGCTTTTCATCTCTGCAGCTGATAGAATGAAAGGCCTCCCAGTGTCCACACAGAGGATTTCTAACTGGATCACCTCTTGCATTTGCACGTGCTATGAGTTGGCGGGAGTCCCACTCAACCAGAGTGCAGGCATCTTTGGTAGCCTTCCTGGCACACTTCCTGATCCAGGACATCTGTCAAGACGTGACGTGGTCCTTGGTGCACACGTTCCCACCCCACTATGCCATCACTCAGCAGGCCAGGGACGACGTTAGATTTGGCAGAGCTGTGTTGCAATCTACCAGTGAACTCCTACCCACCTCCGAGGGGTACTGCTTGGGAGTCACCTAAGTTGAATGGACATGAGCAAGCACTCGAAGAAGAAAAGACAGTTACCTTTTTCCGTAACTAGTGTTCTTCGAGATGTTGCTCATGTCCATTCCACGACCCATCCTCCTTCCCCACTGTTGGAGTTTCTGGCGAGAAGGAACTGAGGTGGCTAGAGCTGGTGGCACCCTATATACCGTGGCATGTGCACTCCACTCCACGGTGCGCCGGAGCCAGTCCCCTACGGATACTGCTGAGGGAAAAAATTTCTGGCACCAGTGCATGTGGCGAGCACACACACCTAAGTTGAATGAACATGAGTAACACATCTCGAACACCAGTTACGGAAAAAGGCAACTCTTTTCTTTGCTGTTCAGGTGGCACAAAGAGGTATACAGATTCTGGAAGTAAATGCCAAGTGAAGAATTCACTTTAAAAAAGGAAACTCTTCTTTGGCATAAACCCAGTGGAGGTGGTATCTGTTCCAACGGGAGATGTGCCAGAGAAGAAAGCAGGAGCAGAGCCCTGCTATGCTAATCTCCCTCTGGTATAATTTAGAATAGCCTCAAAACTGCTCTGACACCAGGGCTGAGCCAGCTTGCCAGCGATCACCCCCTCCTGAGCAAAGTTCAGAGGCTATGTGGAACTGAACCTTATATTCTACAGTTCTACAGAAAGGGATTATTACTCACCTGCTCCATGGTGTGATACTCCAATATTTTGATGACTGTTTTTCGCTGCCATATTGCACTGCAAAGTCTTAATTTCCTGTCTGCGGTCACGCTACGTCTCTCAGTATTACTACTTCCTGCTTGTTCTCTCCCCTTAATGCGATAATTTCCCATATTTTTGTGCAAAAATGTGGGAAGCATTTAGTTTTTGACATTTAATAGTAATTTGTCAGTAATTGCTACCTCCCTAGTAGAAGGTGATTTCTCAGCGTAGCCTTTGTATGCCCATCGCTTTATGAACTTGTTGCAGTGCTAGTTCTTAGACACTGTTCTTTTATGCAATTATTTTCTTGTTAAAGAAACCAAAGGTGAAATATTTCCTAAAAACCACAGTTACAAACAATGTGTATGGTGTAATTAATCTTTTATTTCTATGGAAATAAAAACTGCATTTAAAATGTCCTCAGAGGCCAATAATTTTCTATATCCTTGACTTTATATCAAATGTGTCTAACACATTTGTTCATTAGTGTGGATTTCTAGCCAACAGCAGCGTTTTTCTCTTTTTAAGCAAATTGATTGTGAATAATCATGTTTTTCAAAAATCCTCACATCTCTTTAATTACAAAACTAGTAAAGCAGATGCCAGCACTGGAATCTCAGTTGATGAAAGTCTACATTCAGAGGCAGAATGCTTGGAAAGCGTAACAATATATTAGGCAATTATACATATTTGAAAATTTGTAAGTTAGTGTGATATTAAAAGCAGCTGTACATGAGTTTTTGAAGGTACAAATAAGGAGAGAAAAATACACAATAAACATTCTAGTATACCCAAATGTAGACCTCAATTCTATATTTTGTTTGATACCTCGGGGCATGTCTACACTACAAAATTAACTTACTAACTTAACCAGTTTAGCTACACCTAATCAGGAAAAAGATCTTCGAGTCATTGTGGCTAGTTCTCTGAAGACGTCCATGCAGTGTGCAGCGGCAGTCAAAAAAGCAAAGAGGATGTTAGGAAGCATTAAAAAAAGGATAGAGAATAAGACGGAGAATATCTTACTGCCCTTATACAAATCCATGGTGCGCCCACATCTTGAATACTGCGTACAGTTGTGGTCTCCTCATCTCAAAAAGGATATACTGGCATTAGAAAAGGTTCAGAGAAGGGCAACTACAATGATTAGGGGTCTGGAACGGGTCCCATATGAGGCGAGATTAAAGAGGCTAGGACTTTTTAGCTTGGAAAAGAGGAGACTAAGGGGGGATATGATAGAGGTATATAAAATTATGTGTCGTGTGGAGGAAGTGAATAAGGAAAAGTTGTTGTTTACTTGTTCTCACAATAGAAGAACTAGGGGCCACTCAATGAAATTACTGGGCAGCAGGTTTAAAACAAATAAAAGGAAGTTCTTCTTCACACAGCGCATAGTCAACCTGTGGAACTCCTTGCCTGAGGAGATTGTGAAGGCTAGGACTACAACAGGGTTTAAAAGAGAACTGGATAAATTCATGGAGATGAAGTCCATTATTGGCTGTTAACCAGGATGGGTAAGGAATGGTGTCCTTAGCCTCTGTTTGTCAGAGGGGGATGATGGATGGCAGGAGAGAGATCACTTGATCATTACCTGTTAAGTCCACTCACTCCGGGGCACCTGGCATTGTCCACGGTCGGTGGACAGGATACTGGACTGGATGGATCTTTGGTTTGACCCAGTACGGCCTTTCTTATGTTCTTAACTTGACCTAACTTACTTTGGCATACAGCTGCTACACTAATTACATTGTTGGTGCATGTCTACACTTTGCTCCTTGTGTCAGCCGTGCGTGTTCTGACCAGGAGTGCTTGTACCGATTGTACTGTTAGTGTGGGGCATTGTGGGATGGCTCGTGAAAGCCTGTAACAGTCAATATAAGCAACAGTGTTAAGTCAGCACAGCAGGGCAGTTAGGTCAGCGGAGCAAAATGTTACTGTAGACCAGTGGTTCTCAACCTATTTACCATTGTGGGCTGTGTATGCAGCTCTCTTTGTGTAACGTGGACCACATCCACACAATATATATCCTACCTGTATGGCACTGAGGATGTCACATGGGCTGCAGCTGTTGCTGATTTGGCCACAATGGGCTCTGGGTTGAGAACCACTGGTGTAGACACTTACATAGGTCGATCTAAGCTGCCTTGCATCAACCTAGTTCTGTAATGTAGACCAGGCCTCGGTGTAGTTACATTTACTATATTTAGTTTTATCTATGATTTGTATGATGGGCTTTTCTTTTGGTAAATGAAATCACCCAGTTTTGTCTTCTGTCTTTTAAATGTCCATTGGTAAGTTAAAAGCAGGCATAATTAAAGAGTAGAATTTTTTTTATACAACAAAATTATACAGAAAGCCTTTGCCTGGCATGAAGACTAATTCTTGTTTTGTAATGAAGGTGAAATCTAATTAAATCAATTCAAGTGACAGGTAACTGTCAGTGTTATCCACAGATAAGCACCATGTCCTCAGCCTAAGTGTACTAGAAGAAAATAGTTCAAGCTTATTCTGAAAGTGTGCATGCTTTCTGTCAAATCAGCTTAAAGGAAAGGGGATATGAAACTGAATCAAGTCAGCCTTTTGTTATGAACATGACTGCACATGCCTGGGAGTGTAGGCATATCTGGAGACTTGATTACTCTAATTTTTTTTCCGTGTTCTGTTGATGGCATGGTATTGATGAGTGAGTCAATCCTATTACTTTCTAGAATGGCTGCATATAGACCGCTGAAAAGGTAGGTCAGTTCTCTGAATTTATAGTGTCAGCAGAATTGTAACAGAATCCTAGTGCCTGGGTCTCCACTTCCAAATGTATTGCAGATGATTTGCATAAAGTGGAAAAAGAGTTGTCATTTGAAAGGTTCAATATCAAAGTGGAATTTTTCAAGTAGCAAATTAACTGTTCTTGTGCCTGCTCATTTCTTACTGTCTGAAAACATGCAAAATTGTTACATAACAGTATCAATGAAGTAAACAAATTTCTATCAATAGTTTGATTTCAACAAGCAGGGCTTATTTGGGACAGCAAGATCACTTAAATGGAATTTAATGTCGTGTGCTGGATGATTGTCCCTTTGCAATTTTATAGCTGCAGAATTCTGACATGTACGCTTATATCTGCAACCAGCAATTTCTATGTACTCCTGCTGTCTGCCGCAATGAAAACAATCCTTTCTTTGATCTGTTTCATTTTGTTACTCTGTGTGTGACTCTTCCTGTCTTGCAAAGTGATTAAAATAAGTTTAGCATCAGTGTCTGGGTGATTAGTAACATCTTCCATTGTGGTGAATAGTGGCTTAATTGCACAATTTTTGTATCCAAGAATACAAAGGATTTAGTCTCTCATTAAGCAAAGATGCCATTCTCTCTATAGTTGTCACAATCAACTTTCAGTTCTAAAACTGATTTTCCCACTCATTGCCTCACTTCTATATTATTGTTTAAGAAATTCTTTTGTCCTTCAGATTATTTGAGTTCTTTGAGAAAGGGCAGATCTTTTTTTTATTAGATTCCAGAGGCATTTGACAAGTCATGTGAAGTATGACACTTCCAAAATAGTGTTTCCATTTTTTTTAAATGTTTTGGTCAGGTTATATTTTTTCAGATATCTTGGCGTACAGACATCAAACTTATTTCATTCTAGAGTCCTGGAAAATATGTCATGGATAGGACTAGTTTGGAGAGGATAGTTTGGGCATTAGTTGCTTGGGTATGGTAACTTGAGAACGGCTTCAGTTCTGGCACAGTTTATGAACATCATCTTCAAACATCTACATAACTTCTTGACATTAGGTTTTAGTCCTGCACATTTTGCAAAGGTCCTTTGCACAACAAGTGCACTTACCTTTAAAAGCTCAGCGGTAATCTGTGGATCTGACATACTCTGAATTGGCAGTGTTACAGGCTTTAGAGTCTCTATCACGAATTTGATGGACTGCCATGCATTCATAGATTTACAGGAGTTGTTAGGATTAATGTTTGTACAGCTCTTTGACAGTGTGTGTGTGCGCAGTATATAAGTGTTAGGTCCAGCATTGGAGAGCCAAAGAATAGTCCAGTACATGGGAAAGCAAGCAGCCCACCCTGGATTGTAGGTTATTGGAAAATTTAATGTGAGTATTAACACATCGGAAAATACACTACATGTGTAAACTGTCTGTATTAACTTGTATTTTATGTAGCTTTTTTAATGCTTAGGTTTCGTTATGTTTTATTTAAATCTTGGCCAAGACTTTGAAGCCTAACTATAGGATCCCATATTTAAAAATCTGGCCCTTGACTGTAAGGATTTATTTTGGGGGAATAGACTTGCAAGTGCTCTCCAGTACCAGCAGAATAGAGAATGGTTTGTTCGCAAATAATTAATTTTATGATCCTCTGTAGAACAGGGAGTCAGTTGAATTTCTGCCAAGAATTTGTGACATACTGTAAGTTAGTCTGAATTGTAAAAACTCAGTCTTCATTTTCTCCTAAAAACCCATTGTGGGGAGAAACATTTTCTGTTTTAATATTGCCACCTGTGTCCATGTCTTCCGCATTTGAAATGTCTTGGGTGTTACTATTGCGGGAGCGAGCTGGTACCCTGTGCAACCTTAATTTGTGTATATACACTTGTGGCGGGGATGGGAGAAAGAGACCCCTTACTCACAAAATAACTGTCAGTAAGTATGTCCGTAACCATACAGGGCCCCTTCCTCTCCCCCCCCCCCCCCCCCAGTCCAGCCAAGGGGCCAGACACCCACAACCCCTCCACCCCCCGAGCCCACCTTGGGGGCGGGGGACTCCAACCAATACACCCAAACCTACTCCTCCCCAGAGCCGAACCATGGGGGCCCCCCAGCCCAGATACCCACACCTCCTCTCCCTCCTGTCCCAGGCTTGCCTGGAGTTTCCTGTGTGCCACCCTCTCCTTCCCTCAGGGCATGCTGGGAACTGCAGCGGCCAGGAACCCTTTAGCTCAGGGGTTCTTAAACTGGGGCTCGGGACCCCTCAGGGGGTTGCGAGGTTATTATATGGGGGGCTGTGAGCTGTCAGCCTCCACCCCACACCCCGCTTTGCCTCCAGCATTTATAATGGTGGTAAACAGATAAAAAAGTGTTTTTAATTTATAAGGGGGGGTCTCACTCAGAGGCTTGCTATGTGGAAGGGGGTCACCAGTACAGACCTCTCCCTCCCCCAGCATTGTCTTCTATGTTCAAGCTGGGCTCTGCAGAGTCCAGTGGCCCCTGGTGGTGACTAGCAGCACTGCAGCTTGGGGAAAAGAAATTCTGCACACAAGTTAATGTCTGCAAAATTCTGCATTGCGCAATGGCTTAGAATTTCCTCAGGAGTAACAGTTTGTATGTACAAGGGGGAAGAATTAAGATTGCACAGGCATCCATAAATGTAGCATTTCCTAACTTTTGAGTGATTTATTCTGCAATCTAAATACATTAAAGAAACATTAGGTTTTGGATGTAATGTTGGAATGAGATCTTATTCAATAATTTCAGTTTTGAAAGAACTTTGCAAAATCTTGACTGATTTTTTCAAAAATGTTTAGGTTTTTTTTTTTAAAGTAAATTTCAAGATACATCTGAATTTTCATTCAGTGATTACTGGATATGTCAAATATGAAATATTAAGGGAAATTTAAATGAAAGGGTTACAGCCTTACTAAGAACTATTTGATCAGTTCTACACATAGATTTCTTATGCATATAATTATCACCGTCTTTGATGAAACAATTTTTATTTCCCAAGTAGTTTTTCAAATGGGATACAACCTAGAAAGGGAAATGTAAATGTGAGCAGATATTTTGCAGATGTGATTTTTAAATAATGTTTATTTTAACTGTTAATGTCAGGTAATAGCTAAAAGAAAAGAGGAGTCTGGGAAAATAAAACTCTTGCTTCACTGGACACCAGAAGACATGTGAGTATATACATTGTCAATTATACCATTTGCATGTGGAAGTGTTTACAATCCAGTTAATATGTTGTCCTTTGTTATTCTTTGACTATTTTAACAATACATTTTTTGTGTAAAATATTGGGGTATTTTAAAGTAACCTGGTTGTTTGGAACAAAACAGTCATTAACTTTCTCCTTTGTCTAGTAGTTGATTTTCTTTGGTTGCCAAGTTATCGAGATGATCCATTATTACTGTCTATGTAAATGCCTTTTTTAAAATACTTTGTTTTTCTATAAGCAGGTGTACTTGCTATATTAGGCCAGAGTAAATGTTAATAGCCAGTGCTGTTAGTCATTGAAATGTAGAATTACTTGGGCTGTCAAAAATTAATCGCAATTAATCGTGCGACTAAACAATAATAGAATACCATTTATTTAACTATTTTTGGATATTTTCTACATTTTCAAATATATTGATTTCAATTACAACACAGAATACAAAGTGTACAGTGCCCACTTTATATTTATTTTTGATTACAAATATTTTCACAGTAAAAAAAAGTCTTTTCATCTAATACAAGAACTGTAGTGCAATCCCTTTATCATGAAAGTTGAACTTACAAATGTAGAATTATGTACAAAAAAATAACTGCATTCAAAAATAAAACAATGTAAAACTTAAGAGCCTACAAGTCCACTCAGTCCTACTTCAGTCAATCGCTCAGACAAACAAGTTGGTTACAATTTGCAGGAGATAATACTGCCTGCTTCTTGTTTACTGTGTCACCTGAAAGTGAGAACAGGCGTTCACATGGCACTGTTGTATCTGGTGTCACAAGATGCTTAAAGATTCATATGTCCCTTCATGCTTCAACCACCATTCCAGAGGACATGCATCCATGCTGATAACGGGTTTTGCTTGATAACAATTAAAAGCAGAGTGGACCACGCATGTTCATTTTCAACATCTGAATCAGATGCCACTAGCAGTTTGATTTTATCTTTTTTGGTGGTTCAGGTTCTGTAGTTTCCTCATCAGAGTGTGGCTCTTTTAAGACTTCTGAAAGCATGCTCCACACTGCGTCCCGATCAGATTTTGGAAGGCATTTCAGATTCTTAAACCTTGGGTTGAGTGCTGTAGCTATTTTTAGAAATCTCACATTGGTACTTTCTTTGCGTTTTGTCAAATCTGCTGTGAAAGTGTTCTTAAAACGAACATGTGCTGGGTCATCCGAGACTGCTATAACATGAAATATATGGCAGAATGCGGGTAAAACAGAACAGAAGACATATAATTCTCCCCCAAGGAGTTCAGTCACAAATTTAATTAACACACTGGTTTTTTAACGAGCATCATCAGCATGGAAGCATGTCCTTTGGAATGGTGGCTAAAGCATGAAGGGGCATACGAAAGTTTAGCATATCTGGCACATAAATATCTTGCAACGCCGGCTACGAAAGTGCCATACGAACGCCTGTTCTCACTTTCAGGTGACATGGTAAATAAGAAGCAGGCAGCAGTATCTCCTGTAAATGTAAACAAACTTGTTTGCCTTAGCGATTGGCTGGACCAGAAGTAGGACTCAGTAGACTTGTAGGCTCTAAAGTTTTACACTGTTTTGTTTTTGAGTGCAGTTATGTAACAAAAAGAAATATAAATTTGTAAGTTACACTTTCACAATAAAGAGATTGCACTTTAGTTCTTGTATGAGGTGAATTGAAAATACTATTTCGTTTATCATGTTTACAGTGCAAATATTTGTAATAAAAAATAATATAAAGTGAGCACTGTGCACTTTGTATTCTGTATTGTAATAGAAATCAATATATTTGAAAATGTAGAAAAATATCCAACATTATTTAATAAATTTCAGTTGGTATTCTGTTGTTTAACAGTGCGATTAATTGCGATTAATTTTTTTGAGTTAATTGCATGAGTTAACTGTGGCTAATTGACAGCTAATTGACAGCCCTAAGAGTTACTTACACACACACACACACACACACTCTCTCTCTCTCTCTCTCTCTCTCTCTCTCTCTTATATATTTCTCTCTCTCTATATATATATTAATGAAATGATTGTTCTGTCACTATGGTTTATCTGATTCTCAGTATGTCAGGTGTTGGGAAAGTGAAATAGCAAGAACCTGCATAATGTGGACACATAATAGTGATGTAATTGGTAATACACAGCAGGACTACACGATACGTAAAGCAAATGCTGCAATGTCGCAATAAATTTACCATGGGAATATTACATTTTGTCACTTCAGCTGTAAATTGTGTAATGCTGCCATTTTGGATTCTCCTGTTTAACTAAGACACACTAAGGGTATGTCTACACAGCAAAGAAAAACCTGGGACTGGCCTGTGCCAGCTGATGTGGGCTGCAGGGCAGTTTATTGCTGTGTAGACTTCCGGACTTGGGCTGGAGCCTGAGATTTGGGACCCTCCCACGCTGTAGGGTCGTAGAGCTCGGGCTCCAGCCCAGAAGTCTACACAGCAACGAAACAGCCCCACAGCCTGAACCTTGCGAGCCTGAGTTGGCTGGCCTGGGTCAGCTGCAGGTTTTCTTTACTGTGTAGACATACCCTAAGAGCAAACTACTACACGGCATTTGCATCTTTCTCAGCGTGTTTGGTTGCTTTTTCTTTTGATTTTGAATGTTCTTCGAGTAGTGTCCTCCATGTTGGGATACGTGCTCCTGTGTGCTCTGGATTGGAAATTTTTCATCAGCAGTTTCCACAGGTCCGCAACTGTGCCCTAGATACCCTCATGCTCTTTTATGAGGTCATATCAGGAGGGATGGAACGCTGCCACTCCAATTCCTTCTCATTCGCCTATGGCTGTGTCGCAGTATCTGCTAGCTAGCCTCTTAATTTGCTATCTGTTGCTAAAATTTCTTTTTTTCATTTTTGTTTAGCACAGTTTGTACTTTTATAAAGGGGGGTTTCCCCCTTCCCTTTTTTTGCCTGATTCAGACCTTTGTTTTTTCTCAGGTATTTGGGTCATGGCCTTGAGTTTATGTTATGCCCAAGACCCTGGGCTTTAAAGCCTGGCAGACCTGCCATGGGTCTTTCCCCCACAGAGACAGTTCAAGCTGCTCGATTGCCTTAGGGAATCTCACATCCCCTTCCAATCTAAGATCTGCTCAGGATTTAAGAGCAGATCTAATAAATTGAGGAAGGACAGGCTCAAACACCTGTCAGTGGAGGGCTCACTGAGACCTATGGGATTCAAGTCACCCCCCTGGTGCATCAGATCCTCAGAGAGCTCTGGTGATCGACTCTACTGGCAGTAAGCAAAGACTCTGCAGGCCCTTCGAAACCATCTAAACCAGGGGTTCTCAAACTTCATTGCACTGTGACCTTCTTCTGACAACAAAAATTACTACACAACCCTAGGAGCGGGGACCAAAGCCTGAGCCTGCTCAAGCCCTACTCCCCAGGTAGGGGAGGCCAAAGCCGAAGCCCAAGGACTTCAGTCCTAGGCAGAGGGCCTATAATCTGAGCCCCAATGCCCAGTGCTGAAGCCCTTCGGCTTCAGCTCCAGCCCAGGTGGTGTGGCTCAGGCTTTGGCCTCAGGCCCCAGCGAAGTCTAAGCCAGCCCTGGCAACCCCATTAAAAAGGGGTCATGACCCACCATTTGAGAACTGCTGATCTAAACCATTGAAGAGAAGGCCTTCTTCCCCAGAATGGGAGAAAAGAAAGAGAAAAGTTACTCTCAATCTGGGTGTCAGGGGACCTTGTGACTAGTTATGGGAACCACTGAGGCTCCCATCAAGACGACAGCACAGGCTAAAAAGACTATGCCATGTACCAAGAAACCATCTGGTAAACTGCCTAAAGTGGCACCTACATTGGCACTGGACTCCATGACTCCGAGACATAAGGACTCCCAAGTCAAGTCGAAATCATTGTCAATACTACCTCCAGCAGCCAGACATGAAGGAGGCACTAGTTGTACTTCAGTAGCATCTCTGGTACTCCTGGTGTTCCCTATCGAGAGGCCCTGGTACTGTCTTATCTTTTGACCCTTAAGGAGCTTTGGATTCTGGAGGAGCCTGAGCCATTGTTGCTGAGGGGTACTCTGAGATGCTCCCCACCGGTACCATCTCGCTTTCTGGAGCCTACTTAACCTCCATAACATGTTCAATGCTGTCTTGCCCCCAGTACCATCACGGCCTTCAATCCCTCATAAATTCGTTGTGGATACACAGATGCATTTCCAGTGGTATCAACTGGACACCATCTGATATCTTAATATTAACAGGGTCTGGTACTGATGCAATTAAAGGACCCATTTCAGGCCTCTCTACTCACTCACCATTTGCCCCTCCAGTTGACACAGGAGAGCTCCGTATCAGATCCAGAAGTGTCTATTCAGGGTGCCCCTTTTGAGCCTCCTTCATTCAGGGTTCACCTTGGCAAAACTTTTAGCAGAGGATACACCCAACCCTGGCAAGGAAAAGTAGGGTCCTGTCACTTTCCCTCCATCCAATGTGAAGTGCAGATGATCCTGCTCAAGAGGAGGATACAGGTGGAACTCAGTGCGAGAGTTTCTTGGACTCACATACTGCTATATGTTTAATCCCGACTCCCCTACTGCTCAAGCATCTAAACACAGCAAAAAACCTGCGTAAGAGGATACACTTCCAGACTTGGTACAGTCACTGAGTCTTGAGTCTCGTCTGACACACATTTTCAATTACTTATTCAGCTTAAAAATCATAGGATTATTCCTGAATTCAGTTAAAGTTCACCTAGTTGCTATAAAAGCCTTCCCTCATTGAGGGGTTTTCAGTCTTCAGCTACCCAACCATGATGAGGTTTCTCAAAGACCTCTTTAAACTTCTTCCCTCCAATTAAAGAACCAACTCCACCACAGGAACGCAATTTAGTCCTCAACGCACTGAGGAAACCCCCATTTGAACCTGTGGTGAACTATTTCCTCTTCCATCTTGTCTGTTAAAACCTTATTCCTCATACCTATCACCTTGGTCAGGAGGACAGTGGAGGTTGGGGCTTTGATAGCTGACCCACCGTACATGGTGTTCTATCACAACAAGGTGACTGTATTCTTGCTTCTTTCCTAAAGTTTTCTCAGAATTCCACCTCAGCCAAGAAAATCACCTACTGTTGTTTTATCCCAAGCCTAACTCTTCAAGAGAAGAAATGAGCCTTCATATACTGGATGTCTGAAGAAATCTTACCTTTTATCTAGATAGCACTAGGCCCATTAGGGATTCACCCAGGTTTTTTTATCAATTGCAGAACACATGAAAGTACAGGTGATTTCTCTGTAGACTACTGAAATGGATTGCAGGATCCATCTTAAAGCCTCAGGATTTCATCCCCTTCCAACTGGCTGACTCTACCGGTTGCCATGCTTAGAAACGTATGTATCACAGACATCTGCAGAACAGCCCCCTGGTCTTTGATACACACATTCTCCCTGCACTGCGCTCTTGTGATTGCTTCCAGAGCTGATACTGTTCTACATTCTGTAATGAATCCACCTCCTCAGCACCCTCCTTTATGATGGAGGTACTGCTCAGGAGTCTTTGTGACATGGAGCACCCATAAGGACACTGCTTGAAAAAGGAAAGGTTACTTATCTTGTACAGTCACTGGAGCACTTCGAGATGTGAGTACCTATGGGTGCTCCACTATGTGCCCTCTTTCCCTTCTGCCTTTGTAGTCTCTTGGACTTCTGTGATTGAGAAGGAACTAGAGTGGCAGCAGGTTTACCCCTTCATATATGCCCTTTTACTGGGTATCTAGGGAACAAGCATGCACGGATCTGTGGCCACTGCTGATGAAAGATCTCCATTCCAGAGTGCACAGTCATGCACACATCCTGATGAGGACACATCACAAAAAACTCCAGTTACTGTACAAGGTAAGTAATCTCTCCTACTGCCAGATTTCAAATGTCAACAGTTTCAACCCTCCTCAAATAGGTTTAAGGCAAATAGAAAGTTTTAAGTATCAAATATTTCATACATCATTGATTTACTTTTCTTAAATACTCTACTTTAAATATAGATATGAGCTCTCTCTTTCAAATAAGAAAAGTTATTTTGTATGCAAATATTATAATCCTAATTATATGGAAAAGTGGAATAATCTTTTTATTTCCAACTTGTTCTAATATTATTAGGAGACCCGTTAGGAGTGTAGTTTAGCCAGTGTTGCGCAATCCCTGGGTTGTGATCAAGTTTTTTTTAACGAAGTTACTACTTTTTCTTCTGAAGGTAAGTAGAATTATAATAGGTCCACATTCTTGAATCCATGCTCTTGCATATGACTGGATCTGGAATACTTCAGAGCTAAAATTCAGAAAAGTTAAATGGCTGCATCAGTAAGGTGTAGGGTGACCAGATGTCCCGATTTTATAGGGACAGTCCCGATTTTGGGGTCTTTTTCTTATATAGGCTCCTATTACCCCCCCCACCCCCACCCCCATCCCGATTTTTCACATTTGCTGTCTGGTCACCCTTGTAAGGTGGCATGTGCGCGTCCTTCTTTGGAGACTTTCAAATAAAATCCCTGTGGTACTGTCTATCAAAAAGGCTCTAGTTTTGTAGCAATCATTATATAATTTGAAATTCGGCATGGATTTTCAGGTTTTAAGCATGACACTATCATAAGTGAATTTCCATTTTTAGAGAATAATTGCATATAGCTCTGCATTCATTCATTCAACCAACATCTCTTGGAGCAAGGGAATATTTTTAGATTCAGTGATACTTTTGATCAAATAACTGAAGATTGATGCAGATACCACTTTGATGAGCTGGTGTAATCTAAATATCATAGCTCTTCAAAAGCAGGTAGTCAAACACATGTTCTGATGAGGTGGTTTTAACACCTCAGATTTTCAGTGTCCCAACCGGTCGTGTGCAAGAGCATGAACCCAACAGTGCGGAGCTATTATAATTACTGTCTTCTGAGAACAAGGATTACTGGTAAGTTATTTTTTTCTTTCCTGGAGTCCTTGGCATTTTGGTTTGGTGGTGTAACTACCTGTGGCTTTTTTAAAATTATTATTATTATTATTTATTTGCTGCTGCCACCTACAGTAGTACAGGATGATTGAGTAATTTTCAGCCAGGAATGGGAAGGGTATTATAAATATTTCAGCTGAAATACTGTTCTTGAAGTACTGCTCTTGCCATTTCATTGGGCAAGATTGAGTCTGAATGTATTAAAAATAGAACTTAACTTTGAATTCTATTACAAGATATTGAGTGTATTTATAACAGTACTATAACACATACTTATTCCTATTACAGTACAGGAGATAAAAGGTTATTTGCTTAATTAATTAATACCTGAAAGTTCCAGGTCTACAAACTTTCTAATATCAACAGAAATGAGATTTCAATTTTCAGTGCAATATTTTACTTTTAAAAAGTCAAGCTGAATTTCAATATTTCAATTTAAAGAAATGAGCAACATTTTAAAGCACATCGTACAGTGCAGAAGAGAAGTTACTCAGATATGTTATACAATCCCATATTTAAAGTAAATGTAAAGAGTGGAAATTCTGGTCCATTTAAAGGAATGCTGTGTAATGTACATACTTCTGCTGTTTCAAACAGAAGTGAACTGTTATCTTTTTTTAAAAAAGCTAGTCACTTTGTATGTTCTGAGGCAATAATCGTGGACTACACCTTTGTAGCTAACTTGATAGTAGGTCTAATGTATTAGTTGTAAATTCATAAACATTCTGTACTAGCTAGTGTAGGTAAGAGTCAGGACAGAGCGCCAGATGGCATGTCTTCCCAATAAACACAGGGAATAAAAACTACAATTGATTTTGGAGGTCAGAAAAAGAATCTGTTCTACTGTATTTTCTCCATCTTAAGTGTTTCAAATTGGCTCTTAAGCTTACAAAAGGGTTCCAGATATCTTTTGTATGAAGACCTTTTTTTATTTGCTTCTGTTTCCTTTTCAGCTTTAGTTGGTAATTTCTTGTTTTTAATTTAATTTCCATTCCAAACATCTGACTTAGATCAACCCATTGATTTCTTTTCAAAATTTTCTGTGCCACAGGCTCCTTTAGGAACAGTTAATATTCCCTATTTCTAAAATATAGACACTTCTTTTTACATTTCATCAATGTTCTCTGTAAAGTGCGTGCATATATGGCCATGCAGCATTCTTCCATCTATCGTACATGTCACAAACCTTAGCACTCACAACTTCGTAAGCAGCAAAAGGACAAGCCATTTTTAAGTGGACTAGTCTTGTTTCAGAGCATTGTTGAGTACTAGGAACTGGGCCAGTGTGTTTCTTTTGTCCCCAGCCCTTACTTATGAGCCTCACTATACACAGCACTGGGACTACCTCTCAATTTGTGTAGACCCAGGTGCTGCTGTATCTCACCCTAAGAACAGTTTAAATGCGAGATACTGAACATGCTTGAAATTAGATGTCTATATATCCAAAAAAGAGAATTAATACATTTTACTTATTATTTTGACTCAGGAAATCATACTTGACGTGTTGATCAAAATAAGCTTTCGTTTTATAAAAATTAAGCGGATAACTAGCAAGTTCATTGGTCCAGGGTGAAGCTCAAGGCATTTAGTATTCTAGATTATCATTACCTAATACTTGAAAAATCAAACATACTATTTTTGTTTTAGTTTTGAGACTAAGTTGAATTTATTTTTTTGTTAGAAGTCACTGTGTGCTTTTCTTTGTTTTGCATTTAAAATGCCAAAATTCAAAATGCAAGGCCATTGTTTTTTTTCCATCCAATATTTCTAAGGAACTATAACTTCAGCCATTCTTAGCGTCTCTTTTGCACTGTAAAGGTAAGGAATGTATGAAATCCTGCAGTCTTTTTACCACCCCAGTGAGGATGCTATTTTAGTACTTGAAATTTGAGGATTATATTAAAATATTTCATAAGTGCTAGTTTGCCACATACTTTTGTGGTGAGAAAAAGGGTTGATCTTTTTTGAAAATTTTTATTTTATTTATTCATAGTCTGCCTGATGTGTGGGTAAATGAAAGTGAACGACATCAATTAAAAACTAAAGTAGTTCATTTATCAAAACTACCAAAAGATACTGCCTTGCTTCTGGACCCAAACATATACAGGTAACTTCCTAATTTTAAACCTCTTACTTTATTGAAATAAAGTCTTAAGCCTCACCTTTTTGATGCCAGAAGCCAAGATTGCTAATGCATGATGGGGACTTCAATCCTGCCAGTGTACAGGGGTTAAGTTCTGAGGTTTTAAGTCTTTTCAGAATTGCTTAACTTCTTGAACTGAACTCTAGTAACAGAGAAACAGGGAATGTGTGTATTTACCAAGTGTATTTTACTTTTTTGTGCTTGGTGTACAGAAATTCTAGTAAAGGAGGTACATACAGTGGAATCCTGAAAGATCACTTCTGTTAAGATCACATACTGGTTTGTATACCAATTTTTTTAAAGTCCAAATTTATCTTCATATTTTACATTCAGTGTAATACATGCAGTATTACTTTGGCTATGTCTACACTACAGCCGGGATCGACACTCTGAGATCGATCCACTGGCAGTCGATTTAGCAGGTCTAGTGAAGACCCGCCAAATTGACAGCAGATCGCTCTCCAGTTGACCTCTGTACTCTACCCCTGATGAGAAGAGTAAGGTAAGTTGATGGGAGAGTTTCTCCCATCGATACCCCCGCCCCCCAATGGTGTAGACCCCGCGGTAACTCAACCTAAGGTACTTCGACTCCAGCTATGTTGTTCATGTAGCTGGAGTTGCGTAGCGTAGGTCTACTTACCACGGTAGTGTAGACATAGCCTTAGAAACTAGTACTTATATACAAGTACTATTATTTTTTTAATACAAGATTCTTTAGCCTTTGGGGTGGGGTGAGGGATAGTACGTGTCTTTCAGCAGCATACACGTGTGTTTTTAGGACTTCAGATTGGCTTCTAATCATCACATGTCTAATAATTTTTTTTCTTTATTCCTCTGTATTAGCGTGTTATACTTAATCCTATAGATGCCCCCAACTGTATCTTGTGTAAAAAATTTTTAAAGGTCATCTGAAATGCTTTCAATTTTTTTTAAATAAATTAAGATCCCAAATCAATAACAGGATGATACATGTGTAGGATTAATTATAAAAACTTTAAAAAATTGAAAATCTGGTTGTTTTCCATTTACTTGCCATGATCAACATTCAGTGTTCTTGTGTTTCTTGACATCACTAATGTCTAAAGCAATACACAGAACACTCAGCTGAGGTTTGGATGTGTATTAAGCCTTTCAGTTCACCTTCATAGTCAATTTACTTCACTAATCAAATTAATGGATTTTGAGTATGGAGAGAATTAATTTTGCTATATGTGCTGTCTCTCTAAATGTAAGTATTTAAAATACTTACTTAAATATGAATTACTGATGTGAATTGTGATAATTCATAAGTGTTATGAGCAAAATTAGACTGTATCTTGTTTTAAAATGTTTAACCCAAACTGTTTTATTCCTTGCTGTAGGTATTAGTTACTTATAATTTTATGGCTCAAATGGAATTTAACTGATGGCATATAGATCAGTTTATCTATTTATTTTTTGCCAACTTTCTAGAAAGTCTCATGAATGATCCTTTCAAATGAAACTGTAATGTTTTTGGGCTAAGAGATACCCCAGTAAAACTACTAACATACCCCCCCCCCCCCATGAACTGTATAAATTATAATCTAGAATTTTTACTCTTAGAATTGTGTACTGATAAATATTTCTCTTTTGAAAACCTCACCGTATTGTTTGA
Organism: Macrochelys suwanniensis; assembly: GCA_033296515.1. Lineage (NCBI taxonomy): Eukaryota > Metazoa > Chordata > Testudines > Chelydridae > Macrochelys > Macrochelys suwanniensis. Next base: position 231,262,126 of record CM065775.1, on the reverse strand, counting down.
TCAAAGAACCGAAATTGGAGCCTAAAGCTTGCGGGGGGGAAGAATTATTGAAGGGATACTAGTCACAATACAAAGGCTGAAATGATGGATCCTAGTATGGAATTTTCTAAAATGACATTTCAGTTTGAATAAAATTTAATGAAAATAAATTGTGTATAATCATGACTCCAAAGTACTCCATATACAACTATATTGAATCAGCTGTTGAGATGACCTTGAACCATAAATATATTTTCTTCTTTTTCAGAACAATGCCACAGAAGAGGTTGAAGAGGTAAAAACCAAGCAATTGGGGACACCTGCAGTCTTAGTCACTGACAATGGAATTAGAAATAAAGTTGCACATTAGTCAAGACCCCCCCCCCATCCTTTTTTCAAATCCTTAGATAATATTTATGCTTAGTGTAAACATTCTGTGAATGAAGTAGATGCTTCTGTGGAATATATTAATATATTACTGTATATCCACATTGTCATGGAATGGTACAGTGGGAGACTGAGCAAACACTCTTCTGGCAACTTAGTGGAACAACTAAAAGGCTTTGCATGCTTGCTTCTTTAAGCTGCTTTTCTTTTGTTAGTATATACAGTAGTTTGATGAAAAGAGGAAATAATTGACCATCACAACTTACACAGTTCCCAGGAGAACTCTTAACAAGCTGCTAAGAGTTTAACACTCAGACAATGAACAAACTACCAAGGCTTTTTATCCTATTACCTTCTGAGTATGGTGGATAGTGATCAAACGTCATTTGTACACTTGTGCGTCCTTTCAAAAAACTAATGAGATGTTTAAACAAATGTTAATGGAATGCTTGTTTATCCCAGTCAACTATAAATTCATATATCCAGGTAAGACTGAAAGGTGTTGTTAAGAGTGTTGCAGTATGTCGGACCCTTTTTCAGGACTAGTACTGTATGTTAATGAGGTCTACTTTTATGTAATCTTTATTACTGAACGGTTTTTGAAAAACCTCTACTTAAGCAGTTAGTGAAATTGGTGTTTGATTTTAATTTTTTTGACCTTTTAAGACTGTCACTTGTATAGTGTTTTTTTTTTTTATTTGGCCTAATCTTTTCTAGATGTAAAGAAAATGATATTTTTTTAAAACATCTAGAAATTCAACCTTTATGCACCAAAGTTGGCTTTGAAAAGGAAAATAAAATCACTTTCTTGCTTAATAAGCAAGAAATCATGGATTTTTTGAACTTACAGAAATAGAAATGTGTGTAACTTGTTAGTCTTGTATGGAGACAAAAATGTTGCATATAGATAATAGGACATTGCTTGTAAATAATTCAGCAGATTTGTAATATATTTTTATATTATGAAATGTACTGTAGATGTTTTTCTAGAGGCATGAAAGTTAAAATGTATATATTATGTTAGAAAATATGGAAGGATATTGTAATTCACTAGCGCTGCCAGAAGAAATGTTTAAAAAAGCACCTTCCTAACAACAACAAAAGTCGTTTGCATACCTAAGGGACTATGTACTACTGTTAATATCTGTTGTAAGAACAAAAATACATTGAACATCCTTCCCAGAAATCTTTGAGGGATGAACAGAACCCATAATGGCACTCCTTTCTGATAGTGAACGTGAAATCAGTCATTTCCTTGCTGTTTGAAGGAACTAATGTAAAATATATGTGGATATATGCAGTCAGACTGCAGAATTAGTCTTCCTTATTGGGGAGGAATTTTCACGTTACTACAGTGAAACGAAAAACCAGCAGTTTTTACACTAAAATTTTATTAAATAGAATAAAACTTAGAATTAACCCTTTGGCTGCAGGGTTAAGTGTTTCCTAATAGAATACGAATGCATTCTGCATTGGTACTGACATAAGAGACTTGGTTGGCTCCAACGGGTTAAATGTTACTTATATACATGAAAAAATCTTATCAAACAAAATGAAGTGCAGTTTAAAAGCACCACTAATATAAGATGTTCTGGAATGGTTGTTTAATAAATAAGGTTATTATTCATAAGATTTGTAGCAACCTGACTTTATTTTTTAAAGAAGTACAGTGTTTTGTTTAATTTTTTTGCTTGAGCACTTCATCTACTGCTTATTCTGTACCTATAAAGTAATCCACAATCTCTTTGGTTCTTTTTAAAAATTTGTTATAAAATTGCCAAATAGAAGTGTTTCAGATATAGTTTGTATTTGTATTTTTTTAATTTTATTGCTTCATGAGTTCCTTGTAAGTCATCTATAATTGACAGATGATTGTAGACTTTGCCTGAGTATTTTTTCTAATAAAACAAAGCAAATAACCACAAGTTAGCTTCCAAATTGTAACCATTCAATGAAGGTTTTAAAAGAGCTGAAGATATGAATTAAATATCTTTTTAGTTCCTCTGTAAATGATGGAATCCACACTTAATCGAGAGTTGTTGGATATAAATCCTGTGCTGTACCTGTAAACCATTAATTATCAACCAGTGATTGTCTGTTCTTGCATTTGAGAAAAGCATTTTGTAATGTCCTAATGATGCAGCAGTTGCCCGGGATGGGGTGGAGGGGCATGAGTGGGGAAGAGTCCATTTAAAACCAAAATGCAGGGGGACAGACACTGACAGAGTTAAATCTGGGTTTGCACTGGTAACAAAAAGGTAAAGTGAATTTTTTTGCATTGTTTTAGCTTGAAGAACATTTCTGAAATGATTTATGCTGACACACATCCATATTCTAAATCTATCTAAATCTTTTGTCTGTCTGCGCTTCAGATGCAAGAATTAAGTGCCACTGATGTGTTGCTCTAACTACCAGGGGTGCAGGGCCTGCAACGCCACGGGGAGAGAGGAGCCCCTCCCTCATCCCAGCCCTGCTGCAGCCAAGGAGAGGCGTCTCCCCACCGCAGCCCTGGGGCAGTGTGCACCCCAGAGTCTGCACCCCAACCCTGAATCCCTTCCTGAACCCTGCATCCCTGGCACCACCTGAGAGCCTTCACCCCTAGCTGGAGCCTTCATCCCCTGCACTCAACACTCTGCTCCTGAACCCCTCATCCCCAGCCCCACCTGAGAGCCCCCAACCCCCCACACCCTAACCCTCTGCCCCAGCCCCACCTGAGAGCCCTCAACCCCCCACACCCTAACCCTCTGCACCAGCCCCCTCCTGCACCCTGAACCCCTCAGCCCCACCCCCACCACAAATTTTATGTGCACCAATATGAAGGTGATGTCACGCACCACCTCCATATTGGTGCACATAAAATTCATTCTGCACATAGACACAAAACATTTGAGGGAACACTAGCGGGAACCCTTTGTTTCAAAATTTGATTCCCAGACCATTTTGTGGAAAAATACTGACATTGCAAGATGAGTCCAGAATCATGTGGCCTGGTCACACATCCTTGTAGAGTCATAGCAGCCGTCACTCACAGGCTCTCTGGAGCATTCACAGGAAGGCTCACTAGGTGGGGGATAAGCTTCTCCTAATCGAGGGATGGGCAAACTTTTTGGCCCAAGGGGCACATCTGGGTGGGGAAATTGCATGCAGGGCCATGAATGTAGGGTTGGAGTGTGGTGTGCAGGAAGGGGTTCAGGGCATGGACTTGGGGTGCAGGAGGGGTCCCTACCTGCCCTGTGCCACGCCACTCCCGGAAGCGGCCAGCACCATGTCCCTGGGGGAGAGCAGAGAGTACCGCCCCTGAAGCTCACATTGGCCGTGGGAGGTGGGGGAGGGATGTGCCTGCAGGCGAGGGCAGCGCATGGACCCTCTGCCCTCCCTGCCACAGGGACATGGGGCTGACCGCTTCCAGCAGGGGTGCAGGGCCTGCAACACCACAGGGTGGCAATCCTGCAGGCTGGATCCAGTCCATGGGCCATAGTTTGCCCACTCATGTCCCAAGGCCTGTCATTTTCCCTAATAGCTCGTTGCCCTGAATAGGCCCTTCCCAACCAGCCATTGAGACTGAGAGCATCTTGTTTAGCGAGCATTACCCAGGTGTAACTACATTTGAAGTATAGAAACATAGTGTCTTTAACTTCAGATACAAAAATGATATATGCATACAAATAAGATAATCATTCAGCAAATCATAACTTTTCCAGTGACCTCACATGACTTCTCATACAAAATGCATCATAATTATGCCATATCACTATGAAGAATATGGGGTGCAGTGTTGCAATGACATCAGGATAAATGTGTAGTTATTTTCCCCTTTGTTACAATTTATTTCCAGATAATTTAAATCAATAGAAACTACAGAAATTTCACCACTAAATTCATCTGCTTAACAGACTCTTTTTTACTGGGGTTTGTTTTTTTTTGTTTGTTTGTTTTTGGTAAACTTGAAGGTGAGGAAAGAGGGGTTAATGATGATGAGCTGAAGTAAATCACCCATCCAAGTAAATTACCGTTTCAATTATATATCTCAAAACAATTATCTAATACTTACCATAATGCCCAGTTGTGCATATCAGAATTGAGGTCCAGTTGTGCATATGGCTGAAGAAATGTGGAAGTAGGTAGTTTGCTGCCCCAGTTGCATGTGTTTTTTAAAAAAAGTTTGGAAATGATTAAGCTGCAGGGCATAAAACAGCCTGTCCCTAAGGCAGGGGTGGCCAACTTGAGCCTGAGAAGCAGCCAATGTACATTGCCAAAGAGCAACAGTAATATGGCAGCAGCCCCCCATCAGATCTCCTCCCCCAGCACCTCCCACCCACTAGCAGCCGTGCCAATCAGCGCCTCCCCCTCCCTGCCAATAAGCTGTTTCGTGATGTGGGGGAGGGGGAGGAGCAAGGGCATGGCAGGTTCAGAGGAGGGGGTGGAATGAGGGCAGGGCCTGTGGCAGAGCCAGAGGTTGAGCAGTGAGCACCCCCCAGCACATTGGAAAGTTGGCTGTAGCTCCAGCCCCAGAGTCGATGCCTCTACAAGGAGCCGCATATTAACTTCTGAAGAGCCACATGTGGTTCCGGAGCCACAGGCTGGCCACCCCTGCACTAAGGGTATGTCTACACAGCACTAAGCCTGGGCCTACGCCACCTTGCGTCCACACACCAAATGTGTTAAGCTAGGGCTCAAACCTAGGGTCCCAGGACCCTGGATGGTTGGAGCCCGTGTTAAGTTGGGACCTAAGGTCTGAGCCTTACTGCTTTCCTGGGTGCATTCTGCCACAGTTTGACATAGGTCCTGGCAGACTTCCAGGTATATCCCAGAGTTCCTTGGGGCAACTTTAGTCCTTTTTATGCTAACAAGCTGTGGTACAGCCCAAGGGTTCTCAACCTTTTTCTTTCCGCGATCTCTTCTCCTCCTCCCCCCCCCCCCCCCCGCACGCACACACCCTTTCCTTCAACATGCAACATGCTATAAAAACTGGGCCCAGCAGGGAAGGGGGGAAGGACTTCCATTACAGCAGGGCTTAGGGCTCCTGGCTTCAGCCACTGGGCAGGGATGGGGGGAGCCAGGCAATCTAATGCCAGCCCTGCTTTGCGGACCCCATGGAACTGGCTATGGGGTTGCAGCCCCGTGGTTAACAGGTGGTGCAGTGTATTGCACTTCCTCGCAAACAGAAGCCCCACCTCCCTTGGCAAATGGCAGCAGCTCAGGTCCGCGTTAACCCAGTGTGTAGAAGCACACTATCAGAGAGCCTACAGGGTTTTCAGTGGAGACTGATAAGCTTTTTGTGAAGAGAGCTCCTTCCTGGTCAAAAGAGCACAGCCAGATTTTGACGCAAGGGCCAAAAAGCAGAATGGGGACTAAGCAGCTGATTGGAAGATGTGACACCCCCTCCACATCCCAGCCCTTCCTGGGGCTACATGTGCATTGTACAGGGCCTGGGCAGCATACATGGTCAGGCTGGCAAGTGGGAGCCAGCCCCAAAACTGCGCCGCAGCCGCCTGCAGCGGCAACGCTGCTGCCAGGATGTTGGGGGGTCATCCCGCCTCTGGCTGTGATGAGCCAGGAACTCTGCCACTTCCCCAACCTGCAGGGCAGCTGCTTGGTCCCGCTCTGCTCTCTGGCCTTTGTGCCTGGGCCCTCCCTGGGGCTACGTGTGCAGGGCTGCCCAGGCAGTGTGCACGGTGAGGGTGGTGAGTGGGAGCCAACCCCAGACCTCCCGAGGATCCCACATCCCCATTTCTTGGGGTGTGGTAGGAGCAGGGTTAAGGGTTCCCTGGGGAGTGCTGGAGCACAGTGCACTCCAAGCCATGGGCATGCCCTTCAGCGCTCCGCAGCTGGCAGCAGCCAGGGGGGAAGGGGGGCGGCGTTTGTTTGTTTCCTCTGAAACCTACATTTTATGTCAAACTTCAAAACTGATGGAAATACATTTTAAAAACCAAACACCACCTTCATCGAACAGCCCATTTTAAAAAATGAAGAATTGCAAAGTTCATTTTAATAGTTTAACAGCCCTGGCGACTGATGTCCTAATTATCTGCAGAACAGGGGCACATGGGCATTTTCCTGCCATTGTGACTCAGCCTAGAGGTGGAGAGCCCAGTTCTCAAATTAGGTGGTAGTTCAGTGTATAAAGCCGTCTCAACTGCAGTCATTCTACTGAGAGAGCTACCAAAGGAGCTTATTTTGCAGTTTACATACTCATCTGCTCCTTATGGGCCCCTGAGTCCCATCAATAGAATTGGGTTAGAGCAGTGGTTCCCAAACTCGGTCCGCAGCTTTCTCAGGGTAAGCCCCAGCCAGTGGGAGCCGCGAGCAGCCGTACCTGCGGAGGCAGCAGGTAAACAAACCGGCCCGGCCTGCCAGGGGCTTACCCTGAGCAAGCCGCGGACCGAGTTTGGGAACCACTGGGCTAGAGTTTCGATATGAGAGGGGGCGAGGGGAGAGGCAGCTAGCCACTCTGGGATAGGGTTACTTTGACTTGGGTCTGTGCATTATAATATGGACACCAGCGCCCCAGGTTCGATCACAGGTCAGAAAATCCTTCATCTAAGGTTAAAATCCAATATAGATTCTCAAGCCCAGGGTTCCCTGACAGTGGTCAGCTGACTCAAGTCCCACTAACCCAAGGCTTACATTAGTGTGTAGATGTATCCTAAGAGGATTAGAAGAAACTTCCCCCAGGCAGGTTTCCTCATAATAGTCCACTTGCGGGTTTCCTGCTTCATCTTTGACAGCATCTAGTTCTGGTCCCGTGTCGGAGGATAGTGGACTATATGGAGGCCTTGAACTGGTCTAGGTCTCACTGGGTCAGCAACTGGGTGCTTTTTTTGGAGGGGGCTATCAAGCGGTCAAACTGCCCCCCTTCAACTTAATTTCAAGATCTAATTCAACCAGTTCACTATTAACTAAAAGTATATACAAAATAGAATTGCTGATCTGCACACTCTATAGAATCCTGTTTAATTTTGATGCTGTGAGAGGAACAATCTGACTCGTGAAGCCAAAAAGCCAGAAGGCAGGTGTAGAGCCCTCAGGTTACATCTGAGCCCTAAGGAGAAGCAAATTCTGCAGAGCCCAGCAGGGAATCTAAGTCTCCAAACCAGCCAGAGCCCCCCAATCTAGCTTTGCAAGGGCCAGGTCTCTTGTAATGGCCACCTTCCCCCCTGGCTCTAGTGACTGCTGCTCTTCCCTCGGCTGGAGGCTGCCCGCAGATTCTTGCAGCCATTACTGTATCAGTCACACTTGGATCATATTTTCAAGCTCTTCTTTCAACTGTTAGGGTTAGAAACTTTTTTTTTAAGTGAAAGATGAAATTGCTGTCACAGTGCCTAGGAGCTCCAGCTGTAGACAAGTGCCTCTGTATAAATCTGACCTTACTTAAATGTATATCTGGACCACACCGACTTATCCAGAATTTCAAGTCTGGTAAGCCCAGCAGAACCTGTGTTGCTCATATATTGAACATCTTCGCCATCTATTGCAAGTGGAGTAATATTTTGGCAGTTGGCTTGTGGGGCCGGAGGCAATTCTGCTATTGGTGATAGTGGAAGTTGACAGGGCAGAGAGCAAAAGAGGGATAGATGATGGTTTTGGCTCTTCCTTTTGATGGCTAGGAACACTGAAGGTATGTCTACACTGCATTTTAAACCCCATGGTAGCAAGTCTCGGATCCCAGGTCTACAGCCTCAGGCTCGCACTACAGCACTAAAACCAGCAGTGCGTACGTTGCAAAGGTTGGAGCTCATGCTCTGAAACTGCCCCTCCCGCAGGGCTTCAGAGCTGAAACTGCGGCTCGAGCCCAAACATCTACACAACTGCTTGGAGCGCTATAATGCTGAGATTCATGGCCACAGGTTTTAAAACTTAGTGTAGACGTAGAGCTCGTGTACACACACGCACGCACGCACACACGCTCTCTCTCTCTCTCTCTCTCTCTCTCCTATTGTCTGTAAGGTTCATTGGTTAACTTGATTTAATCCAAGGTCTGTAGTTGGAAGTTTTGTCCACAGAGGAATAAATCTCTCCAAAAGTATTGTGCCTTAGGAGAAAAACAAAAAAATAACCATAAAGCGTGCAAAAACCTCTGTGCTCCCTTACTCTGCTGCTGGGTGGGTCAGGTAACACAATGCATCAGTTTTATTGTGTGCTAAATGTCAGCACTCACATATGTATTCTCTGAGGTTCCAGCTCTGAAATGTTTCTACCTTCCCTTTTGAGAACTGATTTGTAGGTAATGTTAATATTAATAAGTCTCTCCACCGTTATGTGCCAAGTATTGCCAAGTTAGGGCAAAATATGACAGTGCCGGCAGAATACAGGAGCATTCATTGTCTGATTCAACAACGATGAAGATGCAATAAATGTTGCAGAGCCTGGATGGCCTTAGTGACTAAATCTGTGGTGTCATTTCATTTCTGCTGACCTGACATTTCCTTAAGTCCGAAACCTTTCTTCTCTTAAGTTAAAAATGTTGCCCAAGGTTTGCATAGGCTGAGTGGCTTTGGCAGTAGCAGTAGGCAGTGCTTTGGGGAGATATGGCTGACCCAAATACAATAATAGGTGAGTATAACATCTTATTAGGGATGCATCTAATTTATATGATGTTCTAGAGAGACTGTAATGGTTTTGCTGCTAGCAATCTGCACTATAATTGCAGCCGGAGGCAAAATATTAATGCCTGCCCATCTTTCCTCAGAAATGCCTGCACTTTCAGTCCTTCAGTGTATGAGTAACACACCCTCCCTTAGTCTTACTCTGAATTCGTTTTGTGTTCAAATTCCCTAGCTGCTGTTACTCTGAGGATGTGGAGCAGAAAACAGAGCAGGTTGCTTACTATGCTTGTTAACCTTTGGGTAGTAGACTAAGGCAAGGATTTTCAAGAACGATTGATTTGGGGACATTTTAACATGTACGATACACTTTAAAGGACCCCTATTTTTAAATAGTGCTGAAAACCCTGTTCTCTGAAAATTAGGCCTTTTTAAAGTGTCATGTTGGGCACCCAAATATTGAAGCATTCAAAATCTTCTAGGCACTTTAGAATATCTTGGCCTAAGCTTCAGGTAGATGGTAGATGTTTGGAATAAGGAGGGGTGAACAGCACTTTTCTGGGAATGAGGGCGAATGGCTACTGGGAAGCTGGGCCAATGGAAATTGTGTTCCCAAACTTGTTCTTGGAGCAAGGTGATCTGCTGAGAACTGGCAGTTCATATAGTGCTCAGTTTCCATATAATGCATTGCATTAAGAGACACATAAAAACACATCCGTACTTTCTTAATGTTTACGTTGTCATGTAAACAGTTATCATGAAATGAATTACTGGTGTAACCAAGGTGAGACTCTGTCCCACTTGCACTATGTACGCCCGTGTAGTTTTGCTTTCCACAAAGTAATAGTCAGTGGGTGAGATTCTGATTTCAATTACAAAATTATATAAATTTGGACTAAGTCCATTTGAAAACAAAGGAGTTATTCAGGATTCTGTACTGGTACAATTAAGATCAGAATCTCAAGCATCGACTTTATTCCTTGCTGCTTTTCACTGCGCGATGCAAGAGATTGTGTATTGTGGTAGTATCTAGCAGCCTCAGTCACTCACAGGACTCCATTGTGCTAAGCAGTGTACAAACAGAACAAAAAGACAGTGCTTGCCCACAGAGCTTATGATTCTGGTTATGTAAAAATGGGCTTTGTCCAGGATTTCAAGCTGAACTTGTCATTTCATGCTCTACCACTGCTATTACACCTTGATTGTTTTACACATGGACGAACACAACCACAAATGTTTCCCATCTTTTTCTTATAAATGTGTGACACAGGATTTTTCCTTCTCCATATTAGACTAGTTTACTTTTAAAAGGGTAGATAGTTGAACCTACAGTCTGTCCCTTTCAACCATTCGCTATAAATTGTTCAAGTAAACATTCACAGATCTGTTCTTCAAATGGCTCCCATATGCACACAGCTTTGCAAGTAAAATAAACAGTTTGGCCCCTGAAAACAGGGTATTTTAAACAACATTCCAGAAGGGAAAGATGTCTAAACATAACATAGGCTTTTATAGTCACATAAAGATGCACTTTTATCTGTTAATGACATTAACCCAAAGCAAGCAGAGTTTGGGGATTGTTTGTTTGAAGATATCTATTGATAAATTATTCTGCTTAAATTTTTAATAAACTTATTCTGAAGCATAGGTTTGGAAAAGCAAGGAGATGTGTGTTTCGCTTGAGCCTTATGAAACTGCTGTATTAAAAACAAAGGCAGGATTTTGGAAAATTTCATCTGAACCAGCATGGTCACATTTCTAAATTTTTCCATATTCACAAAGAACAGATTAACTGAATTGAAGCTAACAGGGAGGGAAAAAAATCAGCCTGTCAAATACTTTGACCAGATTACTTTTAAAGGGCCCTGGGTACTTTCACAACAACTATCAATGTTTGCAGATATGCCACTTAAGAGCTATATCCCCAAAACAGAGTACTGTCTGTCTTGAAGTGTTTCATTGAGCAAATCCTTATTGTAACGAATACTGTGCCTGATGGAGTTGGCAGTCTCCTTGCCTAGCCAATCTTTCTGTCCCACCCACTTCTCCAGGATGTCTCACCAGACTTCTTGTTCCAATCTATGTCTCTCCTTTTCCTAGTTCAGCTTTTGTCCCTTCTGCATATTCATCAGACCACTTCTTCCTCTAGGCTGCCTGGGTGCCACAGGGATGTTATAGAGAACACAGGAGAGACAGGCTCCCTACTCGGTTTCCATGCCCAGACCTACCTTGGCTTAGCCCTGGTCTACACTACGAGTTTAGGTCGAATTTATTAGCGTTATTTCGATTGATCCGTGCACCCGTCCACATGACGAAGCCCTTAACATCGACTTCTAGGGCTCTTAAAATCGATCTCGCCACTCCACCCCCAACGAGGGGATTAGCGCTTAAAGCGATATTGCCGAATCGATGTAGGCTTAGTGAGGACGCAATTAGACGGTATTGGCCTCCTGGATCTATCCCACAGTGCAACATTTGACCGCTCTGGACAGCAGTCTGAGCTCCAATGCTCCGCCCAGGTAGACAGGAAAAGCCCTGTGAACTTTTGAATTTCATTTCCTGTTTGGCCAGCGTGGTGAGCTGCAGGTGAGCGCAGATCTCATCAGCAGAGGTGACCATGATAGAGTCCCAGAACCGAAGATGAGCTCCAGCATGGACCGAGCGTGAGGTACGTGATCCGATCGCTGTATGGGGAGACGAAACCGTGCTAGCAGAGCTACGGTCCAAAAGAAGAAACGCCAATACATATGCCAAAGTCTCCAAGGGCATGCAGGACAGAGGCTACAACAGGGACGTGCAACAGTGCCGCGTGAAAATTAAGGAGCTCAGGCAAGCCTACCAAAAAGCCAGAGATGCAAACAGCCACTCTGGGTCAGAGCCCCAGACATGCCGCTTCTATGATGAGCTGCATGCCATTCTAGGAGGTGCAGCCAGCACTGACCCACCCATGTGGTATGACTCCGTATGTGGATCATCAGAAACCACAGAGGAGCATGATGATGATAATGATGCTGAAAATAGCGCCCAGACACAGCAAGGAAGCGGAGAAGCCCTTTTCCCCCCGACAGCCAGGAACTCTTTGTCACCCTGGAGCCAGTACCCTACGAACCCACCCAAGGCGTGCTCGATGCAGGAGAAGGGACCTCTGGTGAGTGTACCTTTGTTAATTAATACATGTTTTATAAGCAAGCGTGTTTAATGATTAATTCGCGGCCAGTACAGCTACAGCTACTGGAAAACTCTGTTAACATGTCCGGGGATGGAGCAGAAATCCTCCGGGGACATCTCCAGAAAGATCTCCTGGATGTACTCCCAAAGCCTGTGCAAAAGGTTTCTGGGGAGGGCAGCCTTATCCTGTGCTCCGTGGTAACACACTCTACCACGCCAGGCCAGTAGCACGTAGTCTGGAATCATTGCTTTGCAAAGCATGGCGGCGTATGGTCCCGGTGTTTGCTGGCATTCAAGCAACATCCGTTCTTTATCTGTCTGTGTTATCCTCAGAAGAGTGATATCATTCATGGTCACCTGGTTGAAATAGGGGAATTTTATTAAGGGGGTATTCAGAGGGGCTCCGTCCCTGCTGGGCTGTTTGCCTGTGGCTGAAACGGAAATCTTCCCCGCTGTGACCCACGCGGTGGGGGGAGGGGGAACAGCGAACATCTTGGATGTGTGTCTGTGTGTGGGGGAGGGGGTGTCGATTAGGTTTGCGCTGCACGTTAACCCGAAAACCGCCGCCCCTCCCTTTTCAATTGCCAACCAGTTTTAAATTGCCAGCCCAAAGGCTGTTTGTTATGGGAAATGAGGGGGTTGCTGTTTGAAAACATTCCCACATGTTATGAAGGTTAAAGAAGCCTATAGACTGTGGCTTACCATGGCTGCCTGCAAGCCAAATTCTGTTGCCCGCCGGACCTGCTTGTGTGATCTCTCACACCAAACCGGCAGACCCTCAATATAACAGGCAAAGTGCAACCTTGGACCAAATGCACATGTGATATGTAATGTTTGGAGCATTGTTCTCTAATATGTGTCTTTTAAACTACTCCTCTCCCGTTTGTTTCCTCCCACAGCTGCAAATGTTTCAACGCCACCCCCTTCATCACTGTCCCAGAGGCTAGCGAAGATTAGAAGTAAAAAAAAAAAAAGGAATCGAGACGATATGTTCTCAGAACTCATGGAATCCTCCCACACTGAAGCTGCCCAGAAGAATGCGTGGAGGCAGACACTGTCGGAGTCCAGGAAGGCAGAATTTGATCGCGCGGACAGGTGGCGTGCTGAAGACAATGACTGGCGGGATGAAGAGAGACAGCGGCGGGATGAAGAGAGTAGGTGGCGTCAGCGTGCAGAGAGAAGGCGGGATGCAATTCTGAGGCTACTGGAGGATCAAACGGAAATCCTCCGGCTTATGGCTGAGGAAAGGCGTAGGGTTCAGGAAAGGCCGCCTGAGCCCAGACCGCTGCTACAGCCCCTGTGTAACCAACAGCCCTCCTTCCCGAGTCCCATAACCTCATCCCCGAGACGCCCAAGAACGCGTTTGGGCGGCCTCCGTGCACCCAACCACTCAAGCCAAGAGAACAGTCCAAGCAAGAAAGGGCTGGCATTCAATAAGTTTTAAAGTGCTGTGTGTCCTTGTCCTTCCCTCATCCCTTCCTCCACCACCCATCCTGGTGCTTCCCTTCCTCCACCACCCATCCTGGTGCTTCCCTTCCTCCACCACCTATCCCGGGAGACTGTGGCAGTTACCCCCATAGTTCTCCCTCTTTGTTTTATGAATTAATAAAGAATGCATGATTTTTAAGCAACAATGACTTTATTTCCTCGGCAAGCGGTGATTGAGGGGGGGGAGGGCAGGGCGGTTTGGGTAAAGGGAAGTAGAGTGAATGAAGGGGCGGGGCTTTTCATTACTGGGGAAAAACAGAACTTTCACACAGCATCCTGGCCATTCATGAAACTGGTTTTCAAAGCTTCCCTGATGTGCAACGCACCCTGCTGTACTCTTGTAATAGCCCTGGTGTCTGGCTGCGCATAACCAGTGGCCAGGCGATTTGCCTCAACCTCCCACCCCGCCATAAACGTCTCCCCCTTACTCTCACAGATATTGTGGAGCGCACAGCAAGCAGTAATAATAATGGGAATATTTTTTTCGCTGAGATCTAACCTAGTCAATAAACGTCACCAGCGAGCTTTTAAACGCCCAAATGCACATTCCACCACCATTCTGCACTTGCTCAGCCTATAGTTGAAAAGGTCCTGACTACTGTCCAGGCTACCTGTGTATGGCTTCATGAGCCATGGCATTAAGGGGTAGGCTGGGTCCCCAAGGATAACTATAGGCATCTCAACATCCCCAACAGTTATTTTCTGGTCTGGGAAGAAAGTCCCTTGCTGCAGCAGCCGAAACAGACCAGAGTTCCTGAAGATGCGAGCGTCATGTACCTTTCCCGGCCATCCCACGTTGATGTTGGTGAAACGTCCCTTATGATCCACCAGTGCTTGCAGCACTATTGAAAAGTAACCCTTTCGGTTTATGTACTCGCTGGCTTGGTGGTCCGGTGCCAAGATAGGGATATGGGTTCCGTCTATCGCCCCTCCACAGTTCGGGAACCCCATTGCTGCAAAGCCATCCAGTATGAGCTGCACATTTCCCAGACTCACAACCCTTGGTACCAGCAGCTTGGTGAGCGCCCTGGCTACTTCCATCACAACAGCCCCTACTGTAGATTTTCCCACTCCGAATTGATTAGCGACTGACCGGTAGCTGTCTGGCGTTGTAAGCTTCCACAGGGCTATTGCCAGTCGCTTCTCTACTGTGAGGGCTGCTCTCATCTTGGTGTTCTGGCGCTTCAGGGCAGGGGAAAGCAACTCACAAAGTTCCATGAAAGTGCCCTTACGCATGCGAAAGTTTCGCAGCCACTGGGATTCATCCCAGACCTGCAGCACTATGTGGTCCCACCAGTCTGTGCTTGTTTCCCGGGCCCAGAATCGGCGTTCCACTGTATCAACAAGCCCCATTAACACCATGATGTCCACCTTGCGGGGGGACCTTTTTTGAGAGAGGTCTGGGTCCATGTCCTCATCACTGTCCTCAGGGCGCTGCTGTCGCCGCCTCACCTGCCATAGCTCTAGCAGCTCCTGGTTCTCGTTCTCCATATACTCCTGGACAATGCGCGTGGTGTTCATAACGGCGAGAACAGCCGCGGTGATCTGATCGTGCTCCATGCTTTCCCTGGTATGCTGTTTGCAGGACAGTACAGTGGGAGCAGAAGCGGCGCGTGGATAACAATGGTGTCAGCAATATGGCGCCCGCATGAAAAAAGGCGCAAAAGGATTTTTGGCTCCCCCCTCAGTTGCTTTCACGGAGGGAGGGGGGAGCAAGGGTTAGGCTCATTTCCTTCTAGCAGCAGATGGTACAATATGCGGTGAGCAAGGGTTAGGCGCCTTCCCTTCTAGCAGCAGATGGTACAATATGCTTGATATCCATCATCATCTCCTGGCCCCCTCAAGGATTGAACTCGCAACCCCGGGTTTAGTGGGCCAACACTCAGAACGCTGAGCTATCCCTCTGCCCGTATTATAGCGTGACTGAATCCCCACTAGACCTAATGTCCAGGCATACGCTGGAGATGTACGGTAATTGTGAGCTGAGCAGGCTTCCGTAGCAAACACGGAAACCCCGGAAAAAAGGCGCGAAAAAGATTGCTTTCACGGAGGGAGGGAGGGACGTTTGATGGCTTGACGACATGTACCCAGAACCACCAGCGACAATGTTTTTCTGCCCCATCAGGCTTTGGGATCGCAACCCAGAATTCCAATGGGTGGCGGAGACTGCGGGAACTGTGGGATAGCTACCCGCAATGCAATGCTCCGAAAGTCGATGCTAGCCCCGCTACTGTGGACACAGTCAATCGACCTCATGGTCTTAATGCTCTTTAGTGGGGACACACACAATCGATTCCATAAATTCGGGTTTTAAAATATCGACTTCTATAAATTCGACCTAATTCTGTAGTATAGACATTCCCTGATTGCTCCTCTAAGGGTAAGTCCAGCTTTGTCCCTGTAGCCCTTGGCTGGAGCGTGCTCAGTTACTCAGTGGGAATGGTGCATATGTAGTCTGGTCAGCCCTAGGAGGAGTGAGAGACTCAAGCATGCTCAATGAGGATAGAATCTTAGGAAAATTTAGCTAAAATTGAAGTCTCTAGTGAACGTGTGTGCACTGCAAGTGTTCAAAGGCTTATAACTTGGCCAAATGTAGGCAGTTTTTCATAGTGATGGCAAAAGGCTATGGAGGCCAACGCATGGGCAAATTTCATCCATTCTCCAAAGCATGGGGCCTCTGGACAGTTCTAAGAAAAGGTCAACAGAATCTTTTAACCTGGGCAAAACAGTGAATTTTTTCCTAGCCATGTTATCTGAAATGGCGGAATCATTTTGTCTGAAATTTTCAAAAATAATAAATGCACGGCAGACATTCCGCATGCAAAATTTCAGCTAAGCAATGAAAAACTGGGTCTTACAATGACAAGTGGCGGGCAACCTTAATAGGCGACACTATTAGCCTCACAGAACTGACGCAATGTATTACTATGCTAGCCAATTAATTAACCTTTTTCTATTCTTCCCACCGCTCCCTCTCCCCACCTGCTTGATATCTTTCCCAATTTTATCATGTGCTTAGTTTAAATTTTAAAATCTTCAGGATAGGGACTGTATCTTTTACTTACTACCTGGGCCATTGTCTGCCACCCTTACTCATGATCACTGTTCCCTCTAAGCTGTGCACGCACAGAGATTCTAAACCCCGCGCACACAGGGAAACATCACACGCACACTGGCCAGCCTAGAACAGCCATGCTGGCAGGAGTGAAGGGGCCAGTCTCACAAAACTTTTATTGCTATGATAAACACAGAGGAACTGGCAAGCACATTTCCATGTGAGAATTCTGCATAACCGCTCGGGACAGGGTGGCGGCTGAGCCCCGTGTCCCGCTGGGGCGGGAGGGGGGGCGAGGGCTCTGTGCCCGTCTCCTGCTTAGGGGGGGCGGCGGCAGCAGCACACAAGGGCTCCGTGTCCTGCTTGGGACGGGGGAGGAGGGGGGAGGCTGGCGGCGCGTGAAGGCTCCGTGCCCATGTCCTGCTGGGGGGTGGGGAAGCTGTCAGTGCACGAGGGCTCCGTGTCCCGCTTGCGACAGGGGCAGCACGTGAGGGCTCCGTGCCAGTGTCCTGCTGGGTATGGGAGCCAGCGACGCGTCAGGGCTCGGTGCCCCTCTCCCACGTGGAGGGTGGGTGCGTGAGGGCTCTGTGCCCCTCCCTCACCTGGCAGGGGTGTTGGTGCGCACAAATTTGAACTCTGCTTCAAAAATTTGCACAGAAGAAATTTTTTGCACACACGGCCTGTCAAAAATTAGAGGGAACATTGCTCATGATTAGTACCTTACGCTGTAAAGCAATCGTGGAATTCAGAGGGGTTACTCATGGAGTAGAATACTAAAACGTAACAACAGAAGAATATAGCCCAGTCATGCACACTTATTGTTATGTGCCATGTGCAAATGCTGTTAATTATATAAAATACTCAGCTTTCTAAAAGCTCCTTTAGCAGGTTCAACAGAAATGCTTCACAATTTGCACAGCTCTTTAGCAGAGGGGAGTTACGATCAAAGGCTGTTCGACATCACAGCAGAAATTACAGATAAACCTGAATTTCTTCACTTAAGAGCAAAGAATAAATTTCCTTGGATTGCTTGCTAGATCCAGTCTGCCTCTTGACTAAGTCAAGTTAGCATCAGGTGGGATAAATTGTTATAACTTACAGCAGTGTTACAGCAGGAAACGGCACTTCCCGCAGCCCCTATTGGCCGGGCACAGCAAACCGCAGCCAGTGGGAACCGCGATTGGCTGAACCTGCGAACGTGGCAGGTAAACAAACCGGTCAGGTGCACCAGGGGCTTTCCCTGAGTAAGTGGCATCCCAAGTTCGGGAAACACTGACTTACAGGATTGAGCTGTGTCTGAGGATGGTGTTTGAGAATGTGGATGTACAGGTTTTAGGCTAACAGTTTCAATAGAGACCCTAGTGTGAGAGGAGACAATTCAGAGAACTATGAGCAGCAGAAAATTGGCTCATAAGAAGGAAAGGGGGGAAAAAAACCACCAGGAGGATGTTTAAAACATTAACACAATTTTATTATAATGAACATACAGACACAGCTTGAAGGACAAAGAAGGCTAGCAGGGTTGTAGCTGAATGTGAACAAAACTTTTTAATGGGAGAATATACAATCACCAAGGCCTCAATTCAGGAAATCATTTAAGCCTGTTCTCAAATCCACCCCTATTAATGACAGCAGGTAAGCACATGCTCAAGTCAGTGGGACTTCAGTATGTGCTTAAGTGCTGCACTCAGTTAAGTCTTATTGACTTCTACATGACCTGAGTGTGTGCTTCCTTGCTGCGCTGAATAGGTATGCTTTCTTGGATTGGCCCCTGAGGAATAACTTTCAATTTAATTTCAATTAATGGAATACTGCCAGGCATTTGAGGTCCAAAATTCAGGTTTTGAATTAAAAAAAAAAAAAAAAAAAAAAAAAGTAACAAGTAATAAAGCCACCGCTAGAAATAAAAATAGTTTCATTTAATGAATAAAAATGTAACAAAGATTCAGCATTGAAAACCCAAACACACCAGCATTGTAGTAGTGCTTGAGACCCAGAAAGTGAAACTGCCCAGTCTGCTTTCACTGTTCAAGGTAAGCAAAGAGCAGAAAGTGAGTGAGTGTGTGCGCACGCGCTAGTAAAATTTTAGACTTTAAAAAAAAAAAAAAAAAAAAGGCAATCTAAGACTTGGGAAACTTTTTGTTATGATCACTCTGTGACGGTGTCCCCAATGAAACTTTATGGGGAGATGCTTATAAATGTATATATGATGTAACTGGAATATGTTTTATGCTACATGTGCCATGAAACATCTCTCTGTAAAAGTTATGATCTACTGAATCTATTCCTCCTGTTTGTATGCATGTATCATCATTGTAGTTGAAGTTATGAATATTGGTTTTATATTTGCTGATTTTATATATAGCCTTGGTAAGAGTATGGGATCATGTCTGGAGAAAGGAATGCGCCCAATCCACATCTGAGCTTGGCCAAGAATGTCACTGGGCTAGTTTCTGAAATGTGTATGGACATGTGACTTGTCCACGTGGTCCCAAAACTCCAGGGTAATATGATGCTACGGAGGAGGGGGGAGGAGAAAGTTTATTTAAATCCTGGGAAGACCCCTCCTTTTTGTCTTCAGCTGGCTAAAGAGAGAGGCTCTCCACCCCCCAAGGACATACCTGAAAGAGACTGAATAAAGGACAAAGACAATAGGGGGTGTGAGCGATTGCTGGACCCAGGCTAGGAGGACTGTAGCCTGTAAAAGGAAGTTTGCTGGAACTGGTGAGGTGTGTGATTAGACATAGACGTGCGTGTTTTATTTTATTTTACTTAGTAATTCTCTTTGTTCTGTCTGTCACTACTTGGAATCACTTAAATCCTACTTTCTGTACTTATTAAAATCACTTTTTACTTATTAAGTTACCTGGAGTACATGTTAATACCTAGGGGGGCAAACAGCTGTGCATATCTTTCTATCTTTCAAATAGAAGGCGAACTATTTATGAACGGATTTATTCAGGGTTTGAACCCCATTGGGAGTTGGGCACCTGGGTGTCAAAGGCAAGAGCACTTCCTGAGCTGCTTCCAGGAGCCCTACAGCTGTTAGGGGACGTGGTTCAGACCTGGGTCTGTGTTTGCAGCAGATCAGTGGATCTGGCTCAAAACAGACAGGATTCTGGAGTCCCAAGCTGGAAAGGGCAGGGAAGCAGGGGCAGAAGTAGCCTTGGCACACCAGGTGGCAGGGGTAGAAGTAGCCTTGGCACACCAGGTGGCAGCACCAAGGTGGTTTCTGTGAGACCAACCCATCACACACTCAACTATAGATATTATATTCTAATTATAGGAATTCCCTATATTTAAATGAAAAATGCTGTAAATGTAACTTCTTCGCGAGGTAAATGTTGAATCTTTCTTATGGCTCCCACAATTTCACTGTCTTGGAAGGAGACAATCCCAGGAAGGTCAGATGCTGTGTCCACTATCTGATGTCTTCAGTATCACTGCTGGGTGTGGGCAGTTTCAGCTGAGGTACCTTACGGGGCCCATATAAGAGAGGCTATTCTGGGGATGTAATAGATCAGCACATTCCCAGCTCCTGGGACATCCTGTTCCCAGACAGTACAATATTCTTTCAGGGTTATGCTGTTCCCTTGGTGACCTCACCTCTAGTCACTTTCTACCACTGCAATCTCAGTCTCCCCCAGCAGACTTCCCAATCCCAGGGACCTCCGCTAGGATTTATGCTGGCAGAAGACACTGTAGAACGTGCGGTGAATGTGAGTCGTAAGTCCTTGAAGATCCATTTCTGCTGAGAGAGTGAGATTTTCTAGTGCAACGTTTTGTGATGTCATTACAGAAACTGCTGTGGGCCCAAGCACAGGATTTTGCAGGGATGTGTGGGACTTGATTATTCCCATTTTAAGATAGACTGCCCTAATGCTGACAGGTTACAGTACAGTCTGGGCCTTAGGAGGGTCGTCAGAGACTGGAGTTTCCTGCCCGATATGTATGCCTGAGGAAAGGGTGAAGAGACAGACAGCTGCACTTCTCAGGGACAGCTCTTTAGATATAAAGATCAGGAAGAGAGAGACTACTGCTGGGTTTGCACAACCAGTCCCAATCATGCGTGCATGAAAAGTACCTTGCAATGAGGAGTTAGTACAGAGCCAGGCAAATACTCAGAGGGAAGACGGCTGTACTCTAAGACATACCCTCTGCAATGCCTATGAAAGGATATTTGAACACTGAGGGGAAAAAAAGCCTTATTTTCTCTGTTTAATGTGTTCTAAGCTGTGTTGGCTGGACTGTAGCTCTGGGGAAGGAACAAAAGTCTTAAGGAAGGCAGTGGAGAGTTCAGGCCTGGACACAAACCTTGCTTGTTTGTTTAGGGCCCAAGGCTGGAGCTCTGAGGGTGGACAAATTCAGGGCTGGCCTTACCATGAGGCGAACTGAGGCAGTCACCTCAGGTGCCAGACTGTGGGGAGGGGGGGCTGCCACTACGACCCAGAGTGTAGAAAATTGTGTCTGCTGCTGGTGCATATGTATTCTCTCTGCTCTAGATGCACTGAGATGGTGGAGTGCTGTGCTGGAAGAAGGAGGGCACAAGAGTCGTAACAGGCAGGCAGGAGAAAAGGTGAGAGGGAATAACAGAAAGCAGCAGGGAGAGAGAGGAGGAGGAGGAGCCTCTTATGTACCTCTCTAGCACCCCCAGGAGCCTGGACTGATTAATGCCAGCTTCTCAGGGAGCTTCTTGTTTCCTGCTGCTTCCCTGAACCCACTTGAGGAGAACAGGCAGTCAACTGAAATAGTAGGAGCCAGTTAGGCTCTTAACATGCTGATATCTTCCCTCACTCAGGACCTGCTACAAGCCTGCTTATTTGTCCCCTTCAATTGAGTGTTGAGAGCCCTATAGCTGGCACAAAACAGCAGTCATGAGTGAAAGAAGAAAACGTCCCTTTAGGGCAGCATTCAGAAAAAGCAAGCAAGCAAAGGAAGCTTTTCTATCTAAACAGGAAGGAGCTCTCCTGAAATACATAGACACAAATGTTCATGGTGAGCCTTCCAGCCCCAGTGAGGATGTGAGTGGTGAGGAGATGCCTGATCTTCCAGTTAGTCAGAGTGCAGGTTACCTGGCAACTACTGCAGCATCCATCTCTCCATCTCAAAGGGATGTAATCTACACTTTTCTACGGGAATGTGCATGATCAGAGAAGAGTGTGGTGGAGGCACAAGAAACAGCTGCTGCTGAGTTTAGTTCCTTAAGTCTAGATGATCCAGGACTGTGGACCCACTTGAGCAGTAGCCTGAGGGACTTCCTTGTACTGCATGGGCAACAGCAAGTGAAAAACTTCATGTTCCCCAAAGACAATGAAAATAGAAGTTTCCATCCAACACGTTACTGGCGTGAAATCCCCATTGATGATAAAGTAGAGAGGCCATGGCGTATGTATTAAAAAACCCAGAATGCTGCATACTGTTTTTGTTGCAAATTCTTCCAGTCTAATGTTCCAGCCTCATTGGGTTCTACAGGAACAAAGGTCTGGAAAAATCTGGCATGCCATGAGAATGCATCAAATCACCAGAGAGCATTCCATAAGTGGAAAGAGCTTGAGATGAGACTAAAGTTAAAGGCCACCACAGATTATCAGCCTCAAGAGAAGATTGCATCAGAGTCTCTTTACTGGCAAAATGTTCAGAAAAGGCTCATTGCCATTGTGAGAATGCTTCCTACCCAAAACCTAGCACTGCGTGGCACTTCAGATCAGTTGTATGTGCCAAACAATGGAAACTTCCTTAAAATTGTGGAGCTGATGGCTGAGTTTGATGCTGTACTCCGGGAGCATCCAAGAAGAGTCACCACCCAAGAAACATACACACATCACTACTTTGGAAAAACAATTCAAAAAGAGATCTTACAGTTACTGGCAACAAAAGTCAAACAGAAGATTGTGGCAGATCTGCAGTCAGCAAGATATTACTCTGTTATTCTGGACTGCACACCTGACATCAGCCATACAGAAGAAATGACTTTAAAGGTGCGTTATGTAACAACAACAGAACCTAGTGAAAATGTCCCTGCAATGGTGACTGTCAGAGAGCATTTTCTAGAATTTATTGACATTGATGATACTACAGGAGCTGGTATGACAAATGTGTTTCTTAAAAAGCTGGAAGATACGGGAATTGCGATAGCTGACATGAGAGGTCAGGGCTACAATAATGGTGCCAACATGAGAGGAAAGAACAGAGGAGTGCAGACACGGATCCAAGAGTTAAACCCTCGAGTTTTTTTTGTCCCATGCAGTTCTCATTCATTCAACTTGGTGGTCAGTGATGCAGCATCAGCTTCTAGTGAGGCTGATGAATTTTTTAATGTAATTCAAAGCATCTATATTTTTCTCTGCATCAACTTGTCAATGGCAAATTTTGAAGCAACATCCTCTCTGACACTGAAACCACTGAGTGCCACACGATGGGAAATTTGAGTGGAGGCGATAAAGCCTATCAAACACCAAATTGGGAAGATTGCCATTATGGAGGATAATGCTACTATGGCATCATCTATGACAGGAACTGTTCATGGGAGAACAGTGACAGAGGGAAATTGAATCACCAGAAACATACATAACTTCAAATTTATGTGTGGCTTCGTGTTGTGGCAGGACATACTGTTTGAAATAAATGTTGTAAGCAAGAGACTCCAAGGTGTTGACCTTGATATATCTGGAGCAATGGAACAACTGGACAAAGCAAAGTCATACTTACAGTCTTACTGGTCATATGAGGGATTTCAAAATGTTCTAAAGAGTGCACAGACGTTGGCAGAGGAACTTCACATTGAAGCTACTTTCCCACCCATTCAAGAATACAAGAGTCACAGAAGATGACATTTTGTTTACAAGGCACGGGATAATCCCATAAGAGACCCCCAAACAACAATTCAAAGTTGAATTCTTTAACCAGGTGCTAGATTGTGCAATACAATCAGTTGAAGAACATTTCATGCAGCTCAAGGAACACAGCAGTATATTTGGGATGTTGTAGGATATTCCAAAACTGCTCATTGTACCTGAAGAAAACCTATACCAGCAATGCAGGGCACTAAGAGACAGTGTTGACACACGATGATGGCATGCGCGATATTGATGCGACTGATTTACGTGATGAACCGAAAGCCCTTTCAAGATACATTTCAGCAGGATTAACTCCAAAGGCTGTTCTGGAATATATGTGCACAAATAAGATGACTATCCTCTTTCCAAATGCTTTTGTTGCTCTGGTAGGTAGCAGAGCAGTACCATGAGAGGAGTAGAACAGGAAGAAGGCAGAATTCAGACCTTTCAAAAGTTTTGGCCCAAGCGAGGGGGCATTGGGGCGTCATTTAAGCGCCTCGCCTCAGGTGCCAAAATATTGTGGGCCGGCCCTGTGGACAATAGCACTCTCCCTCTCCTCCTCAGTGCTCTGTTACAGTTAGCAGTATATACTAGTGGAAATAGTAGGGTTGTTTTTTTTCCCCACCTGCTTCTATAGTCAGAGCCAGCTCCAGGCACCAGATGGCCAAGCGCATGCCTGGGGCGGCGCCCTATAGGGGGCGGCAGTCCGTGGACTCTGAGGCGGCGGGTTTTTTTTTTGCTTTGGCACTTTGGCGGTGGCCATTTTGTTTTGGTTCGGCTGGGGTTATTTTATTTTTTTTGCTTCGGCGCTTTGGCACTTCAGCGGTGGCCATTTTTTGTTGTTGCTTGGGGCGGCCGAAAAGCTGGAGCCGGCCCTGTCTATAGTGCAATCCTTACAAAGCTAAAAGTCTCAGATTTGACACACTTGTTGACACACTCAGCACAGGGGACAAGGTCTGAGTGGACATGATCCTTCCAGGTCAGTGCTGAAACACAAGGACAAGGCACTTCTGATGCTATACCCACTCCTGAGATAAATAGGACATCAGGGTAGACTACTGTCCATCTGGTACCTTTCAACAACACTAAATTCACCAAGAAAAATAATTCAACCATAAAAAGATCCAAGTAGCAGCTCACTGTTTGAACACATTTCATGTGAGATGTTCCCCAAAAAGTTACAGCTTCTGAAATACAGATTTGTAACCCCAGTTAGCTTTGGGACTGGTCATAAATCTTAAAATAATAATTTATCTTTCACTGTAACACCTTTTCTTCTTATGTCACCAGAAAAAGAAAAGAAAATGTATCTTGTAATCCTGTCAAAGATTAATGTACAGGGATTCATGGTGGATTCCCATCTGTTGCTTCTAGAAATGCCCTTTTCATTGTGGTGTAAATCCTTTTTGGTAATAAAACAAAAAACAACTAAGAGGACGATAAATCCCATTGCTTAGTCCTAAATGAGATGTAATTGCTAGTCGTTCAGCCACCCTTTGGGCTGCTTCGCTTGTAGAAGGTTTGAGTACTGCCTACTGGATGATGTTTAAAGGCTTTTGTTAAGTGTAATGCCCTTACCACTGAGTATTTTTCCTCTATATGTAGCCTGCTAGTGGAGGTTGGAGTCAAAAGATCCCCTCATATACTTACTGTGAAGATGACAAGCAAACTCTCCTATGAGTCAGAGACATAAGATCCAGCAGGCCTTCTGACCCCAGCAAAGTTAATCAAGAAATTGAGCAGTGATTTTCTTTCAACTCACAAGTGACCAGTTGGGGCAAGTGAGCAAAGCTTAGAGGAAACCAGCATTTTTCCTATTTAAAAGAAAGAATGTTTATTGCATTAGGACGTGAAGATTAGGACATTTAATGGAAAGGTCCTTCCTTCTCTGATGCTTGCTTGTAAAAACAGCTGCCTTCTGGGCTACAGCAGAAGGGATGAGGGAGGTTTGACCCATACTTCCCTTGGATGCCAGTGGGTATTCAGCAGTACACCATGAAAATTTCCCAAAAGGCAGCGCACCTGCAGGCAGCCTGGGATGCCTGAGAACACTGGGCCATGCTTACATTGATGCAACATGTGTATGTGTGAACACGTGTTGCAAAGTGCACCTGAGTGATTGCATTCCACTGAAATCATTGTATTGATCTAACTAAACGGATAGAACTATAGAGTGGTGCAACTTGTGTGTAGTGCTTAAAGTGTGCCAGATCGAAAGGAGTCCGAGACCTGGCAAATAAAATTTCTACAGCTCCAGAGGAGTTGTTGAGGGGCTCAAGTTTCAGCCCTGCCTGGGGGGTTAACCCCTGGTAATTAGCTGCTTTCCCCACCTCCCTACCTCCTGGGGTGCAAGCAGCCAATCACAACTGCTTCATGGACCATGCTGAGCTCTCTCTCCTCCCTCCCCTCAGGAGCCTATTCTCACAGGTGGGGAAGAGGAGAGAGCAGGAAAATCACAGCAGGTCAGGGCAGCTCTGCTCCCTCCTCTCCCCAGCTCCTGGGTCTGTGTGGGCTGACCCTGTCCAGTGCCTCATTGGCTTAAATGGGACTCCACAGAGGCACAGGGATTCATCTGGGCCTTAGATTGTGAAATCTTTGGGGCAGGGACCTCATAATACACATAAGATGGCATATTCAACCCACTTACTTCTGTGCCCAAACATGGCTTTAGGTGCCTAAATGTATGCACCCAAGTTTGAAGGTATTGGCCTTATGACATTTTGAGGGCTAGATAAATAATAATAAGGTAAGTTATGTTAGAGTAAAACTTTGGAATCTAGAAATAAGGTTGCCTTGAGTAATGAAGAGCCTTAATCTGTTTACCTTTACTTTTGAACAATGCTTTGTAGTTTTACTTTTGAGTTAATGGAAGGCAGAGATGCGGCTTGCTTTCTGTGTGTTCATGTCATGAACATTCTGTCCTGGAGCATGGAAAATATGTCAGCTGCACTTAAAGCAATGTTTATTGCATAGCAGATGCGCACACGCGCACACAGGCTGCAGTTGAAATCCGAAGCGTTTGTCAGTTGCCTGCAGCTGGATTCTTTCTTTCCAAGCAAGTGAGGAGGTTGGATAATATAAAAGGACGTCAAGAGAGACAGCGAGCGAGTTCATGTGTGATTACTTATTAAAAATGTTATTCTGCTTCAGTTCACAAGCGTGGGAGATATTGCCCTCTGTTCAGTATGTGCTCACTTGTCACGTATACTTCAGTGAAATCACTGACCAGACATACAACAAATATCTAATGCCAATAATAATTCACTGGCTTTTGTCCCTTATATAAAAGGGAATCTGATAGTTCATCAAGTTTATGCTATAGAAAGGCAGTGTTTCCTAGTGGAAAGACACTGGACTAGGACTCAGAAGACCTGTGAGACCTTTGGGTAAGTCACTTCACCTCTTTATGCCTGTTTCCCTATCTCTAAAATGGAGATAATGATACTGATCTCGTTTGTAAAGTACTTTGAGATCTACTGATAAGAGCTAGATATTCCTGGGATTCTTTTAGGAGCCACAGCCTCATCTACTGACTTCAGTTGAACTACACCTTCCTACATCTGCTGAAGATCTGGCTCATTATTTTTATGTCTCTATGGCAAGACCATGAAGTGAAAGCATGTTTTAAAAATGTTTATTCGGGAAAGCTCAGCTCAGGTACAGCTTCTGGTTTTCAGTGAGGTCACAGATGGGTGTAATTAAGTCTAAGCCAGGCTGTTACATATAAAATATTCACAACTACTGTGATGAACATTTGCCCTCACACTGGTCGCTTTGTATGTATGTTGTCTCCATATCTCTCAACCTGGCAAAGCCTGAACGTGGGGCTCAATGTGTGACAATGGCCCAAAATAAGACACACAGAAATTATTCATACAGGAAACTTACAATCCTAGAGGATTCACCTTTCTATATATAGCTTTCTGTAAACAGCTTTCTATAGTTTTACGGCTAGTCTACACACTGTTTTTACTAAAGTGGTGAATTTTTACTGATACATTTATATCAATATCGCTTATTCCCTGTCCCATACAGGAATAACCCATCCTCAAAAGCATTTTTTAAACGATATCATTGGGTCCACATTCAAAAGGGTTGTGCAGCTTTAGCTATATGAGTACACAAGACCTTTATTTCATGATTCTTTAGTTCTGAGGTAAACAACTTTCAACAGTAAAAGTGAGAGGACATTAAATTTGTATGGCTCATGTTTAACTTTGGGATTACAATGAGTGACATCCCCCAGAACAAAAGACACTTGAGAGCCTGTCATTTCTAAAAACTTTTTCAATATGATTCCTAAAGAACATGTAAAATACACACAATACAGCACTTTTCATGCTGAAAGGCCCATGTGAAAGGTAGTGACATCTTGTTTAAGAAACAAAGGAGTTTTATTAAAACTACAGTTTATTTAATAACAGTAAATTAGCAAAACCACCACCACAACCCGCCTGATAAGATGCATCATAAACAAGCACCCTTCTATCCCAAGCAAATCCTATGCCTTATTGAGAGTGCCTCACTCTGAGCACTCTATGGGCCTAAACTGCAAAGTGCTAAACACTTCCTGGGAAGTTCAGAGCTCCTTCTGAAGTTGGTAGGATTTGGGGGAGCATAGCACTTCCCAAAAACCCACCCAAAATGAGAAAATTCTCTATAAAAATTAATATCTTCTCTTTCATTAAAAAAAAATTGTTCCATGGATGAGATAGGGGAGTCATCACCATCTTCACATTAAAACAAACACCTTAAACCCACAGTCTTCAGTTTACCAGAAATAGGAAACAAACATGTCTATATCAAAATAGCTGCCCAGATACCAGACTGCATTTCCCAGAACTTCTATGAACCTAATGTCAGAGTTCACCCAGCCTTCCCCGGTATAAAAAGTTCTACCTTCTATTTTGCCTCCAATATAGAGAATTTATAACTATAAGAAGGAGATGCATGGTAAACATCTGTGGTTTTAACTTACTGACCATGAAGATGTCTAAACAAATACATATCAACTTATAGTTCAATACAGAACTCACCATTTGTCTCAGGGTTGTACAAAAGCATTCCACTTTCCTTACCATGGACTTGATCCTGCTAGGTACTGAGCATTTTGGCTCTGATCCAACAAAGAACTTGATTGATTGTATTTTTTAACCTGCCAGTAGTCTCCTTGAAGACTAACGGGCTGCTTGTGCTTAATATTGAGCACCTGCTTAAGTGCTTTGCCAAACTGGGGTCCAGAGTGGTCAGCACCTTGCAGGAGTTAATTGTATATTCCCTACACTATTCCAGCCTAAAACCTGTGTGTTTGCTGGCTAGTGAAAGAAAGGAAAGAACTAAAATATATATATATCACTTATATGCATATGTGCAGCAATGTATATATCCATATCACTGTCATCATATCTAAGCAACTCTTGCTTACGGTGGGCTCAATTCCCAGCTACACTGAGTGGAGCTCTACTGCACCTTGGGAGTGGGGGAGCAAAGGTGGCTTTTCATGACCATTTCCAGGACTAGGGGAACAGAAAGCTGAAGAGCTGTTTTGGACATTAGCACAACTTTGAGACATCTGAAGGCTGTCTTAAACTGTGCTGGAGTATATCAGCCATTGGTGGTGTTATGCTAGCTAGGAATCACAGGAGTGCAGCTTCATGCTCCACCATTCCCCCCAGTGCCGAGGAAACCAAGAGAGAGAATGTAACAGAATGACTTGAGTGGTGGGCTGGAGAGCCTGGGGCTAAGCCATTCTGATTACAGAATGAGCCCCACCTGCAGAGAATCAGGCACTTCCCCATAAAGAGTAGAAGTAAAGAGGGAGAGCTGGGCTTAAGTAGTGATAAAACCTAGTTGGAGAAAGAGGTGGTAGAGAGACAGGAAGCTCAGAACTGGAAGGAAAAGCTTTCTGAGTAGAGAGGCCCAGGAGAGACCCTGCCCAAAGTAGGGAAGAGGTGGAGCTGCCTAGAGGAGAACTTAAGAGTTTGGATAGGAGGCAGCACAGGTAAAGGATCAGGCCTAGTTGTTCAGTACAGTGCCCTAGCCAGGAACCCAGAAGTGGGTTCCCCTACTGGCCCCAATGGGGATGGAGGGGGTGGTGTGTACAAGCCTATCACAAGAGTTATTAAGCCCTGCAGGGGGGCTGCAGGCTAAGCCTCAAAGGCTGGGGAATAGCCCCAGAGAGGGTAGAAAGACTTGGTTTGTGTTAGACATTTTGAGACTTTTAGTTTGGACAGTTGTGACCCCAAAAGGGGTAGACTTAAGATGGTGAACTGGCCAAAGGGATGAGTTGCTGGAAGAGATACCATCACAGTGACTGGTGGCAGGGGTGCACTAGTGACATCTGAGAGCTGTTATGCTCCATCTGCATGCAAGGAGGTGACTTCCTGTTAGTAGACATGTTTGCAGGGTAGTACAGTCTCCAGAATTCAGTCCATCTAATTATATTCAAAGCTCTTATAATACTCCCTTCTATAGTACCAAATAAGAGATGTTGCCATATGTATGTTTAAATCAGAAATGAACTGGACCAAGTGCCCTAATTGTACAGTGTTTTTTGGTTTTCTTAAAGCACTCATGGATTTGTGTGACTAAATACACACTAAGCTGTGATTCTCAGGTAGTGCGATTTTCTAGCCTTTGTGGTTGTGGAGTAAAATTTAAAAATGTGAACCCTAAGGGTTGCAAGGCCAGAATACCAGAAAGGACCCAAAAGCTATTGGTTTAAAAAATCTTGTGGTTTTGGGGGACCCGAGTCATTACTTTTGAATGCTTGGGGTTGACAATACTGGTACCACCTGACTCCCCCAAACCTTGGGAAAATGCAAGATCCTGTTCCACTTCTAGATCTGATCAGACTTTGGCCCCGTCACTCAAATTTAAATAGCTTGAAAGCTTGTCTCTTTCACCAACAGAAGTTGGTCCAATATATCACCTCACCCACCTTGTGTCTCATGTGTTCAACTAAGTATTTGCCCAGATTCTGGCCTTTTGTGTCTGTGTGCAGTGCCAAAACTAGAATTTGTCTCTGCAAGTAAATATACTTGGAACACTCCTGCTGCCCCCATTTACACTTGGAATAGATGCTAACCTATGTCACTACACTGGGATTGTGGCTGACCCATACAGCCACAACAAAGGGACAGGCTACTTACCTCCTGTTTCCTCATACCCCACAGTTTAGCCCTTCGTGGATTATTTAAGCGAAGTGAAGATGTTTGTAGATTCTCCAAGAATTCAAGAATCCCTTTTGCACATTTGTCTCAGTGGCTAATATGAAAGGTTTTAAGTGGAAAGAGGAGATGTAAAAGCTAATTGAATGTTGCTGAAGTTACAGATTAGCTGGTGGGGTGGGAAGTTACCCCTGCCCTGAAATGAAACTGTGGCTTATTTGTTTTTTCATTTAACTTTCAACAATTGTGGGGGGGAAAATACTAAACTACAAAAGCAGGCTACATTTGTTAATTCCTTAGCTGAGTGATCTGCCACAAACCGCCCAGGACAGTATTTCTGGTATACGTGCATGTGTCTTTGCCCACCTAGCTTCCTTTTATAGTGGTGGGTTTTTTTTGTTTTTTTTGTTGGCTGTTGTATTCCTTACTTCCTTAAAAAGTCATATAGTTTTGTTGTTCACCATCTAAATAGCTGTCACATAGCTGCATTTGAGTGGTGGGTGAAGAGATTCTTACCTTTATGGAGTACCTCAGGCTGAAAGATATTATGTAAATGTAAGAAAACACAGTGTGTGTTACTGTTTTGTTTATAGAGGAAAAGGTAAACCTCTGATGTTACCATCAACAATTAGAACTAGGCATCCTACATAAAGCATTCCCATTCAGGAAAAACTACTAATCACATCTTTTGTGTGTGTTATGTTGAAAGTTTTCTAATTTCCTTTTACAGCAATATATAACCAAAAGGTGGCAGCAACCTACCATGTTGTGCCAGTAAATAAATGTATAAACTTGCTAGCGATATTACCAGTAGTGTTTACTTGCTTTTCTAAACCAGTTTCCTTATCTTATATCAACAAAGCCAACAAATTGCATACAGTAGGGTATTGTATGTTACTGTTTTAACAGCTCTGCTTGCTTTGCCTTCTATCTTTGCATTATATCTTTGGCTTATATCTTTCAGATATGGCAGATCTTTAATAATAGATAAGGTGACCAGATGTCCCATTTTTAAAGGGACAGTCCTGTTTTTAAGACCCCTGCAAGTGTCCTCACTTTTTCTTAAAAATGGGAAAATTGTCTCATTTTCTGTCTCCTCCCTATCAGTAATGGCGGGTCTTGCTGCTGTCCAGATCCCTGCTCGCCAGCTGCCCGCCCATCAGCGGGCAGGGGTGGGGGTCCAGTGGCCGATGATGGAGATGGGTGTGCAAGGCTGGTGGAGGGGCAAAGATGCAGTGTGTGACCAGCAGGGCCCCGCACCCCTGTCCCATTTCTGGCTGCGCACTGCAAGCTGCAGTGGCTGGTGAGTGTGGGCAGGTGCCAGGCAGCGGCTGGTTATGTGTCGCCTCTGCTACCCACCCATTGGCCCTTTACGTGCTCTGCCTCTTGCTGTCCTCTTCCTGCTTTGCCTCTTCATCCCCCCACAGCCCTGCTGCTCCTCCATATTGCTTTCTCTCCTTCCCACCCCCCCCGCCCGGGCATGTCCTGCTCCCAGCGCTGTGCAGAGAACCAGCCCCTGGTCAGAGCGCTCAGCTCACCAGCAGCCTGGCCCGCAGGCTCCTTCCTTCCCCCACTGCCTCTGGCTGAGCTGTGCCCTGGGAAAGCCCAAGACGCTCCAGCATGGGGCACTGGCCAGGAAGAGCCAAGTTCTGCATATGCCAAAGCCCTGCATGGGGAAGCCTCTCAGCTAAGCTCTGGAGTGTGTGTGTGTGTGTGTGTGTGTGTGTGTGTGTATTTCCAGCCTGTTCACGCCCTGAGTCTTCAGGCTCCACAGTGACCTCCTGGGCAGGGGCTTAACACCATTTTTGCACCCCCCCACCCCGCTCCTGACGCCAGGGAACATGGGGCTGCTCCATCCCCTAGGCACCCTCCCCTGTTGAGCCACTTCTCTGGCCAGGTTCTCTGAAGCCCCTGCAGTCAGGTTCCCTGGGCCCTGGTGCACAATGTATCCTTAGGGCTTAACTCCTTCCTGCTGTGCTGGGGGTGGGGGGCGGAGACAGGAGGTGGTTGGGTTATGTCATTGGTCAGCAGCAGCCTGGAGGTGTTAGCTGCCTTTTGACACTGTGCAGGCAGGGAGGGACAAGCGGCTTTCAGCCCCCCCGCCCCCCAAGGGTGTGTGTGAAAGAGATGAGCTCTGCAAAGACATGGGCCAGGTCATCCCTTCCCCTGCTCCTCCTCCTCCCCTGCGGCTGGAGGCAGCTCCCATCCCATCCTTCCTGCACAGTCAATAGAATTGACCCTCAATTCCTCCTCCTCTGGGTAGCATGTTGGAAATTGTGTAAAAATTATAAGTTGTCATTTTATATTTCAAGGGGTTGACTGATCCTGTTTTCAGGCTAGAGGGCTCTGCAGGGAAGCATGCAATCTAGCTGAAGACAGACTGCTGCTGGGTCCAACAAGTCTAGAGTAGCATCATTCATCCCACCTTACTCTATTTTAGGGAGTCAGCCTCTGCTTTTTGAGTTCTTGTATGTTTAGGGTGACCAGATGTCCTGATTTTATAGGGACAGTCCCTATTTTGGGGTCTTTCTCTTATATAGGTTCCTATTACCACCCACCCCGTCCCGATTTTTCACACTTGCTGTCTGGTCACCCTATGTGTGTTCCAAGAAATGAAGTAGCACTATGTGGCAACCTTAGATTAAAACACACACTCTTACTCGAACTTCTCTGTTTGTTTGTATGCCCTGAAACAGAACACTTTGACATACTGGTTTTGTAATAGAGGGTTCCTGAGTGCCTTAGAATTGGTTTAATGTGGTTCTCTCCAAGAATCCTTTTCTAGTCATTGCTCTTTGTCCACCTATTTTTTTTCTGTTGCTTCTGCCAGATTATCTCTCTCAATCCTCCCTTCAGTAGGGCAGCCAGTCCCTTTAATTGAGGGTTTACCCTTAATCTCCTTCTGACCGAATAATTAAAAGTGTAGTACCTAGTTGGTGTAACTTGTCATGCAACTACTGCTCTAGAAAAGGCTTTCTGAGGTAACTGGCCACCTGCCCAATTAAGACACAATTTGGTGAGGTCATAACCTCCTGCCGCTCCACTCAGCAGCTCCCCAGACATAGCAGGGTTGCCGTCTCTTTTCCATTTGAGTTCTGTCGGCCAAAAATCTGAAGACCTTACTCGGTCTTTAAGCAAAACTTCCTATTGAAATCCATGGGAGTTTTGTCTGAATGATGACTGAGCGAGGGTGACCAGATGTCCTGATTTTATAGGGACAGTCCTGATTTTTGGGTCTTTTTCTTATATAGACTCCTATTTCCCCCCCCCCCCCCCCCATACCCATTTTTCACATTTGCTGTCTGGTCACCCTAGACTGAGCAAAGACCTCAAGATTTGGCCCTGTGCCTGTTACTGCAAAGCAAGAATTGAAGGGGACAGGGAAAAAAATCTCAAGACAGTAAAATAAACATGTCCCTTTTCTGACCTTTTGCTGCTTAATAGTGACAGATACAAAACATTGTCCTTAAGCATCCAAAATGGCTTTGCCCTTTTTCATTCTAATATGCATCCGTGTAGTGTAAGAGAGAATCAGGAAGGGTCACTGCATCTTTTTAATGAGCATAGCAAAAGGCCGCAACACTTACAATCACTGAGTTACAATAGAAACATGTCATTATGGTGAAACTAATATTTTCCCCCTGTACAGACTGAGAGTCAAATTCATCCCGCGTGCAAAACCATTGACTTCAAAGAGGCTGCACAAGAGATACATTTGGACCAATTATAAAATGTTCAGTTGGCCATTTGGCCCCTACATTTCACATTTTGTTCGCTTAATTTGCTACAAAATGTGGCGCACAAGCTTTCTAGGCTGAGTTTTGGGGAACTCAGGTTTGAGCCTAAGAAAAGGGGCAGGGAGCGTTAATGTACAGCTCATAGAACAGCTTCACAAGGGAATTACTAGGGAAAATTCTCTTTCATTCTAAGACAAATCCGGGAAACAAAACCTCTTGGATTGCATATCATTCCAGTCCCCTCTGTCTGCACTACTTGGAGTCCTCATAAATTATTTCATATCAGAAAATTATTTTAAAAACATAATGGGGGACTGGACTGCAGAGGGGATTGCTAATGCAATATGAGGACTTTACACTGGGGAAGTGAGTTGTATTAGAAAACATGTTTAACATGTTTCAATTTACCTGTTAATCAACGTCAGTTGGCATCCACTTTGGACAAAGACAGCTGTTTCAAAATGTTGCTGATCACAAGGCCACTAGAACTAGGGGTGCAGCAGTACTCCCTGGCTTGAAAGTCACAAATTCTGTTTTTTATTATTATTTCATCATATACAGCGTTTACAATTTTGTTCAATGTCTTTCAGCACCCCTCCGCCCCCAATAAAAATTATTCCAGCACCCCAGGCTGGTCATGATTAACCCTGCAAACCTCCCCACCCCACTTTTGAAACACAACTGTCTACACTCAGTGTGAGAATGTTTAACAACATACTAATTAAAGCATATGGGTTAACCTGTTTTCTGATGAAACTAAGGGCTTGTATACATAGGACAGTTATACTGGTATAAAGGTGTGAATTTAAACTGCTACTGTTGTACTGGCATAATTCCTTGTGTGGACACATTTTTATATCTGTTTAAGGGCCATTTTCAGTTTAGCTTTGGAAGGGGTTAACATCAATTGACATAAGCCACTCTTACACCAGAATAAGTGTCCTTTCTGGGGTTATAGTGGTATAACTATATCGGTTTAAATGTACTGGTGTAGTTATACCAATACAAATATTAAAATTTTTCCTATGTAGACATACCCTCATTTAGAGAGGAAGAGAGTCTAGGTAACTAGTTCACATCTAGCTTAGGGGAGCTAGACCAAAGTTGCTGGATCTGAAGAGTACTTAGTGTCCAGAAATCAGTCAAAATGTTGTGCAGTATTTTTTAAACACTTTTTAGTATTAAAAAAATCACCACAAGGTGTCTTATCCTGAAAGTAACTGTACTCCACTATTGTCACTCCTAGCAATGATGAAGAAGCAACTATATTATCACTGAGGAAAAAATTGCCCATATTAAAAAGTCCAGTAACCTAAATATCTATTAATGCCTTTTTCGTATGAAACTGCCAGGGGACTGAGCTACCAGTGTATGAACTTTTGGCTTCTGTCATGAGCAGCTTTTTGCTACATTCTTGCTCTGTTTTAAAACTGCTAAATAAATGACTCTAGGCTTGTAGCCCTGTTTGCTATCATTAGCAAGGCTCCATGCATGGGTGCCAGGTTTGTATAATTTTTTGTGGTGCCCAGAACGGGTCCAAGCCGAGCCATCCCGTCTATAGGATTTGACTGCGGCAACCGCCCTTGGCCCCATGCTTTGGGGGGCCCCACCCTTCAGGGGCATGCAGGGTCCAGGATGGTCTGGGGTGTTAGCGAGGGCCTTGGTACCAGCACCAGTGAGTGACCCGTCCCCAGCCTGCCCCGCCCAACTCTACTCCACTCCACCCCATCCCAGCTCCTGGTGTTGCTCGGGGAGGGGGCAGAAGCCTGAAAGAGATGGGGGCAGGGGTTTGGGGAAAAGGGTGGAGTTGGGTTCAGGACGAGGCAAAATGGAGCTGGGGGGCTGAGACTAAGTTGTTCGCCGCTGCTGGTGCCAGGCCCCCTGCTAGGCCCCCAGCCCACCCTGGACCCTGTGTTCCCCTGAAGTGCAGAGCCCCCCTAATGTGTGGGTCCAGGGTGGCTGCCCCAGTCTGTCCTATGGACAGGACAGCTCTGAAAATATAAGCCCAAACATTGCTGGAGGTTGGCCCACGTTCCTGAATATTGGTGGAGCATGGGCACCATGGGCCCATATAACTCGCCGCCTATGGCTCCATGGGAAAAGCAAGGGCTACTGCATTAAGTGAGCATTTCAATGAATGCAAATTGTCAGAAAGTTCTATAGGAACAGCAGAGGATACAGCATGTCTAGGACTGAAGCTTGAATTAGCTGTGCTGCTACTTCTACATTAACAATGGATTTTTCACTGAGTGAAAAATGCTACTTAATCTGGCCGCCACCCTTGAGGTGATTGCTTGCTTTCCCCTATATCCTCTCTGCAGTGCAGGTTCTATTTCTCATCTCTGATGAGCCAGTGGTTGATCAGCTACAGTCGAGAGAGAGAGAGAATGAATCACTGAGTAAGGCAACACATAGTTGGTGTTCAAATGCTGCAGTGATGAGCCTGATGGACATGCTTAGGTAGACAGCACTGTAGGCTATAGCATCCCAATAGTATGACTTCCTGTGAGACCTCAGGCAAGTCAGTTAGTCTCCGAGTCTCCATTCCCCATGTGTACAATAGGGAAAATAGCATTTCCCTACCTCCCAGGGGTGTTATAAATCTATTAAAGATTGTGAGGTGCTCCGATACTATGATGATGGGGACTATGTAAGCACCTAATAGGCAGTGGAGGCTACTCAGCATAGGCAGTGCCTATCCTGTTTGAAATTAAACATTCTGATGATGTTTTGCTTCTAGAATTTGAAACACACTTGGATACTGCAGTGATGAGCACATCATAGGTGCCTAGACAGATGTATCTTTAGAGACACGAAGTGGGTGAAAAAAATCTTTTATTGGACTAATTCCTGTTGATGAAAGATGAGCTTTCAAGAGTACACAGAGCTCTTCAGGAAGTTTGAACGCTTGTCTTTCACCAACATAAGTTGGTCCAATAAAAGATATTTACCTGACCCCTCCCTGCTTTTTTTCTTGAATATCCTGGGACCAACACAGTTACAACAACACTGCAAACAGATCTAGCTTTAGTCATGGCTGAAAACTGGCTGCAAGCGAACCTGTACATGTCAGGCTCACCCATCCTCTTTCAGATGTCAGCAGCTCCCACTGCCACATGTATTTAAAAACACCATCAGTGGGATGAGCACCCATGACATGCAAAGACACAGGACTAAATTCTGTTCTCAGTTACACCCGTGCAACCCCTGGCAAGTTAGCGAGGTTGCAGGGGTTTAAATCAGGGCATAGTGTTAGCGAGGCTGTTGCAAGCAAACCTGACTGTCAAGGCTTCCATTGAAGTTGTAGGGGTTCACTTGAACCACCAAGAGAAAGTCCATGTGAACTGAAATAATTGAAACCTTTAGATCAGAAATCCTTTAGAATAGCAGCCACCAAGTTCTAGATGATTGAATTCCTGGTCTCAAAAGCAAATCAACCGGACTCTGGAGCTTTTAAACAATACCCCTGCATCCTAAAGGCAATGCTGTTAGACAAAAAGGCAATCATTTTGAAAATGGAAAACTTCAGTCTTCTACAAAAATGGGTTGGGAAATATGCTACTGGGTGTTATGGGCCTAATTTCCAGAAAGTCTGCTGCAAAAATTCATGTGCCATTGCCCGCTTAATTTGCATGTGCACCTACTACAACTGTGTGTACAATGGTGAAGTGGCTATGTGCATGAGAAAATACTCCACGTGTAATCATAATTGCATATACATATTAGACATGCAATTTGATGTTTCTGTGTTCTTGACTTTGAAAATCAGACCTCCTGACTATTTATTGTAGAGAAATACACCCAAAATATTCTCTAAAAGCCTGTGTAGAGACGAAACACATGATTTGCTCTAACTAGATCCCTCCTTTTAAGGGGTGGGTTACATTAGGAAAAGCACAATTTTATTGTCTGGGTCCCACCCTCAGTGAAGTGTATGTGTAAATAAATGACTTATGTTTTGATATCAAGTATACTTGGTGATATATTTTGAGAGATCTGCTTTGCTGCTGGTATTTTCCAAAACCAAGATCTGGGGATCATTAAACTTTTATTAACATGTAAAGCTATATGAATTTCCTATGCTTTCTTTTGCAATTTCAAATTGTTGGAATTTTTACTTGATCTTCAATATTTGTTTTGGCTTATATCAAGGTACCAAGTAAGTCATGAACAGTATTGATTTTGCTAAAAATCAATACAAAACTTAATTAAACTTAAAACAGCACACTACTGAAGGAGCAGACATTTTGCAAAGGTGAAGTGAGAGCAAATCATGTATCTTCTGTTGCTCTTTTAAAACATTATACTTTTTCTTCCAATATGCTTTCATTTCTTACTACTTTATTAACATGTGTTTGAAGATGGATTTAGGTGTAATATGTCAATGTTCACCTTATCTTTTGGAGTGTGTCTGCTTTGACCTCTTTTCCAAGGTACCATAGAATTAATTAAAAACATTATGCCATTTAGTCACATAAGATGGGGTTTTCAATAACATTCAGCATTGGCCTAACTCTCATTCACTCAACTGGGAACAGAGCTAGGTCTCCATGACTCTGAAAATTCCATCTTCTCTTGTTTGGATCTCTGCCCGCCCCCTCCCTTTCCACCCCCTTCATATATCTGATCAGCTATGTGAGATGTTAGAACTCAGGTGTGGTAATCACTAAAATGCCAGTGTTTGCCAATTTTTTTAAAAAATGGCAATCTCAGAAATAGCTTGACTCATCTGCTGGGCATTTTCATTGTTTTCTTAACATATGGCACAGCAGTTTTGATCTTTATTGGAAAATCCTCACTGTATAAGAGTATATGATAATGATAAAATTGTGACTGGTGTGGAGAAAGTAAAAGAAGTGTTGTTTACTCCTTCTCAAGTATGAGAACTAGGGGTCACCAAATGAAATGAACCAGCAGCAGGTTTAAATCAAACAAAAGGAAGTATTTCTTCCACAAGTTGACTGTGTGTTGTGTGAACTCCT
The DNA here is from genome assembly GCA_033296515.1 of Macrochelys suwanniensis. Taxonomy (NCBI): domain Eukaryota; kingdom Metazoa; phylum Chordata; order Testudines; family Chelydridae; genus Macrochelys; species Macrochelys suwanniensis. Next base: position 231,222,782 of record CM065775.1, on the reverse strand, counting down.
TGCCAGAAGATGTTGTGAAGACCAAGACTATAACAGGGTTCAAAAAAGAACTAGATAAGTTCATGGAGGATAGGTCCATCAATGGCTATTAGCCAGGATGGGCAGGGCTGTTGTCCCTAGCCTCTGTTTGCCAGAAGCTGGGAATGGGTGACATGGGATGGATTACTTGATGATTACCTGTTCTCTCCATTCCCTTTGGGGCACTTGGCATTGGCCATTGTCTGAAGACCGGATACTGGGCTAGATGGACCTTTGGTCTGACCCAGTATGGCCGTTCTTACATTTTGCCAGATGAAATGGTTCACTGGGATGCTTCAGACAGAAGGTGCGTTGGTTAAGCACCAAAAACATGCATAGAAGGCTCAAATTCAGTCAATTTCCATCCCAAAGAGCTTGCAGTCTAAGGCTCCTATCCTGCCATAAGAACCATGCCACTGGAATCCCATGATTGCCAAATTCCGTGCAGCTCCATATGTGACATTTTATGCAAGTTACTTAATGAGCTAACTTAATATATTTGCAAATCACTTGTGTCTAACCCATATATTTCAGCTTTAAAAAAATACCAAAACAACCTGTGGATAAAGTGCTGGTGAAAGGTATTTGACAGTTATGGTGAATGACTTCCTCTGTTTGTCTACAAGACAGCAGAAGAGCAAGCTTCCCACACACACTGCCCAGCCAGCCTGCCTCAACTCTGATTTGATGTGGGGGCTTTGTCCAGGGCTAACAGAAGTAGTGCAGTACCCATGGCCAGTGCAATTCATGGCCTCTCTGAGGAGTTTGTGAACTAGTGGAAAGCCTGGTGGTGCATTTGTGATGTGGGAACTGGAAATGAGATCATCCAAACTCATGTCATACATGCGTCACTAAACACCCTTTAGATGGAAACAACTTTTAATCACTACTAAACTTGGTTATATTCAAACTGGTGACCTTCCGGTGAAAAGGTCTGTAGCTCATTAACAATACCATGATGTATCTAGTAGAGGGTCCTGTATATACTACATTAAAGTAACACTATGGGTGCAAAGTCAAGCTTTAAAGTTAGGAAATGCCAGAATCAAGGTTGGCCTGTGCAACCTTAATTCATTGTGCTTGTGTGTATGCATTCTGAAACTATCTTTAATTATATGATCACATACTGGTTCTTTCCGCTCCCGCCCCCCCGCCCCCCATTTAGGTCACTATCTGGTCTTAAAAATAAGGGCCTTGAGATCTTCAGTGTTCAATCTTTTCCACTTGAGGAATAATTAGCAGAAGTAGATTACCATCAATGTGGACCATTTCCTAGAGGGTGACATGACCCACGCTTTGCCAGTGGGTTACATACAGACATGCCAAACCCATGGGGAAAAAAATGCAGAGATTGGGCTTGTTTTTGGCTTAATTGGCTCGAGTTGCTTGTTGGCTGGTTTTTGGCATGTAGCTTGTTGCTTGTTTGGCTTGATGCTTTTTTTTTTTTTTTGATCGGCTCCCAGCAAGCAGGGGCAAGGTGTGTGTGTGTGTGGGGGGGAGAATCAGGGGTGCACAGCGGGCCCACCACAATCCTAGACTGCACACCAGGGGGATCTAGTCACATAGTATTGGGGTTCTTAGAGATTGGCTTGTTTTGAAACGGGATTAGCTTGATTTTTGGCTTATTGTGAAAGTCAGGGTGCTTATTTACTGCGTTAAAGTTGGCAAACTCTGGTTACATAACTATTTGTGAGCTAGCAGTGGAATGTTGGACTCCTGGGTTCTATTCCTGGCTGTGGGAACAGTGCTTGGTCTTTTGGTTAGAACAGGGATTACAGAGAGCATAACCACGCCTGCTGATTTGGCCCATTTTTATTCTGAAAGGCAATGTGGCTAGGGGGGAGATGTGACTTTGACTTGTCACGTTGCAGACATAAATTATATTTCAGGTAGGATTACAAGGGATGGGAATTTACAAAAACACGTGTCTATAGTCTGGGGAAGAGCGATAAGATAGGAAACCAATAGTTCCTAACTGCACCTTCTGCTTAGCCAAAGGGTATTTCGTTGGTGTGTGTGTGTGTGGGGGGGTCTTTCTCATTCTATATCATACATAATATTTTACCTGCTTTGTGGAAAGTTGTGATGGGGATACCACATGTGATAAGACTGGAAGTCAGTGGAGCTTCATAGAGGCACAAGGGATGGCCACTACATAGCTCACTGCATGACTGGGCCTAAAAGAGAGACAAAAACAAGACACTGAACAAGCTGTTAATTTGAGAATATTTTTTTCAAAGCTTGCGACGTACCTCTGTGCTATGCAGTTTTCCCTATCTTTTGGAAATGATACTCATTTTTTCAGAAGCATGAGTTGGCATGTCCTAAAATAAGAGGCAGGTTGTGTGGGGTGGACCACCCAAGCTTGGACTACTATGTAAAATATAATGGTGCGGGAGGTCTGAGCTTGCTTTATTTATTTATTTTTCATTTGGGAGGTGAACACAGTTCCCAGGCTCATGCCAAACTCCTTTGAAACAGGGAGCTTGTTTCAATTCACCTCCAGCTAAGGGATGGGAGCTCCAATAGTTTCAATTGTTTTTGACCCAAATGCTGCTCCAGTTATTTTTCTTTCAGTCTAGGAATTTTTTTAAATGGCTGCCTGACAATGGTACCTCTGTTGCTTTCTAACCTGACGTGCCAATAATTGTGTTCTTCAGCCATACAAAAAGCTCTTTTCAAGAAAAATAGTTACTCTGCAAACGCTTTGGGTGTTTCAGCGCAAAAAATGGTGTTTTGCTTTCAAGAATCTGTGTTAAAGGAAAAGATTAAGTTTTATGGTACCCTAGCCAGTCACTTAAAAAAAAAAGTAAATCATATCAAAGGTGCTGTTATAGTTTAACCTAGAAATATCTAAGAAACATCGTAACATTAAGACCAGGCATCAACTGAGCTAGAAATTAAGAACACCTGAATACACAGAAGGGAGAAAAGTGATTTAAAATGGCAGTAAGTATCAAGGGTCCAATCCTGCAAGTCTAGAAGGCATTCAATGGGGGTTCTGTCCAATGCCTGGAGTACTTACAGGATCAGGACCCATGTGTAAAGCTCGTAAGGGACTCTGGTGTTAGCTGGTCTGACTTCGGAAGCCAACAGTTTTACTTCATACAATAACATTCCAGCCTTTGGAAAAACTGCCAGCAGCACTTATGACAGGCACCTCGTCCTACCGTGCGATGCAGAACAAGTATTCCCTTTTCCCAAGCAAAACATGTCAATCGTTTGAACTTTTTTTAACTATGCATTTTCTCCCAAATGATGCTTATACGCACAGGGCTTAGTTAGAGCTGCAATGTGACTGAATGCAGTATGGCTGACTAGCCCGCAGAAGGCATAAAGTGATGCCTTCATGAGCACTTATGGGGGTGGAAGACATGCGCTCACTCGTAGCCTTTGTTAAACTGTTGGAAAATGTGTAGCTGTTGGATAGAAGATAGGGCCATGGTAACACCTCTACCTGCCCAGACATTCCCTCTCTGGGCTGTTCAGTGCTGTCAAATGTGCGAGTGCCCCACCCCTTGTGATCAGAAAGTTCTGGTTCCAGTGTTATGGCTACCTCCTGTGTGGGGAAAGTCAGCTGGAGGAGCCAGAGTTTGACCTGTAGTATTCCCGGTAACCTTGGGAGACTCACCTGCTTAAAAATGGGCATATGCTTAAGTGCTTTGATGAACTGGGCTAGCGTGCTCAGAACCTTGCAAGTCCTTAGCAAGCTGGATCTCCTTAAAGGTCTTTATTTTTTGTGATGGCAATGAAATGTGGTATAGAGGTGTCTTTCCCTTCTCCAGACTGACAGGTCAATATTACATACATTATTTGGAGTGACATAAATTGCCAAACTCTGCTACATTTCCCTCCATCTTTAATTTAGAGGTTTCTCTCCTATGATTCGTTATTGATAAACTAATTATTTTAAATGTCCAGCTAAAGAACTTTGTGTGTCACGCTGGCTATAGTTGTCACTGTGAGATTTTTGGCTATTTTTTAAAATTTCCGTTAACCATTTTGCTTTTTTGACTGCTTGCCTGATAAGTGATTTTATACCATTGACACAATTTCTCTATAGACAGAGCATGAGGAAGAGGTGGTTTTCTTGCTATTTTTTATGGCTTAATGGTGGCAAGAGCCTTTCATTGTGGGCAATGTACCCTAGAAGGATCTTTAATTGTTGAACACCCATATACTGAAAACATAAATGTTACTGCTGAATTTTTTTTGAATGAGTGACTGAATTACATGTCAGAATCCCTTTGTCTACACCCAAGGCTTTCAATGGGCAGTGTGAAGTGATGACTTTAGTGGAAGTTGAGGGCACTTAGTATTTTGCAGGTAGGTGTCCATATTTTGCAGGATCAGACTTGGCCTGGAGAAGCATAGAAATTACTGCTCTTGGTCTACACTACAAAACAATAATATTTTGCATTTGTATCTTTTGTTATATCGGCTTATCTCTAGGATTGGTGCTAGACGTCTTGCTGTCCTAGGAAGTTCCATCCATCTGTTGGGTAGATGGGATTGAGCTGGCACTGCACCGGTGCAGCAGTTCCTGGGTCCAAAGGCAAATATAGTTGCCTCCTCTTTATTCAATATATGATTTGCATGTATTTAAAAAGGTAAATCTGGATGCCCACCGCAGTTATATTGCCTGCTTGTTCTTGTACAGTATCCTTATCCTTCACTATGAGCCATATCTAATGCTTCTTCAAATCAATCTGAATCAGTCCTTCTATTGACTTGAATGGGCTCTGAATCAGCTCCGTATTGGTCTTTGTGAAAAATAAGTGGTACACAGGACTAGTCCTTATTCTCCGCATAAAGGTGAATTTCACACTAGGTTAATAGGTACTGCTTGATGTCTGTATTCATTGGCAATAAAATGCAGTTAATCAACTTTTGCTCACTCCGCACTTACAAGAAGTGGGAGGCTGGCTGTAGGCTGCACTTTACAAACCTATGAATTAGGGCTTGATACTGTGAAATCACTGGGAGGATAAGGATACTGAGCATTTTGTAGGATCAAACTCTGTCTAGCTTAAGACCATATTTTTCTTAGTACCTTTTAGATAGTTGGCAAATATTCACTGTGTGGATGACTTCAGAATCCTCTCTCTAAATCTTATTAACCTTCCTTTAATGATCTTTGATCTTATTGGACAAACAAAGAGAATCCAGTCACCCAACACCATGGTCACGTTAAAGAGACTTGTTGCAAATCTCAAAGACTGCAGCTTAATATGATGAATGCCCAAAAGACAAGTATGTGTGTGTGAAAAAGGAAAATGAAATGGTAGTCGCACCATCTGTCATAGAATATGAGAAATAGGAGCATCAACAATATTTCCATTTGGTTATTTTAGTATCTGAGTGCCTGCCAAAAGTGCATTAAGTGACATGATTACTTTATCACTGGGGGAGGGGGCAGAGGTCAGAGTCTCTCAGTTCAACCACCCAATGCAGCTTTGTATCCCTTGATGTCTAAAAGTAGAAACAACCGGTTTACGTCCATGTACTAGGGGAAAATGTTTGCCCTTAATATATAGTTAACAGTAGGTCAAATCCTGAAGTCCTAACTTGGATTTTATTCAATCCCATTGACTTCAGGATTTGTCAGTTTTAGGATTCTCATGCAAACTTAGGGGTCACACTTTATATTAAAATTCCATTTACAAAGGGTTCATATATTATGCTGAACAACATCATTAGGCATGAATAACTTGTGTTATAGATATTGATAATGGCATTGGGTGGAAGCTGTTATGGATGGCCATATACTGTTTATTAAAACCTCTTATTGGTTATTAATGCTTTACAAATGAACCAGTGACAGGGTGGCCTGCCCCTTCAGGCCCATTCAATTAGCCCTGTTCCACCACACTTGTGTGGGGGTGAGGAGAAAATCCCAGCAGTACAAGGGTGAATGCTGAGGCATGTAGATTGATTGCAGCTTTCTGAGAGCCAGAGCCCTTTGCAGAGGGCTAGCTGAGGAAGAAATCCAGGGGAGAGCAGGGAGTCTCTCCACTGAAAGACCTGAGGGAAAACAAGTGTGGCTGTTGGGTCTCTTTTGGCCAGGGCCTAGGGAAGGAGCCTAGAGCCTGGGAGTACTGTGAACCTCTGGAGTTAATGGGGACCAAAGAGAACTTTTCACTGATGCTAGTGAGAGTGCTATAGACCGAAGACCCCTGCAGCCAAGGGGAAAAAGGAATGTGGTGTGCCTTGGTGCTGGGAAGGGATAAGTATTTACAGGCTGGCGTGTAAATCCTAGGGATACAAGTGCCATGGAAGGGTGGGGCTAAATGTAATTTGGCTGAAGGGCTGTCACTGAAGCAATCTGGAAGCCATTGGTGGCTAGGTACAGTTAAGGAAAAGCAAGGGGGAACTTGAGGCAAAGCTGCTCAAAAGCCCCACAATGGCATGAGGGGGTATTCTGGGACAGTAAATTTTGTAACAGAACCTTAATATAAAGTGTGACCAGGTTACACCTCAATCCAGCAATCTGATATGCATGCCTGAACCCTTGTGCCCATTAAGTCTCCCCATTGAAATGATACAAGAATCCTAGAGAGAAAGGACTGGAAGGGACTTTGAGAGGTCATCCGGTCCAGCCCCCTGCACTGAGGCAGGACCAAGTAACCTAGACCATCCCTGATCGGTATTTGTCCAATCTGTTCTTACAAACCTCCAATGACTGGGATTCCACAGCCTATTCCAGAGCTTAACTACCCTTAGAGTTAGAATTTTTCCCCTAATATCTGACCTAAATCTCCCTTGCTGCAGATTAAGACCATTACTTCTTGTGCTACCTTCAGTGGACAATTGATCACACTCCTCTTTGTAACATAGGTGAAGACTGTCATCCATCCCCCTTCAGCCATCTTTCCTCAAGACAAACATGCCCAGGGTTTTAAACCTTTCCCCATAGGTCAGATTTTCTAAACCTTTTATTTCTCTCCCCTAGAACCCTTCAATTTTATTTATTTCCTAAAAAGTGTGGCACCCAGAATTGGACACACTATTCTTGATGTGACCTTACCAGGACCAAGTAGAGTGGGGGCAATTACTACTTGTTTTACTTACAGCCCAGAATATTAGCCTTTTTTTGCAACGACATCACATTAACTCATATTCAATTTGTGATCTACTTTTCAGCAGTACGACCACCTAGCCATTTATTCCCCAATTTTGTGCATTTGATTTTTTCCCCTTCCTCGGTGTAGTACTTTGCATTTGCCTTTATTGAATTTCATCTTGTTGATTTTAAAACCAGTTCTCTAATTTGTCAAGGTAATCTTGAATTCTAATCCTGTTCTCCAAAGTGCTTGCAACCCCTCCCAGCAAATTTTATATGCATAATGTCCACTCTGTTATCAAAGTTAATGAAAATATTGAATAGTATTGGCCCACTGACCCCTGCAAAACCCCACTAGATATACCCAGTCTGACAGCAAACCATTGATAACTATTCTTTGAACCAGTCATGCAGCCACTTTAGTAATTTAATCTAGACCACATTTCCCTAGTTTGCTTACAAGAGTGTCACGTGGGACTGTGTCAAAAGCCCTACCAAAATCGCATGTGTCAAGTCTGCTGCTGCTTCCTCCCTATCAACTAGTCCGGTAACCCTGTTAAAGAAGGAAATTAGGTTGGTTTGGCATGATTTGTTCTTGACAAATCCATGCCGGCTGTTCCTTATAACCCTATTATCCTCTAGTAACTCTTAGGGTGCTGGGATCTGCCCACATGGATCCAGTTGAAATGCTCAGGCCACATAATGTCTAATCCTTTCTGATACATCCTTCTATATGTAGTGCAAGGGGAGTTTAACACCACTGTCTAACTCTCTTATACTTTAAACTAAGAGACTAATACTCTTCAGAATTACACAACAATTAGAAAGGATAGTCTAATGATTAGGGTGTTGGCCTGGGCCTTAAATTCAATTCTCTGCTCTACCACAGAGCTCCTGTGTGCTGGGCAAGTCACTTAGGGCTAGAGTTGCAAAGGGACTTGGACTCAAAGTTGCAACACCTAATGTTTAGGTGCCCTGCTGCCTAGTGAAATCCCCAGCCCTGACTTAAGTGCCCAGGCTTTCTATACAATGCATTGGGATAGTTAGGTGCCTAAGAATGGGAACCGCAGAAGCCTGCACGCTCAGCTGGGAGCTGCCTGAGCTAGCCAGTATGGAATGTTAGGCGTCAAAGGGAATGAAACATCTCCTTCCCCTTGCAGTCATTGCTGTGAACCTGTTCTTGGAGTTAGGGCTTACCTGGCTTAGGTGCCTTTACTGAGAAAAATGTTGGTAGTGGTATAGGTGCCACACCCCTTTATGCCCTATAGCCCCATGGGGAGAGTACTCAATTGGAATGTGGGAGACCCAGATTATCATCCCCCTTTGCCAATCTGGAGAATGGATTTGAACCTCCCTAGGGAATGCCCTGTCAGGCTATAGGGTGGGTCTCAGTGTCTTCTGCTGAAGTCCTTCTGCTTTGTATAAAATATTTAAATAGTAATTGGAGTGGGGATGGAAACCTGGGGGTCCCAGGACTGTGCACTAAGCACTAGGTTATAGAGTCATTCTCGCTCTCTAGCCCATTCAGTTAGGGGCCCTAAGGGGGGCACTTATTTACTTGGCATATGCAATCTGGTCAAATCAAACCACTGCATTCTTACCAGCAATGTTCAAGGCACAAAGACCTCCAAGAAGCTGTCATTTTGCAGTCCTCAACAATAGGTGTCATGGTTTGTGACTGCCCATATTGATGTAGAGGACTGTCTCTAAAACGCTACCAAGATTCCACTGCTGCACAAATCCCATGTCCAGTACGAAACCGGTTCAGAAGGCTCCATTGCCTTCATGGTAAATCAGACCTGGGTTGATGTTGAGTGGGGTCTAGGAGATGAGATAATTATTTCACTTTCTCTGTGGACCATGAAGCTCAGCATGTGTCCTCTACCGTAAATTCCTTACCCTGTAAATTTATCCACAACGGGCACCATGAGGGCAGATGACCCTGTGGTGGATTAAACAAGTCTTTTTAATTAACATTAGATGTGGCATACCATGCAGTTTCATCATGAGCTTTGCTACACTTTCCTCTCTGCAAACAATAGGTGGAGCAGTATTACAGAGAACAGGTAACCACGGTAGAAGAATAGATTTGAAGTGTCTGAAATAATACGCATGGTAGAATTTAGTTGTACATCGATCATCTTTGTGTGAGATGAGCAAGCCCATACTGGAGCACAGTACTCTGCCATTGAATAACAGAGTGCCAAGGCGGAAGTGCGTAACCTTTGGGTGTTGGTGCCCCATGTCGTTCCAGCCAGTTTTCCAAGTAGGTTGTTGCATGTTTTGACCGTGAGGCGAGATGGTCGTGATATGTGAGTGTTCTGTCCAACGTGATGCCTAGAAAACCAGGTGTGAATCATGCTTTATTTGCTGACCATTGAGAACTATATTCCTGCCAGCTTGTGCATGATGTAAGTGGAAGACACTTGACAGTCTTATTTCCACTTGGTATCATGCCATCAACAACAATAATCGTCCATAGCTGCCATATCTGCATTCAGAACACTCAAATATGTCAAAGGAGTGTGACTGAGTGCCAAGGCATGCGTTGTCTGCATAAACAAACTTGCAAGACTGGGTATATGGTAGGTCATCTGAATACAGGTTGAATAACATTGGAGATAATAGGTTTCAGTGTAGTAGCCGTGTTAGTCTGTGTCAGCAAAATGAAAATAAGAAAGAAAAACTTGTAGCACCTTAGAGACTAACAAATTTATTTCAGCATAAGCTTTCGTGGGTTAGAACCCACTTCATCGGATGCATGGAATGAAACACACAGCAGACAGATATTTATACAGTCAGAGAAACATGATAAGGTGGAGGTGCATAGACCAACCTTAAGAGGCTAATTAATTGAGAGGAACCATAACAGCAGGGGAAGAAAAACCTTTGAAGTGATAAACAAGATGGCCACACAGGTGTGAATGAGGATTGTTACCTTAAGGGAAATAGATTCAATTAACGTAATGGCTAAGCCATTCCAAGTCTCTATTTAGGAATGGTTTAAGGAATGGTCTCTATTTAAGAAAAGGTTTTTCTTCCCCTGCTGTTATGGTTCCTCTCAGTTAATTAGCCTCTTAAGGTTGGTCTATGCACTTCCACCTTATCATGTTTCTCTGACTGTATAAATATCTGTCTGCTGTGTGTTTCATTCCATGCATCCAATGAAGTGGGTTCTAACCCACGAAAGCTTATGCTGAAATAAATTTGTTAGTCTCTAAGGTGCTACAAGTTTTTCTTTCTTATTTTCGTTTTATTGGAGATAAGTGATCCTTGTGGGAGGCCATTCCTCTGATGCCTCCAAGGACTTTTTCTGTCACCAATATGCACACAGATTTCTCAAACAGCCATTGCACATACTAACCAACTTGGCATAGTTCTAGAGAATTTCACCAAAAGGCCAGTGTGCCAAACTGTATTGTATGCTGCGGTCAGGCAAAGGAAAACTTATGTTGGAATCCATTTTTGATTAAAGTTGTACGTGTCAGCAGTTGAACACATGTATTATGACTGGCAAAAGCCAGCTTGCTCGGGTGCTGGCATGCATTCCGCAGGTGGTGAAATTCTTTGAGAAATCAGATGCTCAAACACCTTAAAGTAGACACTTGAGGGGTAGGGGGCAGCTGGTGCCACCAGTTTTTTGTGGAGCCTGATCCAGTAGGCTGCTTCTGAGCATGCCTACCAGATCAGGCAACATAGGCAGAAGAACACCTAGTTTGAGGCTTGCTAGCATCAGGACCCAAGTGGCTTTGCACGTGCTCACTGGCAGGAGTTTAGGGACTTCACTGGTAGCAACTGGGGTGCCATGGGAATTTAGGCACCTACATGGTTAGGCAGAAGTTTAGAGGATATACATTTTGGGCTTAGGTGCCTAAATCTTTGTGGATCTAAATCTTAGTGCCCAGGTGCCTCAGTTCCCCTACTGTAAAGTGCAGATAATAGCACGTCCCTATCTCACAGGGGTGTTATGAAGATAAATGTTAGATATTGAGGTGCTTAGATACCATGGTAATGAGGATCATATAAGTATATTAAGTAGGTGGCTCAGTCACATTTTCCTTTTTCATTTATCCAGAAATGAAAAACATGTACAGTTGGAATGTAGTACTTACTGGCTAAAGTCATTATTTGGTGATCAAAAGCCTTTTGGGAGGGAAGGGGCTATTAACTCAGGGTGGTGACATTACGTTGACAAATAAGAGCATTAGGATTTTCTATATTCTTGTATCCTGGGAAAGTGGGAATTCGTTGTTTTAAACCAACTTGAAGCTTGTTATAGCCACAGTGAGGGACAGAAATAAAATGTTTTAAAATGCCATTGGTCACAAGGGCCAGATGCTCCACAAGAAATGAGACTTCTGGGTCACAAAGTTAACAGATCAATCCTAGATGTGTATATCACTCACACAATCATCTGCATTTTCTAACTAAATCTCATGCAGCTTTAAACAGCAGGGTCTAATAAAACTTAGCAGCTTTTCATGTCCGTACCAGGCACTGTGGTTCACTTGAAGTACGTAGAATTGTGCTGCAACTCTGGAAATATTTGGCATGCTCTTGTGGGTGTTCTTTTGAAGGCAAGCTTTATGTGTGTTAGGGAAGCTAGAAGAAGGTATCTATTTTAGGTTGTTACAAAGAGGACCTTTGTCATAAGGGCTCATGGGAGACCATTTGATAGTTTAATGATTTGATTTTAATTTAGCAGAGAGCATTAACATGAAACTCTGCTGGTGTGACTGCAGAGCACTAGTGACTTCAATCGAGCTATCCATTTCATGGCCCATTGTGTGCATATCAGTCAGGACTGGCGATCGGTACAAGCAATGCATGTATCTAGAAGAGGGAACATGGAGTCCTCTGTTCCTGTGGTGACTGAATAACTCATCAGCTGGCTTAACTTTTTTGTCAAGCAGTGGGAATGAAAGAGGCGACAACTCTCTACCTATCCCTGTTCCTTAAAGTTGTGGAACTGGAGGGTCAGGAAATTCACAATCCATTTTTCCATCCTCCTTTTTCTGCCTTCCCCTTCCCTCTCTCAGAAAACTTGGGACCCAATCCTATGCCTATTCATGTCGATTTACTTCCGTCAGTGCAGGACCCTGCCTTTGGGCACTAGAAACCACAAGTCCAGCCTTTGTCAGTTATCTCAAGAAGCAAAGAGAATTTTAGCACCAATAGTTCTCTCCCTGGTCTCCCATGAGCTTGAGACCTGTCCAGAAGTAACACTCTCAAAGGTGCCAAACAGCAATAGGAGCACAAACAGGACTGTTCCTTCCTCAGCAATTTCATTTATATAAAAAAATTGTGTTCCTGGGGATGAATCTGGGTAATGGCATATTCGTTAGATGTAAAGATTGGATGCCATGACAACACAGGCAACTAGGAAATAACAATCATGTTTCATACGAGAAGAGATAACTGGCTGACATGAGAAGCAGAGTACTTACAGGAAGAAGTTCCAAAATCATGTGGCCTTGTGTATGTTGGGGATTTTCTCTGATTACAGCAGTAGGTGACCTGTCGGAATAGCCACACCTTTGCAACCCCTAGATCCTGTCAACAATCTGGGCTTGCTTTGACTTCGAACTGTGGTGTGAATAGTGTGATGCTTTTTGCCTGTGTTTACACTAAGGGTGGGATTTTCACAAGTGCTAACTCTGCTCCAATTAAGTTGATGGGAGTTTTATAGTATACAGCCATTCTTATATGAACGATTCTGCCACTGGGAGCATCGGTGGAGTTACGCCAAGGCAGAAAATTTGCTTACACATTGTCCTCAGCATAACTAAGGCCCAAGAGGAGCACCACCGTGCAAGATCCTCACTCCATTTCCCTATAAGTGGAGTTTCAACGTAAGAGCGTTTCGTTGTCTCAACTAATCATGGTAGCTAGTCTTTCAGCATTCCGATTGCATGTTTATATAGCTTCCATATAGTGTTAAAATAGATTGGTTGAGAAATACTCATTGCAGTTCCTGAACCAACTTTTAACTGCCCCAGAGCTATGGGTGTTTTCTCATGGAAGCCTCTGCGGGGCAAATGGCAGCCTGACACTGCTGCAAAATGTGGGCAGCCTACTTATGTCAAGTAGTGTCTATGCAAAAGTTGTTTGTACTATCTCTAGGCCAAATTGTGAATCCATTGGCTTCAATGGGACTGCATGTGCGAGTAAACGTGCACCAATGGGAATAAAGGGTTTACAGTCTGGTGCTAGGAGTACCATTGCATTCCTCCCTTTCATAAGGCGCTGTAATTCAGTGCATTATTCAGAAGCAGAATTTTTGTGACAGAAATTGGAGCAATTTAGCCAAATTAACTTCAGTTGCACTGTGCAATGTTTCTTTTCCTGCAGTTTCCCAGGCATCACGTAATCTACATAGATGTCCCTTTTAAAAAAGTCTTAGGTGTAAATGTAGTTTTACTTTAAAGTTGGCAGAGTGTAAGTCTTAATTACTTTGAAGTAAAGCAACATTTTACTATAAGTTACATTATGTGGAGTTAGAGACATGGTGTGTGGTTTCTTTAATAGCATAGGGGGAAAAACAAGGCCACCTGGTGAGCAGGCTTTTAAAAAAGGATTGAACTGAAGCAGCTCTGGCTGCTCCAATTCAGACAATAGTGAGACAAAAATCATGTAAATGCTACAGATGGCCTCAAATACTGTTGTCTTTTAAACTGAGATAAATAAAGCATGCACACTGGTCAAGATTCTACCTGGCTTATACAGTAGCGTCAACTCAGCTGTGCAGCACAATGCATATGTTTTATGGTGTACACTTAAGATCCTAAGCAATAATATATAAAGTAACAAGAAAATCCGGGATTTGAAAAACAACACTGTACAATCATGGAGCCTTAACCATTCCACCTCTTCAGCCAAGGATTTTTGTCCTGTAGGGTGAATGCCACTGAATTAAGTGTGTGTAGTTTTTTTGTTTTTTTTAAAGTGAAGGCTGTAAGACAGTGTTTGTAATGGGGCGGAGGTAGCTGTAGTGAGTTTAATGTTTGACTACATCACCTGTACACATTCAGAAACATGCCCTGATTTCCAGAGGTGCCTGAGCGCTCTGTTCCTCTTGATTTCAGTGGAAGTCTGGAAATCAGGTAACTCACTTAGGTACCTGGAACAGGAGCACTAGATCTTTAAGATGCATTCTAATATCCAGCTCTGCCCTGTTTCTGGTTTGAGCTCTGAGAAAGAGGAGTTATAGGTTGAAACCAGGCTTTCTGGGAAAGGACTGTTATAAAAGTTCCCTTTCCCCATGAGACAGACTTAAAAGGAGCAGGAGCTCTTGATCTCTTCACTACAATAAACTGGAATTAGGTGAGAGGGGAAAAAAAGAAAAGTGTTGGGCAACAGACGCTTCATGAGCTTGAGGCCTGGAGTGAGCACCTGCTATTTTGTGTGTGTGGTGGGGGAAGCAGAGTGGTGCTGTGGGGGATAAAGGCTGGAACCGCCTGAGAGATGGAAGGCAGACTATCCCCTCCACATACACATCCTCCTCCTGTGCCCAGGTGGGAGCTGTGTGTGGACTCGCAGGGAGAAGCCTGTGAAGTGGGTGAAGACTGGGGAAGACATGGTCTTGCTTTGAGACTTAAGAGTTGGACTCTCACTACCCTGGAAGAATGTTAATTTAGCCTTCTGAATAAATCAAAATTATCACACAACAGAAAGAAACTGAGGCAGTGGCTGTGTTATCTTGGCAATGAGGCAAGAACCTCTCAGTGCCTATGTCTGGCTATAGAGGCCTAACTTAAAACAATCAAAAACTGGAAACCTTGCCCTTCAGGTTTTGGTTTATATTGTATAAAATAATGAGATGGAAGCACCAGGTACAAAATATCTAACTGGATTCTGAATGCTCCAGTTTCTGGGGGTGCTTGTATCCAGTGTTTTGATCTGAACTGCTCTTTAGAGAGAGGCCATTTGCAAAACTTAACTATAGGCTCCCATAATGGATGATCCTCTAAAATCAGGGGTCTCTATCTATTTACTTGCATGGTGTTACCATTTAAGGGTATATCTATATCTATGCTACAATTAGATGCCTCTAGCTAGCCTGTGTCAGCTGATGCAGGTTCGGACTAAGAGGCTGTTTAATTGTGGTACAGACGCTCAGCTGACACCAATTAGCTGGGGGGTGTCTAATTGCAATGTAGACATGCCCTAAGAGCCCCAGTCATGGACCAGGACCCTATTGTGCTAAGTGCTGTACAAACACAGAACAAAAAAGACTGTCCCTGCCCCAAATAGGTTTAGGCCCATCTCCACCTCAGGGATATTAATTTTCCATAGACACATCCCTTAACTTTGTTCTGCATCCCCTTGGGGCTGAGTGGATTGCATTGCAGTCCGCTGTGTGGGCTAAGATGCAAATCCATAAATTGGAAACTAGCTGGACAAAAAATGGATGGATCAAATTGTTCAACATTGCATTAAAAAATACAAAACTAGTTTTCAGCCACAGGGCATAAGAGCTATGACCTACCAATTTGAGCTCATTCTGAACGCTTGCTTAGTTTACTGTTCATTGAAAATTGCATGATTACGTTAGCAACTGCCACTTCACATGAATTAGCTCTGATCTACATGACATCTCCTTCAATGAAACACGTGCACTCAGGCCCTTTTTTTTTTTTTGGTTTACATTTTTAACAAAAGTATGTACCGCTGAATAACCATATGGAATACAGTATATTTGAAAGGCTCCCTGTTACTAGTGCTAGAAATTGTGTTGGGGGTAACCTCCCAATCTTTTTTTACGTTAAAATGTGGGCACAGAAACCTTGTTTTTCCCCTCTATCTCCACCCCAAGCACAGGTGTGTGCACGCCCCCCCCAACTTTCTTTTTCTAGAACACTGGGCTGTGATTACCATATTAAAAGATACATGTGAGCAATCTACGTAAGGAGTATATTTTATCCCTCTACTTATGGCTCCTGTCACCATAGTATCTGAACACCTCATCATTTAATGTAGGAGGTTTTGATGTCAGAGGGTTTTTTCTCTCTCTTCTCTTCCCCCCCCACCCCATTCCCCAGTTCATGGTTGATGACTGTAAACTCCTCCTAGCTCTGCCTTACTTAGATTTTAACCTGAAAAACTGTATCACTAATTTGCTCCTCAAAACATGAACGGTTGGCTCTGACGCACACAGGCTGGAGCTGCCTGACTAGCTTAAAGTCTAGATGATCCTGAATCAATACAGAGGCATCTTACCTCAGCAATAGTTACGTGCTGCTAAGGAGCTACTTAAACCTGCTGACTTGTATGCCAAGATTATTCCTGGCACAGCCTTCTGAATGGTGTAGGTCCCAGTCAAATGAATTAAAACAAATCCTTTTTTCTCTTGGGTTCGGGGAGTGGCAGAAAGGCACAGAGTATAGCAAATCCAGAGAGCAGTAGATAGACCATAAAATGTATCAGTTCAGAACAACAGTAATGGGAAAAAAATCTAAAATCATCACTGCAATATGAGCCTGTGCATGTCTATGGCACTATAGGCTAAATAATGCAGGGTCCCTATTCTGTATCTGAGGACATGTTCACGGGAAACTCTCCCTGCACAAAACCAGGGCTGCTTTTATTAGCAGAGGAGGGGTGATTATACTATGTAATTGCGGAATGACTACAGAAAGAGGTGTAAAGCAGATGTTCCTCTGGGAACCATATTACCACTAATGTCGCTGAAGTGAAGTTGTGTATGTAGCAGAGCCAGTGCATTGAAATGGGGATTTCAGGTCTATGCTGCAGCAAATGGAGTACATGTAACTCATTGCCTGCTTTTGTGAGTACATAGGAGTATGGACTGAAAAATCTAAACCGCCCAAAGCTTTATACATGCAGCCAAATCATGTGTGGAGAACAAGGACACAACCATGTAGGTAGTACAGGTGATCTGGAAGTTAGGCAACCTGAGTTGTAGTCGAGTTTGTGATGAATACGCCCTGCGTGATATGGGGCAAAACACTTAATTTCTCTGCTTCACTTCTCCCCAACATGTAAAACCACTATAAAATTACTTACCTACCTCACAATAGACCTTGAGAGGTGTCTCAACCTGGCCCAGTCCCCCTCTGTAGATGGATACTAGTCTGGTGTGAGGTGGGCCCAACTGCTGTATGCTTCTAAGTCCCCTGAGTCTGGATAGCGACTGGTCAGTGTTCCTAGCTCTAGGTCTTTCAGAAACTGAGGTTCAGACCCTGTGTCTGACTCCAACCTTGGGCAGTGGGATCCCACAGTCCAGGTATCTTAGAACCTCAGTACCTCGATTGGAACCAGTACCTCTGCCCTTCTGAGCCCCCCATTGCTTAGATATGTGTGCCTTCTCCCCCCCGCCCACCCAGCGTCCACCTGGAGCTCTGGTTATACCCTTCAGGAATAACAGGGCAGGAAAGCAAGGAACAGAGGCTGAAGAAAAGAATTTCATAACCACAAACACTTCATTCTTGAAAGCACTAGTGCTTTCGAGATATATGGAAAAACAACTAACAGATCTGAATGTAATCCCTCTCAGAATGATCTTACCCCTTCTGTCTATCCGAGGTCTGTCAACCTTAGGCCTGTCAGCCCACCCTGCCTCCGTGGCCTGGTGGCCATCTTGTCTGATGACCTAGTAGTCTGGCACCTGAGGTGGCCGCCTCGCTTCGCCTCAGGTTAAGGCCAGACCTGCCAGTAGGGAAGAGTCATTCAACTGGTGACCCTTGATGGCGCTCTCAATATTAGCCCTCTTCAGGATGTTGCACACCATTTCTAGAATGGACTAACGTCAAGATTAGAGTAGTTTTCAACACAAACTGGATGTCTTAATCTAACATGGAAGTAACAATTCAGAGTGAAGGTTACAATCAAAATGATCACCAAAAAATGAGTGTCTGTGTCAAATCGTGAAATCTGTCACAAGACGTTTAACCGATAAAAGCTTCAACAGTGCCTGACTGACTTAGGTGCTTAAGTCCCTCAGCCTTCCAATAAGGCAGATTTCTGTCACTTCTGAAAATGGGATATAAGGACCTAAGTCATTTAGACATGCATGGAGATTTTACCCCGTATCTGAACGGAGCCTTTGCTGGCTTTTCCCTCCTCAATGGGTCATTTCAGGCCATGGTACAACCAGTCTACCTATGCAGAAGCACAAAAACTCTGTGGTTTCAAAGCAGACTTAGGCATTAGAACAAAATGCCAGAACAGATTGCTCTGGCATAAGAGTAGAGGTACTAAGTGATTAAATGACTCTGCTATCTAAATGATTTTTTAAAAATAGCTTACAAAGAACATTTTAATTACAAAGTGAAATTATGTTGTTGCAGGTATTTAAAAATATCAGAAGCAAAGCAGGCTAAGCACCCAAGTGTATAAATATTTTTTAGGTTTGCTGTATAGGAGAAATAAGCGAGAAGAGCTCCTTTGGGGGAATTCCAGCAGCCTGCAATAAAAATAATTCTTGCTGAAATAAAAATGACTCTGCGCTATGGGAGATGGGGGAAAATAAAATAATTGTAAACTCTTCTTCATGTCACAGAGTTTAAGTCCAGAAGGGACCCCCAGATCATCTAGTTTGACTTTTGTATCACATGCCATGAACAGCACGTGGCACTCGTATGCTAAACCCAGCAACTGAAATTAAACCAAATCATTATAGACAGCAGGATAATAAACTATTTTGTGCCACAGGCAGAAAATAGGAGGGATGGAGGTGCCCCAGAGCCCCTGGAGGAAATTAAGTGGGATCACCTCGGTATAATCTCAGGAATTGACACACATACCCTATGCTGAAGCAGAAAGCAAATGTCTCCCCCTGCCCAAAGTCACTGCCAATCTGCTAGGGGGAAAATTCTTACCTGACCCCACATGCATATACTCAGTCTAACTGATTGCCACAAGAATCAGCCAACCATGCACCTGAGAGAGAGTGAGCATGCCCAGTGCCACCTCAGAGCCCTGGCCCAGCCCATCTAGTCTTCCATCTCCAACCATAGTCATCCCTGAGGCTTCAGAAGAAGGAAAGCCAAAATCCAAAACAAACACCCTCCCCTCAGAATACCTGGGGGAGGGAAACCAAATCACTGCCTTTGAAATCTCCAAGGCCCTTGAGGAAGTTGGTGTCATAAATGGGATGCAAATGTAAGAATCCCTTACTCATAGTACATTAAACAGTAGTTCACAAGCTCTTTTGGTTGTAAAGCCCCAAAATCATCTGACTCATCAGTTTCCATAGGCTACAAGGGATTGTGGGATTTGGATTGTGAAAAGAAACTAGGGTTGCCAACTTTCTAACTGCACAAAACCAAACGCCCCTGCCTCACCCCTTCCTTGAGGTCTCACCCCTGCCATTCCCCTTCTGAGGCCCCACCCCCACTCACTCAAGCTCCCTCCCTCTGTCGCTCTCTCTCCCCTACCCTCACTCACTTTTACGGGGCAGGGGGTGCAGGAGGGGGTGAGGGCTATGGCTGGGGTTGCAGGCTCTGGGGTGGGGCTGGGGATGAGGTGTTTGGGGTGTGGGAGAGGGCTCCAGGCTGGTACTGAAGGGTTGGAGTGTGGGGGGGTGGGTTCTGGGAAAACATTTGGGTGCAGGAGAGGGTTCCGACCTGGGGCAGGGGATTGTGGTGGGGTTGTGGGGTCTGGGAGGGAGTTTGGGTGTGGGAGGGGTTTATGACCTGGGGTTGGGGTGGGGGTGCCAGCTCTGGGAGGAAGATAAGGTGCAGCAGGGGGTTCTGACCTGGGTCAGAGGATTAGGGTGGGGGTGAAGACTCCAGCTGGCCAGCCAGCATTTACCTCAGGTGGCTCCCGGTCAGCGGCACAGCAGGGCTACAGCAGGTTCCCTGCCTGCCCTGCTCCCGGAAGTGGCCGGCATGTCCGGCCCTGAGGTGCAGGAGACAGGGAGGCTCTGTGCGCTGCCCCTGCCCACAGGCACCGGTGCCAACCCCACCCACAGGCGCTGCCCCTGCAGTTCCCATTCGACATCCTGCACTAGACCCTGTTGTCTCTCCTTTTTATTACTTGTCACCAGAAGTCATGCTGGTTGCTCAGAAGAGCCAATTCAGCTGTGGGCAATTAGCCAGGCAGCTGTGAGGAATTTGCATTGGCTCTAGTGCTACCAGTGGTAGCCTGGGGTGGCACTAGCTTCTACAGCCACACATTGATCAGGGACCCTTCCAACAAACTGAGAGAGCAGTGGTTTAACAGACCTCAGAGGCCAACCTTGGGTGTCAGTTTGTGGTGAATGTAAATAACTTTTGATCATAAGGAAATATCTGTAACACTTTCAATCCTGTCAATCAATTACAGTCGTTTTTAAAACTATCTTTGAAAGGAAAAAAAAGAGAAAATCAAGCTTATTTTTAAAATGAAAACAGATTAGTTCTGACGCTGCAGTCTTGGGATAGCCTAAAGGCCAACCCTGTCAGCCAGATATAAAACTCAGTAGATCAGACACCACCACTGCATCCTGAATCTTCCTCCCGTATTGACGTGATCTTGCTGTGCAGAACTACATTAGATCTTCTACAGAATTGTTTGTTTCCCCAGAGGAACTGGATGACCTTCTATGACCAGTCCATTGAGATAACTTATCTCTGACACAAGCATCTGCTCATGACTGCAGTAATAGAGTTGTTCACACGATCTGTCTCTCTATAGTGCACTACGGCAGCTCTTCCAACCTTGGCTGCTTTTTAGGCAAAGCTTTGCTGGGTTTATTGTGAAATAACTTTCTTTCACTTTGTCCCTCCCTCTTCACTTGCTTCTGCCTTTAGAGAATTGCCTTTTACGCAGTATTTTAGATTTTGACCAAAGTAGCCTTGACCAGTTCTCGGGCGGGGTGGGGGGAAAGAAAAAATACAGCTGTTGATACTGGCCTGCTTACTATAAATACTATCTTGCTACAAAATGAGAAACTAAACTTATAGCACAACCATACAACTCTGAACTGGTTGGTGATTGAATTTCATTTTATTTCTTTTAAGGGACTTGACTGAAGATTCCTGTTTCTCCAAATCTGGAGAGATAAAGACTGAGGTTTTCAAAGGGCTCTACTGGATGCCTGATTTCTTTAGACACCTTTGAAAATCTTGTCCTATGGTCTCTGCATTGAGCAATGTTTGCATGATAGCTCTGTCAACACTGAAGTCCTTTGCCCATTGCCCCTCTGACTAAACCTACATCTGATAAAATTGCTCCAATGAATTGCTAGCACAATGCTAAGCAATAGCCTTTTCCCCTTGGCTCCCAGGGAAGTGGTTTGACCAGGTTCTGAAGGAGCATTTTAACCACAGGAGAAAGGTCATTGGTGCTGGAACCTTGTCACTGGGGAATACTGGAAAAGAGAGAATTCTATTGGAACCTTTTTTGTGTTATATAATTGCAGAAGTTTGTCTTGGGTTTGATCCGGCAGAGTGCTAAGTTCCTTTTGAGAGATGCTGAGTGCCTTGAAGGATCGGTCCTCCTTTTTGCATCTATTAACTGGTTGAAAATCTTTATAAGATTGGAGCCCAATAACTGAATGTTTCTCTATAATACCTTCAATGTTTGTTCACCTCTCCATAGACTTTGGTACTATAGATTATCCCCTTCTCTTTGATCCCCTTGCCCTTCTTTGATTTTTCATGGCCCTATTTTTTTCCCCTTGGGTTCTCTTCCTTACTTCTCAAACATTCTTTCAGTGTCTCTTTTGATGGTTCCTTTTCCTCCCCTCTATCTGAGTTCTACAGGGCTTTCATACTGATTTCCTTTTTCTCTACACCTTATCCCTGGATGAACTCAACTGCTTAGGGTTGCTTTTACTATCAATTTTTGCTGATGACTCACATATCTACCTCTCTTCACCTTTCCTTTCTCCTGCTATCCAGCCGCACGTATCTGACACTCTCGCTCTCTCTCTTTCTGACAGTAACCATCACAAATGGTATAAAGCCAAAACTCAGCCCCTTATTTTCCCTCCCAAATGGAGCTGGTGCTAGGCATAAGCAGACTACGCAATTACCTGGGGTCCCAAACATCTCAAGGGGGTGCCCTATTAATTTGGAGTGTGGGGCAGTGGGCTAGCACTGGCAGTGCTCACAAGTCCTTTCCACTACTGCTTTTCTCCAGTGCTGTGGATGGCATCACAATTTTCAGTTTCACTCAGGTTTGTAATTTTGAGTTTGTCGTTGGCTCCTTGCTCGTGGGCTCCCAGCACATCTAGACTATTACCAAGCATTGCTACTTCAACATATAAAACATCTCTGCCAACCTTTCTGTTCCAAAGACCAGAACACTAGTTTACACTCTATTCACTTTGACCTTGATTAGTGTAACTTCCTCCTCCTCTCTGGTCTTCCCTAATCCCCTTATTGCTGTTTTTCCATTAGTTTGAAAACACAATTGCTAAAATTATCTTCCTTGCCCAGCAATCAAACCACACATTGCTATTATCTTCAAGTCCCTCTACTCATTACCTCTTGTACATGGTATCAAATTTAAACTTCTCTTCTTCAGCTCAGGCCCTGCACAACTTCCTCTTGGCCTTGACTCTTAATTTTTTTATCATGTACCCTCTCATTCTACTGCCAGCCTCCCCTTCATCTCCCCATTCAGTTATTTCTCTTCCCCTTCTTCCTGTCCCTATGCATGGAACGATCCCTCAGTCCCAATGTACTGGGCCCCTATACTCTCCTCATTCAGATCGCTCTCAAAGCCATGTTCTGCAATGCCTACAAACACTAACTCTGGCAGTGGGTCTTGTTGATTGAAAGAAATTTCCCCCCAGGTCAGATTGACAGAGACCCTGGGGTTTTTTCACCTTCCTCTGCAGTGTGGTGCACAAGTAACTTGCGGATTTAAATTAACATAAATGATGAAGTCTCTGTAACTTGAAGTCTTTTTAAATCAAGATTTGAGGACTTCAGTAACTCAGCCAGAGGTTACGGGCCCCCGCTACAGAAGTTGGTAATGAGGTTCTGTGGTCAGACTGGATAATTAGGATGCTCTCTTCTGGCCTGTGAGTCCATGTGCCCTGTCATGCAGCCTAGGAAGCCTCTTCTCAAATGGCATTCCCACTGTGCAATGGAAGGAGAGCTAGCAAAAGGCAGATAGGGCAGGGATCTCCTGCCAGCTGCCTAGCCAACCAGGCTCTGCAGAAATGGACAGGCCAACTTCTCCTGTCTGCCCATTTCTTACTCAGTCAGGACTCCTGAGGTCAATGGCAACCTTCACAGCACTGCTGTTGATTTGAGGAGTGGAGATTCCAATGCAAGCTTTACATGCATTTCATACAGCACAAAGCACATTCTCCATGCTTACCGATAAAAAAATGCCAATAACAACAGAATTATGGTTTGGTTTCATGGTGGCATCTTTGTTTTTAATATCTCAACCAAATGTTTTGTTCTTTACTACAGTGTATTTTATGTTGTACGTGTCGTTCAATATGTTTTTAATATTAAAAACTTAAAACTTACAAAATTGTCTTAATATTTGACATAATACATAAAACTTGATAACATGACATATGCAGGGAAAAAGGTATACGCAAATGTATAATTCGAATTGGTGTAGACTATAAAGATCAGAGCTGAACTTTCCTAAAGTTCAGTGGTATTTTGGTCTGAGTCCATCTCTGATATACAAGGAAGGACATTATTTGTACAGAAATAGTTTGAGCAGAGCTAACGCTGAGATTTTGCTTTCTATGTACACAAGGCCAATGGGGCTAATTTTAGTACCTATTATTTTTATGTCTCATTTATCTAAAGACACATCTTGATGTGGGACCTTTTTAAGCACTCTTGGCTGGTGTAGGAGGCCCTTAAGTGGGATATAAAGGTGGCAGATGAATTAAGTTGTTTCCCGTGTACTCCAGAAGGCTCCAAAGTAAGTAAAACAGTTTAATCTGTTTGCTGCCAACATTTTTAAAATCTAAATCAAAAATATTTTCCATTAAACTCATGCTGAAGTGAAGTTCTGCAGTGCAAGGCAGTGAAGTTTGAAGAGCTGTCTCTGGAAGGTCAAAGAGTTTGGGCCAAGCAACTCAAATACATATGTCTTGGGAGCAAAAATTACTTTGTGGTTAAGTCACAGAGTCAGGAGACCTGACTACTATTCCCAGCTCAGCCTCTGGTATTTTCTGTCACCTTGGGAAAGTCACTTGAGCCAAAATTGTCATACTAGTCATCTATATTGATATTTAGGCAAATAAAAATGGATTGATTTTTCACAGGTGCTGAGCACTCACTATTTCTGTTGATTTCAGTGATGCCCAAGTATGGATTAATGTATCTAACTTTAGACACCTGTGTTCAAAACTGTTGGCATTAATCACCATGTGCTTCAGTTTCCCCATCTGTAAAATGGGGATAATACTACTTCCCTTCTCCAATGTTTTCTTTCACTTGTCCATTTAGACTTCAGGGCAGGAATTGCTTCTTAATGTTATGTACAGCACCTAGCACAATGGGCCTGCTCTCTGTTGGGGCCTCTAAGAGCTATTTCTAATACAGATAATAATAGTAAGATTTCTCTCCCCCCTCCGCCACATACTCTTAGTATTTCCTGGTTCTCTGAATGTTTCTGAGAATGTGACATCATAAATGACAGAAGTTTCAGTACAGACTGAGCAATCCATGGTACAATACTTGTGATATTATAGAATTATGCATTCTGTATAACACAAGTTAATTAAAATGGAGTGAATGAACTTGGATGTGTCTGGTGATTGCAAAGTTCTGAGACTATATTTGAAGAACCTAATACCCATTACCCTTCTTGTGAGTGGGAGGGAAAAATCCAGTTAGGTAGGCAATGAGAGGAGGCAGCCATTATTAAAACTTAGAGTAAATAAATGTAATAAAATAAAATCAGGGGATGGGGTGAGGGATATAAGAGAGAGGATAGGGGGCAAAAGGAGTTGAAGCCTTTACTTTTCTCCTTTTGGGAAATGGACCTCAGCAGGACCAGATCTAAGAAATGATAGTGGGCAAATTCTCTACTGGTGTAAATTACTATTAGTTTATACCAAGATAAACTGGCTCAGTGTGTGTGTTGCGGGGAGGTGGAAAAAGCTGAGATGGGGTAGGTAAGACTTGGTGTGCAGTCTTCTTAAAAGTGTGTGTGTGTGTTCATTCTTTAACATTTAGCTAACCAAGGCCCAATATTGTAGCCCTTAAGTAAGAACTTTTTACCCAGGAGTCCTATTGCAGTCTCTAGGACTACTCGTCTAAATAAGAGTTACAGAACTGTAAGCAAACCTGTTATTGCTACTTGCATCGTTGCTCACTGTAATTCTGACTGAAAAGCCGATTTGCTGGAATCCTAGGTGGCATCTGCAGAAAACTGAATACCCAAAGGCATAAAGAACAAGATCTCCAGAACTAATGATCTGTGATGCAGAGGGGTGTTTATTACACTTTGAATGAATAATTCTAGTTACTTGACGACGTTTTTGAAACATTCAAATGTTTCATAGGAAAAACAGCCTGCTATTGGGAATTGCTGATGCTGGCTTCTAATGTAGCTATTAATAGTGGGTTAACACTTGGGATCCATTTAGGCTGAATGACGGAGGTACACGATGAAGGGAGAGATTTAAAATAAATAGGGGCCTAAGTTAGACTCCTAAATCCATATTGAGGCATCTAATTGGAAGCCTGATTCCCCACCTCCCACCCCATGGTGCTAAGCACCGAGCCCCTCCCATTAATATCTGTGGGATTAGTTGCAGGGAAAATCTTTGGGCATAAAGCCACCATCTTTAGAGGCATTTTGTGCCAGGGATTCTGCGCAAAGTGACAGCAGCACAGCCAAAAATCTAGTCCACAGTTCCTTCCCTGAATAAACATACCGTGTACATTCAATATGAAAATTGAGGGTCATAGACAAAGGGGAGGGATGAGAGTGGCAGAAATAAGATCAGATGGTTGCTCAGGAAGGCATATGCCTATCTTGACAAGAGTTGAGGAAATTCAAGATGTGGGTGCACCATGGATTTGTAGAAGGGGGGCAATAAGATATTCTCTGTCGTATTCGCTATCCCTTTTTTAATGATTCCTAACATCCTGTTTGCTCTGCCATTGACGTGCAACCTCAACAAATCAGTCAGAAAAGGAACTATGACCATGAAACAGGAGAGGATGTACTATTTCCTGACTATACATGCTCAGAAAGGGCTTCTGAACAACTCCCTCTGGAGAAGAGGCACGTATCATTAAGGTATCACAACTGAAGATACCAAGAGAGAGAGTTTGATTTGGCCCTGCAGTAACCAGGTGCAACTCCACTGAAGTAATGAAGGCCATCAGCTTACCCCCAGGCTCAGTTTGGCTCAAAGGTATTTAGAAGTGGATTTTTGTTAGCCATTCCTCTGTTTCCCCACACCACACATGAATAGAGACCATAATGCATATGTTAAAACATGCTTTTTTAAAGACCTCTTTGAACACCACTGACCAGACCCCAGGAGCTGTCCTCTTCCAATCACTGTGTGACAGGAGCCTTTTGTGGTAATTCTGTCTTGATGCACCACTGTTAGAGTGAAGGCACCAGGATGGCTCAGTTATCTGGTGAACGCGGCATTCAGCAAACATCTTAGTTTGAGACTCAGTTTGGTGTGGCTGGTAGGACTGAGTGCACTGTGGAGATCATATGTTTAGTTTTAGAAGGAGAGACCACCTTGTGTTCTCTCTGATTAGATGTGACAGGGTGGCCTGGTGCTTTGTGGGAGGGCAGGTTTCCATAGCCTCTTGTGTTGTATGTGGTATGATTGAATGAATGTGGTACAAAGGGAGTATGAAAACTCATCTCATCTCTTTTCCACTCCCACCTCTGCATTACGTTTCTTTATGCTGCAGCATTTTTTTCTAGTTTATTTCCCATTTTCTTTCCTTTCAAGTGAGCACCAGAGGATGCTGACACCTGGGAATAAGCTGGGTTGCCTTAACAATTAGGCAGAAAGGCCTGGTGATAATTGCCCTGATGGAATTCTGAAAGGCCAGGTGAAGCTTATTGAAGAAAGTAGAGCCTGGAGCCAATCAGACCAGAAGAAGGGTCAACAAAGAACAGCTGTTGAGGTTGAATGCTGGCAGTTTTAAACACTGAAAGTTTCAGACAGCCTGAACCTAAATGCTAGGGTGGTTAAGCTTGTGTTGAGGTTACATCTTGGAGGCCTGTAGGCTGAAAAACCTGATTTTAATTTGGGTTTTTGGTGTTAGGAAGGAATTTTCACACAACATTACAGTCTCAGGAAGAATGCTGATGACAATAACAAGAAGGAAAGAAATAAAATCCCCACCCTTTTATTTAATCTGGGGGAGAGAACCACTGACTTTTTTTTTTTAAAGCCAGTCCTGTTGCTCAAGGCATCACTCTGACATAGTTGCTTGAAACTCTGCCATTTCAGGTCATGGAGTTTTCTGTGAAACAGTTTTGCGGTTTGGTTTGGGCTGGGCTCAAACCTCAAGAGAGTCAATTTTCAAGTCTAAAAGGGTCTAGTTTGTTTGGGTACATCAGACAGGAGGTACATATGTACGTGCATGAAGTCTTACATACAATGTAGTGTCATCTGTCACTTTCATTAATATGCTGTTCATTCAAATAGAGAGCACTCTCCACCCCCTTCTGATTTGAAACATTGAACTGTACCATTACCCTTTACCATTTTTTTAGCCCATTTTCGGGGTGTGTGTGTGTGTGTGTGTATATGTCCATATCCCAGCCAATGTGAATTAGTTTTTCAGTTAAAACTTTGAGAGCACAATGCTTTACTAAAATCCTAAACCCACGTAGTCTCACAGATCTACTACTCTAGAACCAAATTTGTCCCCTGAGTCCCAGAGGGGAAATTACACCCAGGTGATGGGAGTATTTTCACCACCACTCTCTCATGGGGATTCCACCGGTCAGTATGCACTAAATTCCACCAGGAATTTTCCATAGGAGCCTTCCTAGAGACTGCAGAGGGGATATTGAATTATCTCTTTTTCTGCCCTGGCCACACCTGCTCTGAGGTTAGTACTAATCACTCTTTGGGAAACGTTGGCCCACCACGACAGGGATGATCCAGGTGTCTTGTGCTGTTGTAACCCTTTCCCTCCACATCTGGCAACTTTCCTGCAGCCAGGGGCTCCCCACAAGGATCTGCATTGAAGGGAAATTGCTAAGAACTTGAATGAATCTGGCCTTAGATGTTAGTAACCCCCCCTCCTTCCGCCTTATTGTTTTTCCATTATTTATTCAGTAAAGAAGTTGGATTTGTGGGCTGGTAATTGCCAAAATCACTTTTCTTCCTTTTTTTAAAAAGCTGGCCCTGTGCTCTAATTCAGGTCACTCTTCCCTGTTGTCCCATGCTGAGTTTCAAGTGAACCAAGGCTGATTTACGGGTTTGAATGGAGGAAGACCTCAGGAAACTTGATGGATTTGCATGCTTTTGACCCTGCAAACTCGCAAAATGTAGCCGTTTTAGGTAAGTTTCACTTTGATTGTCATTAGACTCACTCTAGCTGCTGTTTAAAAATCCTCCTTTTCCTATGAATTTTTAAGTAGTTCTCTTCCTTGATGTGTTTTAAATTATGGACTACTCAATGATGTGCGGAGTGCATAGGTTTTAATGAATGATGACAAAAGTATGTTTGTGCAAACAGTCATTTCCATTCCCATCACCCCGCCTTTCTTTTTTTATCAAAAAGGACGTGACACTTATGTGAAAAAAAGACTCTAAACATTTCCCCGATGTTATTGGCATAACAGGCTTTGTCAAGGAGTCATGTGGTTTATGCAAAGACTAAAGCTAATCTTGGAACACTGACATATGTAAGCTTTAATTTAAAAAGCCTGTGAAAATAGTGAGAAACAGATGGAAAGTTGCCATGGAAACCACTAACACTTAGGTGTGGGGGAAGAAAAACTTTTGCGCATAAACCACAATTATTTTCAAAAGAATCTGCAGATTTCAGAAGCTTATTTTTTCCCCCTACTCCATTTGTGGGACAATTTTAATATATATGTAAATATACACGCACACACATCCTGGTAACTGTATTTTCTTTCTGATGACTAAAACATGGTATTGGAAGAAGAAATTTCCCAGTACCAGAGTTATGTGCTCAGGACACACCTTAATTGGCTGTGCGTGGGTGTGTATAATTATATCTTTAACTTTCAGAATGAGTGGATTTGATTTATACTTCCATATTGCTTTTTGTCATGCTAAGCATAAAGCACTAGTAAGAGAACAACCAGTAGTCCAAATGTTGAGTACGCACAAGAGAAGGAGATGAGCATATACAGTATGGCACACACAACATTGACTACGGAGGGGCACCTCTAACAAGCTTGAAGAATTGGGAGATAAAATAAAACTGGGAGAACACCAAAAAGGGAGGAAGAAAAGTAACATGGGAGGGGCCAGCCTTATTTATATGAGCCAAGATTTCAAAAACATAGCGGATTATGCAGAACTAGAGAAAGAAAGAACTTATTTTAAATGTAAAGAAAAATCTGACCTCTTTTTTTATTTTATTTTACTATGTTTGAGTCTCACAGTAGAAGTGGGTCTTGAGGAGGGATTTGAATGAGGAGAGGGTAGAGCAGGGTGTATGGTGCTTGGAATAATATTCCAGGTAGAGAGCTGCATAGAAGGAGGTGGTGAGATGGAGAAGGAAATTATAGGGTGCCGATATTGTCACTAGTGAGAGAGTGGAGGGGGTGAGAGGGAACGTTAGAGATGAGATCTGAGCTGCAGACTGGCAAAGTTGTACAGGGCCTTCAAATCAAGGCTGAGAAGTTTCACTTGGTACCATAGGTAAGGGGAAATAAGTGGAATGATTTGGAGAGGGGTAAAGAATCTGATTTTGATGAGGAGGATACTTTTAGCTGTTTTGATGTGGATGGGCTGGTGGGGAGGCACATGAATATCAGAGTACTGTATGAAGTCCTGGCTCTGTTTAAGTCAATGGGAAATTTGCTATTGATTTCAGGGGGATGAGGGTTGTACCCCAAGAATACTCGCTCAAGTGCTGAAGTAGGAATGGTTGTCATTCTCTGCGTGAAATATAAAGCTGGTAGGTAACTGCATCTTTGTAAACTTCATTTTAAAAAAATTAAGTATTTTTTTGTACAGTTTACTGCTTAGTCTGGTTCTGCTGATACACATCTCTTTTGCCCTCTAGGATTAAATAACAGTGAAGAGAAAAAGGCTTAATAAGGATTGCAAGCAAGTAGTCTACACTGTTCATTTTACATGAATGATTATTTACTACATTTGTTTAGCTATTCATTACCTTACCCTTTGGTATAATTGCTAACTAAATTCTAATTCCTTCCTATTTTTATTAAAGCTGCTCTACTTTGTGCTGTAATGGTGAGCACTAGACTAATCAACAGTGGGAGGGAATTAGAGCTGGAGCCAGATGGGGTTTAGGAGATCAACATAACATTTCTTTGGTAGAAGAGAGTGGTGGTTTAATAAAATATGAAGCAGGATTAATGTTGCAGATGACCTTAAAATACTGAATAGCAAAGAGCAACTGTGTGATACACTGTACAGCTGTACCTTCTGTTAATGCATGCCTCTCAATCGTCAAACCTGACAATGTATGACACACACAATCAAAATGTGATGCAAATAACTAAACTGTGGAACAACTCTGTTTTGTTCTATGTCTTGACATAATTGACAGATTATGAAGTTTTATCATGAAAACTTGTTTTTAAGGATGCCTTTTTCACAGTGTGAATTAAATAAACCAAGTTTGTAAAGAGAAAACTGGAAAAGCAAATTCCATCATGTGCAACTATAAGGAACCCCCATAAGGACCATGAGCAGGGTTTGATCCTTTGGCCATGAGAGCTTTAGCACAGATTTCTACCTCTTGAACTAAAAGAGTGTCTACTGTTCTCTCTGTTGAGCAGCTTCTAAAGGAGGATGTGATATACACTTTGTTGGTGGGTTACACAGACTTGCTAAATAGCTCTCAAATGTTGCTGATTAGGATTCCTGGGCTCTCTTCTTGGTCCTGAGAGGCAGATGAGGTCCACCAGTGAGAGGTAGGATAGCTAAGGGAATGAATTTGACAGCCTTGCAGGCCACTGCCTATCATGCTGACCATTATTGTCTCATTGTTCCCTTGTACTCCCTCATCTATCTCTATCCAAATGTTGTCTCTTGTCTTAAATTGTAAGCTGTTTGGGCAGGGACTGTCTCTTTGTTCTGTGTTTGTACAGCACAGTGGTGTCCTGGTCTATGACTGGGGCTCTTAGGCACTATGATAATACAAATAATAAATCCTAATAGTGCTAATGATTATGTAGAGGAGCTGCCATATTGGAAAACTCTACCTTCAACTCCCATCATGTTATTCCCTGAGCTGACCTTTACCTTCCCCCCTACAGTCTCCTGGGATTGATGGGCTGAGTGGTCCTCTCCCCAGATCGGCCTTGCGGCCTCTAATAAACTATTTTTATACTATAGAAAATGCATCACCAATACTAATTTTATTAGTTCTACTTGCTACCTTTTATATGACTGAGGCATTTAGCGATTGGTTGTCCTCTCCCTTTGATATTCAGGGACTCGCATTAAAAGGGTTTGACCCTTTATCTTTCCTGCTGGTCATTTTTAGGATCAGTGGCAAGAATTTATTCCAGTCATTTTATCTAGCTGTCGGCATGTGCCATATATCTCCAAGCCTGTTGCACTTTCCTCTATATTTAACAACCTATTTAAGTCAGTGGGGGTTGATCAGCATTTGTATGCAGATGATACCCAGGTTTGCTTAATCCTGATGTCAGAAATGAGGAATTTACAGGAACTGTTTGACTCAGAATTATCACTTGTCTTTCACTCAGTTCAGTTGTTAGTTCTTGCAGTGCTTTGAAGTAAGACATTGAAAGATATTTTATATTTATCATAACATAATTTAATATTTTAAATTTATGTTGCAATGTTATTTTTAAAGGTCTATTTCTTAGTTTTGTGGCTTTTGAATTATTTCTTACTATACATTTTAACATGGCTTGATGCTTCTGAAAGATGCTGTATTCTGTCAATAGTACTTTGTGTCTGTGATAAGATGTATAAAACCCGCTCCCTGCTTCCAACTGATCAAGTGAGATTTAATGAGCTGTGTGAGCTGAAGCAGCCATGCCCTGCCACACCTGCAAGTAAGGTTGCCAACTGTCTAATCACACAAACCCAAACACCCTTGCCCCGCTCCTTCCCCGAGGCCCCACCCCACTCACTCCATCCCCCCTCCCTCCATCACTCGCTCTCACTCACTTTCACCTGGCTGAGCCAGGGCATTAGGGGAGGGGGTGTGGGTTCTGGGCTGGGGCCAAGGGGTTCAGAATGTGGGAGGGGGCTCTGGGCCTGGGCTCTGAGGCTCTGGTTTCTGAGCTCTGAGCCTGGGGCAGGGGGTTGAGGTGCAAGAGGGGAGGTGCAAGCTCTGGGAGGGAGTATGGGTGTGGGAGGGGGCTCAGGGCTGGGGTAGGGGATTGGGATACAGGAGGGGGTGAGGGGTGCGGGCTCCGGCTGGGCGGTGCTTACCTCGGGCGGCTCCTGGTCGGTGGTGCAGTGGAGCTAAGGCTGGCTGCCTATCTGCCCTGGCCCCACGCCACTCCCAGAAGTGACCAGCACGTCCCTGCAGCCCCTGGCGGGGGGCCTCTGTGCACTACCCCAGCACTGACTCTGCAGCCCCCATTGGCCAGGAACTGTGGCCAATGGGAGCTGCTGGGGTGGAGTCTGCCTTAGCCCCACTGCACCGCTGCCCGGCAGCTGCCCAAGGTAAGTGGGTCCAGGGGGCTCTGCATGCTGCTCCTGCCTGCAGGCAACGCCCCCACCGCTCCCATTGGCCAATGGGAACTGCAGAGTCAGTGCTCAGGGCATGAGCAGTGCACAGAGACCTCCTTTCCCCACTAAGGCCTCAGGGATGTGCTGGCCACTTCCAGGAGTGGTGCAGAGCCAGGGCAGGCAGGGAGCCTGCCTTAGCCCTGCTGCGCTGCCAGACTTTTAGTGCCTAAAATCTCCTGGTTTGGCTTCAGTAGCCTCCGGGAGATAGAGCCCGATTCTGGGAGACTTCCGGTGAAACCAGGAGGGTTGGCAACCCTGCCTGCAAGGCATGTCAGGCCTAGAGGGAATATATAAAAGGGAGAAGCCCAGCTCAGTTGGTGCAGACCTTCAGTCTTGCTCTCCTGGAGATGACCTGGCTGAAGGCAGTTGCTGCTCAACTGACTGATGCACGTTGCAGCCCCATTAAAGAGAAAGGAGAGCCATGAGGCCAAACCATTACTTTGGGACTATTAGAGACTTGCCTATGGGTGCCAAATGGGGTTGTGGCCTACTAGAGGCTCTCTGAAGGAAAAGTCCTGCCATGACCCTCTATTAGTTCATTTGTGGCTGTTTTTCTTTTTGATTTTTTTTGGTCCTGGAAGGGGTGGACTCCTATGGACTCAGTCGGAGGGTTGGGTCTTCCATGGCTAGACCTGTGCCATCAGATGATTGAAGACCAAAGGTCAGGTGAGTGCAGAAGTCTGTCATACTCTTAGAGGCACCCTAGGGGACCAACACTGACAGTGTCCATGAAATATGCTGTTCTATAAAGCTTCTTGTACCGCCCTCATAACTGTAGTAGCTGAGTGCCTTCCAGTAGTACATTAAGCAATGTGTCTGTTGCCTGTCATGTGCGATTAAGTCATTCTCTCATCCTCTTCCAAGGGGGAAAATTGTGTATGTAGTGGGTGTTTCGGTAGGGTTTTGTTCGTAAATGTATTCATTGCTGTGTGTTCATGTTAGAGAAGACAAGGCAGAAAAAGTGTGCCTTGCCCTTGGAGTGGAAAGTGCTGAGGGTTGTGATGCCCTTTAGTTCCTAAAAGATTTAGTTCCAAGGTCTCGGATCCACCACCAAGAAAGCTCTGTCTCCTGCCCAGATGTACTTTAACCTTTATAGTAGAAAGTTCCACAGTGCCAGAGGAGTGGAGTTATCAACCAGTTTTTATCCTGGAGTTTTCTCAGATACCTGGGCCCAGGCCATTGAGCGTCTTGTTGGTAAGGACTGAAATCTTGAACTTGACTCTCTACTCTATGGAAAGCCATTATAGAAAGAGTACGATAGGTGCTAGCGTTAGTCTGTCGCAGAGGAGATGTGCTCCAGCATTGTTTACTAGTTGCATTTTTCTAAGGGATGATAGCTTTGTGCTCAGGTATATTGTGTTGCCTGCATCACCTCACAGCTGGACTATAGCATGTGTTGTTGACACCAGGCCATCATCCGCCAGAATAGGATGCAGTGTCCTAGCTAACTGGAGACAGTAAAAAACATTACTCATGGATTCCCTGTACCCTCTGAAATAGGGAAAGAATGCCTCTACCCTCCAGTCTAGTCCTCTACAATTTAATGGGGATGGAACCAATAGGATTCTATAGAAAACACTATAAAAAACTACACAATTATATTTTGTTCACAGAATTTTTAAACCAGCCTATAAAATGTAATCAAGGATTATGGTCCTGATTCAGCAGAGCACTTAAACGTGGGCTTAATTTTAAGTATGTGACTTGTCTTTTTTGAAGACCTAAGGCAAAACTCCCATTGACTTAAACAGAGCCAGGATTTCACCCCTGTATCCCTATTATGGAATCCTATAACTCAGTTTAAAAATGTCTTAGAAAGATAATCAATTAATAGGT
Organism: Macrochelys suwanniensis; assembly: GCA_033296515.1. Lineage (NCBI taxonomy): Eukaryota > Metazoa > Chordata > Testudines > Chelydridae > Macrochelys > Macrochelys suwanniensis. The sequence goes on along the minus strand of CM065775.1, from coordinate 231,188,052 downwards.
GTTTTGACTAATTTCTATGAAATATAACTACATTCTATGGGGGGTTTTCATAATGGTGAAATAACTCCTTCTCATGACTTCAAATTACACAGAATTTATTTCAGAGGGAGACAGGACCACAGTGTCAGTAGCACAGTCTCTCTATTAAATTCTACTTTTCCATAACATTAGAATTCTCTTTCCTTCATTTGCTCACTTTCCCTCTCCCTCCTGTCAAAAACAAATTGGCATTTACAGATGCAGACTGTTAAAATTCAAGATAGCAAAAAAAGCCCATGTGCGGCATTTTAAAATCTATTAACAAAATCCCAACCTTTTATCATAATTTAGTTCTTGTACAGAGACCGGGATAAAATTTCTGTTCAGAAGATAATAAAAGCAATGAAAAATCCCAGTCAAAGTCCCTTTTTCAAGTGACATCATTAACACAACTTTGGATCCAATCTGGCTCCTATGCAGTGAGGTCAATGGCAAAGCTCCGCTTTGTTTTCCATGAAGAGAAAAAGGAAATCATTTTGCTTCAGGGACTAGGAGCCCAGTCCTACAGCTTTTTTTAAATAAATAGTTTCATTTACAATTTCCATATTACAGAATCACTTCACATTTACCACCTTACTTCTAAAGCACTGAACAGGTTTACTCAATGGGGTGACTCAGGGGTTCGCAAGCTACCAGACTGGGCCCTACATCCACGCGAAAACAGGATCACATTGTTTCCGAAATGTGGGTCACAGCAGGATACGCTTCATATGTTTAATTGAATCTTTTTATGAATGGCACACTTTCATGCATTTTTCATTGAAGGAAACGTAATGTTTTCATTCATTAGGAGTTAGAAGCGAGACTTGTATCAAAATGATTATGTAGCCTGACTTATTCATCAAAGCCTGTAAGTACTTCCAACAGGAGGGATGACATATGAGGGTGCTTCCTCAGGGCAGGAGAGTCTGGGTCTCTCCATGTGTGCCCTGGATGCATAGCTTCTTCAAAGGGATGTACCAGTAGCGCAGCCAGGTCCGGAGCACAGGGGGAGCGGCGCTATAAAAAGGCGCCTCCCCCTGTACTCACCCGGCGGCGCTCAGGGTCTTCGGTGGCACTTCGGCGGCTCACTCTGGGTCTTTGGTGGTACCCCGCGCCAAAATGCCGCCGAAGACCCGGAGCGCCGCCGGGTGAGTGCAAGAAGCGGCGCTTAAAAAGAAGCGGCGCCTTTTTTTAGTGCTGCTAAAAAAAGGCGCCGCTTCCGCCGCTTCTGCTCACATGGGGAGCAGCCGCTCCCCCTGCCCCCTCCCCCCCCCCGGCTACGCTACTGGGATGTACCCCTGCTCTATGGAAATACATGGCCTAGAATTGACTCAAAGGCTAGTTAATTGGTTGGAATGCCACGGGAGCAGGAAATGTGCTGGCATACTTTAAAGTAATTTTTCTGTCCAACTATGAGTGACTAATGAGGCCTGGCTCTTCCACAGCTGCATACAGGGTGGGTGCAATAAGACTTCCTGCCTGGTTGGGTGAGTGATGTCAGGGTTATCACAGGGCTTGCCCATAGAGAGACTGCTCCATTATTACTTGCCTAGGGGAACACACACATAGAGTGGGAAGGGGCAGAAACACAGTCTTGCCCTCTTCCTCACTGCAACAGGCTACAGAAGGGGGCAGACTGGTGCACAGGATGGATAGGCTGCACCTTATAAAAGGTGGAAAAATTGGCATATGTACCAGGGGATTCAAGGTGGCACTTTTTCCCACTCCACCACCTGAGGCAGAGTGCCTCTCAGTGCTTCCCCTGGGGGTTGTGGCTCCATGCTCCCCCATACTCTGGGCTCTGCCTCTATTGTGCAATCTAGCCCCAAAGGAGAAAACATTCTAGAGAATATAAAGACAAGAGAAAAATCTGTATTTCCCCTTTCAGCTACATCTATGGAATGGGGGTGTGATTCCCAGTTATCATGGGCATGCTCAAGCTATTAGCTCTTGTTGAGCTAAAAATAATAGTGTAGCTGTAGTAGCATGGTGCTCCGAGTGTGTACCCACAGGGGTCAGGCAGCTTCGTACTAGGGATGGCTAGCCTATGAAAGAGCTGCTACTGCCTGTGCTACCACAACTCCACTGTTATTTTTAGAGTGCTACCTCAATGAGAGCTAACTGGAGTATGTCTTTGTGAGCCGGGAATCACACCCCTATCTTATGGTGTAGAGGTAGCCTTAAATGGAGTTAAATTGTTAGTAATCCCGTGAACCAAAATTTGTAAACTGGAATGGATGTGTCCTAGAATGGGCTACCTCTAGGTTTGTCAAAAGTTAAATAAAAACGGAGAGGAATATGAGAATGTCCTTGTTTGCATTTAGCCCTAGTGCCATAAGAAGAAATGCACAGGGCTGTAAGAAGACAATTTGGCATGTTCCTGAAAACTTACCTTGCCAGGGGAATCTTTACAAAACATATCAATTGTTGCAGATGCTGGTTCAGCTGCACTGGTTTTAGGAACCCTATGTAAAGAGTTCTTTGGGTCCAGCAACTGTTTCAGTACTGTGTCTGTTAAACTTGCTCAGAAGGGAGATAAGCAGAATTGCCAATCTTTGTGACTTTATCATGAATCTTATGATATTTAGTGGGGGGGTTTTCTCAGAGCCCCTGCTCCTTGAGTCAAGAACATCATGAGTTTAAAAAAAGAAAAACGTTTCTAGCTCAAAGGGTGGTGGAGAAAAGCTTGAAAACTATCTCTAAGGGCTCAGAAGGCAAATAAAGACCCAAACTGTATTATCTTTTAAAAATCTCATTATTTTGGGGGGTCTGACTCATGATTTTTTGCACATTTGGAGTTGGCAATACTGGATGGAAGGTCATGTTTGGAAAAATCTTAGGCCTTATTTATTACCAAAGTTGCACTGATTTAACTTTTAAATTGGTTTAGAAATTGATTACATTGGTGTAAAACCCTGTGAGAATGTTCTTATTCAATTTAAACCTGACTTTTTATCTAGCTAGGATAACTGATAGAAATTGAGCTTTGATTTGGGCCCACTCCTATCAATATGTGATAATTGTAATCTTTGTCCCAGGTGATTAACAACCACTAAAAGGTCTGGGTTCAGGATATTTAGAGTCCCCCGTGACATATAACTAAATTGGTTTGAGACTCCATCCAGAAACCTGGGAAAATTAAATGGGGGATAAAGGGCACTCCCTGGGTGCCCTTAACAGGCAAGACTTTCCCACTCTGCAATTGTGTACAAACAAATCTGTATGAGGGGAAAATGGAACACAGCCATAAACTTGGGAAAACACAGTGACTCTACATATGCAAATAAACAGTAATCCCCCTCAGCCACAGTAATTTTAGCAGTAGTCTAACTCCCTTTCCATCCACCAGGGACAATGTGCCACAGGTGCAAATCCCTTGCCCACACCACGTCCACAAAAAAACCACTCCTGGATTGGATCAGCAAGAACAGTGTCACTTTGCAGGTCTGTTTCCAGTCCCAAGCATGCTGCTTGTCTGATCACACCACCTAACCCAGCTAATGATTCAGCTGTAGGCCATACCAGGGTCAACTCAGCTCTGCTGTTCTCCTCTGTGGCAGCTCTACAGAGTCCCCACTGGAGGGAAGCCAAGAGCACTTAGGATGAGTAGAGTCCTGGCTACTTGGAAATGAACTCTTTGCTATAAAGTTAGGGCTCTCTCACCTCTGAGAGCTGCCCAAAATCCATGTTTGGGTATTTCCACAACAGTACCCAAAGTGTCACTAGCGGAATTGTGGGTTGGCAGCACTTACCCTTTTCACCAACAGAGGGAGCAGAGAGCTCTTTCCCTCTGTAACATTGGGTCACCGGGCTTACATGATGATATCTAAAGTAATTATATAAATACAAGGAAGAAAGGTAGCATAAAAATATCCTTATATCCTGGTTGTCTTTCTAGAACACAAATGGCTTGTTCCTTTTTCAATCCCCCCCCCCTTTTTTTTGTTTTGTTTTGCTGTTTAAGTTCTCTTTTGGCGGAGTTGTTAAATCTGTGTTACTGCTGTTCCATATCCTATTTCAAAACATGACCTTGCCAAGGATTCAGCCCATCAGTTAACAATTAACCGGGCTTGTGCCCAGTCATAAATACTTACAATCGATAAACTGATGTTTATTCTGATCCTTCTCAAATGCAAATCATTTTATGCAAACTCCTGCAACCTTGAAATAGAATTCAGATTGCCTGCAAATATTTGAATAAACACAAGTGAGGCCTTTCTCATTTATGAACATTTTTGAAGCTGAGTCACTCCTCGGCCTCTTAAGGCAACCTATACTAAAAATGAAAGCATGATTTGTGTCTGATTTTCATATCGCATCTTCCTAATAACACATTTGGCTTACTCAAACCTTGATGCTACGGCTGTGTCTACACTTGCAGAGTTTTTTCGCCGAGAGTTTTGTCGGTGATGGAAAAGTGCTAAAAGAAAAGCACTGGTTTGTGTTCACATGGTTTTCCACAGAGCGTGTTTACAGATGCAGCACTTGCATTGCCCATGAGCGGAGCACACTGTGGTAGCTATCCCACTATGCACTGCTCCGGGACACAAAGCAAATCATTATTGTGGCGGGGTGGATATGTGTGTGTGACAGCCGCTGGAAGCAACCACTCCTGAAGTAGCGGGAGGGGGAGACCCTGATCTCAGCCCCTGCCTCCCTCCCTGACTCTGCACAGCACTTTGCCTGCCTGCTTCTGTTCGCATTGTGGGAGGCAGCAGGAGCATTCCACAAAAATGATTTGTTTCATGTCCCAGAAGAGTGACAGCACCGGCTGTCAGAACGGAGCTGAAGGGAAGGGGTGTATACCTGCAGGCAGGACTGCTGAGTTTCAAAGAGCAGCCACTTCTGCTCTGCAGTGTGGGACCGCTCTGAAGGGCAATTAGACTGGTAAAAGCAATCAAGAGTCTTCACTGGCACATCAGTGCAAAAACCAAAAAGACTCTCATTGGGGTGGTTTCACCAGTTTCCGTGCAAAATGCAGATTTCTAGTGAAGTTTTTTTTTCAGTGAAGTGTGGTTTTTTTCTCCAGTGAAGTGTGGTTTTTGTGCAAAAACCTGATGTTTTTGGCTAAAACTGGCACACGTAGACATAGCCTTAGTGAGGCTTTTGTAGGCAGTGAGCCTTGATCACACATCAACAGCCAAAATGGAGATGTAGTGACTAATGTGCCCTTTTAACTCCGTTTTAGTTAATGTTATGGAACCTATATTATACCAGCCGTGGAAATCTATAATGTTGGTCTCCATTGGGAGTTTTTTTTGTTTGAGATTCTTCCCCTCCCGCCTTTGATGAGTATCCTGTGTAATGTATGGCAATGCACTGATTCCACCCTCTTAATGTAGTTCTGGGACGCTATGCCCAGTACACACAAGTCCTAGGCTGTTATGCCCTGTGACCATAAAATTCAGCCATAGCTTGAATAATACATTTTAATTTTTCAGATCCTAATAGCCAAAGGGCTCTGAACACCTTAAACAAAAGAGAGCTAAAACTAACATTTACATAAGGACAATGCGTCCTAAATAAACCGCAGAGAAACAGGCAAGAGAAACTCCCATAATCCACCTGGAACGCAATCAGTAATACAAACAAATCGTCTGTGCTATAGACACACAATTTGGAAGTTCTGTGCTGTGATAATGCTACTTAGGTATGTGGAAGGGAGAGTTTGCTACAATTAGTGGCCCTCGATGGAAAGAGATTTCACCTCCATCTTCTTAAGGTTATACTTTGGGATGGTCAACTGAAACCCTTACATCTTCCATGATTGTGAGTGTGTGACCTGCACTAGATGGTTCCTGTTAGGGCTGAGTGGTAAGGGGATTTTTCATTCCATAAAAAAATCCAAGCTTTAAATTTTTTTTTCATTCTGTAGCGGAACATAAAGAAAAAAAAGCTCTGAATATGTTGCGAAACATCTGCCTGGCTTCCTAGCTGCATAGCTAGTAGCCAGACAGCTCACCCTCCAGGGAGGGCAGACTGGAGAGCTGGTCAGGCGGGAAACCAACTATCTGACTCCTCAAGGAATGGTGGGTGCCCCAGCTCTGCGGCCACCCACCAGGTGAACTGACAAGCTGGTGAGGAACCTGGGAGCTGGCGCTTGCCTGGCAGACTTCCCTAGAGCTGGGGAACCTGGGAGTCAGGTCTGCCAAGGAGCTGAGAGCCAGGTTCTCGGCTCCTTGTCAGATGATCAGGTGGGTTGCTGAAAAACCAGCCAGATGAACTGACACAAAAGCAGGCAGGGGTTCCCTCACAGAAACCTGCCTGCTTTCTGTTGAAATTTCATCGAAATGACACATTCCCACAGAACGTCTTGATTTCAATGAATCAGCATTGTCTGATTTGGAAAAAAAACAATTATCGTTTGTTTTAGCCAAGGTTTTAATACTATAAACCTCATTCTCCTTCTCCATATCCTTACACTTCATGTGGTCACGTACACCTGTGAGGAGTGGGTATAAAATGCTGCCATTCCGATTTGGGACCATCTTGCATCCTTCCTTGTGCTCATCTCAGGAATAAATGACTAGAGAGGATGCAGTACAGCTTCATGGATCGATGTCACAGGGTGACTGGCCCCTTTTAAGAAACAGCAGGGTCCAGTGTACCTGGACTCATTATGTGCTACCCAACTGGGTTTAAGGGGAGACACCTGGACCTTGTAAAGGGGGAGACAACGGCAGGTGTGTGTTGATAGATAGCTGCAGACATTATAGGGAGAATGAAGGATTCTGCAGGACCCTGAGTCATCGGGGGAAGATATTGCTGGGGAAGGCTTGTGGAGAAGGCCAAACTCCAGGCAAAAGGTGCTGGACAGCACGAAGACAGACCCTCAGGGAGGAGGGGCTGTGCCCATCTTGGGACTGGGGCAGAAGATGGTTTGAACTCTCAAGGGAAGACAAACCGTCGGAGGTGGGGGCTAGTGACAACTGGGATGGAGACTTAATAGTTTAAAGTTCTATTTTAAAGGAGTTTGTGCAGGACTTAATAATTTGGACTGCAGAAGGGGAGTGTTTTGAATATCTGGCCTGTGTTGATTTTTTTAAGGGTCCCTGAGTGAAGGGGAAACTGAGGCAGGCCTCAGCACAGCCCTGCTGGCCAGCAGTGGGTACTACAGGACAGGTGTGCCCTTTGACAGTCTAATTTTTAAAAAGTCAGGCACACATGTGCATTCACATAGGCAGCAGTTGCATGTGTGTTTAACTTCCATGTATGCTTCCCATAATATGTAAATCAAGAACTTGCATGTGCAAATAGCTGGTAAGAAGCCAAACTGGCTAACTGGTGCAAACATTTGTAGTCATTGGTTTATAATTTCATATTTAACTCTCTGGAAAATCAGTCTTGAAAGTTGAACATAGAATTGCAGTTGTAAAACAGTATTCCGCCCATTTGGGTGGCAGATGCTTGTGCCATATGGCAGGAATTTTGCTGAGTCATACAAAAGAGAGCTGGCATGAGAGACATGTTATTCATCCTGTGCTTGGCAATCAGCTAAACTCAGCTCACTATGCTTAGGTGAGAGATGAACTAGCTGCCACTTTAAATCCATAGATGGTCTAAAATTAAACTACCCTGTCTTTCCGTCATTCCTGGGTGGTAATGGCTCCGATCCTCCCCATGCAACCAGCAATCCAGCAGCCAGCATAGCAGCTCTACATGACCCACCCCTCCTATCCCTGGTGTAGGTGGTATGGCTGGAGCCTCTCTGCACTCCATTCATCCCTGGTTTCCAGAGCAACTCCTTGGGATTTTAGGCAGTGGGGCATGAGTTAGAGCAGTTTCAGGGATGTTTTGTTGTGCCAGGGGATCAGCTATCTACCTCTGCACACTCCTGAGCTGTGGCATGGCCCAGGCTCCAGTCCATTATTGGTACAAATCAAGACTTCAGAATGATGGAATTACCATGTTAAGTGCATGGTATTATGAAAACTGTTTCACCCACGAAGACTGTATCCAGGGCTCAGAGTGTGAATGCTATATACTCATGTCAATCAGTCCCCCTTAAAAAGCCAGCTGGCTGCATTCTACACTAGCTGAAGCTTCCAAGTGGTATTGAAAGGTAGCTCTAAGCAGAGTGCTTAGCAATAGCCCAGCCTTGAGGTAATAAAGGTTTGGTAACTGTGGGGAGAGCTGCCTTCGAGATGAAAAGGTTGCAGTCTCCAGGCTATCCAAAGATGACAAAAGGTACTTTGGGCCACTTTGTCACCTAGAAATCCAACAGCAGAGGTGAATCCAATAAGACCTTGATCTTGCAAACTATTGAGTGGTGGGCATTAGCAGCAGCACTTTCTGCGGGTCTGTCTAGCTCAGACAGCTCTAAAAGAACAGCTCCTCTGTTTTACTAAGCCCTGGTCCATATGGTGTCAGTTCAAAGGGGAAAATGTTGCAATCAGAAAAAGAATTTCCAGGGCCTGGACAAAGCAAGAGCAAGTATACGTGCTTGGGTACGGGTGTGTGTATATGTAATGCGTAAGAAACAGTAAATAATGAAGGGAGTCATTCACACAAGGCAATAAAGGCAAACCAAACAGGACCACAAGGAGGAACTTCTGTAATTAAGTTCCCATGCTTTTCCCCTTCAGAACAGCCTTTAGACGTGACAGAAGATATAACGTGCTAACACAAATCCTGGGTAAATCTGTGGAGTTGATATGGATTTACTTTGCTATAAGTGAGAGCAAGATTTAGCCTTACAATTCTACAGCATGGGCTTGTGGCACTAGCGGATTCCCATGAGATAAACGGGTTAGCATGAAACGGAGGGTCAATTTCAGAACCCTGATTCTCTTTGCCACACAAGAGGAAGGAAATAAGTTGGTCAGACAATGGAGAAATTTAACATAGCTGAATATAGCCACAGGGTGACTGGCCCCTTTAAGGGGAGATCGGCCCAGGCACACCTGTACCGAGTTAGCTGCCTTGCAGCTGAGACTGTGGGACTAGGGGTTTGGTCATTGCTTGAAGATCACCTGGTCCTTATAAAAGCCTATATGGGCATATTAACTGGAGAGCTGCAGGAGTTCCTGGGTTAGGGGACAGCACTTAACTAGTACCCACTTCATCGGATGCATGGAATGAAACATACAGTAGACATATTTATACAGTCAGAGAAACATGATAAGGTGGAGGTGCATAGACCAACCTTAAGAGGCTAATTAATTGAGAGGAACCATAACAGCAGGGGAAGAAAAACCTTTGAAGTGATAAACAAGATGGTCACACAGGTGTGAATGAGGATCGTTAACTTAAGGGAAATAGATTCAATTAACGTAATGGCCGAGCCATTCGAGGTCCTTATTTAATCCTGAGGTAATACAATCTAGTTTGCATATCAATTCGAGTTCAACAGTTTCTCTTTGAAGTCTGTTTTTGGAGTTAATCTGTCGCAACACTGCTACCCTCAAGTCTGTCAGTGAGTGATTAGGGAGGTTGAAGTGTTCTCCTACTGGTTTTTGAATGTTATGATTCCTGATGTCAGATTTATGTCCATTTATTCTTTTGCGTAGAGACTGTCCGGTTTGGCCAATGTACATGGCAGAGGGGCATTGCTGGCACATGATGGCATATATCACATTGGTAGATGTGCAGGTGAATGAGCCCCTGATGGTGTGGCGGATGTGATTAGGTCCTGTGATGGTATCACTTGAATCGATATGTGGACAGAGTTGGCATCGGGCTTTGTTGCAAGGATAGGTTCCTGGGTTAGTGTTTTTGTTGTATGGTGTGTGGTTGCTGGTGAGTATTTGCTTCAGGTTGGGGGGCTGTCTGTAAGCAAGGATTGGTCTGTCCTCCAAGATCTGTGAGAGTGAGGGATCATCTTTTAGGATAGGTTGTAGATCTTTGATGATGCGCTGGAGAGGTTTTAGTTGGGGGCTAAAGGTGACGGCTAGTGGTGTTCTGTTATTTTCTTTTTTGGGCCTGTCTTGTAGTAGGTGACTCCTGGGTACTCTTTTGGCCCTGTCAATCTGTTTTTTCACTTCAGCAGGTGGGTATTGTAGTTGTAAGAATGCTTGATAGAGATCTTGTAGGTGTTTGTCTCATTCACCTGCACATCTACCAATGTGATATATGCCATCATGTGCCAGCAATGCCCCTCTGCGATGTACATTGGCCAAACCGGACAGTCTCTACACAAAAGAATAAACGGACACAAATCTGACATCAGGAATCATAACATTCAAAAACCAGTAGGAGAACACTTCAACCTCCCTAATCACTCAGTGACAGACTTGAGGGTAGCAGTGTTGCGACAGATTAACGCCAAAAACAGACTTCAAAGAGAAACTGTTGAACTCGAATTGATATGCAAACTAGATTGCATTACCTCAGGATTAAATAAGGACCTCGAATGGCTCGGCCATTACGTTAATTGAATCTATTTCCCTTAAGTTAATGATCCTCATTCACACCTGTGTGACCATCTTGTTTATCACTTCAAAGGTTTTTCTTCCCCTGCTGTTATGGTTCCTCTCAATTAATTAGCCTCTTAAGATTGGTCTATGCACCTCCACCTTATCATGTTTCTCTGACTGTATAAATATCTGTCTACTGTATGTTTCATTCCATGCATCCGATGAAGTGGGTACTAACCCACGAAAGCTTATGCTGAAATAAATTTGTTAGTCTCTAAGGTGCTACAAGTTTTTCTTTCTTATTTTCGTTTTGCTGACACAGACTAACATGGCTACTACACTGAAACCTATCACTTAACTAGTGACTCCCAGAGTGGTGGCTGGGAGAGTGAGGACTAAAGGGGCTAGAAAGGCTCCTTTGGGAATCCCTGGCCCAGGGCACTGGCTGAGAGAGGTAAGGGAAAAGTCTTTGGGAATTTTAGACCATGTGAAGTAGACAGACTACTTTATTTTGCCATTTTAAGCAATAATCTGTCCAGGGTCAAGGGCTTAAAACAACATCAGTGTCAAATTGTTGCTCCTTGGGCTGGTGAGAGAGCCCACCAGCATATGTGCAGCAATAAATACTGCTCTAATGGAGCTACCCTGATTTACACTAGCTAATAACCTGTCTGAAAATGTTTATTCCAAGACCAAAAGACCCCTTCCAATAATTTGTGGCTGGAGTGAACAAACAAGCAGTTATGAGTCAAATAATGAGTGTAGGAAATGTTTGTCTTTTATTGTTAAAATGCTGCATTTTACATTGGACTACTTCGTGTCTTAATTTCTAGGTCCCTAGGAGCCTCTAAACCAGAAAAAGCCCTCTGTAGCTGTAGGAGAAGTCCAGAGAGATAATTCTGGAACTAGTTTGTGTCTAAGAAACAAAGCCCCTGTTTTCTGAGTCCTAATTATTATGCAGCCTATTAAAGACAGTATTGTTTTTGGTATATGCACTGGACCTTATGCAACTGGTGCAGCATTGCCAGTGTTCAGCAGTGTCTGAACTTGCCTCTATCTTGCCTTTGTCTTCTCATCATGACTCTGGAGGCTCCCTTCTTGCTGGCCCAAGTTCCAGCTCTCCATCATGAGCAGAATGCCTGCTGCCTTACATATGTCTAAAAAAGCATGAACATATCAACCTCATTCTTGAACAATTCAGCTGGCTTCCCGTCTGTTTCAGAATCCAATTCAAAAGCAGCCTGCTTCTGTTTAAAACCTCCATTTGACTAGCCGTGTATTCACGGAGTTACTATTTGGATATACTTGTAGCAAAAAAGAAAAGTATCTTGTAAAAGTACATTAGTAGGTAATAAATGTCAGAGCTCATTTTGGCCAGGAAGTTCTCTAGGCATCTGGCAAAAACAGTGCATGGCTTATGTAGCACAGAAAGTCTCTGGCCAAAACATCTTCCTTCTGCTGGAAGTCATTATTACCGTTTCCCTCCATTACATATACCACTGAGAGAAAGAGAGAGGGAACCGTAACAAAATGAATTGGTTGATTCTTGGTAATTGTTCAGCTATCTAAAGGGAATGGAGAATTCATAAATTACAGTCTAAGGATTTGTCTACATGGGGATTCTGGTGAGCAGCAAGTTAGGGTGTGAATTTATGGTGCACTAGCTACAAACATGTGAACACGGGTACTGAATCCTAAAAGTGCCTTTTGTGTGCTTTAGCTTAATACAAAGGCACTTCCAGTGTGCAGTGTCCACATGAGTTAGTGAGAAATAACTGTATGCTAATGTCTCATGTAGACAAGCCCTAAGGAAGCATTTGTAATGATCACATGCTTTCATTAAGGTTGTGATGGGTTGGACTCCTCCCCGCCCCACATCTGATGTGCTGGGGTCCCACTGGTTCTGCCCATTCCACCAGCCTGAGTTTCCTCACCCTGTCCTAGCTGTTCCAGACCCTCAAGCCTTCTCCAGCCCACACACACAGGGAGGGACCCATCCAGGTGCAAATGGACACAGAGACATTGAGATCAGCTCTGTGTGGGAAGAATAAGCTTGGGGATTTCCTCCCAGCACTCATGAGCACACCCCCTTTGGGGTGTAAACCCAAAATAATAATGTCTTGCACTGTATAGAAAGATCTGCACCATGCAAGCTCATAAAAATATGCCCTCTTCCTCAATGTGGAGAGAGGGATGCACAGCTTTTTGCCCCTCCCCAGATATGGATGGCACAAACTGGGTTTTGAAATGAACAAGAAATAAGTTTATTGACTACAAAAGGTAAATTTTAAGTGATTATAAGGGATAGCAAACAGAACAAAGCAGATTGCTGAGCAAATAAAACTAAACACACAAAGTTTAATACACTTAAGAAACAGGTACAAAATGTAATTTCTCACACTAAATGTTGTTTTAGGCAAGTTGCAGAGTTTCTGTAGCTTACAGTTCCAGTTATTTCTTCCTACGGACTGGACCCCTATCTCAGCCTGGACTAACCCCGGTCTTTCCCGTCAAGTGTTTTTAGCAGTCTTCCTTCGTGGGCAGGCAATGGAGGAGAGCCCTGATTGATTTACTCCCCAGCATTAAATAAAATTTACATAAGACGTGAATCCTTTGTTTCCAGTGGAAAAATACCAGCAGTGTCCAAGGTGGTACTCTGTACCAAGTGACATCATCAGACAACCCTGCAGTGTTAAAGCAACATCCCAGGAAGCTCCTCAGGAAGGTGGGAGATTAGTATCTTCAGAATTCTAATGTCCTTCTTATGGCCCAATCCAGGCTGATTGTCTACTCCCTGGTGGGCGTTCCCCCAAATACACACAACGTTGTAATTGATACATAGTCAATATTCCTAACTTCAGACACAGAAATGATACATGCATACACATTGGATAAACACATTCAGCAGATCATAACCTTTCCAATGATATCTAACATGACCTATCTTGCATAAAACATATCTTAGTTATGGCATATTCATATCCTAACAATATTTCTATGAAGACTATGGGGTCTCATTGCACCCGGCCCTTCCATGAATGTGCAAGATGAGAATACAGCAGCCTACTAAAGGACTGTGCAAAGGGTATATAACTTGTGGACTTAGTCCCTAGCTCTCTTACTATTATATTGAGATAGGCTGAAGTGATGAACTTAAAATCTGAACGGGTTCCTAAAGTTTTTATGGGGAGGGGAGGGTTGGGTTCTATGATTGGCTTTGGCCCATTATAGAAAGAGGCCTGTGTTATGAAGTTTAGATCTGAGTTTTCATTTCCATAAGGCTCAGGGGTGTTCACAGATGTGTTTTTTGGTTAGGGATCATCTCTATGTGAATTCCTCTTTCTCTTCATAAGTTAGTCCCATGGCCTGCGGGTCTTTCACTTTTTAAAAATAGTCTCTTGATTAATTTTGTACATGTGTCACATCCCATTCCCAAAAGAAAAGCCTTCCTAGCTCAACCCTTAGTCACTGTCCATGTTATTCTGGAATCAGTCTAGTTCCATCCGTCAACCCCCGCTTTCCGTACCCCACCAGGTTTATACACAAAAAAAGGGAGATGGGACAGACCTGGATGTCAAACCCAGAAGGCCAATGATGAGTACTACTGCGTAGTAAAAGGGACATCCACAGCACATTCTTGTTAATGTCCACCAACGCTGATTTGCCATAGTTGATTATTGCAATTACCAATTGGCAACTATAAGTATTGTGATACAGCATGGCCAGAAGGCAGCAGGAGAGTGATCTAGGATGAGGAGAAGCCTTATTCCCTGTAGATTAATTAAAAGCACCTGAAACCAATTAGAGCACCTGAAGCCAGTCACCTGATAAAATCCCCCTGCTTCAATCAGCCAGAGGAGGAGTTGGAGCAGAGTGAGGAGGAGTTGGAGCAGTTTGGAGGAGCTAAAGGAGAGTGGTTTGGTGGTGGAGCAGAGAGCAGTTTGGAGGAGTGAAGCAGAGTGGATTGGTGGTGGAACAAAGAGCAGTTTGGAGGAAAGCAGAGGAGAGTTTTGAGAAGTGCTGCGGTGGGCTAAGAAGACCAAGATCCTAGGTAAAGGGACACCTGGCTTGTGCAGAGGGAAGGCAGGAAGCCCCACAAGCTGAAGGACAGCAGAGGGAAGTAGCCCAGGGGAAAGAATCACTGGTACAAGTGGTTCACCTGCTATCATAGGGCCCCTGGGCTGGGACCCGGAGTAGAGGGCGGGCCTGGGTCCCTCCCTTTCCACTCCCCTTCCCTGGGATACTAGTAGGATAGTTGTTACCCCAGTTCAGGGGCAAGAAATGGCACCCTGAAACCCCCCCCACAAGAAGAGAAAGTGCGGGACCCATCATAGTAGTGCTGGCAATTTGCCACAGTATTTATTGCAATCAAACCACTGTGTAATAGATGTATTTGTATTCCATGGTTCTAAATAGGAATAAATGTACCATTTAATGCTCCAATGGGCATTTCATTCATTTTTAAAATGAAAAGGAGTATTTGGGGAGCCACAGGGCTGATGTGCAGGGGAGGATGAGATGCTGTGGAAAGAGGAGAATGTTTGTTTGTTTCTTATAGAACTAAAAAAAGATCATAATGGATCAGATTTTTAAATGACTAGTGATTTTGGGTGCCTCAGTTTTTTGGAGGGCCCAACCTGAGAGACCTTTTAAAGGACCCTGATTTTTCAGAAGGAAGAGAACTTTCTGAACAATAGCTTCTTGAAGCTGGCTCAAGCTGGGCAATCAAAAATTGAGGAATCCAAAATAGCTAATCACTCTTGAAAACCTAGGCCATGTAAAGACCTATGAGAAAAGGGCAAACCACAAGTCTGAGTTTCAGTAAATGCACCACGATAACTTAAAAAAAATGAGATCCATGTCTAATGATTTGCAAAAAATATTCTAAGCAAAGGTCAGACTAGCTAATGGTTTGGGATGTACAACCTAGGAATCTGGGAAAGTCTCTGAAAAAGCTAAAAGCAATATTTGTCACTTCCTGAATTTTGAACAAACAGGTTTATGCAGCTGCATGTAATTACAAGAAGTTAAAGGACTGTTTATTTAACAATGATATATTATAAATTCACTGGGAAATACAGCATTAGTCAGAAAGACATTAAAATGTCCATTAAACTATCTGGAAAGCTGTACCTTTTATAAATTAGTATTTTTGCGCTCTGATTAATCAGATGTAGATCTCTGTACATGTGGCAACAAAGACACAAGCAATGGGGCTAAGTTCATGGACTGTATCATACGGGAGGGAGATGTTAACCTCGTTTTAATTTTCAATTTAGCGCCATAGTGAAGACTATCCCACAGTATCTGAGCACTTCACAATCTTCAGTGTAGTTATCCTTGCAACACCACTGTGAGGTAGGGAAAAGCTATTATCCCTATTTTACAGATCGGGAGCTGAGGTACAGAAAGACAGTGTAACTTTAAGTCATACTGGAAATCTGTGTCTGAGCAGGGAACTAAACCCAGGTTTCTGGAACTCTAAGTCAGGGCCCTAACCACTAGCCCATCCTTCTTCTTTGGGTTATTCCTATTAGTAAATGAAATGTTATTTTATAGTTTTAATCTTTCCCTGGGGTAATTTCTTTTCTTTGTATATTTTCCTGAGCAAATTTAGTGCTGTTGAAAGGTTCTGAAGTTCTTGCTGGATGAGAACCAACACCCACTGAAGACAATGGAAGTATCTCGGTTGACTTCATTGGCCATTGGAACAGGTCCTTCATTTGCAGGAAAGATGCATTAACAGAGGAAATTCTGCCTCTCCCCTGCCTGCCTGCAACACACACCCTTCACTTGGCTCCTCACTTCTAAAGAGTGAGAGTAGTTAATTCTCCAGGCCCATTCATTTCTTGGCCTCCGCGCTGAAACTGCCAGTGATCGTCAGTTGTAATGTGGACACCTGTCCACTAAGAACTGAACTGACACCACCAACTCATTACCTATGGGTCACCAAATAACTGTCCGATGGTAGGAAATCTCAGTTACTACAGACCTGTGCCGCAGTGAAACCAGTGTTCTATAATTTCAGTGCCAATGCTCTTAACCTTACATCTGCCGCTTGAGATTTTTTTTGTTTGTTTGTCAAGAATTCACGTTCTTTTCTTTAGTCATGTCATGACTGAAAAAACGAACAGTGGGGTGGATTGGCTAGGATCCTATTAATAGAATGAAAAATGCATCTTGTTCTCTCACCACCAGACAAAAATAATTCATCATTGATGTTGTATTATCACAGCTGCATCTTCTGAATTGTATGGAAAGCGCCAAACCAGCTAGCTGCCTCATGAGGAAAATAAAATAAATAAATAAATGTGAAACTTCCTCCTTCTCCGGACAAGAATTTAGCTCCTTTGCCTTGATCAGCAAGTACTTTAGGACCTGATCCTGATCTCACTGAAGTCAATGAGATCTTTGCCATTGACTTCAGTAAGAGGACGATCAGCAGATTGGTCCATCTAGTCTGGTATCATCATTCCAATAGCAGGTAGCTGATGCTTCATGGAAAGAGAAGACCTTCCGTAATGCGCCTCGCTAATTGTGCAACGCTGCCCATGGAAGGGGTGGGTATGCCTTCCTCACCCTACAGGAGGTTGGCTTGCAACTTGACAAAGTCGTGTAACAGGTGTGACGGGGCAAGGCCAGAGGGCTATAGGAAAGTGGTAAGGAACCAGTATGTTAGCCCCAGGCTAAACAAATCCCTGATACCTTATGGCAGTTGCTCCAGGTTAATCAAGACACCTGGGGCCAATTAAGAACTTTCCAGAAGGCAGGGAGGTTGATTGAGACACCTGCAGCCAATCAGGGGCTGGCTGAAACTAGTCAAAAGCCTCTCAGTGAGTCAGTGAGGGGCGCATGTCAGGAGCTGTGGAAGGAGGTTGCGTGTGAGGGGCTGGGAGCAAGAGGCACTAGGAGCTGAGAGTAAGAGGGTGTACTGCTGGAAGATCCTGTGGTGAGGATAAAGAAGGTGTTGGGAGGAGTCCATGGGGAAGTAGCCCAGGGAGTTGTAGCTGTTGTGCAGTTGTTCCAGGAGGCACTCTAAACAGCTGCAGTCCACAGGGCCCTGGGCTGGAACCCGGAGTAGAGGGTGGGCCCGGGTTCCCCCCAAACCTCCCAACTCCCGATCAAGCACAGGAGGAGTTGATCTAGACTGTGGGTTCTACCAGAGGGGAAGATCTCTGAGGCAAACAAAAAAATCCGCCAATAAGCGCAGGACCCACCGAGGAAGAGGAGGAACTTTGTCACACAGGGTTTACTGGCCTTTTAGGGCCGGGGGGAAGTCTACACTGCAGCTGGGAGCAAGCCTCCCAGTGCACATAGACAGATTTGTAGAATCAGGGCTCAAGCTAGCATGCCAAAAATAAGTGTGGATGTTGCAGCTTGGGTGGCAGCTTGGGCTCTCAAGCCCACTTGGCCCACCTGGCCTGAGCACAGGTGGCTAGCCTGAGTCTTGTCTCTGGAGCTGTAACATCCATGCTGCTATTTTTAGTGTGTTAGCTCAAGCTCCACTAGCAAGTCTGTCTACCTGGCTTGGGAGTCCAGCTGCAATGTAGACACACCCTTAGAGGCGAGGCTATCCTGTTCCAGGAGTTCTTAGGCAGACAGGGATGCTAGAGGAATGACAGAGGCAGATGCTTAGAAAGAAAATGGTCCTAGGGTAACAGTTGGTGTCTGGAAAAACTCCAGGCACTCAGCTAACTAGGGCAAATTCTGGGAAGGCGGGCAGCATATAATCTGCTTTTCCTCTCAGAGTGGAAAGAGAGCTTGGTAGAAAGAGAACTGCCTGTGAATCTCTCCCATGTCAGGGAGAACGAAACTGAATTAGTTTTGACTATGCCTCTAACTGCAGAGGAGTGTTGGGAAATTGCATCCCAGCAGAGACAGGTGGAGACAAAAGGACAATTTTTGTGGTTTGGCATTTTGCTGCCAGTCTGGGAGGAGCTGGTGAAAAAGATTTAAAGGGGCATGTGGGAGAAGCCAGCTCAGAGACCAATGTTCCCTCTAATTTTTGACAGGCCGTGTGTGCAAAATTTTTTTTCTATGCACATTGTTGTGCTTCTGTGCAAATTTTTGTGCACGCAGTGTTTTGCCCTGTGCGCGGTGTTTAGGATCTGTGTGCGCGCACACACGTGCACAGCTTAGAGGGAACAGTGTCAGAGACCCATAACCTACTATGAGATTTGATTGTGCCTTATTTGTCACATCTCTGGGCCAGAGAACGGTGTGGGGTAACTCTCTTCTTTGTTACCATATTTTCTGGAGTCCGAGGTGGGAGTATGTCCTGTAGATAAAAGTCCTAGGTCCTTTCTCCCTCTTGGAGTCATCATGGGTACGTCTACACAGCAAAGAAAAACCTTCATCTGGCCTGTGCCGGAAAACTCAGGCTTGTGGGGCTAGGGCTGCGGGGCTGTTTCATGGCAGTGTAGCCTTCTGGGCTTGGGCTGGAGCCTGGGCTCTAGGACGTGCAGGGTGGGAGGATCCCCGAGTTCAGGCTTCAGCTTGAGCCTGCAAGTCTATACAGCAGTGAAACAGCCCCGCACCCTGAGCTCCGCAAGCCTGAGACAGATGGCATGGGCAGCGATGGGTGTCTAGTTGCTGTGTAGACATACCCAATGAGTCAACCCCTTATTTCCTCCCCTATTGTGTACCTTTCTAAAGGTGGAAAGCTCCCCACCTGCCTACCCTTCCTCTTAGAGGAGAAGAGTCCCATCCTGCACCATTTATTTCTTAAGAAAGATGCTTATGCGGATTGGGTTGCTTCTATAGATCCCCAAAATCGCTGAAAACCTTTTCCTTTCACTCTTATTTAACAGTAAGCCAAAATCCTGATGTTAGTCATATCCTGCACTAATTGTAAATGTATTCGTTACTTGACTTTGCTGCTGCTTGTCTGGGGAAAATAAGCTGGCATTAGTCATCAATACTCCGTAGAATGATGCCAATATGGAAAACAAAAGGATATTTTATTAAAATAGAGAGATGGCAACCAAGCAACTTTACAGTACAGATGCTTCTAACAAAAAGTGGGACAGGCATTTCAGTGCATTCATAATGAGTCCAGGAGGAAGTGTCAGTAGGTGAAGTCGGGAACCTGCAGTCAGGACTCCTGGGTTCTATTCCCATCTCTCACTGTGTCATGCTGTGGTCTTGGACAAGTCGCTTCACTTTAGTCATTTGCAAAATGGGTTTAATAGGGTTACAATAGTAAGGCTTAACTTTATTTTAAAAAAAGTCTTGGAAGTGCTGTAAAGCCTCCTTCAGGCTGTAAGCCAACATCTAACAGGTTAAAAAGAAATAGGTGGTTTATTCCATAGCGAATTACTGCATTGTTTCTTGAACTTGCCTCTGAAGAATGGAGTACTGACCACCTTCAGAAGTAGGATAGTGGACTAGATGGAGCATCAGTCTGCTCTGGTATGACAATCCCTAAACTGTTAATACTTAACTATCTCACAGTGGTATAAATGAGGCGTAGAGACTCAGAGATTTCCAAAATACTTTGAGATCTCTGGGTGAAAAACACGACGTGAGTGCAAAGTATTATCAGCAGATTACTGCTGTGTTGCAGTAACAGAGAAACAATGAAAAGCTCTCCAGTATGATTCCAAAATGTCCAGTACATTCGTAGGTGAAATAAATGGTTAATCGTTAAAAGACAGACAGCTGATTGCTCTAAGCAATGGGCTCTTTTTCCATCAAGGCTTCCCTCTTCCCTGCCGCCCCAAATCATAACTAAATATAGAACAAAAGCCCTCAATAACCAGTCAATAAAAAGTAATTAGCTCTCACAGCTGGAGATACATTTGTCCTTGAATGTAACCAACAAACTGTTTTTGACTGTATGGTAATAATGTCAATCAAGCTGGAAAGAGAGAGAATGCTATTAAAGAATTCATATTTTCCAGGGTTTTATCTTTTAAAAATGCATGCTTCATATCATAAGATGTTGCTGCCTCTAGGTAAGGCTCCAGATTGTTACAGATTTTGACTGAATGTATATACTGTTCTGGTTTTGGAGGCAATTCTGTCTGTGGTTACAATGTAGCTGCAAGGCAGGCCTTCATCTAGTTCGCCTCTTGGGCTATTTGCTAACCCTTGTGTGACTGCTTGTCTAAATGTAGTAGATCAGTTACCATACTCACTTTAATATCATTCTTCAGCATTGGCTTTATCCTGCCTGTGCTGAGTGCTTTGGTTTGACAAAGCTCTTAAGCACAGGCTTAGCTTTATGAATTCAAATAGTTCAGTTGACTTCAATACAAATATTCATTTGCCTTGCAGTATTGCACCCCTCGTAGAAATGTAGGGCTGGAAGGGACCTACAGAGGTCACAATGTCCAGCCCCTGGACTTGTCTTTGTATTAGAAAAATCCTGTTGTCATTAGCTTTGCTTATCCTTGTGCTCACTCAGTTTGTGTTCTGTACGGTGAGAGGTGTTTCCTGCCCTTGGATGAGTATATGCTTAGCAAACTGGAGCTGTGAGTGTATGTCCAATGGCACAATGGGACTATGTGATAGCATTTTCAATTTGGTTTCAATTTTCAATTTGGACAGTCTCTTTCTCTTCTCTTTCCCTGGTTGCTGTTGGTTGGGAGGGGGAAGAAAGAGATTGCAAATGTCACACCTTGTGATCTCTGATCTGGTCAGCCTGTGTGTGTTGAGACACCTTTATAGGACCAGACCTGTCTGAACTCTGAGGCAGCACCAGAAACATGGCCCACCCACCAGGGCACAGTTCACCCTAATGGAGCCAGATTAAAGGGCTAGTTTTCTGTTGCCCAATAAATAAATTCACTTGCCATGAACAAGTGTGCAGACTGAATTTTGCACTGCCATTGTAAAGTATGCTCTGCATCCTCTGAAATTCTGGGATCACATCACCTATGTGGTCATGGGAAGCCTGGACCTATGTTAACCCAACCAGTGACATTTCCCCTTCAATTCACAGCTAAACTGTCTCTTTTTATGGTTTGCCTGGCAACCTTTACAGAGCCCAAGATTTCTGAAGAGGAATCTTTCCCATTCTTCCTGCATCTTTCCCTGGGTCCTGGATTGATCCTCCACCTGCTTTGGTTTGTCCTCCACCCCATCA
This sequence comes from Macrochelys suwanniensis, assembly GCA_033296515.1. NCBI lineage: Eukaryota > Metazoa > Chordata > Testudines > Chelydridae > Macrochelys > Macrochelys suwanniensis. The sequence continues at coordinate 231,166,587 of CM065775.1, read as the reverse complement.
GTGTCTGCAAAATCTGATTCCCCGCCCTCTCTATACAGTCAGAACGAAGTGAGATGCTGCTAGGTCCTACATTTCCCTACTGACTCATAACAATATTTATTGAAGTTTTTCCCTGTTGTCTTCATTCCTTTTGGATTTGGTGGAAAGGAAAGGGGCTGGTAAGACTTTTTGCTTACAGTTGACCTGATCTCTCTTTGGATAGAGCCATGTTAGCATGGAAGAAACTTGGAACTTTCATAAGGGATATCTTGTTTCAAATGGTCTCTTTTGGTTGGATATAATCTATGTTTTCCTAACAAGCATTTTAAGATGCCAAATCTGTCTAACTTTAAGTGTGTCTATCATGCTGTTCAATTTGTGTTTCATGACTAAAAAAATGTTTCACGTGTCATATCTTAGGTTGAGTAGAAAAGTTTGTTCCTTTCTGGGTTAGGGGTGCTTTCTCTCTCTCCTGTTCTTTTATGATCTTGATTTATTTGTGCCTTAGATTTATATATGAAATGCATGTGAGGAACCTAAAGAATGAAAAATGAAGTTTGGGGAGCATCTCCAGAGACAGCAGGATTTTTTTCCTCAGAGAAGTCCTACTGCAGCCGGGAGGATCGGTTCCCTCTTGCTGTTAAAAATTCTGTTTGATATCTTCATTATAGTATTCCGTCTTACAATTCCTGTTCCAGAACTGTTTGTAAGCTAGTACAGGATTTCTAAGTGAGAGACAGAATAGCAAAGAGATTCAGAATTGTTGGTCCAAGCATAAAGAATGGTGCTTCTTGTTATAGGGTGTTAATTAAGTCCTGTACTCTTGCTGAAACACATGTAACCTGGTTGGCAGCTTTTTCCCCCCTTTTTCCTAGAGCATCCATTCATTTAAATGGAAAGTTGGGCAGGATGCATTAGATATGTCTGACTATACTGGAGTAGAGCAATTTCCTGGCTGTACCTGGTTTTTCATTAGAACTATAAATAGGACTTTTGAGTTTTGGTTTTAACTGATGAACACCTTCTATCCTCCCCTCCCCTGAAATAGATGTTTATCCTATAAACACCAGAAAAACACAAGAAATGGTTACTTGTCTCAAAGGACTTGTCTACCTGGAACAGTAATGCAGACTGCAGGAATGTAACTTCTAAAGCACAGTAATGTCTTGTACATTAATTGGTCCATGTAGACCCTGCTGCTGCGCACTAAAGGATCCCTAATCAGCTTTAACATAGTGCCATTTGAAACAGTACTACATTGAAGCACACTAGGGAACATTACAAAGAGATTAGTCATTCCAGTGGTATATACTGCAATGAGCAATGTGTTTTATATACAAAGAGAGCCCTCAAAACCCTGATTTTTGAACATATTTTAGCACTTTGAGTTTTATGTATAACCCCCCCAAGTGAAATTAATAAACCCCCCAAACAACAGAAGCCCTAATGTTAAACTAAGGTTATAAGTTGCTTTAGCCAAAAGATCCCTTTTCTGATACTTTCTCTTGGTCAAAGCCACTAAGAAATAGAAAGAATGGAGCCAGGGGGTGAGGTTAATTTATAGGTGGCGCTAAAAATTTATATAGTTGTAGAAGCGACAAAGGGTCCTGTGGCACCTTGTAGACTAACAGAGGTACTGAAGCATAAGCTTTTGTGGGTGAATACCCACTTCTTCGGATGCAAGCAGTGGAAATGTCCAGGGGCAGATATAAATGTGCAGGGAAGATTCAGGCTAGAGATAACAAGGTAAGCTTAATCAGGGAGGGTGAGGCCCTCTTATTCTTATATAATTGTAATACAAGATAGAGTTTTCCTTACAGCCAGGAGAGATTCCCCTGAGCTTAATGGAACAACAAATCTTGTTGTTGTTCAGATGTTTTTCAAGTGTAGATTTAGCAGCTATTGAAGTTGGTCTTTTTGTTTTTTCCAGCTCTATATGAACTCCTTTTGTGTCAAATTATTTGATCGACTACAGATCTATAGTAAAATAAAAGGACACATCAGCATAAATTTTCAAGTGACTAATGATCACCATTGGTTGGGGAATGCTCTATTAAAATGTTTTTTGAAATGGTGGTTTCAACAAAACTGTAATTTTCATCAGGAATTTGAGTTTTGCGGAAATGTTTATTTTTTTCTGTCAGGCTTCCTGACCTGAATGTTTTTTCTGGGGACAGTTTGACATTAATATGGATTTGCCTTGTTGCTCTGGTGCCTCACAGGAGTTGTAATTGGGGTGCTTTTTGCTCCAGTTCTTCACTTTGAGTCAGGCTCCCTGATCAGACCAAATCTCCCATGATGCATCAAGGTCTTGTGCTGAGCTGCCATACTGCATCATGGGATATGTAGTCTAGTCTGGATGCCCAACCCATAGGGGAACATAAGAACATAAGAATGGCCCTACTGGGTCAGACCAAAGGTCCCTCTAGCCCACTATCCTATCTTCCGACAGTGGCCAGTGCCAGGTACCCCAGAGGGAATGAACAGAACAGGTAGACATCAAGTGATCCATCCCCTGTCACTCATTCCCAGCTTTTGGCAAACAGAGGCTAAGGACACCATTCCTGCCCATTCTGGCTAATAGCCATTGATGGACCTATCCTCCATGAATTTATCTAGTTCTTTTTTGAACCCTGTTATGGTCTTGGTCTTTACAACATCCTCTGCCAAGGAGTTCCACAGGTTGACTGTGCGTTGTGTGAAGAAATACTTTCTTTTATTTGTTTTAAACCTACTGCCTATTAATTTCATTTGGTGACCCGTAGTTCTTGTATTATGAGAATAGTGACATGAGGCAACTGAACTATCACTGTCATGAGGCACCACATCAACTCAGAGACAGATGCAGTTTAAATGTCAAACGAATTTGAAACGAAACACTGCAATTTGGAAATGCCCTCATTGGAACGTTTTGACTTTTTGAAAAATTTCAATTGAAAACTTATTGTTCTGCCAAAAAAAAAATATTTGGACTTTTCATCCCAATTTGGTACAAAAACAAATGTAAAAATATTGGAATTTCCTGCAGAACAGAAATACAGATTTTTTTTCTTTATCAGTTCTGCTAATGATTTTGGGGGTTGAGTTTTTGGAGGCACAACTTGAGACATCTTACAGGGCCCTGATTTTTAGAGGGTGAGTGTTCAGTACTACTGAAAAATCAAGCTGCACTAAAATGTCACTTCTGAAAATTTAGGCCATCAGGACTGTCTACATTACCCAAAAAAGCTCTGTTACCATTGGTAGTAGCACTCCTTATCATGAGTTTTGGCAACACTGGGAAAGCGTCAATGCTGGGTTTACAAAGATATGCAAGAATCATTGTAATCCTTTTCACTTGTTAATTTTTCATGACCCAGTAAATCAATGGGCCTCTATGAAGTATGAGAACAGGCATTTCCATTATTAAATTTTTCTTCCTCCCCAGTGGGTGATGTAGTCTATTTTCTATACAACATCAGGCAGTCAGGGCTGTCGGTCAGTGTTCTGAAGAACGCAAGACCAGAACGCTCATGGATACAAAAAATAAACTAGAACCAGATCCTCATTTGGAGGATGAGGCATAAATTGACATAGCTCCATTAAATCTATAGGAGTTAAAGATCTGGTCCAGCCTTTGTCATGGTGGCAAATTCAGAACATTGATTGGCAGCTAGTGTGGCATTGTTATTCTTTCAGTTATTAATCAATGTGGCCAGCAACCTCAGATAGAAATCTCTCTGACAATAGGTTTTCCCCCAGCCCTCATTTCAGAGAGACTAAGGAAGACCTGTAGTCACCCCATATTAAATCATATGTGCTGCCTTTCAGCTTTCTCTTTTCTTTCTTCACTAATGTTTAATTTTGCTGATAAACTACTGCTCTGAGCTACCACTCAAGTTTGTCCTGACATCCAGAGTACACTGAAATTTGGACGATAAATCACTTTGCTCCTGTTTAACAGCAGTGGGCCAAATTAATTTCTCATGCAACTTCCAGAGAAGTCAGCAGACTTGTATCAAGAATGAATCTGGCCCAATGAATACAGTATGGGCCAAAGTCAGGGTAGGTGCAAATGGGCACAACTCCGTTACTTTAATGGAGTTAGGGCAGGTCTATGTTAGAAACTTGCAGCTGCGCTGCTGTAGCACGTCTGGTAAAGACGCTCTAAGCTGCTGCGAGAGAGCTCTCCTGTTGGCTTAATAACTCCACCTCTGCGACAGGCGGTAGCAGCATTGGTGGGAGAGCTTCCCACCGACATAGCTGGTGTAGACAGCACTCTGAGTGTGGATCATTAACACCCTTGAGCAATGTAGTTATACTGAAGTAATTCTGTAGTATAGACCAGCGCTTAATCGCCCTTTCCTTCAGGTCTGGCTTTGTTCCCATACATTTGTTTCTATATAAGTCATTCTGGAAAGTTGCTCACCCTTGTGTGTGTCTATTGTCTCTCATACTTGTTAGAGTTTCAACTCATTTGTATCTCACATTTTCAATATGTCAATGCCCTGGGGCAGAAGACTTGGATTTATTCATTTAATTAATGTAGGTAGGAGTAGCTAAACTCAGTTCTTATGTTCCATAATTCTTCTCTCTCTCAGGAAATTTTGATAGTCCCTCTTTATACAGTCTGCATCTTCTTCTCATACTTGTGTATGTATGGACACTTTAGCAAAACTTACTATTTATCATACAGGTGGTCAATTCTTTCTACACCCAATATGGCCCCATTCAAGGTGCTGCCTACGTGGCTAGATCTGGAACTGAATTTTACAGTGGCTCCTATCTTACTGACACAATTAGTCTCACTGACTTCAGTGGAAATGTCCATCTCAGAAACGGTGAATGAGGGGGTGACTTGAGCCTTTCTCTAAATAAAAGTAGTAAACATCCTCTCAGTCACTTAAACATCTGTACTAACACTTAACAACTGGAGCATGTAGAAAACAGGAGAGCTACATGAACCAAACTTAATTATCATAAAACAAGACCTAATGCGGTCTATCCAGGCATTCAGATTCATAATAACCAAATGTGTCAAGGATTTAATGTTAGCTGTATAGCTGAAACACATGCACATGCAAGCAGTAATAACCTCAAACAATGTATGGGATACCCTTGGTAGCTGGAGTGAATGGAAACGCCTATTCTTCAGTATCCAGTAGTATGGACACACAAAGCTTTTAATTTGATAACTTAACTTTAAAATTAGAGCGCCCATAGAATTTATGAATTAACACCATCATTATGGGAACAGATGTCACTTGCTGCTGAATGAGCAGCAGAAAATATCAGCAGAATACTGTGTAATGCCGTCTCTCGCTCCCTGACAAGCAAGCTGAACCTCCCTGAAGTCAGCATCCTCCTTAAAAGCCTTAGCCTATTGATTGTCTAGCTAGAGGCAACTGCAGTGGTGACAGAAGGTACCCCTGCTTTGTATTCCCCCACCCACGTCACAAGAGGCTCAGAGCAATTCTATTCACTATAGCCATTACCTTCAGGGATTCGCTGAATACAAAACACGAATGCATTTGCCTGAGACCTCTCTCAGAATAAAGCACGCATAGACCTACATGTAATAATACCATTTTCTACTATCAAATGCCATCTCATTGTGGTAAGATTTTTACCAGCATCTCACTGGAGGACAGTTGTACTACATTCAAGGCTAGATTAAGGCATAGACACTAAAAGACCATGCCTCAGGCTCTGGACCCCAGAGACCTCTGATGACATCAGAATCAAAGCTTTCATTAACAACAACCACAAAAACTAACCGCTGTAGTTGCAAAGAGAACCTTGAAACTATGGTTCGAGTATAAGTGATGCACTGATGTCTGCAGACAGCCTCTAGCAGAGGAAGGAACAGGAACCACAAAGGCCATGTCTACACTGACACTTATGGTGGCAAAACTGCTGTTGCTCAGGGGTGTGAAAAAACACCCCCTCCCAAGTGACATAGCTTTGCCGGCATAAGTGGTAGTGTGCACAGCGCTATGTCCGTGGGAGAGCTTCTCCCACCAACGTAGCTACCACTGCTCACTGAGTGGATTTATTATGTCAATAGGAGAGCTGTCTCCTGTCAGCAGCATAGAGCAGCTACATGAGCAATCGTAGAGCAGCTACATGAGCAATCGTACAGCAGCGCAGCTGCACTGGTACAACTGTGCCACTGTAAGCTTGCTAGTGTAGACATGGCCTAAGCCTGAGAAGGGGCTGCAGCCTCCGCCAGAGCAGACCAGACTCTTGCCACTGCTCTGCAGTGCAGGACCAGACTGCTGCTACTGTGGCTATGAGGGTGCAGCCTTGCCACTGCTTCCACTGCTGCTAGGGACCCTGGCCGCTAAAAGTCCGATTGGCGGTGCAGCTCCGTGCGGCTCCTGGAAGCAGCGGCATGCCCCCACTCCAGCTCCCATGTGTAGGGGCAGCCAGGGGGCTCTGCATCTCCCCCACCCCAAGCACCAGCCCTGCAGCTCCCATTGGCTGGGAACCTTAGCCAATGGGAGCTATGGGGGCGGCACCTGCATACGGGGCAGTACACAGAGCTGCCTGGCCGTGGCTCCACATAGGAGGACATGCCGCTGCTTCTGGGAGCTGCATGAGGTAAGTGCTGCCCAGAGTCTGCACCCTGACCTCCCCCCACACTCCAACCCCATGGCCAAGCCCTAATCCCCCTCCTGCCTTCTGAACCACTCGGTCCCAGCCCGGAGCACTCTCCTGCACCCCAAACCTCTCATCCCCAGCCCCCTCAGAGCCCACACCCCCAGCCAGAGCCCACACCCCCCAACCCGCTGCCTCAGACTGGAGCCCCATCCCACACACTGAACCCCTCATTTCTGGCCCCACCCCAGACCCCACACCCCCAGCCCAAAGCCCATACCCCCTCCCTCTGCTTGGAGCCCCCTCCCATACTCTGAAGCCCTCGGCTCCACCCCCCAGCCCTTGCCCCCTCCCGCACCCCAACCCCCTGAGTCAGCCCGGTGAAAATGAGCGAGTGAATGAGGGTAGGGAGAGTGAGCAACAGGCTGGAGAAGGGGAAAGGAGTGAGCGGGGGGCAGGGCCTCAGATAAGGGGCAGGGCAGTGTGGGGCCTCAGAGGAAGGGCGGGACAGGGGGCGGGACAAGGGTGTTCAGTTTTGTGCAAGTAGAAAGTTGACAACCCTAACTGCTGCTGCGGGGGAGTGGGGCATCACTATCATCCCACCCTCTGCTGGAATGGTGACTGTGAGGGACCCCAGTGTCTGTGTGGGTTTAGGGCCCGAGTTTGCCTTAATCTAACCTTATGTGACACATGCAGTGTAGTGTTGAGAAGGAATTTGCTCCTGTTGAAATCAAGGATGGATTTGCTTTGGACTTCAATGGCTGTCAGATTGGGCTCTTAATGGTGTTCAATGAATGGTACCCTTTGCTAGACTCTGTTTGCTTTGGTCTGGAATGGAGTTTTGAGGATTTATTTTGTAAGGAAAGACAGGTCCTTTGGGATCTGCTACCAACAGTTCACCACAGTTTGTCACTCTTCGAGCACAGAGACCCGTTCAACTTCCCCTTTCAGGATGCTGGGTATTGCAGCCCAACTTGCATTTCTTGTACTGAGAAGCCATGTACTTAGAATTACGATTAGAGGCCATCCAAAATACACTGGTGCTGATTCTTCTCTCACTTGCACTGATGCATGCCAGAAGTAATTCCACTGATGTCCACAGTTCTATCATATGGACACATTACTGTATTGTACCATCCCATATTTTTGGGGAAAAAACACCCTTGATTTAACTGTGTTATAAGTCAATATGACCAGCCTAAAATCAAAAAGTCCTGAGGCATATGGAAAATAAAACTAATTTTAAACAAACAGAACCAAATCTTTTCATTTAATTTAAACTTTGAAGTTTGAAAAGTTTAAATATCATTATCACAGCCTTACAGGGGAAACTAAGGCATAGAGGCAGAATGACTTCCTCAAGGGAACACCGTGAGTCAGTGACAGAATCAGGAGCAGAACCCGGGTCTCTTGACTCCAAGTCCTGTGCCCCGTGATATGGCAGGCATTCTGCCACATAAAATTTTGGATAATAAACTTTCACAAATATGTATGGATCTAGGCGTCCTAGCACCATGTAAACAACTCAAAAATGCCTTTTTGTCAGTTCATCCACATCCTAAGGGCTAGATTCACAGATACGCTCCACTCCTGTTGGTTGTCTAAGGCTGCACTACACTGCAAGAAAACACCTGCAGCTGGGCTCGGGCTGCGGGTCTATAAAATTATAGTGTAGATGCTTGGGCTGGAGCCTGGACATCGGAACACCCCAGAGCCTGGGCTCCAGCCCAGACCTGAATGTCTATGCTGCAATGGTGTAGCCCCCCAGTCTGAGCCCCGCAAGCCTGAGTCAGCTGCCATAGGCCAACCATGGGTGTTTTATTGCAGTGAAGACATGCCTTTAGGGGCACACAGGGAGTGGAAATGTCCACTAATTCCTCTGCTGTTATGACTTGAGTCCCCATCTCATGTAGAACTGGTGGCTTCAGCTCCTGCACTTCTTTCCCTGCAGCTACTGATGCAAAGGGCTGTGTTGGCGGTGGGGAGGAGTGGGCAAGGGGAATAAACAGAGCAGAATGTGCTCCAGCTTCCCCCAGCTGGTGTGTGGTCCCCAGGGAACCATAATTTGCTGGAACAGTTTAGAGATGCTCCCAGCCTGCTCTAAACTGTGTCTGGAGCAAGGGGCAGAGAGAATCCAGGAGCCTTAACTGTCTCCCTGTGAACAGGGCACTGACTGGGACTCAGGAGAGCTGGGTTATATTTCCAGTTTAACCCTAGACTTCCTGTGACCTTCACCAAGTTATTTAATCTACTCCCTGCCTTACTTCCCCATTTGTGCCTTTCTACTGCACAGGGGTGTTGTGAGGATGAAATCCATGAATGATTGTGAGAAACTCAGATACTAAAAACGAAAATAAGAAAGAAAAACTTGTAGCACCTTAGAGACTAACAAATTTATTTCAGCATAAGCTTTCGTGGGTTAGTACCCACTTCATCGGATGCATGGAATGAAACATACAGTAGACAGATATTTATACAGTCAGAGAAACATGATAAGGTCGAGGTGCATAGACCAACCTTAAGAGGCGAATTAGTTGAGAGGAACCATAACAGCAGGGGAAGAAAAACCTTTGAAGTGATAAACAAGATGGTCACACAGGTGTGAATGAGGATCGTTAACTTAAGGGAAATAGATTCAATTAATGTAATGGCCGAGCCATTCCAAATCTCTATTTAATCCGGACGCAATGCAACCTAGTTTGCAGAAGTGAAAAAACAGATTGACAGGGCCAAAAGAGTACCCAGGAGTCACCTACTACAAGACAGGCCCAAAAAAGAAAATAACAGAACACCACTAGCCGTCACCTTTAGCCCCCAACTAAAACCTCTCCAGCGCATCATCAAAGATCTACAACCTATCCTAAAAGATGATCCCTCACTCTCACAGATCTTGGAGGACAGACCAATCCTTGCTTACAGACAGCCCCCCAACCTGAAGCAAATACTCACCAGCAACCACACACCATACAACAAAAACACCAACCCAGGAACCTATCCTTGCAACAAAGCCCGATGCCAACTCTGTCCACATATCGATTCAAGTGATACCATCACAGGACCTAATCACATCCGCCACGCCATCAGGGGCTCATTCACCTGCACATCTACCAATGTGATATATGCCATCATGTGCCAGCAATGCCCCTCTGCCATGTACATTGGCCAAACCGAACAGTCTCTACGCAAAAGAATAAATGGACATAAATCTGACATCAGAAATCATAACATTCAAAAACCAGTAGGAGAACACTTCAACCTCCCTAATCACTCAGTGACAGACTTGAGGGTAGCAGTGTTGCGACAGATTAACTCCAAAAGCAGACTTCAAAGAGAAACTATTGAACTCGAATTGATATGCAAACTAGGTTGCATTGCGTCCGGATTAAATAGAGATTTGGAATGGCTCGGCCATTACATTAATTGAATCTATTTCCCTTAAGTTAACGATCCTCATTCACACCTGTGTGACCATCTTGTTTATCACTTCAAAGGTTTTTCTTCCCCTGCTGTTATGGTTCCTCTCAACTAATTCGCCTCTTAAGGTTGGTCTATGCACCTCGACCTTATCATGTTTCTCTGACTGTATAAATATCTGTCTACTGTATGTTTCATTCCATGCATCCGATGAAGTGGGTACTAACCCACGAAAGCTTATGCTGAAATAAATTTGTTAGTCTCTAAGGTGCTACAAGTTTTTCTTTCTTATTTTCGTTTTGCTGACACAGACTAAGACGGCTACTACACTGAAACCTATCAGATACTAAAGTGATTTGGGTCATATAAGTACTTAGATGTCAAGGAAGATTAATCAATTGCAGACATTTCTGTGTCGCAGATTGCTCTTTCCTCTCTGGTTTGCTAGTCTGAACTCAGAGATAATTTTGGTATTGCCAGTGGCATTCTTTTGGATTCTGTTTGAAGCAGGTATTGAATGACTCACTGTTTTATGAATATTGAAAATTTCCCTGACTATGATTTCAGGAAATGGAGCTGATCAGGGAGCTAGTTAGGGATGACAAATTGTATTTATAATGGGTAGTTTATTCTCCCCTCCTAAATCTGCTGGTGATTTAAAAAAAAAACCGAAACAAGACAATTCTGCTGGCTAGCTCTATTGGCTCGCTAATACAGGTTGTATTTGTGCCACCAGTGATATGTCTTCACGGGAATACACATGCCATTTGCTTGACTTCAAAGAAGATTTTTACACTGGAGTGATGACACAGAATTAGTGTTTATCTAAAATAAAGTTACTTTGCCAGTAGTTCTGTGTTCTCTTTGCTGCTGTTCGAGATGGTACCAAGCCATAAAGTTGAACTTTGGATTCCTAAATGTGGGTTCAAGATCTGAGCTTTTGGTGTGGTCTGTTTTGAAGCCAGGATCTTCCCCCACTCAGCCCATTTTATTTCCTTCTGTTTGGTACTGCAATGAAATTAGAATCCTGTGTTTTGTGCCATCATGTTCTGTGGCCCTGGAAATTACTTTGATGTCAGAAATCCAATATTATGATTTCAGAGTGGGAGGAAATAGACTGTCAAGGAGTAAACGGAAACCCTTGTGAACACAAAATAGCAATGCATGTGGGGATGAAAATTAAGTTTGAGCTGGGAATTTGAGATCCAAATTTCAATCAGAATTTTCCCAAGTTTGTGGGTTGTTCACATTTGGATTATTAGAGAAAAGATGTGATATCCAGATCTGCACCTGAAATTCCCCGGTGGTTGGAAAACGAGTTGTACCTTGTGTTCTGGTTCAGGATCATCTTCTAATTGTGGTATTTTGGAAAAAACCAAACCAAACCCATGCTTATGAAAGAAAAGGTTAAGAGATAAACAGGTATACATTGATTATAGTGATCCCCCTCAAAAATGTTAGAGGCTGGAATTGGGCTGGGTTGTTTGCACTGGCTCAGAAATGAGTACTTTTTTTTTTTAGGCTGCCATCTTCTCTAGAACCTCAATTCCTCCCCTGCCCCCTTTTTGTTTAACTGAAATTCTCAATCTTCATTGCTAGAGGAGAGACCTTTGAAAACTTGACCCACATGCAAATGATGCCGTCATGTCTGCCTAAGAATGAAGCAACAGTGCTGGAAAGAGATGAACTGCTCCATTCCTCTTAGTGGGGCATTAACTCGTCTGTCCAGTTTAAATGTCAACATTAACTATTTCACTGCTGATCAAATCATGTAAGAACAGAAAAGGATGATCGTATTACGAAGCTTTGCACAATCTACTGTGAATGGTGTCTCATTTTGGTGCCATGAGTGGATGGCATTTGTGAGAGTGTCACCCCTTATTTTTCTCTAGTATCACTCTGGAGACAAAAGACCAAAGGTAGGAGTGGAGCCCAGGGTGAGCATCTGAATTGCACCAAAGGGAAGCCAATCTTGCAAAATCTAGCAGAGCATCCAAATCCCACCAAGGGACAATATATTTCCCCTCCCCTCAGTTTGAACTCTGTAAGTTGGCTTCAAAAAGGCATATCTGAAGCTGTAGCAAAACTCTGTAACTGGTGGGTTTTGGGGAAAAGGATGGGCTTTATGCTTTAGGGCACACACTGATCACTACAGTAAGGGACATTCTTCTCCCATGGTATATTTGTCTATTGTTCTTTGCTTTTCTCTGTAATATCCAGTGTTGGCTGCTGTCAGATACAAGATACGAACTCAGTCAAGAGGGGACAGAAAAAAGCCACAAGAATGACTCAAGATCTGGAAAACCTGCCTAACAGTGAGAGACTTAAAGAGCTCACTTTGTCTGCTTATCAAAGAGAAGGTTAAGAGGTGACTTAAACATGGTCTATAAGTACCTACATGGGAAGAAGATTTCTGATAACAGATGGCTCTTTAGACTATCAGACAAACCCATGGCAAGATTCGGTGGCTAGAAAGAGAAGCTAGACATATTCAGTCTGGAAATAAGGTGCACATTTTTAAGTGAGGTTAATTAGTTAACCATTGGAATAAGTTAGCTAGGGATGTGGTGGAGTCTCCGACACGCTGACGTCTTTAAATCAAGATAGGATGTATTTCTCCAAGGTATGTTGTCGTTCCACCAGAAGTTCTGGGCTTGAGGCAGAAACTACTGAGTGAAATTCTGTGGCCTGTATTAAGCAGGAGGTCAGACTAGAATCTCAGTGGTTCTCAAACTGTACCACTTTGGGGTCCCGACCCTGTTTTAATGGGGTCGCCAGGGCTGACGTTAGATTTGCTGGGGACCGGGGCCGAAGCTGGAGTCTGAGCCCCACCACTGGAGTTTGAACCCCAGCCCCACTGCCCAGAGCCTGATCTTCAGGGCTTCAGCCCTGGGGGTAGGGGTGGGGCTCAGGTTATAGGCCCCTCACATGGGGGTGAAGCAGGGCTGGCGCTACCATTAGGCGACCCTAGGTGGTCGCCTAGGGCACCAGGATTTGGGGGGCGGCATTTCAGGTCCCTCAGCAGCTGCGGCGAGAGAGGCTGCTGCCGAGGTCCCTGGCTGCTGAAGAAGCTGCCGCTGAGGATCCTGGCGGCATTTCGGCAGCAGCCTCTCCCACGCTGCCTCCTAGGGTGGCAAAAAACCTGGTGCCGCCCCTGGGGTGAAGCCCTTTGGTTTTGCCCTACCCTGCATGGGGTGGTGGAGCTTTGGCAGGCTCAGGCTTTGGTCCCCCCTCTTGGGGTTGTGTAGTAATTTTTGTTGTCAGAAGCGGGTCACAGTGCAATGAAGCTTGAGAACCACTGGACTAGATGATCATAATCTCTTCTGGTCTTAGAGTGTGTGAATAAATTGGCCTGTTTTGATAAGGCAATTCCTATGCTCTTCTTGCAGAGGAAGAGTTAGTGCTATGATTAGACAAAGTAATAGTAGTTTCATATGCAGTGATGAAGGTGATTTACTAACATGGTTAAAAAGTCCTGGTGGATTATGGAAATGAATAGGAACAATGGATTAGCCTTTCTATATCAGAGACACATGAGAAAAATAAGATGAGTAATGGTTTTGAATGGATTAATTAGGATTTACTGTTATGTTGCTTACCTTTTCTGATGGTTTCAATTGTGATCCAGGTCAATAGTTTGTTAATCCATAGTTTCATTGTTTTTGTTACTGTTAGGAGGCTTTGCAATATAGTGCTATAAAAATGAGTGTACCACAGCAAAGAAGATAACAAGGCTATCATGGGGTTGAATATTGCTTGGAAGTTTAATTTTGGCTAATGAATTCTTCTGCTTTGAATCTTATGTCGGTACATTTATTTTAAGCCAGAGCGTGGCTATATCCCTTGTTTTAGGCACTAACAGTGAAATATTATTATAGTTTCAATTTGCAAGAATATCTTGCCAGAATTTTCATAGCTGTATCTTTCTACATTCATATTTGATTAGTGGATTGGATTTTTAGATTTATTTTTCAGGGGGTAGGCGGGGCATGGAGGTGGGAGTGAGATGGCTGTATGTACAAGTGTGTAGGTTTATGTATATTAAAACATTACTTTATTGTAAGAAGCTTACATGTCTGATATGCTGCAGTGTTCCACAAATAAGTGCTACACTGCAAACAATATCAAAGGCACAGTAAAGACACTTTCTTGGATGCACTTTTTCACTTTGTTTTTCATTGATTCTGTGTTGGGAAGTGTTATGTCAACTTGTGAAACAAGAAATAGATGAGCTTCCTGTGGTTCTAGGAACTATCATGGAGACACTGGCATTCCTGCTAATTGCAATTGTATATACTGGCGCCTTGTAGTCAATGTGACTCCTTTAAAAAAAAAAAAAAGAAAAGAAAATAGATCTGCCAAAACTTTTTGCATATTCATTAGACCGATATTAAGGAAGAATTATTTATGAGAACATGTCATCTGAAGCGATCAGTTCTTTTTTATAACGTTGTGTTTCTAAAAACTCTGCCAGAATGAGAGATGTTCTGGTACACCGATAATAAGGCATTACATCAAAGATTTTTCATAAGTGCAAGTGGTTACAATACAAATTGCCAAGGGGGTGAATTATCCTATTTTTGTACATTTGCTTTTTGAAATAGCACAAAACCCTGCCAGAACCAAAAAGCTGTGAAATGAGTTTAGTGATCTCACTCCTAATGGGCAAATGCCACATCACCAAAGCCACCTTTGCTCTTAACAAGAATTTCCCTCAGGCTGATTTTGCCACTTTTACTCATGTTGAGGAGTACCTTACTCCATGACTAGTCCCAGTGGACTAGATTACATGCTAAGGACAAAGGACCTGATAAAGGTAGGTGCTTTGCTGAGCCATCTCAGTAGCATTCCCAGAAGGGAGCTGTTTCTCCAGTGGCATAGCCTATACCAGCAGCAAATAATGTATCCCTTCTTACATTGGCTCAGGTCTCCCAATTAATCAGCCAGCAGGGGTGCAGAAGGGGTGCAGCCAATGCCCCCACATTCTCCCCACTTTCTGTCTGCTTGCTTTTTTGGATGGAAAAAGTTGGGCACACAACATTCTTCACCCCTGCATGTATAGACCCTATATCTGAGTAGCCTGGCCAAGGGGAAGTGGTGTCTTATTTCCTCGCATGGCTTCTCAATCTGGGCTACAACCTAGTCCATGAAATCAACAGGACAGCTTGCAGAGTTGAGAGCCAGTGGGGGCAGAATTGGGCTGCTTGTTGTCTTTTATTTTTAGGAGAGAGGCCTAGGAACAAATGGGCTTCTAGGCTGAATTGCTTTGTCCCACAAGTTGTTTGCAGTATTGTTGCGGACATGTTGGTTCCAGGATATTAGACGGACAAAGTGGGTGAGGTAATATCTTTTATTGGTTCAATAAAATATAACATCTCTCCCAACTTATTTATCCCAGAAGGGCTCACATTGGTGGTACATTTTGGGGGAAACTTGCATGACAGGAGCTTATATAGTCCCTCTTCTCTGAATACACAGAGAACTTTAACAGCTCTGGTGACCAATCAGGCACCTTTCATTCAATTTATTCTTTGAATTACATTAGAAATAAAGATTTGTTTTTAAGAATAGACCAAATTCAGTTTGTACTAAAATACTCCAGGTGATTTTTAATTGTAAATCTTCAGCCTGGTTATGCATCAACCTGGAACAAGTTTCAACATTTGTAACATATTTATTATATCAGAGAGAGCAAGTTAGAATTTTAGGTAAATGACAAAAGTATTAATAGTATAAATAAAAAAAAATATTGGAAACTGGAGCCTCCAACATAACCAAGAAGAACTAGAGTTGTTTGGAAAAGCATTTCCCCCTCCCAAAATGCTAGTTCAAAATTTCTTGGTAAAAATATTTTTTTGTCATGGGAAATGTCAAAATTAATCAAAACAAAAAAGTTTTTTGTGTCTAAATGACAAAAGAGATGTGTGTGTATGGTTTTTTTTTTTAAAAAAAACCGTTTTGTAACTGGAAAGAGTTGGAAAACAGCAAGTGTTCTCCCCTTCTCTGCCTCCTTGCATTCACTTTCTTACCTTACCACTACCACACCTTTTCCATGGGAAAACTTAGAGAAAGGGAGAAAATATCCCAACCCAAAAATAGAAAACCAAAGTTTTTTCCACCTCCAAAACCTGAAATGAAACCTCTTTTAAGCTGAAATCAAAGCTAACATTTTTTTTGTTTTAGTTTTTAAATGTTGATTTGAAGTTAAATTTGTGGGTTTGAATTTTTCTTTGGGAAAGCTGAAAAAATTTCACCAAAATTGATATTTTCATGTGGAAAATTTTCATTTTGATGAAACTTCACTTTACAGCAGGAAAATTCTTTCAATAAAAATAATTGACCAGCTCTCCAAATACCTTTCTCAAAGTAGTATAATATTGAGTTTATATTGAATTACTGAGCGGAGAGATGTGAGGCAGCCGCCTGCCGCCCCCCCAAATCTTGGCGCCCTAGGCGAGCGCCTAGGGTCACCTAGTGGGTGCGCTGGCCCTGCTTCCACAGAACCCAGATCTGATGGATAACAAGCCCTGATGCCCTTGATCTTAAAGGTGTCTGTGTCTGTGTGAGAGAGAGAGAGAGAGAGAAAGGGAGGAGGAGTAGATCACATACTTGAGTAGATCTCGTCATGTAATTGGTAACCAAGTCTGAATTCTGAGGGGGCGAACTCAGACCTGGATACACCTTGGCTGCAGAGTAAAATTAACTGGCAGTCTGTATCTACTTCCTTGAAGACATGTATTCATATCAAAAGTCACCACCATTATAGGCTCCATTTGCTGATTGTCTCAGTGAAGAAGTGTATGAATAGCCGTAGAGGTTGAATTATCAGAGCTGAAGTACATTAGTCGGACAATGTAGGGAAAGTCTGTACTGCTACTGCACATGCTCTGTCTGTTATGTTGATAACATTTTGTCCTTGTTACAACTTTCTTAATAATAAATGATTCTCTGCTTTTATGTTAGTGATAGTAAGTAAAGAATTCTTACATCTTAAGAGTTGTAAAAGCTAGCACTGTCTTCTTTCACAGCTGGTTTTTGGCTATTAAATATAATCCTACTTAAAGAGGATTTTCCAGCAGTTCAGTCTTACGATTTCTTAGCTTATGTAGTTTATAAGAGGCTACAGATCTCTGCAAGTGTTCGGAAATATACTTGGCAGATTGGTGGGATTGGCCTCTTTATTTATACTACTTGGCATCCCATATGTATTCCATCAATAAATGGCTTTCTCTTTTGATTCCTGAGTATTCTCACCTGTGGTTGTACTGTATATTGAAAGGGACTTGGTTTTACCACTTCCATTGCTTAGAATGACTAATGTGGGTGGGTAGTGCTCCCTCGCTCTCCAATGGGGAGAGAGGCCACTCTGCCTCATTGTGTTCGGGTTCAGTCCACAGGCTCAGGTCGCATTGGGGGCCCCGAGCTGTAAACAGTCTAGAGCTTGGGGCCTGTGTGGCAGAAAGAAGCAGACAACAACATTCTAGGGCTCTTGCCCCTGCGCAGGCAGCACCCAGCGTAGTCTCTAGCTCATAGCCCCTCAATGGGGCTGGCAACACTTCACAGTCTAGGGCCCTATTCCTCGGGCTGTGCTAGTAGCAGGCTGTAGCCTAAGCCTCCCAGCCCAGGCAGACAGCAAATACACCGAGTCAATAAGCTCTAGCCCTTTGGGCAGGGCAGAGCAGGGAACAGGCTTTAGCCTGGGCTTGTGGGCTCAGGCAGTCAACAGACACATACAGTCTTGGGGTTCAGGTAAAGGTGAGTGTCCACCCAGTGTAGGGTCTCTGAAAGGGGTTTGCGCACCGGCAGGAAGTCTAGGGTGCTAGCAGGGGGGGTTCACAGAGCACAGGCCTCCTGGCCTAAGGTGGGGAGTCGGCCACCCCAGGGTTGGGTTGGCAGGGAGATGTGGGCCCGTCCTACTTCACCGCATCCCAGCCCAGGGCCCTAACAGTGGCAGAGAGGTCTGCCATTGGGTTGGTGGCGATCCAGCTGCAACACGCTGACTGAGACGCGGTCAAGCCTGTAGCCGGCCAGTCGTCGGCTGCCCCTGAACTACTTCCTACCTCCCCGGAGTTTGGCTCCTCAGAGTAGACAGCTGATGGTAGTCCCGGCAGAGCGCAGGTTCCGCTCCTGGGTGCTGCAGCAAGGCAGAGACATTCATCTTCTCCGCTGGCTTCAGCCCAACTGAGCTGCAGAGCCTTCCTTTTATACTTCTGGCCCTGTCCTGGTACTTCCAGCGAGCGGGGTGGGGCGAGTTTGGCTCCACCCAACAAGGGGAGTGTAGTGCTCCCTTGCTCTCCAGTCCGGAGGGAGATCACTCTGCCTCACTATAGGGTGCATGAACATTAGCTCTCTCTTCAGGAGACATGTACTTTCCTCTCTATCAGTACATGGCAGAAGACGCTTCCCTTCCCCACCTTTTTTTTTCTTTTAGTGGATTTAGTGCTTGTGAAAGGTGATGGCTTAATGGCACAGAAGATTTATATCCACAAAACTGGTAGCAGTATGGGCAGTAGCAATCCAAGTTCCTCCATGCCCCCCTGCCCATCTGCCGAAACACGCTTTGGGAAAGATAACCTGTAGGTAAGAGGTTCAGCATCCAGGTACGTTAAACACTGGATATCTCAACTGAGACTCCCAGCAAGATTGCAAATTAATGCTAAATACAATTGTAATATCTGTGATGTGGGCACCACGCCGGTTTGTTAGGAAGTGGATTGAGGCAGTCAACTTTTTCCACATAGACTACTGAACAGCCAACTGATTTCAATGATTCTCAATCACTGTCAACAAGATTTGAATCCATAACAGAAGGTATGTCTACATTGCAGTTAGACACCCGCGGCTGGCCTTTGCCAGATGACTTGGTCTCATGGGGCTCAGGCTAATGGGCTGTATAATTGCAGTCTTGACATTCGGGCTCGAGCTGCAGCCTGAGCTCTGGCACCCTGCCACACCGCAATTAAGCAGCCTCTTAGCCTGAGGGAGACCAAGTCAGCTGGCGTAGGCCAGCCATGGGTGTCTAATTGCAGTGTAGACATATCCTTAGAGGTGACAGGCTCTTTTTCCTATTATTGGTCTCCTGGACTATGTAACATCCTCCAACCCTTTGTCTGGTGCCATCAATCCAGTCAAACTGACTTTACTTTAGAGTGTATGTGTATTGGCCAGAAAGCAATAGTAAATTCCATTAGGAAAGGTGAGAAAATTACCAGGATTAAGGAAACACATAACTGGTGAAGAGATTGCTGCTTTTGAGCAGGAAGTTTGATACCAAGGATTTGTTCAGGGGTTTCTTGGTAGAGCACTTAAATGTATTGGAGAAAATATCAGGTTACCCTCCAAATCCTAATTGGAAAACTTTTTCCTGGCACACACTAGTGGATAATAATAGATTTAGAAATCACAGTAGGTAGCTGTAGAGAATTGGGAGGATGATATGACAATCTATTCTCCTTCCCTTTCTCCAATTACTTCATAACAAGGTTCTGGACCCCATATTCACTTTGCAAAGCAGGTTTGGCAAATTTGGTCCCCTGTCTGTGGATGTAACCTTCATATTTTAAACCCCATTAATCTGGACTTGTATGGAGCAGTCCCAATTTTTTTTAACCCAATACATGTGATAGACTCATTAAAGTAAACTAATTCCATGTGGTCCTAAACAATAAGATTTGTATTCTTGGAATATATAAAATGTATGCGAGTCTTTCCTGTGCATAAAGAACTTTGCACTTGCAGCTAGAAAAAGTCATGAAACACTGGCACTCTAACGTAGCACCAGCTTACCTGGAATAAATACCAACCTTTCAACAATTGTACTAATGGAAAAGCTGATATACTCCAGATGCGACAGTTTGGGGATATGATATTTGTGACACATGGTTGCTTTATGAAAAATTAATTTTATGCTTCGTAGAGAGAGGTTGAACATTTTAAAATAAGAGGACAATTTTGGACTTTGTGAATCTTTTTCTCTCCCCTGCATATTGAATAGATAAAGAAAATGTTTCTCTTAAGTTGCTGAAACTGCCATAATTTAAATTCCTTCCTTGAAATCTGTTTCTCTCTATTGTATTCATCATAGGATAATGTGGTATAATAATAATTGATAAAAATTGACTTTTGAGTTACAACTATCATATATCTGATTTATGTAGTCAATTTACTTGTGGTTACAGGAGTAAGGTAGTTACATTTTGAGGAAAATGATGAATGGTTAGATGCGCTGAGAAAATAATGACAAATCTAAAAGGATTGGATAGCAAAGCAGGTTACTAGACTAGACTTTTATCACTAGAAAATCAAATCCAACTCTAATTTGAGGTTACAGCTGAGTGAATATTACAAAAATATGAATATTTTATTCAAATTGTTAACTGAATTTGCTTCAAATGTGTGTGTGTTGCCCTTGGTCACTTTCTAGTATTAATATAGGGAATAGGTTGATTGGTAAGAAAAATCACTAAAAGGGAGCTACAGAAGGCAAACCATAAACTTATAATTGTGGGTATTTGCACTGGAAACCTGACTGTAAGAATTATACTCATCCAGTCAAAGAACAATAACATATCATACGAGCTATGAGCCCATGACACCAACACAATCAATTTTAAAACACCTGATGCTGCAACAAACTGTTTAGGACCAATTTACAGAATAAGAATAGTTAGTTAAAAGTGTCTGATAAATAGTTTTGAATAATGAATTCATTTGATTAGGGCTCTCAAGCGATTAAAAAAATAACTGCGTGATTAATCGCACTGTTAAACAATAATAGAATACCATTTATTTAAATATTTTTGGGTGTTTCCTACATTTTCAAATATATTGATTTCAATTGTAACACAGAATACAGCGTGTATATTCATAACAAAAATGACATTTTAAATTCATACACAATTCAGTGCAATGTTTTTACACAATCCTATAGTAGTAGGTGACCCTAACAGATATCTCCAATGGCTGGAGGTGGGACTCTAGGAGATGAGGACTTTGAATTACTACAAAGAGTTCTTTCTCAGGCTGATGGGCCTTGCCTACAAGCCAGGATCTAACTAATCATCTTATTTGGGGTCGGGAAGGAATTTCCCCCCAGGTCAGACTGGCAGAGACCCTGGACTTTTTTCATAGTCTGCTGCAGCATGGGGCACAGGTCACTTGCTGCTTTGAACTAGAGTAAATGGTGTATTCTCTGTAACTTGAAGTCTTTAAATCAAGATTTGATGACTTCATTAACTCAGCCAGAGGTTATGGGTCTATTACAGAAGTGGATGGGGGAGGTTC
Source organism: Macrochelys suwanniensis (assembly GCA_033296515.1). Classification (NCBI taxonomy): domain Eukaryota; kingdom Metazoa; phylum Chordata; order Testudines; family Chelydridae; genus Macrochelys; species Macrochelys suwanniensis. Next base: position 231,145,332 of record CM065775.1, on the reverse strand, counting down.
TGTGGCCTGTGATGTGCAGGAGGTCAGACTAGAGATGATCGTGGTAGTCCCTTCTGGCCTTAAAGTCTGTGAGAGATAATATGCACTTATTTAATTTGTATATTACCACAGCAACCTCAGGCTCCAGTTAAGATTTGCACCTCATTATGCTAGGCACTGTTCAAATAAGTGTTTGTTTTATCGCAATAAGCAGGTAAAGTAAGTAGTCGCTATCCCTATCGTCCCTCCAGCCTCAGTTCATTGACCTTGTGCTGCCCAATGACACCGTACACCTTCAGGCTGCCTACACTTGAAGCTTGGGGTGTGAGTCCTGTGCTCGTGTACACATACACTATCTCCCACTGAGCTAGCCCTAGTATCAATAGCAGTGTAGCTGTGGTAGTATGGGCAGCAGTAACTGGGATACGGCTGAGCCATGCCAAATACAAACTCCTGAAACTGGTGGGTATGTGCTCAGCTCAGCTGTGCCTCCGCTGCCATTGCCTTTTGCTACCCTGGCTACACTGCTGTTTCCACTCACTTGCGGTAGCTCAATAAGAGTTAGTGTATGTGACCATGAGCAAGGGAATCACACCCCCCCCCCATAGTTTAGACTTAGCCTCTGTGAGTAAGGGCTGCAAGACTAGACTCGGCAAGTAAAATTCACTTCACCCACATAACCCAGAGTAATAGCACTTTATGTTGTAGGTGAAGCATAAATAAGTTGAGGAGGCAAAATGCACATTCCCTACCTGGGCATATGGCTACTGTGCCACTTGCCCTGGGTGTTGGAGCCACTGGATCAGCAGATCATCTAGCCTTTCCCTGGGCCCCTCTGTGTCAACTCACTCCACCATGGCTTCTGCAGGAGTAGGAGGGACATCCATCCGGAAAAGCAGTCCAAAGGTACCCGCCTATCACAGCTCCAGTGAAGGGCTTAAGGGGTGCTGATGCCTCACACAGTAGCGTAGCCAGGGGGGGAACAGGGGGCGCGGCCGCTCCCCCTGTGAGCAGAAGCGGCACTGCCCCGGCAATGGCATTGGGTGGGCTTTAAAAGGCCCACGGCTCCTGCAGCCTCGGGGAGCCACGGGCCCTTTAAAGTGCCGCTGGAGCTCCGGCAGCGGGGCTCGGGCGGTGCTTTAAAAGGCCCGCGGCTCCCCGCAGTGACAGGAGCCCCGGGCCTTTTAAATCCCTGTCCGAGCCTGGCTCCGGCAGCAGGGCTCGGGCGGCACTTTACGAGGCCCACTGCTCCTCGCGGCTGCAGGAGCTGCAGGCCTTTTAAATCCCTGCCTGAGCCTGGCTCTGGCAGTGGGGCTCGGGCGGTGCTTAAAAAGGCCCGCGGCTCCTGCCACCGCGGGGAGCTGCAGGCCTTTTAAAGTGCCGCCCGAGCCCCGCTGCCGGAGCTCTGGCAGCACTTTAAAGGGCCCCCAGCTCCTGCAGCCATGGGGAGCAGCGGGCCTTTTAAAGCGCCACCTGAGCCCCGGCAGTGCTTTAAAGGGGCTGGAGCCTCGGGCCCTTTAAATCACTGCCGGGGAAGCCGGTACGGTCTGGCACGGCACTGGCTCTTGCCAGTACGCCATACCGGACCGCGCCGCCAGGTGAGTACAGGGGGAGCGGGGAGGCGCCTTTTTATAGCGCCACTCCCCCTGTGCTCCAGACCTGGCTACGCTACTGGCCTCACACCAGGGTGAATTTCATCCTTATCTTCCTTCTCGATTGTTGTAACCTCCTCACTGTCATTGCCCCCTGCCTTTCAAAATACAGATACTAATATCGCCGTCTTTGTCCAGGCACATCAACTCCCTGGTCTCTTTGAATCCTTCCACTGGCGCCCCACTTGGAGAGCTTAAGTGGGAATGTCACTCCAGCGTACTGGCTCACTACAGAGGAGTGAGGTTCCCACATAGTACATTTGCCCTCGGCTATTATGGATTCCTTACTCAAGACTGTGGGATTGGGCTTACAGCCTTAAACTCATGGAAACATGCAACTCTGGAAAATTAATTGCAGATTCAATAAATGCCTGTAAGCGCTCTTATGAGCTCTTGATACCTCCAGTGGATGCCATGTAGCAACTGGATTTATTTATTTTATTTTTTTTGCAGATCTGTATGCAGATTAATTTAAAGTACCTTATGGGAAACTAAATAACCTTTTTGCAAGACTTGTATGTTGAAAGTTATGTGAACATTTGGAAATATGGGTCTATTGAGAGAGATTTAGACTGACTGTTTAATTATGACACAGTAGCATTTGTTCAGCCTGGAACCAACTCAGGGATGTTTTGTGTAAGCTGTTTACAGAACCTTATTGCTTCAGAGACTATACACCAGCATAATAAAGGCTTTGTATAATAATAATAATAATTAATAATGTTGGTCATCTGCTTGTAGAAATACTACCCATGCTGCAGAGATCAGATGCTTTCCCAGGAACATAAGCCCATGCCATAACAAATCTCCTAGAGCTCTTAGGCTTATGTACATGGAGATAAAAAGTATGTATATGTGTAAGCACATACTGCAAATATTACTAACATTCCTTTATACTACAATTCTGTAAATATGTACAAGTCTAACCTCATGCTTTAGTATGCGAAAGCTAGGCTCAAATATATGCATATTTTTATATTAAAGAAATCCTACAAAGCAGTAAAGAAAATCCTGTAAAAATTGTGTAAACTTCCTGTAGAATCCTGAGCATCTGGAATTTTCATTGTAGTCAATGGGAACGCTTCTTGGGATTTGACCCTATAGAGTTATTTTAAAATGAGCAACACATATTTGGCACACACTAATGTTACTGCTGGATTCTTCCAGAGAACTTTTCTGCTCAGATCTACAGAGTATCAAAAAACACATCAAAAGCATGATGCAAATATCTTATAATAATTAGACCTCTGAGAGGACTAAAGGTACACAGTTTTACCATATGCCTCACAGTGAATGCCCCAGAGGTATAATGTACTATGAAAATGTATTCCTTCCATCCATCCATCTGTCCACATACTATATACACATGACACACACCCATGTTTTTGTGTAATGTGTATTTGTTTTGTGCACTGAATATACTGCCTTAAAAACAAACACGTGGGACAAAATGCTGGACCGGACTATTCTCACAAAGCCATTCCTCCTAACAGAGACCAGCATAATGCTCTCTGGAGTGCAACTTACCTGTACACCAAAGGGATCAACCCCTTCTCATGTGTACTGTACATGATGGCATATATGGAGTGGGGACTGGGGATCTAACCCCACCCTCAAACCAGCAAACTATTCCTCCTTATGGGTATAGTGCACCAGTGAGCATGTTAGCCACCCCCACCAAGAGAGCTATGCATGTATTCTACTTTGCTGCTGTTCAGATGGCCTGGGTTAGAGGGACAAGGCTGCTGGCATTCCTAGCACACATGCAACAAAAGGACAGATGATAGTTTACTTCCACTGCTACTAAAATTCACATATTCAGAGACTGGGACTCTGATGAATGAAGCACAGTGAGCTTTCACTGCTTTATCCTTCTGTTCGCCTGTTTAGGCTCACGTGTTTAGGCTCACGCTTAGACTTTTCTCATTAGGGCTCAGCTTTACTGAGCCCTCCAGTCCCATTCTGAGAGACCATTAAAACTGGCCCAGAGGAGCAACAATCTGCTTTGGAGATGTACAAGGAGAACCTGGATTTCCCCCCCCACACACACCTCCATTAAATATTCCCATGTTTAAGACTGAAAGCCCTAGATGGGTGGAGTGAGGTGGAACTGAGGACAGAGGAGAAGCTGAAGATTCCCCCAGTGAAATCAATAGGAGTCTTTCCATGGATTTCAATGGGAGTTGGATCAGACGCTGGTGTGTGTTATGGTACCTTGATACTTCAGATGTGCACAATGAGTCCCAAGTGTGTGGTGTGGTGCTGAGGCTTGTTTGTTTGTTCGGTTTTTGGTAGTTGATGAGAGAGAGGCTATGAACACATGGAATATTCAAACACAGCTCTATCAACTTTATAAATATTATACGTATCTTTATGGGCCAAGTGCTGTATTCTGGCTCCATGGGGGAATTGCATAGTTTCCTGCAAGAATTAAAATCCCTAGGAGGAAATTAATGCAAATCCCTACGTGGGTATCAAGTCTGGAGAAGCATCACCCCCGAGAGGAAATTGCGTAGATGGCTTGACCTGGTTGGAGAAGACTAGCAAGCAAAGAACTGAAAACTGTATAAAGTGACCACCCTGATGCATGGGCATGAGGAGACACTCACCCCAGCCAAGAAGTGACAAGAGACTGTACACAGAGGGAGTGGCCCTGTGGGAGGGCCTGAAGTACTTTGACCCCTGCCAGAGTCTCCGTGTGGAAGATGGGTGACACCTGGTAAGCTAGACATGCATATAAACTATGTATTGTTTTCTTTAAATTGTGTTTTCTCTGTAATGCTTTTGTTCTGAATAAATATTACATTGCTCTTTGAAGGCAGGCTGGTCATTGGTTCATCCAGTCACTGCCCTTGAGAGAACAGGACTGTCTGCAGTCATATCTGCTGAGGTGATCACAGTGAATTGCAGGAGACTGCAACTTAAATCCAGTCTGGAGGGAGTGGATCACAGGATCCTGTCCCAAGAAAGGTGGCCTCCAGAGGCTTGAAACCTCAATGAAGTTCCCTTATGGAGGCCACAAATGACTCAGTGGAAATTACCTCAAGAACTGAGACACCTGGCATGACATAAAAAAAATTAATCAGTAACAACAAATAACTGTTTCAAGACTGTTCAGGTTAAGTATCACACAGTATTAGAAATCTTAAGAGTTCCAATGTTCAAAGAATGGACTTCAGAAGTTTCATAGTGCATCACTATCACAGGGTGACTGGTCCCTTTAAGAGGAAGCAGGGCCAGTGTACCTGTGGCTCATCAGCTGCCTCCTATTTGGGGTTAAATGAAGGCAGCTGGACATAAGAAGGGGGAGATTCTGAGGCCTGGCCTAAACTTAAAAGTTGGGTCAATATAGGTGTCAGTCAGGGGTGTGAAAAATCCACTCCTCTGACCCAAAGTAGCTATGTAGACCTAATCCCAAGCATAGATGCAGCTAGGTCAGTGTAAGAATGCTTCTCTCAACATAGCTGCCACCGTTCAAGGAGGTGGTGTTCCTACACTGACAGAAAAAAAACCCTCCATCAGCATAGACTGCAGCCTGGTCTATATAGAAAATTAGGTCTGTATAACTGTGTCGCTCAGGATGTGAAAAATCCCCAGTGGCGTAGTTAAGCCGACCTAAGTCCCCGTATAAACAGTGCTAGGTCAATGGAAGAATTCTTCCATCTATCTAACTACTGCCTTTTGGGGGAGGTGGATTACCTAAACAGGCGGGAGTATCCCTCCTGTTGGCATTGGTAGTGTCTATGCTAAAGCTCTATGGAGGAGGTTCAGCTGTGCTGCTGTAGCGTTTTAAGTGGAGACCAACTCTGTGTCTACAATACAGGGTTATGCTGGCATAGCTAGGGTGGCATAGCTATGTTGGTATAGTCTCTGTAACACAGAGAAAGGGGGAATCAGTCAGGAAAGGGGCAGGTGAGAGCTGCCTTAGAGGAGACTGAAAGAATCTGGAAGGGCAGGTGAAACACAAGGCACAGGAGAGAATTGCTTGAGGGAACGAGCTACAGGAGACCTTAAGGAGAATAGCCACTGGAAGCTGTTGTTGATAAGTGCAGTATGTAACCTTTGTGCCGGGTGATGTCAGCAGCACCAAGGGTCAGGCTCAATACCTAGGGTGGGTTCTTAGTATTACAAAACAGAACTGACCCAAGCCCCATCCAGAAGTCTGGGAAAACTAAACAACACCCTGAGATGCCTTTAATAGGCAATTCTTACCCACTCGCAAACACTGACTGTGGGTATGAAAAAAGAGAACTTTTATTAAGAGAAAAAGGAAACACAGCATTAATTTGGGAAAACAATGATTCAGAACTATGTAAAACACCCACCCCAAAGTATCTTGGGCAGTAGTCCTTTGCTTCAGTTTCCCGCCCTGTGGTGTGCAAGTCCAATCAATGAATGTCCCTTTAACATGACCCTTTTCCCTCAGCTGCACCCCTACTGAGGGTTTGTCATCTGAGGTCAGCAAAGTCCCAGAAGTGTGTTCAGGTGTTGGTCACTTCCCGCCCCGAGCCAGAAAAGGGGCAGTCAAGTGATAACTGCTGCTCGGTGCTGTCACGGCTTGGCGCTGCCTTCAGCTGCAGTGACTGTTGTGAGGTTCCCCTCCACCTAACTCAGCCCTTAGTGATTTCACTGGGTAGAGGTGAATCTCACTGCTGCTGTCCCCTCTGCAGGGAGCCCTCTTGTGGAGATCTGACTTGGGGCTACAGGAGAATCATGGGAGAGAACTGGGTCTTGGAACTCTCAGGTGGATGGCCTGGAGAGTGGGAATTGCAGCAGGGGCTAAAGGAACTGGGTAATGACTCTCAAGTGGCTGACTTGTGAACAGTATTGAAGAGCTGCTGCATTGTAACCTTGTTTTTAATTGAGGTTTTGAGAGGAACTGTTTTTGCTATCCGGGACATTCATCTCTATGGGCCATATAGAGGGGAGATGGATGTGTTTCACGCCATGGCCTGCTGCCAAAGGGCACCCCAGGTGGGGGCTGCCCTTTTTGCAATCTTAATGAAGAACTGGTTTGTAGACTAAGAAATAATAAGACTTAAAAAAACCCTGGAATCCTTGGCTAGATACAATGGTATAAAATAGACTATTCCTTTTGTTGTGCTCCCTGTGGACCCTTTCTTGCAACCAGGTCAGCTTGTACAGAGACCTTTACAACTGTACAGAATCTCCCTTGAAGTCAGTGGTACTCTACATGGACATAAAGATCTGGGTGAACGGATCCAGTTGCATAGTTGGGACCTGTTCTTTTAAAATTGAAGTCCCCCAAGAAATCTTTAAAACACGCGCGCACACACACAGCACAATAAACAAAGTTTGAGAAGATAGAATTTGTTTTTTTGCTATTTTATAGCTATTTTATATTTATTTATTTATATTGTTATTTTATGCTATTTTATACCCATCAAACTCAGGAAGTGTGGCAAACATCTTTTAAAAAACTGGTTTTTGGGAGAACAAAAGGTTAGTAGTGCCTAGTACATTTTCCCCCTAAATGTATTATTCCCTCCTCTTTCAAAAATCACTTAACTGTGTTTTCTAACTGTGTTTTCAGCCCCTACAGGATATGCATCCTCCCTTGCAGCTAGATCTTTAGTATTATATTATGGTGTGTTTACAATGATGGTGGTGCAGTAGTCTATTTTAAACGTTATTGCAGCAAACCAAACATTTTTGCAGATGAAGGAGGTGCTTTTGCTATTTCCCTAACACCGTTTACATTGTGGTATCTTTAGAAGCAGTGTGAGATGCACGTATTCAGAACCAGTCCTTAACTTATTAATAAGCATGAAGAACAATACACCAGGTCAGCCTGTAACTTGTTTGAATACATATACGTACAGTAACACTATTATGTGGAAAGTTAGTACAATAAGTATTTTTCAAAACTGGTACATCAGTTGCAACTGGTACAGCTGATGCACTCATACTGCAATGATGAGCAGCGGTATAAAACTTAGATGGGAAGCTACATCAAATATGAGTTGACATTTTTTTTAATATCCAAACCACTCAAGTCTGAGGCGTATGCATCTAGTCCAAACTTGCTTGAGTTTAGCCATATTGGATTTTTCAGCCTTACAGGAAATCCTTTCCAGGCTCTGATTATCTCCAGATTCCCACAAGTAGTTTTCTCCCTGAGCTTTAAGAACGTATTGACTGACTGCGTTGTTATGAAATGTGGCTGATACAGATAGGCCAAAAGAGAGGGAGATACAACTGGATATAGAGTAATATCACTGATAGCTTGCCCAAACAGTATGTGTGTTTTACTTGGCTTTGCCAGCTAGAGTGTTTGAGTATAAGAAAAGACGGAGCCTATCTGAGCAAGCTGTGAGCAAACAGTAATCTATGACACTAAGAGCCACTATCTTTGTACAGGAAGATACACTGGAAATTGATTTTCCACATTATGTTCTTGTGAGGCTCACAAAGCCTGAGTCTCTAGGTCCCTTCACTTTTGGTACCCTATATACTCCTGCATTTCTGCACTCATTTTAAAACCAGTAGATTCTAACCCTTTAGTTCTGGTGACTAAAAATTTCAAAATGCAGACTTTTGGGTAAGACTGCAAGTCAGTATGGGTTTCCCCCCTAAAAATGACAGGTTGTCCACATCCAATCATGAGTCGGGCCTCCAAAATCATGAGATTTAAAAAATATATATTTTAGGTGGTTTTCTTTGCTTTCTGGTTTCTGAATCTTTAGAGTGCTCTTGGGTCACACATTCAAGCTTTTCTCTACAACTATGAGGGCTAGAAATGTTTCTTTTAAATAAAATATGAGATTCTCATATAGTCTCTTTATTCTAGTACCTTAGGCTTTTAAGAAAATCACCGAATATTGCAAGACCTGTGATTAAATTCACAAGAGGTAACAACAATGGGTTTTTCATAGTCCTTTTCAGGGCTAGTCTGTGAGCCCTGTGAGACCTTGTAACTGGAGTCAGTTAATCCTGACCCATGTCAGGTGCCAGGGGTATTAATATTTTGTGATCCATGGTAAGTAAGTGGTGCTAGGAAATAAAGATCAGTCTTTTACCAGTGTCCCTGTATGTCACTGCAGTGTCAGACTCTTTAGCCAAAATGGAGCAAATGAAGCCAGCTGAACCCTGGCAGAGAACTGGGGAAAGTGGTTGCAGGGCCTCTACATTTTCCTGGAGACCAATGGTATTGCATAGAATCCTTAGAGGGTGACTGTTTTATGTGGCAGGCCCAAAGGCAATGGGATATATAATGTATTTTAGTGCGAGCATTAATGGGACTACATACTGCTAGGTAAAGTCATCCAGAAATTGCAAGAGTTCCATGATTTTTACTGTTTGTTAATAGTACGAGTGACTTATGGTCTCTCACTAGCTGGAAATTATCAAAACTCTGCAACTACCTTATGAAACTCTTGCACACCCACACACTTCTCCAAACATTCTCTCTCTCTCTCTCTCTCTAAATGTGGTCTCAGAATCCTAAATCTATGGGGAACAATGTGCTATGGGCTTCTAATCATCACCTTGTAACAGGATTAGCACCCCATCCTGCCCACAGCTTCTGGCATCTGCTGAATTGGCTGTAAGATTTTGAAACTGAGTATGTCAACAGCAGGAATATGGGGACTGATCCAAAGTCCGCTGAGGTCAACTGAAAGACTCTCATTTGCTCAATGGGCTTTGGCTTCAATGGCTGTGATCAATAGATTCTTTAGATCCTCCTGTGCTTTATCCCACATCCACACGGATGCTTGTTGAACTAGTTACTAAAGCCCAAGTGTGAGATCCTTGGTTGCTTTATACTGGGTAAATAAATGGGTTGGAGCAGCATAAAGGGAGGATTTCCCCGGTGCAGGAACAGTAGAAGACAGCTGCAATGGCAAAAGACAACCCTTGAAAGCCCTGGCACTGGGGACAGGCCTGGTGGTGGGAGGAGTACATCAGGAGTGGGACCGCAGCACTGCAGTGACTCTACACAGTGCTACAGCACATAGGGAAGCCCAGCGAGGCTGTGTCATTTAGACAGCCCAGACTAGGAGTGAACAGCTGAGAACTGTAAGGGCACAAAGTAGATTAAAGCCACCTCAGCCCCCCTTGCCTCTGGTCTGAGAGTTCTGTGCTGTGCCTCTTAGAAGTTCAGCAAACAACCTCACCCCGGAGGCAAATTAGGTCTCATTTTGTTCCAGAATTGCAATGTACTGAAGAATCACATCAGTTCTGATGTGCTTTTGGTGGAGGTATTTTGGCCAGGTCTTTGACTCTTTTTCCAGGTCTGTCCACAAGATGTCCTCATCAAACATACGTGCCAAGAACATCTAGCTGAGTTAGTCATAGCCTATATTTTTCTCTGTTTAGTTTTACTCCAGGTTACGTAATTGTCTTCAGAACTTGTTTTAACCTTATGTTATGTTACTCCTCAGGCCTCCCAAAAACTAAAATGTGGCTTGTACAGAACTTCCACTCCCTCAAGGGGTTGCAGACTCTATCATGTTTGGAAGACTTCTGAGGCAATTGTGATCTTAAACAGGATGTCACCAAAAAAATGGCTTCAAAACCGCATTATGAACACTGTCAGGGAGACAAGTCACCTCCTTAAAGTTAGGCACATGCATAAGGACCTTATGAAATCAGGACTATAATGAGGAACTATCATTATTACATCAAAACATTCTGCTCTTGGAATAGCGAACGGCCCATTCTACAAAATTCAGATGTGAGTCAGGGTCTAAACTTCCCCAAAGAACAGTTGTGTATATTTGTTTGGTTACTAGTTTTAAGACACAGCTTCATACATTTATGACCGGGATTATATGAAGGGATCACCTGTGATAGCAGGGGACTGAACTCGATGTTCCAGGGACTTTCAGTTGTATGCAGACCCAAGGTTTTGATTCAGCCCATTAGGCAGAAGATCCAGATACAAAATTTGAATGCAGCTCTGAAGTTCACCAAAGTTCAGAGTTGTTATAATCTGGGGTTTTGGTTGAAGAAGGGTCAAGAAAAATGTGAAGGGGCAAAATTCATAACCCTATTAGGACCTGGTCAAAATGGGAAGATGTAAGTTTGCTGACAGTAAAGGAATATGAAGAGGCGACCAGCAGCTCTTATGCTGATAGCAGAAAGATGCAACACATTTGACCTGGCAACTGTTTTGGGACTTTACTGTAGCAGAACAAAAGGACAGCTTGAAGGTACATGAAACTTCTTCCTAAAAAAGGAAACAGACGTGTTTGATTCTCATTTACAAACTGGCCTGATCCCAAATAAAAACTAAAATGTAAATTGCTTTACATGAGCACAATATGTTAGAAAAAAACAAAATGAAATTCTGTGCAGCGTTTTTATCTTGGGCTTGTCACCCCTGCAAATTGCACATTTCTGAGCAGGAGGGGTTGGATTGATATTATTTGCACCTCCCACCCTCCCTCATGGATTTATTCCAGGGAAGGTAGCATTAAATGTGGTCAAAGATTGTTCAGGGGATGAATTTGCATCAGATTTCCCCCCTCCAGGAGCCCTTGCCAGCATTCCTCTATTCTGGGGTAGAACGAGATGGCTGTGAATCCCTGGCAGGGAGGTGATATGGAAGCTTTCTGAAAGGCCCATTCTCAAATGGGCTTTCTGCTGCCTGGATTATGGATGTCAGAAGCTACAATGTTGGGGGTATTAGAATCCACTGTTGTTAGAATCCAGCGTTAAGATTCTCCCCCTTGCATCTCCCCCTTGGCCATTTGCAAAATTTGGATCAAGATCCTGGTTAAGATTCTGGATACCCTGCAAATTCAGGATTATTTGATTCTGGGATTTTGGTTTGAGTTTCTCTGTAGCAATGGTGGTGGGGAAAAACTGGTTTTGAATAAAATGAAAGAGATATAAGCCTTCACGTTAGGAATGAACTGAAGTAGAATCTCTTCTTGGAATTTGACAATGCATTAACTTTCAATTGTCTGAAAAAATGTCATACATTCCTGGTTACCTGGGTTTCTTGGGGACCTGCTGTGGATATTGGCTACTATCATAGAATTTCTGCCTAATTGGTACAAGGAAGTATTGGGGAGTCTCATGGCAACCTGAACATGAAAGATTTACGGCCCTATTTCCAAGTTTTCTATGTGTTGGGAGAAGTTTAGATAAACTCCTGAATTTCTGGATGCTTAACATAAATTTTAGAAAGTCTGATTCTCCATTACCTTGCAATTTAGGCAGACCCTGTGTAAAGTGAGTGCACTGATTTGGTAGAGTTTTACACCCACTTGCTAGTCACTTTGCACACGTGGAAATGGCAACACCAGATGCAAGGCAGTGGAGAAGCACCCTCAAAATCTCCTAAGGTTCAGCTATCTTTTATCCTTAAATGCAGCATAAAATTATGGAAAATATAGTATTAGAGCTGGTCTTAAAATTTCCATTCTGTAAGAAATTCCGACATTCCATTCAGAACATTTATTTTATGTTGGAATTTCCCCCAAAATCTGCTTTTGTTTCAGTTCAGCTGAAACTTTTCAGTTTTAATTTTGACTTTTTTAAATATTTTTTTACTTTATAAATTGGTAATTAGTTTTGAAATTGCTATTCTAATTGATAAGGTAGTTGGGCTATTGGTTTTGTAGTTTGTATAAAACTACAAAAATGTATAAAATAAGAAAGTTGACTTATTTTAATATCTTTATTATAATATAAACATAAAATAAAATACTTTTCATTTTGAAATTTGTTATAATATTGAAATTAAAATTGAATCATTCCATGTTGAAATATTTTTTCTAAACAAAATGTTGTGAAAATTGACATGTTCCTATGGAACAATTAGATTTCAAATACAGTAATTGTCATTTTCTTATGGGAAAAAAATCACTTGGAAAGTTCCTGCCCAGATCTAATAGTTACATTTACTCAGGTTCTCAGCTGCTATGATAATGAGTGCAGCGTGTAGATCTGATCCATAGCCTAATCAGTGGACAGACTCCCATTGGCTTCAATGGACTTTGGCTCAGGCCCTTTCTTCGATAGTTTCCAAAACTCTTGTGTAAACATACTCTGTAAATGTGTTAAAGGGGCTTTGTCAAGTTTGGCAGGTGCATAATAATAATAAAAAACCCACCTACTCTCAGAAGTGCCAAAGTTTGTGGATGGGTTGTCTACTTGGGCCTGAGATTTAAACTTAACTGCAACTCTTGTGCTGGGTGAATTGATAATTATTTTACTATAATGCCAAGGGATGTGGCAGAATAAAGTGAAGGTGTGGAGGGATTTTAAATGGACATGATCTACTTTGTTTAGGACTAAAATTTGTGTTTTGGAAAGAATGTTTTATAAAGAATTGGAATAGAAAAGTTTACCATGATTTATTATTTCAGTAAAAACATTTCTGGGTGTCACCAGAAGGAGCTGCCACAGATAGTCTGACAAGTTCTGTTTAACTGAACATATAGTAACTAGTTCTTAGAGAAATCTGTGGTGTCAGCTGTGGTGCAGTTTTCTTTGGCAATTCTTCCATAATTCTTTGACAGGAATAATTTCTTGCTACACAATATATCCATAGCAGCAAACTAAAGCATTACAATTATAGATTCCTTTTGTAGTGCTAGGCTGACAACATCATTGTAATTATTTTAAAATCATTAAGCGCCTGATCCAAAGCCCTCTGAAGTCAGTGAAAAGAATTCTGATGACTTCAGTGGACTTTGGATCAAGCACTATGTGAATGCTAGTAGGGCACCAATCTTGCAAGTATTTTAGTCAATGGGACTTGGGCTCCTGAATCACTGAAGCACTTTTGGAAATCCCACCCTAAGACTCTTACCTCCCTCCTTTGTAATGTGATGCTTACATTGGCTGTATCATATTGTAAAGGCAGGTTAATTACTGGCCTTCTATCACTGCCTAGGTCTCTTTCAGCATCACCGCTTTCTGGGTTTCTCTTCTCCCTGGGGTATACGTTTTGTATTATGTTATTAACGGTAGAATCTTCACAGTGCTAAAACAACAACAAAAAGTGCAGGCCAATCTTTTCACCAAACTTAAATTATTCTGATAGGTCAGTTGTAATGTCTGAAATGGCAGCTCCAGCAGAACTACCATCGTGCACTGCCTCACGTAACTTCTTCTCAGCCAGCATGTGTCTGACTTTTGGTAACGCCTTTGTTTCCTGTTATGTCGCCAATTTTCAGTTGGTTGAGATGTAATTTCCATCTATCCACCACTTTTTCGAGGCACTTGCTGCATCTGTAACATTTATATATTATGTGGAAGTTTGTCAAATGATTTCCGAAAATCCCAGGAAATGCTGTCCACATTATCCCCCTTACATATACTCTGCTCCTCTACATACACTCCATGGTGCACCGTTGTTGATGTGAAATCCTGAATGAGAGCAGGTCAAATCCTTAAGGGTCTTGAAAAAAGATCCATGTTCTTTATCTGTGGTACTTACAAGACTCCCATTACTGCATTGTCTGAGCATCTCACAATATCCATTTAACATAGGGAAGTACTGCTAGTCCCATTTTACAGATGAGAGGCTGAGAAAGAGAGAGACTGACCAGTACAAGGACACACGGGGAGTCTGTAGCAGAGTTTCATGACAAACCCAGGCAGGGCCGGCTTTAGCGGATGCAGGGCCTCACGTGAATAATGATGGCGGGGCTCCACCGCCGATCAGCTGAGCAAAACAAAAAACAAAACCTCCCGCCGCCGATCAGCTGAGCAAAAAAAAAACCTCCTACCGCTGATCAGCTGGGCAAAAGAAAAAAAAAACACCTCCCACCGCTGATAAAAAAAACCCCTCCTGCCGCCAATTGGCGGAGAAAAAAAACAACAACGCCAGAGCACGGTGCCCAATTCTGGGGAATCGGCTTAAAGCCAGCCCTGAACCCAGGCCAAGATTTTTAAAAGTGAGTGATTTTTGGAGTGTCTGAACATTTGTGGGTTTCACTTAAGACACCTTAAAAGGGTTCTGATTTTAAGAAACTGCTGTGTACCCTCTGCAATAAAGTCAGCCATTTTGAGGGGTCTCAAGTGGAGCAAACAAAGATAGACACCCAAAATCATGAATCATTTTTGAATATCTTGGGCCAATCTTTCTCAAAATGTTTACTGAGGCTCCCATATCTTCCAACAAAACAGAAGGTCTGTTTTTAAGCAACCTTAGGTTGATATGTGGTCTTGGACCAGCCAAAAATAGTTAATGGTTTTGGATGAGTTTCACTTGGAATTTTTGGGGAAACTGTATCTCAAAGCAAATCTCAAAAAGGGGGCAAACCCAGAAAAAAAGTGAAAACAGGAAGGAAAAAAGTCCTGTGAACAAAACTTACCAACTTTCTCACAAGGGAGTTGTTGAAGAATATAAAAACAATGGATGAAATTGAACCATGAGGTAACCCCACAAACTAACATTGGGGATGAATTTGGCCTCTTATGTTTAGAAAGAATGTGCCAGTACTATTTATAGTACTATGCTACATAGTACTAGAACACTACATCTTAGTACATCCCAGAGTTACAGCAGTAATACTATGCACACAATACAGCCCTAATAATGAACTACTTAAAACAGGCTGACATGGTTGTATTACTCTACACAGTGCAGGGTAGAGAGGAAAACATCAGACAGTAACACCACTATGCATAGACTACCAAAAAACCCTATAAAGTTGCCAGTATCTGCAGGATGGGACACATTGTGTGTAACTGCAGGGGTTCTATTAGCGGTATCCTTCTGAGAAGCTCTGGTTCCACAGAAAGCATGGACAACTGGAAAAAAGCCCAACAATCTCACTATTGTTTCCGAAAGGGCCTGGGGACATACCAGGAAATTACACACATGTTAGTTTAACTTAATTTAAAAAAGCAAGCTATTTGAGCAGTTTGATTAATGATGGCCAACCAGGTTTCAGGAAAAGGAGCTCATGTCTAATTAGCCAGCTGGAATCTTGGAGGGGATTTGTGCCACCATATATTCCTACTACATTAAGCAACAGCAAATTGGCTAATATGTGATATTTATGGTAGGAAAATATTTGGTCTGTCAATCCTGCAAACTTTCTTTTCATGACAAAGTAAAGCTCCTGCCTTTTTAGAAAATTCTTTCCAAAATATAAGTTTATTCACCGGCAGGCTTTTTAACATTCAATTTTATTTTCACTTTTAACACTCTCCCAAAAACTCTTTCAGAAGGTTATAAAACATGCATCAATCTTTGCAGTTATTCCAGTCCCTTGGCTGGCAGCTTTTAAAATGTTTTGACCCGTAGGGTTTTTCAAATTAATAAGCTTTGCACGTAATGTGGTAGACCTTTCAAAGAGTAGGGATGTAGAGGTATTTAACCCTCTTTTAGGGATTTGGATTCAGTGAAGAAGATTTTGTAGACCACAAAGAGAAAAGCACAAGATGCAATGGTTCATCTGAAAGAAGAATTTTTGAGATGAGGCGCATAGGTTCTTGGCAGGTGAAACAATACAGTCTGATATTATTCACTGTATTGATGATGGACTTATTGTCAGTACACATCAATGTAGATGACCAACATTTAATTCCATAAGGGAATATATCAGAGAGTACTAATTTGTATTTAAGAAAGCAGAAACAAACCCCCCCCCACGCAGTGAAGAGATTCAAGGATGCTGATGCAGAGATGGGAGTGAAATAATTCCTTTGTGTATGTGACTGTTCTGTTTGTTTTACTGCACCATCTTATATCTGGGTTTCTGCTGGGGACAGCTGTCATTGTATTTTTTATTTAGGGGAAGCCTGTTACACAGAGGCACACTAACCTCTCCATGATGGAGAGCACACTTTTGTTCTTTGTTGTTTTCCTTTAGTCAAGAATAAGTTACTTAGACTGAAAGCATTTGTAGGGTAACCATATGTCCGGGTTTTCCCTGACATGACCTCTTTTTTGGTCTACATCTGGGTGGATTTTTGAAATAAAAGCCAAAGTCTGTGGTTTTTGCAGAGCAGACATTGCAGCTCAGAAAAAGGACTGATTAGTCCACTTCCTGATTTGGTTCCTCCCCTGCATCTGCAGCTGACTGGTGCATTCCCCTGTAGCCCTGATTCCTAGCCCTGGGAGGAGGTCCTGCAGCGAGGCTGACTGATGCCCGTGCTCGGCCCTGGGTTTGCACTAGCTGCCCTGCCACCATAACAGGGAGCGACACTGCCCTCTACCTGCAGGGAGCACCCATCCAGTTTCTGCCTCTCCCTCATTTCCCCCGTCAGTGTCCTCTTTTTGGGAGCCTGATATATGGTAACCCTAAGTATATGGATTGCCCAGTGTGTATGGAAAACATAACAATATTAATAGGTTTCAGTGTAGTAGCCGTGTTAGTCTGTGTCAGCAAAACGAAAATAAGAAAGAAAAACTTGTAGCACCTTAGAGACTAACAAATTTATTTCAGCATAAGCTTTCGTGGGTTAGTACCCACTTCATCGGATGCATGGAATGAAACATACAGTAGACAGATATTTATACAGTCAGAGAAACATGATAAGGTGGAGGTGCATAGACCAACCTTGTTTTGGGTTTTGTTTATTAAAGACTAACACATTATATTTAAACAAACCTATTTTGTCACCATAGTTCACCTGCTGGTCATTTGAAAAAAAGAAAAGAAAAAGAAAAAACAGAGCCCAAAGCATGCTGTACTTGTTGCCTGAAGCTGCACAGTTAAAACCTTTATTAGTAATGCTTTCAGTTGCTTTTTCTTTTTAATTCCCGTAATTGCCAGATGCTCTGCTGCACATCAAAGGGATTTTGGTTTTAAAAGGAATGGTGAGTGCTATACACTCCATTTCATAGAATCATAGAAGGGACCTCAAGAGGTCATCTAGTCCAGTTCCCTGCACTCATGGCAGGGCTAAGTATTATCTAGACCATCCCTGACAGGTGTTTGTCTAACCTGCTCTTAAAAATGTCCAATGATGGAGATTCCGCAACCTCCCTAGGCAATTTATTCCACTACTTAACTACACTGACAGTTAGGAGTTTTTCCTAATGTCCAACCTAAACTGCCCTTGCTGCAATTTGAGCCCATTGCTTCTTGTCCTATTCTCAGAGTTTAAGGAGAACAATTTCCCTCCCTCCTCGTAGGTCATGTTTTCCAGAACTTTAATCATTTTTATGCTCTTCTCTGGACTTTCTCCAATTTGCCCACATCTTTCCTGAAATGTGGCGCCCAGAACTGGACACAATACTCCAGCTGAGACCTAATCAGCGCAGAGTAGAGCAGAAGAATTACTTCTCGTGTCTTGCTTATAACAGTCCTGCTAATAAATCCCAGAGTGAGGTTTGCTTGTTTTGAAACAGTGTTACACTGACTCATACTTAGCTTGTGATCCACTATTACCCCCAGATCCCTTTCCACAGTACTCCTTCCTAGGCAGTCATTTCCCATTTGTATATGTGTAACTGATTGTTCCTTCCTAAGTGGAGTACTTTGTATTTATCCTTATTGAATTTCACCGTATTTACTTCAGACCATTTCTCCAGTTTGTCCAGATCATTTTTAATTTTAATCCTGTCCTCCAAAGCACTTGCAACCCCTCCCACCTTGATATCATTCGCAAACTTTATAAGTGTACTTTCTATGCCATTATCTAAACCATGGATGAAAATATTGAACAGAACTGGTTCTAGGACTGATCCCTGTGGGATCCCACTTGATATGCCCTTCCAGTTCGACTGTGAACCACTGATAACTACTCTCTGGGAACAGTTTTCCAACCAGTGATGCACCTACTTTATAGGAGCTCTATCTAGGTTGTATTTCTCTAATTTGTTTATGAGAAGGTAATGCGAGAGTATCAAAAGCCTTACTAACATCAAGACCTCTTCCCCGCCTCCACAAGGCTTGTTATCTTGTCAAAGAAAGCTATTAGGCCGGTTTGACATGATTTGTTTTTGACAAATCCATGCTGTTACTTATCAACTTATTATTTTCTAGGTGTTTGCAACTGATTGCGTCATTATTTGCAATCAATTAATTATTTGCTCCTCTTTGATTCCCTCCACATTACAAACGACAGAATCATAGAATTTAGAGTATGTCTACACTGTGCACATACTCAAGTGCTGGCCCATGTACATACTCATACATGCTCCCTGTACCAGGTGCCTATATTTTGCTGTGCTGGAAATGGGTATAACATTGTGTACACATGCATACCTGCTTCTACACTGCTGCTGTGGTTATGCAACATTAGTGCTACCATTTTAGGGGCAGTATTCCAGGGTTATGTATAGATAGGGAGATACTCTAGGAACTGTTTTGCTGTGTGTCCCCAGCCTCTCGCATTTGCCAATGGCAATTTCTGATCACTGTTCCTTCTCTGTTATTCCCTGCAAAACTGGGTGAAAGACAGGGAATAATGGGATGATGATCTGGTTCTGTTCCTACTCCTGCTCCTTACTGTGGGACAAATGGTAATGCAATGAGATAGGTGATTGGTCAGATGTTGGATGGAATTTAAGCAGAACTGTTGATACATCGAAGATGGCTGAACATGAAGATCAATGGCAATTCATTCAGTTCACATGGTGCAGATATGGTGAATGCCAGCATTGCCACATTATGCTCTTGGGTGGATTGGCACTTCAGATGCAAGAGAACCAGCATGGTGTGGTGGGATCACATCTTTTTGGAAACCTGGGATGACCCACAGTGGCTTCAGAACATCTGAATGAGAAAACAGACCTTCATGGAGCTGTATGAGGAGCTTGCACCAAACCTCTGGCACCAGAACACGTGATTCAGGGAAGCCATACTAGTGCAGAAGCAAATTGCTGTTGCCTTGTGAAGGTTGGCAACACCAGACAGCTATCGGTCCACCACAAACCATTTTGAGGTTAGAAAGTCCACTGACAAGATTTTGGCTTTGCAGGTTTGTGAGACAATTAACACTGTTCACCCACAGGTTGTTTGCCACAGGTGGAATGGAGGTCATTCATAACTCTGAACAAAACATTATAGCTGGTCTTTCAACTTGAATGTTGACTTAATACAGTTTTGAAACTTTACTATGCAGAAGAAAAATGCTGCTTTCCCTTTATTTTTTTAAATCATTTACGTTTAACACAGTACTGTACTGTATTTGTGGGGGGTTTTTTGGTCTCTGCTGCTGCCTGATTATGTACTTTCAGTTCCAAATGAGGTGTGTGGTTGACTGGTCAGTTTGTAACTCTGGTGTTCATAACTCTGAGGTTCTACTGTAGCTGGATTTGAGAGGATGGGGCTTCCAAACTGTGCAGGGGCTACTAGTGGGACCCATATGCCACACAAGGGGCAAGTGAATATGTGAACGAAAAAGGTAACTATTAACTTGTTCTGCAAGGCTTTGTAGACCAAATAAGCAGATTCAGTGCTTCCCACATTTATATTCATGAAAGGTTTCATGGCATCAGGAGCTGAGGAAATCAGGTTTGTACTTGAAGGGCAAAGAATGGACTTTATTTTCCAGAAACTAGGTTTCTGGGAAATGTGTCTAGCCAACTGTTATTTTTGGAGACCATCTCTGCTCTTAACTAGACTCATAAAACTATACCTTGACAATGACCCTGGAAAAAAGGAAAGCCATTATAAGCTCAGTAGCCCAGAATGGTCGTGGAGTGCATGTTTGGTAGGTTTAAATCTCATTGATGCTGCCTATACATCCGTCTGGATGCAAATATGGCAAATATTGTTCGTATAATTGTTGCCTGTTGCATACTACATGACATTTGTGAGGGTAAAGAGGAGTGCTTCCTTCCTGAGTGTGCTGAGGACAAGTCTGGTTTACAAATTCTGTTCAGGCAGCTGGATTCCACCCATGTGCACACTGTTCCTAGTTCCCCGTGGGCAAGGGAAATCAGAGATGCCATATCTGTGCATATCTTGGCTCAACAGGAGACAGAGGATAACATCTGCCTGTACCAAGGGACCTCTTCACATCCTGTGGTCAGCAATCCCTCAGAGTTCGAGGATGATTGTCTTCCACAAAATGATAACTAGTTATCACTGGTGGATCCACAGATGGTTAATGAGACAAATTTGGGATCCTTTCACAGTTGGAGCAGACACTTCCCAATGGAAGGGGCAGATCTGGATTGCTGAGGCAGACTGCGGTATGTTCTGTCCTCCTTTCCTATTTTTCCATTTCCTATTGTCTCCCTTGGATCTCAGAATACTGGGATCCTTGCCAGAAGGTCCATTTCCATTTTGATTTCTCATGATCTTTTTATCAAGATTTCACCTCTTCATGTTGGCTTTGAAGGTGTCTTTGAAGTGCTTTTTTTTGCCCACCCCTTGTCTGTTGGCCATGGCTCAGTTGTGAGACCATAAACTGCGTTGGGAGTCAATTTTCCTGGCATTCAAAGAACATAACCAGCCCACCAGAGTTGTTGGCAGATTATCATAGCTTCAATGCTGGAGGTTTTAGCTTGGGACAAAACACTGATGTTGGTGCATCGGTCATCCCACTTGATTTGGAAGATGTTGCAGATGCACTGTTGATGGTATCATTCAAGAACCTTGAGGTGTCTACTGTACGTGACCCAGTTTTCGGCACCACACAAGAAAGCAGGGATAATAACGGCCTGTTACACAAGAAGCTTGGTTTGATCCTTGATGTCACAATCTTCGAAGACACATTTTCTCAAGTGGATCACGTCCTGTACAGCTGCTGGAAATGCACATGAGGGAACATTGGCACATACTTGTGGAGGGATATATAGCTTTCTGACTGTTTTGTTCCTCTGTAGCTGAAGGTCATTAGTTATTTGTTCCTGTGACATTGCACACACTAAAGACAATTATAACAGGGCACCTCCACTGGGTTATCAACACGGGGTTGGGTTTGTGCTGTGAAGGGCGGTGGCTGAGTTGTAAGTCTGACAATGTGCAATGTTGTTGTCTTCACTATTCACAGTTATTTACAAAACTCTGTTATCGGGAGCACTCAAGGTTTCTTAAGGACTAAAGTCACTGGGAAAACTCACTGTATTCAATCAGGCCTTTATAGAGGATGAGGGAAATTATGGGAGGGCAGCTTCTGTCTCTATGGCTAGTGGTAGGGGGACAGTGGGAAAATTCTAGTCCTAGATGAAACCAGAAAGTGAGGTGTGAACAAAAACTTGGAAAAATTTGTTTTGGATTGAATCAAAATTTTTCTTAAAGTGAAAAACCACAAAAATTCCCTTCGGGATTTTTAATTTTTGTTTCTATTCAAACGATTTGCCAAGTTTCAGTTAACCCAAATCTGCATTTTTTTAACCTAAAAATTATTAGTATGAAAAACTTCACCCAGCTCCAGACTGAATCCCTTAGTCACCTTTGCAGATTGCAACCATAGATTTACCATTTTATATATATATATATATAATATATACACATACACACAATGGGACAGATTTTTTACCTCAGTCTGTTGATCTGGTGCCTCAAAGAGAAGCGAAACCAGGCTTAATAGCCAGATGGGGTTCCCCCTGAAAAAGCCAATTCCTGCTTGACACAAAGCTGGCACTGTCACCCTAGTCACCCACTCCTGACTGCTATCCCCCTGGCATAAAGGACACTTAGGGTATGTCTACTCAGCAATTAAACACTAGTGGCTGGCCCATGTCAGCTGACTCAGGCTCATGGGACTTGGGCTGCAGGTCTGTAAACTTGCAGTGTAGTTGTTTGAGCTTGAGCTGGAACCTAGGCATTGAGACCTTCCCCCATCGTTGGAGAGCCTGAATGTCTATACCACAATTTTACAGCCCCACAAACCAGCTGCAGGTGTTTAATTGCTGTGCAGACATACCCTTATGGCCCATGGCTAGAGCACATTGTACTCTGGTAATCCAGGGCTGGTGAAACTGCAGCTAGGAGACCATCCCTAGCTGGTGTTACTTGCTGCAGCCATGAGGCTATTCTAAATTGAAGCAAACATCCCCAGATGGGGGTGGGTTGTACTACTGGATCTTAACACACATTCAAGAGAAGCAAAAGTTTCCTTCAGTACATTATTGTGAATTTAGGCAAAGATTTGCATAAGAAATGATCCTATAACTATCTTGTAATGTTTTACAATTTATGTAGATTAGATCATTCTGGCAGAGAACAGATATGATATATGTGACCTAGGTGACTACCCTCCAGAGCTTGAATATTACATTGTGAATACTGAAGCAATAATAACAGACACAAGTCTGAGTAATCCATTGGCCAAAATGTATTCACATAAAATATTTGGCAAACCATTGGCAATGGAAAACAAATTAATAACGTTTAGTCTGTTAATAGACAATTATTGAACAGAAAAAAACAGCTAAATTTTCTGAATGAATTGTGAATTCATTTCTAGTCCTGGACAGATTTCAGTTTGGATTACTACTATACCTTCTGCCCAACTTTTTTCCCTCCTTCATTTTCATTTAGATATAATCCTTTTCATTTTCTGCTGAATTGTTGTGTAGCATTGCAGCTTGATTCACCATATTCATTGCACTGGTGACTGTAAGTAAGTTGTCATGAAAGTGATCCCTGTATAATTTGTAGATCAGTTTGTATATGCCATTGGGGTCTTTGGTTGAAAGGCAGTGTGCAAAGTCTCAGATGTTAGCAATCTCCTTCACCATGCTGCCCTGTCCCTGCACTCCACTCATGTCTAATGTGCCAGCTGACTAGTGCCCAGTAGAAGAGTTTTTTAATGATTTAATACACTGCCCACCTACAAGAATTGAGTGGCATGGCACATAATGTGTTTATGCGTATAACTGTAGAATCCTTTTACTCTGATGCCCTCAGTTTGTTACAGTGGGGTAATCATTGTTTGGTTCTATTGTAGACTTAACTTTGGAGACTAGATAGAACTTGTATGGTTTTTATTTGTCTTTATTGTCTTTTGTACCTGATGCTTTGGTGCATCCATTGCCATCAGTGAATGGCTATGCTGGGAAAACCCAACCTCCTAAGGGGACTGGATGGATGTTTTCCCATTCTATTGAACAAAGCTGGCTTCAGCTGCCATTTTTAACAATTGAGAATTACTGGAATTAATTTGATGCATCTGTTCCTGAATTACTTCCTGTAGTTTCTCACTAGATTTCCAAACAACTGTTGATTCAGGGCTGTTTATTCCAATCCATCTTGCATTCCCATAAACTATGCTATTTTAAAGCAGTTTACTTGGGTGGGATTCACAAAGGGATTTAAGTATTGTGACGCTGACTGTCACAGTGCCAATTTTTAGGCACCCAGAAAAAAATCACAGGAACCACACTGTGATCCACAAAGCCTGTGTTACGGGGCCTAGGCTTCTGTACAATGAATGGGAGGCGGAGGGGGAGGGAAGAAGAGAGGCATTTTAGAAAGGAATCCACAAATGCCAGCACACCAGGTGGGTCCACTGAAGCTAGCCATTAGGAGAAGCTGACAAGAGGGGTGTGTGCTAAATCCCACCCCTCCCACAGAGATAGGTGCCTAAGTCTGGGCTGCAGGGAGATGCCTATCTTTGCTAGCAATTCACAAAGCAGAGGAAGATAGGGTTTCAGCAGCCTAAGTTGTGCATAGGCAGGCTATTCATCTGGTTTTTGAGTCCCATTTTTGGAAAGGTTTGCCCCTATCTAGTCGCGGATGTGGTTTTGTCCGGTATCATTGCCGATGACATCATTTTGCAGCATGGGCTTCTCTGCCACCACCAACATGACCTTGTGCACACTGTGTAGATGAGGTCACATGGGGAGGGGCGGGTTCACGTATTTCCAAAAGTGCCAGAATGTTCAGTATTCTGGGGGTGCCCCAGTGGCCACCTGAGCCATGGGCGAGGTCTGAAACAAACTGGAGGAGGACCTGCCTCAACTTTTAGTCCCATGGTTTTAGGGTACTCACTGAGATGGGGGAGATCCCCTGTTCTAGTCCCCCATCAGCCTGTTAAGGAGAAGGGATTTGAGCAGGAATGTGCTACCTTTCAGGTGGGTGCCCTATAGAGTGATTCTAACTCTTTCAGTGGCCTAATTAATATTGAATTATTCAATTATTTAATGAAAGTGGAAATTCAGTAGGAAAGATTGAGGGAACCCCACATCCGAATATCCCATAGCCCAGTGGTTAGTGCTCAGATCTGGCTAATCCCTGTTCAGACCCCTTTTCCTATTCAGGAGGAAGGGGGACTTGAACCAGGGGTTTTACACATTCCAGTTGAATATCCTATCCATTAGACTAAAGGGTAAAAGGGAATGCCTTCCCCTAGGCTGTTTTGTGTGATCTCACCTGAGGTCCCAAACCAGGAGGTGACCACTTTACTCCTGTATATCAAGTGACAAGACTATTCTTTTTAAACAAAGAAACAAAAGGAAAAAAACAGCTTAATATTATGATTGATCACATTAGTTCATTAAATTAAGGAATGGATAGCTAATTCTAGCCATTTTAATTCTGCCTGCCATACCCAATTTTAGATGCAGACAGTTTAAAATTAATAGGCTGCATTAAGCGGAGGGGATAGGTGTGGTCTGTGCTGAAGAAAGAAAAGGACAAATATTGTGGCAAAACACATACACAGTGTAGTAAGCTGTATGTCTGCCTTCTCGTGGAAACACTTGGCTACTTAAGCTGATTTTAAAGGTCTAAGAAATGACAGACCTGATGACAGCATTTTATAATGTTTTCAACCCTCTCTACGGAAATTGTATACAAATATACCCTTATGTATTTTGACACCATGAGACCAGAACATCACTGACTTCCAGCTTCTCTCTGAGCACATCTGTAATAGCAGTGCCTTTCAACCTTTCCTATACCACAATCCTTTTTTTTAAACACTGGTCCCATTCTGGTGGTGTTCCCATCAAAGCCAGAATTTAGTTGATACCCCCTCCTGTTTAGGGATGTGGGACAGGCAGGGATGTTGCAATCTATGGTACTTGTTCGTGACTTCTTTAGGTTCATAACCCCCACGCTGACAACCTGCCCACATTAGGTTATATTTGAACATGCAGTTTCTTTTATATTACTCTAGAAACCATTCTGAGCTTCATTCTGATTCTGGTGTAACAGCTCAAGGGCACTGTTTATTCATGATGGTCTCAGTTCAGCAAAACATTTAATCATGTGTTTAAATTTTTGCCACTGCTGCAGTTTTTGTCTATTTCCTGCAGTCATTTTGCACCTGTTCTTATCCTCATCTCTTTGCTTACTGGCTCAGGCCTGCTGTCGGTGTAGGCTACCAAATATATTCAGATCTATCACAGATAAATTGACCTTCATAATCCTACTTGTTTAGTGGAGGAAGGGATTTTTATTTGTTTATTAATAATAATAAAAAAAAGCATTTACCACACCCTCCAGTTGCATTCATGAAGCAATAACAATGAATTTATAAAAAAAACCATATACATAATTTGAATATATTTAACTATAATAAAAGCTCCCTCAACACAAAACCCTCAAGCTGCTCTTTTCCAGGAAAAGCCTGGGTAAATAGATAGGCCTTAAAACTGCCCTGAAGGTCAACAACTTTATGCTCTGTTGAAAAAAGGTGGGGGGGGGGGGAGAGGGAGGAAACAAATTTCAGAGTTCAGAGAACTCCAATGAAAACTCCCTGCCCAGAATCTTATCCCCAGACACAGAAATCTAGGCTGATCTTAACTGCCTGATTGGAGCAGAAATTGAGACGTGAAACTAATTAAATTTCACTTTTGTGAGGGTTAAGAGATAAATCTGGAGTTATTCTGGTAGTAGCAATATAATGGTGGAAAAGCCCCCACCTCAAAGCAACTTTTGTAATCAGCAAACTCTTTCTTTCTCTTCATCCCTTTCCATTACTCCTATGTGGTTAAAGACACTATGGGAGAACTTCTACAAAGAAAAGAGATTTAATTATGTCTGTGGTGAAGGTTCATGAAATTCATTATTCTGTTTTTCATTGTGGCCACAGATGAATTGCTCAAAGGATAGCATTTTCCCCTTATTTTGTACAATGCTCACATTTGGGATTAGGTTAGGCCTGTTTCTTTTTGCTCCAACTTGATTATCCTTATGCTTCAGGAATAAACTAAGGTAGTTCTGGAGCTGGGTTTTTATAGTTGTGAAACAATGCAAATCCTTTCTGAGAAACAGTCTGGTTGTTTTTTTTTTTCTGGATGTGAACCCTGGCAAAGCTCATTGGTTTTGCTTTCATGTGCAAAATATTTTTGTACAGCTCTAGTGTAAGAAAGGATGAAATTAAAATTTCCCTACCTCAACTGATACTCCCACTGCTTTTCTATATACAATAACAGTTCTCTAGGAGGCCAGTACATGCCTTAGCTGGAAATCAATTTACTAAAAAAACCCTCTCATCACAGCTGTAGAAATGGGTGTTGGGTGTGGAACACTGTATCTTTAGTAGAGGGTACATCACTAGGAATAACAGGCAAACTCTGGACTATGTGAAGAGTGTATGCACCTTACTTTGAAAGGAAGAGGATTATCCTTAGGCTGTCTACACTGGGGGTCGGGGGCGAGCTAAGCTGGTCTAAGTTACGCAACTTCATCTATGAAAATAGCATAGCTGAAGTCGACGTACTTAGAGCTACTTACCGCGGTGTCTTCACTGCGGCAGGTCGACTGTGGACGCTCCCCCGTTGACTCACCGGAGCGAGAAGCATACGCGGGAGTACTGGAGTCAACGGGAGAGTGCTCGGCGGTCGATTTATTGCGTCTAGACGCGATAAATCGACACCCACCCCACTGGATCAATCGCTCCGGAGGTGAGTGTAGACATGCCCTTAGACTGCCTACCTGCTAGACATGGCTGAAAGAACTGGCAGCTGTGGCTCATTAAGCTGCTGGGAACTCGTTCTGACAGGTATGCTTCCTCAGTAGGGGGAAACCATTCAAGCTTCTTCTGTGTCTCCCCTTCAGCCTAAAGGTGCCTGATTTAGAGCCAGGCTAGGGGGAAGAAGTAAGTGGGGCAGGTAACTGCTTGCCCTGAATTAAGGGATGCTACGCTGCTGTTAAAGACTTCAACCACAGCAAGGCTGGTTCTGTTCTTGATAATGTGATTTGGACAATTAGACTGTGTAAAAGGAAGTTTGTCCTGTGTTTTGTTTTATTTCATTTGGTGCCCCCAGGACTGTTATTTTCCCACAGCTGAGATAAGAAATATGTTTCTACCTTTTTGTTTTGGATTGGATTTAAAGGGACTGTAATGGCAACAAACCCCCGGTTGTCGGCAGGCGGGATTGAACTGGGGACCTCTGGAGCTTAGTGCATGAATCTCTAAGGCTGTAGAGCAGACTCATTTAACTCTCTCTCTTTAAGTGGTCTCGGTGCCACAAGATGGGACAGAACACCACACCCAGACGATGTGCGGGTTACAGACTACTGTACCTGTTACAACTAGGGAGAGTGTCTGTACCTTTCCTCAGCTTTATCCACCTCTGCCCATCTACCTTCTTCCTCCCCCCCCTTTTACTCTGAACTTTCTTGTTCTTTTCCTGCTGTGATCTTGATTTATTCACTGTAATCTGTCGTCATATTTGCCAATATGACTAAAGTACCAGCAGTGCATGCAGTGTTGTATAACACAGAGAAGAAGTTATAGGTCCTGCTTGGTTCTTCACTGGCTTGCAACTTGTGTCATCATTTGCACCTGTGCAAATTGGGTTTCAAATGCTACCGAATAAGACTAGTAGCATTTTTAAGCCCACTTTGCACAGGAGTAAATGATGATCCAAAGTGCAGCATAGTGGCAAATGAGGTCCGGTTTGAGGGCCCTGCTATCTTATGGTCTCTGTTACATTTATTTAGAAGAAGCAGTCTCTTTCTCATTTTCTGCTAGCATGCCTAACTGCACCCTTTTCTCAAACAAGCAGCAATACAGTGGGGATGGTGGAGAAGACATTCAAACATGCTGAAAGGGCATAAGAACTTGAGTCCCACTGAATGCAAATGGGCCCTGTGCTCCTAAGGCTATATAGGCATTATTGAAAATGTCCCCCATTACAGACAGTCCAGCAGCTCCAAAATCTCACTTGGTGAAAATACTTTTCATATTTCTGAATATTTTTTATAGCTTGTGGGAATTTATTTTGTGTGGAAATTAAATTTGTTGCTTTCTGCATTTAATTTTTTTTCACTTGCCAACTCTTCATGTCATGTCTCCTTTAGCCAAAGTCTTTATTACAACATAAGCAAAGCTGCTGTCTTGTTATTGCTGGAGGAAAAACTAGATTGACTTGTATTTTGGGGGTTAGAGAAAACTATTTTTCTCATTTGAGGAGTAGATTTCATAAGAGCCTTCAATCTTCTGCTTCTGGTTCACTTTATAATTTTATCAGGAATGAATGACAAAATCTTTTTTCTCCCCCATCCCCATTCATATATATTTTACTATTTTTCTTTGTTTCCTAATAAACCCAGTTGGAATAAGAAAATACTACCATGTTCCATAAAGTACAGCCAAAACACTGGGGCAAATGCTAGCTAACTATAATATGTGTTATTTATCAGTCATTCATTTTATTACTATTATACCTAGAAGTCCTAGTCATGGACCTGGAGCCCATTGTGTTAGACGCTGTACAAACACAGAACAAAAAGATGTTCCCTCTGTAGTGCATTTGAGCTAAGAATTTTGAAGTGCTTGGCAATCACCAATCCAAAAAGTCTTGCAGTATCCCTTGGCATTAGGTGACTATTGTTATACCATTTCACCTCTGAATAAACTGGACCATCCAGAAGTTAAATAACTTTGTCAAGGTCAGGCAGCTAATCATCAGAACACTAGCATGACTCAAATGCAGAAGTCCTGACTTTCAGTCACATATAATAAACACAAGATCACATTCTCTCCCTCAACCGCTGATTATGAGCCAATTTCATGTTAGGTCATGTTAATCGTGCATTTGGATAGTCAAGCATTCACTTTGGCTCCTAAAATGTGTATTTGTTTACTTAAGTGGCGAGTGGAGTGCTGAAATGTAGCCTTGGGATTGGGTACCTTCATTTCCGTGCCCAAGTTTGAACACTGGGCCTTGTATGACAAATGCACAACTGACACAAAAGCTTATTAAAATACAAGTAGCTTGTTTCTCATATAGAAACATGAATAATTTAATAATTTGTACTCTGAATTATCAGAGGACACATTAGCTTAAAGTCTCTGCAAAAAAAACCCAGTTATTGTCACTATTAACTCGACTGAAATCAGTGGACTTAAATGGAGTTACATCAGGGGATGAATTTGGTCCTGTATCTTAGGGCTGGTCCACACTAGGGGGCGGGATCAACCTAAGATACGCAACTTCAGCTACATGAATAACGTAGCTGAAGTCGAATATCTTAGATCGATTTTAAAAAGTACTTACTGCGGTCCACACGGCAGCAGGCAGGCTCCCCCGTCGACTCCGCTTACTCCTCGCGCAGAGCTGGAGTTCCGGTGTCGACGGGGAGCGCGTCTGGGATCGATTTATTGCGTCTAGATGAGACGCGATAAATCGATCCCAGAACATCGATCGCTACCCGCCGAATCAGATGGGTAGTGTGGATGTAGCCTTATAGTTTTGGGAGCTAGAAGGAAAGCAATGTTAATCTGAAAGATAGATTGTGTTCAAGTTTCAGTACCTTTACCCAGTTAGCTTCAGTATTTGGCTATGGAAATGATCAATGAGCTATCAACTATTTGTATGCTGCCGAGCTTAAACTTATTTGAAATAGTACTGAGTTTTATATGCATATTAGATCCCAAAGTGCTTTTATACAGTTCAAGTGGTTAAAAAAAACATGCATGAGAAATGTAAGGGATGTTGACAAGAGCTGTTCCTTTTGAATTCATTTAAGCATATCACACAGTGTGTTGTGGCCAAAACTTGACACACTGCTCCCTTTCCAGAAGCCTATTTGCCAAACACAACATAGTTTGGATGGTGGGAAAAATAATCAGGGGAATCAAGTTTTAACCTAAACTTACCCCATGTACGTGTTTGGCATGAACGTACCTGTGAATAAATCATCGGAAGTGACTAGTTTCCCTACTTGACGACCACAAAGAACAGAAGCAACAATTTTACTGGATCATCTTCACTGAGTTTTGTATTAGGCATATTTGGAACTGTTCACTAATAATGATAAACATCTTCTCTAGATGCTTTATGCCTGTGTGGATAAGTGCTAATGTAATCAAAGAATGTAAAGTTGGCTGTGTACTTGCCGCCTTGCTCCTTGGCACCAAACATTGGTATTCTTTCATCTTAGTTCTGCGTAGCAATTATCAGACTGACCCATTGCAGAGTGAGAGCAGGAGCAAAAACACTTTAAAAAGTGCAAAGGAGGAGGTAGGATTAAGGCAAACATTTACATATCTGAGAAAATTACCCAGGAAGGACTGGAAATCTGATGACATTCTGTTTACCTAGTGTAACGCTAAAACAGTTTTGCAAGTGATACAAAACAGAACACTTTGTGTAAATCACTGTGAACGTAAGGATCTGTGAAGCTAGACAGCAAACCCTTGAATTATCAAGCTGGCCCAGCGCAATAGCATTAGCTCGTTATGCAGCACAATGCAGTATTTTGCACTGGGGCTTTTCTAAAACTCTGTCTCAAAAAATAAAATAAGTGAATACAACACAAGTCAGTGAACAGTATGATGTAAAAACAGAGATTAATTGTTTTCTATTTATATTTTATTGGGGAAAAAAAACCCTTTCCCCAAAAATATGGGACCAATGGGCAGAGGAGAGGGGGGCAGACTGAAGAACAAAACAATAAAAAATTCAGAGGGGAGAGGACAGGTGATTAATTGTTTTACTTTTCACATGAGTTAACAGGTCAAGGTAAATCCTCATCTCCCCCATAGCCTTACCTCAACCTGCTAATATGTGAAAACTACAAACTGCCATGTCTTCACTAGGATTTTATCTTGTATTAGCTAAAATTAGGTAAGAAAACACTGTTTTTTGTACTGAAGATGCCCTTTAAGAGTCGTTCCGTACTTTGACAAGCTTCAAGACAAAGTTTGGGGAAGCAAGGGTGTATTATTATCTTTGTTTTACAGACTGGGAGTTGAGGCACAGAGAGATTAAGTGACTAATGTCATTCAGAACCTCTTTGCTACAGTTTGGAAATGGATGCGCGTTTTCTGCAGTCTAGTGCCTTAATTGCAAAAACACCCTTCTTTTATATGAAGCTGAAAAATTCTAAACACCCTAAATTTTATGATGGACACCATATAAGAACTTAAATAAGGTAAGTACAATATTTCGTGGTATATAGAATCTAAGTCTACCAGGAGGTATTTATTAAGGAAAACTACCATTCTGGCCAAAACAAATAGGCTTTCACACAGCTCAAGTCCCAACTTTCTTGTGCATTTGTTTATAAGGGCCTACACCCTGTCTGGAACTCTATACATATATTGGATCCTGAAATTAATGAAGAGCCAATGGAATTGTTTTGAGGATGGGGTTGATTTTGTTCTTGCTTCTTTGTGTGGGTGAAAAGTAGAGAGTGGTCCAATCTACCGCTGCAGATCCAGACACCGATAGGTATTGGATCTAGCTCTAAATATTGTTTCCACTTCTCATGCCTGTTACCTTTTGTCCTCCCCTCCTGTAACCCTTACCCTTTTCTTTTCATTTTATCTGTTATCATAGATTGTAAACTCTTCAGGACAGGTGCTGTTTCTTCTCTATGGGTCTGATCCAAAGCACACTGAAGTCAATGGAAAGACTCCCATAGACCCCAGGAATCAGGGTCTGTGTGCTGGGAGGTGCTCAATACACTTTTGGTGTTGGATATATTTAAACTATATAGTTTTTTCATCCTATTGCTAGTGAAAATTTGGCTTTTCAGGAAAGCAAAAGAACAGTCATGGGTACTTAGAGAACATCTGAACATGCTTAATTTCAGTAGCACAGGTTTTTTTTGTTCCCTATACAAATGAATAGCTATAACTCCCAGGCAAGAAAATGTGAATCCTTACTTAGGCCATAAGCCTTAGTCCTGCCTAGTGGTGTTATGGCAGGTCATTGGTCTGTCATCAATTTAAAAACCTTTTGTGTTTAAAAAATAAATATAAAGAGAAAAGTTTATGTGCCCCCAGGGCACTCATTCAGCTGTGAAAGTACAAGTACATTCATTGGTACAAAAAGGAGAACGTGGCATATTGGAAACAATGGTAGTCAATTTCAGAAACACTGTTGATTTATTGAAAGTGGCAGCTTCAGATTTCTGAGGCATGCTGCCCACTTGCAGTATTTAAACTCCTTTTTTTAAAAATTCCCAAAATGGATTAAAAACTTAGCTGAACTAGGCCATCACTGACTTACCCAGACTGTGCTTTTTAGAACTAGGGAAATATTAAACATCTTTGTTTCTTCTGCTATTAATGTATACCCCCTAATATACATTTGGGGTCCAACTTTAGTCCTATTTAGCGGCTTGATTTTCAGATGGTATTCTGCACTTCCCCCCAAACTGAAACTCAAAATTACCAGTCACTTTTGAAAATGTGTGCTGATTTACATAAGAAAAAAACTTTTTTCCTCTTGGGAATGGGGTTCTCCCAAGAATCTTTCTCAGGCTGAAGCAAGATGAAAACTAGCTGAATGTTGAATTAGCTTCTTTGGCAGTATTTTGATGTTTACCCACAACATCCTTTGCATCAGAAATAGTAGTGCTACAAAGAAGGCGATCTGAACTACAGAGAGCAAACCAAACCAAAACTCCTTATCTGAACACCCCAGTTTTGGGGAAATCTGGATGCAGTCCTTGCAGTTTGGGCCCATCTCTAGGTCACAAGCTCTTAATCTCTGCATGAATTGGAGACTTCTGTCTTCGCGGGTTGCTGCAGAGAGTGTTGTACGAATCATCCACGAGGCTGGTTCTTTGTCATGGCAAAAGTCATG
Organism: Macrochelys suwanniensis; assembly: GCA_033296515.1. Lineage (NCBI taxonomy): Eukaryota > Metazoa > Chordata > Testudines > Chelydridae > Macrochelys > Macrochelys suwanniensis. The sequence goes on along the minus strand of CM065775.1, from coordinate 231,111,870 downwards.
TCTTTTTGCTACAGCAAAACAAAAATAAAAAAACAAAAAACCACCAGCCATAGTATTAGTTTCTTTAAAAAAGACGAAAGCCTGGCATGCAATATTGTAATTCAGTTCATTTTCCATTAGGAAAATGTTCAATAGCTGTCACTAACAGCTTAAAGATCGCGAAAAATACATTAATATAGTTGCCATCCATATAGAATGGCATTAAAGGGGGTTTCTACTTTACAGGATTGCTCCCTGTTTAAGCAGAAACCCTTTCCCCCCTATTCCTTAAACCTCTTATAAAAAGTTGTCTAATAATAATGGCTAAGCCAAAGGGGAAAGAATACTTCTGAGAGCTGGATTCAAAACCACTAAGCAAAAAGAATTATTCATGTGACCCCCCGACAAGTTCAAGAAAATGTAGTTTTCCGGAGAATATATGACAGTTCAGTATGTTTCCATGTCATGAAACTCACCCCCTATCACAATGCATATGCACAAGGGAATAGAGTTGAGCTTGCTGTTGGAATCCTAACTGACTTCATGTTGCATTAATATTTTTGGCAATGCATGTAGGTATGTAATATTGATTGGTGTTTAAATTTATATTGGAAAAAGCATTGCCAAGTGGGTTAAGGAAGATATATAAAATGACTGAAGCTGCAGGCTTTATAAAGCCAGGACTGCTTTATTCCCATGTTAACTCTTTTCCTTCAGACAAACTCCATGTCACGAGTTTTGGTCTCTTTTTTAAGTTACTCTGTAATTTCACCTTTTTTCACCGCATGACGCTAAGTCCCCTTTCTACTATACCACCCGGTAGTATGCATTATAGGACACAGTGCTTAAGAACAACAGGTCAAACTGCTGCAAGTCTATTAACTTGAATGGAGATGACTGTGCATAGAATTTAAATATTCTTAAAACAGAACCTAAATATTACTTTAATCAGAGTACTTTTATATTAATGAGCCTGTATATAAAGAAGGATGGGTAATTTTAAGGCCATTTATAACATAAGATAAAGAAGATAAGCAGCTCTCAATTTCAAGGGCATAAACTGATCATCTTCAGTGGCCAGGAAAGCTTGTTCCAGTTTGGCAAATTTTATGTTCTGGGCAATAATCACATTAGAGAACATTTAGTGACTGCTGTGTAGTTCCTTCGGTGCATGTACTATTGTGAATTAACTAATAACCAGTGTAACATTTCTGCTTGATGTTGATGGCAGTAACCAGGGCTGTGTTCAATAATATGTCTAGGGGACTGTGACACAGAAACCCCTTGGCAAAGGGTCCTCTTTTCTTTTCAAACTCTCACCTCAGACCCGACAAACTCATTACACCAAAAGCATCTTACAGGATTTTTATCCGTAAAGGATAACATGTAAGGTATTGACAGAAAGCTCATAACCTGTCAAGATTCATAATCATTGTGAGATGAGTGTATAGGTAATATTTAAGGAACCATGAATTTATATTGAAACTATGCATTCATGAAAGTTTTGGATCCTGGTTACTGAGGAACCAGCCAGCTCTGAAATAGACTGAACTTGTTGGGGGTAGGGAGGAATCTTTATTAGATAGAAAAGGTAACTACCGATAAATGTAAACTCAGATTTGCATTTTATGATTTTGTTTTGTATTGTAATCACTTGTTTCCACCACTCTCACTTGTCTCTACTTAAATCTTTATTCTTTCATAAATAAATCTACTTTTGTTTTACCATAAGTGCTCACCAGTGCTGCATGGATTACAGGAGTGCTGGTTTAAGGAAAAACTGGTAAAGTGGGGTGCACTGCACCTTTGGGTGCAGACGATTTGGAAATCTTGTGAGTAGCCAGTGTCAGGGGCTGGATGCCACAGGGGAACGATTCAAAGGGATTCAGGGACTGGGGTGCACGTCTTGTTAATCTGTAAGGCAAAGTTAGGGTTGGCATAAGGCAGAGGAGAGTGCTTGAGTGACTGAAAGGCTTGTAGTGTCAGGGAGCTGACATAGCTACCGCAAGAAAGACTCCCTCTCGCTGAAGCAAGGGGGTTACAAGGTGACTCAGAATCCTGAGAACCCACAGAGACCCTTCTAAAGGTAAATCAAACAAATGGCTTGAGTGACCACCTAACACTTAGGAGTACAATCTCCAGCTGAAGCCTCACCACGGCCGAGTAGAGTGGGACCATCATCTCCCATGTCTTAGCCCAGGGCTACACTAGGGGAGGGGGTCGATCTACGATACGCAACTTCAGCTACGGGAATAGCGTAGCTGAAGTCGGCGTATCGTAATCGACTTACCTGGCCATGAGGACGGTGGCGAGTCGATCGCTGCCGCTCCCCCGTCGACTCCGCTTCCGCCTTTCGATGAGGTGGATTGCCGGCGCCGACGGGGAGCGCGATCGGGGATCGATTAATCGCGTCTTAACGAGACGCGAAAAATCGATCCCCGATAGATCGATTGCTACCCGCCGAGCCGGCGGGTAGTGAAGACCTGCCCTTACATACTACACTTTTGTTCATACCCTCCAGAATGATATTAGCCTTGTGTGCAGCTGCATCACATTGTTGATTCATATTCTGGTGTTTCTTCCCTTCTTACAAACGTTCTTCAGTCCTTGGAAATGTGAAACTACAAGTATCTTTTTACTGAGGAGGCGAGGGAGATCAAAAATGGGCAAGTCCCAAACAGTGTTTCAGGAGTATGGGTGCCCTCATAGTTCCAATGATTGTTTTGTGAGTAAGCGTTCTTGGCCCTCAATAAGCCACACAATCAATCTTCATGCACCTAAAACACAGGGCATTGCGATCAGTTCAGTGGTGGGGGTGGCTCTCTTCTTCCTGCCCGCTCCGGCCTAGCAAAGCCCACACCACTGTGTCCTGCTCCAGCCTGCAGCTACTCACTCCAAATCTGTAAAGTCAGCTCTGCTGCTGACAGTCATGTGCTGCAAGGTTCAGCTCTACACAGGATTCTGAACCTCTTGGGGGGGAAATCTAGAGCAAGGTAAGACGCTGCACTGTGACCCTGCCAGTTTAAAAATGTCCTTTAATGTTATTTTTAAAAGTTCAAATGCTGAAAAACGGCTCAAAGTGTAAACAGAAGGTTTAGTTTGGGCTGAAATAATTTTTTTTTTTTTTTGCTGTCTTTTGGTTTGCCAAAAATGTTTGTTTTCAGTCTGACCTGAAACAATCATGTTTTACTTTTCTAAGTTGCCAATGCGCTGATAAATCTAATTACAACATGCTCCTATAACTCGTCGTGGTGCACAAATTCCACTCAGGAGAGTGGCCGGCAGGTTGTGAATGAGACGCAGTAACAAGGGTGTGTTGCATGATATGTTGTGCTTTAGCCAATTTCCTGTTGAAATTGGGCCCTCCTCTTTAAGGGACAGATCACCACTTTCCACTGTAAAACCTACACAAGAGGTTGAAGGGTGGGAAAACAGAAGATCTCCTCATCCTGTTCGGAGAGGTGGGGTTCATTGCCCCCGCCCCCTCCAAAATACAGAATGAGCTGAGTCACTGCAGTTTTTGCTTCATGGCAATGCAGTTCCTATTCAATCATATCAGGCCTTCCGGTGTGACGGAGTAGAGAGCGAGATGGATCTGACCTGAGAGGCTGGCTGCATTGGGAAAGGCTGCATCGGGAGTGTGAGACTTTACCTGAGGCTGTAACATGAGCCAGGACGGGGGTTGGGAGGTGACACCTTTGGCTGGGAGAATGGTAAAAGGCTAGGGGAGGGGCCCCGGGGGAGGGGAAGAGCCTGCTGGAGGTTTGGCTGGCTCTTGGTCATTTTTGGAGCTGGGTGGTGAAACGCAGGGAGCCCCAGAGCTGGGGTCTAAGCTCCCTGCCCCCCAGAAGGGCCCAGCTGAGGGGTCCTGGTCATACTTACAAGCTCTGTTTGGACTCTTTCCTGACAACCCTAATAAACCTTCTGTTCTACTGGCTGGCTGAGAGTCACATTGAATCCCGGGAAGAGGGGTGCAGGACCTGACTCCCCCACACTCCGTGACAACTGGTGGTAGCGGTGGGATCTTCTGCACCCCATGAACGGCACTTCCTGCAGTAAGTGACTGGAGAGCAGTACAACGAAGGGGGATTGACGGGGAGCAGGTTGCTGAAGAGGCAGAGAGAAGTGGTTTCGGGGGGCGGAGGAGCTACGCTTAACCCTGAGGGTGTGACCAGTGAGAAGGGCTGGCACACTAGGGGTTCCCCCTGGAAGCCGTGGGGACCAAGACCGCACAGGCCTGAGAGTGGCTAGCAGGAAGATGTATGCTAAGCGCCGTAAGAACGACCTGGTGGAGCTGTGCAGGCAGAGGGGGCTGCGCATTGGGAAGTCCACCAAAGACCAGCTGATTGCGCAGCTGGAGGAGAAGGATCGCTTGGATGACCCGATCCCTGTCCCTGGGGGAAGCCGCCCGACAGACGCAGCATGGGCCCCAGGGCCCAACCTGGCTGGGAGGGGTCAGACTGCTGCTGAGGACATCCCAAGACCCCTCTCGCCTCTGCCCAGGGGAGAGATTGGGGAAAGCCCAGCAAATACCGAGGGCACCTTGACCCCGGCGGCCAGCAGGGGATCTTCCCGGAGGAGCTCCCCATCCCAGCAGTGGAGGCGGCTGGATTGGGAGAGGGAGATAAAACTGAAAGAGCTCGAGTTGAGGCAGCAGGAACTGAAGGAGGAGCGGGAAGAACGGGAAAAGCAGCGTCAGCACGAGGAGAAACAACGCCAGCATGAGCTGGAGGAGAAGGAGAAACAACGCCAGCATGAGCTGGAGGAGAAGGAGAAACAACGCCAGCATGAGCTGGAGGAGAAGGAGAAACAACGCCAGCATGAGCTGGAGGAGAAGGAGAAACAACGCCAGCATGAGGAGAAACAACGCCAGCATGAGCTGGAGCTGGCCAGACTGAGGAGCAGTGAGGCCCCGGCTGCGGTGAGTGAGGGGGGACCCAAGACTACAGGGAAGTTTGATCGTAACTTCCTGGCCCGGCGTAAGGAAGGGGAAGACATAGACAGCTTCCTGGCGGCCTTTGAGAATGCCTGCAGGTTGCACAAGGTTGACCCTGCAGACAAGATCCAGTATCTCACCCCCTTACTAGACCCTGCAGGCCTGGACGTGTACGGCCGAATGAAAGAGACGGAGACTGGGGACTATGAACTGTTCAAAAAGGCCCTGCTCTGCGAGCTTGGGCTGACTCCCGAGATGTACCGTCAAAGGTTCCGGGATCAGCGAAAAACCCCTGAGATCACGTACCTACAACTGGCCAACCGGATACATGGATACGCCCGCAAGTGGACTGCTGGGGCCCAAACTATGGAGGACCTGCTCGAACTATTCGTACTAGAACAACTGTATGAACTGTGCCCATCAGACCTGAAGCTATGGTTGATGGACAAAAATCCAGGGAGCCCGCAGCACGCAGGGCGGCTGGCCGACGAGTTCATGAACAGTCGGTCAAGGGGTGGCAGGGAGGAATCCCAAAGGAGCAGGCCCACCCTGAGGCAGCAAGAGAGGCAGCATGGGACCTCCCAAAGGGGAAATAGGGAGAACCCCCTCCCGAGGGGAACCTCCGACATCAGAACCAACCGACCTGCTCGAGGGGACCAACGGGACATGAGCTGCTATCACTGCGGCCAGAGGGGCCACGTACGGTCCCAGTGCCCCAAGATCAGAGACAGACTGAGCAGACCAAACCCACACCAGGTTAACTGGGTAGGGACCCAGCCAGATGAGGGGCCGACAGCCCAGAAGAGGGGGGCTGGCAGCTTATCAACGGCTCCGGAGGGAGGAAGGCCCCAGACCAGCTCCTCGGGGGGGCTGGATGCTCCGGACTCAGGGTTCTCGGTTTATAGGGTGGGCGCGGGGCTGTCCCTTCGGAGAGAGTGCCTTGTTCCCCTGGAGATAGATGGGAGGAAGGTCACTGGATACTGGGATACGGGCGCGGAGGTGACGCTGGCCCGGCCCGAGGTGGTGGCCCCAGATCGGGTGGTACCCAACACCTACCTGACCCTAACAGGGGTGGGCGGGACCCCGTTCAAGGTACCCGTGGCGAGGGTACACCTGAAATGGGGGGCCAAGGAGGGCCCCAAGGACATAGGGGTGCATCAGCATTTGCCCACTGAGGTACTGATGGGGGGGGACCTAGAAGACTGGCCCAGTGAATCCCGGGATACCCTGGTCGTGACCTGTAGCCAGAGCCGGCAAGGGGCGCTACGCCCGGGCCTCGGAGAGGGTGCCTTGCACGGGGCGCAAGACCCTGGCCCAGTGAGGAGGGAGTACCCCAGGACCAGGCGCAGAGAGGCTGCGGCCTCAGACACAGACAGCACGAGAGAACAGGTTCCCATTCCTTCCCCAGCGGCTGAGTTCCAGGCCGAGTTACAGAGAGATCCCTCCTTGCGGAAGCTCAGGGACCTGGCCGACCGCAGGGAGGTACAGACCATGTGGAGAGGTTGCCAGGAGAGGTTCCTGTGGGAGAAGGGGTTCCTGTACCGGGAATGGGCTCCCCCCGGTGAGATGGAGACATGGGGGATCAGGAGGCAGCTGGTGGTCCCCCAGAAGTATCGCCGCAAGCTACTGTACCTGGCCCATGACATCCCTCTCGCAGGGCACCAGGGGATCCGGCGCACCAGGCAGAGGCTGCTACAGAACTTTTACTGGCCTGGGGTCTTTACAACTGTCCATCAGTACTGCCGGTCCTGTGACCCCTGTCAGCGGGTGGGGAAGGCTCGGGACAAGCGGAAAGCGGCTTTGAGGCCTTTGCCCATCATAGAGGAGCCCTTCCAGAAGGTGGCCATGGACATAGTGGGGCCTCTCAGCAAGACAACCCGGTCGGGGAAGAAATACATCCTGGTGGTGGTAGATTTCGCCACCCGCTACCCCGAGGCGGTGCCCTTATCCTCCATTGAAGCAGACACCGTGGCGGATGCGCTGCTGACCATTTTCAGCCGAGTGGGGTTCCCCAAGGAAGTCCTGACAGACCAAGGGTCCAACTTCATGTCGGCCCTGCTCCGGTGCTTGTGGGAGAAATGTGGGGTCCGGCATAGCTGGGCCTCAGCATATCATCCCCAGTCCAATGGGCTGGTGGAGAGGTTCAATGGGACGCTAAAGATGATGCTGAAAACCTTTATGAACCAGCACCCGCAGGACTGGGACAAGTACCTACCGCACCTGCTGTTCGCGTACAGGGAAGTGCCTCAGGAGTCTACTGGATTCTCGCCCTTCGAACTGTTATATGGCAGGAGGGTAAGGGGGCCCCTGGACCTGATGAGAGACGAATGGGAGGGGGAGGCCGCCCCCGAGGGAGAGTCAGTGGTGGAGTATGTCCTGACCTTCCGAGAGAGACTTACTGAGCTCATGGGCCTGGCCAAGGGAAATCTGGCCAGAGCCCAGAGGAAGCAAAAGGTCTGGTATGACCGCACGGCGCGGGCCCGCGCCTACGCCACCGGGGATCAGGTGATGGTTCTCATCCCCGTGAGGAACAACAAGCTGCAGGCCGCTTGGGAAGGCCCTTTCAAGGTTGTCAAGCAGCTAAATGAGGTAAATTATGTGGTGGAGCTGTCTAACCGGGCACACCACTGCCGGGTGTACCATGTCAATATGATGAAGCCATATTATGACAGGGGGAATGTGGTGCTGGCCGTGTGTGGACATTGGGAGGAGCAGGGAAGTGACCCTCTAGTAGATCTATTCCCTGAGACAGGAGCTGGTTCCTCCCAAGAAACAATCCCTCTCTCTGATCAGCTAACCCCTGCCCAGCAAGCTGAGATCAGAGGGGTGCTGCATCTGTACCGACAGCTGTTTTCCAACCAGCCTGGTCGCACTAATCTGACTGTCCACCGGGTGCAGACAGGATCGCACCAACCTATAAGATGCTCCCCCTTCCGAGTCACAGGGAAGACAGCTCGGGACCTGGAAAGAGAGGTCAAGGACATGCTGGCTTTGGGGGTGATCCAGCCGTCGTCCAGCCCTTGGGCCTCGCCGGTGGTGCTGGTCCCCAAAAAGGATGGGTCGATCCGGTTCTGTGTGGACTATCGGAAGCTCAATGCCATCACTGTATCTGATGCCTACCCCATGCCCCGGCCGGATGAGCTCCTAGACAAGCTGGGAGGGGCTCGGTACCTCACCACCATGGATCTTACAAAGGGCTACTGGCAAGTGCCACTGGATGCAGATGCCCGGCTGAAATCTGCCTTCATTACTCCTCTGGGGCTCTACGAGTTCCTGACCCTGCCTTTCGGTCTCAAGGGAGCGCCAGCCACCTTCCAGCGCCTGGTGGATCAGCTACTGAAGGGGATGGAGAGCTTCGCTGTGGCGTATATCGATGATATCTGTGTCTTTAGCCAGACCTGGGAGGACCATGTGTCCCAGGTTAAACAAGTGCTGGACCGACTCCGGGAGGCTGGGCTGACCGTAAAAGCGGAGAAGTGCAAGGTGGGGATGGCTGAAGTGTCCTACCTGGGACACCGGGTGGGGAGCGGCCGCCTAAAGCCAGAACCAGCCAAGGTGGAGGTGATCCGGGACTGGCCTGCTCCCCAAACCAAAAAGCAGGTCCAGGCCTTTATTGGGATGGCGGGGTACTATCGAAGATTTGTGCCCCACTTTAGCGCCATAGCCACCCCCATCACTGAGCTATGTAAGAAGGGGAAGCCAGACAAGGTGATCTGGACCGAGGAGTGCCAGAGGGCTCTCTGTGCACTGAAGGAGGCTTTGATCAGGGACCCGGTTCTGGCAAACCCAGACTTTGACAAGCCCTTTCTGGTGTTCACCGACGCCTCAGACAGGAGACTGGGGGCGGTGTTAATGCAGGAGGATGAAACGGGGCAGAGACACCCCATCGTGTATTTAAGCAAGAAGCTGCTACCCCGGGAGCAGAATTATGCGGCCATCGAGAAGGAATGCCTGGCCATGGTGTGGGCCCTCAAGAAACTAGAGCCGTATCTATTCGGGCGACACTTCACCGTGTACACCGACCACTCGCCCCTGACCTGGCTACACCAGATGAAAGGGGCCAACGCCAAGCTCCTGAGGTGGAGCCTACTCCTGCAGGATTACGACATGGACGTGGTCCATGTGAAGGGAAGTGCCAACCTGATAGCGGATGCATTGTCCCGGAGAGGGGGCCCTGAACTTCCCCAGGCCACTGGTCAGAGTGACCCCGCTCAGTTCAGTCTCGAAGGGGGGAGCGATGTGACGGAGTAGAGAGCGAGATGGATCTGACCTGAGAGGCTGGCTGCATTGGGAAAGGCTGCATCGGGAGTGTGAGACTTTACCTGAGGCTGTAACATGAGCCAGGACGGGGGTTGGGAGGTGACACCTTTGGCTGGGAGAATGGTAAAAGGCTAGGGGAGGGGCCCCGGGGGAGGGGAAGAGCCTGCTGGAGGTTTGGCTGGCTCTTGGTCATTTTTGGAGCTGGGTGGTGAAACGCAGGGAGCCCCAGAGCTGGGGTCTAAGCTCCCTGCCCCCCAGAAGGGCCCAGCTGAGGGGTCCTGGTCATACTTACAAGCTCTGTTTGGACTCTTTCCTGACAACCCTAATAAACCTTCTGTTCTACTGGCTGGCTGAGAGTCACATTGAATCCCGGGAAGAGGGGTGCAGGACCTGACTCCCCCACACTCCGTGACACCCGGCCATGGCTGTGTCCAGAGTTCTGTGATGGGATGAGCACTCCAAACAGGCTCCAGTAGAGTTAATGTGGGCATGAGAGGCTGCAAACGGAGAGAAAGCCAGAATTGATTAAGGATGAAGTCCAGCCGGGGAGGGGATGGGATTTGTAAATTAGCTTCGTGGGGGCCCCTGTGGCGTGGGGCCCCAGGCAATTGCCCTGCATCCTACCCTGTAATGCTGGCCCTGCTTGCAACCCCCTAAACCCATCCCAGGTATAGGTGACTTATGCTAAGTGGTTAGTCAGCAGGGAAGGAGGTTAGAGCAAGCCCTCCAACAGCTGTTCTAGTCCCATTTAAAGGAGGATCTCTGCCATAAAGTGATAATAGGGTACCAGATTTTTCTGGATTAAGTCATATATCCTTCCCACTTTGAGATGCTACAGATGCCAAAGGATTAGACATGTGGCAAATCATTGTAAAGGGAAAATGAGGTGCAGTAAGGCTGGAGGAGGGCATTCATATGACTTGTGTGGAAGGGGTGGATTTAAAGCAGGGGTCTCAAACACACGGCCCTGCGGCCCGTGGAGTTATTTCCTGCGGCCTGCCATAGGCGCTGACTCCACTGGCAGCCAAGCTCCAAACATTACTGAGTGTTTATATTTTATTAAAACCCCTTTTTGCATTACAGTTTTTAAAAAGTTAATACATTGACTTTTAATAGAATACTATATTACTCTTCATTTTTTTCATTTTTGACTATACTTTTGTATCATTGAATGAAAAGGTTTCAGTGATGCGGCCCTCAGGCCAATTGACTAGTTCTCATGTGGCCCTCGTGGTAATTTGAGTTTGAGATCCCTGATTTAAAGTGTAGCAACTGTGGAGAAAAACATAATTCAGCATATGACGGATGAACTGTAGCAAATCAAGCTAGGGCAATACAAAAAATTAAGGTAACTAATAACATCATAGATGGAAGCTGTTAGGAGATATCAAAAGAAAAAAAGGGGGAAAGAAAGGAAGCCCATTAAGGAAAAAGAAATAAAGTAACAAAATAATGGAAAGGAATATTGTGAGTGATACTGGGGATTACAGAGATGACATACTGATTAGAGTGAGAGAGAGATTCATAATGTTTATGATTGAAATAATAAACTGCACATCTCAGACAGGAAAGAAAACAGAGAAAATCAGAACTATAAAGCAGATGAAAAGTATTTACATGTTAGCAACCTAGCAGTGGAATGACTCCACGCTTTCCTAACCAAAGCAAGTGTTGATGGATAAAATGGAATGGGGGAAACAATTTTTAGTTGGAATGCACACAGTCTGATAGCTCATGGGTAGGAATTAAAGGATAATATAGTTATAAAAACTAAACCTGACGTTATATGTATTCAAGAGACATGGCTAATAGGGAATATGTGCAGCAGTCCTACCTTATTCAACATCATGATAAATGATCTTCCGAACAAGATGAATGCAGGAATAGGTGTCACTCTATTTGTTGCTGACTGTGCCATATGGGGCAAAAACCAGAAACCCTGAAATAGCTTCTAAAAGAGTAAATGAAGCTCTAAGAAAGGGGGTGGAATCGGGAAACCTGGGGCTTTAAATTGTCAATTGACAAGCTGAAAGTGATATTCACAAAAAGGACATTAAAAAAAAGATTACAAATTTTATATATATTTTATATATATGGACAGCAAATAAGCATAGTTAAAAGCTTCAAACGTTTAGGTGTGATATTTAATAGCAAACTCACTTAGAAGGATCATATTGAAAATATTAGAGATGAGTGTACAGGCAAAATCAACTTAAAAATATTTCTGGAACTTCTTGGGGTGCAGATAAGGAAGCCATGGTAATGCTATACAGAACGCTAAGACCAGTTATTGAGTATAGTACCAGGCTTTCAGTTCAGCATCAAACGTGAATTTGAGAAGCTTGACTCAATCCATGCTCGGATGTTGCGAACTGCATGTGGTTCCTTCATCACAATGCTGCTGTGTGTACTGCAGATAGCTGTGGGTGAAATGCCTATTACTTTCAGAATGACCTTTTAGACTTAATCTTTTGGGATAAAGCCATTGAAAACAGCTAAGATGGAAACACTAAGCTAATATATGATGAATGCTGGGAATTAAGTGGTTGACATGTAGGGCAAAAACTCAAAATGCCTCATAAAAGTAAGGTTAAAGTGTGGAAAAGAGAGACCGAGAAGAGGTTAAAATCTACAGCTTTGGGAAAATGCATTTTAATTAAAAAATGATGCCTCCTGAGGTAGACTTGGAATTGTATAATCAGATTAAAAGAGAAAAGGAATGTTAAATGTCCAAGATATAGCAAATGACTGCACCACACCTTTAAGCGGGGGGAATTGGTCTGGCTGGCTGAATGAAGGGAATAATGTTTTATGGCTGGGGAGGGAAGAGAGGCAAACTACTGCAGAAAGGGGACAAGGGTGACAATGACTCATCCGCTGGAATCTGGATGGGCGGAAGGGTTTAAAAGGCGCAGCCCATGTGGTAAAGTCCCCTTTGCTAATTGCTGGCACCTCCTTTTTTTGGATATTAGGAAAAACTGTTTCACTAGGAGGGTGGTGAAGCACTGGAATGGGTTACCTAGGGAGGTGGTGGAATTTTTAAGGTTTTTAAGGCCTGGCTTGACAAAGCCCTGGCTGGGATTGGCAAAGAATTAAAAAGGAGATGTTGGTTAAAGGAACAGAATATGGGGACTCCTATGATTGGTACGGCAATCTTTCTTATGGCCCACCTTAACCCTCCTACGAGGGGCAGGGGTGGAAGGTAAGGTCCCAGCAATTGGTTGGCTGGGGTACCTGGATGGAAAAGAGGGGGCTGGTGAAAGCTCCCTGAGAAGTTATTGAATGAACATAGGGTTACCTGCACTGTACACTTTTATCTGTCGGGTGGTCCCAGACATCTAACAATAAAGTCACGACCTGATTAAAACCATATGTAATGTTTCCTGTCTTCCTTTTGGTATAGCTGGACAATCAATACATTTGTGATAAGTGATGATGCTATCATCAAATGTATACCAAGGGCTCCAAAGATGTAAGAGCAGGAAGAGTGGGAACAGCATTCTGCGTTTCTTTGCTCAGAATCAAGAAAACTGCAAGGCTATCAAATTTTGTAGCTGGTTTGATGGCTGAACTGGCAGAGACAGTGCTGGCATTAAATTAGGTCATAGATGTGTGCCCAGCTGCCATGGTCATCCTGTCCAATTCCTTATCGGGACTACTGGCCATCAGAAATTGCACTTCAGATAGCAGAAATTATATACTTAATGAAATATTACTGTTAACAAAATTGAAGCAGTTGGGCATAATCATAGTAATGGCATCCCGGTCCAGTTAGGGACTGGCAAAAAATGCTGTCAAGCACGAGCAAGTTGATTTAGAGATCCCTTTAAGTGACATGGAATTTAAAAATCTAATTAAAGTGAGTTAAGGGAGGAATGGCAGGAAATATGGGCAACAGAAACAAAGGGGAAAAGATTCCATGAATTATGCCCAGAGTGTTAGCCTGGTGGTCCTGGGTTGTGTAGGGAAATCTTGCACGAGGCCAAGAGAGACCAAGCAGCCCTGGGAATGGAACAGGTGCTAGACATACAGGGAGGGAGAGAGGACTGGAATGTGTTCAGGTAAGGAACAAAGCAGGGAAAACAGAGAAGCAGGAAGGCATGAAAGGCTAAATGGTTTGAGTTTATACCTTTTAGTTTGAGTTTAAGGGGATTCTACGGGTGGGTCCTCAGAGTCCTGGCCCTGAAAGAAGGGGTAACAGAGAGAAGTTACAGGGATAGAAGAACTGAGAAAGGCCCTGGTAGGAAGAAGACCAGGGAACCAGCAGCAAGTAGAATGAAGCAGCAAAACTTAGCTGTTGGTTATACGGTCCCCAGTCTGGAATCTGGTGTAGTGGGAAGGCCTGGGCTCCCATATTGGCTGATGGCAAGGTGGCATGAGTCCAGTGAAGGGAACAAGGATGATAGAGAGCCTAAGAGGAGGGTGTGAGGACCACAGGGCCCAGAGGTGGGGATGAAGGCCTTGTTTTAAGGTCAGTAGACTGTTTATTTGTGGGGCTTTGTTGCCACAGAAGAAGCAGCCTAAATTATAAGGCAAGGCAAGGGAAGATGGGGGTCACCAGAGGACCAGAGCAGCCATTGGAAGGAGGGTGCCAGCCTGGGAGAGTTACTATGCCATGCCTGGCCACAAGGAAGCATTCCAGTAATCCCTTCACAAGTCCCCCATCCCTTTAGCATAGAAAACTCCATGGGGATGGTGTATGTTCACAGGCCTACCCCACCCAGTGAACGCCCTCCTACTTGCTGACCCACCCAGTCCCCCATGTGGATCTCTTCCACAAAGGTGTTTTGGAGGGCTGGGAACTAGTGTTGCAGCAGTGGCTGATACTCCTTCTCCCCTTCCATACGAGGGAGGGGAGATCCAAGTGTGGCTGTGATGGTCATGATCTGACTCTAGAGTTATACAAACTGCCCTTGACCCAAATCTCACGTGATTTTCAAAGTGACTACTCTAGTGACTTTTTGTTTTTAAATCACGATTTTTTGCATTGTCCTGATTTTACCCTTCTAGTCTTTGCGAACTCTCAACCATTTGTCTGCATTTTTGTGAAGACGTTTGATTCACTGCAGCCTTCCGTAGTGCTGTAATCAGGAAACAGACTCAATATTCCAAGATATATTTCTAGAGCATAGCACTAGCTGTCCCTGCTTTTTCTCTCAGTAAAGGACACCTGCCAGCATTTCTTAGATCTAGAAAACTGTTTGATTCTATTCAGAAATCTCTGCCTCTTGACATAAAGTGGTGGGCTGGAAACTATTGTACTATCTAACATCTTATGTGGTAAGCGTTGCATTGTGATAATTAAAAAGCCTTTGGGAATTTCCACAAGAATAGTGGTGTTCTCTCTGATGTTCTGGTCAAATTCTAAACAAGATTATTTTTTGTTTCCTGTCCTCAACTTGGTTTGTTATACTGGGCTCTGTTAAACAGCTGCCACACTTCATCTCAGAGGTGGTGGCATTTCATTGGTGGGCAAATCATTCCTATATTCAGTTCACACATCAGCTGGTCAAGTTCATAAATAATTTTGGGATCCTCCAAGACAAAGAGTTCTATATAAACAGATTGTTATAGTCACTGTTAATAAATTCAGACAGTTCATAGCAGTAATTAAAGAGAGGCTAAAATATGGCATTTGAACATTGCATCACTGGCAAGCAAGATTATGATACTGCAAGATTGGCAAAACAAGTTCAAATTCATGTTCTTTTCCTACCATTTAAACATGAGGGTGATTCAGCTTTTCGAAACATCCATATTTCCATTCCCACAGGAACTGCGCGATGTATTAGGGCTACAGGCTCTACGGGCTTTGCAAAAATTAGGCTGTCCCAAGTGGGTGCCCAACATATGGTTGGTGTGTGTGTGTGTGTGTGTGTGTTTTGTGAGTTGAGATTTTCAAATCAGTGCACCGGATTTTTATCACACATTTCCCATTTAATTTTAAAGGGAGATATATGGATTAACCACCTGCTCTGCTTTTAAAGTCTTAGCCATTGTGTTTTCTTTTCATTAGACGGTCTCGCTCCCTTTTTTTAAAAAAAGTTTCCATTTGTTTTTCAGTCTTTCACCCTTTGTGTTCCAGGCATTTAGATGCTGTGGTGACAAACATGATAGAATTTATAACAGTAGAATTTTCACCACATTTTTATTGGATTTTCCCCCTCTCTGTTCTTTCACTGATGACACCTAAGTAATAGCAATAATGAGTAATAAATTATTCCAACAACCAACCCAAAGTTTTGCTCAAAAACTACACCTTTCTTGAAATTATAAATAATGTTGATAATTTGTTTTAAAAAATATTTATATGCCTGGGCACCTCGTAGTTCTCGATAGAAGTGCAGAAATACTGCAGCACAGTCACTCTGAAGTTCAAATAAGAATACCATGTAAACAGGGAGTCTTGTTAACACCTATTTCTATGGGATTGATTTCCAGCCTAAGGGCCCTATCATTCAAAATCTTAGCACTGAGTATGGTTCTTGCTACCAACTGAAGCTAAAGGGACCATTTTGCAGTAGTAGCGTCCTACTTGGAGGTATTTTATTTTTCAGAATTGGTCTCAATTTTGCAAGCCTAAAGTGTCTGGATAGTTCAGACAAGGCTCACTTAGCATTTATGGGTGAATTCTAAGCTGGTGTAAATTGTCATAGCTCCATGGAAGCCAGTGACTTCAATGGCAGTATGATCATTTGCTCCAGTGGAGGATCTGTTCCTCAGTCTTGGGGATGTTTATTCTGTGCAAACATCTGAACCTTTAGAGTTTCACCTGTCACTAGTGGGAAGGATAGTACCACTTCTTCAAAAAGCAATAACAGTTAAAGCATATTCCTAATTAATTTTCAGGATAATGAACTTAATACTGGCAATATAGCTGATCTGTAAACAAATGTGCTGCTAGCATTGTATGACATTCTAGTGAGCTGTAACCAAGGAGCTTGAAAGGAGATCAAACAAATTCAGTCTCTGTTCTGATTACATTTTTGTTTTCCTTCTCCACAACTTTTTCAAGAGGCTCCAGTCTATTTTAGCTCACAAATATGACTCTTCCCTCTGGTAATGTGTTTGAAAGTAAAATTTAAACAAGTGGGTAGCAATAAAACTTTAAATCCATAAATATTGAAAAGGAAGAAAAAAAGAAATATCGTCAGACCAACCAATCCAACAACCCGCAGTTTCTTTATTTTGGTGATGACGTCCAAGGGATGATTAATGTTGATTCAAGCCAAGGTTTGTTGTGCTACATAACATCATTCTTCGACAAGCTCTCGTCACGCCTCCCTGGACGGTGACAAGAGCCTGTGAATTCTTTTTAGTGATGATTAATGTCTTGGAGATCAACATCATGTGTTGAGTAATGCTCTGGTTGTTCTCCTTTTCCATCAGGCTATTCTGGAGCAATGTTTCATGTGCCAGAACATGCTCATGGCTACTCCACCTCTTCAGTTTCTTCCTTCCTTTCACATTCAGTCTGCTCTGAAGCAGAATCCCTCTGTTTGGAATACCACTGAACAATTTTCTATATCTCATGCCAACGACGGTGCCCCAAACTGAGGAGCTCCAGACTGGTAGGAAGTGATTCAGGAGGGAAACATAATTTTGGGGAGGTCAATAAGTGGGCTGGACACTTTGATAAATCCCTAGGGCCCTGGGTTGGGACTTCCTCAATGGTGACAGAATCCCTGATGGAGCAATTGGAGCACACAGGCATGATTGAGGCCACAGCAAGGGATCCCTCTGACCTTACCTCCTCCACCACTGCCATGGATCAGTTTTTATTTTGAAGTAATTCATACAATTACATTTTGCATAAAATACGAGCATAAATAATATAGCAAAACACAAATCAAATCTGACCCAAAACAAGCAAAATCACAGACTCATGCACATTGCATACTGCAGCCTCCCAAGTGATTAACAAACAGGGGTAAGAAGACCTTTGTATTAAAATAACATTTTTTTAAAAAATCCAATCCCCAGAAAAACATTCAAGGTAAGTTTGGTGAAATACAGGTAATTGTATTGTACGTTAAAAATGATAGAAGGAACCTGCATGCAATTCAGGAATCAAGTAAGGTAGAATTTTTGTATGTGACCACATCATAGTTTTTCCAATTACTTCAGTAGGAGAATATCAAAATTTCCAGTAATATCCCTGTGGAGAATTAACATAACCACCCATTGAATTTGGTAGGTGTCTCAGATTTCCTTTCTATCACTGTAAGTATTTTAGCTCCCAATATAGATATACAGCTATCCATTTCTTAAAATTTGGCAAGGTGAATCAGTCATGCATGGTATTGAGATAAGAATCCTTAATATACCATTCACAGGAATAAAGGTTAAAAGACAAACTGGTCAGCTGCTGTTTACATCCCCTAAGCTTGTTTTTTGTAAAACTAGCTTTGAATAAATTTTGATATCCCGAAGACTCATAGACTTTAAGGTCAGAAGGGACCATTATGATTGTCTAGTCTGACCTCCTGCACAACGCAGGCCACAGAATCTCACCCACCCACTCCTGTAATAAACCCCTAACCTATGTCTGAATGATTGAAGTCCTCAAATCATGGTTTAAAGACTTCAAGGTGCAGATAATTCTCCAGCAAGTGACCCGTGCCCCATGCTGCAGAGGAAGGCAAAAAACCCCAGGGCCTCTGCCAATCTGCCCTGAAGGAAAATTCCTTCCCTACCCCAGATACGGCGATCAGCTAAACCCTGAGTATGTGGGCAAGACTCACCAGCCAGACACCCAGGAAATAATTCTCTGTAGTAACTCAGATCCCACCCTATCTAAGGGCAGGTCTTCACTACCCGCTGGATCGGCGGGTAGCAATTGATCTATCGGGGATCGATTTTTCACGTTTCGTTAAGACGTGATTAATCGATCCCCGATCGCACTCCCCGTCGGCTCCGGCAATCCACCTCATCAAAAGGCGGAAGCGGAGTCGACATGGGAGCGGCAGCGATCGACTCGCCACCGTCCTCATGGCCAGGTAAGTCGATTACGATACGCCGACTTCAGCTACGCTATTCACGTAGCTGAAGTTGCGTATCGTAGATCGACCCCCTCCCCTAGTGTAGCCCAGGGCTAACATCCCATCACAGGCTATTGGACATATTTATCGCAAATAGTCAAAGACCAATTAATTGCCAAAATTAGGCTATCCCATCATACCATCCCCTCCATAAATGTATCAAGCGTAGTCTTGAAGCCAGATATGTCTTTTGCCCCCACTGACTCTTCCCCTTTTTCTATAGGACTAGCTGCTCTTCTCTTCTTCCTTGCCTTCCCACCTTCAGTCACCTGCTGTACCCCTTCTTCATTTTCCAACTCTGCAAACCTGTTCCTGAGCTCTATTTCTCTTTCACTAGCCTGTCTTTTCTTCTGCCTGGTTCTCTTAGTCACATTCTTCCACTGTCTATTTTCTTCACCCAGCAGCCTCCCCTCCGAGTTCTTTGGTCCTGTTTCCATCTGCAAATCTGAGCTTTTCCCTTCAGCTTCCTTGTGTTTTTGCTCCATCATCTGCTCAAACTCCCTTCTAAACTTGACCAGAGTTTGCACCTGCATCTCCAATCATCGGATCTTTTCTTCCATCAGCTCTATCAGGTGGCACTTCATGCAGACAAAACTCTTTTCAGGTACCCCTCCAGGATCATGTACATACCGCAGCTTCTACATCCAGTCATCTTCAATGTG
Source organism: Macrochelys suwanniensis (assembly GCA_033296515.1). NCBI lineage: Eukaryota > Metazoa > Chordata > Testudines > Chelydridae > Macrochelys > Macrochelys suwanniensis. Next base: position 231,092,992 of record CM065775.1, on the reverse strand, counting down.
TCCTCCACTGCTTGGGTCACGACCACTGCTGCCTCTGTATCTGTCATAGCCTTCCCACCTAAGTCCTGTTAGTTCGGGAAACACAAACCAAACCAAACCAAAACACCACCACCCACAGCAAAACAAACCCCCAACAAGCACCACAACACTACCAGAACACCACACACTCCCTTCACCAGCCTGTCTGTTCCTCTGCCTGGTTCTCCTAGTCTTCCCCCCAAACTTCTCCAACAGAACTCCCACTCAAACTCCTCTGTTTATGGCTCTGTTTGCTGGCTCCTGTGTCTGTTTTTAATACTGTATTTTGGAAATCCCCTCAAATATCCAGAACTCAAAGTTGTTAACATTTTGCCATAAATTTCGTCGAGAATTGATCAAGATGGGTAAATTGTCTTTCACATTTTCTTTTAAGATCCCTTTTTTCTTTGCATATTTACAAATGAAATGACAGCAAACATGCAAGTTCAAGTATTAATCCCATATCAACTGAGAGGTGTTCCAGAGAAATTGTAAAGATATGTAATATGTCCTAATGGAACGTTCCACTTTCTCTTGGATACTGAAGTTCACTTATCTGTATATATCCCTAGCAAAATGATTTTTGTCTGGTAATATGGCCTTCAAAGTTGAATATATTGTAGATGACCAAGCTGTTCCTTTCTCTGTGTGGATTGGGGCTGGAAGGAGGAGTGCTATGAAAGCTGAAAGTGGTATTTGGTATCTTTGTGATCAGACTTGAGCAGTGTATTTTATTTTGCTCATTTTATGTCTTCTACTATTAAGTTTTGCAGTACAGATTTATCTTTGAATTTGAGCTGTGGGTTTGGTTTTAAGTGAGTATAAAGCCATTAAACTGTCTTGAATTACTGCATGCAGTTCTGGTGTCCCCATCTCAAAAATGGTATATTAGAATTGGAAAAGTTACAGAGAAGGGCAACAAAAATGATTAAGGGTATGGAACAGCTTCCATTTGAGAAGACATAACAATACTGGGACTTTTCAAAGCTTGGAAAAGAGATGACTAAGGAGGGATATGATAGATGTCTATGAAATCATGAATGGTGTGGGAGAAAGTGAATAAGGACTTGTTATATACTCCTTCACATTACACAAGAACTGGAGGTCACCCAGTGAAATTCATAGGAAGCAGGCTTAAAACAAACGAAAGGAAGTACTTCTTCACACAATGCAGAGTCAACCTGTGGAACTCATTTCCAGGGGATGTTGTGAAGGCCAAAACTGTAATTGGGTTCAAAAAAGAAATAGTTATGTTAATGGAGGATCAGTCCATCAATGGCTATTAGTCAAGATGGTCAGGGATACAACACCATGCTCTGGGTGTCCCTAATCTCTGATTGCTGGGAGTGGACGACAGGAGATGGATCACTCAATAATTGTTCTGTTCTGTTTATTCCCTCTGAAGAATTTGGCATTGGCCACTGTCAGAAGACAGGATACTGGATTAGATGAACCACTGGTCTGACACAATATAGCTATTCATATGTTCTGTACTTATGGGATATGGCATGTGAAAGAGACTTGCACATCTTGTGAAGGATTGTCTTTGTGGTCAGTTTGTCCAGTGGAATACATTTGGCCCTTGTGACATAATGTTTCTGTCTATACAGTGACTTTGATGTTATAGTCACTTTGTTGCACTAGCATATGTTGCCATCATCCTAGGTCATCAAATAATGACATTGACACAAAGTCATCATGTTCTTGTGTCAAAGCATCATGACTCCCCAACACTGCAATGTTTCATGGGTCCAGCCTGCGAGCCGTTTTAAGCCGGCGCGCTAGCCACACCACGTGGCTCGGTCCCGCTCCAGTGCTCTGGCCGGGCTGCTAGGTAGGGGGCCGCACCACGCGTCTCGGCCCTGCTCCAGCTCCTAGGTGCTCCAATGGCCCCTTCTGGCACTCCAGTGGGAGCTGCAGGGGTGGTGCCTGCAGATGGGGCTGCATGCAGAGCCACCTGGCCATGCCTCCACGTAGGAGCTGGAGAAGGGACATTCCATTGCTTCCGGGAGCTGCTTGAGGTAAGCGCCGCTCAGAGCCTGCACCCCTGAGCCTCTCCCCATGACCCAACTGCCTGCCCCAGCCCTGATCTCCCTCCCACTCTCCAAACCCCTCAATCCCAGCCAGGAGCACCCTCTTGCACCCCAAACTCCTCATCCCCAGCCCCACCCAAGAGCCTGCCCCCCCACAGCACTCCAACCCCAATTTTGTGAGCATTCATGGCCTGCCATACAATTTCTATTCACTGATGTGACCCTTGGGCCAAAAAGTTTGCCCACCCCTGTGTTAGAGGTATCACAATCCCAGAAATATCCATAACGACAATATTGTAAATTTTCAAAATTGAACTTAATTATTGACTGGACATCTTTGCTCAAGGATCCAGAATACAGGGGATATTGTAAATTAAAATTCAGATAAGCTTAAGTGTGGGAACTTGCATAGTACTTGCTTCAAGTCTGGCTTCAGCTAGGTCTCTCAGTTTTATGAGTACTGATATTCACTGAGTGTGCATGGCAATGGGGATTGGTGCTGGGAAGGATCGCTGAAGAGTACTCTGAGAATGGGTAAGTACCCTTCTTAGATGATAATTTTATGTGGTCCCTTTGAAATCACCTATTTAGAGTATAGGCTTTATGAGTTAGAAATGATCTTTGGACTTGTACTTACTTACTTGACTTCGGAGGAAGAAAGTGAAGAGATGTCTAATCAAGTCTCTTGTGTTTCAGAAGGGCATGTTCACTTGCATGTCAGGGGAAATCCAGTATTGACATGACTAGAAATGTAAATGTGCACTGACCATGAAAATAAAGCATTTGAAGTCTTTCCAGTCCACTAGTATCTCTGGAGGATGTTAAACAGATAACTTGCATCCAAGAGTTTAAAAAGAGCTGGCTGAGAAGCTCTCTTGACCATTAATGTTGTTTTTCAATAAGCCTTGATGCACTGGGGTAGTTCCTGAAGACTGAAAGAAACCTAATGTGCCAATTTAAAAAAAGGATAAATGGGGGGACCTGGGTAATTATAGGCCTGTCAGCCTGACATCTATTTTGGGCAAGATAATGAAGCAGCTGATCTGGGACATGATTAATAACTACAGGAGGGTAATATACCTAATGTCAGTCAACATGGGTTTATGGAAAATAAATCCTGTCAAACCAACTTGATATCTTTTTTCTGAGATCACAAATTTTGTTGGTAAAGGTAATAATATTGACATAATGTACTCTGATTGCTGTAAGGCATGTGACTTGGTACTGCATTAAATTTTTAAAGAACTAGAAAGATATAAAATAAACATGGTGCACATTAAATGGATTAAAATTAGCTAACTGATAGGTTTCAAAACATAACTGTAAACAGGGAATCATCATCAAGTGGGTCTGTTTCCAGTGAGGTTCTGCAGAGAGAGGTTCTTGGTCTGATGCTATTTTAACATTTTTATCAGTGACCTAGAAGAAAACATAAAATCATCACTGATAAAGTTTCCAGGTGACCCCAAAATTGGAGGAATGGTAAATAACAAAGAGGCCAGGTCACTGATTCAGAGCGATCTTGATCGCTTGGTAAACTGGATGCAAGCAAACAATAGCTTATTAAAATGCATAAGTGTAAATGTGTGCATCTAAGAACAAAGAATGTAGGCCATAGTTATAGGATGGGAGACTCTATCCTAGGAAGCAGTGACTGAACAATTTGGAGAATATGGTGAATGTCTGGAAGCTGAAGCTAGACAAAGTTTGAATGGAAATAAGGTATAAATTCTTAATGGTGAGAGTAAATAACTATTGGAAGAATTTACCAAAGGTTGTGGTGGATTCTCCATCGCTGACAATTTTTAAATTAAAATTGGATGTTCTTCTGAAGATCTGCTGTAGGAATTATTTTGGGAAAGTTGTATGGCCTGTGTTATATAGGAGGTAAGACTAAATGATCATAATGGTCCCGTCTAGCCTTAGAATCTATGAATCCATGTTCTGATTTCTTAAAACATATTGAGGAGGCAGAAAACTGAATTCAGATTTCTGTTACAGTGGTGTGGACTCCATTAAAATTAGTAGGGTGGCTGAAACTGAGAGCAGAAGTTGGCTTGTTTTGACTCAGGAGAAGACTTTCTCTGCCAAGTGGGTATAAAATTACTTGTATTACAATAGAATCATGGAATCATAAAATGCATTGTGGAACACAATATTTCAGCCTTTTCAGGGTTACCTAGGGAGGTGGTGGAATCTCCATCCTTAGAGGTTTTAAGGCCTGGCTTGACAAAGCCCTGGCTGGGATGATTTAGTTGGGGATTGGTCCTGCTTTGAGCAGGGGGTTGGACTAGATGACCTCCTGAGGTCTCTTCCAACCCTGAGATTCTATGATTCTATGATATTGGTCATTGCAGCTCCAGGGCTGCTGGTGCAACTTCATGGCTGGGAACAGAGAGAATTTCTTTTGCTCTCCCTTCCCCTCCCAATCCCCACCCAATTGCAGCAGAGCTGCCCACCAAAGCTGCAGAGGGAACTGGGCTGAGGACTTAGGCCTGAATGCATATAGTCAAAACTAGCAAATGTCTGCGTCTAAAATTCCTTTTTAATTTCAGTCAGCATTTCCAACAACTTGCTTGCAAATCGACAGGACTGATAGCTGCCTCAATGAATAGATTACTAACCCAAATTGTTTTTGCTCTGCTGGCTCCCTGGAAGCTACGTGCATCCTGTTTAGAAGAGACCAACTTCCAGGCCACACAACCAGTGGCTGAGAAACACAGACACATAGCCTGTGAATGGTTAACATTCCCTTTTCAATGAACAGCAAGAACACACGAGTCTTATGTTGCAATTCCTTTCCCATTTTTACTCCATGGATTTGTATTAATTCGATCTTTAAGGGTTAGACCGACCCTTTTGGCTCAGCCTTGAGTCTAGGACAATGCATAGCTGTGCTGCCCCCTAGGAGCACTGGGAAGTGATTGTCACTAAATGGGTCCAAATCTGCACTTCCTTAAACCTTCTGTAGCTGTTTACAATAGTGAAAGTGGATGTGAAATGTTACCAGATTAGAATGGTAGCATTTTAGACCCATTCTGCTCTAGTGGAAATGACTACGTGGATGCAAATCCAATGAGTCTCAATTCCTCCCCTTTTTCTCCAAAGAGTGACGTTGAAAAGGAAATAATTTACAACACTGGAAGTGGTACCTTTTTGTATTCCCCGCCTCTGCTGCACCCAGCCAACTCTGAACTATGGCTTCTCCCAGTGGCGTAGTCAGGTTTAGAGCACAGGGGGAGCGGCACTATAAAAAGGCGCCTCGCCGCTCCCCCTGTACTCACCCGGTGGCGCTTTAATGGGCCTGGGGGCTCCAGACTCTGCGGAGCCCCCGGGCCCTTTAAAGCACCACCGGAGCTACGGGGCTCCGGCAGCACTTTAAAAGGCCCGTGGCTCCCCATGGCTGCAGGAGCCGTGGGCCTTTTAAAGTGCCCCCCCGCCAGCCCGGCTCTGGCAGCGGGGCTCGGGTGGGGATTTAAAAGGCCCGCGGCTCTTGCAGCCGCGGGGAGCCGCGGGCCTTTTAAATCCCCGCATCAGCCCAGCTCCGGCAGCGGGACTTGGGGGGTGGCGCTTTAAAAGGCCCGCGGTGCCCCACAGCGGCAGGAGCCGCAGGCCTTTTAAAGCGCCCCCCGAGCCCGGCTCCAGCAGAGGGGCTTGGGCAGCGCTTTTTAAGGCGCCGCTTTTCCTCACAGGGAGAGTGGCCGCTCCCCCTGCTCCCCCCCTGGCTACGCTACTAGCTTCTCCCACTCTTTGACCACTTGCTCATGAGGCTGCTGTGTTTCACGTACCCTAAGTTTGCCGCAGAGAAATCCTTATTCTCTACTCACTGGTGTGACTGTGTTAGGGTTAGTGACAATCTAGATTGTTCTACTTTAACACATCAGAAGATTTACAGATCAAATAGATTGCTCCAAAATAGTTTATAAATTGTAGCATTTCTACATTTTGACTAAATGTCAAAGATTAATCTAAATTCCAGTACACCATGCGGGTTTGCATGGACACTTGTAAGAATTGTAAATGCAACTTCAATGCAAAAATCACTTCTAATAGAAAAATGCCTGGCAACAGTATACTGGATCTTTGGTTTGGTATGAACTCAGAAGGAAGGGTGCCGTCAAGTGAATTGACGCCAATTCTTGTAGCACTTGCATGTCTCCTATCCAATCCTATCTGGGGGAAGGGATAGCTCACTGGTTTGAGCATTGGCCTGCTAAACCCAGGGTTGTGAGTTCAATCCTTGAGGGATCTGGGGCAAAAATTGGGGATTGGCCCTGCTTTGAGCAGGGGGTTGGACTAGATGACCTCCTAAGGTCCCTTCCAACCCTGATATTCTATGATTCCATCCAGTCACTACTCTCCTCAGCTAATACCCATAGCACTCCAGAGTAGTATTAACTATAAATCAGGGGCACTCCAACTCTTCCACAGCCTAGACCATATTTTAATACTGAACTTGTGATGTGACATCCCTTCCATATCCTTATGGCAAGTACAGCAGCGGCTTACGTTGGAAAGCAACATTAGGAAAATATTGATTTTTTTTTTAGCTGTCTTTAATGCCATTTACAGCTGAAAACAAGGAGAAGAGCCTGCCTGAGGTAACCAGCTGGCTCTCCATGGACCACCAGCAAGTGCACCACAGGCCGCCATTGGTATATGGACCACAATTTGAGAACTGCTATAAATTATGCCAGTAGTGGGGGGAATGGTGGTTTATAGCATGGTGGATTGGAGGAGGCAGACAGCTGGGGAGAAAACACCTGACAGTAAAGGGTAAGGGGATAAAGACAGCAGGAGCCTAGAATGGTGTTTTTATAGCTGTGGTTACTGAACGTAAACATTTATTTCTGGAAGCAGAAGGGGATGGAAAATAAATTAATCAATGGACCAAAAATGCATTGTGGGACAAAATATTTCAGCCTTTTCATGCAGACTGAGTGCAGACACAAAAGGGAAGTAAGTTAAATAACTTGTAGTGCATTTGAATGAGAACATACATCATTTTTGTCAAAGCCCCACAGATATTCTTCAAACTGACAGAAGTGTCTGACCACATTTCCCCCCCTTTCCTACCCTGAATGAACTTGTGAACTAGTTAGGCGCTGTCTGGGTTCCGGACATTTCAATAGTTTTGGCTCCATACCATTCTAACATTCAGCCTAGAGGAATTCCTGTTAATTTTGTTTATGCTGTTTACTAAGCTTTTTGTTATTTTATGTCTTCTCTCAGTGTGTTCAATCTCCGCTTGGAGAATTTGAGAAACAATTTCATCAATGAAATCTCTATTTAAATGTTTTCAGACCATTGATACATTCTCTGAGACAGTCTTGTGCAGAAATCCTACTTCTAAACTCTCCTGAATTTGTCTGTTTTGTGGGCATGGATGATTGGATGGATTAGAATCAACACTTAATTTTGCAAATAGCATCTCTCTCTAAAATGGGGTAAACCCAAATCTCAGTTTAGAATGCCCCACATCTGTTTTGTGCGGTCAGGTATATCTCTGAATGTACCATGAATAATCCCCCTCTTCAAATCACCCTGTTGCTTATACAAATAAACTTATATGTGATACAGGTCATATAAGGTATGAATGAAAGGAGTTGTGCTGCTTGCTTTGTCTGCGGCTTCCGTAACTGTGGCCAGAGTTAGAGTATTAGTAGGTGGGAGGCTGTCACAAAACTGGGTGACTGGGCAATGAAATGGCGGATGAAATTCAATGTTGATAAATGCAAAGTAATGCACACTGGAAAATATAATTCCAACTATACATATAAAATGATGGGGGCTACATTAGCTGTTACCACTCAAGAAAGAGCTCTTGGAGTCATTGTGGATAGTTCTCTGAAAACATCTGCTCTAGGTGCAGTGGCAATCAAAAAAGCTAACAGAATGTTAGGAACTATTAGGAAAGGAATAGATAATAAGACAGAAAATATCATAATGCCACTATATAAATCCATGGTACGCCCACATCTTGAATACTGTGTGCAGTTCTGGTCTCCCCATCTCAAAAAAAAAAAAGATATATTGGGACTGGAAAAGATAAAGAGAAATTAAACAAAAATTATGAGGGGTATGAGACAGGGCTTTCATATGAGGAGAGATTAAAAAGACTGGGACTTTTCAGCTTGGAAAAGAAACAACGAAGTGGGGATCTGAAAGAGATCTATAAAATCATGAATGGTGTGGAGAAAGTGAATAAGGAAGTGTTATTTAGTCCTTTGCATAACTCAAGAACCAGGGATTGCCCAATGAAATTAATAGGCAGCAGGTTTAAAAGAAACAAAAGGAAGTACTTCTTCACACAACCACACAGTCAATCTGTGGAACTTGTTGCCAGGGGATGTTGTGAAGGCGAAAACTATTACTGGGTTAAAAAAAGAACTATATAAATTAATGGAGGGTAGATCCATCAATGGCTATTAGCCAAGATGGTCAGGGATGCAACCCCATGTCCTAAGCCTCCAACTGCCAGGAGCTGGGCGTGGATGGCAGGGGATGGATCACTTGATAATTGCCCTGTTCTGTTCATTCCCTTTGAAGCATCTGGCGTTGGCTGCTCTTGAAGCCAGGATACCGGGCTAGATGGACCCTTGGGCTGACTCAGTATGGTGGTTCTTATGTGGGCAAACCCAGAAATTATTATATCATGACAACCACTTAGAAGATTTTTATATTCTGGATGTTGTTACCCAGCAATACTCTGTGTGTTTAATCAGTGCTATGGATGGAATTGATAGACTAAAATCCCTGCTTAGTGAAGTCCAGATTCAGCACCTTCATTTTTCCTAAAGAGGAGAAAAAAACCCAACCATTTCCCAAGGAAGACATCCCCCTCTAATTTATACATCATAAAGGCTGAGCTGTGAGTGGGTGAGACTAGTCTGGGTGCCTTTCCATATTTGTGCAAGATCGCTGAGAGATTTTTTCTCTTTCTTCCCCCTTCATAAAAAAAAAAAATCCAGCTATTCTGTCAGGCCATCTGGCAAATAAAAAAATCAAACAGCAATGTGCCAGGTCTGTATAGTTGACATCTGCCACTGCTAGACCTCCAGATGCAGGGCCTGACACATGTCAGAAGCTTTATTTAGACTGGATTGGAAGGAGCAAATTTATTACAGAAAAGTTTCATGGCTCAGTTAAGCAGTATGTTTTCTCCCTTTTCATCCTGTACCTTTTGGAGTATTTATATGTTCTTGTTCCCACTAAAATAATGTTAGCCATTTGTTTTGGAGACTTTTTTTGAGGAAAGTGATCTTGTGCAATGCAGGCCAAGCGATGGGGTAGAATTTCTGTTGCATGAGAACTATTTGATTGGCTCAATATATTGTAAACCAATGTTTTTAAAATAGGCTTTGACTTTACTAGGGCAATGAGAGCCTTATCCAAACAGCTGTCTCAGGGACTGGTACTAGTTGTAAGACTAAGCTTGTCATTTGAAGTTTCACTGGGGAAAGATTTAGCATCAGGAAGTTTCCATTTGGATGCTGGTTGTATAATGGCTAATGCATTTCTTTCTTTACTATTTCTGTCCTTTCCTGGCTCACAATGTAGCTTCCTGTAATGTCAGGATGCCCTTTATTTAGACCTGAGTAAGGAGCACCTTAGTTATTTTTATTAACGTTTGAGACAAAGTTAGCTATTTGCATTGGTTCTTTGATATTCTTTCTATGGTTGTTTCCTTCACTATGGCATGAAAATAAACCAAGAGACTCTTCTCAAAATCAAATATACCAGGTCAAATTTACCTTTGGTGTACTGGCATAACCCGGACATCACTGGAGTCACACCTTCTTGTACCAGAAGTGAACTTGGCCCACTGGAACTGGTTTCTTGATTTAATAACTATAAAGGAGATGATAATTTCAGAAAAAGTAAAAATTGACCTATATCTTCATCCAAAACTGTAATAGAACTCTCTTTATTGGACCTTTTTATGAGATTTGAAGTTGTTTGAATGACTTTCCCTTCCCCTATTACAATTTTTCTCACGTGCCTCTGAATCTCCAGGTTTCAGCCTTGTTTGAAGCTGGAAGCACTGGCAATTTTAGGAGGAAGCCTAACCATCCCAAGCATATTCACTCGACAAGTTGGATTGTTGGGATATATGTCAGAGAAGTATCCTGACCTCTAGGTGATCTATTTTTTCAGTCTCTTGCAGCTGACCCACCCATATTTTATTAGGCCTTAGCCTGATCCAATGTGAGTAGTGATGTCTACTAATGAAATCTGACAGTGTTGGTAAACTGTGATGATCAGACCCACAAACCCTGAAGTCAAGTGTTGTAGGTGCTCCATCTATCACAAGAGCACATAACTCTAGGTGAGTTCACTCAGGAATCAAACTCGTGCACCAGGTTATAAAATAAAAATGAGCCTGGCAGAGAAGTGGTAAAAGGCATGCCTTCGTGAGATTGCAGGGTAGTTCAGTTAAAGGAGTTGCACTTAAAAACATTAAATAGTAAATAATTCTCGTTATGCTCTAATGTTAGGTATTCTACTGAAGAACTATTGGCCACAGCTATGCTTTTAAGTTTAGATGGGTTCTAATCTTTCATACAACCTTCTGGAGGGAACACACACTTAGATCATACAAGTCCTTCTACATATTCTGAAGTCTCTAAAGCTTTATCTTTGCCAGTCAGCTGTTTCACCTCTTTGGTTCTTACCCTTCTGACTTTCTGGGATGGGCATCCTAGCAACACAGTCCCTCTTAGCCTGGCACTCTGTGACATTCGTCCTATTGCAACTTCCCTGTGGAGGCATTGTTCTGCATTGTGCTATTCACTAGACTGTGCCTTGATGTCAGTTGGAGTCTTTCCATTGACATTGATGGATCAAGCACTAAATGCACATTTTAGTGGTCAAATACATTAGGACCAGATTGTGACCTTCCTTATAACAGTCAGTTGCTCACATGAATCCCATTAAAGTCAATGGGACTTCTTGTGTGAGTAACTGATCATCAAGGCAGTCACAAGCTGATTCTATGCTGTGAACGCACAGAAACCCAGAGAAGCTTCCAAATGAGATGTAAATTCTACTTGTGCAAAAGTTAATGGAAAGCAAATATAATACAGTATTGAGTTTGTTTCTTCAACAAAGAGTTGGTTACATTCTGGAAGGTGGTGACTCTGAAAGGAACTTCAGGATCTTGGTGGATAACCAACTGAACATGAGGTGCAATTTGATGTGGTGGCTAAGTGCAAATGAAATCTTGTATGTATAAGCAAAGGGATATCAGGTAAAAGTAGGGAGATGTTATTGCCACTGTATATGGCATTAGTGATACCATTACTGGAATAAGGTGTCCAATTCTGGTGTCCACACTTCAAAAAGGATCTTGATAAATTGGAAAGGTTTCAGAAAAGCACTGCAAGAATGATTTGAAATCTGGAAAGTCAGCCTTATATTGAGAGGCTAAAGAAGCCCATTCTATTTAGCTCATCCAAGAGAAGGTTGAGGTGTCTTGATCTCAGTCTGTATGTACCTGCATAGGGAGAAGATTTCTGCTGGCAGAAGGTTCTAAATTTAGCAGACAAAGGCAGAACAGGACTCAAAGGCTGGAAGCTGATGCCAGGCAAATTAAAACTAGAAATAAGGCACTTTTTAAATGTGAAGGTAATTAACCACAACCTTAGCTAAGATTGTGATAGATGTTCCTTCACCTGAATACTTTAGAACAAGATGGGATGGCCTTATAAATGATGTGTTAACTCAACCAGAAATGTTTAGGCTTGATGCTGGAGTCCCTTGGTGACATTCTTTAGACTGTGTTGTACAGGAGGTCAGATTAAATGATCATCGTGGTCCTGTCTGGTCTTAAAAATCTATGCATTTATGAATAAATATTTTTGAAATTCACATCTCAGTTTTCAGGTGTAAGTCCATCTGCATACTTAACAAACAACTTGAAATTCAATGGTGTTCAGATTACAGTATTTGGTTCAGCCTATAATAAAGAAAAGAAGCATTTGAAGAAATTTATATTGGGATCCAGGTTTAAATTTCAGAACCCCCCAAAGTTTCAGGTGCTTGGATCTAAGATTTTGGCTTGGGTCTATCTCCAGTCAATTTTTTTGTATTTTTATCCATAAAAATGTTTTAATCACAGTATGGTATCAAGGCAGCATACAAAATAACAAATACATTTGTATACCCCAATCACAACAGCAAGGAAATAAACCATTCTGACCTTTATCCACACTCAGCACCAAATGAGCTCACCATGTGCAATGCTGCCAATGGGCAAGGTAATAAAACCATACTCCGAAGGATGGCAAAATGAAGGCTTGTTGGATGGCAAGAAGGAATGTGTTTGACAGCCGGGGACAATCCACTTAGAATGTCTAGCCACCAAAATTGTGAATGTAGGGACTGGCCAGAAAAGGATCTTGTGTGATTACTTTTATCATTCAGTCTTTAAGAACCATATTTTGCCCTTTGAGTCACCATGCACATCCAAGCGCAGAGCTTAGTCCTATGTGTTGAAAATACAGTGAGTAGAATGACACCAACAGGAAAAAAATATGGTGCCAGATCTTCAGCTGGTATAAATTGATGTCGCTCCACTGAACTCAGCAGACCTGTACTAGCTGAGGGAGGATGCAGCCTGTTAATTTTAAATTAAAAATATTAACTCAAAAGCTCTTAAATTCAAGATTTTTGAAATAGAGTACAGACTTCTTACAGCCACTAGGCTATGCAATTTTTAAAATCAGTGTAAATCCCTAAAATAGTCAGTTTAATATCTATCCATAAGAGTTACAGATATTATTTTACCCAACATATGGATCCCACATTTGTTCCATGAACGTGATTAGAAAAGTATTGAGAATTACAAGGGAAAATTAATGCGAAACTATTTTGAGAAATAAAATGAATATAAGGGCTGTAATCTCATTGCTTTCCCTATGCTATGACCAAGAAACACATGCAAACTTCCAGGAAATTACGAGGTTTCAGTGTGTGAAGTTAGAGTGCACAGTAAACAATAAGGGCCTGTTCCCATTGAAGTTGGAAAGGTTTCCTACTGATGCCAGTGGGAATAGAGTCAGGATCTAAACTTCCAGTGCTTGGTGTGGTCACAGCCATACCTGGGGTTCCTCATCAACCTGGTAAGTTTTAAACTTGTTTTCAAACTAATAAAGGAGCTTTCAATTTACTTAGCGACCACAACTGCCTAATCAAATAGATTTTCTTTTCTGGGATTTAAAATATACTCAGAACCATGTCAGTAATCCAAATTACGATGTCTGCTCTTATGCTAAGCTCCTCACTGTAGCATCTGAGCACCATCCAGTAGTTCATTAAGTGACATGACTAACATTTTGTCATGGGTGGTTCACTCGCTCTCATCCTTTCCCCAGGCGAGATGTGTGTGTATAGTGGAGTGTTTTGTTCTGGTAGGGTTTGGTTTGGTTTTTAAATGTACATGTTGCTCTGAGCGTATTTACTTAGCATTTTTTCAGGCAAAGTATCATTGAATAAGGACCACAGAATTTGGCCCTGTAGAAGGGGTCCCAAGTTGCTCAACAATTTCTCCTTCCAATGAATTTACAGATACTAGGATGCATTTGCAGGGTTGACAGAGACAAATCAACTTGTAAACTGAGCCAACTTGATCTGGAAATCCTGGACAGGAAATAAATATGGAAGCATGAGAAATTATTGTAGTCACCTTTAAAGAATATAGCCACACTTTAAATCTAAAGTAAACATACATCCTAGCATGTAAAGGTCAGTTAGAATAACATTAAATAGAAAGTTAAAAGTCCCCTTAGTAAAATCTGATATAATCCCCAAAGAGATGGATCCAGATGCCAAAAAATCATGAAATATTTATAAGACCAGATTTGTTTTAAATACTGGTTTCCCAAGAGAAATACCAACCCATGCCAGCTGAATCCAAGAAGTGGGCCAAGAACTCTAGGATATATAGAAGTGGAGCACAACTTTGTAATTTATAGTTCTAAATTTAACTTATTTCAAGATAGTGCCAGTGAGAGCACAGTGATATTTAAAGGAGAGGAGGGAAATTCTGTTGATTCATCTTGATGTTACTTGGATAGCTTTTTTAGTGCAAAAGTCACAGAATTCATGACTGAATCCAGAATATCCTGTATTTATTTTTGTATATATTTGAGAAAGTTTCCCAGTTAAGAATCTCAAGTACAATAAATTAACTCCCCAACAGCGTGACTATGCATCCATTAGGTAGCCTGATTTGCATTTAATATATACCATTTCATCAAGGAACTTTTGAAGTCAGGACCTTTAGTGATTATACATGTGCCCAAAGGAAACCTGCAATGATATCTAGTTTACAGACCTGGCCCTCTTTCAATAAATGACTTGACCCAAGGGATGGGAGAACTTCCTGTCAAGCAACCTGTACTTTTTTTTTTTTTAAACACTGGGTTTCATTACACCTTTAAACAATTTTTTTTAATCGTCTTATTTTAAATGGCTGTTTTTCCAGAAAATCATTAACTTTTATAAAACAATGAATTTCAAATTAAACAGAAGCCTTTGCTAAGAAAACAATGGTGGGCCAACTCCCAGAGGCCTAACTTCAGTCCTGACCCTCCTGTTGTGATAATTACCCTTATTGGGAGCTCAGCTGTGAAAAGTGAAAGTTCATAAAATGTCACAATAACCTGTAACAATAAATGTTGGTGGGGAAAGATGCAAAAGGGAGAGAGACTGAGTAAGTCTAAACCAAAGGGACTGTTGAAATAGCTCTGTGCCTAGGGGTGCCCAGAGAAATTTTTCACATGGTATGCACAAAACCCCCTCTCTCAGCTGGCTCCCCTGTGCAGGCACTCAGTACAGCTCCCAATATTGCTAGCAGGTCTTGAGGGTGTCACTGAGTGAGTCCTGTGGGCAGAGCAAAGGGGACACGGGCTGCTGGAAGCAGGACGAGGTTGGGCAGGTCCGGGGGTGGGGAGGGAGAGAGGACCCATGGTGCAGGAGCAGACTGCATGGTAGCAGTAAGGAGGAGCAGCATTTTCCCCCTCCCTGTAGCCCCTGCGATATGACGGGGGTTGCAATACTGCTCAGTTTGGCCCTGCTGTCATGATGGAAAGACCATGGGGCCAAACCTGAGTGACCAGTGGAGTCACATGTGTTGCTCTTCCTTGACTTAGCACACCTGCCAATGGTATGCACCATGTGTAACCAGATGTAGGCACCACTGTCGAGGACTGTATGATGATCATTGCCGATAAACAAGAGAAGCGTGGAACTGGAAACCAATGAACCACAGTGTGTTGGAAATTAGGCTCAATTGGTGAACAGAATAATGAGGAGATGGGCTATTCCACCCATCCCTCCCTTTTGGGGTCTTAAAATAGAGAGATTTTGAGAGGAAAACTGATGGAGAGCTGGCTCAGTGAAAGATGAGAGAAGAGGAAGGAGAAGGCTTCACCCAGGTCATGGTTGCCACCGTTGCTGTCTTCTGGGACCCTGGAATCCAGCATGACATTATTGTGCCGCCTTTGTCCTAATCCTGAGTGACATCCTGACCAGACCGGGCCAGATGACATCACCGCCTCCTCTGGCTCTGGCTAAATCCCAAACATCATCTGGGATGTGCAACTTTGTCACAACTCCCCTACCTTGTGTGTCCTTTTTTCTTTCCTTCCCCACTTTCTTTACTAGCCCTACCCCCACTCCTGCCCCGCCCCCCGTCTAACAAGAGTCTGGACTCGCTAGCCGAGACTGCATATTTTGCAATATCATTGTAAGCCTCTGACCAGAGAGACAACTGAAAGAAATGCCCTAAACAGCCCACTGGTGGTATAAGTTGCCAGGTCTTGGAGCATGCAGTGTGCCATGCCTGTGTTTTTCCAGCGGTGAGGTTGCAAATTAGAGTCAACACCAGAGACACAAGCTGCCTTTTTATCTCTTTGCTGTTCTTTTGTCTCCCCTCTTGTGTGTTTTTGTCTCGTTTTGTCTTCTAGGAAACAGGACCAGACTTTAACAAAAACAATAGCTCCAGCCCATCTCAATTAACTTCTTCTCTTTTCCTCAAAAAGGACAGCTATTTCCATCTTTACTATCATCCAAGCGACTGTCAGCATAGGGTTTTTTCCTTTTTAAAAACATTCTCTAGCTAAAGGGAAAGGGAACAAAAGATGTTGTTAAAATGAAAGCCTTATTTAATAGTTTAGCTGTCTTTTGCTTCTTTTCTGGTATTTTCAATAAAAGGTGAAAAAGAATTTTGAGTTGTACAGTGACGGGGTCATGTTAACCCCTTTGACTCTCTGGGCCCATATATTCCATCTAAATTAATAAAACACTACCCTGAACTCCAGTGCCCAAATAGATCCCCAGTGACTTCAAGGTCTAAGGCTGTGACCCTGCAAACATTTACATGTGTAGTCCCAATGAACACAACGGAATTACTTATGTGTGAAGTTATGTTCACACACAAATAGTTACAGCATCAGGCAGAAGTCTCATTGAAAGCTGGGGATTGTGGATGCTTAGAAGTCCTCGAGATCAAGTCCTTAGTTCTGTTAGCTACTCTTATCAGTGGCTCCTCCCTTCACTATGACTTTCTCTATGGTATCTTGTGGCAAACCTTCTCTTTGTCAGGCTCCCCATGCCAGTGGTGGAGTAGTTCAGTGTTTGGGCAGTAAAATCCCACAGAGAAATGCAGTAATACTGAGGGCCTAGCATTCCCCAAGACCAAATCATTAAAATTTGTGCAACATCAAAACAAGCCAGAGGAATAGGACCTAACCTCCATCTGGAAGAGGCAACCATCTGACCACAACAAAGCTTTTTTTTTTTTTCTTTCACAGTCTCTCTATTCAAACCCAGGTCAAAAGCCATGTCCTGAGCATGTCCACTTATATGTTTATATAACTTCAGCCATTGTTTTCATAGTCATGGCAATCAATAATTCCAGCAGCTAATGACAATTCTAGAGCAAATAAGCACATTAATGTACTGCTGAAATGTACATTTCATTCCTGGCATGCTTTGAGTCATAGCCAGATCCTCCACATTCCACAAACCCTGTTGGGTTAGGCCAGCAATGACCATCAAAATAAAATGCATGGGTATGAGAGATGGGTGGTAAATGGTGTGAAAATCTAAAGATAGAAATGTTGAAAGGTCAGTGGGAAACATATTAATGCCATTTCATAACCCAGAATGAACAAATACCTTGTCCTTTTAATTAAAATAATACCATTACTTGACAAAAGGAATAAAGGATGACTGAATACAGATCTCCTATGCAGAGGCTAGGAGGGAAAAACCCCAAATACAAAGACCAATTTCGAAGGAACTCTTAAACATGTAAGTTTTTTTAATCTCTAACTAGTATTGAGTGCCATGGTCTCTAAAGACATACAGATGGGAGCATTACTATCTGTGTCTTAATCACATGAAAACTTTTAGTAAAAACTTGTGTTGCTCTCAGTAAACATTGCTTCAGCTGGTGTGTTAATATTTACCTATGTATCAATATCCTTAACAGTTCTCTGATTAGAACCATCACTCTCTTCTTCATTGGGCTTCATCATAGGTAAATTGGAAATGACCATATTAGAATTAAAAAACAAAACCAAAAAAAAAAAAAACCACAGACACACAAGCCTGTCTTTGCTATCCAGATGAAAGCTGGAATAAAAATAGTTTGTTCTTCTCAAACAAATAAAACATTACAGGGCTGACATTGAAAGACAGCATCTAATTTTGTAGGCACAAATGATAGACAGCTGAATTCAATCTAATTTTGGCCACAGTTTAAGCAGGTAGTGGCTAAATCCTACATTTGTGCCTAGGATTGATTGTGGGTGTAAAAGTAACTGTGCAATTAATTGCAGGCACAAAAAGAATTGGGGCCTGTCTAAGAATGTAGCCCACATTTTACCTTAGTTACTGTTTGGTCCTTTTTTCATGGAAATGATCACTTATGTGAAGAATTATTTTAATTTACCATAAGTGCTGTCATTTCCTTGAAATACTTTGTTTAACATTGCAATGGGACGTATATGATTCCTGCCCCCTCTTCCTCCCCAGAGATGTGGGGAATTCTCAGTCCTCTTGAAATAAGATACAGCTACAAGGTTGAATTTTGTAGTTTTACCGAAGGCTCCACTACTCTCTAATAAGGTCACAAAGATAAGATCTCTAACGGCCTGCAGCTATGCTAACTTGTGCTGTGATTCTCTCAGATCTTGCAAGTTAAAATAGAATGGGCCCTGTCCGTTCTGAGAGAAGAGACCTCAAAGGGAGACATGTTTTACTATTAATGAAATTTGACTTAGAAAAATGAAAAAGGGTGCCTATCCAAAGTCCTGTGTCCTGGTAACATAAAGATGAATTGAAATTACAGCTGAATCACGGTGGGAAGTATATTTTGCTAGCTTCTCCTCACCTATAAAAGGCAGTTGAGGTGTCCCAGTGGAGCAGACAGTGAGAAAATTCTAGGAACAGCTAAAGTTGGGAAGAAAATTTAGGCTAAGTTTTCTGTTTTGGTTTGCTCTGATGCAGTACAGTCTGTCTGACATCATAATGTGATGAGTTATAGCATTTTCATATCATGGCATGATTTAAGTCCTGTAATGTGCCTCTAAAAGGCATTTGATAGCATCCCAAAGTAGTGATGAGCCGCTCCCTGATGCCATATATTTTTGTGTGTGGCTGATTAGGCAGTAGATCTCTAGTGAGGGAAGAGGAGGATAGGGTGTGATGGCTGGAGAACTGCTACTGGTGACTGACTGAGGTTAGAGGATGCAGGCTCCATGTGGCATGAGTGGTAAACAGGATCTGTGGAAAACAAGGAAAGGCTAAGAGTGTGGGTGGGATTTGGGTAGTGCCAGGAAGAAGGAGATGTCTAAATCCAGACTCTGAATGTAAAGATCCAAGCGCATGGGCATGTTTAAGGATATTTGCATTTGGGATACAAAAGATGTGCTGTTGATGAGTTTGTAGGAAATCATTATGTAAAATTTTGGTTTACTCATTTCTTTGATAGTCACAGGAAATGCTCCTGTCTGGTTTTTCCTTCGCAGAGACATTCTTCCTTTTATACTACCACTGCCCTGAGAAAGAGATATGAAAGAGGGTGTCATCTCAAGCTAATTCCATAAATGCTGCGAAGAGAGAGACATATTTAACTATTGTAAAAAGATGCATTGTGCGACTGGAGACTTGGAACAAGAATGGGTTATTATAGCTCAACCATTGTTAAAGGTTAATGTTCCTATCATTGCATTCCTTTTTCTAGTTCCCATAACCAGTCCGTAATGATAGATAGATATATGAGCTATTTCTTTGTGTTGGCAAAATCACAAGTCAGTAAGACACCATTTCCTAAGTTATTTTTAAACTAATATGCTGGTTGATGGTTAGATGAACAAAACTGTCTTTTAAAAAAAACAAAAATATTTTCCATATTATACTGCCATTGCAGAAACCCGGGTTTTTCTCCTATCAAAATGGGGGGTGGGAGGGAACAGTTTTCTGAAATAAACTCATGAATTAAAAGGTAAACTAATTAAAACAAAGTAAAATCATGACTTGAAAGGGAAACTAATTAAAATAACACAATAAAACAAAGGTTGCCAAAAATTAACCAGTCTGATATTTATCTGTATTATTTTATTGCTGCAAGACAATTAGAACATCTTTGTTATTGTTTTGTATTGTTACGTTACTATAAGTTAATGCCAGGAGATTGATGTTACCCAGTCCCCTAGTGCTAAGCAACATGGACTTCATACTTCTGTTTCTAGCTCTTTCACTGACTTTGTGACCGTGGACAAGCCATTTAATTGTTTTTCTGTCTCAATGTATAACTCTCTGAAATCGGTGTAACAACACCTACTGTATGTAAGTGAACTGGAGTGCTGCTTAATTCATATGTATGGAAAGCACTTTGTACAAGAGTAATATGCTGGTAGGACAGCATAGTAATCTGTTTTCACCACCATTGATGATGTCCTGTAAAAGCCCCTTTCTTCTATTGCTAGGAAAACAGGGGTGTTGGTGGTGGCAGACTGGCACTGAATCACATTGACTGCCTCATTAGGAATTGTTATGATCTGATGCTGTAGGTTTGGGAGAAACTAAGATTTTATTTTTTTATGCCATAGCAGTGGACCCATTTCAGGAAGTGGATCAGCTGATAAAGCCAGACTGCCTTCACCAGGGTTGAGAGAGATAAGATTTCAATCTTCTTTTTAGATAAGATTAATCAGATTCAGAATAGTCTCTCTGATGCTACAGAAGCAGTGGGGAGAAAGTTCATTGCCTTCCTTGGATGAGTTTTATCTAATTTCAGTTGTCCTGAATACAAGACAGGGCCTGTCTATATGAGGGTTAGTTCACACTGAGTTGATGCATGCTAATTGGTGTGCAGTACATAAGCCGCAATAATAGTGTCCATATGATTCAGCTCTCCTGTCTTTCAACTTGCATGATTGTGTACACACAGTGGGGGCTTGGTGCACACTAAACATGCAGCATTTCAGGTGAGTATCCCATGATCCTTTACTTCTCTGTTAAGCTGAGTGCATTGTGGGATTTTTCTCACTGCGCATTGTGTTATGCAGAGCAGAAGCCAGTGGAATTCTGGGACTTGGGGGCAAACTCCAGGAATCCTATGATTCCACTCCTTCTGTCCCATGCTTCCTCTCCTTGTGGGTGGGTTAGCAACATTTTCGAATTGCTGTCAGCCAGCATGGACACAACAGTGCTCCACACCGTTGTGCTGGCAACTGCAAATATGCAGAGGCTGTTCGAGCTTGATTTGAGTTCTTGGTGTTGGATGGCTTCAGTTTTGGACTTCATCCACTGCACCACCGAGCAGCTGATGGGACTACAAGTGTAGCAGCAGAGCGAGAAGCAGGAGGATGACACTGAGCAACTGTTACTATGTAAGCTCTTCCTAGAGCAGCTTCACACAGTCCGGTGCCATTTCTGGGCTTGGGAAACCAGCATCGATTGGTGGAGGGGATTGTTATGCAGACCTGAGTTGAGCAGCAATGGCAACAGAATTTCAGGATGGTGAAGGCAACCTTTTTTGAGGTCAGTGCTGAACAAATCCCGGAACTGCAGCAGCAGCAGCGTACCCACATGCAGTGTCCCATAGCTATTGAGAAATGTCAATGTTGCCATCTGGAAGCTGGCTACTCCAGTTGTTACTGGTCCATAGCCAACCAATTTGGTGTGGGGAGGTCGACTGTTGGACCATTGTCATTCAGGTGTGTGCTGACATGCAAAAGGTATTGTTGCACTGTTGGCTTTGCATGTGTGGGGTTCCCAAACTGTATTGGGACAACTGGTGGGACCCATGTGCCTATCATTTGCGGCACCCCCTCTCCACCCTGCATCAGGCCTTGGAATTTCTAAACAGAAAGGAATGTTTCTCCAGGGAGCCTCAAGACCCGGTTAACCACCATGGCAGGCTTATAGATATAAACATAGGGTGGGCTGGAAAGGTCCACAATGCTAGGATCTTTTGGAATTCATGCTTGTTTACCTTAATGAACAATAGAAAATGTGCCCACAGTATCACTATGGACACTTAATGGTGTGGTGATTGCTCTGGTTATCCTAGGAGACCCAGCTAAGCCTCTGCTTCCCTGGCTAATGAAATCATTTACAGGCCACTTGGACAGAAGAAAGGAACTGTTTAATCATCGCCTCGGTAGCTGCAAAATAACAGTGGAGTGTGTATTTGGCCATCTGAATTCTAGAAGATGCTGTATTATGGCTAGGTTAGAAGCTACAGAAAAAACTTGCCTAGAATTATAGCGGTATGTTCTATTGTGCACAACATTTGTGAGAGGAAGGAAGCAAGTCTTGGTGATGGGTGGGAAGCTCAGGTGCAGTGACTTGCTCAATGATAGGAGCAGTCATCCACTAGAAAGTGTAAACTGCCAAGGCAAAATAGTCTGGAATGCCTTTGGTTCTTACTTTGAGTCTGGGGTCTAAAAATGTGCACCAGTACACTGGGAGGGGAAAGTTTTGGATTGGATTGTTAGCATTGGGTTGCTATTATAAGCGGTAGAGGTGACAAGCACTCTTTGATCTTGCATCTGGGCTTGATACTTCTGAAAAAAATCTACCACCTATGAACATTTGTGTTTCTTGTGTTTATCATGCATTGCTGATTCTTTGTGACTTTTTAATGGCTTTTATTGCACCAGTGATGCCAGTACATAACAGCCAAAACTGAAACTGGAAAACACCTTACAACTTTTGCTCATAGTGTTCATAATAACATGAAACACAGTTTTAAATTAAAAAACACCCCTCCAAAATTAAAATATGTCATGGTGGGGGTGGGGTGGGGATGTGGAGGGTTCAATTCACAGGCTAGCAAATGTCTTGCCTTTGCTGCTGCTGCTGCTTGTACTTCTGGGGTTGAGTGTCAGGGCTCAAAGTTGCCAGGTGCATTGGATGGCAGGAACGTGCTGGGCTTTCAGGTGGTGGCATTCTGGCTGCCCCTAGCTGGGGCTGGGGAAGGGAGTCTTTGGGAGCATGGCTGTGGGGCTACATCAGGGAACATCTGCTGGTGTTCCCAGTACTTTGTATTATCCAAGGTCTGCAGAACATGGCTGGGTCCTGGTTGGGAGCACTGCCTTGTCTGAGGACGTAATAGCAGCATGTGTTCTAGTGGAGTGTTCTGCCTGTCATTGCCTCCAGGAATTGCTTTTTTGAATGTCCCCATCTTTCTCCACAGGATCTCTGGTCCTGGCAATGCTGTCTCGGGACAGCTGCCTGTCTTTCTCCCTCTCAGATATCAAAAACACTCTCCAGCTCTCTGTAGTTCTCTCTCTCTTTTTGTGTGTGTGTGTGTGCAAGTCTATAAGGAGAGCTTCAAACATTGCATCCTAAGACCTCTGTTTCTTTCCCCTCAGGTTGGCCATCTGCTCAGCTGTTGATAAAGGCCCTGTCCATGAGGTCTTGCCACTGCAGGTGCCAGGGTAGGGGGAGTAGTGACCAAAAAATAGTAATTTTTTATATAACAGCTATTTCCATAGAAGTAATGACAGCATTTTTTTGTCCTCTGTTTCAGAATTCCATCCCCTGAGATTCATCCCAGTCTCATGGAGATCTCAGAGATGGGACATGGTATGTGCACGGGGACTAGATTTGAGATGATGTGATTTTTTTTTCCATTTTGGGTCTGCAGTTTATGCTGTGCTTTGGAATTACTTATATGGGACTGGAGGGATTAGTGGGGGCATTGTGAGGGGTCTGGATAAGTAATACCCTCTGCATCCTTTTAAGCTGTCCTGACTCGATGACATTACACTGAGGCGGGTGGCTAGGAGGCAGAAAATCACCTTATTCAAAAAGGCAAAGGGCAGACCAGTGGGATACACTGTGAAGTTATTCACCAGGATGGTGCCCCTGAAGTGGTGCAGGAATATAAGGGAGTGGCAAGCTATAACAGCGGCAATGACCATGAAGTCGTCCCACAGAATCTCTGGCCTAAAACCGAGCCGTTTCTCAGTCTTAGATTCTGCCTTCTCTCCTCTGCACTGATGGTTTGAAACCTTAACAGCTTCCCATCGTTTTCCTTGAAATAAGTTAGCCTGAGAAAAGCCATTAAATACCATCCCTAACCTAATATTATTTCCTGGTACCAGTCCCCGTTACTGTGCATATATGCTTCAGCAGGAAACAGTAGCCGTACTACCTTTTCAGGTATGTCACGTAAATGGTGAATGCTAACCAAAATCCCGCCCCCACCCCCGTAACAACTGTGTTAATAAGCTTCTGAATTTCACACAACTAAAAAGTATCATTATTTGACTCTGCTGTGTGAGAGGAAGTAGAGGTAAAAGTAGAGGATGTGGCTGCTCTATATGGCCGCCATTTTGAACACATGGACAGGATGGGGGATATACTGGGGCGGTGTTTGCTGGGCAGGAGAGATGGGTGTGGTGGAAGAGGGAAGAAAGAAATTAGTAGATGGGAATGTGCCCTTCGTGGCATGTTAGGGAGGCGCAGAACAAAGGGCGGCAAGGGAGGGAGGTGGGGGCTGGAAACTCAGAAAGGCTCCTATCTCACATCTTCCAAAAATGACAGCAGCAGTGGGGCACCCGGAGGAGATGTTGGCACAGCAAGATAGCATAACAATGATAAACCGTAAAGTTAGATACTTAGAATTGGGCTGGCTTCCTACATGGCCACCCTCAGGGCCCTGCATTCTGAAGACACCCTGGATCTTCAGGTGGAGCTCTTCACTGTCTTCCTCCTGGCAGTAGCGCAGTCAGGTCCGGAGCGCAGGGGGAGCGGTGCTATAAAAGGCGCCTCCCCCTGTACTCACCCGGCGGCGCTCCGGGTCTTCGGCGGCACTTCGGCGGCTCACTCCGGGTCTTTGGTGGTACCCCGCGCCAAAATGCCGCCGAAGACCCGGAGCGCTGCCGGGTGAGTGCAAGAAGCGGGGCCTTTAAAAAAAGGCGCCGCTTCCGCTGCTTCTGCTCAATGGGGAGCGGCCGCTCCCCCGGCTCCCCCCCTGGCTACGCTACTGCCTCCTGGTTGTCATCCTCCGATCATTCATGTTTGTCTCTAGTGGTGATAGCAGCAGGGGTACCACTATCCACAAGGGCATTGGGTTCTGCAGTGGCCTGCCAATAAACAATCCTGTCCAACTCCTCATAAAACAGACAAATCAAATGGGCACTGCTGGACTTTCTTCTGTCATCCCTGGGTTTTTGTACATGTTTCGTAGCTGTTTGCTCTTTATACAGCTCTGGTGGGCATCCTGTCTGTGACCCTTCTCAGCCATCTGCTTTGTGATCTCCTCGAAAAGTTCTTATTGCATTGGCTGGCTACAAGAGCTGCCTGCACTGTTGCTTTTCCCAGATGGCGAGGAGATCAAGAATCTCACCATCGCTCCAAGCAGTTTAGCAGCTGCTGGAGTAATATCACAGCAGTGCTGATATAGTTGAATCCAGGATGAAAAGGGCTAATCCTGGGCAGTGGGGAGGGCACATAGGTCAACAGACAGGTGAGTCATGGACATCTGCAAAGCAGTGTGGGACAGCAGTTGGAGGACTGTCAAAGTTGTGTGCTGCAGCAGAGAAAAATAGATCGGGTTCTGCACTGACTCAATTTGCATCAAACTTAGTAGACTTTGAAAGGGGATTCCAGAATTCGCACTGAGCATAGAGTTAGTTAGCTTTAAGGGGTCGTGTCATGTGTTCACAGGCATTTTCAATCCACACTAACTTGTGTTAGTATGGACTATACCCCTCCCTGTGTAGACAAACCCTTAATCACTTGCAAGACTGACAGGTCCACCCAGACTAGTAAATGCTAGGGAGGAGTGCCTGGTTCATACATGGATGGACCTTATTTATGCTGTCCGTGGTGAGGGCAAACTACTGGTAATCCATAAATATGTCCTGGTCCAACCCTTGTTCTGAAAATTTATATGTGTTTGATAACATTACCAATTAGGGGTCAATGTTTAACCTTTCCTTTTCAGGGAGAAGCACTGAGAAAGAGGGAGCAGGTCAACTCAACTCCAGCAGCAACTGACAGGCCCCATATTTTTGGAACGCAGTTCAGTGGATCCCAGAACTATTTATGGGCTGATATGCCTCCCAACTCAAACCAATCCAAACAGAGCCTTTTCTGAGGCTTAAAAGTTCCACTAACTTTTTGTCATGGAATAATCATTCATTTTCCTGTGCCTCTCCATTTCCCAGTTCCAGCTGGAAGCAGAAGTGCTGAAATAGAACAAATAAGGAGTACATAAAATAGTTTGTTTTCAGTTCTGCAGACACAAAAGGCCTGGATAGCTGGGCTAAGTTTGGATAAGCATCCAGACTCTGGATCGCTGTCTGAACTGAGCCTCAGAAACAATTAGCAGTTCCCCCATTGCTACGCCAATTCTATTTACACAGACTTCAGTTTTGCTATCTTTGGTGGACCTAATACTCCTCTTGCTTATTTATATAACTCCTGATTTCAGTGGTTGTTTACACTCTTCTCTACCTTGGAGATAATGTGTGTTCTAATTGATTTAGGCCCTCATTCAGCAAGGTACTCAAGCATGTGCTTCAATTTAAGCATGTGAATAGGCCTGTTGATTTCATTGCTTAAAGTTTGATACCTCCTTAAATACCTTGGTAAATACCTTTGATACCTAACTAAATACCTTTAGGTTTCAGTGTAGTAGCCGTGTTAGTCTGTGTCAGCAAAACGAAAATAAGAAAGAAAAACTTGTAGCACCTTAGAGACTAACAAATTTATTTCAGCATAAGCTTTCGTGGGTTAGTACCCACTTCATCGGATGCATGGAATGAAACATACAGTAGACAGATATTTATACAGTCAGAGAAACATGATAAGGTGGAGGTGCATAGACCAACCTTAAGAGGCTAATTAATTGAGAGGAACCACAACAGCAGGGGAAGAAAAACCTTTGAAGTGATAAACAAGATGGTCACACAGGTGTGAATGAGGATCGTTAACTTAAGGGAAATAGATTCAATTAACGTAATGGCCGAGCCATTCCAAGTCCTTATTTAATCCTGAGGTAATGCAATCTAGTTTGCATATCAATTCGAGTTCAACAGTTTCTCTTTGAAGTCTGTTTTTGGCGTTAATCTGTCGCAACACTGCTACCCTCAAGTCTGTCAGTGAGTGATTAGGGAGGTTGAAGTGTTCTCCTACTGGTTTTTGAATGTTATGATTCCTGATGTCAGATTTGTGTCCGTTTATTCTTTTGCGTAGAGACTGTCCGGTTTGGCTAATGTACATGGCAGAGGGGCATTACTGGCACATGATGGCATATATCACATTGGTAGATGTGCAGGTGAATGAGCCCCTGATGGCGTGGCGGATGTGATTAGGCCCTGTGATGGTATCACTTGAATCGATATGTGGACAGAGTTGGCATCGGGCTTTGTTGCAAGGATAGGTTCCTGGGTTAGTGTTTTTGTTGTATGGTGTGTGGTTGCTGGTGAGTATTTGCTTCAGGTTGGGGGGCTGTCTGTAAGCAAGGATTGGTCTGTCCTCCAATTGTGATTAGGTCACAGGGCCTAATCACATCCGCCACGCCATCAGGGGCTCATTCACCTGCACATCTACCAATGTGATATATGCCATCATGTGCCAGCAATGCCCCTCTGCCATGTACATTGGCCAAACCAGACAGTCTCTACGCAAAAGAATAAATGGACATAAATCTGACATCAGGAATCATAACATTCAAAAACCAGTAGGAGAACACTTCAACCTCCCTAATCACTCAGTGACAGACTTGAGGGTAGCAGTGTTGCGACAGATTAACTCCAAAAACAGACTTCAAAGAGAAACTGTTGAACTCGAATTGATATGCAAACTAGATTGCATTACCTCAGGATTAAATAAGGACTTGGAATGGCTCGGCCATTACGTTAATTGAATCTATTTCCCTTAAGTTAACGATCCTCATTCACACCTGTGTGACCATCTTGTTTATCACTTCAAAGGTTTTTCTTCCCCTGCTGTTGTGGTTCCTCTCAATTAATTAGCCTCTTAAGGTTGGTCTATGCACCTCCACCTTATCATGTTTCTCTGACTGTATAAATATCTGTCTACTGTATGTTTCATTCTATGCATCCGATGAAGTGGGTACTAACCCACGAAAGCTTATGCTGAAATAAATTTGTTAGTCTCTAAGGTGCTACAAGTTTTTCTTTCTTATTTTCGTTTTAAATACCTTTAGTGCTTTTAAAGTATTTTAAAGCATTTTGTGATCCTTGGCTGAAAAGTGTTCTAGAAGTGCAGAGAACTTTTTTTTATATTATTCTCTCTTGCAGTTTTTCAATACTGATTTACACTTTGTGTAAATCATTTGTGCTTATATATCATGTCGTGGGCTCCTTTAGGACCATAAGGATATGCTCCAAAGCTCATTGGAGAAAGACTCCTATTGATTTCAGAGTGCTTTGGTTCAGGACCTAATTTCTTGCAGCCTAACTCTGCAACCCTTACTGGTGGTGAGTGATGCTTGGGACCGCTTGGGAGTAATGCTTGGGAATAAGATACTACTTAATGCAATTAATAGTACTAGAATCTGGTCCAAAGGGGTTAGTTCATTCAATAGAGAATCTATGGTGTTATATACAAATTTTAAATTATAAATAAGAACAATAACAATCTCTAAGACATACCAGACAAAAAGATGAAAAAAGGTCTATACTAATGCTGGTTGAGTTGAGACAGGATGGTGTAGTGTACAAAAATGCAATGATTAATGGGAATTTCCACCCTGATTATATTTGCTACAGAAGGAAGACCGGGCATAGAAGGAAATATAGAATAGAATAGAAATAAAATAACTGGGCCTTCTTTCCCCCAAGATGAAAAAAGTAGGAGAAGAGATGTTTGATAAAATTAACTCAGAGCATGACTGTATGTTACCGAGATTTGGAATTATTCTCTTAGCCTGATTCTCTTCTCTCTTACATAGGTTTTACATCAGTGTAACTCCTCTCATGCCAGTGGCATAGCTTCTGGTTTAAACCAACATAAGAGAGATAAGAACCAGGTTCTCTTACATACTAAAGAATCTTTTGAGCTCTGGGTCTGACAGATTCCATAATGGCTTCTCTCTTAGCTCCCTGATTTTTATTTAT
This sequence comes from Macrochelys suwanniensis, assembly GCA_033296515.1. NCBI lineage: Eukaryota > Metazoa > Chordata > Testudines > Chelydridae > Macrochelys > Macrochelys suwanniensis. The sequence continues at coordinate 231,064,323 of CM065775.1, read as the reverse complement.
TTATCAAATGCATATGAATAAAACATTTATTGAGCTAATACTCTTCACTCTCTTTTTATTTCTTTGGTATCTTTCTGGAATATGCAGTATTTCCATGATGGTAAGGTTGCTAGGGTGATTGCTCCAAATCATTAAATAGCTAGCATAACTACTCTTCTAAGTGCCATGGAACTTGTAAATATTTCAGTTAGTGAGTTCTGATGGCAATCTTAAATTCTCTGTCAGTTCAGCTGATATCTTTTTAATATACAATATTTTATTAATTTTTAGGCAAAAGATGGAGAAAAGCAAATTAAAGATGACAATTAAGCCACTCCTTCAGAATATATAGTTACAAGGCTGCAGAGTTATTTTATTTAAAAACAATCAAATCATTGTATAAAGACCATCAATTTTCTGTCCAGTTACAGTCTTTCAGGGACACTTGGGCTATCTGTCATCAACAGAAGACTTCTTGAAGTCTAAATTTTTGGCACATCATCCTTTTCTGGGCCACTGAGATGTGAAAGAGAATTTGTGATAGAAAACTTTGCCTTGGATTACTCGCAGATAGCTGAAATTCAGAAAAGTGGCATATTGAGGGCTCTGTTGGAATTGAAAGCTATCTAAGAGTGGGAGGTAAGGTTTCCTGGTGCAGGCTCTGTAGCAAAGCATGTGAGCAGAATCAGTAGGGACAAAGCCAGCTTAAAGCAAGGTGGGGGTGAGTTGTGCCTCTCTGCCTTAGGGAGCAGCCTGTTTTCTCTCTCTCTTTTAGGGTTCTTGTGTATTATCATTCTGAATTCTAAGTGATAAAGTAATGTAATGTTACAACCTTCCAGAAAGAGTATATATCTTTTTATCTAATGTCTCTGTATGTATGTCATGAGTATAACAGGAAATAACAATAAGCTGTATGCCACTGGCTGAGCTAAGCATGGTACGTGCCCCCTAAGACTGAGTAAAGCCAATATAATGGATATTGGGCGGTCAAGTGTAAGAAATAATATTAGATGGATTCAGAATGTAGTAATCTTTTGGTTTTAGCAAGCTGGCAGTTTTCTTCCTCAACAACATCAAAAAGACCCACAGATGGTTTGAAAATCAAAATACTAACTTTTAAGCAATAGGCAAATTTTTTCATTACTATTATGTCCCATTTAGTGTGTGAAAGATGCAGGTTCTTTGTTTCTTAGTAACAATGGCATTAGCTGTCAGATCCCCATTCTGCAAATGTATGCATTAGTATAGATTCCTTCACATGTCCTGTCCCATTGGCTTCAGTGGACTCTTTGGGTACAGGGGTCTACACCAGTACATCTATTTGCAAGATCAAGGCCATAATGAGATCCCAGTTAGGGATGCTTGAAGAAAAACAACCAAAATAGAGGTGCTGTAATAGGGTCTAAAGAGGAATATCAAGTCTTGTTAGTTTGATTACCTGTTTTTTCCCCTAGGCAAAGGTCGTATAGAATTATAGTGGTTCGGCGTCATGACTTCTATTTACAGGTCAACCATTATAAGTCCTCTGAAACTGACATACTTAGATTCCTTTGAAATTTGGTGTGTAAAACTACACCCTGTACTCTTCATAGAGATATTGTTATGATGTGATTATGGCATAACTAAGATGTATTTTATGCTGAGATATCATTGGAAAGGTTATGATTTACTGAATATGATTATCCTATTTGTATGCATGAATAATTTTTGTATCTGAAGTTAGGAATATTGTCTTTGCAGCTTTTACAAATGTGTTTACACCTGGGGAATGCCCAGTAGACAGAATGCAATCAGTTTAGATTGCTGTCTGGAAAGAACCATTAGGAAGAACAAAAGGTCTTTGAAGATGTTAATCTCCCACCTTCCTGGAAAGCCTTCCTGTGGACTCTGCAAACAGACTTTGTTATGGCTGCAGGATCATGTGGTCAAGTCATCTGGTACTGGAATCCATCTTGGAATGCCAGTGTTTTTCCACTGATTGGCATGGGAACTAAGTTTGGAAACAAAGGGTTCCTGCCATATCCAAAAGCCATTTAAGGCAGGGGAGTGACCTCAACATGGTGGTTCTTCACTGTCTCCCTGCCCAAGCCGATTGCTGTAAACAGCTAAGACTGAATTGGGGAAGAAAGGATTGAACCCAGGCTAGAAGGTGTCTGGCCTATGAAAAAAATACCTGGAGTTTTAAGCTACAAGCAAGAGCAGCTTGCCTTCAAGAACCTCTGCAATCTGCTTAAAACAACATTTAGAATGAGAATTTGCTAGTGATAACCAGTTTCTTTAGTATATTAAGCTTAGTTTGCGTGTTTATTTCATTTGCTAGGTAATCTGCTTTGATCTATTTGCTATCCCTTATAATCACTTAACATCTATCTTTTGTAGTTAATAAACTTGTTTTTGTTTTCTGTAAAATCATTTTGTGACATTCATACCTGGGAGGAGGGGCAAAAAGCTGTGCATATCTTCCTCCACATTGAGGGAGGGGGAAAATTTCAATGAGCTTATGCTATATAGTTCTCTGTGCAGCGCAAGATGATACAATTTTGAGTGTACACTCCAGAGGGGGTGTGCACTTGAGTGCTGAGCAATTCCTTAGCTGAGCTTTCCCTTGCAGAGCTGATCTCAGCAGCTGTATGAAACTGCAGCAGGGTGTGTCCCCTAGCTGTGTGTGTGCTGGTAAAGTGCAGTCTGAAGCCTGAGGGCTTGGCTGGCTTGCCTCAGCAATACCATGTGAAGGGAGCCCAGGCTGGTGGGACAGGTGGGCTCAATGGTACCCCAGTTCCAAGTGGCACCCCGGGGGGAACCCGTCACATGGTACATCTCAGAGTGCAGGGTATGGTTAGTGACCCAAATTTAGTTAATTTGAACTAGAGGTTGAGGAGATATATGTCCTGAAAAAATAGCTGTGTTCCAAAAAGGTTCTAGATAGTTTTGCTCAGAGCTAGGGATGAAACTATTGCTGAGATGTGGGTCAAAATGGTCTCCGTATCTTGAGTGTTACTCAAGGTAGTTCATAACAACCCCTAAATCTTTGGAGGACCCAAATTGAGAACAATATTTAAGAACGTGTTCACTTCATGTAGTCTGGAAAGATTAGTGTTCATGTACTGATAAAGGAATAAAAAACATGAGTGTTTCTATACAGCCTCGTTATGCTTGGCTGGGTAGTTTGAGGGAATTGCTGGTGCTGTTACCCTGATGAACAGCTGGACACTGATATTTCTAGTCTGTGCCTGTGTACATCTGTACAATAAAGTTATAATAACTCATGCTACACATAGTTCCTGTTATATTATAACATGATTTTGTTGTATGGGGTGGTTTATTGTGAGCACACCAGAATAGTCAGCAGCTGTTCTAACCAAAATTTTTGTTATAGCAGGTGCGGAAAAGCTGGAGACAGAGAACTTCGTGTGGGAGAAGGTGGAGGACGTAGGGAGGAGGGTACAGGGAAATGGGCTGCAGTTGAGAGGGGGTGGGAAATGAGGATGGGTGGTAGGCCTTGGATTGGTTGTTTGAGAAAATCTGTATTTTACTAGCCCCTGGGGGAAAGATGTGTGTGATGGGGAATTGGCTATTTCCTGATCTTGGTGCAGATTAATATGGTAGTTCTGAAGACACATAGGACAGAGGTTTGGAACTGGTAGCACAAGTAACTTGACCACAGAGGGGGAAAAAATACATGTGCTACCAGGGTTGCCAACATGTGGATTCTGGATCATGAGGTTGCAGAAGTTTGGAAGAGAGCAAGGAGTACCGCATGACATGCGGAATGCCGACTACAGGCTGATTTGGCTGAGCATCTGAATAACTGCTACAATGACATAATAAAGATATTAATAAATGTCGGAAGAACATTAATCAGGAAAGTGGAGAGTTCGTGGCTGGGTAGAAAATGTGTACTGTACAGCATACAAACATTTCAAGCTCTGACACGTCATTGTTTCTCAGAGATGGGGTACATCTACTGGATAGGGGTCAGAGGATCTTTTTCTCAAACATAAAACTTTCAGTATTTTGGAACAGAAACCCTTTCTGTGATTTCTCCCACTGGTCCTTTCACAAACTACTCCCTCCAGCCATTCTGAAACACAACTGGGAACACCATTCCACTGTACCAAAGTTGTCCTTCACTCCAGGCACTGAATATGAGTCAGGTTGGGTGAGCAGGGGTGAGTACCAGCAATAGAAACGTTTGTATACCATGGCGTGAAGACTTCTAGGAGATGGATTCTCTACTTGCAGTGGTGCGAGGGGAACTGGATACAAGAGTAGGGAGGGAAGCAGGTTGGAGAGTGAATGGGTCAAGGGCATGGCTGGGGAGATGTGCTAAAGCAGGGCTGGTGGGGCCCAACTAATGGCGGGGGAGTGGGAGGCTGGTTGGCTTTGTACGCAAATTGGGAACATGATATGTACACCTGCCTAAATGACTACTAACTCCAACCAGCAATATATCTTTTCCTGTTTAAAAACAAACTAGGAAATTCAATAGCAAAAAAATCTGTTAACTCAGAATTAAGGTTGCTTGGTGGTATGTCATATCCATGCAGAATGCTGAGTTGAGCAAAACTCAGACTTCTCAAAACCAGGAAAGCACCCAATCCTGTGAGTAAGAGTGAATGAGTTGTAAAAGTAGATGAAGAGCCTGTACATTTCAGGAACTGTGGGGTTGGCAGAGTAAAGGTATGTGTGTTAAGGGGGCATATTGGGACATTGCTGAAAGAGGGCAGAGTTAAGGTTGCATGGGCAACCTTTATTGTGCGTTTCTTGGTTTTCAGATATTTGAGTTTTACTCAACTCAACATCTGCAGGGAACGACAAACCACCAAGCAACCTTAACTCTGCATTAACATGGTTATGTGCCATTGAATGTAATAGAAAATGCTAACCCTTCTACAGGTTTTTTAAAATCTTCCTATAGAATCTTCTACAGGTTGATAGATACAGATAGATCTAGATCTATATCAATCTGTAGCAGAGTCTATAGGAAAATTTAAATATATATGAGAGCGAGAGAGTGGGGGAGCTTCTCTGACACCTTTGGTGGGTCATAGGTAGAAGTGGGTGAGCCCCACATGGGTCTGGGGGAAGTAAATCATCCCTCATCCAGCCTTGAGGAATGTTCCTGCAAGAGGTAATCCAGTCTGTGGGACCTGCTGCAGCTAGTGGATAATCTCTAATAGCATAGCTCTAATGAAACTGAATTGCCAGAGAGAGAGAGAGAGAGGCTGCTGAAAGCCAGAACCAGCATGGAGGAATAGGGCCACTGCATATATGGCTCCGGCTGCCTGCAGAACTGCAGTTCTGTGTCTGTGTCTTGGAGTGTGTGGGGGATTTAGCCCAACCTGCATCAAGGGACTGATGGGTATTAATCTCTAGAAGGAGGGATGCTCACAGAAATATTATTGCAAGATGTTTCCTCCTTTAGCTTTTAACACAGGTGTGAATAAACTGACCCATGAAAGGGATCTCTTTTTGTTGTTGCTTTCTGTAGGAAAGAGGTGTCCTATTCTGTGGGTTCAGCCTAGCCTGTCTGATGTGCTTTTGTGGTCTGTGTGGAAAATTTGGACTCCATTAAAAAAAATTTTTTTAAAAAGCTTCTAACCTTGAAAGCAAGAACATAGTGCTGTCTGCCTAAGCCTGCAGAAATGATGGCTTTGGGAGGTGTGAAATGTCCAATGTTAATCGTCTTGGGGGGGTGTTAACTCAAAAGCCTAATGATTATTCTTCTATATGTCAGCATTAGGTGTTGTATCCCTGACCAGTTTAGCAGAATATGTAGGAAATGCGAGATGCTGAAGGGAAGAAAACACAGAATAGAAGAATGAGGGAAGAGACAAAGTTGAGAAATAGAGAAAGGAAGAGGAAAAAATAAAGGGTAGAAATAGTTGTGGTATGAAAGGTGAACATCTTTCCCCTCTGAGTGATGCTGAATGCATCAGTAAGGTAATGAACAAATAAAGATAACCAGAAAGATAACAAAAAGATAACTGTTATATGAAGGCCAAATGCTATATTTCATCTTTTTGCAAACCTCCCATTGACAGCTGTGGCCATTCCACTGTGGACTGAGGGTTGTATATAGCCCTACATTTATACTCTGTGTACAAAAATACAAATGGAATATGACCCTCTCCACATAATGAGGTGATACCCCAATGCACGGGTTAAGGTTCTGTATATTCTCTATAGAACCCTATTGAATTTCTGTAGAACACTTCAGTTTTATCCCATATAAATTCTATAGGACTTTTCCATCATGGTGAATTCCAGGGCTTTGGCATGTGTCCACTTTCAGCATTCACCTGTATCATGGAGGCTACGCACCCTTCAGAAATATCATGAACAAAAAAGAATCTGTGGTATTTGAGCAGGAGGGTGTAGTATAGAGTGGGAGAGGGTCAGCCTACAATTCCTTGACAGATGTGGTTGAGACACATTTAGTAACTTTATTTCCACATCATTTGCCTGTCAGAATCAATGAAATGTTTACCTATTTGAGTTTTCTCATTTATACAACAGAAGAGGTTCTCTTTATGAAAAAACAAACAAACCAGAAGCAGGTTGTTCTTTGCATTCCTGAGGACACTTTTATAATGTTAGCCAGAGGGCTGTGATCCTTGCCCCATTGAGCTTACAGTTTAGGCTAGATAAAGCGGTGTAATGAAGACATGCACAGGGTCTCTCTCTTTCTCGCTCTCTCTCTGCCATGAATTATCATAGGTGTTTCAAACTTCATTGAATCAGTGCCACGGCACAGACTTGTACCACAGAGGTTTGTTTTTATATATATAATATATAATATATATATATGAGAGACAGAGAGAATGAATGAGAGATGTGCAAAAAAAGTTGTGTTGGACCCCATCCCACAAACACAATGTTGATCAATCGCAATCAATGCCACAACAGGCATAACTTCAAATTTGGCACCAATGTGTAGACACTTCAGTTTTAAGAAAGCAGATTGAAGGGGCTTCTCTGAGGACCTTCATAAGAAATTGACTTACATCGATTCAACCCTGGAGAATTATGATCTCTTCATGACTGCATTGCACAACACCTCCAAGAGGTATATACCTTGAGGATACAGAACTGAGCACATGCTGGGTTCACTCCCATGCTAGCAGCTGAATACAAAAAATACTAACAAATGTTCCAAAGAGATCCTTTCTCAGAAGACATGATCATGGCAGGGACAGCCCTAACTAACAAGAAGAAAGGAAACAGAAATGGAAAGAATTGATTGAAGGAATAGATATGACTCACATTAGTAGGAAAACATGGCTGACCATTTGCAAGCTGAATAGTGACTCGATGAAAGAAGAGTAATACCACAACAGCACAGCCAACCAGGTGGCATACCAGCTTCTGCTCAAGGGGAAAGCTCCGAACAAGCAGCCTAAAATACTAATCTGATGGCAAACTGATCTGGAAGAAAATAATTTCAGCATGCCGTACACAATAGATGAACTCAACGCCGGAATAAGTCACTTGAATAATGGCAAAACAGCTGAACTCGATGACACAAGCATGGAGCAGACTAAGCACTTTGATGTCTCAACCAAGTTATGGGTATTATGCCTTTTTAACAATTGCTCATCAACCCTTAGAATACCTAAATTATGGCAACAAGCCTGTGTAACAGCTCTATTGAAGCCAGGAAAGGATGCCTCTGACCCAAAGAATTTCAGGCCAATATCACTCCTATTTCACCTTTATAAACTTTACAAACACCTCATTCTCAGCCGTCTCTCTCCTCGTATTGAATAGCATCTAATATCGGAACAAGTCGAATTTAGACCGAGGAAGTCCTGCACTGGCAAAATACTAAATATCACCCAGCATATAAAAGATGGATTCAAGAGAGGGATGATAACAAGAGCGATGTTCATAGACCTATCAGAGGCATATGATACAGTCCGCCACCAAAATCTGCTTGCCAGAATCTACGATAAGACGCACAATTACCACCTAGTGCAGTTCACGTTCTCTCTTCTAGAGAGCAGACATTTTTACATAGAACTAGGCAAGAAACAGAGCCTCTGGACATGACAATGAAATGGCCTTCCACAGGGCAGTGTTATAGCCCCAATCTTCTTCAACATACATACCAATGACCAGCCTATACAGAGCAATACAAGAAGCTTCATATATGCCGATCTGTGCATCATGTCACAGGAGAAGGACTTTGCCCCTGTTGAAAACAGACTGATGCGCACTGAGCAACCTCTCAGCTTATTACAATAAGAACCAGCTTTTTGCCAACCCAACCAAGGCATAGGTGATGGCTTTTCATCTGCGCCATTGAGAAGCCAATCAGAAACTAGACCTCACTTGGGATGGAATCCCATTGGCCAACCATCTGAACACTGTCTATCTGGGATGACATTTGGACCAAACTCTTTCCATCAAAGCATGTAGAGAAGGTGAAAGGGAAAGTCATCATCCGCAACAACATCCTCCAAAAATTAGTCATCTCCAAGCGGGGAGCCAACCCAGCTACTTTGCGAACCACTGCTATTGCCGTGTGCTACTCCATAGCAAAATATGCAAGTCCAGTGTGGGAATGAGCCATCCATGCCAAGAAACTAGACCCTCTTCCAAATGACAGTTGTTGTGGAATAATAGGATGTCTAAAGTCAACACCAAAGGATAGCCTGTACTTATGGCTGGCATGGCACCACCTGATATCAGGAGGAAGGTAGGAAGCCAAAGGCAAAGCTCACGTCAAATGGAATCCACTGTATGGTTATGCAGGAGTAACCAAATGCCTTAAACTGCTAAAGAGTTTTATGACCAATGTTGTGCCTTTGGATATGACAGCTGGCAAGGCATGACTGAGATTATAGAATGAAAGATTACGCGCAGTCAGATGTATTGAAATAGATCTGGAACCCCAGGAGGACCTTCCCAGGGCGGGCCAATACAGAGTGGTCAACATGGCGATGCCTGAACTGCCTGCGCATGCAAACTGGCAGATCAAAGACTAACGTGATCAAAAGGGGTTACTCTAATGACATGAATATATGTGAGTGTGGTGAAGTGCAGACCACAGAGCACCAACTTGTTTGCCGATTCATTAGGGAGAGCAATATGAAGGAGGACCTCGTTGCAGCAACAGAAAGAGCCATTGCTTATGCACAGTTCTGGAAAAACATCTAGTTTGTGGCAAGGATACGAAAAGACAACGATAAAGAGGTTACTAGACTATCAGGTAGCTACAGTATGCTGTTCCTCTGGTGGATCAGGCACTAGAGAAGGACGAGATGTACACTTTGCCATTGAGTCACAATAAGATAGTGAGCATTATTATGCAAAAGTGGTGACAGAGGATGCTTACATTGTATTAAGGTTACTTGTTTTCTAACTACATTTCCTTTACCCATCTACTTCTAAATCCCAGAGATATGCTAACATTTTGCTTACCTTAATTATAATATTCAAATTTATAGGGAGTCAAATCAATCTTTTTTCCAAATCAAAGGACTACAGATTTTGGCCCATAGTGGTAAAATATGACCATAATAATACCACTAATAAAAAAGCCTTGTCTCAATAACATGCAAGCCTGAGTAATAAGAAAGAGGTCAATAAAATATTTTGAAATTGAAAGACTGAGAGGAGACTTTGGCTACAAGGTCTCTTAGGGAGCGGAATATTGTAAACAAGGATGTTTCTTGTTTAGAGGAAATATTGTGTTTGTTTAGACAGAATGAGACAAAATATATTTGCTTTGGCTGACAGGATATAGCACAAGAAAGCTGGGAAATTATATGGCAAGTTGGGTATAATTATTTGTAGCACTAGTAACTATTCTCTGCAATTGTATTAGAGATGCTCCCAAACCTCAGTAATTTAACTGAATTTGGAGGGATTACACATAAAATTTAACCCAAAACCAAGTTGGGCATGATTTTGGATATATATTTACAGAATATAAACCCAAAAACAATATTATGCAATACCAACACCATCCCCGGTTTTGCCCATTTCTATTTGAAACGAAGATGGACCAAAACCAGAAATATTTGTGGCTGGTTTTGATTCTAAAAAGCAAAACTTAACAGATGGCTTTTTGCAAAATGGAAACCACGCCATCTGGCCTTCTTGTTGATTGGCTAACTTACCTTCTAACCAGATTTGTTTTAGTTCTGTCTTTCTAACGTGCATCTGCACTGAAGTTTCTTAAATCCTGTCACAAGTCAATTAAAGAGATATTGTCAAGTAGTTTAAATTCCCATCTGTGTTTTGTTAAACTGTTTTACAAAAAGTAAATAAATAAAAAGAGATTGATGAATTTTAAAAATTATTAAAATGAGGGCAGTTTTTTTATTTAAATTCTCTCCTGAAAGTTTTGCAACTGTGTTGGTGGAAAAGACCCAGACGCGAAAATGACTAAAACCAAAACAGTTTAATTTCATTGTCTAAAATTCGTGAACTTGAGATCTTGGAACAGAAGAAAAGGTGAAATATATATCTTTTTAGTCTGATTAGTCTGGAGTGGTGTTAACATCAGACTTTTTAAAATAAATGCATACTAATACTACCAATGTCCCTTTTAATATTTACTTTCTTTAAGCTTGTTGTTTGTTACATTTTCTATCGACAAAGGCAAACATGTATTTTCAATCTGAATTAATTTTATTTTAAATTTAAGGGAAAAAAGGCTTCAATACTGCAATGGCTTAAATATGTGCATAACTGTACATACATTAGTAATCCAATTGATTTCAATATGCCTACTCTTATGTGCAGAGTTCAGTATGTGCATAAGCCTTTGCAGGATTTGGGGGTATAAGAAACAAGAAAAAACAAATATAACATCAGCAAGAGAGAGCATAGTGTGTGTGATTCATTTTGTAGCAGAAGCGCCCTTCCAGTAAACACTGGATGATATCTATCTCTTGCAGACAGGAGACTCCAAGAAATGTCTTAGTGCAAAGAAAAAGTGATAACCCATAGCTACAAAACACCATCTCCCATAGCAACCTCACTTATTCATTCTTAGTTTTTTTTATTCCTACTTTTTAAAAAAGCCTCACATAATGCTTAATGGAGCTACTCAGAAAACAGAATTTCCGTTCCACAGGAAACTTTGACATTTCAAAGTTTTTTTCATTCCACATCCGAACACAGTAAGCTTCCTTATCGTCATTTTGCAATGTGCAGATAGTGCAGAGTTCTTCAGGGTGGCCTCTGCATGTCCTACCTCCCAATAGAACCATGGTAGTTCCACTATATTTAGGTCATTCAGCCCTCGCAGAGGAGAGGCAGGATAGGATTTGGCCTTCAGTGACTGTGTAAGCTGAAGTTCCATTGCATTTATGTTATTTATCTAATTCAGACTCTTAACTAAGTGCTGATATCTGCCTGGGAAGAGTGTGGCCGTGCAGGCAGAAAGGCAAAGCATGATTAGACTTATGTAGCTATAAAAACTCTGGCGGAAATGATACAAATATTCCTTAAAGAAATATAACAAGTTCTGAAGAAAACCATTGTCCTTAATTTCCCTTTTGTTCTCCTTCACCTTCCAATAGACCCTTTTATCCCACAGCTCAGAAGCTTTATTTGGAAGGGAATGTGGGTTATGTCAACAGCCAAAATGGCCAGCAAATTATGGAGACCGCCCTAAGTGTATAAACATTTATATTTGGGAAGTTGTCATTGGTAGTAAGGGAAACTATTATGAGGAATTCTGGAGAGGAGAACAGAACAAAATATCTGGTTAATAAAAACATCATTTTTTATAGTGTCCTTATACTCTGGATTGCATAAGCCTTACTCACATTGATTAGAATTTATTTGGTCGAGGAGTCTCACTTAATTTAATGGGACTACTCAAAGTGTAAGATATTATTCAATGTGAGTAAGCGTGGCAGAATCTGGCTCTTACATGTTAAAATGATTTCCTCCGTGATCTGAAAATGACAGTCTGAAAAGATATATGCAGTTCCACATTTTCAGCAGATCATCATTATGAGTTCATACTTACTAGCTAATTTTTCACCAGATCAGGAGGACTTCAGTTTAATCTGGACTCTCTTCTAATTATGATGTTAATGAACATTAGCTCTTATTCAAAGTTGCAAACAAAACCAATGTGTATCAGGCATATGTGATTGAGACTGATTTGGTTTTGACATGCACAGTACAATTTGTTCTTAATAAAAGAAACAAAGAAAAAAAGAAAATAGCAAAACTTTCCTTTCTCCCATCCACAGTACAGAAGCTCAGCATTGCAGTTTTCAAAATAAATAACTATTTTTTCCCTTTTGCCTGCGATGCAATCTTAGAACAAGTACAAGAAGTTCCCAAAGGATTTTTAACATGAACAAAAACATTTCCCGCGTTCTTATAATAATGCTGTGTTTACTTTGCCAATTAATTAATCATTACCCAAAACAGCTTGTGCATTACCAATGCCTCCATGTTGTGTTTATGAAGTTGGAGAACCAACCCTTTCCCGTGAAAAGTTTTGATATTGATGAACTGGCATTTTTCAGTGGAAAAATGTTTAGTCAAGGTATTCCCAACCAGCTCTCCTTGATAAGTTCTCTGTGCCATATCACTGAAAAACAGCAACAGCTTTCTGGGGTTTAGCTCTTTCTGATTAGTGGTGGGTGACCGCTCAGTTAGGACAAGTTATCCCAAACACTAAACTAGAAAGCACAAGATTTACATTTTATTAATTGTCTGATTAGAGTCGTATCAGGGAGTCCCAGTGTAGATCTTGTCTATTTAAATTGCAAACTGCTTTGGGCCACAACTTACTCTTCTGTAGAGAGAGACAATACCAGCCCTGAACAGTTGACAGTCTAAATAGACAAGACAGACAAAGAGCAGGAGAAAGAAATATTAGTAGAACCATTAAACAAATGGGGAACTGAGACACAGGGAATCTTCAGCAGAGCTGGGGATGGAACCCAGATCCACGTAGTGCCTTAAAGTAAGCATTTTGGTACAGGGATTGTGTTTTTGTTCTGTATTGAGGTCCTGGGCCATGACTGGGCCTCCTAGGTGCTTTTGCACTACAATTAATAAATAATAAGCCACAATACAACTTTCCTCTCTACACCTTTCTTTTCATGTACTAAAACAAAAAATGATTACAAGAAAATTGAAACCACCTTTCTGACTAACTTTCTGCGTTTGGAAAAAAGTTTCAAAATTGTTGAAATGGGATGTTTTAGTTTAAAACAACTTCATGTTTCTAAATGTACTTTTTAAAAAAATAAAAGTTTGAAATTGAAATGAAACATTTTGAAATTATTGAAAAAATGTTTTGATTGTCCCAACCCATTTTTTTACCAGATTATCAGTTCATGAAAATGTTTGAACCTTTGACTTTTTGTCCTGTGTTGGAATGGGAAAATATTTTAAAATTTCTAAAATTTCCTAAGGATGGGAAAACTGTTGCCTAGCCAGCTCTAATATTGAGCACCTAAATGCTTCATAGAAATACTGATGGTTAAGCTCAGACTGTAGCAAAGCTAGACTAGTAAAATCCAGAGAAACTGCAAATAAACAGAAAGGCTCAATGAGTGTTTATGCTATTGAAAAAAACGGAAAGCAAAAGATTTGAAAATCTGATGAGAAAATTGCAACCTTCTTTTATATTAATGTTACCTCCAGTGTAGCACAAAGTGAGCGAATTAAAAATGACTGAAACTCTTCACCCTGGACATAACTTCAAAAAGATTTAGAATGCAGGTCCATTGATGTTGAAGGGTAGAATGCTGCAAGAGAAGAACTTAAAGTTAAAGAAAGATCGAGAAGAATTAACTCAGACTTAAAATGCAAGAGGGGGCTAGTCAAACCTCAGAAATGACACAATAATGGCTTACAGCATCTATACAAGGATGATTGGGGGGGAGGGATAGCTCAGTGGTTTGAGCATTGGCCTGCTAAACCCAGGGATGTGAGTTCAATCCTTGAGGGGGTCATTTAGGGATCTGGGGCAAAAATTGGGAATTGGTCCTAATTTGAGCAGGGGGTTGGACTAGATGACATCCTAAGGTCCCTTCCAACCCTGATATTCTATGAATGGCTTTCCTACTTAATGCTGCTCATTGCAAGTCTGAAAAGAAAACCTAGCACCTAATATCTTGTGTTTAAGCTGCTGATGGTGCTATCCAAGAATGTAGAAAAAAGTATAAACAAAAAGCCCTTGCCGTTTGTTGAGACAATGAAAAAGATGAGCACTTCTCAGATGCAATCATCTAAAAATTCTGCCATTTGGGTATTCAGTGTCTGTTTGAATCTCAGTGAGAGAGAAGTAACACCTAGCACTTTTAAAGAACTCTGGATGTTCTTCTGCAACCATTATCAGCCAGCTTCCCAGTTGGTTGATCAAAAAGGAGGAATGCTTTGCTTTGCTACATCAAGTTACTATTAGTACGTTGAAATTTGTTTTGAGCACAACAAGGGCTTTTGATCAGAACACAGAGGACATTTTAGACAAGAAGGGACTCTACAGAGAGGAACTAAACTTACAATGGAAGGAGGTTTCAGAGAAAAGTTTGCCATAAAATTATGTTTTGTTGGAGAATGGATTAACTGCAGTAGGAAAGCTAAAGAGGAGTTCTTAAAGAACTTGGGTAAAGCCAAGGATAGAATCAAATGAAATGACAAGTCAAAAATGTATAGTTGATCTAATCTCTCTGGAATAATTAATACCTTCAAAAACCCCAAACAGTTGTACATAAATAGAGGAAACAAATGGCCTGATCCAAAGCGCATAGAAGTCAATAGGAATCTTTCAGCTGATTTAAATGAGCTTTGGTTCAGGCCCAAACTGACAGGAGAGATGGACAAGATTGAAAAGCAGCACTGAAACTCTAAGAAATGTTTTGACACATAAACTTTCTATCTGCTTAAAGAGGAAGGTATTCAGCTGTTGTGCTGCTCCATCTATGGCTTTTAGAGATGCTGATGTAAACCCAACACACTAAATGGAAACATTCATGTAACATGAAGAAACAAGTGTAGAAATTGCAAAGCTGGACCTCAAAATGCATGACTGGGCAAAGAGTTAGATGAAAGACAGACATCATACAGAGCATATGCATGAGTAAGCTCCATGTGGCAAGGTTGTTCTAATCAGTGTGTTTCACCTATCCAGAAGCAATTGCACAGGGTGTGATGTACTGACTAGATTGATTACTTAAATTCAAATTTTATATATATATATATATATATATATATATGTATATGTATATGTATATATATATATATATGTAAAGAGCTCTAAAAGCAATATTGGTTAGACTAAATAAAAAGTTAATTAAGAGCAGGAAATATGTACCTACTGCATTTCAAGATGGGAAATGAAAAAGTTCACTGAAAATAGTTTTATTAGAGTAATGAAAAAAAAGCAATAATCAATCATGAATGCAAATTACAGTTGAAAAGACAAACCGCACCAGGTTAAGCTATAGACCTCATAGGCCAAAGGCTAGGGCTCCAGCTCCTAGACTCATGATGGTCAGAATCTCAGCTTTCATTATTAAAATGAAAAGTAAACTTCTAACCATCATGGTTGTGAACAAAAATTTGAAAATGTGACTTGAGTATAACAGATGCAGCAATTCTTGCCTGAATCTGCAGGAGGCCTGAAATAATAGCTTTAGAGAGGTGTGAGCTCTTCAATGGACTGTTAACTGCAATGACCGCTGGTCTTTGGGAGGGAGGCATTAAGCACCAGCGCAGCAGAAGACTGTGTGTGCGTGACAGGAAGAAAAAAGAGCAAGGGCCCTACCCTCATCCATGCAGATACACCCTGGCTTCTGGGATAAATATTGGAGGAGTGTGGGATTGGCACCACTTCCAATCCTGCCTCTCTCAATGGGGTAGAGATGAGACATTTACTACTGCCCTGTTGCTCCCACAAGAAGCAGGGGGTCCTGCTGCTCCTCATGGGGAGGGGAGAGGAAGAAAAGAATGGGGCACCCTGCCACTGTTACCTCAAGTGTGAGGAGGGCCACGTGAAACCCTTTGTTGTTGCATGCCGAGGACGTGGGTTACCTTAACTGAGCCCAGAGGAAATTTACACATGTACACACAAGTTAGGAGGCAACGCATCAGGGGGGCATGTAGGGTCAAGTGCCCCCCCAGCAGTTGGCCTGGGTGGGGAGGACCAGAGCCAGAGCAGATGGGACATGGCCAGAGCCTCTTCTGGCCACTGGGACGCTGCCCGCTGCAGTGCAGCAGCTGCCTGGGAGAGTGCCTGGCTGCAGCAGTGTTGGGATGCCCCCCGCCCAGGCTTGGCTTCCGGGGACAGCAGCCAAGTGAGCCGAAGCCCCTCCTTCCCGCCCCCCAGGATGTTCGGCCCCTGTCCACGGAAGCTGAGCCCAGGTAGGGAGCAGCCTGCTGCTGCTGCCCCACCTCAGCCAGGCTCTCTCCCAGGCAGCGAGCTACGCTGCACAAAGCAGCAACCGGGAGCGGCACCGCCCCGCTCCCCGCCCAGGCCCGGCTGCTAGGGAGAGCGGTTGAACGTGCTGGCGGGGGAGTTGGCGCAGTGGGAGAATAGAGCCCCTCCCTCCCTGCTGGTAATGTGCGGAGGGGAGGAGTTGGGGAGAGCGTGGGGGCCCCAGGTGAGGGGCAGGGCAGGGAGGAGACACATGGGGCAGTCACGTGTCCTCCCATTTAGCTTGTTTCCCCCCAGTATGGGGAGGCACCAGTCGTCTCGCAGAGCAAATATTAGGCCAGAGCCTTAAAGGCGATAAATCAGTGAAGCTCATCACTAACTTTAGTGGCGTTAGGCCAGAATCTCAGCTAATATAAATCAGCCTATCACCTACAGCAATAGAAAATGTAACTCAATTAACTTCAATGAGAGTTGTGCGCCCATAACCAAGTCATGTGTGCAAGTTATGGTAGATGTGGGAGCTTTGACTTCTTCTTTAGTGCTTGTATGTAAAAGAGTAGCTACAGTTTTCATCAGTGTAATTTTTTTTAACCTTAATTACATCAAGCCCAGTCCTGCAATTCTTACTCAAGCAAAACTATTAGTGGACTATCTGAGCTCATTTAAAGAAATATGCAATTGTGACACTATTTTACTCTTTTGTAAAAATGATTATACCATCTTTCACTGTAGGCTGCCAAATCAGTAAATTATGGCATAAATGGACACAGAGGAGGACTAACATCTGTTAATAATAGACTACAATGAAATAATTTGTTTTTATTTTGTATATAGCAGTTTGAGGGCTTGATCCAAAGCCCACTGAAGTCATTGGAAAACTCCCATTGACTTCAATGGCCCGTGCTAAACATATATCACAGATTATAAGGCCAGAAGGGACCACTGTGGTCATCCAGTCTGATGTACTGCGCAACTCAGGCCACTTCCCTGTTTGAAAAACATCCAATCTTGACTTAAATATTGGCAGTGATAGAGAATCCACAACCACCATCAGTAAGTTGTTCCAATGGTTAAGTAGTCTCACAATGTGCCTTACATCAAGGCGGAATTTGTCTAGCTTCAATTTCCAGCCATTGGATCTTGTTATCCCTTTGTCAGCTAGATTGAAGGACCCTCTTCTATCAAATTTCTGTTCCCCATGTAGATACTTATAGCCTATAATCAAATCAGCCGTTAACCTTCTCATTGTTAAGATAAATAGACTGATCTCCTTGAGTCATCACTCTACAGCATGTCTTCTAATCCTTTAATCATTTTCATGACTCTTCTCTGAACCATCTCCAATTTATCAACATCCTTCTTGAACGGTGGACATCAGAACTGGACATAGACATAGTATTCCAGTTGCACCATGCCAAATGTAAAATCGCTACCCCTACTCGAGATGCCCTGGTTTATACATATAAGGATCATATTATCCCTTTTGGCCACTGTGTTGCACTCTGTGCTCATGTTCAGCTGATTAATCCATCAGGACCCGCTTCCCTCCCCAAAAAAGCCTTTTTCAGAGTCACTGCTTCCCAGGTTAGTCACCCAGCCTGTAAGCATCGCCTGCATTCTTTGTTCCTGGATGTATAACTTTACATTTCACCATGCTAATACGTATATTGCTTGTTTGTGCCCAGCTTACCAAGTGATCCAGATCACTCTGTATCAGTGACCTGTCCTCTTCATTATTTATCACATCTTCAGTCTGTGTCATCTATAAACTTTATCAATGATGGTTTTAGGTTTTCTGTTTGATCATTGATGAAAATATTAAATAGAATAGGGCCAAGAGATGATCCCTGGGAACCCCACTAGAAACACACCTGCTCGATGATGATTCCCCGTTTACAATTACATTTTGAGACCCGTCAGCCAGTTTTTTAAAATCCATTTAATGTGCGCCATATTAATTTTCTATTCTAGTTTTTTAATCAAAATATGCTGTGCCAAGTCAAATGCTTTGCAAAAGTCTATGTATATAACATCAACACTATTACCTTTATCAACCAATGTTGTACTCTCATGAAAAAAAGATACCAAGTTAGTTTGACAGGATCTGTTTTCCATAAACCCAAGTTGATGGCATAAATTATATTACCCTCTCTAAAGTCTTTATTAATTTAGTTTGATATCAGCCTTTGCATTATTTTGCCCGGGATCAATGTCAGACTGACAGATTACCCAGATTGTCCCATTTATGTTAGCTTTCTTCCAGTCTTCGAGAACTACCTCAGTGTTCCAAGAGTTATTGAAAAACAACATTAACAATCAAATGAGCTCCTCAGCCAGCTGTCTGAAAACTTTGGGCTGCATGTTATCTGAATCTGTTGTTTTAAAAATGTCTAATTTTAGTAGTTCTGTTTAACATTCTACTGAGTTTCCATTGCAATGAAAATGTTTCATCATATGATATGACTACATCATGCTTTTTCCCCAAATACAGAACAGAAATGTTTATTGAATACTTCTGTCTTTTCTTCATTATTATTAACAATTCTACTATTTCCATCTAATAATGGACCAATAGCATTGTTAGGATTCCTTTTTTCTCATATACTTAAAAAGTTCATTCTTATTGTTCTTACTTCTGCTGGCTATAGATTTCTCTTTGAGTCCTTTTGCATTCCTTATCAATGTTCCAGAAGTCCTAGCTTCTGATTTAATTTCTATGAACATCCTGTTTATTCTATTAGTAATACTATTATTCTATTTGTAATACTAGTTGTTTTTTTTAAAATGTTTTGATAGCTGCCTTTACTTCCCCTCTAAGTTAGGTTGCTTTTTAAGCAATGTGGCCTTCTTCCTCCATTCTGGCTTTTTGGGACCTAGTAAAATCCTCTTAAACAATTCCCAATTATCATTCATATTTTTTTCTGTTTAAATTACTTCTCACAACTGATCTGGTTCATAATTGTTTTCAGCTTTCTGAAATTGACCCTTTTAAAGACCAGGTGTGCATATATAGCACTTGTCTGGATTTTATTCAGTTTGCATATAACAAGTGTGATCAAGCAGGGAGGGATAGCTCAGTGGTTTGAGCATTGGCTTTCTAAACCCAGGGTTGTGAGTTCAATCCTTGAGAGGGCCACTTAGGGATCTGGGGCCAAAAAAAAAAAAATCTGTCCGGGGACAGTACTTGGTCCTGCTGGTGAAGGCAGGGGACTGGACTCAATGACCTTTCAAGGTCCTTCCAGTTCTAGGAGATTGGCATATCTCCATTTATTTATGATCACTTGTTCTAAGCAACAACTCATTTTTAGTTCTGTGATCAATTTCTCGTAATCTATCAAGAAACGGTCTAATATAGAATTCCCTTGTGTTGGATGCAACACTTTGAGTTAGGAAATATTATCTACAATAAATAGAAATTCTGAAGGTGTTTTAATACTGGCAGCATGAGATCTTCAGTTATCGGCACTACTCTGTGGGTGCTCCAGGAAAAAAATTAGTAGGTGCTTAGCATCCACCGACAGCCAAGCTCCCCACACTCCTCCAGTGCCTCCCACCCACCAGTGGCCCCGCTGATCAACTCCTCCCCCTCCCTCCTAGCGCCTCCCGCCCGCCATGGAGCAGCTGTTCTGCAGCGTGCAGGAGGTGCTGGGAGGGAGGGGGAGCAGCGGGGATGGGGTGCGCTCAGGGGAGGGGGTGGAACTGGGCGGGAAGAGGCAGAGAAGGAGCTGGAAGAGGCGGGCGAGGGCCTTGGGAGAAGGGGTGGACTGCGGTGGGGCCTGAGACAGAGTCGGGGCAGGAAGAGGTGGGGCCCGTCGGGGCTGAGCGGAGGTTGAGCACTCCTGGGGAAAGTTAGAAGCTGGCACCTGTGTCATCAGTATATATTGCTCGGATTGAATTCCCCCTATGACCACACAGCTTTTTTCCTATTCATTCTAGAAAGGTGTGAAAGGAGCCAGTCATCCTATTCCCTAGTGTGATTTGCTGGTCTGTAGCAGACACCAGTTAGTACCCAATAGACACAAGTACTAAAGCATTAGACTCATACCAGGGGTCCAGATCCAGAGAACCTGCTGTTTGGTACTCAATCCGGCTTTTGGGAGGCTGGTGTGGGAAGGAAACCACAGAAGTGGCTCCTGGGCTCTGGGTTCACCGGGCACTTGTGTATTTGTATAGCACCTCACACAATGGGATCCTGGTCCTTGACTGGGACCTGTAGGCACTAGCATGAGACGAACAAAAATGTCCTAAAAAGCAACGTATAGCAGCCCCATTACTGCCATAAATTGCATTGGTTGCAACAGCCCTCCAGGGCCCATTCCAACAGAGGGGGGTCACCACATTGCAGGGGGTTCTCTGGCCACACACATTTTTCTATAGCCATTGCCATGCACTAGATAGTGGTCTGTGCCAGGTCTGCTGGCTGCCCAAGTGGCACAAAGAAGACTAAACTCGGCCAAAGAGCTGTCCTTGGGAGTTCCGGTACTAAATTCAATGGAAGTGGGATTGGGCCCCTACTGAGAATAATAGGACTGTAAAAAATAACAAGCCAAAAGAAAGGCAATAATTGACTGGCTATAAAATTTAACTACGTTTGCTCTCTAGTACTATTGCTGGGATAGCATTAGCACAAATACGTTAATCTTACAATGTCATCTAGTGTCCACAAACTGGCCTCTAAATTTTATTTTTCCAGGATTTTTTTGGTCAGTTTTTATAGGACAGCATGTACATTGTGCAATGCCAATAAACCTGGGCGATATTAGTCTTAGAGCTTTGAGTGAACAAATGATCCTTGCAAGGAATTAGGCAATAACCATATTGAAAATAAGACCAATTAGGGCCAAAGTCTAGACATTTACTTTTCAGTTATGAGGCTCTTATCATACTCCACTGAGCTCTGCAAGTCAGTAAAGTCTCCCAACAGAAGCAGTGATAAAATGCTGGTTGCAGACTTGGCTAAAATCAGTGCAATTTAAACTGTCTCACTCCATTATTTTATTTATGTAGGCATTAAAAATAGAATGCCAACTCATGCATTATTTACTCTGGTCAAACTCCCATTTATTTCTAGAGGCGTTTTGCCTGAGTAAAGAGAAGCAGGATTGGGTCCCATGTCATGTAGAAATCAAAGAGATTATTATGGTTTTAAACTGAGCTAAACTCAGAAGCAGCTATGGAGACTGAACTATCCTAGAGAGCATCGCTGGGGCAAGACTGAAGCCATTTGGCAGGACAGCAAAGACAAGCTTGCATTGCTTGTGTCTGTGCTGTATCATTCTGGTGTGTCCTTGCAGTCTCCAGTTGTATTGACAAAAGATGTGTGAGGCTGTGGGTAGGCATACCAATGTCTCCCACATCACTGTCTAGAGCAGGGGTAGGCAACCTATGGCACGGGTGCCAAAGGCGGCACACAAGCTGATTTTCAGTGGCACTCACAATACCTGGGTCCTGGCCACCGATCTGGGGGGCTTTCCATTTTAATTGACGCTTCTTAAACATTTAAAAAACCTTATTTACTTTACATACAACAATAGTTTAGTTATATATTAAAGATTTATAGAAAGAGACCTTCTAAAAACATTAAAATGTATTACTGGCACGCGAGACCTTAAATTAGAGTGAATAAATGAAGACTCGGCACACCACTTCTGAAAACTCGGCACACCCCTGGTCTAGGGCAATACCTTGTGGAAAATGTTTGTAGTGTATTGTGAGATACTAACACTCTTTTCGGGAAATAGTAGGCGTTTGGGGTCAAGTTCCCACAATTCCGTCTGGTCCATCCCATAATTTACTCTCTTTGTGCTGGTTTTCAGTCTCCCCCTCATTTGGCAGTCAGAGGTATGGACACTGAACAGATCAGCAGAGTTCTCTTGTCTGTTTTAGAGATGGGACACCTAATTCTTTTGTATTTGTGGAACCACAACAACTACCAAAGTGTCTGGCTATGCAGCAAGAAATCTGAGAATACTAGGAGGAATGGATGAGGTAGAGAGTGAATTAAATTGTCCAGCTACTGCAGGTATTTATTGACCAGCTACACATGATGCAGCAGCAGTTCTGGGCCTGTAAAACAAATACTGAGTGGTGGGATCAGATAATGATGGAAACTTGGGACAATCAGCATTTAGTAAGAAAAAAAATTATGGGCCAAATCCTTTCTCTGTTCTTACTTTTCCAAATGTCATTAGAACACAATTTGGTATCTTCATAAGAACAAATCTGAACACTGACCAGACAGATATGTGAAAGCAATAATAAAGATACACGTGAAACTGAATGATGGGGGAATTGTTCAAAACACCAAAAGTAACTCAAGAGATGTTAAGATTGATTTATTAGTCGGCTAATAAATTTGCATGATGTTTTGAAAGTGAAAGGTGTTGTATAAAGCTTTGTAGCAGAATTATCAGTAGGTATCTCAAAATGGGACTTACGGAATGAGAGGGAAGTTTTGTATAATGTATGCTTTGGACGCTTATGAATTGATGCAGTTGTTAAAACAGTTACCTAAGCATTACACACATGTGGATGTTATGAGGACATAAAAAGGTTTTAATTGGCTAAAGCAAGCTCACTAGGTTTATCAGATGAAGTTCAGGATTTTCTGTTCAATTTGCAGCATTTTTATCACTTGTCTCCTACCAGGAATATTTGTCCCAAACAGGCAGTCAGGATCCATGAATAAATCACTTGCTGACTTCAGTGTTGTTCATTTTGTTTTTTAGTTTATTTTCACTTCAAAGTCGTGCATAGTTATGCCCCTGCCTACAGTATTATTTCTTCTTGAGTGTTGTACTGTATCTTGAAGGGCCTGTGATTGTTGAAAGAAGAGCATTTATGGTGGCCTCTTAATGCAAAGTTTAATTATCGTCCATTATAAAATTGCCTGGGTAAAAGAAAGAATGCTATTTTCTCATCATGGAATAGTTATGTGAAATATCATTAAACAAAAATTATGTGTATTTCTTCTGGCACAGCTGATTTCATCCTAATATTGCTTCCTTTGTGTCACCTAAAGTGGAGATTGAATTTATCTTTTCCTTTTCTAGAGTGATTCCTTTTCGCATTCAGTATTCCTGATTCACATCTAAATTATCGTCTTCCCTTCAAATGTTTGTCTTTTTATTGTTATGTCTCTTCCCCCAGATTGCTCAGCTGGTGTGTTTATCATTGTAATTAGTCTCCCACTGGGCTTTTCTTTCAGATGTTTTTGAAAAGGGTGTAATTACAGCTCATGGCATCACATTGATTAAGTCACAGAAATCTGTTCTGTTGCAAGAGCTACTTGGTTCAGCCTCACTTAGAACCTAATCCAAAGCACTGAAGTCAATGGGAGTCTTTTCACTGATTATAGTGGAATTTGGATCAGACCGACCCCTCCCGCCGCTTCCTTCAAGTATTTATTGAGACGTATACTGATACTATAAAAGAGCACCTATCCAAGCGTACTATGTACCCTTGATGTAACTGAAAAAAAGACAAATAATACATAAAATACAGCAAGGTAATTCAGTATCTCAGCACCAGTAAGCATGGCAATTTACAGCTGAACTCATTGTGATAGAGGCAGATGAGGCTGTTACATGTAGAGCATTTACAGTGTTTCCCTTTGACACTTACACTACAGACTTCAATGCTATGCTTGGATTTAGTGTTTGTTTCAGACTTCATATCTTTCCTCAAAAGCTTGGGGTGAGGGAATCTGTGGAGTTTGGTGCAAGTCCCATTGTGGCATTGCCCAGGGTACAACCTGGACCGCTGAATAGCTGCATCTCCTTAATTCTCTAGCCTTTTATACTGCTTTGCTGTCAGAACATCCACTCCTGGCCCCACACAGCCTTCAGCATTCAAGTACACTCCCAGCTAAATACATGAGCACCCTAATCAATCACTCATCAATTACATATAGGGTGACACCCACATATTCCTAGTCCCAGTCTTGCCCCCCAGAAATGTGCATTTTGTACTGCTCACTACTCTTTTGAATGGCACAAGCCAGGCCCGCCAATGGGGTGGGGAGGGGGCAAAGGGGGCAATTGCCCCAAGGCCCGGGTGATTTAAAAGGGCCCTTTTAAATCAGCTGGGCTGGCCGCAGGGCTAATAGGCGCATGCAGGGTGGTGACCACTCCATGCCCCGCGCTTTGGGGGGCCCTGTGGGCCAGCACGTTTGGCCAGCATGGTCGGTCCCGCAAGTGATGGGTCGGTCCCGGAAGTGACGGATTTGTCACTTCCACTCTGGGCCCTGAACCCACCTAGGGATGGCTCTGGGGCCCGGAATTGCTGTCGGCAGGCCTGGTACAAGCTCATAACAAGTCCGTCATTTCATCAAAGGAAAATGAAAACATGCCAGCCTTGTTATCACAAAGGGATGCTTAATCTAAACACACTGGTTAAGATAAAACAATAAAATAAGTTTATTAACTACAGAAAGCTTTTAAGTAGGGCTGTCGATTAATTGCAGTTAACTCTCATGATTAACTCAAAAAAATTAATTGCAGTTTTAATCTCCTTGTTAAACAGTAGAATACCAATTGAAATTTATTAAATATTTTTGGATATTTTTCTACATTTTAAAATATATTGATTTCAATTATAACACGGAATACAAAGTGTACACTACTCACTTTATATTATTTTTTTTATTAAAAATATTTGCATTGTGAAAATGATAAATTAAATAAAGAGTATTTTTCAAGTCACCTCATAAGTACTGTCGTGCAATCTCTTTATCATAAAAGTACAACTTACAAATGTAGATTTTTTTTGTTACATAACTGCACTCAAAAAGAAAACAATACAAAACTTTAGTCCACTCAGTCCTACTTAAGTATCAGAGGGGTAGCCGTGTTAGTCTGGATCTGTAGAAGCGACAAAGGGTCCTGTGGCACCTTATAGACTAACAGAGGTATTGGAGCATAAGCTTTCGTGGGTGAATACCCACTTCGTCGGATGCAAGCAGTGGAAAAACTGCTTTTCCACTGCTTGCATCCGACGAAGTGGGTATTCACCCACGAAAGCTTATGCTCCAATACCTCTGTTAGTCTATAAGGTGCCACAGGACCCTTTGTCGCTTCAGTCCTACTTCTCGTTCAGCCAGTCACTAAGATAAACACATTTATTTACATTTACGGGAGATAATGCTGCCCACTTCTTATTTACAATGTCACCAGAAAGTGAGAACAGGCATTCGTATGGGACTTTTGTAGCTGGCATTGCAAGGTATTTACATGCCAGATATGCTAAACATTTGTATGCCCCTTCATGCTTTGGCCACCATTCCAGAGGACATGCTTCCATGCTGATGATGCTCATTGAAAAATGATGTGTTAATGAAATTTGTGACTGAACTCCTTGGGGGAGAATTGTATGTCTCTGGCTCTATTTTACCCATATTCTGCCATATATTTAATGTAATAGTAGTCTCAGATGATGATTCAGCACATGTACATTTTTAAGAACACTTTCGCTGCAGATCTGACAAATGCAAAGAAGGTACCAATGTGAAATTTCTAAAGATAGCTACAGCACTCGACCCAAGGTTTAAGAATCTGAAGTGCCTTCCAAAATCTGAGATGGACGAGGTGTAGAGAATGCTTTCAGAAGTCTTAAAAGGACAGTGTTCTGATGTGGAAACTACAGAACCCAAACCACCAAAAAAAAATCAACCTTCTGCTGCTGGCATCTGACTCAGATGATGAAAATGGACATGTGTTGGTCCACACTCCTTTGGATTGTTATTGAGCAGAACCCGTCATCAGCATGGACACATGTCCTCTGGAACGGTGGTTGAAGCATGAAGGGACATATGATTCTTTAGCGCGTCTGGCATGTAAATATCTTGCGACGCCAGCTACAACAGTGCCATGTGAACACCTGTTCTCACTTTCTTGTGACATTGTGAAGAAGAAGCAGGCAGCATTATCTCCTCCAAATGTAAACAAACTTGTTTGTCTGAGTGATTGGCTGAACGAGAAATAGGACTGAGTGGTCTTGTAGGCTCTAAAGTTTTACATTGTTTTATTTTTGAATGCAGGTTTTTTTGTACATAATTCTACACTTATAAGTTCAACTCCCATGATAAAGAGATTGCACTACTGTACTTGTATTTGGCGAATTGAACACTTACTTTGTTTTACAGTGAAAATAGTTGTAATAAAAATAAATATAAAGTGAGCACTATGCACTTTGTATTATGTTATAATTGAAATCAATATATTTTAAAATGTAGGAAAACATCCAAAAATATTTAAATAAATGGTATTCTATTATTGTTTAACAGTGCAATTAATCACAATTATTTTTTTTACATTACATTAATTGGGATTAATTTTTTTAATTGCTTGACAGCCTAATTGTAAATGATTACAAGTAATGATGCATAAAATTCAGGATTGGTTACAAAAGAAATACAAGAATAAAACGCAAGCTAATGACTAATTTAATAAACTAACAGAATTCAAAGTGAAGGTTTTCCTCTTCGTATGCTGCAGTAAATTTCACAGGCTGGGTCTCCATTCAGCATGGGACCATTCTCCTTTAGTTCAGTGTCTTTCAGGTATTTATTGATGTTATGAGGTGTGAAGTCGAGTCTTTTCCTCCCCTCTTTATAGTTCAATTTCTTGTGCTAAAAAACATCCTTGCTGAGTCATGGTGACAGTCACTTGTGGACCTGAGGTTTGAACCATCCCTGTGATAAAATGTAAATTTATATACACCTTTCCCCTGCCAGAGAATGGTTGCTTAAGCAAGTGTCTTTTAACACCTGGCTGGGTGTTGACTTGTCCTTTGTTCCTGAGAAACTGGTTTGGGCCTGCTTTTCTTAACCCTGGAGCATCATATAACAAAATTATACAGTAGAATCTTGTAACTTTACATACAATACTGATACACATATTTTACCAGGACAATGATGTTCAGCAGATTGAGTTTTCAACTGATACCACACAAGGCCTACTTTGTACCAAATTTGTCATAGTCTTGTAACAGTGGTGAACAAAATAGTATAGAGCAGTGTTTCTCAAACTGAGGTCTGCGGACCCTGGGGGTCCCTGAGGGAACTCCAAGGGGGTGCATGGGCCCCGCTGATCAACTCCTCCCTCTCCCTCAATCTCCTGGAGGATACTGAAGCCAAAGCAGGATATTTCAGGCGCTAAAAGTCCAGCGGCGCAGCAGAGCTAAGGCAGGCTCCCTACCTGCCCTGTCCCCGGGCTGTTCCCGGAAGCTGCCGGCATGTCCCTGCAGCCCTGGGAGGAGGATGTCAGGGGGTCTCTGCGTGCTGCCTCTGGCCCAAGCACCAACTCTGCAGCTCCCATTTGCTGGGAACTGTGGCCAATGGGAGCTGCGGGGGCAGTCCCTGTGGGCAGGGACAGCGCGTGAAGATCCCCCTGCCCCCCCGCCTAGAAGCAGCTGTCAGAGAGATGTGCCGGTCACTTTCAGGAGCCGCCCGAGATAAGCGCTGCCCAGACAGAGCCCGCACCCTTGACCGCTGTCATAAACATATAGTTAAGGGTAGCATAAAATCCCTCCTGAGCAGCTGTATTGAATCTTTACCTGTAAGGGGTTAAGAAGCTCAGATAACCTGGTTGGAACCTGACCAAAAGGATCAATAAGGAAAGAAGATACTTTCAAATCTGGGGCGGGGGGGAGAGGAGGTTTTGTTTGTGCTCTCTTTGTTTGTTCCCTCTGTGGACGGAGAGAGAAACCAGCAGGTAAAACATCTCCTGAAAACATACCTGAAATGATCTATATAAATTACAGAAATTGTAAGTAAGGGAAAGGAAATGCATTGGATTATCTTTTGTTTTAGCTTGTGAATTTTCCCTATGCTAAAACAGAGTTTTATTCCTGTTTTGTAACTGAAGCTGAGTCCAGAGGGGAGTCCTCTGTGTTTTAAATCTTTTTATTACCCTGTAAAGTTACCTTCCATCCTGATTTTGCAGGTGTGATTCTTTTACTTTTTGTCTTTATTATAAAGTTCTTTTAAGAACCTGATTAATTTTAGTGCCCTAAAGATAAAGGGTCTGGTCTGTACTTATATTAAAGGCAAGTGGTTGGTATATTATTCTCAAGCCTCCCCAGGAAAGGGAGTGAAGGGGCTTGGGGATATTTTGTGGGGATAGGGCTCCAAGTGACCCTTCCCTGAATTTTTGTCTAAATCAGTTGATGGTGGCACAATACCATCCATGGACAAGGAAGGGAATTTGTGCCTTGGGGAAGTTTTTAACCTAAACTGCTAGAAATAAACTTAGGGGTCTTTCATGTGGGTCCCGCGGAGTTCAGAGTGGGGAGGGAACCCAGACAACCCCCTTCTGCACCCCTGCCCCACCCCACCCCACCCCCGCACTCAAACGCTCTCCCACAGCCTGCACCCCAGACCCCCTCCTGCACCCTAACCCCCTGCCACAGCGTGGTGAAAGTGAGTGAGGGTGGGGGAAAGTGAGCGATGGAGAGGGGGGAGGATGGAGTGAGCGGGGGATGGGAAGAGGTGGGGTGAGGCCTTGGGGGAAGGGGTGGAGTGGGGGCAGGACCTGGGGCTCAGTGGTGGGGCTTGGAGGGTCCCCAACATTTTTTAAATCAAAATGGGGGTCCTCAGGTTGCTATAGTTTAAGAACCGCTGGTATAGAGTGTCCCACCCATCCCTATCTCATTTTAAGACCCTCCGTTTTCCTCCAACTAAATGAACTAGGCCATTACTATGCTTTAGAATTAGTATACTTCTTTTCAGCCAGAACTTTGACTTAAAAGCCACAAGTTACACATGATTCTAACAAAACAGCTAATAATTTTAGACATATTTAGGTTACAGCACAAGATTTCTTCAAACCCCCCCCCCCCCCCGCGCAAATATATATATTTATATCAGCTCTGGCGCTGGAAACATTTTGAATCAAAAAGTTTTCTGATGAACTACTCAGAGAAAAGCACTACCCAGGGCATCAGACACCACATTAACACCCCCACCTTCCATGAACATTTAAATGTTTCATGAAGCAGAGCTAAGTAATTACATTTCTAAAGAAGCTTTCTCCTCTCTGCTCCCCCCTGCTCTCCTCTCTGCTCCACCCAGCCCTCCGGTAATAAAACAGGGCCAAATCTTGCAGCCCAAAAAAGGGCACGGAAAGTCCTGAATGTAGAGAGGTTCTAAGAGAGTTTTGGGGAGATCTATAATTGTCACGGTGGGGTGGGCAAGGAGCTCCACTAGGAGACCAATGTGCCTGTGTGGCATTTCCTGGTGACTTCAGTGGGGGTCCATCCACATGGAGGTTTTTTCAGGATTATTAAGACCGAAGGCCCAGATTCACAAAGGTACTTTGGCACCTAAGTCCCAATGTTGGCTCCACTGCCATCCACAAAACTCCCACCCTGTAGGTGCCTAAACTTACTTGGCACTGAAGTTTCCAGGCTGAAAGTTCACTCAGAACCTAAGTTTCAGCATCTGGACATGTGCACTGCTGCCTCTCTCTAGGTGTCCAGATGCCTATCTCCCACGTAAGCCCCTGAGTGATTCACAAACTGGGGGAATACAGGTGTTCAGCTGCCTGCTCACTCGGGGCTTAATCTGGTAGGCATGTTCAGAGGCTGCCTTCAAGACTGGGTCTCTTTTAAAATGTGACTGAAAGAGGAAGTGGTGCCCACCTTATAATTTTTAGCCTAGTGGTTCAAATACTCATGTGGGGTATGGAAGACCCAGGTTCAACTCCTCCCTCTGCCTAATGGGAAGAAAGGATTTGAACAGGGGGTTCCTATCTCTTGGGGTGGGAGTGCGCTAATCACTGAGCTGTGGGATACTCCAGTGTAGAAGGCTATCGGTCTCTCCTATTGAAGTTGTTGCACTCTGGCTGAATACTGAAAGGGCAACTGAAGTAGGGAGGCTGGACCATGTTTCTACCACCTCCCAGATGGGAGCCCTAATCATGGTACGACAGTCATTCTCTCTGTCTTTCTCTGGGCCAATGGCTGTTCTACTTTGGATAAATAGTTAAATTAGTCATTGGGAGAGAGAATGAGTGTGAACATGAGAATTATTTTGTAGGTCAGTGGTTAGAGCACCCCACACTCTTGGGAAGTGTGAGATCCTGGGTCCCCGTGCTTCAATTGCTCTTTAATTATTTAGCCAGAGCGCAATGGCTTCAAAGGAGAGATTGAGGGAGCCCCACATCAGAATATGTCACAGCCCAGTGGTTAGAGAGCTCTGCTGAGAGGTGGGGGGCTTCTTTTGAAATCCTTTCTTGCCTTCTGGCATGGGAGGGAATATAACCTAAGCCCCACATGTCCCAGCTGGGCTAAAAGTTATAGTACTACCAACGTCAATTCCTTCTCCAGAGGCCATTTTGTGGATTGACGCAGGCTCCTACATCATTCCTGTAAGAAATGCCTTAGATGTCTAAAGCCAGCTGACTAAAAACAGCTGGTTCTTGTTCCTGGATTGCTAGGAAGAGAGAGGCACCTTCCTGCAGTCTGGATTTAGGCATCTGATCCCTGTTTGTGGCTCTCTAGCAGAGTGTGAGGACTGGTGTGTGTGTTGCTTTCCTTCTCCCAGAACTTATTGTTCAAGTGCCTGGGTTTGTATGTGTGCCTGCTGCTACATATCTGCCATTTGAACCATTATGATGTTTTGTTCAGACTGTTCCTGACATAACTGGGTCATTGTTTTTACATGTCTTGCTTTGATTTCCTTGGTTTTGGGGATTGCTGTTCTGGAGTGCATCATAGTGTAACATAGAAATAGACACTTAAATCTGGACTTAGCCTATCTCTGAGAGAGAGGCCTAGCACACACCCCTTTTCATTAGTATCCCCCACTGGCTAACGTAGGTGGCTCCCTACCTAGCATTGCTGACTTTTGTGGATAACATTCTTAGGTGCCTGTCTCTCTCCATTCATTGTACAGGGAGCCTAGGAGCCTAACTCAGGCGTTGCGGATCACAGTCATCTTCCTGCGATTTTCTAGATGCCCTAACACTTAGTGTTGCAATGCACAAGTGCCTTTGTAGGTCTAGGCCTACATTTCTATTTTCGCTGTCACATGCTTAGGAGCCTCTGCAACTACCTTTCTAGTGAAAATGTATCTAAAATAACTAGCCTTGGTGGTGCTGCACTCTCATAGTGCAGCATGCCTGCCTGCTTCTGGCCCTTTACATTTGGCAGAGGTAGGCAGCCACAGCCCTAAAGTGGCCACTTGTGACTGAGTGCTGCTCTTTATAACTTCCTCTCTCTTTCTTGGTAAGTACCTGTTGTTATATTTCCTCCAGTTTTCACTTTTTATATTGCTGAGGAAAATGGCACTTTTTTTTTTCATGGAGCTTGTGCAACTTTAAAAATAAATGTTACTAGAATGTGAGGGAAATGGTTGATAGTGCTGATTTAAAAACAGTATCTATATTACAGGACCACATTGTTATATAGTGTTCATGTTTTCCAGCATGGGCTCTGCTGCATGTCCTTTAAAAATAATTCATAAATCGCTAAGAGATAAAATCCATGAGCTATATTATCCCTCATGAGGACTACTACCACATAGGAAATAGGAAACTGCTTGTTTGTGCTGAGGCCTTGCTCTTACAAGCACTTAATGCACATGCGTATCTTTGCACTTGCTGTGGGTACTTCCGTTTAAGTTAATTGAGTTTGTCCTGTGTGAAGTTAAGCACCAGGAGTGGCTCTAACAATTTTGCTGCCCCAAGCAGTCGCCGCCGAATTGTCACCATGGCAGGTGAGAATGGGGCGGCAGTCCGAGTCCCGCGGTGGCGGGAAGAGAGGCGGACCTGCCGCTGAATTGCCGCCACGGCGGGCGAGAATGGGGCAGCAGGTCCGAGTCCCATGGCAGCAATTCAGCAGCGGGAAGAGCGGCGGACCTGCCGCCGAATTGCCGCCGCGGGACTCGGACTGCTGCCCCATTCTCAATGCCGCCCCAAGCAGCAGCTTGGAAAGCTGGTGCCTGGAGCCAGCCCTGTTAAGCACACATGTAGGTGCTTGCTGAGTTAGAGCCAGTTTCTCCTTCCCAAACCAGCAGACTTCTCCTGAGGCCCATCTGTGCCACACTGGCTCCCAGCTCTCTCTTGTTTCTTCCAGCACCTTAACATCACAGAGTCATCCTGTCGGGGTTTCATCAGCGCCAGTGCACCCACTAGGCGACCCTCGGCGATCGCCCAGGGCACCGGGAGCTGGGGGGCGGCTGGCTGCGGCTGCTTTGCGCCCTCCCGGGGGGCGCCTGGCCGCGGCTGCTGCCCGCCCTCTCGGAGGGGTGCCTGGCCGCGGCTGCAGCTCGCCGCCCGGCTCCGCAGCTGAGCCGGGAGCCAGGGGGGCGCCGCGGGCGGGGGGAGGCTTCCGGGCGGGGGAGCTGAGCTGTGGGGGGGGGGGGGTGCAGGGGTGTGGATTGCCACGGGGGTGGATTGGCTGGGGGGGGCAGTGTTGGCTGCGGGGGGAGAGGGGTATTAGCTGGGGTGGGCGCAGGGCCGGTGCAGGAAGTTTCGCCTAGGGCGCGAAACTTCCTTGCACCGGCCCTGGGTTTCGTCACCGTTTGGTGTCCTCAGCCTACGCTGCTCTGGGGGGAGTTCCAAATTGCTGAGGCAAAGGAGGAATGGGTAAGTAATACTGAACCTGTCAGAATTCATCTTATGTGCTGAATTCTGTTAGGTGTTTTGTGAGGAGGACCATGCTGGGGAAGTTAGCCATCTCTCTGGCTGCACGCTTTTTAACAGAATAGGGCCTACCATGGGGCTGTGGAAATGAAGTATTATGCCCCAGCAGTGATATTACATACCTCTTTGCCCTCTTCTGTGTGTGTGTGTTTATATAATGTGTGTGTGTTGGGGTTGCAACTTTCTACTCACACTAAACCAAACACCCTTGCCCTGCTCCTCCTCCCAGACCACACCCCTGCCCTGCCCCTTCTCCAGGGCTCTGGACCCACTCATTCCATCCCCTTTCCATAGGGGCCAACTACGTGGGTGCTCCGGTGCTGGAGAACTCATGAGGAAAAATTGGTGGGTGCTGAGCACCCATGGGCAGCTCCGCGCCAGCCCCCCCGCACCCAGCTCACCTCAGCTTCTGGGTTCTGCTTCTGGAGGCGCGCCCGTGAAGCCGCTTTTTTTAGTTCACAGGCCTGCCGCCCGTCAGCTGTGCGGCGGGCAGCAAGCCAGGGTGGGGTGGGGGAAGTGCCACGGCGACGCCTCGGGGGAGGTGTATGGGGAGGAGGCGGAGGGCCCGGCTGATGGGCAGCAAGCCTGTGAACTAAAAAAAGCGGCTTTGTGGGCCGCGCCTCCGGAAGCGGAACCCGGAAGCTGAGGTGAGCTGGGCTCGGGGGGGCTGGTGGGGAGCTGCCCGTGGGTGCGCTGCATTTCCCCTCCCTCCCAGGCTTGCAAGCCTGGCGGGGGGTGGAGGGGAAATGAAGTGCGCCCGGGGGAGGATTCGGGGGCGGGGATTTGGGGAAGGGGTGGAATGGGGGTGGGACTGGGGCCGGGGGCGCGAGCACCCACCGGCGCCGACAAAAGTCGGCGCCTATGCCCCTTTCCCTCTGTGGGATGAACTCAGTCCTTGTATGTTCTCTTCAGGTTATGTTTGAGCCAAACTGTACATGCACAATTTAAAGGGACACTGTATAGGTAAAAATATTTATTTAAAAATAAATTTCCTTAACTGATAGCTAAGGCTCAGATTTTGTCACGGATATTTTTAGTAAAAATCAAAGACCGGCTCAGGGTGTGGGAGGGGGGGAGGGCTCCAGTTGAGGGTGTAGGCTTCCGTGAATTTGTTTCTTGCCTGTGACCTTTCTGTTGTTTCTCTTTAAAATATCCCTGACAAAATGGGGAGGGAAGACGGTCAAGCACACACAACTCCTGGAGGCTCTGGGGTCCCCTCACCTCCCCCCAGTGGCTGGGAGTTGCAGTGGGGTCCCTTGGTGTGGCTAAGCACTCCGCCACCCACCATGGCTGGGCATCAGGGGCCACCCCTGCCACCCACAACGGCTGAACAGCTGTGGGGTCCTCTCGCCACCCTCCATGGCTGGGCTTCTGGAGGGTCCTCCCACCACCGCTGGAACCAAACCACAATCCATCTTAATTTTTTAAAAGGTCAAAACATTTGTCACCATTAAATGTTGTTGTGAACCCTTTTTTTGGTTTCCTAATGTAATATATAGTGAAATGTGGTTCCAAAACTGCATGACTGTTGTCATTTTAGTGTGGGCACAGTGAGAATAGATGTTCCAGAAGATAAATTCTTTATTGTTATTTATTATTTATATTACAGTTGCACCTAGAGGCTCCAACCAAATTTGTGGCCCCATTGTTCTAGAAACACATAGTTAAAGACAGTCCCTGCCCAGTGATCTTACATTCAAAATAGATAAGACAAACAGTATGATAAAGGAAGTTTTATCAGCCTTAATCTGCCTATAAGAAGTGGATACGTCATCACTGCAAATTAAAAAAAAAAGATAGCTAACTTGAGTGAGTTATCTCACTGTAAAATCCTAGTGGAGATGTAAGGAACTTTTAGTTTTTAACTCAGGGTAGCTAGTCAAGGATAACCCCAGGTTGGTGGGACGGGGGCATAGGGTTGACCTTGACTAGCTACATCAAAGTAAAACTACCTGGGCCTTTTCTCAACCAGGATTTAAAACAGGATGTAAAAAACACGCTCTTTTTTCCAGTGAAGATGTAGTCTGAGTGATAGGTCCAAGGTTACACAGGAAGTCTGCAGAAGAGGCAGGAAATGAAACCTGATCTCCTGTATCTCTAATTTAACAAGACAACCACCTTTCCTCTCCTATTAAAGAGACTTGATTAATTTGAATTCTCAATTCTGGTAGCTTCATTTTAGTTCTCTAATTCTATGCTTTTAGTGTAAATGATGAAAAGCTTAGATGCCATAGACAACGTATCTAGGATTAAATTTTAATTATACTCAAAATATACCTGGATCTCTCTTTTTTTTAGCTTTTTTATGTTAGGGAGTTCATATTGAATTATTTTGGTCTCATGTTTACTAGACATCTGTAAGTAAAGACATAAAGACATCTGTATGAGAAACAACAATTACAAAAATTAAAAATTCCCCATTAATTTCCCCTGATACCACTCCACATACAATACCACTCTGTGATTTAATAGCTATCTCCAAAGCTGAATACTGATGCTGTTGTTACTTGGTTAGCTGGGAAATGCTACTGATTGCAAAGTGACAATGTCCAAAGCTCACTTGCCAAAGTGAAAGAAATAAAACGATGTTTTGGTTCTGCTGCAGGTCTTTATCATAGTCTCATAGATTTTAAGGCCAGAAGGGATCATTGTGATCATCTAATCTGACATCTTGTATACCAGAGGACTTCCCTGAAATAATTTGTTTGAACTAGAGTGTGTGTCTTAGAAAAATATCCAATCTTAATTTAAAAATTGCCAGGAATGGAGAATCTGTCACAACCCTTGATAAATTGTTCCAATGGTTACTTTATCCATATGGTATCTGTTAATTTCCCAAATGGTAACCATATGTTTCAATGGCTAATTACCCGAGTAATTAATGTCATAGAGTATAGCAATTCTATTCTATATAAATTCTTATACCATGTTTAGCACAGTAGCATCTGAGCACATTCCAATAGAGCATTATGCAATGTGACTAAAATCTGTGAAATGTTTATTTGTTCTCTCATCCACATCCCAAAGGGGAGAAGCATGTGCAGTGGAGTGACTTGTTTTGGTGGGGGTTGTTTAAATACCTATTAATATGGATTTATGTTAGAGAAGGCAAAGTCAAAGAAATGTACCTTTCACTTGGAGTGGAAGATGGTGGGGTTTATGATGCAAAGTTTTTCCAGACCCGTTCAGTAAATAATAGAAAAAAGTCTATGCAGGCTTTAATCCTACATGAATTATATGATAGTGCACGTTATTTCGATTGACAGTCATTATGAAATTCTGTATTATGTCACTACAATGTCTTGTTAAGTGTTTCACACATCAGGATGTACGGTATCCTAATCTTCTTGAGTATATTGTATCTTTTGGGAAGTATAATACCCTTCACCTGCAGTGGAAATGCCACTGTTTTCAATTGGAATGCACGTGATATATATATATATATATATATATATATATATATATATATATATATATTGTGACAAAGTTCCTCCTCTACCTCGGTGAGTCCTGCGCTTATTGGCAGATTTTGCTTGCCTCAGAGATCTTCCCCCCTAGTAGAATCCACAGTCCAGGTTAACTCCTCCTGTGTCTGATCAGGAGTTGGGAGTTTTGGGGGGAACCCGGGCCCGCCCTCTACTCCGGGTTCCAGCCCAGGGCCCTGTGGATTGCAGCTGTTTAGAGTGCCTCCTGGAACAACTGCACAACAGCTACAACTCCCTGGGCTACTTTCCCATGGACTCCTCCCAACACCTTCTTTATCCTCACCACAGGATCTTCCAGCAGTACGCCCTCTCACTCTCAGCTCCTAGTGCCTCTTGCTCCCAGCTCCTCACATGCAACCTCCTTCCACAGCTCCTGACATGCGCCCCTCACTGACTCACTGGGAGGCTTTTAACTAGTTTCAGCCAGCCCCTGATTGGCTGCAGGTGTCTCAATTAACTTCCCTGCCTTCTGGAAAGTTCTTAATTGGCCCCAGGTGTCTTGATTAACCTGGAGCAACTGCCATAAGGTATCAGGGATTTGTTTAGCCTGGGGCTAACATACTGGTTCCTTACCACTTTCCTATAGCCCTCTGGCCTTGCCCCGTCACATATCCGCCCCCCCTCTGCTCAACACCATAGAGTTGAGCAACTTGGGACGCCAGGCAGTGTGCTCTTGACAGACCATCAGCGTTGCCATGGTGGCATCCAGCCCTGTGCCGTATGCGGAACTGGAACAGTTGGAGGGATAAGAACCACCTGGTGACCCTTGCATTCTTTTCCCTATTCCGCTGCATCCACTGGAGGGGTGCATGGTCCATCACAAGAGTAAATCGCCGGCCCAAGAGGTAATAACGTAGGGTCTCCATAGCCCATTTGACAGCAAGGCATTCTCTCTCAACTACTGCGTATTTCTGTTCTCTTGGGAGAAGCTTTCTGCTTAGGTAGAGGATCGGATGTTCCCCTTCTCCCACCATTTGCGACAGAACCGCCCCCAACCCTACCTCGGAAGTGTCTGTTTGTAAAATAAATTCCTTGTTAAAGTCCGGGGCTATGAGTACGGGGTCATTACAAAGGGCCGTCCGAACGTCTGTGAACGCCCCCTCTGCTGCGTTGGTCCACTTCACCATGTCTGGACCTTGGGCTTTCACCAGGTCCGTTAGGGGACTTGCCCTAGTAGTGAAGTGAGGAATAAAACGTCGGTAGTAGCCTACCACACCTAGGAACGCGCGGACCTGCTTCTTTCGGGTCGGCCGGGGCCAGTTTTGAATCGCCTCTAGCTTATTCATTTGGGGCTTTACTATGCCCCTTCCTACAATATATCCCAGGTACCTAGCCTCTGCTAGCCCTATGGCACATTTAGCGGGATTAGCAGTGAGGCCAGCCCGCCTTAAGGTGCACAGTACTGCCTCAACTTTCTCCAAGTGGGTTCCCCAGTCTGGCGTATGGATGACGACATCATCTAGGTATGCGGCTGCATAACTAGTATGGGGGCGCAGCAGCTTATCCATGAGGCACTGGAATGTGGCCGGGGCCCCATGTAGCCCAAAAGGGAGGACGGTGTACTGGAATAGCCCATCCAGAGTGGAGAACGCTGTCTTTGCTTTAGCTTCTTTGGTCAGGGGAATCTGCCAGTATCCTTTTGTCAGATCCAGTGTAGTCAAGAATCGAGCACTACCCAGTCGGTCCACCAGTTCGTCGATGCGTGGTATGGGGTATGCATCGAACTGGGATACTTCATTCAGTCAGCAAAAGTCATTACAGAATCTCGTGGTACCGTCAGGTTTAGGCACTAGAACGATTGGACTGGACCACTGACTGTAATATTCTTCAATCACCCCTAATTCTAACATTTTCTTCACTTCGGCCTTGATTTCTTCTCTTTTGGCTGCTGGGATTCGGTAGGGTCTCAATGTTACCTTGGCTCCGGGGATCGTGCGGATATGGTGATAGGTCTCAGTCGTCTGCCCCGGTTTTGTAGAGAACACATCTCGGTTGCGATTAATCATGTCAGTTGCCTCAATCTTTTGGATCGGCGTCAAGTCAGGTGATATCCTTACTTGCTCGTGTAAGTTATCCTCCTGGGGAAGGGTCTCCTGGGTGACTAAGCATGCCTCTCGATCGTGCCAAGGTTTTAGAAGATTGATGTGGTAGATTTGCTCTGGTTTCCTGCGGCCTGGCTGCCGCACCTTATAGTTCACCTCTCCCACGGCTTCGATCACTTCGTAGGGTCCCTGCCACTGGGCCAACAGCTTACTTTCTGCTGTGGGCACCAGGACCATCACTCGATCCCCTGGTTGGAACCGTCGAAGCTTTGCTTGGTGGTTATAATGGGTTCGTTGGGTCTCCTGTGCTTTCTCCAAGTGTTCTCGTACAATAGGTGTAACTCAGTCTATCCGATCCCTCATCTGTAGTACATGCTCACCTTTGTTCCTTCCTGGATTTGGCTCCTCTTCCCACACTTCTCTTGCTATATCCAATATGCCCCAGGGGTGGCGCCCGTATAATAGTTCGAATGGAGAGAAACCTGTGGAGGCTTGCGGAACCTCCCGGATGGCGAACATGAGGTAAGGTAATAGGGTATCCCAATCTTTCCCATCCCGGCTCACCACTTTCCTGATCATGGCCTTGAGGGTCCTATTGAAACTTTCCACAAGGCCATCTGTTTGCGGGTGGTATACAGAGGTCCGTAGGGCTTGTACATGGAGTAATGAACAGAGATCTTTCATCAACTTGGACACGAAAGGTGTCCCTTGATCAGTCAATATCTCCTTGGGTAACTCAACTCGGGCAAAGATCTGTACTAACTCCTTAGCTATGGTTTTGGAAGCCGTGTTGCGTAGGGGAACGGCTTCCGGGTACCGGGTTGCATAGTCCAGTACAACAAGCACATGTTGGTGGCCCCGAGCTGTCTTTTCAAGGGGCCCTATCAGATCCATGGCTATGCGTTCAAAAGGAACCTCTATTATTGGAAGAGGTATCAAAGGAGCCCGGAACTGCGGGTGCGGACTATGTAACCGACACTCCGGACAAGAGGTGCAGTATCGTCGGACATCTTCATGTACTCCTGGCCAGAAGAACCTCCGCAGGATCCGTGCCTGAGTTTTCTCTACCCCTAGATGTCCTCCAAATAGGTGACTGTGGGCGAGGCTCAATATGGCTTTTTGATGTTTTCGTGGCACCAGAAGTTGA
The DNA here is from genome assembly GCA_033296515.1 of Macrochelys suwanniensis. Lineage (NCBI taxonomy): Eukaryota > Metazoa > Chordata > Testudines > Chelydridae > Macrochelys > Macrochelys suwanniensis. The sequence goes on along the minus strand of CM065775.1, from coordinate 231,024,661 downwards.
TGTATCTCTTGCTCCTGCATTTGCACCACACGGTACAGGAGATCTTTCTTCACTATAAAGTAAGGTCCTGGACCCCGGACCTTCCCATCCACAGGTACTCCATCTATCTCAGCCACCTCTTTCCTGGCGTTATCATATCTAGGGTCCTCTGCCTGGTCCCGCCCAAAAGTCTCTCTCCCGGGACTAACCTGCCCAAGCTCCCAGGGGCCAGCCTCTGTTGCTTCCAGCGACTCACTTCCATCATGGCTGGGGCCAGCCTCTGGCTCACCTTCCATGGTGGTAGTTTCTCTGGCTGCTCGTGTCCGTCTGCCTACTAGGGCGATCTTCTGGCCCTGGGTCAGGATCCAGGTTCCCAAAGCTTTTGCAGCCTTCCTCTCCCTTTTTGTCTTCCGGGTCTTTTGGGGGACTGAGAACAGATCCTGAGAAATCTCAGTGAACATCGGGGGTTGACATTCCTCCGGTGACAAGTCGCTGCCCTCAGGGTCCCCACCTCCCTCCAACCTCTCCGGGGGGAGTAAATTATCAAACCCTGGATAGTCCCTCCCAATGACTACAGGATACGGGAGTTTAGGAACTACCCCCACTGTCACCTCAATGGGGTTCCCCTGAACCTCTATCTCCACCTGGATGGTGGGGTAATGGCTTACGGCCCCATGCACACACGTCACTGCTACGCGTTTGGCTTGTAGCAGCAGGCTACTTTTTACCAGCTTACCCGATATTAGGGTGATTGCACTCCCGGAGTCCACAAGCGCTATAGTCTCTACTCCATTTATTTTCACCGGTCTAGTGTAGTTATGCGGGGCTAATGCGACGCCCGCAAGGTGGATAAGGGAGCATGGGACCTCCCAATCCCCCAAGTTACATTGCATAGGCTCCTCGGTGCTGGGACACTGTGCTGCTACGTGTCCCCACTCACCACATGCATAACATCTATATGGAACCCTAGGCGTTCCCCGGTCTCTTGGTTTGGGAAGTCTAACATCATAATAATCTTCCCCCTCAGTGCGCCGACTCTTTATGGCCTCTGGTGGGCCTTCAGCCCCTCTCTTTTTCCACCTGGGCCCTCCTGGTGGCCCAGTCACTCGAAATCTGGGGCTTGGTGCTGCTAGTTTAACCCTGGGTTCCGCTTCCTTAACTGGTCGGGTCAGTTCCCTTGCCGTCCTTCGCCTCTCTACCATTGCCACAATCTCATCATAGGTGGAGGGTTCGTTCTGGCTTACCCATGTGCGAAGGTCTGGCGGTAGTCCCCTCATGTATCGGTCGATGACCAGAACCTCTAGTATCTCTTCTGGACTCCGGGACTCAGTTTGCAACCACTTTCGTGCGAGATGGATGAGGTCATACTATTGGGATTGCGTGGTTTTGTCTTCCTGGTACCTCCACTCATGATACCGCTGGGCCCGCACTGCGGTTGTTACCCCAGATCTGGCCAGGATCTCTGCTTTCAGCTGGGGGTGGTCTGCTGCAGCCTCTTCAGGCAGATCATAGTAGGCCTTCTGGGCCTCCCCACACAGGAATGGGGCGAGGATGCCAGACCACTGATCTCGAGGCCAGGCCTCCCGTAGGGCTGTCCTCTCAAAGGCAAGGAGCTATGCCTCTATGTCATCGTTCCCTGTCATTTTCTGCAGGCAATTGCTGGCCCGTATGTGCCGCGTCCCATCATGGCCATGGTTCATCTCTGTAAGGGCCTTCACTTGGTTTACCAGTTCCCGCAACATAGTACGGTCTTTAGCGGCCTGGTCCATCAACAGGCAATTGGTCTCCTGCTGCAGCCGTACTGACTCCCGTTGGGCAGCTGCCTGGACACGGGTAGCCTCCTGCTGGGCAGCCGTGGCTTGTATCAGTGCCCGTACTACCTCTTCCATTGGGGTGAAAATAAATAAATACATAAACCCGCTCCCTTTTTTTTTAAATAAACACCTTCCTTCTTCCGCCATGCTGTGCACACCAAATCCCACTCCTGACACCAGTTGTGACAAAGTTCCTCCTCTACCTCAGTGGGTCCTGCGCTTATTGGCAGATTTTGCTTGCCTCAGAGATCTTCCCCCCTAGTAGAATCCACAGTCCAGGTTAACTCCTCCTGTGTCTGATCAGGAGTTGGGAGTTTTGGGGGGAACCCGGGCCCGCCCTCTACTCCGGGTTCCAGCCCAGGGCCCTGTGGATTGCAGCTGTTTAGAGTGCCTCCTGGAACAACTGCACAACAGCTACAACTCCCTGGGCTACTTCCCCATGGACTCCTCCCAACACCTTCTTTATCCTCACCACAGGATCTTCCAGCAGTACGCCCTCTTACTCTCAGCTCCTAGTGCCTCTTGCTCCCAGCTCCTCACACGCAACCTTCTTCCACAGCTCCTGACATGCGCCCCTCACTGACTCACTGGGAGGCTTTTAACTAGTTTCAGCCAGCCCCTGATTGGCTGCAGGTGTCTCAATTAACCTCCCTGTCTTCTGGAAAGTTCTTAATTGGCCCCAGGTTTCTTGATTAACCTGGAGCAACTGCCATAAGGTATCAGGGATTTGTTTAGCCTGGGGCTAACATACTGGTTCCTTACCACTTTCCTATAGCCCTCTGGCCTTGCCCCGTCACAATATGCAAACCATATTAAGATTTGAATGAGTACTGGAGAGTCTTAAAGAACTGTGTTTCATGACAAATAAGTGGGTACATTTTGACAACACTTTAAAGTTCTATCTTGTATTCAATTGTCCTTGGTTTTTGTTGAAAAGAAGTCCTTGTTTCTTTATTGATTTTCTGTCCAGTTTCTCTCTCCCTCCCCATCATGGTCTGGATAAAAGTGAGGAAATGGTTTCTGTGAGCTATTAAGCGATTTACTTTTGAACAGCTGCATATTGATTTTCTATTTGTTATGCTGTCAGTCACTGAAGTGCCCGAAACAACTGCAAGACTAATCAGTAACTTTCTGGGAAATGTCAATTAATGAAACAATCACTGTTCTGGATCACTTTTTAAAAAGCGGCTAATTTAACTCATTGTTAATTGAATTCTCATCGTTGTTGCTGGTATGCTTGATTACCCCAGTAGTGTTTTTAATGTGGAAGAGGAAATTTTGAAAAAGAGTAGATGAGTAATAAAAAGATAACAGATCCAGGATTTCACCTGTACAATTGACATCAATGGCAAAATTCCCATTGACTTCAGTGAGGACAGGATTTCACTCTGAGTGTTTCCTGGAAGGTTTGTCAAGATGTGAAATGCAAAACATTACACATGAAAAGGAATACAGTTATCCATGATCCATGGAAATGTGACACCAATAATTGCAATATATCTTATTATTGCAATATATATACAGATAGAAAGATGCTGAGCTCACCCCTGTGTTCCCATCACAGTTCCTACGTGACACTGATTCTCTTTGTCACTTTTGACCCTTTAAATCACTGATGACGAACATCCAGGTTCCTGGTTTTTTACACTCTTCCTGGACTGACCCAGTGTTATTTGTACCCTTTTAATTTCTTTTTTTAAAATCTGGTCTTTAAAACTGTTAACTTTAATTAGGTCAGTTAGGCTTTTCCTAGTTTAAAAATGAAAGGATTTTTTTTTCTCGGATTAACTAATCATTTAGTGGTGCTTTCCTCTAGTGGTATCATAGCAAAGAGTAAAGTCATGTGGAATTACGGCAAGGAAAGGCGATGGAGATTAAAGAGAATTTTTTATGAATTTGGCTTTTGTCCCTGAAGACCTTCTTTACAGTATTGTAGTTCAAGGCAAAATTGTTACAAGGGCTGGCCTTGAGTATATCCCATAACCATTGTGAGGCCTCAGTTTCCCCATGCCGTAAAATGAGAATTGTGATGCCCGCCTTTGTAAAGTCCTTTGAGATCTACAGGAAAAAAAAGCACTGTCACTTTTTGATTACTTACCTATTCTCAGGGTGCTTGCTTAAATTATATTACTGTTAATGAGAGTTAAATATATGAGAGGAGACTGACGCCTTCTATCACAAATTGAGCAAGACCGAAAATAGCTTTCCAAACCCACAAGACTATTTTTGAGATTTCAAAAAAAATTTCTCTCCCAAATTGGGATGAAAAGTCAAAATCTCTCTCGAAAAAATGTATGAACTAAAAATAAAAATTAGATCGGTAAACTGAAATATTTCATTTCAATAATTTCAAAATGTTTGTTTCAATTTTAACTTTTAAACTTTAAACTTTTTTTTTACTAGAAATGACCTTAAATTTTGAAATAAAACACATTTCTAAAGGAAAAAATGAGGCATTTTGACATTTTCAAAACTTGTTTCAAAATGGAAAATCAAAACTGACCCTTTCCTGCAAAAAGTTTCAGCATTGATGAATCAGTATCTTCTGATGGAAAACAATATTTCATCAGAAAATTGCAGACCATCTCTAATCAGCAGTCTGAGCAGCAATAAAGTGCTCAGAGGCTTTAAAAAAATCCCTATCTAGGGAATAGATGTCACGTTCATGGTATTACGGGTCTACAGGGATGCACTATCTTGCTTGCCAGATAATGAGTCTGAGGGGGTTGAAAACGCCATCACTTCATATGGAGTGTTATTACAGTGGCTATTAGTCATATAGTTAATTATATATAATGCTAAATTAGAGTTTTCCAATGCTGATTATAATTGGTTGTTCTGTTGCACATGGAATTTTTAATGGTGTGTGGTTTAAATTGTAGTTCCGGGGTGGTAGTTAAATGGGATTTCTTCAGTAGTGAATTGACACCTGTAATTGGGTAATGGATTAATTGAAGCAGATTTAGCAATTAAGAAATTCTATTTATAGTTGGAAGAGATTTCTCACTCCTCTTCTCCCCCCTTGTTTGTAACTCTTTGTTTAAATCAAAGTAATAACCCTGCTCACAGCTAATAAATCTGTTTTGTGTAAAGGTGGATATAAGAGAGATTCATATATGGATTAGTTTTAGGTCAGGATTGGGGCCAATCGGGATAGAGCTCAGATTCAACTAAGTTGTTGAAATTTTGAAAACTTTTTGTGAGATATCTATTCAAAAAGGCAGTATTCTTGCAAGATCTGCTGATCTCATGAAATATCCACCATCCCGAAGAAAGTGGGTCAGCTGTTTTTTTTTGAGAATTTCATCATTGTAGTACAAAGTCTCAGGAGAATGACCCATTTCCTCAGGATTTTGGCAACAGCCAAACCGCTTTTGAGAAAAGAAGTAGTCATCTTTGTATGTGACCCAAAGACAAAATGATGGAGGTGGCTTGCAATCCAGGGGCTGGGCTCTGAATTTTCCCTGCCTTCACAATTAGGTGGAATTTGTATTTGACATGGTGGTTTTGGTCCATCTTTACTTCTGACTTGTTTTCCTTTTCTGTGGTTTGATGACATATTTGAGCATTGTAATCTGTTTGGAAGTAAAACACACATGGCTATGCTCAGGGGAAGATACAGTTTTACTTCCTTTCCTGATTAGTTGATTATTGCTAGTTTCTTGGTCCTTTTTTCATGGAGCAGGTATGGCGGGGGCAATGGGAAAAGAAATTATTTGTTGATGACATGAACCGGGTAAGGGATTGTCATGGGTTCTCAGGGATCCTTGAAGACAAATTGGGTTGAAATAAAATTGGGGCGGTTTGTGATGTTTGCAGCTATATGCCTAACACAGCGGGCTCTTGGTCCATGACTAGGGCTCCTAGGTGCGACAATAATACAAATAATAAATGATCTATAACTATTGAGATTTTAGTGTCTGTGTGCTGTGCTTTACACTTCTGTGAGTCTTGAGCCTGCAGTTGCCTTTTTGTGAGGCAGTGTTGATGTAGCATGTCACAGAGGAGACCTATACTCTGCTCCCTTGTGAGGACTTGACTTTGGGGTTTTTTTGGTTGTAAACCCTGCAAAGAGGTTTCTCTAGAGGCAGAGGCCTGTTGAAGTCAGACACTTGGCATGGTGGGTTTACTTTGCCAAACCAGAGCCCCGTTTTATTTTCTTTTAAAGGAAAATAATTGATTTTGTGGCCCCCATCCTTTTTTTCCTGCTACTGCTATTGATGTATAAGAGAGAGCCTGAAATATTGTTGTTTTTAAAGATTTACTTTTTGCAGGTTTTTCACAATAGAAATTCAAGTCCTTTATAGACTGAAAAGAGAACTACCAAAATGATGACATTAAAAGATCTAAGAGGGTACAACTGGAGCTATTGAGGGGGAGATATTCAGCCAGACTGTAAAAAAACTATTTAGATTTTTTGTTTAGTTTTTGTTAATACCAAATTAATGTCAATGATGAATTAATGTTAATCATGCAGGAAGCTTTTATTAAAGATTCAGTGCCTTCACCCTTTGATTAAGGGACTAAGAGCTCATAATAAACATCCTTTATACTTGCCAGTGGTCCTTCAAAAAAGTGAGGGATCAGGGAGATGACTTTCTTGATATTTCTAAGGTAAAAAACAAAAAGCCACCTTTCAGGCCTTCTTAATACTTAAGGTGAACCAGACCAAATTTTTGTAGGTTCCTTTTCATCTAAAAGTTTAATAAACCATGGCTCTAGTTTACATGCCTCCAGGATCCTGGCTCCCCTTCAGCCCATCAAGTAGAATTTTGTTTAGAAAATATCAAAACTAAAGATCTCAACTTTTCAAAATGAAATTGTTTTGTATTTCTCTTTTGCAGAGAATTTTCAAATGTTTTGTTTCCATTCCAAATCAGAATGAAAATAAAGTTTGAAATCTCTAAATTCTCTTAAATGGAATTGCTGTCCTCTGCCTAGCTCTACTTACAATCAAAATAAATAAGACAGACAGGTAGGGAAAGTGAACAACTAGAGTGAACAGAATTGTGTGTTTGTATCACTGTATATTTTTAATTCTTTGAGTGGAGTTGAGTGAGGCGGGGGATTAGCTATTCAGAAAGAAAAAGGGAAGGGAGAGACGGGGACAGGGCAGAGGAGAAGAGGAAGGGGTAGAAGGTATGAATAGGAGGTGGTGTGAGGTTGATGGGAAGACATGAGAAATATAGCAGGAGGGGACTGGATGTTGTCTTTTGCTCGTCACACAACAAATATAACCAGAAGGAACCACAGTGGTATGGTGGAGTCCAATTAACTGTGTTTGCAAGCATATATAACAAGGGTAGGCAACCTATGGCATGCGAGCTGATTTTCAGTGGCACTCGCACTACCTGGGTCCTGGCCACCGGTCTGGGGGGCTTTCCATTTTCATTTTAAGTGAAACTTCTTAAACATTTTAAAAACCTTATTTACTTTACATACAACAATAGTTTAGTTATATATTAAAGACTTATAGAAAGAGACCTTCTAAGAATGTTAAATTGTATTACCGGCACGCGAAACCTTAAATTAAGAGTGAATAACTGAAGACTCAGCACACCACTTCTGAAAGGTTGCCGACCCCTGATATATAACATGCAAGGCCTAGCTACATATATACACTGCGGCTCTGGTACAGTTCTGACAGCTTCTGAAATATAGAAGACAGTGACAGCTACTAGAGGGCTCATGAACTATTTCAAGTGTAGTGCCCAATTCCTATACACTACATGGAGCAAACAGCCAATCAGCACAAGGCAGAGAATGTCCAGTCAGACCTGTAGAAAACACACTGATAACATCATTCATCATTATCTATCAGCCCCATCAGTACAATCTGCTGATAATGCTCCTGTTCTTGGTCCTACCGGCTTCAGTTTCTTTGGCCCATAAGGCTGGCTCCTCCTTGCCCATGTGGTTCAAGTTATTGGTGTTCCCAGAAGGGTGTGTGTGTGTGTGTGTGAGAGAGAGAGACACACACACACACACACACTCCCCTACACAGTGCTGGGTCCAGGACCAGTGAGTGGAGGGAGGTGGTTCTGGCTGGGTCCCATCTTTTCCCCCATCAATGCAATGCTAAGATTGCTTCAGTTCCCTTGGCCCCTCAAAAAACCTGTTAACTTTTTCTCCTCATGTGAACTCCCCATCTTCTGTCCCCTGTGCACTTAGTTCACCAAGTTAGTTTTGACATAGAATATTTAAAGATGAACTACAAATATTCTATAAAATATTCATGAAAAATGGTCTCCTCTCGCGGACATAAGATTAGCAAATCCAGGCAAAACTACCAAACAATGCACAGCTAAATCAAATAACATGAAATCTCACAGCAACCTTTGGCATATAAATGAATTTGAAGTAATAGTTTATTGATGTTCTCCATTATAATACAGTGCATATAGTTGTATTCATTCAATAACGTTTTATATTAAAAGAACTGTAACCTATAATCCTGCCACTAATTGCAAACAATTAATGTTAGCTTCTAAAATGAAAGTCCTGTCAGCTTCATTCCCAGAAATCAGTATCTTATTGCATCAGGGCATGTTAATCAACAACAAATAATATAGCTAGTTAAAATGATTTTTAATTTCTTTGTATACTTACAAAAAACAAATGTATTTCCTATCAGTGATGTCTTCCACTGGGAGGACAAAAATGTATCTTAGACCGATCCATCTTTTCAGGAAACACAATATTCAGATAACAGGTCCTTAATCATATTTTTCTTTCAACAAATCTGCTTCGCTGGCATGTTTTAAGAATTGATACACAATCTGTCCATCTGAGCAATGCCATACTTGAAATCGGTTTTATGCAGCCCTTTCATAATAAGAGTATAAATAAACAGAAAGCATTTAAACTGACTTTCTTGAATTTGCAAATATTGGGCCAAGTTATGATGTCCTTGCTTCCAATTATAATTCAGCGTAGGCTTTGCTTAAGTAAGGACTGCAGGATTTGGTCCATAAAAATATTTTAAAAAGCATAATAGTCAGTGTAAATAGTAAGTAAAAATTATAGTTAGTGTAATTAAAAAACAAACAAACCAAGAAGACATACCTTTTCCATACGGAAACAAATTAAATTAGATTTGTAACATGTCCTCTCTCCAGGGGCGGCTCCAGGCACCAGCGCAGCAAGTGCGTGTCTGGGGCGGCAAGCCGCGGCGGGCAGCGCTCTTTCCCGCCAGCGCCCGGCCGGGGCAGCGGGCATGCCCCCCTCCCCGCGGTGCTCCTCTGGCTGGGGGAGAGTGGGGCATGCTGCCGTCCTCCCCGCCAGCGCCCGGCCAATGCCCCGGCCAGGGGAGAGTGGCAGCCGGTGGCTTTTTTGCCTGGGGCAGCAAAAAAGCCAGAGCTGGCCCTGCCTCTCTCTCTCTTTTCGGATATTCTGATGCATACGATGTAATGTTTCCTGTTATAAGGGATAGTTCTGTTTCAACTTCTTTCTGTTCAGTAAATCATATTTGCTGCATTTAGAATATTTCCAGTAGTGGGTAAAATGCAATACTTTCTCTGCTATGTTTAATTTCCAGTAAACTGTTGTTTTCAAACATAAACAAAACTTAAAGTGAAATTAGAGTTGTGGAAGTATGCAAACTGAAAATGACCCAAAACAGTTCAGTAAAACCTATGTGCACCTCAAGAGGTGAGTTTTGCACAGTCAGGTTTTCAAGGTTCTGTGCCCAGTTCTGCCAATTGACTCACTCTACAACCTTGGGGAAGACACTCATCTTCTGTGCCTCAGTTTCTTCATCTTTAATAATTTGTATATAATAATTCTTGCTTCTCAGGGATATTGGAAGCCTAACAAGTACAAAGTGTGAAGAGATTGTATGTATACAAATAGTTCAAAATCTTCTGACTGGCTCCCAGAATTATAGCCCTATAAAACGGTTGTGAGCAGAAGCGCTTCCTGAACAAATGAAGAGACCAAGCAGCCCACTCTGCTTAAGAAGTTATGTGTGCAGTGATGTTACAACATGACATGGCTTTTCAAACTGGAGCAAGTTTTACAATGGCTACTATGTTACCTTTGATGTGTTTTTCGTCCTTAAGATTTCTTGGCATGTTAGAGCAACCTGGATAGTGTAGCTAAGGTTTGGTAAGACATGCTGTTTGCATGCACTGAGTTCTGTCAGCTGCATTTTCCATGTGAGAATTTTTGAAGACTTTCCACATTTTAGCCTCTACAACTTTTTGCTGACTGCCTTCATGTATTTTGAATGAGATTAATTTCACTAGAAATTATGAAGGAAATTATGGATTTATGTGTAGTGTTGAGGAGCCAGGGGTCATGGTACTTTTAGGTACCAATGACATAGGGAAGGATAGGAGAGAGGTCCTGAAGGCCAAACTTAGGCTGCTAGGTAAGGGATTGAAGTCCAGGACCTCCATGGTAGCATTGCCTGAAATGCTTCCAGTTCCACATGCAGGGCCAGTTAGACAGGCAGAACTGCAGGGTCTCAATGTGTGGATAAGATGATGGTGTAGGAAGGAGTGGTTTAGATTTATTAGGAACTGGGGGACCTTTTGGGAAAGGGGGAGCCTATACAGAAAGGATGGGCTCCACCTAAAACAAAATGGAACCAGTCCTCAGCTAAAACCTCTCCAGTGCATCATCAGTGATCTACAACCCATCCTTGACAACGATCCCTCACTTTCACAGGCCTTGGGAGGCAGGCCAGTCCTTGCCCACAGACAACCCGCCAACCTGAAGCATATTCTCACCAGCAACGACACAGCTCACCATAGTAACCCTAACTCATGGCAACAAACCTCGATGCCAACCTGCCCACATATCTACACCAGCGACACCATCACAGGACCTAATCAGATCAGCCACACCATCACCGGTTCATTCACCTGCACGTCCACCAATGTAATATACGCCATCATGTGCCAGCAATGCCCCTCTGCTATGTACATCAGCCAAACTGGACAGTCCCTACGCAAAAGGGTAAATGGACACAAATCAGATATTAGGAATGGCAATATACAAAAACCTGTAGGAGAACACTTCAATCTCCTTGGACACACAGTAGAAGATTTAAAGGTAGCCATCCCGCAGCAAAAAAACTTCAGGATCAGACTTCAAAGAGAAACTGCTGAGCTTCAGTTCATTTGCAAATTTGACACCATCAGCTCAGGATTAAACAAAGACTGTGAATGGCTAGCCAACTACAAAAGCAGTTTCTCCTCCCTCGGTGTTCGCACCTCAACTGCTAGAAGATGGCCTCATCCTCCCTGATTGAACTAACCTCGTTATCCCTAGCCTGATTCTTGCTTGCATATTTATACCTGCCTCGGGAAATTTCCACTACATGCATCTGAAGAAGTGGGTATTCACCCACGGAAGCTTATGCTCCAATACGTCTGTTAGTCAACAAGGTGCCACAGGACTCTTTGCCGCTTTTACAGATGCAGACTAACACAGCTACCCCTCTGATATGTTGTAGAGTTTAGTGAATGCTGCTGATGCCCTTCCCACCCTTGATGTCACTTCCTTTTTGAAGTCTCTGTTGGCCAATGTGGTGCTGCCCATGTAGGTGAAGTGTTCTATTTTCTTGATATTTTTTGCTTTCTAATGTGTTGCTATTACTTGATGTCTGGGTATCAAGAATGTTAGTTTTAGCATAAATAATTTTGAGCCCTATTTGGCCTGCTGTTTTTGCCAGGTTGTCTGTCTTTGTTTCTAACTTTTTGGGGGTGTTGCTCAGTAGTGCGATATCGTCAGCAAATTCTGGATCATTAAAATATTTGGCATTGACCCATGCTAGCCATACCAATGTTTGTGTTGCTAATACACTTCTTCAGAATCCAGGCTATGTCAATGCCAAACAACAGTGGAGATAAAATGCTTTCCTCTTTATGCCAGTGTCTACATTGAACCACTCTGTTTAGTTGTTCATCCTTACAGAGCACTTTACATTTCTGTGTGTGGCATTTATGATGATGGCCACTTTTGCTGGGATTCCATAGGGCTGAAGTATATTCTGCAATGTATGTATGTGCCAGCTGTCAAATGCCTTTTGAAGATCAATAAATCATTATGAGGGGAGCTTGCCATTGTATACATTCTTCTCTGATGGCCTCATCTACTCAGGTTCTCTGAATCCAGCCTGTTCTTCTCTAAGCTTTGCATACACTGACTCTTTCATCCTGCAGAGCAATACTCTATAGCAGACTTTAGGAGACTAGGGCCACATTAGATTTTTGAAGGGGCTTCGCAGGCTGGCTTTAGGGAGTGTGGGGCCCGATTTCGACTGGGCCCTGCCACCGAAATACCGCCGAGGCGGCAGCAGCGTTTGAGCTGCCGCCGAAGTGCCGCCAAGGCAGCGGCAGCAATTGGTTACGGAGCCAGACAAATTGAAGCCCCGGGCCGAATTCGGCCCTCGGGCCGTAGTTTGGAGACCCCTGCTCTATAGGATGACTTTCCTTACAACAGAGTAACTCCTCTCCAGTTGTTACAGTCAGTACGATCACCCTCTTTGAGTATTTTGAAAATGATTCCGTGTTTCCCACTGGTCAGGAGAAGTTTCTCCCCCCCCACACACACAAACGTCGCTGCACAGCTCTGTCAGTTTCATTAGGATGATGGTGTTGAGTGCTTTTAGCATTTCTGATGTGATTTTTATCATCTCCCTCCTCTTTGTAATTTTTCAGCTTCTTGATTGCAGACTGTACTTCTGCCATCTCTATTGGACCGATGTTAATGTCAAGTTGACAAATTTGCATGTTCCATCAAAATCTGGTGCTGAAGTGGGGCTGGGGCTGTTGCGGAGTTCTTAGAAACCTTACCTCTTAATAATTAATGATGGATAAGTCATTAAAAGTTCAGTTTGGCTAAGCATCCAGTAGTTCAAATGTTTATCAGAACCAATTGCGTCTGCAAAATTGGTCTGGAAATCTTGAAATAAGTCTCTCCATTATTTCAGTTCATCCATTTCCACTCCTTCCAGTACCATAGCAAGGGACTCACAGGCATCTGGACTAGATTTTAAATATGACCACCTGTAGGAGAGACCATTGTAGCAGGAACATAATATAATAGACAGGGCTGGTAGCTCTGCCTGTTATTAAAGTTGCTCAACACTTCCCATTATAAGACCCTGTTTTCAGGTGATTGTACCTTTGCCAAACGTCAACCATTTGGGCTGAAATTTACCATGCCAGGTGTCTGCCTCAGGCTGAATTATTCTGGAAAATATCAACAGAAAAGGTTCAGTCATCTCTGAGAAGAAGTCTAGGGACATTGTTTTCAATGTTAAAAAAACTCTGGTGAGCTTTTCTTTGGAAGGCTTTGGGGCAAAAATGTGAAATTAGACAGGAGGCGGCCTTTGTGTCTCCAGGAAAATCCAACCACATCTGTCCAAAATTATCAGCCTTTTAAAAAACCCAGTTTGCAAATGCTGAGTAGATACTCCTTGTATTTTTAGCAGCTAAAATCTCTGAAGATTCTGTCCTCACTGAGCATGCTCCAGCTTCTGACAACATAGACTGTGCATGCAAGCATAGGCGGCGAGTTATAGCTTCACGTGGTGCCCAGGCACCAGCAATATTCAGAGCCCAGGGGCCCAGCTCCACCAATATTTGGGGCCGGGTGTCCCCCCCAGCCCACCCGCTGCCCCCCCCCACGCCTCCCCCGAGTGTCCCCCAGCCCCCTCTTGCTGCCTCCCCTGCACTTCCCCGGGTCCCAGAGCAGAGCGTCCCTGGCTGCCTGCCTCTTCCGGCAGCTCCATGCTGCCTCCCTGCAGTAACTGCTCCCGCGGGGTCCTAGTGCCCCCCACTCGACTGCCAGAGCAGACTGACTGAGCTTGCCCTTCCACCTCAGACCCTTCTCTTTTTCGGCGGGACCCTCCACCAGCACAGGGACCCCCCACCCTCAGTCACTGCTCCTGCCCCCTGCTGGGCAAGGAGGCAGCCCCATTCCTCACCCCCACTGAGGCTACAGTCAGGGGCAACAGCAGGGGAGGAGGCGCACGCAGCAACCCCCCACCCCACCCGGCACCCACCATGGGGGAGGCGAGGGAGATTCCTGGACCTGAGAGGGGCCCTAGGAGCACATGCAGTGACAGTGGTGGGGGTGAGTGTGCTGCTTGGGGGGTGGGAAAGGGGGGCTCCTCCCCCAGAGCTCGCTGCGGCTGGCAGGGAAAGGGCTGGGGGCATAGGCGCCGACTTTAGTCAGCGCCGGTGGGTGCTCACGGCCCTGGCCCACCTCCGCCCCCATTCCACCTCCTCCCCTAAATCCCCATCCCCGCCTCCTCCCCTGGGCATGCTGAATTCCCCCCCCCCCCCCGGTTTGCAAGACGTATGGGGAGGAGGCAGAGGCAGAGCCGGGCTCTCCGCCTCCTCCCCATGCCCCTCCCCCAAGGCGCCGCCGCTGCTCTTTCCCCCCTCCCTCCCTCCCTCCCTCGCCGCCGCCGATCAGCTGGAGCGTAGCAAGTCTGTGAGCTCAGGAAAAGCGGCTTGGCTGCCATGGCGCCTCGGGAGGCAGAGGTTAGCTCGGTGTGGGGGGCGGGTGGTTGGTGGGGAGCTGCCAGTGGGTGCTCTGCACCCACCAATTTTTCCCCGTGGGTGCTCCAGCCCCAGAGCACCCGTGAAGTCAGTGCCTATGGCTGGGGGGAGTCCTCCTCTCTGGCCCCTGGCCCCGAGCAGCCTGCCTGCACCCCAAACTCATCCCCAGCTCTGCCTCACCCCAGAGCCCACACCCCCAGCCAGAGCTTTCACCCCCACACCGCACCCTAACCCTCTACCCTAGCCCTGAGCCCCTCCAACACCCCAAGCCCCTCATCTCCAGTCCCAGCCAGAGCTTTCATCCCCCCACACCCTAACCCTCTGCCTGAGCCCCTCCAGCACCCCAAACACCTTATCCCTAGTCCCAGTCAGAGCCCTCATCCCCCTGCACTCCAACCCTCTGCCCCAGCCCTGAGCCTCTCTAACACCTCAAATCCCCCAGCACCAGACAGAGCCCTCAAACCCCACACTCCTACTCTCACCCTGAGCCCCTCCCACACCCCAAACCCCTCATCTGCAGCCACACCCCTGACCCCTGCACCACCTCCCTCCGCACCCCTTCCCATTCCCAAACTCCCTCCCAGAGTCTGCACCCCAATCCCCTGCCCTAGCCTAGGGCCTGCACCCCAGACCTCCTCCCCCACCCAAACTCCCTCCCAGAGCCTTGGGCAGGTGGCGGGGTGGAGTTTGGGGGGGCAGAGTTTGGGCGGGGGCGGGTTCTGGGCACCACCGAAATTTCTACAAACCTGCCACCCCTGCATGCAACATCCCCAGAAAGCAATTGAGCATGCTCCAGCACAGGGCTACAGGGGTGAAGTTGGATTTTCCCTATAATGGTTGCTCCTGGCTGGTAGGGAGAGAAGAGAGATCTGATAAGGAGCCAGGATGTAGAGGGAAACCTGGGCAAAAAGACATGAACAAGGCATCTGAATTGGGGGCGGGGGGGGCTGTGGAGTGGAGGAGTCTGGGGATGGCTAAGCAAGAAGACTTGATTTTGCTGCAGTAATAATGGTCTTTTAACATAGTTTTGTGTGTATGTAGTTGATACAGTAGATTACAGTAAAGCAAATACAGAATCTATAAACTTTTTGTGTTTCTCTTGAGGTCAGCAAAATCATCAGTTATTTCTTATATTTATATTCACGCTGTGTTATTCCTAGTGTTGAGAAATCCTAATTCCTTTAGTTTCTTTTTTTTTTGAGGGAGAAAAAAAGTCTGGCAGTTGGGATAGCACTGGGATAATACAAACATCAAATGTGCTGTGTGAACATCTGGGAAACCTGACATTAAATATTGTGTTCAACGATCCAAATCCTTGACACTGGAATTGCTGGGTGATCTCTGTTCTCAGAGATCAACATAAAGTGAGGCTTTTTCTAGGCAAAGTGGGTGAAGTGTCACTATTGAGCCATTTGTCAAGTGTTTCTGTCACTTTGCAAAGTTCAGCAGACGGTCATGATGGGTTCAGAAAGCACACTTTAACAGAACACTAATTTTGTGTTCAGTGCTAGAAAAATGAAAGTCTCGGGCCCACAAACATTTAACAGCATGAGTACCTCATTGGGGACATCTACACAGCGAGAGGCCGAGAATCTCAGCGCCTGGGTTGACAGGCTTGGGCTACCACATTAAAAATAGTTATGTAGACGTTACTGCTTGAACTCTGATGCACCCCCACCCGGGGCTTCAGAGTTCAAGCTCCACTCAGAGCTGCAACATCTACACAGCCATTTTGCAACATCTACACAGCAGCATTTTTGAAGTCCCATTTTTGAAAATGACTTAGGCGCCTAAATTTCACTGAAAGTTAATGGGACTTAGATGTCTGAATGCTGAAGGGTACATCTAAACTGCATCTGGCAGAGTGCTTCCCAGCTTGGATAGACAGATTCATGCTATCTCTGCTTGAGCTAGCGCACCAAAAATAGCAGTGTAGCCAGAGATAGTGTGGATGGTGGCTCAGGCTAACCCCATGATTACGTACTCGGGGATGGGGGGGGTGTCTGAGCGGGTTTATACTCAGGGGGCTACCCCAAGCCAATGCCTGTACTACACCAGGCTGCACTGCCACTTTTTAGAGAGCTACTTTGAGCTGAACTAGCACATGTGAGCATGGGTAGACAGAAGAACATTCCCAGTTTCTGTGTTGATGTACCCTTTGGGTATGTCTACACTGCAGTTGGACACCTGTGGCTGGCCTGTGCTAGCTGACTCAGACTCACAGGGCTTGGTCTGAAGAACTGTTTAATTGCAGTGTAGATTTCTGGGTTCGGGCTGCAAAATCTCATGAATTCTATGATTTTGCCATTTGGGGAAGCTGCAGGAGAAATCTCCCTTTATCTGCCATAGTTCTGTTCTTGTGTGGCATTGGCAAAGTGTATCAATATGGCTACACTCGCAAAACACTCCTAGCGTAGACCTACTCTAAGATGGTCCAGTGCTTGATTGAGATCAGCTCATAGCTGAAAAACAGCTAGTTACAACTGAACCTGAGCAAAACAGAGATTATACTGGTGGGCATAGGTGCAGTCTCCATGGTTGAATGCATGCACATGCACTAAGTTAGTTCAGTCCAGAGTTTAGAAGTGCTCCTGGATTCCTGACTGATGCTAAGCTCTTATGTGTAGCAACATCCACAACTAACACTACATCATCTCTGATGAGCTAGAAGACTCCATCCCATCCTGAAGAATAATGACCTGGCCTCTGATATGCATATCACCATAGGAGCCGACTTCTGTCGGCTCCGCTGGGTGCGTCGGGGGCGGGGCCCCGCAACGTCGGCCGGCGTCGGGGGCGGGGCCCCGCAACGTCGGCCGGCGTCGGGGGCGGGGCCCCGCAACGTCGGCCGGCGTCGGGGGCGGGGCCCCGCAACGTCGGCCGGCGTCGGGGGCGGGGCCCCGCAACGTCGGCCGGCGTCCAGGGCAAAGGTAAGTGCTCCAGTAACGGGCGCGAGGCCGGTGGGGAGCTGCCGGTGGGTGCTGAGCACCCACCAATTTTTCCCCGTGGGTGCTCCAGCCCCGGAGCACCCACAGAGTCGGCGCCTATGCATATCACTGTCTTGCTGGATACAGAAATACAATGAACTTGGGCTTGAAGCCATCAGTCCCTATAAAACTTCAACTAGAATAGAGCACTTCAGCATGTCTGCTAAGCAACATCGTACTATTGAAAGCACATCAAACTTGTCCTCTTTCTCTCTATGCTGGCTTCCCATAGAATATAATAATATATATACATAGTAATAATTCTATAAATAGAGTAATTTAGAAGAATACGATGATGAAGTACAATACAGATATAAGGACCTGAATGGGATAGAGAAAATAGAGCTATTAAAAATTAGGGAAGTATTGGGAGGAGGTAGTAAAATAAAGCTGGAAATTTGATCTGTCACTTTTTATCAGTTCTGAAATGTCACTTGCTGGTTCCATGGGTCTAATAATTTTGAAGGTCAAAATCAAGACCCAATTGTCATAATCACCTTTCAGAGATTTGTTCCTATTATCAATAATAATGTTTGCACATTTCATATTCAGGATTTACATTCATTGTAAATTAAGAAGGAGGCAGCATAGGCACATTGTCAATAGACTCTTCTATTACTGTTACTCTAGGGAACGTTTTCCTTTATCTTTGTTGGAGCAAAAGAGCTTGTTGGCAGAATAACATGTTGATTTGTGGGGGAGGGGGATTTTTGCAGAGGTTTTTGTTCTCCTTTTATTATATTTTATTTATCATGTAGTGCAACTAAAAATGTGTAACAAATTACAGGAGATCACAAGGACTAATAGGAAAAGATCTGACGACAAAAAATAGAGAAGACTGAAAACTTCATCACAAAAGTGCACAAGGACACCATAGAACAGCAAATGAGAAGAATAAAGGATAAAGTACAGAAATGACATTGACAAGTATGAGTTCAATCTGTGTAGGTTTCCAGATGAGGCTGCCACAGCATACCATAGTAATAAGGTTGAGATTAATTATTAGTTAACATTTGTGCAATGTTTTGAAGATGTACACTTTATGTACTGTGTAGTAATAGAAAAATTGGGTAAAGGAGACTTGCTGAAATAAAATAATTGTTGCTCCATAGAACAATACTTGGTACCATAGCTTGTTTACACAAAAATCAAAGCTACTAAAATGGACTTAGAATGCTACTACTATCTCACAGAAGAATTGATTTTGTACTTAGTTTCAAATACCTCCAGAATAGCAAGTTGACAGTGTTCCAAACCTGCAACCTTCGGGCCCTCCAATAACTTATGCAAAACTAAAACTAAAACTGGATGAAATGTTTCTGCCAAAATGTTTGGTGAAAAATGCAGATTTGATTACACTAAAACATTTTGCAAATTTGTATCAATAATGCCAAACTGTTCATTTTGGGGGGAAACGAAACAAAATTCCAAAAAAACCCACACCATTTTGTTTTGACATTTTTGAAATAAAACATTTGTTTTGTTTGAAATGACTTTTCCTTTTAAATTTCCTTTAATTTTATTTTTAAAAATCTTAAAATGTTTTTAAATGGTCAAAATTGAAATGAAATGTTTCGTTTTGGGATGAACAAAGAAATTTTTTTTTGAACTTCCAAAATTGCCAGTGAACCAAAAAATCCATTATTTGTCCAGCTCTAACTAGTAGCAATAGCCACTTTGCATTTCCAGCATAAAGTTTCTCCAAGGCTACATCTCAGATGTAAACCAAACCTTTGACCACTCATGTTGTTTAAAGATCCCCATGCCACCTTTTGCAACAGAGTGAAAGTACTGTTAATGCCAGTGATGTAAAAAAATTCTAATTTCATTTTGCCTCCTCAAATTCCTCCAGGAATATCAAATGAATAGGGTAATCCTTTCCATTCTCTGTCCTAAACTTCTCGGTAAGGTTACTGTGGTCTGTTAAACATCTGCATGTTTCACACAGTGCCGTGGAAGTGAATGCTGCTGTGTACTTGATATTCCTAAAGTGCTTGGGATCCTTTGCAATTGAACTTGATATACATATAGATTTTTTTTTTAGTTTTATTTATGCAATTATCACACACATAGCATGAGAGAAGATGTATAAATCCAAACTGGTACTTTGAATTTATCCAAAAATTGCTCCTTTCAAAAGCTAGGCTTATGCAATAACTAAAAAAGAACATGCATAATTTTATCACACAAAACATGGCAAAAAAAGTGGCGATTTAAAAAAAGTGAAAGTAGAGGTACAATAGTTGAAAACACAACTTAGCTTTCCAGTTTTGCTAATTTAATATAATAAACTTGTACAATATAATTAACCTGTGTATTTCCCTGTTGCAGGCTATCTCGAGGCAAGCAGTACAGTGTGTGTATGTATGAGTGTGTGTGTGTGTGGGTGTGGGTGTGATATATATATAAAAATAGACATATAAACAAGAAGAGTAAGTATAGATATAATAGCAAGAATGTTTGCCTTATTACATGAATATTGGTAGGTATACTGTGGGGTTTTACACCTTCTGCAACATCCAGCTTTGTCTATTAGTGGAGCCAGGATACTAAACGATTGTTTTGTTCTAACATGGAAATTCATATTTTTATTTATTTGGATTACTTAAAAAAAAAGTGGTTGAAGTGCCTATCATAGGCTCTTCTAGATCTTAAAGTTCACAATAATTAAAGACTCAAATTAAACTACTTAAATTAACTGCCACTCCTTCCACACTTGTCATCATATCCTGCCTTAGAGCGTATTTATCCTATGTCAAGAAATAAGTCTCATTGCATCCCTTTTCCAAATGCCTGATTTAAAAAAAACCCCAAAAACAAACTTTGCACCATGACCAAAACACTAGCAATTCCAGTGTCTGGAGTCCTGGGTGGCCTGAAGCAGAATGCCAGCAAGTACCTCTCTCTCTCTCTTTTGCATCAAAGAACTCCAACTTGTATGCCTTTGACCCCAGGTGTGGTTGTACATAAGTAAATGTACCATGCCAACATTAAACAGACCAAATCCCTGCACGCTTCCACCAGTATTCTATCAGTGTTCTGAAATAACCTTGGTTTTAGTTTGTTTTTGGAAAGTATTCTTAATTGGTCTCCATTAGCTGATCTAAACAATAATACGTCCAGCATTTTTTAATTGCATAGATAACTGCACAACCAAAATAAATGGCTCTGGAGTGTTCTTTCCTTTAAAGTTTATGCTCTTAAATTAAATTTAATCTTAACAATTTGAATCTGTTTTTTTGAACTTTTTAATATCATACTATAATTTACCCCGATTAATTATGCTGCATTGTCATGGAATTCACACCACCCCGTCCACTTCTCCACTGACGCAAACTTTCAAAAGCAACTCTGCTGTGGATAACCTAAGTGCTGCCTTTGGAGCTAAGCATTGTGTCCTTGCTTGTTATTGTAACATTGATGTACATATCTTCTATTCCTCATTCATTATATCCTAATGTCATTAGGACGAGCCTGCAGCAATTTTAAAAGCTGGCTGTACAACCTCTTTGACGTCATTAGAGAAAGGTCCCGACTACAGGCCTGGCATATACGGTCTGTGAGATACTGTATAAAAATCCATGTCAGTGTTGGCTGTCAGGGAGCCCTGGAAGTGATTCAGTTGTCTGGAACAGGCAGATGGCTGCTATCAGAGTTTTATTATCTCCATGATTATTATTACAGTGGTTTCTGTGACATGTTGAACTTTCATACTGGTGTTAAAGCTTAAGTATTTGAGCAACACATAGTGAATCTCAAATCCCCCAAATCCCTTCCAACCTGGCACCAAAATATGGGACATCAGTTTAAAGCTAATTAGACAGATCACTTGGTTCTATTTCCAAGTTTTAGAATAACTGTCTGAAAATACTTGCTCTCATGTAAACTGCTGACTTAAATATTTTCTAATTGTCTTGATTTATTGGACCATTTAAATTAAATATATTCTGAGCTTCCAGCAAAGCGGAAAAGTGTTTGAATACGTTTGAGTGTTGCACTTTAATAGATTGCATACCAAGAACTACATTTTGGGAAAGGTCAGTTATTGTAGGCCACCACATATTGCCTGCTGAATATCTAAGCATATATTTCTCAGGAATAGGGGATTTCTTTGTCTGATATCTGACCAGCAGACACCAGTATAGACCTCTTGGGTATGCATTTTTTGTTTTGTACAATGGTTGGGCAGGGGGAGACTAGATCATTTCGGGATTGGTATAACACTATGCAGCCCAAGGCTGTCAATTCAAATACAGCTATAGTTGGTGGTTTACTGAAATAATCAAATCAATAATCATTTTGGTGGTGTATGTGGGGAAAAATGGTGATCTCTCTGTATTTCCGAGTATCCACCCTGTCAAAACTACCATCTCAACCTTGCTGGCAGTTTTTCTTCAGAGACCGAATAAGCCTGGAGGCTAACCACCCTCTCTTTCATCCCTAGAGATGATCCCTCCAAACCAGGATTAAGGAACATTGGGTACTTCTAACACCACTACCTGAGTGCTACCTGATCAGTAAACAAATCAGGCCAGGACTTTTCACAAACTCTAAATTCACTAAAACACACATACAACCTGTTCGTTTTTAAGCATCCTTTCAATGTATTCTCTCTATACGTCCCTGTGAGACTTAGATAATGCTATTTAGTGAATGACCACAATGTATGAACATTCATTAAGTGCCTAAATGTAGCAATTTCCACAGCAGTCAAATCATCCAGTATTATTTATTATTATTTGTGGTGCAGTAGCACCAAGGAGCCCCTGGTCATGGACTAGGACCCCATTGTGCTAGGTGCTGTACAAACACAGACCAAAAATTCCCTGCCCCAAAGAGCTCACAGTCTAATGCCACCTGAAGCTCTTTTGTGGAGGGGGAGAATGTAGAATGGTACACCCCTTTAAAGGAGCAGCATATTCCAACCAAGAGCTGGATGAAAAACGTGGAAAATGTTTCACAAACATTTTTGTTGAAATTATGAACTTTTGAAGAATTTTAAGCTCTCTGTCAGCTGATGGGAAAATGTCAAAATTTTCACCACAACCGTTTCACATTTTTTGCAACAAATTTTTGCCAGCATGTTGAAAATTTTCCAGACCATGTTGCTGACTGTCCCCACTGACCTTGCATGTGTGTGAAGATGGGGGAGCTGAGCAAACAGTACAGCTACTTCCTGTCCCTTCTTGCCCTCTTGGGACTCTGTGCTCCCTAGGAGGAACATCTCAATCACAGTCTTGTTCTCCCCTGTGGGCAGAGGCTGCAATCTGAGCCACTTAAGGAGCAGGGAAGCTACTTACTCCCTTGACATAGTCCAGGGTTTGACCCGGGTCTGTCAAATCCAGCCCTATGGGAACACGTCAGTGTCTGGCAAGAGGTAAAAACCCAAGGCAGTGTTCATTACAAGAGAGAAGAACAATATAGAAAATTGAAGTCTGGGATTTCCCTTGGAACTCTCACAGGTGTAAAGTATTTTTTGTAACACTGTTGAAAAAACATCATTCTGGGATGCATTAGCAGGAGTGTTATAAGCAAGACACAAGAAATAATTCTTCTGCTCTACTCCGCCCTGATTAGGTCTCAACTGGAGTATTGTGTCCAGTTCTGAGTGCCAGTAGCATAGGCGGGTCCGGAGCACAGGGAGAGCGGCACTATAAAAAGGTGCCTCCCCAGGATCCCCCTGTACTCACCCGGGGGGAGCCCCGGGCCCTGTAAAGCTCCGCCGGAGCTCCGGTAGCGGGGCTAAGGTGGCACTTTAAAAGGCCCGCGGCTCCCTGCAGTGGCAGGATCCCCGGGCCTTTTTAAGCACCGCCCGAGCCCGGCTCCGGCAGCGCTTTAAAAGGCCTGTGGCTCCTGCAGCCGCGGGGAGCAGCGGGCCTTTTAAAGTGCTGCTGGAGCCTGGCTCAGGCAGCGGGGCTTGGGCGGCGCTTTTTAAGGAGCTGCTTCTGCTCACGGGGGAACGGCCGCTCCCTCTGCTCCCCTCCTGGCTACGCTACTGCTGGGTGCCACATTTCAGGAAAGATGTGGACAAACTGGAGAAAGTCCAGAGAAGAGCAACAAAAATGATTAAAGCTCTAGAAAACATGACCTATGAGGGAAGACTAAAAAAATTGGGTTAATTTAGTCTGGAGAAGAGACGACTAAGAGGGGACATGATAACAGTTTTCAAGTACATAAAAGGTTGTTACAAGGAGAAGGGAGAAAAATTGTTCTCCTTAACCTCTGAGAATAGGACAAGAAGCAATGGGCATAAATTGCAGCAAGGAAGGTTTAAGTTGGACATTAGGAAAAATTTCCTGTTAGGGTGGTTAAGCACTGGAATAAATTGCCTAGGGAGGTTGTGGAATCCCCATCATTGGAGATTTTTCCAGAGCAGGTTAGACAAACACCTGTCAGGATGGTCTAGATAATACTTAGCCCTGCCATGAGTGCAGGGGACTGGACTAGATGACTTCTCGAGGTCCCTTCCAGTTCTCTGAATATTTTACTGTACCCCTTGGGTCTGAGAATTGAGTCCCTTGGGGCTGATTTTCCCACCTTACTCATATGAGTAATAACTGGGACTAGTCCCAGGACTAAGGACAGTTCACATGCCCTATTCTGTTTGTTGTTTAAACTAGAACAACATGTACAAAACCCCTCAAGTCAAAGGACCAGATTCTCAGCTGGAGTGAGTCAAGGTATGTTGATGTGCGTCCATGAACTATGCTGGTTTACATCAATATATGCTGATTTGCTGTACCAACTGAGGGTCCAGCGCATAATTTTCATATTGAAGTTAGGTGCCTAACTTTAGGCCCCCAGGTTTGAAAAGTCAAACGGTGTCTCTGTCCCTCGACTTTCCCCAAGTTATCGATGAATAAAATGGTGGTGCCACTTTGCAAACCCAGTTTAACCAAAGAGTTCCACTGTGTTGGGGAATCCTGGGGTGGCACATAGCTGCAGTAGCAGTTCCCAATCTGGGGGAAGTGGCCATAATGTCCATATGCTCTGGTGATCACTGGCCTCAGAAATGGTTCTTTGAGGTCCATGGGTAGTTGATGTAAATTAGAGCAGCCCTAAGGCTGCTCTTGTATTGTGAGTCTGAGCTACTGAAGATTGAGCCCCAGATCAGGGAGTCTTAATGCCATCTTTAATCCCCCCCAATCCATGAGTCTAGTCATCTATTTAATGTTCTCTATAGAGAGTGTCTTACCCGGTTATTCATAGTGATAGTCATAATATGCCTTTCACTACCCACTTTTGCTACAATAGTGAAAAAGTCCCTTCCAAATGAAGTTCTGGTTCAGAAAAGAGAAGGCAGTCTCTACAATTTGGGAGGTTACAATTATCTACTTTACTTGATTGATTAGAGCCACTTGGTTCTGTATTCAGTCTATGAGCTCATAACCATAAATAATGCTGAACAAATAAAGAGATGCTTTCTTTAAAAGACAGGAAAGCAGTAGTTTCTCCCCAGTATTGATTGCTTCCTCTGTCAGAAGCACTAATCTTTTATAGATCTAGAGCCCACAGTTTCCAGTGACGCAGTTTCAAGGAACATAAGTAGAGCCATACTGAACTCCAGAAAATTGCTTGCACAGAGGTATCTCCTGTTTTGCAAACATCACAGACTATGCTGTGCTTAGTTACCTGATGCTGGGCATAATCTTGCTGCTGGTAATGTACAACCCCACCTTGACTTCTGTGGGAGCAGGATGGTGCCATCTGCAGGTTGATGTACTACATGCACTTCTACCAGTTACAGCTGAATTGCTGGAAAGTCACATAAATCGGGGCCAGAGACTGCTCTGAGACTTCTCAGATGGTCATGCCAGAGGAAGACAAAATCAGTCTAATTTTGTACCCGGTTTTCAGCAAACCATGATTGAAGTGTAATGTGGTGCCAGAACTCCAGTCTCGTATTCCAAAAGACTTGTTACAACGCAACTTTATTCAGTTCTGCTTCCATGAATCTTCTGTGGCTGTAACACACAACACTTCCCAACCTGCAAAGAGGGGGCAGAGGTTTTTGCGGGTTATCCTGGAAGTTACAGTTCTCCAAGTGCCAGCGATTAGCAATGATTCCCAGTAAAACATGACATTATCTGACAGGGGGAAAACCCTTATAGAATCTAATCCACCATCTTTCCCCAAAAGAGTGTAAACTTCTGGTGTGAATGCATGTTACAGGTCCCCTTTGTGCCAATCCTCACAGGAGATGGGCCTAGTACAGCCCCTGCTAGAGAGCTTTGTCTCTTGGGCAACTTATGCTATTAGCTGTGGGGTCCCTGGTTCAATGCCAGGTGTGTTAGCCATCACAAACCACACACAAGTATTTCATATAAAGATATACCTTCTTCGGAGTATTATAAAATCATTTGGTAGCAGCAGTGCTCTTTTATTTGGAATGAGATCCTGCAAAATTCTACATCACCTTAACTCCCATTTAAACCTGCACTGACACATATAATGCTTCAGGAGGGTTAGGGTAGCAGAGGTGGGTTTGTCTTTACTAGAAAATTAGCTCATAAAGTCATGTTAGAATACAGGCTTGAACAGCCATACTCACTAGTGCAATGTTAAACATAATGCAGTATAAACAGGAGACAAGTTATGTCATGTGGGCTCACCCACATGGATCTGACAATGTTAAACACGATCCACCTCTTTAAACAGTGGCTACTAAGTCATGTTTAACATTTTGTCAAGTGGACATGGGTAATGTCTCTGTCTACACTGACTGCAAAGGCTTTTAACATTGTGTTAGTTAACATGACTTCTCAAGGTTGTGCTCCACAATAAACTAATATTCTAGTGAAGATGAGCCTAGTGAGGTTAATTTCTCCCTATTTTCAGTTCAATTCCCCAACAGCCTTGTGCGTTTTAAACCATGGAGCTCTGTCTGTGCATGCAGATCTTTTCACATTTGCCTCCCCATTCTATTCCCTTTTGATAACGTAGCTAATAGCACATTTGGCTGAAAATGACACAAAACATCTTTGCTACACAATCTTCCCCTCCCCAAATAATGAACACAATCGATGGATGCTCAAAGAGGTTTAGTGTGATGAATGTAGACTAATTTATACAGCATAGAGCATCTGCTGGATAGTTCATAGTGCTAGATTTCTCCCTGTGTGCCTAATGTATTCTGCCTGGCTGTCTCAGATCCATGCCAAGAAGGCTTGCCACTCAGTGTATGTAAGCACAACACTGTTTATCAAATATGTATCAAAAGGAAGCTTGCTTGCAGACAAAAGTGAGAACAGAAAGAGAAGTTGTGACCCAAGCCAGCCAGTGATGAAAAACTGAAAACCAGGAACAGGCTTGGTTGGGAAGTAAAGCCTCTTGGGCTAGAGAAGAGGCAGGAGCCTGGTGGTGAATATAAAGAGGATTCTTTATTAAGGATGCTATAGGGTTGTCAGCCACTTCAGCTCACAGACTTCACCAATCCTGCCTAAAGTTACAAACATGCAGTTTCCCTATATTGTACACTTTTATGAAGGAATCATGCAATAGATTGCTGACAATGCCACAAGGGGCACGGGAGCATCTACAGAGGAGAGAAACTGGAAACAGAACACAGAGTCTGAAACGCCTTGAATTCTGGATCCAAATTCTACAGCATGCGCCTATCTCTGGTTTAAATGTATTCTTGAAATAGCTTTGGCCCAGATCTGTGACACTAGGAGCAATATAGAAGAGTTTGTATGGTTTGCTTTAGCGCCAGAACCAAAGAAATTTAAAACAAGAGCAGAAATCAGACTAATGTTTCTTGGCCTAATTTCTTATGGAAATCCTAGCAGAATGTTCTCTTTTTGCTTTCAAGAACACTGCCACTTGACCTATTTTCTACTGAAGTTTTCCTCACATGCAGCATTTGCTTGTAACAAAAAAGAAAGCATCAACTTCAGGCAAAGAGAGAATGGCTTCTGATGAATTTGTCTCATGAAATTACAGCCTGCTTTGTGAGTTCAGTCAGTGACCAATTTCTAAAGAGCTATAAAAGTCTGAGCAGCAGTGCAATTGTGAGAGGCTCTGTAATATTCTCAATGTTCAATTATTCGGGAAAGTCACTCTCTTAATGGGCAATGAAAGTCTCTCTCTCTTTCTCTCTCTCCAGATATAGTATTCCTTAATCAGATCTAATAGATCTGGTGGCATTTTGTTTCTGTTTTGCAGGGGAAGGGAGGCGGCAGGGACGTGCCATTTTTCATGGAGCAAAATGGCAAATTTCAGGGGGCAGGACTAATATATATATATTAATGGCTAGTATCAAGTGAGCACTGCTTTATAAGAAGCTAGAAATATTCCAGAATATACGGTAAAAAAAGAAAACAGGCAATACAAAGATTTCCACTTGCTTTTCATGTTACTTTGGAAAAATTCCCAAAAACAAAGGATAACTTGCATATAATTTGTTCAAGAACAACAAATATCAAAAAAAGCAATGTCTAAACTTCAATATTCTGAAGTATCTGCTG
Organism: Macrochelys suwanniensis; assembly: GCA_033296515.1. Classification (NCBI taxonomy): domain Eukaryota; kingdom Metazoa; phylum Chordata; order Testudines; family Chelydridae; genus Macrochelys; species Macrochelys suwanniensis. The sequence goes on along the minus strand of CM065775.1, from coordinate 230,996,897 downwards.
TAGGAAAGTTACTTTTCATATGAGTTCATTGGACTGCAGCATAGACATATTCTCTGGTTTTGTGCTCCTTGCCATTAAACAGTACAGCATAACATGAAAAGGATCCTTCATCAGTTGCACTCAAGCATTTTCCATTAAGCCATAACTCCAAAATTTGCCCCAAATGTCTGCATTATATCTCCCACTCTGACAAAAAATAATTTCAGTGCCTTGAAATAATTGTGAAATACAGAATAGATTTTTGACAGGATCAGATTTCTGGCCACACTGGTTGTCTATGCTGAAAACTACACCATGTGCTACTGGGGACTTCTCGGGGCAGCAAAAATAGAACTTGCATACTACTGCTTGAAAACCACACATCCCTACCACTTACGCTTCCTTTAGCTGTTAGTTTATGGCACATTTTTGAACAGTTCAGACACAAGGCAGTGTTACATATGTGCACTTGTCTGTTCTGTTCTTTAAAATACGTAAGAACAGCCACTCAATTTACTTTCCTCTTGTTGCTCATTACAAGGATTTTGATAGTCCAGATAGGCTTGTAAAACCGACCAATGCCTTATATTCTAGGTCAAACTCTAAGACAATAAAACTTCATCAAATGACCTATATGCTGAACCATTAAATTAAGTACTACAATATAAAGAAATCCATCAAAGCCCCGCACTGTATTCTTGGACTGACAGCTAATCAGTCTCTGTTAGGCTAGTGCTTGTTCAGTGGTTGAATTAAAGCAGTTCTTACATTTTCATGACTAGAATTCTGGTAAAAAAAAGAGCAATGAAATCATTAAATAGATTTATTAGTGTTTATTTCTGGAAAGATGTTTTCTAAGAAAAGTAACACGAATAAAAGAGTAAACTCGGTAAGGATGGTGTATAGTAGAACCTCACTAGTCATTTTGTCTGCTAATCCATACGCTTGATAATTCACATATGAGAAAAGCTTCCTTTCCTCCCTAATTCTCAGCAAGTATTTCACATTGGACGTCCGGTCCAGACTCAATAAGGGCATAATTTTAAGAATGTCAATAGCCTCACTGAAGTCATTACTTTGCTCAATCAGGGCTGGAGTCGTCTAGTGGGGTCACTCATAATAGATCCAGTCTGACTCTCATTGATTTCAGTGTTGCAGGATGATGGTCAGTCAGGCATCATTATTTTTACAAACTATGCTACAGAACATGTATTAGTATATATAGTATATTAGTAAAGTAATGTCTGAAATCATACATTAATAAGTAATGCAGGTTTTGTAATTTAAACTGTAATGGTAAAATAAAGGAATGAACTGTGGTGACCCAAGTTTCAGGGGAACTCTTCTTAAACCAAGGGGCCAACGTTTGATAGTAATGTACTTAAAGCCATCAGTAAGGACTTGTGTATTTCTGCAGCAGGCAGGACCTAAATTCTCAGGCAAGGCTCCCTGCTTTCTGTAGCGCATGGCAGTGCCTAGCTTTGTAGCAAACTAGAAATTCTGTGGCAGCTTCCAGTACATTTAAAAAGGAGAGTTGTAATGAATTAAATATGAAATTGAGTAATACAATCAGTGGAGTATTCCATGTGCTATTTATTTTTATGTTAAAGTAAACTGATTTTTAAGAAATCCTCCCACATTTTCAGTTTTAAATTTGCTGCAAATGTTTGCATTGACAATACATAACTGCAGCAAAACAAGTGGTCAGGAGGAAGCTGGATAGAGGACAGTGAAGGATTTTGACACCATGGGCTCATTGGAGGAGGAGGAAGCTTAGGGTGGTTTGTTGTTTTTCACAGAAGGCAGTGAAAGCTTTGGGCAATGGGTGGGTGGGGCAATGAATACTCCTCTTTCCTTCCTCCTTGGAGCAGAGTCAAAGGTGGAATTAAATGTTTTTTGGGTGGCTTGACCTTCTAGACCTAGTCTAAAAGCTGTCCACTGTTCTGAATCCTTCATGCCCTATCAGATGTCACTTAGGACACAAGCCAGGCTCCAGCATCTCTCTCTATCCAAGGCCACTCTTTGCATGTCCCCTATGTTAAGTCCCATAAGTTTTCTCTCCTTGAGTAGTGTTTCTAACAGCATTTTCGCTCTATTGGTATTAGCATTGTTGGAAGCCCTCACATAGACATGTTACCAGCTTTATCACCAGATGATCCCATTTACGCTATTAGCATGCGCATGTTAGGGGGGAAAAATTCCCCCATTTTTATAATTATAAGGACTCAGAGTGGGAAGGACATAATGCACATCTCTCCCTCCCCCTTCTTGCATCCTTCATTTTGAAGGGTTTAAAAAACAAAAGCCACAAACTTTTGGCTGCAAATGGAGCAAAAGTCTGTTGTTCCTCTTACTCCCTTCCACTGTCCTTTCCCATTCCTCCCCTCAGTTCAGCTGCTGGATTTTGCAGGCAGCTGGGTCACTTTACATTTAAAAGTTTTACTTATGAAATAGGTTCCAATTCAGACGGGGTTTTTTTTTCATGTAAATGTCAAATGTTAAAGCAACCCAGCCGCTTCTGCAGCCTTGTTCCACACCATGGCCAGAGAAGAGGGGAGTTGAAATATGAGGAATTTCTCTTTGCGGTTTGTCACTGTGAGAAATTTTGGAGTCTTTTCCCCCACACTCTCAGTTTTTGCTCTCAATCTTCCCCATTGCTGGCCTCAGTGTTCTCTTGTTCGCTGCACCTAGCCTCATCTCTGCTTGCTTATCCCTCTGATGTACCAAGTGTGCCACACCACAGCAGCTGGTGTAGCAAGTTGCTCTCTGAACTGGGTCAGAATACGGTGAGAGCCTTTCAAAATGTAGTCTCCATGTTGGGACAGGCAAACATATTAGATAAAACACATAACCCAATCCAGGCCTGAGAGATGTACAAAACAAGGAAGATCTAGCATAATGAGAGAGAGAGCACCTGATCGACTTTTCTTATACCACTCTACTACTCTTTGCACCAGGACTTTATTTACATGCTGTAGAATAGTAAGGACAGTTTTTCTCTTGTCTGCCAGCTGGGAAAGTTTTGCAGTCTTACCCTTAGACTGCAAAACTAAGACGTACCCTCCACAGTACCCTCCACAGTAAATAACACAGTACCTTTCATTCTTGACCAGTCAAGAGGCCTACTGACAGGATCATGACTTTTGATGTACATAGTAAATCCTGCCCTGAAAGTCATACTGTGTTCATTACATTGATATTGCAGGCAAGAATTAAAAAAGAAAATGGTTTCAAATAAGTTTTGCAGTTATGCTCTTGCATTGTCTTTCTGTGGCATCTGGGATTCATCAAACTCTTATACAGCTGGTTAGATGTCAAACATATTGAGTACACACAAATGTTGCCTTTTCAATTTCTCTGAATTGTTGCTATTGTATAGAGGTTTCTTATCTCAAACCTAGAATAAGCTAACTTTTAAGAAGCAATACTTATTTCATGCGCACCAAACTTTTATTACTGAGGCATTAGATGGCATTCTATAGAGTGTGTATGATAAATTTGATCATGCTGCCACGTATTTATTGTCAGGGCAAAATATAGTATGATAATTACTCAACCGATTATACAAACATAATCAATACTAGTTTATTAATGTGCTACTGGAACTATTTTTTCTTTAATACTTAAGTTTTGTGCCATTAGTACTTGTGACATGCTATGGTTTTTCTTTGTGATTTATTTTTTATTTAAATTTTTATAAAATTAGGAGCACTATTTGGAGAAGGGATAAATTCATCTCAAGAGCAGTCAGAAGCAGACTCGGGATTATGTGCGTATGATTTGGGCACCATTGCTCTGCCTGCTCTGAAACTGGAGGCAAAGCAGCGCAACAATGCTTGCATTCTCGTGGTTTTTTTGTGATTTGTGTCTCAATATTTGATTATGATTGATGTAAAATCTTCTCTTTTTTTAAATCATCATTTTTTGAAGCCCGACTCATAATTTTTGAACATTTGTGGTTGGCAATACTGATATTCATCAGCAGGTGTGGGAGCTATGGTCCTGTGACCTTCAGCCAGGATTAGTTCATTGGGCAAATGTCCTTCAGCCCCAACTAGGTCTGCCTCAAGGCAAGGCTAGCAAGAAAATTTAGGAGATGCTGCTTCTATTTATTTTAATGGTAAACACACTGGCAGCCTTCTGAGTGATCGATGTGTTCTGATAGTCTGAATTAAAAACGCTGACTTTAGCACCTGCAATACCCTCAGTCATATCTACAGAGCCTCTTAATCAAGGCTGGGTTGCTACCTGCTTTGAAATTCATGGAAGAGTCCTGGTTTTCAAACGTCTGGGTCTCATCCTATGAACCTAAAACTTGCAGGATCAATTAAAGGGCCTTGAATTAATTTTGAGCCTCACAACACAGTGTTGTGGTGATGTTGTGTAGTCTCAGCATTATTTTATATCTACAGATGATGACAGCATTGCTTCACAACAATGTGATGACAAAACATGGTTGCGCAATCACATAACCTAGTGATATGAGCTGCATTGCTCATGGAGAGGAATGTACAGGTTTTGGGGGGAATCTCAGGCTAACATGTCTGGCCAATTCCCAAATCCTAAAGACAGTGTGAAATCATATGGCACGTGTGCAGAGAGACGTGCATCGACAAATTTGACATTAAGGAATTTAGGACAAAGGAACTAAAAAAATTTGAAGGATTTTTGATATCTTTTTAACTACATGCTCAAAAACTTCCTGAGCTGGAAACAGTATCCAGTATTCGACCCTAATCCAGAGGGAACACTCTTTACAAGTTATCAAATATATATATATATCTGTACCATGGAAGCATTCAGATGATGCAAATTGGTAGAAAACTGTTTCTTATCAGTTTTTTTAATACTCAAATTATTTTCCTGTTTTCTTGTCTTCCTTTTTTCTGCACAAAATGTGAACTTATGACAGTTTACTGTAGTTTTTTGGCTCGTGGAATAACAGTGTACATACGCCAGTAAATCAGGATGTACAGTGTCTCTTCTGTATAATTTGCTGGATAACTTTCAATGTCAACCAGACCCAACTGTTTTTCTTGGAGTGAATTTCAATAGCATTTATATTTATACTGCACATTTCCAACATCTCGTATGTAGAAATCCAGAATTTATTTCATTGGGAAACTGAGGAATAATTAATCACTTTGTCCACCAATAGCATCCATTTCACAAGTGAATTTATAAAGAATTTCAGTGGGATCTTGGGGTGGAGGCTGGTGATGCAATTTCTTCTGACCTATGATCTCCATACTCCAGGTTCGGTTTTTTTACACTCTCCTAAACATAGTGGGAACATCAGCATTTAAAATGTGAAATATCCCATTGTATTCTCATTGTACGTTACTGTGGAATTTGTCTGCTCCAACATACAGTGCCTATTTCTTCTCTAATTGACCTAAATATTTATTGAATTTCAAAACTAAATCTTTTGGGGCCTGATTCTCACTCAAGGTATGTCTTCACTGCAAAAAAGGTGCGTTCTTAATTTGGGATAGATAACCTGTGTTAGGTAACTCGGATTAAAATAGCAGTGAAGCTATGACAACTCGTCTTTTAACTTGGGTTAGCAGCTCATGTTCTACCCCAGGCTTCCCAATAGACTTTGTTAGCCTGAGTTAAAAGACACTTTCTTTTTCAGTGAAGACATTCCCACAGGTCTCTTTACACCATTCTGTCGGTGTAAAGTGACCTTAAAATGGACATAAATTACATTTACACTTGCTTTACGGCCTCTATACAATGCCAGAGCAGTGTAAAAGGACCTTTGGCATAAAGCCCTTTAGGTTAATGTTGTTAAATTCTTCCCCGCTTATAAACACTACTATGAAGTATATGGTGGGTACAAAACTTAAATGTGAACAACATTTTAAGATTAATCATTTAGGGCTATCAGTAAATACTAACCTTCATTAAGGGCTCAATCCTGAAATCTTTGCTCCTGTAACTAATTCTTGCTCAGATAAGTAGCCATTTTGAAGACAATGGGACTGCTCATGTAATATTTATATGCAATGTAGTTGTAGCCATGTCGGTCCCAGGATATTAGAGAGACAAGGTGGGTGAGGTAATAATGTTTACTGGACCAACTCCTGTTGGTTTGTAAGCTTGTTTCTTTCACCAGCAGACGCTGGTCCAATAAAAGATATTACCTCACCCACCTTGTCTCTCATGCACTATTTGGTTATGTGATCAAAGGCTGCAGGATTGGGGTATAACTTTGAACTTAAATCTAAACTACTTGCTAACTTTAGCTATTCATCATCGTCCCCTAAAAAAAAAGTACACAATTTTTGCAAAAAGCTGGGAAAATCTATATTGTCCCATAACTCAAATAGCTCGTTAGATTTGCTTCAAAAGTAACATGAAAACAAATGTCCTCTGGCCTAAGACCAAGCATGAGAAATTGCAAGGGAAAAAGGAGTAAGAGCACAGGCCTGGGGGTCAGATTGCTGGGCTCCATTTTGATCTCTGATACTCACTGGGTACATGGTCCTGGGCAAGACTCTTTACTGCTCTGTTTGACCCATCTGTACAATGCGGATACTTATCTAGCTTCATTCACTAATGTTTGTAAAATACTAAGGCATCTTTCAGAGCGAAAGACTGTTTAAGGCAAAGTATTATAAACTGAGTAACAGTGGTGTTACACCCCAGAAGGGGCTGCATTTCAGCAGTGGGTGCAGTGATTTCTGTGTAGCTCTACAAGTTGTCTGTCTCTGAGAAGAAAGGTGCAATGTAAATATAAGGTATGTTTTTTAATCATTGATGATAATTAGTAGAAAAGTGGAAGTTCTGGGGTACGGCAGAGTTCTTGCTCCCTTTTGCCACTTAATCCTTTTCTGATGCAATTGGCAGCTGTGCAATACACACACAACAGCCACACGTGTTCAGAATATTAACTTGCAAGTAGAGTTAGTTGACTAATGGAAAGCAGACTAATCAAATAATAGCTTTTGAAATATTTTAAAGTAATGAATATTATTTGACCAGCTGTACTTCCATCTCTGCTGGGAGCTGGGATTAGAATGACTTCCCATGAAATATAGCTCAGCCGCATACAAGGGTTTCAAGCTTCCTGTGTGAGGTCCAAGAGTTCTGTTCTCCACCCTTCACCTGCCTGAAATTCTGTTCTGCTGCTATCAGGAACCGTTGAGGTTCTATTGACAGATTTGCCTGACCTCATCAGTGTGTTTCTATACACTTCTTTGTTATACTTCAAGACAATGTTGTTGTTTTTTTAGTTAGCATAGAATTGTGTACAATTAATTGTTCCTTTCAACAAGATAAATTATACTGATTAACCAGTTCTTTCCATGCAAGGATTAATCGCTATTACTAACGCCTAATTCTCCTTTCTGTTTAATGTATTAGGCTGAATACTCAGTTACAGTACACAAATAGAGAATGCATTCATGTTAATTTTCCTATTCATTTTTATTACCGCCACCTAACAAATTTAATATTCCAAGGAAACTATTTTTTTTAACTCAGTCATATTGAAGGTGAATCAAAGGCCAATTAAAATGGAAGTCCAGATTTTATTTTTTTAGAACACTGTTACATTAGGCAGATTGCATGGTATTTCGATACCAAGGAAGTATCAGAGTTTGGTAGATTGATAAATAGCATTCTAGTAACAACTTGTAGATTGCATTCACAAAATATTCCAATTTTGATAGATTTTCCTGCTTCCAGTCAGTGCTATATGCTACCCACTGGAAGTGGCATTTTTTTATCCAAACATCTCTCTAGAAACTATTATGGTCTGCTGCTTTCCTCTCATTTTTCAGTTGAGAAAATTCCAGTGTGTGTTAATTCTTTCTGGGCCACTTTAAAATGTATCTGATGGCACAATATTTTAGGTGTTTTGCTACTTTAATATTGTATTACCTAATGCAGGGAAATAATATGCCATGGGAAACTACCTTCCCCAAGCCAAATGTTTCATCTAAGGAAAACCACTATGACTTCATATCATTTTTTCCATCTCTGACAAAGCAGTGGTTCAGGTTTAGAGCCGGCTTCCTTTGTGAGCTGGTGAACAGTATGTTTGGTTTTGTGTGGTCTTGTGTAAAACAAATCACCATAAAACTAACAAAATCCCTGAACATTAGTCCCATGTCTTTACTGTGCCTGTTTCCCTTGTTGTGAATTTTTGCAGTAGGCTGAGTGTGAAACAGAGATTACGCCATATACAGATGGTCTTGATAATGCTCAAAACAGAGGTCCTGAAGCAAATTATGCAGAGATATCAACTTTCCTCTGTTTAAATACTTGGCTATCCTAATATTTGCCGTGAGGTGTGTCTTTCCATATGCTGAAGTGTCCACCCCCTCATTGCATTATGCAAGAAGTTCATACAAAAAAACTCACAGTGACAAAATGCACTTAATCTTCTAATTTCTGAAATACGTTGATCAGCTGTTGTTTTTTCTAAGAGAGATATGATGTAACAATGTATATGAGAGAGCTTTACAGTACCTTCGATAGCAGACGATAAGGGTTTTTATCGATCTACCACTGCACTGAGCCTGCTGAAGAATGAGAGAGAGACAGAGAGATGAATTCATAAAGGGTGAAATCCACTCCTGTGCAGAGCACTAGCACGTGTCTTTTCACACTTGTGTCCCACATAAGTCTTCAAAATATAGGTCTTGTCTATACAGAGATAAATTTCACCCGAATTGATGTACATCTTAAACTGAAGTATGTTCTTTGCAAAAGGCCTATGAACCTTGATAATCATTACAGGAAAAGCATAGTGAGAGCATCTAATTGCAACATATGATTACAAAGAACTAAACAAAAATTCAGATGTTAAAAGTAATTTTAAAGGCTACATCTGAGCTTCTTTATGGTTCAATTCTGCTGCCCTTATTCCTGCCTGCCTAGCACCTTATGCTGGGAGATGCCCTGTTGATTTTAATGGTACTACAGATGGAGTAAAGTACTGTACAATATGAATAAGGATATCACAATCTGGCCCTTATTAATCAGTGACCAACATGGTGACTTGTTTGTACATTTCAATAGATTGTGCTTGTGTGGACTATTCAGCCTGAAATCAGGAACTCCTGAGTCTTTGCCATGGTCTTGCTGTGAGACCTTGGGCAAGTTAACTTCTGCGACTCCATTATTCTATCTGTAAGCCTGGGATAGTATTACTTTTTTTTGTGTCATAATGGTGTTGTGGGTATTAATTGTTAATATCTGTGCAACACTCCGAAAATCTGTAACTATATGTAAGTGCTAAGTATTAGTGAAGTGTACAAGATCAGGGCCTTACAAAGAGTACAATAGATTTTATATGGAAGCTAATGAAATTAATCCAAAAAACACAGAAAAGTAGAATTTTGTCCAGTGAATTTCATGGTTTCCATGGCTGCTTCTTTGGTACTTGATATCTGAAATTCAGGCTGTGTTCCTAAATCATGATCGGTCACAAGTTATGTGGGATGGCTTCTGTACTCTTGACTATATGAGTGTAATTCTCATAACAGATTTCTAATGCAGCTGCTAGCGGAAGCCAAATTTAAAATTTGCTTTCCATTAGTATTTGAGTGTGAGCTTAAAATCTGTGCTAATGAAATTCAGCTGCATGAATATTCCTGGAAACCAAACACAAAAGGGTCATGAAGATGGCTGGAAAAAATTCATATTAAAATCAAACAAACATTCACGGGAAATGGTTTTACACTACTCACTTGGGTCTAGCACAGAATTTAGAAGTAATGACTATTCTGTGTTTGTTTTACTGCTCTCTCCCATCATCTGTTTTTAAGAGGAGAGATTTGGGGGCTTCATTCATTTACAGTAGTGCTAATCAGGAGTAATTCCATTGAAGTCAATTGAGACACACCAGTATAAAATCACTGTGACATCAGAATCAGGCCCTTTTACTTTCAGCCACCACTGCTTCTGATTTAAAAGCACAATCCTGCAAGTTGCTGAGCACCCTCAACTTCTTTAGAAGTTTCTGGGAGTCTGAGTGCTCAGCACCATTTTGCAGGGTTAAATCCTAAAAATGTGTACGTGGAATTCACCAATAAACTGGAGGAATGGATTCTGCAGATTTAGCATTTATTGTTTGTTATTTTAGGCCACTTTACACTTGATCTGATCTTAGAGGTCAATGTTCTGGGGTCTGATTTTAGAGTAAACAAGACTGTATCCTTCTTTGACCAGGACAGCACATCTTAAAAGTATGTGTGACAGAGCCGGGGTTTATAATATAGTTGTTTCGACAGTTCATTTGTGATAGTCTGTAGTAACGGGGCACATTGTTGTTCTCTGTCAGGATTTATGGCCATGCCTTCATCATTTCTGCAATTCTTTATTGCTGCAATGTCCTGGGAAAGTTTTTATCTGAGTATGGTAGGTGATAACAAAGTTTTTCACATCAGCATGACCAATCAGAATGTTAAAGTACAATTAGTGAGGCTTGTTGTGTTTTCCTCAACTGTTTGGGCTCTATTTATCAAGAAACTTCAAAGTGAAGGACATTCTCAAATGCTCTTAAAATTTCCATGCTTTACCTTTAATATAAATGAGAGAACAAATGAAGTGGAACACATGAGAAAGAAAAAAATAGAAAATTACAACAAAGTGAAATACAGTTTGGAGACACTTGGCCTTTTGCTGACCAAGATCAACAACAGAGAGTATACCATGCCACCCTGCAACATGCATTCAGAAATTGACACTTGATGTGAATGATCTTACCAATTACAGCTGTATGTATAATCTTCCACTCTTGAGCAAGGCCGCTGAGAAGCTCGATCTGCTGCAAAACCTGACTTCTGCCAATAGCTTAGATCACCTCACAGTTGGATTTAAAACCAAAATATGCCACCATGTGGAAAGTGGTTGTGATGGTAGAGCGTCTCTTCTTTAGCTGTAGCCAATAGATGACTCCTTGTCTGTATTCCTTGTTCAGTAGGCGCACATCACCTCTCAAGATCTGACACTAACACCTAGTGGCCAGACTGGGAATTGTGCGCTTGGTGTACAATTTATGCCAATAAAGGGCCTTTGGGCGGGGAACGTTGTGGTGAGGAAACTCTAGGATCATAGTCCTCATTAGTGACATAGAGCCAGTCAGATTATCTTTTTTATGATATAGGGTGACCAGATGTCCCGTTTTTAAAGGGACAGTCCCGTGTTTTGGGATTTTTCTTATATAGGCACCTATTACCCTCCACCCCCATCCCTTTTTTTCACAGTTGCTATCTTGTCATCCTAATTATATCAGATATCTATCTAGATATATATGCTATGTATCACCATGGAGTCTGAGAAACTTAAAATATTAACTACCTGGTTCCTCAGATAGCTTGGACTAGTCCTGGGGAAAATCATAACCAAGACTTGGAACCTGACATATTACTCAGTATCTGAGCCATTGTAACAAGCAAAGCACTGGAATGAGATGCTTTAGGAAGCATGCACTTCTAAACTGGTAGATCACTGCATCCTGAACCAACTTCTGAGGGTTGGTGGCTTCATTCCTGTGAATGTAAAATTGCAGTAATCAAAACTAGAGATTATAAATGCCCTGTCATATATGGATCACCATGACCAAGTCTGAGTCTATAGGACAGAGCATAGTCTTCTGACTAGATGTAGACGGGAAAAGGTCTTTATAGGAATCGTCGGGGTATCCAGTAGTAGTTGAGTCCAGAAAGACCTTAAATCTATAGATAATCTAATCCAGCAGTTCTCAAACTGGGGTCGCCAGGACTGTCTTAGACTTTCTTGGGCCCAAAGGTGAAGCCAGAGCCACACCACCCAGGGTCGAAGCCCGAGCCCCGCTGCCTGGGGTCTAAGATGAAGCCTGAGGGCTTCAGGGCTCATGTTACAGGCCCCCTGTTTAGGGCTGAAGCCCTTGGGCTTCAACTTTGCCCCCCCAGCTCAGGGGCGATGGGGCTCAAGCGGGCTTAGACTTTGGTCCCCCCTCCTGGGGTTGTGTAGTAATTTTTGTTGTCAGAAGTGGGTCACATTGCAATGAAGTTTGAGAACCCCGGATCTAATCTTTAACCCTCTGTTCCTTACTTATTCCTGCAGCTGGTCAACATGCAGGAAGGTGATTTTATGAAAAATTTCAAAGTTGTCTCTACCTCAGAGGGTTTAAACTTAGGGCTGGCCAAAAAACTGTATTTCCATTTTGCAAAACATGTTGAGGTTTCAACATTTGATTTTATTCCAATGTGAAATGAAGCCAAGACCTTTTGAATTTTTTTGCAAAAAATCTTGAGAGAGAGAAACACAGCTCAGAATAGCCAATAGCCCAGTGGTTATGGCATTCACCTGCGATGTGTGAGACACATGTTCAAGGCTGATTTAGAGCAGGGACTGGAACCAGGGTCATATTCAAGTCAGTCTTCCTTTTCTCACTCTAGCTCTTCTTTTGCTACTGCTCCATTTATATAAATAATTAAATGTTTAGCGGACTAGAGAGACTAATTCTGTAGGCTGGTGGTTGCCTGGGAAGTGGGAGACCCAGGTTCAACACTCTATTCCAGAATAAAGGCTTGAACTTTGGTCTCTCATGTCTCAGGTGAGTGGTCTACCCTTGTGGCTATGATGGAGTGGGTTCATTCTCTGGTTTTGACCTGAAATTGCTTTCTGAACCTGAGAAACCTTACTGACAACAATTTAATTGGTAAGTTTTTGCAAAATCTTTCCGTTCCAATACATTAGCATTTTCCAGTTGCAAAAATGTTCCATCGAAAAATTCGTAACCAGCTCTATTTGAAATAGACCTTATGACAGGGTTGGCTGGCCCTTTACGGGAGTTGGATTTAGCCACACCCTGGTGATGGGTTTGAGGCCAGGGATCGGGTTGATAATCCTTAGACAAAGTCACCTTTTCCTTTGATTAAATGACCAGTAAGCAGCTCAGAAGGTATGTCTACACTCTGATTAAAAAACCCCACAGCACTGAATCTCAGAGCTCAAGTCAGCTGACTTGGACTCATTGGGCTCGGGCTGTGAGGCTAAAAATAACAGTGTAGATGTTCGGACTTGGGCTGAAGCCTGGCACAGGGATGATGGAAGCTCCCTAAAAGTGTGGGGGGGGGCACCGACAACCGAACCATAGCCCCACCCACTGTGCCAACCCTGCCCCTGAGGCCCCTTTTCCCAACACCCTGCCTTCACCCCGCCTCTTCCTCCTGAGGCCCTGCCCTCACACCACCTCTTCCCCCCAAAACCCCTTGCCCTGCTCGCTCCTCTCCACACCCTGCCCCCATCACTTGCCCTTACGGCTGGTAAAAAAAGTTATGAGGCCATAGCCCTCTGGTTCCCCCTGTTCCATAGCCCCTGCTCTGAGACTGTCCCCCTTGTGGGGATCTCGGCCCCTGGGCTCCAGCTTGAGCCCACACATCTACACTGCAATTGTATAGTACCTCAGTCTGAGCCCTGCTGCCTGAGTCAGCTGATCTGGGCCAGAGTGTGGGTATTTTATCGCAGTATAGATGTACCCAGAGAAAGCTGTAGGGAGCTCCTGAGGTCAGGGGGTAGGAGCTGGAAAGGCTTGGAACTACCTGCAATGAGGAGCAGAAGCCTTAAGGGGAAGACACATGAGAAAATGTCAGGCAGCAAAACCCAGGTTTTGGTAAATAACTGTAGAGCCCAGCAAATTGGCTGAAGAAAATGTAAATTGGGTTAGATTTGTTTTAAGTGGACATGCGAATTGTGATGTTTTAGTAAACTAGACGCCAAACAGGGGTGTTACTTGACTTACAAATATCTGGCTACCATTTTGAAAACCTCAAGAAAGGGAAACTGAGACAGTGTCAGGGTTCAATGCCAGATCAGCTATGACCTGTTACAGACCTTTTTTCAGTATTTCATAAAACTTTTCCTGAATATTTTTTAACCAGAATTTTTACTTTTTTTGTGGGGGTGGGGAGGGTTACTTAAAATGTGTTTTTCAATATGCAAAAATTCCAATTCCAATTTTTACTGATGATGGAAACATTTCTATATCACTGACAATCTTTCACAAAAAAATATTTTGTAAAAAGGCCTTTATTTAACAAAACAAACAAACAAAAAACTCCACAATTAATCTCTTAGTCTCTAATCTTTATCTTCTGAGTTTCTTTGATGTAGATTATAAGTGTTATAGTGGGGCAGGAATCGTGTGTGTTCATTTTTAGCATCTGCAAAGTTGAGAATGTTAAGGTCACTGATCAGTAATCATTGTGAAATCCTCTATTTCATTACAATAAATAGCTATTAAATATTTCAACAACCAAATTCTCTTTTCTACCATTGTCATTTCCTCAATATCTTGTTCGCAGGCTGACGTTGCCCAGACATGCACTCCTTCTTTGGGGAAATACTTCAACTGACATCAGAGAGAGGTTGGCTTGGAAGACTGGGCACAGAGATTTTAGTAATAATAAGAGACAGCACAAGGTCTATGCACTACTTAAGATCTGGCATGTAAGTGATGCATAAACTGTGTGTTGGCCCACTGCACAGGTGTAAATTTCACACTATGTGAGTAAGGAGAAAAAGTTCCAGGACTCTTAACCTTTTAGGCCCCTCTCTATGACATTTCTTGGGTGCTCTTTCTCCTCAGAGATGGTTCTGGGTGAAATGTACACATATATAAGAGGTTGTCCCATAAAATGAGATTATTAAAGTAATTAAAATTAATTAAAAGTAGCGAGACAAAATTATTTGAAACAAAATCAACAGTTGTCTCAACACATCTAGATGCATACTGGGTAAAAGCTGAACTAGATAAGACCAAGTCTGCTCTGTTAGGAAGGATAGCGTAGTATAGGTGCAACTTACACCAGCAAAAAAGTGCTTTTGTCAGTATAGCTTATACCAGTTCACAGAATGAAATGAGCTATAGCAGCAAAAGTACTTCTATGATGATATAAGTATATCTACAATAGGGCTTTTGCCAGTATAGAAATGTTGCAAACAATCACACTCCTAACCAGCATTACCTATTATTAGCATTATAATGTAATATATCAATTTTATATTAAAATTCATATAGTAATATAAAAGTCAAAACAAAGTAAATTTGAAATGATAAAGTCAAAGCAAAACCTTTTACCTTATCAAAATGAAATGTTTTGACATTATGGTAACAGAAAGTGAAAGTCAAAACAGTTCATGTTGACTTTTTCCTGTTGAAACTTTGTCAAAATCAACACATTCTCATGAAACATTTTGATTTCGAGTATTTAAATGGAAAACTGTTCTATCAAAAAAAATTTGACCAGTTCTATTTTTGGCCTAGCTATTTGGTGATTCCTTTTTTCTGTCTGTGCTATTGTTCTCTTGATTGCTACATCCCCTACGTTTAAGAACAGTTTCACCCCACATCTCCAGTCTGTCTGGATGTAATTTCTTTCTAAAGTAGTTTACCTCTCTTGGTTATTTTTTATATAATTTAGGAAAGCGGAACAGAGGTTTGGTACCTAGACATAGTTAAAGACAGTCCTTACAATCTACACAGACAAGACCAAAAGCAGACAAAGGATGGGTGGAAGGAAGTATTGGGATCTCTATTTTCACATGGAGGACTGAGGCACAGAGACCCAGGGTATATCAACACAGTGAGCAAGTCTCAGAGCCTGGGTCCACAGACTTCACTCATGCTACCATGTTAAAAACAGTTATGTAGATGGCTTCAGAGCTCAAGCTATAACATCTAGAGCTATATTCAGCATAGTGGCATGACCCCACAAGCTCGAGACTGTCAGCCCAGGCTTTGAGACTCACTGCTGCTTGCTGTGTAGTAGACATACCCTAAGGGTCACATAGGAATAGTCTGACAAAGCCAGGAACTGAACCCTATGGCCTATCTCTGTGTCTTTACCCCAAGGTTATGACTTCTTTCTATAATTAGCATCTTGTGCAGAAAAAGTGGGTCAAACAGTTTGCAATTCATTTCAGTATTAGCAAACCTGATCTTCATGCTGGTTTAAATTTTAAAGGTAGACATCTGTGGCACCCCTATACTGAAATAGATGTACATTGAAATGCACTATGTAAACTAAAATCTACTTTCCTAGTCATAAGCTATTCGGGATCCTTCATTTCAGTATTTAGGTAGCCACATCACCTCAGATTTGCTTTTGCATAAATATGTGGGGTACCAATTTGACAAAAGTAATTGGTGAAATATGGGCCCTTAGTGGCAATGTTTAGTTGCAATGCCTTTAGTTGCTATAGGTTTACTCCTTTATTTTAGAAAGCTACCATTGTAGTGAAGCAATGAGAACCTCCGCCTATTATTCTCAGACTGCAGGAGTCTTAACAATCTATTGCACTATAAACAGTACACACAAACAGATATTCACATAGGCTACAAAAGAATTCATGTTTTGTCTTGAGAAAAATGAAGTCCCAGAGGTAATTCCTGTACTGTGTGGGAAACGATGTCTCCTGAAAGAAATTTATAGCCATGATTGTTTAAAAGAAATGAAAAATGTATCATTAAAATGTTTTTAACAAAAACCCTCAATTGTTTCAGACTTTCCATCAGACTACTAACATTGCCAGTTTATAGCAGTTATAAATTTCTGGGTAAAGATTTGGATCACTTCTTCTAAATGAGTTTGATCAACTATGGGTATTATTGTGGTGATGTATAAAAATAACTTATTAACTTATTAATGATGCATCTTATTTGAATTAATTGTGAGACCTAAAAATTGAAAGTACTCTGTAGTTTTCTAGTCAGGTTCTAAAATTTTATTTGTAAGTAATTGGTAAGTGTGACTTTATTTATTTGCATCCATGGTAGCCATGTTTTTGTATCTGTTTAGCGGGTACCAGATAATGTGGGTTACCAAAACTCATTGAAGTTCCTACTCATTCTTTCATTGGGGTATATGTGAATGAGGGATTCTGTTCCCTTAACTTGAGATCTGCAGCAAACAAGAAAAAATCATATTGCTATCCCTTGCCTTTCTCACCCTTATCCCCACGGGCCTCTTGAAAGGATGGTTTCCCCGACCATGGTGGCCCTTAGAGGACTGGAGAGTTTACACAGCAGGTAGTCTGGGAGAAGAAGAATCCAGACATGCTGAACTGGCTCCCCTGTTTTCCTTATTCCCACAACCTCCTACCCAGCTGCACTTGAGCTCTTGTGGCAGGTTCAGGATGACTTTGATCAAGTTGCATAATCTCTCCTTGTTTCACATTGCTCTATCTATAAAACGAGTATGAGTCGTCTCCTATTTCATAGCGGCTGGAAAGCCAAACTGATGTTTGCAAAGCACATTGAGATCCTTGGATGTAAAATACTAGATAAGGGCAGATGATGTATTATTTATGCAGATCAATTAAATATATGAGCAGTTCAAAGGGGGTGAAATTCACCCCCCTCCCATAGGGTGTAAGTGGGACTGAAGTGGTTCATAGGTAGGGCCCTACCAAATTCACAGTCCATTATGGTCAATTTCATGGCCATAGGATTTGAAAATTGGTAAATTTAACGTTTTCAGATGTTTAAATCTGAAATTTCACAGTGTTGTAACCGTGGGGGTCCCTACCCAAAAGGGGATTGTGGGGGCGGGGGTCACAAACCTGTTGTAGGGGGGGTCATGGGATTGCAACCCTCACTTCTGTGCTGCCTTCAGAGCTGGACTCTGAAAGCAGCAACCGAAGGTTCTGGGAGGTGGAGGTGGGTCTGATCTGCCCCCCCCCCCGAGCAGCTGTGCAGGAGATGGACAAGTCCTGTCCCTCCCCAGCCCAGTCAGAACTAGGAGTACCAACAAGTGTTGGGACGCGTAGGTAGGGGACGATGATACAACCAGGTATTTTTCCCCATAAAATAACTATCCACAAACTGTTCTGACCCACTTGTTTAGTCAAACAAATACTTCCAAGATAGCAATCAGACATTTTTCAGCAAATCCCTCACTGAAACAATTGCTTGTTTCATATTTTCCAAAAGCCTCCACAAAAGTCAACAGATTTATGATTTAGTGAAAAACACCCTATCACATTCAACAGCTTGCAAAAGTAAACTTCCTTTCAAATATGATGTGCCCTGATCATCATGTAAAGCAATTTAAAGTAACATTACTGCATAAAAACCCCTCAAAGTGTTAGGCTATATGTTGCTTTTTCAGTCTGTAAAATATTCATGTTGGTCGCTACCACTGCTCACCACTGTTGTATACTCATGTTATACATACTCACGTGAGTAAGTGTTACTCATTGTCAATAAGATTATTAGGAGCTGACCTTTAGTTTGGAGGAAACAACATTTAATCTTTGATCAGTTAGAATCTTTTTAGTTAATCCAGTCTTCTGTATAAATTTATCCATCCTTTAGGGCTAGATTGCGCTTTTGGCTTTTAGCCCTGAACTTCAGTGTGTTACAATTCTTCCCACACTCCCCTCTTGCTCCAGGGAAAAGTAACTTACTGCAGTCCTTGAAAAGGTGAAGATTACTTCTCTCTTTATGCCCATCCAGCTTTGCAGGTTGGTACGTGGGGGAGAAAGAAACAGAGCCAAAGTTCCACCTATTCCCCAGCATAATATTCCTCTTTCTCACCCACTTACTCCCAGTGGATGGGGAGCACAGCTCAACTCTTCTGCACAGGACCAAGGTCCAGGTAGCCCTAATACAGCTGTGAGAAGAATGGGACAATACTCTCTTAGGTCTATCCATTTTTTTAAGAGCATAAAACGTCTTTTAGGCACTTAAACTGCCATTTTAACCAACTCACGTGTCTGTAAATTCTGGCCCAAATGTTTCACAACCTTGATAATTACCTTTGTGGAACTAATTCTCTATATATTCAAAATATGGCAACAAACGTGGAATTAACTTATACTGACATTCCTAAGAGCAGCAGTGTGAACACCACTGTCATAGCAATGTAAACAAAAATGCATTACACAATAATACAATTCATAGGCAAAAGGTTTCACGTTCTGGCCATAAATGTAAACACAGAAAACCCAGGAAATTCAATTATAATGTCCCATAGAAAAGATAACTGGATTCTGTTCCACTTATGTTCTAAGGTATTTTTTTATTGTTTGTGTGTGTGGTTAATTCAGACTTTAATATATGCAAACAATGTAGGGCTTCGTCATTGCTGTGGGACCAGTAAGCTTGAATTTCTTGATTTTTGTGCATTGGAATTCTCAGTCATAACCATATGTCGCAATACGACATGGCCCAACAAAGACCTGAAATGAGGGGGACACACATTATTTATACAAGATACTTAAAATGTTGTAAGGGTTCACTTCTTTAGTGTGAATAATGCTCCAACCTTTGTTCCAGAATACTTTATTTCTGATGTGAATAATTTTCAAAACTAAAAGCAAGAGGACACCAAATGTGTGGGGCACATAGGTATGATCATAAGGGCTTCTATGAAATGTTTTTGTACTACATTTCCTCTTTTCCTGAGAGGTTTTTTAAATAGAGAACAAAAAGATCCCCAAAAGTGAGTGATTTGTATGTTATGCAATTTTAGATTCAGATAAATACAGCTTGGTATGCCATTAAAAATTGGTGGAAAGTTCATTCTTGAAAATAAGTTTTGGTATAATATGCTCCAGTTAGCCTGAAGATTGTCACCACCAAGCCAAAATCGACTCTAAGCTTCTGTTTCCAGGGCTGTCTGTGTTAGCTCAAAAGCTTGTCTTTCTCACCAATAGAAGTCGGTCCAATCAAAGATACTACCTCATTCACTTTGTCTCTCCAGTTTCCAGGGCTGACAGTCTGGGACCTTTTTAGAAAAAATAACTCACTTTCATTTAACAAGAATAACAAAAAGTGCCAAATGAGTAGTTCTGTATTCTGAGAATCAAAAAGTCCCCAGAGAACAGAGAGAGTGTGAGAACCTAATGGCTCATCCTCATTTTTCATTTTGATGTGTACCGTACAGTAGTTTGTCTTCAAACTGAAATGGGAAGATATGCAGATTTATGATGAATTCATCCAAAATAGTTATGGGTACATCTTATCAGATAAGCGTTGTATCATTCACAGTCTAGGTGCCAGAACTGCTTTGCTGAACAGTTCTAGCACCTGAAATGTCAACAAGATAACACTCTTATCAGATAAGATGTACCAACGTGCATTCATAGTATTGAATAAAAAGAGGAGTCCAGGTCTTTAGCATAACTATGTCGCCTTCATATTTATAAATTTTATTCCTACCTGTCTAACATTTGAAAACATGGTCATATAATTCTGACAGGATACAAAACAACATATTCTTCCTCTTCACGTAATTTATGGAAGGCCAATGTTAATAATGTTTTCAGGTTGCATCACTCTCTTATATCCTTGTTTTATTTAAATTGTCAATTGAATCTACCAAGTCCTAAATTAAGTTAGACACTTCCATGAAATCCTCTATGCTATGACATATGAGCAATGGAGTTTGTCACATTTTTTCCCCTTCATCACCCACAAAACACCAGGGATGGATGATAGGCTGCATTCTGTATCAGACAGATATGGATTCAACTCAAATCCCAGACCCATATACAGGGGCAAGGGGATTGTCTTCTCACTCTACCAGACATTAGCCCCAACCCAGTTCCTTTAAGGGATACCTTCCTCCTATGTCCACTTTCAGCTCTGGTTTATCTGGGAATCAGATCCCCTCCAGAATGAGTACTTGCACTGGACACCTGCCCCAAGGAGACTCCAGCTATTAGCTTGGCTGCCTCACACCCAGCCAGGTTCCCAGATATTTAACAATTCCTGCCCTAATGTCAGACAAAAATACATCCAGTGCTTGGTCAGACAGGTATACCCCCTTGTCCCTGAATGAGGGCATGAGCCAGCGCCCCCTCATGCCTTCTGCTGAAGCATTTCAGACTAGTTTACAGTCACCTGCCGGAAAAGGTCCTGGTTCTGCCCTAAATCTCTCTGTGCCCTCATGATTAAATCAACCCCGTTACAAAATCCCACAGTTTTCACCCAGGTGTACAATAATCATTTCAGGTGGCTGGTTTCTGGCTGCCAAAGAGCATGAGAGGGGCATTAGCTGACTTTAGAGCATGCACCTCTTTCCATGCCATTCACCTCACCACTGAGGCCTAGCTGTGAACCACCAGAGGAACTGGCTGCTTGCCTTTGGGCCCAATACTTACAGATCCAAACTCTGGGTCTCATGAGCCATTCTCTTGCTCCCCTCCGTTCATGTCAAGTCAAAACTGCCTCACCACTGAGTCCCAGCAGTGCATTCCCAGGGGAACTGGCTGGGTGCCTGTGGGCCTAATGCACAATATTTTGTCCACACATCCAGTCACCCCCTTCAGTGATCCTCTTTTGTGATCCTGAAGGAGGGGATATACACCTCTGAATTATCCTCCCCAACGGAGTCTGTATGTGTTCAGAAGCCACCATTGATAGGTGTAACCCTCTGGGCTCTTATTCCAAGATGTGGTGTGGATGTAACCAATCTAATCTGGAATAAATACGGAATCCTGAACAATATGCACTCATTGAAGTGAAATTTCCTTTTCCAGAATAACTCTTCCTCATGAAGGAAGAGTGGACCAGCACCAATAGCCTCAGAACTAAACAAATCTGCATTGCTTTGACTGGGAAATCCCAGCATCCCCACAGTATTATGACTCACCTTGCCACCCTTGACTCCCTCTGTGGGAGTCAGGGTATCTGATTTCTCCCTACCTGACTGCAGATCCCTAAATTCCAGAGCCCTATCTGAACACCTTATTAAACCTGATAGAGAATGCCCCTCCCATAGCTGTGACACCACTGACTGTAGTGTCAAATTTGGAGGTGGCTCGCCCCTGCCCACACATGGAAACAAAATTCTTCATCCCCTCAATAGACACCTGAATGTTCCAGGTGCCAATTGTTTTGCAATAAAACAAAACTCGTCGAGGACAAAGGTTCCTGATATCTAGCTGAATGCCTGAATAGGCTCCTTGCTGGCTCCCAGCACCAACTCTCAAATTCTGCCTACCTGATACTCTGAGGGATTTGAAGACCTGTCAGTTACCACCCTGAACTACTGCCTGATTTTCACTTCAGACTTGTCTCTGGCTCTTGACTTCATTCTTGCTAGTAGTCACTTCCACTAAGACAGGAAAGAGCTCCTACTGGGCTATATCTCCATCTCCTCCCAGATGCAATGAACACCCCTGGCCCTGCTGGAAACACCAGATCCAATACCCCCGATGCCTTCAAATCAACTTTCAAGGCCAACTCTGGCATCCAGTCCTCCCTTCAAAGAACTCTGATTAAGGGTTTGGTCCAACACTCGATAAAATCTCCATCACTTAATTTGCCTTTCGTAATAGATTGGCTCTGGCCATGACTGAAGATAAACAAGACTGCCAAGTGCAAAATACCCCAAGTGGTGCCCTCAGGATAGGTGTGCAATTGAAGATGGCCACGCTTGTAGTTCATTCATGATAATTTTCTTGGATACCCCAGCCCTCCTAGCCAACTCCTGCAACCCCGCCAGTGTACTAATAGTGAGTAGACATACCTGCCTGGATCTTTTAGCTCAGTCTCCAGACAAGCCAGCGTAGCGAGGGGGGAATGCTCTGTGGTTCTTTTGCTGGCAGTACTCCTAAAGTACCATCTAATATGCAGTGAAGTCAATGAGCGTGTAGTATCATTTTAATCCACCCTTGCTGCAAACAAAAGGGTATCCCAGTGGCCCACCACATGCAAAGCTGGTCTTAACCAAGCTGTAACTCCTGGTTTCAGTCACGCAGTGTCAGGTGGGGAAGGGATTCATGGCATGCCTTCTCCAGGGGTCTGGGCCTACCCTGAGGCTGTGTCTACATGAGCAAACCATCTTCCCTCTTTGGGATAACCTAATGTTTCTTCCCAAGAGACCAATTCCTCTCACTGCTTGGCCTTTATGTGGGCTGCAAGTTAGGTCGCTTGACTAAGGTTTCCTCCATTATCCATGGCTACCCTCTGAAAAGGAGTCAATTATAGGGAGCAACCTCATGCCTGCTGTCCATATACCTTGATCTTTTCCTAACCTGAATAGGAATCACGTACTCTGCAGTACTCCTTATTTGCTTCTGTTCCCCAACTTTCAGCAGGAGTCTTGGCTACACCCAAAAAAATGAGCTGTGCCTCAGTTTCCTCAATCTTGGTTCCCCAGTTTCAGCTGGGATCTTACCTGCAATCACATGAAGCGGTGCCTCCAGTTGAAACTTCAGGGAGATGTTTGGGCAGCGCTGGACGTCAAAGATGGTGTTAGGGTGGCAGGTTTAGCCTGGTGTATTTTTAGAAAAAGTCACCAAGTGCTTGAAGAGAGATTGTCAC
Source organism: Macrochelys suwanniensis (assembly GCA_033296515.1). Classification (NCBI taxonomy): domain Eukaryota; kingdom Metazoa; phylum Chordata; order Testudines; family Chelydridae; genus Macrochelys; species Macrochelys suwanniensis. Next base: position 230,973,640 of record CM065775.1, on the reverse strand, counting down.
AAGGCATAGAAAAAATATATAATGATGTCTGACATGTGACTTTATATATATATGAGGTGTCAGAGACATTGTTTTGTACTCCAAGTAAGCTACGCCCATCCCCATTTTAATGCAAAAAATGTGTGGTGAACTTGGGTAGCTCTAAACATGGTAGTTGCCTTAGAGCCAAACTTGTCAAACCCAGCCTAGTTCATCAATTGTTTTTTTTAAATGTCATCTTAGGAGAAACCTAGTCACATTTGGTGGGACTAAAACTCTGAGTGAGGGCCTGCTCCTGCTCCTATTGAAGTCAAAATGGCTATTGACTTCAATGGGTGTATAATCTGACCCTTTTGCACAGCAGCTTATTTTTATATGTTTCACTGTATTTTTTTTCTGAGTCTTTCAGAGACTCCCGTGCAACCCAAGGTTTAACTTGGCAGCTATCAAAGGTCTAATTGAAAATGGTTTAGGTATTTAACATCACGCCCCACCTGCAGGGAAAAATCTCAGCAGGTCAAAAGCCAGGGATATTTAAAAGCAAAAGAAAATAAAGAGCCAGGAACTATAACATCCATTAATTCCATGGTTTAAAAAAAAATCCAGCCTTATGTATAATTGTAGTGTTGGTGAACATCTAGCTTGTGAGGAGTGAGAAGATGCAGTAAGAGCTGAATGACTCTGAGTTTGCTGGTGCTTCGGTGCCACCAAGTGAGATTTCACTATGGAGTGATTTCTGACCAAGATGTGGTCAATTTTCTTCCTGGTATGTCCACTGTTTGAAATCCAGGTCCAGCAATCATTGTTAAGGTGCCTAAATCAGGAGCCCATAACAGACGAGTCCTTGGTAGCATACGTCAAAAGCCAGGTGCTAATATAATTTGGGAAACCCAAACCAAAGGGACCTATCATGGTTTCATATCCAGTTCGGTCACAGCCAGTCATGGTACTGAAATCTCTGAGCACTAGCAGTGTGTCATGGGGCAGATTTGACTGCATTTTTAGTGCTAACTCATTGTAGAATGCATCCTTTTCCACAGATGAGGCCTCTTCTGTTGGCATGTAAGCCAAAACAACAAATAACTGTCTATGATGATGTTGGAGCTGAGCATAGGGTAAGCATGTAGAGATGGGGTTCAACGTGGTTAAAGTCTGTGCTAAAGGTTTTCTGATAACACATGACGCATCTTGAGTTTGGTGTGGACCATCAGAGTGAAGGAAGGTTGAATCTTCCACAATCACTTGTTTGCTGAGTGGCAGGCAGGCCTTTGTAATGGATGTGTTCTTTTATGAGAGGTATCTTGTACTCAGTGCCAGCCAGTGTTAACAGATTCCATCTGGCTACATGGAACGTGCTTCAAAAGTTTGGCCTTCCAGAAAGCTGTGGTTATTGGGCCTGTGCTTTCCTTAAGCAGTGTTTGGGTCGTGCCCATCTTAAGTGTGAAGAACACCTGTGGTTGGTAATAGCAGGGGCTTTAAACCAGGTGCTCTTGTCATAAGTTTGTCATGGCTGGTCACCCCTTTGTTTCACTCTTCCCCCTGAGGAGTGAGGAGATGTAGAGAGGTTTTATTTTTGGGGACACCCTCCCCCTTCCCAGGAACTGTTCCACCAGATGCCATCGGTTCCTGATGCTTTGGATGAGTGTTACAAAGATCTAGCTCTTCGTCCTCCCTTTGTGGTCCATGCATCCACAGCCACGGTCTTCTTCAATTGTTCATTATAGTCAAAAGCTGCATTGCACCTTTTGGTAATGTCTCTGGGATGGACAAAAACACCTCTGGCACACCATGCTCAAATGCGTGCTCTGTCCCTACCTGACACAATCCATGGGCTGCCCCAGAGATTCATGGATTTGCAGGATTGATCCAGTTCTGGGAACTTCACTACACAATGCCTGGTGCGACGCCACCATCTGTGGTCACTCTGACTGGTGCAGTAGTCCAGTAGATGACTTGTGTTTGATGATGCTTATATATAATCATTACTACAAACAGTGTACAGGACTAATGTTTCACTACAAATTCTAACAAAGAGGGATAGAGCAGGAGTACTACGTTGCTCAGAGTTGCATGCTGTGCATTAGGTCAGCATACTTAAAAATGGGTTTGAAAGTTTCATTTAATAAAGAAAAAGGGCCTCAAGAGACATTATGCTGTAATAGAACTGAGGCAAGTTGTGGTTAGCAAGTTTGAATTTGAGCAAATGTTGGGAATTTCAGATTTGGATATGCTTTTACAAATATATATAAAAAAGAGTCAATCATAACATCTATTAGGGTACCTATTAGAGGTATACAGTTAAGACCTACCTAAATTTTGGATGTATCTGAAATTCAGATACCATAGGCACAACAAAATAATTAAAGTTCTAAAGTGTTATCCAAAGTGTAGTTCTGGTCCCTTCCTCACCTCTCTTTTAATATCCTTAAGTACTCTCATTTTATATGTGGCGTGGCAATTTTGTAATCTTATGTGTCAGGAAATCTTGTTACTGCTGTTCAAGTGATATTCAGACCAGCAAGAGTGACTTTGGTTTTCAAATTCTGAGACAATAAAGAGGTTCCACAGAATAAAAGGCAGAAACAAAGGAAATACATCAGAGATTCTCAAAAGGCTGGAGCGAATGTAATTGTCAAACCACAGCCTGAGAGCAAAACTAATTTATGTGTCTTTTGATGCTCTTGTTTCCTTAAGAGTCTTTAACCTTCTTCAGTTGCTCCTGGGTTCCAGCCAGTTGAGATGCACATTCCAGTTAGCTGAAAGACATTGTTCCTTTTCTGAGATGTACCTTCATAGCTTTTTTTTTAATGGACTCTTTTAGGGACATGAGGGTAGAAATCTCAGGAAATGTTGAGAAAATTAATACTTGAGAAAGGGCTGCAAATAGACCAAACAGAACTTTATTGAGGGGGAAAAAACCATAAAAGGAGCCATACGTGGAAGAAGTGGTTAACACTTCCAGCCACAGAATGATGACAGTAACACTTAGCAATGAGGGAAAAAACTGATACATTTGACCACGTCTGCAGAGAATGGCATTTTTAAAACATGGTGCAAGCAGGATTAGTCATTTTTACAACTACAGCAGCATGTGTTGTTTTAGGAAGAAGGAAGAAAGATTCCCCTGTTGGATTTGGGAAATTGTTACTGTTAGAGATTGAATGCTTCCTCAAGTTGTAGTTTGGGTGAGAGGGAGAGAGAGCCATCTAGTGAGATGGCTTTGGTGTAAAGGAACTGGATTGGGACTTATGAGATCTGGGCCGAGTTCCCAGTTCTGCAATAGACTTCCTGGGTGACTTTGGCCAATTTGCTTTCTCTATGCCTTGGTTCTTCATTTGTAAATTGGGGATAATACTTCCTTGACACATAGAGGTGTTGAAATGATAAATTAATGTTTGTGAGATGCTCAGATATGATGATTCAGGCTGATAATTAGATAGATAGGAGCTGGCCCACAGAGAGAAGCCAATTCTAGTGTCCACAATAAGAGTTCTCCTTTAGCTCAAGTCATTGGTGGAAACCTGTGGTTTTGGATGTCGTATTGGGGTTTTAGTCACCTTGTGTATATGATTTATTTGATAATTGTGTATGTTTGCAGCACATGTGATGTCTCCATAATGGTAGAGCTGAAGGACAAAGGAAAGCTACAGCCTTTGGTGTCAGTTGCTTTGAGCATTTCCCAAGGGAACTTTTCTTACCTTCCAGATTTCACAGTTGCTACAGAAAGACATTGCCAAGAGGAGCAATGTTGTGCAAGCGTTGGAGGAAAATTGGGAAGGAAGCATAGGAATAATTGAAATGTAGGACAGGAAAGGACCTCAATAGTTAATCTACACCAATTCCCTGCACTGAGGCTGGACTGAGTATTATCTAGACCATCCCTGACAGGTGTTTGTCTAACCTGCTCTTAAAAACCTCCAATGACAGAGATTCAACAACCTCCCTAGGTAATTGTTCCAGTGCTTAACTATCCGGACAGTTAGGAAGATTTTCCTAATGGCTATCCTAAATCTCCCTTGCTACAATTTAAGCCCATTGCTTCTTGTCCTTTCCTCAGTGATTAAGGGGAACAATTTGTCAACCTCCTCTTTATAACAACATTTAATATACTTGGACTGTTATCATCCCCCCACCCCAGTCTTCTCTTCTCCATACTAAACAAACCCATTTTTTTTCAATCTTACCTTGTAGGTCATGTTTTCTAGATCTTTAAAAATTTTTGTTGTTCTCCAGACTTTCTCCAATTTGTCCATATCTTTCCCAAAGTGTGGTGCCCAGAACTGGACATGTACTCCAGCTTATGCTTTATCAATGCTGAGTAGAGTAGAAGAATTATTTCTCATATCTTGCTTACAACACTCCAGCTAATACATCCCAGAATGATGTTCACTTTGTTTGTAACAATATTACATTGTTGACTCTCATTTAGTTTGTGATCCACCATAATCCCTAGATCCTTTTCTGCAGTACATCTGCCTAGGCAGTCATTTCCCATTTTGTATTTGTGCAATTGATTATTCCTTACTAAGTATTGTACTCTGCATTTGTTCTTATTGAATTTTATCCCAGTTATTTCAGACCATTTCTCCAGTTTGTCATGATCATTTTGAATTCTAATCCTGTCCTCCAAAGCACTTGCAACTCTTTTCAGCTTGGTATCAGCTGCAACCTTTATAAGCGTACTCTTTATGCCATTATCGGAAACATTTATGAAGATATTGAACAGAACCAGACCCAGGACAGATCCTTGCGGGACCCCATTTGATAAATCCTTCCAGCTTGACTATGAACCATTGAAATACTACCCTCTGAGTACAGCTTGTTAACCAGTTGTTCACCGACTTTATAGTATGTTTGTCTAGGCTATATTTCCATGGTTTGCTTATAAGACAGGCATTTGAGACAGTAACAAAAGCCTAACTAAAGTCAAGATACATCACATCTACTATTCCACATCTATCCTTTCTACAGGGCTTGTTACCCAGTCAAAGAAGACTATTAGGTTAGTCTGATATGATTTGTTCTTGCCAAATCCATGTTGTCTATTACTTATCACCTTCTTATCTTGTAGGTGCTTACAAATTGATGTTGGATTATTTGCTCCATTATCTTTCTGGGTACCAAAGTTAAGCTGACTGGTCTATAATTCCCTGGGTTTTCCTTATTCCCCTTTTTATAGATAGGTACTATATCACTGGTCTACAATTTTTGAGAAGTCGTCTGCTTCAGAGATAAAATGTGCTATTTAGTATGTATTTTGATGTGCTGAATTCAAATATGACAATTAAAACAACTGATTGGCTACTGTTTCTAAGATATTTAAGTTTTTACATTTTATGTCTATGTATATTGTGTAGATAGTAGAGTTTTAATCATAAATTGTAAACCTAGGTCTTTTCATGTGTTTATGGTTGCTTTACATGATACTATTTCACCTGTCCTGTTTATGTAACACTTTAAAAATCAGCAAAGGGGTTATATAAATAAAATTTATTATGAAACAAAAGGCAAAAAACTAGTCTGTACATAGTTTAGTCCTATTCAGTGTCTACTCGGCGCTTCTTGGCTTGTCTCTTGTATTCATTAAATGGAGCATCTCTTGTCACTGTCCAGCAATAGTCTGCAAGCATTGATGGGCTCCATTTGCCCTGATAGCGTTTCTCCATTGTTGCAATGTCCTGGTGAAATCGCTCTCCATGCTCGTCGCTCACTGCTCCGCAGTTCGGTGGAAAAAAATCTAGATGAGAGTGCGAAAAATGTATCTTTAGTGACATGTTGCAACCAAGGCTTTTGTATGCCTTGAGGAGGTTTTCCACCAACAACCTGTAGTTGTCTGCCTTGTTGTTTCCGAGAAAATGTATTGCCACTAACTGGAAGGCTTTCCATGCCTTTTTTTCCTTGCCACGCAGTGCATGGTCAAATGCATCATCTCGAAGAAGTTCACGAATCTGAGGACCAACAAAGACACCTTCCTTTATCTTAGCTTCACTTAACCTTGGAAATTTTCCACGGAGGTACTTGAAAGCTGCTTGTGTTTTGTCAATGGCCTTGACAAAGTTCTTCATCAGACCCTGCTTGATGTGTAAGGGTGGTAACAAAATCTTCCTTGATTCAACAAGTGGTGGATGCTGAACACTTTTCCTCCCAGGCTCCAATGACTGTCGGAGTGGCCAATCTTTCTTGATGTAGTGGGAATCTCTTGCACGACTATCCCATTCGCAGAGAAAACAGCAGTACTTTGTGTATCCAGTCTGCAGAGCAAGCAAGAGAGCAACAACCTTCAAATCGCCACAAAGCTGCCACTGATGTTGGTCATAGTTTATGCACCTCAAAAGTTGTTTCATGTTGTCATAGGTTTCCTTCATATGGACTGCATGACCAACTGGAATTGATGGCCAAACATTGCCATTATGCAGTAAAACAGCTTTAAGACTCGTCTTCGATGAATCAATGAACAGTCTCCACTCATCTGGATCGTGAACGATGTTGAGGGCTGCCATCACACCATCGATGTTGTTGCGGGCTACAAGATCACCTTCCATGAAGAAGAATGGGACAAGATCCTTTTGACGGTCACGGAACATGGAAACCCTAACATCACCTGCCAGGAGATTCCACTGCTGTAGTCTGGAGCCCAAAAGCTCTGCCTTACTCTTGGGTAGTTCCAAATCCCTGACAAGGTCCATTCAGTTCACCTTGTGTTATGAGGTGTGGTCCAGAGGAGGAGGATGGGAGAAAATGTGGGTCCTGTGACATTGATAGTTCAGGACCAGAAGTTTCATCCTCTTCCTCTTCCTCGTCTGACTCAAGTGAGAATGATTCTGGTGCATCAGGAAACGGCAGTCCTTCTCCGTGGGGTACTGGGCGTATAGCTGATGGAATGTTTGGATAATGCACAGTCCACTTTTTCTTCTTTGACACACCTTTCCCAACTGGAGGCACCATGCAGAAGTAACAATTGCTGGTATGATCTGTTGGCTCTCTCCAAATCATTGGCACTGCAAAAGGCATAGATTTCCTTTTCCTGTTCAACCACTGGTGAAGATTTGTTGCACAAGTGTTGCAGCATATGTGTGGGGCCCACCTCTTGTTCTGATCTCCAATTTTGCAGCCAAAAGAAAGGTGATAGGCTTTCTTAACCATAGTGGTTATACTGCGCTTTTGTGATGCAAAAGTCACTTCACCACAAACACAGCAGAAGTTATCTGCACTGTTCACACAAGTACGAGGCATCTCTGCTCACTTTGGCTAAACAGAAATGTGTCCCTTTGCAAAATCAAACACTGACAAAGAAGAGAGCACGACACTGTATGATTTCTAGAGCTGATATAGGGCAATTTGTTCAGCAGAGTGATGTAAGCTTCGTTATGATTGCATCATCCATGACTTCTAGGAATAACATGATGCAATTCATATCATGTATGACGCAATACCAGCTTCAGATTGCATCATTCATTGTTTTGCCTAAAAAGCAAGTACTGTCCAAACCCAGTCATAGATTTATTCATAGATCCAGTCAAAGATGTATTTTAGTCATTTCTGGTTTAAATTGAGATCCCTTCCCTTTATAACTCACTTATCCTCCGCCATTCCCAAGTCAAGGGTCGTATATACTGACCCAATAGCATGTCTTGAAAACTAGAGCCAATCAACAATTTTAAGCATCATTTTCGTTCTCAGTGACCCAGGATTAGTAAAGTTTGACTACATTTATTTCAGAAGCATTTTGGCTGTAGAGCAGTGTTGCCCTTTTCCAATTCTTTGGTCTCTCTTCCATACTCCACAAGTTCTGAAAGATCATTGCTAATGGCTCAGAGATTTCTTCAGTCAGTTCCTTAAGTATTCTAGAGTATATTTTGTCAGGCCCTGCCAACTTCAAGACATCTCACTTGTCTGAGTAATTCTTAGCTTGTTCTTTCCCTGTTTTATCCTCATATCCTACCTCATTGTCACTGGTATTCACTATGTTAGTTGTCCAGTCACTGCAAACCTTTTTGGTCAAAACTGACATTTAAAAAAAAAGGCATTTAACACTTCAGCCATTGCTGCATTTTCTGTTATTTTCTTCCAACTCCTCATTGAGTAATGGGCCTACCCTATCCTTGGTGTTCCTCTTGATTCTAATGTATTTGTAAAAAATTTACTTGTTACCCTTTAGATCCCTAGCTAGTTTAATATTGTTTTGTGCCTTGGCCTTTCTAATTTTGTCCCTACAAGTTTATGGGTATTTTAAAATAACATGAAACAACTCAGTCAAAAGTGTTAGCTCTAAAATGGACTATTTGTGTTTCTTAAAGTTCTTCTCTTTGTTTTATGTATTTTATTGTGGCTGGAGAAAATGAAGGTAGGAGAGAACAGTGGGCGGGTGTAGAGAACACAAAGACACTGGAATCTCAACTTTTCTTCAGTGATTTTTACTTAGGTTCAGTGCAAAACAAAGTGTATACGGGCAGGTGTTTTTCCCCTACTGCATCACTTAGCACCTCCCTAAACACAGAACAAGCTTTCCCCAGTTATTTCTATCTGCAGCCTCTCCCCCAAACTTGTGTCTTGTACAATGCTAAGCTTATTCTCAATGTGGAACAAATTATTATGCAATAAAGCTCTTCTCAAATTATTTTTCACAGATCCTTTCTTCTGTGTTGTTGTTGGGTGTTCTTTCCTCTTATTCCCTTTCTATGTTTCCCTCTGCCAATATCTGGGGTTTCTTTCCCCACTGCTTTACCTCACACCTCCTTTCTTTTCTTACCACCACACAGGATGAATGCTTGTGGGAGGAGCAGGTTCCAAGAGTCTGGTTCTCTTCCCCTGTAACAACAATTCACTTCCAAACCAAGCAAAAAAAAGGCAGCTATATTTGACCAATTGCTACTAAGGGCATTACTTAGATCACAGGTGCTGTGGGGAAGGTCCTTGCCATGGCAACACTGCTTTTCACTAACACCACCCCTCTGCCCTGCTGTCCTTTGCATTATTCTGTAGCATGTTCTTATGGTGTGAAGACAGGAGTGGGACCAAATCTCTTCCTGTGTTCTAGTCCCAGCTCAAACACTCGCTCTACAGTGACCTTGTACAAATCACCCAGTCTCCTACCTCATTTTTTCCCCATATGTAAAAATAGGGGAGTGTGTTAATTAATAAAAAAAATATTTAAAGATTAAAAATGTAAAGTATTAATTACATATTTTCTTTGCAGAGTAAATCCTCCTCTCGCCCACAAATGTAAAACATATTAGCTGGGAGAAACTGGTCAGTCAGGTTTGGCTGTACGTAATTTAGTACAGAGCAGACGTCAACTGGGAATATTGCCTGTTGAATTCACAGCAATGCTTTGACCCTTCTCAGACAGCTGCCTCTTGTTTGTAGATTCAAAGCTCACAGCTAATCTAACAAGATTTTCCTGTTACCTTTATAGGAGCTTTGTCTGCTAATGATATTTTTGTCACAGAGGCAGAGCAAGACTTACCTGTTTCCAGATTGAATGACAGTGGCTTAATAAAAAAGTAATAATAATTTACATCCGCATGTTACTGGTAGCTATTGAAAGCAAAGGAAGACTCATCACAGCTGGTTACAACAGAATGGGAGACAGCCAAGAACTTAATTTTTAAGAAATCTCCAGTGGGAGGAAGCAGAGCCGCAGAGGTGACAGGGGCTAATCAAGAAAAGGCCTTTAGAACACATCCGTAAGCAGTGTTAGTGGGGAGTGAGAGGAGGAAAGAAGATGTGCCATAGGTAGGCAGCATAAAAGGAAAACCAACATCATTAGAGTGGAATTTATTCTCCTTAGATCAAAAGGTCAGTAGCATTGCAGTATGCTGTTTGTGTAAAAAGACGCACAAGGAGAAAGGAGGACAGTTCGGTACGCATACATAAGAACATCTGCTTGATGAACCCACTCGAATGATAATCATAAAGCAATGTGAGACAAACCCTAGGTACAATTCTAGAAGGGCAGAACCAGGGATATATTGGGACAGGGAGGAATTCAGAAATGTAAGTAAGACCAGGAACTGGCCTTCCACTGAATAGTTTAACTTCTATCACTACAGCCCTAAGCATAGTGGCCAAGATTTTCAGAATGACTAGTGATTTTGGATGCCTCAATTTACAGGAGTAATCAACTTGAGACAACCTAAGTGGAGACCTGATTTTCAGAAAGGGCTGAGAACCCACCTTTTAAAAATCAAGCCCATTCTATGTGTCTCAAGGTCAGTGCCCAAAACACTAGGCACTTCTGAAAATCTTGGCCACTAACCCTCTATAAAACTAAAGAGATGAAAGGGAGGTAAAGAAACCCATAGATTTCCCCATTAGATACCTTACCCAGCTTTTATTTATCTTCTCATAAAGGTTCCTACTAACTACACTGACCACTGCATTGGGCCCTAACAGTATTTTTTTTGAATTAACCTAACTTAACCAAACCAATTCAGAACACACACATAAAACAAACAAACAAACAAAAACAACAAGCCACCACCACCACAATAGCACACACTTCTGTGCACATTTCCATTAACCTACACCAAACTACAGTAGATATCATATGCTGTGCCTGATCTTTTCAATGAAATATTTCCTACCTCTGTGTTCCCTTGAAAGCCCTGAGTAAAACATAATCATGCCTCTGATATAAGCATTATATGTAAAAAAATGAAGACTGTAACAAAGGTTAATGAAGAAACTGAAACAACTATTCCTTACAGAGAGTAAATTAACCCAAAGCCTCTGCACAAAATATGAACAACTGATATTCAGTTTACTTGCTAAATATTAATTGGAAAATAGAGAGTGGCAATACAATAATTATTATTTAATAACATGGGCAATGCAAGTCCCATAATGAGAGGCTTATATATTTCAGGCAGCTGTTTTCCTCTTCTCTCTTCCATATTTACAGGGTTCATTGTTCTACCACGTTACCTGTAATCTAGAGATTTATGGCAGAATAAACTCATTAATCCTAACAGCCCAGTTTTCATTTGGAGGCTGGAGAGACTGTCAATAAACATCAAAAGAAGGAGTTGTTCTTCAGATGACACCTGCTTAAAACAGAAGAGGGGCTATTAGACATTACACAGAGTCTGTGTGTTATCAACTTTTTATTACTGCATGTTTCTGCTGACTGCATTACACCACTTGTGAGCCAAATACAGGTTTTCTCAAACAAAGGGGAGTTAAGGACTTCATACTATGCCACCACATACTTTGTTTATGCTACAAAGGTTTCCTTTCAGTGTGCTTTTAAATATGGTCTTCATACTTTATCCCAATTGGAAGTATTTTAGGGCCTGGTTCTACAACCCTCACTAAGTCAGATAGTTTTTACTAATATAAGCAGACCCACTGAAGTCAGTGAATGAGTCTTACTCATTATGGACCTAACCCAGTGGAGTCTTTCCACTGAGTTCTGCAGGCATTGCACCAGGCACTATGGGTCAGATTATGACACTTTTACTTACATTACGTGGTACTTTTACCCCATGAGTAATCCCAGAGAATTAGAATTCAATGGACTATTCATGGTGTAAGGTACTAATTAACATGCGTAAGAATGGCAGAAACTGGTCCTCTAGGAACAATGATAGCATGCCAGTATAGGCAGAGTTTAATGCAGAATTATATTTACTTCAGCGTTTTAATTTTATTCCATGGTGGGTGAAATGTCGTAGCTTCATGTGGTGATTACCCTGCCCACATACAAGATATGGGATACATTTTTATGCACTGGGAGAAATTAGCACATACTGGTTTGAGGATTAAAAGGTGTGTGTCATTTAAAATGTAAGTAGTTGTGTGTAGGGAAGAATACCGATAATATTGAAAATTTTAAAATGAAGATTTTTTTAAAAATAGATACTTTAAAGCTTAGGTTCTTATGGCCATAATTAGACATCTAAATGAGTGACCTGAGTTTTAGAAACATTCAGCAACCAGACCTGACCTGATGGGAGCTGCTGGATTCTTAGTCCTTTTGATATTCAGGCCACTTATTTAGGTGCCTAAGTGTCTTAACTTTATGGACTTTTTTTTTAACATCTTGGCCTTTATCCATAAAGCCAAAGCATTTTGGCAAGGGAAGAAACGCGACCTGCCTGGTCATGCTGTTCATGCTTCACTTATGCTGGTGGTGTCTAAGGGCCATACTGTACTCCCGTTGAAACTTAACTTGTCATCCTCCATTTTGTGCAGGAGCCAGCCTGAAGCGTGCCAGGAAGATTGCAGATATTTTAACAAACGAACACCTTTGTATATCTGAACTTATTTTAAAAATCTTTATTGGCTAATCGTGATGTTTATAAACAAACCTCTTAATACAACATCACAAACAAACATTTTAATACAACATCACAAATGTATTGACTCAAGCTAGAATGCTTCACACACCCTCAACGTTGTCCAAGTGAAGTGTGTGTCCCTTACATTTACATAAACAGCCTGCTGAGTAACAGTCTCTACATGCACAGTATTACACAGCTTCTCAAGCTCTGTAATTCATTGCCCACATCATGGGCTCACTCCTGCAGCCCTTACTCACAGCATGGAGTTTGATTATTTTGGATTAAGGAAGGCCTTCAGTACAGGATCTCGCCCAATAATAATATTTGATGTTCACCAACAGTTCCATTTCTGGTTATACACAATTTGAAGTACAAGCAAAATGTACCTACTGTTCTTGGAAAACTCTTCCCGCAAACTACTGTCTCTTTAGTCTTCCTCAGCTTTTTCTCAGTTTGCTTTTTGGGAATTTATTTGGTTTGTGCTTTATGAATTTTCCAGGAATTTTTGCTAATAGCACAATTTACCTGTATTTTTCCAGCAGAAAATGGTACCAAGGCTCATGCACAATGCCAATTTTCAGAATGTTATTACCAGCTGAGAAAAGTTGTTTGTGGAATGTGGCGTTTCAACACCTATGTTCCCAGCTCTGCCAGTGATTGGCTGTGAGTACCTGGATAGGCCTCTCTACCTTTCTGCATCTGTTTCTCAGTCTATAAGGTAGGGATAAGAATGCTTACTTACCGCGGCAAAATACTTTTGGACCTACAGATGAAAAAGTAATATATAGGTGCTAAATGATATTACTATTATTGGGCCAAATCTTGGTGTCCTTTAGTGCATTTTTACTCCGTTCTTACTTAAACTTCCAATGACATGAAGAGGTTTTTTGCTGAGTCATAGCTCTACTTCTAAAGATCCCAAAAAGGAGTAGAGGGTGGCATCCACGTGTTGTTATTGAGTGTGATAGAGTTTTGTTGATTGGTTTTAGGGTTTTTGTAATCAGGGTTTTTAATATGTTGAAAAGAGTTTTACCGAGTGTTTCATTCCATCTTTACTCAGGCAAACTTTAACTGTAGTCAGTAGGATTTTGACCAAGTAAACACTGAGTGACATATCCTCAGGATGTGTGCCATTATTATTTTTATTAGAATCATTAGAGGCTAGAGCCATTTCCGATTGTAATTCTTTGAATTCAGTAGGAGCTGGATTGGGTTGTGCAAGAAGACATAAGGTCAAATCAAAGCCCTGCTCTCTAGTACCTCTGTAGGTTAGGGAAATTTGTTTCCAGATGCAAAGTTTGCTGTTCAGGTCCATCTCTTACTACAAGAAGCTGCTTTTGCTGCTTTCTATTTCATATATATCTGGACACCTCTAGTATGATAAGAATTGTTCTCCTACACTAATACAGTACCAAAAAATCACCTTATCCACCATGTCACTGCTGTTTTTCTTCTTTTTATAAATATCTCATAGTTTTCCTTGTTTCCTGATGTACCATTTTTCTGGTACTAGTGGGAGATCATGAAATACATTATGAGTTTAGTTTAAGGGCACAATTTAGCACAATTACAACACAGCTGATGTTTTGAGAATGGAGGGAAATTGGTGTGACACTCAAAATGATTTGATAGATCTGTTATCCCACTTCTTTGTAAGCAGCACACTTGCCTTATTAAGGGAATACTATGTAAGAAATTCATTGAAGCCATACCTGCTGTTTTTTTAAGAAAATCAGAGAACAAAATGTTTCATTTAGAGATGGGCCCAGACAGGAACATCTGGTCTGAAACGCCTCACCCTTTGGGGACGTTTGGAACCTCCTTGGCATCCAAACACCATCGATCTTTATCAACTGGATCCTACATGAAACAGTGGTCTGGAATTCCTTGAGGAAGTTTGGGTCCAGATCCAAATTTTGCAGTTCAGGTCCATTCCTAGTTTTATGTAATGTGATGTGAAGAGTTTTGGGAGGTACTGTGGAACTTGACAGTAGCTCATGGCATCGCCTAAGGCACTGCAGATGCAGGCGATAGAACATATTTTTTAAGTTGCTTTACTGAATGATAGGCATCTCAGTGCCTGGCATCAAGCCATACAGATATCTTTCAAGTTTAGAGTAGGTCCCGAGACTGAAGAGGTACACTGTGTGCTGCTGTGACTCACTGCGTGCTAGGAGGAGCATTTGACAGTCGGGACAGACGGAATAATCTGGAAGGCTGCAGTCTTAAACTGATACCTTTCTTCCCTAATGTAACTAGTAACCAGAAAAAATATGAGCACTTCAGGGTGATCATAAAGACTTTTGCACTCTCAGAGTATCTTTTAGAACTGGTTCTTTGATTACTTTCCCTGTCTATAAAAGTTTTCATTCTGTAAAATGTGCATGTATTTACACTTCTATTTTATTACAATCCTGCTGTGATTCTTACTAGGCCCATCACTGTTACAGATCAGGAATAAGAGTAAACCTTTTTTTTTTTTTAACTACCGTGGGCTACAATATTAAGGAACAGTACATTTAGGTGGGAAGGAGCCTAACATGGCAGCCCTCCTATAACATGCTACTGTTACCTACATAGAGAGGAAGCAGGGAAAGAATCTTTGGAACATTATACAAACAAAACTAAGGGCATGGATGTAATCTAGAAGTAACCTCTTGTTACTGCAAGTTTTGGAAGAGGGCGACAGGCAATAATAATTTCTTATAAAGCATCTCCCATCCTGATGGATCCCCAAAACACTTTATAAAACATACATGTAGCACAACCAATGCAGCTATGTTTGAGTTATAGGGTAGCAGCCAAGCAGATAACCAGTGCCCAACATACAGTTAAGAGTCTTCAGTATCCATGCACCACAGACATAACCACCATTGTTAAGGTCTCGGAGTAGGTTTTATAGAAAAACCTACGCTAGACAGACAGCCTGACTTCCCACTGCATTACAGCAGTTTTACTCTGGTAAAACGCCGTAGAAACCAATGGAGTAAATCTGGAATAATGCAGAGACTTCTTTTCTTTTACTACACTGATTTTTTTTATTAAGTTTCACCAGTGCAAAACTGGAATAATGCACTGAATAAGGCCTGTAGCGCTAAGGGAATTGGCCCTTAATGGCCACCACTCTGCCATTACAAGTTAAATAAAATCATGAATAAAAATAGTGAAGACTGACTAATATTTCACTGGAAGCCAAGGCTGGTTCCATAATTTTTTTTATATTTTGGAATTCTTGGAACCAGACCATTAGGCTCCTCATGAAATAGAAGTGATTCCAATTTACAAGAAGAGAATGCCACTCGACTTACTGACAGTGCTTGATTTTTGTTTTTGTGTTGTTTTTTATGCTACAATTGGTGACCATTAGGAATGGTTTAGGGCCAAAACAGTCTTCATGTAGATTCACGGTGGTAATTTTCTAGTCGAGCTGCTGGATGCATTCACTTAGGGCTGGTCCACACTGGGGGGGCGGGGGGGTGGTGTCGAACTAAGATACGCAACTTCAGCTACATGAATAACATAGCTGAAGTCGAAGTATCTTAGTTCGAACTTAAGAGCACTTACCGTGGGTCCAGACACAGCAGGTAGGCTCCCCCGTCAACTCCGCTTACTCCTCGCGGGGAGCTGGAGTTCTGGTGTCGACGGGGAGCGCTTCCGGGATCGATTTATCGCGTCTAGATGAGACGCGATAAATCGATCCCAGAAGATCGATTGCTACCCGCCGAATCAGGTGGGTAGTATAGACATACCCTTAGAATTCCATGTTTTGTGAAACAGCAAAAACAACTTGCCTGTTTCTATTTTTTCCTCCTTCATAATTCAATTGTATTGTCTTTCTGGAAAATGTGCTCTTGTAATTCAATATTATAATACATGAAAATGAACAATATTGTCTTTTTAATCTGAAGTCACATCTCTTTTTAAGAACCACCTAAAAATACTGCATGCTAATTCTTTTTGGGTGTCATGATATACATAGAACAGAGCAAAGTTGATCTGCAGCAGTTATCCTGCTACTGAACTCTGCCAATAAAATGCTCCATACTCCAAGCAGATGTTTCTCTTTTACGCTAATGGAGCTCTTGTACACCATTTTTCTTCCCAAGAGAAAATATCCGCACATTTGGAGGCTGGAAGAACTCCACTCAACAACAGAAGCAAAGTGCCAGCAGCAGCAGCAGTTTAATAATAAAAATACCATGGATGGAACAGCAATTGTACTTTTTTTTAAAAAAAAAAGCTTGTTCTCAAAAACACATTTTTCTTCTCTCAAGAAGCCCTTCTCTTATTTGGAATCACTTTTTGTTGTAGCACTTTACTTCTAGGTAAGGGGACAGACAAGGAATCTTCTTCTATAGTGGTGCCAGTGTTGGTCAAGAGAGAAGAAAGTAAAATGTAGATGAATGTACAGTATTTATCAGTAAAATCTAGCCTTTACTCACAGTTACCACACAGGTGGTAACTGACATACTGTAGCTATATCCTTCTCTAGTAAAGCTTTATAATCATGTAGGCCTGATCTCACATAGTGTAAGTCAGGAGTAAATCCACTAAAGTCAATGGTGTTACACTGGTGAAAAATGAGTGTAAGTGAAAAAAGAATAAGGCCTATTGTATCTCCTCCAAAAGAGAATGGTAGCAAACAGATTTGGGATTCCATAGAGCTTGATTGACAACCTGAATGTGACTAATTCTAGTCACTAAAGCACCATAAGCATTTACAAGTCCATACTGTCCTTTACACCAATCTGGCAATATAAAGAAGGCTTTTTACACCTGTTTTATGCTCCTGGGGGAATTCACAAAGACAATGGGAACAATTCACTAAGCAAGGAGGCTGCTACATTCTGCTCTGCCTAAGCGGGCAGAGCCTGCCCCACACCTACCTCCTCAGAAACAACCCAAAGCCCTGCCCCGCCATGCCAAGTGTGACATAATAGCGAGCAAAGGGACAGAGTATCTCTCTTGCTCTCTCTCATATGCACAACTGCCCAGCCCCTCCCTGTGGTGATTTACGTCTCTACTGGCTGCTCCGGGTGCCTGAACCAACCTGCCCAAGCTGCTGGGGGGGAGCGCATGACTGCTCTTGTGGCTTCCCTTTGCTTCCCCATCAGAAGTCATTTTTCTGTGGGGAAGCAAAAAAAAATATGTGGGGGACATGAATTTTGTGCATGCACTGTGATGCAGAATACCCCCTTGGAGTATTATTTACATAGCAGCACAGCATCCAGGAAGAAAGAGGAAAGCAAGTTATGCTTTCTACCCTACATCTCCCACACCTTTCCCCACAACTGGGGAGGGGTGAATTGCCAGAAATTTCCCCTGCCAGCAAGAAGATGGGGGAAAGGGGAATGTGTTCCATATTTATCAGAAACCTACTTATCAGGGCAGATAGGAAAAATGGAGTGCTCAAGAAAATCTACATATAGCATAGCACCTACCACCCCTTTTGATCGTATGGAAGTAGGAACATACATACTAGATGCCCTGGAGGGCTGCTCACTCTCTCCCACCATGTCTTTTGTATCAGTCTCTGGGCATTGGGTGTCTGGTAAATTTTCTAAGCTCTGCAAATACTTGAACTGTCCTAAACAGTAACAGGCACACTATTTATTGCCATTATTCGCTGGCTACCTTGACTTTTTAAAATAATTCTTAGTGATATTTCTGCTGTTCATGTTGTGGGGAGGGGGACAGGAAATAAAAAGTTGTTTCCATTCTAATCCAGTTGAAAGGACATAGCAAAACAAAAGTAGCTCTCACGTTTCCTTGCCGGGGCAGAAACATTTGGCTTTTAAATAACATCTTCTTGAGATTATTTACATATCCTATTTGGCATTATCCATATCAGTTCATGCCCTTTGTGTGTTTTAGATAACATTGTTGTGTTTCCTTTGACTTAACATTTAGTTCTCTGTGAACTTGCCAATAGTCAGACCAGCACAGGGCCTTCTTTATGTGATCCCTTACAAAAGCTGTTTATTAAGTACTTATTCATTATTTCATATTGTAAATTCACCTTTCAGAATGAAAGCCTCAGAAACCACTTTGGCAGATTCTCTCTGCTTCTGCCTCCAGCACAGTAAGTCCATCTCTAGTGTTTATAAACCAGTGGTTCTAAAATTTTTGTACTGGTGACCCCTTTCACATAGCAAGCCTCTGAGTGTGACCCGCCCTTATAAATTAAAACCACTTTTTTATATATATTTAGCACTATTATAAATGCTGGAGGCAAAGTGGGGTTTGGGGGTGGAGGCTGACAGCTCATGAACCCCACGTAATAACCTCGCGACCCCCTGAGGGGTCAAGACCCCCAGTTTGAGAACTTCTGGTTTACACCTATTGGCACTTATACAGCAAGAGAGTTTACACAAATCATAAGAGGGAAAGGACCCAAAGGTCAGTGATATTTGTGGCTGATGTGGAGACAGATTTTCTTGAACTCTGTGCCTAAAGAGCTGAGATAATTGGCAAAGCCCACATCCAGAACTGAACTTCCCTGACATTCAGGGATGTTCTAGTTTGGAGTTTTGGTTTGGCCCATTATATAAATCCAGCCCCCCATAAATTCCAGATCCAAACTTCTCTGCCTCAGATGTTTGGATCCGGCCAATTTCCATGCAAGACCCAGGAATGCTATTGGGAAAAAGTGATGAAGGCACATGGAGAACAAACTGAATCAAGGAAATACATATCCAGAAGAGCTCAAGACATACTTCATTCACCAGCTGCAAGCACCAGCCACAAACTAATCTGAACACTGACCCACTTGTTAGTAACATGAAATTCAAAAGAACTTCATGACAAGGGAGCAGAGGAAAAATATTTTCAGGCTCTGCACCCCAACAGTTGTGACAGAAGAAAGAGAATTCTGATTGCTTGGGACTAGGTAAGCCGTAAGAGTATTGTGATTATATCCAGTCTAAAGGTAGCTAAGAACACTATGAGGCTGTGCCCAGATTGCAAGCATGCATGAGCCATCATAAATGTCTTTTCCTTCATCTCCTCTGTTCCCTAATCGCTGAATAGCACAACCCTTCAGGAACAGAGAAGATTAGGAAATCTGTAGTTATAGCTTTTCCTTCTATCAAGTGAACCTCACTTGATCAGGTAGACCAGTAGTTCTCAATCAGGGGTATGTGAATCCCTGGGGTTAAGCAGCGATTTTCCAGGGGGGTATGTCTGCTCATCTAGATATTTGCCTAATTTTACAACAGGCAACATAAAAAGCACTAGCGAAGTTGGTACAAACTAAAATTTCATATAGACAATGACTTGTTTATACTGCTGTATGTACTATTTTATATGTTAATATAATGTGCGTATATGCACCGTATTAGACATGCATTTTATGTCATTTACTGATGCCTGCAAGTATGTTAATGAGGTTGAAGTTGTCATGGGGTTTATGCAGTTGTGATATAAAAATGGATAGATTTTTAAAATGTGGAGCTGGAAGCGGCGGCAGTGAAATATGTAAGAAATTGAAAATGACTGAAAAAAAACCAACCCATTGTCAATTCTGCAAGGAATGTATTGCTTTTGGATTCACATCTACAAATAGCGATCCATTTCAAGCTTTGTTTCCTTTACAGAGAAACTCTATCAAATAACAGTTTGAAGCTGGCACATTTGCAACAACATTGAAGACAAAACACCCTGTGCATGCGGGTAAGCCAGTAAATTTTTTTCAAAGAAAGCTTTCTGAGTTCCGGGCTTGCCAGCTTTACATGAAAAAAGCTTTTGTATGCACTATACCATCTGCAAGTAGTGCAAGTAGTTTTTTAAGTGAGATGAAACTTGGGGTACGCAGGACAAATCAGACACCTGAAAGGGGTACAGTAGTCTGGAAAGGTTGAGAACTACTGAGGTAGACCAGTCCGGATCATAAGGAATCAAGGCTTTTACTGATGCCTGATAGACTAATGTGATATTTATTTTATTTATTTCCGTTTAATTAATTTTTAAATGTTTAATGTTTAAAATATCTATACAAGGCTCTATCCACCCTAACGTAATTAATATTACATGACAAACCCATCAGGATTAAAACAATCATTCAGATAGGAACACTGCTAGCCAGAGAACTACAGAAGTGTTTCTTCCCTCACCATCATTCCAGAATGCAAATCCCCAGCCTTCTTGAAAAACTCTGTTGAACATAAGTCTTTGGCAGTGTGCTTGGAGAGTTACTGGAGTCAGGTTATGTTGCACCAGGCAGAGGGCCGGGGGAGGAACAAGTTCCCGTGTCTCAGAGCCTTCACAGACAATGTTCTGCCAGGTACCCCCTCTCTTCTATAATGAAGGGAAATCAGCTAGGGTTCCTGTACTGACCACAGCTGTGGCAGTATGGCATGGGGAGCAAGGCCATCCTTCAGGTGGCTTGGTTCCAGGCTATTTAGGGCTATATAAGTCATAATCAACACCTTAAACTCCATGTAGAGTATAACTTCACTGTAGGGGTAGTCTAGTCTCTTACTCAGATGTTGCCCATAACCCCACTCCTGTCCACACACAAAAACATCTCACTTGAGTTGTGTCACTTTCAACCCAGGCTAGCTCGCACAGGTGTGGGTGGGGGTTAGAGCCCGGGTTCCACTTTCACATGGGCTGCTAATCTCTCCACTTTGCAGTGAGGATGCAGGATAAATCACTTGAATGCCGATAGTCTTCCAATGCCTTCCCACATTTCCCCACATGTGCCCAGAAATCCAAACAAGTTCTTCCACAATTCACTGCAAAAGAATCATAGAACGGCTTGGCTTACCATAGCACAGAATAGGATGTGCCCCCAGAAATCCTAGTGATGCTCATGGAGGAGCACAACACTAATAAGGACACAGTAATCTGGGCAGAGCATTGCAGTGTGGCTGCTCACACCCAGTCTAAAATAACCTGGGTGCACAGACCTAGGTACTGATCACCCAGACTACCTCTGCAAAGAAGATTGTTTAATAGATTATGACTAGGCCATCTCTCTCCTTGACGGTTATAGCCTCCTTTACTTCCCTGGTCTCTTACCCTCACACAAACATCTCTCTGGGCTATAGGACATGATATAGTTTAATTTATCTTCCTCTCCCACCACTGTCCACAGCTCCTCATTCGAAGCCCCACTTCTAGTTCTCTCTGTGTTTTTGAGCTGAATTTAGTTCCACGTCCTCACGGTCAAGGCTCTTCACAGTTCCTCCTTGGCCTAAATCTCTGCTGTCGTTTCAACCCACTCCCTTGTGGATTAATAATCAGGTGTTTGCAGTCTAACTTTAGAAACACTAATTTAATTTAGAAACATCTGTCTTCTTTAAAATTTAGTTTCTAGAATGGAGACTGCCCTTTAAATGGGTTAGTAGTAACCTGAGTGTGCTAGCATGTACCACTTTTTTCTTCTTGCATCTATCTGAAGCATTTTAATATGGCTGACTGTCAGCTTTTCTTAAATTGGTTAAACTTCTGCATTGCTGTATCTGGCATGGATGTCTTATGGCTTAAAGCTTTCCTTTGTTAATAAATGTAGACCATTGTGCAAGGACCCCAGCAGTGATGCCAAATTCATTTGGGGGGCCCTGAGCCGTTTAGCTTGGCCCATGATATGTTTTGCTTTTACATACTTTCTGTGGCTGATTTTTCTTCTTGCCTCCACTGTAAAATATAGGGTGATAGTATCCAGATATTTTGTCAGTTGCCTGCAGATCCTGTGATACTTCTCGCTAGGTTGACATAAGCATGTGTTAAAAATCACAACTCTGGCATGCATCCCTGTAATACTTACATGATCCCTTTACCTATAAATATTCATGTTTCATTCATGGTGAAATGTTCTCTCCTGTTTACATGTGTGCCGGTAGGCAGGGGAGTTCTGTCCACGTGTTGCCCCAGGGTTTTTTTTAAATCTGCTTTATTGAATTTAAAAATATATTCAACCATTGCATCTAATTACAAAGCAGACTAAATCACTTAGCTAAGCATTAGACTGTGCTGTTTCATGTAGCATGATATTAATGTAGTAAATAAAACTACTACAGGGTTTTGTGCACTGTTGTATGAAACATCTGGTTCTGGCCACTATCAGAAGACTGAATAGCAGACGAGATGAAACACATGTCCAATCTAGTATTACATATCTTATGTTTCTATGCAAATATAACACTGCTCTACAGCCAAAATGCTTCTGAAATAAATGTAGTCAAACTTTACTAATCCTGGGTCACTGAGAACGAAAATGATGCTTAAAATTGTTGATTGGCTCTAGTTTTCAAGACATGCTATTGGGTCAGTATATACGACCCTTGACTTGGGAATGGCGGAGGATAAGTGAGTTATAAAGGGAAGGGATCTCAATTTAAACCAGAAATGACTAAAATACATCTTTGACTGGATCTATGAATAAATCTATGACTGGGTTTGGACAGTACTTGCTTTTTAGGCAAAACAATGAATGATGCAATCTGAAGCTGGTATTGCGTCATACATGATATGAATTGCATCATGTTATTCCTAGAAGTCATGGATGATGCAATCATAACGAAGCTTACATCACTCTGCTGAACAAATTGCCCTATATCAGCTCTAGAAATCATACAGTGTCGTGCTCTCTTCTTTGTCAGTGTTTGATTTTGCAAAGGGACACATTTCTGTTTAGCCAAAGTGAGCAGAGATGCCTCGTACTTGTGTGAACAGTGCAGATAACTTCTGCTGTGTTTGTGGTGAAGTGACTTTTGCATCACAAAAGCGCAGTATAACCACTATGGTTAAGAAAGCCTATCACCTTTCTTTTGGCTGCAAAATTGGAGATCAGAACAAGAGGTGGGCCCCACACATATGCTGCAACACTTGTGCAACAAATCTTCACCAGTGGTTGAACAGGAAAAGGAAATCTATGCCTTTTGCAGTGCCAATGATTTGGAGAGAGCCAACAGATCATACCAGCAATTGTTACTTCTGCATGGTGCCTCCAGTTGGGAAAGGTGTGTCAAAGAAGAAAAAGTGGACTGTGCATTATCCAAACATTCCATCAGCTATACGCCCAGTACCCCACGGAGAAGGACTGCCGTTTCCTGATGCACCAGAATCATTCTCACTTGAGTCAGACGAGGAAGAGGAAGAGGATGAAACTTCTGGTCCTGAACTATCAATGTCACAGGACCCACATTTTCTCCCATCCTCCTCCTCTGGACCACACCTCATAACACAAGGTGAACTGAATGGACCTTGTCAGGGATTTGGAACTACCCAAGAGTAAGGCAGAGCTTTTGGGCTCCAGACTACAGCAGTGGAATCTCCTGGCAGGTGATGTTAGGGTTTCCATGTTCCGTGACCGTCAAAAGGATCTTGTCCCATTCTTCTTCATGGAAGGTGATCTTGTAGCCCGCAACAACATCGATGGTGTGATGGCAGCCCTCAACATCGTTCACGATCCAGATGAGTGGAGACTGTTCATTGATTCATCGAAGACGAGTCTTAAAGCTGTTTTACTGCATAATGGCAATGTTTGGCCATCAATTCCAGTTGGTCATGCAGTCCATATGAAGGAAACCTATGACAACATGAAACAACTTTTGAGGTGCATAAACTATGACCAACATCAGTGGCAGCTTTGTGGCGATTTGAAGGTTGTTGCTCTCTTGCTTGCTCTGCAGACTGGATACACAAAGTACTGCTGTTTTCTCTGCGAATGGGATAGTCGTGCAAGAGATTCCCACTACATCAAGAAAGATTGGCCACTCCGACAGTCATTGGAGCCTGGGAGGAAAAGTGTTCAGCATCCACCACTTGTTGAATCAAGGAAGATTTTGTTACCACCCTTACACATCAAGCAGGGTCTGATGAAGAACTTTGTCAAGGCCATTGACAAAACACAAGCAGCTTTCAAGTACCTCCGTGGAAAATTTCCAAGGTTAAGTGAAGCTAAGATAAAGGAAGGTGTCTTTGTTGGTCCTCAGATTCGTGAACTTCTTCGAGATGATGCATTTGACCATGCACTGCGTGGCAAGGAAAAAAAGGCATGGAAAGCCTTCCAGTTAGTGGCAATACATTTTCTCGGAAACAACAAGGCAGACAACTACAGGTTGTTGGTGGAAAACCTCCTCAAGGCATACAAAAGCCTTGGTTGCAACATGTCACTAAAGATACATTTTTCGCACTCTCATCTAGATTTTTTTCCACCGAACTGCGGAGCAGTGAGCGACGAGCATGGAGAGCGATTTCACCAGGACATTGCAACAATGGAGAAACGCTATCAGGGCAAATGGAGCCCATCAATGCTTGCAGACTATTGCTGGACAGTGACAAGAGATGCTCCATTTAATGAATACAAGAGACAAGCCAAGAAGCGCCGAGTAGACACTGAATAGGACTAAACTATGTACAGACTAGTTTTTTGCCTTTTGTTTCATAATAAATTTTATTTATATAACCCCTTTGCTGATTTTTAAAGTGTTACATAAACAGGACAGGTGAAATAGTATCATGTAAAGCAACCATAAACACATGAAAAGACCTAGGTTTACAATTTATGATTAAAACTCTACTATCTACACAATATACATAGACATAAAATGTAAAAACTTAAATATCTTAGAAACAGTAGCCAATCAGTTGTTTTAATTGTCATATTTGAATTCAGCACATCAAAATACATACTAAATAGCACATTTTATCTCTGAAGCAGATGACTTCTCAAAAATTGTAGACCAGTGATCAGTTTTGAACCTAAGGCCTAATTCTGTGCACTGATAGAGTACCATCAATTTCAGTGGGGATGCTCCTGATTTACACCAGTGTAAGTGAAAAATTAATCAGGCCCAATAAGTTCAGAATGGGCCAGATCTTGGCCCACGTCACATCTCCATTGCAGCACTCTGGTGGTACAAAGCAAAACAGCCATACAGCTGACCAAATTGGGCAGCTGAGGAGTCCCCCAACATAGGGGATTCCTTGGCTGATATGCCTGGGAATAGGGAGAGTGGCTGAAGCGCTATGGCACTGTCTCCAGTCAGGATAACTCACTAGCCATCTATGATGCTGGAGGACAGACTGGGTCCCAGCATCCCCAAGGACCCAGAAAACAGAGACGGTAGCTCTCCTACCCCTCTAGTGCTGGTCTAAGCACAACCTGGCAAGACCCAAGAATATCAACTATCGAGCCTACTTCTTTCACGTTTCGTGTTAAGGGATCTGTCAAGGCTGATTCCTCACTCTGGCACTTCAAGTGCAGAAGGTGGGGGCCCGCAAGGATTCTAAAAATTAATACTGGCCACTCCAGGCTTGTATTAAACTCCCAAGGCTACAGCTTCTCTCTGACCTTGGATGGGTAGATGCTGCCACCGCCCAAATGCAACCCCCCCTTTTTGGGGGCCCAGGAAAGCACACTTGGGAATTCCTTCTTGTGGGGTACCCTCAAGCCACTTCACTCCCCCTTGGGGAAGAGCTGAGAAAGAAAACAAAGGAAATTAGCTGTTGCCCCCCTTGCTATTAAACAACATATGTACAAACCTCTTAGGACACCAAAAATCCAATCCTGTTCTTAAAAAAGGTAAATTTTATTAAAAACAAAAAGAAAGAAAATACATCTGGAACTTAGGCTTTTGCTAGATTTAAAAAACCCACTTACAAAAATTAAATATCAAGAATAACCTTCATGAGATCCAGCTTAAAGGTTACAAGCAAAACAAAAAGCATTTGGGGTTAGCACAGAGGAGTCCACAAGCCAATAAGAAATAAACAGAAATAAACCTAATTGTGTCTTTCTAAACATTCCTGATCTACTTACATATCTGGGTTGTTAAATAAGTAGTTCTAGATATGATGTGATGATTTTCATATCTGGCCTTCAGCTTCTCACAGCATAACTGCTCCCTGTTCCCCTCTTTCCTGAAGAACAACAGCACACAAAGGGAAAGCTTTTTTTCCAATTTTAAAAAGTTCTAGCCTTCCCATTGGCTCTTTGGTCCGGTGCCCACTCCTTTCCTTTTACCTGGACTTTTTTAACCCTTTACAGGTAAAGTAAGTAGAGAACAACTACCAAGAGGGACTTTATAGCTAACTGGCTGGCTGGGTGTCCATAAAAGGGAGCTCTCCCCGACCCCTTCATTTATCACAGGATCACTAAATGGATTTGGCTTGATTGAAAAGAAATTTTCAATTTTCAATTATGTGATTTTACTCCATAGTTGCATAGGAAATTTCCCTCCACCAGCTGTCCTGTCAACATAATTTACCTTACCTTGAAGTAAATTTAGAAAGAAGCAGTAAAAGGCAAGGTCTCTGACTTCATTTTGTTTATATCTGACCTGTTAAACCTCACCACTGGGACCCCCCCCTTTTTCACCTGTGTGTGCGCCCTTTCCTTTCTGATGAGACTTTTTTGGACAGTGAAAACGCTCATCATGGAAGAAATTCATTGCTCATTTAAACAGATACAAGTTGAATGAGCTGCAAGAACATGATCTGTTTTCGCAGACAAGTGATTTTCCCAGAGACTCAGAGTTCAATTTTTTATTTTCTTTGGGGGAAGAGGAAAGGGTTTTTGCAGACGTTTCAAGGAAAGTCTGGGAGATGTCAATATCCTAGACAAACCTTACGGAATTAAGTTTAAGTAGCTTAGGAATTCACTGCATTAAAACTGCAAATGTTTAGATATTATTATGGGATTGTATGTAACGTCTCGGGGGGGGGGGGGGGGGGGAAGAGTCATGACATGTAAATCCTGGGAAGTGTTCTGAGCTTTGAAACAATGGGACAGACAATAATGAATTTTTGAAGTTAAGTGGGTTTCCCAGGAAATCCCTAGGGGAAGGGGTATGCAGACACTGTCTGTTGAATCTTTGCCCTGTGGAGGGAACCTTTGTCTGCTGATCACCTGTCACATGGGAACAAGATCAGAGGCCCACACTGCATAAAGGAGTGACTTTCAAGTTCATGGGTGTTCTTGTTCTGAGCCTAGGCGGTTATGAACCTGTTACCACAGAAAAGCCCCTGCATGGGATTTGAAAGACTGATTCCTACCAGAGTGCTTGTTGGAGTTGGAGTGGTCTTTGGTAAGCTTAATAGCATGCATGTAGATTCTTTTTAACGTGTTTTCTCTGTAATGCTTTCGCTTTACAAATAATTGTTTTTGCTTAGGAAAAGTTATGTGGTACCTCATAACGGTGGGCAATTACGCTGTTTACAACCACTAAGGAGAGCAGCAAAGCAAGCCTGCTTAGGCAGTCTGACTTGCTGGGGAATTTTCAGTGTACTGTGCAGCCTGGAAAAAAACCCAGTCAGGAGTGAGAGAGATGCAGGTATCCACCTACAAGAGTTGGTATCTACAGGCAATGTGGCTTAGTGGATAGGGCACTGGACAGGGGGTCAGGGTTCTGTTCCTAGCTCTGTCCTGCAGTGTAACCTTTGGCAAGTCACTTTACCTCTCTGTGCCTCTATTTTTTCTTGTCTGTGTTTTCTATTTAGATTGTAAATTCTTTGGGGGAAGGTACTGTCTCTTATGATGTGTTTATACAGTGCCTAGCATAGTGGGACCCTCATTTTTAATGGGCTTATCTAGGTGCTACAGTAGTACAAATAATGCTACTTGTTTTGTGCAGCTTAGTTCTCACAGTCCTGTTCCTCTTTAAAACAATGGACAGTGAAAGAGTACATACAACTATATTCCTGCACAAAGGTATCCAGTAACTTGGCTGAAAACTAGTTGAACTAACTGTATGTATACTTACTGATTTACACTATTTTTTTAAAGGACAAAATTAACACTCTAATATACAACTCCAATTTTATACTCGCTACACCACCCTTCTGATATTTGGTGGTAAAAAAAGAAAACTCTCAATAGTGGCGTCACAACAGTGGGATCAGCATGTTCCTAAGCGCTACCATAATGCAAATAAATAATAATTATAACTAGGGAGGGAAGGAGAAGACTTAGACACGAGCAGCTGCTGGAAGGAGCTATGGGTCTGTTCAACTTTTGCCTTGTCAAATGGCTGCAAGACTGATCAATCCTCTGCTCCAAGAATTGCTAAAAAAATTTGTCTTGGTGCTTTGTGTACAAAGTGTACATGGAAATATAACTTCTTCCGTGTTAGCCTAATATTGGACGAAGTACAGCCTGAATATTTGGTAGGCAACAGGTTAATTCCTTAATTACAAGGCTACTTTCCCACTTCCCTTGGAGAGAGGTGTATCAAAACATTCTCACTGAACAGAGTTTGAAATTTCAAGGGTCTACTGATTTAACAGTTGAGACTGTAATGAGATAATTAAGGGATAATTTCCCAACTAGCTATTGATCACCAGGTGTGCTGAACCATATGAAAGGAAAGCCTGGGACGGTAACCACAGGGGACTTTTGAGTGGGTTGGATATATTAGACTTTTAAAACCTTGGGATATTGTGCAGGGGATTATCCTAGCCCTGTTGAAGTCAATGACCAACTCAATTTGACTTCATTGGGTCTAAGACTTCACCCTGTGTATTTTTGCTTTCCCCAGGAACTATACCTGTTGGAGTGGGCAGAAGTTAACAAAAGCAAAAGTGGTTGTGACTTGTTCATTAAGAAAAAAAACTTTTTTGGGGTAAGGAAAGGAGTGGTCATTCTTAAATGGATAGACCAATTGAAGCAGCTAGCACCTGTTGAAGCTGCTTTTGTCTTTACCTGGTATTGGCTAAACTGAGTTGATAAAAGCGTGTTCTTTAACTAGACCAGAAGTGACCCACACACAGTAGTTGTGCCTATATAACAGGGTGTTTTCTGCTTATTTGCTTTCTAGAGAGATTTTTTTGAAGGGGGATTTTGATATGGAATTTTCCACTGATACTCCAGTCCTGCTACTATTTATAACCATAAAGAACAGGTTATGGACTGACCTATAGTCAGTCATCTTGTTTTTTCTTCTTTGTTCTCACAACTCCCTCTGTGTGTTGCAGTGTCTGTGTGATTCTCCACGATTATTACTGCAGAGCAACTATGTGGCTCTGGGCTGTGTGGAGAGGTTGGTTCCATAGGGTGTTTATTTCTGAATGTGGATCCCCCTCAATATCTGTACATAGTGCAGGAACAGGTTCTGGAGCTGGAACATATGTAAAGTGTCTCCAGGCAAAGCAGCTTTCATCTGCTCTGCTAAGAGATAGGTATTTTTATTATCCAGCTTCTGGGGCTCTTATTCCTGGTTCTGATGTGGACTCTCTTTGTGAGCTTGGGGAAGCAGTGTACACTTCTAGTGCCTCAGCTGTGAAATGGGGTTTATGAGGAAATACAGAGATGGATTCTGATCTCACACCATTTTATATCAGTGCAATTCTATTGATTTCAACAGAGATTATTATTATTTACACTGAAGTAGCAACTAGAGGCTGAGATCCCATGGTGCTAGGCATTGTGCAAGCACGTAACAAAAAGACAATCCTTGCCCAGAAGAGTTTAGAACAAGAGGCAATAGGTGGATATGACAAATGCGGGGGTGAGGAGGGAGCACAAGGGAATACTCCATGAACACTGGAGTAAGCAGAGGTCATAGCACGCTAGCTCTCCTAACCATTGTCTAGTGTTTTGTAGACACCATGGCATAGGTGGGGTTAAAGGAGGATAATATACTTGGTATATGGAGTGAGATGGGAGAATGCCCAATAGTGCTTGTTGGAAAATTTGACAAATTGGCAATCAAGGGAATGTTTATTAGTGGAGCAGAATCAGGAGTCAACAGCTTGATACTATTTAAGAAATGATGGATAGAGTGGGGAGAGGCCATGAAGTACTTTAAAAGTGAAGACTAGTAGATTGTCACTAGTGCAGTGCAGAAGGGGCGGGGGTGGAGAAGTGAGCCTTGGGATACAAAAAGCCAGGTGAAATAGTCAAAGCAACGAGCCAAGAAGATATTTGCAGTCACATTTTGATGGATTTAAGTGGAGAAAGACAGGATTTGTTAAGAGAGGAGGACGTTGCAGCAGTTAAGCTATGAGATATTGAGTAGATCAGGGCAGGAATATTCTGACTAAACATTTTACATTGGAAAATGTAGATTCATTGAAACTGAAACTGTTTGCAGGAAAGGGTCTGTTTTGACAAATCTCCTGATTTGAAACATTTATGAGGAAAAATTTCAAAATTATCAAAATTTCAGCATTTTCTAAAGGGGGAAAAATATTTTTCTGCTTCAAAACAACTTTTTGTTTCAAAATTATAGTTAATTTATGCTAAACGGGGTTAAAAATTAAAAGGTCAGCACAAAAAGTTTTGAAATAATCAAAGCAAATATTTTGACTGAGCCAATCAGAACTTTTTCAGAGTATGGGTTTGAGTAATGTTTAAGATTGACTTTTCGTTCCGATTTGGAACAAGAAAAAATGTCAAATACCTAGCAAACTCTCATGGGATAGGAAAACCCTTTCCCACACACCTCTATAATGAGGGCCTAAACAAGAGTGATTCCTGAGTTATATTGGGTGTGAGAACAGAATCAGGCCCACTGAGGTAAATATCAAGATTTATTGACTTGATTTTGCTGTAGTCAATATTTACTTTGAGTAATAATAAAATCCTGGTACTCACTGAAACTAGATGTAGGTGTATGTGATTGAAGGTGGGTGAGTTAATATCTTTTATTTCATAGAATCATAGAATCTCAGGGTTGGAAGGGACCTCAGGAGGTCATCTAGTCCAACCCCCTGCTCAAAGCAGGACCAACCCCAACTAGATCATCCCAGCCAGGGCTTTGTCAAGCCTGACCTTAAAAACCTCTAAGGAAGGAGATTCCACCACCTCCCTAGGTAACCAATTCCAGTGCTTCACCACCCTACTAGTGAAAAAGTTTTTCCTAATATCCAACCTAAACCTCCCCCTCTGCAACTTGAGACCATTACTCCTTGTTCTGTCATCTTCTACCACTGAGAACAGTCTAGATCCATCCTCTTTGGAACCCCCTTTTAGGTAGTTGAAAGCAGCTATCAAATCCCCCCTCATTCTTCTCTTCTGCAGGCTAAACAATCCCAGTTCCCTCAGCCTCTCCTCATAAGTCATGTGCTTCAGCCCCCTAATCATTTTTGTTGCCCTCCGTTGGACTCTTTCCAATTTATCCACATCCTTCTTGTAGTGTGGGGCCCAAAACTGGACACAGTACTCCAAATGAGGCCTCACCAGTGCCAAATAGAGGGGAATAATCACGTCCCTCGATCTGCTGGAAATGCCCCTACTTATACAGCCCAAAATGCCGTTAGCCTTCTTGGCAACAAGGGCACACTGTTGACTCATATTCAGCTTTTCGTCCACTGTAACCCCTAGGTCCTTTTCTGCAGAACTGCTGCCCAGCCATTCGGTCCCTAGTCTGTAGCAGTGCATGGGATTCTTCCGTCCTAAGTGCAGGACTCTGCACTTGTCCTTGTTGAACCTCATCCGATTTCTTTTGGCCCAATCCTCTAATTTGTCTAGGTCCCTCTGTATCCTGTCCCTACCCTCCAGCGTATCAACCACTCCTCCCAGTTTAGTGTCATCTGCAAACTTGCTAAGGGTGCAGTCCACACCATCCTCCAGATCGTTGATGAAGATATTGAACAAAACCGGCCCCAGCACCGACCCTTGGGGCACTCCACTTGATACCGGCTGCCAACTAGACATGGAGCCATTGATCACTACCCGTTGAGCACGACCATCCAGCCAGTTTTCTATCCACCTTACCGTCCATTCATCCAGCCCATACTTCCTTAACTTGCTGGCAAGAACACTGTGGGAGACTGTATCAAAAGCTTTGCTAAAGTCAAGAAATAGCACATCCACTGCTTTCCCCTCATCCACAGAGCCAGTTATCTCATCATAGAAGGCAATTAGGTTAGTCAAGCATGACTTGCCCTTGGTGAATCCATGCTGACTGTTCCTGATCACTTTCCCCTCCTTTAAGTGGTTCAGAATTGATTCCTTGAGGACCTGTTCCATGATTTTTCCAGGGACTGAGGTGAGACTGACTGGCCTGTAGTTCCCCGGATCTTCCTTCTTCCCTTTTTTAAAGATGGGCACTACATTAGCTTTTTTCCAGTCATCCGGGACCTCCCCCGATTGCCATGATTTGTCAAAGATAATGGCCAATGGCTCTGCAGTCACATCGGCCAACTCCTTTAGCACCCTCGGATGCAGTGCATCCGGCCCCATGGACTTGTGTTCGTCCAGCTTTTCTAAATAGTCCCGAACTACTTCTTGCTCCACAGAGGGCTGGTCACCTCCTCCCCATACCGTGCTGCGGAGTGCAGCCGCCTGGGAGCTGACCTTGTCTGTGAAGACAGAGGCAAAAAAAGCATTGAGTACACTAGCTTTCTCCACATCCTCTGTCACTAGGTTCCCTCCCTCATTCAGCAAGGGGCCCACACTTTCCTTGACTTTCTTCTTGTTGCTCACATACCTGAAGAAACCCTTCTTGTTACTCCTAACATCTCCGGCTAGCTGCAACTCCAAGTGTGATTTGGCCTTCCTAATTTCACTCCTGCATGCCTGAACAATATTTATATACTCCTCCCTGGACATTTGTCCAATCTTCCACTTCTTGTAAGCTGCTTTTTTGTGTTTAAGACGAGCAAGGATTTCACTGTTAAGCCAAGCTGGTCGCCTGCCATATTTACTTTTCTTTCTACACATTGGGATGGTTTGTTCCTGCAACCTCAATAAGGATTCTTTAAAATACAGCCAGCTTTCCTCGACTCCTTTCCCCCTCATGTTATTCTCCCAGGGGACCTTGCCCATCAGTTCCCTGAGGGAGTCAAAGTCTGCTTTTCTGAAGTCCAGGGTCTCTGTTCTACTGCTCTCCTTTCTCCCTTGTGTCAGGATCCTGAACTCGACCATCTCATGGTCACTGCCTCCCAGGTTCCCATCCACTATTGCTTCCTCTACTATTTCCTCCCTGTTTGTGAGCAGCAGGTCAAGAAGAGCTTTTCCCCTAGTTGGTTCCTCCAGCACTTGCACCAGGAAATTGTCCCCTACACTTTCCAAAAACTTCCTGGATTGTCTGTGGACCGCTGTATTGCTCTCCCAGCAGATATCGGGGTGATTAAAGTCACCCATGAGAACCAGGGCCTGTGATCTAGTAACTTCTGTTAGTTGCTGGAAGAAAGCCTCATCCACCTCATCCCCCTGGTCTGGTGGTCTGTAGCAGACTCCCACCATGACATTACCCTTGTTGCTCACACTTCTAAATTGAATCCAGAGACTTTCAGGTTTTTCTGCAGTTTCATACTGGAGCTCTGAGCAGTCACACTGCTCTCTTACATACAACGCAACTCCCCCACCTTTTCTGCCCTGCCTATCCTTCCTGAACAGTTTATATCCATCCATGACAGTACTCCAATCATGGGAGTTATCCCACCAAGTCTCTGTTATTCCAATTACATCATAATTCCTTGACTGTGCCAGGACTTCCAGTTCTCCCTGCTTGTTCCCCAGGCTTCTTGCATTTGTGTATAGGCATTTAAGATAACTCACCGACTGTCCTGCTGTCCCAGTATGGGGCAGGAGCCCTCCCCTCTTGCACTCACCTACTTGTGCTTCCTCCCGGTATCCCACTTCCCCACTTACCTCGGGGCTTTGGTCTCCTTCCCCCGGTGAACCTAGTTTAAAGCCCTCCTCACTAGGTTAGCCAGCCTGCTTCCAAAGATGCTCTTCCCTCTCTTCATCAGGTGGAGCCCATCTCTGCCTAGCACTCCTTCTTCTTGGAACACCATCCCATGGTCAAAGAATCCGAACCCTTCTCTCTGACACCATCTGCGTAGCCATTCGTTGACTTCCACGATTCGACGGTCTCTACCCTGGCCTTTTCCTGCCACAGGGAGAATGGACGAGAACACCACTTGCGCCTCAAACTCCTTTATCCTTCTTCCCAGAGCCACGTAGTCTGCAGTAATACGCTCAAGGTCATTCTTGGCAGTATCATTGGTGCCCACGTGGAGAAGCAGGAAGGGGTAGCAATCTGAGGGCTTGATGAGTCTCGGCAGTCTCTCCGTCACATCACAAATCCTAGCCCCTGGCAAGCAGCACACCTCTCGGTTTTCCCGGTCAGGGCGGCAGATAGATGACTCAGTCCCCCTGAGGAGAGAGTCCCCGACCACCACCACCCTCCTCCTCCTCCTCTTGGGAGTGGTGGCCGTGGAACCCCCATCCCTAGGACTGTGCATCTCATGCCTTCCAGTCAGTGGAGTCTCCTTCTGCTCTGTTCCCTCAGATGTATCATTCACTCCACTCTCTGCACTAGTACCTGTGGAGAGAACATGAAAACGGTTGCTCATCTGAATATGCGTTTCTGGTACATGGACTTGTCTCATACTCTTTCCTCTTCTGGAGGTCACATGCCGCCAATTATCCTCACTGGCCTTCTGTCCCCGCTGCATAGCCTGCTCTGAATCCTCAGAACACTGTGCCCGCTGAAGCCTATCCTGACGTCTATCCAGGAACTCCTCATTTTCTTTTATGGAACGCAGGGTTGATACTCGTTTCTCCAGACCTTGAATCTTCTCTTCCAATATGGAGATCAGCTTGCACTTTGTACAGACAAAGTCGCTTCTATCCTGTGGAAGAAAGACAAACATGGCACATCCTGTGCAGGTCACAACAGCGGATCGCTCAGCATCCATAGTCCCTTCCTTCGAAGAGTTTCCTCACTTGTGGCAGAAGCTACTCAGGGAAACCTGCAAGGGGGATGCCGCAGTAGGCTCTCTCCAGGTGAACTCCCAGGCTAACTCCACGTGTTTGCTTCTCTGCTATTCGCTGCTCAGCTGGTTTGCAGCTGACTGTCTTTTTAGAAGAGCCTGGAACAAAGCACTCCCAATTCACACTATTCAAACAGGCAATCAAACAATCAAGCACACGGTCAAACTGTCCCCACAACAGATACTCACTCCCCCGTCTGCAGCCCCCTGGTTGCTCTGCCTCTGCCTTTAGTTTGGGTTAAAGGAGTTAGGAATGGCAAGGATAGCTTGCTCCCTTCGCACTCCCCTTCCAAACTCCCTCTCAAACTACCCTTTCTATACATTCACCGTAAACATCATTCAGCATGAATTCAATTCAAGTGTATAAACTGAAAACAACATTTTCCTTCTAAACCAACTTTATAAAAAGGTTAATGATGCAAGAGGAAAAGCTATTACTTATGCCCTAGGAGGCAATTTTATTGAGGTTTTTCTACCTTATGGTAGAAGAATACCTGTGGTATTTGGTTTCTCACAATTTTCTCACTGAGACTACAAGATTGGGATCAAAATCTTTTTCCTTGTGAGATTTCTAGAACTTCTGCTAGGAGCACTAGTAAAGCACTGGTAACTGCCACCAAGGGAGAAATATTAGTGAAACTTAAGATATTTTAGCATTACCCATTGCAATTCTGCTCCTAACAAGAACCCAGCCATAGAAAGGCATGTGAAAATTGGATATAAACAATTGAATAGATTATTTTAGAACAATAGCAAAAGTTCAGTTCAAGTTTGGTTGTAGATATGGTTGAAGATTTGGGAAAGTACGGGGGTTCTTATTTTTTTCCACACTGGTTCACCCATCCCTAGACCTTGGCCTTTCTTCTGCAGGATTCTTGCTTCACTGAAAATGCTATTTTTCTAATTAATTATGGGCCCAAAGTATATGTCTATACTGGAATAAAAGACCTGTGGCACAGCCATGGCTGGCCTGGGTCAGCTGAATTGGGCTTGGGCTGCAGGGCTAAAAATTGCTGTGTAGACATTCGGGCACCAGCTGGAGCCCAGGCTCTGGGACACTCCCCCCTGAAGGGGTTCCAGAGCTCAGGCTGCAGCCTGAGCCCAAACTTGTACTCTCCTGAGCCCAAGCCTCAGGAGCCCGAGTTAGATGACTCAGGCCAGCCGCAGGTGTTTAATTGCAGTGTAGACGTACCCAAAGTGATCACTGGATCTAAGAGACTCAAACTTTGCGAGTGTTCAAAATCCGAACCTGGATCCAAATTCTGACCCCATCTCTGCTGTTAAATAAACATAACATGGAACTCTGACAGGTTCTAGAAGCTCGGATTGTTGTTCAGGAAATGAGTTCCCTGCTTAGACCTCAGAAAGATGTGGAAAGCTGAATAATGAGGCTGGGCTGGGGCTGAGAGACCAATCGAGTTTCCACGTGGAATACAGCAGAGTCTATAATAACAGAAATCAAATATGGTAATCAGAGGAAAGGGGATCCTTTTGGAAGTTAGAGCCCCACTCAGATGGATCCCAGGACTTGGGAGGCTTATTTCATTGTGATGTGAAACAATTTGTTTTATATATAAGACCCAGAAGAATGAAACCTTGGAGAAATTACTTGACAGAAATTTTGTTTTTTCACTGATGCATCAGTAAATTTACTCTACCTGTTTACATGGACATTTGGTGTTTGGTTTACTTTCACATGGCTCCTCTATCAGGAGAAATCTTCAGTGCACCCACAGTTGAAATGGCAACTCACAACAGCCATGTGTCTGAACTGTAACCAGTTTCTCCCATTGATAACTTATCTAAAGGCTTGTCTTCATTACAGGGGTATGTGGACCTAAGTTACGCTACTCCAGCTACATGAATAATGTAAGCTGGAGTTGGCGTAGCTTCGGGCGACTTACCCCGGTGTCTTCACAGCACTGCGTTGATGGGAAATGCTCTCCAGTTGACTTCCCTTACTCTTCTCGGAGAGCTGGAGTTCCGGGGTTCATCACAGAGCGCTCTGCCGTCAATGTAGCAGGTCTTTTCTAGACCTGCTAAATCGATCCCTGCTGCATCGATTGCAGCGGCATCGATCTCCCCATAGTGAAGACCAGCCCTAAGAGAGGAAAGCTTACAGCTGTGGAATTCTTATCAAAGAGTGGCTTTGTGTCGGTTTTGCGTAATTTGAATAACTATATTTCAGGCCCACGGAACTGTACTTGAAGTCAGTACCTGGTATAGTATAGTTCTGATTTTTAATGTATATGATGATCTTTCCATAGCTTTAAAAAGACCAAACTTACCAAAATATTGAATTATTAGGAGGACCACCTAGTAAATATATCAACTGTCCTAAACCATGTTATATCCACAGAAGCATGAGTTATAGTGCATTTTTATTTTATATAATTTGAATAAACATTCTCAATACTGACCTAAATGCAACAGAGATTTCAAAAAGACTAACGTATGTAAGTTCAAGTACATAAGCAATGGTGAAAAATGTATTAAACTGTGTAGAATGTAAAACTTGTGCACTGGGGGGACACTTTTCCCTCATTGCAGGAAACACAAACTAACATGGAAGTCAACTAATGGAATTACTGAGAAATAATGGGATCCCATTGCTAGCAGTAGACGGTAGAGAAGGTCACTAATGGATACACAATCACACTATCTTGGCACTGGAACAGTTAGAATAAAGCTAAAAAGACTAGCTAATAAGAAAAGAAAGAGATGGATTCGGTGTGAAGAAACTGACCTGGGAATCACAACAGACTTTAAAATCCAGCTCTCAAATGGATTCCAAGAGTGGTGGGTAATGAATGATGTTCTAGAAGAATTATGGGCCCATCTTAGAGGTTTTTGCTTGGAAGCTTCCACAGCTTCATGTGGACCAAGCAAATCAAGGAAAGAAGAATGGATACAGGCACAGATATGGACATTGACTGAAGAAACAGAGGCAAGCACGGGTGGCATGACAAGGAGAACAACACACATTATAATAGGAAAGATAAAGGAATTGTGCTGGAATTATGAGAGAAAATGACTTTAAAAAAGTGAGAGATGCCAAAGAAGCATCAGTCAGGGGTGACTCAAAGAACTGTTCCAAGTGTGTAAGCAACTATCACCACAGTTCCAGAGTCACAGTGGTGTCATAAAAGTGAAAGATGGAAGAGTGTTAATCAAAGAAGCAGAACTAAAAGGAACAACGGTGAGAACATTTTAATTAAGTACTCAACCAACCGGAGACGACAATTCCAATTGATGGATGTGAAGAAAGTGAAGAATTAAATACCTCACTGCTAGAATTTTCTGAAGTAGAAGAAGAGGAAACAATTAAGCAGCTAAAAAAACCCAGCAAAACACCTGGTCAAGATAAAAATCACTGCTGAAAAGCTTAAAGCAATACTTAAAAGGGAGGAGGTGATAGTAAATGAAATACATGAACTTTGTAATATAGTTTGGGAGAGAGAATTCTGCCCAGAGGAGAGGAAGAAAGGTTGATCTTTACATTACAAAGGCAGACTATAGAGAGACTGATTCAAGAAAGAAGGCTGAAATGGTTTGGACATGTTGTACAGATGTCATAGAATCATAGAATCATAGAATCTCAGGGTTGGAAGGGACCTCAGGAGCTCATCTAGTCCAACCCCCTGCTCAAAGCAGGACCAACCCCAACTAGATCATCCCAGCCAGGGCTTTGTCAAGCCTGACCTTAAAAACCTCTAAGGAAGGAGATTCCACCACCTCCCTAGGTAACCCATTCCAGTGCTTCACCACCCTACTAGTGAAAAAGTTTTTCCTAATATCCAACCTAAACCTCCCCCTCTGCAACTTGAGACCATTACTCCTTGTTCTGTCATCTTCTACCACTGAGAACAGTCCAGATCCATCCTCTTTGGAACCCCCTTTTAGGTAGTTGAAAGCAGCTATCAAATCCCCCCTCGCTCTTCTCTTCTGCAGGCTAAACAATCCCAGTTCCCTCAGCCTCTCCTAGGAATACAATGTCAAAAATTGTATTCCTAGACAAGCCCTTGATTGGATACCACCTGGTAGAGGACAGCAGATGATAAATAGGAAAAACGTTGAGAAAGATATGGCTGTCATGGAAACAGGTCAAGAAAAATGGCATTAGACAGACAGAGGTGGAAAGACTGGGTTGCTTCATGTGTCACAAGGCATGAGAGCATCTTATAATAATATATGAGGGTCTTTGTAACTTTTACATTCATTTACAGCAAAACAAATTGTAAAAGCATTGGGTATGCATTTTATAAACACACATTAAGTAAATACTAATAGTAATATTCACTTATTGCCAATACACCCAACATACAGAGATGTGGAGGTTAGTCTAGTGCTTAAAGTTGGCGACAGGAAGTTAGAGTCTCCTGGGTTCTGCCATTGACTTGCTGCTTGACCTTAAGAAAACACCTATCCATTCTGTGACTCCTTTCACTCATCTGTAAATTGGGTCTAACAATACTTGCATATCTTATAGAAGTCTTCTAAGACTTGTGTGCATGTTTGTGAAACACGTTGTGGCTCAGATGAAAGGGGCTACGCTATATAAGTGCAGTTATTAATATATCCCATAGACCGAAAATATACAGTATAGTTGATGGCAAAGTTGTTCACCTGCCCAATTTTTTGGACTTTTCTGGCAGGAGTTTGGTTCAGTTCCAGTTCTTACTTTGTCCACACTCTTTCACTTATCCCTAGTTAAAAATGCAGAGCCTGGTCCTATGAGGCTCAGCTCCCTCATCTTCCATTAAAAGTCGAGAATGCTAATTGTCTTGCAGGCTCAAGATCCTTAATGGTTCAAATTCATTTGTGATGTAAATAGAGTTCCGTGGAGTTACATCAGAAATGAATTTGAACTGTTTAGGACCAGTCTCTGTATTTATAACTATGGATAAGTGAAAGAGTTTGGACAAAATAAGAACTGGAACTGAACTATACTTCTCCCTCTGCCCAGTTATTTCCAAAGTAAGGAACAATTAATGAAGTTGAAAACAATACTCATGTTTGAGAAAGTCAGATATAATGGATTTTTCTCACCTCTTGTATATTGTCTTATGAAATATAGTAAAACACACTAGTGATGAACCTTGTAAAGTGATTTGCTTGAAAGCCTGTTTGTTTGAGAGAGAAACATACTATTTATA
This sequence comes from Macrochelys suwanniensis, assembly GCA_033296515.1. Classification (NCBI taxonomy): domain Eukaryota; kingdom Metazoa; phylum Chordata; order Testudines; family Chelydridae; genus Macrochelys; species Macrochelys suwanniensis. The sequence continues at coordinate 230,933,550 of CM065775.1, read as the reverse complement.
GGCCATGCTTGAAGACAGTCAAGAGTACTTCTGGCAGAAATTCTAGCTGAAATACAAATCAAACTGATGGAACTATAAGCCTTTAGGATATTCTTGTTATATTGCTTAAAAACAGACATGTTATTGTATTTCCCCTCCAAAGATCAGTATAATTACCTGTTTCTAAGGGATGAGCCTCGGCTTCAAAGACTGAATACAGAATTGGACTCTTCCCAAACTCTGGTGGTATTTGGCTTCAGGTTCTGGTTTGGTCCCATTAGAGAGAATGAGAGCCACAGAATTTGGACGCTGATTTAGATCCAAATCCAAATATTCCCAAAGTTCAGATGAGTTTGGATCTGGGATTCTGTTTTAGGCCTGCGCAAGTCTATTGTAATATGTGTGAAAGATTTAGTCATGGCAAGAGACCGCTACTCCATTTTTCAGTATGCACTGCTGCTGGATTCATATCCACTGTATTTAATCACAATTTTATTAAATCTCTTACTAACTTGGTTAAAATAAGGCAAGGTGCTATAGTATTTTTCTTGACTTTGTGGAGTTCTAACTTCCGCCTGTACTACTTTATTAGTATGCACATTAAGATAGCCATCTGGTTTGTTAAAGGGGCTATTTTATGATAACCCTATTAATGCAGAATAATATCTGACTCTATGAATAGTTTCATTCAAGTCAATCAAAATATTTGTGAAGGAAGGTTCGACCAATCCTGAGTGAGGAGATTAGAATCTGGCCTAAAGTAAATGGCAATAATATTCCCACTGAAATCCAATAACACTACTACAAGTAGTTATGAACGCCACTGGAGGAGATTGTAGCCGTCCCTCCCCCTGTAGCCTCGGAGGGAGGCCACGCCCCCTCGCTACTGCACCTCTAACAAGACAAGGCATACTCGGATATTAGTCTTGGCCCTGTCCTTCTAGGCAGGGCCAAGCAACAAGTAGTCTGGACCTCAGGCAGGGCACAGCAATAACATAGTCAAGAGGCTCAAGCCCTCAGGCAGGGCGGAGTGACAGTCTAGGGCCTGTTGGCCTGGCTCTGGCAGATGTCAGACAAATGCAGGCCTCTCAGCCTAAGGTGGGGAGGCTGCCACCCCGGGGATGGGGTTGGCAGCAAGGGGTGGGACACCCGGGGCCCACCCTACCCCTCTGGGTCCCAGCCCAGCGACCTAACAGTGGTGGATGGTTCTGCCACTGGGTCAGCAGGGATCCGGTCAAAACACGCTGACTGGAATTCTGGCCACACAACCAGACTACTGTCTGGTATCCCTGGGCTACTTCCTACGACCCCCTCACTGCGTACCTTTATCTTGTGGGGTTCCTCCATCTCCCTTGGGTGCACAGCAGGCAGCAGTCCCAGCAGCTCTTCGGCATCCTTGTTGGTGACGGACCTAGCAGTCCCTTTGAGTCCTCAGTGTCACAGAGGTCCTCTTTGGGCTCCCGCTCCAGCAGCAGGTGGGAGGCATCTGTCTCCTCCACCAGCTCCAGCCAACTGAGTTGCAGGGCCTGCCTTTTATAGTCCCTGTCCTGCCCCTCTGCTTCCAACAGAGTGGATGTGGCTTCCCTGGTCTGCTCACCAGGGGGTGGGCTGAGGTTCCTCCCCATCAGTCTTTGAGGAAGGCCATACTCCCTCACTACAGTCACCCATTACCAATCTTCAAAATGTTCTTCCATCTTTCTCTTTGATAGCAAAATATAATTTCTTCCACATAGCTTGAATATGGGTTCTTTTTAAACAGAGGTTTGGATGTATTTTTTGAGTGAGCAACCTTTAGAAGAAGTAGCCGACAGATTCTTCAGTTCTTCTAATGACGTATTCAAACTTCCCTCCAGGCACTACATTCATGATCAAACCAAGACGATGCTTGCTTTCGATTCTAACTCCTTATAATTTCCCCCTTTTAGAAGACTGATCAGTAATTTCATAAAATATTAAAATGTTAATTCAACATGGAAGAATCCTCAAAAAGGTCCGTATGCTGCATTTCTCTTCTAACGGTCATCACATTAGCTTAAATTATTATGCTATTGGTGAGTTTGATAAAAAGTTTATTTTCCATACTGTTCTACACTGTTTAATTCTCATTAAACTTTCCTTTGTTTCCCAGGGCAGGTGAAGGGTATGGGGCTCCCCTCAGCAGCTCAGTCTCCCTTGGCAGCTCTTACGATGGCCCAGCTCCGGCTCCTGGCCTGGGGGGCAGGGGGAAGAGGAGGAACAGTTGGTAGGACCACAGTTCCAGCACCGGTGCCTCCACCCTTTTCTACATAGGTTCTGGTGCTCCTGTGGGTACCCCTGGGCATGGGCCCATGCATTAATCCTCCACTGCATTAGGCAGAGGATACAAAAAGGAACGGGGGAGGAGGGGAGATTGCTCTTCACTGCTTGCCTCAGGCAGTGAAGGCCCCCTAAGAGTGTAGGAGTACAGCTGTATAGTGTACAAGAGAGGTGGGAACCAACATTGTAAATAAACTCCACCGGGTGTTTTTCCAGCATAAAGGTCTCTGAGCTGTTTGTGGACTTGAGCAGAGGCAGGAGCGAGTGGCCCCTACTACACTGCTGTTATGTACTGAGTAGTCTAGACACTACTAATTTCACACACTGCTCTCGGTCACATTTAAATTGGTTTATAATGCTAGGTTCTATTACTATATAATTAGTAGTGGGGAGGCATAACCCAGCTAGTTAGCATTTTCATCTCTACAAAACTACCGCTCAGGATTCTCTCGAAATAAACATGTAATAATTGCAATAATCAAGAGCCATTAAAATTAGAAATGAAAATTATTTCAATCCAAAGAAATCTGGAAAACTCCTAATTTAATTCTCCAAAATTGATCTTCTGATTCTATGACCTGCCATCTTCTAATTGATACTCTGAGTGGGCGGTGGGGGATTCTGCGTGACTGCGCACTCACAAAAAATGCACACACCCCCCTCAGAATTTCTGTGCTTCCCTGCAGAAAACAGCACGGAAGCCATGCATGTGGGGGGCTGGGAGCAACCATAGGTGCAATTTTTGGGGGGATTGCCCCCCCAAACATAGGGGAGGCATGGTGGGCACATGGGGTTACATGCCACTGCCCCCCCCCCATTTCTGAAAGCACAAAGCTGCTCAGCTGAAGGAGGCTGTCTCTCAGCTCCCCTGACACTGCAGCTGAATGCCACCTCCTGGGTCCTAGTGCCAGTCATGCTTCCCATCTGTGTGTTGGGAGCCTTCCTGTTTTCTGTGAAACAGTGAATGCCCGCGGTGGGGCTGAGTAAGGGGGGGTCGAGGAAATGAGGGAAGAGGGGGTTGGGGCAGGAGGAAGAGGCAGTGGGGAAGGAAGGGGGTGGAATGGAGCAGGGAGAGGGGGATGGAGAAGAAAAGGGGATAGGGGAATCGTGTGGGGAAGCAGGAGTCTGGCATGCGGCATCCCCTCGGCTGAAGCTGGGACTCCCCCATTAAGCAGGCCCATCGAACCCTCACTATGACAAGCCCTACACCTGGACCCCTCCAAGCCCCCCACACTTAGACCCCCACCCTACTTATCCCCAAGCTGCTGCACCTGGACCCTCACCCCATCAAGCCCCCCGTGAAAGGTAATGACCAAAGCTGCCATGACAGGGACTGAGAACGCAATTTCCAGTAAGATAAGGAATTGCACTTCTTATTACCCATGCCCTGTACTGTGAATTTGTATTTGTTTCCTTGGTTTAAAAACAGCCATATTATATTCACTCAAGACTAGAATCTGTACGTTGTTATTTTAGTTGTTTCCATGCTCTGGAAAGTAATTGTCAGATGAGGATTTTGCATGCTGTAACACTGGGGAGTACATACTTGATTTTAATAGCATTCTGAGGCATAATTATATAGCCTTTTGTCAGGAAGACCAGTATAAGAGCATCTTTATAAAGTACAAATACTGCATGGTCAGTATGGGGAACTGCCTTTTGGGGCAATTGCAAGAGAATTATCAAGCTTGATCAATTAAGTGTATATTCAAATATACTGACAATGATGTCAAAGTTTACTGAATAAACGGTGCTCACTCTCCCCTTTTTCTAAATACCATGTGTTACCTCAGGAGCTGGAGAAATTATTCCTTTCATAAACTTATGGAATTACACAGAAACCCAAGACTTTTGACTGGTTAGTATCACAGCCCTGGTGAAGCTGTCCCCGCTAAACACTAACCAGGCTGCTGTATTTTGGTCCTACATGCTGGATCTATGTGCACTTAAGCTTCTCTTGGTTTGAGTAGGCACTAGCACTGTTTTTCTTTGGCCTCTCTGGCACACTTGCTGGGCACAGGCTCTGTCTGTTCCCCTTTCAAGGAAACGGGTTCTTGCAGTCCAGCCGGACCACAGTACCAGAACTGACCCCCAGGATACCCCAGTTGGGTAAGCAACCCGATGCCCAGACCCAGGCCTGCCAACAACAATTCTGGACCCCAGGGCAGAACAGTCAATGGGACCCTAGAAAGGGATGGCTGAGGTTTACGACACTACTTTTTAATCCTATTGATAACACATTAGAACCCACTATATGCAAGTTGTGGTGTTGCTTGATGTAGTTAACTTTTTCCCCCCAGTTACAGGACCAGTATTAAACAAATTGTGAGCCTAAATATAAGATGTAGAATTTGTTATTTTGAATTATATATTTAAATTAAATAAATACATTATGGAATGAAATTGGAGAGAGTCCAGTGGAGGGCAATGAAAATGATTAGGGGGCTGGGGCACATGATTTATGAGGAGAGGCTGAGGGAACTAGGCTTATTTAGTCTGCAGAAGAGAAGAATGAGGCGGGGATTTGATAGCAGCCTTCAACTACCTGAAGGGGGGTTCCAAAGAGGATGGAGCTCAGCTGTTCTCAGTGGTGGCAGATGACAGAACAAGAAGCAATGGTCTCAAGTAGCAGTGGAGCAGGTCTAGGTTGGATATTAAGAAAAAATATTTCATTAGGAGGGTGGTGAAGCACTGGAATGGGTTATCTAGGGAGGTGGTGGAATCTCCATCCTTAGAGGTTTTTAAAGCCCAGCTTGACAAAGCCCTGGCTTGGATGATTTAGTTGGGGTTGGTCCTGCTTTGAGCAAGGGTTTGGTCTAGATGACCTCCCGAGGTCTCTTCCAATCCTAATCTTCTAGGATTCTATTAAACTAAATAATATATAAAACATTTAAAGAAGCACAAAGTAAGAAAACACCTAAAATATCAAGTAGGCTAATTACATATTAATCACGATTAGGTCTTTAATCTAAAGACAAGGAAAAAACTGATATACAAGATGTAACTGAATATGAACAACAAAGTTAAAATATACAATAATAAAACAAGTATTTAAGAAGATTTTAAAAAAAACGTAATATCTGAATATGGCACCAAAAAGAGCAGGGGGTGGGGTGTGTGGTGGACATGTGCACAGCAGGGGTTGGGTCACTGGGGCAGGGAGCCATTGCCACTTCACATCGTGAGGGTGGGCTGGAGCCGGGCCTCACGCTGCTGCTGGCCTGGCATTGACACATGGGCATGGAGCTGGACCACGTGCAGCAGCTGGTACACGCACACACAAGCCGCATCCATGCAGACGCGGTCCGCCTGACATTTGGGCGGTGCTGCGCCTGCGCTGGCTGGTGCCCAGCGAGCTGCTGCCGGCTGCGCTACTAGTGCCCAGCAAGCTGCTGGCTGCCCTGCTGGGCGCACTCTTCCGGCATGGCCAGGGCTTCCACATGCCCATCTGGCTGCCTTCACCACCGCCAGTACCACCCCACGCACGCCTAAGAGCCCTGCAGCCTGCCCGGGCAATTGCCCTCTTTGCCCCCTCCCCCACCCCGCCCGCCCGCCCGCGTCAGTGGGCCTGCCCAGAGTTCCAGCCTTGTGGGCCCTCTGTTTAACTCTCCAGGGTCACGACATAGTTGAAACACACAAGACACAGACTTTGCTAAGGGTTCTAATACAATCACTCTCTACTTTAGCTAACACAAGAAACATACAGATGTAGACAAAACCATAAAACGCTGGTATGTATTTCCCTGCTCAGTTTCCTCACCACTCTTGAGTGTTCTTTGGGCTTTGGTCAGAGTACTGTAAGAAGTCCAGGATCCTTCCTCTGCCACTTCCCTCCTGCACATGGAGTCTCCTCTCACTTCTGCAACCAGCTTTCTGCTTCTAGTCTCTTCTCCCTCTCTACAATGGCTGGCAAGAGACCCTTTCTTTTATAACCGCCAGTCCTCTTTGTCAGATGACCTCCATCAGGTGAGCCATTGCTTCCATTAGTTACTTCCCTCCTCGAGTTCACACTTGAAAACTGGTTTGTCCTGGATGGTAGCCATCTTTTTATCCAAGGCTGCTCCATTCGAATGGATGATCATGGTTTAATGAAACTCCATTATTAGCCCTGTGCCAAGTGCAAGAATTTCTCCTGTCACCGCCTGTGCATTTTAGGTTAATATGGAGGCAAAAGATAACACAGAAGGCAAAGTATCAGAGGGGTAGCCGTGTTAGTCTGGATCTGTAGACGCGACAAAGGGTCCTGTGGCGCCTTATAGACTAACAGAGGTATTGAAGCATAAGCTTTCATGGGTGAATACCCACTTCTTCGGATGCAAGCAGTGGAAATGTCCAGGGGCAGATATAAATGTGCAGGGAAGAGTCAGGCTAGAGATAACGAGGTTAGCTTAATCAGGGAGGGTGAGGTCCTCTTCTAGCAGTTGAGGTGTGAACACCAAGGGAGGAGAAACTGCTTTTGTAGTTGGCTAGCCATTCATAGTCTTTGTTTAGTCCTGAGCTGATGGTGTCAAATTTGCAAATGAACTGAAGCTCTACAGTTTCTCTCTGGAGTCTGGTCCTGAAGTTTTTTTGCTGCAGGATGGCTACCTTTAAGTCTGCTATTGTGTGTCCAGGGAGGTTGAAGTGTTCTCCTACAGGCTTTTGTATATTGCCATTCAAGAAGGCAAACACGCCCCATAATAAAAATGGAGTTTGCAGTCTAAACATAGATACACAGAGATTCTGCAATATTAAACAGAATTTATAACCTGTGCATAGACAAATTTCTCCCCAGTCATCAGTCAAGTATGTGGTATTCTACTTTCAGCAAAAGATAATATAGCTTTTGCTTGAGAGGAAAATGAAAATATATTGGTATCAGGCATCCTTTAAAAGCTGTTCTGACATGTTAGATTTCAGTAATGTGCATAGGAAATTTAGTGTATAATGTATTACACTGATTTCCAGCAAATGGTGCAAATGATATCTTAGAAAATAATTTTGGAGTTCAGGATATACGTTTGCATATACAGTGTGTAATGAAGGTTGGAGTTCAACTTTTAGCCCTAAATCATGTAGGAAAAGTTGCACCATATATGTCATTGGAAAGGTCACTTTCACTAAAGTTGCAGTGAGGATTCAGACTTGATTTCTAACCAATTCCTAATACATCCACAAAAATTTTGTTTGTTTTGGCAAAGGCATTTGCCAAAAAAGTTGACGTAATTTCCAGCACAACTTTTTTCTCACTCCTAAAATGACTGTTAAAATTTCACAGCCTAATCTCTATGGATAACTTGCAAGTGAATGTGGATAGTTTTGATTCAACCTAGATCAGTTTAGAGTTTGATGGGAAACCAGCAAAAAAAATCATAATATTTAAAGTAGGAATTACATGTTGGCTTAAACTAGTGGTCTAGATACTGTATCCTGACAATGGCAAGTACCAGTTGCTTCAGAGAAAGTTGCAAGAAACCCTGAACCATGATTGTTTATATCTCCCTAAAAATCGTATTCCTTCTAATGTAACTGTGGATGCTCTCAACATTCATATAAACGTCTGTAGTGGGGCAGCTGCCCCACTCCCACAGAACGGGGGTTAAAAACAGCCCTGGAGAGGGCTGTGGCTGGGATCAAAGGAGGGACAGCAGCTGAGGGAGTACCTGACCACAGGTGTGGCCAGCCCAATCAGGCTACAGCTGGCCCTATAAAGGGGCTGTGAGCCAGGACTGGAAGAATCTCACTCTAGTCCTGGAGTGGAAAGGGCAAAGGGAGCTCCAGCCTGGTAAACCCCCAGGCTGCAGGCCTTGCTGATGGCCTACAGAAGGTACTGAGGATAAAGATGTGTAGCCTGGGGATAGGTAGAGGCAGTTGGTCCAACCCCCTTGCCAGTGATGAGTGGCCATTACAGACTGCAGTTTGCCCCAGTGAGCGGGGGCTAGATGATGACTGGCAGTAGCCACTGAGGCAAGGTGGGCTTAGAGAGTTGGGGGTTCCCCTGGGAGGGGAGGCCCAGAGTGTGGGTGTACTGCTGGGGCAGAACCCTGAGGTAAAGTGGCACCAGGGTCCAGGAGGGACACGGGGCTTGAGGCAGGCAAGCCACCAGCCAGCAGAGGGTGCTCTGAGGTTAAAAAAGAGCTAATTCCCAGATGCCAGCAGGAGGCACTGCACTGGTCAGTGTCGATCTGCTACAATGTCTAATCCTTTTGTGTGTCTTATTTAACTGTTGACCTCAATGGCATCTTATAGCAACAAGTTTCAATTTCAGTTTTTCAGTTCATATTAACTGGAATCTCAAAGCAATGCTCACAATGTGACTTGTGTATTAGTGAGGGGTAGGGCTGCAGAGATAAAAGATCATCTTCCGTTTTGGAAGCTGGGTCTCTGGACTGCAGGGACAGATCAAGGAACTGTAGACTCCAGCTTGTGACAGGCTGTGGTTACTGTGTTCTATCGTGTTTAAATAAAAATGTCATTGTTAAATACAAGCTCTCTGTGCCTTACAGAGAAGAGCATACATGAACCTAGATGGATATAAAACAAAGGAAATATTTGCATGAACCCTGGTAATGTACAAGCACCGAGTTCCACACAGCTGCACTTAGAACCCCTTAGGCCCCGGTGTCCTGGCTAAGAACATGCATTACTCAAGGAATTTATATTCATGCTACATCTGTGTGGGTTACATCAGTTTGCTAATTGCAAATAATCTACTCAGCAGGTAATATCTTGTCAGATTTCCCAGAGGTAGCTTTTTTTCGTTTAAAAGGTGTCCTTTTAAAAACTTCAATACAATGGTATTTGCACATTGCTCCACATGCTGTTATGTTTCAAGAGGTTAGCCTGACATAACTGAGTGCAAAGCAATATCAATCTTAGGGTGCCACAAAGTTTGAAGTAATACTCTGTAAATATATACCAGCTGCCCCAGGTATCAATAAAACAAAGAAAAATGTATACAGCCTGAACTACTGCAGTTATGGGTCATTGGTATTAAATATCTTTTGCTGTACATAGTTATCAGAGCAAGACTGGGCCAGATTTGGATTCTATTTGCAATTCTAGCTTCACTGCCAGCCCTGGGACAGTGTATTCAGTCACTTAAAGCTTAGTCATCCACAAATGGAGCCGTGCAGTTGCTGTTACTTCAAATTCAAGCCTAAAATCACTGGTAGTAATTTATAGAATATCAAGCTAGATTGGCACCATTGAAAAATCATCCAATCTGCCCTCCTATTGTAGAATGTTACCTCTAGCTCCTGCAGTGGAATTGTAACCACTAACTTGGTTGCAATTAACAAATCTATCTTGCCTACCCTCAGAGAAGAAGTACTGTCATCTTCATTTTACAGATGGGGAACTAAGGCAAAAAGATTGAGCACCCAAGGTCACAAAGAAGGAAGTCTGTGGCAGAGTCAAGAATTGAACTAAGATCTCTTGAGCCCCACAATATAATGCTTCCTCTCAGGATCATTTCTGTAAACTCATATATAGCTATACTATTGAATATACATTTTGTTTCAAACGTGAGGTCCTGATGCTACAGTCCTGCTATCTAAATTGTTAATCCTGGATTGCAAGGCTTCACATTGTGCCTGGAGCTGAAAATCACTGAAGCACTAATTCTACCACTACTTAACATTTCTTTTAATGAACTGTGCCCCTCCAGAGGATTCTCAGTGCATCCATGGTGGTCAAAGCTGGCATTGGGCAGAGTATGAAGCTGGATGCCATGATCTGGAAATTGACTAGATTTCAAATTAAGCTCCCATTAAATATTGCAAGAAACAAATCATAATGTAGCTCACATAATGGTGCCTATCTACTGCAGTCAGATTTCTTTCTGAGAGCATGCATATGATAGTAGTTTCCACTGTGTATAATATTCCCAGACAACAATATCATGAGACGATTTAAGGCTGAAAGTGTGTTTTAGTGCAGCCTGCAAAAAATTAAAAATAGCTGGCAATGAAAAGTGAATGAATCCAGCCAGTTCCTTACTGCCAAATAATCCTTCATCATTTGCTCTCACTCCACCAGCTTCACACTGCCCTCTCAGCCTTCATATTTCTCTCTCTGTCTCATGCCTTATTTAAGGCTGCCCATAGTAGCCTTCAAACCTGAACCATTCTCTCCCAGCTCACCTTTTAAGTTACTTCCACCCAGTTTTGCCTGGACTAGCAGCAAATTTAAAATTAAATCTCACTACCAAAACATCCCTTTCTCCTTAGGTGTCCCTGGAGTGAGCTTTTCCCAACACTCCTCCACAGTTTTAGAGGCAGGCCAAACAATTCAGGCTCATTCTGCCTGGCCTGAGAGGTTAGCAGGGAGTCCTCATCCCACCAGTGTTCTCTGCACCCTTTGTTATCAAGGAAGAAGCAGATTATGTGCTGCCCTCCTTTCCAAAATTTGTCCTGGTTGAGGAAGGGAATGAAGGCAACTCTGCCTCACCCTGCATTACAAGGCTCACCTGGCCAAAGTCCTAAAAGAGAACAATAGCCTGGTTTGGTTTGACACCAGCTGTCATCCTGGGACCCTTCCTTTCTCTTAGCAGCTGTCTCTGTTGTTCTCTGGGTTTTTCTGTTGGTGAGAGAGACAAGCTTTGAGTTTACACAGAGCTCTTCTTCTGGTCTGGCAAACTTACATAGGCCTTGTCTGCACTGCAACTTTCTTGCTCAGGAGTGTGAAAAAACACACCCTCTGTGCGCTGCAAGTTTCAGCGCTGTAAAGTGGCAGTATAGACAGTGCACCAGCACTGGGAGCCATGCTCCCACAGCTGGTAGTTACTTCCCTTGTGGGAGAGGTGTGGTTTTTTACAGCCGTGATTACACAGCTGTGTTAAAGCACTGCCGCGGCATACCCTCAGAGTGTCACAACTAAATACAAGATGGAACAGATTGCGTTTAGCATAAGTAGTTAACACATATTTCAAGGGGCCATTCAAAGTGAAGTAGCCCACACCAAAGCGTCCTCCTCTAGCCTTAAAGGGCAAGTATACCCCCGTTTCACTCCGCTTAGTGGCCCCCATTCTGTTCAGCACAGACAGACCCTCAAGTCCACATGTTGGAGTTTAACTTCAATGGGGCTCTGCATGGATGCAGGGATCATTCTGAGCGGAGCAGCTTGCAGGTCTGAGTGCTTTGTTTGGCACATCTCCCTCGCTACTTGTTCAACTAGCATCCTCTCTCTCTCAAAATCCGCTTCTCCCATGAATTCTTCCTTTGATCTAGCCTCACTCGCACATTCTATTGCCCTGTGCATTTCTTATATGTGATCACTCTGTAATCATACTGAATCAGCATGTAAGTACCTTCCTAATGTGCACAGGATGTCTGTGGCAGAGCCAAGATTTGAACCCACATCTCTTGTGTTCCAGGATAGTGCCTTAAACACAAGACGGCACTTCTTTTCTAGCTGCCTTTATGCTCCACTGTTTTCTGCATCCTGGGGGATCATCCTTCCAAAATTGTATGTGCCTGTTAATTTTCACGCGATGCCATTAACCATCTTATGTACTGAACAAAGACGTATAAAGTACAGTATTTTTCATTCCCCCTCTCCAACTCATTATACATCAAGAATCAAACTAGTATTTCATTTGCACTGGAATCCAAAAAGTAGCATGGTATCTGAACATGTCGAGCTTTTACATGATTTCAGTTACCTGGGTCCTTTCGTTTTGTAAACGCTTTCATTTGTATTTTGTTTTTAAATAACCAACTACCTTTTAAAACATGGTGAGGTTTTTATGTTTCTGCCCAGCTCAAGTTGGCTCCCACTATTTTAAATCAGACCTTTAGACCATTCGTGATTTATTTTACTCACAATAAGGCAACAGATGAGGTTCCTTCTTGATCCTGAAGCTGATCGTGAAACTGTCAGAAGAGATTTATGTACTTAAGTAAGGCATAAATCACATAGTTAATCATAATTAAGGTTGCGGAAGTTAGACAGAAATCAGTTAAAGGCAGAAAACCCATCCAGCAGCCATTGCAGCTGCCCTTTGTACAAATCCATCATTTTGAACAAGATAAGCATTCAATGAAAAACAATACCTTTTGCTTGAACACACACAATTTCCATACTGAAGAGCTACACTGAGATCCTTAAATAATTTAACTTACTTATCCAGAACATGAATTAGAGATAAAGATTGGATTTATTTATTTATTTTTTAAAATGTGTTTGTGAAAATACCTCTCTGGCCCAACAAAGAGTTTGCCTAGGGTTGGAAGTACAGATCATTTTTAGATCTTTTAGACATTAGAAAGGGGGATAAACCTGAACCCCTTGAAAAGGTTCAAAATCCAAACCTGGGTCTTAGTTTTGCAGCTGACTCCCAGCTCTTGAATACAGTGAACTGAAATTCTAGATCCAAAGCATCCTGAACTTGTGATATCCAGATCAGAATTTTTCAGGTCAGGCCCATCTCTATGAAGGGCTCTCTCGTGGCTGTTAACTATAGCCCTGCAATGGGTGGGGGCAGTGCAGTGTTGACCCATCCCAAGGAGAGCACAGGAAGGCATAATGCCTCCTGGAGCTCTCCAGTGCACAGAGGGAGAATGCACAAGACACTGCTACACTCTATTGCTTATGTTCCCCAAAATTAATTAAACAGGATCTTGACATCTGGGAAATGCAATTGTATGGAGAAATGTGCAGACCCAAAGCTGCTGTAATCATTTCTGGTGTAAATATTCCTTTAATGTTTGATCTTTGTCTCCAGCTATCTCATGAAACACTCTGGCAATAAAATGCTCAGTACAAACACTGCTTAGAGATGCTTGGTACAGAAATTACTGTGGGACATTCCATGGCCTGTGTTATGCAGAAGGTCAAACTAGATGATCACAGTGGTCCCCTCTGGCCTTAAAGTCTGTTAAATAATTTTCATGACAATTGTCTTTTTGAAACCATTTTGAGTACATGCAGGCTTGATGTTAGAGTACAGTGATGGAAAGAAGGCGATGGGAGACTTTTTCTCCCCCCGGCCTTTGTGTACACTGGTAGAATGCTGCAACTAGTACTCCCTGGACATCAGGTGGATGGTGGATAGCATACCGGGTGAAACTCTGCCAGCTCAAGGGAGTGTGATCAGCGTGAGGGGGGTGGAGCCAGACCCTCCTCACCCCTTTATGGCAAAGTCCTATAGAACTGAATAGGAATTAAACCAATAGGATTCTATAGAAATGTACTGGACTTCAGCAGAAATTACTCATTCAAAACGATAAAATTTAATCGTGAATGATCTTTCTATAGAGTTCTATTTCAGGGATGTAATTTTCTATCATGTTTTATAGGATGGTTTTTTAAAATTCCCTATAGAAAGGTCATCATTTTCTATTGCATTAGGAATCCTCTGTGGGGGCCTCATCACCCACTGGTGTCCTCCACAAGGCTCTGAGGGAAGCATATGTTGCTTGTTTATAAAACTGTCCCTGCTGGGTGTGCTTCTACTCAGCTGCTTGAGCTATTCAGCTTGCATCTCCTGTGTGCAGGTGGAATGAAGTGGGAAATCTCCACTCAGCCACTACACACTTAAGTATCTTAGAAATACTGGAGAGAGAAAAATACATCTCTACTCTCCAACCACCCACACAATCCTTGCAGGGGAATATACTCTAGCTTTAATTCATTCGTGTGCCCACAGAACTCTGTCCATAGGTGAAACTGCTGGCTGACTAAAGATACATTGCAAATGAAACAATATGCATGGCCTTGGTGCATAGATGCTACCGAAATGTGCATGAGTAACCCATTTCTCTGATACCCCGATAAGTATAATGTGGGTATGTTGTTCTCACAGAAAGTTACCAGAAAGGTTGCTGTCTTGGGTTTGTTCTAAGTATGCTCTTATTAGATGTCTGTATGCCTGCATTAAAGGCAGAGCTGAACAAGCAGGAAATAAAAACAACTTAAAAGTGTGTGTTTATATAAATGGATCAATGAAATCATCAAGGAAATAGAATCACATTTACAGCAATTGGTGAGGATTGCCAAATAATTTGATGCACACAGGACTTTTGCTTTCAGGCACCTTATTTAAGATGCTCCACCCTAAGGCTTTAAAACATGAAAGCCAAAAAAAATCCTGAAGTCTATGCTGCTAAAAATGGCTAAATGAGGCTTTTTGTGCCCCACTCCCCCATAACTGACTCCTTTGGGTTTTGTGAACCCAGGTGGGGGTGGGGGGGAGTGGCAACAGAGGGATGGTTAAGGGCCTGATCACACATCTGACACTTTCTAAAGGGCTCAGAGATACCAGTTTTAATATCTTAATGATAAACTCTTTATTATGACCAGAACTATGTGCAGAAATGAGGTACAGTAATAAAACATCCTACTCAGTGTAGCTGCAGCCTGCAACGGTCCTGTTCTGAGCTTCTTTGTTTCTGCCCCAGCAGGATGGAAGTGTCCCCAGAAACCAAAGGCTGCATCTAGAGTGTACAGGAAGTATGGCATCCCTACATGTATTGGAGGACTTATTCCATAGCACATCTTCCCTTTTATAAATTTCTTGACTGAACTAAAATGCTATTAAATTAAACTATCAAACTATTACAAATACAAGAACTGACTTAACTCTTCAAGTTTCTTAAACGCCACCCTAATGTGTCTTGATCAGTCTCTCAGGGCATTTCAGCAATCTTCCTGATCGCTGTATTGCAAACCCTCTTTAGCCAAATCCTTGTCTGGTACAGACTGTTCAGTCTCATGGTCAATAACAGGGTCAGTTTGTGAATTTTTTTCAACTTGTATATCTGCTATCACTTCTCTTCGCCAAGTTGTCAGGTATCTTGAGCAGATGCTTAGATTTTACCTTCCTCTGTGATCACTGAATGTGAGCAAGGCGAGTCTTCTCTGATTTTCACTACTCATTGTCCATCTTACCATATTCTCACGTTTTTTTTAAAATCTGTGAAATAAGTCTTGCTCTTTTATTGTAATATTTGGTTTGATTGTATTTTCCCAGTCTTTACCAATTTCCCAGAAGTAGAAGGGGACAGGGAGGAAAAGTCATCCACTCTAATCAGGTGATTGTGTCTTCCCAGATTGAACAACTCAGTTCTGACTTTGTCCCATGGAATTGCATACTGTTCATGTGGTATCATTGGTTCTTTCTGCTGAAAATCTGTACTTCTGACATCTTCCACATTTGCTCATCACTTCTTTGATGTCACTATTCATCTGTTGCCAGAATACAAATTCTCCAGCTCTTCTTTTTGATGTGGTCATTTCCAGGTGTCCTGCGCATATTTGTTTCAATATTTTCCTTTTCATCACGGTGGGAACCATGATCTGTGTTCCCTTCAAGAGCACTCCTAAGATCACTGAAAGTTCATTTTTATAATTGGAATAAGCTGGTGGGAACTGTTGATTTCCCAGCCCCCTTCTTTACCTATCACTTGTATCAGTGCTTGCAGCATTTCATCTTTAGCTGTTTCTGTCTCCAATTCATCACATATGCCCAGAGATATGCAGCATGTGACATTTTTATCATGCTCGCATGGATGTTTACTGCTTGTTCCAGATCATCAGACTGTGTATTATCAGATGGAGCCTATGGTCTTGAGAGTATGTCGGGCATTACTAAGTGGCATCCAGGTTGGAACTCCAGGGTCACGTAATACTTCTGTATTTTCAAAAGTAGGTTCTGTATCCTGGGTGGTGCTTCTCCAAGTCCCTTTCTGTGTATTGCAATCAGTGATTTGTGTTCTGCTTTGAAGCTATGACCATAGAGAAAGTCATACAAATTGTATATCCATATGCCAGACCTTGGTCTCATTTTCAATTTGTGCATACATCGTCTCTGCAGCCGTCCTAGCCCTAGATGCATATGAGACTGGCAATGTTGGTCAAAAAATAGCAGCACTGGATATGATATCAGAATGTCCTTGAACTCATTGAACCCTCTTTTATGCTCCAGCATCCATGCCCATTCAGTGACCTCATGGAAGAGATGTCTTAAGCGAGTTGTGCAAACGGTATATAGTTAGGTCTGAATTTGCTGATGTAATTCAACTTGACTAGCAGCCTTTGAATTCCCTTTTTATCTTCAGGTCTTGGCATGTTCAGTATTGCTTGAATCTTTGATTCATTGTTCAAGATATCCTTGGAGGTCATTCTCTCTCCCAAGTATGTAATTTCCATTGTTTGAAAATTCCATTTGGCCTTATTCAGTTTAAGGTCATTAGCTCTCACAATTTCCAGTACTTTCCTCAGTTGCTCCTGATTTTCAATAACAGCACTGCTCCAAATTATGATGTCATCAATGTACACTTTCACATCTCCTAGACCCCCTAGCATTTGGCTCATTGTACAGTGAAATTTCTGGAGCTGAACATATTCCAAAAGGCAGTCTAAGGAAGCATCTGCCAAATGGTGTTTTGAAAGTGCAGATCTTGGAGGTCTCACTGTCCAAAGGGATCTGCCAAAATCCAATAGATGCATCTAATTTGTTCAAGAATTTGACTCCTTACATTTCAGACAACAGTTCTCTTCTTGCAGGCAAGTGGCAGTGTTCTGTTTTTGTTTTTCTCTAGCTCCTTAGGGTCCATATACAGCTATTGTCCCCCTACTTTTTTCTCTGATTGATAAGGAGTGAAGCCAATCTGTTGGTTCTTCTGTTCTCCGAATGATACCATTTGCTGTCATGTTTTTCAGCTCTTCTTCTAGCCTCTTTCTTAAGGCTCGTGGAACTTCTTTTGTCACATATACCACAGGTTCTGCATCTTCTTTTAACTGTACCATCTATGTTTCTGGGAGGCAGCCATTTCTTGTGAATATGTCTTCATGTGATATTGTTAATACTTTCGTATCTTGTTCTATGTTGTCTTTCTGTCTCTCTATGGCATACATCCTCTTAACAAGACCAAGCACCTCACATGTGTGTAGGCACAAGACTGGTTGCTTGCCTCTGTGTACCACCACAAACTTTTGTTTTACATTTTCCCTTTGTATTTAAGTGTCAGTGTGCATTCTCCCAACGCTGCAATTATTCCTCCATTATAGTCTTCCATGGGCACTTATATGCTCCTGACATCTTTTTCAGTTTCTGTTCAGAAACTGTTTGTTTCACTTGTGCCCCTGTGTCTGTCTTGTATGTCACATATCTCCCATTTGTGCACATTTTAATTAGCCCATCTTTTGAGTTTTCAGCCACCTCCTTTATTATGCTTAAGAACAGCTATTTCTTTTCACCAGAGGAATTCCTTTCTGAACTTAAGTATCAGAGGGGTAGCCGTGTTAGTCTGGATCTGTAGAAGCGACAAAGGGTCCTGTGGCACCTTATAGACTAACAGAGGTATTGGAGCATAAGCTTTCGTGGGTGAATACCCACTTCTTCGGATGCAAGCAGTGGAAATGTCCAGGGGCAGATATAAATGTGCAGGGAAGAGTCAGGCTAGAGATAACGAGGTTAGCTCAATGAGGGAGGGTGAGGCCCTCTTCCAGCAGTTGAGGTGTTATGAGGGAGATATGTGACGTACAAGACAGACACAGGGGCACAAGTGAAACTGAAACAGTTTCTGAACAGAAACTGAAAAAGATGTCAGGAGCATACAAGTGTTCACACCTCAACTGCTAGAAGAGGGCCTCACCCTCCCTCATTGAGCTAACCTCGTTATCTCTAGCCTGACGCTTCCCTGCACATTTATATCTGCCCCTGGACATTTCCACTGCTTGCATCCGAAGAGGTGGGTATTCACCCACGAAAGCTTATGCTCCAATACCTCTGTTAGTCTATAAGGTGCCACAGAACCCTTTGTCGTTTCTGAACTTAATACATGCACTTTTCTGCCTTCTCTGCACATTTTAGTGTAATGGTTGGGTTTATTACAGTTTCTACATATTTGCCTGAATGCTGGGTGTGACCGGTGGTGCCCGGGGCAGCCCTCACTGGAAATGCCAAGGTCAGGGCAGCCTGCAAAAGAGAGCAGATCTCCCAAGAATGGTGGGTAACATTGAAGTTAAACTCCCCAGCCAGTCACAAACTGTGCTTCTGATCCCCTACACTGGTTATCAAGAAGCAAAAAAAAAAAAAAAAAAGAAAAGAAATCACACAGCCCCCCTTTATTGCGTTCCAGTTCTCTGATTCCCAATCAGCACCTAGGTCCAGTACAGTGAGAAATTATTTAAAAGACTCTGCTCGCATATACAAAATGTTCTTCTGACCCCAAAGAGTCAGCCACATTACCAGGTCAGTATAGGTTTGGATCTCACCCAAGATATCACGCTGCCATCCAATCCTTTAGTATCTAAAACTAAAGGTTTATTATAAAGAAAAAAGAAAAAGAAAAGAGATGTTAAATGGTAAAACAGTCACATACATACAAAGACTTCAAAGTCCATATATCAGGTTCCTAGCAGAATTGGTGAGTTTGCTGGCTTGAAAGTCCTTCTGGAATACATCCACAGCTTGGATGGATCATTTAGTCCTTTGATCAGAGCTTCAGTGGTAGCAAAGTTCCTCCAGAGGTAAGAAGCAGGATTGAAGACAAAATGGAGAAGATGCAGCTGCCTTTTATAGTCTTTTGCCATGCGGCCTCTGCTTCCTTTTTTTCAAACACAAGCTGCCAAGCACATGGCTTGAAAGCCTGAGAGTTCTGTTCATAGGCATGCCCCAGCATGCCTTGCTGAGTCATAAGGTGCCTTCTCTCAATGGGTCAATTGTATATCTGATGGTCCTTAATGGGCCATCAAGCAGGCTAGACAATGCTGATGCCAAACTGTCTGGGGGTGTCATCCAGAAGCATAGCACAAGTTTGAAATACAGACATACATACTTATCTATGACGCATAATACAAAGGTGATACAAACACATACATGAGATTATCATATCTGGCAAATTATAACATTTTTGCAGATACCTTACATGGCCTATCTGGCATACATAATTACAATTTTACAATATTGATATAATATCCAAGTGTCCCCCAGATTCCATACAGCGTCACACTGGGCATTTCCTATACTCATGCTTGTTGCAAGATCACAGGCCTGATGTCCTGTTTTTCCGCTTTCTGTCCTTGGCCAATTTAATTTCTGTGAACTTTTCCATTGATGGTTCAGCTATAGTACTCAGAGTATTGTGCTCTGTGCCTTTATCTAGGCTTTTTATTTGTGTTCCTGTTGGTTCTGCTGCTTGTCGCATACATATTGCCCTTTCTGGTGTCAGATCCATCTCCCTTAATAACTGTTCTTGGACTTTTTTTATTTTTGCACCCCAGGACATTCTGGTCTTAAATGAGAGAGTCTTCTAGTATTCCATATTTGCAGGACTGCCTTTTTAGTTTTAAGTCTGTGACAAAGTCCTCTCTTTCCCCTTCATTCTGTGTTCTCCTGGATGTGTATCTTTCATAAGTAAAAATTTTTCTAGGGACACAATAATCCTCAAACATTTTCATTATTTCTGTAAAGCTTTCCTCTCTTTCCCCTCAATCATCCGTATGGAATGTATTGTAGACATCTAGGGCTTCTGTGCCTGCCACTATTAGGAGCAGAGTAATCTTTTGCTCATTCTTCAGTTTATTTGCCCATGTGACTTTCATATACAGTTCAAATTGCTGTTTGAACATTTTCCAGGCATATTCAGCATTTCCTCTGGTTCTCAGGGCTGGTGGAGAAGTTACTGTGTTGCACAGGCTCTGTAGTAACCATTGCAAAGTTACCTCTCTCATCACGAGGTATGCTGTACCTTCTACTTCTGGTACCATGTAGTATCTTGCTGATGAGCACATTTGGTGTCCAGATACATTCTGTATTCTGAGCAGAACTATGCACAGAAATGAGGTAACCAAATGTTCTCCTACTCTTTATAGCTGCAGCCTGTGACTTCTCTGTCCTGGGCGTCTTTGTTTCTGCCCCAGCAAGAAGAGTGCCAGGAAATCAAAGACTGCATCTCTGCACTTCCAGGAGGACTTACCCCATAGCAAACACTCTTTCACCTCCCCAACACACACACGGAGCCCCAGGCATGATTAATTTAGCAGACACACAATAACACATCTCTCAGGTTCCCACTGAATTACACACATAGGGCACCTCTACAGCCCTACTAAAAGCCCTCCAGACCATAGGCGCCAACTTCCGGTGGAGCCAGTGGGGGCTGACGCCCAGCGTCAGGGGTGGGGCCCCGCCCCCAACGCCGGGCCCCGCCCCCGACGCCGGGCCCCGCCCCCGACGCCAGGCGACGTGGCGGGGCCCCGCCCCCGACGCCAGGCGACGTGGCGGGGCCCCGCCCCCGACGCAACGTCACCCAGTGTCGGGGGAGGGGCCCCGCAACGTCTCCCGGTGCTGAGGTGAGTTTGCCGTGGGTCCCGGGGCTGGCGGGGAGCTGGGTGCGAGCCCCGGGGATGGCGGGGAGCTGCCGGTGGGTGCTCTGCACCCACCAATTTTTCCCCATGGGTGCTTGAGCCCCGGAGCACCCACGGAGTCGGCGCCTATGCTCCAGACACACTGCAGAACTGGAGTTGCACAAAGAAAATGGGAGACCACTGACAGAGCGAGTGAGCAAGCATGTCCTATGGAATTCTTGGGAAAGGACTTGGAAGGAAGGAGTGAATAGCTGTCAAGTAGTGGCCCCATCCCCAGGGACACAATGAGGGATAGTGGACTGAGAAGAAAGAGGAGACCATTGTGACAAGAACAAGCCCACACACACAAGAAGTTTAAAAAAGAAAAATGCTGTTGTCTGTGCTTGGACCAGCAGCAGTGTCATCTACAAGTACAAACATAAACATACAGCATCTTGCTATGGTAATTGACACAATAACCAAGTAGCAGTAAGTAAAATGGTCTATAGAAACATGATACATATTTTTTCTGAGTGGGGCTACGCTATGCTTTCTCTGTTGTTCATTTCTGTTAATAACCATCCCACTCAAAGAGGCTTTAACGCTGCCTATATCTCCTGGCCCTACATTTGTGGTGTAGTGGGCTCAGTAGAAGAAAGAAAGGAAGGATGGTGCAGGGATTAGGGCATTGGCCTGCATCTTGAGAGACCAAGGCTCAGTTCCCTGCTTCACCACAATTCCCTGTTTCTGTGTGACCATGGGTACATCATTTAATCCTTCTGTGACTCAGTTCCCCATCTGTCAAATGGGGAAAATAGTAATGCCCTACTTCACAGGGGTGATATAAATACGCAGAAGATTCTGAGGTGCTCTGATACTACAGTAATGGGGGCTGAATAGGTATGTCAGATAAATTTGCCTCAACAGCTGCCTGAGAGAAAGGGCATTACTGGAGGAAGCAGATTGTCTTCTTGTGCATGTCCAAATGGTTTGGAGCACCATTAACTCTTAAGAAAATTTAGAAAGGTCCACACTTTTATTATCTGATTTTTAAAGATAAAATTAACAAATATAATTGTGATGGGATGGACTAGGCCCTGAGGCCCCCTGATGGAGGCCCTATGGCCCTGCCACACCCTGCCCTAGAAAAGGGCAGTAGAGAGGTCCTCCAAGCTGCCTAGAGCGGTGGTGTGGGAAGCAGCCAATCAGGTCCCAGGGGGCTTGTATAAGAAAAGCTGCAAGGCCAGAACATGTGAAGTTCCTTGCAAGAGCTGGAGGAGAGTGGGTCCCCTGGGCTGGGACTCCACCAGGACAAGGCCATGAGGTAAGGGTGAAGAAGGTACTGGAGTTACAAGGAAGTGGCCCAGAGAATTGCAGCAGCAACACAGTTTATTTAAATGGACATGGTGGATGGCTGCTATCTATGGGGTCCCTGGGCTGGGACCTAGAGTAGAGGGTGAACCTGGGTCCCTCCCACCCCCACCAGCCACTGGGAAAGTGGCCTGGACTTTGATACACCCTGGAAAGGGACCTGAATTCTTTTAGTGGCCAAGCTGAATAACTGGGGCCAGAGAGGTAAAGAGTCTTCATGGAGGGAGCCCTGCGGGAGGTTCTCCATAGCAGGGCCAGGACTGCTCAAAGAGCAGGGACAATTTGGGAGAGCCTAGAAGGGGCTGAGACAGTTCGAGCCAGGGTACTGTGATAGGCCATGCTGGACTGATTGAGGAGCAAGCCTAGAGATAGGGCTGCAGATTGAGGGACCTTACAGTGCATGCTGTGATAGGCCGCCTGTTGGACTTATACCTCAGAAGGGGTTTGCTTTGTTTTTATTTCACACATAGACTGTCTGACTTGGCTGGAGGGCTGAGTCACAAAGACCTATCACAAACTGAGAGAGAGAATGCAGGTACATGCACTCGGCCAGAGGGCGCTTGCGAGAGGTGAGGGCCCCCCGTTACAATAATATCTTGTCTCTCTGATCCACTTGTGTTTACTCAGCTTGTGTGTTAATGTCTTACTGTAGGTTTATGAGCCCATAGTCTGTCAGAGGTTGTTATAATTCTGAATGATGTCATGACATTCTTTAATTACATGTGTTCTTTGCAACTGTGTGACCCAAATGAAAAGAATAGCACTATTGTTATGATAATATCGTTCCTTGATGTATAGAGAAAACTAAGCATGAAGGCCCAGATCCTCAAGGTATTTGGGTGCCTTATAACCAAGGAGTTAGATACCTACATACCTTTTAGGATCTGGGCTTAATGTCTTCAGTAGGGAGCTAGGGTTGCTCAGGCCCTCTGAAAACTGCGTTCTACAGGTAACATTTTCAAAAATGCCTAAGTCACTTAAGAGCCTACATTCCATTTCCAAAAATACATCAGGCATGGAGAAGATGAAGTCTTGCTGAAAGTCAATGGGATTTCAGCTCCTAAGTGCTTTTGATGATTTCCCCCTCCCCTCCTCTCTGTATTTTATGTGTTGCAGGTTCATGAACACCTCCCTTTGAAATTAAATGACTTGGCACATTGAAACAGCATTTAAATTGAGCCTTTAAAGACTACTTGCCACATTCATGGGAGTGGATTATGGAAGGGCATTGCATCACTGGACGCAAAGCAAAATGTTTCAGGGGGCCTGGGGCAGTGGACTCCCAGCCCTACCCTCAGGTTAGCATCCATGGTTGATGGGAATTGGTGCATGGCCCTGTCTCTACCTGGCCAACCACCCCCCACCACCTCTCTGTGATTTCATTCCAATGGTTTTGCATAAGCCATTTACTGTATTTTAACAATTAGTTTAGATGCTGATGGTATACTAAGTTCATGGTCTTCATTACTTATACTGCCATTTCAACAATGGTGCAGATCACGTTTAGTGCTATTAGCTATGCACATACCCAGTTGGCTGTATGATCCATGAAAAGCAAGTTTAATTGTTTGGATACAGTGTTGGGGATATTTTTTACCCACATATCTCAAATAAGAATGACAAAATGACTTGATCTATTTCCTGTACCACAGTCACACGGTCCTTTTTTTTTTTTTTTCCAAAAAAGAAAAACATTGTTTTGTAGGGATATTATTAGGCAATAAAAAATTCTGTTTGTTTTTTCTGTCCACTGAGATAACGGCAGAATGTTTTGTCTACGCCTAGCCAATCTTCATTAGCTGCTGGAAGATGTAAAACTGATTTGAAGTTCTTGGAACTTCAGCTCAATAGCAGGCATAATTTATCATGTTTTGGATGGGAAGTTTCTGAGAAGAACTTCTTGTAATAGTTTTTAGAATTTGTTTAAAATACATTTTCAATTAATTGCTGTGCTCTGACTTTTTATATGGTGTTTAATTTTTTAAATATTTTTACCATCTAGTATGTCTGCCTACGCATGTCACAGACAGGTTCAACATGACTTATTAGTTTATTATTTTTATCATTGTAATGCCTCTAGGTCAGCTAAGAACACTGTGCTAGGTGGCATGCAAACCAAATAAGAGTCCGTCCCTGCCCCTAAACGCTTACAGTTTCTAAATAGAGAGTTGGGAAAAGGAGTATGTATAACATGCAAGCAGAGCGAATGCCATGGTAGTGCCACAATTTTTGTTTGTTTAAATCCTTTGGGTGGGATTTAGTGAGGATGGGGTTAGCTAAAAGAGAGAGACAAGGGAAGGAGACATGTCACTGAAGGGAATGACATGAGGGTGATAGGAAAGGGGAGAAGAAGGAAGGAAGGTGCGAGTCTGAAGTAAAGAGACTGTGAGGGAGGAGGTGGCGCAAACAACCAATGGGCACAGCCAGAAAACTAGAAAGCTTCCTGATGCACTAAGGGCTTGTCTATACTGCCCTGCAGTGCACACCGTGAGGGTGTGAATAGCACAGCACTGTGATGTGCACTGCTGTGACTCCCCCATGTGAACGCCGTGGACACAAGCTAAAAGGTTGCTAGTTCATGTTAACACAGTCCTCTTGGAGCAGGACTACGCTAGTGAGAACTAGGAACCTTTTCGTTTGAGCCCATGCCAGGAGAGTTACAGCCCAGCACTGTGAGGCTCACTGCTGGCCTCGCCCCTGGAGTCTGTGCTGCAGATCAGTGTAGACATAGTCAGCATCCAACAGCCCCTGGTTAAACTGCTCTGCAGCAATTCTGCTGGCTTATTAATAGTCTTGTCAGGTAAAGGTTAGTTTATTTTTAAGAGGGTCCAGTCCAGTCGGATGGCTGACTTTGGGAAGTTTCCAGCGTCCCACCTCTCTTTCTCCCTGCAGGTGGGTGTGGCTGAGAGACAGGAGTATATCTGAGGCATTCCTATGCTTCTCCCCCCATGTCTGCATGGTTCCTGGCTGCTGGATGAACTCCTTGGGGCTATTGGCCTTAAACTGCTTTAATTGACTCTGGGGAACTGACCAGCACGTAGCCAGCCCAGGATTAGGGGAGCACACAAGTAGCTGAAAGCCACCTTTGCTACCTGCACTTCAACAGAGGATCTTGGCCTCTCCATTTTGCTTTGGACAACGACAGGTAAGTAAGCTGTGTGCCTCTAAATATTTCTGGGGAACTTGCAACCTTTTTGATAATCTGAGTTTCAAAAAGAGTCTGCCTTCATGTGATGTAACTGAATAGGACTCTCTTAAAGTAAACACACATTGGTTTCTATGCCTGTCACATAAAACTTCCTGGCCCATGTGACATGAACAGTTAGGAGTACCTCAGCATTGTGCATATTTTACTTACATAACCCTTTCTTGTGGGTTTTTTTTTTGGCTTCTGGAACTCTGGACTGAGCCTCTCGGGGCATGTCTACACTTCAGCTGGGAGTGACCCTTGCAGCCCGTGAGGACAGACTCCTACAAGCGGCACTCAAGCTAGCATGCTGCATATAGCAGTGTGACACTGCAGCTTAGGCTCTCGCGCCTAGGTGGGCTCAAGACCCTGAGCTAAATCCAGACAGAATATCCACACCACTGTTTTTAGCATGCTAGCTTGACCCCGTGCAAGTCAGTCTACCCAGGCTGGGAGGCTTGCTCCACGTAGACAAACCTATGGGTTCCTACCCATGGATAACAACAACAGTAATGGCTACCATAGCCCTGAGACACAATTTCTTGGCATAGACCTCCACCAGATTCCAACCCAGGAAGCCTGGAGAGGAAGACAGTGAGGGAAGTCCTTTTTTCTTTTGTTTAAGATGGCCAATGTTCACAGTGCTGTACACTTGTATCTGAACTCAACCTCAGCATACCATCTGCCTGGGGAGGTTCCAGGGAAGGAGCTGGGGGTTATGAAGAGGTGGGAAATTTGTTGATTTGTATGTTTTATTACTTATTAATTAATCCTAACCCTTTCCTTTCCCAGATCCTATTTTCCTGCTCTCAATAAAGTTCCCCTTTGTTATAATGTTGGTTTGGGGCGTGTCATTTCTTTCCTGATATTTGTGTTTGATGCTCTTCACTATTTAATGTGTACTGGGTTTTATTCTCCTTTCCAGCCATAGTAGCATTATTCATTTCCCCAAAGCACACTCATTAGGTCTCTG
Source organism: Macrochelys suwanniensis (assembly GCA_033296515.1). Lineage (NCBI taxonomy): Eukaryota > Metazoa > Chordata > Testudines > Chelydridae > Macrochelys > Macrochelys suwanniensis. Next base: position 230,907,472 of record CM065775.1, on the reverse strand, counting down.
GCTCAGTGAGGAGTCACCTTGGGTGGAAGCACCAGCTGTCACAAAAAAGATCCCAGGACACAACCCAGGCAAAGATAGGGGAGAAGCCACTCCAAACAGCAGTCACCAGGGAGGAGGCTTGAGCCAACCCTCGTGGGAGGGGCTATGCTTAGTTGATATTTTTAATATATGCATGAATATGTGAGGGATTATTTATTTTATGCCCTCATTTTACCAGTGCTGCAGAGACTCAGTTAAAGGGAAATCCTTATCTGGAATCTCACATTGAGACCTTTAAATGAACTTGAGCCTGGGCCATCTGCTAGCCATACAGATAAATTGGAGAACTACTACTTTCATGTTGCTATTCACATAATGGTTGATGTGCAATTTATGTTTTATGCTTAATAAACACCTTGGGGCTCTTTTGTTTATTCCAGTGTACATAGGAGCTGTCTTTGCCACAGCTGCTGCATTCTCATTATGTTCAATTTTAAACAAAATAACTTTGGAAAAACCAGTTATATAAATTGTTTACATGCCAAATGCCTAAGCTGTGGCGACAACATTGTTGGATTTAAAAACTAAGTAATGTGACATATACCGGAATAAATCATATGAAACAAAGGGCTTTACGAATTCATTGCCAAACAGTTTTTTTCAGAATAAGATATGTCACTGACCTTCATACCTTTTGGCTTTGAATATTTCTTTGATGGAAGAGGACAGGGGTGGTTTGATCCTGAATTCCTGGCTCAAAAGAATAAAGGTTGAAGGCTCTGGCACCTGCTTATGAGGAACAAATATTTATTTGTTGAAACTGACACAGTGCTGAGCCCTGCACAAAACATAGCTGTTGCTTCAAGGTGCTTACCTTCAAAAATAAACAATATAGCACAAGTAGAGTTACATACTGCCCTCACTTACACTGCTACCACTGAGTTTGCTATTGCCCGCAAAAGAATGGAGCAGAAAACTGAGTAAAGGTCCAGTGAAAGTAGCTTAAATTTTAATTCCACTTCCTGGCCAAAGAAGGACCGGGTCAAACTTTTTAATTTTTTTTTTGAAAGACCTAACATATATTTGAGTGAAATAGGAACTTCATATTTCTTTTGTTCTGCTGGAAGCAGTAAGTAGAACACAGGAACTAGGAATCACGACTCCTGGGTTCTCTTTTTGGTTCCACTACTAATTTGATGACTGATCTTTTCTAAATCTTTGTTTTCTTTTCCATGCAGCAATTCATTAATCTATGAACTAGATATATGTATTGTAGTAGTGCCTAGAGGCTCTAGCACCATTGTGCTACAGTACCGTACAAATATATACCAGGAAGTTGATCCTGCCCCAAAGATCTGGTATCTGCAATAATGCTTAGCTACCTCCCATGATGTTGTGAAAATAAATTAGTGTTTGTAAAGAGCTTTGAGATGATCAGATGAAAGGCCCTGGATAAGTACAAAGTATAGTTATTGGCCAATATTTAACATGGATTTATGATCAGAATATTGTCATTGTAAACAGTATTTAACTTGGTAAACAGAGAATGAGAGCTGAGTTGCCCACTTCACCATATGGTATTTCTCTAATCCTTCTGGAACCAATCTTTAAAAAAAAAAAAGTGACTTCTGTCTTTAGCTTGTTTCAGCTTAGTCACAATATTCTCAAATTAGGCTACTTTGTTGATTAAATATTGTTTATTTTAGTTATTTAAAAAATATGCAGGAAAGATCCACTTGTTTTTAACAGCTGTTTTTACAAAGATGTCTTGGCAAGAGTTAGTCATTTATTCTACCAACAACAGAATTAACCCCTTCAAAGTTTCCTCTTAAACTCTCCAAAGGAAATACATATTTAAAGATGAAACTACATCTTTAACCTCCATTGTGCCTGTGCATTGCAACACATGTGGCTCAGGTCCTCATCCGGTGCAAACTGAGAAAGAGCTATTAACTTCATGGGGCTATGCCGATTTACAGATTTATATAAGATGAGCATTTGGCTCAATGTTTGACCACTCTCCAAAAAATAGGTCATGTGATTTCTGATATGCAGGGATTTCAAAACGTATGAGTTACACTAACAGACCCCCGTGGTCGGGATTGAACCTGGGATCTATGGAGCTAAATACAAGAGCCTCTACTGCATGAGCTAAAAGCCATATGCCTGTTAGTTAAGGCTGTAGAGCAGATAGATAGATAGATCTCTCTCTCTTCCCTTCTTCAGGGCCACTAGAAGGGTCAGAACACCACACCACGGGGGTGTGTGGGTTACATAAGGACCAAATTGGAAACCCTGTGGTTGACTAATATCACAAAGAGCCATAATGATATTTCATTAGGTCCTATTGCACTCAGTGTATCAGTGTGGCTATGTTATATACCCTTGCTGCACCCACTACTTTAAGGGTGAAATTTGAAGGAATGAAGGTCAATGCACAACCATGCAGCTGCAGTTATACTAGGTGATAAGTATTTAAGGCAAAATGTTGTTCTTTCAACAGAATGGTAGAACAGCAACCAAACATTGCTTTGTCCAGATGTAAAACTATAAAAGAAAATAAAATGTACTGTAATAAAGGATAAACCTGTCCCAAGAGGGGATTTTTTTTTTAATATTCAAATTAAAACTATTGATCAGTTATAGTGGGACTTATTTGTTTAATGATGTTGTTTCTGTTCCCCGACCAGGTATGTATAACTCTTAAAATGAGGTTGCTGGTATGAATATGCACATTGATTAACTCAAAATTCACATTTGCTCTAAACCCATTCACTAATATGCGTGATTACATCAAACAGAAAATGGGCACAAACACAATGAAAGTCGGTCCTGTAGCTGACACCATTGCAGGATATCACTGGGAGTGCTGTGGTACACCAGTCATCTCTAAGGGTCTATCTACACTCGGGCTGGAGGTGTAATTTCCATCTTGAGTAGACATACCCACACTAGCTTCATCAGCACTAGCACGCTAAAAAGAGAAATGTAGCTGTGGGGGTGTGAGTAGCAGGTGGGGCAGTCTGTCCTAGGTACATACCTTTCAGATGGGATTGTAGTCAGGGCAGTTAGTCTCTCCTGTTGCTTTCACACTAAGACTAGACTTCTAGTTTTAGCCTACTAGCTCAATCAGACCTAGTGAGACTATGCTAACCCGAGCTGGAAATTGCACCTTCCACTCTAATGTAGACATAGCCTTATTATCTTATAGCCTGCTCTATCTAGACTGTAACATAAAGCTAAGAGGAAAGCACTAGACTCTAGAGGTTGTCACCCTTGGAGAATTCCAATAAACATTTTGAGCAATAAAGAATGGCTTTACTAGGACTTGCAAAAATAAAGAGTGCAAATACTCCTAGGCACAAGGACTTCAACTGATACAACAAAGAAATCAATCGAACAGTTCCTAATTCAACCCCTAAAGACAGTCCAGGGGATGGGTATTTGCTGAACTGTTCTTAGAACTATAAGAACTAACATATTTATCTCTGGAATTCTAAGATTCCCTTCTTGGCTCTCCTCCCTCTCTTTGACTCTATCTCCCCTCTTCCAACTACCCTACCAGCCTCTTGATTTCCCCCACACACATCTTGAATGTAATCCAACTAATTTTCCCAGTCCCCTCAAATCCACTATTCCTCCCCCACATAAAGCACCAACAAATAGACAATCCCTTCCAGCTTGTGTCAAGCCTGCTGCTCCACATTCACCTTTCCTTTCCACACCTTTTCAGCACGCAGCTACTTGGTTCCAAATCAGGAGTATCTCCAGCAGTAGGTCCCTTGGCCCATGCTGCTTCTACACAAGGAACAGGACCTGCAGGGAGAATAGGACATTAAGCAAGAGGATTTGATTTAAATTTAGCAGTATCACTGGAGTGAGCTCATAAATACCTGAATGAATATTCCTTATTGCTTCAAATCTGTCAGAGTTTAATTTAGCAGCTGTTGTTGTCACTAATGCATTTCATTTTTTTTGTCCGGTTTAACTAATTCCAACAAATTGGGGAAGTAGGCGGGGAGGAGAAGGGAAGCAGTCTAACAAACCTCAAGGCCTCATAATTCATTACAGGGGAAAAGGTATATTCCTGCAAAGGTCATTTTAAGGCTGATCAGGGCAGCAAAATGTTCACTGATTAAGTGTTGCCCACATTAGTTATAGAACCTTTCCTCATTAATGCCAGCTAGATCTGGGCCCACAACCTTCACAGCCCAGCTCTAAGCAAACAGATCTTGTGCCAAACAGAAAAAATTGAAGGTTCTTCAGATGTTAACATATGGGATGCTGAAGACCAGATGATGAACTTATTTTAAGAATGCAATCTTTGCTGCAGAAGTGGTAAAATATCACTACTGCTAGACTAATTTTTCCATATTATCTTTCTTGCTAGATGAGCAGGCATCACTATGCTTCTTACAACACCTTTTCTTTCAAAATTAGTTTATTCAGTCATAGATCAAGGGCTCACTCTTACAGTTTTCACTCAGACAAAACTCTATTAATGTAAGTTTTGCCTGAGTAAGGACTATATAGTCAAGTCTCAACAGATCAATATTAAAAAATTCATGTTTTAGTGTGCTTCCTTTTACACACTTACTATGCAACATAAGATTCCTGTTTCTGTACTTCTCTAACATTGAAATGATCAGTAACAGTATTAACAGCAAAGAATTCTTGTTTAACATCAGGCTTTTATACATACAGAACTGAAGAGACCAAGGCTGTTTCCTTTCCCGAACATGAAGCCTCCCCCCAACCCTTCTGTGTAGCAATAAGTTATCAGTCTAGATTTTTTTTTATCAATAGTCCTCATTGTGTGCTTAATGGGTAGTTCTTCAGCATTATTTGTATTGTGCTTGTATCTAAAGGCCCAATTAGAAATTGGGACCCTAGGTGGTGTATGCACACAACAAATTATTGGTTCCTGCCCCCAGAGAGTTTACAATGTAAGTAAGAGACAACAGGTGGTTCAATAACCAGATGGGGACCACAAGGTGGTAATGAGACTATTCTAAGTTTAATGAGCAGCAGGCACAACACAACAAATGTCTGGATGCTAGTGAGTATTTTGCAGGCATGTCAGCAGTTTTAAGGATCGATTTGGAGGAAGTTAGCAGACAGTGACACTCTCCAAATGGCATTGTGGAGATTGATGTTTGTTGTGGCTCAGTTGTTTTTATATCATAAAGTATTCAGTTTTACAAGCACAAAACAGTTTTCTGGTTTTTTTGTTTGCCAGTCCTACAAGCTCAGCCTGGGAAATGTGAATGAAGCTGGGTTTATCATTTCATGTATATCGTCACCAGTCATGAAGATCCTGCAGGCGAAATTCTGCCCTCAGTGACATCTGTGCAGCCTCCCTGTTTTAAAACAAGGGTATCCAGACATAACTGCTCAAACCTTATTAAAATTTTATAAAGATACAGGGATAGAATTCACTCACGCTCAGCTGTATTAGCTCTGCAGGGTTAACAGGGATAAGTATGACTTCTTCACAAACGCCTGCAGATGACTGAATATACACAGGGAGCTGATCTCTTGAGTAAATAGGTGCCATTTTTTTACTTAGCTTGGGTTGGCTTCTCCAGCTGGGAATAATCAGGTGCAGCTGAGCCTAGGTAGATTTAGAACTTTATAGAGAGAAAAGTGTTGCTGTCTAGAAGTCCCAGGCCTCTAGAGAGAGGAGAATTGCTAGGTTCATGTTGTTTTAGTTTATAGGTGATTTGGGGTGTGTATGTGGAAGGATTTAACCCACAAACAGGGAATGTGGCTAGAGATGCTGTTGGTGTTTTGCTTTGTGTGGATATGCTTTTGATCACACCAGTGCTACCCCCATGTTTATAATTCCATTTTCAAATTGTAGTAATGCTTTTCCAAATACTTAGGTTCCCCCTCACACACACACTACAGCTGGTTCTTCACCCTCCTCAACACTTTAGTCCCAGACCGTTACAGGGTGGGGGAGCTCCCGCCTTCATGGTGATGAGCTTGCACCTGCAGACCTTGTTGTCATAATTCTCCTATGTCCACTGCTGCTTTTGTAGTCTCTTCGGTCAGGGTTCCAAAGCAATAGACACATCACAGGGCAATAGCAGAGCATCCTGCAAACTTCTTACCAGAGCCCCAGGTGTCTGTACAGCAGCATATGGAACCTGGCCATTGCCTGTTGCTGTACTGCCCAAGGAAAACTACCAATTAAAATCCACTGGTATCCCAGAAGCTGCTAGAGTGGATTTACCAGTTTCTTTGCATCTTCAGAGTCTCCTGCTCTGGGTGACTATAGTTTTCCAGAGTTATTATATAACCCCATCTCTCCCCAGCCAGAGACTGCAACTGTTTTGGCATTCCCACAATTCCTCTGTAGTAAACTTTTCTTCAGCGTTGCTGATTTAGAGTGGGTGTGTTTGTTCCAATCCAGCAGGAGAAGCACTTCAGTGGTTGGTGAGTGATCTTTATTTATGCTGTGTTTTAAAAACTCTAGAGTGTTTGGGAATCTTGAGGATGAAAAATGGTTTTGATGAAGGCTAGCTGAGTGTGAATTTAATTGTAGGAATTTACTCAGCTCCAGGCAAAGAGAACAATACAGTAAAATGCTTTCCTGTTACCCAGATAACAAATTAGTGGATAGAAACACCCCCCCCCCCCAAAACAAACAAACAAACCAGCATATAGAATTGTTTTGACTTAAATGTATCATTTAAATCTTTTGTTGTTTGGCTAAGAGACTGTCCATTCTTTAATTCAGGCCTACATGGTGATGGTAAATATGTAGCCAAGCTGTCTACCAGAAAACCTGCTAAAGAGTTGCACTAAGAAAATTTGAGTGACTATAGGTTGACCCATCCAATCTATTTAAATTGTGAACCATTAAAATATTTAATTGAGCAGCAGTTGTGTTCATTTTCTCATGCTTCGCTTGCTAGGCAATGGAGATTATTAGGTTTAGTGGAAGAGGAGCTCTGGGGCAACCATGTATGGGGCCAGATCCTGCTGTTAGATATGATGGTATAAATCCGGAGTAACTCTGCTGAAGTCAATTATAACCAAAGGATTCATTTAATAGAGTCCAACATACAGTTCATAATACCAGGAATCTTTGAGCCAAACAATCTATATTTCACTTATTAAGAGGCGCCCTTTTTGGGGCTTGCATGTCCCTGTTTCAAATTGTTTGTCTAATAGAAGAGATCATGTTAGCTAAGCTAGCTTGTATTTATTGAGCAAGGGTTTTGCTGTACAGTAGAATGTTCTTAATTGGGAATAGACGCTGGTGGAAAAAGGAACATGGTAGTTAAAGTTTTGTCCATATTGTCAGAGGAATATATTATGCTGACCGAGCTGCTTTTATTTCCATTAATTGCTTTAAATATATACAGTGAGTGCAACTATTATGTCAAGCATGTAAAAAGTAGGATATTTCAACAGTTAGGTTTCTATCATAACATTAATTAGATCCCACTGCCCATCCTGCATGTTGAAGGCTAGAGGCTAATTTATATAAATAGTGCAGTACTTTAAAGTGTACGTGGAACAGGGAGATCAGGAACATGTAATGCTATTTGTGTGCAGCGTGCCGAAGGTAACATTGCTGTGGGAGCCTTATGTCTTTGAATGCTTCGTCTATCACCCTTAATTTTACATTAATCAAGCCAAATATCTGTGGTGTCTAGAGATAAGCCTACAGCAAAATCTTAGATCCACAAACCCAAATTTTGCAAATAATTTCTACCTTTATAAAGGGATAACGTGAAACCTGGGATCAAAATGCCCCCTAAATTGACGCGAATTTTGCATCTTCAACCCCATTTCTCTTGTTCCCTAGAGTAGTTTGTGGGCAAGACATGAGTGTATGTTAATGCATACTAAGCGCTGCTGATGTGCATGGAGTCCTATTGAATTCAGTGGGGTTCTAAGTGAGCATAGGGTTCTGCTAGCAAGCATCTCATTGAGAGACCAGGGCGTAAATGCTTCACTTATCTAGTCTACTTGGTCACAGCTTATTTTATGAAGACTTAACAGAGGCCTTTTGAAAGCTTGATTTTAATAACAGTTAAAGGTTAGCTAGACATTTAAAGGGATATAGGGATGGTTTATTTTGTTCTACCTTTAAATGTTAGGATTAGTTTGAGACGCAGAGACAGTGCAGAGATTAATGTTATGTATATAGAAAAAAGGAAAATATTGTCAGAGCCAAATTTCTGAAGCATTGTGTATACAATTGAAGTAAAATAAAAGACCATTTTTCATCCTTGTGTTCTTGTGAGGGTGTTTTTGAATGTATTGGGATGGCGTTCTGAATACCTTTTGGAAGGCATATTAAAAGAATAGGTATACGTGTTATTTTTATGTTTAAAATATGTTTATAAATCATTGTGGTAGGGAGGATTATGGAATCAGCTGCCACCCTTCATGTGAAATTGTGAGCCTGTAACTATACAGCTTATAAAGACTCATTACACCTCTTCCTCTTGCCATGTCTTTCCAGATTTGCACTTACAGGCAGAACACCTTCCTAAGCCATCTGAGGGAGTTGTCTTTTTAAATAAAATTGTATTGATGGGTTTATTCAATTTATAAAGATCATGGATATAATTAATATAAAGCATGTACCCGACGCTCATCCAGGAGCAGAGGTAAACAGTACACTGTGCAAATAACAAACATAACAAAATTAACGATACTGCACAAAGTACCAGACGATTAAGTATTTGAGAATTGTGGCCACAGAAATACAGGGTGAAGTTCTTGTCCCATTAACATCAATGGCAAAACTCTCATTGACTTTTATAAGGCTGGGATTTCATAAGGGTGTCTATGCAGATTATTTGCCCCCTCATTGAATATGTGTTGGAGGATAAGAAGAGAAAAAGATTAATGAAAAGGGGGAATTATTCCACTATAGAATTCAAAGTAGTATGAATGCAAATGTTATACTGCTCCTCGGAGCCGTAACTAGGGATTTTGGTGCCCAAGGCCAAAACTAGGGATTTTGCTGCCCCAGCACGGCAGTGGGGCAGTGTTCGGCGGTGTTTCTGAGGGCGATCCACTGTTCCCGCACCTTTGGCATCCCCGCCACCAAATTGCTGCGAGACTGGCCAAATTGCTACCGAATGCTGCCTGACTGCCGCCCTCAAAGCGTCCGGTCTGCGCCGCCCGCGGTTTGCTGCCCCTGGTGCCTGGAGCCGCCCCTGCGAGGCAAGAAGGACCCTTCTGCGCCCCTCAGGTATGCGCGCTCGAGGTGAGTGCCTCACTCACCTCGCCCTTGTTACGGCTCTGCTGCTCTTATATCTCTAGGCCAGAGGATTTTTAACATGCATTTATGATTCAAAAAAAGCTCTAAGGGATTTCTGTATAGGTTTCTATTCATACCTATCACTGTAGCATCTGTGAATAACTCTTTGTGTATATGTTATCTAGCGATTTTTATGATTATTTGTATCCAGTAGTGCCTAGAGGTCCCAAATAGGATCAGGGCCTCATACCGCTAAGTGTTGTGTAGACACCGAATAAAAGACAGCCCATACCCTGAAAGCCTTATATAAATATTGGACCAGACACAACAAATAGGCTTTACAAAGGTGGGATGAGGGAAAAAAAGAGGAAGGATAACTCAGAGATTATGTAGTTACATGGGGAACATGCTGAGTTCTGACTTGATAGAAAAGTTTTTTTTTAATCTCTACCTATTTTTAAAAATCATTTCCTATTTCTGTTGTCTGGAGTCTGTCACATTTAATCAAATACATTACTTGTAAACATAATGTTTATTTATCATTTGACGAGCTCGCTAAATGGTTAAATATTACTCAGTGAACAATGTATTTCACCAATGTCAGGTATGTTGTTTGTGAATAGATTTTTTTAGTATTTGACCTGCTCTCGTCTATGCTGTCTTTCATGACCACTAAATGGCACAGAATGTATCTCTCACACACCATTCTTCACTTTGTAAAGTATGTCTCCCTCAGGAGCTCGTCAACATTTAGAATCCATGCGTTCATGTTTTCCTATTCCTGTTCCTCCCAAGACACCCTCCTCATCAGTTCTGTTATATCCTTCACCCATTTTCAACTTTGCAACTTCTTCCATCTCACCCCATGGAACTGTTCTCTTTTTCTTGTGCACCAGGAAGATGAACATCTCATCCCACTTAAAACATGCTTCATACTGGGAGCCTTTCAAGAGCCATCTCTCCCAGGTGTTTGCACTGACTTGCACTGGAATTCTTTCAGCTGTATTGTACATTTCCAAACTAGACTTTGCCAGTGTTGTTAACTTTTGTGATTTCATCATGAGTTCAGCAGTATTTGGTGCTTTTTTAAAAGCCCCAGTTCCTGGAATCATGTGATTTATGAGAATTTCAGCATTCATTTAACAAAGTAAGTTGCTAGCCCTCAGATTGCAGAAAAAAGCTTGAAAATTACATTATTTGGGGGACTCCATGATTTTTTAAATACTTGGGATTTGCAATAGTGTGAGTCTGATCACACACACTGATGTAAATCTGGAGTAAATCCATTATAATCATTAAAGCTACACCAGCTTTAACCTGAGTGGAAGGAGATCTATGTCTTGTGTCTTCTATTGCACACACTAATAGGTTTGTATAAATAATAATGACTATACCTCAGACATTGTCTTCTGTTGTGATGCAGAATGTAATAGGCATTGTCACTGAAACACATTAGAGAATTTCTTTGCCATAATATAGAGTAACACATTGGGCTAAATTATGCTTCCTATTATAAACAATGTTATCTGAAAGTAATTGCATTGCTGTAAATGAAAGTGGAGTTTGAACCAGTTTCCTTGAATGTTACAGTTCATGACACTATTTTGATTATGTTGAAGTAGCAAAGTATTCAGATTTGTTGAATATATGATTCGTTATGAACTATTTGCTCAACACTAGCAAGCAGACTGCCTTGTCCCATCTCAGCTTGTTGTTGCTGTTCTACTCCAACTTAGCATATTGCACAGCAGAAAGTCACAATAGTGCTTCACATTTTTAACAGGCTCTTGATGTTTGATTGTTGCCTTAGAACTGAGACCTTCTATTGTCTCGGAACTTACGTAGGTACAGATTGTTTCCCTCATAGTGACTGTCTGTTCTACTTGTGCAATATGAACTCCTTGGCCGAGAGTCATTCCCAGGATGGATTTGGTCTCTTCCATTATACTGTTGTCTTCGTTACCTCATGTTATATTATTGCAAAGTTGCACTAAGATTTTCATTTAAATGATGACTATTTATCGATCATACTTATATGGTCCCTATATCCAGGGCTGGCTCTAGGATTTTTGCTGCCCCAAGCAAAAAAATGTCCCCCCCCCCGCCTCAACTCCGCCCCTTCCCAACTCCTTCCGCAAATCCCCAGCCCCGCCTCCTCCCCCCGCACCTGCTGCATTTCCCCCACCCCATTGCTTCCTGTGCCCCCCAACCCCCCCGCCCTCACCTCTGCTCTGCCTGCTCCCATGAACATGCTGCCGCTCCACTTCTCCCCACTCCCTCACCTGAGAGGGAGGGGGAAGAAGCAAAGCGGCGGCGCCTTCAGGGGAGCAGGTGGAGCGGAGGTGAGCTAGGGCGTGAGGGGTGCAGGAAGTAACGGGGGGTAGAGGAACAGGAACTGCTCCCCACCCGAGCTCACCTCCGCTTTGCCGCCGCCGCTCGGCTTCTCCCCCTCCCTCCCAGGCTTTCACGTGTGGCAAGCCTGGGAGGGAGGAGGAGAAGCCGAGCGGCGGTGGTGCAGAGCGGAGGTGAACTGGGGCGGTGGAGGCACATTTCTAGGGGCAGCATGGCTGGCGCCAGAATGCCACCCCTAGAAATGTGCTGCCCCAAGCATCTGCTTGTTTTGCTGGTGCCTAGAGCTGGCCCTGCCTATATCACTATAGAATCTGAGTGCCCAGCACCTTTATATGATTGATTACATTCTCCAAATTTGGCACAATAACTCTTCACAGGCCAATTCAATTTGTTCTTATATTTATCTCTTTATAATCATACATTTCAGTAGATATGGATGCGTGTTAAACAGATCCTCGATTAAAACACCACTGGAGTTTATATCTGGATCAAACCTTTATGGAAGGGGGGTAGGCCTTATATGTAGTTTTAAGTATAAAGCCAAAAGTAAATACAAATGTTGATTTTTTTTTCAAGGTTAAAAAAATCAATTTGATTCTTATTGTATTTGAAGTGGTTGGCCAATCCCTCTGGGAATCAAAAGATGGGCTTTTTTCTACCAGAAATCCTTTAGGGGTCACTTGTGATTTAGAGGTGACACTTCTTTCTTTTCTTTTCTTTTTTTTTAATTTGTTAGAAAATAAGAATATATCCATGGTGGAAAAAAATACTGCATCATCATGAACTTCTAAGAATTCACTTCTGATAGGACTCCCAATATACAGGCATCCGGACCATGTTAGTTAGGCACTTTAGAAATTTTTACTGTATGTCTAAGGGTACGTCTAAACTACAGAATTAGGTCAAATTTATAGAAGTCGATATTTTAAAACCCGAATTTATGGAATCGATTGTGTGTGTCCCCACTAAAGAGCGTTAAGACCATGAGGTCGATTGACTGTGTCCACAGTAGCGGGGCTAGCATCGACTTTCGGAGCATTGCATTGTGGGTAGCTATCCCACAGTTCCCGCAGTCTCCGCCGCCCATTGGAATTCTGGGTTGCGATCCCAAAGCCTGATGGGGCAGAAAACATTGTCGCTGGTGGTTCTGGGTACATGTCATCCCTCCCTCCCTCCGTGAAAGCAATATTTTTCGCGCCTTTTTTCCGGGGTTTCCGTGTTTGCTACGGAAGCCTGCTCAGCTCACAATTACCGTACATCTTCAGCGTACGCCTGGACATTAGGTCTAGTGGGGATTCAGTCACACTATAATACGGGCAGAGGGATAGCTCAGCGTTCTGAGCGTTGGCCCGCTAAACCCGGGGTTGCGAGTTCAATCCTTGAGGGGGCCATTCCGCCTGAGGCTGGTAGTCGCGGGACTACACAGCAGAAGCTCCTTGCCTTCTAAGTGCAGATGGTGCAATATGCCATAAATGGTCGTGGTCGCGGGACCATACAGCAGCAGCTCCTTGCCTTCTAGCAGCAGATTGTACAATATGATTGGTATTCGTGTGCTCCTGGCCGGCGGCCTATGGTGTGGCTGGCCAGGGGCGCTTGGACATAAATGGGAGTGACCAGAGTGACTCTGGTCATTCTCTTTTTTACGTTTTGTTTAAGGGAGATTCAGTACTGCCTGGAACACGGGCGGAGGGATAGCTCAGCGGTCTGAGCATTGGCCCGCTAAACCCGGGGTTGCGAGTTCAATCCTTGAGGGGGCCAGGAGATGATGATGGATATCAAGCATATTGTACCATCTGCTGCTAGAAGGGAAGGCGCCTAACCCTTGCTCACTGCATATTGTACCATCTGCAGCTAGAAGGAAATGAGCCTAACCCTTGCTCCCCCCTCCCTCCGTGAAAGCAACTGAGGGGGGAGCAAAAAATCCTTTCGCGCCTTTTTTCATATGGGCACCATATTGCTGACTCCATTGTTATCCACCCCCCGCTTCTGCTGCCACTCTGCTGTCCTGCAAACAGCATACCAGGGAAAGCATGGAGCACGATCAGATCACCGCGGCTGTTCTCGCCGTTATGAACACCACGCGCATTGTCCAGGAGTATATGGAGAACGAGAACCAGGAGCTGCTAGAGCTACAGCAGGCGAGGAGGCGACAGCAGCGCCCTGAGGACAGTGATGAGGACATGGACACAGACCTCTCTCAAAAAAGGCCCCCCCGCAAGGTGGACATCATGGTGTTAATGGGGCTTGTTGATACAGTGGAACACCGATTCTGGGCCCGGGAAACAAGCACAGACTGGTGGGACCACATAGTGCTGCAGGTCTGGGATGAATCCCAGTGGCTGCGAAACTTTCGCATGCGTAAGGGCACTTTCATGGAACTTTGAGTTGCTTTCCCCTGCCCTGAAGCGCAAGAACACCAAGATGAGAGCAGCCCTCACAGTACAGAAGCGACTGGCGATAGCCCTGTGGAAGCTTGCAACGCCAGACAGCTACCGGTCAGTCGCGAATCAATTCGGAGTGGGAAAATCTACAGTGGGGGCTGTTGTGATGGAAGTAGCCAGGGCGATCACCAAGCTGCTGGTACCAAGGGTTGTGAGTCTGGGAAATGTGCAGCTCATACTGGATGGCTTTGCAGCAATGGGGTTCCCGAACTGTGGAGGGGCGATAGACGGAACCCATATCCCTATCCCTATCTTGGCACCGGACCACCAAGCCAGCGAATACATAAACCGAAAGGGTTACTTTTCAATAGTGCTGCAAGCACTGGTGGATCACAAGGGACGTTTCACCAACATCAATGTGGGATGGCCGGGAAAGGTACATGACGCTCGCATCTTCAGGAACTCTGGTCTGTTTCGGCTGCTGCAGCAAGGGACTTTCTTCCCAGACCAGAAAATAACCGTTGGGGATGTTGAGATGCCTATAGTTATCCTTGGGGACCCAGCCTACCCCTTAATGCCATGGCTCATGAAGCCATACACAGGTAGCCTGGACAGTAGTCAGGACCTTTTCAACTATAGGCTGAGCAAGTGCAGAATGGTGGTGGAATGTGCATTTGGGCGTTTAAAAGCTCGCTGGCGAAGTTTATTGACTAGGTTAGATCTCAGCGAAAACAATATTCCCATTATTATTACTGCTTGCTGTGCGCTCCACAATATCTGTGAGAGTAAGGGGGAGACATTTATGGCGGGGTGGGAGGTTGAGGCAAATCGCATGGCCACTGGTTATGCGCAGCCAGACACCAGGGCTATTACAAGAGTACAGCAGGGTGCGTTGCGCATCAGGGAAGCTTTGAAAACCAGTTTCATGAATGGCCAGGATGCTGTGTGAAAGTTCTGTTTTTCCCCAGTAATGAAAAGCCCCGCCCCTTCATTCACTCTACTTCCCTTTACCCAAACCGCCCTGCCCTCCCCCCCCCCCCCCCCCGCGATCACCACTCGCAGAGGAAATAAAGTCATTGTTGCTTAAAAATCATGCATTCTTTATTAATTCGTAAAACAAAGAGGGGGAACTGTGGGGGTAACTGCCACAGTCTCCCGGGATAGCTGGTGGAGGAAGGGAAGCACCAGGATGGGTGGTGGAGGAGGGGATGAGGGAAGGACAAGGACACACAGCACTTTAAAACTTATTGAATGCCAGCCCTTTCTTGCTTGGACTGTTCTCTTGGCTTGAGTGGTTGGGTGCACGGAGGCCGCCCAAACGCGTTCTTGGGCGTCTCGGGGATGAGGTTATGGGACTCGGGAAGGAGGGCTGTTGGTTACACAGGGGCTGTAGTGGCGGTCTGGGCTCAGGCGGCCTTTCCTGAACCCTACGCCTTTCCTCAGCCATAAGCCGGAGGATTTCCGTTTGATCCTCCAGTAGCCTCAGAATTGCATCCTGCCTTCTCTCTGCACGCTGACGCCACCTACTCTCTTCATCACGCCACCTGTCCGCGCGATCAAAATCTGCCTTCCTGGACTCTGACAGTGTCTGCCTCCACGCATTCTGCTGGGCAGCTTCAGTGTGGGAGGATTCCATGAGTTCTGAGAACATTTCATCTCGATTCCTTTTTTTTTTACTTCTAATCTTCGCTAGCCTCTGGGACGGTGATGAAGGGGGTGGCGTTGAAACATTTGCAGCTGCGGGAGGAAACAAACGGGAGAGGAGTAGTTTAAAAGACACATATTAGAGAACAATGCTCCAAACATTACATATCACATGTGCATTTGGTCCAAGGTTGCACTTTGCCTGTTATATTGAGGGTCTGCCGGTTTGGTGTGAGAGATCACACAAGCAGGTCCGGCGGGCAACAGAATTCGGCTTGCACACAGCCATGGTAAGCCACAGTCTATAGGCTTCTTTAACCTTCATAACGTGGGAATGTTTTCAAACAGCAACCCCCTCATTTCCCATAACAAACAGCCTTTGGGCTGGCAATTTAAAACTGGTTGGCAATTGAAAAGGGAGGGGCGGCGGTTTTTGGGTTAACGTGCAGCGCGAACCTAATCGACACCCCCACACACACACAGACACACATCCAAGATGTTCGCTGTTCCCCCTCCCCCCACCGCGTGGGTCACAGCAGGGAAGATTTCTGTTCAGCCACAGGCAAACAGCCCAGCAGGGACGGAGCCCCTCTGAATACCCCCTTAATAAAATTCCCCTATTTCAACCAGATGACCATGAATGATATCACTCTTCTGAGGATAACACAGACAGATAAAGAATGGATGTTGCTTGAATGCCAGCAAACACCGGGACCATACGCCGCCATGCTTTGCAAAGCAATGATTCCAGACTACGTGCTACTGGCCTGGCGTGGTAGAGTGTGTTACCACGGAGCACAGGATAAGGCTGCCCTCCCCAGAAACCTTTTGCACAGGTTTTGGGAGTACATCCAGGAGATCTTTCTGGAGATGTCCCCGGAGGATTTCTGCTCCATCCCCGGACATGTTAACAGACTTTTCCAGTAGCTGTAGCTGTACTGGCCGCGAATTGATCATTAAACACGCTTGCTTATAAAACATGTATTAATTAACAGAGGTACACTCACCAGAGGCACCAGAGGTCCCTTCTCCTGCATCGAGCATGCCTTGGGTGGGTTCGTAGGGTACTGGCTCCAGGGTGACAAAGAGTTCCTGGCTGTCGGGGAAAAGGGCTTCTCCACTTCCTTGCTGTGTCTGGGCGCTATTTTCAGCATCATTATCATCATCATGCTCCTCTGTGGTTTCTGATGATCCACATACGGAGTCATACCACATAGGTGGGTCAGTGCTGGCTGCACCTCCTAGAATGGCATGCAGCTCATCATAGAAGCGGCATGTCTGGGGCTCTGACCCAGAGCGTTTGTTTGCATCTCTGGTTTTTTGGTAGGCTTGCCTGAGCTCCTTAATTTTCACGCGGCACTGTTGCGCGTCCCTGTTGTAGCCTCTGTCCTGCATGCCCTTGGAGACTTTGGCATATGTATTGGCGTTTCTTCTTTTGGACCGTAGCTCTGCTAGCACGGTTTCATCTCCCCATACAGCGATCAGATCGCGTACTTCACCATCGGTCCATGCTGGAGCTCGTCTTCGGTTCTGGGACTCCATCATGGTCACCTCTGCTGATGAGATCTGCGCTCACCTGCAGCTCACCACGCTGGCCAAACAGGAAATGAAATTCAAAAGTTCGCGGGGCTTTTCCTGTCTACCTGGGCGGAGCATTGGAGCTCAGACTGCTGTCCAGAGCGGTCAAATGTTGCACTGTGGGATAGATCCAGGAGGCCAATACCGTCGAATTGCGTCCTCACTAAGTCTACATCGATTCGGCAATATCGCTTTAAGCGCTAATCCCCTTTTTGGGCGTGGAGTGGCGAGATCGATTTTAAGAGCCCTAGAAGTCGATGTTAAGGGCTTTGTCGTGTGGACGGGTGCACGGATCAATCGAAATAACGCTAAAAAATTCGACCTAAACTCGTAGTGTAGACCAGGGCTAAGTCTCATTTTCAAAAGTGATTTAGTCACGTAGGGCCCAGTGACTTTCAATGAGAGTTGGGCCCCACCATTTTTAGTTACTGAGGTGCTTTTGAAAAATGTACCCATACTCAATAATTTTCAGAATTGTGTAGGATTTATCCATACAATTCCTATTATTATTACATTATTCATGTTTTGCATGTTGTGATCCGAGGACTTCTTGATGCCAACAGGCAGAGGGTACAGGGATCTCCTGAGTTCACCAAAAGAATGTCATATAAAGTCTCTAGTAAAAGCCTGTCACACTGGTGGTCATAACCGTTTTGAGATGTATGTACAGAAAATATGTGAAGAGTTCTGTGTAAATACTAAAAAATCTATTCTCTAGGTCTATGAGCTAAGACAGGTCACCAAGAGGTAACCCAAGTTCTCAGGCAGGCAAGGTGGGGGTGAACATGATTATCTCACTCTTGCTGGTCACAGGCAAATTGACTATTTAGTCACTGACAATGGATGCCCATTTACAGTCTGAGCAAAATGCTAATCAATGGACTGGGGCTGGAGGAAATAACAAAAAGAGCAGAATTTATCTTGTTTAGAGGTAAGACCATGAGCTTTTAAAACTATATCTGGGTTGCAGATGAACCCCCAGTTATCCCTTCAATCTGTGAGGACAAGCTGCCAGTGGGCTTAATCTTAGGAGAAGGGGTCTCAACTAAACAGGTCGAAGAGGCTGTGGAAAGAACTTAAGAGTAAGCTATCTTGTAGGACATCAGTTCCCAAACTGGGGGGAGTGCCCCCTGGGGGGAATGAAGAAATTCCAAGGGGGGCGTGAGTCTGTGAAATTTTGATAACGAATTTTTTTTTATCAGCGTAAATTTTTTTTATTTAATAGCCCAACAGATAATAAATTATACATATTCTGGTATACATCATAACTTCATAAAATTGTCCAATTACAGGCCTATATTATTTAACTACAATAAAGTATTAACAATCTTCTCATTTTTTACTATGAATATAAGTAGTGTGATAGAACCAGGCCAGTTGGGTACAGCAGAGTAGTAGACAGTGGTCGGTATATTTGCCTTCTAAGTAGTTTTCTGTTCCCTGACTGACCAGAGCGGGAGCTGCTCCAGGCTAGGGTGGACACATGACTCCCATTAGCCTGCAGAAAGTCAGGTGAGGCTGTTAAAAGTGAACACCTGACTCTAATTAAGGGCCCTTTGATACTATAAAAGGGCTCACTCCAGTCAGGCCGGGGGAAGGGAAAGGGAGCCAGAGGAGAGAAAGTGTGGCTGAAGGGCTGGGTAATGAAGACACCCTCAAGCCACTGGAAGGGAGCTCTAAGGCAAGGGTGAAGAAGGCATTAAGAGAGAGAAGCGGGAGAGCTGTGGGGAAGTGGCCCAGGGAAGTGTAGCAACTCTGGCAGTGAAAAGTCGGCTGCCAACAGCTGCTGCCACTAGGATCCCTGGGCCGGAACCCGGAGTAGAGGGTGGGCCTGGGTTCCCCCCAACCCGCCACTGCAGAAATACCTCCTGGGTGGGGAAGACAGGCCCCTTTCAGGACAGGAGGCTAAACTGTTCTTGAACAAGCCCATAGGGACAGCAGAGACTGTGGGAGTTCTCTCACCAACTTCCTTGCTGGCTTATGATGAAAAGGGCTCAGTAGATTGTAACCCTGGCCCTAGAGAGAGAAGGGCTATGTGGAGGGTCACAGTGAGCCTCTGAGGCTAGCATAAACTGCCTGGAAGCACGGGACCCATGGAGACAAGGTCGGAGCTTTGCCACAGTAAACTCAGTTCTCAGCAATGATGCCTTGAGACCTAGTTATCTTGAGTGACACTTGACAAAGAGCCACAGCGCTTTGAAAGACAAACCAAAAGAGTTTTTGCTGCTAAACTTCAAAATTTAAAACTCATGAAGCTGGACAATACTGGAGCTTTTCATCAAGCATTGGCCAAAGTGGTAGAAGCATCTTATGAACTGTCATTGCTCATCGCTAAAGCCGAGAAAGCGCACAAAATAGGAGAAACTCTTGTGAAGCCTTGCTTGTTGAAAGCAGCTGACATTGTGCTTGGTGCCGAAAGCAAGAAAAAAATATCGGAAATTTTGCTTTCCGACAATTCTGTGAAACGTCGCATCGATGACATGGCGAAAGATCTAAAACTTCAAGTTGTGGAGGCAGTGAAAGTTTCTCCTTTTTTCGCAATTCAGAGCGACGATACCACTGATGTAGCACAATGCTGTCAGTCGCTCATCTACGTTCGATTCATTAATGATGGAACTGTGAAAGAAGAACTGCTTTTTTCAAAGGAATTAACAACCACATCAAAGGCTTCTGATGTTACGAAAACAGTTTCCAACTTTTTTGAAGAAAATGGACTTTCATGGGAAAAACTAGTTGGTGTATGCACAGACGGTGCTCCAGCAATGGTTGGCTCTTGCTCTGGATTTGTGACATCGGTGAAAGAAAAAAATCCATCCGTAACCACGACTCAGTGTGTCATACACAGACAAGCGCTGGCTGTTAAAACCCTTCCAGATGATGTACATGACCCATTGAATTTGGCCATCAGTGTTGTCAATTTTGTGAAGAACAGCACTTTAAATACGAAACTTTTTGCAGCTCTTTGCGCGGATTTGGGAGCGTATCATAAAATTATTTTGTTTCACACGGAGGTACGATGGCTTTCCAAAGGGAACATGCTTTTGAGATTATTTGAACTGAAAAATGAAGTGGAAATTTTCCTCAAGCAACAGAAAAAAGAAGAGTTATACTGTGCGTTTACGGACCAAACATTTCAACTTTCGCTGGCATACCTCGTGGACACTTTTGAATCTTTGAACAATCTCAATTTGAAGCTGCAAGGAAACAACGCTGCAAACATTAGAGCACACCACGATGCCATCAAAGCGTTTACAGAAAAAAATCAAGCTTTGGAAACGTTGAACGCAAGTTCAGATGCCTAACTTTTAGTCTTCTCCAACATTTTCATCACTTGCTGAAAATGAAGGTTTCCAAGAACTTTGTAAAGAGGATGTGAAGAACAAAATTGTGTGTCATCTGAACTGCCTTGCTGATGAATTCATCCGCTATTTTCCAGACGACTTTTCTGGCAACCCCGTTCATAAATTAGCACGTAATCCATTTAACGTTGATGTCAATTCATTGCTCGAAGTATTGCAAGAACAAGCACTCAAAATGAAATATGATTCAAGTACGAAAGATATTTTCGAAAACTTAACCCTGGAGGAATTTTGGATAAAATATTTCTCAATTTACCCAAAAGTTGGAGAAGGGCTACATATTATTTTTCCGTTTTCGTCAACGTACCTCTGTGAAAAAAGCTTTTCAAGTTTAGTCATAATAAAAATGAAACAAAGGAATTGACTGGATGTCAAAAATGATTTGCATTGTGCACTTTCATCTTTCAAACCTAAGTGCTGTATTAAGCAATCCTGAATGGACTCTGACAAGATGGTGTGTACTATCCCTTTGGGAATAGCAGATCTAAGAGCTCTCTGAGTATTCAGTAGAACAGGGGCTGAGCACTCCAGAGGGATGCTTGGAGGACTATGGGGTTGGTGTGTGCCTATCGCTAACCTCATGGGTAGCAGGTATTGTAGGCAGGGGAAGGCTCTGCCTCCCCAAACAGCCTGGCATGGCCCCGCCTAGCTCCACCTCCAGCCCCATCCTGCCTGCTGTTCCCTTCTGTGGCCGAGAGGCTGGGACAGGCAGGCTGGGGGCCACGGTGCGCACAAGATCCACAGGCTGGGGCTGCACCTCCCATCCTCCTAGCGCTGGAACTGTGCTGCCTGCCAAGTGCTCCGAGGCTGGGGGCATTCCAGCCGCACTGCCCGACCAGCACTGGGGCTTGGGTCATGTAGGAGAGTGGGGTGGCCACAGGGTGTGTGTGCGCTCTGGGTTCCAGAATGGGAGGAGGACAGAGAGGGTGGGGCCGAGGGCTGGCTAGCCTCCTCCAAGGATGCGTTCACCTGCCAACCATGGCTAGCCTGTACTGAGAGACAGAGGCTGGTGGAGACCTGGAAGGCAGTGCTTGGGTTGCCAGAGGCTGGTGGTTTCAGGGAGCTGATCCATAGCAGGTATAGACAAGGCTTAGGTGCCTCACAAGCCTGGGTACCCCTGGGAAGCACCACACATGCATAGTTCCTGTCATTTCAAAAACTACCAAAACACTTCACAACTAAACTGAATTGCAAGGAGGGTGACCAGATAGCAAGAGTGAAAATCGGGCCACACTCCCCCCCCCCCCCCCCCGCCCCCGTACAAGATGATAGGTATAGTTGCATATACAAGACAAAGCTCTTAATATCAGGACAGTCCTGATCATATCGGGTCATTGATTCTGGTCTCTTTGTCATTAGCCTGGTCTCTTACTGGTATTTTCCAAAGCACATACCATGGGATCTAAGGCCTTAATCATGAAATTTACAATTCAAGCTTGACCCTGTATGCCTCGGAGCACCACTGAGTTTGTTGGCTGCAGCATTGGAACCTTTGTGAAGCCATGAAGTGTTGCAGAACAACATAGGGAAGGGAAATTTTGGCCCAAAACATTTAGAGATACTGTGCTTTTAAGATAGATATAATGGACTCTTAGCAGACAGAACCTCTGGGTCAGATTCTTCTGTCTGAATGACTGGTCACCAGTGTAAGTGCAGTAACTCCTCGCTTAACATTGTTGTTATGTTCCTGAAAAATGCAAATTTAAGCGAAATGATGTTAAGCGAATCCAATTTCCTCATAAGAATTAATGTAAATGGGGGGAGTTAGGTTCCAGGGAAATTTTATATATATATATATATATATATATATACACACTAAGTTTTAAACAAACAATTTAATACTGGTACACAGCGATGATGATTGTGAAGCTTGGTTGAGGTGGTGAAGTCAGAGGGGAGGATATTTCCCAGGGAATGCCTTACTGCTAAATGATGAACTAGCATTTGGCTGAGCCCTCAAGGGTTAACTTGTTGTTGTTAATGTAGATTCACACTCTACAAGGCAGCACAAATGGAGGGAGGGGGGACAGCATGGCAGACAGAGACAGACTCTGTGTATGAGAGAGAGATGCGCATTGCTCCTTTAAGTACGCTGACCCCACTCTAAGTACTGTCCCCTGCATAGCAAGTAGGAGGCTCCAGGGAGCAGCTCCAAGGCAGAGGGCAGGAGCAGCACATGGCAGTGGGGGGGAGGGACAGCTGAACTCCTGGCAATTGGTAGCCTGCTGGGCAGCTGCTGCACAGGGAATTTAGGGGAGCGGGGAGCTGATGGGGGGGGGGGCTGCCGGTCCACCCTGGTTCCAAGCCCCCACCAGCTAGCTCCAACGGGATGCTCCTCCTGCAAGCAGTGGATAAAGCAGGCAGCTGCCAAACGACATTAGAAGGGAGCATTGCGCAACTTTAAACGAGCATGTTCCCTAATTGAGCAGCAACGTAACAACGAAACAATGTTAACCGGGACGACTTTAAGTGAGAAGTTACTGTACATTAGCTTTACTGAAGTTACTGTGATGTACATTGGTGTAAATCAGAGTAGGAATATCCCCTTGTTTTTAAGGTTTTATCCAGATGCCGCGCACACTAAGCTGCACTAGCTCAGTTGAAGTCAGTGGGAGTTGTGTGTCTAAATCCTGTGCAATCTGTTGTAATTGAAATAGTTATAAATAAAGAGACATTATAGAAACGGTTTTCAGATCAATACTGCAGATTGCCAATGCAATTTCACACAAGTCTGTTTAAGGAAGCAGCCTCTTGACCAAATGCATTCTTTAACTCGGTAGTAGGCTTGCCTAATACAATAAAACCATTATACCCATTGGCAGGCAGTAATAAGCATGTATAAGATAAACAAACTTTAGTGGCAATTTCCTAACTTGGCTTTCAAATGTAAAAATTACACGTGTCTAGTTAAAGTGTTTGTTGGAAATGAAATAAAATGGAAACTGTGTGACATAATGGGCCTGATATTGTTCCCAAGCTGTTTTTGATGCCATTGTCTTCAATGGAGCTGTTTCTTATTCACACAGATGTAAGTGAGGGCAGAATCGGACTCATAGTCACAAAATCATATCCAGGAAACAGTCACTGTAGAAATTGGTGCGTGATTAAATCACAGAGCTTGGGAATTAACACGCAGTCCTGGCAAGTAAGTATATACTCCTATCCCTTTTAAAAATCCCCAAAGTGTAGGGTGGATACTCAGGACTCAGTGAAAATGCCCCCCAAACCTGTTGTTTGGTATTGGCCAGTCATCACTGTTTAGGGCCACTGCCATAGCACAAAAGAGAAAATCAACGTATGAGACTTGAAAGACGTAAAATAGTCTTTTTTTTTTTTTTTAAGTGAAAATTGCCGGGGAGGAAGTTTTGTTCAGATGGGCTTCCCTCTTCCTTCTGTTGAACATGTAGCTGTCGTACAAATCTGTGGGCCGAATTTAGCTCATGCACAACTCTTACGTTGCATGGTCCATTTAAGGGATGTCTGCACTGGAATCAGGAGATGTGATTGCAGCACGTGGAGGCATACCTGAGCTAGATTAAAGCTAGCTCTAGTAATCATAACAGTGTAGCTGCAGCAACAGTGGGATAGCCACTTGTGTATGTATTCAGAGTCCTGGGGGGTGTCGTGCTCAGGACAACCTATGCTACTACCTCTGCTGATTCAAATTCACTGGTATTGTCACTTGAGCTAGCTTTGATTTTTAGCTTGACTAAAGAAAGCTAGCTTAGGTATGCCTACATGAGTCACAATCGCACCTCCTGATTAAGAGGGTATGTCTACACTGCAGAGTCACCATTTATCATTTCCTAAATTAATGCAACAGATTTCACCCTTTTATGAAATGTTACCATTTTATACAGCACCATCATTTTATGTAACTTATTTTTGTTCATTGTTATCGGGTTCATTTTAACTTTCTAGCAGCAGGTTAGTAATCTCAGCAAAAGTTTTACAAAAGAAATGAATCTTGACAACAAAAGTACCATTTTGAAGAGCCTGTAACTGGTGTTTCATCTAATTTTTTTTTTATACTTCCATTCAGATGCCATAAATATTTGAGTGTCTCTTCCACCTAGAGATTGCAAACACTCAAGCACATCTCACATTTTTATTTCACCTTTTAGGTACCTGATTTTGATTATACAAAATTATAAAGGCCCTTTTTAGTTTTTATAATGGTTTATTTTGAATCTAATGTTACCTCTGCTATAAAGATTTTTTTGATTAATTGATGGGGAATTTTTTAGTGTGTGGATTTTTTCCTGCTTGCTTCAGAAACTAATAAAAACCAAAAAATCCTATATTTTATAAGGTAATAGACATGGTAGAAAAAAGGGTTCAAACAATCTTTAACAGACAATAATGCAGCATATCAACAGCAAATGAGAGAATCCAGCACTTCCTTAGAATAGTGAAACTACATCTGGATCCTAATCCTTATTTTTTTAAACTCTTATCCACCAACATTTCCTCTTCCTCCCAAGAAAAAGTAGTTCCCATGTCCATCTAGACACCCATCAAACATTTCACCACCCGATCAGGAATCAGTTTCTGCCCATTAATGACCCACCCTCCCCCTTCCGAGAATAAGAATTTCAAAAGAACAGATGATTTGGGGTGTGGTATGAGAGCTCCCATTCAACATGACTCAGTAATTATTTTGTTTCTGCTGAAAGAGAGGTCAGATAGAGGTAGACCTGAAAGAGAGGTCAGAGACTCACTTTGCACTGGTGTGAATGACTTCACAAGACTGGGGACAACAGTAAATGGGGAACCCCACAACTGAGAATTGCTACTAATATGAACTATCAAGTGTCATTCTCAGCTTTCAAATAGCAGGCGTCTGCAAGGCCTCAGCTATCTTCTGGTGGGTAAAAGGTACCATTGCACTGGGTTCGCAAAATGAATGTTGCACATTACCAACATGTGCTTTTAAGACATAGGGATGTAGGAGAGCATACTTTAAGCATCTCTCTCAGACTTCTCTATGGTATCCTTTCCTTCTGTAGTGGGCTGAAAAGTCTGGTAAATAAAATGTTTTTCTTCCTTTGCTGTAATGCTGCTAAGGCAGCTTGCTGTATTTGGGAAGCTATAGAGCTGCACTCTTACAGGTCTTGGCCTTTTGTTGTTGGGGATGGGTGGGAATTAATGCACAATGATTAAGGTCTGTTTTTAGGTGAGTATGCTTGCATTCCTGTTTGAAGACCTCAGAGAGCCACCTTTCAAGGAATGGTCTCAGAGGGGGCGTTCAGCTCTTTTCTGGAGTTCCACAAAGCATACAGATTATTCCTTCTATTTCTGTATCTTTCATATACTTCCCCAGCTTTGCCGCCTCCCAGGTGTGAGGGGAGTTCAATTTTCATTGAACCTGCAGTGTGTCATCCTCTAGGGCAGTGAACCTTCTTTCTGTCCACTCTGATTGCTGCACACGTTCAGTTGAGTTTTCCTTGTATTTTATCTATTGATGACGTGACAATGGAGGCCTTAGGATCAAGTCTACAGCCAAAGTGATTTTAAGATCAAGGCTTTCAATTACTGCTTTTGAATTTCTTTTTTACTACTAGGGCCTGTTAAAGACTGTAAGATGGTGGACCAATACATTGGGTGATGCATCAAATAACTTTTCCAATAGCAGGGTGTCAGGCATCTTTCTTTAGGGTTGAATTTTATTTCTCCAAATCAAAACAGTTCAATGTAAATCCTACAGATAAGCGGGCCCTTTCCCTTGACTCAGGCTAGGGTCTCCTGCAGGAGCCTATGTGCTCGCTGCAGGTCTGCACTCCTGGGCCCTCTGCCTGGGAGCTAAGGAGAGCCTCCCTGTGTAGGGTGCTCCTTTGCGTCTCTCCCTGCACTCGCCCCACTGAACTTGAGTTGATCTTTATATCTCCCAGCTGGCCGAGCCCCAACCCTCTTAAAACACCCAGTCATCCTGTGACAAGCATCACTTGAACCACTCACTTCTGTTAATTCCTCTTCTTGCTTTGGCCCATAGTCTCTTTTTTTGCATCTTTGCGTCCTGCCCATGGCGACGTTTATAAGGCAAGATTGGTCTAGAGACTCTCTTCCCCGAATATTGGTATTTCCCCCCAGTTTTCACTTTGCTAACTGGAGTCTTACAAAAAATGGGTCCCTGAGGTGGGAAGCTGGGCTGTGGTGCCACTCTACTCCATATTGGTGCTGTTCTGCCTATCCTGGATTAATACAGTCAATTAAACACAGAAAGGCAAATAAAAATCGTGAAGGCTCATACTCTTCCCCCCCTGCTGCTACTAAGGATGAGAGATTTGAGGGAGGGTGAAAGGAAAATGTCAGGTGCCCACTGTAGATTCTTAGGCCTTGACTCACTCTTCTACTATTTCCTGCCTTTATCTCTCTCTGTTTTCTACTAGCACGCGTAGCTGCAGTATTTGAGGGTTTGGCTACATAAACATTTACTTTGCGGCAAGCTGGGGTGTAAATCTAGCCCTCATTAACACACTAAGTGGACCCTGCGACCATGCACTAAAAGGTCCATAATGCAATTTAATCTACGTCCATTTCAAAGAGGGGTTGATCAAAGCACACTACAGAACTTTGAGTGCATACTAGCTGGGGTGTACATTCTAATGCACACCAGAGTGTTGTGCACAAACTGGCTTGTACGTGGACCCTGTTGGCGCATGGAGCTCCCTGCTGTGAGCTAATGTAATCCTGTTTCCAACAGTACTATGTTAACATGCAGTAGGGAACTTTTAATGTGCTCCCACAGGGACCACGTGGGTTGGTTAGTGTGCAATATGCTAGTGCACTAGTGAGGATTAAGGGACCATGTAGAGAAGCCCTTAGTGCGTGGTGGGGCAGATTTATACCTTAGTTTGCTGTGAACTAAGGCCATGTCTACAATATGGGTGCTACAGCTGTAATACCATGATGCAGATGCTTCCTACAGCAACAGAAGAGGTTTTTCCATCAATGTGAATAATGTCCCTCCCTCAGTGGCAGTAGGTAGGTCAGTGGAAGACGTCTTCTGTTGACCTAGCCACGTCTACACCAGGGATTAGGTTAGTTTCACTATGGCCCTTGGGGTGTGAAAAATTCACACTCCTGAGTGCCATAGCTATGTCAACCTAATTTTTAACTATAGACCAGGCCCAAGTGTTTATACAGACAAGACTCTTATTGCTCCCTATTTTAGTTAGCTTGGCAAAGTTGGGGGGAGGGATAGCTCAGTCTGGGGGGAGGGATAGCTCAGTGGTTTGAGCATTGGCCTGCTAAACCCAGGGTTGTGAGTTCAATCCTTGAGGGGGCCATTTGGGGATATGGGGCAAAAATTGGGGATTGGTCCTGCTTTGAGCAGGGGGTTGGACCAGATGATCTCCTAAGGTCCCTTCCAACCCTGATATTCTATGATTCTATGAAAGTGAGATCCCTAGTCAACCTCAGAGAGCTGTCTTGTCTTCTCCCTTTTCTGATTATAGGGGACTCTGCTTAGAGTAAACTTTTTGTGGGGGGAAGGGGGAAGCAGAGAAGGTGTTTGTTGTTAAATCCATTACAGAAAGGCTCGCCACTACAAGCGGTGAGAGGCTATAAGATATATACATATATCTTTTATTAAAATCCTTTAGAATTTAATGAGTGAACCTATAGGGTTGTATAGAAATATAATGGGGTTCTATAGTTTTAAATGTTTGGGGTGTTCTAGTCCTCCTATCGAACATCATACTTAGGGATATATTTCTATATTGCATTCTATAGGATGGTAACAAACAAACAAAAATACCAATCAAACACACCAACAATTATGGAAAATTTTCAATACAATTCTGTAGGACTGTTCTGTGAGGGCTAGGGAGTAGAGAAGAGAGAGGGTTTGTCCCTTCTAGAGAAAAATGACCATTGGTGCTGAGTTCTACTGCTTTCTCCCCTCAAACCCCCCCCCCCCCATTCCCTCTCCTTGCAGTATTATTCCATTAAAACTCAAGGACTGGGATCTTTTTTATTAATATTCTGTAAACAAATGGCACCTCAGTACAAATACTGTGGTGAATTTATTACTTGGTTACATAACAGTGTCTCTAATGAAAGTACATCCAGAAGCATAATAAGCGTGTGCACAACTTTAATATAAATTGTAATATGTGTTTGTGCGTAAATGATGACTAAGGTCCTGATGCAACATATCCCTTAAGGCTTAAGCATATGCTTAACTTAAAGCACATGAGCAGACCTGTTAAATTTAATGGAACTACTAGTTCTTTAAGCGTGTTACATCGAGTTAGGCATATGCTTAAGTGTTGCTGGAGTAGGGCCTACTGTACCTAAACATACACTTTTTTTTCTACAAAATTAAAGTTTCCCTTGTTAACAATTGCAGATAAAGAGCTAGTCTTAGCTTGTCATTTTTTTTTCAACATTATGCTACATTACAAATTCATAGTCTTAGGATTGTTTGACCTACAGGTTATTGTGAAATATGCCCGCAGTTTGTGTTGGTGAGATTAGGGGTATTGGTTAGTTTGCGGGGTTGGCAAACCAGTTTGTATAAAATAAAAAACACTCCTGAACTCATGTCAAATCGGAACGGAACCATTCTGGAATTTATAAAAAATGTTATTAACTTTTTTAATTCAGTGTTTTGAAAGTTTGCCTGCCTCTGCACTTAGAGCTTCTGGCTGGGACTGTAAGTAGAAATACAAAACAGAGAGGCTGTTTCTGTTTTTGTTCATAGCCAGACTGGAAGCAGGAAGTACTAGAAATATTTTGAGATAGCCAAACCTTCTGGCTCTGGAAATTTTATAACGACAGGCGAAGTGGCCATGCTTTCAGATATGAGAGAAAGGCAATGTCTGTTGGTTAGAACAGATGGCTAGTCATCAAGATAATCTATTCCTGACTCTGCCACTGACTTACTGTGTGACCATAGACACTTCATTTAACCCCTGATTCCTCTTCTCTAAAATATGTATAATATACTTCACAAGTCTGCTGTGAATCCTAATTCATTCATATTTTTGAAGTACTTTCAAATCATTACATGGACAATGCCATATAAATGTAAAGTACAGAATTATCTTTATTGAACAATGGAAGTAAGGAACCGAACTACTTTTGAGCATATTAGAACCCAGTGGAAAGAAGACTATTGACTTTGATTTCTTTGTATCAGATCTTTAGAGGTTCACCCATGAACTGATGTGATGTCTGTAATTTCCCCATAAAACTGCAGTGTCGTCATATTGTTATCCTTCAGACAGATGTGTGTGTATATATCTTTTATAATTCTTCCTTCCCATCACTGCCCATCCCCACACCCTAGTCTAAGTTACTTTTATTGAACTGCTGTGTTTGTACTGGCATAAACCTAGAAAATGCAGTTCTTTCCAGTGTGAATTACCTTTTCTTTAACTGAGAATAAGATTGAGGGGCTAGACCATCATCAAAGAGAGACTGTTTTCAAGAGACTGGTCATTCCTCTCTTTTCTGGACTGGGAGGCCAGGTTCTACTATCGAGAAAATTAAAGTTAGTTTCCTACAGATACGGTACATATTCCAGAATGAGCCACTTACTTGCAAGATCCTTTCTTGGTTTTATTGATTAGCATACAACTGTAAACGCTCTTCTGCTGTCACTTGCCATCTTACTATCAGGTGATCTCAGGAGTGGGGATCTCTGATATGTTACAGCTATTGCAAGTTCACCTGTTATTAATTGTCATGTCTTCATGTACAGTGTTGACACCACCGTCATATAGGTATAGTTGGTTGGTTCTACCCTGCAGGGATTGATGATGTTCCTGCCCTTGCAACTTCCATAAAACATCTTACAGGATTACAGAGGCAGTTCCAACATAGGCACAGAGTGTAGACCCTATATGGGAGGACTCGCCTCACAAAATGGAGCTCTCAAGGACCTCTGGGACTTTAGGTAGAAGGCACTTAGCTAGCAAACGGAGACATTTACACCCAATAAAGTGTTGAAAACTTATTTCTAACCTATATAGTAAGCAGCTATGACATGCTGGAGAATGGTTCTGTTGAGTTAAAACCCACTGTAGTCCATTTTCAAAATAAAACCTCCTTTTAAGAGCTAATCTATTGAGGACATTATGCAAACTGCAGTAAAATAATACAGTACTTAGGCATAGAAAACTATTGGCCTTTTAGGGACTTTATTTGGATTTATTTTTCATCAAAACTGAGACACATGATACACATTGCACCCTAATCCTACTAAACGTTTATTGCTGCTTAAGACCATGGAATACTGTGTGTGTGTGTAATGAGGAAGTAACTGGTGTTACCAGGTCTTTTTATACGATAACCTTAAAATGCAAACGCTCTGCTGGGTGGTTATAAATAACATCAGCTTATTTAGGTGTATATTTAGCAAAGATAGATTGTTAAAGAGATACCATACAGTAGAAAGGAGGATGTGTGGGTTGGTGAGGTAATGAATTATATGAGATACAGATCATAACTCCATCAGCAAGATTCATGATTCATAAAAGCCTGCCGTGTACTACGATACATTAAGAGTTTTTTTATTAAAAATTAAACAGAGCATCTAATTTACAGTAGATGCAGCTTCCTGACCTGATTTTGAAGGGGCATATATAAATAAAACAGTGATTTCAACATCAAAAATCCTCTCTAGGATGGGCTGTGGGACCCTCGTGTTTCAGCAGAATCTCATTTTCCAAAGCAAGCTACTAACATTTTTAGCTGAACAAGATTTCTGCAGGTAAAGACATGACGGAAGCCTATTCTGAAGCTGAAATTCAGAATGAGGTACCTTGTAGAAACAAACATGAGGAAGGAAAGATCCATGCAAAGTGAAAAACGAGATTTTTTTAAAATGCCAGTTTGTTCTAA
Organism: Macrochelys suwanniensis; assembly: GCA_033296515.1. Classification (NCBI taxonomy): domain Eukaryota; kingdom Metazoa; phylum Chordata; order Testudines; family Chelydridae; genus Macrochelys; species Macrochelys suwanniensis. Next base: position 230,876,096 of record CM065775.1, on the reverse strand, counting down.
TTAGTAAAATGCATATAGTATGATAGGACTTGAGCCAACCCACCAGATCCTAGCCCCTATGAAGAGATTTGAATCTGAATTTCACGGCTGCCCCCTTAGTAGGGCTTTCAGGACTCCAAATAGGAGGCAAGACTTAAACAGGAAAAGTATGACCTACTGGACATTGAGGGGGGAAATGAAGGATAGTCATTCTGGCTCCTCCTATCACATAACCAATAATCTGAAATGAAAAGGAAATTCCAGGCATGTGCTTCCACCCACAGCCATATACCAACTGAACAGGAAAAAACAGCAGGCTCTAGGAGATAAATTGATTGCCACGGAGCTATATGACTTACACCAGCTGAGGATATGACCCCTTTAAAGGGTCTTTCCATAGGTGAAATTTTTGTCCAAAACAGTTTGCCAAGGAAAACTTACTGTCTCCTCTTTATAGGTGGACTTGAAACCAAACCATTGATTGAAGTCTAGGCCCATGTCTATTATCCTTATCCCTTGTCTCATGTGACACTAACTTTTTCATTTCTCAGAGGAAATGAACCTGATGAGATTTTTTTTTCTTTTGGACAGAGGAGAGCAGTGGATATGTTGTAAAATATTTTGTCCTTCTTTGACCCTCACTTTCCATTTAGTCAGCTTCACCAGAAAGAGTGAGAAGGAAATGAGGGCATGATTATATAAATTAAATATAAGCAAGGAACTGAGAACAGGTATAAGATTTAAAAATTACTAGGTTATTTGCACATAATTACATCCAATATTCATATTATGGTCAGAAGGCACATGGTACTAATATGTGAATGATATTGCTATCTCTCTCTCTCTCTCTCTCTAGAACTTGTGTTTATTTTAATCACACATGCATAGCAGGAAGCCTTCAAGTGAGATCTCATCTGCCCATGAGGTTATTAAAAAGACCTTGATAGAGGGGTGGGGACACCAAAGATTTGCCCTGATGGGCTTGGCAAAATTTTCTTACCTATCACTTCTGTGCACTATGCCCAGCCCTTCCCTTCCCTTTTCCTCCATCCTTCCATGAAGCCCCAGGGAAATTCAGCGACATCAGTCAAGAACACAGTGCCCACAACTGCGCCCAAGGCCGGCTCCAGGCACCAGCCTACCAAGCACGTGCTTGGGGCGGCACCTGGAGGGGGGGCGGCACTCATGTTTTTGTTTTTGTTTTTTTAAATCTTCGCCTGGCGCCCCCGCTGGGGAAGCGGGGCCGCTGTCGTGCCGTGCTCCCCGCCAGCTGGGGCAGCGGGGTGGCGGATGTGCCGCGCTCCCCGCCGGTGCCCCAGCCAGGGCCGCGGGCATTCTGCGCTCCCCGCCAGCCGGGGCAGTGGGGCGGCAGACGTGCCGCGCTCCCCGTTGGCCGGGGGAGCAGGGTGGCAGACGTGCCATGCTCCCCGCCAGCAGGGGCAGCGGGGCGGCGGGCATGCCGCGCTCCCCACCGGTGCCCCAGCCGCGGCAGCGGGGCTGTGGGCATGCCGCCCTACCCTCTGGCCCCCCGGCGTTTCGGCGCGGTTAGGGGGGGCGTTTGTTTTGGCCGGCTTTGGTGGGGGGGGCAGCACTTGGGTTTTGGGGTTTTTTTTGCTTGGGGCAGCAAAAAAGGTAGGGCCGGCCCTGACTGTGCCTAGTCCTTGTGCTTGCCTAGCAAAAGGTAGAACGGCGCGTTGGATCCCTCTCCCACATAAGGGCCAAGGACAATATGACCGAAAGGTAGCAGCCAGAGATTTGAAATGAGAGGCCGAGACCTTGCTCCACTCAAAAAAATGTTCCTGTGAATTTGCAATGCAAGCACAGGACAGCTGAAGGCTCCACACTGCCCAGCCAAAGAGTCTGCGACCGTGTGTACTCTTTTGAACTTCTGCAAAAATTCACGTCGTTTAACTTCCTATGTGGCTCACTTTCAAGGGAATGCAGCGCTCTCACCCAGTTCTCCCTTTAGAATGCACAAGGGACTGACCCACAAATATATTTCAGTTAGAGGCACAAACTCTACATGCACAAGCCATCGGCGGGGTGAGCAATACAATCTCATCATAGTCAGTCAGAATAATTGTCATCACAAAGGAGGAACAATAACAGGACTGAATAATTTTTCCCTGTTACTACTGCAATGGGAGGTACTAGCATGAACACAGTGAATAAACCAGCAGAAATGCTAGCTTGCCTGGTGAACTTTTTAACCCTTTACAGGTAAAGCAAGTAAGGAACAGCTACCAAGAGGGATTTTACAGCTAACTGGTTGGCTGGGTGTCCATCAAAGGGAGCTATCCCCCCCACTTTATTTGTCACACCAGGGCTATAGTGACTGAACCAAATGTAAATCATAATCAGACCAGGGTAAATCTGGAGAAACTCTACCTGCATTTATAGAATTACTCCAGATTTACACTGATGTAGTTGAATGCAAGGTAAAACTTTCTAAAACATCTAAGTGATTAGGAGCCGAAGCACGCCCCATTGACTTTCAATGAGATGTGGACTCCTGAGTACTTAAATAACTTTTGAGAACTTAAATAACTGCTGCTCCTAAGTCAGCTAGGTACTTTTGAAAATGGTAACCTTTGTTCACAGAGCCAAGAATTTGTCTGTACTTATTTAGTAGATTTGTGGGAATTTGTTTACATGTCCTAGCAAATGATCACAGACTGTTCCCACCCTGTACTATAAATGGCAGTTTGCAGACTGATCTGTGCAACTATTAAAGAGGGCATAACTGAATATACATCAGTGGCCCAATGTATATCACATTTGGGGAGATGAAAATCATTGATAATGTTGCATCTTTTCCCATCCATTTTGTGATTTCTTCAATACACAGGGTGCTTATGTGTGGGGGGAAGGTGAGAGGGATTGTTTAGCTCTCTCCAGGTGAAAGATGATAGAGGAAGCTTTACCCTTGCTGATCAGTTTCAAGATTAACCTTTTACTTCAAAATATGCTGCTCAGGCTACTTCAGAAGTCACTGAGGTCCTATTAAATGGCATAATTAGGATGGCTGGAGTGATGGCTGGAGGTTTCCTTGAGCATGGTTGCTGCTATTGTGGTGTGTTTTCATGTAGTGAGGTGCAGGCCTCAAAAAGTTTGGATGTTTGGCTTTGTTTGGATACATATTGGAGAAGATGCTTCTCTGACTGTACTCCAATTGCTTTTGTCTGGAAATCTGGAGCAACATGGCTGATAACCAGTATGTTTTGGTTTTATGGAGTCCCCAAAATAGCCTGTCTCGTGTTACTTTCTCTTCTGCAACTGAGATGTAGAGAGCCACGTCTTTGTGAAGAACCAAATAGTGTTCTCTCTGCAGTCCGCCAAACTCTATTTGCTTCCAGGTACCAGTCTTATTTTCCCACAACCTCTCTTGCTCTTATTCAGTCTGCAACATTACTTTCAGGCCACTCTCCCTTCATCAATGGGCTTTCAGCACCATTAAACGTTATTGGTTATACTGAAACTGATGACTCCTAGACACCATTTGACTGATTCTATCATGATTGCACTGCACTTTTGTTGCTAATACTGTTTTCAAGCTACTTCCTCTCTTCACCTATTGCTGCATTTGGTGTACTTACTAGAGATTGAGATGCTCAAATTTTCTTGAGGGATCTGTTCCAAAGCAGATGATGCAATAAAGTGTGCTTGAGGCTAGGAAATGTCTTTGGGAAATCTCCTATTTGTGATGATCAAGTGCGTTTTGAAGTTTCCTGAAAAGCAATAGCTTATTTCAGAAAAAACCATGGTAACAAGCTGAAGACAGTGGGCTGAATTTTGCTCTTATACTAGTGTAAATTCAGAGTAGCTCCACTGAAGCCAAAAGAGCTACTTTGGATTTACAGTGATGCAAATATGAGCAGAATTTGGCTAAGTGAGAAGAGAAATGTTTAAAAATATATGAATGTGTGTGCAGGTTGAAACTAAAAACTATCAAATGAGCACACGTGTGCAGGTTGAAACACTCAAGTGTAGAAGATCCAGTCCTGATCCCATTGAAGTCAGTAGCAAAACTTCCACTAGAAGCAGGATTGGGTCCAGAATTAGGACAAAAGAAGAACGTCCTTTTGTTTGCTTTAGTTTTCCTTCTTAAGTCTTATTGCTGGTTCTGCTGAATCATAAGTCTCTTGTCTCCACTCTAAGAACTTTTTCCTGGATTAGAGATTCAGAAAATGAAATTTATTACATTCCTCAAGTATGGTTCATCTCTAATAAAACTCTGTTTCAACCATTCAACTTTCCAGATTGTAAACTTGAAAGAGAGATTCTTGTGTTCTATTAGTATAAAATCTAAGGTTGCAAATAAACTTTAGAAGGTTAACATTTGGCACTCTGTGGAGATGGAAAAGCCATTCTTTTCTGCCCATAGTTTTACTTCATAGTGAAGCAAAACTGACATAATACATTAGAAAACACAACTTTTTCACGAAATGCAATCTGACTTGGCTGAAGTTTAACCAAGTACAGTCTCAGCCTCATGGGATGAAAGAGAAAACACAGAAACGGAAGGAGTGACCAAAAAAAGTAGTAGTCAAAAGAAAAGAAAAAAACCAACTGTACATATACCCTGGACTATGGTACTTTGTTGGGAATGGGAGACTTCAGTGATGTATATAATGAGAAAGAGAGGAAAACTCCACAATGGAGCTATGATCATTCATACCAACTGAGGATCTGCCCCATAACTGTCATGACCTATGGGTCTCAAATTTGGGTCTGCAGGGTTTATAGGAGCAGCCACGCTCCAACCCTCCATCTGGCAGCCTGCTGAAGCTTGCTTGCCCTGCAACTATGAAGCCCAGCCCCAGTTTGAGGCTCCACCCTGCAGCCGTAATGGCAGAATCCTGGAGAAGCCGATTGGTCTGCTGGCCCTGTTTAAGCCAGCAGTAGGAACAGGAAAACATCTGAACAACTGGGCTCCACCCTATTCTGGGCTATATGCCCTGTGCTTTCTGTTCCCCTGGCTTGATTTCCTAGCATCCTAATTTGGCATCACTGCTGGCCTCTGATTGGTGGTTATTGCAGCATGCTTGGAAGGTTAAGTTTTGGTTGTCATGGACTGAGGTGGGAGGAGCAAGTTCCAGGGTCCTGAGGCATCCAAAGAAGGCATCCAGCCAGCAGCTCCACTCTTAAAATGACGGGGGAGTGCTCTGCTGGTTGCAGCTGTGACAGTATAGGATGGGGAGAGATCCAGTCACTCAGGGAGGCATGTTCAAGGCCTTTGCATTGAAGGAGCATTGTGAGCACCCTTTAAAATACTGTCCATTTTTTAATTTCATTATCTTCAGCATTTTCTTCTCTTGCACACGTCACGCACACATCAAGATGCAGTATATCAGGTCAGTCAGGGAGCAGGAAGTTTTAGTGCAAGGTTTTTGCTTTCTCATGCATATGCAGTTCTCACTCCTGTACTATTAGTAGCACTGTCAACCTAGTACCTTTCACTCACAAGCAGTAAACTTACATGTTTTATTGTTTTTACAGGGAAAAGGCTTTTTTTAACCTTTTAATCACAAAAACATTTAGGGAAAAAAAACTTTCTTCCCTTTGTAAAAATAAAAATAAAAAATTAATAAATAGAAATAATTTCAAGTTTACCGCACGCATCCCCAATTGCCTGCTCTCTGATTTACTGAAAATCTCAGTTAAATGAAGAGTCATCTGTCCTAAGAGTAATGTATAAACATGCATTTCACTCCCACTTATCCACAATGTTAATTTTTCCAGCAATTTCAGATATACCCAAAATCTTTTAGAAAATAAGGACTGCACTCTGAGGACTGATTCAGAGTAAATAAAAACTGGGAGGGAGGGTGGACATCACTGATTTCTAAGAATGTCACTTGTTTTAGCCCCAAAGTTGCCTACAGTCCAAACAGATTTTACTTTTGAAAACTATTTATGTCAGAAATATAAAGAATTATGAAACTGAGGCAATAAAGTTATTTTCTCTAAAGGAATGAATCCCACAGCATCTTAATTTTCCTGCATTAATATATTTTTGTGTCCTGCATATTGGATCTTTTGCCCACACTTCCAATATTGCCAACTCCACATATTCAAAATTCAGGAGTCAGAATCGTGAGGTTGGCTAAAAATCTTGAGATTTAATAATAATAATTTGGGGGTTCTTTTTATCTGCCTTCTGGGTTTTAAGCCTTTAAGGCTTTGTTTTCTGTCTTTTCTCTGCCACTGTGAGAGTTATCAAACTTCCTATTTTTGCTGACATTTTTCACATAATCACATGACTCCAAGAGCTGGGACTTTAAGCAAAACATGAAATATTGCACAACTCACTGTAAGATATAACTACAAAGTGGAATAGGCACAAAGCAAGTCTTAGTACAGAGCAACCAGTTAAATGCCTAATTTTTGTTGTTGTTGGTTTTCTTCCTCATTTCTCTTTGTGCTGACTGGTCCAGTTGGAACTACTGGAGTTTCCCTTTCAGGTAATGAGAGCAGGGATCAGTAGCAGAGAAGCAAACACAAAGTACAGACTGCTTCCCACTGTTGTGTCCATCTGCACCATGTTAGTAAAGCTCAGAATGAGGAAATGGTTAATGAGCCTTTTTTCCTGCAAAGTTTGGCTGCAACAAAGTTTGCAGTATGCTGCAGTCTCATTGGTAAAAGGAAGGTAAAACCATGTCAACTGAAATGAATGAGGTGGATAAGCAAGTAATACCTAAAGAGGAAAGTCTAGACTAGTTGGTTTTGAAGAGCTCACACAAGACAAAGAAAATGTGTGCTGAAAATGAGATGTAAAGAGTTGCTTACAAAGAGCAATTTAATCCTTCAACAAAGTGTGGAGCAGCTTGCAAATCAAACATGAGGACGCTTGGATTATCTACCTGCAAAGAGTTACAGGCCCAGTGAATTTCACGGAGCATGAACATTTCAGTGCTTCCAAATCTGAATTTTTTTCCCCACCAGTTGAAAAATTTTGCACATTCTATTGGGTAGAGATTCTACACAGCTTTAAGTCTATCTTTTACTGGGGCAATACAGCCCTTCACAGTGCCCACTGTAGGTTGATGATTTCAGTGGAATAACCTGGCCTAAATCTTCCAACCATTTAAAAAAAATTGCTAGCCCCAATCTTTCCTATTGAGAATATTCTGATTTACTTCTTGTGGCAAACCATTCACGACTCATTCAATTTTGTGCTACATTTTCCTTATGTTTGATTACTGTTCTTTAGTGATTGCACGTCAGCTATGTTCCATGGCATTACTGACTGGTAGTCCCTTTTCCCTGCTGAATTATTGGATAACTCATCATATATATTATTACTTTCATGGCTTGTCTTCTAAGTTTTTATTATCATATGCACCTAACCCATTGTGCAAAAAATGAGTAGGAGGAATTCATTCATGGTGTCAGGTAGTAATCATGTAAAATATGAGCTAGTACCCTTTTCTAAGTATGTATTTTCACTCATTTTAAGTGCTGTTACTGATCAGAACTTTTTGAGAGTACAATATTTTCTGTGTGCATATTTTTGCCTGTAACCTGGTGTAAATTGTCATAGCTGGCTCCATTGAAGCAAATGGCACTCTGAGAATTTACACCAGCCGTGGATATGCCCCCCAGGTATCTGTATTGTCTTTCAAGTGAAAATTATAAACCACAGAAATGATTTTGCTTCTATAAATTATATGCTGTCAACTCCCACACTTTCTTTAGAATCTCAGAGTTGAAATTATTTTATTTTATCCCACTGAAATAGGAAATATTGCCAAATAAAAAGACTATTGTAAATGATGTGATTTATTTAACTATAAGGAAACCATTCAGAAATAAAATGTGCACATCCACATAGCAATCTAGTACTGCATAGGTCATGTACTGGGAGCAGTGCCACTAGGAGGCCATTTTATTCTGTTCTTTTTTTGCCTTAATACATACTGGCAGCTTTTCTTAAAACAACTCTTTCATTTCAGCTCGCTACATAATTGTTCTATTTTGGCTGGTTAGTAACATTAGCTGAAATACCACTTCTTATCTTCAATCTCACTTCTGGCTGTTGTCCACTCCTCAGCTACTCCTCTAAGTCCTCTGGCTTCTTAGACTGCTTGAAGAAAGCATTTATAGTGCTTTACTGTCTTCTCCTTGCTTTTGCTGCTTTTTCAGTAGTACATCCCACAATTGCATCAGTAAGGCATTTTACAACCTCTTGTAAATAACTATAATGTGGATAGCGGGGGGGGGCATTGACTGCATGACAGTTGCTTGGAGGACTCTGCTTACTTCACTTGCAGAGCTTCACAGGTGTTGAGACACTCGTTATCTATGTTTATCTTCTGATATCCCTACAATACTTGTATGCTCATTAATGTATCCCGCTATCACATAAGTGTTATCCCAAGGTGTTATTTAATGGCACTGACAGCAAGAAATATCCCTTCCCCCCTCCCTACTTGTAGAGTTTATAATGGGTGCTGTGTGGGAATTTGTCTTCTCATTAGGAGTGAGAGATTTTTAAGGAATTGCTGCAATATGTCTCCTTGTATTCTTAAAACTTTTTTCAGTAAGAACCTGGAATTACTCATTGTGTGTAGTCCATCAAGACTTTTATGATTCTCAGAGCAGGGTATGCTTTTTGTTCAATTGTTCCAGCTGAAGTCTTGCATACCAGAGTGATGAGCATAACCAACCCTAGAGAGACGGACACACACAAGTTCTATAGGGATAAGCAAGCCCTTTCTTCTCATGTACCTTCTTTGTGTGATATACCACAGTGTGGCATTAGCTCAGTCTCATTTTAGGCCAAAATGAAGTCTTTCCAGTCCAACTTTTCATTAGTGTTTGTTTGATTTCTGGATTTAAACTGTTTTTCAAAACTCTGCAAGACCATTTCTGTGGCGAGAACGAAACAAATCCTCATTACACTGTATGAAAAAACATGATGAAAGTTTTTTGGTTAACCACCAATTTCTTTTCTCATGCTTACAGTCTCAGATTATAAAGCTATCATCTGGCATTCTCACATGTGCTAATTGCCATGCAGTTGACAAAGAGCACATTTACAAGTAATGTGTGGAATGTACAATTCCCTAGATACAGATTTTGTTTGTGATTAGGATACATTAAGTAATTTCTTAATTGTTAGGCATAGAGAAACTAAAGGTACAATCCAAAGTCCTTTGAAGTCAATAGAAAAACTCCTGTAGACTTTAATGGGCTTTGTATCAGGCCTTTAATGCAATGGTGGTGAACTATATTGTGGTTCCAAAATAAAATATATTTAAAAAATCCACAGATGCAGTTCAGTAAAAGATGGATATAAAAAGGTGCTTTAAATTTATCTTTATGCATGTAGCTTTTAACGTGTTGGAGGGAAGAGCTGTATGTGAACGTACCTATTTTTTAAAAAAAAGGTTAAAAGAAGATTATTCAGGTTGTAAAGTCAAGCACTCTAAAGTCAGGAAGTGCCAGAATTAAGGTTGCCTATGCAACCTTAATCCGGCCCACTGTGCATTATGATACATTCATTAATCACATGATCCCATACTGTTCCCCACCACCCCCACAGGTGCACAGGATGGGCAGTGCTCACTTTACAAGCAGCTATTCGATATTTTTCCCCTTCATTGTTCAATGTGTGGGCCTAGGCTTTATTTACCTCACGCTATTCTGAAGAAAATTATTAGTTTCCTCGTGGGCTTTTCTATGGGGCTCATTACTACAGTATCTGAGTGTTTCACAAACATTAATGAATTTATTTTCACACCTCTGTGGCATGAAGGGGCGTTATTATCCCCACTTTACTGACATTCTCCTTCACTACACAGCCCTGATTCATCTTCAAAGCGGGTTCATCCTATGCATTGAAAGAAGCGGGGGGTTCTATGAAAAAAATAGTATGTGATCCATGTAATTAAAGTCTGTATCATAATGCTTACACACACGGAGGCTAAATTAAGGTTGCATAGGCAACCATAATTCTAGCATTTCCTAACTTTAGAGTGCTTGGCTTTGCAACCTTAATATTCTTTTAATGTCATTTTTTGTGTGTATAATGAAGGACAGAGACACCTAAACTGAAACTATAGCATCAGTAGCAACTTTGGCAAATAACAGGTATGGATCTGAACCTTACAATTTGGGCCTTGCTCTCTAATGGGCTGAATTGAAATAGCAAACCCAAACAACCCAGAACGCTGAAGAGAAGAGTTGCAATTTACAGCCAAATCTGTCTCTGGACTCCACTGCCTGAGCTCATTTCTGAAGTCTGTCTGAACGGTTTTTTTAGTTGCTGGGCAGCCACTTTCTCTTTGGTGTGTGTCTGGGTGCAAGACCCTTTTAAAGCATTAGAAAGCACCAGAGGGAACTTTACTTAAATATCATAAGAACATTACGGCAGAAACAGGGTCTCTATTGAGGAGACCAGACCGCATTGTAGGGAAGATCAGAAACCAAGCATGGTGGGAAGACAGACAGCACAAAAGGGAAACGTGTGCAAGTTAATGTTAGTTGTCACAGAACCTCCAGGACAAGTTAATAAGGGAGAAACAAGTGAAGCTTAGCTGGCTCCAAGCCAACCACTTCGGCACCTGTTGAGTCTGTAGGTTGTGGGAGTTGAGGGGTCCTTCTACAGGGTTAGTGTCACAGTGTGACTGGGCCCCTGTGAGAAAGAGAGCAGGGTCCAGTGTACCTGGACTTGATGACCTGCTGCTTAGTGGGGCTGGCACCTGGGCCTTATAAAAGGGAAAACAGGTGCAGGTGATTGATTGGGAATGATGTCTGCAGACATCGTAGGGGGTAAGAAGGATATTGCAGGGCCCTGAGTCAGCAGGGGTAAGACGTCAGAGGGGAAGGCCTGTGAAAGAGGCTCAGCTCCAAGCAAGAGGTGCAGGGAGAACATAATGACAGACCCCCGGCGGGGAAGGGCTGTGCCCCAGCTTGGACTGAAGAAGAAGCGTGTTGGAACTCTGAAGGGAAGACAGACCCTCAGGGAAGAGGGGATGGGTCCAGCTTGAGACTGGGGCAAAAGAATTGTTAAATAGAGGACACACCGCAATGGAGGAGGGGCTGGGCACAGCTGAAACTGGAATGAAAACTTTGTAGGTTTGAACGTTTGGCCTTTGAGCTTAGTGCTACTGATCTTTAAAAGGCTTTGAGGTGTGTAATTCCACTTTGATATATGTAATTCCATGTTCCTTGCAGCTTCTGTGTTTGATTACAACATGGGATGCTCTTCTCTTCTGTGAAGCAAGTTAACAGCAATTTCCATCACTATCTAACTACCTGAACTCCAGTCTGATCATTGTAGGCAGTTCCATTTCCTCACGTACATTAAAAAAACTACTTGATGGTAAACAGAGATAAGTACGTTTGAGACAGTCATTCTGTTTATTATATTATCTCTTCCTTCATGCCATCACCTGATTAGATTTTGTTGTTGTTGTTCATCCCAGCCTAGTTCTGAGATCAAATGCTCTGAATTGAATCCATGTGGGTCAATGTACAAGCTATGATCCCGTGTTAGTGATGAAAAACTCTTTGTCAGGCCACTAATGCAGTGGCATGGACAGATGTACTGTCTCATCTGAAAATACCAAGCCACCTAAAGGGATCTAAAATTACCACAGTTGTTTTCAAAAGCGATGAACGGAGGCAGACAGTTAGCAGACAATACCTACTGTTCAAGGACATACTTAAACAAAAGCTGTGAATTACATTCTGCTTCATTACAAAGTAAAGAGCTGGATTATCTTTGTCAAATGGAATTTTCCGCTACCATGCCCTACTTAAACTGCAACCAAAAATAAAATTTGCCAGTCTAAAAAATATAAATAAAATTCTATTTGTATTTTCAACCCCCCCAAAAAATAGCCTATTGAAAAAATCCTCAATTTCTATAGCATATCAAGCCCTCCTCTGGAAGTGGTTCATTTCCGACTTGTTTTTGTTGTAAAAGAAAGGCTCTCTCATATATGTTGTGATGGACTCATAAGTATGCTTCAAAGATCCCAGAAATCATGGCATGTAATTTGCACCTGGGCCTAGATATGCACACCTGGAACAAATTTTGCACCTATTTATCTTCGTGTAATTCATCCAGGATTCATTTGAGCAGTAGGTAGTTCCCCTTTTCCATCAGGTTCCCTCAGATGAAGTGTAGCTACAGCAATACAGATCTCCTATTCCTAAGAACACCTTCTTCCTCTTTAACACTGTCTGTCCCTAAGCAAAGCAGCTTTTATAACCTTTTAAAAGGTCAGCTGCCTTGCAGCCAGCTGGCCAGAGTGTAGATACCTTCTAAAGGTTGATCCAAACTTTATCCTGCTTTTCTCTTTCTCTGTTGATTTTCAGTGATCCAGAAGCTATGGGTTTCTTCTCTGAAATCTTGTGGTTGCTTCAATACTTTCCTGAGCCTCCTTGCACATGCTCTGTTACCTGCTGAGAATCTGGAATGCCACAGTAATTATCACTGGTTACATGGCAGAGCTATATGGAACATAGGAACATACTCATATCATACATTTCATCATGTAAGGCCACTTGTTAAAAATTATTACTACTATTTATATATCAAAAACGAGATGTGCCGTTTACAAAAATATTATAAAGGTCTCTGCCCGAAAGAGCTTACTATGGCAATTTCCTGCAATATCCAGGGTAAACCTTACTGGATTAAGTTTAAACATCCTAGGAGTTCATTGTATTAAGAATGCACATGTTTATGTATTATTGGAGAAATGTATGTAACTTTAAGGGGAATACATGGCTAACATAAACCCTGGGAAGTGTACTCTTTGAAAATGTGCTAGACAAAATTAAGTGGTATTCCTAGGAAATACTTAGGAAAAGGGGAATGCAAATTACCCACCTCTAGATCTATCCTTCTGAAGCTGTCCCTTGAGAAAAAACCCATACTTCCCCCCCCCTCCTTGTAACAACCTTTTATGTGCTTGAAAACTGTTATAATGTCTCCCCCCCCCCCCCCCCCCAACCCTCAGTCTTCTCTTTTCTAAATTAAACGTACCCAATTTTTTTCAATCTTCCCTCATAGGTCATGTTTTCTAGACCTTTAATAATTTTTGTTGCTCTTCTCTGGACTCTCTCCAATTTGTCCACATCTTTCCTGAAATGTGGCATCCAGAATTGGACACAATACTCCAGCTGAGGCCTCATCAGAGCAGAATAGAGCGGAATAATTACTTCTCGTGTCTTGCTTACAACACTCCTGCTAGTACATCCCAGAATGATATTTGCTTTTTTGCAACAGTGTTACACTGTTGACTCATATTTAGATTGTGGTCCATCATGACCCCCAGATCCCTTTCCTGAGTACTCCTTCCTAGGCAGTCATTTCCCATTTTGTATGTGTACAACTGATTGTTCCTTCCTAAATGGAGTACTTTGCATTTGTCCTTACTGAATTTCATCCTATTTACTTCAGACCATTTTTCCAGTTTGTCCAGATCATTCAGAATTTTAATCCTATCTTCCAAAGCACTTGCAACCCCTCCCAGCTTGGTATTGTCCGCAAACTTTATAAGTGTACTCTCTATGCTATTATCTAAATCATTGATGAAGTTATTGAACAGAACTAGACCCAGAACTGATCCCTTGTGGGACTCCACTCGTTATGCCCTTCCAGCATGACTGTGAATCACTGATAACTACTCTCTGGGAATGGTTTTCCTAACAGTTTTGCACCCACCTTATAGTAGCTCCATCTAGGTTGCACTTCCCTAGTTTGTTTATGGAAAGATCATATGAGACAGTTTCCAAAGCCTTACTAAAGTCAAGATATACCATGTCTACTGCTTCCCTGCTATCCACAAAGCTTGTTACCCTGTCAAAGAAAGCTATCAGGTTGGTTTGACGTGATTTGTTCTTGACAAATTCATGCTGACTGTTACTTATCACCTTATTATCTTTTAGATGTTTGCAAACTGATAGCTTAATTATTTGCGCCATTGTCTTTCCGGGTACAAAAGTTAAGCTTACTGGTCTGTAATTTCCTGAGTTGTCCTTATTGCCCTTTTTATAGATGGGCACTATAGTTGCCCTTTTCCAGTCTTCTGGAATCTCTCCCGTCTTCCAGTACTTTTCAAAGATAATCGCTAATGGCTCAGATATCTCCTCAGTCAGCTCCTTGAGTATTCTAGAATGCATTTCATCAGGCCCTGGTGACTTGAAGACATCTAATTTGTCTAAGTAATTTTTAACTTATTCTTTCCCTATTTTAGCCTCTTCTGAGCCTACCTCATTTTCACTGGTATTCACTATGTTAGACATCCAATCAACACCAACCTTCTTGGTGAAAACCGAAACAAGGAAATCATTAAGCACCTTTGCCATTTCCACATTTTCTGTTATTGTTTTTCCCTCCTCATTGAGTAATGGGCCTACCCTGTCCTTGGTCTTCCTCTTGCTTCTAATTTATTTGTAGAGTGTTTTCTTGTTACCCTTTATGTCTCTAGCTAGTTTGATCTCATTTTGTGCCTTGGCCTTTCTAATTTTGTCCCTACCTTCTTGTGTTATTTGTTTATATTCATCCTTTGTAATCTGACCAAGTTTCCACGTTTTGTAGGACTCTTTTTTGATTTTTAGATCATTAAAGATCTTCTGGTAAAGCCAAGGTGGTCTCTTGCCATACTTCCTATCTTTCCTACACAGTGGGATATTTTGCTCTTGTTCCCTTAATAATGTCTGTTTGAAAAACTGCCAATTGTCTTCAATTGTTTTGCCTCTTAGACTTGCTTCCCACGGGATCTTACCTACCAACTCCCTGAGTTTGCTAAAGTCTGCCTTCTTAAAATCCATTGTCTTTATTTTGCTGTTCTCCCTCCTACCATTCCTTAGAATCATGAACTCTACCATTTCAAGATCACTTTCTCCCAAGCTGCCTTCCACTTTCAAATTCTCAACCAGTTCCTCCCTATTTGTCAAAATCAAATCTAGAACAGCCTCTACCCTAGTTGCTTTATCCACCTTCTGAAATAAAAAATTGTCTCCAATACATTCCAATATTTAATTTTCTTTCTTGATATGGGAATTTAGATACAGTGCTCCTGTCAGATAATTTCTAAGTTATTATCTGTTGCCTAAGTATCCCCTGGAATCATGGTTAAAGTCACCCCCCGAAAAGACACCCCTGTGGGCAGGCACAGAATTTGCCCCCCACCCCCCCCACACACACACATGGCCCTGTTGGCCTGACTGGAGGCGTTTCCCCCTCCCCCCTAAAAAAATACAGAAGTCAAACTACGCCTATACTTACAACCTAAACAGACAACATACAAACCAAGGAAGGGGAACAAAAGAAATAAGGAACAAAAAATCATTGCTTGGGTGGGTGCGTGGGTGAGAGAGAGAGAGAAATTTTGACTTTTTGTCGAAGATCCCAAACTAATAAATTTTAATTTTTTTGCTGTTTGAGGAAAACTAGATAAGTTCATGGAGGATAGGTCCATCAGTGGCTATTAGCCAGGATGAGCGGGGATGCAAAACCAAAAACTGAAGTTTTCAATTATTTTTAAACAATAAATTAAAATAATTTCAAGGGAAGCTGATATTTTCTGTGAAAGTGTTCAGTTAGTTGAAAACCCCATTTTCTGTTTTTCTGTTGGGGAAAAAACTTTCAATGGATAATTTTTCACCTGCCCTACTCGCATCCTATTTCCTTCCCCCAGTTGTTTATAAGGAACTAAGGGATTAGGTTATTTGAAGGGTTGTAGGAAAAGATGAGTTAAGAGACGGAGGAGAAAGAGGAGAGATGTTACGTGGCATATGGGATGAGAAAGGAAATTTAAGGAGTGCAGGGCAGCATGTGGGAAGGCACAAAGATGCCTATGGGAGAAAGGAACAAAAAGGTGAGTAGAGGGACGTGGAGTGACGGTTATGTCCGAACAGGAGAATGGTTGATATTTATTAATGACTTCTTTCCCTTTCTTGCGGTATTTGCCAAGCATACAAGGCACATTACAGGAGAAATGGGCTAGAAACAAAGTCCTGGGTCCAGATATTCCTAAAATTTTGGGAACCAGACCTGAACACCCTGGCTTGGGCCCATCTCTGGCCACTGGGTTACATCATAAATCCTCAAAGAACATTCTCCTCAAGACTGTTTTCAGCTTCATATACTTGACAGCTGTTTCTCATTGTTCTTGAACTCAATAACTCTGAAATTTGATTCAATTACTGAAAACATAAAAAGAGTACAATTTGAATTCTCTATTACACCCATGCCACCACAATGAGTCCAGGGTCCTATGTGGCTGTATTGTAGTTTGGTCTTGTGGTTAAGGTAGTGTGCTGAGACTCAGGAGATTGGCATTCAAGTCCTGGCTTTGCCACAGAGTTCCTGTATGTGTATGGCCTGGGACAAGACATTTTATCTCTCTGTGTTTGTTTCTCACCTCCAAAATGGGAAGAATACTTACTTTCTCCCACGCTTTGTCTGCCTTATCTGTTTAGATTGTGAACTCTGGGCAGGGCCTTCTTTTTCTTGCTATGTTTCTGTACAGCACAAATGGGGCTCTGATTCAGAGGGGAGCCTCTACATGCTACAGTTATATAAATAGAAATAATAGTGGTCCCTATTACTTTTATTATTGTTTTCCTACAATATATTTTGTTTAATATTTTACAAAACAAATGTTTTCCTTAAAACAATAAAAAATGATGCATTTGTTGTTCATTCTAGTGTTGCTTTGTGTAATTATTCCACAGTAGCTGAAGGAGAGTATTCTGAAGAGAATAGCTTAGGACAGTGGTTCTTAACCGGCGGTCTCTGGACCATGTCTAAAGTGTCCGTGAAAGACTTAAGGTATGTCTACACTACGATAGTAGTTCGATTTTACTTAAACCGATTTTTTGAAACCAATATTACAAAGTCGAACGTGTGTGTCCACACTAAGCACATTAATTCGGCGTTGTGAGTCCACAGTACCGGGGCAAGCGTGGACATTCCAAGCGGTGCCCTGTGGGTAGCTATCCCACAGTTTCTGCAGTCCCCGCTGCCCATTTGAATTCTGGGTCTTGCTCCCAATGCCTGATGGGGCAAGAAATTTGTTGCAGGTGGTTTTGGGTAACTGTCGTCATTCAACCCTCACTCACCCCCTCCCTCCGTGAAAGCGGCGGCAGACAATCATTTCATGCCCTTTTCCCTTGATTGACAGCGTGGATGCCATAGCGCCGCGAGCATGGAGCCCGGTGAGATCATTGCAGCAGTTATGGCCGTTGTCAACACCTCGCACCTTATCGTGCACTTTATGCAGAGGCTGATGTTGAGAAATCAGGCGAGGAGGCTACGGCAGCGCAGTGACGATGACAAGGACACAGACCTCTCTCAAAGCACGGGACCCCGCAAATTGGACATCCTGGTGGCAGTGGGGCATGTTGATACAGTGGAACGCCGATTCTGGGCCCGGGAAACAAGCACAGACTGGTGGGACCGCATAGTGCTGAAGGTCTGGGATGAATCCCAGTGGCTGCAAAACTTTCGCATGCGAAAGGGCACTTTCCTGGAACTTTGTGACTTGCTGTCCCCTGCCCTGAAGCACCAGGACACCAGGATGAGAGCAGCCCTGACAGTCCAGAAGTGAGTGGCGATAGCCCTCTGGAAGCTTGCAACGCCTGACAGCTACCGGTCAGTCGCGAATCAATTTGGAGTGGGCAAATCTACTGTGGGGGTTGCTGTGATGCAAGTAGCCAACGCAATCGTTGAGCTGCTGCTATCAAAGGTAGTAACCCTGGGAAATGTGCAGGCGATAGTAGATGGTTTCGCTGCAATGGGATTCCCTAACTGTGGTGGGGCTATAGACGGAACGCACATCCCTATCCTGGGACCGGACCACCAGGCCAGCCAGTACATTTACCGAAAGGGGTACTTTTCAATGGTGCTGCAAGCATTGGTGGATTATAAGGGACGTTTCACCAACATCAACGTCGGATGGCCGGGAAAGGTTCATGACGCTCACGTTTTCAGGAACTCTGGTCTGTTTAGACGGTTGCAGGAAGGTATTTACTTCCCGGACCAGAAAATAACTGTTGGGGATGTGGAGATGCCTATAGTGATCCTTGGGGACCCAGCCTACCCACTAATGCCCTGGCTCATGAAGCTGTACACAGGCACCCTGGACAGTGATAAGGAGCTCTTTAACTGCAGGCTGAGCAAGTGCAGAATGGTGGATGAGTGTGCTTTTGGATGTTTGAAAGGGCGATGGCACAGCTTATTGACTCGTTCAGGTATCAGCGAAACCAATATACCCATTGTTATTGCTGCTTGCTGTGTGCCCCACAATCTCTGTGAGAGTAAGGGGGAGATGTTTATGGCGGGGTGGGAGGTTGATGCAAATCGCCTGGCCGCTGATTACGCGCAGCCAGACACCAGGGCGATTAGAAGAGCACAGCGGGAAGCGCTGCGCATCAGGGAAGCTTTGAAAACTAGCTTCCAGACTAACCAGGGTAACTAGTGACTCTTACGTTTGTTACTCCTTGAGGAGAACCTGCCCCCGTTTGTTTACTCTGTTTATATTGCCTATCCTCTCCAATTACCAACCCCGTTCCCCCCCCTTCAAGCACACCTTGCTTTGAAAGGAAATAAAGGCAACATTGTTCAACAAAAAAGTATTTTTATTCAAGATTTATCAATAAAGGGAGGGAACTGGGATGGTGGGCAGGGTGGTGCGGGTGGAGGGAGGGAAAGGACGCTTCAAAACTTGGGGAATGACAGCCTTCTGCTGCTTGAGCAATCCGCCGGGGTGGACTGGTTGTTCGCACGGAGCCTACCACCCCTCATTTTTGGGACTCTGGGTGAGGGGGCTATGGGACTTGGGGGTGGGTGAGGGTGGTTATAGATGTGCTGGAGCGGTGCTCTGTCATCCTGCTTCCGTTCCTGCAGCACATCCACCAGACACCGGAGCGTGTCGGTTTGCTCCCGCAGTAGCCCAAGCATCGCCTCAGTCACCCTCTGGTCTTCCAGCCGCCACCTCTCATCTCGAGCATCCCTCCTGTCCTCCCGTTCGCTGGCCACTCGCTTGTACTGGGAAATTGTGTCCCTCCACTCATTCTGCTGAGCTACCTCAGTGCGGGAGCACTGCATTAGCTCAGAGAACATCTCATCTCGTGTGCGTTTCTTTCGCCGCCTTATCTGTGACAGCCTTTGGGAGGGAGATGCCAGAGGAAGCCTAGATACAGTTGCAGCTGTGGGATGAAAAAAAGGGAGTGAATTCTTTAAAAAGATAAATTTTACAGAACAATGAATATAATCTTTCGCGCTGAACAAGACCATTCACAGTACCTAGCACATGTGCTTTCAGTACAAGGTCACATTTTGCATCTTTATATTGAGTGCCTGGGCCTTCGGTGTACAGATCACACAAGCAGGGCTGGGCAACGGAATTCGGCTAGCAGGCAGCCATGGTAAGCCATAGACTTTTGGCTGCTGAAACCTTACTTGACAGCAGCACCCTCCTTTCCCGTTCCAAGCAGAGCTCCTAGAGTTGGCCAGTTACTGCTGTGCTGTGCGGGTTAGCGTGCTGCGGCAGAAACCAAACTAACCCCAGCCATCCCATTCTCTGGGATGGTCGCTTTAGCCTTCACCCCACCGCGTGGCTGTTCTCGGGGAAGATCCCTGCTGCTGACCATGAACCGCTCAGCATGAACGGTCCCCCTCCCCGCACCCACCGCGTGGCTGGAAACTGCTGGGAGGATTTTTTAAAAGGCACAGGCAAACAGTCCCCGTAATTAAATTCCTGTATTCCAACCTGGTCACCATGACTGATATAACTCTGATGAGGATTACGCAGACAGAGAAAGAACGGATGTTGCGTGAATGCCAGCAAACACCGGGGCCATATGCCGCCATGCTTTGTCAGGCAATGATACCAGAGTACCTGCTATTGGCCTGGCGCGGTAAAGTCTCCTACCATGGAGGACGCAATAAGGCTGCTCTCCCCAGAAACCTTCTGCAAAGGCTTTCACAGTACCTCCAGGAGAGCTTCATGGAGATGTTCCAGGAGGATTTCTGCTCCACCCCCACACATGTTAACAGACTTTTCCAGTAGCTGTACTGGCCACGAATGCATCCAATGTCCTCAGGTCAAATTAATCATTAAAAACCAATTGCTTTAATACCATGTCTATTCTATTCAAAAGATACACTCACCTACTGTTCCTTCTCCGGATTCACGGTCTGGGATACCGCCTTGGGAGGGTTGGTAGGGGATCTCTGTCAGGGTGATGAAGAGATCCTGGCTTTCAGGGAAATCCACGTGCAAAGCGCTGTCAACCACCTCATCATCATCATCTCCTTCATCATATTCCCCGTCCGCGAAAACCTCAGAGGAAGCGACCGATGAGAATACCCCATCGTCGGAGTCCACAGACAGGGGTGGGGTAGTGGTGGCGGCCCCCCCTAGGATGGCATGCAGCGCGGCGTAGAAACGGCATGTCTGGGGCTGAGACCCGGAGTGTCCATTGGACTCTTTGGTCTTCTGGTACGCTTGTCTCAGCTCCTTAATTTTCACTCGGCACTGCGTTGCATCCCTGCTGTATCCTCTGTCCGTCATGGCCTTGGATTTTTTTGTAAATTTTCGCATTACGTCTTTTCGATCGCAGCTCTGATAGCACGGATTCATCTCCCCATACAGCTATCAGATCTAACACTTCCCGATCAGTCCACGCAGGAGCCCTCTTTCGATTCTGGGATTGCATGGTCACCTCTGCTGGAGAGCTCTGCATCGTTGCCAGTGCTGCTGAGCTCGCCACAATGTCCAAACAGGAAATGAAATTCAAACTGGCCAAACAGGAAATGGAATTCAAATGTTCCCGGGTCTTTTCCTGTGTGGCTGGGCAGAGCATCTGAGCTCGGACTGCTGCCCAGAGAGGTGACAGTGGTGCACTGTGGGATACCTCCCGGAGCTATTAGCATCGAATTCCGTCCACACTAACCCTAATTCGACATGGCCATGTCGATTTTAGCACTACTCCCCTTGTCGGGCAGGAGTACAAAAATCGATTTAAAGAGCCCTTTATGTCGAAATAAATTGCTTCATTGTGTGGACGGGTGCAGGGTTAATTTAATTTAACGCTGCTAAATTCGACAAACTCCTAGTGTAGACCAGGCCTTAGACTGAAAACTGACTAAACAGAATTCAACTATATAAACAAACAATAGATTTCCAAAGGGGTCTGCATCTCTATTCAGTAATGTTTAGGGGTCTGTAAATGAACAAAGGTTGAGAACCACTGGTTTAGGAGACCTTCAGATCTGTTCTCAAGGCCAGTTTCTACAAGAAATTAGTCAGATGGTAAAGTAGACGGGGACAGACAGATGGGAATATTTATTTTCTAGAAATTTTGTATGTATTCCTCTCCCTCACTTCATCCTTTGTCTGTTGCCTTTCTTTTCAGATGGTGAGCTTGTCAGGGCAGGGGCTGGCTCTGCTGGTATGTGTGGGCAGTGCTTAGCACCCTGTGAGCACTACTATACCATTATTAAACTGGAAAAAGAAAGGCCAGATCCCTGGGTGAAGTCCACGCTGGGCTCTTGTTTGCAAGTTGGGGAAGGTGGCTCTAAGCTACCTTTCCATTCTCATGATCCGAGGGTTTATGGGATCTGGCTCGACATGGGTAATTGGAAATGGGTGAGGAGGCCTCATTTCTTGGGAGGCAGGATTATGGAGGTAAATGGATCAGCAGGCTGGAAACAGAATCTCTGTACTAGCTAAAATAAGGGGGAACACCTAGAGAACAATTTACAATGGCTAAGATACCAATGAATAAGATAAGCCTGGAATATAAGGTGAGGTAAAGAATAAGTTGTGCTTGGACAGTGTATGGACAGAGCATGCTATACAGGAATTGGTTTCTGCAAAGTGACCAAGCCAATCCCAAAACATGTGATGCAATGTATAGCAAATGCAATGTAATGTATATAAAGGGAGAGGTTTGCTGTGTAACTTTGTGTGTGCGGTACGCCCTGTAGCCACCCCCAGTGGTTGTGTGTGAGAAACTCAGCATAGCTTTGATGTATGCCAAATAAAGGAGCCTGAGTGATGAGACTGGAGTCAGACTGAATTCTTGGGGAACCATGTGGAAGAGGTCTCAGGAGAACCCCAATATGGGGGCCACAATAGCTTCTGGTGTAACTTAGCTTTCTCTTCACTGACACATAGCCCAGGGCTACACTAGGGGAGGGGGTCGATCTACGATACGCAACTTCAGCTACGGGAATAGCGTAGCTGAAGTCGGCGTATCGTAGTCAGCTTACCTGGGGATGAGGACGGCGGCGAGTCGATCGCTGCAGCTCCCCCGTCGACTCCGCTTCCGCCTTTCGATGCGGTGGATTGCCGGCGCCGACGGGGAGCGCGATCGGGGATCGATTAATCGCGTCTTAACGAGACGCGAAAAATCGATCCCCGATAGATCGATTGCTACCCGCCGATCCGGCGGGTAGTGAAGACCTGCCCATAGATGTTTTGTTTTATTTTACAGCTGGATAACAGCTAAAGCATGATAGTTATCTTGATGTAAAATTCCAAGTGGAGACAAGGCACTTCTAATATTTACCACGAAGTAGCTAGGTGAGGTCAGCGCTATAATCCTGCCTGGTTTACTTTGCCTAGTTTACCTCAGAGTAAAACTACAGTACCTTGTCTCCGTTATGTTTTTACCACGAGATAGTTAATGCATGTTAATTATCTCATGGTAAAAACACACCTTTTTTGTCAGTGAAGACAAGTCTTACGGCACCCTTAGGTTCGCACTCTGGAAGAACTAGACATATGTCTGCTACCAAGGAACTCCTCTGCATTAGGGGAATCCTCAGTTGCCCTTCAGCTGCTTTGCACTGCCTGAGTACAGTGCAAATTGGCCACCTGAGCATTAGGTCCTGAATTTCAAATATTAGGTGCTAAAGAAAATAATCCTGGTACTTTGATGCATTTTTCAATTGAGCTTTGTTAATCTAAAAACAAGTTTTTAATTTTTCCCCTCCCTCAGAATGGTCCTTCTGGACAAAACAAAAAGAAAATAGTTTCCTCTGCCCATTCCAGGCTGCACTCTAGACAGCCCTTGTGCTTTTATTTTGGTTAGCAGCTTGGACTGTGTTACTCCACAAATAACCTTTACAAATATTATGCCTTGCTTAGATCATTTCTAGAGAACAACTTCCAAAACAAGCAAAGGAAACAATACACAACAAATCTCCTTCTCAAGGAAAAAACCAGCCAATTAATTACATTCCCAAAGATTAATAGATGATCATTTTGGGGCATTTTGCAAAAACAAGAAGTACAAGTCCTATAGATTTTTAAATCAGGAAGCAGAGGGAGGGGAGGGAGAAGAAACATACACAGTAGTTTGAACCAGCTTCAGCCCTCCTGTGCTATGTACGGAGTGTAATAATATCCTTAGTAAAACAAGGAATAGTTTATACAGCCCCCTGCTGCATAAGAGCCCTGTAAACACTGGAATTTTATATAATATACCAGTGTGATACTTTACAGCAATTATTACATATTTTTGCTACTAGAAGTGAGGTTGTGTGTGTAAGCAGAGTCAGGATGAGCTCTACCCTGACATCTGGTGGTGAGTTGTGGAAAGGGATGTCAGGGGCTAATCTTGTTTGCATGGACACACCCACCCTGCAAAGCATGATGGACCGCTTGCCCAAATGGTCACTTTGACTGCTGTGGGAGCCCCAGTTTCTCTGTTATTGGGGCAGGAAGAATAAAGTGTTGTTACCCTGATTATGTGAATCAAGGACAGTGGGCTTTTGTTATGATGAAGGGCCTCACCATTAGCTGAGCAGCACTTGCTAGGCGAGGGACATGGATTCCAAAACCCAGTGAAGGAAGAGGGGTTGGAGACAGGTATTTATATCTGATGGCATGGGCCTCTTCTGAGGGCCCTAAATGTCAATTGCACCTCCTTCTCTCTCTCTCCACTGTGGAATATCAGAGCTAATTTTGAGTTCCTTAGGAGTCTAATCACAGGCTGCTGAGTTGGAATTACTCTGGACTAAGTGTGCAAATGAGCAGACAGGCTCCCCTAACTACAAGCTGAAATCACGAAAAAGCTGAAATTGTTAAGAGCTGAAATCACTGAGCACTGTGTTAAGTAGTGGGGGAGCCAGAAGATCTATTGCTGAGCGGCTGATGGAGCGGAGCTGCTGACAGAGTGGAGCACTTGGCGGGACAGCCGGAGCGGCTTGCAGGCCGGCTGACGGAGCGGAGCTGCTGGCGGAGCGGAACAGTTGGCGGGACAGCCGGAGCGGCTTGAGAGACAGCTGAGCGGAGTGACTCGTGGAATGGCAGAGCTGAGCCGAGCGAGGCCCCATGAAGGGACGGGGCCATCAGCTTCGAGCCACGTAAGGTGCCCCTTACCTCTCCCCTCCCCATTTTTACCCAGACTGGAGGGGGTGTAACACTCTGCAGATGAACTTTTGAACTCTGGGTCTGGACTTTTGGGTTGTTGGACTTTTGGGACTTTGGGTGATTTTGGGGTTGCTGGACTCAAGAACCAAAGGGAAAGGACATAGCCAATTTGCTGGGGTGGGTCGTTGTTCACAGTTTGGTTTACAAATCCTAGATGTGCTGTTTCCCCAGCAAAATGTGGCATTGTTTCTCTCTGTCATTAAAAGGTTTTTCTACACTCAGACTCTGTGCTTGCGAGAGGGGAAGTACTGCCTCTTAGAGGCGCCCGGGGGGGTGATATATATTTGTCCCAAGTCACTGGGTGGGGGCTCGAGCCGGTTTTGCATTGTGTTATTGGAATGGAACCCCTAGATACGGAACCCGGCCCTTGTTGCTGCCGACTCTGACTGGCAGAAGGGTTACATGTGGTTAGTAAAAATATTCAGCTGTGTGTCTTATGCTGCTGCTGAGTGATCTTGAAGTGAATGTGGATTTTAGGATGCTCTCTCCTCTCAGGATCAGACCCCCAACATATCTGCAGCCAGTCAAACATTCAGAAATATATCTCCATTCTTGTAGATTCAGCAACCCTTTAAGATTCATTATGAGGATTGCTGATCTATTCCCAAACCTATTCCCAAATCTATTCCCACACGTCATCACTCGGGCAGCCATCATCTGAACTCACAATTGCTGCTTCCTTAAAATAAATACATTAAAAAAGGAAGGGAACCAAAATTTATTTACTGATAAAGTGATTGATCTCATCTTATGAATTAATGTTGGCGGTTTACTTCCTGAGCACAGAGAAATTTTTACTTGATAGATGCTGCTCCATATCACTGTCACTTAAAAATAGCTACCCAAATGCATATCTGTTCTGGCTGTTGAAGGAAGTAGGAAAGGGCTTAGTCTTGCAGACAGTGGAGGAGTGCATTCTCCAGGAACTTGTTGTCTTCTCCAGCAGTTATCAGCCCCCAGCCTCATGCTCCTGGATCCATGACTGGGTCTGAGGAAAAGTTAGTGGCATGTGTGCAGTAGTGTTTCCAACATATGACGCTTGTTTGTTTGGTGTTTTGGCATCAACTCTTACAATATGGGAGGTTTATTATGTGATAAGTTCTAGTAATTATTGTTAGATGCTAGAAAGAAATCTTGCAAAATTTAATGGAGATAAACCAGTCACACTATAAACTGTAATATTTACAGGGGGGTGGGGAATCTAAAAATTCTAAAATCTAAACATCGCCTTGTCTTTTCCTGGCACTACCCACCACCTTTTTAAAAGCTTGTTCCCTGTCTTGTTGCCTTTTTTTTCTTCAGTTAAAACCAGAAAAAGTAATTAATTTCAGTATCCTGCCCACAGAACAGTTTGCTCCTCACATCCTCCGCTTGCCTGCATGAACAAAGTTTGGCTGGCATGCACCAGTCTACTGATAATGCTACCATATTGCTTTATCCTATCTTCCAACTGTGAAAATGTGGTGCTGAGGCTATTTCAACTTCCTGCCTCCCCAGTGTTTAACAGAATCATTGAAATTAGAGAAGGAAAAGACCTTTTATGTCATGTCTAGTCTGTTCGTGAAGGCCAGTGCAGGATTGTTCTCAACAGTCTAATTTCTAATGTTGCAAGCCAAGAGTTTTAAAAAGTCTGAAGTTAGCTTCAAATATTTGTGTTTAGGCACCTAAGTAAAATGGCCAATTTTAAAAAGTTCTAAATACCTTACAACTCCCAGTGAGGCTAATGTGATAGCAGCAGAAGATGCTCAGTGTGACCGATTTGGGGAAATGTCAGTGACAAATTGGGAACATCATGTTGTCTCGTGAACCCCATTTTGATACAGGGGCTCTACCCCATATTGAATGGAGTGTGATGCTCATGTTATATCGCAGCCCTCTTTGTGGATTAGAGCATCCATTTTCTAGCAGGGTCTTGGGCTTTCCACTAGATGCCATCTGAGAGGCTAAGACATCTCCTCTACCTGAACAATGTTTTTTGTACTGGTAGGCATAGGCGCCGACTCTGTGGGTGCTCCGGGGCTGGAGCACCCACGGGGAAAAATTGGTGGGTGCAGAGCACCCACCGGCAGCTCCCCGCCATTCCCGGGGCCCACGCCCAGCTCCCCGCCAGTCCCGGGACCTGCGGCAAGCTTACCTCAGCACCGGGACACGTTGCGGGGCCCCACCCCCGACGCTGGGCGACGTTGCATCGGCGTCGGGGGCGGGGCCCCGACGCAACGTCGCCCGGCGTCGGGGGCGGGGCCCCGACGCAACGTCGCCCGGAGTCGGGGCCCCGCCACCAGAAGTCGGCGCCTATGCTGGTAGGGCCATTGACTTTGAATGACAAAAGCCAACAGGGGGCAGGAGAAGTGCTGGAGCTCAGAACTCTCCCAGCTGAAGAACATGGGCAAATGGGGGACAGAGATTGTTTTAAAAGAAGGATGCTTCTCTTAGCAAGAAGCCAGACCACTGCAACATGCAAGGAGACCAGGCTAAGGCGGCAAGAAGGGGTGTCTGGCTTCAGGGTGCTGACCAAATCCAGGTCTCACTGGAAGGGTGAGATCAGCCTTAGGGGCTTGTGTTCAGGATTTTGCTGTTCTTCACAGTTCTTTACACTGTAATGCTGTAGTACTTTCAAAAGTAAAGTGTTTGTGGTTGAGAAGTTCCTTACATATTTGTCATGTTATCCCTGAAGGGTTTATCTGGAAAGCAGAGCTCCCACGGCCAGGTAGACTCTGGGGGGAAGGGGCTCAGGAGGGCGGTGTTTCTGGTCCTAGGTTCTAAAGATCCCACTTCCCAAGAAGGGTGTCAGACATGGGTTCTGCACCTGGGTGTGCGCCTGAGAGACCTAAAGCCTAGGGAAAGTGACCAGTCATATAGAGCCAATAGGTTTAGATTAGAAGTATGGGATCTACCGGTTAGGTCTGCTCACACCAGACTGGCATCCATCCAGAGAGTAGTGCTGGGCCAGATTGTGACATGCAGCACTTCTGAAAATCCAGTGACTTATTCAAGCTCCTAAACGTGGAGCCTAACTTAAGGGGCCCCCTTTTTGAAAATCTTGGCCTTGTGTCTTGGGGTTTCTGCTACTTCCCCTTAGCAAACTCTTCAATAGTATTAAGATGTTTTCCTTGAAGTTTAGCCTAAAACATTCTCACTATTGCCATAGAAAAAGGGACCACCACCTCCCAACTTTATAACAGGATGCTTCTGAGCATGAAGTCCAAACAAAGCTATTGCTTTTTAATTTGACATGATTGCACTGTATATTCATTTCTAATTTACTGTCCAATATCACTCTCATCTTTTATGGCTGTCCTCTTTCCCAGGCATCTGCGTCCCATGAATATCTGTGTTTTAGATTATTTCCCACCCAGACACTGTATATCAGCATTAGAAACATATTGTGTCATTTCAGAATATGACAAGAAAATATGTTTTGAGCAAGCACAGGCTGCTTGTGACAGGGGTTCTGAGTCAGGAGTTGACTCGGTTCTCTGTCACTCAAATCCCTACCAATATAGGTTAATTGGGACCTAAATAGAGGATCAATTAACAAGTGGAGCCACAGCTGAAGGGCTAATTAGGAAAGCAACTGCAGCAGCTGGGAGCAGATAAATGGAGAGAAAGGAAGCCCTGGTGGGGGTGAAGCACCTGAACGAAGTCAGAGCTGGCCACCGCTGCTGCTAGTACTGCTCCTTGTCCCCACAGAAGTAAGATGGGGAGCTGGCTGGGACTTACAATTATATAAATAGCATGACAGGCAATAGCCTGCTGGAACAGTATAATAAAGCACAGGGTGGTGAAGGTGGCCTGGAGGGAGTGTGATTTGTACTTTAGGGAAGAAAAGACTTGCAGAGGACCATCCCGTGACCAGGCCGGCTGCACTGTTTTTGCCACCCCAAGCAGTGGAAAAAAACTGTCGCCGCCAAATTGTCGCCGCGGACGGCAAAAGGGAGAAGCTGCCATCGATTTGCCGTCACGGCAGGCAGAACGGAGAAGCTGCCGCCGAATTGCCACCGCCGCGGAAACACTGCTGCCCCTTTCTGACTGTCACCCCAAGCACCTGCTTGGAACGCTGGTGCCTGGAGCCGGCCCTGCCTGTGACACTGCTATATAGTGTCAAAATCATGCAATATTCATGGTAGCCACATAAACCAAGATGAAACTGTGCAGATTAAAATGTATTTTACTTTGAGATATTGTGGGTATTTAAAAAAAAAATTACCTTAACTTCAGGGTGAAAATTAGTGTTGAATCCAACTGGATAGAAACCTAGAATGTTCTTGCACAAAGCACTGGGAAGTTAGTTTGCATGATTCCTCTCTGCTTCTGAAATCCGGAAGACAGAACTGGTTAATTTGTGTTTCTATTATTCTGCTGTCAGTGTCTTTTAAAAAGTCAAATGAGGAAAAAAGAGATTCTTTAATTGAGCCCTGATCCAGAAGACACCAGCACATTACAGGAAGGTGCTGAGTGCCCTCCATTCCTACGGAGCCTGATTCTCCTCTCACCTACACTGGTGTAAATACGGAGGAATGCCAATGACCTTATAGTATGAGAGAGAGAACACAGCTAGGCCCATTGAGTTCAACATCAATGGAGGATGCTCAGAATTTCACAATACCAGTACTGCAAGTATGGCACAGGCATGGTTTTAATTAAACCACTATAGGTAACATTTTCAGAAGTGCTGAAACCCCACGTTCAAAAGTGACTTAGGTGCTTTTGAAAATGTTGCTGTACAGCCCTTGAAATGATATAGTGCTTCTCCTTTTTTAATTAATCCAAATTTTTAAAAATCTCATTATTGATTGTAGCCTTAACAACTCTGATGCCTATCCTGTCCCATTGGATTGAATGAGAGCAGAATTAGGTCCCACAGGGTTAGATTAGGGACACAGAAGTCTAGATTCTACTCTCAGCTGCACCATTGTAAATGTGATGACCACCCTCTAGGTGCAGAGGCCAGGAGTTGAACTGGGGATATCCAGATCGAGATGCAGCATGAGTTGCTACAGCTTGAACGAAAGAGCCAGGCTATGCAGCTGGAGGCTGCAGCAAACATGTATCCTCTGTGGATCAGGCATAAAGGAGAATATGTAACACGCACTAGCCAGTGGGTTACCTAAAAATAGGATGGATTACAGAGTTATGCCACACAAATCTTTGTCTTTATTTCCCAGGGGCTTATGTTAGTACTTGGTTTCTATCCAGCCACTTATGAAGTTACGCTCTTGTAAATGAGAGCAGAATCTAGCCTCGTATCTATCCAGCATTGGAGCAAGAGACACGAATCAGTAGATTTTAGTCCCATTACATCCCTCTCTTAACTTGCTGTGTAACTGTGCCAGTCACTTAACCTTGCTACATCTCAGTTTTTCAAGCATGTTAAATAAGGACAAGACTGACTCAGTTTACATGCTTTGAGCTCCTCTGAATAGAGTTGCTATGTAAGCATGCAGTAGTACTATCATAATACTGTACCTGGACTTTCTAATCTCAGGATTTCAAATGGCATGAATGAATGGTAAAACAGGACGAACACTGATCAGCTCAGTCTCTCAACCTATCGAGAGGCAGCTTGGGGTTCCATGCTGCTGTTTATACTCAGCAGTAAAAGTTGCTTCTGTATGTCTGAGTTGACCCATAATCGATCATCCTTTTGTGCTCCCTTCGTTGTTCGCTGTCTGTGGATGAGGATCAAATTTTTTATGATTTTAAAGAAAAAATATGGCAATAGTTATGAAGATTATTAAAACTGGGGAAAGGGTGGAGGGCTAGATTTTGTGACTTCTCGGTGCTGAATATACTCCATTCCCATTGACTTCAATGCAAGCAGCAGGCCAGGCTACCTAAAAAGAGTTGGTCTGTTGCCATTGAAGCACCAAATGGGGTTTTTTGGACATCTTTGGGATGATGGTCTGGGGATGTCAATATAGGAATTCTCCATGTACAAGTAAAAGAAGGAGAGCCTGGTTGCCACCCATCCTCCAGCTAACAATGAGTGGGATGCAGAGGCTGCCACACAGCTTGAAGAAACCATTAAGAAGCTTCATGTTTACCTGGACAGGTGCTGAGCATCACTGGTAGTGAGCATAGAAGAAGAGGCTCAGAGGCTGAATAGTTTACTCCCACAACTGTGGGATCAAGATGAGGCTGTGACCAAAGACCAGGCCTGAGCCACCACTTGAGCAGCTGGGGAATAGAGTGTCCTGTAATTGCATTTGTAGCGAAGAGCAAGAGCTCACCTGCACATGGAGTCTGAGCACAGGCATATACTAGAATGTTCAATTCTCTATGGGGAGGCCCACACAGAACTAGGGCTGGGCTTGAACCAAAACCCTAGATAGAAGCATCAATGAACTCTGAGGAAGTTGAGATCCTGATCCTAAGTTAGCAGCTCAGGCTCCCCTCTAAAACAATACAAATATCCTTGAGGAGGCCTACCTACATGAATAGTAACATTCCAGATTTTGCTGTTTGTTTGGTTTTATAGAGACGTTACCACAAGTTCAAAGGCTAAGGAGGATTCCCAACAATCAGGTCTTCATAGATTGAGAGACGATGGTTATGGGAGAGAGGAGAAGGACTATCATGTTGCCAATTGAGGGGATTAAGATAACTCCAACAGATGAACATTCAGAACCAGACAAATTCAGTTTGTCAGATCAAATAAGCTATTTTCTGACCTAAGGGGTTACTCAGGTCACTTTTATCTTCAACTTTAAAAAATCTCTGTGGAAATCAGACCATAAACCTGTGTCCACAGCAGTGTAACACTGCTTAGCTAAAAGACTAACATTAGGTTTCTAAAATATAATGTAATTAATATGGATTTCTGTGCAATAATCTCTACTTTTTCATGATTTTGTTTTTCAAACACAACGTTGTTGCAATTTTCTTGATCTCTGAGTTGTTTTCCAAGTATTGACTATGAAACAGAATATTACATATAAAATCAGTACCAAACTCACTCTGGGCAGCTGTACCATGGGGAAAGAAGAAACATATTTAAATCAAAAGATCTAAACATAAATCACTTAGCACAGCTGTTTCAAATCAAATGAAATTTGTGCCTTGAATGCAACAAGATTTTGGCATGAAAGATCCTTCACCAATATTTTTTTTTAAAAGAAGCGTCCCTTATTTAATTAAAATAGGCATCTTCCAACAGTGGTTCTTTCACATTTTCTTGTTCTTGGCCAATATAAATAGATAATCATATTGGAGAGTGGCTTATGGAGATAAAAGTATATAACAAACTCAGACAGTAGTGTGTGTGTGTGTGTGTGTACTATACACAGACTTATAGTGGTCACAACAGAAATGTTTCTACTATTTTAAAAGTTTTTATTGGTTTGAGAGAAACTTTCTATTTGCATAATATGGAGTACTATTCATCATCATTATCATGTTCCTATTAAGCCTCTGGCATTTAGGGCAGTGATGACGCTCCTCCACTCCTGTCTGTTTCTGGCACGTCTTTCAATGGTTCCCCAGCTGTGCCCCAGGTTTTTGAGCTCGGCTTCCACAGCTCTTCGTCATGCTGTTTTTGGGCGGCCTCGTTTTCACTTGCCTTCAGGTGTCCCTCTTATTGCTACTCTGGTGATGGAATCAGTTTCCATCCAAAGCACATGACTGATCCATCTCCAACACCTCCTGGCAGTGATGGTGCTCAGATCCTCTTGGCTGATCTGTGTCAATAGCTCTTGGTTTGAGATTGTTCTGGGCCAAAAGATACGGAGGATTTTTCTGAGACAGGTTGTATGAATGAAGACAGTTTGGACATGTCATACTTTCTCATTCTCCAGCATTCTGCACTATAAAGTAGTGTTGAAAGTACGCAGCTCTGATAAATCTTGAGTTTAGTTTTGGTGTTGTATTTTGATTATTTCCAGACTGAATTTAAGCTCCTGAAGGTGTTCCTGGCTTTACTGATTTTGTTCCGGATGTCCTGGCTTGTTCCACCATCCTGGCTGATGGTGCTGCCCAAGTATGTCAATGTTTCTACATCGGTGAGAACATAATCCTCTATCCATACTGGTGATGGTAAGGCAATATTAAAGGTCATGATATCTGTCTTATTGTGGTTGATGTTCAGTCCAATTTGCTGGCTGAATGCATTGAGTCGAGTTGTTTTTTCTTGTGTATGGCGTTGGGTATGTGATAGGAGAGCGACATCATATGCGAAGTCCAGGTCTTCAAGGGATGAGAAGAGTGTCCATTTAATGCCTCTTGGCATGTCTTCTGTTGTAAGCTGCATTACCCAGTTGATGGCAATGTTGAAGAGGATTGCCGACATGACACACCCCTGATGTACTCCTGTTTTGACTTCAAAACTGAACTCACTGTGATCAACATTGCATGTAAAGTTGAAATAGAAGCTTTTGATGACGTTGATTATACAGAAAGGAATTCCATATCCCTGCAGAATACGCCATAGGCTGGTCCTGTGAATGCCATCAAAAACCTTCTCAAAGTCTATGAAATTTATGTAGAGTTGCCATTGCCATTCTAAGCACTGTTCTATTATGTTTCGTAGAGTGAAGATCTAGTCTGTGAATCCACGCCCTTTCTGAAAACAAGCTTGTTCTTTTCTGAGAATGCTATCAACTGCCTCTGATATCACGCTGGATTATGATCTTACACAATATTTTGCTTGGCACAGATAAAAGTGTGATACCATGCCAGTTATTACAATCACTGAGAATTCCTTTCTTTGGTATCTTCACTATAACCCCATTGGTCCACTCATCTGGCACTTTTTCCCTTTCCCAGACTGATGTAAATAGAGGGGCCAGGATAGATGCTGCTAATTTAGGATCTACCTTGAACAATTCTGCATTCAAGTTATCCTTGCCAGGAGTTTTCCCATTTTTTAAGGATTTGATGGCTTGAATGATCTCTTCCTTAGTTGGGGTGTCTGTGTTGATATCAAGATCTTCTGCCTCCTGGATGTTTGCTTCCTCTTTAGGTGGCTCCCTGTTCAATACTGGTAGAACCAGTAAAAACCTTCAAACGGATAGAAACTTTTAAGTGCAACCACTGTAATACTTGCATGTATGTACAGACTTATATACACAAATACAACCTTTACCAACATTAATTTATAATACTAGAACCACAGAGAATGTAGTATTTCTCTATGTAACTCCTGTGCATCAAATATTAGAAATGAGAACTATTGATAAAAGTTGACTTTATTAGTGTGTGTACGTACACACACACACACACACACACACACACACACACACTGATTACATTGGGCCAAATCTCTCCCCCCAGTAAAACCCATTGAAAAAGTATAGAGCCCCAAAATACATAAACCTAAGGCAATGGGGAAAAAAGTGATTGTGTAATTATACATTTTATCACAATGAATATTCACAGTGGGTAGTGGGGGATGAATTAAGGCTTTCTTAATGTTCATTTTGGCATTTCCTAATTTTTGAATGCCTGACTTTCCAACCTTCATAATGTTCCTTTTAATGTAGTTTTTCGGATGTCATTTATGTTATGGTGAAAGTTGAGTGCTAGTTGAGCACTCTTACACATGGATTCCCAGCCAATCAGAGAGTGAGAGAGCTGCTCTTTTTATGCTCAACATTCCCATCTCCTGCCTCACCTCTTTGCTGTGCTGCTTAAATGGCTGATCAGCAAAAGGCCACTGCCTCTCTGTGGATGTCTTGCCCACCAAGCTTAGCTACAGACAAAGATTTATGGTATCAGCATTGTCAGAAGTGGAGGGTTGGATTTAAGGTATTTTGACAAAAATCTAAATAGTAAATTAGATTAGAGCCTCATACTTACTCAGGGGGCCAGGTTGGCAGTTCCATTGGGTTGGACTCTCCAGTCAAATGAGCAAAATACGGACCCCCTTTCAGCTAGTAATCAACATACCACTAGTTGGAAACTCCCACTGAATGCTTTTTCATTTTTAGCCTATTAATTGCTGGTCATTTGGGGCCATAATTTTTTTATGGAGGGTTAATTGTAATTGCTTCAGACTAACAAAGCAGCAAAATATACACAGGAATGTGTACATATATGATATAACCAGCCCATGTCATGGTGATTTTCTGAGGTTGATCTGAAGTGAGTTGAGATCTTTGGCTTTAGATGCTGTGTACATGCAAAAAAGTGTATATGCACACACTTGCTTTTTATGCCTTTTTCTTAATGTTGTATTTTTAATTTTATATTTTTAATCCTGATTCCATATCTGGCTGTACG
Source organism: Macrochelys suwanniensis (assembly GCA_033296515.1). NCBI lineage: Eukaryota > Metazoa > Chordata > Testudines > Chelydridae > Macrochelys > Macrochelys suwanniensis. The sequence goes on along the minus strand of CM065775.1, from coordinate 230,841,489 downwards.
TATTTTAAAACTTCCCAGGGATGATTTTTTTCTATATTTTGCAGTTCAACAGGTGCCAAAATGAAATATGCCTCAATCAGATTATATTATCATCCATGGAGATACTGTGGGTAAAATTTTCATAAGTGCTTAAAGCCTATTTTGAACTGTGTAATTGTCATTGAAAGTCAATGGGATTTGGGCTGCATAAGTCATGTTTAAAAATGGGCTTAGGTTTCTAAGTCACTTGGGTGCTTTTGAAGATTTGACTTTCTTCCTATATGTTTGTATTAAACCTGTGTAACCCAATGAGCCCCGTATTCGTCTTCAGATGCTTCTGCAATACATATAATAATAATAATCCATTACTATATATAAAGTTTTCCATGGGCATCAGACCTAAATTATTTTTAGTGACCCTGGCTTATTTAAAATTTGTGATCGTTGCTCTTCATCCTCCATTTAGAAGCATATTCCTGGACACTTGCCAGAAATCACAGGAGCTGAAAGCAAACCTCTGTTCACTAACAATTGCTGTAGCAGTTATACCCAATGCACTCTAGTCCTATGACATGCCTGCTGTTGAGAGAAACACATTCCTGTGCTTGCCTTGCCACTTTAACCACTTAAAGTAAAAATTTTGAAGTAACCACCCCTCAATAGATCATTGCCAAAAATTACAGCAATAACCACTTTCTTAATGGTCAAAGCATGACGCCAAAAACAACAAACCAGTTCGCTGTGGTAAATTTTGAAAGCATTGATATAAACCATAAAAACATATCAATTATTTTCTTAAGATGCTTTTTTTTGTTGTCAAGTTGCAGGCAGAATGGTGGCCTATTACATCTATAAATGAGAATGAGTATCTCATAGAATATCAGGGTTGGAAGGGACCTTAGGAGGTCATTTAGTCCAACCCCCTGCTCAAAGCAGGACCAATCCCCAATTTTTGCCCCAGATCCCTAAATCGCCCCCTCAGGGATTGAACTCACAACCCTGGGTTTAGCAGGCCAATGCTCAAACCACTGAGCTTTAGTTAGTTAGCACTAACTGAATTTGAACCTTAGGACTCACTGTGACTGCATTGGGTCAAATCCTATAGCCCTTACTTAGTGCTGGAGCAAATCTTCCCCCAGTAAAACCCACAAAAACAGGACAGGTTTCAGTGTAGTAGCCGTGTTAGTCTGTGTCAGCAAAATGAAAATAAGAAAGAAAAACTTGTAGCACCTTAGAGACTAACAAATTTATTTCAGCATAAGCTTTCGTGGGTTAGTACCCACTTCATGCATCCGATGAAGTGGGTACTAACCCACGAAAGCTTATGCTGAAATAAATTTGTTAGTCTCTAAGGTGCTACAAGTTTTTCTTTCTTAAAAACAGGACAGAGAGCCCAGGAAACTCCATTACATGCACATCCTGATGTTTTCTGTGAATGGTCCAGTTGGGATGAAATGTTTTTTGGGCTATGAAGGAGGCAGTGGGGGCATCCTTCATTGCCCGTGAACTCAAGAGTCCACAGGGAAAGGAGGCTGCTGCAGTGTGGAAAGTCGGAGACTCTTCATTGACAGTTATCCAACTTCTCAACATGGCTCCTGTTGGTTCCCCTCTGCTTGCACATATCTCCACTGTCTTATGTGGGTGCAGATGTGAATGGGAATTAGTGCTGCTTGGGGCTTGATTATCTGCCAGGCTCAAAGGGGAGCCTGCTGCAGAATTCTGCTGCTGCTCTGGCATTCCCCCTGTCCCCTTACTCCATCAGATGCCCTTGAAGGTCTGTGGAGCCAGGGCAAAACTTCTGCAGCACTGGCGGGCAGGGAAGGGTGTATAATGACATGGGGCAAATGCTCCACCATTTATGTACCCCTGCTCACCTTGCTCTCAGTGTGTTCCTTTGGTCCTGTGTTTCAGTCGTGTTACCGAAGGGGGCACTTAGGCCCAGGTTCATGCTCATACAAAACTCAAGAGTAAAGACTGTGTAAAGAATGCACAATCTGGCCCAGTAAAATGTGGCACATTGGAAAAAGTCAGAGGCACCAATGGCATTAATATCTGTCGATTTAGGAGGTGATTCATATTTAGATGGCAAGATCTTCAGGGCAGATACAGTCTCTCACTTTGTGTTTGTATGGTGCTAAACACAATGAGCAACTTGATCTTGGTTGGGGTCCTAAGGTGCTATTTTTATCAGAATGGTACAACTACTTCACACTGGTATAAATGACTACACGAGATATAGGGCAATGATGAATCAGGCCTCCGGTATAGGCAAAATCTCCCATTGAAGTCAGTGGTAGTTTTTTAGCTGCATAGGGATTGTAGGAATGGGTAAGTGTTTCTCATCCCATTGTGCCAGAACTTATAATGCTGCTTAGCTCAATATTAACATGACTGACTGTTTCAGTTAGTTCTTCATCAGCGTGACTAACTGCGGTAGAATATATTCTGTCATACATAATGAAAAATCTGAGTTATAGAGGCATGTGCTTAATATATTGAATTAATTTGATTACCATCAGTCGGCTCTCCTTACGCTCCATTTTTCCACATTGGCTGTATATAAAAAAAAATTAAAACATTTTAAATCCTTTCTAACAACGTTTGACTTTTTTGAATTCCAATGGAATGATTTCTGAACTATCTTTTTAACAAGGTAACGTTGTAAGTTTGCAACTGGGGATCTTTTTTTCAGAGTAGTGAGGTGAGCTAATTTTTCAAGACACAACAGAAAAGTTACTTTTAAACATATGGTTCTGGGGATGGAAAACAACTTTTAAAACACCATATATTGTGGGGTAAAGCGTACCCTCAGTTACACCCTCTGTGATGTTGCACCCCATAAGGTTTTATGGAAATATGCTTCTGAATGTATATATGACATAACTTGAATATGTGTTATGCTACATATGCTATATAACATATCTTTGTAAAGGTTATGATCTACTGAATCTATTCATCCTATTTGTATGCATGTATCATTTTTGTATTCGAAGTTATGAATATTGGCTGTGTACTGGGTTGATTTTAAGTAGCCTTAGTAAGGCATTTGGGCAACTTCTTTAGAAAGGAATTTGCAAGTTATGTGCCCAATCAAGAAACACTTAACGGACAATGGATCTTGGAAGGCTCCAATCCACATAAGAAGTCTACTTGAGAACGTTCAAGGTAGCATTTGAACCATGGCTGCTACCTGTAAGTTCTGAGTCATGCATGGACATGTGACTTGTCCATGTGTCTCCAAAACTCCATCTTGTAGCAGGGATTCTACACAGGGGGAGGGAGGGGTGTCCACCCACAAGAGAGAATCTATTTAAACCCCTGAGAGACCCCTCTGTTTTGTCTTCAGCTGGCTCAAGAGATAGCCTCTCCACCCCCAAAGGATACCTGAAAGAAACTGGAACAAAGGACAGTAACCACGGGGGTGTGAGTGATTGCTGGACCCAGACTAGAAGGACACTAGTCTGTAAAAGAAAGCTTACTTGAACACCTCTGAGGGTGAGGTTTTATCTGTATTCAGTTTTCTTACTGTATTAGGCATAGACTTGCGTGTTTTATTTTATTTTGTTTGGTAACTTACTTTGTTCTGCCTGTTACTACTTGGAACCACTTAAGTCCTACTTTCTGTATTTAATAAAATCACTTTTTACTTATTATTTAACCCAGAGTATGTATTAATACCTGGGGCGGGGGGGGGGGGGCAAACAGCTGTGCATATCTCTCTATCAGTGTTACAGAGGGCGAACAATTTATGAGTTTACCCTGTATAAGCTTTATACAGGGTAAAATGGATTTATTTGGGGGTTTGGACCCCATTGGGAGTTGGGCATCTGAGTGTTAGAGACAGGAACACTTCTTACGCTGCTTTCAGTTAAGCCTGCAGTTTGTGGGACGTGGTTCAGACCTGGGTCTGTGTTTGTAGCCAGCAAGCGTGTCTGGCACAACCAGGCAGGGTTCTGGGGTCCCAAGCTGGCAGGGAAGCAGGGGCAGGAGTAGTCTTGGCACATCAGTTGGCTGCCCCAAGGGGGTTTCTGTGATCCCACCCATCACACCCTCAATCCTACTGACTTCACCCACTGGCTTAATTGGGGGGATTGCCAGGGTGTGCAAAGGAGTGCAGCTTGGTCCAAGATTTGTTTACCCTGCTGCTTCAGAATTCCTTTGGAAATGAATCCTTACATTCTTGCGTTCCAGAGAACAGTGATGGGCTTGTTCACAACAGTTTTACTACCTTTCACTTATGTTTTTTTATTCAATTGCTACAAGGAGGGGGGGGAAATCGTATGAATCAACATTTTGTTCAGATGGATAGCATATGCTGGTTTAACCCTCTGTACTCCAGGGATGTTTATCTTGGCATCCTTCCAGACACACCATCTGATATGTATAGGATGCACTTTGTCTACATTTTCGTTATGAAAAACTTGTAATTCCAGATTTTATTCCTACATCATCTGTTTGCTCCCTAGTCCTAGAAGACTATATTTATCTAATCTACATTTCAAAACTAAGTTGCCCAAGTCTTCCTGCCACTGAAAATACTCAGACTTAAACAAACAAACTTTTTTTGTGTGCACATTATCACTTGGACTCATTTGACAGGAAAGGCTGTTACCAATGATTTCTACCTCCATCCTTTAATGAATGCCTGTTGTAACGACAGAAGGAATGACTCTATTGAAATGGGTTAGAACTCCAAGGTTGAGATACAGACCTGAACCTCCCCAACCCTTGAGATATTCAGATCTCATATTTTTGTTCAGACTCATCACAAATGATTTTTTTGCTAAGGGTTAGAGGGCCACGCAAATATAAGACTGAAATGAGTTTAACTGCTATCTTGAAATCTTGTTGATAAATAGCAGCTGGAGGACACACACAGTTGTACTACTCAAGCAGAAACTTGTAAATATTCCAATATTTTAAATGAGTAGTTATTTCTGTACAAATGGATGGTTTCTTCCTTAGCTTTGTGGAACTGTACAACATGGTTTATGGACATTTTAAAGTATCAGCAATGGCCTATATTATGCAGGAGGTCAGACTAGATCAGGGGATCTCAAACTGGGGGGTCAGGACCCCACAGGGGGTTGTGAGGTTATTACATGAGGGGCCATGAACTGTCAGCCTCCACCCCAGACCTCGCTTTGCCTCCAGCATTTATAATGGTGTTAAATACATAAAAGTATTGTCCACATGCCTTTGATCTGGTTCTTAATAGCTATATCCCTAAATTTATCTTAGGTTTTTACTAGTACCTATCACACTGGTACCTAAATTATCCAATTAGTTGTTTACAATATGAAGTAAACAACTAATTGTGAATCTGTAAAGCTTCACAATTTGAATATCTATTAAAATTAGATTGTAACTGGGTGATAGCTTTAAACAGCCTATTGTGTTAGTAGGTGGATGATCCTACTGGTTAAGGGTGAAATGGGCTCTGCTAACTCATTTGTCACCTCACCTGGATATAAGGACAATGGGAGTGGTTCTTTGGGACACAGGATATTTAGGGTGTGGACTAAGCAGTCTTGAAGGAGGAAGCCTAGGAATACCCAAGCCTGTGGAGAAGATTTTTAGCTAATCTTTTTTTATTCTATTTTTATCTTTGTTAATAAAATCAAACTCCAGGAAGCCTGGTGCATTTGGACTTTTATTAATATTTGGACTTTGACTCCAATCCAAAGACCATTGAAGCCAATAGAAGGATTTCAATGGCTTATGGATCAGAATGCCTGGGTTTGTAGAGAAGGTTAGGAAGGGCTTACAAAGTTAAACAAACAACAAAACAGGATATATTTATGCAAGAGATGACATACTCAAAATAAATACAATTGGAAATGCGCCGATAGATATTGAGCTAGAGTTTGCCAGCCAGACACTGAAAGAATTATTATTATTATTATTTTACAAAATTAAAGCAAAAAAATGTAACAGCACATTTACTGCACTAACAGCAGTGAATTAAAAACTGCCAGGATCCATACTGTTTTATGCAAGAGGAATCCATTGAGAAATACACAGCTTTCTCTTGTGCTAAAACATTTGCTTTGGTTCAAGCCTTTAGATTACAAAACATCTAGTTGTATGTTCTTAAAACCTAGGTATGTTTGGTATAGTTGGATGTCAGAAAATGATGCCACCAGAGAATGGACGTCATGAAAAGGCAGAGAGTTTTTACTTTTGGTTTGACTTTTAAAGATTGTTGAAGAAGCATGTGTGTGTTTGTGTGTGTGTTTTATACATACGTGTGCTAGAGTCTGAATTTGAAAAGAAGCTTTCCTTGTGGGAGAGCTGACTCTTTCCAGTTTCCCTTTGTGAAGGAACTCTCTGGCAATTTTTGCCTAGTTTTGTAATGTATATTTCCTTGTTTTACTTAACGCTTTTTATAGTGTAATATGCCACAGCAAGACACTTCCATGGTATAATCCTTTTTGCTCCTACTGTCAGGAAGCAAAAGCATGATGACAGGCTTCAAAGGCACCATGGGCCTAAGGAGCTGTTGTTTTTGCCTCAGGTGAGGCTTCTGAGGGCAGGATTGAAGACTACTTTCGATTGCTGTCAAATTCAGGGCGTGGTCACAACAGAGTCATTGTCATATTGCAGTGTTTCTCAAACTGGGGTCCATGGACCCCTGGGGGTCCATAAGGGAACTCCAGGAGGTGTGCGGGGCCCCGCTAATCAACTCCTCCCCCCTCCCTCCCAGCCTGCAGGAGGCACTGGGAGGGAGATGGAGGAGTTGGGGAGGGGTGCCCTCAGGGGAGGGGGCAGAAAGAGGTGGTGAAGAGGAGACGTAGGGGTGGAGTGGGGGCGGGAAGAGGTGGGTGGGGGCGGGGCCTTGCGGGAAGGGGTGCAGTGGGGGCTGGGGCTGACTGACAGGGCTTGGAGATCTGTGAAAAAAATTAAATCAAAATGAGAGTCCTTGGATTGTTAAAATTTGAGAACCGCTGTCATACTGGAAGTTGGGGGGGGGGGCGGAATGACAGGATTCCATTAGTATTTATTTATACTGCAGTAGCACCCAGGAGTGGTAGGTACTTTACGGACACTTTGGAAAAAACCTGTTCCTACTCTGAAAAGCCTTCTAAAAGTAGAAGACCAGACCAAGGGTGTGTAAAAAGGATGCAGCCTTCAAGTAGAGTGGTCAAGAAGATGAGTAAGGCACATATAGTTAGTGTTGCTGTGGTGGAGCTCAGAAATATTATACAAACAGAAAAAGGGTTAAAGAGAGCCCATTGGCCTAGATATCCCTGCCCTGCTACACCTGCAGTCAATGCCAGGCCTGGAGGGGGAAGAAAAGGGGAGAGCCTGGCTCGGTTCAGAGCTGACTGGCTGCAGGAGGTAGCTCTGCCTTTCTATAGGAAGGGAGATTCATTGCAAACCTGACAGGCAGGACAGCCAATGGGAAAGAAGCACTGTGTCCCTGACCAAAGGAGAGACTGCTGAGGAGACTGGGGAGCACCCGGCAGAGAGTGAACTTTACTATTTGACTGTAAGGGGATTGTGGGGGTAGACCCCTCCAACCTTACATCTACCTGAGGCCATGGCAGGATACTGCAAAAGGTCCACAAGAGGGCGCTACTCCAGGCGAGCTACTACAGACTGGACAATAGAGGCTGTGCCCCAAACTGAAGGGATATAGGTAAGACGTAGTTCAGGGCTGGGACCCAGTAGACTCTTCCAAGAGGACCCCGATGCTTCACGCAGGGCCTTGGGCTGGGACCCGGTGAACAGGGAGGGCTCAAGTCCCTCTATTACACCCTCTTAAGGGCTGAGGTCCAGATGTAAGTGGAGGCCAGAGGATTCCTGGCCTAAGGTCAGGAACCAGGCACCTCTGCCACCTGGTTTCGGAAGTTAGGGGCCACACATCAGGTGTGCTAACCACTAGGCCACCCGGTCCTCCAAGCATCCTATCAGAGCCCCCTTTTGTTTGTATTTGTATAGACTAGGTCCAGATGTTCTTCCTCCAAGTGAATGGGTTGATGCCAACATGGTCATAATATTGGTCACTATTTGGTCTATTTGGGGTGCCTGTAGGCACTACCATAATACAATTAATAATAACTTTTCAAATTATGATCCATAATTTATGGTGAAAGGGGATGGTGCCTACTGGTCAACCTCTAACTAAGATGGTTGGTTAAGTTTGAAAGGGGGACGTGTGTCTTCAAAATGGGCTCCTTGCTAATCGTGAGAATTTACTGTACCTTTGATCCTACTGCTGACCAAAGAGGAAGGGAAGACAGAGGCAGGGGTTTCGGAAGAAGCTCTACCTCTGATCCTGGATTTTCTACTGTGAGTTGATAGTTGGGCTTTTCAACTATAAAACAAAGAAACAAACAGGTGGTCTAAAGGGAACCGTTAAGCGTCAGTGCAGCAGACACTTTAATGGTCTGAGGTAAGATTGGAAACCCTGGTCTCCAAAGACCTTGCTGGGAAACAGACTCCACAGTTCCCATTCTCCTCTTGAAAAATCACTACTTTACTTTCCAGTGACATGTAAAGGGGTTTCTGTAGTGGCCTGTAATCTACCTTCCCACCACTGACAAAGTGTACTAAGGGTTAAAGGATATTGGTTTCCTTTTCTGTTTGAATCTTAGCTACTTATCTGTTTACTTCAATTTTTACTTTAGGTGTTGTCAGCTTCACTTACACAAGAGCACAACACCATATCTGCAAGCAGATTTATACTGACAAATATATAAATCTTAAAGACACATGATCAGTTGCCCAAAATGAATTTTTTCATTTGTCATTAATACAATCACCATACACTCATACAAACACACACATGTGTGCATGTGTCTGTCTGTATAGGTAGATACATTTGTTTAGAGTTGTTGAGGAGAAGGGGGTTAAGACAAAGATCTTGGAATCCATCTTATACAATTATAGAAACCATCTTATAGAAGTAATGTTTTTTTTAATGATCAGGAAAAAAGGAGACGTTAAGACCATAGAACGGGGCTGGCCAACCTGTGGCTCCGGAGCCACACGCGGCTCTTCAGAAATTAATATGTGGCTCCTTGTATAGGCACTGACTCCGGGGCTGGAGCTACAGGCGCCAACTTTCTAATGTGCCAGGGGGTGCTCACTGCTCAACCCCTGGCTCTGCCACAGGCCCTTCCCCAACTCCAACCCTTCCCGCCCCCTCCCCTGAGCCTGCCGTGCTCTTGTCCCCCCCGTCCCCCCCCAAGCCTGCTGCACACCATGAAACAGCTGATCAGGAGGTGTGGGGAGGGAGGGGGAGGCACTGATCGGTGGGGCTGCTGGTGGGCGGGAGGCGCTGGGAGCGTGAGCGGGGGGAGCTGATGGAGGGCTGCTGATGTATTACTGTGGCTCTTTGGCAATGTATATTGGTAAATTCTGGCTCCTTCTCAGACTCAGGTTGGCCACCCCTGCCATAGAAGTATGGGCGAGTGTTGAAAAATATAAAACTCTGATCTTAGAATTCAAATGGGATTTAGAATAAGAAGATTAAGAGGAAAACTAAAAACCAAAAGATGCCATGAGTAGATTGAAAGAAAGCATTAACAAGTAAAACAGCAGAGATTATTCCCTTGAAACACTAAAACTATCTCTTGTAGTGGGACAACTTGTTAAAAAAGAGCAGTGCTTCTGGAGACGTCAGTACATTTCTGCTCACTCTTTTATCAGACTAACGTGAGAGCCTGGTGCAGTCATCAGCCAGAACCATTTAATAATGATCACCATCCGGTCTACTTGGTGTTACCAACCAGGAGACAGAATATTATTGTTGTTGCTGAGAAGCTGAAGTAAATTGTAAGTGAAGTGGCCGGAGGAGTATGAAATAACACACAAGGTAGTTCTGGTAATCTGCAGTATCAATTTTATGAGCGTGATAGGCATAAGGAAACCAAAATTCAACATAGAAAGTTACATACTGAAACCATGGAGAATAAGGAATGCTTGTTAATTTCTTCCAGCACAGATTCAAGGCGCCAGCCATCTGATATCAAATGGAGCACTAACTAGTCTTTGATTATAACAGAAGCAGTAAGGTCCAATATATTGTAATCTAGACTGTTTTCTCTCATCCGTTAGAAAATCACATATAATTCAGTATTTGAGAGAAAAACAGAGGAATAGGTAAGACGACGAACCTGGCACTGCTTAGAAAGAATGAGGAAGGCATTCAAAACAGACTTAGCCCAGGGCTACACTAGGGGAGGGGGTCGATCTACGATACGCAACTTCAGCTACGTGAATAGCGTAGCTGAAGTCGGCGTATCGTAATCGACTTACCTGGCCATGAGGACGGCGGCGAGTCGATCGCTGCTGCTCCCCCGTCGACTCCGCTTCCGCCTTTCGATGAGGTGGATTGCCGGAGCCGACGGGGAGCGCGATCGGGGATCGATTAATCGCGTCTTAACAAGACGCGAAAAATCGATCCCCGATAGATCGATTGCTACCCGCCGATCCGGCGGGTAGTGAAGACCTGCCCTTAGAAAAAGCTTCCGCTGACATAACTTTTGCTATTACATTTTGTTTCTCATTCCCCAGTCAACGTTATTGTAAATCATTAACATTACATGAATATAACTTAATTATCCTTGTGAACCTTAAACTAACAAAACTCAGCCTTCATTTTTACCATTTAGCAATTTTCCCATCATTTGACACCTTAGTCCATCACACATGTGTCATCCTAAATGATTTATTAACATAACCTTTATTTTTTTTATTCAAATAGGAAAGTTATGGGGAACACTATGTTATTCTGTTGGCATATTCTTATCTTTTCCAAACATGGGCTTTTAGGGGAATTTTGCTCGCAGTTTAGCAAGTATGCTACTAAATCATTTTTTATTTACCTCGAGAGAGTCTTGTCAGCAATTTTGCATCTTGCACTTTGGGATGCTTAGTCAGTTATGACCTAGGGGCATCACTTTTCCTTAACTGGCCTTCTGTGGGAGCGTTTTTCCATTCAGGAATGGCTTGCTGCATGTTTTCTTTGCTTTTTGCAATTTTCTTTAATAGAGTTAGCAATTTTAACTGCCTATTTGGTGGGCTGTGGTATGGTGATTGATGTGATATGTTTAATACTCATTCCCAAGTAAACTATACCAACTCACTGCAACTAAACTGGGTTCTGTTGTCTGAAATGACATAGTTTGGGATATCATGCCAGCTGAAATGCTTCATTGCTTTGTCTGTGATGGTCATTGTGGTCATGTTTTACAGTTCATCTAGTTCCTAGAAGTCTGAATAGCAGTCTACAGTAACTAGGTAGTTTGTGTGGTTTGTGGTGAAAAGGTCCGTTCCTATTTTGCTCCAATGTCTGTTAGGGATGCTGTGTATTTTCACGGTCTCACAGGCCAAGCAGTAAAGAGTTTCTCCCCGAGTATAACAAATGCTCATTAGGTCTCAGATATCTTTACTCATGTTCAGATGTTCATGAACATCTTTCTGTTCTCAATGATCTGAGTATTATGATTCAACTGCCTTTATATATGACGCTATCTTGTATTCTCGTCTCATCTCAATAGTTCCAGTAGTCTTGAGAGGCTACTCGCCTGGTGTCTGGCCATTCTGACAGAATGATGGACACGAGCACTTGAACATAAGAACGGCCATACTGAATCAGAAACAATGGTCCATCCAGCCCAATATCCTGTCTCCCAGTAGTGGCCAATGCCAGGTACTTCAAAGGGAATGAACAGAACAGGGTAATCGTTAAGTGATCTGTTGCCCAGTCCCAGCATCCTGGTAGTCAGTGGCCTAGGGACAACCAGAGCATGGGGTTACATCCCTGACAAACTTGGCTAATAGCCATTGATGGACCTATACTTCCTGAACTTACCTAATTGTAAATATTTGTCTTTTATATTTTCATACGATCATTCTGTAACACTCCCCCATTCAGAAGTAAATTTGAATAAAGCAAATAAATCTAGCCTGAATGGCTGTAAACTGTTGTAGTCTCTTTGTGAAATGCTTGCTAAAAAATGTTTGTTCTTCTTCGAGTGCTTGCTCATATCAATGCCAGTTGGGTGTGCGCGCGTGCACGGAAGTCGGAAAACTTTCCCTAGCAGCTACCTGTCGGGCTGGCTGTGGAGCCCCCTGGAGTGGCACCGATATGGCACTCTATATAGGAACCTGCCGGCCCAACCCCCCTCCAGTTCCGTCTTACCGCCCGTGACGGTTGTTGGAACAGTGGTCTCTTGTTAGCAAGTGCTCCACTATTTCCTAGCTCTCTTATCAGTGTAAATAGTTCTTCTTTGTTAGTTAATCGTTAATAGTTTAAGTGTAGTTGAACAGTTGGGGGATTCTCCCCCTCACCCCAAGCCCCGCGGGGCTCTAGGGCATGCCGTCTCAGGGCTTCAAACCCTGCAAGTATTGCGGCAAGCCCATGCCCACAGGCAACCCCCATGACTCCTGTCTCCGGTGTCTGGGGGAGTCTCATCAGGCTGACAGGTGCAAGCTCTGCAAGACATTCAAACCTCGCACCAGAAAGGAGAGAGAAATCCGCCTCAAACAACTTCTCATGGAGGCGGCACTACGTCCCTCTCAGGATGCGGGCCCCAGCACTTTGGTGCGCAGCGCGCCTCCAATGGCGCCGGCTGCGGCACCGCAGAAGGACTCTCGTCCTCCCCGGAGCCGCGGATCGTCCGGACCCCGGGGACGCTCACGGCACCGCTCCCTTTCACCATTCGGTCACAAGAGGCAGACTGCAGCGCCTGAACCCACCATTGCGGCACCGACCAGACAAAGCCCGGACCAGGTCCCTATGACGGACAAATCGCTGAGGCCTCGGACGGCCCATGCTAGCCCACGCCAACAGACACCGCCTTGTGTCGACGAAGTGGCCTTGCCCTCTACCCCGATATTTTCAAAGCAGCAAGAGGGCTTATTGAGATGACGGCACCAGCATCTCCTGCCTCGGCGCCAATCCCGGTACGGGCTCCGGTGGTATCAAGAGGCAAACCGGCGATCTTTGGCTTATCTGCCCATGAACCGCCTGCTGCATGCCGCTCTGAGTCCCGACATCGTTCAAAGTCCTGGCACTGCACGGTGCATCGGTCTGACTCACAACACCAGTCTGACTCGTGGCGCTAGTCTCGCAGCCCGGACCCTCGGAGCCGTTCACGCTCGAGGTCACCTTCAGCTGCCAGATCCTGGTCCCGTTCGGCATCCAGGATGAGCCTGACGCCCCCACGGCACCGATTGGACCGGCACCGATCACATCGGTCCCCTCCGCGACACCTCTCCTCATCGCGGGCCCGGTCCCCGTCGCAGCGCCGACCCTCTTCACGACACCGATACCCATCATGGTGTCGTTCTCCATCAGGGCACCGCTCCCTCAAGTTCCATATGGTTTCTTTAGCCACAATTATCCCTTCTCTGGACCCAGGAGACTGGTATGCCGCCTTCGATATGAAAGACGCATATTTTCACATCTCTAGCCCCCCGTCTCACAGGCGTTTCCTCCGATTCATTGTCCACAAGACACACTATCAGTTCACAGCACTTCCCTTCGGGTTATGCACAGCCCCCCGTGTCTTTACAAAATGCATGGCAGTAGTAGCAGCGTTCCTCCACCGCCACCACATTCACGTGTGCCCGTACCTCGATGACTGGTTGATTCGAGGCCGATCTCGTCAACAGGTCCAGGCGCACGTGCGAATGGTCACGGACACGTTCACCCGTCTCGGTATTATTATAAATACCAGCAAGTCTGTACTGGTGCCGACCCAGTCCATCGAATTCATTGGGGCAGTCCTAGATGCAAACAAAGCACGAGCTTTCCTTCCAGAGGCCCGTCGTCTGGCCCTCGTGGACATAATCACCAATCTCCGCATGTTTCCCACCACCACTGCAAGGCAGTGCCTCAAGCTGCTGGGACACATGGCATCTTGCACTTATGTAGTGCAACACACCAGGCTACGCCTTCGACCTCTGCAGGCTTGGCTGGCGTCCGCGTACCGACCAGGGCGTGACAGTCTGGATATGGTCCTCACAGTCACTTTTCGCATGTTAGATTCCCTGCGATGGTGGCTGGATCCTCAGATGGTGGGCGCCGGAGTTCCCTTCCAGTCCCCTCAACCTACCCTGACTCTGGTAACGGACACATCAGCATTGGGATGGGGCGCACACCTCGGAGATCTAACAACGCAAGGCATGTGGCAGGATCACGAGCTCACCCTCCACATCAATATCAAGGAGCTCAGGGCAATTCGCCTGGCATGTCACGCGTTCCTACCCCACCTACGGGACCGCTGTGTAGAAGTTCTAACAGACAACACCACGGCCATGTTTTACCTGAACAAGCAGGACGGAGCTCAGTCATCGCCGCTTTGTCAAGAAGCCCTTCTCCTTTGGGAGCTCTGTTTAGCCCACTCCATTTCTCTCCAGGCTTCGTACCTGCCGAGTGTTCAGAATGTCCTAGCGGACAGCCTAAGCAGACGCTTCCTCACTCACGAATGGTCCATTCGTCCGGACATTATCCATTCCATTTTCCATGCCTGAGGGTTTCCCCGACTCGACCTGTTCACTTCGCGGACCAACAGGAAGTGCCCGGCCTTCTGCTCCTTCAGAGGCCACAGCTCGGGCTCAATTGTGGACACCTTCATGATTCCGTGGTCGGACCACCTGCTTTACGCGTTCCCGCCTTTCCCGCTAGGGTGCCCAGACAGCAAGTGTGAAAAATCGGGACAGGGGGTGGGAGGTAATAGGAGCCAATATAAGAAAGACCCAAAAATCGGGACTGTCCCTATACAATCGGGACATCTGGTCACCCTATTTCCCGCTGAGCCACAAGGTGCTCCTCAAGGTTCACAGGGACAAGGCGAACGTCATCCTAGTGGCCCCTGCCTGGGCCTAGCAGTGCTGGTATCCAACTCTGTTGGACCTCTCGATACAGTCGCCCATACCTCTCCCGCTCATCCACGACCTCATCTCACAGGATCACGGCCGCCTTCTCCACCCGGACCTTCAGTTGCTCCATCTCACGGCATGGAAGATTCGTGGTTAAACCGGGCTGAGCTCGCCTGTTCGGCCTCAGTTCAGCGTGTACTTCTGGAAAGCTGAAAACCTTCTACAAGACTCACTTACGAGGCTAAGTGGAAGAGGTTCTCCATCTGTTGTGCCCAGCAACAGGTATCCCCAGTTCACGCCTCCGTGCCGTCCATCTTGGACTACATGATACATCTCAAAGACAAGCGCCTTGCCTTTGGATCCCTAAAGGTTCACCTCGCGGCCATCTCGGCTTTCCACCCAGGAGCGGATGGCCGCTCAATATTCGTGCACCCAGTGGTGTGGTGTTTCATAAAAGGCTTGGAGAAAGTCCACCCTCCAACGAAAACCCCCATGCCTGCATGGGACCTCAATCTAGTTCTCTCTTGCCTCATGAGTCCTCCTTTTGAACCACTGGCTTCCTGCTCCCTCCTCTACCTGTCGTGGAAGGTCGCATTTCTAGTGGCCATTACCTCAGCTAGACAGGTATCCGAATTAAAGGCTCTCCTGTGTGACCCCCCATATACCATCTTTCATAAGGACAAGGTACAGTTAAGGCCTCACCCATCTTTCCTTCCAAAGGTGGTCTCTCGCTTCCATGTATCCCAGGACATCTTCCTGCCTGTTTTTTTCCCTTAACCGCATGCCAACTCCCAGGAGCAGCGGTTACATTCCTTAGACGTTCGGAGAGTGCTCGCTTTCTATATAGAGCGCACAAGGCCATTCCGTAAGACGCCCCAGCTGTTCGTTGTCATTGCGGAACATATGACACCATGTGAGTTTCACCCTAGCTGTTGTCAACTTCCCACTGAGGATAGCTGTCATATTAGGGCAGGGTCATGGACAGTTGCAGTTTCTTAGATAGAAAGGGTTCAGGAAATGGGGGGGATGGGTTTGATCCTCAGAATAAGAACCTTAAATTCCATCTAGAAAGCCAGTGCTCTGCATGGAACACCCAGAGTGATATGTTCATGTAGCTCTACGTTGAAGATAAACTGTCACAGGTTGTAATATCTGGAACTTTTTCATTTTCATTCATGGCATTTGACTTCGAGAACAGCGGTATCATTTTCAAGTAACAGGACGATACCTAAAACTGGTCAAGAAATGGAAAAGAAAAACACAAGAAAAACCCAACGTTTTGGAGTAATTTTTGACCTACATGTTTAGAACAGGAATAATTTTCTTGTTTGTTAAATTTTTTGTGTGAATATTTTTGTCAAATATTTGGTTTTGTAACAAATTGGTTTTCATTTTTTCTTATTTTCAGTGTTAATTTCCCTGCTTTCTCACCCTCCCCTTTTTTTTCCTTTTGTATTTGTCACCGAATAAGGGAGAGGGATGGGGAAGGAAAAACAATAGAGCCAAACTGGAAAACAAAAAATCAGTTTTTATTGTTGTTTTCCAGTTTCATCCAAAAAAAAAAGGGGGTGGGGGAGGAACTTGAAAAAAACTATTTTTTAAAGAATTCCAAATTTCAAATAAGGCCATTTTTTGATGAAAAACGTTTTTGTTCCAAAAAGTCTGACCAACACTAATAACTTCTTCGTTTTTAATGTACAGAAATCATTTATTGGGCCAAATTCATTCATGTCAGATGTAACTCCAATCCTTGTGACACCACTACTTTGAATACAGTCCAAAAAGGGGAATGGCATGGGTCCAGTTATGTTTTAGTCTGTCTCGTTACCATTGTACATGTTCTCCCAACAGCCAGGCATCCAATTTAAAGTTGCCTTTGACTGATTTAGTTTTTGCTTTCCTTGGTCTTTGTGCTACTCATCCGTTGTTGGGGGAACCTGCTGCACTGCCCACACCCACTGTTCTGTGGTGGTGCGCTTTCGTTATAAACCAGGAATGCTCTCCACTATAGTGTTGCTTGAATATAGTGAGTAGGAGGGGGAGGAGGATCAGGGCCTGCCATAATTTTGTGCAGCCTGTTTGGAAGATTGGTGCGTGGTTTGCACCTTTCCCTTCTGCTGTATGCTGCATTATGTGTTTAGTAAAATTCCATCCACATATGTTACCTGTGGTATGATGTCATGGGGTCTGTACACCCCATGTTGGTTCTGCATGCAAAGAGTTAACATAACAGCTGCTTGCCGGCTCGGCCACAGCTGATTGGCAGCCCCACAGCAGCTGTGAGGCTTAAAACCCATAACTGAGAAAATTTAAATCAATAAAACGCTTAAAAATAAACCTCAGTTAAAATTATAAAAATATTGAAACCAAATTCTGACATTCTTATACATAGGGAAGATTGGGCACATGAGGCACCCTGGCTGGACTACATCTCCTGCGATTCATAGAGTTCTATGACTCCACTGATGCACCATGCAGCTCAGTCAGTTGGCTCCACATTGCATTATGGGAGATGTAGTCTCCCCAGAACGTGGCCCATAGGAGACAATGAGAGCCTGAACTTCAACTCTCAAAAACTGCATTTCTGATTTAAGAACATTGCCTTCGCATTTTTTGATTGATTCAAAACTAAATGTTTTGGGTTAGTTCAATAAAACAAAATATTTTGATTTGGGTCAAACCAACCCAAAACAAAAATCTTTCATTTTGATTTTTCCTGCAAATGAAGTTTTTTGGCAAAATTGAAATTTTCCCACAGAAAATCTTGATTTTTGCATTCATTTTGTTAGAAAATCATTGAGACCAAAAATTCCCCACTAGCTCTAGAGGCAATAATCATCTCAATACCCAGTTTTTACTTATGGTAACTGAGACACAGAGGTCAAGTATCTTGCCCCAAGGTCACACAGCTAGTCTGTGTCAGAATCAGAAATGCAGCCCAGATGTCCTGCTGACCACATCTGAAACAGTTACAATTTCATCTGGGTCAGATTCTTGTCACCAACCAAAAACTCAGATCACATTTGTGGAGGAAAAAAATTGAGACAATCTCGGTTTAGAATTGTAAAGCAGACAAAACTTAGTAGTTTTAGCCAAATTTCACTTTGAATGTTTCAGTTCTTTCAAATGAAAAAAATCTTGGACTGTGAAAATGTCAACCCATTTGGTTTGATGCAACTCTAGCCCTATTTTAACCATTAGAGCAACACTACTCAGCCAAAACATAAACCAAACAAATTAACTAAAAAAACCCTCTCTGCCATAAGGTAAAGTTTTGTTTTGTTTTGGGTGGGATTGTTTTGTTTCTGTTTTTTAATTAACATACCTTCTTTAGGCCAACATTAAGCCTGATCCTGCACCTACTGACTGCTGTTAGGAGCTGATTGTGTCTCATGTATTGGTAATTTCAGCAGAATATACGGCTAAAGGTCTGTTGTAAGAAACATCTTCAAAGTGTTCTACAATGTCTGTATTGTGTTTGTAGAAATATAAATATGTAAAAGATAAAGCATGCATACAACTAAGTAACCAGTGCCACCTACAAGCCAAACAACCATTGCAAAGGAAATCTCCCGTAAGCCCAGCAATTTCAAAGCTCAATAAATGATAACTAAGTATACAAAATAGCTTTAGAATTTGCCTACTCTTATCCCTTTACGTGGCACTGACAACCAATCATCCAGGAAAGCTAACTACTGTGCACTTCCATGGAAGTAGCAGATGACTTTATGAGATGAGGAACGTGTTTGAGGGGGTTGATTGATTCTGTGACTATTTGGGAATGGGGTGTGAATTAACTGGATCCCAAGAGGGAAAAGAGAAGGGTAAAAAGCATGGGTGGTTTTTGTTCAGTATGGTGTTTTGGGGAGAAGTGATAAGAGCCATCTTTGTCTACTTGCTCACATCCCACACTGAGTGCGGCTCAGCTACACCTGAGTGTGGGAACCCATGACACAGTCTAGGGCAGGGGTGGGCAAACTATGGCACACGGGCTACATCCGTCCTGCGGGACCGTCCTGCCTGGCCCCTGAGCTCCCAGCTGGGGAGGCTAGCCTCTCTCCCCCCTCCTCTGCTGTCCCCCCTCCCCTGGAGCCATGCCGCCGCATGGGCAGTGCTCTGGGGGGTGGGGCTGCGCGCTCCAACCGGGTCACGTGGCTGCCAGACATGCTGCTCTGAGTAGCGTGGTAAGGGGGCCAAAGGGTTGGATAAGGGGCAGAGGGTCCCGGGAGGCAGTCACGGGACAGGGAACGGGGGGAGGTGCTTGGATAAGCATGGGAGTCCTGGGGGACCTGTCAGGGGGCGGTGGTGTGAATAGGGGTTGGGGCAGTCAGGGAACAGGTCGCAGAGGAGTTGGATAGGGGGTAGGGTCCTGGGGGGTGATTAGGGTTGGGGGGCTCTCAGGAGGGGGTGGTCAGGGAATAAGGAGTGGGGGGGTGTTGGATGGGTCAGAGATTCTGAGGGGGGTGAGAAGTGGGAGGGGGCAGATAGGGGGCGGTGGCCAGGCTTTTTGGGAAGCACAGCCTTCCCGGGAAGCACAGCCTTCCCTACCTGTCCCTCCATACAGTTTTGCAACCCCGATGTAGCCCCTCGGGCCAAAAAGTTTGCCCACCCCTAGTCTAGGTTCTGGATTTAGGTGCTTCCTGGCTGATGAAGACAGAAAAGGTCATACTCAGCCTGTGCTTAATGGAGACTGGCAATACCTTCCTTTTAAGGAGTGCAATGTCCCAGCTTCCTTTTACTATTATTATTTTATTATTATTTGTATTACCATAGTAGCTAGAAGCCCTAACTATGGACCAGGGCCCCATTGTACTAGGTACTATACAAACACAGAACAAAAAAGGCAGTTCCTGCCTCAGGAAAGCAATGATATAGTCATTGCTCAAGAAACGATCACTTTATGTTGGCAATCTGGTCAACTATCATCCTGTTCATAATCTTCCTTTTGTGGTTAAAGCTATTGGAAAAAGTTGTGGCTGGAGCTCTCATGGTATCTAGTTGTTTCATGTTTTCTTGACCCTTATCAATCTGCGTGCCACACAGACACTGAGCTGATTGTGTTTGTTTTATGATCCCTTTGTAGTGCAGGAACTCAAAGGAACTCTCAGGACCATGACAGTATTAGTACAACTGTCATCTGCCTTTGATACTATTGACTTACTTACTTCTCAGCCTTGGAGGGATTGGGCAGGGTTGTCCTCAAGCGCCTTTGTTCTTCTCAGAGTGATCTCCCAGGGTCACGTTTGACAGGTTTTTGCTTCTACCTTAAGGATGCTCTTGGTTCTACAGGGCTTCAGCTTGTCCTATGTATATAAGGCGGAGAGGCATGTTAGTGAGGAAGAATGGGTCGTAACGTCTTCCTGAGGCTGGTCACTCTATCACCTTTCTGTTTCTCTCTCTTCTGACTGAGATGATACAGCTCAGCACCTTATCCAGTATCTGGCTGGGGAAAGCAAATGGAAGCACAGGGAAAGTTTTATATCTGCCCTTCTAACTGATGGTGTGTGTCTGCCATTTGTTACTTGTATTCACAGCTTGGAAAGCCCGGAAGCCAGACAGGCTCCTAACTATTATCAGGTGATAAGGTTCCAGCACTGGCCAGGATGACTTTCTGTTATTTGGCCATAAAGCTGTGACCTTTTCTTTCGGCTGCAGATCCCCATGTGTGATTGATGTCTTTTGTCATCTCAGGATTAGACTATGTCAATGCCTTTCTACTTGGAGCTACAGCTTTAAATACATTTGGAAGCTGATGCTCACTGTTTAGCTGAGGATCTTTCCCCATAATCATGTTGCCACATTGGCTAACTGGGGGTTTTCGAGTGGACCCTAAGATATTGGTTTTGACCCATAAGGCCATATATAGCCTGGGAACTGCCTGCTTCAGAGATCAAAACTCCCTGTATCATGCTGCTGCAGTTTGAGATCAGAAAAGGCACTCAGTTTTGGAGCAACTTCGATTTAGAAGGGCCCGTGAGGATCTGTCGACTTTGGAAATCAATCCTCCATTTAAGTCTTCTGGATTTGTTGGCTTCTGGTGGCTTCTAGCAGTGCACTGGAGTTTACTGCTGGATTGGTCTTGATGTTATGATTTGTGGTTTTAATGGAATGCCATGGGTGCCTACAGCTTGGGATAGCTCCCTTTTTATGGTCTTATAACTCCACCAAAGTAAAATTAAAAGTAGTAAACAAAGATGCACAACCGAAACTGAGCTTTTAAAATGCTTCTTGGAGCACAGACAATGCTCAAAGGATCATTTTAAAACTGAAACCAAGTTTTCCAACCTTAAAACTGAGCCACAAGGCAACACTTACTCTTCGTAGAGTGTCCAATATGGATTAGGGTGGTCAGGTGTCTGGTTTCCGACCGGACTTTCTGGTTGAAAAGGGTACCTGACAGTGTCTGGTCAGCTCTACTGACCGGGCACCCAAAGTCCAGTCACTGTGGGCTGGGGAGGCACCAGGGCCACTTCCTGCCTGAATCGGGTGGCTGCAGCTCCCAGCCTCGCCAAAGCAGGCAAGTCCCTCCCTACCCATGCAGGAATGGGGGGAGAGGGGAAAAGCAGTGAGTGACAGAGGGAGGGGGAAAGAGGAGCCAATGGGGGGCAAGGCTTCAGGGGGAAGGGACAGGGCAGGAGCAGGGCCTCAGGAGAAGAGGTGGGGCAGGGGTGGGTCCTCTGGGGGAAGGGATGGAGTGTCTTTTTAATATTACAAAGTTGGCATCCCTAAATATGGGTGGTCACAAGGAGTGTGTATAAGACTTTTTTTCCTTTCACTTGAAAAAGCCGGACAGAGGAAAATAGTTGTTAAAATTAAAAAGATATGAACTTGGCACTTTTGTGATTAATTTGAGATGGTGTCAATTTTCTTACATTATATACAGAAAATCTGCATGACAGCCAAAAAAGTAATTCAAAAGAGACTTATTAAATACATATGAATTTACACATTTTAATATGGTTTGTTTTTTGGTTTCAAGCATACAAACTTTAGATCTAAAGTGTGCATTTCCCACTACCTCTATGTGTTTTGGAACTTAGTTGGGTTCCTTCTTTCTTTGCAGCTGGAATACATGTATTTCATTAAAACCTCTAGTCTGGTTTTTCACTTAATTTCACAATGTTTTGAGGCTACCCTGCATACTATGTGCAGCTTCCAACTAGTGGCATGACATCAGCAATCTTAATGAAAAACCTGCCCAGTCCAACTCTCTTTGTTAAACTTTCCTAGAACAAAATATTAAATACTATTGTTATCAGGAACATAATTTGTTTCCTTTAAAGTTGTGGAGCTTTGTTAAATAAGTTTTTAAAACAAGGAGGAAAGGGAGAATTCCATACCTTGGTTACACATTTTTATGAATCAACTTTAACAATTCAAGGAAACATTTGGAGGAGGGGGGGAAGGAGAAGATGAAAGGAAGAGATAAAATGACTAATATTGAACTCACTGAGTCTGATTCTTCTCTCACAATGGGCCATAATCTAGCCTGGATTGTGATCTGAGTTCCACGTAGAAGAGATGGGGAGTTGGGTGCCTCCTCAGAACTGCTCCTTGTAGGTTGGGGTCTGTGCACTGGAAGGGTTTAGGGTTTAAGTCGAGGGATGGTCTGATGGGAGGAAATGCACCTCATGTCCCCCTTTGGATCTGTGAAGGCTATCTCAACAGTCAATATAGCTTCAGGTTGCTGGAGCCACTCAAGCCAGAAATGAGGCTGTGGTAGCTCATGACTCTGTACCAGGAAGGTGGACAAGGAAGGGCTGCTGAGGGCTAGAGGGGCCTGAGAACTGTAGCTGAAATTAACTGTTTTGGGAACAGGATAACTAGTTTTCCACTAGTGTGTTCTGAGATCTCTGAGCTTGTGGCATCCTCCATCTCTAACCTGTTAGAATTACTCATAATTTAAAAGAAATATTCTCTTAATGTTTAGCAAAATATATGAATAATGTACTGAATTCTGCTCTCAATTACTTCAGTGGACTTACTCCAGATTTGCACTGGTGTAACTGAGAACAAAATTTTACAGTGACTAGTTTAAAAAACAACAACAACCAACAAATACTTACTGGGGCCAGACTTTGGCTGAGGGAACGGATGCAAGTGTGCATGTTTCTGTGTTTTGAAAGGGTCTGTACTTCCATCCCTCAGAACCAGAGAATCTTTCCCACATCCTCTGACCCCCTCGGTTGCCACAACCCACTAATTATGGCTAGAGACCAACCTTCTTTTATGTGGTTTATGTGGCTTATGTCTCTTGGGTGTATGTATCACCACTGGAGTTGGGGAAGTCAGTCTGGGGAAGGAGCTGAATGGAGTCCTACACATTCTTATGCAGAGGGTCCTGAAAAATCTAGGGCTGATCTTCTATTTAAGTGTATTTAAATATAGTCAGTCACTTTTCCTGCTTTTTACAAGTTATCTTAGGATATCACTGCTTGCTTTTAGCAGTGCAGTTTTCTTACCCATATGGGGACAGGGCTATGACCCAGACTTTACACTATGTAAATCAATGGAGTTAAACCAGTATAAGTGAGAGGAGAACTGGACTCTGGCACTACATCATAAATTCCCAGAAGTACCACTTCTGACACAGCCAAAAAAGCTGATTTGCCTAAAGATTAACTATTTTTCCGGGGGCACCAGACTTTTTGGGCAGAAACACAGGTGGAAAAGAGTACATGTAGATAGGAAGCAAGTGATATTTAACACTTCATGTGCAAAGCAGTTCTCTCTTTTTGATACTCTAATTGGCTTCTGTTGTGTGCAGTCACTGCTGTTCAGAATCTATCACAGAGAGCACAGATGAGTGGGCGCCTTATTTCTGATTGTACTATGGAGGGTTGTTGACAAACTGGAAAACTGTGGTGAGAACAGCATTTTAATGTAAGAGTTCTGGGATTGTTTTAAACATCGGAGATAAAAGAGATGGGTGGGATAGAGACTGATGGAAAGTGTCAGAGAGGAGAAGTGGGACTAGAGTCTGTTTCACCCCCTGTGAAGGGCCACCTAAGGGGAGAAGTACAAAGGTCACTTTATACCACCTTGGCACCTCTTCTGGTTTCTGGCTTGCTCCGAGGGTCAGTGTGGCCCACAGCATAAGTTATCACAGTCCCTATGCCAGCTCTACACTGCCTCTGCACTGGAAGTATTCCCAAAGGACCTGTTAAACTGGCTTTATTGCCTGTTAAAGTGGCCTTTATGGCAGCTGAGTTGGACTTAAGACCACAGTGCTGGGGGGAGAGGAAGGGTGACTGGCATGCTCTCTCTTTTCTTATCTATTTTAACCATCAGCACTGGGAAGTGAAGGTATGGTATAATCACCAGTAACATCCCTACCCTTACATGCGCGCACACACAGTGAGGATATACAGTCCAAAGCAGCTCTCTTCAGAAAGGACCAAAAAAAGCTGATCTCCATTTATACTTAATATCCTCTCTGTAATCAATACTAGCCTCCTTCGTGCTTGTTTTCCAGGACCGTCTGCCAATTTCAATGTCTTTCAGGCTTCTTATGTATATCCCGCAGGGTCCTCCCCACACGCAATGTAAAATCAACAAAGGACTGTTAAATAAAATATATATACAGTAGATATCTCAGGCTGCTCTGGATATATGTTTTTTAATTACTTTTTTTTTCAGTTTCAAAGTTTAAATATTACTCTCCTGCTCTAAGCTAGGAATAACAATAATGTAGAATATAGAGGCAAATCTGTGTCAGCACACAGTCGGCTACAGACCTGAGAATAAGCACACTTCTTCTGAGTAGGCCTTTTTCTAAGGCCTGAGGGCTAAAGCTTTTGCTGGTGGAAGTAGGTGTAGCTCTATGGATTTCAATGGAGGGGTTTTGCCTTTTCAGTTCAGCAAAGAATATGGCCCTGAGAGTCTATCTTAGATTTTCCAGATTTGACCTCTGCATCCCCAGATTTATTAAGTTTTTCTAAACAACTCCTGCTTCTGAGCTAAAGAAGGAAGCAACTCTTTCTTGGTGTTTTGTTACCATTGTCACATGACAGCTATTAAAATAGGTATAATCACTCTTGGGAAGGCATCACCCGTTCTCCCCACAAATTTTGTCCCTCAAGTACTGTACTGTTGCCCATCGGTGTCCAGTATTTGCTCATAATAATTTATAGCAGCAGCAATTACTCATAATAACCCATGAACTGTATAGGAATTGTGTTGTATCCCTTTAAATAGTGGTTGAGCCCTTTAGTAATGCTTTCTGTGTTTGGAATTGTACCAGAGTAGCAGTGTGTGTATGTAGCTAG
Source organism: Macrochelys suwanniensis (assembly GCA_033296515.1). Lineage (NCBI taxonomy): Eukaryota > Metazoa > Chordata > Testudines > Chelydridae > Macrochelys > Macrochelys suwanniensis. The sequence continues at coordinate 230,816,404 of CM065775.1, read as the reverse complement.
ACCTTGCCTGTTGTGTATAGTTAATTCCGTTCTTTGGACTCCACCGAGCGCATGGTTCATATCAGGTTTGTTGTACAATGGGTAAAAAAAAATACAACAATCCACATAATCATTTCCAAAGCAACAGATTGTGATGTAATAAACACAGGTTTATGACATCAAGTTGCCGGGAATTCTGGTTTGTGAGGGAGGAGGCTTGCTATGAAAGGAAAATATAACCCACTGTAAAAAATGAAAGCAGAAAATTTCTGGCAACGTAAATTGTTGTCGCGTGTTCTTCCAAATCTACCAGAGCATGAAAGTCCTTATTTAAGAACAGGGTTTGTTCATTTAATGGTATTCCAACCCTCAAGTGGCATGACCAAGGTAAAATATTTGTTTTAAGTTTGTTGCTTAATATACTGTACAACCTACATAATTGTACAAAATATACTATGTGACCTAGTATTCCCATGAAATGTATGCTAATGAAAACACTTCTGAATATTTCCAAAATGTCTGGTCTTGAGGAATACCAATATGAGGAGTATGTGTAACTTAGTTCTTATCAGCTTATAAAGATGCATAAAACATAAAAGTGCAGGTCTTTTATTGACTAATTCATTAACATTATTCCTCATTACTAATTAACCCAACAAGTAATATTGAAGACAATTGCAAAAGTCATTTAGAGGTTCCACTTATCCTACTTGGCATTTAAAATATACGATGTACAAATGTTTGCTTGTTTATTCTCAGATATTTTATTATTATCATTATTATGTTGCTTTCTATTTATACTACCTCCGATGAAGGTAATGTGTAAATAAACCTGAGAAGACCTGGAGGCTGTGTTAGGCTGTATAATCCACCATTAATTTATATTAATCAGTCAGCAACTGGTCTTTCATCCTTACTTTCATTCTCCACATTTCTCCCAAAGATCACAGACATTGCTTTTTCTTGGTTGCTTGTATGAAAAGATTGATGGTTTCAGTCCAGTTCCAGGGGACAGGTGGCCACATCACAAAACTCAGTGTCACAATTCAGCACACTTCTTGACAGTCTCAGCAGAGATGCCAAGGACTTGAATGACCATGGAGAATAAAGGCAGTCCATCCAGGGTCAAGGCTCAAGGCACAGTGGTAGGGCAATTTTGAGAAGCTTGCATGTTCACTTTCAGTGCAATACTTATTCTAGAGCTAACAATCCAACAACTTTTAATAAGCATTAAATGTACTCCTTCTCCAGCATCCTACCCAATACATATACATCACCTCAAACATTCCCGTCTCTTCTAGCATTTGCCTAGTGAATGAACTGGAAGATGCACATAGTAGTTGGATGCTGCTGGGTGTTACGACTTCCTTGACCTAATCTTTGTTGCTGCTGCTCTGAGACCACAGCAGAAAAGGTAGCTGTTAATGTTTACAGGCTTTTTCCTGCCAAAATGTCCAGACCAATATGCCATATTGTGACATTCCTCAGGGTACAATTTGGACTGTTGAACAGCTGTGTCCCCTTCATTCTCTAGCCTGGGTTGCCTTTTACACCGCTTTACTGTCAGAACATCCACACCTGGCCTGCTCAGACTTCAGCTTGTACTGCTGCTTGTACTGTCCAGCACACAACCGAACAATGCAAGCTCATAGAAAGTCCATCCTTTCATCAAAGAAAATGATATATACACCAGCCTTGCTATCCCAAATGGAGTGGCCCACGCACTTTAATCCAAACACACTGGTTACGATAATAAAATAAGATAAATTTAACTACAGAAAGATAGATTTTTTTAAGTGATTAAAAGTGATAATGAATAAAAGTCAGAATTGGTTATAAAAGAAAATAAAAGTTATCAGCTTGTGTATTACTCTAACATGACAAGCTGAATGAATTTAAAAGCAAAGGTTTTGTCTCACCATACGCTGTTGTGAATTTTCCAGTCTGCATCTCCTTTCACCCTGGGAATTATTCCCCCCACTTAGTTCAGTCTTTGAGAGTAGTTGATGTCATGAGCAGACAGACAAGAGGAGGAGAGGTGAAGTGGAGACCACTGCCTCTCTCTTTTATACCATCCTCCTCTCTTTGAGGATTATCCCCCCACCTCCCGCGAGGGTGCAGACAAATAGTCTCCTGTGTACGTGAGATTTGAACTACATTTCTGAGATGAAATGTAAATTTCTTGTTTACACATTCTCTCCTGTTGGCTAATAACTGCTTAAGCAGGTGATAGCTTTTTAACACCTCCTGGCATGCCAGTGTGTCTTTTTCTCTGAGAAAATGGTTTGTGGGTATTACCCAGAATTACAACATATTTCAGTAACAGTCATAGAGTAGGATCTTACATCTTTACACATAGCGTTGCTAAGATGTGTGTAACAAGACAAAGATGTTCAGCAGATCGAGTTTTCAAATAATACCTCACAAGGTATACTTTGTACAAAATTTATCATAGTCTTGTAAAAGTGGTGACCATAATAGTATAGACTGTCACACGTGTATATAAGACAAGATCATGCTATTAAAGCAACATGGTATGATTCATCATCAGAAAGCCAAGTGGGATGCAAACATTTCCTGTCGTCTGATTTGAGGACTGTTTCAGAGACCTACTAGAATGCCAGTAGAATGATTCTCAGTGCATCTGTCCACTTCATTCTAACGTGCTCTCCTTAAGCATTTGAAGAATATTGGGTCAGCTTCTCAGCTGGTGTTCCATCGACATTGTTTCATTGACTTCAGTGTAGTTCCATTGCTGCTGGTTTAGAGCAACTGAGGATCTTGCCTATTGTTTATATTTGCCCAACACTGGATTTAGCAAAGGATTTTTCTCTTCATCTGCAGCAGAAAGTGTGGCACTGGTAATGACTTTGGAGCCAAGGTCTCTGAAAAATCATCTTTAGCCCATGCCCAAATTAATCCACTCCTACAATACTTTTCATATATTTTAATGACAAAGTGTTTTATGGTACTTCCACAAAATCCTTGGGAATGGGATAATAGCCTTCCCCACTGCCCAACATCCAAACCCTGCCTCAGGATTTAAGAGGTCTATTTAAAAAAAAATCCAACTTGGGATTTCTGCAGTCCTTACCCACATTTAATGGACATACAGTATATGTTTTCTTGGCTACTTGCACTGCTGCTTATTGGCATGGTGTCCATTTACAAGTCAAGAGAACATTTACCTAGGAACAAAGGTGACTAGTGAATTGTAGGTTGTATTCACACAGCAAGTGTAATTCTTTTGCAATAAGATCCCTCTCCTGTGACAGCGTGAACCAATTCATTTTCACATAGCTGTTGGCACTTGATTGCACCCACTGATACTTTAAATGCATTACAAATTAAATAAGAGGCATGCAGTAAAAGACACAGAATATTAAAATTACATGCAGGCAAACATCTGGGAGCATATATTTGGGAATAATTTCCTCATTAAAATTGGCAGTCAGGCAGTTTACTGGACTAATTGGATAAACAAAAGAATATTGAAGCTTTCAGGCATTTTATATACAAGGTCAACTCATGATATTCTTAGGATTGCAAAATAAGGCCCTGATCCTGGATGCGTTTATACACTGGAGTAACTTTAGAGATGAGTTAAATGGAACTACTCACGTGCAAATTTCTGAGTAGTCCCAGATGAGTAAGAACGTAAGAATGGCCATACTGGATCAGACCAAAGGTCCATCTAGCCCAGTATCCTGTCTTCTGACAGTGGCCAATGCCAGGTGCCCCACAGGGAATGAACAGAACAGGTAATCCTCAAGTGATCCATCCCCTGTCGCCCATTCCCAGCTTCTGGCAAACAGAGGCTAGGGACATCATCCCTGCCCATCCTGGCTAATAGCCATTGATGGACCTATCCTCCATGAACTTATCTAGTTCTTTTTTTAACCCTTTCATAGACTTGGCCTTCACAACATCCTGTGGAAAGGAGTTCCACAGGTTGATTGTGCATTGTGTAAAAAAAGACTTCCTTTTGTTTGTTTTAAACCTGCTCCCTATTAATTTAATTTGGTGACCCCCTAGTTCTTGAGTTATGAGAAGGAGTAAACAACACTTCATTATCTACTTTGTCCCCACCAGTCATGATTTTATAGATCTCTATCGTATTCCCCGCTTAGTCGTCTCTTTTCCAAGCTGAAAAGTCCCAGTCTTATTAATCTCCCCTCATACGAAAGCTGTTCCATACCCCTAATAATTTTTGTTGCCCTTTTCTGAACCCTTTCCAATTCTAATATATCTTTTTTGAGATGGGGCGACCACATCTGCACGCAGTATTCAAGATGTGGGTGTGCCATGGATTTATATAGAGGCAATATGATATTTTTTGTCTTATTATCTATCCCTTTCTTAATGATTCCCAACATTATTCACTTTTTTGACTGCCACTGCACATTGAGTGGATGTTTTCAGAGAACTAACCACAATGACTCCAAGGTCTCTTTCTTGAGTACTAACAGCTAATTTAGACCCCATCATTTTATATGTATAGTTGGGATTATGTTTTCTAGTGTGCATTACTTTGCATTTGTTTGGTAAAACTATTCATGTGCTGAAAGTTATTCATAGTTGTAAGCATTTTCAGGATTGGGACCTAAAGGCTCAACCTTGCAAACTTCATTCATGTGCATAGCCATATTAACTTCAAAGGAACCATACACATGAATATGAGTAAGATTTATAGGATCAGGATCTTAGGCAAAATCTGATCGTAGTTACAGCCATAAAATTCTTAAATTAGACATCAGCTGATATATATTCTGTAGGTTCCTATGACTTATACATTTTAGTCTGCATTGAGCGTCTATACATTTATTATCTCTTATTAAAATCAAACACCAAAGCTCTATTATATTTGAAATCAATGTGTGGTGGTGTGAAGAAATTGAGACACCAGATTAGTTTAAGATCATGGAATGAAAATGAAAAAGATGTCAGGGATGCTAACTTGAAATTCTCTCTGTTCAAAAATTTTCACTAACTATTTTAGGCAGCTAGGAAAGGGCCCGATGCAAAGCCCTCATGGGAGTCTTTCCACTGACTTCAATGGGCTTTGAATCAGGGCCAAATAGCATAAGTGAGACCAAAGAGTTAAAACTCTTGTCACTGAGGTTCATAACGCACAGGTGAATATCCTTCCCTACTATGTCCGGGTCCATCCTCTATATGCTTATATGTCGGAATAAGTTGTTATACAAAATAAATTCCATAATGTGGAAATTCCATGAATTCTATATTTGGGCCTGGAGACACCTCAGACCTGCAAGATACATTGAAAGAAAGAGATTGATGAATTAAAATAGAACTGAGGATGGGGAAATGAATTACATTCTTGCCGTAGAGAGAAAAATTGCTACATATAATTGAGGAATGGATTCTCACACTGAAAAGAGATTGGTGTTACATTTACAAGATTATATTTGAAAATCATTTGTGGATTGTATTGATTCTCACTCTGGCTTATAACATTAATAAAAATGGACTGAATACATTAGGGGCTTGATTCTGACTTTGGTTACACCCATTTAAATCCAGAGCGATGCTAATGAAGTCCCTGAAATCAGATTTGGGGTCTTCTATGGTCTGATGTAGATTGGATTAAGTCTGTAGAAGGTTTTGTTTTGGGCTTTGTTTATTTTTTGTCTTGGTTTGGGTTTTTGCCTTAATTTATGATTTAAAAAATATTTTGAATTATATTAACTTGAGAAATGTTGTTACTATTTGAATTTAAATGGTAAACAAATACTGGGTCATATCCTCAGCTGGTGTAAATTAGCATAACTTTTCAACTTCAGTAGAGCTACACTGATTTACAACAGCTGAAGATCTGGCTCATTAACGTCATAGTAATCCTTTGCATTTATATAATTCCCTAAATCTTAGGATTTCAAAACATTCACTAATTTATTATTATTGTTATTGTTAACTTTCACTTGAAGAACAACTTTTATCCAGCATGCAGAATGCATGTTACAGATATCATTTAGTTAACCCTCACAACACGGCTATGAAGTAGTCAAGTTTTATTATCCCTGTCTTGCTGATTGGGAAAATGGAGCACTTGTTTTACCTGAGGTCATAGAGTGATACAGTGTAATTAGGGTGACCAGATGTCCAGATTTTATAGGGACAGTCCCATGCTGGAGAGCAGAGCCTTTGCTCCACCTAAGTCTTGTCATCTACTCCCTGCCTCCTAAGGGGAGAGGAATAGCTGACCCCAGGTGGCTTCTTTCTCTCCTTCCCCAGACTCTGGCATTGCATATGATTCATATTGGGGAGTAATAGGGCTCCTTATGATCACAGTCACACTGCTGGATTCACAACTGAACCCTAAACTATTTACTTCTTTTTCCTGGCGTAATCCAGGGACGTAAAGCAGTTTTTGAGAGTCAAGTTGCAAACTCAGACAAACAAATCCCTCAAAGTTTGTGAGCCAAGTGTAACAGGGCAAGCTCCCCTCCTGTCCTGTGATCCCACACAAACTGTCTTGTGTGCCTCTAGGTTGTTAACACCTCTGAGTGATTTATGAATATTGCCACCACTCTCAAAATCCCGAGCAGTAGCTCTAGCTACAGCATTCCTCAGGCATCAGTCCTTTCCTGAAGGGAAGATCTTATCCCCCCTGAGAGCCCTTTTCCCTCAGCTCTGCTAGCCTTTCTCCCCCTCCTGCTGCACTTTCTTCCTGTGCTTTTTAACTACACTCCCAACTGATGGGACAATTAGCTCCTTAGCTCCCCAGATTAGATAATTAAGCACCCCATTCCTCAATCAAGTCTTCTCTGAGAAACTAATCAGAGTTTAAGTGACCAGAATGCTGGGACAGCTGTTAGCGCTCAGCTCAAACCTGAATGACCCCATTAAACTTCTACTAAACAGCAAAGAATGATCCTAAATGTAGCTTTGTGTGTTTGAAAAGCAAAGTCCTTCTGAGCTTGAATCCAACTCATTTCTTGATGTTTGTGTAATGCCATCTAGGAATTAACTAGAGACATAAAAAAACTTCCACAGGAAGAGATATTAAAAGATTAGGGGCAGATTTACAAAGATAATAAGGTACCTCAGGATGCAGATAGGTGCCTAGTCAGATTTACAAAGATGTCTAAGCAGGTTAGGCACCTAACTGGCCCTAGATCTATGTAGTTTAGAACAGTGACAATCAACTGGGGACACGGCAGATGTAGATAAAATAATGAACAGTGTAGAGAAGTTCAGTCAATAATCCTGGTTACCCTTTCATTAATTTCTAGAGCCAGGCTAATGCAAAACTAGGACCGACAGAAGTTTAAACGAGACAATTTTAAAATTGGTAAAGAGGAGGGGTTTTTTGGCAGAACACATAAGAGACTAGTGAAAGTCACTGCCAGGAGACACAACTGAAGACAAGATATTAGCAGGATTAAAACAAAAAGAAGTAAACCTTTATAAGGAAAATGAGCATCCACAGTTACGTTAGATAGGAGAAATTTTTAGAAGGGATATAGATATATAAATCCTCATGCTTCAGGGCACAAGGTGTGAGGATTAACCTTCACGTATGGAGCGGTTTTTCCAATGTTCTCCGTTATACAGTATTTCTTACACCTTCCTCCAAAGCATCTGGTAATGGCTGAGACAGCATGCTGGGCTAGATAAACCACTAATCTAATCTGGTTTGGTAATTTGCTAAGGTCATTACTGACAACTCAGTAATATAGATGATATTTCTTCTGGGTTGGGACTGTTGTATTAATTTTGGTGGAATATATGGGCCCAAAGAGCCAAAGGTGTTAACATGAGCCTGTCACTGTTCAACATTTAAGCAGTTTTAAATAAAGTTCAGGATTTGGTAAACGGAGACCTCAGCCTGCTTAGTATCATGGCAAAATCATACTATTAAAATCTTTTAAACTTTTTATTAAAGAGGAAAAGAAAAATGAAAAACAGTTAAAGCATTTGAAATGTATAGTGTTAAGTAAGGCTTTCATTTTAACAGCATTCCTTGTTCCCTTTCTCTTTAGCTGGAGAGAGTTTTGAGAAGGAAAGCCCCCCTATTTGTCAGTTTTTTAGATGGTATTAAAGATTATAGTAAGTGTCTTTTTTGGAGAAAAGTGGAAAAGTTGGTTGAGATGGGCTGCAGTTGTTGAAGTCCAATCCCATTTCCTAAGAAGACAAAACAAGACACACACAAAGGGGAGAGAAAAGAATAGCAAAGGTAGAAATTTCAGTTTCTGTCTCTGACGTTGACTCTCACTGGCAACTTCACTGCTCAAAAACCCAGGCATGGTCTTGTTAGCCACTCCTAGTCTTGGCAACTTATACCAGCATCAGTCTATTGAGGGCATTGCTTTTAGCTGCTTCTTTGGTCACAGGTTTATAGCTGTGTTGCAAAGTCTTGTCTGACTAAGTCAAAAGGAGAGAAATAGGTAAGAGACGAAATAAGGTAAGGTAGGGAAGGAAAGGACACATGGGGCGGCAGTGGGAGAGACAAAGTCTCACATCCCAAGTTATGTTCAGGATGTTACTGGTGGAGGTGGCAATTGTCATCTGGGTTCCTCTCTTTGGCTGAGTCTGATCAGGACATCTCCAGGGATAAGGATGATGAAGGACCAGAGGTGTCACGGTGAAGCTTGAGGTCCCAGGAGATGGTGGGGGTGGCAGCCATTTCTTCTTTTCTGTCTCCCAGCCAGCAGTTGTCAGACAGCTTCTTGATTTCTCCCCAAAGTGGAGTGATGGGTGAAAAATCTTTTTTTTTTTTCCACAAATTAGGCCTAATTTCTGACACACCAATTTTGGTCCTTTGATTTCTGGGCCTACATTTTCCTTGTTCACCAGGCATGCTCTTAACACAGTCCTTGAATTACATTAGTAGGCTTTTTTGTTTGGACTAATTCAGTCTTTCTGTCTCCCCGGTGCATCTTTTTTCATCAGCATTTATTGATATAGGTCACTTTTTACATTTTATGAACTTCTACTCCTCACAATTGAGCTTACAATGAGGTCGAACTCCTCGCAATGAGCTTAAAATTTATAAGCACTGTTACTACAACAGGATGTGTAAAAAGGCTGTTGACTGTTTGCCATTTAGCAGTTTTCAGTGTTGTTGTAGCCATATTGGTCCCAGGATATGAGAGAGACAAGGCATATCTTTTATTGGGCCAACATCAGTTAGTGGAGGGACAAGCTTTTGAGTTACACAGAGCTCTTCCTCAGATTTGGAGGAGGTAACTAAAGTGTCTGAGTTAAATACAAGGTGGAACAGATTGTTAAGCATAAGGAGCTTACATGTGCTGTAGAAGACCACTTAAAATGAAGTGGGTAATTAAGGGTTAGCAGGCAGTAGAGTGTATTACAAATTGCTGTAATGAGTTATAAAACTAGTGTGTCTGCTAAGTCCATTGTCTTTAGTGTCCAGCAGAGTTATGAATTTAAGTTTCCAGGCTTGTCTTTTGAAGGAGTTGGGCAATTTTCCTCTGAGTACAAGGACTGAGAGGTCAGATGTGGAGTGATTGCTTTGTGAAAAGTGTTTGCCCACGGATGAGAGCATGTTTTTGTTGTTTATCATTTTGCTCTATGAGTTCACTTGAGAGCATAGTGATTGGTTTCACCCACACAATTGTTGGGACATTTGATGCATGGTGAAATACATACACCACGTGTTGTGATAGTCATGTGTAGGATCTGTCATTTTAGCAGAAATTTGGGGGTTTGTTTTCCATTGCACAGCTAACTAACTACAATGGAAGCAAATACGCAATTTTCCGCTAACAATGGTATAGTCTCTCTTTTTTTTTATCACAGGCATAAACTGAAGAATTTTAGTGAGTGTTTTAACTAAACCCCCTGAATCTTGAAAGAGTTTGAAAGCCATAGATTTGAATATCTGAACCTCTTGCTGCTGCTCTAATTTAAGGGCCTGGAAAAAACCATAAGATCTGTCAAGATCTGTGCTTCTAACCCTGGGAAATACAAATCAATCTGTATTTCACCATCATACTCACCTAAGAGAACACCACCATAGAGTTATAGTTCTGTCTCTGCATTATTAGGTCATGCTAGCTGACAATCCTGCATTCTGTCCTATGGTGTACTAAACTAAACCAAACATTTTAACTATGGCCCCAGTTTAACAAAGCACTTAAGCACAAGCTTAAAGTTAAGCATGTGTTTAAGTGTTTTGCTAAATCTGTGCCTTTATGCGGAGAGTCATGTAATAGATTATAAAGCCAGAAGGGACTATTACTTCACCTAGTCTGATCTCCTTTATAACACAGGCCATAGAATTTCACCCAATTATCCTAATATTGAGCATGTACCACAGGACTGCATGAAAAATTCACAGTTGTACATAGTAATGAGTATATTGTTGTTTGTCAACTAAATATGAGCAAACATTTAGTAACAAAATAACAGTATTTGGTTCTTCTCTAGAGCGTTACATCTAAGGATTTCAAAATGCTGGACAAACATATTATTCCTCATGATACACCTGTGACATTCAAGCTGTATTAGCACAAATGCAAAAAGTTATTTTTCAGTACTACTGCTCAATCATTGGTGGCAAGTGAATTTTGAATTGAATATACAAATGTAAAATTCGCAATTCGCCATTTACTTCGTGATTGTTATTTACATAAATAAACCAGGCAAAGAAAGAAAAATGCTGTTGTATGACTTAATTAACTAACTGCCAGGCATGATCTGCCTACCATTAATATTTGGTAAAGCATAATTTGGAATAAATAATTAAATTTGAGGAACTTGTGATCTGTGTGAGAAAAACATCATGAACAAAAATGTGTCAAATTATTTGTTACAAATGATTTAAGTGGCTCTATTAATCAGACATCAACAAAGGCAGAGAGCAGATATTTTGTGTCTCTTCTATTTTGGTTAAAGAAAAATGCTGGAAAGTTAAACTGTACGCACCATTTCCAAATTCTTTGTAAACAAACACTGATGCAGAAAATGTACCATAAGCCATTCAACAAATGTGCCCTAACTTATTGTTCTGAAGTTGCAGAGAATTCCTATTCCTCTGACAATAGCACTATCACATTAATGTTAGCACAACTACAGAATATTTATGGAAAAACAAGAAATTTGAAACTGCCCATTGTAAACTCAGTGACTGTAAATTTGGATCTCGCTACAGTAATATGCTGAGCTCATGCCATTTCAGTACTAAACTATTTATGAGCTCTGTCATGGTTTGAGTTATACATGTGTTTTGAAGCCTGAGATATTTATTTAGCTTTATTTAGTCTAATAATGTGATTGCTACAAGACTGAAACAAGGCAACATAAAAGGATGTAGTATTCACAATGAAAGGAAAGTGTCTATCATCATTTTTGCTTTTCAAATTTGGAAAGTCAGAAATCCTACCCGTTTCTAGTTTTGCAAAATGAAAAATTGATTAATTGAAATCTGTTCAAGAACGTAGTTAAAAATATGAATTTCTCTAACAATGGAACATAGCTTTATTAGTCACTTTCTTGGACCAACACTAATTAACACGTCAAAGCAAAAATACAAGTAATTTCTTGCTTGTATTTTTAATACAAGCTGTCCTGGAGTCCATACTGTACCAGTGTCCCATCAACATGCTTGCTAGAGTTGACATATTTTGGATGAGAGAAAAAACGGAGGTCCTGACTACTTCCGGTCATTACACATCCAAACGTGCTCTTTGCATAGTAAGGGAGTGTTGATCCTGGTGTGCTGGCAAAATTCCAGCTTGGGTAATTACATTTTGTTTCCCTAATTTCCAACTGTATTTTCAATTAGGTACACTAATCTTCTCCACTTCCAGCCTGATGCTTGTGTGTTGTATTTATAGGGGCTGTTGAACAGTTGCTGTGTTGAAGCCCAGAAGTGGCTGTATTTTACTGGAAGGTGAAGTTTTTTATATATACTCTGCACTTCCATAGTGTTTTTTTACTGGAAGATGTCAAAGTACTTTACAAATATTAAAAAAGCCTCAACACCCCTTTGGAGATAAAGGACCCTATGTAAAGGATATTTACTTACCTTCATCTCTGGGAACCTATCTCCAAAGGAATATTGAGGCTTATTTAATGCATATAGAAGACTGAGATTTTCTGATAGGAAAAACTATAGATGTGCAGAGTATTATTATTGTTTGTTTGTGCAATACGGAAATTGTAGGGCACATCTCTATAAAATTGGGCATTTTGGCTGACCTACAGAAGGTTTGTAACTAGGTTACGTAGAATTGGAGCTATGTGCTCTGTACGAGTCTATGCTCATTATTACAGCCTGACCTAGCTTTGACTGTGCACAGTCAATTAAAGGAAGAGTTAAATCAAGTGAAAGAGGTTGTATCTGTACATGCAGAAACCACCTAATTCACTCCCATGTATAATATTACATACATACAAAAAAGAACATTATTAAGGTTGCAAAGGTAAGCACTCAAAAGTTAGGAAATGCCAGAATTAAGGTTGCCTGTGCAATGTTAACTTGGCCCCTTTGTGCAAATGCACCGTGATACAGTCTTTAATTACATGATCACATACTATTTTTTTCCAGAGGACCCGTGCCTCAGTCAATACAAAGGATGGACAATGCTCACTTAATGAGCACATATGCAATAATTTTGTTTTATCCACATTGTTCAATGCGTGGCCCTAGGCCATATTTACTGCAGATTATTCAAGTCCTGCTTTGAAGACAGAATCATCTATTTCCTCGTGGGCTTTTCTAAGGCCAGGTGCTCACCACTAGAGTATCCAAGAGCTTCACAAACATTAACGAATCTAGCCTCACCACTCTTCTGTGAGACAGGGAAGCTTCCACTTCTTTAGGGTGCCATATTTGAGATGCCTAGGACCTGATTTTTCAGAGCACTTCGCATTATGTAACACTTTATATATTCAAAGCACAGCTACCATTGACTGCAGTTGCAGCTGAGAGTGCTCAGCACTTTTGCAGAGCAGACCCTAGAGTCTCAAGTTGGCCACCCAGAAAATGAGGAACACACAATTAGTGGCCACCTGTGAAAAGTTTTGGTTAAGTGGCTGTCCCAGCCTCATTAGGAACTGTGTGTCAGAGGCAGGGAGAGAAACCAGTTCCACAGGGCAGTATACAACTGTCATAACCATAAGAGACCATCTTTTCTCTTCCTGCAGTCCCTGCCTTATCCACTACTACAGCTGGTTGGGAAGTGGAATTTCTGTTCTATATTTTCACAAAAAAATGTGTTTTCAGGAAATGTTTTTGTCCTGAATCACAGACCTGAAATTCCACAGTATTTTTGTTTTTGAAACACCAAAATGTTCTTGCTGTGGAAACACAATATTTCCTAAATAAAATAGGCTTCCTGGGATCCCTGGCTGCTTGCCTGGTGGACTGCAGCGGAGCCAGGAACCTGGACACCCTGGGGTCAGTGGATCCACAGCAGCCTGTCTGGCAGGCTACCCCAGAGCCGGAGAGACTGAAATCCTGGGCTCCCCAGCAGCCCACCTGGTGAGCTGCTAGGAACTGGGGGAGCTGGAGAGTTTGGAACAACTTTCCTACAGAAAATTGACATTTTCTTGTCAAATTTAAATTTTCCCGTGTAAAATTTCAGTTTTACGGAAAGTGAATTTTCCATCAGAAGATTATTCTGATGGAAAATTCCCAAGCCAACTCTGTTGGCTACCCACCATCCAGTTTCTGCAACTAACAAAACAAGGATCCCACAGATAACAGCCTCTATCACTACACACCCCTTAGAAGGTCCATTCTATACATTCAATGAGGCAGGGGTCCTCTGAAAGAAACAGTATGTGATTAAAGACTATATTAAAATGCATACACACCTGGGGCCCAAATTAAGATTGCACAGACAACCATAATTCTGGCATGTCCTATCTTTTGAGTGCTTGACTTTGCAACCTTAATACTGTTCTTAAATATAGATTTTTGATATGTATTTTCATAGATTTAAAATAAAAGCAAACTGAAAATACAGAAGTTTCTTTATGTGCCATCTTTGTGAGCCATCAGCAGGGCTCAAACCTTTAGATCACCACACTGACCTCTGCTGCTTGAGCCAGTGGAGTAACTGGCAGCAATAGCAGATTACTAGTAGACAAGCACTAGAGGGGGATGAGATGCATACTTTTCCAGTGGATTTTACAGATATTTGCGGACAGCAAAGGAATGTTGAGACTCAGGATTTGTCGACATTATAGGCTTCAGTGTAGTCTAGCAACGCACGTACATGCCACAGGGGACAGGATGTGCTTATACACTTTGCACTGAATCATGTGCCAATCCACCTTCATTGCTATTCTTTAGTGTGCTGGCTAGATTAAAGGTAGCATGGGCACACCGCACCCTCGCTAGAACTCGGGGTTTGGGAGCCATGCGCGGTACCTGTATGTCTATCTGAGCTGCAAATTACACCTTTGATTGCAGTGTAGACATACCCACAGGAATCTTGGGTTCCATTCCAGGTTCTGGAGGGGAGTGTGCTCTAGTGGGCACAGACTATTCTGCTCATTCCAACCAAATTTGACCCCTTCTGCCCCATCCCCATCAATCTATTCCTGTCCCACTTCTACCTCTTCCCCACCCCTGACTTCTTGTCCAAGTCTCTATGCCTCAGGCTTCTTATCCCAGTTCTGGTCTCCTTGCCCAGCCAGTCTCAGTTCTCCTCCCACATGGCAGCTCCTTGGCAGATGTCTCCCCTCTCCTCTCCCATTCTCCCTATCCACTGGTCCCAGGCCCTGTCTGTCCCCTACTCCACAGCTCCTCATTTAATGTCAGTGTCCCCTTACCCCAACACCCATTTCTGTCATCAGCTCCCGGTCCCAGTCTTACCAAACTGCTTGTCCCAATCTACTTCTTTCCCTCCCCCATGCTCCCCTCTTCATTCGAATGAGATGGCTTCCTCCTCTGTGCTGCCTGGATGCCAGCAGGGGTGCCACTGAGAGACCAGGTGAGACAGGCTCCCTGCTCTCAGTTAGAGTCCCTGGCCACACACTGGCAAGAACAGCTGGGAGCAGCCAATACAGTGAAAGTCTGTCTTTTCCCTGTAGCCCTGGGCTGAAGCACACTCAGTCTCTCGGTGGGGGTGATGCATGTGCAATCTGGTCAGCACCAGGAGCTGAGAGAGGTGCAAATTTGCTCACTGAGGATGGACTCTTCCAATATTTCAACTGCTACAATCTTAGAAGACTCTACTGAGCATGTGTGATTTTAACATTTTCAGAGACTTCTATAATTTTGTCAAATTTGGGCAGAATCTCAAGGGCACGTCCCTGACACACACAGGTCACTCCCTGTCAAATTTCAAGCCCCTGTTCCAAAACATGGGGGTGCTAGAGCTGTACAAACAAAAAGTTGCCATACATTTTTAACACGGGCAAAATAACATTTTCCTGTAGCTGCATTCTTGGACATTGCTGTACTGTTTTGGCTGAAAGTTTCCAAACAAATTTAGCCTGAGGCAGACACCCAGAATGGAAAATTTCAGCCTCAGTGGTTAAAGCTTGGCAGTGTTATAATGAACTGAAAACAGGCTCTTATAAATGGGAAATGTTGCGCAACCTTAATAGTAGGCAGATCTACCAGCCCCACCTATAATAAACCAGCCAGCATAACTCAAATTCCTAGATATTTCATGGTTATTATAACTGAGTTTATTGTAACTTGTCTTATTTGTGTATATCTCACATACCAACCTTCCAGTGTTTCATAAAAATCTTGTATTTAAGCTTCTATCCTATACATTTTCCATGGTTTCCTGCACTTGCTACCTGGTTGTTCCTATATCTCAGTGGATCACATGTAGAGAAGACAGGGTTATTTTTATCCCACCTTCTCTTAATTGCCACTCTTGGTAAAGATGATGCTGAAAAACAGAGAAGTATCTAGTCCAGATCCTCTGTCCCAATGAAGCTGCTTTGCGCTATTAGTGGTATATAATGGCTATAAATCTAGCCTGAGCATCAAGCTCAGGATTTTCATGGTGTAGCCAGCGTAACCTCTAGAGGTGTCTGCATCTAGCATTTTTTTCTGGTGATGAGTTTACTAAATGAAATCTGAAATAAAGAGTTTGTCTTCTGAACCAAGTTCATAATTACTCAGAGCAAACCTCAAGCCCAGATATAAAAGAAACTGTGGGCAGAGATGGAAATCATGGCTGGGCCAACAGTAGCAGTAGATGGCTATAGCTTGACTCAGCTTGCTGCTCTTAAAACATCTGAAGGAAATAATCTATGGTGTTCTAGTAAGAGTGAAACTCCAGCATGTTAATGTTGTGTGTATAATTGTCTATAAAAATTTATCCAGGATATGGAAGAAATGAAGCCTGAGAGACATTATGGGCCTGATTCAGATACCTACTCACACTAAGTAGCACCTTGTTTCCAGGGCCGGCTCCAGGCACCAGCCAAGGAAGCAGGTGCCTGGGGCGGAAAATCTTAAGGGGCGGCATTCCATCCGTTCTTGCGGCGGCACTCCGGCCCCTTTGGTCTTTGGCAGCTCTCAGCTTCCTTCTTTCTTTGGCGGCACGTCAGCGACAGCTCCTTCAGTCCCCTTCTTTCTTCGGCGACAGCTCTTCAGTGGCACGACTTGGGGTTTTCTTTTCTTTGTTTGCTTCTCTGCTTGGGGTGGCAAAAAAGCTGGAGCCGGCCCTGCTTGTTTCACAAATATTCTCACTGACTTCTGAAGGAAAGTTCTACTCAGTATGCATCCGGGTAGGAATTAGGCCCCAAATGACTACTGTAGTACCATAGAACTACAACTGTGTACTATGGCTGAGCTCTCACAAGACATTGTGTTCCCTTTTGTTCAGACACTGAATACAAGCAATTGTCCCGACTCTCTCAATCGCCAGAAAAATATAACTAAAGCCCTCAAGCACTTTCAGATGTTGATTTGGCTCAGTTGTTGTTTTTTGTTTCCTTGCTCTTTAAGGTTTCTAGGAGCCATTGCTGTATTTCTTTTCTGTTAAGGACAGATTTTGTGCTGACTCCCTGAGAAATGTGTCTCTCCTGCCATAACCCACTCCACCTAGTGCCATGCCTATGTAATGCCGACAGACCCTGGTCGCCGGTGGGTGGGATCGAACCAGGGAACTCTGGAGCTTAGTGCATGAGCCTCCAACGTACTGTTAGCTAAGGCTGTAGAGCAGACTCATTTTATCTCTCTCTCTAAGGGCTTGTCTTCACTACCCGCCGGATCGGCGGGTAGCAATCGATCTATCAGCGATCGATTTTTCGCGTCTCATTTAGACGCGATTAATCGATCCCCGATCGCGCTCCCCATCAGCTCCGGAAATCCACCTCATCGAAAGGCGGAAGCGGAGTCGACGTGGGAGCGGCAGTGATCGACTCGTCGCCGTCCTCACGGCCAGGTAAGTCGATTACGATACGCCGACTTCAGCTACGCTATTCACGTAGCTGAAGCTGCGTATCGTAGATCGACCCCCACCCCCAGTGTAGCCCTGGGCTAAGTGGTCCCAGTGCCACTAGATGGGACAGATCACCACACCCAAGAGGTGTGTGGGTTACACCCACACTGCTCTTTAATTTCTTGTAAGACAGGAAGTAAATACCATAACAGCCAAGGAAATTTTAGGCAGTCAGAATGACCAAAATTTAAAAATCAAGAGCCCTAAAATAAGGCTCCTGAATCCATGTTTAGGAACCTGTCTGAAGTGCGGAGATCAGTGGGACGTTTTGGATGCTCAGAACTTTTGACAATCATCAGGTGATTAAATATGTCCTTTAGGCTCCTATTTTTGAAAATCCTGACCCAGGTGACATGGATTCCTCACTCTGCCAGTGACTTGTTGTGTGACCTTGAGCCAGTCATTTAACCTTCTGGTGCCTCTGTTCCCTCATTTGTAAAATGGTGATAATAATGCTACTGATTGCCCACTTTTTTAAAAGCATTTACAAATCTAGATGAAAAGCAATGGTAATAATGATACTAATAATGGTAGATATAATTAATTATTATGTAGCAAACCTGGATTCTATAAAGATGTACTGTTATAAATAACTTTGAGATCTTTGGATGAAAGGCACTATGTACAGTTAGTGTAAAATGTCACTATTATTACAGTAAACAAGTCTTACTCTCTCTTGTGATACAATGGACAGTTTCGTAGCTATAGTTTTGCTGATATTCAACAGGTGTTGGAACATTACTTCCTGATATCTTTTGTTTATGAACCAAAAATAAAAAATGAACCTAATGTCACTGAGAAGAATTGCATTTATCTTATAAATTGGTGGAATTTTAGATGACCATAGAACAACATTTTGAAATATTACTTCCTTGTAGGTGGTGACAGATTTCATGGCTTAAAAATGAATACAACTTGTACAACTCACTTTCTAATGTTGCAATCACCTCCATAATAATAGACTGATTATTCTTTTCTTTTCCATTTTAAGGTCCTTAGCCTAAATCTGAGGGATGCTGAACACCCATCTCTTCATTCTGCCTCTCTGTTTCTGTATCTGCCAGCTGCTGGCCAAACATTAGAGCAGAATAGCAATGGGTGAAGACCTCCGGAGGAGGCTTAACTCACTGGTTCAAATTCAGAGTAGATGCAAGCAGGTGTAATTCCACAGCATTGGGCCCAACATTTGGGAGTTGGACTAGATGACCTCCTAAGGTCTTTTCCAACCCTAATCTTCTTCTATGATTCTATGATCGTCTATGATTCTATATCTTTGCATTATAGCTGGGTGACCATCTGTAAAATGGATTAATAGTGCTTCCTTATCTCAGCAGGGTGTTGCAGGGATAAATACATTATCAACTGTGAGGTGCTCAGACACGATGGTAATGTGGCTGTATAAGTACCGAAGATAGATAGAATTTCCCAAAATTCATGGATACTCAGATCCAAGGTTTTGATCTGATCCATTATGGAAACACAGCCTGAAGCAAAGTTTAGCTCTGGATCTGAACTTCCCCAATAGACAGGAGCTCTGGGATCCAGAAATCTGGTTCAAGCTCATCTCTACTTTTGACAAACTTGGTCTGAGTTTTGAGGTTGGAAGAAAAGATGAAACCAGGTGAGCTGTGCATGGTTTCAGGTTTCACTACAGCTCTTGCTATGGCCTGCATACGTTATTACAGTTGAGATGTGCTTCCACAGTACCTGCTGAAACCACAACATGAACAAATTGTTCTCACAACTCTTAGGTTTCTTTCTGGGTAACACCCACATACATGAAGATACAAGGAAAATATAGTGTAACAATTGTAGTCCCTTTTTATTTTGTGTATAACTGGAGATAATATTTTTTGGAGTTTATAATTTTGGAATTCAGGTTTAAAAATAAGTGAAAATAATGCAATACCAATGGGGAGTGTGTGTGTGTGTGTGTGTGTGTGTGTGTATATATATATATATATATACACAGAGAACATGAAAAGATGGGGTTGCCTTACCAACTCTTACGAGACCAATCAATCAAAGTGGGCTATCATCAGCAGGAGGAAAAATCACTTTTGTAGTGGTAATCAGGGTGAGTAACCTCTTCGTGTGTTGGGCATAAATTGATTTACTCTAATTTTTAAGCAACAAAATTTATGGTCTAACACAGAGCCAGAATTTGGCATAAGATGTCAGAAGTCTTGTCAGAATGCTGATCTCAAGAGACTTTTGCCAGTTGGGGCTGCTAGTTTATTAGATTTTGATGCCTCTGAAACTGAATTATAGCCCTACTTTTGCCTCAAACCCAAGTCCTATTTTAAATGTAATCTGGATCCTGATCCAAACACCACCTCCTTGGCTGATCTGTAATTTTTAACAGAGACCATTCTGGCTTCCCTATTTAACAAATACTTTTTTCTTGAACTGAACCATTTCTTCCTTTAACTGTGGAGAGAAAAATGGCAACACTTTTTGAAAAATTGAGATAAGGCAGGAAAAGCGATGGCTCCACTTTTCCATCTCACACTCTGCCTTCTGCCTTCACACTCCACATGAAAACTCCTCTCTGACAAAGACAGGATTCCACCCGTTTTGGGCAGAAAGTAGCTACGTAAAGGCTAGCCAATATGGTCTAGCCATACCTGCAATTTCCTTTATGGAATAAGTTCAGACAGCACTACCAGTAAGTGTCCTGTTACCCTACATAACTAAGTAGTGAGCCTTCCTCTAATTAAGCCTATAAGAGCTGTGCTTAACTCATCTTAACTGGAGACAGATATTTTCACGTTACATGTTATTAAAATGCAAATAGACATATTTCATATTTTATGCATTTTGAAACCTTTTAGTGCTGTAATGACTTCACACACAGTGAATGAACATAGGTGTAGTTCTAAGTGTATCCGGAATTGAACAGGTTCAGCTTAACTAGTACATTCTTCAGTTTTCATTCTGCTCACTTTAGGAAACTCATTTCACTGCTTTCAGTGCTCAACAATAGACAATGCATCTTGCAAAATCACTTGCTCAGAGTGGCGGATGAACTGCACTTGCTGTACCCTGCTGCTTCATTGATCTGAACTTGTTCAGTTGAATCACAAGGCTGCAGATTGCATGATACTGTTGCATCAGCCTGCCTATGTGATTGTGGGAAGGAGCAAGAGAGTTCATTCTTGTTGCAATATCGTGATAATACACCAAGACTATTATTTCTTGCTTGATAAATACAAAAAGGTGGCAGCTCCAATTCTGAGTTCCCCACTGCACCTGCCATTTGATAGGTTTCCCAGGTTAAAATTTGCTACAGCAGACTCAGCACCACAGCCAGTAGCTATTGAGCTCATTGGTATATATAAGTACAAAATAGCAGCAAAATCCCTTAATGTGCAGTAACATTTTGAGCATTAGAACGGTGACTGTCGACTCTTTCATTGACGGGTAACATTTACTGTCACTTTGCAGACTTACTTACCAAAAGGCGTGAGTGCCAGCACAAGCCATTGATTGTAATACAGAGCCTGGTGCAATGCTAGCTTTTCACACACTGAGAGCCAGGTTAGTTCTCTGTCACGCTTTCCCCAGATCCCAGGAAATAGCACCGTCATGGCTTTCAGGAACTGTGAATTGTCCTTTGCCAAATGGCTGTTCGTTTGGTTTACCTTTCAAGATAAATCCACTCTTAATCTGCATGTGGTAAATGCTAGCAATTTAATATCAAATCTGTAATATATTGTGATATTGAAATATTATTTCAAACTAAGGTGATGGTTCCACTGAGAACCAAAATCTCCCCTCAGTTAAACCTGAGCAATGCCTTGGAATCAGTGAGATTGCCTGGATGTGACTGAGGGAAGAATTGGACGTTATATTCTTACTCAACAATCCTGTTGTGAATTTCAAGTCCTTAAAAATATTCATGCTATCTTCCGACTGTTAAATAAAGAGGCGGGGGGGTCATAGAATCATAGAATATCAGGGTTGGAAGGGACCTTAGGAGGTCATCTAGTCCAACCCCCTGCTCAAAGCAGGACCAATCCCCAATTTTTGCCCCAGATCCCCAAATGGCCCCCTCAAGGATTGAACTCGCAACCCTGGGTTTAGCAGGCCAATTCTCAAACCACTGAGCTATCCCTCCCCCCTTAGTGAAAAAATGATGGACCAGATCCTGGAGTACTCACAAAATGCACAGAGTGGAAGACTGGTGAGGGGTGATAAAGTCACTCAGTTGCAATGCCCCATCCCAGTTCACTCATGCATGCTTGAAGGCTCATCTAAGATACCTGTTGTGTCCTTCGTTCTTTACCCAAAAAATGTGCTATGCACCACATACAGGGAAGGCCTAGCTACAGCTACACACTGCTGCTCTCTCAGGGTTCTGGCAGCTTCTGAAACATAGAAGACAGCGAAGGCCACAAATATTTAAAGGGATACTACCCAATTCCTATACGCTACAATACCTTGGACTGTAACCACCAAATAGCTAGCCCAGGATTCAGAAGAGCAATTCCATCCAGATCATAGCTCCTTTTTTGGTAACTGAATTCTCCTTCCTCACTGTGCTGACAGCAAAGGAGGTTTGTAGCATATGTGATCAAATGCCACGTCAGGATCACACTTGTACTGAAGTGAATCTGCCTGGCAGTTTAGTAGATATTTGTGCCCACAGTCTGCTAGCATTGTAGTGCAAAATGGGCACAATACACCCAGGAATCGGGTCTTGTGCATTAGAAACTGAGACCACCATTTAGGGCCTGATCCAACATTCACAATCAGACAGCGCTTCCACTGATATCATTGGGCTTTGGATCAGCCCCGTAGTGATGATTCAGTCAATTTCAGAATATCAGTAATCCAGTGTTAGTTAATTAAATAAACTTGGTGCTATGACTGAGTAGGAGTTTCTTCATGGTTGTATTAGAGAAAAGGGCAAGTTATAATATGTAATTATAATCCTATCATGTCAATTATTTATGTGCTAGATCCTACAACCACTGCTCATGATGGTGCTGTTGACTACAGTACTGCATATCTTTTAAATTCTGCAACCTGTGTTTTATATTTTAACACCAGTGAGCATTGGTGGTCATTGCCACTTCACATCTCTTGCTGAAGACTAATTGTCTACTATGACATATTGTAGGTATGATTAATTCATAACTGAGACTTCATCTTTGTTATATACTATAAATAGATTTCATGTGGTTCCTGATTAGTTGCCTTTTCAAAGAAGCCATGGCTTTGAAACAAGTAGATCTCCTGGGTTTTAAAAGAAATCCTTGTAACAATAAACAAGGCACATGAGTTACTTGTTTTTGTATACGCTGCTTTAGAGTGATCGTGCTTTGAGGCTCATCCTTTGCCAGTTGGTTCCCTGAAAAACCTGCTATAACACACTCCATTTCAACAGATATGGGGGTAATAGGAGCCTATATAAGAAAAAGACCCAAAAATCGGGACTGGTCCTATAAAATCGGGACATCTGGTCACCCTAATACCGCTGGCTGCAAAATGACCTTCCTGACCCCCTCCAAAGTCCGAAGTATGATAGCACTGGGTGGGAACTGCAGGATCAGGCTCAGGGAATGGATAAAAGAGAGGACTAAATTCCTAGAGGACTAAATTCATCTTTGGTGTTACTCCATTGGCTTTAGTGCATACTGATAATGGGGGCTCATAATCTAGAAACTAGGACGTATGAGACAAATAGGACAGAGCTACTTCCCAAAAGGTAATTAACACAAAATATTTTACTAGGAATGTTGATAGAAGCCAAGAATGTAAATGAGTTCTCAAGAATTACCTAGATTTGTTTTCAGAGAAGGGGAGAGGATTTAAGAGTTATATGACAAAACAGGCAGGTGGGCATAAAATTGGGGGAAATAAATAATTTAAATAAAGCAAGTTAGTTCCACTGGCCATTTCCTGTTCATAACATTTCTTAGGTTGTACCTGACTGCCACTGTTGCAACTACTTTTAGTTCCAGTATAGAATAAATCAAGTCTCAAATGGCTGGACTCTCCCATGACAGTTTCAGTTTCTCTAATGCAGAGATTTTCATTTACTGACTTATCTTAATTAACAGTTCTTGGAGAGGAAGCATTGTGAGCCCGTTCCTACTCTCTACCAGAAACTTCCTTGAAAAGAAAGCATTTTCAGGCTCACCTGAGGCAGTGGCTGATGGTGATGGATTCCAAAGGGAGTGAGTGCTTACTCTATGTACAACATGCAAGCTAAGTTTGAAAGACTAATTAAAAATTAGTTTTGTATTCAAATTATTGTAGGGGAGGCTGGTAGCACTGCTTTTATTTAAGTTGCCGGACACTTCCCAATTATAAGAACCTGCTTTCAATTGTTTATAACTTTGCCGAATTTAACCATTTTCCATGCCAGGTGTCTGCCTCAGGCTGAATTTTACTGGAAATTTTCAGCTATTTCCAAGATCAAGGCTAGAAGAAAAGATGTTGTTTTGCCCATGTTAAAAAATTCTGGCAACCTTTTCTTTGAATAGCTCTAGTGCCACCATACCTGGGAGCAAGGACTTGAAATTTGATACAGGGTGACCTTTATGTCAGGGATGTGCCTTTTGCCATTCCCTTTAAAACTGGCCCAAAATTGGCCAAGCTATAAGCTTTTGAAAAAGAGCAGTTTGCATATGCAAAGCAGAGACTTCAGCAGCTAAATTCCCGTTAGATTCCATCCACACTGGGCACGCACCAACCAAAGGCTGAGCAGGACTTTCTCTACAATTGCCACTCTAGGTTGCTACAGGCTGAGCCAGGTCTGGACATGTGAACTGAGAGCAGGGGACCTCTCTGGTTCTCTCAGTGACCCCTCTCTTGGGCTCAGGCACAATCGAGGAGGACGCTGCCTGATTTGAAAGCAGAGGCAACAAGAGCCCAACCTGCCTAGGAGTGAAGTACATTGGGACAAGGAGACTGATGAGTGGTGAGGGGAAAGAGAAATAAGACTAAGAAATTGGGAAACTGGGACTGTCTAGGCAAGGAAACCAGTACTTGGAGCTGGGAAAGGAAATGGGGACTGGGGGTGAGTAGGTGGTGGGGAGACTGGGACAAGCAGGTAGGCCATAAGGGGGCACAGATTGAAAGAAGAGCCCAGGGAGGGAGAGTGGGAATGGAACCAGTGGGGATGGGGAACGAAGGCTGGGTGTGTGACCAGGGCAGATGAGGTAGTCACATTGAGGGAATGAGAGTAGGACTTGCTTGGCAAATAAACTGACATGGGGGAGAAGCCTGAAGAGTAGACGCTTGGACTAGTTAGGTGAGGAGAATGGCCTGGGGACAAGGAGTGCTGGGAAGTGAAGAGACTGGACTAAGACAAGGACAGATTGTAGGGTCATGGCAGAAGGGGTTATGATCGGGGTCAATGTTCAGAAGACTCTGGCCCCACTACAGCACAGTCACCTCCAGAGTCTGGAATGGAACCCAGAATTCCTGAGGCTCACCATTCTTCTGCTGTCAGTAAAATTCTGCACTGCAACCTGTCCTGTTCCTCTCTAGAGCTGATCCACATAAGAGGTTGACAGCCTACTACTAAGTGGCAGAGGTCTTTATGGCTGATCTAAGGGTTCCAACCTTGCTGATGCCACATAACGGAATTTGGGTTTTTTTTCAGTTTGCTTTTTTAAAAACCTAAGACTGTACACACAAATCTATGTTACAAGTACATCAAAGTCAAGTACTCAAAGTCAGGGTATGCCAGGATTAAGGTTGCCTGTGCAACCTTAATTCAGTCACCTTCTGTGTATGCATTATATAATCTCTAAATACCTGATCATATACTATTTTTTCCACATGATCTCTGCTTCATTCAGTGCACAGGATGGACAGTGCTCACTGAATGAACAGCTATTCAATATTTTACTGTCATCTTATTGTTAAATGTGTGGCCTTATTTACCGCTCTATTCAAATCCTGATCTGCAGACTGAACTATGAATTTCCTCATAGAATTTTTTAATGGTGCTCATCACTAGAGTATACAAGTGTTTCACAAATATTCCTGAATTTATTTTCACAACACTCTCTCCATCTCTCTCTCTTTGCACCCCAATCCTAAATCTTCCTAATGAAAATTTCATGGAAACTGAAACATCTCCACAACACATTTTGGCTTCAAGAAATCCCATACTTGCTGAAATTTCATTTTGGCAAAAATGTTCTGACCAGCTCCTGGCACGACCAGCAACACACTACACCACCATGGGATGAGGGTAAATTTGTCCAAGGAAACCAGGAAAAATCTTCAATGAAATCTGAGAGTGAGATTTTCTTTCTTGGGTTGCACTGGTCCTGGTTGTAGGCCCTTGGTGCTACACCGAGAAGAGAACAGATAAGCACTGAGTGGAAGTGTAGTAATGAAAGACACTTATGAACAAAGATTCTCAGAGAGGTCAGCAACCTCCCAAAAGTTGGTCTTTCTGGCCCAGATTTGGCTAGCTGTGCTTTGCCTGGGTGGTTTCAGTTAAGAGGATTCTTGTGGATCCCCAAGCAAATTTTCAAGGTGCCCTTCCTATGGAGTTAATGCTGTCCACTGTCCAGTGCAGCTGTCTCTGCACAGGTGCTAAGTGGCTTCCCCTGTGCCCGCAAGTGTAAATGCAGCCTCATTTATTTACTTCTTGAAGAATAAATGATTGAATTGACTGCTGGGAGTTGAACTCATGTTTCCAGGAGGGGAGGCTTCGCACCGGTAGGTTGGGTCAATAATCCATCCCCTCTAGCTAACTAAAGACAATAATAGAACTTTCCTACTCTTTAGAGAGTATAATTGCAGTTACAACACTTTAACGTGAATATAGGTAGTGTTAAAGGTTTACGCATACATCTCTTCACTATTGGTATACCCTGCTGCTGTTGGTTCAATGTTGGGAGTAGCAACATGCAAAGGAAATATCTTATTTATCATGAGAACAAGGAGTTATAACCTTTCAACCTTTATAACTTGGTCCTGTTAGTGTAGGCAGGGGACTGGACTCGATGACCTTTCAAGGTCCTTCCAGTTCTATGAGATAGGCATATCTCCATATATTTAAAATATATTTATATTCAGTTTGGGGAGACATAATTTTCTTCCCCTTAGCCTGCAGTAGTAGTTTTATGTGAACATGGTGCCAGTTCCTTGTCAAAGGGTGCTTCTGAAAGCTCTGTATCACCTGACAAAGGCAAACGCTACATGAAAAGGTGTGGGCATTAAAATGACAAAAAAATGGGCAGTGAGACATTTGGAAAACAAAATAGCATTATGATATAAATCTAAAGGATTTACATAACAGGTGCTCTTCTTGTGAATGGTATTCACACATTATCTCTCCATGCTCCTTGCAGGCTCAGGTTTTATGAGAGCTTTTCCTGCTCATCTTTCCTCTCAGGCTTTCCCATCCCACTCTGAAGTATTTGTTTTTTACCACAATCTCACGTGGCTTGGCTACGTGCCGTTTAGGATTACATTATCATAATGAGCTCAGTCACATTCTCAGACAGCTAGATTACTCGACAGCTTGGGCAGTGAGGAAAGAAACCTGATGTGCATCTGCTGTCAACCCCTTTTTAGAGTCCATACAGTACATACTCCTAACGGTGTACTTGGCAAAGAGAAATCCCTGATTGCCATATGGGTGGGCTTTAGGTGATTCTTTAAATATCAGACATCATAAAAGAGCAGGGACCTCCATTTTTGTATCCTTGAAGAACTAGAATATAGCTTCACAACTGGATTTTATTCTATTAACATTTTATTTATTTATTTATTTTATGTACAAAGCTATAAAATGGCACAGAATAACACAACCTAGAAAAACACAAAAAAGTCAAGCTAAAACATATCCCAGAAACATTCACAAGACCAAATCCTAAGTTTCTTATTCAATTTTGGCTCCGTTGTTATTCAGGTAAACTATTGAAGCCAATGAAGCCCTCAGGTTGTGGTCTTTATAGCCTGATACATCTCCTCTTCAGGACTCTCATTGAGTTGATTTGGACTCAGAGGACTATTGTTCCACCCTTACATTGAGTAGTATCTTACTCTGTAAGTAGCCCTATTAAAGTATTCAGTTTTGCCTACCAAAAGACTGAAGGGTCCAGCCTTTTATATGCAACCCAGAATCCTGGTGTAAAATTACCTCTTAGAACACTCCACCACCATTTTTTTTAAAGGTTTGTTTTAATAGCACAGAGGTTTGCACAAAATAATGGAAAGTATGAGCATAAGTCTCAGTACGCAAAAGATATGTTTAGCTTGTGTTGGTTCTCAAGCAAAAGGCGACAAGTTAGGTATCACATTATCTGCCCTGTCTTTTTATTGTACCAAGAATAATTCAGATAATCTTTACACACTAATATATCCAGAAGACGGGACCGTGTGGCCCCAAAGCTTGTGTATTCTAAATTATTCTTGTTCCAATAAAAAGTATTGCATTATCTACCTTGTCTACTTAAACATGTTCGAAGTGATGAATTAATCTTTATTTTTAGTTCATTTTTAAAGTGTTATTAACTCATGTCTCATTTAACTTATGCAAATATTTTCTGAGTTATAAACATGTATGCTTTATATGCCAAATTGAAGTATGAGCCCTTTTCTCTGCTAGCTGGCCTGGACCATCCTGCGCTAAGCCTGGTGCTTGGGCTTAATGCAGGGGACAGGATTTAGCCAATATGTGCACGCTTAATTTTCCTGGTACTTACCCCAGTGACAGAGTTATATGGGAGAACATATAGAATTCCCTTCTTTTTTTAACTGGTTGTTCTTCATTTAAGGGCAAGTTTTCAAAAGAGTTGCTGTAAAAATTCAAGCGGTAAATTTTGCACCCATGTTTGAATTGTGGTAAAAATATGATGATGATTATTGATAATAGCACCCAAAATAGCTAAGTGCAGTATAAGCATATTCAAAGCTCCTGCTCCAAAATATTTGCAATCTAAAAAGAGTGCAAATGGCTGAAGGATGTGGGGAAATGGATACCGTAAGTAAAGTGACCAGGGTGATGATTGGCCCCCATATCTTGTTACTTCTGTGTTGCGTGTATATAAAAATGACAGAATATTTCTGTTATATGACAGA
Source organism: Macrochelys suwanniensis (assembly GCA_033296515.1). NCBI lineage: Eukaryota > Metazoa > Chordata > Testudines > Chelydridae > Macrochelys > Macrochelys suwanniensis. Next base: position 230,787,953 of record CM065775.1, on the reverse strand, counting down.
AAAACTTAGTTTGGGTTTTTTGGAGGATGGGAATGGGGGAGAAAAAATGACATTAGTGTAAGGGTGGGGCATTTGTAAAGCAAGAGGAAACTGTGGGAAAGGTAGAAATGGGAGACAAGGAGAAGGAGAAACATGTGCAGGGAGAGTTGGCAACTGAAGGTTGCTGTGGTAGGAGAGAGGTGGAATGCATGAGAAGAACAACCAATGGCAATACAGAAAATGCAGGGCGGGGGGGATTCAAAGCTCTTGTTTCTGAGCTGAGTGGATATTTCTGTCAGGAGTTGTGAAGGTTCCTCATAATTGCTGCTGGTGTTCCATGTGATTTAGAGAGTGGAAGAGAAGGCTGTTGTGCACATGTTTCAGGTAGATGCCTCAGAGTCCAGTGGAGGGTGGAAAGGGCTAGAAGGTCCTAATTTACACTATCTAGCCTCAGTAGCGCAGCCAGGTCCGGAGCGCAGGGGGAGCGGTGCTATAAAAGGCGCCTCCCCCTGTACTCACCCGGCGGTGCTCAGGGTCTTCGGCGGCACTTCGGCGGCTCACTCCGGGTCTTTGGTGGTACCCCACACCAAAATGCTCCCGAAGACCCGCAGTGCCGCCGGGTGAGTGCAAGAAGCGGGGCTTAAAAAGAAGCGGCGCCTTTTTTTAGTGCTGCTAAAAAAAGGCACCGCTTCCGCCGCGTCTGCTCAAGGGGGAGCGGCCGCTCCCCCTGCTACTCCCCTGGCTACGCTACTGTCTAGCCTTAACTGCTGGCACTAGCTGTTGTTGGGAAAGCCTGGCAAATCAGGTCATTAGAAGTACACTTACTCAGTTTTGCTCCCACAGTTCATTTTGTGGATGCAAATTTTACTGCGGCAAACTGACCCTATAGAAAGGGAGCCCGAGCTAAAAATTGTAGGCAGCTGTGTGTTGAAATTAGAACTGAAGATCCATGTTCATCACTGGGGTTAAGACTGATGAATAGACATAAGCAAAATCACTGATCTGATCTTGTTTGTATTATCCCCGCAAGCAAGCTCACCTTGGTCTATGATGCTGACTATAGGAACCATTTTGTTGAGATATCTGCAGTAAAGGGCATGCATGTCATACATTTTTTCAGATGAAGAAACTGAAGCATAGAAAGGTTAAAGAGACTTGCTTATTGTCACACGACGAGTCAGTGGCCAAGCCAAGAACGGAATCCAGAGGCTCCATTTGAAAATTGCAGCATTATGGTGCAATCATTATTACTGTTTATTGTGTGTGGGTTTGGTTTGGTTTTACATATTTTATTAGATTCAGAGCATTTTGTAACAAACATATCAAAGAGGACGCTAATAAGAAAAAATATAGCTAGCCATAGCAAACCACAGTGCAATTATTGCCTTACCATCAGGAAAGCTGTTCTACTCTAGACTAAGTCATGTACTTATTGTGGACTAATTAAATAAATGTCTCTAAATTACTAGTAGTCATGAGGGCAACAAGATATGGGCAGAATTGAAGTTTGTGGTGTGACTTGGATTGAATATTTCCATAACTTCCTTTTCAAAAGAACTTTAACTTTGGATTCCAAACTGTAGCTTCATTTTAAACTGTAATAGTTTTTTAAAGAGTCAAGGGGGTCTTTTATTGGACCAACTTCTGTTAGTGAAAGAAACAGGCGTTTAAGCTACACAGAGCTCTTCTTCAGGTCTGGGAAAGTGAGTCACAGCTAAATACCAGGTGGAACAGATTGTTTCCTGTAGGTAGTTAACACATATTGTAAGAGACCATTCAAGGTGAAGTTGCCTGTGAACAACTCCGCAGTCATAAAACAAGAAAGGGGGGTTAGTGGGTTGGTTCAAGAAAAAGATATTACCTCACCCACCTTCCCTCTAATATCCTGGGACAAACAACACACAAACATTGCAAACGTTTTATTTTAAAACATTTCCTACAAAATTTATTTTTGTTTTTTTTGCCTGGGAATTTCCTTACATTTTGAAAAATGTTTAAGAAATGCCCGGTGATAGTAGCCCAGATGACTGACAAGCTGAGTAGGGATGAACTCCATTCCTTACAGTAATTCCACCGTCCACCCCCACATGGCTTCCTCCCTCCCATTCCCTATACTAGGGAAATGTCCTCTCTATGGTTTGCCCTCTTCCATTCCTCCCAGACTGGACACACTGCAACCCCTATATCCCGTTCCCTTAATCAGGGCCATCCATGTCTTGGCCATCCAGAATTTAGTGAGCATCTGGCCATGAACACATTACAAAATGCTACTGGGGGTCCTCACACTCTGTGAAGTCTGCAATGGATGGAGGCCAGTATTATGTGCATCTAACTTGATGTGCATTTGTAATGTATGCATCAGCCACAAAGGCTTTATTATGTAAATGAAAAGCACACTTAATACCTACATAGTGCTACATCCAGCTTCCCCCTCAAAATCAGTATAAAAACACCACTGTTCAGGAAAACTAACAGAATAAACAAATTTGGCCAAGCCATTCTAGAGCTGGGATGAGACAAGAATAGATGGAAAATCTTCAGAAAGTGAAACAGGGAATTACAAACAATTAGTGCTATCTACCAAATGTCATATCGGATTTGCCCCCAAACTTTTCAGAAAATTTCTAACTTTGGCTAAGATCTGACGTGAAATGTCAAATGGAATTCATTGTTGTGGGCAAAGTTAGGGCACGAATGGTGTTGGGAAGCTACTTTCACTGTTAACTAGTCTATCCATAATGCTCTCTTTTTAATGGTTATACCATACATGTTGATGGAGAAGGACCCCTTCATGTGAAATGCAGAGTTAGTGTTAAAATTCAGGCCCAATTTTGCCTTCACTTATGCCTAGGCCATCTTACTGAAGTCAGCAGAGTTATATCAGGTACGAATTTGTCCCACTGAATTCAAATTCATAAGATTAAGTGAGGGCCAGTTTTGTCTCTAGGCCTGTTTGTTTTGGGGCCTGTCAAAAGGAAAATCTATTTTCATATTTCTGATCTGCAGCTGGGTAAGCATTTCCAATCATTCCTGTGTTCCACTGTGTGCTCTGAGAAGGGTCTCCATGCTGAATACAGTGCAGCTAAGGCACTTGTGCAATGCTAAGACAATGCTAAGATGCATTGGAAGGAAAGAATATGTAAACAAGAAGACACATACTCACATACAAAATTCAAATACTTCCATTTAGAATCTACAACTGTAGCTACCAAATCTAAAGACTTAATCATATACTACCACATGGCGTTTCATGCCAGAGTTTAAAATGATTCCTCTTCAGATTACAAAAAGCTGCTATAAATGGCAGGAAACAGCCCTCTAAGATATCGTAACATAATGCAAAGACACAAACTACTGAATTCTGCCAAAACCACTTTTTGTTATGTAGAAATTGATTTAATTGCTTTAAATTTACATAACAGATTTATGAAGGAAACTAAACTTATTAAAGCTTCTTTTTTTTTAAACTAGAACAATAAGATCTTGGAAAAACCCAGCTGGAAGGATGTTTTCTCTTCATTTATTTTTTACGTAAAACTTTCCAATCTCTTTTGCTGCTGCTGTTCTTTGTGACTTTTAGTACTTGTAGAAGGTGCCAGATTGACAGCTCTGGAGGTTACAGTCTTCTTTTTATAACAGCACAACTATAGTTGGGAGAGTAGAAGCTTTCCCATGCTGTCCTGCTAGTGCATCTCAGCTGTGCCTGAGAAGGACAGTGTCTGGAAATAAATGATAACTCTAGCTCCATGATTGCCTCTGCTGCAAAAATGTCTGACATGTATTTACCTCACATGAGTGTTGTTAGGTTTAATGAAGTAATCTTTATAAAATACTTTGAATTGGGTGAGCGGGGTCCAGAGTTAAGGCCATTATTTAAAGTCATGAACACAGCCAAAGTAAAAACTATTCTAGTTTTGAATGTCGTCTAGTGCAAAAATGAGTGCTCATAGATCCAAAAGGTCTGTAGAGTATGAATTTTGAGAAGTACATTGGGAAAATATTCTGCATATTCTCTGTGTGTTGTAACTTTCTGTGTTTTTTCCTGAGGAAAGAAAAGTAGGATTTAATGTAAAAAAGTAGGACATTTGGCTATCCTATCTTAGGGGAGACAGAAAGCAGAATGCTTTGCTAAAAAGTAGGGCAATCCTTCCAAAAGTAGGACAACTGGCTACCTATGAGTACCTTGAGAAGATCTTTGGATTATTCATAGTATATTCTGCTGACTTTACACATACACTTAGTACCTATGACTTCAAAGTGGGACTTCTTGAAGGAGTAATTGAGCAGGATTTGCTCCATAAGGTAATGCTGTTGTGAATCATACCATATGAAGCCGATGCAGACTCTGAACATATTTTCATTATGAAAAGAACCCAGAAATCAGATAGAAACTGTTTAGTTCAGTTATAGAAAAATACTGTGACTAGTCCTTTATAAATACCTGTGTCACCAATTAGAAGCATGAATTAGATTGATGTTAGATGTGATTACACAGACTTATTCTAGCAGCTACACTTAATCTCTTAATAATTACATAGGTATAGGGTGACCAGATGTCCCAATTTTATAGGGACAGTCCCAATTTTTGGGTCTTTTTCTTATATAGGCTCCTATTATTCCCCCCCTCCCCCATCCCAATTTTTCACATTTGCTGTCTGGCCACCCTACATAGGTACCTATGGGTTTTATCTTTTTTAATATAACTATTAAGGATCAGATGGTGTCTGGCATTATTTGGGGGGTGCAAAGGGAAAATAGAACAAGGAAATGTGATAATCCTGAACCTTTGCATGGGGAACAGGACAAAATCCCAATTTCTGGCCTGTACTGAAGGTCTAAGTGGGACTCGTTTGATGCATAGACATTATGCTGGCCCTCTACAGAGGGCTGAATTTTACCTAATGAGCACAAGGACTTTTCCAGGCTATTGCTGCCTTAGCTAGGCAATGCCCACCCCTTCCACTGATCTGCAGTATTTATCCTACACAAGGTGGGTAATCAGATTCTGTAAGGGAGGGTCAAGTGGTTAAATTGCTAGACTGGTCCATGGGAGACCCACGTTCAATTCCCTGTTCCACCACAAGCTTCCTGTATGACTCTGTGTCTCTGTTCCCCATCTATAAAATGGGAATAATAGAACTTCCCTACCTTGCAGAAGTGTTGTGAGGCAAGCTATAAAGATTGTGAGGTAATCAGATGCTGCAGTGATGGAGGCAACAGATAAATGTAATACACTACACTCTGACCTGTGCTGTCCATGCCTTGGACACATGGCCTCCAAGAGCTCTAGCTAGGGCCGTGCCTCTTTGCACTCCCTCCTGAAGGGCACAATCCCGCCCAAACTATATTGTACATTGCTTTTAACAAGAAATCTTCCCTGCACATTTATATCTGCCTCTGGACATTTCCACTGCTTGCATCCGAAGAAGTGGGTATTCACCCACGAAAGCTTATGCTTCAATACCTCTGTTAGTCTATAAGGTGCCACAGGACCCTTTGTCGCTTCTACAGGTATATACTGTCTGTTTCTGAATTTACTGACAAAAAACAGTTGTGCATTACTGCAATATGTACTCAGAACATGTTTGTCTACAGGACCTTAGTTTACAATTTGCTTTAAAAATATTCCATTAGTGTGTTGCTGAAGATGATAAAATCATATCTCTAAAAAAATTCTTGCATTGATTTTTAGATGCACAATCTGAGTATTCATCTCTAGCCTTAAATGCTTGGATCTTCAGACATATAATTTTTTAAATAAATCCTTCAAAAGACCGCCCTTACCTAAAATACACATGCGAGCCTGGGCTGCCCTCAGGCATATGGGCACCAGTTTAATAATACTGAATAGGGCCCCATAAATCCTAAGGACGGCCCTGATGGGTTGTGGAGCATGCTTTCAGAACTCTTAAAAGAGCAACACTCCAATGCAGAGACTACAGAACCCAAACCACCAAAAAAGAAAATCAGCCTTCTGCGGGTGACATCTGACTCAGATGATGAAAATGGACATGCGTTAATCTGCACTGCTTTAGATAGTTATCGAGCAGAACCCATCATCAGCATGGACGCACGTCCTCGGGAATGGTGGTTGAAGCATGAAGGGACATATGAATCTTTAGTGCATCTGGCACGTAAATATCTTACGACGCCAGCTACAACAGTGCCATGCGAACGTCTGTTCTCACTTTCAGGTGACATTGTAAACAAGAAGTGGGCAGCATTATCTCCCGTAAATGTAAACAAACTTGTTTGTCTGCACGATTGGCTGAAATATTAACTGAATGTGCAGAAGTATGTGGGAGAATGTAGGTGAGAGAACATTAGCATGCAAAAATGTAATGCAGCCCCAGTGAACCATTCCCTTCTCTCCAAAACAAACGCACATATTCTCAAGCAGATGTTTGCTTTACCTACCTATCTAATCCAATGATTTTATTTTGTACGTCTGTTGTACTAAATGAGGGAGAATGGAGGAACCAGAGCTCCTTTACGAGTCTATACTTGTATATGAAGCAAGAGAAATTTCCCTTGCACTCTTTCCCATACTAACAATAATATTTCAGGAAGGGAAACTGTGTTTTCACTTCATTTGAATCTAAGTCAAAATTAATTTAACTACCAAATTAGTGCAGAGAGCTAGTGATTGGAGGAAGATTTCCTTATTTTTAGGATGAGGAAGTTGATAGGTCTGAAATATGACTTGTATTGGGGAAGATGTATCATTGGAAATAAATATCCAGGTGCAAAAAGAAGCCCAACATGGTGAGGAAGAGGCTTAGCTTCTTTTTGGAAGAGCCTTGACTGATCCAGAAAAATCCCAGCATTAGACCTAGCATGACCATATGTTAAGGCCTTGGCTACACTTGCAGATGTACAGCGCTGTGAGTTAAACCCGTCTTTGTACAGCTGAGTAGCGAAAGCGCTGCAGCCTGTCCACACTGGCAGCTGCCAGCGCAGTAACGAGCACTAATGTGGCTACATTTGCGGCACTTGCAGCGGTTTTCGGAGAGGTGCATTATGGGCAGGTATCCCACAGAACACCTCTTCCAATTCTGGCGCCGTGGGTTGTGGGAAGGGGGCGTGGGGTATGGTGCGTTCTGGGTCCTGTCCCAACGCCCCGTGATGCATCGCTTCGCATCCCAGCAATCCCTGTGTTTCCGGCCACATTTGGCACCATCTTTCAACGGTTTCTTTGTAGCGCGATCTGTGCTCCGTTTCGGTCAGCGGGAAAATGGATCCCGACCTGTTGAGGAAAATACTGACGAGTCTCGCCAGCACGTCACGTTTGGCAGTCGAGCTCTTCTTTAAGATCCACAGTGACAGCGAGGAGTCCGACGATGACGATGAAATTGTCATGCGAAACGCGTACGACATGAACTTGCTTGTGGCATTCACGGACATGCTATGCACCGTGGAACGCCGCTTTTGGGCTCGGGAAACCAGCACAGAGTGGTGGGATCACATTGTCATGCAAGTCTGGGATGATGAGCAGTGGGTGCAGAACTTTCGGATGAGAAAAGCTACTTTCATGGGACTGTGTGGGGAGCTCGCCCCCGCCCTGCGGCGCAAGGACACGAGATTGAGAGCTGCCCTGACGGTGGAGAAACGGGTGGCTATTGCAATCTGGAAGCTGGCAACTCCTGACTGCTATCGATCAGTTGCAAACCAGTTTGGAGTGGGGAAGTCGACCGTTGGAATCGTGCTGATGCAAGTTTGCAAGGCCATTAATGGCATCCTGCTCAGAAGAACCGTGACTCCGGGTAACGTGCAGGACGTTGTGGCTGGCTTTGAACAAATGGGTTTCCCTAACTGCGGCGGGGCGATAGATGGGACGCATATTCCTATTCTGGCACCACCCCACCTAGCATCCGAGTACATTAATCGGAAGGGGTATTTCTCCATGGTTCTCCAGGCGCTTGTGGATCACCGTGGGCGTTTCATTGACATCAACGCAGGCTGGTCCGGAAAGGTGCATGACGCACGCATCTTTTGGAACACTGCCCTGTTCCAGAAGATGCAGTCCGGGACTTTTTTCCCAGACCGGAAGATCACGGTAGGGGAAATTGAAATGCCCACTGTGATCCTTGGAGACCCCGCGTACCCTTTAATGCCGTGGCTCATGAAACCCTACACAGGGAGCCTTGACACCAGCAAGGAACAGTTCAACTACAGGCTGAGCCGGTGCAGAATGACTGTGGAGTGTGCTTTTGGCCGTTTGAAGGGCCGCTGGCGATCTCTATATGGGAAGCTGGACTTGGCCGAACACAGCATCCCCGCGGTTATATCCTCATGCTGTACCCTCCATAATATTTGTGAAGGGAAGGGTGAAATGTTCACTCAGGCGTGGACCTCAGAGGTTCAACACCTGGAGGCTGAATTTGCACAGCCAGAGAGCAGGGCTATTAGAGAGGCCCAGCGTGGGGCTGCAAGGATTAGGGATGCCTTGAGGGAGAAATTTGAGGCTGAAAACCACCAGTAATGTGTGCTGCCCTGCACGACCCTGAAGTGAAGTGGTTCCAATGTTATCAGTAATCTGTCTTTGCTAAGCTGATTTGTGTTTGCTCAGCTCACTTGTGTTGCCTGTTTCTTTCCTGGGCTAAGATATCTTTTTTCCTTATGCAATAATAAAGACTGTTTTCACATCCAAAGAATCCGTTTATTACAGAGAAAATACATGTATTAAAAAGAAACACAACTGCTTGTGAGACAGAAAGGGCAAGGGGGTGGTGGGTGGTGTGGGGAAGGGTTCAATCACAGGGGATGGTATGTCCTGCTTTCATACTCGGGCTTCCTGTCTGGAGTGCTGTGCAGTGAGTGCTGCACTTCAGAATGTCTATAATTCGGGATGGGAGTTGAGTGCAGTGGGTAAGGGTCATAGTTTCCAGGGCTGTCTGGTGAAGCTACTGGTGTTGGGGGCATCTGGTGTGGGCAATAAGAACCTGGATGTTGGGTGAAGTGGGCAGGTGGTGACATGGGGGCACAAGGGAAAGTGTTTTGGGACACTGGCTGCAGGGTGGGGCGGGCGCGGTACTGCTCCGCCTCCATGGCGACGAGCACCTGGATAGAGTCTGCTTGGCACGCCATGATGCTAATCAGTTCCTTCGTGCTTTCGTGCCGGAGCTGCATGCTTTGCCGCCGGTGCGCTGCGTTTTCCTGGCGGAGCCTGCTTTCACTCTCCCTCCACTCCCGAGCCTTTTGATTCTCTTTAAGAGACTGTTTCATAACTTCCTGCATCATGTCTTCTTTCGTTCTTCTGGGCCTCTTCCTGAGCCTTTGGAGTCTCTCAGCCAGTGATAAGATGGACGGCGGAGATCTCAAGGTTGCATCTTGAAGGCAAAATGCAACATTTAACAGAGGCATCATTGTTTTATGCCAGACAGAGCAATGATTCCCCCACACTTAAGGAGGGCGCACACAGTCTCCAAAACAGCACAATTTTCCCGTCCCAAACAGAGTGCACAGAACCCACGGGAGCCCCAAAATGGTGAGTAAGCACAGGGTAAAGGGGGACTGATTGTTTCACGGATGTACTATCCGACGGGTTTCTGTGCCTTGAGGAGAGCCAACAGCTGCAGGGGGAACCTACACTGAACACTATCCCCACATTTTCCACAGGAGTTCATCCTGGAAGATATCTCGCTGCTGAGGGTGTCCGGGGAAGCAAGGGAGGGTCTTCTACTGCAATGCGGCTTCCACCCTGGCCCATATGCAGCTTGCCTGTGTGCAGCAATGGTCCCCCCGCCCCTCGCGGCACAGTGGCACGGACATGTTACCCTGAATGGGACAAGGACCATGGTGGCTCTCCCAATAAACCTGCGCAAGCGCATTGCCCACGTTCTGGCTGAGACTTTTGAAGAGATTACAGTGGCTGATTTCTCCGATGTGATAGACCACATCAATGCGCTCTTCCGCATCTAGGCATGCATGCAGCCCAAACCCTCCTTGCCCAAGGACCCCACACCGAAAAAACTCCTTCCCGAAAATAAAAGCTGCTTACCGCGAACCTGCTCTTCTCTTTCTCCCCCAACGCGTACCGGCCGCTGCGACTGGCTCCCTTCCTCCTGGCTCGAGAACAGCTCCTGGCTGCATGCACCCAGGGAGTCATGGGTGTCTCACCCAGCCACAGCACCCTCGCTCCTGTTTTCTTCAACCCCCCCTCCTCCTCCTCCTCTCCCCCTCCCCTCCTCCTCGTCCCACTCTCCCGTGTCCACGGTGGTGCTCGGAACAGTAGTGGGGTCACCCCCAAGTATTGCATCCAGCTCTTTGTAGAATCGGCAGGTTTTGGGGGGAGCACCCGAGCGGCTATTTGCCTCGCAGGCTTTGCGGTACGCACTCCGCAGCTCCTTTACTTTTATCCTGCACTGCATTGCGTCCCGGTCATGGCCCCTTTCAATCATGGCCCTTGATATCTGGCCGAAAGTATCGAAATTCCTCCGGCTGGATCGCAGCTGGGACTGGACAGCTTCCTCCCCCCAAACAGCGATGAGGTCCAGCAACTCGCCATTGCTCCATACTGGGGCTCGTCTGGCACATGGAGGCATGGTTACCTGGAAAGATGCGCTGAGAGCACTCCACGCCTGGCTGAGCAAACAGGAAGGGGATATTTAAAATTCCAAGGGAATTTAAAGAGTCGGAGTGGCGCTTGGTCACCTGAGGCCAGGGCAGTAGAGTTCTAATTGATGACCAGAGTGCATCAACAGGCATTGTGGGATACTTCCGAATACTTCTGGAGGCCAATAACAGCGCATTGGGTGGCCACACTGTGGCCGCAGCGCACCAGCAGCAGCGCAACAAACGTTATTCCTCTCGGGGAGGTGGAGTACATGCAGCGCTGTACCTGAGGAGATGCAGCGCTGCACGTGCCTTGCGAGTGTAGACAGTGAGTTACAGCGCTGCAGGCAGTTTTATTGCGCTGTAACTCGTGAGTGTAGCCAAGGCCTAAGGGTTTGATGGGGGGAAAACAAGCCATGATCAGTTGAGTGAGGCAAATGTTGGCTACAGCAGAAACAATACCTTTATTTTTTTTGGGGGGGGGGGAAGGCTGAGTGGAAGTTCTCCATTTACAATGGAAACTTGAACAAGATGGCTCAAAAACTACAATGTGTTGTTATGCAGACATCTTCAAAGGACATTAAATGACAAACTTCACAACACTCCTGAGAGAGATAAGTAGACCCATCTTCATTTCACAGGTAGGAAGGTGGAACAGAGAGGTTGTGACTTGCCAAGACCACAGAGTGAATCAGAACCTGAATTAGAACTCAGGGCTTCCTGGTAACTGGTCCTGTGCTCAAGCCATTACCTCATTTCCTTGTCCATAATAAATATAATGGTGGTTAGGTTTAAATTTTCTTGTAATGTTACAGCTCTAATAGCTGCTAATAATTGAAAACACTTCATCTCACAACAGCTGTCTCAAGCATTTCAATGCTAACCATGTGACCGTGTAATGAGAATATGAGTTAATTTTGTCAAGGTGAAGTTGGTACTTTTGAGGGATAAGGAAATAAAAATTCGATTACTTTCCAATTGCTTGTTGGTCTAACAGGTTTCCCCATTTTAATGTCTACTATTTTGTTAACCTAAACAGAAAATAAGCCTAAACCTAATATACGCCCAGGTGGGACTCAATAAAATATTTTGAGCCATAAAACCATCAATGTCATATACTAATCAATAATATAGATTTTTTTAAAAAACCTTCTCTTAAATTAACAACTCTTAACTACTCTTTATAAACAATTTTAAAAAATAAAAATAGAACTTCTCAGTACCTTTTGAAAACTTTTAAATTTCTCTTCGTTCCAACAGTGAGCTCATTTGCTGTGTCCTAATCTACATAGTTAGACTGGCAAGATGGTCAGTCCATGTATATATTATTGACTTATATTTAAGACACCATTTTTGTTTGTTTAACACCACTTCCTTGTTTAACAACACTTCCTTGCCTGTAAAAATGTATAAACAAAAGAAATAGTATATTTCAATTCACCTAATACATTTCTTTTGTTTTTACAGTGCAAATATTTGTAATCAAAAATAAATATAAAGTGAGCACTGTACACTTTATATTCTGTGATGTAACTGAAATCAATATATTTGAAAATGTAGAAAACATCCAAAATATTTAAATAAATGGTATTCTATTATGATCTATCTGTGCAATTAATCACAATTCGTTTTTTTAATCACTTGGCAGCCCTAAAAAAATTAATTTGAAGATGACTAGTTTGTTTAGAAAAGACCGTAACAAAATGTGCTGAGCTTTTAAACTCAGTACGGCCATAATTGCATTTGCTTGGCTTGAACAAAAACAAAACAAACCAACCTCAACCACACCCAACAACCCTGTTTCATTTAGTAAAGATAAAAGGTTTGAAATTTGTGTACAGAACATGTGTAAGAGAGAATTTCTATAAGTCTATAGCTGCATACTTAACTAAGCCCATATATGTATAGTTAAGTACACAGGAAATTGGTTTAAAGGAAATTGGCTTCAATTTAAGCCAGAAGGTCTTGTAAAGCATGGGGTCTGATGGCTTCCAAATTTCCTGGTGTGTTTAATCTAAACAAGGGTAAGATATTAACTTTTTTAAAAAAACAAACAAACTATAAAATGATTGCTGATACAATGGTAACGCTGCAAGATCAAGCACTCAAAAGTCAAGAAATACCAAACGTTAAAGTTGATCTAGCAACATTAATTCAGGCAGATTGCACATATGCAGTGTTGTTATGCTGAAAGGTGCTAATGGCTGCCAGCAGGGGAGTCTTATTAGATCCAGAGACAATCACAGACCTCATTAAAGCCAATGGGTGTGCCCAGCACTTTGAGGGTATGTCTACATTGCAAGAAAAGACCTGCAGCAGTGAATCTCAGAGCCTGGCTTAGCTGACTCAGGCTCATGCTATGGGGCTCAAAATAGCAGTGTAGATGTTCAGGCTCAGGTTGGAGCCCCCCTCACTGGATTTCAGACCCCAGGCTCCACCCTGAGCCTCAATGTCTGTGCTGCTATTTTTAGCCCAGTATCTCAAGCCCATGTCAGTTGATCTGGGCTCTAAGACTCACTGCTGTGGGTCTTTTTTTGGTACTGTGGGGCTACCACTACCAAGGCACTGACTAGGTCACATGGCAGGTCAGAGCTAAACCTGAGGCATTTCCCTGGTTGCAAACACAGGATGTAGGATATCAGCTGCAGGCTATGTGGGTTAGAGACAGAAAGCCAGGAGGAGGAGTAAGTGGGGCTCTGAGAGGAAGCAAAGAGACAGGGCTTCTGGGGCACAACAATTGGGAATTTCTGAGCAGGGTAACTGCCTGCTGCCATTTGTTTCTACTATGTTCATGGAAACAGAACTTTCCAAGGCTCTGAATTTTGGCTAATCTCTCAGGCCAAAAGGGGCAACAGTATTTTCTATTTCTCTAATTACCATTTTTTCCATAATATGTACAATTAGCTAAAAATATAGAATCTCTGGCATGGCCCAGTATTTGCATTTGTATTATATTTGCATTTAATAATACAAATTTCTGAAGATAATTAAAAAGCAGAAGGCAACTAGGTACAGTATTTTATCAGATGCTACTGTAAATATGGACACAAGACTTTGTAATATAAAATAGAAATGAACCGTAAGAGCTCCTATTTCAAGAAGCCTTCACAAAATATTGGGAGGTGGTGGGTAGAGGGACAGGGTGGAAGTGACATTTTTATGTTAACTCTTCCAGAAGGACAAAGACAAAGTGGGTAGCTGGAGCCTCTCCAGTTTAAAGAGAGACATTTCTCAGCTATCGCAAGGAGAAATCTTTAAATATTTTAGGGAGTGTGATTAAGATCACACTCCCTAAAATATAAGATCTGTATTAGCATTCCCACCACTCCCATAGGGATAGATGATGGGAACTGCTCAAGGGAAATGATATGATCAAATCCCTCCACAATGGAGAGGGATGAGGGGTCCAAAAGCGACAGAATCCTGGACAAAGTTTGTATAAATATAATAAAACATTTTTTCCTGTTCTAATGCTCTGGCTGTTGCGAAGTTGGAGCAACTTGATTTGCTGAGGAGAACTCCAACCTGTCCACATAGCATATCATATTCTATAGCATTTTTGACTACACGGTTGTGCTGTCATCAGAAATAACCTCCCACAAAACCTGTTTAAAAATAGGGAATATAATAAGGGACTTTTCTTGTGCTTCTTTTATGTTTTTATTTATGATTTCTTAAAAATAAAAATTTGTTTCTGCAATCTTCCATTTTCTGATATAGACTTAACATAGGAAAACACCTCATCGGTCACAGAGGTCATCCCCACAGCAAGGACAAGATTATTTACTGCATTATTTTCCAGATCTATGACCAGGCTGCATTTAAATTGCCCAAGCTATGGACTTCCAACCATTCTTCCACAGATGCTCTTTCACAGCTTAGGTGTAACTTAAGTAATTTATCCTGATATTCAGCCTAGATGTTCTGTTACTTAAATTCATCCCATTTCTCCTAGTTATATACCTCTGTGTACAAAGGTAAGCAGTGGTCTTCACTCCTTGGTCCTTTCAACCATCTAATATGAGTGCATTTATCATATCCTGATTAGCTCTCATTTGCTCCAGCTGTAAATATTTAGGAGGGTATAAATTGGAGATGTCAATTCTGCATCTCCATGTCATTATACCTCTTTTACACCAGTGTACAAGCATTGAAATTACCTGTGATTCAGATGGAAAGATGCAAAGTAAAACTTTATTTTTATAATATCATAAATTAAAATAATAGGGAGCGTTCTTCCTTCCCCCCAAAAAATCTCCATATATATTTATGCATATATTATGTAAATAATATACTCTTTGTATATTAATTCCCATTTAGCATTGCTAATAACATTACTAATTATTTCTCACCAGTATGTTTGTAACTTAAATATGTTGTACAATAGGTTTACGCTAGTGCGTAGCTGGTGTAATGTAGTGGAGTATCAGAATCTTGAGGTTTGGTAGAGTTTTTTGGGGGGAAAGAGCTGGGGTCTATTAACTGCAGAACTCTGTACAACTGGCTATCTGATGAATTTTTGAACTAGAAATTATTAAAGTGTTTGGGGGGGAGAGGTTAAACGATGTGAGTTGCTATGAGCTGAAGATAGGTGCCAGGTAGGTACAAATATATTAATATTTAGGCCCAAAGTTTTCAGTCCTTAATCAGACAAAAACTCCCATTGAAGCCATTGTGAGTTTTGCTTGATTAAAAACCACAGAATTTGTGTTTGGTTTTTTTTAATCTTTCTACATTATTGGATCCCTCCAGACGCTTATTGATTGATGTTCTTCTCTGAACTTCCTCATTTATGTGGTCATTTCTGGTACTGAAAAGCTCAGAAATGACTGTAGTATTTTAGTTGCAGTCTTACCAGTATCAGCAGCTGACCTGGCATATTTTCTGTTTTAACTAACTGAGCAACCTGTTCTCTCAGGAAGGAGACAAATATGTTGATGACTGTGAATGATAGCCAGTCCTCTACCCCTGTTGGGGAAGTTACTGAAGCCCTGAGAATCTATGCAATAATTTCCCCTGTGACCTTTGAGCCGTCCTTCAGAAGGTCCCTTCATCAATTAGGGCTGCACACCAGAGGCTTCCCTTGCTAGCCCACCCACACTACTCTTTACATCTGTTGAGAGAATACAGGAGATCATATAGTACCAGTCCAATATGCATCTTTCACTTACTTCCACCTCACTTGCCTTTGCAGTGTTTTGGTGGCCCCTTCCACGTGGCAAACAGCAATGGTTTCCAAACTTTTTCATTGTTTGGCCCACTTTGCAAGAGGGAGATAGTCTCACAGATCCACTTCCTTTCCCAATCCCCTGGACCCCAGTGTTTGTTTCTTGAAATGTTTCATTCTTGGAGTTCCAGTCCCTATGTGTATTACATGCACCTGACACTGAAGATTTGTAGCAAGTAGTTTCCGTTGATCAACACCTGCACATTTGATCTCTTCATGCTCTGATCTGAGGGTATTATGTACGGTGCGGAACTACGCCTTTCCAGTTCCTTCTCACTACCACATGGCCTGAATCAGAATCCTCCAGGTCTAAAGATAGCTCCATGTTTATTCTTCAGAACCTGTAAATATATCATAAATAGTTTATTTATTATTCTTAGTGTTAGGTTTAGTGTATTTAGTCTAGTTTGTGTAGTTTAGTTCTCTCTGCCTTGGGGAGTCTCTCCCTGTGCACCAGAACGATGCCTAGAATCTCAGAATTTAAGAACTGAATTTCCTGCCCCCTACTCCTTTTCTCTGAGCGATGAGCACCCGTGTTGCCTTAACAGCCTTGAGGAAGCTCACATATCTGTTAATTGCAGCATTTGTCACTCCTTCTCTCCCTGAACCCGCAAGAGACAAGAGCGCTGACTAAAGGCACTGTGATGCTGGTAAACCAAGTGCCAGCTCTGGCCAACGCTGTAGGCAGTAGCTAAGAACTGACAAACTCGTAGCTGGAAACCAAGCCAGCTCCCCAGTATGCTAGTTTTGTTCAAAGGCATTTACTCTTATAAGAATATGTTAGTGTTTAGTCTCTATGAAATACTTGTAAGTTGCTGCATGCATTAATCTCACTGGTAATGTCTGTATTCCATGCTACATGGCAAAGTATGTTTGTTTTATAATTGTAAAAATGCCTGCTTTGAACTTATGAACTCAGACAGGAAGAGTGGTCTCCCCACCCACCAAGAAGGATTATCAAGACTTAATGAATCATCTAGGATAATAAGCTTTGTTGATTGCCCCATCCACCCATGAAGAAGTTACGTGCAGGAGCCCTCGTCCCATCTGTCTGAGCTCTGGGGGAAGGTCAAATAAAAATGTGCACACGAAGAAATGGTTCTCTCTTTTCTGTTTGAACTCTTACAGGGCGAGAGACACTAAACCTAGGCAGAGATCCACATGGGTTACCCCTGGGTCTGCCTAGAAATACATTTTGAATTGACAGATTACTACATCTGTCATATTTATGAACTATAGATGGCAAGTCATTTGTGTGTATATGCTTGCTTGTTTTAACCTGTAAATAATTCATTTCTTTTTCCTGGTTAATAAATCTTTAGATAGTTTATTACAGGACTGGCTACAGGCATTGTCTTTGGTGTAAGAGCTAGGGTACCAATTGATTTGGAGTAAGTGATTAGTCTCTTGGGACTGGAAGCAACCTGAATATTTTATGATTTTTGATGTAAGTGACCATTTATGACTAAGTCCAGCTTTTCTGGGTGGCAAGATGGACTGGAGAGCCCAAGGGGACCGTCTATGGTTAGACTAATACAGTGATCCAGGAGCTCATATTTGTTACTGGGTTGGTAAAATCTAATTATAGAACACATCACCGGTTTGGGGAATCGGCCCTGTTTTTGTCTGAGGCACTCACAGTTGGGAGCCACTCCATACCACATGACAGATGCATATCATGAAGAAGGCCGTGAGATCTCAGTTGGGCCCAGCCTGAGGAGATCCCCTTGTACAGAAACCTCAGTCAGTGGGCAGTGCCCTCCAAGCACTAGCTCAGGAGCCGAAGGTGGAGTTGTTAAGCCCAAAGGATTGTTACTGAGGGCTTCTCCCTAGAGGAAGGGGCACTCTGACAAACACAAGGACAGATCTTCTAAATCTGCTCCAAGGCTATGTCTACACTATAGATTTACAGCTTCACAGCTGTACCACTGCAGCTGTAAAGTCTCCTGTGCAGCCATTCTATGCTGGTGGGAACGAGCTCTCCCATTGGCATAATTAAACTACCCCCAACAAGTGGCAGTAGCTATGTTGTTGTAACAGCCTGTCGTGCCGACATAGCGCTTTCCACACTGGCGCTTTTGTCGGTGAAACATATGTCAGTCAGGGGCGTGTTTTTTCACACTCCTGACTGACAAAAGTTTTTCTGACAAAAGTGCTAGTGTAGACGTAGTCCTAGATGAAAAGATTCCTTTACAATTCCATCCAAGTTGGGTGTGTCCTCACACCCATATCCTAAGGATTTACGTCTGCTCACACCTCCTGAACATGAAGGTATGGTTCAAAGGAGTAAGGATCTATTGGCACAAACTTCATTTCCAACACATAAGAGCTAGGATTGGCATGCACCGACACCATCTTGGAGTTCCAGGCTATGCTTTGCTGTGGTACCAACTCACTCCTGCAAAGAACCACCATTCCCCAAAACCAGTGCCAGATCCATCAGTCCCAACTACCAGAACACCCCAGACTCTGGTGTGGACCAAAACCTCCCCAGAGGACCATCTTTACCTTATCTTAACCACAATCGCCTTTTCTTTTGGATCTGACCCTACTCAGAGAAATATTGACATTGGAGGAAGAAACCACCTTGAGAAGACAGGAAAGCTTGCCTATCCCATCCAGCCAGAGCATTCACCCATTGGTACCAACGGCTCTGCCGGTTGAACTGGACCCTACCTTCTCTTTGGCTGTGTCAGAGGCTCACCGCAAAACATCATCTCCACATAGGGAGACTACCCAGACAGAGACTCTCAAAGATCTGGGATCCCTCCTCCTCCCAGATATGACTATCCAGGGAACCGGTGGTACCCAGTGCCATGGAGTCCTCCATGACTGGTCAACCCTTCATACTGGCATTATTTGGGGTCCATGGCATATCTATGCTAGAAACCCTGGATCCATGCATGAATCCCACCTATCTCCTAGCCAACACCAGCCCGTTCCATCAGGGTATGAGGAATCATAGAAATGTAAGGCTGGAAGGGACCTGGAGAAGTCATCAAGTCTAGCATCCTGTGCTGTGGCAGAACCAGGAAGAAGAAATTAAGTCAGATCTGCTGGGACTGACGGTTCCAATAGGTGTAGTCTGCTCCTTGTCAGATGAGGCAGTTGCCCGATCTTTGCCCCCCTACCTGATGACCACAGGCAGTATCAAGAGCTCCTGCACTCCAGATCCAACTTGAGGTGGTCCAGGATACTCAGCGTAGGCTCCTGGACATACTTCGGCCTTCTGGTCCTAGCCGTGTAGCCGTTCCAGTGAACAAGGCCATTATGTAACCAATTAGGGTAGTTTGACATATTCATGCTTCCTGTACCCCCACTCTAAAAAAGGGTTGTAAGGTTTTATTGAGTACCAGCAAAGAGAGCAGAGTTCTTGTTTACACACACAGCACCCAACTCCCTGGTAGTGAAGCAGCTACTGAGAGTAGAAGGGACCTGGAGAAGTCATCAAGTCTAGCATCCTGTGCTATGGTACAAAATATCCTTGAGGACCTACTTTTTGACAAGGGTAACTCTTGGAATGGAAAATGCTTACTTTAGTGTAGACATTCATCCACCCCACAAAAGTTTCCTCGGATTCATGGTAGGACAGAAGTGTGACCAGTTCAGAGTACTCCCATTTGGACTGGTTCCATTGCTGAGGGTCTTCCAAAAGGTGGTCTCAGTAGTGGTGGCCCAGATAAGAGAAAACATCTACACTGCCTTTCTGTATCTGGACAACTGGCTCCTAATGGGCATATCCAGCGAGGAGGTCTACACGGCGATCCTATTCCTGTTCCACCAACAAGCTTCCTTGGGAATCTGTGTCAACAAAGAAAAGTCCACTCTGACACCTAAAAAAACCATAGACTTTATAGGAGCAACCCTAGACTCAACTGCAGCAAGGGCCTACTTCCCTATGGAGAGATTCCAGACTATGAACAACTTGAGAAGACAGGTCTTCTTCAGATGTTGGATCACAGCCTGGGTCTTTCTTTCCTTACTAGGCCACATGGCCTCATGAGCTTATGAAACACCATTTGCCAGGTTCCACCTCCATTGCCTACCAGCCTGGCTCCAGTCCATTTACTCAGCCGACAGGGACAACATGAAGTCCAGGATAACAATTCCCACCACGGTCACAGCATCTCTTGCCTAGTGGATGAACCCAGAACAGGGTCGTCTGGAAGTCCCTTTCATTACACCCACACCCAACACAACCATTATCATGGACACACCCCTCACAGGATGGAGAGCCCACATGGGCAGTCATACCGCACAATGCTCCTGAACCTTTCAAGAAGCCAGGCTGCATATCAGTCTACTAGAGTTGAAAGCAGATTGTCTATCTTGCAATGACTTTCTTCTACTTATTCAGTCTCACCATATCCAGATAATGTCAGACAATAGGAAGACTGTAGTTTACCTCAACAGGGTAGAGCAAAATCTCTTTCTGTGTGTGTAGAGGCAGACAACTTATGGAACTGGTGCTCAGGAATGACATAGCATTTTCAGGGACATATGTACCAGGTGCATAGAGTTTTCTCGTGGACAATCTCAGCAGGCACTTCTCCAGACTATGAATGAGAGATACACAATTCTGTGCTGAAGGAGATTTTCGCTCATTGGAGATGCCATCCTGGGACCTGTTTGCCTCCTAGACAAACAAGAAACTCACACTATATTGCTCCAAAGCAGCTCTGGGCTGGGACTCCCAGGGTGATGCTCTTCTACTATCTTGGACAGACCACCTCGGATGTGCCTTTCCCCACATTCTGCTACTACCACAGGTCCTGCAAAAGCTTTGCCACCACAAAGCTCAAGTCATTCTCATTGCACCCAGCTGGCCCAGGTAACTCTGGTTCCCAGACCTTCAGTAAATGTCAATCCGTCCTACTGTCAGCATCTGACCCTTATAGATTCATAGAATCAGCCGACAGGGACAACATGAAGACCCTTCCCGGATCTATTAACTCAGGTGAACAGGAAGGCCAGACACCCAATACAGACTCCTTCCACCTCACAGCCTGGTATTTGGATGGACATCAGACCTAGAGCATTCATGTTCAGACACCATTCAATCCCTTCTCAGTATTCTCTGGTGGAATTCTTTTTGCTTTGACTATCTGATTAAATGGAGACGTTTCTCCACCTGGGCGCAACAGAACCATTAGCCTTCAGTGTCTGTGGGTATTCCTTCTATTCTAAACTATATCTTTAACCTAAAGAAGTTGCACCTTTCTATTAGCTAGCAGCAATCAGCACCTTCCATCCTCCAGTTGAAATCTATACTATTTTTTCTCAGCCAATAAGTCAGATTCCTGAAAGACCTCATTAGAGCCTTCCCACCGATAATGAAATCAACACCACAACGGACCTTAATCTTGTACTTTCCATACGTACTAGACCTCCCTGGCCACCTGTTCCATGTCTTGTCTCTCCAAGAAGGTTGCCTTCCTAGTTGCCATAACATCAGCTAGAAAGGTGAGCGAACTGGAAGCCCTTATGGCAGATCCATGCACCATATTTCATCGGGAGGTTACCCTTCACTTCCATTCGAAATCCCTAAGGTTATTTCTAAACTTCACATGAACCAACCTATTCATTTACTGTTATTATTTCCTAACCCTCATGCATTAGAGGAAGAGAGGAGACTTCACTCTCTCGACATCAGACGAGCTTTGGTGTTCTATGTGCAGAGTACAAAATCTATTAGAAAAATGCCTAGACTATCTGTTATAGCAAAATGAACATGAGGACAAGCATTATCCTCCCAGAGACTCTCTAAGTGGATTTCTGGTTGTATCCTCCTTCGTCACCTTCTCCAGATGGGGTGAGAGCCCATTTCACCAGAGTACAGGTGACTTCAGTAGCATCACTGAGATGTACCTATACTGGACATTTGTAAGGTGGCTTCTTGGCGATCTATCCACACCTTCATGAAGCGTTGTGTCTGGGCTTCTTCTACATATACAGCTGCTGGGACAGGAGTGTCCAGAATTCTTTACCATCTGAATACTTCTTACCAATCACCCTCATGTGAAATACAAACAGGGATCAGCATCCGAAGAAGAAATGGAGGTTACTTATTTGTAATTGGCAGGTTTTTTTAATTGTGTGGTCCCTATCTGTATTCCACTATTCGCCCTCCTTTCTCTCTGCTATGGATCATGACTGGATTTGTGGTATGAACAGGAACTGGAGAGCTGTTGGTCTGCACCGCATCTTACACCCTCGCATCAGAACACAAAAAGATCAACTGCACAGACTTGGACCAACAGACTCAACTTGCTACAAATCTAGTCTCAGGTGCATAGAGCACATGCATACCTAGGTGTGGAATACAGATAGGGATCACACATCTCGAAGAGCCTCCAGTTACAGATAAGCAACCTCCATTTCTGTAGATCACAAGGAAAAGCTTTGTAGGTAGCTGAATGAGAACTACTACCATAAAGGTTGGTACCAGGGTGTCATGTTCTTCCCCATGGGTGTGGGAGGGTGGTCCAGTCTGGATGGAATGAAGGTGGGCCCAGCAGTTAAAAGGGTGGTCATGGTATAGGAAAAGTTGAATCCCACTGTCATAGACTACAGTTCAGAATCCATCGATCTCCTCTCAAATTTGCCTTGTTCCTTTTCCTTTTCTCTCCCAACCCCCTCACCTCCACATGACCCCCTTTAAAGATTTTACTTGCAAATAAATGCTTGGCACTTATATCCAGGGACGCAAGCAAATCTCCAAAGGGGATTTTGCCTAAGTAAGTGAATACTCCTATTCAAAATTCTGTGGCTAGATGAATGGATATGTGACAACACCGATGAATAAATAGTGGCTGGGACTGCCAGAAACCCGACATTAGAAAGCATAAACAAAGCAATACTGAAAACAGATGGATTCATTTTAAGTCTTATCCTTTTTCAGTTAAGAGATGCTAATGAGGCAGCTTCATTTTGTACCATGACCCCGTCACATTGTGTGCTAACACCAGTGAGCGGCAGCAAGTGACAAGGGGTCTGAGTGCCAGCACACAGCTGCTTTTCCGCAGGAGTAAGTTATTATTGCGGTAACTACAAACAGCATGAATTCTCCTGCTGCACGTTGATAGAATTAAGTAGCAATAGGGTATTTTGTAGCTGGCACCAGAGTCGTGCAAAACTAGCAATTTTTGGTTTGTGAGTAATTCAGGCTGAGGGTGAAACTTCCCCATTTCTGAAAATAAATGCACTTTGTTTTTTATAGTGAATTTACTCTGGGTGGGATTTTAGAAACAGGAATGCACCTCCTCTCAAACATCTGGCAACAGCCACTGTCAGATGCCAGACATGCAGTCTATCCAATCCAGCGTCCTGCCTCTGACAGTAGCCATTGCCAGATGTTTCAGAGGAAGGTACAAGAAACACAGCTATAGGCAGTTATGGGATAACCTGCCCTCAGGGAAAGTGTTGTTTTTTTAACCCCCATTAGATAGATGAATTTGACTTATGCAGCTTTCAGAGTAAAAACAGCTTTTCATCCTGAAATGCTGTGTTTCCAGCAAAAGGTTCAAGGCAAGAATGAGAACAGTTTGGTTTTAAAAATATGTGGCATAGGGATTGTAGAGTTGTACATTACCAAACTGGTCAACATGACAGTTTAATAATAACTAAAGATGGACTCGAACTAAAATCCCAGATTGGAATATCCCCTGGCTTTGGAAAGTTCTGATCCAAATACATATCCAAACTTTGTGACTGGTCTGTATCTCTATATGGCCTGAACTAAAACCTGAGATGGAACATCCCTGAACATTGGAACACCTGGATCCAGATACTAATCAAACACATTTCTAGTAATAAAATGTCTTAATCACAACAACCATTTATTCTTAAACTGTTGTACCCATGGTTCCATGGGGAGCTTTGTCTGTAGAGTTCATCCAATCTTCAAAATTACCCATGTAACAGGTCGTTGCTTTATATTTTCTCTCTTCACAAACTCAGTGATTCCTTCTTTCCCTTTTTTCCCAGATATGAGAATAATTCCCCCCCCCGCCCCCATCTCTAGTTGGTACACAACAAACTCAGGAGCCTTTTTGTGTATGGCCAGATTTTATCCTCAGTTCATGTATGTAACCCCATTTACTTCAATGAGGATGCATATTTGGAATGGAGCTAGAATTTGGCTCCCAGTATGTTGGAATCAAAACACATATATGTAATTCATTGTTAGTTTTAATGTGGTCATTATTGTAGCTTAGCTCTTTGCACTGTATCCTGTAAACAAGAGTCTGTCTCCACACAAAAATGTATTGAACTGTATCCTGTAAGTACAATATATACAGAAGTGATGTACTTAAGCTGTGCTTTTAACAGTTGAAATTCTTTTGGATAAAGCTGTGTAAAAAAAATCAGTTTTCATCCAATCCCTCTTCACAACCTCTGTAAAAATGATTTAAGACCTTAGCCCTATGCTGAAATGATCTCATGTAGCCTGGGTATAACTACATCATGTGGAACCAAGGCAGGCAATACGATTGTCTGAATGCATTTTTTTTTTTACCATCAATTGAGAGAGCTGGACAAATAATGGATTTTTTGGTTTGATGGCTGAACCAAAAAAATCTGATTTCCCGCCCCCCCGTTCCATTTTGGGTCAACCTGAAATGACAATTTATTGGTTGTTCTCATGAAAAGGGGGTGGGGAAAGTTTCTGGTCAAACGAAACATTTCAACTTCAGATTTTTCTGCCCATTTTTTTTTCATTCAAAGCTACTTGCCAAATTCAACCTGAATTCAGAAACAGTTTCAGGTGACCCAAAACTGCTTACGCAAATAAACTATTCACTGGGGGAAAAAATCGCCCAGCTCTACTAGTTGGTACATTTTTCTCACCTGCTGAAAATAAATTTTATAATTGTACGAGAGAACTTGGCAATACGAGATACATAACAATGGAAGGACAGGTTCTCTTTTTAAGAGGACACCAAGCTTGTGAGTTCTCAGACAATGGGGAAATCAAAACTGTAAAACAAATGTGTTTGAACACAAAGCTTACACAGCTGACTTCCTTCTTCTCCCAAAGGGTGTGGTGTACTCTTGGAAGTGCCCTTGTGATTTTCACAAGGTGTATCTCCCCTTTAATATACCCACCTCACTTACAAGGGTGTCACACAATAAGACTACACACATACACATTTTAAAACATTTTAATGTTTCCTTATAATTAATCTTTTAGGTATCCATTATTTACTGCTAAATGGGATGAATAATGGAGGGGATGCATCAAGGGACTAATGGTTTTCCAGACCCTTTTTCTGTTCTCGGCTCATATAATTCCATAATAAGAGCTTAATAACCTATGTTGCTGCTCTTTGTTCTCATTTCATCGAATCTCTTTTCCATAGTCTCAAAGGACTCAAGGCCTGGATCTGTCTAATGAATATGTTCCTCTAGAACTAAGGATGCTCCTCTTGTATTATATCAATGTCCTTGTCCTATTGAGTGTAGGGGTGTGTGTGTGTGTGTGCTTGCATTTCAAATTCCCTTTGCTCACCAATGTCCCCACCAATACTAGCATAGTCCCTACCTAAATAGAATATGATGTTGAATGTGTAATTTGTTAATCTAAGTCATTCATATAAAAAGATTGAGAAAGATCCTTATACCACTCTCATCACCATGACAGCTGAGAAGCCCTCTTGGCTCCCACTGTGATTAATAGAATTAAGGTGGCTTAATGGGTTTCTATCAGAAAAAGGACTGTAATAATAGCATAAACCAAATAACTATTGAATTTCGTGGTGACGGTCCTTCCATCCAAATTTAAAGGAGTGTCAGTGTTTCTTTCTAACCTTTCAAACCTTGACTAACAAATGCAATTACACGTTCAATTCCTTGTTGTTCTTGTGCAAGGACTGTGCATAATCCTTGAATTACTGACATCCGTACATCATTTGAATGGTAAATTACAGTTGGGATATGCTAACACTGGAGTGTGTGTGAGAATTATTAACTGATTAGAAGCTTGTTGGCACTTCGTTGTTGGTTCCAGTGGTAAGCTTAGCTTTCGTCCCTTTTTGATAGTTTATGTAATGTTCTATTTTAACAAAATTGGTAGAGCTGGTAGAAAAATTTCTGTCCTTCCCTGCCCCCCAAATTTTTTTGACAGAAAATTTGATTTTCAACTGAATGGAAGTATTTATGGGAAAATGTCCATTTTTGGCAAACCCCCCCCAAAATTCTATGAAAAAATATAAACACATAAGTAATTTCATTTAAAAAAAACCTGTTTATTAAGGCAACGTTACAATAAAATGTCAACATACCACATCATCCTTTACTTATTTCTTATTCAGAGTCAGGTTAATAGTCAAAGACCCTGGTTAGATTCTGGCCTGCTGGCTGGGGAGCACTCCTCTGAGTACACAAAAAAGGGGTGACCAAATTTATAAATTCTTATCCTCTTATGGCACTTATCTTGTAGACACACTTGGTGTGAAAGCTTTTCCATTACAAGGACAGTCCATATTTTACTGCACCACAATCCCCTTGGAGAGGAAGTTCTATTTTTCCAATAATGGGCAATACAGTCTTTCTGCTAACAATAAAACAGAACATTTTGATTTTTGTTACAATTTTTCATGAGGGAAAAATAATTTCCTACCAGCTGTAAACATTAGTTCTGTTTTACCAAAATGATTTGCAACTGCTGTTGTGATCAGCATAGAGATATTTATATCTTTAACCAACAATAATAACAATACTTATAAGTATTACCTAAAATTAGTTTATATGCTATCTTGTGTCCAATTTCTAGAATAGTTTTTTTTTTTCCGCTAAGTGCTATTGGTAATGACTCCACTACTACTGACTTTAGCAAAAGAGTCAAGCACAACCATGTTCTTTCATATAAAGAAAAGGCATTGGTGTAACCGAGAACAGAATTTGGCATCCCCTCTCTGGTTCACTGTTATACAGGATAAAATATCTGTCTAAGTCGGAGACCAGAACTATATTTCTCTAAAATGTTGTTGTTAAATGCTCTTCATCCTTTTCAAAGATGTTTGGCATCATGGGAAGTGGACATGGATTCTACTTCATATTTTGATTATCCCATACCATATCTTAAATATCTTCATGTGCCTGTTGCTTGTACCTGTTGTCTGACTGATAAATGCCTGTTAAAATTAGAGTCCTATATTTAAGCGATTGGCTAAATTTTTCAGTAGTATTTTATCAACTGCACTGAGAAGGGAAACTGTCCAGTGATTGCCATGTTTTGTGATGTTCTTTATTTTGAATACCAATGAAATGACAATTTTGTTCACTACTAGAGAGAGTATTCCAGTCTTAGAGGTGTCTCACTATTTTTGGAGTTAGGGGACCATATTCAGGCCTAGTGTAAATTGATTAAATTTCCATTTACTTCAGTGGGAATTTCACATGGCTAATTTGAACTACCATCTCCCTTAATTCAATAGAACTTTCCTGGATTGCCATAGTTCCTTAAAGACTTCTCAGTTCTAGAAGACTTCAAAGCTTCCCAAACTTTCTCAACAAATGTCATTTTGTAGGTGTGTTTTAGGACTCTAATATTTAGGGGGTTATGATAGGATATACAAACCCCACACCATGACAAAGGGTTTAAAGAGCTGCTGCGGGCAAAGCTGGTCCCGCCCCGCCAGCCCTGTCAATCATGTCAGGGTGGAAATAAGGATTTAAAAGCAGGAAGTTTGGGCTAGCTCTGAGAGACAGAAGACAGTAGCTCTACAGCTTCCAAGACCTCCTGCCGAACTTCAGAGAAACTACCCTCAAGAAGTTCAAGCACCAATTTCCAATGCCTACTAGGAGACAGCAAACCCTGGTCTACTGGCTGGGCCGGAAAAATTCAGCAGAACCCCCAAGGTGAGCTGTTAAAAGTTCTGTGCTGCAACACTTCACCCTTCCCAGGGGTAATGAATCAGGGACTATACTGAAAAGACTTGGAGAGTGGTAAAACAGTAATCTCCATCTCCTTCACATACAGACAGGCTCTTGGGCTTAATTTAGTATTGAGAAGACTCCCGTTTATGTGGGCAGGGTTGCCCTGTGGATTTAGCAGCACTCAGACTGCAGTAGGCGCCCCTCAGTGACCCAAGGAGTGTGATAAGTTCGTTAAGGTGTTATATAAGGCTGTCCTTACTGGAAGCTGCTGATGAAATCTCTTCATGTATAAGTGATATATCAAGCCCATGTATCATAAAAAATGTATCCACTTCTGAATGCTACGTGACATATATTGATAAACTGCCAAGCTGGATATCAGCTGTTAGGCAGGCAATAGCCAGCTTTTATTCTTCCAGGGTCTCAATATAGTTTTTTAACAAGTAGTTGTTTTTTCTTTCTTACGGCACTCAGTTTAATTATCCATTCTTCATTGACTTAATGTCTTAGTTCAGCCCCTTTATTTTTTTGCATAGGATGTTCATTGATTTTTAGTAAAAATCAGTATTGCAAAAGACTGTTACAGGAAACACAGATACAAATAATATTTGTAGACTAATGGAAAAACCTGGGTGACACTGCAAACAGCAATGACAACTACAAAAAACAAACAAAAAGTAAAGTAAATTATAAAGTGTAATCATTTATATAGATGTATGTTTTGTGAACAGTGTATTTTTCATGTCATTCAATTCTATTTTTCATATTTTCTTCTTACTTCCTAATGTTAATTTAAAAAGTCCTGATTCAGCAAAGCACTTAAACATGCATAACTTTAAGCACATGAGCAATCCCATCCTTATTCAGCAAAATCATTACGCACATGCTTCAGACCCATAAAGGGTTTGGTTATTCAACATATACCTGTTTACCAAACATAAGCCTGAATCAAACCCCAGGTCCAAAGAGCTGTGAAGTTTTGATACGGTGTATCTGAATCTGAACATTGCTGCTTGAGCCCCTCTCTGCTGGCTATATTATACATGTACTTCTGCTATTTTTTAACATTGTCATAACTCTGATCGTTACTTCGCATCTTCTTGTTTTCACATCAGTTCTTGGCCACTGTCTGAGAAGGAACAGCAAAAAACATCCTGTGAAGTTACCAAGGGAACAGCTCTTTCCCAAGGTTATGTTTAAACTAGCCCCTCCCTATAAACAAATTTAAAATCAACAGTTGGACTTTTGATCATTGTTGGGAACCCTCCTCACCCCCATATCCAATCCAAGTGTTGAGGGGAAGCATAATTAATTAGGTTTCAGTGTAGTAGCCGTGTTAGTCTGTGTCAGCAAAACGAAAATAAGAAAGAAAAACTTGTAGCACCTTAGAGACTAACAAATTTATTTCAGCATAAGCTTTCGTGGGTTAATACCCACTTCATCGGATGCATGGAATGAAACATACAGTAGACAGATATTGGATCCAAAAAAGGAGAAGCTCAACATTATCTTTGAGAAACTCCTGCAAATCGAGTTCTGTCTGTAAAAGCTTACATTATCAAAGAAACAACTGAAGCAATTAAAGCTTTAAAATATAAAAAGGAGCAGAACTCAATAATGTCCCCACAGAATTTTATTTAATTTAAAAGGAAACTCTAGTGCCCAACATGTTAGGCATTTTGAAGACATGATTGAAGTATAAATCTATTCATATCTTCAAAATGGGCTTCAGGAACCTGTTCATTAAACACTTCATGCTGATCAAAAAGTCAAACATATAACAGCTGACTGTGGAAATGACAGGCCAACACTACTGATAAAGTATGATTGTAAGATATTATACAGGCAAAAACGTTTGGCCAGATTGGAGTCAGTAATTCTTTTAGGGTGATCAGATAGTAAGTATAAAAAATCGGGACAGGGGGTGGGGGGTAATAGGTGCCTATATAAGAAAAAGCCCCCCAAATCAGGACTGTCCCTATAAAAATGGGACGTCTGGTCACCCTAAATTCATTCATTCTAGCCAGGTTTGATTTCTAAAGCAGAGCTAGTGTACTAATAATGTAAGTCTTCAATGCAATTCAGTCCATTTGGTTAAAAATATAGTCTTGCCTCTACTTTTTCATACAGGGCCTAATCCAACAGTCTCTGAACTCAGTGGAAAGGCTCTTATTGATTGTAATGGGAAATGGATTGGGCCGTTCGATCCCAATTCTTCAAACACCTCTTTTACTCACATGTGTAGTCCTGTTCGGTTCAATGTGCTTATCCATGTTGTGTAAAGTTACTGACATATGTGAATATTGCTAGGATCGGGCTTAATGTTGAAAATATTTGACAGGCTGGAATGGGTATAGATGATTTTTGGTTTGAACTGGTTTGGTTTTTGGTCAATAACTGAACTGGTTTAATTTTGTACAAATACCCAACAGCGATATCATGTTTCCCCATATCTCATTTTATTTTGGAAATCAGTATTCAAAATAATTAGAGTGGTTAATGTCAAAGGTATTATAATGGGCAGACACAATTTTACGTTGTTATGTGTTGTGTGAGTACATACATACATTTTTCCTTTGATATGGACTCCTGTGTGTAAATTATTTTGGGACTTGGATTACTGGTCAAAAATGGGGAAAAAAACCTTAAATAACACTCCTTTAAAAATTATTTGCATTCTTCATCATGTAGTAGAGTGGTAATAACAAAATTTAAGGATAATCATATTACCAAGCAACTGGTGCTACAGTCAATATTGATTTGATAAAGCTAAGGATATTTGAATACAGTGTATTATAAAATTATATAATATACCATTCAGGTGTAAACTTATTCCAAATATATTTGCCCTGAAACCACCAACTCTTTCTCTGCATCAAGAGATTTTAGAACCTTAACCTTTTTATTAACTTGTTTCTTGGGGGGAATTTTTATATGTGGATTCAGTATTGTATAAAAATTCTGTCCCATTATGAACACAATCAATAAGGTAAGTGTAGTGAGCAGTCTGATTAAAAACTGTATGGACTCATCTGGTGGGCTACATATGTTCCAGACAGTGCTTAATTTGTGCCAGAGCTTACCAGGGCTGAGCTCCGGCACCTCTAGGCTTGCAATACATAGCCCCAGCACTTTGGGATTGCTGCATCAGTTATGAATGTTACAAAATTTGCTTGAGCGCTAGCACCTAACTGCTGGCACCCTGGCACGTCTTTCATTATAAATTAAGCACTGGTTCCAGATACTATACAAAGGATGTTCTGGAGAGCAGGAGATAACGACCTCTAGCTTCAGCCACAGTTGTATCACCGGAGAGTGGGAGATTCTTGCAAAGCAGGCAAGCCATCCCTCTCTAATTGAATGTGCAGGGTGCAGCAGTACCCAGTCTTCCTTTTGTGATATCATTATGTTCTCTTAAGGAAACTTGAAAATCTTTTGTGCTGTTTTATGTGGAGGTGAATTCATCTCTCATAAGCTGATTTTTGTGCTTTGGGTAAGAGATTTATATATATTGAAGGTCAGACAGCTCCAAATAATTAATGGAGATATATTGTTGATAGCTCAGGAGGTCTTGTCTGGTGATATACCCTCAACAGGGGCAAGTCTCAGTCACATTTAGCCACCCTGGCTCACACTGAGTACTACCTTATTTTACGAATGGGCTCATTGCCTTTCTCTGTATTTTCAGCTCACATCTCTAGATAGGCCATCTTGTTTTGAAGTAGTTTCAGCGTTGCCTCTGCCAATGTCTGAGCTGGCTCTCTGTTTGTAACTCCTTTGCATCCCTTGCCTCTGATCTTGAAAGCCATCCACCCTGATATTCCATTGATGTGGGAAATTTAGCTTCCATAATGCTTGTTAAATTCAGAGTAAATTCTTGTATTATTCTGGTAGCCATGTCCGAGACCATTTTTTCCCCTCTGCTTTCTTGAATGTTTTCCAGGACTGACCCTGCTTTTCTGGAGCTCTGTTTTCATCTTAGATTTTGTAGAGATCTTTTTTTTTTTTTTTAAACTTGAAAGGGTTTTCTGGGATATTTTCGCAGCTTAGTCTGTAACTGATCTGCAGGAAAATCCACTGTTTCAGTGCCAAAATCAAGTGGTTTGATGTGTCAGCTGGAAGCCCACAAGGGTGCGCCCTTGCCCGCATGCTCTGTCATTAGACCACCTATAAGAATGTTTGAGAGAGATTTACTGTGACCTTACTCTAGATGATGAAGTCCTCGTACATCAGGGTTGTGTTTTCAGGCAGCAGGCCAGAGGAAAGAACAAAACCATTTAAATTGAGGCACTGTGCCTTTAAAAAAAAAAGGCAGGGGAGGAGGAGGGAACAGAATATAGAGAACCTTTGGGCAGGTCTTCACTACCCGCCGGATCGGCGGGTAGCAATCGATCTATCGGGGATCGATTTTTCGCATCTCATTAAGACGTGATTAATCGATCCCCGATCGCGCTCCCCGTCGGCTCTGGCAATCCACCTCATCGAAAGGTGGAAGCGGAGTCAACGGGGGAGCGGCAGCGATCGACTCGCCGCCGTCCTCATCGCCAGGTAAGTCAATTACGATATGCCGACTTCAGCTACGCTATTCACGTAGCTGAAGTTGTGTATCGTAGATCGACCCCCTCCCCTAGTGTAGCCCTGGGCTTTGAAAAGCTCCTGGCACTGTCTGCTGCTGCAGCTGGGGTCAATTCTGAGCTTCTGTTTGCAGGAAGGTGGAATAAGAGTGAAGAGAAAGATGGCAGAATCCTCTCCCGGCTGCTACTGGGGCTAGCCATTGAGATATGTTTAAATTGTTAGAAAGGACTCTCTAGGATGAACCTTTTAGATCTTTTGCAGTCAGCAAGAATAGACTGTGTTTTCATTTTTTCATCTCAAACAAAACAAATTCTGTTTTATTACCTCTATCCTTCCAACCTGCAGTCCATTAAGAATGTAATGAACTGTTAACTAATTTCCTGTGGAAGAAAAAACCCACCTAACTGGATAGAAAAAGCCTCTTTGAAAGGATTTGCAGGAATGGGTGAAGTTTTCTGGTTTTCAAAAATACGATTGGGTGCTCATTCTGAGACCAGGGATAAAATGTTCAAAATTTTCTCATTTAAAGTCAATGTGGCTCCTAAGTGTCTGAAGTACTTTTAAAATTTTCCCAAAGTCCTTTTGGTTTAAGGCTTTTCTAAAGTACATAATGGCAGATTGACTATCCCCAGAGTCAATCCTTGCAGCCTCTTTTAATTTAAGCATATTTTGATGCATAATTTTATTCACTGTGTGGGAAAAAATGGCCTATTATAACTTTTACATGCTCTGCTCTATTGGCATCTGATTGTCTATGAACAAAATAACACAGACCAAATCTGTTTCCGTCTGGCATAACACTCATTTCAGGACAGATAAAATATTCATTTAACTGAAGGACCCGGGGCTTCATCAAAACTGAACAACTCCAGTGGGTCACTGATAAGATTCAGTCTCACTATTTCCTAGTTTTTGTGATATGTGCAGCTTCAGAACTGCATAAGGCACAGCAAGCCACTCTTGGTTCGTGACCCGCTGTCTGATCCTATCTGTTTCCCAATAGATATGTATAAAAGAACAAGCTGTTGTCAGTATTTTATGCAGGCTCCAAATCTGGCTTTAACAATATTTGCTCAGGCACTGAGAAGGTCTGGGAATTTGATCTTGGCAAATATTTTGAACCAGAAAAACAGAACAGTATATGGGCACATAAAAGATCTGGCACAAATTCATCTGTTATCCCAACTGTCATTCCTGAGCATTCTCAGGGCTGTTTGGACTCCTGTTAGACTTAATCAGGCTGGTATATCTGAATCGACATGCCATGTATATCTGAATCTAATGTGCTGGACCCTGGCTCAACAAAGCATATTAAATAATTAGGAAAATGTTTTTCTGATTTCTTTTGCAGACTGATTTAGCCGAATGCCTTTTTTTTTAATAAATAAAAGAAAGTTGTTGCTTATTGAGGTGAAATAATGATGACCTTTACAAATAATGTGGAGGTCACTTACTGATTTAGTCTCCAGTCCTGCAAAAATATTCCACACAAGTTGGCCCTTCTAGCCGATGGATCCCTGTGCAGTTTTCCCCATACGTAGAGTAGGAAATAAATGTGATGATAATGTGGTATCATTTGGTGCAAGCTGACCTTTAATGGGCGACTATTGTAACATCTTATCTCAAGTGGTTTTAAAGTTAATATCCACAGCTGTACAGCCCAGTCTGTACTGGCTAACTGTAGTCTTCCTTTTAAGTGCTCTTTCACTTTTGAAACTTAACAGATAAAAATTGAAATACCAATCTGTTCGTGAAAGGCTGTTTAGATCTGTGCCAGTTACTATTCTGAAATTTGACTGGTTTCAAATTTCATTACAAAAGTTGAAACAGCCTAAATTAAATTGAGAGCATAGTTTAGAACCCTCTGTAGCAAGCCTGAGCCAATTTATGGTTGTCCATTATGCATGCCTCATGTTTGCAATGTGAAATCAGAAACACAACAGTCTGAAAGGCATTTAACATTGGCTTTAGGCTTGCTTCAGACCCACAGTTCAATGGAGAGGGGAAGATATGAATCCCATGCAAAGGTTTGTTCAAACTCCTGAAAACCAAAACAGTTGATTTTTTTCACTCATCTCTTATGCTTCTGCGGCACCTTTGAATAGTATATTTGCTATTGGTAACAACATACCATTGAAAATGTTGCTTTTCCTGCTACTTGGCACCCTGTTTTAATAGAAAGCTCATCTATAATTATTCCTATTTGTACTGTGATATCACCTAAAGAGCCCTTTCAAATATGGATCTCATTGCAGTAGGCGTTGTAAAAAAGCATAATGTAAGAAGACACGGTCACAATGCTGCCATGAAGTGATTAAAATCTAAAGGGGCAAAACACGGAAATGATGAGGAGAAAGGAACAAAACGTAATGGCCAAGTTCTTCCAACGCTGGTTCTTATGTGTATTCTTATATGTACGCATGGGCTTCATGGACCTGAGATTGGAGATTTCTAGCAAGTATTGTCTGTGATGCTGGCAGAGCCAGTGCCAGCTCATGCCAAAGCCCTGAGGCCTCACTGAACACTGACAAATGCATAGCTGGAAACCTGTGTTGTTAAAATAGGTACTAGATTTATAAAAATGCATTTAGTGTTTAGACTTTATGAAATGGTGTAAATTGCTTCAGGCATTAATCTCGCTTATAATATCTGTATCCCATGTTATAAGGTAATATTTAAGTGTTTGCTCTATAACGGATTGGCAACCTTCGGCACACGGCCCATAAGGATAATCCGCTTGCGGGCTGCGAGACATTTTATGTTGACTGTCCGCAGGCATGACCCCCCGCAGCTCCCCCAGTGGCTGCAGTTCACCGTTCCCAGCCAATGGGAGCTGCGGGAAGTGGCGGACAACACACTGTTGTAGTGCCTGAGGAGTTCACACTTGATACTTGGCTGGTGAAATCTAAGTATAGAATACACAACCAGTTTAGGGTTTGTGCCCTGCTTCTTAACAGTCTGCTCTGAGGTTGGCATTCACGGTCATGAGCCAATCCATACTGCTTGACAGCATCCATTGGTCTGCAAATCCACTGTTGTTCTCCTCATGCTACAAACTGAGGGCATAAAGGGCAGTGTGGACCGAGGCCACTCCAGTTCCTTTTTACTGCCGCATGACCTGTGTCAGAATCCTCTGTGTCGAAAACAATCTTCATCTATCTTCTAATCTGTAAATCTATATATAAAGTACATAGTTTTAGTATTCTTAATGTTTTTAGACTTTTAGTGTTGATAGTTAGTTTAGGTCTCCCTGCCTCAGGGAGTTTCTTTCCATGGAAAAAGACAATGTCCAGAGTCCTATGGTTCAGGAATTGTATTTCTTGCCCCTGCTCCTTCTCCATTAGTGCCAGATACCAGCACTGTCTTTATTGCCTTGGGGAGTCTCAGATTGCCACCAAGTGCAGTTTTTATCACTTCTTCCCTCCTCAAACCTGCAATGGATGAGAGCTCCACCGCAGAAACATTTCACAGGGAGGGCTACGAGACCCCAGTTGGGCCCAGGCCAGAGGACCCCACCCTCCCATGTACAGTGGTCTTAGGTGGTGAGCTGCACGCCTCTGATAAACTCTGGACCAGAGTCCAAAACTATTAAGTCTAAGGCCTGGTCTACACTAGGGGTGGGATCGATCTAAGTTGCACAACTTCAGCTACGTGAATAATAAACGGTGGCTTCACTGCGGTGAGTCGACAGCTGACTCTCCCTCATCGACTCCGCCTGCGCCTCTCACTCTGGTGGAGTACCGGAGTCGACGGGAGAGTGCTCGGTGGTCAATTTATCGTGTCTAGTCTAGACGCGATAAATCAACCCCCGCTGGATCGATCGCTGCCCGGTGATCCTGTGGGTAATGTAGACAAGCCCTATGAAACCCTCTCAAGAGTAGGGACATGAACATACGCATAATGACAGATTCCTGGTCAGATCTGCCTCTCAGAAAAAAGATTGGTTCAAGTCAGGTGGGTCCTTGCGTGGACCCTAAAGAATTAGGTCCACATAAATCTTCCAATCACGAAGCAAAGGTGTGAAGGAGGACAGATCTGTTAGTACTGGCTCCCGCTCCAACTCACAGGCAGAAATACTGGCACCCATCAGTTCCAACTTCAGTACCGAGAAAGATAATGGAGCAAATAAGCAAACATCAATTTGTAAGCACCTACAAGATAATAAAGTGATAAGTAACAGACAACATGAATTTGGCAACAACAAATCATGTCAAACTAACCTAATAGTGTTCTTTGACTGGGTAACAAGCCTTGTAGATAAGATAGATGTGGGATAGTAGTTGTGATGTATCTCGACTTTAATTAGGCTTTTGTTACTGTCTCAGATGACCGTCTCATAAGCAAACCATGGAAATATAGCCTAGACAAACATACTATAAAGTGGGCGAGCAACTGGTTGGCAAACTGTACTCAGAAGGTAGTTATCAATGTTGCATAGTCAAGTGGGGTCTCATAAGGATCTGTCCTGGGTCTGGTTCTGTTCAATATCTTCATAAATGGTTCTGATAATGGCATAAAGAATACGCTTATAAAGTTTGCAGACGATACCAACCTGGAAAAAGTTGCTGCTTTGGAGGACAGGATTAGAGTTCAAAATGATCTTGACAAACTGGAGAAATGGTCTGAAATAACTGGGATAAAATTAATTAATGACAAATGCAGAGTGTAATACTTATTAAGGAATAATCAGTTGCTCAAATACAAAATGGGAAATGACTGCCTAGGAAGGAGTACTGC
This sequence comes from Macrochelys suwanniensis, assembly GCA_033296515.1. Classification (NCBI taxonomy): domain Eukaryota; kingdom Metazoa; phylum Chordata; order Testudines; family Chelydridae; genus Macrochelys; species Macrochelys suwanniensis. The sequence goes on along the minus strand of CM065775.1, from coordinate 230,751,001 downwards.
AGAAGAGGATCTGGGGGTCATAGTGGAACACAAACAAAATGAGTCAACAATGTAATACTGTTGCAAAAAAAGTGAACATCATTCTGGGATATATTAGCAGGAGTGTTGTAAGAAAGACATGAGAAGTAATTTTTCCACTTAACTCAGCACTGATAAGGCCTCAACTGGAACATGGTATCCAGTTCTGGGCACCACACTTCGGGAAACATATGGACAAATTGGAGAAAGTCCAGAGGAGAGCAACAAAAATGATTAAAGGTCTAGAAACCATGACCTATGAGGAAAGATTTGAAAAAATTGGGTTTGTTTAGTCTGTAGAAGAGAAGACTGAGGGGGGAACGATAACAGTCCAAGTATGTAAAATGTTGTTATAAAGAAGAAGGTGATAAATTGTTCTCCTTAATCACTGAGAACAGGACAAGAAGTAATGGGCTTAAATTGCAGCAAGGGAGATTTAGGTTAGACATTAAGAAAATCTTCCTAACTGTAAGGGTAGTTAAGCACTGGAACAAAAAACCCCACAACCCTACTGAGTTTTAGTAAGGGGCCAACAGTCCCCTTACATATAGATAGGCTAATTAGTGGAATTTTACACAAGCTAGAACTAAATAACATGTTATGTGAAGTTAAAGTTGGCAAAACATTTGTGAATCTCAGCAAACCCAGCTCAAGTGCTGAGTTTCTGACAAACTGGGTTTCAACCCACCTAGTTCTGGGTTTTATTATAGAGGGTTGGCACAGCTCTAGTCAGCATCATAGGCCCAATTCTGAATGTGCCGCTATTACCACTGAAGTCATTGGGAGTTTTATGCATGGATAATTTGCAAGACAGAACCCCAATTTGTGTCTGTTTAACTCTCAGTTTAGTTACAGCTATTAATATGCAAATATCTGGGGTGTCTGCAAAAAAGTGTCCTGTGATGTGCCAGATACAACCATGCTTTTCAACAGTTAAAGGAGGTATAGCAGAGCTCCTTCTGGCTCAGTCATTAAAGAAGCTTCCTTTCTGATACTGTTCCTATTTGTGAACCACCAGAGTGTGTGTTAGTCTCACAACCTGTGCACCGCCATGGTCTGAGGACTTAAGTTGATTGACTAATCTCTTCAGAGTGCCTGGCCACCAGTTAGCAGATGAAACGTGTAGCCATCTTTTACCTGATGTGTGTTCAAATCTTTTTTTTAAAAAATTTGAGTCTGAACTTCCATAGCTTTGTGTTCTTGAGAGTGAGAGCTGCCAGCGAAGGTAAAATTGACCACCTGAAAGACTCTGTGTGTGTGTGTGTGTGTGTGTGTGTGTGTGTGTGTGTGTGTGTGTGTAAAACAAGGTAAATGGATCTACACAGTGAGAACACTTTATGCCTTTTTTAAATCTTCCATAGTGGCAATGAGAATAATAATAAATTAAACATGTGAGAGAGGATATCAAAGTAATTTACACACCTTAACTAAGGTCAGATTGTCCCCTCCATTTATTTCAAAAGGAAGGGATTAAAACAGTCCTAAAAACTTTTGACCCAAACTACATCAGAGGGAGAGGGATTGAGCCTATGTGGCATCCTCCTCCTTCCCTTAACACCATGGAAGCCCTTTCCATGAACTTGGGGTTTTGATGGGGGTGAAGAGTTAGGTGAGGATGGCCTCTTTCTTTAGTGTCATCAGCTCCTTCCCAACCCATATAATTTCTTCCCACTAGCTGCTACTCTGAACATAACCAGCCTTCCCAAAATGGGGGAGTTTGGACTCAGCTTTGGGTGGGGAGGCATTAGTGACTGACCTGGTCAGAGGGTCAGAGCTGCAGAAAAGAGGTCTTAGAATCCCCACATTGGGCTGTGGGAGCATTCCTCTGCTGCAAGCTCTGTGGAAGTCAGCTGTAAGGCTGTCCTCTAAGAACTCCCTCACAAGCCTAGTGCAGGTGATGTGCGAGGAGTGAAGAGGTGTATTGGGGAGCGGGGCTGCAGCCTGTGGAGATTCCAGGCTGCACTGTAGCCCCAGGAAACAGCTGTAATTTAGGCTCCATAACGGTGTAAATTATGGTGGGGGCCTCTCTCCATCCCCCAGAGCAGTTCAAGATCAGGAGGACACACAGATGGCTTAAAGCTGCCTTAGTGCCTCCCTCATCCCACATTTCCCACTGCTATTTGAGTTTGGTGTGACACAGAACCTCACGCCTAATATTTGTCAAATGATTTTACATCCTGACATGGAAAGCACCATAGGAGTACAAAGTATAATGTATTTTAGTCGTTCAAATCCTGAAGGTGTCACCAGTGTAAATACTTAAGTACTACAGGATTAACCCAATCTTCACAATAAAGATAAGTAAATATTATTGAACTTGTACTGTAATCACTAGACAAAGGAAACCAAGTTTTTTTCTATGTAGGAGCCTGAGCTTTTCAAATTGGAAGTGAAGCAATTTGGTGGGGGGCGGGGAATCACACATTCAATTCAGATAATATGATTCCTCCCCCTCTTTATGAGTGGTTTTACTCCTACCCCCAGGCAGGTATGCTAACTTGTGTTCTACACGCTGCTGGACACACGTCTAACTGCTTTCAATGTGCATGGGGGATGGGCAAAAAACCTGCAGCACAACCCAAGTAAAACCGGAAGTGTAGACATACCCTTTGTCACCACTGCATCTCACACACACACACACATACACACACACACACTCACTCATTCTGAACACTTGCTATTTTAATCTTAAAATGCCTTTCTGTGCAATACAGGTAGAAGGAAGCGCTGTTTTCAGTCACACATCTTCCTCCTTCAGTACTTTCTGACATCATACTTTACAGTCTGCTGACATGTGGACAGTTTTGCATGAATTAATGAAAGAGGCATCAGAAGTGGCTGACATGGTTTCTTTGTTTATTTTTATTATTATTAAACTGACTTGTGTATCCAAGTTACTGCTGTGAGAAAAAAATAAGTAAGGGGAGAGCTGGCAAAAATCTTTAAAAATGTATCAGTAAAAATACAGAAAATCCCTTGATTTTTAAGAGCGAGGCTGCTGTCTTGAAGCAGCAAATTCTTGCTCTAAATCATAAATGCAGCTGTCTTACTGGCATTGCGTTATACATAGAGAGGAAATGAAAAGTGATGTTTCCAACACTGAAGAAAATATGCCCAAGCTTTGATCACTTCATAAACAGAGCACTACCTTTATTTAGTTCTGTTTGCTTAAAAGGAAAAATGTTAATCCTATTTTAAAAAATCTTCTGGATGGTGTCCTTACAATATTTTTGTACATGTAAATCAGTTTTAAATGTTGTTTTTGTAAAAATGTATAATGCATAAGAAAAGTCTGACCAACCAAACCTTAGAAGCTCCACCGATTTCTTCCCCGCAAAGCAATGATTTGCAGAATTTAGGCATCAAGGCAATATGTTATATAAAATCCAGTGTAGTTGTAGCCGTGTCAGTCCCAGGATATTAGAGAGACAAGGTGGGTGAGGTAACATCTTTTATTGGACCTGCTTCTATTGGTGAGAGAAACAAGCTTTTGAGCCACACAGAGCTCCTCCGTGGTTCTCTCTCTCAGTAACAGAAGCTGGTCCAATAAAAGATATTACCTCACCCACCTTGTCTCTCTAATATAAAATTCAGTCTTTATTGATTTGTACACATGTCTTTTTGATCTGCACATTTCCCTTACTATGCTTTAGCTTTCCCCATGCATTCTATATTTGGCCATGTAGTTGGTTGGCCTGTGGAAGTAACCACAGACAAACTGCACAACTGCTGCAGGCTTCCAACAACAGGGGCCTGGCATGTACTGGACAAGGATTGCATGGCATATGCCAGCTCAAACAGGGACATTTCCTCTTTCTGTTTTCCTGCTCCCAGAAGCCAACCAATCAAAGATGAAATTTCTCCATTCTTGGCACATCTATTTTAGAAAATCAGTAATAATAATTATGCTTCCATTCTAACCTCACTGCAGGTGCTGGAAAATGAGCTGCAGTCTCTCCAAGAACACAGGACTGTAGTGGATATGTTCACCTGGGTATCTTTAAAAATGCTTAACACATGTTTTATAATATATATCAATTTATACTGAGAAAGTATCTTATCTGTAAAATGGCAGTAACCATGAAATACTACTTGTGCACCTCAGAGGGGTGAGACTAAGGACAAAGACTGCAAATCTGGGAAACTAAAATTAATAAACCTAAATCCATACTGAGGCAGACCTCAATAAGAGCTTTGGCTATTCAGTACGTCTGAAAATCAAGCCACTAATTTAGTTGCATAAATACAAAATCAGTGTAGCCCATATTAAATGGTTAAAAACTGGCTAACTGATGGATCTGAACAAGTAATTTAAATGGAGAATCGTCATCCAATGGGGTAGTGTTTATTAGGGCTAGTCAAAACTCAGAATTTCCATTATGCAGAAAACTTCAACATTTTTTTTAAAAAACCAAAACGATTATCATTTAGAAAGAAAGTATAAACTTCAAAATTTCCCACAAAAGGGAAATTCAGAAAAAAAAATCATTACAAAAACCTAAATATTTCATAATTTTGAAAATGATCCCAGAGCTTCCAGGCTGGGTCTCCAGTCTGCCCAATTCCCTAGGCCTCATCGACTCCTGGGGCACCTGACTCCCAGGGCTACCCTGGTTAACTGGCTCCCTGGACTCTGCAGTTCCCACAGCAACCAGTTTCCCCACTTCCTAGAGCAACTGACTCCCTGGGTGGCCAGCTCCTGGGGCAACTTGCTTCCTGGGCCTCCAACTCCCTGAGGCAGCCAGATCACTGGATTCCCTGACTCTAGGTTTTGCACAGGAGCATTTTAAATACTTTCCCAGAGAATTTTTGTAACCATACCATTAAAAACAGGAAATCAATCAATAAGTTGTATATTAATGGTAGTTGTACATTAATAGTAATAAATTAGATGTCACACTTACACAAGTCTGCTATGTAAACAGAATTAAATTTTAAATTTTATCTAGGTTTTTGTACTGTACAATCACTAAGAGTACAGCCTCTGTTCCATTCTTAGCTCTCTAGGTCATGCCTGACTAATGCAGTTCATAAATTACAAAATATCACATAGTGCAGTATATTGGCACACCAAAATGTGTTAAGAATGGAGTGAATGCATCCGTGTCATCTGATCTGTTTGTATAATCTACCTAAAGTGCCCATAACCATAATTGAATTGTATTTTATTTCTGTGAGCTTAAATCAAATTTTATTCATTTCCTATATGGAATAACCTTTAATTTTTAACTGATTGATCTGTTTATAAACTTATTTTGAATGATCCAAATGCTTCTGTCCATAATTCTGCTGAACAAAGGCGGATTCTACCACCAAATCTATGAACAGACCATGAATGCCCATTCTTTTGATGGCCCAGATGTCTACAATGGGAATCCAAACTGGAGCAATGCTTAACAGACGCCCCTGAGAACACTGACAATAGCTCATGCCTTATCCTGAGTAACAGGATGGTTCCTAGCAATACAGGTAATGAAGGTGCAGCAATATTCAGATGGGTTCCTAAACACAAAGTCAAAGTCCTTCTTTCCCAACTTTGAAATGCTTCCTTTCTGCACCCTGACTGTTTTACCTCCACCCCAAAATGTCAGTCCTAATCCACTCTTTACCACTCCTCAACATATCCCTAGTTGTCACTCACTTTACCTTCTCCCCCGATCCTCTGTCACCAGCCAACCACCTTTGTCCCCCTACCCCTAACATGACAATCCCAGAGAAATCATCCTATGAACATTCCACACCTTCCCTGGATAATCAGTGACCTCAATCAGCATAAGTGCCCCTTCTCTGCACAAGGCTTCTGAGATTACAGTCACCCAGGCTTGTCAAAGGCTGCTCCCATTTCCTGTCCTGTGCAAGGCTGCCTTAATGTGCAGATGTGACCCACCAGTGAGTATATATTGCTGATTCACAGAGGATATGAGCTGCTACAATAATTGCGAGAGTTCAGCGCCTCATAGACAGGAGTGAACCCTACAATTTTGATATGATCTTTGTGAATATTATAATAAAATGTGTTACTACTACCGGAATATTAATATATTATACAACGTCTACTTTGGATCAAAGTTACATTTGAAAACATATCTAGAGTGGAAGCTGCCAATGTAACATGCCAGTTTTTTTAAAAGGAATAATGCTATTCAAATCTATGAAATATTTGATATTAAAATAAATGTGTCTAGAATTGGTGTCAAGGAAAATTAGACCATCAATAAGACCAACTTAGATACATGTATATATTCTCTGCATATAAGACACTGATTAAAAACATCAGGAAGTGTAAGACTTACAAAACTTGGAGTAAAATTTTCAAAATCACCTAAATCCTATTTACAAAAGTGACTTTCAGTGAGATTTAGGCTAAGGGCTGGATTTCAAAGGTATTAGGTGTCCAGAGATGCGGTCATTGGTGAGTTTGTAATGTTGATTTTGTGCATCATGGACCAAATGAAGTTATTGCAGTAGGATGAATTAGTCATTTTCACATTCAGTAAGCAGTTTGTTCACTCTTAGCACAGCTTTATTTGGGGACATTTGGTAATTTATGTTGGCTTTCTCAGTGCTGGAACCATGCTACTTCAAGTTGTTACCTTCAGCCTGCATTCACACTCCTAGTTAACCACCATGTATTTTATTTGAATTACTAGAACCAGATACCTTGAAATATACATTTCATTCCCCAGGGTGTCCTGGCAGTGGGCTGCAAATGTTTATAAATAACCGTACCTAGCAAACTAATTATAAAACCCAATGTACATATGCAAATATTTAAAAATAATCACAGTTGTCTGATAACATTTCTTTCAAGAGTGATCTTCATAACACATGATAAGATGAAACTGGCATAGAGTACCATACCACGTTAGTAAACATCACATGGTTTTCAGGGTCATCTCTCAGTGCTGTCACCCAACAGGTTTATGTTAAAGAAGCAGTTTGAGCCTTAGCTTTGAATTTCCTTGCATTGATGGGTTTGTGACCTTCCAGTTGTTTACACGCAGTATTTTATTTTAAGTGTTATAAAACTGTTTGCAGAGGGACTGGATCAGTAACATAAGCATCTGACAACGGTAGAGTAGTTAAAATTGATTCTTTGAGTCCACATGAACTCTGGCCCCATTCTGTAGATGTGTGTATAACTTTACTCATGTGAGTAGAGAACTGACTTAAAGTTATGCATGTGCATGTTTACAGGATTGCGGCTTTAGTGATCTGTTAATTTCAGTGGTTTTGAACACTGGGTATATTAAATATTCATAAAAATACAACCTAGGTGCATAAGTGGTAATCCCTAGCCCAGCTATATGATAAAACAATTGTCAAATTTATTTTAAAATACCTCTGATTTTTTTATTTGACCAAAAAATATCAAAATAATTTAAAATTATGTGTTTATTACTAAAAAAAATACACCTCTGGAGTGATTTAAACATTTTTCTCCAAAAATAATTGAATAATACACACTAACCATAATTTTAAGGATTCATACTTTTCAAAGATCTATAATACAAGTACCAATGCTTGAAGTAATTCTTTCTGAACTTGTGTGTGTAATGTGTATTTCTGGTGTTATTAGCCAATGCTAATTTTGCATTAGTAAATCAGATTTTCTGGGTCAGTCTTTCAAATGTTAATAATTTAGGTTGGCAGGTAAAAACAGAATGCCCATGATTATTAAGTATTGTATTTACCTGATTATCCTGTATTGTTTCTACACTGAAAACACAATCAAATATTAACAACAATAAATTTCTAAGGATTTGAAAATGCACCCCACTTTTAATAATGTTTGCTACAGAGACAGTCCCCATAGGCCAAATTCAGCTAATTGATTTCAATGGAGTTGCATTTTAGACCAGGGCTGAATTTGGCCCTATGTGGGTAGATTCTTCTTAAAGTGTTTATAACATCTCCTGTTTTATGCTTCTTAATTCTTCACAGCTTTCCTTGCACTATGACTAGGAATTCCTTTGCAAATCAAGAGGAAAAGTAGAACAAGTCCCATCTCTGGAGGAATATATTTCTTAGGTGTCATAAACAGGAGCTGATAATCATTTTCCATGGAACTGGTAACCCAGAATATGGTAGCCTGACATAAAGTCTGACCTTCCAGTGAAAAGCCATCCAAAAGCCATCCTTCCAGTGAAAAGCCATCCAAAGAACTAGCTGCCCTTTAATAGATAGTGTTAAATAATCACATTCTATAAAATGTGAACCAAATGAAATTTATGTAGTGGAGATATCCTGAGTCTGCAGACAGCCTGAAATAATGTTATATACTGGTAATGAATGAAATGAATAATGGTGCAATAATAATGTCAATACTGGTAATTATTTCACTGCTGAAAATGTTAGAAACACTGAATTAATGTGACAGCTGCATTAGATGCAATGCTCATTGTGAAATATCAATAAAGTCAATGAGACTACTCACGTGATTAAGTGCTTTGCTGGATCATGACCTTCATGTCCAATGGCTTATATGACAAATGAATCATCTAAACTTTGACATTTAAATTGTATTTCATGTGTTATTCATAGTGAAATGTCACGAAAGTCAATGGGACACTTGTGTTTAAAGTAACACATGTGCTTAACTGCTTTGCTAGCTTGGTGCTTTCATGACCAGTGGGTTGTATGACAAAATTTATCATCTAAACTTTGATGGCTCAGGGCAGATCTGCACTAGAAAATTAAATAGGCCCAGCTATGTCACTCAGAGGGTGTGAAAAAGCCAAACCCCTGAGTGACATAGGTAAGTTGACCTAAGTCCCCATGTAGATAGTATTAGGTGAATGGAACAATTCTTCTGTTGACCTAGCTATTGCCTCTCATGGAGATGGATTACTGATACCATTGGGAGAATCCCTCCCGCTGTGTAGCTAGCATCTACACTGAAGTGCTACAGCCATAAACAGGGGCATTGTGAGAGTTTATTCATATATGTTCGTAAAGTGCTTTGAGGTCCTCATATGGACAGTGCTATAGAAACCCAGAGCAATATCATCCTTAATACTCTGTAAATAGACTGCTGTCAGTAGGTAAGCAAATGTTATCTTAATTAACAAATTCCTGCAGATCCAGTTATTAAAAAATCATAGTCACATTGTGTTTCCCAGCTCACAACAAATATTTGACCAAAGTCAAAAGAAGGTGAAAAATTTTTTATTAAAAGAAGAAAGCAAATTACAAAAATGCACAAGTAATCATCTCAGACATAGTTCCTGAGTGTCGTGGGTGTTCTTGCTATAATTGGAATAAAGAGTGGTAAAACCGAAGCATTCTCTGTTGTCCCTCTGTCCCATTCTAATATCCAAAACCATTTGGTGTGGAATTTTTTCAGCCCGCCCTGATGTCTCTGCTGTAGAGTCCTCTCCCACCTCAGACTGATCGTAACAATCAACAACAAGCAATTTATCCACGATCTGAATCCTTACTTTTATTGTATTACTATGATGATGGAAACTTCCGTCACCTATTATGTTAAAAGAGACAGGAGGAATTCCTTGGGGACATGTGGACATTTTATTTAACAGTATTCACCTGGTTCCCCAGAGGTGGGAAATATAAATCACCAGTAGAGGAATGAGCCTGGGCTAAGTAGCTGTGGGTTTTAACTTGATGGCATGTTTAAGCTTTGAACTGTGGAATTTTGACAACTATTCTGTTGAGAATTAGCTAAAGGACTCCACTACTTTGGTGGTTGGTCAAAAACTCCATTGTGTTGGTGGGTCTAGTTCTCACTGGGCTGTCGTGGTCATGCACACAATACTGCTCTTTCTACAAAATTCACTCTTTAATTGCATAAATCTTAGGCTGTGTCTACACCCAAATCGCTACAGCGGCATAGCTCAGCGCTGCAGCTGCGCTGCTGTAGTGCTTCAATGCAGACATTTACTATAGCGACAGGAGTGGTTCTCCCATTCCTGTAGCTAATCCACCTTCCTGAGAGGTGGTAGCTAGGTTGACAGAAAAATTTAAGCCAACCTAACTCCCAGTGTAGAGAGTGCTAGGTTGACAGAAGATTTTTTCCATCAACCTAGCACTGTCTACACTGGCAGTTAGGTTGGCTTAAATACATTAAACAAGAGGTATGGATTTTTCACACCCCCAAGCAATGTAGCTGGGCTAACTGTTTAGTGTAGGCCTGGCCTTAGTCGTCGTCTTTATGGGGGGGAGGGGGGGATGTGTATTATCTAGTGGACAAACTTTCTACTTATTTAACTAGTAAGGGGAAAGGAACTCTGATGTGGAGAATTATTGCAGACATGTCTCTAGTAGTGGAAGATAGTGTCATGCCACAGCTTCTTTATATGTAGCTCTTGATCTGTCAGCTCTAGAATGAGTATTTTTTTCAGCTGAAAATCCTTTACACTTAGCTTTGCTTGACCACCATCTGTGCTTTGTTTCATATCCTCCTCTTATGTTACCCATGAGACTTCCTGTACCAGTTTCTTCATAAACTGAGAACTCTGAATTTCCTACATGGGAGATTACTGTCTAGTTCTTATTTGAAATGGGTTGATATGTTACTTTAACCACAGTATTTATACTTATTAAACCAATGGCTGATGTTGCTCCTGCACATTTGTAGCTTGAAATACCAGTTCTCCATTTGGTTGACCAATTAATATCAGTTTATTTGCTAACTGGATCATTTATTGTCTTTTCCAGGTTCCTAAATTGTTTTACCTTTGTTTATATCTAGATATTATATTGCTAATAAAACCTTTTCAAGATTGCTCTATTTACCTTGGCAGATTCCTCTAGTCGTGATTCCCTAGTTAATAATATCCAAGGGAGCAGCTTTTCCCTGAGACTGTTGCATAGCATCTTCTCCCATCTCAGGGGTTTTTAAACTATAACCCAGGACCATAGTCCTCCCTTCTGTTTTCTGTTTAACACATGATAGCAGCATTTCCCTGTTCATCCTATTTAAAAAGGAACAAATAATAGTTTTGATCTATCATTTGACTCACAAGAGGAAAAAGTTGAATTCTGAAGAACTCTCCTATCAAACACTCACCCGAGATTATTTTTTTGCTATGATAACCTCAGCTATATTCGATGATTTCCTCTTCTTTTGGTCACTATTGATGCGTGTTGATGCTGAGGGGCTAATTCTGGAAGGTGCTAAGCTTCCTCAATTCCCACTTACTTTAATGGGATCTGAGGATGCTCAGCACCATGCAGGATTGGGCTCTAGCTTCCTGGAATTTCTCCACCCATTGTTAGGAATTCTGGTCTTTCCGCAGCTTGTTCCTGCACATGTCATGACAGGTCACAACTCTATCTACCAATGGAATCAGGAGAATATTTATTCCTGGCTAAAAGGACTGCTCTGGTTGGCCTCTTGTGTCAGTCAGTGAGATGAAGTGCATTAATAGAAATGCCGACATGGTAAGTGGTACAAAGGAATCTTCAATTGTAAGCATCTTATTCCTCTAAAATTTTAATCTGATTTAAATGCAGCCTGACTCTTGATGTGCTGAGTATCCCTAAATCTCATTGATTTCACTGGGAGCTGCAGGTGCTCAGAGGCTCTGGAAATCAAACTAATACTGACTTTCACTCAAAGCCCTTTACAAACTAAACAAAAAACGCACCTTAAATGTATCCATCTGTGGAGAAGTGATTAATAAACATCCAGTTTACTATAGAACAATGGAGAGGAAATATTTTTGACCAAAGACAGCCCACTATTAAAACAAGTGTCACACTGTGCAGACAAGCCCAAAATTCTCAATGTCTCATCTAAAAGACACCCCCCACCAAGAGTAAAATGCATGAATTCAATTTATCTATGGTATCTTGGATGGCTGATGGGTTGAGTTTACCACTCTGATTCTGAGCTGTGGTTCTAGGAAGTCTAGGTATTTTCACACCTAATGCTTAGACTTTTATTAATAGCTCTCTCTGTCATCAAGAAGGCCCTGAAGTGGAAATTAACCTACCAAGACAAAGTAATCAAAGGCTACATTAGGTTTCTGCACACTCTTCACAACAGAAGCTGACAGGTGTTAGTTTTGGAGTGGTCTTGTTTTGCTTCACATAATACTGCAAAAAAGTCATTGTTGGTGAAATAGTTTCCTTCTTTAATGATGCCCATTTAGCTTTTAGGGCTTCATGCAGGTCCCACCCTTGCAGAGCTCACTGCATGGTCAAGGACTTGTGTGTTTAAAACTGCCCTGAAAAAAATCAACCAGAAACCATGCTACTGGAAACAAAACCATTGCAATAGGAGGTGTTATTAAAAAGCACCAAGGGTGTGATCCCTGGAGGTATTTAGGTGCCTAAGTCACTTTTTTAGGCACCACTGCAATCTATAAAACTCCTGCACAGCTGCTGTCTAACTCTATAGGCATCTAAACCCACTCTGCGCCTAAATTTTGTCCTCTGGGCACGCACACACACACACTGCAGCTTCATTCTAGGTGCATGGGTGCTTATCCTGCCTGAGCATGTGCACTACAGCCTTGTGATAGGCCTCTGGATGTCTATTTCTGGCTTAAGACCCAGAGCAATTCACAAATGGGAAAGATAGGTGTTTGGCCATCTAAATTGCATGCGGGGGGCGGGGAAAAGAAATCTGGGGATTATGCTCAGAGACCACCTACTGGATTATGCTCCTCAGGAAGGGTTCACACAAAACAGCGCACACACACACAGACACTTACACTTACTTTCAAGTCCTGCCTCCTCCAGAGGTGGAGAAGGGAATTGAAGTGGGATCTCAGGAGTGTAATCTAACCACTAAACTACATAATATTCTGATATGGTCTCCCTCAAGCTCTCTTGTTGAAGTTATTCCACTTTAATTAAACAACAGAATACTGAAATATTAATTGGGCTACCCCCAAGAATTAGAATGATGCTGTAGCCCAGGGACATTTCCACTGCTTGCATCCGAAGAAGTGGGTATTCACCCACGAAAGTTTATGCTCCAATACCTCTGTTAGTCTATAAGGTGCCACAGGACCCTTTGTCGTTTCTACAGATCCAGACTAACACGGCTACCCCTGATGCTGTAGCCCAGGGTTAGGACACTGACCTGAGAGATAGCAGAGCCTGATTCAAATTCCATTCCTCCCCCTCAGGAGAATGGGGGTCTCCCACAGCCTGGGTGAGCACACTAGGCTAAAGGGAGGGCTCCTTCATTCCACCTGGGACTGTTTTGCTTTGGCCCTTGCATGCAACTTAGGCAGCTGAGCACTCATCTTCCCCCAGTTCGTGGACAGCAATGAGAGCCAGTCACCTCCCTGCAGCCTGGATTGAGGTACCTAACTTTTAGAGAGGGGCAGGGCTTCCCATCTCCCATTGGCTGACTTTGGCAGCTCCCAGCCTAGCCTACTGGCATTGGTGGATCGCAATCTTAGGTGTCTACCTCTCCCCATTCATTGTATAGGGGTTCTTAAGATACTTAGTTTGGTGTATCACAGTGTTATTCCTGTGATTTTCTAGGCACCTAAACATTAAGCACCACAATGCTCAGCATTGTAACCTCTAAGGCCCTTTGTGGATTCCACTGCAATTCCCTTAAACATTAAACCTGAGTTTGTCCAAATAGAGAGTGCCATTACTTTTCAATCTGAATTATCTGTGTATCAGGGGAAGGTAGTATTAAGAACATATGCTTTCGCCAATGTATGCGACAGATGTTTAAATAGGGCATACAACAAATAGTAGTAGTAGGGAAGTTTGAAAATAATTTATTTATTACAGGGTTTTTTTTATAATTCTATTTACTGTGTAATGGGTCTGAGCTGTGTGTGCTGTTGTCTAACATTCAAATACCAGTTATATGTGATTGAATTGTGTGCAGACTATATGCATTTTGACTCACTGATTTTTTTTAACTAAGAAATCATTAAAAGGCTTATTTCTTTTAAATGAGTAGAGGTGAAAGGCATACATTTACGTCTTAAATCACTGATTTATTTGCTGGGGGAGGAGTAGGGAAATTCTTTTCTCTAATCTGTTCATTTCCCGGCTCTAAATGTTTCCCTGCTGAATGTTTCTCTGGGGTTTGTTTTATTGTGTGCAGTGTGCTAAATATATTATTACTATATGCAGTTTACCTGGTCCTGTGGCTTTGAGAGCTAAGGACCTGATCTTGCAAAGATGTAAACCTGTGTGTAACTTTATTCATCAGGCCCATTAAGTATGCTCCCAATTAAGTCTTTGCAAACTGGGCCTAATTGTTTCAGCCCCCTAAGAATTGTTGCAAATGCTCTCCCAGAGGGGCTATTGGCAGGGTTCTGCTGGTTTAATTGAAGGTGCAGTTAGTTTGGAAAGAGGATTTCGGCTATTGGACCCACCGTGTAGCAAACTGCATTGCAGTAAAACAAAGATGGGACCAGCCTCTTAAAGCCTGACTGGATCTGATGTTCTGGGTCGCCTCAGATAAAGGTGGATGAGAGTGGCCCAACCTGGCTCTTGGGGCTGAACTTGCCCAAGGCAGTTAGCTCGGGAGGGCCAGGCTGGGCTTGTCTCTACAAACTGACGTAAAAATTAATCTCGCTAAACGATTGTGACTTTTTTACTGCCGTGTAATTGCCCCCTCCCTGTCACTCAGATTTATGGCTTTATTGCTAACAGCCGGTGGCAGCCAATGCTCTGCTGGTTGGCACCTCCAGCGCCTCAGCTTCTGCAAAGCCGCCAGGCGGGTTGGTGCGATGCGCTCCCGCCCCGGCGCAGCAGCGAGGAGGCAGCAGCCCGCGCGGCTCATCTGACCCCGCGTCCCCGGGGCTGAGGAGCCAGGGGCTCTCGCTCCGCGAGGCGGCGGCGGCTGCTGCGTGCTCCGCTCGCTGCGTGGCCCCGGGCTGGGGAGCTGCCCGCAGCAGCGCCTCCTCCGGGAGGAGGGGGAGCAGAGGGAGCGGGGCAGCGTTTCCCGGGCAGTTGTACAAGCTGAATTGCAAACACCGGCAGCCGCCTCCTGCTTGTTTACCACCCCACCCCCTTCTTTCATGCGGGGGACTCGCTTCACTTGAAGTTGGGTGGCAAAAATCGCTGAGCGCCCCAAGAGCCTTTCAACAGGGGCAAAGCTGTTCCGAGCAGCCTCCCGCCGGCGGATCTGCGGCTCTTCCCGGCAGAACTTAGCAACTTCTTCACACCCCCCCCCCCCCAATCTACAATGAACAGGACTCTTCCTCCCCCCAGCCATGGGGAATGGCGAGCCACGGCTTCTGGCAGCGCCGGGGCGGATCGCCCGAGGAGAAGGGAAGAGTGAGCGCGCGGGAGAGCAGCAGCAGCGGGGAGAAGGAGAAGAAGCAAGCGGGCAGAAGAAAGTCCCTGCTGCAGCTGCCCGCACGCAGCTCCATCTCGCTGCCCCACTCCCCCCACCCTGCCCCGCACCTCCTTCCCGAGCAGCAGGAGTGCGGGGGAGCAATGATGGCCTAGAAATGAACCAGCGCTGCTGACTTTGTCCGGCGGCTTCTTTCTGTTCTTCCACCCCTTCCGACAACCCCGTGGATTTTTTTTTTTTTAAACCCGCAGCGATCGCGGAGGGAGAGCCTATAAAGAGGGCGACAGGCTCTTTGAACAGGGGACAGGAGAGGGAGGCTGATCTCCTTACAAAATGCGAGGCTTTAACTTTGCCGACTCTTCCTAGCCTTGCCCCTCCTGCGCTTCTCCGTTTGCACCCAGCGATAGATACTAATTTTTGCAAGGAACCGGAGAGGATTTCTCTCTCTCTCGGCTGGGGAGCGGAGGGGGCTTGCCTCGTTGTATATGTGGGGGGAAGAGGGGAGGCTGAAACTATGGCTCTGACCAGCGACTCTGCCAGTGTCAGGGGCAGATCCAGCCGGAGCATTGGCGAGGAGAAAAGCCCAGCCGCAGGAGTAGGATCCGATTGCAATGGGTATTGTTATTCTGATGGGAAGCAGCAGCAGCCGGGCACTCAGCTGGGGCAAAAGGAAGACTCAACCTGCCAGCTCTGCTGGGGAGACCTGGTGCTGCAGAAAATCTGGAGCTCCCGGAAACTTTCCTCGGCTCTCTGCGCCGGATCCCTGTCCTTCTTGCTGGCTCTGGTGGTCAGGTTGGTCCGCGGGGAGATCGGCTGCAGTCTGGAGGAGAAGGAGGTAGTGGCGGAGGAGGCGGAAGCAGCCGCCGCAACAGCTGGAGGAGGAGAAGCGGGTGGTTTGCAGTTGCCCCCAGCAGGGCTCCCCAGTAGCAGCAGCAGCTTCCAGCTGACTCCTTGGCTGCATCCCATCGCTCTGCTCTTCAGCCTCATGTGTGTCTTCTTCTGGATGGGCTCGTACTTGCTGCGCTCCGGGGTCCGCCTGCACACAGCCGCCTTGCTCCTGGCCGCCTGCTGCGGGGGGGAAGCGATTGTCCAGATTGGGTTTGCGGTAGGGGAGGATCACTTGCTTTCCTTCACCGCCACGGGGGTGGTGCTGAGCTGCCTGGCCACTGTGACATGGCTGGTGCTGAAGCTGAGGCAGGGCGTCCTCATGATCGCCTTGACTAGCGCGGTCAGGACCACGTCCCTCGTCTCCTTAGAGAGGATCAAGGTAGCCTGGAGACCCTACCTGGCTTACTTGTTCGGGCTTCTGGGCATCCTGCTGGCCAGGTACGCGGATCAGCTCTTGCCCCACTCCGGGGCGGCGCAGCACAGAGAGGTCCCTGGTGCCCAGCTGGCCAAGGAAGAGGTCCCGGTGTTTAAGAGGAGGAGGAGGTCCAGCTCCATGATTTCTCCCGAGATGTCCAGCTGCAGCAACAAGTCTCATCGGAGGACCTCCCTGCCCTGCATACCTAGGGAGCAGGTAAGGAGCGCGACAGATCTTCACAGTCCCAGGGGAAATCCAGGAGTCCAGGGTCTGAGGAAGAACGAAGACCAAGCAGTCAGGGTACAGCAAACTTGCGGGGGATATTTATTGTTTGGTTGGTTGAGCAGACACTAGAACAAGGAGTCTTGAGACAGAGTGAAGCGGTGCGAGTTGCTACGAACTTTTTGCTCGCTCCTTTGGATGTATATCCGGGCGGCTGAATGTTTCCCACATATTAGGGAAGTGGGCAACTACGTGAAATTTGAAGAGTTCGGTAGCCCCTACCCAATTTCCTTCCCCCTTATTTTTGTGCTTGAAATATCACTTTCATCTGCCTCAGTAACTCTTTTTATTTTAGTTTTCAGCACTTTGGTCGGCTTTATTTATCTCTGCTCAGTAGAAGGGTGTCAGGAGTCTTTTTAGAGCAAGGCAAGGCTTGTTTCAAAGTTTCACTATATTCATGTAAAATCTTGAGGTTTTTACGCTGAATATTTTTTTTTCTTTTAACTTGGGTAGCTGTTGCTGGGCTGGCTCTAAATACTGCGGTGGTGTGTGTGTTATTTAAAGTATAGGTTAGCTCAGGCTGGAGAGGCATCTAGGATCAATTATAAATAGTGATTTCTGAACTTTTTTTGGTTTGTTGAAAGAGGGCATTAATCGTATTAAACTTTCACTGGTCCTTAAAAGGGGCTCATCTTTCTGAAATGAGCATATTTTTAGTTCTGTTCGGTATAGGGAAAAGCCTCTTGCCCAATGTATTGAGGGTTTTTTTTTAAGAAGGGGCCTGCAGTAGTTAAGTTGTCATCTTAGCTTTTCACTTCTTCGCTGCTACTACTAACTACACTGAAGCGATCAAGAAGTTTTATACCCCAGCTCTTCTGTCCTTTGACACTAGGTATATGGTTTTTATTTAGTTTAACTTTATTTTGTAAAAACTGGTGTTTGCATTTGAATTGGTGTGTTTTTTGTTTAGAAAAGTTTTTTCTCCATAAGCTCTGAAAAGAAAAAAAATACATCTAAGGATATGAACAGAATGAATATTAACATCTTTATAGCATAAACAATAAGGGATTCCAGATAGACACCATTAAAACTTAATTTTGCACTTCAAATTGTTTTCTTTGTTTTTGAGACATAACCTTACCCAGCAGAAGACTATTTTTTGATGGACTGAGTATAATTGAGCATATTTGGAGTCAATATGACACTTGCCCAGTGGTGAAAAGGGAAACCTAGGTGGAAATAAGTGGCAAATGGTGTTATATTTCCTTTTCCATTAGTATTAAAAATGACTTTGTGAACTGTGGCCAGCTAAAGCTTATTCCGTTATACCAAAGGCTTTCTTTCAGGTCCCTTGCTGGATAAGCAGCTAAGTATTTTCTAAGTAATGGCATCTAATCATATGGTGTGGTGGCAAGTTTGTTTCTGGAAATGGTTTGATTACATCTCTTTGTGGCTGTTTATGACATTTGCTAGAAGAATCCCTGACAGTCTTTATCCTTGAGGCATATTTTATAACAAATGTACTTATTTATTTTATCTAAACAAAAATGTTAAATATTTACCACAATGTCCAACGGTGTGAAAAAATGAAAACTGACTCAGTTTTGAGACTGTTTTATTATTAATTATGTGAGAGCAATTAAGGTGTAAGAACCATTTGTAAATAGAATAACTTTATTTTTTTCTCTTAGAGGTTTACTTTATTTGACGATAAACATTTCCAGAGGTTTCTTGCGCTAATCATGTGTAATGTTTAGAATATTTTTCCATTTGCTGTGGCATTTTAAATAAATGCAACTTTCTAGCAGACAGGTTTAAATGTAATCACTTTGATATGGTCTGTTAAGTCCTACTATAGTTACCTTCTTTTGCTTATGAATAGATCGCAAATCATCTTTATCATATACAGTATTTTTAAATCTACTATAGCAAATAGATTACATTCTCTATCTGTCTTAATGTTTTCACTTAGGAGCACACGTTTAATTATGCCTTGAGAAGTTCCAGTTTTCCCCATGATAGACTGTACAGTGGAGTCAACTGACAACTATGTAGTTTACTATTTTCAGGGATTTTGCCACATTTCTATTTTAATATTAATCAATTGAGAGATCATAGATTGCTCATGCCATTGCTTAATCAAAAATGGATGATTATCTCCAAGTTGGTTTTTTAAGAAGCAAATTGTCATGTGGAGTGTGTGTTTAATTTCTCTTCACACTCCCTTTTCCTACAGCCACCCTTTTAAAATAACAAAGACAGTAACAAGAAATACTGTGAGGCTCTCAGAGAATGTCCCTTTTGGCTGACAGCAAAGCAAAGTTTGTTTTTATAAGGAAAATCGGCTCCTGGTAACTTTTTAAAGAAGCCGTAAGTAAATGTTTCTCCTTAGGACAGCTTTTAAATATAACATGTTTAAAATAAAATACTTTAAAAACAACTGCTCAAAAACCCCAAAACAAAGTTTTTTTTAAAAAAATCCAACCTTGAATAGACTGTTGCAAGTCAAAGAGAGAGCTTTTTGTATGCTGTTTTAGAGATGTGAAAGCTCACATCAGGAAATAGACCCACAATATTGTTTTAATGGGCTGAAAAACCTGCTTGAATTGTATAGCAGATAATGTAAGAATCAAAGATCTTGTGAACTTCTTACAGAGCTATTGCCCATTACCTCTTGTATGATATGTTTACATTGCTGAGCAATCTTATTAAGCTTTCATTTGACCAGAGTAATACTGTTTCAGTATCTAATTGTCTGTTGTAATGTGGGATCCTTCTAAAGCTTATGAAGCGTGTGTGTGTGTGTGTGTGTGGATTTGCTTGTTGTTGGTTTATTTGGTCATAAACTGACTTTTTGCCACTGAAATATAAATTCAGGACATGTTAATCTATTTAGCCTTGCACTATCAAAGTAAAGTGTTTGGAATTGTTAGGTAAATTTGAGTTACACTGCTGTTAGCCTAGTTATCATTAAGTGCTTTTACTTTAAACCCCTGGTCAGTAGCTGAACACTTCCTCTGTGTTCCTAAATTATCTCTGGTGGAAACATCTTATCTTTTTCTCAGCCCCAAAATGAACTTTAAAAATAATAAACAATGAAAATCCATTTAGCCATTCTTTGGGGAAATTATTCACATTTTATTTACTGCCTTTTTTCTTTTCTTTTTCGAGTTGAACAGATAGTTTGCATTGTAGGGTTCCCACTTGGCATGTGTGTAGTTGACAGTGAGAAGGGAGTGATTTGATGGTGGCCTGATTGTCACGGGTACCTCAAAGAATCAGCAGCATAGCATTAAGACACCCCAAAGTTACAGAACTCCTTACTGGCCTGGGTGATTCCCCAAAACATCACAGTACCACATACCTTCAGCTTTCATCAGAAGCAGTTGAGGGTGCTTGGTTCCTTGAGGGATCAGGCATCCAGTTGTTGTTTGTTGTTGTTGTTTGGGGGGGGGGGGAGAAACCTGGTGAGAGAGATTGTGAATGAGTGAAAAACATAATGAACGAATGTATATTTTCCTCACTGATGTAAATGTGCATGGTGTTTTGGGTAGCTGCACGTAGGTGACACTGCTCTTGATAGCCAAATCTTCTTTACACCTTGTCAAGCCATCTTTACTCTACTTGCTAAAGCTGGTGACAGAAGAGGCCCAGCAGATCTGGTAGCCTTTTTGCTGTGCTCTGGTGTGAAACCCTGCATGCTGGAGTATAATACATTAGGAGATAACTGTCTTGGAGCTTGTGCAGGCCAGGATGGTCGTCTGTTTTGATTTGAATGTGCAATTGCATGCAAGCATCCAGAGGCAAGATTTGGCCCTAAGATGTTAAAGACAATGTTACTATACTGCATATGCATAGGTGGGCCAAGTTGTATTCTATGCATAGATTATTTTGGGGTGGTGGTGTATGCATGTAATATGAATTTATTACAAGCAAATTTTGCCAGTTGAAGTAGCTCAAAGCAATTCAGTTTGCTGTATTTATTATATTACTTTCAGGGATGCACTGTAGCTATCTGTCGCTGAACCAAAGACAATATCACGGTGCTTGAAATATCTTCTAGTTTGAAAAACAGGCTTACTAACCACTGGCTAATGCACATACAGATAGGGGACTCACAAGGTTGAAGGGTTCCTGGTAAGAAACCTACCTCCAGTTGCTGATGAGCTAACACTGGACTTTCTACCAGGGTGCTGACCCTGCTCCAAGGTTCCATCTTTTGTGTCAGCTTCTGCCGAGTAGATGCCTAATGAGTTTGAAGTGTCTCTTCCACCACTCTCTCCTATGGTTGCTGTAAAGGAGAAGGATTTTTCATTTCTTTTTGCTCCTCTTCTGCTCAGTAGTCTCCTGATTGCTTTAGGGAGGAGAGAGGACTTTCATCTGGGTGCTGGAATGGTGGGAGATAGTGTCTTCACTATTGCAACTCAGCTGTTGAGAGAGGAATTGAGGATTTGTCTCCACTATGATACCCTTTCTTTCAAATCCTTTTTCCCATGAGTAGTTTCAGTGCCAGCCTCTCCTAGCTTTCCCAGACAGCAGCGGAGTGAAATTGAGATGTATCTTGTGAGTTTCACCAATGCTCTTGGGGTTTTTGAATTGTTCTGTGGAAATGACCTGAGGGCTTGTCTACACTAGCCACCGGATAGGCGGGCAGCAGTCGATCCAGCGGGGGTCGATTTATTGCATCTAGTGTAGCTGCGATAAATCAACCGCTGAGCGCTCTCCCATCGACTTTGATACTCCACCAGAACGAGGAGCACAAGTGGAGTCGAAGGCAGAGCTTTAGCTGTCAACTTACTGCAGTGAAGACACTAAGTAGATCTAAGTACGTCGAATTCAGCTACGCTAGTCACGTGGTTGAAGTTGTGTAACTTAGATCGACCCCGCGCGGTAGTGTAGACAAGCCAATTTGTTTTGCCAATTTTACTCTGCTGCTTGGGAAAGCTATGAGCAGTGTCAGGCATTCGGGCTGGCTGCAGACTTGAAAGGACAGCACTGCATCAGTTCACATTTGGAAAGTTATCTTTTTAGCTGTAAGATCTAGTGTGTGGTTTTTTGTTTTTAAATAAAATCTTAGCTTCTACAGAAATTGGCTTGAGCTTTTCATGTGTTGGAGACAAGTGGATTTTTTTAAGTTCTCTAGTATACTGCCTTTAAAACAGGAATACAATTAATTTTAATTTGCAACTGTCAGTGTGGTATGGAAGCTTAAATCTGTAATATTCATATCTCCCTAAGAATGGAAGAGATCTGAATTAAAGATACTAGATAGGATATAGATTTGAAATGTAAAAAAATCCATATATATTTAGGAAAATAAGTTAATGCTGAAATATAGTTGCTTAATATGTCAAAATCCTGAAAAATCATACATGGATTCCAGATGTAATTCTGTTAAGCGTTACTTCATGTAAATAAACTGCCTTTACTTAGATTTCATTTTTAACTCTCAAACTGAAAAGCTGTTGGGAAAACTGTCATAATTGACAAAAATGGACCATAAACCAATCTGTTAAATAAATTTTTTTTTTGTCCTGTTGGTGGGGGAGTAAAATACAGTAGTGACTTTCTGCTTTTTCTGAACTGAGTGTAAAGTGTGAAAATGCAAAGCTGTGGAGCTGAAAGAAATCCTGTGTATGCTGGGTTGTCATGTTAATTAAACAACCAACCAAAACAGTGACCCTGTGTATAAAATATGTTTTGAGAAGCCTGAAAAACAAACAAACAGTGACACATGATGTTTTGGATGTTAATCGTGACATTTGTGAGACTCTGTCCTGTTCTGATGTTACTGTGCTCATTCTCTGAATCTTTTTTGCAGGAAGCTGACAAACAATTTGTGTTTTGTAAAAATAAGGAATATATCGATCTTATTTTAAAAAACCCAACACTTTGAAGCTGTAGGAGAGGCAGAGCTGTAAAGGCCGCTAACCACAGGGCTAAGTGGTTTAAAAAATAAAAGACCCACTGAAATTAAAATATTCATCTGATTCGTAAAAATCTGTACCTTTTAGTATTTTTCCCAAATGTTTGTTAGCCTTTTTTATTCAATTAGACGTGCCAAGTAATGTTGGTTGTTGAATGGGATTCAAATAGTAAATAAAGTGTAAACTTTTTTCCTCTCATTTAAAGTGGACTTCAGAAAATTACTGCCGAGAGCATCGGAGAATAGATTATGAAACCATCACCTAAACCGGTTATATTTTACTCAATACACCATTCAGAAATAAGCGTATCTGAAGTATGCTGGTATAGTACTCATTTTTGTTCTGGACAGTTCTGCTATTGATACTGTATATTAGATAACCTGTTGCCTCTGGAGTTGCTATGCTATATGGATTTCTCTGTGTCAGAGTAGTGATTTGTTTGAGTAATAGCAAAAAAAAGTCTGTTTTCCCTCCCCCCCCTTCAATTTTTAACCGTTGCTTCTGGAGAACATGAGCTGTTTTATATGCTGAGTTTTACTTGAGGAGTAAGTTTGGACTAGAGGAGTCTGGGGGAGAACTGTGATTTATTGTTCAAAAACTTGATGGTGAGCCTTACAGTTGAACAGTTCTCTCTTGTTTTTCTGCATGTGTATTTGTAACTCCCACTCAGTGTTATTCCAGAAACGCTCTCTGTCTAGCCCTCTGTCTTGCAAACACCTATTCATGTGAGCAGTCCCATCTGAAATCAGTGACACTATTCATGTGAGGTAAAAAAAGGATTGGGCCCTTAGAGGGCATCAGAGATCCTACTCTGATTTGCACTAAGACTTGCAAACAAGTATATCAGATGATAAATTCAAAAATATAATAGGCAAAATCCATCCTTGCTACTTTGTTGATGTCAGTGGAATTATATCAGGAATAAATGCATCTCCATCTTATATACATCTATATTTTCCTATATATAGATAATAATCAGCCAGTTAATGTGTTTTATAATGGAGACATTTTTTGCTCTGTATTTTTTTATTATTATTATTTTCAGTTGTCTGTGTCAGCTCAAATTTTGTTGATATTTCACCTGATGATTAAATAGAAGAATGGTTAAACATCTAGGTGAATGTTATAGGATAGGTCCAAATCTAAAGGACTAGAAAACATGCCTCACGGTGATTCACTCAAGGAGATTCACTCAAGGAGCTCAATTTGTTTAGTTGAGCACAGGGGTTAAGGAGTGACCTTAATCACGGTTTATAAGTACCTACACAGGGAACAAATATTTGCTAATGGGCTCTTCGGTCTAGTAAAGAAAGGTGTAAGGTATAACAATTCAACAGGTGGAAGTTGAAGCTAGACAAATAGCTTTGTTGTGGGGGAGGGATAGCTCAGTGGTTTGAGAATTGGCCTGCTAAACCCAGGGTTGTGAGTTCAATCCTTGAGGGGGCCATTTGGGGATCTGGGGCAAAAATTGGGGATTGGCCCTGCTTTGAGCAGGGGGTTAGACTAGATGACCTCCTAAGGTCCCTTCCAACCCTGATATTCTATGATTCTAAATTCAGAGTGGAAATAGGGTGTAAAGTTTAAACAATGAGGATAATTAATTAACCATTGGAATAATCGTAGTGGATTTTCCACCACTGATAAACTGTCAATCAAGATTGGATGTTTTTCTAAAAGATCTGCTCTAGAAATTACTTTGGGGAGGTTCTATGGCCTGTGTTATACAGGAGATTAGCATGGATAATCACAACGGTTCTTTCTGGCTGTGGGATCTATGAAAACCAGCACAATTGCTACATAGGAAAATCATGCCTCTCTAATCTGTTAGAATTCTTTGAGCATGTTAACAAAATAGTGGATAAAGGAAAATGTCTACTAAAGGTAGAATTTGTTTGGACCTTCTTAACAGAGCTTTTACACAGGCGCTCCCAAGAAGCTACCAAGGTTTCTAAGTAATCATGAGGTAAAAGGTAATGTTTTGTCAAGGATTAGAAACTGGACAAGAGTCAGAAAACGAAGAGTAGGCCAATTTTTCAATATAGTAAAAGATTAATAATGATATTCCCCGTTCTGTATTAGCATTGGTGATGTTTCATATGTTAATTTGAAAAACTAGGTGGACAGTAAAATGGCAAAATGTGCATTGAGACAAAATTATGTAGGTAAGTCAACATTAGAGAAGAATTCAGAAGGACCTAACAAAGTTAACTGAATGGGTGTCATGATGGCAAATTAAACAATGATGAAAAATGAAAGGAAACATAGCGAAAAGACTGATTTGAAACTGCTCATATGCATTAATATGTTTTAAAGTAACTATATAATGTGACCACTCAGGAAAAAGGGCAAGGTGTCAGTTAAAAACATATTTGTTGTGCAATCTCAGTCAGAGCCAATGAAAAGGATAGCTATAGAGATGATGGGATAGAAAATAAGGCTGAAAATATTATAAAGCCATTATTTACACTAATAGTAGGTGCTTGTCTGGGCTGTTTGATTTTTGGTCACCCTTTCTCTAAGATGGTATATTGGTGATAAATTGTCATCCATCTCTGAACTCTCTTTATTAGGGGCTTGGGGAACTTTCATGTGAGGAGAGACTGAAAAGCTTGTAAGTACCTGTAGTTTAAATAAATTAATAAGTAGAAAGATGATAGAAAAATACAAAATATGAATTGTGTTTAAGAATATAAGCATAAGGGGGAAATTCAATTAAACTAATTTTAAACTAACGAGATTTTTTTCAGACATCACATAATGATCCCGTGGAACTCTGTCATTATATCATTGAGGGCAAGCGCTTAGGATTTTTTTTTAAAAGCATTAGACATTTATTATGGCTAATGAGACCACCCAAATTTAAATTAGATACAGAAAAGTATTCATTTTAACCTATTTTAAACTCTCATGTTTAAGGGCATAAGGAATCTGCTAACTGATAATAGGAAGAAACTTCCCCTGTTGACAAGTTATTCTGTTATTGCCTGCTACAGGGTTCTCAGTCTTGCCTCTGAAGCATCTGCTACTGGTCACTCTCACAGACAGAACACTGAGCTAAATGGACCACGGGTCTAATCTACTATGGCATTTCCGATATTCCTAACACAATCAAGTACTCAAAATTGTTAGGAAAAATGATGCCAACAAGAATCAGTTAGACAGATGCAGCAAAGCCTAATGTTTTCTCTCATGGCCTGTGCAACGGCTGGGAAAATGTAAACCTCTGTGTGTCAAAAATAACCTTTGCTATTGATGTGCTGCTCTCTCCCTATCTAATGCCCCTACCCTTCTATAACAAAGTATTCCAGATTAAAATAATGTATGTGTATGCACTCCATATTCTGTTGGCTGCCTATGTTTGGTCTTGTTTTATAGATAGAATTGAAGTTTAGGGTTGAATTTTAAAATAAAGGAAAAATGTTTCATGCATCAATAAAATCCTCAGTCAGGGCTGGCTCTAACTTTTTTGCCGCCCTGCCGAAACCAAAAAACTGAGCGCCGCCCCGCCCTGCCGAAACAAAACAAAAAAAACCCCGAGCACTGCCCCGCCGAAACAAAAACAACACCCCCCCCGAGTGCCGCCCCACCCTGCCGAAACAAAACGAACCCTTCCCCCCGCGCCGCCCCCCCCCCCCCCCCGAGCACTGCCCCGCTGAAGTAAAAAACAAAACCCGACCGCCGCTGCTCCACCCCAAGGTTGGCTGCCCCTTAGAAGGTGCTGCCCCAAGCACGTGCTTGGTCGGCTGGTGCCTGGAGCCGGCCCTGCTCATAATATGTTGCCTCTTTAACTCTCCATAGGAAGTCAGTTTGCAAGAGACACACAGGATATTTGCTGATGATTGCTGAGTGAAGCATTAATGGCAATTGAAAAAGTAACAGTTCAACAGAGTACTGTTAGAATTAGAACTCACCTTAGCCCTACTAACGGGTCTACAAAATAAATCAATCCTAGCTATACTGATTCTAGGAAAATGATGTTGAGCCACTGTAGAGTTACCATCAGAGTCTCAACAGCAGAATCTTAATCAGACCAAATTGATAAGCTGTTTCATCCTTACTTAAAGACTGATGCCCATGGTTTTAAGTTGATTATCAGAATTGTTACAGTATCTGGTTTACAGGATCATGTTGTGCTATGGCAGGAGTTAACCTCCTTTGGATTGCCTGATTGATTTATTTTAAACCATTGGAACTATTGTGTTTGGAGGATCATCCTTTGAGTTTAATGGATAATTGGGGTGGTGGTGGGGAAATGATTAGACTAATATATTCTCTGAAAAGTTCACGATACTTGATAAATAAGTCTGAGAAATATTCCTCCAGCTTTATAAACTGAAAATTGCTGGAATAATTTTTTAGCAGTATCATGACATTCTTTTAATATGCTATTCTAGCATTTGAGTAGCTCGATCCATAACCACACTTGAGTGTCTGACCAGCAATGAAAGAAGGCATTTTGAAAGAGCTATAAAATCTGAATTGCTTGGGAATCTGCACCTGAGCAATATTTCCGTTTCAGTTATGTGAATAAACAGCAGATCTTCTTGGTCTGTTCTCCCAAGCTTTCAGTTGCAGGTGCCTTAGGAATAAGCACTTGTGTGACCTAAATGTATATGCATTTCCTTAACATCTCAATTAAAATGACATATTTAAGAATGTGTAGCCTTTATCCTGCAGCTGTGTGGATTGGGAGGGGAGGGTTGCACAATCTTTTATTATGCACTATGCTGAAATTAAATATTGCAACCATAGCAAAGCGCTGAATGAAATAATAGCCTTTTTGTGTGGAGGGTTGGGGAAGAGGAGGGTATCCTGTTAGAGGTCTCATGCTAACCAAATCTAATTTGATTTTCATTGCACACCCAGCTTTGCCAGCTTGTTTTGGCTTTGATGTGTAGACAGTGCTTTTGGATGGATGACACTTGTACCTATTCCATGATACAATACAATACAAAATAGCTGATAATCACTCACATAGGTATGAAAATAAGAGAGAAAAACTTGTAGCACCTTAGAGACTAACAAATTTATTTCAGCATAAGCTTTCGTGGGTTAGTACCCACTTCATCGGATGCATGGAATGAAACATACAGTAGACAGATATTTATACAGTCAGAGAAACATGATAAGGTGGAGGTGCATAGGTTCCTCTCAATTAATTAGCCTCTTAAGGTTGGTCTATGCACCTCCACCTTATCATGTTTCTCTGACTGTATAAATATCTGTCTACTGTATGTTTCATTCCATGCATCCGATGAAGTGGGTACTAACCCACGAAAGCTTATGCTGAAATAAATTTGTTAAACTTGTAGCACCTTAGAGACTTTCTTATTTTCATTTTGCTGACACAGACTAACACGGCTACTACACTGAAACCTCACATAGGTATGTGACAAAATGCCTGATGTTCCTAAAGCGCTCTAATTGGTGATGTTAATGATGGGTTATTGCTGAAAAGATCCAATCACACTGATTTTTTTTTATACATAACCTGTTAGTTAAAATAGAATGATATGCAAGCTGGTTGGTGCAGGGGTATCTTTTGCTCAGATGCAGACATGGGGCCTGAACTTGTTAGGCACTGAGCACCTTCAGAGTAGCAGCCGTGTTACTCCTGTTCTTTTTACGGATACAGACAACTTGTGGCACCTTAGAGACTAACAAATTTATTTCAGCATAAGCTTTCGTAGGCTATAGCCCACTTCATCGGATGCATAGAATAGAACACACAGAAGTAAGATGTGCGCGCGCGCACACACACACACACAAAGTTGCCATACCTTTGTGTGTGTGTGTGTGTGTGTGTGTGTGTGTGTGTGTGTGTGTGTGTGTGTGTGTATATATATATATATATATATATATATATATATATATATATATAATTAATCTTACTTCTGTGTGTTCCATTCTATGCATCCGATGAAGTGGGCTATAGCCTACGAAAGCTTATGCTGAAATACATTTGTTAGTCTCTAAGGTGCCACAAGTACTCCTGCTCTTTTTGAGCACCATCAGTTCTCACTAAAGTCACTGCACAGCATCTTAAAACCTAGGTTATGCAAGGTAAAATACTAAATAAAAGTGGTCTGATTTTTTTTCAAACGCTACTGACCATCCCCGATTCCATTGTCATCAGTGGGAATTAGAGAGGTTCAGTATCCAGGGGTTAAAAGGGGGCACTCACCTCCTGAATGCCTCCTATCAGATGCGTATGGTGCTGCAGTTTCTCCTCCCCAATCCCACCCCTCGCTTGTGGTGCCCCCTGTAGGTTGCTGACCTCGCTAGGCAGGTCTTCAGTGGCTTAGGCCTCCGGCTCCAATAAAAGGAACTGCAAGGCCTGACAGGCTGCTTCTGTGCAGCCTGTCTAGGCAGGCCTGGAGGACCCACCTTCACCGCTCCTTTCTGGGGCAAGGTATAGTAGGACCTTAAGGCCTTCAGCAGAAGTCCACAAAGGGCCAGGTACACCCTACACCCCATCACTAAGTAGTAGGGAAATATTTTTTTTCTTCAACAGGAGCACTAGTGCAGACGAGAGGGCACCTTTCCACATATGAATCCACAACTAGCAATAGCATCCAATTATGGGAAACTGACCAGTATTAAGAAACAGATTTCAAAAGGGTTGGTTGGTTTGCAAGGTAAATCCCACCTTCTCTGTGTTTCATTGCTGAAAAAAGTAGCACCCAGTGGCTTTGTTTGATAATCACAAACAGACAGGTGAAGGTGCCCATGCTTATGAATAACATAGTGGAACGCGAATAGGTGGTTTTATTCTCATTAAAGATGGTAATTCAAAGCTAGTATTGGCTGAATTGCCCACATAGTTACCCGAGTTCTTATTCAATACCTTTTTTAATCTCAAAAACTCAAATTAATAACTTGGAGACCATGCTTCATTATCTTCTCCACTCCAGCCCCCCAAAAGCAGCTATTGAAATTGTAGCTTGAAGGGATAGAATTCTTAGTTGAGTTCTTAGAACACAGTTTCTGAGTGAAGAAACATACTGTGACATTGTACTTTCTGGACAGCTAAGGTTGTTTTCTAACATGTCTGCAGGCCCTGGTACGTATCTTGCGCAGGCTTGTAGTTTTGTGTCAGCCTCTGTAGCCATTTTCTTGACTTTTTGTCTTAATGTATTTTTCATCACTCCTTAATTTTTAAATTTTATTTGGGATCGAATTAATTTCACTATAAATTACACTTTTAAAAAATTTAATCTGGACTTTAAATTACTGTTAAATTTTGCTAGAATTCTCCCAATTTTTTATGTATAATTTACTAATTTACCAGGAATTTGGGGTGTGTGTGAGCACATTTGTGCATGGGTGTATTATGATATATAATGTAGAGGCTATTCCTGCACTGGAAATAAAAGTTCTTGCTGGTCATGTTCTCAGTAACTTGGGTACCCATAGTGATTGTCTTGCCACTAACCTCAGCTGTGACCTGGAGCGCAAAAGTGTTTAGACACGAGAATCTGATAAGTTCCCAGTACAGCTTGGGCCAGCACTGTTCTCATGGATATAGAATGAAAACAATGCCAAAGTGAGCCAGGAGATGTGTGCAGGCTTTTGTAGCATGGAATTCTGCCTGGTAAGGAATGAGATAAGACTAGTTAAAATAAATGGTTGACTGAGATAAATTTCCCAGATGTAAGAATGATGTGCTTTATCCATTAAAACTTACTGCTTAGTTGTATAACAGGTTTACTTCTGTCCTGATATACCCATGTTCAAAAAAGTGGCAAACTGGTCAGTGTTTATTATTTATTAGAGTGCTTATGGAAATGAGTAGCAAAAACACTACTTCCAAAGTATTCGTTGATTAATGATTTTCACAGAGTTCATCTGGCACTTGTTTAATTCAAACCTTGGTGTTTTCCTTTAACTGTGAAATGCTGTGAGTATAATTCATATTCAAGTACTGATTTCATACAATTTTTTAGACCAATTTTAATCATCGGCAATTAAAATTCTTAAATGCATTCTTTATTATCAACTGATTACACTGAACTGCAAATGAATAAACATATCTCTATTAATGGGTTTAGTGTTATACTTACCCTGTGTTTTGTGATGGGCTAAATTGTGAGAAGGGACTAGACTAGGTTTTTGGAAGCTACTATCATGGGTGGACATTTAAAAAATGCTTTTGATCATCCGAAGCATTGAGTACTTGCAGTTCCCACTGACCTCTTAGGATGGCCTGTAATGAACTTGCTGGCTAGTTTAATTTCAGATGGCATTAGCAATTTACTCACCTGGCTAATGGCGTAA
This sequence comes from Macrochelys suwanniensis, assembly GCA_033296515.1. Classification (NCBI taxonomy): domain Eukaryota; kingdom Metazoa; phylum Chordata; order Testudines; family Chelydridae; genus Macrochelys; species Macrochelys suwanniensis. The sequence goes on along the minus strand of CM065775.1, from coordinate 230,720,007 downwards.
TGTATTGTTTCTTGACAAACAAGTAGACTTGTGGCCTCCTATTTTTTGTTTCTTATTACAAAGCACATTTACACTGTGTTTTTTCAAAGATGAAACTGACTTTTATATTGTAGGAACAATTATTTTTGTATCTTAAAAGCCTGCTCTATTCTTGGCATGGGGAGTGTAATACAATGACATAGGATCATAGTAAGCAAAATATATGTATTGGGTAATATGATTTGTAGGCACTCTCTGTGTATGTGAACAGCACATGTATTTCTCCACACTACAGCACAAGAAAACGATGTTCCTTGGAAGACTGAAAAATTTTCAGTTATAATAGAAGATATTGGAAAGCATATATTTATCTTTTACCTTTAAACCTGTTAAATTTTCACTTCAGCTTCCTATTGTGTTATATGTTGTGTACAAACTTGCTTAGCTGATATTTAAGGCTCTCTATCCATCTGGTCCCCAAACTCTCAGTGACTTGACTCCATATTGTTCTCATGGTTAGCTATGACTACTAGATTACGTGTTCAAAACCTTTCATTCTTTATATTTTAGCTGTGGCACACCTTGGACCTGTAACTCTCTCTTATCTGCAGAGTTGAGATAATTTTTGGCTTCCTAAGTGCCTCAGACCAGGATGCCCTACATACAATAAGAGTAGATTTGTATGGAAAAACAGATTTTTTTTTTTTAATTTTCTCTTCATATCTGGAAACTGTCTCTTGTTGTTTAGATCTTCAGATTTTGCTACTCTCTCGGGAACTTCTACAAAGCTGTGATCAGAAGTGATAAAGTGCTTGGCTATGAATTGGTCCAGCTTCTTAATGGACGAGAACTTGAGTTCCAAAATATGTACTTACATCATATTCTGGTTTTAGCTGTGTATTGTTTATTCCCAGCGGAATGTGGAGACGGTACAATAAAGAATAACATATATTTGCAAGTGAGACTGATATATCACAAACTACCTTTAAATGCTCTTAAAAAGTTGTAGGACGGGATCCACAGCTGGTATGAGAAACTTAGTTAAATTACAGTAATTTACACCAGCTGAAACCTGGCCCATGTTGCGTGCAGTGAATCAGATGAATTGAGTTCTGACGATTTTTTTTTTTCTTTTGAGGTGGTAGAAATCTAGAAGCTCACTGTTCATAAAGGGGGAACAGGGTATGCCATGATCTTTATTGTGCTAAGGTCTGCAGATCATTACAATGGGTGCTTGGGAGGCAGAAGTAGGCTTGTCCGTCACTGGCAGCAAAGGAATGCCCTGTTGTCTGAAATTCCCACTGGTTTATTCCTCCCCCCCCCCCCCCCCGCCCGCAGGCAGCTCAGCCAGCCCTCCTTGCTGCGGAGCTCTTCTGAGGAAAATTCAAAAATCTATTTAAACGTTGTGACTAAAAGTTTGGTATGATAATGTACCTGTGTAATTCCTAGCTGTGTCTGAAGGCTAAATTTGATTTTTTTTTAGTCTCCTAAAAAAAATACTCTGTTCCCCCAAGCTCTGCTTCCTTGTTTGAGGCCTTTTGCAGTGGCTAGTACCCCTGCAGGCTTCAGGGACGGAGTGGCTGAGGTAAAAGGAAGGGTCTGTCTCTCTTGCTTTACCCCTTATCAGATGTCTTGTTGGGGAGCTCAGATGGCCCTGTTGGTAGGATGCTGTTCCCCCCCCCCCTCCCAATTTTAGCCCCCTCCAGGCAGGATCACCTTGACCTCCCCGGGCGCACGTGAGAAGCCAGGAAGAACAGAAAAACTGGTGCCAGGGTAAGCAGTTCTCTCTCTCTCTCTCTCTCTCTCCCTCCTCTCCATGAGGGCAGTGTGCCAGTTAGAACATCACACCTATAGCCCACACCAGGAGACATGCTGCAACTGTGAAGCCCAGCTGTCTCTTTCCCGTCATCTTGGGCCATGGATGGAGGGTACGGGACAGAGCATGGGCAGTGCCAACAGAGTGCGGTAAGTGGCCTTCAGGCCAAGCTTGCTCCCCTGCTGCCACTGCTGTAACAGAGCTCCTAGGGTGCCCTTCTGATATCCTAGGCTGGGGCCTCCTGTGGAAATTTAAGACCATTCTGGCCTCTGTGGCGCTTATGCAGTTGGAAGGGTAGAGTCCATTCTTGAACCTTAGTCCAGTACCTTCCTTGAGAGACCCAGAAGGGCCTGTGGGGGTCGGGAATGGGAAGAGACAGTAGGCCTCTTTGGAGACAGGGAGATTGCTAGTCACTTGAAATATTTTTGGAGCAGCATCTGAGCTCAATTTCCCTCCCCTCTCTGAAACAAAGGATTGTAGGATCCTTCTTGAATTGTAGATACCAGAACTGGATGCAGTATTGCCATAGCAGTTGCTCCGTGCCAGATACAGAGGTGATATAACCTCGCTGCTTGAGATTCCCCTATTTATCTATCCAAGGACTGCATTAGCCCTTTTGGACGCGGCATCACACTGGGAGCTCATGTTTAGCTGATTATCCACGGTGACTCCCAGGTCTTTTTCAGAATCCCTGCTTCCCAGGACAGTCTCTCCAACCCTGTAATTGTGGCCTAAATTCTTTGTTGTTCCTTGAGTGCTGGTCCCTATGTGTATTCCACTGTGGGTCCATGTGGGCTCTATGCTCGGAGACTGGGAATTCTTGCAAGCAGTGTCTGTTGGTCCATGTAGGGTGACCAGATTAAAGGACCCAAAAATCGGGACACATGGGGGAAGCAAAAAAAACCCAAACCAGCCGGACTTGTCCTAGTAAAAAAACAAACAAACCTGCCGGAGTTCTATGAGACCCCCCCCCCCCCCCCCCCCCAAAAAAAAAAAAAAAAACAACAAAAAAAACCCCCAACACGGCAGAAGCCCCGATATCGGGACAAGTGGTATCCCGACCATGCATGGTCAGTACAAAGGATGAAAAATCCAGACAGTCCCGATTTTATTGGGACGTCTGGTCACCCTAGGTCCATGCCTGCAAACCTATTCTCCTTGTGTTCTGCATAGCTCCGTCCCACTCTACAGATAAATAGATCATCTAGAATAGAGACAGAAATTGACATGCAAAGATTGGTTTATTTCATTAGGGTGAATTTTTTCCTTCCTCCGCAGAAGAAATTGTTCATTCCCCTCAAAATATATTTAATCCAATCAGTAATTTAGAAAGGTAGAATTGAATTGTTTTGACTGTGGAAGCTGTCTCAACTGCTGGGAATGTCAGAGGGCAGGGCATTCCTCTGCTGTCAGTGACTACCCATTGTAAAGGATCTGTGGACCCTATTACTCAAAGAAAGGAAATTTTCAGATAAACACAGAAAAATGCTCCTTTTCTCCTGTGAAATACACTCTTCCCCCCCCCCCCAAAGAAAATCTACATTAGCTGAGAAGTTCTTGTTTTGTTCCTTTTTAAAAAATGCATTTCAAGAATTGGTCTTAGCTGATTATTGACCTTATTTTATCTTTCTTCTTGGAGGCTCTTATTTTTAATGGTTCAACTTTTCATCTTCAGCTTCCAAGATACTGTAGTGGCCCTTTACTCCCTTTAGGCTTTATGTCCTGAGTGATACTTGGAAATCTGTGGATCTTGTGACAGGATAAATGTTTTTGTTGGCAAGCCACACAAATGATGGACTGTAAAAGCTAAGTTTAACAGTGGTGAGGATGACTAAGTTGAGAGGGCTTTATGTGAAAATCCTATTAATACCCATAAAAGAAAGAAATTTGACCCCAAATAACAACAAATGGAAGCGTTTGGCAAAAATCCACCTTGCATTTAGTGGGAACTGACTCTTTGCTCTGGCCTCATTTTGAAGAAATGGTTATGAGCTGGGTGAAATCTTGTTATGAGATTGAGATGGATAGGTGTGAACTGCCATTTAATTTAACTAAGCAGAAGCCCCACCTCAGACAAAAGGAGTGTGTGAACCTCCCCAGGGTCTCTTGCAGAGTATTGTTTTGGGTAGGAGCTTGTGTGAGAAGGCAGAACTCAAAGAAACTTGAGGAGAGAGAAGAGAGCCTGGGGGTGGGAGAGAGAGAGAGAAAGAAGACTACCTCAGGAGCTGACCTTGAAAGAAACCTGGGGAGGGGTTTTTGGGTGAGAGGTGCGGGTAGAAAAGAGAGTGCTCTTGCTGCTATATGATTCCTTCGGCGTTCAGAGACACTGGACTTTGTACATTCTTTGTAAATAAACAAAACTGCGTCAAAGAAATACCAGACTGCCACCAACTTCTGCTCCCAACTGGCATACCCAGATGGCCCCAAACTTTAGCTAGCTGCACTGGCCAAAAGGTGCAACAATGCTGTTTAAAAGTAGTGAGAACTTCTATTCTTCCCCTGCCTTCTCCCTGAAAGATATACAGTAGATTTGAGCTAATTTTCACTTTGGTAATCCATTAATCAGATTCATTATTGCAAAATGCAATGCAAAACAGATGTCTTGCTCTGTTTCTCAGCAAAGACATAATAGTGTTTGCAGAGGGATTTTGGTTTACAACTAATATTTTTAAATCTTATATGGAGCTTTCATCTGTAGATATCCGAGGGGAAACTATCTTTTTTCCAATTGTGCAGCTGAGGGACAAGGAGGTAGGGAGGAAAAAAAGTACCTGATATCAAAGATGGGTTGAACCAAAACTGTGGACCTCCAAAATGCTCAAACTTTGAAAAAGTTGAGATATGGTCTCTGGTCCATCTTTCCTTTGTTTGAAGTTTCTGAGTTTTATGGTAAGAGATTATAATTTATCTTTATGATTTAATGAAAATGTTCAGATTCATGAAAATGGAAATCTGGTGACTCTGTGTCAGTGTTTTTTTAACTTTATATATAGCGATAAAATACACCCCAGTCAGCTGGCTGTGACAATCTGATTGGATCCCTTTATATTAATGCTAAGATTCTCAGTAAACAGCACCCTATCTGGTATACACAATGCCTAAATTTTCAATTTAATGTTGGCAGCAAGTTTGTCTATAGCATGCCATTGGAAAAAGAAGCTCCTTCAGTCCTGGTTTAATTAAATCCAGGAGGTGGTAGTCATGAAGAAATTGAAGCAGCCATGAAGATACTAGTTTGACAGCTATCTCAATGTTTGGTTAACTCAAAAGTTGTCGGAAAACATTCACTTACAGTCAAAAGGAAGCTTCTACATTTCTATTTTGAATACTGGCATTGGGCAGAGTGCTAGTTACATTGTGTATATGCTTGATTATCTTAATATATTTTTGTGCTCCTGAAAGCTTTTCTCTTAGTATGTATTTTCTATCTTTTGTTGTATTGTACAGTATGAAACTCAAGTAAATATTTCTACAAAGCATGTCTTCAACTGGTCTCTACATACCAGCAGACAGCATTTGTTATGGGAATGCCTTGCTGCATACAGAATTTTACTGTTTCTTCCCTTCTCCTCTAATACAATAGAAACTATCAGAATAATTCTTGCTTTTCTTTGAATCGGTTATTACTACAGTGACCTGGGTAGCTTGTTAATCAGGAGATAATCCACAATTAGGTTGACGATCATAACTATTTCACAGTTCTCTAACAAGTATCTACATCAGTGCTATCTAGTAGCTTCTTCTCTACATTTTTCAGCGAGAGAGGTCCAAGTTCAGCCCTAATATGAGTGCATCTCGACTGAAGTAAAAAGTGTTGGACTGTCTTATTCCAGGATGAATTTGGGCTAGATACTATAAACATTTATTTTATTTTTGTTATTGAAGTGTTCTTAATGGTACCATTAGCGCTGGCATCAGTATGCTTCAAAAAACAGCCCCGCCCTCCCAACAATCAAAAACCCAGAAAATACACGAATCACACATGGGTGGGTCAATAAAACCATTGTGGCCCTTTAACTTTAGTCATGCAAAAAACCTTCTCCACTAAATATATAACTTGTGAAGCTGGAGAATGAGTTTCTCATATTGACTGATCGTGGCTTATTGGCCGGTGAGTGGAATCATCTCGTATTAAAAGTCCCAAGGCTGCAAACCTGCAACTGTAATATTTGCTGTGCAAATGTTTAAGATAGTGTAGTAGTGCTTTTATTAACCCTTTTGTAAGATTTAAGAACATTTGTATTTCCCCCTTTGTTTCTGTACCAACATATGATGCTGGAAAGCAATAACACTGTGAAAGTTGCCATTTGACATGGATTGTGAGTAAACTCCTCCGCACAGTGAATTTTATTAAATCACGTTGCCAGATGCTTCCAAAGAGAGCTGCAAGTATAAAATCTTTATTACTTTGACCATATATCCATGATGTTAACATACCAGATGGCGAATTGATGACCCCTACAGTAATAACACTTGGTATTCTATCACGCTTTTCATGTCTACAGTACCCTACAGATATTTGGCCTGATATTATGAGGTGCTTAGTGTCTTCAACTCCCATTGAAGTCAGTGGGAAATGAGGGCAATTTGCATCTCACAAGAATGGGCACATTCCTTGTTAACATCAACTGTGTTTTTTTGTGTGTTTGTTTTGTTGAAGAGCTCTAAAAATGGAAGTGTTTGGTTCTTGCTTTCCCCAATGACCTGGGTTAGAGGTGTTTGTCAAAATCAGTGGCTGCTTTTTCCCCTAAGGCCCCATCCTATGCGGTGCCAAGTGTCCTCGAGTCCTATTGAAGTCTATGGAGGTTGAGGGAGTTCAATACCCCCACAGTAGGTGACCAAGAAAAACTGATTGAGGAAGTTAATTACTCAGATTGTCACTTACCTGTTTTCTTCTGTACAGTGTCCAAATCTTGGTTGCTTTACGTGCATAAGTAGGACTATTTACTTGAGTGAGGTGAGGAATCAGCTCCCTGGATTATCTAATCTTTCCTTCATAGAAAGTCAAATTCAGCACTTGGCTGGAGGCTAGCTGGTGATAGATGGCTTCAGAGTCCCCCCAAAACTAGCTGTCAGTGATGTTTTTAAAAAAATTCAGAGTATTCCTCCTGTCTACTTCCTTCTTTCTCAAGCTCTCATAGTCCCCCTTCTTCCCCCCTCCGTCCCCTGCCTGTAATGCTCCCAGTAATAGCTGGATGAAGAGTAAGAAGTCAAAAGTTGCTTCTGAAATCCATTTTCTCAATTTACAATGTCCTACTAGCCAAGAATTTCTATTTTTGCATCTGAACAGTATTATTTTATATTGATTTACCAAATATCAACTTACTTTGCACTGTTAATACATACATTAAAAAACCCTTGATGTAATGTGATGGTGTGTTTTGGCCATAGATGTTTTTGTAGTTGCTGTTCCCCTGAGCAAAGTTCTTGTTGATTTATCGAGACAATCTTTTGGGCTGTCAAACATTGCTTGCATGTGAAAAGTGAGATGAAGCGTCCGCAAGTTGTTGGCATTTGTGCATTGGATGGTTATTCCTTAGCAGCCTGATTTGAAAGCACAGCATAATTAGCATATAAAGGCCAGATCCGTCCGTCTTTACTCATGTGAGTTAATGCTGTCTAAGTCAATGGGGGCCACTTACATGAATAAGAGCTGCAGGATGTGAGCATAAAAAGGCAGTACATTCCTCACTCTATTCAACTTCAGTTGTGTTTTTAAAAACATAAATCTTTTTGTCACTTGAGTTGTAGCTAACTGAATGGTTTTCAGACAGCTATTAAAATCCAGGCCTGTCAAGTATGAAATTGTCCAGTCAATAAATGAACTTGATAAAATGCCCCCAGGGGCAGGATTATTTCAAGGTTTTGAGTCTCTGTAGGAATGGGTTGGGTACCTTCAGGTAACGTGCTGGTGAGAAGAGCCTTGTTGTTGTTTTGAGAATACAATTATTCTGTTGCTTTGTGTGTTTATCAAACCATGGTGTACTCTAGTTTCAGCAGTTGTGTGTCTCTGCCTTTCTAACATTCAAGCCCTACTTTTTACATTTGAATTGAGCCCAGTTTCCAAAAACCCAAACATTTTGGTTTGGTGGCAGCTGAGGGCCAACTTTTTTTTTTTTTTTTTTTAAATTGGGGGGCTGTTCTAATCCTTATCTGTATGTATGCTTGTTTAATTAAGGTAACTTTGGTATGTGACCCTGAGTGGTCCACTCTGATTTCCAGGCTATTCCATGAATTTCTGATGCCCTGCTCCTTCCACTCCCTAGTAGTCCCATGCTTTTTTGGAGCTGTCATAACTCTAGTTAAGTGCCTCCTCTTGGCTACTCACCAGACTGCTATGAAGGGATCCAGCTGCTACATCCCCAGGTGTTTTAAGCCTGCAGAGTCTGAATGACACCTGGAAACCTTTTACAAATCAAAGTGTGTTAAAATTTGAGACTCTCAGTTTTCAATGACAGAGGATTGTAATACCATTGCTCTTTACTTAATCACATGAGAAGTACACAGGTCTATGCAAAATAATAAACGCTACATGCATTTCCCTACTTCAGTATCGTCACCACAATAGGCCATATTTTAGGTTGGGGGTCAAAGTCGTCTGGGGCTGTCTAGAGTCCTTCTGCAGGAGTTCATGGCGTGTGTTTTGAAACATGCAGGGCCGGCTCCAGGCATCAGCAAAGGAAGCAGGTGCTTGGGGCAACACATGTGAAGGGGCGGCATTTTGGCCATTTCTGGGGTGGCACATTTCAAGGGCTTTTTTTTTTTCTCCCCCCCCCCCCCCTTCCCTGCTTGGTGCGGCAAAAGAGCTAGAGCTGGCCCTGGAAACATGGAACCTTTCCACTTCCCTGACCTTGGCTGGTCTGTCCCCTTCATCTCTCTTGCTCCATGCTGCTTCTGTGTCTCCTTTCACACAGAAGGGAGACAATAGAGCTTCTCTGGAGGCAGCTGCAATGGTGAGAGATTTTAAGAGTCAAGTTACTTATGACTGTATATATGCATGGCTGTTAGTAGGAGAGTGCTAGCACATCTTCTCTGATGAGTGTGGGCAACATTTTTAATTTTGGGTTGAGAATCACATTGCAGTTGTGTTCTAAAATGATGCTACAGACTTCCAAAGGAGTTTGCCAGTAGCAGTCTGGCTAGCATGGTTCTGGGAAGCAAATCTAAGACTCCAGTGCTCAGGATAACCTTGGTGTAGAACCTCCATGGTTTAGGCTTCAGTGCGGTCTGGGCGATGGTTCCTTTGAGGAAGAACTGTACCTACCCATGCCCAGATTTCAGTTAAATGAGACTACATACCCCTAAGATTGTGGCGTGGTACTTGGTTAACATTAGAGTCTTGTATAGATGGTAAAATAATTGGAGTGCTCTGATGGGGGAGAGAAACTACAGCAAAAAAACATGTTTATGCTTTTTTTCCCCCAATATAAGTGAAATGGTTTTTGGCTTTTTGTGTGTGGATAAGCTTTACTTCCTGTATGGGAAATGCTTCTGCCCAAATCTAGGGAGTAGAAGGCATTGAAAACAGCGGTACCGTTGCAATTCAGCTGCAGAAAGGTACAGCTTAAGGTGATGCTTATCTATGACTTTGAACTGCTGGCTAAAATCACCTGCAGGAACAACTGTAGGCTTGAAATTGCAATTGTGGCTTTAAATTACAGTAGAGTCTCTCCCCTTGCCCCTCAAAAGTCTTATTATTTATTATTTGTTTTATCATAGCGTGGAGGTTGGTAATCTTTATCTTGATTATGATGTTTCTTTAATTATGAAACTGCATAATTATTGGCTGACCTCTCTTTTGCACTCAATCTTGAACATTTATGTGTATATGCATGCTGTTGTAGACTTTATACATATATATGAATGTGTCCCAGTATGGCTCTGTGCAGGCTGTGTGCAGATTACATGTTGCAGGATCAGGGCCATAGCACATAATACTGTATAAAGTGTGTGTGTTTAGAAACTATAGATATATTTGGTATGGGGATATCAACATGCCTATTTATAGATAAAGATATGGGGCGGGGGGCGGGGGGGAAGAGAGACAATCCAGCACCACTGCAGTGATTTATCAAGATTGACATGAAAACCAATATTATTCTAGTTAGCAGAGGAAATTCTTTGTAAAGCATGTACAAGAAAGGTATTTAACCCACCTCAAGGATTTCCTGCCCAACTATATCCAAATAAAATCAGACAGATGGTTTTGTTTTGTTTTTTTTTTTTCTGAATAGGGTCATTTTTAAAGAACTCTTGAAACAGAGAAGTATCAACATTTTCTCCCCTCCCCCATTTCAGTTCATGGTTTTTTTTGTCAAAAGCTTCTAAAATGGTTTTAATCTTGTATTTAAAATTAAATCTGTGAAAGTCCGATTGTGGGGCAGGGGTGAAAAAAAGGATTTGGTTCAGCATTTAATGCACTGAGGAAAGAGACCACCTTGCTTTGGGTTTTTGTGTGTCTGGATGGCAGGGTGTGTAATTGCAGTTTTCAGTGTGTCCTGCCAGCCCTTTGCTGATATTGCCTACGCTTAAGGCCATAAAACTGAGAAACCGTGGTGTGTGTGTGTGTGTGTGTGTGTGTGTGTGCGCGCTCTATTTAGCCACCGGGGAAAACCGCATATATTTTAGATCTTAATATTTTTTCAGAGTTTGAACATGTCATAACTGGTTGGCACAGAGTACTATAGCTTTTGTACAATTGATTTAATGGAAGAAGGGAGGATTAAAACTCCCTTGTGCAGCTTAACTACTTGAAAATATTAAACCAGTAGTCACATAGCTCTGGGCTGGAAAATTTACCAGACACCATACATAGCCAGAGGCATACACAGTAAGTGACTTGACCTGAGTTTCACAGGAAGTAACTCAAGACGATTCTTTTTTCTACTCTCCCTATCCTCTGCCTGTTTTTTGACTGCTCTCTCCCTGAGAGTACTGCAAGAAACGGTTTCTGCTGCTGCTTTCTTGGAAGCAGCAGGTTGAAATTGGCATGGTTCTTGTCAATCTTCACTGTTTGCCAGAGTTTTTTAAATAGCTGTGAAATGGACCAGCGTCATCTTAAGTTCTTTTTGCAATTGCTTTTGGCGAAGTTATGAACTGCACAGGAGGCACTAGAGCCATTTGTAGATTAATGAAGGAAAATCAAAATACTCCAGAAATGGGTGCTGTATGTCTCCTCACTCACCAGTGGAAGCTTCGCACTTACCATTGACAAGTAGATTTTTTCATATTCTTGCTTCGTTGATAAGAAAAGTATCCTTCTCCCTTACAGTACACTCAGATCACAAACGTAACAGCCAACTACGGGAATAATTATTTTAAAAAACCTTAAAGTAGTTTAACTGATTAGTATCATGAATGGTGTGAGGGCTAAACACTTAATGCAAATAAATTTCCCTTAAATGTGTTTTGTTTTGTTGTGCAATTATTTCAAATGCCATTTCTAAGTGAAACTGTAGATCATGTAGTGGTTGAGAGATAGCATTATTTGTCTATATGTCAATATTTGTCAATATGTGCTAATATTTAAAAAGTATGATCCAAGTAATTATAGGCCTGTCAGTCTGACGCTGATTCTGGGCAAGATAATGGAGCGGCTGATAAGGGATTCAATTAATAAAGAATTAAAGGAGGATAATGCAATTAATGCCAATCAACGTGGTCTTGTGGAAAATACATCCTGTCAAACTAACTTCATCTTTTTTTTTTTTTTTTTTTTTTTTTTTAATAAGATGAGAATACTACTTGAATACTTGATGTCATATGTTTTTCGGGCTTGCCTACACAAACGTTTAGTTTGTGGCAAGCTGGTGAGTGAATGTACCGCCAGGAGGCTGCCGGGCACTAACTGTTCATGTGGACCCTGCTGACGTGAATTAATGGACTAGATCAAAATGTGTTTACCGATGTGCATTAACGCTTTGTTGAGTCCACATGTACAGTTAGTGTATGGCAGGCTAATGTGGGGTAGATTCACATCCCAGCTTGCTGCGAACTAATTGTTCAGGTAGACAAGCCTTTAGACTTCAGTAAGGTGTTTGACTTGGTACCACACAACGTTCTGATTAAAAACAAAAACCAAGAATGATATAAACTTAACATGACATGCACTAATTGGATTAAAAGTTGGTTACTTGGTAGGTCTCAAAACGTAATTGTAAATGGGGAATCATCGTTGAGCTGGTGTGTTTTCTAGTGGGATCGCTTCTTGGCCGTATGGTATTTAATAATTTTATCAGTGACCTGGAAGAAAATGTAAAATTGTCACTGATAAAGTTTGCAGATGACGCACAAACTGGGGGAACGGTAAGTAATGAAGAGTACAGGTCACTGATCCATAGTAACCTGGATCACTTGGTAAACTGCGCAAGTAAAAAGTATGCATTTTAATATGGCTAAACGTAAAGGTATACAACTAGAAACAGACTGTAAACCATACTTAACTGGGTGGAAGACTCTATCCTTGGAAGCAGTGACTCTGACAAAGATTTGGGGGTCATCGTGGATAATCAGCGGAGTGTGAGCTCCCATTGTGATGCTTTGGCGAAAAAGGCTCATGCAGTGCTTGGCTGGATAAACAGACGAATCTCGAGTAGGAGTAGCAAAGTTATTTTACCTCCATATTTGGCACTGGTGTGACTGCTGCTGGAATACTGTGTCCAGTTCTGGTGTCCACAATTCAAGAAGGATGTTTATAAATTGGAGAGAGTTCATAGAAGAGTCACAAGAATGATCAAAGGAATAGAAAATGTGCCCTGTAGTGATAGACCCAAGGAAATCAATTATTTATTTTAACAGAGAGAAGATTACAGTTAAGATTAAGATTACAGTCTACTAAACCATAATAAAACTAAAGTACCAGCAATCGGAACTAATACTAGAAAATGGGCCTTTCAGTCTAGCAGAGAAAGGTGTAACTGGAAGTTGAAGCTAGACAAATTCAGACTTAAAATAAGGCATGCGTTTTTAACAGTGAGGATAATTAACCATTGGAACAAATTACCAGGGGTCGTGGCGAATTCTCCATCTCTACAATTTTTCAAAGACTGGATGTCTTTCTAAAAGATCTGTTTTAGGAATTATTTTGGGGAATTTCTATGGCCTGTGTTATTCAGGTCAGCCTAGAGGATCACAAAGATCCCTTCTGGCCTTGAAATCTGAGTCTATGGGGAAAAGAAGCTTGGAAAAAATATAACCTAAACTCATTGTTGTCATTATAAACAAAATGTACATTTTGAAAAAAAGAGTAGCCTTATACTAATCAAGGGATTGCACCCAAAATTGTTTTTTCCTTGTTCTTAAAGTTTTTAATTATGGAAACTTGAAATTGAAATGTTTTATCTTGCAAATACTCTAAGAAAAGTGAGCTAGTTTTCTGGAGTGGACTAAAACTGGTCCAGTGATTTCTCTCCCCACCCTCCGCCAGTGTTCTGTATTAATCACTTCTCTTCACTATTAGATGGAGAAGGTGATTAGGTTTAAATATTAAGGGAAGACTACACCTACTAAAGAAATTCAGGGTTAAAGGGAAAACTCTTACTCATCAACATTTGTTTGAGTTTATGTACTTGTTACCTTGTGTAAACATATATGTTGTGATGCCTCTGTATTCCATATAAAATCTACTGTTGGTTACTCTAGTATACAAGTCATAATTTTAAGATCTCAAAATAATTTGAGTCATTATTTAAACCTCTCAATGCCCTTGTGAGGTAGGTAGTTTTATTGTCCCTCATTTTCAAACAGGTAAACAGATGCATCAAATGGGATGGCATTAAATCTGAAAGTTCTTGATTTGAGTGGTTTTAAGCTTGACTTATTATTGCTCAAATAACATTAATGTTGTGGTTGAGTTTTCCTTTTATTAGGATAGTTATCTTTTTTAAACGTGTAATTTATGATACTTGAGATGATTAGATTTGTGTTGGATCAGTCTGGAGTCATTATGGCATTTTCATACGAGCCTGACCAGACATCGGTATTTGAATTTGTATGTGGCCAAGGGGAAAAGGGCTTGAAGGACATATTGTAAGAGGAGTGAAAATGCTTGACAGCTTACCTCCTTCTCCCAGGGATCATGGTACTAGTCCTGTGTGCGCTTTTTGGCATAGTGGGCCACCTCTGGCAGATGCATCCTGAGTCCTTTTCTATGGCACATGATTGACCACGGTTGCTTTTAAGGGAAAGAGCAATCACTTAATTCAATCCTTGTGCTCTAATTCCAACAAACAGACAATCCACAGCATGCTAGTCTGTGGTTTTTAAAACTTCTAGACTTGCAGACTGCTTCTTAAGATAGTATTTCTTATGGACAGCCTTCCTATTCTGATCCAGCACTTACCCTGTGGAGCTGGAGTGTTTGATTATACGAAGATGAAATATTAAGACTATGTTTAGGATACAGGATAAAAATGAACTTGGCGGTATGCCACCATTTTATGTCTCTTGTGTATCCTCTTCCTGGACGTAGGCATTTATTTTTATTACTACAAGGTCTCTCTTCATGGCCTTAAACTCTCACTGCTCTAATCTTCTCAGTTCTCTTTGCCATTTGGGTTTGCTACCCTGCCGGTAGGATCAGAATTGAATGTGCACCAAAGTGAGCCATGGCTGTCATACCCAAGATACAGAGAGGTGATTGTGATTTAAATGGCCAAACAAACTTCTGGAAACCCTAGGAGGTATGGTCTGAGCTTGGACTAGGAGGAAGCTTGAAAACAGCGGGATGCCTTGTTGTAACTGAAGCAGTTCTGCAGAGTATAGTGTAAGAAGTTACTACAGAGAACTTTTTCCTGGGTGTCTGGCTGGTGAGTCTTGCCCACATGCTCAGGGTTCAGCTGATCGCCATATTTGGGGTCGGGAAGGAATTTTCCTCCAGGGTAGATCGGCAGAGGCCCTGGAGGTTTTTCGCCTTCCTCTGCAGCATGGGGCACGGGTCACTTACTGGAGGATTCTCTGCATCTTGAAGTCTTTAAACCATGATTTGAGGACTTCAATAGCTGAGACATAGGTGAGAGGATTATTCCAGGAGTGGGTGGGTGAGATTCTGTGGCCTGTATTGTGCAGGAGGTCAGACTAGATGATCATAATGGTCCCTTCTGACCTTTAAAGTCTATGAGTCTCTAAGAGCCATCCTCCCTGTCCTGAGAGCACCATGGAGAGATTGATTATACACCAGATATACTTGTAGTACTTTCAAAGATGGACTATTCTCAGGCTTAAACCTTCCCTGAGTGTTCAGATGGGCATTGCTTAGTTGACACCGGCAGTAAGCTAAGATGTGTATCTACTCCCTGGACTGCCTGGATTCACACCCATGCATACGGGTCTTATTTTAGATGGACAAGCACAACATTTTGGTATAGCAGTTGCCTGAAGGCAGTCACCAAAATGATGATTGTGTGTTAGCGGCAGTACACAGGGAGGCCGTTGTAACTTTCCATATATGGGTGGTTATGTGGGTAGAGCCAAATTAATAATGCTAGCTTTGATCATAGTTTTCAGAGCATGGCAGTTACTGGGGAACTGTGGGAGAGAGATGAACGGGGAAAAGAGCACTCTGCAACCCACTCAGTCACTTGTCTGTGTAGGCGTGAGATTGAGCACGAAGAAGAGGAAATTATTCCTGACATAAGAATGGGTCTGGAAATTACAGTCACAAGTTGAATGCCTTCTGAGACTTAAAGCAATGTCAGTATGGTACTCACTTCAGTATGTAGAGGCAAGATGGTCATGTAGTTAAGCATTGTTTTAGGATTCAGCAGATGAATGCCTGCCTTTTCCTGTGTGGCCTTGGGCAAGTCACTTTAATCTCTTCGTGGTCTCCTCAATAAACTGGGGATACTTCCTTTCTCCAACCCTTTGTCTGTCCTGGCTATTAAGATGGCAATGTCTTCAAGGCAGAAGACCTTCAAGGCAGACCTCTTACTCTGTGTTTGTACAGTGCCTAGACAGTGGGGTGTCACTCTTCTTTAGAGCCTCCAGGTGCTACTGTAACACAAATTATACACCTCCTTGGAGTGACAATAGGCCATCTGGATATCCTGCTCCGTGCCAGTCTCACATGAGACCACTTAGTCTCTATCCGATTATATATTGGAATCAAGAAACAAAACAGACAGCATTACTAATCCAGCAGAAATTTCTTCCAAGAGATTATTCATGATGATCTTGGAACCCCATGTTAATAACCCTGTCTTCAAGAGCCCCCGTCAAGGTGCTAATCATGTAAGATCTACATTTAGGAACCCACATGCCCCAAGAACCCAGGTAGATTTAGGTATTTAGGCAGAGTTCTCTGAGAGAATATGTACCCTGGTAAACTGCCTTAATTATACTAGGGCAAGCATAATTCCCTGTCACTTCAGAATGTGTAGAATTAAAAGGACACTGGATCAAGGAGAGACAAGATGGGTGAGGTAATGTGTTTTATTGGACATTCTGTTGGTGGGAATGGTCCACTTCACCTTGAATGGTCCCTTGAAATGTGGGTTAACTATTTAGGCTAAACAATCTGTTCCATCTTGTATTTAGCTGACACTCTAAGTTTCCCACACCTGAAGAAGAGGAGCTCTGAGTAGGCTGGAAAGCTTCTCTCTCTCACCAACAGAAATTGGTCCAATAAAACATATATTACTTGACCTACCTTGTCTCGCTAATATCCTGACAGGGCTACAACACCACTGCATACAACACTTAATCAAGGGACAGATTAAGAATGTGTGCGCCAAGGAAGTAAGGGGCAAGGAAACTTACCTTTTCCAACCTCAGACACTTGTACAAGGGATAGCCCCAATCCTCCCTCAGTAGATGAGCATTACCGGGGCTTGCAGAAGTACCAGCTGTGCTAAATGCCACCAAAGGGGTGAGGCCTGACCACTTCCACACAAGGTAGTACTTAAGGCTGGGGTTAGGGTGCAAACACTCTGCACATCTGTGAAGAAAAGGTAGGAGCTGCTTCTCTGTGACATCAGTGTATTCCACCATCCGGTGTTCTCTTGTAGGCTTCCTGGAGCTGCTGATGGTGCAGTGTGTCTCAATCTTGCCTTGACCCTCTGACAACTCTGACTGAAACTTACAAAGCCATGGTAGAACCTTTTTAACATATGATGTTCAGGTAGGCTACCATATTCAATGTAGTTTGGATAGGACAAGGGGCCTAGGCTATGGCCCTGCAAGTGTTGGCCCCTTAAGTCTGTGTTCCCCCCTCCCCACACCTTTGTTTCAGTTTTTCTCTCTACTGATTTTTAGCTTTTTATTTACATTGTCTGAACATGTCCTCCCTCCCCCCCCCCCCCCCGCCCCCATATATATACACTTTGCAGCTATGTGCTTCAGTGGAGATCTGGAGCAATTTTTGAAGGTCGTGTACCAGCTGTGTGATTCTGGAGGCTTTTTTGAGGCTGCAGGCATAGTCTGTTTGAAATTTGTTAACAATTGTTGTTGACTGGCAGGCATTGTTTTATTTCACTGTTTCGGTAGTCTTAATGAACTATGTACCTACTTCACAATGTTCTGTTGTCTACTTATATTCAAAACTGTACAAGAACAGCTTTGTTACTCCTCCCCCCTCGTCAGACTAGGGATAAAATGGAAATTTGTGCCTGCATAGGTAGTAGTGTGTTGACAACATCTTTGCATTGTTGTACAAAAAACAAAAGCTTGGTTCATTCTTTGATACTTTAAGGCAGCAATACAGATAGGTGCTGGAGCCATTACTGTATAATAAAACTTTATTCTATAATGCTTGGTACAAACTGTATTTCAAGAATACTTTAGAGAATTAAATAACATTGTTGCAAAGCTGAAATAAAATACAAAAGTGGGGAAGAGAAATTTAAGTAGTATTGGTAAGAGATGTTTTTATATCACATTTGCATAATGCATGTCACATCCCTCTGTAGCGGCTGGTCTACATAGAGGACAACAGCCTACTACAGATACCTTCTAATAGTTGCTCCTCCTTAGCTCAAGTGTTAGAGGTCTGTACCATGGATCTGACAGTCTTGGCTTCAGACTCCACTGATGATAGTGGGAATCCTTATAGTTTCATAAAAGATTTGAAAAGGGGAAAGTGGATAAAAAAGAGATACAGGAACATTCCTCTCAACTGCCACAGTCCAGATGTGGGTTGTGATGTGTGACAAAGCCAAATGTGGGGGGAAATGGGAAAAAATTATTCATGCCGGAGGATTCAATTCTTTACTGTAAATAACTGTTTTTTCAAGATCAGTTGCATGATTCTGCATTTGACATAAATAATATGCAACAGTAAAAGTGAAGGGGGAACAACATTTGTATTGATCGTAGGTAGTGGAGTAAAATGAGTGATGTCCCTCAAAATGAGGGACAGTTGAAAGGTTTGTTGAGGAAAGCTTTTCTGGATGGTAGGAGGTGCAGAGTTGAAGATTCTTCCAGCATTCATGTAAATAACAGAAAACGGACTATAGTCGATAAGTATATGGGGGGAAAGATGAGGCTCATTAGACAGGTGGGAACAAAGATACAAGGCTTTAAAAAATTATGACATATTTCTGTCCTTTTAAGGCCAGATTTACACTGAGCTCTTACTGAAAATTTCCCACCATCACGGTCACCCTGGCATAACTCCACTGGTGATAGCAATGGTGGATTTTCCAGGGTAGACAAAGCCCATCACCAACATATCTGTTGGATCCTGAAATCAATGAGGAGCGTGTCAAAGTTTTTATTGGATGGAGGCAGTGAGGTGGTACACTTTTTTGTGTACATATGAGAAGGTGGCCAGTAGCATTCTGGAGTCTGGAAAGATGGGGTTTGGGAGGCCATGAGGAAGGGAATTGCAGGAGTCCAGGTGAAGCTAACTTTGTGCCTTTGCTAAGGCTAATGCGCACATTTGTTTTCAGCTGAGATTTTTCCAGTGGCAGATCTATATAATTCCTGCTAATACTGTGTGTGTTTCCTGGCAGGTTTGACTTGTTTTGTTTTTGTTTTTTCCCCCCATGAAGGACACAGCAATTTGTTATACAACTAGTTTTACCCTTCTTTTTTTCTCACATTAAATGCAATCTATATATTTTTTTTAAAAAAGTTTCAGCTCCACATATCTGTTGCGTAAAGTTGGAGAGGAAGTCATTTTTCATTAGAGTTGAACTCTCAAGAGAGAGGTGAAGCCTTCTTAGTTGAGAATTATACACAACCCACTGCTTAACTCTGTTCAGAGTTAGAAAAGTGAAATGCAAAAGACTTAAGAAATGACAGTAATTACTTGTGCACTGTGAAAGCAGGCACACCTACACTGCTTTTTTTGATGTATGCAGCCTTTTACTCTTTGAAACTTACTTTTTGCAGCTTTTAAGTGTATGTTGGTACCATAATGCCTGTGTAAAAGTGTTTACAATCTTTAATTTAAAGTAAACACATTTTGAAATGTTTAAGAACATTTTTAATTTGCCATTTCCCCCCCATTTGCTGCAGGTTTAGTAGCAGCTCTGTAAGTTTGTAGATTTCTAGGCTTCCCTAGCAATTTTTTTTGTATTATCTAGGGCCTAGTGTGATGTACAGTGAGTGGGAAAAGATTATCAGACCAGTATTACCCGAGAAACTTTCTTTGGGAAATTCAGAAACCGAGTGGGATGGGGTAAAGGGAAGTGCTGGGTTCTCCCGCCACTCCCATGAGATTTCTGCTGCTCACTCACTGCTTCCTTATCTTTGCCAAGAGGCTCATCATCCTCACCCCTTCCATCTTCTTTCTATTTAAAAAAGAAAAAAATTAATTTACTGCGGGAAAGGGGATGCCCTGTGCAATTTCACTGTCCATGCTCTCATAAGATAATCTCTTATTTTGGAAGTGCAAAGCATTTTTAATGTGTCAAACTCTATCATAACAAACCAGCCCACTGCTACAGTTAAAGAAGTGAAATGGAAAAAGACTTAAGAAATTAATGTAATTATTTTCCGTTTGTACACCATTTTAACGTATGACTGTGGTTTCAAAATAAAAAGCTTTAACACCTTTGTTATAAGACTTCTTAGGGTTGCAAAATACATATATTCATAGATTTGAAGGCCAGAAGAGGGATCACTGTGATCATCTAGCCTTATCTGTATAATATAGGGAACAGGACTTCCCCCAAAATAATCCCTGTTTGAATAACAGCATTTCTTTTAGAAAATCATCCAATCTTGATTGAAAAATTGCCAGTGATGGAGAATCCACCATGTCCCTTGGTAAATTGCTCCAATAGTTACAAATTTCTGCCTTATTTCCAGTCTGAATTTGTCTAGTTTCAACTTCCAGCAACTAGATCGTGTAACACCTTTTGTCTGCTAGATTGAAGAGCCCTTTATCAAATTTGTTCTCAGCGTGTAGGTATTTATAGACAGTGTGATAAAGTCACGCCTTACCCTTCCCTTTTGTTAAGCTAAATAGATTAAACTCCTTGAGTCTATCACTATAAAGCATATTTTCCAATCTTGTAATCATTCTCATGGTTCTTCTCAGAACTGTCTCCAATTTATCAACATCCTTCTTGGATTGTTGATATCAGAACTGAACGCAGTATTTCAGCAGCGGTCGCAGCAGTGCCAAATACAGAGGTCATGTAACTTGTCTACTCTTACTTGGATTTCTCCTGTTTATACGTCCAAGGATTGCATTAGCCCTTTTGGTCAGGGTGTTGAACTAGGAGCTCACGTTCAGCTGATTATCCACCAGGATGCTCCATTTTTTTTTTCTTCAAAGTCACTGCTTCCAAAGATAAAGTAATTCAAAATATGGCAAAGGACAAAAGTATACTTTTAAAAAATGTGTGCTCACATTGCTGCTGCTAGTGTGTGACTCAACAGCAACACGTAAGGTAGGAGAGAGGTCCTGGAGGCCAAATTTAGTCTGCTAGCTAGGTAAGAGATTAAAGTCCAGGACCTCCATGGTAGTACTCTCTGAGTATTAGATCCTGACTCTAGGTCCATGTGCTGAGCCAGTTAGACAGGCAGAACTGCAGGGTTTCAATGCATGGATGAGATGGTGTTCGGAGGAGGGATTTAGGTTTATTAGGAACTGGGGAACTTTTTTTGGGAAAAAAGGAGCCTATACAGGAAGGATGTGCTCCACCTAAATCAAAAACGGAACAAGATTGCTGGCATTTAAAATTAAAAAGGCTGTAGAGGAATTTTTAAATTAAGGGCAGGGAGAAAGCTGACAAGTGTGTCGGAGCACACAGTTCAGATAGATGCATTCCTTAGGGGGAGCATTTGTTAACAGGGATACTCAATGTCATAGTAAAGAGAGAATAGAAGTTGATCAAGTGCAGGTAGGAACTGAAGAGAAACAGTCAAAAGAAAGAGTCCCATTCAGTTACATCACATGAAGGCAGATAGCTAAACATTGACAAATTTTATAAGTGCTTGTATACAAATGAAAAAAGTCTGAATACTAACATGGGTGAACTTGACTGCCTGGTATTAAATGAGGATATTGATATAACAGGCATCGCAGAAGTTTGGTGGAATAATGGGACCCGGTAATACCAGGGTACAAAATATATAGGAATAACAGAGTCGATTGCAGAGGTGGGGGAACGGCATTATATGTGAAAGAAAGCATAGAGTCAAATATATTAAAAATCTCTAATGGGAAAAAAACCATTACCATAGAACCTCAGCCTGGACCAGTCTACACGGGAAGTCCACTTCCTAGACACGACGGTGCAAGTAAGCGATGGTCACATTAACACCACCCTATACCGAAAAGCTACCGACCGCTATGCCTACCTACATGCCTCCAGCTTCCATCCTGGACACACCACACGATCCATTGTCTACAGCCAAGCGCTGAGGTACAACCGTATTTGCTCCAACCCCTCAGACAGAGATCAACGCCTACAAGATCTTCACCAAGCATTCTCAAAACTACGATACCCGCATGAGGAAATAAGGAAACAGATTAACAGGGCCAGACGTGTACCCAGAAGCCTCTTGCTGCAAGACAAGCCGAAGAAAGAAACCAACAGAACTCCACTGGCCATCACTTACAGGCCTCAGCTAAAACCTCTCCAGCGGATCATCGGTGATCTACAACCCATCCTGGACAACAACCCCTCACTTTCACAGGCCTTGAGAGGCAGGCCAGTCCTCGCTCACAGACAGCCCGCCAACCTGAAGCATATTCTCACCAGCAACTACACACCGCACCATAATAACTCTAACTTAGGAACCAATCCATGC
Organism: Macrochelys suwanniensis; assembly: GCA_033296515.1. Classification (NCBI taxonomy): domain Eukaryota; kingdom Metazoa; phylum Chordata; order Testudines; family Chelydridae; genus Macrochelys; species Macrochelys suwanniensis. Next base: position 230,698,010 of record CM065775.1, on the reverse strand, counting down.
AACAAACCTCGATGCCAACTTTACCCACATATCTACACCAGGGACACCATCACAGGAACTAACCAGATCAGCCACACCATCACCGGTTCATTCACCTGCACATCCACCAATGTAATATACGCCATAATGTGCCAGCAATGCCCCTCTGCTATGTACATCGGCCAAACTGGACAGTCCTTATGCAAAAGGATAAATGGACACAAATCAGATATAAGGAATGGCAATATACAAAAGCCTGTAGGAGAACACTTCAATCTCCCTGGTCACACAATAGCAGATTTAAAGGTAGCCATCCTGCAGCAAAAAAAACTTCAGGACCAGACTCCAAAGAGAAACAATAGAGCTTCAGTTCATTTGCAAATTTGACACCATCGGATCAGGATTAAACAAAGATTATGAATGGCTAGCCAACTACAAAAGCAGTTTCTCCTCCCTTGGTATTCACGTCTCAGCTGCTAGAAGAGGGCCTCACCCTCCCTGATTGAGCTAACCTCGTTATCTCTAGCCTGACTTTTCCCTGCACATTTATATCTGCCCCTGGACATTTCCACTGCTTGCATCCGATGAAGTGGGTATTCACCCATGACAGCTTATGCTCCAATACTTCTGTTAGTCTATAAGGTGCCACAGGACCCTTTGTTGCTTCTGCAGATCCAGACTAACACGGCTACCCCTCTGATACATAGAATCTCTGTGACACACATTCCATGCTTGAATGCTAGGAGTATAGCAGTAGGAATATACTACTAACCACCTGACCAAGATGGTGACAATGACTGTAAAATACTCAGGGAGATTAGAGAGGCTATACAAAAACAGAAAACCCTATAATAATGAAGGATTTCGTCTATCTGCATATTGACTGAGAACATGTCCAAGATGGGATGCAGAGATAAAATTTCTAGACACCATTAATGACTGCTTTTTTTCCTCTAGCAGCATCCGTCGGGTTGGCCTGGGCATCCCTTGGAGTCACACCTTCATGGCACTCAATATAGAGCCCTACTGACTCGCCACCCCCTCAGTTCCTTCTTACCGCCAATGACTGTTAGCTGAAACATCCCTGTGCTCTTGCCTTCGCAAGTGCCGTTCACAGTGTCCATTGTATATAGTTCTTCATACCGTTAGTGTTATTAGTGCTTGCAGTGTAGTTATATTTAGTGTTAGGTTTCCTTTGCGGGTCCTCTCTCCTCCCCCCTCCCCCATGCTCCCAGGGCCGTGTTATGCCGCGGTCCCTGGGCTATAAAACTTGAGGCCTGTGGCAAGCACATTCCTGAGAGTGACCTGCACGCTTCGTGATTAAGGTGCTTAGGGGAGAGTCACCAGAAAAAACAGTGCAAAATCTTTCGTGGGTTTCGCTCTAGGACTTTGAAAGACAGAGACCAACATCTTAAAGTCCTTTTTATGGCGGCTGCGCTCCGGCCCCAGTGAGTTGTTGTTTGAGTGAGGTGCATTACTGAGTGTTTATGTTTATTAAAACCCCTCTTCACATTACAGTTTTAAAAAGTTAATTTATTGACTTTAAATAGCATACTATATTACTCTTCCTTTTTTTTTTTTTCATTTTTGACTATACTTTGGCCCTTTTCATACAATGATACAAATGTACTAGTCCTCCCTCATGTGGCCCTCGGGGTGATTTGAGTTTGAGATCCCTGGTCTATACTCATTCAGCTTTTTCTTTTCACTTCAGACATTATATATTGTACAGAACACTCATGCCATGGGACTGTTCCTGGGAAACACAGAACCAATAGCATTGTGTTCTGAATAAACATTTAGTAGTTACGTTTTAAAAAATCAACTATCCCAAACCATTTGATTGACTGATAAAATGAAAAATTAGCACATTTCAGGTGTCTTAAAAGAAGTTTCTGGGACATAATTTGGAAAACTGGGACCTTCCTGATTAAAACTGGTCTAAATGATCACTACCCACAATATTGTAAAACTAATTATTGCAAAGTTTCAAGCTTCTATTGGCTATTTATATAACTTCAGTTTTTTTAGTAATAAAAATTATGAACCTATCTTGACAGCAGCCTTTTTAACAAAGTGTGAACAAAAGGAAACACCATCTTAAAGATTATTATTAAGTACTTGATCTCTAAGAATTCTTTTAACATTCTCGGTCTGTCAGTCTTTTTTTTTTTTTTTTTTTTTTTTTTTTTTTTTTAAATTCACATACTTTGAAAAAAGACTTTGGGGTCAGATCCCTGGTTGTTGTAAACTGGTATAGAACACTATTAACTTAAATAGAGCTATACTTACTGCAGCTGGGGATCTGGCCCTTTGTGATGTTCTCTAAGAAGAGCCTGGAGGAGAGAGACACATTAGTTCTTTTCATGCCCAGAGTGTTTCTTTAACTTTTTTTTATTTTATTTATAAGACTTCTTGTTTTAACTTGGCTTTTTTGCTGCTTTGTTCTGTGAATCTCTAGATTTCTCTTCCCGTCCCCATTTGCACTGTAAAATTAACATCTTAAGGAATACGACTTGTTTGGACTACTGTTGGTCAGAGAGGTTTCATGGGACAACAATGAGCAATGAGGGCTGGAAAGAGAAACAAATCAGATTCCCTTTTAGTTCCTTTTGCTGTTGTTAAATCATGTGTATCGTTAGCCCCACAGATTTCTGATCATTCATCCATCCTGCAGGATTGAAGCATTTTTTCATTATATTTTTCCACTGAAATCTTAACTTTTTTTTTTTAATATGATGGAAAACAATTTTTGTCCTTCCCCCCAGCCCCGATCACCCTTTTGCTTCTCACCTCCCGCTCCTGGCTTTTTCAGTTTTTTAAAAAACGTAAGTAAATGGAGGAGGAAGAGAACTGAAAACCAAATAAGCAAACGCTTTCTAAACCAACACTTTTTGATGATCTTGAATAAAGGAAAAAACTGTTCATCGCACTTCTAGCCATTCTCACCATCAAAAAACAAACTTTTTTTTGTGAATGTTTTCCCCATGTTTCTACTAGCTCTACTTAGATAAAAAGTGATCTGCAGATGTCTGAAGAATGGTATTTCACTGTAATGTTATGAAAGGGATACCTACAGTAGGAGGGTAGGTACACGGCAATATTTAGCCTTTTTTCTGGTACTGTTGTATATTTTGTTGAGGTATTTAGATTGTATTATATTCATTTTTCTTTAACATGGTCTGGAAATAAACCACTCAGTCACTCTAAGGAATTTTCAGGTTAAAATATTTAAGTCAAATCTGGCTATGGGAGTTCAGGCTTTTGGGATTTGCTTAACAGCTGGGATAAGTTACATTTTCATTAAAACAGGCAACATTAACAGGTTTAAAGAAACTTTTGATCCTTAGGAATCCTCATCTATAATAAAAAGCTTAAATGGTGACTGTCTCTTAGTGTAGATTAAGGCATCTTGTGTTGTATTGTTTTGCATGATGTTGAACATGCTGGAGTAAGATCTATTGCTGCTCTTCCCCCTAACAATCCCCTTCACAAAAACAGGATGTGCATCTCAGAAGACTCTCTCTCTCCCAGTAAGGAGAATTTTAAATTAAATCCGTACATGAAGGTTTCTCAAATCCTCTGGTAGGTTTTATTTACTGTTTGTATATTTTAAGACTGACTGCAAAAGCATATTGCTTGAAGAGAATGTTTGGGGTGAGGGAAGGGAACAGCTCTAAATTATTGAAAAGAATGGGGGGAGGGGAGGAGGGAATAGGCCTGCACGATGTACTGCTTGCTGGGAGCAAAGTGTGCATTAGCGTGAAAGTAATGCAAGAGCCTGAAGGTTCACTTTATGCTTATGGGGGTTTCATTGTGTGCAAATCTCCTGTTTGACATTCTGAACATTTACCCCAAGGTGTCATCGGATTGTGAGCTAATTTTGGTCCTTGCAATAGCAGTGGTCAGAATATTACTTGCCAAGGAGGTGTATGTGATTTCTAGATGAATTGCTATGCTGCTGGTCATTTATTAGGTGGATACTTAAAATGTTACCCAAACATTTTAGAAGGATTTACTGGCACTTTTTTGTTTGCCAATTTTTTTAAATTAACTCTCTGTGTTAGGCAATGTGGGGTGTAAAATATAGGGATCATTTGTAAATCGTTGTAGACAAAGTACACTGTGAGTACATGTAGATATTTTATATTGCATTTATATTTTGTGCGTGTGTACATGTGCGCACACACGCATGGGTCTTCCTGATTGTCAGACACCCCCTTTTTCCTCTGTTAGCTGAGGTGGAAAGCAACACCATTAGCCTTTAGCCTGTAGGTATTTGGTAAAGGAACTTAAAAATGCTGAAAGGGAGTGGGGGAAATCCTGGTAAAACTGAAGATGTAAGCAGGGTGCTCTGTGCAAACTGCACTAGAAAACTCCTTCATTCTGCAGAAAATAAACAGTTTGGCAGGACAAGTTAGAACTGTTGAACAAGTTGTTTTGGGATTGTTTTCATCCAAATATGTGAAACCTTTGAATAATGAGAGTGTTTGAAGCCAGGAACTGGAGTGACTGGGGTTTACTGGTTTAGTTCGTGTCCTCCTGGATGGCGTGATTTAGGGACCTACAAGGTCATTTGATTTTTGAAGCAGAACTCTAGTTTGAAATCCGTAGGAAATTCCACCTGAACACTGATAATATGCCATAGCCCTTAATTGCTTGGTTTGTTGTTGTTTCGTAAACTCCAGGAACATGTCATAGCTGTAGAAGACAGCACATACTTTAAAAATAAATGTGATGAGCACTATGTTCCTATATGAATAAACTCAATCTAGATCAAGAGTCAGGCAAATCTCTTGTTGTATTACAATAGTGCCCAGGAACCCCAACCAAGATCAAGGTCGCAGTGTGCCCAGCGCTGTACAAATACATAATAGACGGTCCTTGCCCTCAAAGTGTGTATAGCCCGACCAGACAAAGATAGGAAGGGAAACGGAGGCACAGAGAGATGAAATGTCTTGCCTAAGGTAAAGTGTAGAGACAAGACCTGGCTCCCAGTCTGGTACTCTATCCACTATACTATACTGCCTCTCATCTCTAATGCGTTCTCTAGTTGCTAAGATTTATGTGTATTTAAGTGTATATAATTTAAATATGAAATATATGTGCAATATGGAAGGAAGATGTGTATGTTGGATAGGTGGGTATTTAATTTATATTAGGTTTTTCCCTTTTCCTGACTGCCAGTGCTTGAGTTCCTCCCTCAGTGCTGTCATACATCTGTTGATGGCCATAGCTGGCAGCCTCACTGTTGGGTTGTCCACATCAGTGGCTTCTGTCTTTGAGTCATGGGAATGCTAGCCTTTCTAATATTCTTCTGGTCCCGGTTCCCCACTGAGACCGGCAAACCAGGTCTCCATTTGATAGTAATTGTAGGAAGTTGCTCCTTTGGTTGTGAAACGGATGGAGCCTTGATGTGATGTGCTCAATTTTCAGCTAATCTGGAGAGTGCAAGTATGTTTAGAAGTCCCTTCTATCATTGATATCGCCTCTCTATATAGTTTCTGTTGATATGTTTGCATCTGTTCCAGCAATACTAGTTCTATAGAATGTCCAGTGATCTGGAGTGGACTTTGGGATATACTTGATACTAGGCCTTATCTTTAGCTAGTGTAATTTTGAAATAGCTCTGTTGAAGCTATGCCAGTTTATACCAGCTGATGATCCGGCCCAGTGTGTTTTTTAACCTGCCCTGGAGGATGGTGTATTCATTATCAGTACAATGGTTAACCTGTTGTCAGTATTTTCTGTTTGTTGGAGTATTAGTTTTACCTGGTTGGATTTCCATATCTCACTGTGGAATCCAAATTTTATTTTCATGAATGGGTTGACTTTATTATATGCATGGCTTAAGCAATTGGTTTGCTTTTGAAGTAGAAAAAAGAACAATCCTATTCAGAAATGATGCACGTATTTGGGTATGCTAGCCTCCTGGGCCTACATTTCAAGTGACCAGTGTGATTTTTAGATGCCTCCATTTTTGGCTGCCCAACTTGTGATGTGGTGTGGATCCATACTAACCTAGAAAGGGTTAATAATAGCCCAAGGGGTGTTTAGTAACCTAATGGGCCACATTTGAGGGAGAGTTAGGCTTGGTGAGCAAACGCTGATTGAGAATGGAGCCCAGCAGAGCAGGAGCAGACAGGGCTAAAACAAACCCAGGAAATATGTAGCAGAAACACCGCTGCAGTGTGTAAGCCTGCAGTCACTCTGGGTTTAAAGAGGGAAAGGAGGAGACCCAGGGGCAAAGTAGAAGCCTTGGGATCCTGGCCCTGAAGTAAGGACTTACCCAGAAGCCTGGTGGGGGCTGAGTAGGGAAATGGCAACAAGGTTTGGGACAGTGCAGACTTTGGTTGCTGATTCATGGGTCCCTGAGCTGGAACCCGGAGTAGTGGTTGGGTCTGGGTTCCCCCACCAGCCACTGTGGAAAGGTGGCATTGCCATTGATTGGAGGACTGCTGGGAACAATACCCGGTCAGCCCGTCTAGTGAGATGTTGATACCCTGGAAGGGGAAAAACGCCCAATGACCTGGCTGGAGGGCCAACCCACGAAGAGCAAGCATCCTGACTCACAAAGAGGAAGAACTGCAACTCCTGAAGTGTGAGGGGGCCCCTCTGTACGAGTGAGAGACAGAAGGGGGTGTCTGAACTGGGGGGGAGCAATTCCCCAGATGCAGCCACCAGGAGGCAGTGAGTAGAGCATGCTGGGGCAGACCCCCTTTAAAGATGCCTGATACTCAGAAGATTGGTGTTCAACACTTTCTGACAATCTGGTCCTTTTAAGGTGTGGCAAGTTGGTCAACCAAAATCATTAGTCACTTTTGAAAATGTATGCCCAGTGTCTTTCTCTTGTCTCGTTCCCTGGCTAGTCTAGTGTGCGCTCGTGTGCGCGCGCGCGCTCTCTCTCTCTCTCTCTCTCTCTCTCTCTCTCTCTGACATACTTTTAAAGAAGCACTAATCTCTATCTCAAACCCTGTTTCTCTAGTATTCTTCAGCGCCCTCAGGGCTTTTGAGAACAAAAAAGGTGTTGAGACCAGAAATTCAGTCTCTTCAACCCCGTGTGTGCAGTAGGATACAGTTGCTAGACTCTAACATGTTGACTCAGTACACTAGCTTCTCGAGAGATGGCGATATTGTAAATGTGTTGTACGTATGCCCATCTTGCATATGTTTACAGTAGGCCTTTTGGCCATAGTGGGACTTGTGTGACCACTCTTTCTTTTCTGGTCACTTCTTAATGTACCGTTTGGTGTTGAAGGGTTGGATTTCCTGATGCTAAGTGCTGATGTTGGTGTAGCAATATTTCCTTTTAAAATACTTTATGTATGTATGCATTACTTGTATTACCGTAGCACCTAGGGGCCCCAGCCGTAGGGCCAAGACCCCATTGTGCTAGGTGCTGTACAAACACAGAACAAAAAGAGGGTTCCTGCCCAAGGGGCTTACAATCTAAATTCATTTTGTTTGTTCTGGGCAAGGCAAGAGAGGAGACGTGTGGGTAGGAGCAGGGATTTATTAAGGCCATTGGCTCTTTAGGGCCATGCTTATGGCTCTGGCTCCTGAAGTCAAGTGGCTGTCAGAATTTGGACCTTTTCCTTTTAAAATAAATAAATAAAGTTCTAGCTCTTGTGATTGTGAAGAAAAGTTTGAAAATGTGAACTAAGTGTAATGGATGCAGTGGCATCTGCAGACAGCTGAGAGGCGTATACTACCCAGATAGGTGTGTTTAATCAGGGTATGTCTACACTGCAGTTGGAAGTGAACCTCCCAGCCTAGGTATACGGACTTGTGTTAGCTCTGCTCAAGCTACCATGCTAAAAATAGCAGTGTGGACGCTGTGGCATCAGTGCTGCCTTGGCCACCTGAGCTCAGACCCACCCTCTGAGGATCTGTTGGTCTGGAACCTGAGTCTGCTGGTTCCTGGGCAGCTGCCCCATCCACACAACACCTGATAGCTCTGATGCAGTGGGGAACAGCAGCCTATAAGCATCTTTAGCGGTCCTGACTGGTGGAGCCTACCGTTTCCTTGATGGGCCCAGACATTCTATTTAAGACCTAAGGGAAACATCTGGAGGCTCTGTACGACTAGGCAGATGCCTGGCTTGCTGCTACAAACATACCTTGCTATGCACTCCTTGCTCGTGGCCCCATCCCTGCTCCTGACTTCCCACCCTCTCTCTATTCCACTAACCATATATCAGCTGACTCACTTGACTCTAAAAACGGTGCGTCTTATCGATCTCGCCCTGATCTTACGGTGTGACACTGCTACGGACTGCTGCTTCTGGCCTTGACCCTCTAGACTGAATTCAGACCATATTCTCGAGTCCCCCTCTAAATAGGATTACCACCTTTGAAATGCAAAAAACCTGGCACCTTCCCCACACGAGGCAATCACAACCCCCCAGTCACAAGTTAACTCTGCAACCCCACCCCCCTTCAATAGCCATTTGTAGTATCTAGCGAGAGAACTTTGATAACGTTTTCTTCTTAAACTGCAGAAGTGGGAACATTGCAGCATCTTCAGCTGGACACAGAAACGTTTAACATTCGCTATTCCAGTGTATTGTTATAATAATGCAAATCTTTAGACCCATGTTAAAAAAAACCAAAAAACTGGCAGATTACATTATTTTTCTGGCTACTGGCAAATGCATAAAAAATTCAGCCAGGCTGGCTAAATACCAGCCAGGTGGTCACCCTACCTGTAAACGAGTCCTTGGCCTTGATGTGCTCCCCTGTTGCCGGAGTCCTGATACACCCGACTCCCCCCTGGGTCCAAGTTTGGGTAGCTAACCTCAGCTGTTGCCAGTGCTACAAAGTCCGCATAGCCATTTTCTAGCATGCTAGCTCAAGGTGAGCTAGCGTGAGTCTGTTTACCTGGGTTGTGATGCACACTCGCAGGTACAGTGTAGACATACCCTTGAAGATCCACTGTTCTGGGGGCTCCTGCCAACGCTCCCAAAGGAGGACTGTGTATGGCAGGAGGAGAAGAGATTGGTGGCCCTCTGGCCCTCTCATCCAAGCAGTAATTATTTCATAAGTGAGTACTGATAGGGCCCCTTATTGCCGCCCTTGCATCCCTATGCAGTGAAGAGACTGAGTCATCTGGTAGCAACATGGATACTTCAGGAACTGGGTTGCAAATGGTTTGCATAGGGGAAAAAAATTACAATCATACCTTTAGCGCTGCTTTGGAGGGTTTCTAGTGTCATGTTCAGAACACTGCGACATGCTAGGCCTTACTATGAAGGGAAATGCTAGGCCAAACTCATTCTTGATGTAGTAGGCAATAAGGCCCATATTTTTAAAGCTACTTAAAGTGTTGCTGCACTCAGTCTCACGAGGCCTAAGTCTCATTTTGTAAACTGATTGAGGCAGTCCGGATTTAGACTCCTATTGACTGTCAATAGAGTTTAGACTTAAGTAGGGTGACCAGACAGCAAGTGAAAAAGTGGGACGGGGGTGGAGGGTAATAGGCTTCTATATAAGAAAAAGCCTCAAATATCGGGACTGTCCCTATAAAATCGGGACATCTGGTCACCCTACACGTAAGTGCCTGAATCCCCTTTGAAAATGAGAGAGAGGCATTGCAATGCTAAGTGCAGCAGCATCGAAAGGGCTTTAAAAATCTTAGCCTCACCCCACTGATCTCCATGGCTTGTGCTCCCACTTAAACCAGCCCTGAATTTTCAGTATTAGTTAGCACACTTTTGGCACATAAAGTCCTTTGGTTTATGTTTGCATGCTATGCTGTCACTCAGAAGTGCCTTTTTCTTCTCCATGGTGGAGACATTACTATCTATGGTATAAACTGTTGTCTGTTCTTGTCCTGTTAGACAATAGGGAGCTGTATGCTGCTCAAAGAGGTCTCTTCATTTGAACCACTTTTATTTTGAGAGAAGGTATACTGTGAATGTCTAGACAGAAGAGACAATGTGGTATTAATTGTCTAAATTGCTTACTAAAATTCCTTCCAGTACTACTGGGAAAATCACTCCGCTCCCCAATGGCTTTAAGTTAACCCCTCCTATAGGGGTTACACAGTTCAAATTTATTGGCGCCACATTTTTACTGCTTTTGCCACATGACTGTTTTTAGAATAGTTTCACATATACACACCTTAGCTGACCAAATGTGGAGCACAGATGTTTGGAGAACAGATGAATCCATTATACAATCCAAAGTACCACGCTGTGTTCCTCCCTTTCCTTTACTGTATGGTTGCTAACCTCTCATGTATTTGCGGGGAGTGGGAACTACAAGGGGTGCAAAACGAATAGTCAGCAAGAAAACAAAGTGTGTTCCAACTTGACCTTGTTAGCAAAAATGTTAGCTTAATGTCCTTGGGTATTTCTGTTCTTTCAAACCAATTTAAGTGATGAAGATTTGATGTGCAGTGGAGAATTTCTGAAAAATATCAATAGCAATAATGCATGTTTCTTTACAAAAATACAGTTCTCCCTTCTTATTGGTAAAATGATCAGTGTTAGATATTGGTTTTGAATGTGGCTAACGGTTATGTTAGGAACAAACCAACTTTCCTCCACCAGAACATGCTCATTCCGGGCTACATGTTTCATGACCTCTATTTTTACAGAAAACTGGATTATAGCATGTTGTTTGCTTGGAGGTTCCTCTGGAGGTTTGTTGTGGAGGTTCCGCTTTTGCTTAACACACACTGTGCATTCCAGAGTATTAAAGAAGCCGGACAGACTTATTTGAGGAAAGGAAATGTGTATTAAATCATGGCTAATGTAAATACTTTATGGCATGTCTCTAAGAATGGGTGTATAGTAGGGCAGAGCCATGGTTTCTTCAGAGGGGTAGCATAATGTATGATATGCATAGTTACAGCCAATCAAATGGCACTTTTCCTTGGCTCTGAATCTTAGCATTGCTTACTTCATTTTTAATTGTGTGTTTCTGCTTGTATGTATTAAATATAGTTAAAGATATTGAACATAGTTGTGGTGGTATTCTCCTCCTATCTGGTGAAAAGAATGTCACTGACAAAGCTTGCTTGAATTACAAAATTGTTTTTGGGCATATACATAGCACACTAGCATGTCACTTGCAAATTAAGCAGACAAGATATTTTCAGGCTTAGTTCAGTATCTCAAAAATTGGAGTAAAAGGCACAACAAATGACACTCAAAAACCTTGTGTGGCAGTTTCTGTTCTGATTAGTGAAAAAAGTAAGTAATTCAAATACACACCTAAAAATCTAATTGAATCTCCCTAAATATATCTGACTGGCCTCAGGACTGGCTCTAATCACATTAACGGCCAACTGATCAAAACTGCTTAGTAGGCATGAATCCAGAAAAACAAACTGACTCATTGGAACACTGTAGTGGTTACAGTTTTGGACCTTCCTGAATAATTGAAATGTGCATCACCAATATGATGTATTTGATCAAGGTAGGTTTGTTATGTTAAACATAGAGGAGAAAAATTGCATATATAAATCTTTAACAGTTATTGAATATCAGAAAATATTAGAGACCATAAGAAGAACCAGTAACTACATTTATTTTCTTTTTGATAACACCGTTTCAATAGCCGCCCACATAATAATGTGAAAACAATGTATTCTATCAGTTCTATGAGCTGCACACTGAATAAATATAGAAAGATGGGTCAGTTTGAAAATGACAGTTATGCTAAGATATGTTATGGGGAGCTGTTTTCATAAACATGAAATGAAGATATGATTGAAGATGCCATGCTGTAGATGAATGTGCAATATTCCTAAAATCAGTGATCCACAATAATGCATGTGTGGGATATATTTATATGTGAATATGCAATATGATATTTGATGGCAAGCAATGGGATTTATGCCATAGTGCTTAGATGATCACCCTAGACATAAAGCTTAATTTTAAGTCTGTATTCTAACTCTGGTTCTGATAAGAGATACAGTCTCTTGGCTTTGAGCAAATCACTTGAACTTTGGCCCAGATCCACAGGGGCTGCAAATCAGTGGAGTCCTATTGACTTTAGTGATGTTACTGTATTATACCCTTTGAGCATTTTGCCTCTGTCTGTTTTGTCCACCTGTAAAATGGAAGAATAATAGTACCAAGAGAGTTTTACTGTGAGGATTAATCAGTTAATATTTGCAAAGTACTTTTGAAGTGCAGAGTATTAATATATTAAAATATGGAGGATTTAAAAAAAGGTGCATTTTTGTTGCTTGTAGGACTCTAACTTGAATTGCCTGTGAATCTTTTGGATGTAGTGTGTGGTAGTGTGAAGTCTCCATTCCATTAGTATCTTTCATCTGAGGCAATTTATTTCCTGTAGAGAGTGGTTCTCGCTGGAAGGAGCCAGTCCAAGAGCTTGCAGTCCAAGGAGTGACGTTTAAACTAGTTTAACTGTGGGAAGTGAGGATGAATGTTCTCTCAAGAAACTAAATCATAGTTATTGCACAACCAGTTATCTGTGCAAAGCTGTTCTTAAACTGACTCCTACATAAAAATCTTGCTGATTCTTTTGCTTTGTCCCAGTTTATGAGAAAAAGCTGTGAGACTTTTTGAAAAGAAAATACAAAATTTCCCACCTATTCTTTCTTTTTTTTTTTTTTTTTTTTTTTGTATTTGGTTTCTTTGCCAGTGGCAGTCGGATGAGACTTGGATACTACTGCTACACTCCGTTCCGTTTCAATTGTGCTACTTCTGGCTATACTCCAGCTCATTCAAGAAAATGTTACTCTTTTTTATTCCTTCCTGAGGGTAAAAGTCCTTTCCTGGTCCATTTTAATTACTGCAGGTTGTTGTGATCAAAATTAGCACTTTAGTAATTGTTGCCAGAAAGTGCAGGACAGTTTCTTAGGCCTGGTCTACATTTAAAAGTGTTGGCCACATAGCTATGGCAGTCGGGTGTGAATCCCAGCTTCTCTCCCCCAACCTACATCTGATATAGCTGCGTGGCAAAAGCCTTGGGGCTTGTCTACATGGGGAATTCACAGGGAATTTTGTCTGAAATAGTTAGTGCACAATAACTATTACACTTTCAATTCATACCCTAACTCCCCATGTGGACACTCTCTTAATCCACACTAAAGTTATGTCTACGCAGCAATTGGGAGCTTGCATTCCAGCGCAAGTTGACAGGCACATGCTCGTTCTGCTGGAGCTAGCATGCTAAAAATATTAATGTAGCTGGGATAGCAGGGGTACCAGCTTGGGTGAGTTTGTGCTCAGGTGACTAGCCTGAGCCACTACCAGTGCTATCACCAGCTGTATTGCTATTTTTAGCATGCTAGCTTTAGCAGACCTAGCGCGTCTGTCTACCTGCTTTGGGAAGCAGGCTCCCAGCTGCAGTGTCGACATGCTCTTTTTTTTTTTGAGTGCCTTTGTGCAATTTAGGATAACCTGCTTCCAAAGTGGATTAACCTAACACACACACAGGCACTCTTTTTAGTGTGGAATAAGTCTGCTCCTGGGGAGCTAGTGCTTTTCTGCACTAGCTGTTCCAGGATTTTTCCCCAAGTAAAGAAGCCCCTAGTGTAGATGTAGTTTATACTGGTCAAAGACCAGTCATTGCCTGCTGATCCGCTGGGTAGTGTAGACAAGCCCTAAGCTTCATCTCCACTAGGGGGATTTGCTGGTTTAGCTATACCAGTAGATCTATAGTGGCAAACACTGTCAGGTGTAGATGAGGCCTTAAAGCAGCTGTCCAGTGTTTTAGTTCTGTTTGCTTTATAATCAACTCATCCAAGGTCTGTTGTGAAGCTCTGGTCATTTTCCAGTGGAAAACATAACAAAACAAAGGGTAAAATACTCGCCCCTGCTCTGGCCCCTTCACACCAGGTAAAAGAGCCAGAGTGGCATCAAGGGGCTGTACAAGTCCTGTAACTGGGCAGGGAAAGATTCCCCCAGCACAGACCACATGGAGGCATTCTTACAACTGTCTCCAGGGGATCCCTCTGTAAGCACTAGCATATAGGTTGAGGCTGGAAGTGGGAGGGGTGTGCCAAGGATGAGGCCTTAGAGCACAGTACTATAGAGATCCTGGGAGCATGATGGTGGCCCATCAACAAGCTTGTGGAGGTTACCATAACTTAGACAAGTGCCCAGACTAGTCTAAGTTATGGTAAGTCTAAGTCACACTGGGGGCCTCTCCAGTTTGCAGGATTGGGGGTTGCGGGAGGCAAACTTACTTACACTGGGTGCTGTACCACATTTCCAGTTGGAATAAGGCCTGCATGCTGGAAGGACTGGAAGTGAGTTAAGTGCCCAAATAGTCTCATCACATAATTATTTGTTCAGAAATCTTTTTTTCTTATGAAAATAACTTCAAAATTCACAGCACAAACCATCCACTGTCATCAGAATCTCTGAAAATGTAAACTATTTGTGAAACTAGGAAACCATTTTAAATCTCCAACTGTGAATAGTTTCCTTCCTCCCAACATATTAACAAATCTTAACAAACCTGAACTGTACTTTATCTTCACTGTAGTAAAGTTTTGTTTAGTTTATTCTAAAGAGAACCTCATTACTGTATGCACTGAAAAGAAATGTCCTATTGAAAAAGGAGAGAACATTGCACAAGTGGTTTCCTGTGAACTTTTTTAATTTATAAAATATTAATTAGCAGAAAGCACCAGTAGTTACTATATCACTTTTAAATCTGGGCTCAAAATTTAGAAGTATCTGATCCTGGTAAAATTCTCAAATGAAAGGAAAATGACTTAAGATTTAGCATTTCTAGTCTTTGTAGCTCTTCTTTCAACAGAGCCATAAGATTTGAAATCTGAGGAAGAGGACGGTTCAGGCACTGTATATGTAGTTGGTAGCAATAAATGACCACAAAGGACATAGCAGGGTGTGCTTTTTTTGACTTTTCCAGACCCTTTGATTGTACCATGGTTTTCAGCAAAAAGAGAACTAGCAACACTAGTACTTTTTTTGATCTGATTTATTCATGCTTTAATGAGAGAATTTATAGTATCTTTAGTGGGTTAATGTGAGGAATACATACAAGTATTTGTGGAATCCTAGAGGTCTGAGATGGAAAAGGCCTGCCAGGGCATCCAGTCTATATCTCTGCCAACAGAAGATTGTTACTTACATTCTCAAGTGTTTTTGTCCAGTCTAGTTCTAAAAGTTTCCATTGGGGCGGGGGGGGGGGGAGATTTTCAATAGGACCTAAGGATGCTAAGAGGGAGTTGGATGCTGAACTCCCTAAAAATTCCACTATGAAAATTCCATCTGGGATTTTTCTACTCCTTTCCTTGGGATAGTATTGCACAACCTGTAAACTCACTCTCAATAAGTTTTTCTGAATCATCATCTTACATTTTTCCCATTCTTAATTTCGTTCCATTACAACTATTCATTCCATTCCATTCTGTTCCATTCATTCCATTACAACTATTATCTTTTTGTGCTACTCTAACAAAATGCTTCATACCCTCCCCCGCCCCTTGGTTCCCATGTTCAACACATGCATTTCTGGAGCAAAGCCCTGAGAGGGTGGGGGAAATACTTCTCCTTTAGCCTGCTTGTGCTTTGATACGTTCCTTGTCACCAGCACCAAACTCTAGGAGCCGTGGCGATATTGCAATACTTATGCATAGGGCCAAATTCACAGCCATGAAAAACGCATCATGGATCGTGAAATGTGATCTCCCACTGTGAAATCTGGTCTTTTGTGTGCTTTTACCGTATACTATACAGATTTCATTGGGGATACCAGCATTTCTCAAATTGAGGGTCCTGACCAAAAAGGGAGTTGTGGTGGGGGGTGTAACAAAGTTATTTAAGGGGGGGTCATGGTATTGCTGACTTTACTTCTGCGCTGACTTCAGAGCTGGGCAGCCGGAGAGTGGCGGCTGTTGGCTGGGTGCCCAGCTCTGAAGGCAGCACCTTGCCAGCAGCAGCACAGAAGTAAAAGTGGCAATACCATACTGTGACATTGCAGTCCATATGATTTTATGAAAATATGCTAATGAGTGTGAATATAATGTAACTGGAATATGCTTCATGCAAAAGGTCTCTTGTAAGGTATCATTACAAAGTTTATAATCTACTGAGTGTGGTCATCCTATTTGTATAAACATATCATTCTTCTATCTGAAACTAGAAATATGAAATATAACTCTGAGGTCTTATTGTAATTATGCAAAGTGTGGGCCATTATTGGTGGTTTGGAATCTTGATGGTTCCCAATTCTTTGAAATTGACAATTGACTGTAGATGGCTCTGTTTACTTGCAAGCCTTCTTGTGAGTCAGGCTGGGAAGAATAAAGGCTTGAGGTCTCACAGGATATATGACCATGTCACCTGGTACTGGAATCCATCTTAAACCTGGGGCTTTTCCATTTAGAAAGAGGAGTGGGGACCCAAAGAGACAAAAGATTCTCCCCTTGTGCCAAAGCTATATAAGGGGGTGGAACAGAACAAAGGGGGCTGCAGTCATGAGAAATCCCCTGACTACCACCTGAGCTGAAACAAGGACTGTACCAGGGGAAAGGATTGGACCCAGACTAGAAAAGAGTCTAGTTTGTGAAAGAAGCTTATTAGAACATCTCTGAGGATGAGATTTACCTGCATTTAGTTTCCTACTGTATTATAATAATAATAATATGGAGATAGGCATATCTCATAGAACTAGAAGGACCTTGAAAGGTCATTGAGTCCAGTCCCCTGCCTTCACTAGCAGGGCCAAGTACTGTCCCCTGACCGATTTTTTGTTTGTTTGTTTTTTGGCCCCAGATCCCCTCAAGGATTGAACTCACAACTCTGGGTTTAGCAGGCCAATGCTCCAACCACTGAGCTATCCCTCCCCCCAAAGGCTTAGGCTGCGTGTTTTTGTTTTATTTTGCTTGGTAGTTTACTTTGTTCTGTCTGTTACTTGGAACCACTTAAATCCCACTTTTTATATTTAATAAAATCACTTTTTCCGTATTAATTAACCCAGAGCAAGTAATTAATACCTGGGGGAGCAAACAGTTGTGCATATCTCTGTATCAATGTTACAAAGAGCGAACAATTTGAGTTTACCCTGTATAAGCTTTATACAGAGTAAAACAGATTTATTTGGGGTTTGGACCCCATTGGGACCTGGGTGCTGGAGACAGGAGCACTTCTTAAGCTGTTTTCAGTTAAGTCTTCAGCTTTTGGGGGACATGGTTCAGACGTGGGTCTGTTTGCAGCAGGCTAGTGTGTCTGGCTCAACAACACAGGGTACTGAAGTCCTAAGCGGCCAGGGAAAACGGGCCCAGAGGTAGTCTCAGCACATCAGGCGGCAGTCCCAAGTGGGGCTTTGTGACCCAACCCGTCACACATACCATGCCACCCTTACCTCTGCGCTGCTGCCTTTAGAGCTAGGCGGCTGTACAGTGGTGGCTGCTGACTGAGGGCCCAGCTCTGCAGGCAGCAGCACAAAAGTAAGGGTGGGAATACCATACCATGCCATCCTTACTTCTGCGCTGCTGCTGGTGGCGGTTCTGCCTTCTGAGCTGGGCTCCTGGCCAGCAGTTGCCGCTCTCCGGCTTCCCAGCTCTGAAGGCAGCGCCGCTGCGAGCAGCAACGCAAAAGTAAGGGTAGCAGTACTGCAACACCCCCCCCCCCCCACAATAACCTTGCAACCCCCCCACAACTCTTTTTTTTTTTTTTTTTTTTTTTTTTTTTTTTTGGTCAGGACCCCTGCAATTACAACACAGTGACATTTCAGATTTAAATAGCTGAAATAATGAAATTTATGATTTTTAAAATCCTATGACCGTGACATTGACCAAAATGAACTGTGAATTTGCTAGAGTCCTACTTATGTATGTTTGCGCAAGATCTTTTTTTTGTGTTGTGTGCCCCAGACTTTTTTCAGTGTTCCTGGAAAGAAATTATAAAATGATTTTTCCAAGTAAAAATGTGTAAATTTTTATATCCCCCCCTCCCATTTCTCATGCCACGTTTTAAAATGGTAATAGCCACTTACCAGTGTATGATGGTTATATTTATAGCATCTGACTTGAACATTTATTTCATAGTTTGGGTTATAACAATCTGATTCTTAGACTGCTATTGATGTCAGTTCAGTGGGAAAATTCAGATAGAACCTGTATTAGATTTCCACTATTACGTTAATACAAGCTTTTTACAGATGCCTTACATAGACAGTGATGTGAACAAAAATATGACATTAAAGAAAATCAGGCCTGCAGACATGTAGAGACAGGCCTTTTAAAAATAAATGGTTGTCCCATGTGTTGGTTAGCAAGGTAAAAGCGAGGTCCTGACCTCGTGTAGTTACTTTAAAATCTCCTGGCTTTTCAGGGAGGGATATGGTTTCCCCTTCAAATTTTAGTTTGGGTGACTATTCCTGCCCACGTCAAATTTCTCCCGCAGTTTCAGTTGTATGCAGTATTCCAGAGGTCCTCTCCTAAAGTGTTTAATGGCATGGCTGTGCATTGTTAAATAGATTAGATGGAACTCTTATTATGGCAATGCCTAGAAGCACCAGCCTAGATCAAGGCCACATTGTGTTAGGCACTGTACAAACATATAGTAATAGTCCCTATCATGAAGAGCATGCAATGTAAGAATACAAGATGGACAAATGGTGATAGAAAGAAAGTGTTATGCTCACTTTACAGGTAGGTAGCTGAGACACATAACTATTAAGCAACTTGCCCAAGGTCAAAGCACAGGAAGTCTGTGGCAGGCTCAGGTGCTGAATACTGATATTTGAGTGCCTAACTACAAGATGGTTCTTTTGCTCACTGGATAGCTGTTGTATTCTAATTTTCTACATTGTGCTTGCTGTTTTATACCTCGGTGTCTGGCTGCACTTTGATGCTTGGCAAAGTGATTCTTCTATATGTGTAGGGCATGATCCTTCAGTCTTTAATACAACAAAAACTCCATGAGTGTCACTAAGTTTTTGTCTCAGTGGCAGGGTTAATAGTTTAATAATTGATTATACAAACATAAAGCCCTTTGGAAGCCAATTGCAGAAGAGAGCTGTATAAATGGAAGACTTTTATAATTTGTTTGGTTTGTTATTGGTACAGTAACACTTGCTGGTGTGGCTTTTTGGACTCCGTATCTTTCGCTGCTGATGAAATGTAGGCAAGAAGTAATTCTGGGGTGCAGTGTAAATATTGTGCCAGCTGCAATGTTGGGCATTGGGGAAAAACCAGTCTTCTCATTACTTATGCGGTCTCTGCCAGAGAGATAAATCTTGTTCAGAGTTAGATCCTCATAAAAGGCCTGGAGGGTTTGGCCAAGGCTTAAGGAATTGAAACCACTCCAAAAAATATTCAAGTCATGGTTTATTAGCTGCACAGCATACCATCGCTGCTTTAACAAAATTAGCTATACCATCTCATTAAGTAATAAATCTTTGGTACAGAGGGTCTAGTTAAAATTAAATGACTTCATATTGGCAGGTTCATGCCACTGCAGGAATGGCAGGATTCTGCTGCCTTCCTAGTTAAATACCCCAGGGAAGGTGGTACTCAATCTGGGTACCTGTTCTTGAAAAGTACCTAGCTAGTGCTGCTTGTAATTCAGCCATTCTGTTTAACACTTGAGGATGAAGAGACCTAGATAGGACACACACAACAGGAAGAGGATGCAGTGTTTTTCTTTGTTTAAAGAAAAGTTTATATTTCAGGAGATTTTTCCATTAGGAATGTTTATTCAGCACTCATATACAACCTTGTGTCACCCACTGAGGGTATATAGAGTTGTGCAGGTGAACCACCCTCCGTTCCTTCTCTACCACTTTGTCATAAATATGAAGGGAAGGGGGAGAGGGTTTGATGCAGTGCTATAAAATCCTCTTTCCAGTAAAGGGTTAAGAAATGCAGGTAGCCAGACTGACACCTGACCTGGCTGGCATCTGACCAATAAGGGGACAAGATACTTTAAAACTTTGGGAGGGGGGAAGGTTTTTAGTGTGTGTCTTTGAGAGAGGGTGATCTTGGAAGACAGAAGGAACCTACAGAAAATCAAACCTCCCTTTTCTGAAGTAAGTTTAGATAGCATAGCGTATAGATTTCTGTTTATTTTTGCTTGGTGTATCCCCTGTGTTAGAAAGGGCAAAGAGGGGGGGGGGGGGTTATTCATGGTTTTCTGGAACTTTAAGGTTTTGTCCAGAGGGGGAAATCTCTCTGAGTTTGGAAATAGTGTCCTGTAAAATAGTTACCATCCTGATTTTACAGAGATGATTTTACCTTCTTTATTTTTATTAAAATCCTTCTTTTAAGAAGCTGGCTGTTTTCTATGGTGTTAAAACCCAGGGGGTGGGTTTTTAGATCACTGTGTAACCAATTGGTTGGGAGATTGTTCTCAAGCTTCCCCAGGAAAGGGGGTGTACGGCTTGAGGAGGTATTTTGGGGGGGAGGGAAGTTCAAGTGATTCCTTTCCTGGATTCCTGTTAGACATTTGATGGTGGCAGCGAGAAGCGTTTCTTGGGGTGCAGGGAATTTTGTACCTTGGGGGGTTTAACCTAAGCTGGTAAAAATAAGTTTAGGGGCTCTGAATGCGGGTCCCCACGTCTTTACCCTAGAGTTTAGAGTGGGGAGGGAACCTTGACACACTTGAACCTGAGACGGAGCTCTAGCATGTCCACCTTGTGCATGTTGCAGCGTCGTGCAACAGTTTTTTTTTCTTTACGTTGTTTTAGTGTTTCTTGGTATTGAAATTCGATAGTAGTGAGGTTTGGTTTGTTATTCCTCCCTTCTTCCCCCATGCACCCGGGGGGATCTTATTTGACCTGGATGAGCATCGCCACGTTTCACCAGTGTCTGAGATATGCAGAGCCGCTTCATGGGCCTTAGTGCATACCTTTTCTAAACAGCATGCCTTGGTCCACACTGTCTGATCTGATGAGGCGCTTGGTTCTGCTGTACTGTCTTCAGTCTTGGACTCAATTCAGAACTTCCCTCCTCCCGGGGGAGGGGGGGTGGGGAATACTGCTCAGGGGTCACCTGAAGTGGAACGGTCAAAGGGACATTACTCAAAGAAGTGGAGGTTACGTACTTTGTTCACTAACTGTGGTTCTTTGAGATCTATGTCCCTAGCGGTGCTCCACTACAGGTGGAGCCCTCTTTTCCTTCTACTTTGGACCGTTCTTTGTTGGATGTTCGGGTAGAGAAGGAATTGAGAATGGTTTACCTACATAGCTCTGCATCCCTTCAGTGTGTGGCACAAGGTTGCGTAGAGTACATGCATGGGCCAAATGGATGCTGCTAATGGAAAAATCTCTGATCAAGAGCTTGAGAGGTGCACATGTGCCTGAAGTGGAGCGCCAGTAGAGGTAACCTCTTCTTTCGCCTGCTTACAGCACGTGGTAGTGGGACTTCAGCATTGTGAAATGTGTAAGGTAAGATGCATTTCTTTCACTGAATTTCTGGTAAGTGACTCTCAGCTCTGTCAGTTCATGAGGAGGAGTAAGATGATGGCAGAATGTTTTTCGTGATTACGTGTGAATCAAACTGCCCTCAAGAGCTGCTCTCTCCAGGGTGTTGAGCATTCTGATCTTGAGTCAGGCATGTGAGCAGTCCCGTTGGAGTCCATGAGCTCAGAGTGCTCACCTTCCACGCTCAAATCCCCAACTAGGGCCAAACGGGAGGTATCTTAAAATTCTAAGTGTGGGTGGCAAGTAATCCTCCTCACTTCAGATGTTAAGCTCTCTATAACATTGGTTCCCAGAACTCTCATTCTCCGCATGCAAATGTTTAAAAGAAAACTAAAATCTATTTTTAGGTATATCTCCATATATTAAAATGTTTACATATCTCATAGAACTGGAAGGACCTTGAAAGGTCATTGACTCTAGTCCCCTGCCTTCACTAGCAGGACCAAGTACTGTCCCCTGACAGATTTTTGCCCCAGATCCCTAAATGGCCCTCTCAAGGATCCAAATCACAACCCTGGGTTTAGCAGGCCAATGCTCAAACCACTGAGCTATCCCTTCCCCCTAATCATGTTCTAATCATGTTACTTTTTAAACCTTTCTCCCCTCTCCCAATAACCTTAATTTTGGGCTTAACCTACATATCATTTATTCTGATTTTGTTTGGTTGTTTCTAGGGCTTTAAAAAAAAATTACTAGAGCTTTAAAAAACAATGTGCCAGGCGAAACAAACAAACAAATTTTTTTTTTAAGGCATAGCCATTACACTAGTATAGATCTAAGGACTAAAATAATTCTTCTGCCTTGAAAGGCAGGCGTAGTTGGTGTTGGCCAGATCAGTATATAAAATGCCTTGTCAGATATGTCGTTGTCTTTGAGAATGGTGTTGGTCTGAGCATGTTTGTACAATGTGCCGTGAAAGATGAGATGAGGGAGAATGAAGAGTGCTCTTTTCCTTTTGAAAATCTGGTATTTTATGAGGTGTGTTTTGGATGAGTGTAGACTTGGAGAAACACAGCTATTTTGCTTGTCTGCCCGTTAAGATGACAAGTGTTCAGTGGAAATGTTTGACAGCTTCAAGTAACTGACAATTATTCCACATGTACAGTGTTTATCTCAGCAGTATGCTATGCGACTGCTTAGAAGTGACACTGGTATTCAGTGTGAATTGGTCTGTACCTCTGATTAGCTATCATGGTAGCCTGCAGCATTTAAAAACTGTCATGTTTTTAAAATCCTAACACAGGCTCTCTATTCTGAGTCACATTAGGTAGCTTTGTGCATTTCATTGCCCTTTTTGATTTTCCCAGGAGAATTGTGTGTAAAAATACACCAGAGAAGCTGGACAAGGGTTTTTTTATATTACAAATTCAAGCCATTTCTCTTGGCTATAGCTACTTCCATTTATTTTATATTTTTGGGTAGTTTAATATTTTTTTTTGTGGGATGGTGGTGGGACTTCTCTAGTGATTGCAAAATGTGAAAGGACTAACAGCACTGTTAAAATCTGTGGACCGATACCATGTAAAATTCTCTACCTAGCTCTGCCAGTGCACCAGAGTCCTGACAGGATGACCCTCCTCCTGATTCCAAATATGGGCTACCACACAACTTGGTTGACTAGTACGTCAATGCTGACCTGAAATTGTTTTGAGCCTTCACTAAGAACATACTTACCAACTGTGCTGAATCTTGTGATTAGTTCTTTATGCTCATGTGGCTAAATAGCCTTATTTTAACGTGTGATCTGTTAGTCTTTTCTCAAGAGGTTAATCCGTGTGTCACGTAAGCACTTCACTACAAGTAGAAGCTGGCTACAAACGTAGTGAGAAGCTAGTGGCTGCTCATCATGAAAATTGATTACTAGTTAAAATACTGTAAAGGATCATGAAGTTAATTTGTGGGAGGCAGGAGGGAATGCTTACTGTTGCAACAAATACAATTTAAGATTGTTTGTTTTAAACTGAAATGTTTAAAAATCAAAATGACTTTTCCCCTTTAAGTCTGTTTGTACTGTTTTCATTTCACCTAGTCAAACTAGACTGATGTGTTTTCTGGTCAGTTTCGCTTCCTATTTCTCATGCCTTAGCCCAATGCTTGGGTTGTAAATCCTATCATGCAGTACTTTAATGTGCAAAAGCTGTTTGTTTTCCCTTTAAAAAATTTCCTCTTAAGTTTAATTTATCCACCTTTTTTACACAAACCTACAGTACATTTGACAATGTTTCCTTAATCTATAACACAGATTATAATACTAAGTAATGCAACAATATTTGCCACCGTAGCACCTTAATAGATATAGACTTGTAGGTAGGACACACAGCCACTAAGGGCTAGTCTACGCTTACCTGCTGCATCGGAGGCTTCGGATCGAACCAGGAAGTGCTCCCCCGTCGACGCCAGTAATCCTGCTCTGCGAACGGAGCAGGCGGAGTCGACGGGGGAGCCTGCGCGCCACGGTGTGGACCAGGGGTGAGTACTTTTAAGTTCGAAATAAGATACTTCGACTTCAGCTACGTTATTCACGTAGCTGAAGTCGCGTATCTTACTTCGAACTTGGGGGCTAGTGTAGACCAGCCCTAAGTCTTTTATTAGTAAGCCAGATGCCTAAATTGACGCTGTGGATTTAGCTTTTACACTTTTAGCATAATAAGGCCTTTTTTTGGGGTCTGAATTGGTTCAACCTCAGCCAAGAAGCTTTGAGAGATGTTACAGCCACTTAATCTGAGAATTTATTTCTCTCCTATCTAGCAGCTGAGATTTATTTTTCTGTTTTAACTGGGTGGATCTTTTGTTCATGAGAATATGCAGCATACTGTGATACTATGGTCTATGTCCAGTAGTGAATGCAAACATATACTGTAGAATCATACCACAGACTGCTGTATGGATGAATATAGGATAGCGCAGCTAGTAGACAATGGCAAATTTAGGCAGCCCATAAGGGCTCAGGGATATGTGACCGGGTGTTCCTTTTCCTATTGCAAAAACAAAACTTGGGCCACAGCCATATGTGAGCTGTACTGTGTCATGGTCCACTGGTGCTCTGGGGCACTCCAAAATGGTCATGGTGCTCTCCTGGAGTGCATGCTTCAACCCCCATTGTGTGTGACAATGGACAGAAACAGATGGTTCCAGGTTTAATTTATAAGATAAATTAGGCATGATTTATAAACTGTGAATGTTTAACCTCTACAGTTAATTTTTACTGTAGTATTTCCCATTCTACGTACAGGGAATGCTCTGGGGAAGTAAGGAAATATATATTTAATGGTGCATAGTCACTGTAGTGTAGTCTGATCTAGATGGGTTGGAATTTGTGTTACAGTGAATCCAACTGATTTATTAGAAAGCTGTGTTCATTGCAGTAATCTGAAGCGAGGAAAATATAATTGTAAAGAGTATAGAAAAGTGTTGGTATCCTGAGAGAGAACTGTTTTAGAAGGGAGGATTGAGATTTTTGGGTTGCAAGTTTCTGTTCCCAGCCCGGACGCTGATTTGTTATGGTACGCTGAGTAGTTCGTTACTCTTGGGGGAATTCTGTGCCAAAAAATAAAAATTGTGCAAAATTCTGCATATTTTGTCAAAATAACACCATATAATCACCCCAGTTTCAATTATTTTGGGAGGGATTTTTAGGGAATTGGGGAGTCTCCCCTATGCAGACCCTGGCTGACCACTAACCTCTCCCATTCTCTTAGCCACCCTCTTCCCTCTGCCCCATGTGGCCCTGCATCCTCACTCCTATTCAGCCCCTGGTTCAATGCTGTCCCCCCACTAGCTCCTGTGCCCCCGCCCAATCTGTCCCCGTACTAGCCCTTCTTAACACCAGTCTATGTGAGCCCCCAGCAGCCCCGTGTGCTCTGCTTTGTCTTCTACTTCCCCATATTTGCAGACAGGGCACTATGAGAAAAGCAGCCTCTCCTCCTCCCTATCTGCAGCTGGCTGCTCCGGCCTGTGAGACGGCTGCCTTCTGTTCTGGTGCCACATCAGCCCCTGATGGGCAAAAGGTGTAACTGCAGTGCCTCTCCAGCAGAATCTATTTTCTGCAGAGGAAAAAATATCTGTGAGGACATGAATTTTGCATGTGTGCAGTGGCTCAGAATTCCTCAAAAAGTAGCTCATGTAGGGCCTGGCTTTGCACGTCTGAAAATCAGGCCCTCAACTTATCCTGCCTCAGTTTCTCCATCTGTATAATGGGTATAATACCACCTACCTCAGCGGTCTTCATGCTATTTAATGTTTGTAAAGCACTGAGAGATTTAGATGGATTGGGCAGAATTTATTATGACAGTTCATCTCTGTGCATGTGATAGCATTTTAAATATTAAGAGCCAGCAAAGCTGAAGTTACAATTGCTGACTCATAATTTTAGAAAAAGTTTATTCTTAATTTTCAGTGGGCTATTTTTTTTCCATGCAGAAGTTTTTGGGAAGAAAGCAGTGGCTACAAGTATTAACAGTGGCTATCCCTGTACTAGGTCTCCTTGTGGTTGTTGAAAATACTGCATACTTTATTAACTGCAATATACATAAAGCCTCCGTTTCATGGCTCACCCATCCAGCTTTCTCCATGTAAGTACAATTCAGCAAAATCTCATTTAGTTTATTTTTTAGCATCCAAGAGTGCTGAAAATAGAATAGACTGCATCCTCAGGAGAAGAATTTTAGCAATGCTGCCTTGGTGCTACCTAACATCCTGATGTCACTGTTTTTTTCCAAAGGTTTTGTAGTGAGCCATAGAAAACAAAATCATCTCTACTTTACTGTACTTAAACACCAGCTTTTTTTCCCTTGAGGGTGGGAGGGAATAGCATCTCTTTGGCAAAGAAACAGGTACAGTTTGGCTGGTAAGTGGAACTGATCTAATTAAATCCCCTTCGCAACCTCATAATGGCTTCATTCAAGAGGGAAATGGGGCAGGAATATGACTCTTGACTCCCTGTCCCTCCCCTCACCAATGAGGGTAGAGTGCCTTTGTAAACTGAATGTGTGTTTCTTCAATTTTGCTTGACAGTATACAACAGGAGCACATTATTTTATTTTATATGCTTTGGGTCTAATTCTGATCCTAGTTACTACCTCACTCTCCATGTACAGTTAAAATAATTGAATCCACTGCATTTATTCTGGTTTTACATTAGTGTAACTGTGATGAGAGTTTAGGTATTTAGTGTTAAAGATGGACTGGAACCAAATCCCTCAAACTTTGAGTAAGTTTGCATTCAATCCCATACTTTATGGCTTGTGGTTCCATCTCTGTTTTTAGTTCAGTAATTTTCAATCTTTTTTCATTTTTGGACCCCTAAAATTTTTTGATTGGAGTTATGGACCCCTGAGATCCCCAGGAGTCCACAGACCACAGGCTGAAAAACCACTGTTTTAATCTTTTCAGCTTAATTGAGGTCACTGTAATTGCGCTGTTGAACCAACAGAAGATTGATAATGGTACTGTATAGGCTGTTGTCTTTTATGAATGCTCTCATCAAAGCTGTTGAATGTTCTCACTCGGTCTGAAATTATTGCCAGCATTATATATTTATTTTTGTGCTACCAAAGCATTGTGTTTTCATGAAGTTGACATGTAAAGATGATACAACAGTTGGTTAGAACATTATTGGTGAAATTAAGTTTCGTTGAAGCTGAAATGATTTGCAGAGACCGATTGGTTTGGCAAAGTTTTTGTTGGGAAGTTTGGAGACTGATCAACTCATGCTCTATAGCCTACTAGTTAGGATAGTGGCCTGTGATGTGGGAGACCTAGGTTCAAGTCCCCACTTTGCCAGATACAGAATGATTTCGGATGAAAAATGCTTCTCTGAATCGGGAAGAAAAGGGCATTGAACCTGGATCTTCCACTGCCCAGTCTAGTGCCTGAGCCGCTACCACTGTCCCTTACCCAGCGCACACTCCTTCCCTAAATGAAAAGCTCCCATTTCAATGTGAAAACAGCCATTTTACTCATGCTAATGCAGAATGAAAACAAATGTTGAAACTTTGACTGTTGCCACAAAATGGAATTGTCATCCTCAGGTCAGCTCTAGAGGACACACACAGGATCTAATTTTGCAACAATTAATTAGGAGTCCTTATTCATGCAAATAGCCCTATTTGAAGGGACTAAACACCGAAGTAATGATTACTCATGTGAGTTCAGTATTACAGGATTGTGTCCTTAGCAGGGTGTCTGTATTCAAGTTGGAAAACAGATGATGTCTCATGCAGTATATCAGCTGGTTTATAAACATGAATTAACTGTGACCTTCCAGATTTTGTTTGTAAGAAGTGGGGTGTATGTGGTAGTGGGGATGCCGATAATTGACAAGTCATTTGTCACCTATGATAGAACAAAAGCCATAATGGAGGATTTTAGAATATTTTTCCATTATTGAACTTGTTGCATATGCCATTTAATCAGATGAGAGGCAGGGAATGGAGTTTAAATGTATTGCTGTGGGCCAGGGTGGCACAAATCCATCTC
The DNA here is from genome assembly GCA_033296515.1 of Macrochelys suwanniensis. Taxonomy (NCBI): domain Eukaryota; kingdom Metazoa; phylum Chordata; order Testudines; family Chelydridae; genus Macrochelys; species Macrochelys suwanniensis. Next base: position 230,670,173 of record CM065775.1, on the reverse strand, counting down.
TTTGCCAGCATGCCAAAAAGATAACTTGCCACTTAGTTTGCTGCTCCTTTGCCGTGAGAACATAGAGTGCTGTACCGCATATAGATTGTTCAGAGTTCAATGGAAAATTACACCATGTGACTTACTGTGGTCTAAACTGAACAACCCCATGGCCATGCTATTGCTGTACTCATTTATACGCTGCAGTTCATCCATTTACTTTATGTTCACTCCATTGCACGTCTCTCTCTCTCTTTTTTTTTTTTTTAATGCCTACGTAATTGTTATTTAACTTGTTGTCTTAATATCTTTGTGCAGGAATGGATAGGTCAACAAATTTATACATCATGAAGTCATTGTACGTACAGAAAACTGATGAGGCATCCTGAGCAAAGTAGAACAGCCTATTCTCTCTTAGTTTCAGAATTGGGCTAGGGTAGCAATTTACCTACCCACCTGTGGTTTAAAATAGTTATCTTCTAATCCACTTCGTTGGTTCAGAGAGGCAGAATCTATGTTGCATGTTGAATGGGCGTTTGATACAGCAGGATTGAGTACAGGAATAAAAAAGATCCTCCCAATATAAACATCTCCCTGCACTTTGTTAGCTCATTTTCTTTGAATTAAGTTGTTTCATTCTTCTCTGAACACAAAATAAATTTATATCTCCTATTTTTCTTTTGTGCAATTTTATACACATTTTGGAGACTGGCCCTGACTAAACAAATAAGGAGATTGCTCCCCCCTACCCTCCTTATGCTTAGTGAAATAATTGTGCAGGGAAAGCCTAAACTTGGCTTGACTTGCGGCCTACTTTTCACATTACTAATTCAGGACTCTTGCTAACAAGCAACAGAATTGCTTGATTTAGTCAGAAGAAATGGTGGCAGTACATTCGTTTTCTTGCAGAGCCTTTAATGGACAGCTGAAAATTCTGCTACCTGAGCCAATGCTAAATTCAGGGGCTTGTTGACTTTTTGTATTTGGACTGCCCTGCATGGAAGAGTAAAATATGTCCTTAAATTGATGGCTCTAGTTTTCATTTTGAGGAAGATTTCAGCAGTGATGGTAGTTTATTTAAATTCTAGCATTCTCGGAAGTGACCTATTTAGTTTTGAGAAAAGAGGATTTTTTTGGGCTGTAGCAGGCTACTGGTCCATCAAGTCCTGTATCCCATCTCCAACTGTGGCCAGTATCTGAAGGAAAAATCTCTCACCAGCTCACTGAAAAATGGTTAGATTTATTTTTCTTTGTAGTAGTTCTGCGAGCTGGCTGGATCAAGCTTAGCCTGTAGATGGGCTTGGAAAATTAGATTTTTATCAGTAAACGTTGGTAATGTTGGTTTTACCATACATATACAAATAGATGAAAAAATATTTCCATCAATGATGATGTAAATTTACAGATAGACAAAGTCAGAAAAATGCTGCTTGAGAACTTCTTAGGGTGAAAAATTCAGTAAATTAGATTTTTGAATTCGGCTTGTTACAAATGGACTAGCTAATAGATGGTTTTTTTTTTTTTAAAAAAAAAGGTATGATTTGATTTCAGGATATTTATGTTGTATATTTTGACATGTGATGTTAGCAGTTTGCCTTTTAACAGTTTTTATAAAGCTTTAACTTCTTGAATCTCAATTTGTATTGTCATTAAATAATTGTCCCCTAGTAACTTCCTGCAACTGTGAACATTTATATAGATAAAAATAGAAAAAATGCTGAAAAAAATTGATGTTCTCCATTGAAATTCTAAACAAAAATCAAATTCTGCCAGGCCTACTTGTAAGACCTAATGGTGGTTCACAGCACAAGGTGGGATAGCTACAAACAAATCTGTTCTCACTCTTCTAACATTTAAACTGTTTTTTTAACGAGCACTGTTCTGTGTATTAATTTCCTTGTATCATTGCAAGTCTGCCAGTAGCGTAGCCGAGGGGGAGCAGGGAGAGTGGCCGCTCCCCCACTGAGCAGAAGTGGCGCCATTTTTGTGCTCCGGCGCCTTTTGCTCCTGCACTGCAGCCAGAGCAGAGCATTTTTTTTTGGGGTTCCCGACACCCTTTTTTGCTCCCGACACTTTTTGCTCCCGGCGCCTTTTTTTAGCTCCGCTCCCCCTGTGCTCTGAACCTGGCTACACCACTGATGTCTGCACTCTGCTTTGCACAGCAAGCAGCGTTGGGAGGTATTTTAAATTAACTGTATGCAATCTAAATTTCAGTGATTGGATTTTAAGTAAAAAATTAATTTTACCACAAGTTGTTTACGCATGGCTCAGTATAATAACACGCACGCACATATGCTCCTAGTACCAACCACCCTTTGTCACTTATTGGGCTTTGACTCAGTACCTTTACATGCCTAAAGCTGGAGCATGTTAAAAATGTTGTGGTTTTTTTTTCCCTTTGTGAAAATATAAACATTTCGAAGCTGAACAAAGTAAATGTCTACTTCTTTCGTTAGAGCCCAGAAGAAAATGAGCGCTGACAAGGAGGTGAAGGGGGGATAGATACGTTGGTGAAGGGGAATACAACTAGCTATGTTGCTAATGCCCTGCAGGGCTGTGGCAGTAATCCAGTCACATAGACTGAAATGCACTGCATCATCAAGTTGCTACTGTACTTCTGAAGTGCGTTTTGAAAGTCAGATAAAGCACGTGATCTAGCTAACCAGAATAGAACTGACAGCAGAAAAATCACTTGAAATCCTCATAAAATTAACCAAACAACTTTCTTCAAGTGCATTTGAAAAGAATTTGCCCTATTTTATTTTTAAGTTAAGTTGCTTTTGGGTCCCCCAGATCTCAGACAAAGGCCCATGCAGTTGCTGAGCCAGGAGCCTTACTTCTTGCACCCCCGTGCAGCAAGGGCAGACAGGGAAACTGCAGCTGATACCCCACAAACAGAGGCTACGGCCACTGATCAGCTGATTAGCAGCCAACTACGCATTGGTCACCTCCTATCATAAAGCGTATTGTTCCTGCCTCACCAATTGTCTGAACACTGCTGCAGACCAGCCTGCTGCAGACCAGGCTCTTTTAAAACCAAGTTCCTGCCTCCTTGCCTGGTTTGCTTGTCCTGACCCCGGTTACTGACTCCTGGCTCCGACTCTGGTGTGGCTTCTAACTGACTCCGGCTTGACTCTTGGCATTACTCCTGTGTATGACCCCGATGCTACTCTGGGTTTCAATCGCTCGGTCGGACTGTCCCCATGCAGGCCGTGATGGTTGCAAGCAATGAATTTACACAGCCGTGTCCACAAGAGCGAATTAGTTAAATTCTGTCCCCACTGACATGCATGCACTGTGGCCTTGAGAGAGTTAGACACACATCTGAGGGAAGAACTTGTCCCCATGAGTTTAGTTCTAGGTCTTCACATACATTTATTTTGTTCATCTTTACTTTTTTCTGACAAGACTTGAGATGGCATCTTCGGCACTTTCTTCCCCCTCGCCTACTGAATCAATGTCTAAACCAATCTGTGGACTATTATATGCCTCTTTATAGTATAGCTGGATAGTATAGATACAAGAAATCTATGCTTTTAAAGACACCCTGGTGTTTGAAAGGGACAATGTCTGTCTGAGCCTGACAGCTGCTTTTCTTGTGTGTGAGAGTTTTGCAAAATGTTTTTCATTATTTTTTTTTTTTTAAAGGGACCTTGGGCCACGGGTTTAAAACTTAAGCAACTTCATATATCTGTGATCTAATCGATACAGTTTTTCGTAGAACTGTCTGTTCGAAATGTTATTGCTATATCAAAAGATGAGGTGATTTAGGTCAAGGCCTGGTCCTGCATTGGTATCTTATCTCATACTTCCTGCGTCTGTACAGAGTTCCACGAATTTCAATGGGATTCCATCTTGGTGTTGGGGGACCCCTGATGTAGGATCGGGGTCAAAGTATACTACAGAGAGAACTGTGCCATAATGTACCCTATAGTATCTACTCTAATGGATTGATCCTGTAAACACTTCCTATTAGACATAGTGCAGCATTACCAAGCTCAAGCATTTGGAAATCATGAGTCAGGTCCCAAAAAATAATGAAATTAGTTTAAAAATCTCTCAAACCACACAACAAAAACACCAGCCCAGGAACCAAACCCTGCAACAAACCCCGGTGCCAACTCTGTCCACATATCTGTTCAAGGGGCACCATCATAGGACCTAACCACATCAGCCACACCATCAGGGGCTTGTTTACCTGCACATCTACCAATGTGATATATGCCATCATGTGCCAGCAATGCCCCTCTGCCATGTACATTGGCCAAACAGGATAGTCGCTATACAAAAGAATAAATGGACACATCTGACATCAGGAATCGTAACATTCAAAAACCAGTAGGAGAACACTTCAGTCTCCCTGGTCACTCAAGAACAGATCTAAAAGTGATAATTCTTCAACAAAAAAACTTCAAAAACAGACTCCAATGCAAAACTGCAGAACTGGAATTAATTTGCAAACTGGACACCATCAGATTAGGCCTGAATAAAGACTGGGAGCGGTTGGGTCATTACAAAACCTAAACCTAATTTCCCCCATACTAATTTCCCCCTACTGTTACTCACACCTTCTTGTCAACTGTCTGAAATGGGCCACTCTGATTACCACTTCAAAAGTTGTTTTTCCTCCCTTGGTATCCTGCTGTTAAGTGGATTGTCTCGTTAGACTGACCTCATGCTTGGTAAGGCAACTCCCATCTTTTTATGTATTTATACCTGCTCCTGTATTTTCCACTCCATGCATCTGATGAAGTGGGTTCTAGCCCACGAAAGCTTATCCCAAATAAATTTGTTAGTCTCTAAGGTGCCACAAGGATTCCTCATTATTTTTCTTAAAAATAAAGAGAGTTGAAAAATAGCAATTTTGGGGTGCTCTTGTCTTCAGCCTTTAGGGTTTCACTCAGGTCACATTTTCAAGCTTTTCTCTACAACATGAGGGCTAGAAACCTGCTTTATTTTTAAAAACTAAGCCTGAGATTCTTGTGCAGTCTCTTGATTGCAGCAGCTGGAGCTTTAAGAAAAACACCAAATATCATGAAACTTGCAGTAAAATCATGAGAGCGACATTAATGATGCTTACTACTCTGGGTAATCCCATAGAAGCACACCACCTAGTAGAGTGTGTCAGGGTCGTGCCTGGAGTCATCATTAGGCATGTGTGCGTGTGCCCGCGCGCGCGCACATCCTCCCCACCAAAAAAAATGGGGAGGAGAGGATGCAGAAATGAGGTAAGTGAAGCTTGCAAAAGATCTTCCTCTGAATTTCACATATCTTTCTTCTCTTTCTCCTTAGCGTTTGCTTTTTGCTTTTGCACCAGTAAAAATTGTTTTGTGCCTTTAGAGTAAAAAACCACCACCACAAAAACACTTTCCCCTCTCTAAACTAATACTGATATCTGTGCGGAAAATTACAGCAATATCTAGCCTAAACAGGCTTGAGAGCCCTTATCCTTTGACATTCACTCCCTCCCCTCCCCCCTTGCAAAGCCTAGTTTGAGATGGCCCACGTGCTGACTTTCAGGGTTCACTGCAAGGCACGTCCCCCCTGGAGAGCTGCTGAAGAAGCCATATTGTTGGGGCGGGCGGGAATTTACTTTTGAGAAGCACCCTAGAGCATTCCGATACTCCCCTCCTTGTTTAATAAATCTAAAGAATAACTAAAGAAATTTGAATAATTGGATTTTCAAGAAACAGTCTTCGGGCCTACATTATCTTAGACAAAGATTTGTAAAGAGGTGGACAACCATTATGGTCCTGTCTCAAACACTGGCACTTACTTTGCCTCTGCTGCCATAAGGGAATAACTTTTATGCAGGAAAATAGCCTAGGTTGTGCAATCCTCAATAAATGACAAGCAGAGTGAGAGTCTGTTTGCCTCTATTTGCCAGACACTAATTAGCCAAAAAAATGTTGGCATAAGTGGTTGAATAGATGTGAAGTGACTTGGGGCAGCAGATTGAGTTTTTGGAGTTGAGGTACAGTTTGATTCATTAACACCTCTTTCCCTACCGTTCCCATCATGCAGTGTGTGTGTGTGTGTGTGTGTGTGTGTGTGTGTGTGTGTGTAGCATTACACCTAGGCATTTTGTAGAGGATGTATTTTGTGCACAGGACAGAAGTGACCTTTTTTTCTGAAGCGCTGAGGATCCCATCCTATCGAAGTCGGTAGGAACTAGGAGTGCGCCGCATGTCTGAAAATCAGGCCATCCCAGAAAATGCTTTGTCTCTTCTGCATTGGAGCCACTGTTCTCAACAGTAGTAATAATTCATGGGTACTTCTGTCCATTGCCTGCTGAATAGTGGCAGAGCTCCCTCCCTGAAAATGTATTCTTACTGGCATGATTGATGAACATGTCCTCTCCACTGTGTCTCTGCTTACATAGAAAGGGAGCATCTGTTTCTTCCTCTGCTCTGTGGGGGAGAGCCTTAGGTAAGGGATTATTTTCCCTTCTGGGACATGATTTTTCCCTTTTATCTTTACCAGAAATTTGATATTTTGGAATGGAGACTCGCTCCCTTAACACCTGACCTCTTACCCCCTTCTCACCAATGTAGTAGGGTTCAGGGGCTCCCCAGAGTTCCTTTGGGTGGAATAACATCAGCCCTCTTGTGGGAAAACAGCAGGCCTGCTGCCCGCTCATAAATACATGTTTGCTTTCCCCCCTAAGGTCTTATAGATGAGACTTAAAAACAAAGATCCTCTGTCACCTGTGTAGTGACATGGACGATCTCTTGGCACTTTTTGGATGCAGAAAGGTTTCTTTAGCCAAAATGCTTCCTTTTTCCCACCCTGTAATAGCCACAACACTCTGTCAAATAAAATAAATGGAAACTGCTGAATCATCTATGGTTTGATTATCTCTGCCAATTCAAGATGTCTATATATTGTAATTAAATGCAAGAAAAATTACTATATTTTTGTCACCAGGAAACGTTACATGATTGAAGTTGATGACAATTTCCTAGGAATCGCACTGTGCATCAGAGTTACGGGTTAATCAAATGCTGATTAGCAAATCTTGTTAACCCTCTTTTCTGCTCTGGACTTGGGAAATAAAATGTTTTATGCTAGTAAAAGGCACACTGTGATGTGTGAAAGTTTTAATCATCTAATCGCCCATCTTGTTTGCCCACTAGAAGATGGTTGAAATCAAAATTGTGGCCAATATATGTAGTGGATAACTGCCTGGTTCAAGTCGTATATTAACACCCTCACTCTTGCAGGACATGTTGTGGGGTTCTTAACACACTGAAAATAATTGAAACCTTGTTACATATGTGTCCAAAGTGTGGGGATGAAGACAGAGAGAGAAAGGAGAGGGCTAGGACTTTTAGGAAAACACTACCATATTTAAATGTCATGTGTGTTGGCATGGTATAAGTGGTGAAAGACAACAGCCAGCCTGTGGCTAATGATGTCTGGAAAGGCAGCTTCATGGACCCTTTCCTTACCTCCCTTCAGGACAGGTCCTGTTGCTCTGTGTGTTTTGCTGGCCCTTTCTCTTCTCCTGTGTCAAAGCCCTGCAAGGAAGTAAGTGTGTGTGTGTGTGTGTGTGTGTGTGTGTGTGTGTGTGTGTGATGCCAAATTTTTCAGCCTGTTTGGTCTTGAAGGGATGTACTAATGGTGTGCCCAACTGTGAGTGTTTTTACACAGGAATGTTTTCAGTATTAAGGCCATACTAATTTATTTTATCTAAAAATTACAAGATTCGTTTATTTTCCCCAATTCATTGCTTTTTTAATAGCTTGCCCATTGATCTGTTGCAGCTGTTCTTCCTTCCATTATCTCCTCAGAATCCTCCCCCTCCACCCCCACCTGGCTCTTAATTCTCTGCTCACTGATACTCTTTCTTCTGACTTTTCTCAAGTAAATTTCTTAAACTGTGATACTAGTCTGATACCAGACACATTGGTCAGGTGGCTTTGCATCTTCCTCAGTCTTGTGACCAGGCACATTAATATTGTAAAAGACCCTGTGTAGTACAATAGACTGCTAATCACTTTGGCGCTGTAGAGATCTATATGTGCGTGTTTGTTGGTTTGTTTGTATGCTTAATTCTAGCAAGAGCTTGCAACAAACTGTTTGTCTGGGGCCCAATCCTGAAAATTGTTGAGTACCTCCTGTGAAATGCTCAGCTCCTTGCAGGATCAGATTCTTGATCTTTTACTGCTTCATGGCTGGATGCTCAGAGCTGAAGCAGTGTCTGACTCCTCCGATAGCATTTCATTTCTTTTGAAAGAGTTTAGTTTAGGAAAATTCCCTATGAACTGTCAAAGAACTTCTATATTACCTTAATGTCAAAGAATTTATGATGGTCTCGGCAGTATCCAATTCTAGCGTGAGCTGGTTAACTTTAGTGGCTGAATCTTATGGTTGTGCTACACTAGTTCGAGCTGCTTGCATGCTCTCGGTTTCAACGGGAGAGAGTAGACAAGGTCCCTCTGTTTTTAAGGAGCAAAGAAACTTTGTTCTTTCCCACCTAAGATGGGGTCGTCAGTGTGAATTCCTTTCTTTTCTATTAGAGAGGGGTTTCCATTGATGGGACAACTTTCAGTATACTTGATTTCTACAAATCTTATACTTCGTAGTTTTCTGACCATGTTAATTAATGCAAACTGGACTGTGTGTGATCAAAGGTCTCCTCCCTTGCAGCCATCTCCTCCTGCTTAATTAATACTACAGTGAAGTCTGAATGTGACACGACATGATTTCCATCAGAGATGGACCTGAGCTGCAATGTTTGGATCCAGATCCAGACCCAAGCTTGCTCGATGGGAGGTTTTGGGCTCTAGTTCAGGCCCCTCAGTCACTTCCACTGCAACAAACTGAGCTATAAACATAATATTAATATCACATCACACTACCAGAAACAAGCTGGGCTAGGGTAGAGCACTAGTTAGAATATTGCAAAGCAGGAACCTAGGAATACAATGACTGATTCTCAAAAGTTCTCTTTGCTCTGTGTAAGTCTTAAATGATCTGGAAAAAGGGGTAAACAGTGAGGTGGCAAAATTTGCAGATGATACAAAATTACTCAAGATAGTTAAGCCCAGGCAGACTGTGAAGAGCTACAAAAGGATCCCTCAAAATTGGGTGACTGGGCAACAAAATGGCAGATGAAATTCAATGTTGATAAAGGCAAAGTAATGCACATTGGAAAACATCATCTCAACTATACATAGAAAATGATGGGGTCTAATTTAGCTGTTACAATTCAAGAAAGATCTTGGAGTCATTGTGGGTAGTTCTCTGAAAAAATCCACTCAATGTGCAGCGGCAGTCAAAAAAACAAATAATGTTGGGAATCATTAAGAAAGGGATAGAAAATATACTGCTGCTATATAAATCCAAGGTACGTCCACATCTTGACTGCTGCATGCAGATATGGTCACCCCATCTCAAAAAAGATATATTTGAATTGGAAAAGGTTCAGAAAAGGGCAACAAAAATTATTAGGGGTGTGGAACACCTTACGTATGAGGAGAGATTAATAAGACTGGGACTTTTCAGCTTGGAAAAGATTTGACTAAGGGGAGATATAATTGAGGTATATAAAATCATGACTGGTGGGGAGAAAGTAAATAAGGAAGTGTTATTTACTCTCTCATAACACAAGAACTAGGGGTTACCAAATGAAATTAAAAGGTGGCAGGCTTAAAACAAACAAAAGGAAGTATTTCTTTACACAATGCAAAGTCCACTTGTGGAACTCCTTGCCAGAGGATGTGGTGAAGGCCAAGACTATAAGAGTGTTCAATGAAGAACTAGATAAGTTCATGGAGGATAGGTCCATCATTGGCTATTAGCCAGGATGGGCATGGATGGTGTTTCTAGCCTCTGTTTGCCAGAAGCTGGGTATGGGCGACAGGGGATGGATCACTTGATGATTACCTGTTCTGTTCATTCCCTGTGGGGCACCTGGCATTGGCTACTGTCAGAAGACAGGATACTGGGCAAGATGGACCTTTGGTCTGACCCAATATGGCCGTTCTTATGTTCTTAAGTCTTTCCCTTTTGAAGGGAAACTGAGTTGCCTACTTGCATAAAGCCGTCAAGATATTAACCTGAGGCAGTGCTTGATATCTAAGATCAGAACTGGCTTCCTCATATGTAGACTGTGGAAAATCCACATTGTTTGTCAATGAATTCCTGGCATCTGTCGAGCCAGTGATGTTCTTTGAAACCATCGTTAGCACAAATGTCCAGCCAAAAGCAGTAAATTGGAGCAAGCCTTCAGAATAGTCACAAGTGGGATGAACAAATCTTTTTCTTCTAGATGTCCTCTTTATTGGTGCTATCCTGGTTTTGCTCCAAATGTTGGCAGCATTGTCAGTAGGTCATAGGGAGCCTTTTTCAGTCCCTATTCCAGAGCTTGGTAAAGACCAGGCTATGCGTACTATGTTAAATTCTTACTAGGGAACTGGAAGGTCTTTTGTAGCTGCCGACTAGTTATTGAGGTAGAGACTGCCTGCTAGGTACCCATACGGATTTCATATTGCATCTTGGAAGGACCACAATTCCTGTTTTGTTCTGTGCTCTTTAAGCTTTACCATCAATACAGTAGGCAGAAGGAGAAATAACAAGTGTCAGTAACTGAAAGCATTATACTCATTAGGAGAGAGCTGAGGAACAGAGAACGGATGATCTAAAAGACATGTCCACTGAAGAGTGGAGATGTCCCGTTGTCTTGAAATTGTACAGGAAGGAGAGAAACAGATTGTTCGTTTTTAATTCTTTTGAGAGTGAACGACAGAGATGGTAAAATGTAGTCCAAAAGCACACATTTTTGTTTGATTATATTAGAAAATGCTGCCACCAAAATACATCCCGTTGAAGAGGTAAAAATGAGTTTTTTGCTTGTGCACATACAAAACCTTACAGATTGGTCTGGCGGTGATGCATTATGATGAGACTTCAAGTGGTACTCTTGAAGGGGAAGATTGGAGGACAAGGCTACTGAAATAAGCAAATAAAACACTCTCTCTGATGGTGTTCTTTCAGAAATCTTGCATAAAAGTTTTAGTACAGCACGTTGTGACCTTGTATGAATATAGGTAATTATGCAAATGTCTCAAATTCAGTCAGTATTTACTGTGTAAAACAGGAAAGAAGCTAATGCCCACTCTATACTGAAAACAGAGCCATGTTTGAAAAAGTAATGCACTTCAAAGATAGCTTCCGTTTAAATATATTTGGTGTGGAACGGTTTAGTTACGTGTTTGTAGATGGGCTGAATCGTATTGGTCTCCATCAGACGATAGTTTAAAAGCAAAAGTACACAACCGGTGAAAGGGAGGACAGGCTCGTGTGGTAGGAAGAACGTTCACATTGTTTCCAGGCATTCCTGTGTAAATAATCTCTGGAACAGAGGTGTTCACAAACACTGTGTAGGCAATCACCTTTTCATGGATCTCAGCCGTTACCAATTCTTGGTTCCCAGGGAGCAACTCTGCTCAAGAATTGACTCTAGATCGGGGTGGGCAAATTTTTTGGCTTGATGGCCCCATTTGGGGTATGGAAATTCTATGGCGGGCCATGAGTGTGGGCTCTGGGATGGGGTTGGGGATGAGGGGTTTGGGGTATAGGAGGGGCTCCAGGCTGGGACTGAGCGGTTTGGAGGGCAGGAGGGGGATCTGAGCAGAGGTTTGGGGTACAGGGGAAGGGTGTGAGGGCTCTGGCTGGAGGTGCGGGCTCTGGGGTGGGGCCGGGTATGAGGGGTTTGGGGTACAAGAGGGGCCTTTGAGGAGTTTGGAGAGCAGGAGGGGGATCAAGGCTGTGGCGGGGGGTGCATGCTCCGGGCTGCACTTACTGCAAGCAGCCCGTGGAAGCATGTCCCCTCTCTGGCTCCTACGCGGAGGTGCGGCCAGGCGGCCTTACACACTGCCCCGTCTGCAGGCACCACCCCTGCAGCTCCCATAGCAGCTTTTCCTGTACGGATATTACGTGGCTAGACACCAGTGGCTGAAGTCACAGTAAGTCCTCAGTCAACAGGGCCCAAATCAACGACTTCCTTATTTTATGATATGCTCTTTTCTCCCTGGCTCTCATTTAATATGTGGATGGGGAGTTCAAAGACTGAAAGATGCTTTTTTCAGTGTTGGTCTTCTCCAAAAAACATTGACATTGCATAGTTTTAGAAAAGAAAAATGAGGTCAAGGTAGCACAATTGTTTCATCTCCTACATTGTGTGTGCCCTTCTGTGTAGAACATCATGCTGTATTGCGGTAATTTACACTGGCAGAAAGTGTTCAGAAGCCTTATTTTGGGTAAATGTTTAACTTTTGATAAATGCCATATTGTTCTAGACAGACTGCAGTACAAACATGTCACCATTAGGAAACACTTCAACTTGCACTTCTTGTTCCTTTGTGATGCTTGTGCTAGATTTGAATGAAATGAAGGTACATTGGGTACCCTTTTGAAACGAAAGACAGAAGCAGAATTCAGTCCTACCAAGACAAATTAATCCCAGGTATAATTGCTTGTTACCAGTGGATTTGTCCTAGTAAATTCCTTTCTTGTTAGTGGAGTTAAGCCAGGGATGGATTTGGCCCATTTTAATCACGTACATGAAAGCTGGGGATTCAGGCTAGGACAGAAATTATTGCCCATGCATCTGGGACAACTTGAAGTGCCACCTGAGCAAACTATCATGTTTCATGTCCATTGAATAAAGACGACAAGGTAGGGTGGGGGCAGGCTGAGTGACCCTAAGCACAGCATCGCTGAACTGACGGGAGGTGGGGGAAGGTGTCTAGAGGGGCGGAGTGGGAGTGAAATAAAGAGAGCTGAGCTGCCTCAAGGGTAAGGGGGAAGAGGTTTGGTTGAGCAGAACAAAATTGAGCTGCCAGTTGGAGGAAAGGGATGGAATGAAGAGAGGCTTAAGCTTTGGCTACACTAGAGACCTTACAGTGGCGCAGCACCACTGTAAGCTTTCTAGGGTAGCCACTCTAAGCCGATGGGAAATCGACAGAAGAGTTCTCTATCTACTGCCGCTCGTTGAGGATGGATTAATTAACATAGCGCTGTCCACACTGGTGCTTGGGCCGGTGTAACTTACGTTGCACAGGGGTGGCTTATTCACACCCCTGAGCAACATAAGTTATACCGACATAAGTGGTAGTGTAGGCGTACCCTTAGAGAGCCATAGAACTCATGAGCTAATTGGAAGGAGAAAAGTCAGTGGTTGCTTCTAAAATTATGTTTTAAATCCAAAACAAATTGTATGTAAGTGCCAGGCCTCTTAGTTTTCTGGATATTTTGCTCTAGATAGAAATATTGTTGTCCTCAAAGTAGTAAAATATGGATCTTCCACAATGAACTTAATCAAATCAAGCCTACAAATATGAACTCCAAAGTACCCTCCAGTTCTGGTTGCAGATATGAGTGAATAGCTCAATTATAGATGCTTTCCAGCCCCATCAGGCAATGTATTCTCTATTGGCTGGATGGGGAATTAGGAACAATATCTGTCCAGAGACACTGTGACACTGAGCCCTCAGCAGCAGGAAACAATAACAAAGGGCTAGGCTAGTGCTATTCTGTATGATCACATCTTGATTGCAAGCTAGATAGACACTATCCATAATATTATTTAGGTATTAAAATTTTTTACTTGATTGTGAAATAGATTATTACATAGTTTCTATTCTGACTGACAGTCTGAGACTGGTGGTGGAAGTGGCTTTTTGGCATATACTATAGCAAGGACAGAGTTAAACAGAAGTAAGTGGGAATCAGATGCTTTGATTAGAGAATAAAAACGAGAATCCCTGGCACAGTCAGCCAAAACAGAATAGACTGAAGATAGAGAAATGAGCATTAGACAATCACAGCAACAAGAATATTTCATTTAATTTACTCAAGAGGGTGAGACTAAAGCCAGAAAATTGGGAAGACCATGCTTGCTTCAAGTAATCAGATTTTTTTCTTTCCTTAGCCTGGCACTTATTACACACAGCTATGATAAAATAATGTTAACAGTCTATCTTGAAGTCCTGCAAAATTGACTCACAAGGCCCTGATACCTTAAGGCAATTAGTATAATAGAAAATGATCATGTGTGTTTCTGTATTTGAAAATATAAATTAACCTCTGGCATAAACAGGCATACTTTGTTTAAAGTCACTAGAATAGCACCTGCTTTCATGAGGGTACAATTTGGTCCATAATGTTGTACTTGTAACTACACATTATGTATAACCTCATACAGTTCAGTTTGCATCTGCATCCATCTTAAACAATTATCGTATAAATACCCTTAAAAATGCTGCAGAATTTTGTTTTTGTAAATGGAATCTTGTTATCCTGGTACAAAATTCTAAAGCAATAGCTCTTTTATACAAGTTGAGTTACTCTAAACAAAGCATTTTTTAAAATTAACTATATAATCAGCCAGCTTGCCAAGCAAATGCCTTGTTCAGAGTAATCTTATGCACTTGCACATATTTTGTCATATTTTATTTGTGGGCAAGTGTAATTTACACTCTGGAGATGGTAGAGTCTTCCTTTGGTTAGCTTATGTCTATTCATCTTACGTCTATGTAGACTTCTGAGAGAACATAAATATTGTTTTTAAAGGAAAATAAGGAACTTAACATGTGTGTTCAGTGTTTTAGTTTTCAAGCAAATACAATGATGGCCTTGTCCCCAAAGGTAAAATAAGGGAATTGAAATAATACATTGTGTTATGCATAATTTGTATTGTAAAACTAAAGGAAGTACTCAGTGCTGATATATGAAAAGGGAATCAAATGGTGTTTTTGTAAAACGCAAAGTTGAGCAGCATCAAAACAGGTTAAAACAAGATTACAGAATTTGCTGGAAGAGATTTACCTATTACAGAAGATGTCAAGGATGGGCAAAGCAATTTATCCCTCATAATTTACTCTGGGTCTTGTGATCTTTCAGGGTGTGTCAAGTGAATAATCTGTGTTACTAATCGTGGACCACTCTAAATATAACTTGAAAAAAGGCATTAGCTTTTGAAACAACTTTTTTTTCCCTTTGACAGATCATGAAAACAAGGCTGCAGTCTGCTGTTTTTATTATTAACTAGCAGTAGTAAATGTGAGTAAATGGCTTCAGGTTACTGATAGTACAGTGAAAAATGAAGGCTGCTTTTTCAAATGGCTAAGAACATGGTCATTTCTAAAATAGTTGAGATCCTCATAAGGGATGGATAAAATTTTGCATGATAGTCCTTCACCAAACAGTGTCTAATGTACAATGTTGGCTTTACTCTTGTGCCACGTACCCAGTCTGAATCCATTTTGCTGTTGTATCTGAAATTGTCTAGTGACAGTTGAAGGCTTGATTAACTGTAAACTTTCTTTCTAGTGTACTAAGCCAGCAAGTCGCTTATGGCTCTAACAGATGATTCTTTCTTATAGTATTTTTGGAAGCTTCTCACATCACCTCTTCCCTTATATAGGCAATATCTGGAAATACTGCACATTAAAATCCAGTGTGGAGATGCTTGCTTGGTGGACCGTGTGTTTATTCCTAAGAAGAAAACTCTCCCCACCCCCGCAAATATTGATATGTATCCCTTTCATTGTGGGGTTGTTGTATTGATGGTTGCGTTTTTTGCGGGGGAGGGAGGGAGTTATTTTGGCTAAGACATTTCTTAGCTGCAAAGGATTCAGTTAAACCATCACTAAGGGTGTAATGCCTCTGGGACAATTTATATATAAGACAAAATTATAATGAATATTTTCTTGTGTTTAGTAACCTAATACAGCATATACATAGGCTGGCATTTTAACAGGGCCTTTTGGGAAGTTAGGTACCCAACTCCCATTAAAAGTTAGTAGGGGTTAATGCCCAACTCCCATTTATGCCTCTGAAATACATCCCTGTATAGCTCGAAATACATCCCTGTCCTGCATGATGTCGTTTTTAAATTATTTAACTCAGTAGTAGAAAATGGCTCCTTAGAGCCTTCTTAGCAAATAGAAAAATAGCCCAAACAGCATGGAAAACTCTTACTGGCATTTAGTTAGTTTTAGTTTTAGTTAGTTTTAGTTAGTTTTAGTTAGTTTTAGTTAGTTTTAGTTAGTTTATATAAAATGTGTGTGTACATATATATATAGATAGATATATAGTTATATAAATGACCTAGATGGGTCAGATCCTTCACCAGTGTAAATTGTTGTACAGCCATGTTTTTTCAGCTTCTCGATATTTTAAACTTTTTCACATTTATTGAGAAGCAAAAGGTTTGTGTATATATGTTATTGGTCATATGTTCCTCCTATTTTTCTACTAAGCTTCTTTATATAGTAGTATAACCAAACCATTTAAATGGCACACATTCATTATTAGATCCCAAAGTGCTTCACAATGAAGGTAAGTATCATTATCCTCATTTCATAGAAGCGGGAAACTGAGGCATAGAGAGGTGAAGTGACTTGTCCAATGGCAGAGCTGGAAATAGAACTCAGGTCTGCTGAGGCTCAATCCATTCCACTGGACCTTTAAAGGTGAGTTATGGAATGTTCTCATCAAAATTAGACACACTTAATCAACAATCCCTTTCACTAATAGGGAGCAGGGCAACTTTGCCCGTCATGTGAAGGCTTTGATCACCTTTTTGTGCTGAATACATGCAGAATAGCAGCTTTTGTTGTTGTAAAAGTCTTTATAGTATTGCTTTGTTTCCCTGAGTTTGGCCTGTGGGTCTCTGGCGGTGCATAGAGAGCTGGCTGCTTATGTGTTGTAGGCTTTCTTCCTCTTTTTAGCTCCAGATTTCATTAAAAGCTTTCAAAAAATCCCTTGGTGTTTTCTGAATATTATATTTCCAGGTCAGAAATTGAAAGACCATAAATTGGTGGGGAGGTTATCAGCACAACTGTAGTGGAAGCTTGTTAGCCTTTATTGATGGCTACTACAATTAGAAAGTGGCCTGCCCTATGATAAAATTTGTGAGCACTGGCTTTATTGTGTGACTATAACCTTAAAAATGTGAACCGATCCATTGCTCTTTTCCTGCAACTGCTCACAGAGTCTGGGACAAGAGAGCTGTGAACTTCCTAAGGATGCAGAACAGAGAGAGCTTCACAGAATCAGCTCTTAGCACATGAAGCTCTCTCTCTGTTCATCTCACTGGGGTGGCTGAACCCTGTCTGCCTGCTTGCCTCCCCTGACTTCTTTCTCTCTTTTTTTTAGTTTTCTCTTGACTACATGAGAGAGTCCATTTAATGGAAATTTAAGCAAGATAAAACATTTCTGCACCATTCTAAATTGCCAGCTCAGAGAGTGGAGTAATGCAACGTTGTACCCCAAGCCTAGCTTTGTGATACCAAATTGCTCTAAAGAAATTTGTACTGGCTGAACATACCATTTCACTTCCTGTCTGCCAGCAGAGTGAGGCTTCTGTGTGGCTGAGCTAGGTTTTTTTTTTTTTTTTTTTTTTTAATCCTCTATCTCTATAAACTGTTTTTTACTGTCACAATCAGTTTACCTAAGGGCTGTCAATGGTTGAGTTTGCCAGCCTGTGGAATCAGAGAGGCAATTTTGAGGTATTTAAAACCTCCTCCCCCCCCGCCCCCCTTTTACAGTATGTTGTCTTTGAAAGTGCTTCAGAGTTTGAACTTCCGGTATGGTAAACATGTTCTTAGACAAGTAAAACAGAGCCTTTAATCATGTGCCTAGATAGAACGGCAATGGCTTCATGTATGTGAGACCCTTGGTCTCCACAGTGCAGCTGCTCTACTTTCTGTCTCAGTGACGCAAATCAAAGAGCATCAATGATATTGACTGAGGGGAAAGGCAAAGAGCTACTTGCTTGCTCCCTCTACTTATAACTAAGCAGAGAGGTAACAAGAAACTGGGGCAAAGGAATGGCCAGACAAAGTTCAAATGCAGAAGCAGGGTATTTTAAATAAGAAAATATGAGAGGACCTTTTGTGTAACAAAGAAAATAAAACCTACTGAATGTCAAAAGAAATAAACAGTCACTGAAGGAATCTCTATTGGATCTCAAATATATACAGCACTCCTTTTTTATATACACAATTATATATGCATTGCACAAACTGTTAAAAAACATCATTAATAGTTCCCTACCAATTTCACGGCTGTGAAAAATATGACATGGACCGGACATGAAATAAGCCCTTCCCCCTGAAATCCAATGTCCCCTGGTTCCTAGGAGCGCCCCAGCAAAGGAGGCTCCTAGCTCTGGCTTGGCTGGGGAGGTACAGGACTTTACCATCCCCTGCACAGTCGCTCTGGGTGGGGTTGGGGGAAGACCAGACCTGACCTACCTCTGGGTGCCTCCCCCTGCTGCAGGGCGCCCTGGGGCTGGTTAGCAGCCCAAGAGGTTCCTGCAGCTGCAAGAGGTTTGTGGACATGGATCCGATCTCCCCTTGTTCCTAGGAGTGCCCTAGCAAAGGGGGCTCCTAGCTCCAGCTCGGCTGGGGATGGACAGAACTTGTCCATCCCCTGCATAACTGCTCGGAGTGGGGGACGATGACGACCAGACCCACCTCTGAGTGCCTCCCTCTGCAGCAGGACGCTGTGGGACTGGGCAGCAGCCCCAGCGGTTCCTGCAGATGGAGGAGGCTTGTGGAGTTGGATCCGATCCACCTTGTGCTGCTGGGAGCGCCCTGGCAGGGGGCTCCTAGCTGCTAGTCCAGGCAGGGCTGGGACAGGACTTGCTCTTACCCAAGAGCAGCCCTGTAGGGAATCTCTCCTGGCTGCAGATAGCTCTGCACCCTCTCATCCCCACTCTGGCTCTGAAGGCAGCACAGAAGTGAGGGTGGCAATCCCATGACCCCATTACAACAGGTTTGCAACCCCCACCCACAATCCCCTTTTGGGTCAGGACCTCCATGGTTACAACACCATGAAATTTCAGATTTAAACATCTGAAAACATGAAATTTACCAATTTCCAATCCTATGGCCATGAAATTGACCGTGAATTTGGTAGGGCCTTAATCATTAAGTTAGCAAAGACACTTTTGCCACCTTGATTCTGCCCTGTTGTGTGTTTGCATTCTAATTATATTACAGTATTCAGCACTCTTGTATGTCGTCCTTTTTATTTATAGATCTTAAAGTGCACTATAAAAGGAGATCACAATTATCCCCATTTTACAGAGAGGGAAACTGAGGCACAAGGCAGCAAAGTGACTTGTCCAAGGTCACCCTGGAGGCCAGTGGCAGAGCCAGGAATGGGATGCTTTAGCAGTGGATTTCACAGATATTTGCTGACAGCAGAGAAATGTGAAACCCACGAATCTTGTGTTTTATTTCCAGGCTCTGGAGGGAAGTGGGCTCAAGTATGCACAGACTCTTCTGACCCACCCCTTCTAAGTTGTCTCAGTCCCATCTCTGTCCCATCTCATGTGGCTCCTCATCCCAGTCCCATCCTTTTCATTCATCCAGTCTTTTGCCCAACAAAGCTTAGGTTCACCTCTCCAGACTCCCAGTACCACTTTCCTTGCCCAGCCATTTCCTAGTCCTGCCTTCCTCCTGGTTCCTCTTCTGGTCTGTCTCCTCCCGCATCTTGTCCTCCAGTCACTCTCCCCATACATGTTCTCTATCTCCACTGCTTCCCAGTCTCCCTCCAAGGCATCTTTAGTGTTCTTAGTGTCCCCTGCTCCAGCTCCTTCTCCCAGTCTCCTTGTCCAGACAGTCCCATTTCTCTCCCCACCCCTTAGCTCTTCCTCATAGCTGTCTCCCCTCCCTTCTCACCTCTTCCCCCGCCGCCCCTGCCCCACCTCCCAATCAGTTTCCGTTTCCAACCCTCCAGTCCCAGTCCACTCCCACCCTGCTTCTTGTCCTGACCTATTTCCCTTGCAAGTCTGGCTCTTGTTCCTTCTTCATTTTAATCAGCCAGCTTCCTCCCCCATACTGCTTAGGCTGAGCAGGGCCGTCATTCAGAGCATAGGAGAGACAAGCTGCCTGTTCTCTGTTCAGATGCTCGGACCCAGGCCTGGACCTGACGTGGCCTGTAGCTGCCCAGAGTTGCAGTTACAGAGAGTATACTGTTCAGCTCCACACAGGAGTATGTCTAGTGCAGATGGACTCTCTGGGGCATATAGCTGATAAAATCTAAAATCTTTACTGAGCATATGTGAATTGCTTTTTTTTTTTTTTTAAAGGATTATAATAACTGGGTCAAATTTGGGTGCAATCTCATGGGGTCGGAAAAGGCACATCCCAGACACAAAGGCCACTGCTCTGCCAAATTTCAAATTGCTGCTCCAAAGCATGGGGGTGCTGGAGTTGTTCAAAGAAAAAGGTGGCCAGAATTTTTTAACATAAACAAAATGTATTTTTCCTTCGCCTCGGATTCAGAAATAGCTGAACTGTTTTGACTAAAATTAAAAATAAAATAAAATTTCAACCTGAGGCAGACATCTGGCATGCAAGATTTCAGCCAAAAAAGGTTAATTTGACACAGTTATATAAGCAATTCAAAATGGGTTTTTATAATGGGAAGTGTCAGACATTCTTAATAATAGATAGTGCTACCAAACCCACCTATAATAAAATAAACCAGATTCTGATTTGTAATAAAAACTTCAAGATTTGGCACTAACTATCTACTTTTGTCATGAAGGAAGAACATGCTTTATATCAGTTGTTTTTAACTTTTTTTCATTTGCAGACCGCTAAATTTTTTTGAATGGAAGTATGGACCTGTTTGGAAATCTTAGACATAGTCTGCAGACCCCGAGGGGTCCGCGGACCACAGGTTGACAACCACTGCACTATATAATAGAAAACAAATCTTCCCCCACCCTCTAAGCTAGTATTTAAGGGTGTGCTCTTTAGATCCAGGTTTATTGCTTCAATTACAGTTAAAAATAATTTGTAAGATTGAACCGTTAGCATCAATCTTACCAGTTTACAGCATTTGGCTAAAATAAGTTGAAATGTTTTTTTCATTTGTGTGCTACTAACCGTTCTTTTTGTAATAAAAAGACTTGTTGGCTCTTCTGCTAGGAACTGAATTTTCTCCAACTACGGTTAGAAGTAGGGGCTTGGAGAGTAGCCTGACTCAGAAGCCTTGTAATTGCACTTCATACTCAGTTCACTTCCTGTCCTAAACTGTTCTGAACACTGTTACCCTCTCCCATTGAAACCACAGTGAGAAATAAAGAGAAGAATCATGTAAAAATATTTCAGCTTTTTTTCCTTCTTGAATAAGCTTTTTAGAAATGTACAATATGTTACATTTTTCCTTTTCAACATTTGTTTCCCCTCAGTTTCCTTGTCCTTGAACCACTACAATACTGAATACCTGTTAACCTTCCACAGCAAATCAATAACAAAACCTCTAAAGTAATGGAGAAGCTCTATTATGAACATGCAGTAATCTCAGCATGAATAGCAATAATAAAATCTTATAAGACACCTGTTACAGTTGCCTGATACTCCAGAAAGCTTTACTGAAGCGATATCTGGATGGGATGCACACAACACCAGTCTGATTATTAAAGTTTCAGATTTCTGCTGTTTATACTTGGAGAAACAAATTGGGCATTGCAGGCTTTCCAGTGAATCTGAGGATATGTCTGCATTACAAGCAGTACAGAGGCACAGCTACAGTACTGTAGCTATGCAGCTATAGCGTAGACACTTGCAATTGTGACCGAAGAGGTTTTTTTCGGTCGCAGTAGTAAATGCACCCTTCAAGAGGTGTGGTAGCTAGATGGATGGAATAATTCTTCAATTGACTTAGTGGTGTCTGCACTGGGACATAGGTTAACTTAAGTAGGTCTCTCAGGGGTGTGAATTTTTCACACCTCTGAGGGCTTGTCTTCACTACCCGCCGGATCGGCGGGTAGCAATCGATCTATCGGGGATCGATTTATCGCATCTCGTTTAGACGCGCTTAATCAATCCCCGAACGCGCTCCTCGTCGACTCCGGAAATCCACCTCGGTGAAAGGCGGAAACGGAGTCGATGGGGGAGTGGCAGCGATCGACTCGCCGCCGTTCTCACGGCCAGGTAAGTCGATTACGATACGCCGACTTCAGCTACGTTATTCACATAGCTGAAGTTGCGTATCGTAGATTGACCCCCCCCCCCCGCCCCAGTGTAGCCCAGGGCTGAGTGACCTGGCTAGGGGTGGGTGTGTGTGGGGGTGTGAGAGAGAGTGAGAGTCAGTCCTGATGCTTACTCTCCTCCTTCACTACTTCATGTTTTCAATCCCCCTTGGACAGGTTGGGGAGCACATCTGAGATGCACATCAGGTATTTCACATCAGAAAACCTTGCTGCTGTTTGTTTGGAATTTGGGAGGTCTAATGCTGTTAGATTGGGAAGGAAGCTCCCCCTCCCATCCCCACCCCCGTTATTCTTTGTGCAGTTAGCATAGCGCTCTTATAAGATGCAGTTGAATGTAGTGTCTTGAGAGGACACACACTGGAAGCCCCCCTCTTCCCCCCCCCAAATGAATACTCTGTATTGAATATTGTCTGTAATGAATTTTATATGGTCAATCAGAAATTAACTTTCTTGGCTGATGGCACCTTCCCCATGAAGCTGCTTCATTCCAAATATATATATATTTTCTAGATGTTGAGAGATGTTTGTTGAAAGAAATCAAAGAATAAACTTGAGGACATTGTGGTGTGTTAACAGGTTGTCCATGTGAAGGAGGAGGAGAAATTCGCCAAAGTCTCTGTTTATTAATGTTCAGGTGTTAAATGCTCTTCACATCCCTCCCTCCCCCTAAAAAGCAAACATAAACCCTTTTTGAGCGGGAAACAGCTTCCTATAACCCTTGTATGGAACTCTGTATAATCATCACTTAAGTTCCTAATGAATATATTTTGAAAGGTATTTAGGCACCTACCTACTGTTAATTTCAGTGGGAGGTAGGGAATGAAATAATTTTTAAAATCTAGCTGTAAGTAAGTGATTTAGATACTTTTTGAAAATGGGAATTGGGCTCCTAAGCCACTTAAGTTCTTTTTAAAATTCTACACCTAATCATTTCTCCCATTACAAGACTAATCTCTTGAATGGTTCAGGATATTGATCTGGATACAGAAACATGCTTGCTCTCCCTCTAGACTGTATTATTGTGATCAGGGTCTCTGAATCCGTTATTATTGTAGTGACTTGAGATTGGGAGAGGAAATATTGTTATACTTGCATCTTAGCTACGTTTCAGGCTTCTTCTCAACAAATACAAAGAGGCTTTTTAATTTTATGTTGACACACTAAAATAAGCTCAGATGTGTGATGAAATCTGTGTTGACTATTGATGTTTTAAAATAGACTTCAGTGGATTAATAGTGATCTTTATCTACTCAGTATTTCCTCAACATCCTACTGTATTCACATTATCCAGAAACAGTAAATATATTAAAACTCTTTCCTGTAACTTTCAAAGTAGCGGATGATTTCCTTGTTGGCTCATTTCATTTGTTTATTTTAACACACACCAGCTTAATTTTTAGGTATTAGATAGTCTAATGTAAAGACAAATATTGGCAATCCTGTCTTTCAGTAATACACAGCAAATGCATGGTCAGGTAAAGAACTTAGTGATGTGACAGTCATGTTAACCTAATGATCCAGCTAATGTAAAATGTGAGCTCCTGTGAGATGCTCTCTTCAATTGGAGGTGATGGCTGTAGAGAAGAAAAAAATGCTAGGGAAAATGTTATTAGAACCTGCTGGTTATGCCAAGGGACTAGAAGTCAGGACTTTTCTTGGGTTCTTTCCCTAGCTTTGCCACTAACATCCCACATGGCTTTGGGCAACTTACTAAACTTCTCCGTCCATAGTATAATTGTGCTTTGTAGTAGAGTGGGATGAGAAATCACATTCGGGGAGCTATAGTGTTGGTAAACAATTTTTTTCTTTAAAGTGAAAAGAAATCTGCATCTATCACAAGGAAGTCCTGGTGCATAGATTTGAAAAATGACTTGTGCCCAATTATTAAGGGAAGCAGTTGAGATCAATGGGTCCTTCGTTAGTCAAAGAAGTTTCAAATTTCATTATTTTTAGATGTGCATTCTGGGCAGTTAAGTACAGTGGAGTAAATGGTAAACTGGTAAATAAATCAGCATTTTGCTCTGTGAAAAGCATTTGTATATTCATTCTTTTTTATTTTTCCTGGGTTTGTATGGTAATTAAGCACAATGTGTGTTCCACATACCACTAAATAGTACAGATTGTTTCACATTGGCATTTCCCATCAGCATGGCCCTGATGCTGCAAGGTGTTGAGCATGACTTCAACTTCCACTACTTTTGATGGGGAATGGAAGACTTTCTGCACCTTGCATGAGTGCTCAGTTCTTCTCAACACTGTCTTTTCTCCCCCACAGTTTAGGAAGGCATTTATGCACGTGCCTAACTTTAAGGATGTAAGTGGCTTCATTGACTCCAACAACCTTTTGATGTGTCTACTCGCATCAACTTGGACTGCTCAAATTTACATTCTGTAAATATGTTCGTGAACTGGGGCCTTTAACACCCAGTATCTTCTGTCTGGCTTCAGTATGATAACCAACAGGAGAAATCGCAGTCTGAAATGCTGTTTCCAAATTTTGTGTGTGTATGTTTTCAAAATAATTTCTCATTATTTTTCTCTGTTTTTATGTGAACTGCAGTTAAACCCTGTTTTTTCCATTACTTCCAGTGTATGGTATTTAACTATTCGCTGGTATTACTTCCTAGAATAAACTCATAGGCAATAACTTACAGTTCCTCTCTCTCTCTTCTTTGTAACTGTTGTGAAATGATCTTAGTCAGGGTGGTTATAATAAATGCAAAAAATTTCCCACTCATCACTTAACTTTGGAATTGTCATATACCCTACTTCCCCCCCCCCTTTTGTAGCGCATAGGCACTCAATAGATTTGTTCTGGCAGGACTGTTCATGAGTACTGCGCTTCTGATGTGGTAGTGGTTTGTTGTTTTTTTGGTGGGGTGGAAGAAAAGAGGGTATAGGACATATCAAGAATTAAATAAACACTGAAAATGAAGAACTGATGGAAAAAATACAGAGGGATTTCCAGTGCTGTACCTTAAAGGCCCAACTGAATGTTCTCCTGGGTCTGAAAGATAGTGATCTTGACTCTCCCCTGCCTTGCACTTTGTGTAGTCAGTTGCACCTGTGCAAAGTGTATCTAAAGTCCTACCAAGTCAGAAGAGTAGCATCCTGCACCCTCTCCTTGCTCACTTTGCACAGGTGTGAGTGACTTCAGATATAACGCAGTGGAGAATCAAGGCTAATAGCTGAAGATTCAGGGATATCTTCTGTCAGTATACGTACCAGTCACCATTAAATGGGGGGGAGAGGGGGCAGTTCTGCCCTCAGATATTCTCACACAATTCCTGTTGACTTCAGAGGGAGTTGCATGGATGTGCCTGAGGCCTGAAATAGGCTGAGGACCTTCCCAGAGGGCTCAGAGATATTTTCTCCCTCCTACACCCTCATATCGGATATTTTGTTCATGTTGTAATAAACCTGACATTCCATTAATTCCCAGTCTCTGATCCTCTCTTCCTCCCCACCTCCTCCATTATTTGATTTCTTGTCCCAGTGCTGATAAGCCTTCCTTGCCAGTTGTGATCATCCTATAGAAGGGTCTCATCAACTGCTTGTTTAAGGACTGCTAAGGTTGGCCATGTGCCATTTTACTGCATGACCTGTACTGATTCTGTGGTCAGTAATTTACTGTACTGCTTCTATTTATGTGCAGTACAAAATAAATCAACAAGAGTGGAAATGATCCTTAAAAGATGGGGAATAAGATAAACATTGAATACAAACACTTCCTACTGAGTGACCATAGCATAACAAGCACACTGGATTATTACCACAAGCTTTTCTTGTTGCATATTTTTTGTATGTAGCAACCAAAATGTTTGTCACATACGCCTGTCCTCAATGTGTTCAAAGATGTGGGGAGAGGGTGCTATTCAGTTCAGATTTTTTTTTTTTGCAATAAGTATTCATTTGA
This sequence comes from Macrochelys suwanniensis, assembly GCA_033296515.1. Lineage (NCBI taxonomy): Eukaryota > Metazoa > Chordata > Testudines > Chelydridae > Macrochelys > Macrochelys suwanniensis. The sequence continues at coordinate 230,644,251 of CM065775.1, read as the reverse complement.
ATTCATTCATAAAGATGGATATGATTTATTCACAGTTCCTCATAATTATGTCAGATGATCTCTGCATGTGAACAGACAATAGTAATCAGACAATCAATTATTCAATAGCCCTCCTGCTTGCATTTACATTTATTTCCATTTAGAACAATAGGAGAGCTCTCTGAGAGGGTTTTATTTTAAAGACACAAGGATTTAATTCAGCTGTCGTCATTGCCTTGATAGTCTTTTTTAGTGTTGATATCAAATGTAGGGTAAGCGAACAACCTGGTCTGCAGTTTTCTGTATTAATAATTTGCGTAAAACCATAGAGCAGAGAGTACAGTAAAACACACAGGATGTAAAAAGCTTTGGTGCACATTGACAGATACACTAACTAGCCCTTACACTTTCAAAGTAGTGGCTTGCTGGCCTCTCCTGAAATGGTCGTTAACTGAGGTGACTGAATACACATGGCTTTTTATAATACAATGATGAATTGGTGGACAGTGAGACCATGATGGCTTCAGGAGTTATGTGCTCACCACCAGTGCCCGGAGGCCATTTATGTTCTGTGTCAGTGGTGCATCTGAATACCATATGTCCTAAAACTAATGTTCCCAGCAGTTCCTTCTAATGGGCAAGGCAGACAGCACGTTCTTGGAAATTTCCGTGCCTGTCTCTGAGATAAACAGTAACAGGGCCAGTTAATTGTGAGTGTGGTTAGCTGCAGAGCAGCTCAGTTGTGAGGATCTCTTTCAAATAATGAAAATTATTATTTAAAAAAATTCGTACTTGAAAGCGGCTCAAAGCTAATAAGAAGGGTTATCGTTAGGCTGATTGCTCTGCTGATGCTGCTTGTCGGGGGAGTAGAGTTGGAGAAAAATTGTATGCATTCCATAATCTTGTCAGTACCAGCTGAGGTTATGTTGGGCACTTGATTAGAGAGGCCAGTTCAAGAACAGGCTTGAGGGACAAAGGAGTGAAATCCCAAAGTACAATTGGGATTGAGAATCTAAAGTGTTTCAAATATGTAATCAGATACAACAGTTGGTGTAAATCCTTACTTGGCAAGAGGTCAAATCACGAGTTTTAGGCTGAACACAAAGGATCCTGAGGTAGAACACTAAGTGTAATGTTATGGAATGAGACGGCAGCATGTAGACAACATCTTTTTTTAGATATAATATTTTTTACTTATGTATGTGTGCTTTTATAGGATAAGCAACAGTGCTGGCTTTTTAGCCTCCATTGTGTTTTAGACCTGGGACAGAAGCAATACCCCTTACCTTGTTTTTCCTTCTCCTATAATCTCACTCCCTCCCCCTCCACAGAGTAGAGTCAGGTTACAAATGAACCTGCTTTGCTGTAATTAATACACACTTTTTAGCCAATTCTGATATTAATGAATTTAAAAAACAATAGAAAAAGAGCTGGTATGTACATTAATGGCACTTAAAGTGACTGTTTCCTCTTCTAATCATGGTTTAAGGTAACAGGGGCTATGTAATAATTACTGTATCTCTGAGAATTTGCGAACTCTTGGGAAATTGCCATTAATTTCATATAAATATGCACTAATCCGCCTTCTGTTTTTCTTGACCACAGGGCAAGAGAGAGAAACAGAAAAGGAGATGGGAAAAGAGATGGAGGGGAATTATGGAATGGTGGAAGAGAGGGCACTAGAGCGGCAGAGAGGTCCCCCCACAAATATTACTTGAATCCCCGGAAATATACAGCTAGGTCTGGGCACTAGAACTGCCATCTTGCTCCTTCTGTCGGCAGTTTAGTCCAATAAACAATGTGCCAAGTAACTGCAAATGTCACGGCAGTACAAAGAATAAAAATATCTCCTTTTTTTAAAAAAACAATCTTGGCTTTAACTCTGGAGTTATTTTAATAGATTTTCCCTGTTTATAACATTGCTTTCCTATCTGTAAAGTTTAGTTCACAAAAGGGCTAATAATATGGTAACAACTACAACCATGACTTTATTCTCTGACATGCTTATAGCTGCCAGAATGACAGGTGGGGATAGAACATACACTCAATTACATTCACCACTCCCCTCAAATATGTGGGGGAAGGATGGCTATAAGATCGAGGATAACAGTTTGCTCTTTAAACAGAGAAGCAAAAAAAAATGGGGAGGTCAGGATATTATCCTAGGAAACGGAAAGAACAGAAACAAAGTGAAAGTGGCATCTTTATTTTAAAACCAGGTAAAGTGTACAAAAGTTCATGTTACATATTCATATGTATTTTTGTCTCTGTGCTAAACCATTCAATATTTTCATGACATATTTGGCTTGTGGTGCAGAGGTTCCCATGGTGAGTACCTGTGTTTACTGAATACCTGAGCAAATAGTCACCAGGAATGAGCCGAAATGGCGAGCGTGTATATATTAGATCAGCTAAAATTCACACACCAGTGCATATGAAATATTTTGAAGCATCATGTTATAAATACATATTTATAATTATACCTGGCACTCCTGTAGCAGTTTTCTTCCTTGGATTTAAAGTGCTACACAGACACTAATGAATTCAACTTTACAACATCCCAGTAGTGTAGGTATAATCTGTTGGAAATTCAGTCAGTTACTTCTAGTGCCTGGCGAGTCACTAGTTCTAATTTTCACCTTCCATTATTCTGAAAGGTAAAATGTTTTATTAAATACTGAGTGGTGAGCTCCCATGCTTTTATACTTTATACTATTAGTGGCTTACAAGTGCTTCAGAGCATATTACCAGTCTTAATTATACCTTTTCAGGCCTCAGAAGAGGGAGATATTCTCCCCATTTTACAACTGAGTAAAGTGAGGCATAGAGAAGTTAAATGACTTGCTCCGGCCATGCAGTGAATCTGTGTTGGAGCTGTGAATAGAATAAAGAATACTTCCCGGCCATCTCTTCTAACCACTAGATAGTAACATTTTCCCTTCAAGAATGTTGTCATGTTAAAGCAAGTATTACACAAAGGTCAGCTAAGTATTTCTAAAAGCCAGCATTGCTAGTATTGCTAATTATTATTTTAGCACCTAGGGTCCTGTTCCACGGCTTGGACTCCTATTATGTTAATAGTAATCCATGAGACGTTCACTTGGGAAATTGGGGAACGGAGAGGTTATGTAACTTGCCCAAAGTCACTCAGTCAGCCAGGGGCATAGAATCATAGAACTGGAAGGGACATCGAGAGGTCATCTAGTCCAGTTCCCTGCACTCAAGGCAGGGCTGAGTATTATTACTGGAGATAAAAGCCTCTAGTCTTGACTGCCAGTCCCCTCTAATTGTTGGGAAAGAAAAAGTTTGCAGTGTGTGTTGGACATGGGACAGAAGCCATGCAGTGAGGTGCTAATACTGCATCCACTGTGGAAAGCACATTCCTGTCTCTTCTGAGTAGACTATCAATTTATATAAAATTTTACCCAGTTTGAGCAATGAAGATTGCTAAACTGTAATCACTGAATTGATCTCAACATTTCATGCCTCATGATGCTTCAGGTTGAAATTATTATTGTCTGAAATATTATAGTGCCTACTTGTAATGAAATTTTTTTAGAGCAAGTTAATTTTGTTTCCTTGATTCATTCTAATCCTGCTTCCTGCGATAAATGGCTTTTCATGTAATGGGCGCACTGATTACTTCATGGTACACATCTGCTAAAGGATGCCTTTGAAAGTCAGGCTAATTTGTTGAATAAGTGGCAGATTTCTGATTGCAATCTCCTTTCAGTACAGTAAAGTCTAACTCGAGCTGTTTTATCCTGCTTGTGTTTCTCATGCTTTTGTTTCTCCATCTCTCCCCTGCACCCCATTTCCTAATCTTTCCTGTACCCCAGCCACACTATGGTTTATAACTGTTTTTAAACAATCATCAAACATGATTACTGCCTAGCATGCTCGTCACACAGTTTGCATGCACATCTAACACAATTATAAACTTAAAGAAGCTGTGCTATATGTACCCAAGGGGTTTCTGTGGTATGGTTTGAGCTAGTGGTGTCTCAAACAACAAACCTTGAACATGGAAATGGTGGTCAAAAAAATTCTAGCTGATCTTTAAATTATTACTAGCACAGTTCATGCACATGGGTGTATGTGTCTCTGTCATACATATGAACCTGGGGAAAACATTCATTCTCTCTCTCTCTCTCTCTCTCTCTCTCTCTCTCTCTCTCTCATGCTACATGGGTACTCTAATTAATGTGGTACTGGGTTCATTTCCAGATTACTTAATGCATTGAAGTGACCAAGGCATCTTTTATAAGAATAATTAACTCATAAGCCAAATCTACACTACAAACTTTTGCATTATAATAATGTCAGTCAAGGGTGTGATTTCCCCCCCCCCCCCCCCCACTCAACATTTCTATTAAAAGCTCTATTGTAGACATAATTATATATACAGTACAAGTGCTTTTTGTGGTACAGCTCACTTCTCTTGGGGAACCAGTATAAGTTATACTGGTCTAAGCTACATCTACTTAAGGGGATTTGCCAGCATGGTACTACCGGCAAACCTGTTCTGGTGTTGACCTGGCCTTATATAGCATTTTTCATGCACAGACCTCAAAGTGCTTTATAAAGAAGGGTAAATAGCATGATTTCCATTGTATAGATGGGGAAACTGAGACCCAGAGAGATGAAGTGATTTACTCCAGGTCATATAACAGATCAATTTGAAAGCTGGGAATGGTACCTAGGTCTCCTGATTCCCAGCCCAGTGTTCTATTCACTAGACCACATGGCCTCCCTTTTCTTATAGGTTATAGTTGTTCATATAAGGACTTGCTTGACCAAGTGAACCTGTTGCAGCTTGCAGTTAGAGAGGAATTATAGGATTTATAATAAAATGAGAAGAATGGAAAAAACAAGATATGAACGGCCTTGTTTTTGCAATTCTACAGTGGTTGTGTCAACACTTGCAACCTCTTTGGTCTGATTCTGTAAGTGCGCTGCATGTGGAAAGCCAGTAGATTTCCAAAGGAATTGTATGCATAGATGATTGGAGTGGTCATGCTCTCTATTTCTAGGGCTGTATAATGTAGTTAAAAATATTCTTTGGGGCTGACGTGGCATTCTGGGGAAAAACAATTCTGTCTCTGAAATAGGAACAAAGCATGATTAGCTGTTTTTATTTTGCTTAATAGAGCAACTACAATTGGGGAAAATATTGATTGGTTCAGCGGTTTCTACTTTCTGTTGTCTAACAATACCAAAAACTGGCTGATTATTTAGACAAAGTTTGACCGCTACCTGAATTGGTGTCTTTCTAGAAATAATTTTAATGATTTTCTTCCTTTGCTATGAAGTGTGTGTGGTGGGGGGGAGAATGAGGTAGCGGAGTTAATGACTGTCTCATCTGACTTTCTAAAATAGTGCAATGCACTGAGTCACTTCATGCCACTAATAAGTTGCGTCATTTTGCCAGGATCAGAATGTTCCCGTCTCAAAGCAAATACTTTTTAACAGTGAAAACCAGTGGTTACCATGTAAACATCCTCTAAGGTGTCTCCCTGTCCTACGTCAGTGCTCCTTGTTACTGCTTCGGGGGGAAGTAACTCGGTGGTCAGAGCACACTCCTGCTACCCCCCATGATCTGCGGTTTGTTTTTTTGTACCGAAGGAAACATAAAGTGAACATGTTAAAACTGTGATCCTTTAGTGCAGAGGTTCTCAAACTGTGGTCCGCGAGCTCCATTCAGGTGGTCCGCGGATAGTTCCCTCTAAGGTGTGTGCCTGGGTGGCCGCACACCTAATTAGTGGAGCTGCGCAGGCGTGGCTCCACTAATTAGGTGCCTGGACCTTGGAGAAGATGCACATGTAAGGTGAGGTGGTGGCCTTGGGGGAAATAGGGGGTAGGTGGGAGGGGGCAGTGGGATGAGAGGGGGGGTGGGGGGAATTTAGGACGTGCAGGGCTGCGGCGGCCAGAGAAAGAGGCGACTTTCCCCAGCTCCAGGGCTGTGGCTGCCAGGGAGAGATGGCCCTCCTTCCCAGCCTCAGCTCTGTGGCTGCTGTGGTGGGGGAGAAACCCCGCTGCTTCCCAGCCCCAGCTTGGGGGCTCCCGTGGTAGGGGAGAGAGGGCACATCCATAGCATTAGAAAGGTAAGACTACTGATATTAAAACATGAGTTGTGTGCTTTCATTTGTAGAACAAAAAATTGTTGTTTATTATTATGGTTTTTTTTAATATAGCACTTTTATCCAAAGCACTTTACAATAGTTAGCTAACAGTACAAACAACATTTGGAAAGATTGTGTTCCACCGAGACTTTCAGCAATTTTCAAGTGGTCCGTGGAAAAAAAAAGTTTGAGAACCATTGCTTTAGTGATAGTGCAATTTGTAAGTGTGAATGGAGGAAAATGTTGAGAACTTTGATTTTTTTTTTCTAAAGGAAAAATCTAGAGCATAGATTGTGCGCACTTGCTTAATTTTTTTCTTTCACGTTATTGGGTGGATCTTCCTCTTTTGTATCCATAAAGCTGATGGATGAAATTGTCTGTCAAAATTTTGTAATGGGATTCACAAACTTAGAGCCGAATCCTACAAACAGCACCATACGTGTGGCCTCTTTACTTAACTCATGGTTATGTGCAGAAATGTTTGCAGTTTGGAGTCTTTGATATGTTGTTTTTATGACTTCCGTCAAAGGGAAAGAAACAAAGAGGAAGGGAAATGTTTTTGAAAACTGAGGTAGCTTTATATTGCATGTATCTGTCACAGATTCCCTTTGATCTCCCAGCAGACCTGGTCAGGTTTGATATCAGGATTTTTCACCAGGCTGCAGGCACATTGGACATTTTTCCTCTTTTTGTATGTTTAATGTTTGACGGTCCTGTAGACTAAAATGTTCTCTCTACGGAAAAGGCAGAATATGGAAAGTAGCAATACTAGCTTCTCCTGGGCCTGAGACCCATACTTGAGGAATCCCCTCTAGAATTTAAGGGCTCTGTTACTCATTACACTGAGGCACTGATTACCCAGAAATACTTTTCTCCAAAGCTTTTGCAGTGCTGACGTCAGCCTTTATTATATATTTAATTGGCTCATTATGGAGCAGAACTGACACAACGAAATGGGCCTGTGTGCTTAATGGGAAGGATAGTGAGTGGGGCACTGGGATGGCTCAGGTGATTGGTGGGAAATTCAGTTGCCAGTTCAAATCCATTTTATCAGCTGTTGGGGTAATGTGTATTTCAACATGGGATTTGGTTATTATTGGAGTAGCAGGAAGGACTCAAATAGTTATTACCATATCAATGTGTCTGATTTGAGGGGTGACTGAGGTAAAACTAATGGGACAAGAGGTTATGGGGCACAGAGATGGTGAGTTCTGAGGGCAGTTATTAGTCCAGAGTGCACCGATTTACATACATTATGGTTACTGAAAGCCACATAATGCTGAGACAATTCCATTTCTAGCCCTGACAAACTCAGCAGCTGTCACTGTACATTTACTACTTACAGATGTTCATTTAGAGACTTGGCAGCTGAACTGTACAGGAGGATCATGGTATTGTGGTTGAAAGCTAGTTTCCTGTAGAAGCCCTATATAAATGCTGGGTCTCAAAGCTGCCTAGTGTGGCTGAATATAGTGGTAACTAGCACAGAGATTTACATTGAAAAGAGAAGGAAAAATGGGATCTTTCTTTAGTAATGCCATAAAATGAAAATAGAGATTTGCTAGTTAAATATCCCTCTGTTTAGAGGACAAGTTTAATTTGTAATGTAATTCCATAGCCACATGAATGGGTGTGTGAACCAAAGTATGAATCAAGTGATAATGTGTATTGATCAACACAAAATAATGTTGTCACACTCCCACCTCCCCATTTACAGTTAGATTGGTACTTGCACTATGTGCCTGTGCAGAGATAAATGAATCCTCATTCCTGCTGGGCTGTATAATCTGGGTGTAGTGTCCAGGCAAGCAGGAGTAACCGGGGTGTACTTTCTTCCACTGTGCTGACCAGTGTGGCTGAGCTGGCAGGGACAGGGTGGTAATTTGCTTCTGACGTAGCCCAGCAGAAAAATTCTTTCTCCACTCCCAACCTTGCTCCAGAGATGCAGCAAGGTTGGGAGTGGAGAAAGAATTTGGGTCTCTGAGGCACAAGGCATCCTGAGTAGAGCTGGGTGGAAATTTTTGGTTGAACCTTTTTTGGGGGCCAAAAATGCAATTTCACAATACCAAAAAAGAGAAATTCTGAAAGTCTAAAACATTTCGTTTTGATATTTTAGAAACAAAATGTTTTGTGGGTTTTTTTTTTGGTTGGAAATGACTGTTTAAATCTGAAGGAAATGTCTTTACTTTTTTTAAAAAAGTAATCATCTTGAAATCTAAATGGAATATTTCCCTTTGTTTTGTTCTTGGGGAAAAAAAACAACCCCAAAACTTTTTGGGTTGAATTGCCAGCAAACCGAACATTCCTTTAGTCACACACTTATACTCCTGAGGCAACTCCTGGTTTGTTGGAGCTTTATGCATTTGACCATGTTGCTTAGGGCTTTGCCTAAAGGCACCATAAGTTCCTTAAAGTAGTAAGAAAAGATCTTGAGGAGAATAAAATAAAGTTCACTTACTGGTAGTATGAAAAACCTTCAAAGACTTGGTGCACAGATTCAGTTCAGATACGCATGCAAACTTTTTCATGATTATCTGAGACGTAGCCCAACCTCTGGAGTCTGCAAAACGGGGCTACAGATCTCAAAATAATAGGCTTTTTCATTTTTTCCAGTAAATTTCTTTTCCAGTTCTAGCCTGAAATATCATGATTTACATGTGGTGTTCACTGAATCAGCATTGCTATCCCCCACATGTTCAAAACTCATGAGTCATACCCCCCCCAAAATCATGAAATGAGATTTATTTATTTATTTTTTTAAATTGCAGGGTTCTTTTTATTTTATTTTCCTACTGGTTTTTGAGCTGTTAGAGTTCACTTTTTTAAGCTTTTCTCTCTATACCATAAGGACTGTAAACTTTTTCTTTTAAAATGAATGTTCTCACACAGTGCACACAAGTCTGCACTGCAGCTGGGAGGTATAATTCCTCGCTTGGGTAGACTTGCATGCGCTAGGTCTGCTGAAGCTAGCACGCTAAAAATGTGGTCATGGCAGCAGGGTGGCAGCTCGGGCTAGTTAGTCTCCTGAGTGCTCACCTAGGATCTTGGACAGGGTTCTACTCAAGTGGCTGGCCCATCCAGCCATGGCCACGCTATCATTTTTAGCATGGTAGCTTGAGCAGAGGTAGCATGTGTAGATCTGCTCGAGCTGGGAATTACACCTCCCAGCTGCTGTGTAGATGTAGTCTTAATTATCTCACTCCAGGAGCTGGGGCTTTAAGAAAAACAGAAAATATTTGTGAAATTTGTAGTAAAATCATGGGATCGTTGGCAATTCTACCAGTGTTTCCAGCCAAAAATGAGAAGCAAAAAAGGCACTTCTCTGAACACTTTGGGAGCCTCAGAAAAGATCTAAAAATAGGAATTCGGGGATGACCTGGTTTGTGAGCCTTATTTGTTTTGAATATGTTAGCTATCCGTACATATGGTAAGGTACTGTACTGTAACCTTTCCAGGGCAGGTGTCTTTTTGTGTCCATTTACAGTGCTATATGAATTTATTGACTAAATAGTCACACATGCTTGGTGTTCCATGCTTTTTTATGTCCTGCATGTGAAAACTAGTTGCTATCTGCCTATTTGGGGCAGCATTTTAATTTTATGGTGATGGAGGGAGCTGCTGCTTCTGTATTTATTAATAAAATGGTTGAAATTGCATGTGCTGAAACTGTATAATTGGAGGTAGAAAATTAGGGCCTGATCTTGAAACCGATCCCCATGCACAGACTCTGAAGTTCCATTGAAATCCACTATTGTGGTTATTGAACTAACAGGAAGCTCTCCTGTTGTGGTCTTTTATCATGAACAGAAGTGACATTTTTATATCCTTTAAAAAACTTCTATATATACCAAAATTATCTGTTGTTTTCAGCATGCATCCTTGCAATGTGTTTTTTACAAAATCCAGGACGTTAGTTATGGTACAGCTGTTTTAGTGTAAAACTTTTAGAGGATAATGGGACAAGTCTTTCCCTTCACTTTCTTTGCTTCCCACCTTCCATCCAAGAGGCACATTTTCCATCACTGAGTTACAGTTTGAACATCAGGATGTTGTGTAAGCCTAACTGGAAGAAATGTGAACAAGCAGCAAACGGCCCACACCTGTCCAGAAAGGCGATTTATTGCAGCAGCACATAGTGTTACTGATGAGAAACAGTAGAAAAAACTAGTTGGTGAAGTGTGTTTAATTAGTTGGCATATGGGTCTGGAGTGAGATCTGGGTTCTAATCCTGATTTTGTGAGTGGCTATCTGCGTGACCTTGGACGAGCAATAACCGCGCCCTTTCTCCATTTCTCCATCTGTAAAACGGCTAATAATGCTTACTCACCTCAATAAAGCACTGGATCTATGCACCTATGGATAATAAAGTGCTATAGATACGCAATGTAGTAATAGTATAGTTGCATCCGACGAAGTGGGTATTCACCCACGAAAGCTTATGCTCCAATACGTCTGTTAATCTATAAAGTGCCACAGGACTCTTTGTCACTAATGTAGTAATATTTATTTCTGCTTTGTGTGTGAATTAATTTAATGTTTTATATTATTAAATGACCATAAGATAATCAAAATATTTTTAAGGCTAACCTATTGGGCAGCTCTGAAAATTACAAAGTTGACATGTTTCATGGGTGAGTTATGGTCACTATCTCATATCAAGCATCACCCTAGACACTAGAAAAACAATAAAATCTTGCAAGCTTATGTAACTTCTGCTTAGGTCCTGAGCTTGCATTCCTGCACGCAAAATTCCCATTGAAGTAAGCTGGAGTTTTGAGTGCTTAATAAATGCAGGAACTTGGTCCCCTATCCTGCAATCACTGAAGTCCCTGCTTAACTTGAAGTCAGTGAGATTACTCATGTGAATCAAGTTAAGCATGTGCATGTTTGTAGGGTTGAGGCTTAAGTTTGTGAAGTGTTTTTATGAATTGTTGTTCTGGTTATACATAGCATTAGTTTCTCCCTCTGTTGAAATGTAGCCAACTGAGTGGGTTCGTCTACGCCAGTGGTCACCAACCGGTTGATCCTAGAGAATCTCCTAGTCTATTGCGATCTCCGGGCGGCACAGTACGGCCCTAGGGGTGGCGGTGCAGGGGTCTCCCTCCACGCGCTTCTGCCTGCCTGCAAGCACTGCCCCCACAACTCCCATTGGCTGGGAGAGCTGCAGGGGTGGTGTTTGTAGAGAGGGGCAGTGCGCGGAGCCATGTGCCCCCCCCCCCCCCCTCAGGGGCATGTTGGCCCCTTCTGGGAGCGGTGCCGGAACGAGGTAGGCAGGGAGCCTGCCTTAGCCTCGCTGCACCCACCACCAACCGGGAGCCACCAGAGGTCAGTGCTGCCCAGCAGGAGGCCACACCCCATCTCCATTCCTGAGCCCCCTCCCAGAGCCTGCACCCCGTACCTCCTCCTGCACCCCAATCCCCTGCCCCAGCCCTGAACCCCCTCCTGCACCTAATCTCCCTCCTAGAGCTTACATCCCTCGCCCGCTCCTGCACCCCAACACCCTGCCCCAGGCTCAGCCCAGAGCCGCCGTGCCTCCCACACTGTGAACCCCCCAGCCCAGAGCCCGCACCCCCTCCCGAACCCCAACGCTCTGCCCCAGCCTGGTGAAAATGAGTGAAGGTGGGGGGAGAGTGAGCGACGGGGCAAGGCGGGGAGGGAGATGGAGTGACTGGTCAGGGCTTTGGGGAAGGGATGGGGCCTCAGGGAACGGGTGGGGTGGATACTGGGTTGCCCTTAGATTCAAAAAGTGATCTTGGCTGTAAAAAGGTTGGAGACCACTGGTCTGTGCAATGTGGCAACGTGCACCAGAGGGGGTGTAAACTGTAGAGAACTCTCAAGTGTTGCAATCTAGCTGCCCTGTGTAGGCCCTACTTAAGTTCTCTAAATGGTACCTAGTGTGTGTTGATGTAGTCCTGTTTGAAACAGTACTAGGTTAATGCACTCTAGGAACCTTTTAGAGCACATCAGCAGGGTCTACGTGGGGCAGCTAGAGCTGCAACACTTTAGAGTGCTTTACAATCCCCCCCCCCCCCCCCCCCGGTCAGGTACTATCGTGGTGCTGTCGACCAGCCCTCAGATAGCTGTTTCATATCTCACAGCAGTACTACAGCCATTTAGGAGAGGAGTGAAGAACACTGCCTCACATTGAAGCTGCAGAGGGAATTCAGAAAGGTGGAACACATTTACCTAAGTTGGAGTTGACTGCGGTTGTCACCCCTACTCTTACAAAAAAGGGCATTGAATCTTTAATAACCACAAATGAAAAGTTTTACCTCACCCACTCCATTAATAGTGGACAGCAGTTTAAAGCAAAGAATCAGCCAAGGGTGTATGTGTTTTCCTATTAACCCATCATAAATATGGAGCTAGCACTGTGTTCTAGTGGTGGTGCATTGTTCTAACGAGAGTGTAGTAGGGAAAGAGCTCACTTCATCGTGTTGCCCACGAAAGCTTATGCTGAAATAAATTTGTTAGTCTCTAAGGTGCCACAAGTATTCCTTTTCTTTTTGCTGACACAGACTAACACGGCTACTTCTCTGAAACCTAGTAGGGAAAGAGCATTGAAGTTTAAGTAGTAGAATCTGATCCTTGACCAGCAGGAACTGTCATCACAGTGGTAAACAGGAGAGAACTGCTTTGCTTTCATTGGTACTCACTGTCTTCCTCATTCTTGCCTGTTTGGATAGCAGAAGAGGAATCTATTTGCCCACTGCATCCTTTATAACCTTTTAAAAAAAAAAAAAAAAAAAACAACCCACAGGGGTGATTAAACTCTGCTTGAGAGGCTCATTCCCTTTCAAGTGTAAATGAAGGACAGCTGTTGCCAATAAGCTCTTGCGCTTACACAACACTTAAAAGACATGATTTTACATCGTGGTGCAAGTCAGTGCAGACAGTGAAATATCAACAGATGCTTCATTTATTTTGTGTCTAAGGTCAGGAGGGACTACAGTGTTTTGACCATCAGTGTCTGTTTGGAACCTTATTTTATCTTGGCCCACTGAAGAATGCCAATTGACAAATTGTGGGAGATTGCGTCTTCCTTTTTGAAAGGCAGGCAGATGAAACAAGACTGTGACTAAATATCCCTCCTTGAGAGGGAGAGAGCCGGGATCTGGTTATGCACAGTTCGTGAGCAGCAGCAATCCTGAGACAGTTTGATTTGCTGAACAAATCTGTCCCTGAACTCTGCTATTAATAAGTCTTACCTGAAAAATCACCTTCCTGCTTTATAGCCCAGTTAAAATCAGCTAGGACTTTCTTGCAGGAAGTTCAACCCTTGGGACAAGGATTGAACTTCTGTGGGTTGCCCTCTTGCCTTTGATACTTGCTGGCTGTTCCCTCTAGTGGTACGTGAGAATCTGGGGTTGATGGACTTGAGGGCACAGTTTACAAATATTGTTTGGCTAGGCTTTTGCTTAATAGCCAGCACCACAAGGGCAATCTGGCAGTGGTAACTTCCTTAGCTGTGGCAGTGTTTGATAATCTCACTTTTGTGGTTTGGTCTATGCTAAGATTTTCAAAAGTGACAAGTCTTTAAGTGCCTCAGTTTTTTGGGTACTCAACTTGAGACATCTAGTCTTGAGACATCTGATATTTCGGAGTGCCCAATCTTTCATAATCAGGCATCCTTAAGTCATCGTTGTAACTAGTGACTCATGTTAATGCAGTATGTGCTTTAAAGTAAGTAAAATAACAATAAAATATCTTCTAATGTATATTTCTTCAAATTTCTAAAATGCAGCTATAGGTGTCCATTTATTGGTCTGGGTGCCTGTCCAATACATTAAAAATTATAATACAAGCTGAAGAGACCTAGGGTGACCAGAAAGCAAATGTGAAAAATCGGGACAGGGAGTGGGGGGGTAATAGGAGCCTATATAAGAAAAAGACCCAAAAATCAGGACATCTGGTCACCCTAAGCTAAACAGCCATTGCTATTCAGAGAGCTGCTTTCTGTTTTTTGTGTGTGTCCAGACTTTGAAAAACAGAAATTCTGAGGTAAATTGAATTATTTTAATTTGTCATGCATGAAAGCTACTCAAATCCAACTAAAATTTGTCCAAAAATCAAGTCAGGCCTCCAAAAACCATGAGATTATGATTATATTTGTTTTCAGTTTTTAAAAATTGTTTTGTTTTGTTTTTAAAAATTGTTCCTGTTTTTCAAGCTTTTCTCCACGATAGTGAGGGCTAGAAACGTATTTTTCCCCCAGATGAAAGTAGAGATTCTCACATAATTATGTGACTCCAGATGCTGGGTATTTTTAAGAAAAACACCAAATATTTTGAAACTTGTGATGGAATCACAAGCGTTGGCCATACTGAAAATCCAAGAAAATGGGAGCATCTTTCACTGTACCTGCAAATGTCCCGTAAGGCTGACAAGATCAGTACAAATGAGCTGCACCAAGCTGTGCATGGATACGTTTGGGACCTGACTGCATCCTTCAATTAGATATAAGTAGGACCCTACCAAATTCACAGCCATGGAAAATGCATCACGGCCCGTGAAATCTGCTCTTTTGTGTATTTTTACCCTATACTAAACAACATTTTGAAAACTGGGGTTCCTGACCCAAAAGGGGGTTGCAAGGCTATTGCAGGGGGGAGTTGCGATATTGCCGCCTTTACTTCTGCAGTGCCTTTAGAGCTGGGTGACTAGAGAGCAGAAGGCAGCGCCACCACCACCAGCAGCGCAGAAGTAAGGGTAGCATGGTATTGGGAGGGGTCATAACTTTTCGGAGTGGGAGGGGTCATCATGGGCTTTTCATGTTTATATTTTACCATTTTTAAATACATATTCATACTCTCTTAGAACACTGTGACGTTTAAGATATAAATATCTGAAACCGTTGAATTCAAGATTTTAAAAATGCGATGGCCATGAAATTTACGAAAATGAACCGTGAATTTGGTTGAGCCATGGATATAAGGTGCAAGCTAATTGTCTTCAATTGAGACAAATATAGAAAACCTTTTTACTCAAACTGGAAAATGTAGATAAACGTGCAAAATATATGCTGTGGGGTAACAATTCAGAGACAAAAGGTCTGCTGAAAAATGTAAGTATAAACTTTTAAAAATAAAAGCTTAAAGTTAGACACCACAATCTCTCTATTTAGGCATCAACCAGATTTTCAAAAGTGCAGACCACTCAATCCCTCCTGTTGTGATCAATGGAAGTTGGTGGGTGCTTGCAGTTCTGAAAAATATGTAGTGATTAGCTATCAGAGGACTCACCTTTCCTATTGCCCTATCTGTTCCAATTTAATTGAGTAGTTACTGGAAATAATATGGTTGAGTCTATACACTTTAGGTCTTGATTTGTAGTGGAAACATCCAGGATTCTCTCCATGTTGCAAATTTAACAGCATTATGATCCCTTGTTTCCCCAGTCTTTACATTCCCTACTGATATTTGTTAGAGGTAAAGTATAATTCTGCTTATTGTAAATTGGGTCTGATGTTGAGATTCAGATGTCTTGCATCAGGCCACAAATAAAGTTTCGGACTTAAATGTTGCCAACTCTTAAGATTTTATTGCAAGTTCCACAAGATTTGGTGGTATTCCTAAAGCCTCAGATCCCGGAGGCAAGTGATTAGATGAGAATCATAGCTTTAGTGTGTGTGTGTATGTGTGAATAACGTAAGTTTTTAGCCTTCCGAGTAGTGGAGAAAAGCTTCAAAACATGATGCAAGTGCACCCTGAAAAGTGATGAAAGAGAAGGCAAATAAAAATGCATCAAATTTATTATAAAAAAACAAAAAAAATGTTTTTAAGCCATTTTTTTTCTTCTTTTGGGAGCTTAACTCTTGATTTCTGAATGCCATAACAAAAACTTTGTCTAATGGCAGTCTGATCACTTTGTATTGCTCCCCCTTTGTTGATTTCAATTATAAAGCTCTTCAGGACAGACCCTGTCTTCATTTGTGTCTTTGAAGCACTAAGCAGACACCCAGTACATTTTTAGGTATTATAAGATTGGAGAAAAGTCTGAGTGTGCATACACATAGGTGGGTTAGGATTGGAGGGAGGAAAATGTCACAGGAGAACACTTTAACATTTCAATGAGGACCCTTTTTATGGGCACAGTGAAGTAAGGCTCTGAACACTCTGGCCCTGATCCAGAAAAGCACTTAAGTAGGTGCTTTAGCTATGTGAGTAATCCCATTGATTTTCAAATGAAATCCATTACAGATGGATTAACTCATATGCTTAAACACCTGCTTAAGTGCCTTTTGGGATCAGTGTTGGAATGCTCAGCACCTTACATTTTCCTCCCTCTAATCCTCCCCCTGCCTATTAGGGTTGCCAGGCACCTGGTTTTCGACCGGAATGCCCGTCGAAAAGGGACCCTGGCAGTTCCGGTCAGCACCACTGACCGAGCCGTTAAAAGTCCAGTTGGCGGCACAGCGGGGTAAGACAGGTTCCCTGCCTGCCCTGGCTCACCGTGGCTTCTGGAAGCAATGGTATGTCCTTTCTCTGGCTCCTAGGTCCTGGGGCAGCCACCGGGCTCTGTGCGCTGCCCCCGCCCCGAGCACCGCCTCTGCAATTCCCATTGTCCGGGGCCCAGTCCACTGAAAATGACCAAGTGAGTGAGAGTGAGGGAGAGGGAATGGACTGGGTGGGGGTGGGGTCTCGGAGAGGGGCGGGGCTGTGGGTGAGGGGGCAGGGCAAGGGTGTTCAGTTTTCTGCAATCAGATATTTGGCAACCCTGCCGCCTGTGTGTGTGCCCATAAAATCCAGATGCATTTAGACGTTCTCAAATCTGTAATTAGAACACCTAAAAGACGATGGATGTGCCATGTGCTTCACAGACATTAAAAAAAGATATGGTTTGTCCCTGAAAGAGCTTACAATCTAAGTAGACAAAGGGGAGTAATAGAAAGTGATCAGATTATCAATAGGCATACTTTTTATTACACTTATTGTCAATCCCAACTATTCAAAAACCATAGGTCAGGCTCCAAAAAATCAATTAGTTGGCTTTGAAAAATTAGTGGGTTTTAAGGTGTTTTTTTTTAAAAAAAATAAATGAATAAATTGGGATACTCATACTTTTTTGGAGCCAGGAAAGGTAAATTGTGAAGTCTTGCTAGAGCTCAGGCACAGCTTCTGTATTACCATCTGTCTTTGTGGTACTGGGCCTTTCTCTGGTCCTTCTCTCCCAAATGGCGGTTGTGCTTTGTCCTAGTTTCACTAGTTCAAACAAAGCAGCTGGAAGCAGCAGAGCAGTTTGATTTCATAGACAGGATTCATGCTCGGTATAACTAGGTTATCTTCAGTGGAGTCGCACAAAGGAATGAATTTGGCCCCTGTTGTTTTGAAACCCACACTTCTCACAGTGCAGGGGTTGTTCCTGTGTGTTCGGTCTGTACCAAGGTTACGCATTTCTTACTGATTTCCCTAATAGCAGCTCTGGTTTTGGTGATTTCACTAACGACTAATATATTTAATTTCTGGAATTGTGAACAGTATTGCCAGCGGACTTTACCTTTCATCACTGAGCCTTAAAGAATGTTATTCTGCTAGAGCACATGATAGTTGGACCATTAAATGGGGACTGCTCACATTTTAATAGTATATTATAGGAAAATGTCATTTATATTGTGTTAAAAAGAAATAGCTGAGATTTCTTATTCTAAGAATGAGTGGATCTGGAAATCTCTAGGATTTGAAATGTAATGGAAAAGTCAAAGAAACAAAGACTACAGCAGGTTAGGTTGGAAAATGGTATTAAAGTGAAGGGTGGGGCTACTTTAGTATTTTTAAATAGACTGAAGTTCACTTTGGGTGGATCCCGCTACTTCTATGGAAACAAGAAATTGTTAGTTTGTAACTTTTGGCTATTATAAATTATTACATGGCACTTTATCAGTTTCCTGGGAATCTCCCATTTTCCCCATCGAGACTTTCTGTAATGTAACTGACAGGCTTGCCATATTCCAATCTGTTAATTTCATAATATGTTTTCATTGTAATCTTACTTTTCTTGTTAGCACGTTGATTTATTCCTTTCAAGAGCTGATGTATGGAGAAAGCAGTTCAGGAAATGAGCCTTGTTAGTTTTGTTGGTGGATTAAAGCAGACCTATCATAAACAGTAAAATCTGGCTCTTGGGAATTCTTTGTTACCTCTCATTGACTTGGATACTTGAGCTTGAAGGAATGAACTGTGGACTTGTAAAGTGATTTAGTTTTGCTCACATTTACTGGATTGGTTGAGTTATGGGTAGCATGGGGAAAATACAAAATGTCCCAATTCTAAAACATCATTTTCCATGAGAACACAAAGGTATTAAATAAAAAATGCAGAGAGAATGAGAATTGGAGAAAAGGGTGAACTATTTAGTGAAGAACTAGCAACTTATGTAAGATTTCTGCTCAATATCCATTTGAAATCTTCTATAAACTTGAGTTGGCGCTCTTCTGACTATATCAAATGTTTTTCAACATGCTCAGACCAACATATGTGTGTTGACACGATTCAGTGCATCAGGCAAGGCATTCCTTTATTGGGATTCTGTTTTAGACTGGTCTGGCATGGAATGCAAACGGTCGTTTCCATTGAAAAGTGTGACTTTTGAATTCAGGTTTGAGGTAAGAATACAACGTGAAGAACTTTTTCACTGATGATGGAAGCATTGGAAATTGGACATTATCTAAGCAACCTGCTTTCTCCTGCTGTCAGTTTTGTATTAATGTATGCAGTTGTCTGAAATGATTTGATATTTCATCTCATTATCTCAACTGTTGTCAAATATGTTAATTATGTAGCTGGATTTTTGAAACAGCACTATCATCTAATGTAGAATCATTGTTCTTTTTAAAATGCCTGCACATAAACTGATCCCCCTTTCTATCTGAAGATAGAAAAGCATTTTACAGACATTAATTAAGCCTCAACACCCTTGTGAAATAGGTAAGTGGTGGTATTTCTTTGTATCAGCAAGCTGAGGTGCACAGAAGTTACATGACTTCCTGCAGGTCGCCTAATGACTACCAGTGATAGAACTCAGGGACCTGACTCCCAATTCTTTGCTCTAATCACTAACCTTATTGCTCTGTGCCCATATTGCACCTGGATTATGTCAGCTCTGGCTGGCATAGCTGTATTTCAACAGACACCGAAGGGTCTGTTTTCTCTAGTGCATATACTTAATACTTATCAGTATTAATGGCAGTTGCAGTAGTGCGTTGAGAGAATGTCATATAGAAGCAAAAGTAGGAGAGGGCAGAGGCATATTTCTAGGTAAAGTCACACTAATGTGTGAAATCCGTGGAAGCTTACATATTTATGACCACGTAGGAAAATCCTTTAGAAGAAGAAAATATTTTGAGGACTAGCCTGAAGTTTTGCTACTGCTGCCAGTCAGTAGCAAATACAAAAGAGAGAAATGCAGAATAAAAACAGATAAGAAAGCTGTAGCTAAACAAAGCAGGCAAAAAAGGTTTCTGATGACAACGGCTATAGAAAACAAGCTTTCGGGTTTTTCCATGACTGAATACTGTCTCTTAGGGCTGTTGTGAAAATAGACACAATATGAGAGAATCTGCAAAGTACAGCTGCTAGATCCAGGGGCTCTGAAAGGCAAAGCTCGTAACTGGTTTTGCATGTGCTTTTATTTTTATTGGAAAGCAGGGCTGAAATAGCTCCCTTAGCTCCTTGTATGTAGGTTAAATGTGCTTCAGTGGGTCCCTTGGCTCTTTTGTACTTGCCAGTGCTCTTGCAGAACATTATGAAAGCAGAGAGGCAACTGTATGAATTAAAGCTTAAATGAATAACTGATAAGAGAAAAATCTTGTTTTTGTGGAGTTACTTCTTAAGAACTGACTAACATTGTCAAGCATTACACTGTGGGTTTTTCCCATTGAGTATTTTTTATGTCAGGGGAAGGATGAGTTTCCTTTTCATTATAAGGGCCAAATTCAGCAGTGATTGGGGGAGGGATAGCTCAGTGGTTTGAGCATTGGCTTGCTAAACCCAGGGTTGTGAGTTCAATCCTTGAGGGGGGCCATTTAGGGATCTGGGTCAAAAATTGGCGATTGGTCCTGCTTTGAGCAGGGCGTTGGACTAGATGACCTTCTAAGGTCCCTTCCAATCCTGATATTCTGTGATTCTATGTGAACTGCCTGTCGGTGAGTTGACGTAAGTACTTGTAAGTTGGTGTCATTTACATGTGGAGTAGGCAGGAGCTGTATCAGGAAAAACAAGCCTTGGGGCGTAAGAAGGTGTAAGATGAAACAGAGAAAGAGCTCTAATTTACACTCTCTTGTTGGTTTCAGTGTAGTAGCCGTGTTAGTCTGTGCTAATAAGTGATGGTCACATAAACACCACCCTATACCGGAAACCTACTGACCGCTGTACTTACCTACATGCTTCCAGCTTCCATCCTGGACACACCACACGATCCATTGTTTACAGCCAAGCTCTAAGATACAACCGCATTTGCTCCAATCCCTCAGACAGAGACAAACACCTACAAGATCTCTATCAAGCATTCTTACAACAACAATACCCACCTGCTGAAGTGAAAAAACAGATTGACAGAGCCAGAAGAGTACCCAGGAGTCACCTACTACAAGACAGGCCCAAAAAAGAAAATAACAGAACACCACTAGCCGTCACCTTTAGCCCCCAACTAAAACCTCTCCAGCGCATCATCAAAGATCTACAACCTATCCTAAAAGATGATCCCTCACTCTCACAGATCTTGGAGGACAGACCAATCCTTGCTTACAGACAGCCCCCCAACCTGAAGCAAATACTCACCAGCAACCACACACCATACAACAAAAACACTAACCCAGGAACCTATCCTTGCAACAAAGCCCGATGCCAACTCTGTCCACATATCGATTCAAGTGATACCATCACAGGGCCTAATCACATCCGCCACGCCATCAGGGGCTCATTCACCTGCACATCTACCAATGTGATATATGCCATCATGTGCCAGCAATGCCCCTCTGCCATGTACATTGGCCAAACCGGACAGTCTCTACGCAAAAGAATAAATGGACATAAATCTGATATCAGGAATCATAACATTCAAAAACCAGTAGGAGAACACTTCAACCTCCCTAATCACTCACTGACAGACTTGAGGGTAGCAGTGTTGCGACAGATTAACTCGAAAAGCAGACTTCAAAGAGAAACTGTTGAACTCGAATTGATATGCAAACTAGATTGCATTACCTCAGGATTAAATAAGGACCTCGAATGGCTCGGCCATTACGTTAATTGAATCTATTTCCCTTAAGTTAACGATCCTCATTCACACCTGTGTGACCATCTTGTTTATCACTTCAAAGGTTTTTCTTCCCCTGCTGTTATGGTTCCTCTCAATTAATTAGCCTCTTAAGGTTGGTCTATGCACCTTCACCTTATCATGTTTCTCTGACTGTATAAATATCTGTCTACTGTATGTTTCATTCCATGCATCCGATGAAGTGGGTACTAACCCACGAAAGCTTATGCTGAAATAAATTTGTTAGTCTCTAAGGTGCTACAAGTTTTTCTTTCTTATTTTCATTTTACTCTCTTGTTGGTGACTTTTGTTCCTCCATCCCCATCCTTCCTTCCACTCAACGTCTAATTTACTTACTTAAGACTAGTTGTGTGTAACCTACCTCACAGTTGACATCTCCCCTGAATTTGGCTTTAAATTGGTACTATTGAGGCATATAAGAAATAAAATAGCTGTTTTGCATGCATAAGCCTACAGTCATCAGGACTAGCTGTTAATGCAGGCCTGCACAACTCGTAAAGCGGCGAGGGCTATATTACTCCAAAGAAAAGAGCTGAGGGCCAAAACCCCCCGGCCCCGCGAAAACACGCCCCCCCCCAGTGCCGCCCACCCCACGGAAACAACCCCTCCTTCCCCAGCGCTGAGGTGTGGAAGCCTGTAGAGGGGGATCGAAACAGTGCACATAGTGACCAGATCACAGCAGTAAAATAGGACCCGCCCCCTCCCCGCTCGGCCCCACCATCACACCCCTCGTCACCCCCCCAGGGGTCACTATATTACTGCACACAACAGTCAATCAATGCAGCTGTAGATAAATCTCTGCATTATGCATTTTTGTATAACTTTTATATGACTTTGTATTGAACCTTGGTAATATGTTATAGCGGGCCCTTAAGGTAGTATAATTAAGGTAAAAGAAAAATGTCTCTTTGCTAGAAGTAGAATAAGATCTTCCCCCCACTTTTGTATTCAATTGCCCTGTTGAATGAATGAGGTGTGAATGAGGAAGGTGTGGAAGGCAGGCACCTCCAGACAGTTGCAACCCTTGGAGAGGGGATGGGAACCAGACCAAGGACAATCAAACTTGTCAAGCGGGCTGACCTAGAGAAGAGCAGACATACTGACGGCCTCGGGGGTTAGAAGCAAGCACCTTCCTTTGGGAACACCCTCTTTGCAGCATTGGGACAACCCCCAGCCCAGAGACAAGCAGCAAAAAGGACCAACGAACACAGTCCCAGATTTTGAATCTGGGAGATTTGCCGCCAGCTCACCTGCCTGCCCGCTGCTGGCCTCTTACCTTCTGCCACTGTCCCTGCCCCCTGCCGCTGGCTCACCCTCACTCCCCAGCCTGCCACTGGCCTCTTCACCAGCCCGCCCACCCGCCGGCCAGCCAGCCGGCCGTTGGCTTGCCCCACCCTGCCGTTTGCCTACTCACCCCCCTGCGGGCCGCACAGTGAGCCCACGCGGGCCGCATGTGGCCCCCGGGCCGCATGTTGTGCAGGCCTGTGTTAATGTATGATATATTTGACCTATGATACGACTGGGACATTTGATTAGTTCTTAGTACATAAATGCCCATATCACGAAAAGAGCTTCTTAAATAATTGACACTGAACTGCCATTATTGTTGGCAGACTAAGAAGAGATTGGATTAAATGTACTTGGAGAGTAATCTGGAGGCTGTAGTTCAGCTATAAGTATCTAGGCTTCATTTTGTTCACTTATGTAGTAGGAAAGACTAGTTCCTTCCACTTCAGGAATTATTGGGTGAAATCTTTGGCTTGTGTGATGCAGAAGGTCAGACTAGATGATCATAATGGTCTCTTTTGGCCTTAAAAAAATCTCTCTGAACCGGCTAGAGCAGGGGTCTCCAAACTACGGCCCACTTCAATTTCTCCAGCCCCCTAACCAATGCTGCTGCCACCTTGGCACGTCGGCGGCAGTGAGTATTTCGGCTGCAGCTTAAACGCTGCTTCCACCTCGGTGGTATTTCGGCGGCAGTTTAGAGGCTGCTGCCGCCTCGGCAGCGGGGCACAGAGGGCAGCAGTCAGGGGCGCCCCGCCGGTCCCAGAATACCCACCGCCGAAGCCACCACAGTTTGCCTGAGGGAGGTCCTCCCCCTCCTCCAAAGCCGCCACGGCTTGCCTGCGGGTGGTCCTCCCCCTCCTCCGAAGCCGCCAAAGCCACCGCTGTTTGCCTGCGGGAGGTCCTCCCCCGCTTCCCCCTGCCATCGAAGCCGCCGCGGCTTGCCTGAGGGAGGTCCGCCAGTCCCGCAGCTTCGGCGGCAATTTGGCGGAGGGTAAGCTCAAGAGAACGGGCCGGCTCGCGAAGCCCCTTGAAAAATGTAACGTGGCCTTCGTCTCCTAAAGTTTGGAGACCCCTGGGCTAGAGCTTTCAACCCAACACACGTTACTGGCATGTAGTCTCAGACTTGCACACCATAGGAAAATAATTTATGTGCTTGTATTAGAAAAGAGAAACAATTATTTTAAATTGTCCAGTTATTAGAAATGATTGTGTTAAACAAAACCTCTAAATGTACTTGTGGAGAACAAGGGGGGGGGGAGTGTAATTTATTATAAACATCATATGCCCCTCAGGTTATCTGTTTGATCCTAACCTATCTCAGTACAAGGTGTTAAATCAAAGGAGAGTGTAAAGGGAGAAAAAAGGTAAACAAAACAATGGCAGTGATAAGGCCCCTGGAGGAAGCAATGCTGGGAAGATATGAGTTAGGGAATACCCACAGACTGGCTCCGTCCAGACTGGAGAGGTTTACTTTTCCTAAGGCTGAGCTTAGGATCAAAGGGGATTCTAAACCTCAAAGATGCTAGAAAAAGGAGGAGGGGTGGAGCGAGTGGCCAGAGGCTACCTAGGATGCGTCAGTGAAAGCTGACAAACTGAGACACAGAGCCTGCTACAGCAGGGCAGGCTGCTTCTCCCTCCCAGAGATAGAGTTAGCTGGGCTGAGGGGAATTTACAATAGCTGGCAAGGAAAGTCAAAGGTGTAAGTAGGACTCATTAATGTAGGCCTTTTGTTGTTGGTACCCTTTGCACTTTGTACCTTTTGAGGAATGAATAAAGTAATGCTTTGTTTTGCAGACACTGTTTCTGTGTGTCACTGCAAACTTATTATGTCACAGGCTCCCAAAGGGAAACTATTACAGGTGCCAAAACCAAATTGGGCTGGTATCATTAACATGGTTGGGAACCAGCAGGGTTGCAGCCCAGAGATCCAGTGTAAGTGGTTGAACCATGTGGTCCCACCCAGCAGGGCCGGCGCGCCCACTAGGCGACCCTAGGCGGTCGCCTCGGGCGCCGGGAGCCAGGGGGCGGCTGGCCGCGGCTGCCTCCCAGGGGCGGGGGGGCACCTGGCCGAGGCTGCCCGCCCTCCTGGCTCCGCAGCTGAGCCGGGCGGGGGCGGCGCCTGGACACGGCTGCCGCCCGCCCTCCCGGCTCTGCGGCTGAGCCGGGAGCCGGGGGGGCGCCTGGCCACGGCCGCCGGGAGCCGGGGGCGGGGGGGCAGCTGGCTGCGGCTGCTGCACGCTGCCCGGCTCCGTGGCTGAGCTGGGGGGCGCTTGGCCGCGGCTGCCGGGAGGGTGCCACGGGCGGGGGGCTGAGCTGCGGGGTGGGGGCAGTGTTAGCTGGGTGGGGCGGGCACAGGGGGGTGGATTGGCTGCGGGGGGCGAAACTTCCTTGCACCGGCCCTGCCACCCAGAGAGAGGTGCAGAAAGCCTGGCCTGTCTCCTAAGGGGTGCACTCGAGAGACTGATGGGGTCTAAGGAGCAGTTCACCCTGTAGATGTGACACTACTTGACAGTGTTAATGTAAATCATTGGAACAATTTACCAAGGGTCGTGGTGGGTTGTCCATCGTTGACAATTTTTATATCAACATTGGATGTTTTTTCTAAAAGATCTGCTCTAGGAATTATTTTGAAGAAGTTCTATGGCCTGTGTTGTACATGAGGTCAGATGAGACGATCACAGCAGTCCCTTCTGGCCTTGAAATCTGTGAAAGAAGGATCTATGAAAACGGTGAAACTCCAGTGGAAATCCCAGTTGACATTTTTTCATTTGCTTCCAGTTGTCCAGCTCGGTTTTGGAACAGAGAAGCAGCTGTATTGATTCCTGGGGCTTCTTGTTCTCCAGCTGAAACCACTGAGTCCAGCAGAAATTATCAGAATCCCAATAGAGCCTGTTGGAATTTCCACTAGGGATGAACTAAAACAATGTGAGACTTTTCTCTTAGCGTACGTTCTTACAAAATAGTTGCAATATAAGTGGCTTCATGTATACAGCACTCTGAGAGCGGATTAATCCTTTCTGTAGACAGATTGATGATGCCCGTGCGGAGTAAGTGCATGCTACATGTTGCTTATTATTTGAGTGCCAGGCATTCTTCACTGCTATAGAAACATGTAACAGTCTATGCTCCAAGAAGCTTGCATTGACATTCAAATTCCTGGGTCAGATCTTCCACTAGTGTAAATAGGAGTTCCCTTGAACAAGTGGATTAACATCTGTGGAGAAACTGGGAGATTGAGGTAGTGGTGGGACTTTGCAGGAGTCATAATACTGTTCTTCTCAGAATATGCATGCCATCATTTAAAATGTTTTAAGATGAAAGGGCATAAAACAAACATTTTCTTTTATGCTACACTTCTCTTTTTGTGAGGTAACTGAGTAGGAAACTACTCATGCTTTTATAAGTATAAAAAAGTACTACTACATACCATCCTCTGTTTCCTCTCAAAAGCCACTTTCATTGACTTGCTGTCCTCTTCATTTTTTTTTTTAAAGTAGCTGGGTTTTTCCTCAGGCAAGCTGCAGGAGAAAGTAATAAAATTTAATTGTGGCTTTTTCTAAACAGATATATGCTTCCCCCCCCCTGTTTTCTTTTTTAAAGAGTGGTCAGAAGTAACAGATCAAAAGGCAGCGGTGCTGCTACTTTAAAGACAAACATACATACAAAGATAAGATCATTGCTGCACCCCTTCTCCTCCTCCCACATGCCCCCCCCCCCCCCCCCCGGCCAAAAAAAAAAATGGTTAGCTGGATACATCACCAGGCCTTTTTTTCATGTGAACCATTTTCAACATTCAGTTTTTAAAAAGAGCTTTGGTGTCTCTGTTGCCATTTTAGTGCACATTAACGCAAGTTAACATTCTGCCAGATAAGAGGGAAACTGTTTTGAAAGTAGGGTCTCAGCCTACAAAAGTGGTGGTGATGTAGAAAGCCCCTGGCTGCATATTCTCCACCTTCCTCTTCCCCCCGATTCTGGATGAGAAAACGCTAGCTACTGTGGTCACCATTTAAAATGACCGCATTTGCCGCACAGGGCTCTCATCCTGAGAAGACCTCTGCTTGAGTCATGCACCCATAAAGAGCTCTGTTTACTGAAGTTCTGCATATGGGAAGCTCATATCCGGATCAGGGCTCAAGGACTTATTTCATGATCATTGAAGTCAATAGCACAGCTCCCATTTATTTAATAGTGCAGGATCATAATCTAAGAGCATAATTTTAGCCTTTCTCCTTATACTTAAAAAAAGGAAAACGGTGTGCTAACCTGTTGGCAAATACTAACTTCATGGCAGTCGGTGAAGGATTTGCATAATTTGTGCCAACCTGCAGAATTCTACAAGCCAGCCTGTCCTATGGACCTGGCATGATTCTGATACCAATTGCTGACGACTCCCTTCTGTTTCTGCTCTTACAGCTTCTCCCCGGCCACCTCTTGCATGCAAGCTGGGAGCATCTACTGGTCCGCTGTTTCTGCAGCTATCTCTTGGTCTCTCAGAACTTTATCCAGTTCCAGCCATCTGCACTTCTGGGTCCAAGGATGAAATCTGATCCCTCTCTGCTTCCACTCTATGAATGTAGTGGCTGAATTGCCATACTGGGGGTAACTCAGGAAATTATCAAACAGTACAGATCACGTTTTTGTTTTGGTGCAAACTTGCTGGCTTACATTTTTATTTAAGAAGTACTAAATGTTTGATCAACATTTTTGAGGGCATGGACAACAGTGATAAAATGTTATTAGACCCACTTCTTATTTGTCCAAATGAGCATTTATTGAAAAAAGACAAACCGTGGATATTACCATCTATAGTAGGATGTTTTCCAAACGTTTTTAGTGGACTGGGATGATCAACAACTTGAGAAGTGTGTTTATGAAATAAGCATTTGATGTTTCATTGGGTTATTTGGCTGCCGTTCTTGGGAGCTTGTACATACAGATGACTGAAGCCAGGGTATGATCCTGGCCCCACACTTTCGTAAAGTTTATTTTGAATCGCAAGAATTGTAACACTAACTAGTTTCAGCTGATCCTACAATCTTAATTCTTTGCAGTAAATACAATAACTAGAAGTAGACTTAGCAGAGTTGGGCTTTTAAAAATGGTTTGACATGATCATGTTTTTTCTCGGAAGTATTAGTCTCTCAGTATATAACAGGTTAGGGTTTTTTATTACTTTAACTTTCTTCTGTTAGTAGCAACTTTTTCACGTGCTGATTTTTCTACTGGAGAAATCCTTGTTATAGAGATTAAGAAAATATGATAGGCTATCAGTATGTGGCAATCTTGGGAGGTGTGGTGTAATGGGGTTTTTTGCTTTGTTTTGTGTGGGGTTGGTTTCTTTTGGGGGGAGGGGATCCTGACGTAAAGTCGGAGGAGGGATTATTTGTTAAATGTTTTGTTCATCCATGTTGAGTTGTTACGTAGGCAAAAAAAAATAAATCCTATTTTCTGCCTCATTTGGAAATCCTTTGGCTGCCCATTTATTTGTCTCTCCCAACAGAGATCTTTGTATTTAGCAAACTGGATTTCACAATCTTAGGCTCCATTTTCCAGATGTTCATGTGTATGCAGTAAAGACCATCCATTTTATTTGACTCTTTTGTACCAACTTTTGTGATGTATTGGAAAAAAAGAAACTAGATAATCCAAGGCACCCAATATTAAATAGCATCTGTTTTTGTATGAATAAACTAGAGCACCGTAATGGCATTAGAAACGGATAGACAGAAATACATGTTTTTGTTTTAATTAAACACAGAAGAATGTGGTTATCTCCTCCCCAAAATGATGAAGCTGTTAACGTTTTGGGAATCCTCTGTATCAGGGGTATAAGACTTATATGCAGTTTAGAGAACATAGTTGTAATAATTTTTTACACAAGCTGAGGTGAAGCTTGTTTAACTGTATTGTTATCAGTTGCACTATTTGTCATAACGGATAACATTTTTGTTACATGGTTTCAGTTCTGGATTTTTTTTCTTGTTCAGTTGACTAAAGAAAGTTTGCATGGTTTGGTGAAAGAAGGAAATTAGTATAAAATTCTTCTAGGATTCTTAAAATTCTTTAGTATATTAATGTCATGTTGCAGGGGGGAAGGAAATCTTTTTTTACAGCACATCTTGCATTTAATCTGAAACGAGGGCATGTTGTTTCCTGCAACTAGATAGAGAGAGGATTCTTCCCCACTCCCCCACTCCCAATACTGGGACTATGAACTTGTTCTCCATTGTCCCAATAGTTTTTTTTAGCTCTAAAAAGAGGAAACCGCTTTGCACAGTTGAAGCACATTAGTCTTCCTATACAAAAGGCTGATCTGCAGAGTATTCAGACATGAAGGTAAACACGATGGAGACAGTGTTGTGAGCAATATGGGAGCATATGATTTGACTTATTGAATCAGCTCATTTATGCATTGTCTGGTATCTTTCCTTTTGCTGTTTTCTGTGCATTTCTGAAACCTGATGTTTTACAGGTGGATGGGGTGGGGGAGATCCCATAATGAACCTAGCCAATGTAGCTTTTGTTGAAGAAATTGAACATGACCAACTTTTTGTGTGTGAAGTGCTAAAGTGGTCAGTTTTCAATAATTTAACTTTGGTAATGGATTAAGGATAATATTTGTAACACACAGAATGAGTATCTTTTTTTGTCTGTGTCTTATGTAAACTTAAACTTGTAGCAGTGCTCTGAATAAACCATGTATTTGAACTTTGCCTGGAAGACATTGGATAATTACAAAATATTATTGTTTTATTTCAGGGATTATGGTGTGTGTTCTTTCATTTCTTGTTTCTAGCATGTATGTGTTTTATGTAGGTACTTTTAACGTGGCATAGAAAAATATTGACTAAACTTGGACTTTTTTTTTTATTGCCAGGGTTTCTGATGAAAGTCAATTCCTAATCAGCAATGAATATATTTTTATTTTTTGCTAGAAAATTATAGTTTAGCACTTTATATGGCAATCAAGAGCATGTACTAAGAGAGAACACATACTGAGCAGCGCAAGAAGAGATGATGTCTTTCCCCGTTTAGTGCACTATAGAGAGTGCTTGAGAATTGATTTGTTAAACTGGCAATGTCACGAGTCAATTACTCCATTGGAATGTGGCCCAGTGTGCAGGAAGTTCTGTTTTGTGCTGCTTGCTTCTATTTTAGCAAGACCTAGTGCTTTTTCTTGATCTCACCACTATGTTTTAAGGATGGTGGCCAATAGAAAATGAGCTTTGTTTGTCTGATTACTAATAGTACAGGATATTTATAGCATTCCATAAAAGGTGGGAACCTCTATTTCTGCTGTAGCCAAGGTGACCCTTCCCAGGGAATGTCAACCTAAACAGAGCTTTGGGACAGATTCTTGTACTCCCAGCCGGCAGTCTCGTGAGATCCTTGCCAAGTCAAAAGAGTAAGTGGAAGCAGCTGTACTCATCAAATGGGCCCCCGTTCTACCAACCACAACTGCCTATCAACTCAGCTGCTACAAGCAGTAAGCTCTCACCTCAGACCTTGAGTGCAGGGAGGAATGCAAAACGGGGCAGAATCATCCCTTCTTTACTCTCACTGCTATAGATGGGCCCCAGCATCTGTGAATGAAGTCCCACTGGAAGAAATGAGTTAGCTCTCATCCTCCCTGAGAAGGCAAGTGGACTTTGTAACAATTCTGACCTTTTCCGTTCAGTAAGCCATCATTCATCTTCTTTTGTGTACTCTTCCATTGGTTTACCTTTCAGTGGGAAGAAATATTCGCTGCATCTTTCCAGCTAGCCCTTCAAAAGATTAGTATTTCCACCCTAAATCCTTATCAGCTGTAATCCCCTTGAAATTCTTATTTAAATATAAGCCTTGCATCCTGACCCCTAGGGAAAGGCTAAAATAAGGTTGGATGTATCCTTAAGTGACCCCAAAGAGAGAGATGGAAATGTTAATGCTCATTAAAAGAATGTCTTCATTGACTCAGATCAAGATTGAACTCCTACAGTGATCAAAACAAAAACAAACAAGTCCTGCTGCTCAACTTTTATCCACACAAAAATATTCTGAAATTCATCCTCATCCTCTGAAGGGCCCCAAAACCATGATTTAGGGTTTATAAACACTGAGTACTCAGCAAGACCCTACAGCACATATCCCCTTCCCCAAAAAGAAGACAAAAAAGAAAACCTGATCCTTCAAGCTCAAAGAATAGTGAATTTTGCTTTCTTCATTATTTAATTCCAAGCTCATCGCCCTACACATGGAAACTGTGTCCTACACACGTGAGCCAATAAACCTTTCACCTTTTTGAGGCTTTCACTTAAGCACATGCATTAAGTGACTGGATAAGCCTCAAACAAATAAGTAAGACTGGAGCCTGCACAATTTACAAAGAAACGTGATGGTCTAGTTCCGGATGTCTTGCCTCGCTGTTTTTGTAAGACAGGGAAATGAACTATAGCAGCTGATGCCCAATCTCACCTTGGACCAAAGAGCTCCTTTTATTCATTGGTTCCTCTGCTATTCAGAGAGAGAAACATCAATAATTTTAAGGCTTCTCAGCTAAAATGCAAGACCTTAGTTCTCGGTGTTCAGTAACCATATCTGCATCCTATTTCTGCTCAGCCAATCTTCTTGAAATACCTCTCAACTCATGGCTTCATTCTTCTGCCACACCTCAGGAAACTCTGTTTAGCCATTCAAATGCTTCAAGGAAACAACTACAGAAAAAGGGAGTGTGTCACAAACATAAGCTGATGTTCGTTTAAAAGTTCAAGAGATGGTGCAGTTAGAAAAATCAAAGAGAAATCCCTAAGATTATCCACAAACTGGGCATCCTCCAAGATGGCTTGTCCCCGAGGCTCAAGATATGTACCTAAGAAAGTTGATGGCCAATTCACCATGTTGGTTAGTGTCCTAGGGGTGAATTAGTCCCACCTGTATGTCCTTTTGTCCTCACTTCAAGTGATCCCACAAAGAAGCAGCCTTTTTAAATTCTCTAGAAGACACAGTTCCAGCCTGGATGCTTAATTTGGTTTTGGCTGTTTTGACAAAGCCATGGCTAGCACCGCTTCGCTCCATATCACTGTACTTCCAAAAAAAAAAAGGTTACCTTCCTTGTGGTAGGCATTATGCCTGGAGATCCTTCTAGCAATAGGATACCATCCAGGATACCATCCAGGATACTATGAATACATTTTCTCTTAGTTTGGGCCTCATGTACCTATCAAAAATGCACTAACTGATCACGAGAGATGGTCCTTCCCTCATTGTGACTGAACTACAGGGGGAAAATGGCACAAACATGTCATTACGAAAATGTAGCATGTCTTTTTTTTTTTTTTTTTTTTTTTTTTTAGTTTATCTTCTGGTAGTTTAAGGGGAAAGGTATCCAAATTTTGATTAAATTATGCCAAAACCTATGTATTTCTGGTGCATTCAAGGAAAAAGATTAATTACAGTCCATTCCATCCAGTTCCATGTCTGCTTCTAAGAATCATATGAATGTCTGTATAAAGAAATGTGTAACATGACCATCTAATCATCAGAACATACTTTTCCCAGGACTCTACAAAATCAAACATGCAGTCTTAAACTGATGTTGCTTTTGACGGAAGTGTAGTGCACAATGCCGTATCTTAATAGCCGAGTTTACATTTTAAAAAGAAGATAGCTACAAGAGAGTGGTTGAAGGCAGATATATTAGCCCCAGGTTAAGTAGGTCCCTTTTCCTTGAGTAAGGTAACAGGGAAGGTTCCAGAACACTCAGGAACTTTCTGGAAACAATTAAGGCAGATAAGCTGATTAGAACACCTGCTGCCAATCAAGAAGCTGCTAGAATCAATTAAGACAGGCAGGCTAATCAGGGCACCTGGGTTTAAAAAGGAGCTCGCTTCAGTTTCTGTGGTGTGCGTGCGAGGAGCTGGAAGCAAAAGGCACTAGGAGCTGAGAGTGAGAGGGTGTACTGCTGGAAGGTCCTGTGGTGAGGATAAAGCAGGTGTTGGGAGGAGTCCATGGGGAAGTAGCCAAGGGAGTTGTAGCTGTTGTGCAGTTGTTCCAGGAGGCACTCTAAACACCTGCAGTCCACAGGGCCCTGGGCTGGAACCCGGAGTAGAGGGCGGGCCTGGCTTCCCCCCAAACCTCCCAACTCCTGATCAGACACAGGAGGAGTTGACCTGGACTGTGGGTTCTACCAGAGGGGAAGATCTCTGAGGCAAGCAAAATCCACCAATAAGTGCAGGACCCACCGAGCTAGAGGAGGAACTTTATATATTGTGACAAAGCTCATAATGAACATTATTTGCGGACCCTCGCTTGTGGTTTCACTATTGTTATAAATCTATCTTCAAACACAATGAACAGTTTCATAATATGGAGAATTTTTGTGTTAATTTTCTAACCAGATCCATTATGAAGTTTCAAGTGGTGTTTTCTTTCAAGTTCAAGCAGTCTTAAGACTTATTTTCTATTTTGCTCTGCAAGACACAGTTTAAAACCCCCCAAATCCTTCTTAATGCGCTAGCTATATGTTCACATTTTCATAGGCACCAATTGTGTGCTCAAGATAGTAGTATAGCTCTGGAAGCATTCTGCCAGTCAGTCCTCCTTCCCACAAAGGGAATAGGGTAAGCTCCTAGCTTGCAACTGAGCTTCATCTGAAGCTCCAATAAAATGCAAAACCAGGATCGGCTAACATGGCTATTTAAAAGCAAAGAAATGATCAGGTGAGAGCAAATATTTCTTTCTCAGTATGACATAGTTCCCTCTTCTCTTGCATTTGGGAAAGATATGCTTAGAAGCTATTAGTTTCTTGATGTCTAAAGAGATGAAACATCATTGCTGACTGAACACAACTGTTAGACCTCACTGGCAGAACTAGGAATTGTAATAGTCACCTGCAGTGGATAGCTGGAACTAATCAGGCTTCAAGTCTGTTACTTTATGCATTTCTAAGATGATGGGACTGTAATGATCTAAATGTATATGTGAAAATGAAAAGAAAATATCTGGAAAAGAGAAACCAACTTGAAAAGTTGCAATTAATACTTAACTGAGAAAATTCTCATGACTATGAACTACTGGAATCTGACTGAACGCTTTCATTTGTATTTTATGCAGGGTATTTTGTTTAATAGCTGTAATAAAATCAGGAATAGTGCACAATAAAACATAATTAAGCTCATTTTGGCTTGGGGTAGATGACATTTACTACCTTTTTTCCTAGTGTAGCCAGGTTTTGGATCACAAAGTCTGCCTACTCATTTTAGCTTACAGCGAACAAGGGTTTTGTAACTATTTTGAGCTGTAGCTTCATTGGTGGCTTTTTGTTTGCTTCAAAAAAAAAAAAAAAAAAAGAAAGAAAGAAAAGGAAAAGCATCCTCAAAATTCCTCCATGCAATGTAACATGAGCTGGGATAGAATTTTGTTCTTCATGATTATTATTCTTGAGAAGTACTGGGAAACGCACAGAAAGCATCAATGAAAATGTGTTCTTCTATTGGTATGTTTTGCAATACCAGATTTTAACATCATATCCCTGATTGCTGCCTTGGTTTTTTTTTCTTTTTCTGTGATGTTTGCCATCTTGACAAATAGAAAACATCCCCAGTTTACTTGAAAATTGGGTTATGTTGTTCCAAGTATTATTTGGAGATCAAAATGTGATAATATTTGGCGAATGTGCTGGGGAAGGGCTGAGAGTTGTATCCAATTCAGTGTCATGCATGTGTTTCCAGGTTACACATCTTAAAAACACAGCTTTTTGTGAGAGCTTAGTGTTGGAATGTAGTTCATATGTCCAAAGAGTGTCATAAGAGTGCAGCTTAAGTCTATGCGCCCTCGGTGTTGGAAGATATCATAAGGCTTAACCCAACTTTTGTGAGGTGGAAGTTGGAACATCTTTATTTTATCTACTTCTCGGTTGTTAGACTGGTTAAAATATAACTTGTGAAATGGCCAAATATGCTATGTGTCATTTTCTGGCTTTGTCATAAACAATGCAACCTCTCCTAAACCAATTCCCAATAAGTGAATAAATCTGTCAAGGAAATAAGTTACCATAGAGGACAACTGCATACATATGAGTTTTTCACTGTAAGAATTTGGGTAGATTTCTAGGACTACATTTTAATGTTTTTTCTTACTGCTCCCATTGGCTTTCGTGGCATAACAGTACTGGCCTTCTTTTGGTCTTTCAACATCAGGTTGGCAACCTTTCTCTGCTAATATGTAATTTTTGATTAATATATGAATTAAGTTTTTTGTTTGGGGGTTTTAAAGATTTTTTTTCTCCATCTAGTTGCAGTTGCTTGGATCATTTCATATATTGGCAAAATTTGTTGCCTTTTTCTTAAAGTATATATAAATTATTTTTTCATTTTGGTTCTAGTGACCCTCTTAATAAGCTTGTCCTTCTAGGCTTTACCCCGAATTTCTTAAGTAAATTGGCTGAAGGATGACTAAATTGTGCTACACTGTTGATACATATTCTTATACCATATGAGGGATTGTATTTCTATATTATATATATAAAGACATACAATATGTGTATCATACATAACATTACAGTTAAATGTGTGTGAAAACGTATGTAACTGTGGGCATGTAATATTTCTATAGTTTATTTTTTTCAAAAGGTGCTTATAGACATTATTATAAAATAGATATATTATTGTATTAGGGATGCCATAGACTGAGGCAAAGCCAAAATCCAAATCACATGAAGATTAATACTTATTATTGGAGGCTGATGAGATTAGAAGCTCATCTATTTAAAAAACAAAACAAGAAATTTTGAATAGCGAGAAGGGGGTGTCTGTCTAACTGTTATCACATTGTAAATTTACTCCATTTCTCACTTCTGTCAGTGGACAAGTTGGGTTAGTACTATCACTGATTTTTAGTTTGTTTTGGATAAGTTTAGTTTGTGTCTGTTAAAACATACATCTACATACACCGGACCCTCGCTAGAACGCGAATTCGGATATAACGCGGTCACAGCCATGGAACCCAAATTTAATTACATCCATTGCCATGCATTTGCGCAGTTGCGTCGCCGAAATAATTTAGTCAAGCCCCTAAGACTAAGGCTGTAGGCCTTTAGAAAGATGTCAAAAATGTTGGGCAAAAGGAAGGCTTACACGGTGCAGGAGAAGTTGGATGCTATCGAACGACATAGAAATGGTGAAACCTAGGCAAAGATTAGCTGCGATATTGGCATTAACAAGTCCACCTTTCGTGGATGGCTAAAGAATGCTGACAAGCTCAGAAGTTACATGCATAACCTGGATAAAGAGCATTGCCTTCTAAGCAAACGAGCCCATTTAGCGAATTATGCTGATCTTGCACAAACCACGTGTACACCGCAGAATCAAGAACAGCAGAAAGGCATTCCGATCTCTGATCCGCTTATATAGCCACGCAAGCGGAAAAATTCAACCGGGAACTTAATGGCGAATGCAACAATTTTGAGGCTAGTTCGGGTTGGCTATGGCGATTTCAGAAAAGACACGGAATCTCTCAGATTGCAATTTTGGGAGAAAAACGCTGTGCTGATGCTGCCGTCATGCAATCGTATCCTGTGAAGCTGAGGGAAATTTTACAGGCAGAGGGTTACTTGGAAGAACAGGTTTACAATGCAGACGAAACAGGAATTTATTATAAAATGTTGCCCAATAAAACCCTGGCTGTCAGAACAGATGAACGCAAGAAAGAAGGATATAAAGAGGCAAAAGATCACCTTACTTTATTGTTTTGTGTGAATGCAACAGGCAAGCATAAATTACAACCATTGTGCATTGGAAAGTCTCGCATGCCTCAGTGCTTTCATCATATAAATGTGAATTGCCTGCCGTTTTTGTACAAGAACTCCAAAAATTCCTGGATGACAAGTGAGATTTTGGAACAATGTTTCTTCACCGAATTTGTCCCTTCTGTGCGAAAGCATTTGCGGGCAAAACGCTTAGAAGAAAAGGCCATTCTTTTGCTAGACAACTGTCCAGCGCGTTCTCCAGCCGAAAGACTCAGAATCCATGACGGTAAAATACAGGTTGAATACTTACCTAAAAACATGACTTCCAAAATCCAGCCGCTTAATCAAGGTGTTATCGCCGTTTTTAAGCAGCACCATCGACGGAACTTAGTATGACAAATGATAGAAAGCGAGTTGTCGGTCACCGATTTTCTGAAGTTGACTATAAAAGACTTCTTTTACATTGGTGGCGATTCCTGGAATTTATTATGCGCTGAAACGATAAACCACTGTTGGATGGTAGGACTGAGAGTGTCGTTTGGCCACCCACCCCTGGAAGAAAATGAAGAAAGCAGATCACAGTCTTGAAGAGGAATTCGATTTCAAGGGATTTACAGAGGAGGAAGTTGGAAGAACAGACATGGAGTGGATGCAGGAGCTGTGCCAGCAACTGTCTGGGATCGGAATAACTGTTCTGCCACAAAATATCAAGTCCTGGATAAGAGGCGACGATGAAGCAGAAGAATTTTGTCCCATTGCTGAAAGTTTAACCGATGGCCAAATTCTTCAGGCAGTACGACCAAACAATGTTCCAGAAGCTGAAGAATTGACCTTTGCCATGGACGAAGAAGAGGAAGATGAAGTGGACATCATTCCAACATCAACTGAGACCATAGCCAGCTTAGAGACTGCTTTGAGATGGTTTGAGACACAAGACGTTGAGCCTATAAAAATTATGCAGCTTCGTAGTCTTTTTTTGCAGTTTGCTAAGTGGAAGCAGCAAAGCAGCAAGAAGCAAAAGCAACTCACCGACTTTTTAAAGAAAAACTAAACTAGTTTATTGTAATGTCTACAGTACTTTAAATCTCTAATAAAGCAACACTTTTTTTCTCGTTAATTGTTTCCTTCAAGTAGGAGTTTATTTTCTAAGGTTTTCTATACTTTATGGATTTGAAGGTAATTAGCGCTACAAAAATGTCTATATACAGTACATATTTCATTATAACACGGTCCCCGCTATAACGCGGTACTTGACATGGATCCCAAACCCCGCGTTCTAGCGAGGGTCGGGTGTACATATTTTAGGGCTTGATCGTGCTCCATTAAAATCAATAGTTTTTCCATTAACTTGAATGAAATCAGAAACAAACCCAGAATCTGTTGATTGTATGTTGAGAAATCACTTATAACCCACTCCATCTTCAAAAGAAACATTCTCTGAGTCATGTACCATAGCTGGTCTGTAATGACACCTCAAGAGCCGTTGGCCAGTTTGGCTCTGCTGGATTGCAGTAATGCTACAGACCCTTTGTTATTTTCTCGGTGCTGCTATTTACACGTGGTAAATTTGTTATAGACTGCTTATTGTGGTGGTCTTCTATCTTCTATAACAGGGGTCGGCAACCTTTCAGAAGTGGTGTGCCGAGTCTTCATTTATTCACTCTCATTTAAGGTTTCGCGTGCCAGTAACACATTTAATGTTTTTAGAAGGTCTCTTTCTATAAGTCTATAATATATATAACTAAACTATTGTTGTATGTAAAGTAAATAAGGTTTTTAAAATGTTTAAGAAGCATCATTTAAAATTAAATTAAAATGCAGAGCCCCCCAGACCGGTGGCCAAGACGTGGGCAGCGTGAGTGTCACTGAAAATCAGCTTGCGTGCCGCCTTCGGCACGCGTGCCATAGGTTGCCCTACCCTTGTTCTATAATGTATATAAGCTTTGGAGACAGAATGAGGATTGAACTCCCATCTTGACTGTAAAGGAAATTCCTCTGGGCTACCATTGATGCCTGTTGACGAGGGAGCTTTTTACAAGCTTAAGTGCATTGCAAGTTAAAATCTCAGAGAGAATTACAGAGTATTGGGTTTTGAGGGTTTTTTTTTTTTTAATTAGAAGATGCACTAAATGAAACTGAGGACACAGTTAAAGTGATTGACCACTAGGTAAAGACCTGAATCAATGTTAAGATTTGCATTTAAATCCACCAAACTTGTCCTTAGGTGAACTGTAAGTGGGAGCCAGGGCATGCAGAATCTTCTTCCCATTTCTGGAGAGTTAAACTCAAGTAACTTCGAGTAAGTCCAACCCAGTTATGGATACTGATAACTTAAGGGTGAAGGAGGGCAGTACTTTTTATTGCCACTATCTTTCTGTCAGTTTTTTGTTTGTTTGCGTACTTCTTCTGCATCTTAGTAATTGAAGTCAAGATTTGGGTTTTAATTTTAAGGCTAGAAACCCCCGGCCCTACATGTTGTTGTACACTGGAATTGGGGCTATTGGCCTCAAGTTCATAGAGGCAAAATAGTGCTTTCTGTATATGTGCCTCTGTAGTCCAGTAACTGTGGAACACACTCCCCATCTGATGACAGAATTAGTCAGGTTTTTTTTTAAATAAAAAGCTTTAAAATCCTTTTGATTTCAAAAGGCCTTTGGCCTAGCACATTGACTTTATTTGTGATTTTGCACTGGCTTGAAATGTGTTTTGTTTTTTTTTTTTTAAATTGTTGTGGTTCTAGTCATCCATCATCTATCTTTTCTATTGAAAAGTGAGTACAAGACTTCAGAGGAAAAGTACAATATATAGGAAGCCTTAATGTTTTCTCTTTTGTTAAATCAATGAACAATAATATCTGCTTTTTGTTCTCCTCCTTTAATCCTGCAGTCCCTTATGTCTTCGACCCCTGTAACCCAAAATGTTTAAAGTGTATAGCTTTCAGTTTTTTTAATTTAAATTGTATTTATCATTTTCAGTTACCATCAATAAATCCTTACTGATTTAACAATAAATATTAAACACAAAATTCAAAGGAAACATTTTTAAAACAAAAAGTGTAGGTCTTCAGATCACTTTGAACCCTACAACAGAAAAGCTACCAAATAAAATAATAAGATAATATAAGAATTACTGTAGAGGAAGGCTAGGAGATGCATTCATATTATATAATGAAATACCAGAGCATATCAAAACAGAATTTACTGAAAATCAGAAATGATAGTCTCTGCCATCAAATTGTCTTCAGATCTCAACTGCAGGCTATAGAATTTCATTGCTCCTTTTTTGTTATGGGAAATGTCTGAACTGTTTTGAACCTCTCTGCAGATTTCCAAACTTGTTTTCTAATTGGCTGTGACGTTTTAGATCTCAATCCTACAAAGATTTACACATGTACTTAAACCTTCTTGCTCTATGTGTAGTCTCATTGATGTTAATAGGAAATCAATGTGTATCTATTTCTCTGCATCACCCTTTGAATGAACAATGGCCAGGTAAATACAAGTTTGTTGTACTAAATTATGTCAGAAAGTAATAATTTTCATAAATGTGATTTTTTTATCTTGTAAGTGGAGATGTCCAGAAATGAATATATCTAGGCTGACAGTTGTCTGTTACTAGAGTAGGGGATCTGGGAATTGGGATTCCTGAGTTCTGTTCCTAATTTTTCCACTGATTCATTGTGTGATTGTGGGTAAGTCACTTAACCTGTCTTGTGCCTCAGAAGTAACATGGATAAAGAACACCTGACTTGCAGGGCTATTTTGAGACTGCTTATTTGTTCCTGATTTCAACATATAGGTAAAAAACAAAGTTGATTTTTGGTGGGTATTTTTATAGCTATATGAACATAGTTTTCAAAATTTCTATGCATGACAAGGGGAGAAAATTCTGGAATTGCTTAGAAGGGGTATGTTCAGAGCAAACACTGCACAATGTACTCTAGTTACTTATTTTAATGGAAATATTTCAGCAATTACAGAGGCCTCCGCATTGCATAATAATGATGATATATCGCACTAATGTAGTGACTTGCACTAATGTAGTGACTTGAACAAAGGATCTCCAAAGCACTTTACAATCAGTAATTAGCTAGGACTGACAACCTTCCTGTGTGGTGTTACCCTCTCCAGATCGTTACCTGGCGGCACAGAGAAATAGCACTCAGATCAGAAAGCGTTTTACTTACTGTCTTTACAAAGTATTATCTAAGGAGACTAAGGGCTAGTCTACACTACCTGCCTGATTCGGCGGGTAGTGATTGATGTTCTGGGATCGATTTATCGCGTCTCATCTAGACGCGATAATTCGATCCCGGAACCGCTCCCCATCGACACCGGAACTCCAGCTCCATGAGCAGAGGAAGCGCTGTTGACGGGGGAGCCTGCCTGCTGCGGTGTGGACCAGGGTAAGTACTTTTAAAAATCGATCTAAGATATTCGTCTTCAGCTACGTTATTCACGTAGCTGAAGTTGCATATCTTAGATTGATCCCCACCCCCGAGTGTGGACCAGCCCTAAGTGAATAGAATTAAAGAAAAACCATGCTTTTTTTCAAATTCTGTCAGACGTTTGACTTAATTTGGGGGTAAATCCTGCCCCCCTCCCCCCCCCCCCCCCCCGCCTCAGTGACACAAAGGGCACAGGGCACTTCCCTAGCAGGGCAGAAGGGGATTCCTGTGTTGAGGGAATTTCAGGGTGCTGTCATGCTCCACACTAGTCTCTGATCATCCCTCGCCATCTCAGTGCAGGCCTAAGGGCATTCTTGGTTGGGCCCCAGGATATAGGCTGGGGCGGGGGAGAATAATTCTAGTGCCACATGATCCCTGGCTGTCAGAGTGATGGCTA
Source organism: Macrochelys suwanniensis (assembly GCA_033296515.1). NCBI lineage: Eukaryota > Metazoa > Chordata > Testudines > Chelydridae > Macrochelys > Macrochelys suwanniensis. Next base: position 230,603,023 of record CM065775.1, on the reverse strand, counting down.
GGGCAGGCAGAACTTAGAAATGCTGACTTAAGTTACACTAGGAGAGCAAAAGGTTCAGAAGTCATCTTTCCTTCTCAACCCTGGGGTCCTAAGCTGTGCACAGCTTGGCCAGACCTGTGGATCTGGCTGTCTGTATATAGCAGAGTTGGTTGAAAAATGGGATTTTTCGGGGTAGGGGGAGGCAGGAAGTCCAAGGAAAATATTGCTTTTGTAGTAGAAATTTGAATACCAAAAAGTTTTGGCTGAAATCTGAAATATTTCAACTTGGAAATGCTGCTGTGGTGCCTTCTGGGACTTGTAGTTCAGGTGCTTCATGCTCTGATCTTCTCTATAGGCTGGACTTTCTGGTTAGACTACATCCTGCAGGATGCACCTCTTGGAGAGGGTAAGTGGTACATCATAGGAGTTGCTGGCCATGATGAATCATGGGGGTTGTAGTCTGGCTGGGGAGTGCGGGTCTATAGAGGAGAACAAGAACATGAAACAACCAAACTACAGTTGCCATGAGGCACTGCAAGATCATTTCCAAATCAAAAATACTTCAGTTTGGGGGCTTTTAAAAAATTTTATGAAACGTTTAAAATTTTTGCAGAATGCTGACTCTTATTGTGAAAATGTCATTTTGTTGGAAAACAAACATTTCTATCAAAAGCGCTTAGATAAAAAATTTTCAACCAGCCCTAGTGTACAGTCACTTTCAATGTTTTCTGCAGTGTGTAGTCAGTCAGTGAATGTCTTTGTTTGTGCTGGTCTTTCACACAGCAGCAGAGGAAGAGAGACAGACATGCACATTTTTTTTTTTAAAAAGGCAAATTGTGACTGTAAACTCTGATGGAAGTTTTGTCCAATTTCAGGCAGGCTTGCCCATGACCTGGCAAAAAGAACAGAATAGACACACTCTTAAGCCACCTCATGGTGGGGTTTTTTGCTTTCTTGTGGTATTACTCCAAAGCAATGCATTGAGGAAATTGAAAGCAGGGCATCTGCAGAGCTAAATCTCTTCTGCACGTCATTATGTAGCTCCACGTTCAAAGAGCCGAGTGTCCCTTGAACTGCTTAGTTTTAGAATAAACACTGTGCATGTTAGGATATGGAAGTGCAAAAGATCATCATAGGTCCCAGAGGCTGGTTTTGCTGACAAGTTCTTCTCTCTCCAACAGTTCCACAATTTTTAAAATAAACAATGTTGTTTCTAGTTTACGAAAACCATGAAACGTAGGTGCAGCCACTGGAGGGAAAGAGGGAACTATAAACCCCTTCTGCTCCCAATGGCTATCCAGCTGTTGTCTCACTCATCTGGCTGCAGGTCTCATGTCTACTTCCTTCGCAAATTTTATGAAGCTTAATATTGTATAATTAACTAAAGTGCCTGGGTCTCTCAGAATGTCATGGGGCTACACCACAAACATCAAAAATATTAACACTGTGTGTAGCAACAAGCAAAACCATTTTCCTCTCTTCGCTGAGGACAGATGGTTCTCTTGAAATTTATCGTCCTTTATGGGATATATCTAAAGGAATGTTCCAGTTGAGGAAGCCAGTGCAATAATACTGCAAATTAATGTGCCAAACTGATTCCTTCATTTCTCAGAAGACCCCCCTCAGATAAAACAAGGGATTCTGATTTAAATGGAATAAAAGGGTTGTTCCTGGGGGTATTAAAGGAAGAGTCAGTGGATTAAGTCCGCAGATTAAAACCTCTCTTTCTTTCTTTCTTTCTTCCCATTTTTAGCTTTTTTTCGAAGTGTTTTCTCGAATTCTGTCCAAACAGTCCCTGTGAGCTCCCAGTCCCACCCTTTTGTCCAGTACTGAGCCCTATGTAGTTATGCAACACATCTTGTGCAAACTGCTTGCATTCCATTTCCTGACAGCCATCGTCCTAGAAGTGAAAAATTCAAGGAAATGTTACTTCCACATTGTTGCTTGTAATCTGTGAATTAAAAATTTCTTGAAAATTGCATGTTGCGTTGGGGGTATGAAGCGGTTTTTGTCAGAAAGCAATAAGGCTTTCCCTCCTCTGATAACTGGCAAGCGTAATGATAGGCTTTAATAACAAACACCGTTCTTTCAATAGTCTTAATACCAAATAGACGTGTTTATCTGAGCCCACCCCACCCCCTTTTTTTTATTAATAAAAAGTAAAGTAGCTCTTAGTATGTAACTAGCCCAGTGTACTGGCAGATGAATCTATCACATCTGAATCAGAATAGCTGAATATGGTGTAAGTATCTTTCTGTATATGAATGTAAATCAGATGGCATTAACGTAGCTCATATTTGGATCTGCAATAGCAAGACTTTGAAACCACAAGTTAAAATCTAAGCAGGGTCGATGCAGCCTTTCAGCCGTCCAGAGTAGAAATATTTAGTTCCCTGTAGTTTTATTCTGTGTGTAAGAAGGGGCGTGTCTTTTGGATGAGACCGTAAGAAACAACTGAGCCCTAAACATTCCCTGGCGTGAGGGTTAGCCCTCATTCTTTTTGCCACCATTTTCCCTCCCACTCACTATTGTGCACTGATTGGCAGCTGCCTTCTACCCTAGATAGGTGTCCAAATTTTAGTGGTGCTACATGTGTCTAGTTTGTTAAATACTTCTGACCTTTCACGTGAAAGATGCTGTGAAATATGTAAAATATTATTCTCTTGCACTGCAATATTGATTTATTTTAGCATCTTTTGTACAAATTCTGTCCTGGATTATTGTGCAACTGTCTCATTTAATAGCAGAAGGAGACAGAAAGTTAGTGTGGGCAAGGGCAAAAGAGAGATTTTAGATGAGACTTGAAAAGAAGTTGAGATTGAGCAAAGTAGAGAGAGATACAGGGAGGCTGTTCAAACTCTTCTATTAATATTCCAGATGATGTAATATGGGTTCAAATTTTGAAGCCAGTTTTTGCACCAATAACAAGGAGGAGCCTCTTGAGCCCATTTTAAAGTGTTTTTCTTGTTGAATTTGGAATAGTATTTGTGAATCCCTTCCCTGCCCCTTTATATCTGTCTTTCTGGACTGCAGTAGGGTTTTTGAATTTCAGGTCATTCTGAAACATCAGTTTTATGTATTTTTTTTTTTTTTTGTTTGTTCATTTTGCTGTATTGAGGGAGGAAGATAAGAATGTGCAAAATGCTAGATGGCCATCAGATGGTCCACCCAGGAATACAAGGACATTAACCCAAGCCAGCAGAAAATTATTTTACAAAATAGTATTTATTAAATTAGTGACATGCAGTAGTCACCACTTAAAAAAAAATCAGCATTAGGAGGTTAATCAAGCGCCAATTGACATGAATTTTGCTGTGGACTACAAGGGAGGCCCTAGATCAGGCCTCAGTCTGGGCTGGGGGCTGTGACCTTGGGAAAGTTAGTTACTTGGGGCCTCAGCACCGCATCTTAAAAAAAGAATGCATTTGCATACCCATTTCTCTCACCTTTTGTCTGTCTGGTCTGTTGTCTGTGTGGTCTCTTTAGATTCTAAGATCCTGGGGGTAGGAACTGTCTCTTACTATGTTTGTATAGCACTTAGCATGAGAGAGCTTAGATCTCAGTGGGAGTCTCTAGATACAAATGAAATACAAATTATAGTAATAAAGCCCAAATTCTTCTACCCCTCCAGCATTGTTTATACTGTATATCTGAGTGGAATTGTTAAGTTTGTTTCCTGGAAAGACAGTTGGTCATTATTATTTATTATTTATTTGTATTATTTTAGTGCTTAGGATCCCCAGTCATTGACCAGGACCCCATTGTGCTAGTTGCTGTACAAAAACAGAACAAAAAGACAGTCCCTGCCCCAGACAGATTACAATCTAAATATAAGACAGGAGACAACAGATGGATACTGACAGATGGCGGGGGAGTACAAGGAAACAGTGATTGAGGTAATGCTTGTCGTAAAGAGATGCATATCATTCTGGCAGATTGAAAAACATAAAAGTTATCTTTAAATTGCAAAGAAAGTAAGTATGAATGAGTGGATGGATCACAGCTGTAGCCAGATGCAGCAAAGTTACTTCTGGGTACAGTATATGTTTAGGAATGAATTAAAGAAAGATCAAGTGAATTACCAGTTAATGAAATTTGAATTGATTATGGCCTTTGGCTGCCGAGAACAAAAGCAATTATAACAGCAGGAGACACCTTTGTGATCCATAGGGTTGTTGTGGAGTGTGTTTTAAAAATATAGTAATTATATGGAGCACAGTGGACTTCTTCAGTGCATAATGAATAATACATTGGCCTTTCATCTCTGGGCTTTTGATTTGAAGTGCGTAACTGAAGTACATTTTAGTGTCTCCGATCCATCCTTAGGAATTCACATCGTAAAATTATTACGTATCATTTAGCACATGAATTGGGTGTCTCTGGCTCGTGATGGTTTGCCTAAAATTGGATCACACTCTACCCTGGAGACACTGAGTTTCCTCCATGTCAAGACAAGTAATTGGGAGAGTCACATCAGGGATGCATCCAATGGAGTTGGATATTTTTTATTTGTTTTTAATGACCTTTACAAATGACCTTTACAAAAACAGCAGAGCCACAGTGTTCTCTTTTGCTTTTGCTCTCTCAAGTGGCAACTCTTTAATTTTCTAGAAGAAAAATATTTATATAAAAAATAACTCCCATGCACACGTGTGCGCGCACACTCAGACACCCCACCATTCTGGCTTTTCCCGAAAGCATTTCAGCTTCGGCACATTCATGTTGCTTGAATTTTAGTGGTTTGAGCACAGGACTGGAACTCAGGAGATCTGGTTCAGTTTCCAGCCTTGCCAGAAACTCAGTCTGAGCTTGGGCAAGTAATTTCCTCTCTCCATGACTACATTTATTTCCCTCCTCCGCCCATGCTTGTCTACCTCCCAGAGGTGCTGTGAGGTTTATTATGTTTCTAGGGCACTTTCAGATCCCTGGATGAAAGGATCTGTATAAGGACTAAGTATTGTTATTATTGATTTAATTATTATTTTTAACTTTGTACATTCTTTTCCTAGAAGCCTCCCTCTATTTTGAAATAGGGATTGTAACCCTTAATATTCTCTAGCTCTTCTAGTTATTTATCGCTTTTCCGCACTCACTAGGAACTCCATCTCCCTCCCTCTTTTTCTACCAAGAGAGGCCCCACCCACTTCCCTAATCACCCTTGCCAAATGCCTGAGGAAGCCTTTCCCATCCAAGCTTGGATAAGAGCTTCATGTTGCCTGCCCTCATGCTTACACTGCTCCCATACTTACCTCCCCACTGCTGATCATGGACAGCAGTTATAAATAGGCCAGGAGAGGCTAAGCTTCCCCAAACACAGGCCTGTGGCTCCGCCCTCGCTCCCCTTCTCCCCCAAAGATGGTGGGGGTCTCAGCTCAGGCCGGTGGCCTGGAGTTCGGGGCTTGGCTGGCTGGCCGCTCGGGCTGGCCAGCGACCAGGGTCGGGGAGTCTTTTCTGGAGTGAAAGAGGAAGGATTGTGCTGATGGAAGGGGAAAAAAAATGTGGTTCTTCATCCCATCCTATATTCTTTCAGAAGCTAGGGTCTGAGGGTACGTCTATACTACCCGCCAAATCGGCTGGTAGTAATCGATCTGTTGGGGATCGATTTATCGCATCTCATCTAGACGCGATAAATCGATCCCAGAGGCGCTCCCTGTCGACTCCGGAAGTCCTGCTCGGCGAGAGGAGGAAGTGCAGTCGACGGGGGAGCGAGTCTGCGCCACGTGGACCTGATGTAAGTACTTTGACTTTCGATCTAGGAAACGTCAACTTCAGCTACGCTATTCTCGTAGCTGAAGTTACGTATCCTAGATCGATTCCTCCCCCCCCCCAGTGTAGACCAGCCCTTAGAATAGTCAGTTAAAAAAAGCAAATCTTTAGATATTAAAGCACTTCTGAATCTATTAAAAATCAATGCTGTAGCTTGACTAACGATCTTTATTTTTTTTATTGGACCAACCTCTGTTTGTGAAAGAGGCATTCGCAGAACTTTTCTTTAGGTCTGAATTATAAAATAAAGATTGTTTGCAGAACAGGTAGCTCCACTTCTACCTGACTTATGAAATGGTTACAACTGCAGCCTCCGAGTTCGGTGCTGAATTCAAAACACTATTGATTTGATGTTTCTTAACAAAAATCACTTAGCATGGTAAAGTTACCTGACCCTTTGGGAACATAAAGTGAGACCCCTTTCTTGCCCAACGGGGCTTAAAGCAGTCTGACTGAAAGCACACCAAAATTTTGTGTTTGGGGGAGAAATGGAAGAGGGAACAAAAGGTGGACAAATATCAACTGCGAAAGAGAGATTAAAACCTATCAGATTCCATGTTCTGGGGTTCGTTGGTTCAGTTCCACTGAAGACTATAGGTGATGCTGTGACATCCTCATATTATCTTCAGAATTACTTTTCTCGCTTTTCCAAAACAATATCAATAACAACAACAAACACATCTTATTCATAGGCTTGCAAACCATTTTACAAACATTAATTAGGCCTCCCAATACCATTTTGACAGAGGTATTGTATGGTTTACAGATGGGTCGCCTGAAACCTAGATTAAGTGACTTGCCCAAGATCACACAGTGAAGCAGAGCCAGAACCTAGGAATCCTGACTTCCAGTCCTGTCCTTTGAACAATTGAGTGCTTTCTCTCTTTCATCTTACCCCTCCCTTTCCTATCCTAAACAAGCAACCAACCATACAACAAATCATGGCGTATGTATGTGGATTGAATTCACATCTCGTTAACTTTGGCTTCATATACTGCTCGTAGAGATCCATTTTTTTGTTGGTTGGGAACTTTTCAGGGAATCTCTTTCTGATGCAGACAAGGAATGTGAATGTGGGTCTCCCACCCTGGTTGGGTGCCCTAACCATCAGCCCTTTGTCTGTTCTGAGGGGGGGGGGGTAGAAGGAGGGTCTCTTGATTTTTGTTGAAAGGTCTGTTTTGTCTCAGTGCAGGATGGGATAAATTTTTTGTGTGATGAGAAAAGTCTTTCCCACCCAGCTCTACTGATGAGTGGTTTCTCCTTCTGAACGTTGCTGCCAATTTTGGACAAACCTTTAGTGAAAGCTATTCCTCCTGAATGCTACTTTCCTCAAGTGGCTGATATTTAATAATAGTGAAGTAATGTTTTTATTTACTCTAGTAGAAAGCTTTAGATGATGGCAAGTGTTTAATTTAGTAATGTGTAAGTGAGTGATAGAGCTCTTAAAAAAGTCTCTTATATGGCTTGCTTTCCAGTTTTGCAGGAGTGGACTTATTACTAGTCATTATTTATCATTTATCTCTAAATTGCTGTATACACTTTTTGCTGTTTTCTGCTTGCCTGATTTAATTAAAACACTGGAATGTTTGCTCAGTAGATCAGAACATTTCTAGGGGCTGTTTAAATTAATGGGCACTCTACTTATTGTAACTGTCTTGTTTTTTCCTTCTTCTCAAACATCTAGTGATAGTGTACAGGTCTAAAATAATTGCATCATGCGCAGCTGAGAATAAAGCATGTGGCCGAACTTTAAGCCATCTCATCTCGTCTGTTTTGAAGGTTTTTTTAACATTCATAATTAAAAACATTTTTGGTTGTAGCTATTTTCTTTTCATTTGACAGTTTTCATGGAATACATATTTTAAATAGTTGCCTATAACTATCCCCACTCCCTGCTGCTTGCTTCTCCTCTTCCCTCTCGTTACCAGTGCCCACAGTGACACCTGATGGTGATAACATATAGATACCATACTTAACACTAGACACTCTGATTAGCTTGTGCTTGCACCACTTCACTGATCCAGACCGGTCAGAGAGATCCCGATCCAGTAGGGTGCGGAGTGCTTTCAACTCTCTGGAAGCTGATAAGTAATCTTGATTTATACATTTCCCCCCCCCCCCCCACCCTTCCGATCTCACCAGTAGGCAGCTTCTGGCATGCCAGACTTCAGAGAATTGCTGCACAGTAGTTATTGTTGTGGTGTTCCTGACCCAATTAATGCGTGAGGAATTAAAGAGGTGTGTTGGAATTGCTTGCACTCCATAGTGAGTCAGCTGTTGGGTTGCACTGGCAAGTCTGTGTTTGGACTTTTGAGAGACTTGTTTCATAACTGAGAGGGTAATGCATATGCTGTTGCTGCTAATCAGCAAAGTAGTCCTTCTGAAGCTTTTTAAAAGTTCATATTAACTTCCACCAACTTGCATCTCCTCTAATTTTCCTTCTCTGTTCCTTTTTGGCATTACAGCCTCTTAAGTTCCATGCCCAAATGTTATCTCAGCTGTTGAGTCTCATCCCTTTCATGGCTCCAGTGTGGAACAGCCTTCCTCAGCAACTGTTTGTTTTTTCAGATCTACTCTGAACACCTTTCTCTCTTCTTTCATGTCTTTATCTGTTAATTTTTACTCTAACTCCTTATTCTATTTTACTTTTGAAACTTTATTTAAGCTTGTAAAACATTTTGGGGTACAGTTGTTAAAGGAGATGTTCGTCTCATCCAGGGTATGTGTGATGAAGTGACTACTGTAGTCAAAACCAAATGGGGCTACAGCAGAAAATTTCCGGTAAGTGTTGGCTTGCATCAGCATTGAGTCTTTTTTTCATTTGCGGTTGTCATGGACGTGATAAATGAGAACATACAAAGGGAGACACCTTGGCGTATGCTCTTCACTGATGACTTAGTGATATGCACAGAAGATTGGGAGACCCTGCAAACCAGCTCTGAACTGTGGCAGCAGATTTTTGAACAGGCAGGACTTAGTGTGAACGTTGGTAAGACTGACGCTTTGATAACTGAGGGAGGAGGGCCCTTCATTACACGCAGAGAGCTTAGAAGAGTGAAAGAATTTAAATATCTTAGGTCAATGGTTGCAACAATGATACCCTCCTGAGCGATGCCCAGCATTGTAACAAAGCTGCTTGGTGGGAATGGCAGGAGCTGATGACAATTTTCGGTGATTAAAAAAACCCAAAACAATAAAAGTTACAGGTAGAGTGTGTAAAACTGTAATTTGACCCATCCTAATATACAGAACCGAGACTTGGCCAGCCACACATCTCCACGATGGAAGTGAGGATGAGATGGTCAAATGGTTAGAGACTTCATGATAGGAAACAAAATGAGGTTGTGATGGGCCTAATTCAGGTTGCCCCATTTGAAGACCAGCTGAGGGACCCTAGGCTACGTTGGTATTTCCATGCCAAGCAGAGATCCAAGAGTTACTTTGGTAGGATGGCCCTTACAATGATTGTGGTGTGGAAGACTTGGGGAGGCCAAAGACTTGGTACATGGACCAGATATCAGCGGACCTTAGCGATACCAATTTGCACAACAGCCAGGCGTACAGTCATGAGTTTTGGAAGAAGGCTATAAAAGTCACTGTCCCCGGACAGGGAATTGGGTGAGAGAGATGATTATTTTGGGTTCAGTTGACATGAAATACTCTGTATGCACAATGGATAGGAAACTGTTGTGCTGAGACTAGAGCTGTGCAGAGAAAGGGTAATTCCATTTTATGGAGGATTTCAGTATTTTGACATTTGGTTTAGTTACCATTTGGAATGAAAACCAAAAATTTCAAAATTCTCTGTGAAAGGGAATGGAGCCTTGACTCTGGAGCAGTCCACTTGGAGGGCTGCTCTGGAGCTCTGGAATCCTGGGCTCCCCGGTTGAGCCAGGAGTCTCTGAGCTTTGCAGCCATAGCTTTCAGGCTCCTGGCTCCCCATCTGGGGGGTCTCTCAGAGATCCAGGAGCCTGGAAGCCTTGGGAGCTCCATTCTGCAGAAGTGTGCCAAGTGAGCTGTGGATGAGCTGAAGAACCTGGGTGCTTAAGAGCTTGGAATCCACCACGGCTCCCTGGGCTTTCAGGTTCTTGGCTCCTCATCAGTTCAGCAGGCAGGTAGGCTGCTGAAGAGCCAGGCGCCTGGAAGCCTAGGTTTCCCCAGTAGCCCAGTAGCCAGGCTGTAACGGAGCTAGATGAGTGAACTGGTAGGAAACTAGGCAGGCTTCCATCGGAACCCTGCCTTGAGTTCTGTTGCAACTTTGTCAAAATGGAGCAGTCTCTCTGTGAAACGTTTAGATTTCACTGAATTAGTGTTCTTGGACAGAAAAACATTGTCAGAGAATTTCTGAATAGTTCTAGGTGGTAAGACCACTACCTATCATGCTGACCCATATTGTCTCATTATTTCCTGTCTGTCTGTCTGTCTCTCGTCATATACCTAGATTGTAATCTCTTTGAGGGGATCATCTTTTTGTTCTGAGTTTGTACAGCACGTAGCATAATGGTGCCTGGTCCATGATGGATTCCTAGGCACTACCATGTATATAATATAATGCAATAAAGATTTATCTATGGGGTCCCAGAAAGCTGACTCCTGGGCAATAATTAGTGTATACATTTCATTTTAAAAACAATTGCAAATTCCTACATGAGACTAAACATGAAGTGAGAATGTACAGCCACTAATAATATCCTTGGCCAGTAATATCCTAGGCCAATAATTACTTCTCAATGTCCCTAAAGAGTGAATTGTGTATAGGGTCTAATGCACCCTTTATTAGAACTCCAAAACTTTTGAAGGATGCTAGCCATGGGGAGGGGGGAGTGGGGAGGGGAGAGGGAAAGCGAATTTTCAGATTCATTAGGCACCTACTTCCAATTGACAGTCGAAAGTTAGGCACTTTACTGTCATTTGTTCCTTTGAATACCTCCCCCAATGGCAAATTTCATTATATTAATCATCTCCTCCTACCCATATTTTTCTAGTATGAATGGTGTGGAATATCATGAACATGTGTTTAGGCCTGTCCATATTTTCATTTTCTGGTGAGCTAATTTTCCCTCTTACCCCTGCCTTTACTTGCCTTCTGATTACTCATGTCTTTTCAAACAAGTAAAAGTATCATAGGTGGTAGATTCTGTATTTTTTGTGACTTACGTGTCCAGATCCAAAGTTAAACTCTCTGAACATCTGTCTTTTTTAAAAACCTAATAAATAAAATTAGTGCATACAGCGATCAAGACAACTGTCAAAATGACAGCTCTGGAGACATTAGTCCTCTATCCACAGCATGGCTATCTCATGAGCGGTAACATTGCAAGCTGGTCTTCTCTGCATGGCTAATGTAGCTCAGCTCTGACCACAGAGACAAGGGTTAAGCACTAGTCCTGCAAACACTTTTGCAGCTGCGTAGCCATATATACCCAACCATGGGACTGTTTGTGGTAGTATAGTTAAGCACATGCGTAAGTGTTCCCAGGATTGGGATCTTAGTGGGTAGCTCACTCTGCATGCTCATTCAATGTTTTGTGCTTCTGCAGAGAATCCAGCTAGGTGCCAGTTGTAACAAAAGACACTTAAATGCTAGGAACTGGGCTGATACTACTTGCTAATTTCATATAGACCATTTAAAATGAGATAATCAGAGCAGGCCAAATCATATTCATTAAATGTTTTAATTATTTTTGTAATATTTTCCAAACAACTGTTTAATAAATATTTTTGCATTATTCACCCAGTTAATACAGTATAAATGAATTGGTGAATATGACACACTTCTGTGATTTTTGTTTTTTAAATATCAAATATTTAGCGAGAATCTGTTTCCATTACACAGCCAGTTTTAGTAATACCGGCCTCACCTGGGCAGGATTTTATCTATCATCCTAAAGGTGAAAGGCTCAGTGTTCCACTTCCACTCCGCATTAGCCGTCCAGTTACACAGCCCCGAATTATTCAACTAGCTATTATTTAATGTGTTTGGATCTCCACATGAATTTAATTTCAAGTGTAAAAAATAAAAGCTGATGTTTCACATTTTTCTCTCTTTTTTTTAAAAAAAACTTTAATTGAAAGAAACTTGGTTTGGAAAGACTCTGTAGGTGCCATAAAGTGATCCTTTGTGTCAAGAAGTTAATAGGCTTATTGAAATCCCTGCTGCTTGCAAAATATGCTGGGGCTGGTGACCAAATACATAAAGCTCTGATCTTTCATTTCATGCACAGAAGTCTTGAATAAGCCAGAGGCTACAAGTGAAGTGCTTAGGTGAATCTTGAGAATTCCAGTTTAATTCATAAAATTCCACCAATCTTAATTTGGAAACTTGTCTAAGGTGGTTTAAAATATAGTTTGTTTTTTGGGCAGAGGGGAGGAGGTGGCATGTATTTTTATTATTATAGACTTCCCATTGAGAGCTGAATATTTTGTATTAACCACAACACAAGGAAAGTCTGTCTGTTTCTTGGTGGTAGTGGAGTGAATGGGAGGGACTGATGGTTCTCCCATTCACTCTTTATCTCTTTGAATTATGTCATACAGTGACTAGGTTTTGTTTGCCTCTCCTTCCCCTCTCCCCAGCACCTCAACTCTACTTTTGCTGCCCTTTTTAGCTGTACATTCTGCATCATGCTAAGAGAACTTAGGTTTGCAAAATTAAGCACTAAGTCAGGAAATGACAAAGTTATGGTTGGACATACAATCTTAACTCTCCCCCCCCCACCCCCCTTGTATCATAATGCCCATGCAATCCTAAAAGAAAAACACGCTATTCTCAAATAATAGTGGAAGTAGGAGAGAGAGAGAGGATTTGTCCATCCAACATGAGGTGAACTTGTGTGTATTAAACTGTGATAAGGGTGATCTTGTGCATTTATGCTATTTTCCTTCTCATGGTGTGGCATCATTTTATTGACTTAGAATTTTAATATTTTAAGTTCTACTTTCTAACGTATGTATTTTAATAGGCTGGTCAGTGTCCATGTAGTATACATTCTCTTTTCTACCAGTAGCACAGTCTTCCTTAGAAATAAATCAGGAAATGAGGCAGAAAACAACTGTTTTCCTACAAGCACAATGTTGTTTGTTTTGTTTTGTTTGTTTAGATACAGTTGAAGAGATTGAAATAGTTAACTATGAAAGTCACTTACCCATAAATTTAGGTCACCTATAGACACCAGCTAACTATCACTGCTACACTGTTTTTACAGTAAGGGTAGGTTTACACTTCAAGCTGACAGTGTAAATTCCTGTTTGAGGAGACCTACCGGGGCTAGCTCTGATTGCACTAGCATGCTAAAAATAGAGGGTAGCCACAGCAACGTGAGCGGCATGGGGGTCTAATCATCTCAAGTACTTACCTAGTTTCTTGGAAAAGTATGTATGCGGAGTGACTAGTCTCTCCCACTTCTGAAGCTATGTTATCTTCAGTGCACTAGCTTGATCAGAGCTGTTCCTCGAGCTAGGAAGTACTCCCCCAGCTTGATGTGTAGACATATCTTAAATCTGCAGTACATAGCGTAAGTAGTATTTAATGTGTACTGTTGTTTGACCTTGTGGTCTCCTTGGTGGGATAGCATGAGCAGGCAGAGTCCCTGAAATGAGAGACAGATACAAGCTCAGTAGCAACAGAGCATGTATTTATTACTGGAAGAGGGGACAAACGCAGCTCTACTCCACCTGCTGTTGGTGCTGCTGACTCCAAAACCCTTTTGCTGTCCCCAGGCAGGAAACATCCCTTCCCCTGACCTTCTGTGACCCAGGGATCCCATGGTGCCAAATGGAAGAGAGAGACCCTAAGTCTGATATCTGCATAATAGTTCACCATAGGGTGGCATATGAGTCAGTAGCCCACTGGTTGTCATAATCATTGTGAAATGTACACATGGATAATATTGAAGGAGTTGTGTATCTATACTGAAAATTATGTTCTTAAGGTCTTGGAGCAAAGGCAGGTGACCAGGGGGTAACTGACACCTATTTTCCTGTTTGTCCATTTGTATATGGTATGCCACACACTGTATTTGCTGGCTTATTTGCATATTGAGCCAGCTGCAAATTAAGAAATTGTGAAGTTTACAAGAGAGGAAATCTACAGAATGAAACAAACAGGAGGTGTCCTGTGTATCAATAAAGATAAAGGATTGGTCTGTTATGCAAAGAGACACATTGAATCATTTATGTAGGAGGCGAAACTGGCAGCTTGCTTGTCTCATGGAAAGGAGGGTCATAGCTAGCTAGGTTGAAAAACTCTGCGAGGATTTTGGGCGAGCAGTACTTGACAAGACATGAGTATCTTGTTAATTAAGTCCAGGCTCTAGAATGTGTGTTTTGATTTTATTTTATATGTAGCCCTTTGTTTCCAGTACTTTTATTTATACTGCAGGTGTCCAGTGGAACAGGGCTGGATGCTCCATGGAGATGCTTCAGGGGCGTGAGGGTTGGAGTGTGCCATTTGCTGACCTGTAGAGAGACAGCGGGGCCAGTGAGGCCTAGAGGGAGTGCTTGTATTGCCCGTGTCCACTGGAGTTGGGGAGTTGACCCATGGTAGGCACAGAAAAGGCCGCCTCATGCTAAGGGCATGTGGTTGTAAGGTGCTTCACAACCCTTGGTACCCTGGGAAGTGTCACTTTTCTCTAAGGGTTAATTCCTCGGTTAGGGGTCCATTTTCTCTGGGAGGAGTCACACCCTTTAGGAGCTGTTGCTGGACATGCGACACACACAGATCCAACCAGCATGAACACTCAGTTACAGTACTTCTCTTATGAATAGTTTCTGTGGCACCCGTTTGGTATACGCAGAATAGTACGCAGTTCTACAAGATGTTACATCTTATCTTAATGTGGTTTCTTATTAAATTAGTTGTCTTTTTTTTTAATAAAAATATGAGAATAGAAGGTTCACTCTTCTGGACTTCAAAGCTTTCAAAAATTAGCATTGTTGTGTGTCAATTATGTAATCTGGGAATTGTTTAGCTAGGCATGACTAAACCATACTACTTGTTAGGAGACCTGCTGTGCTTTTGCTGTCTCTGAATTTAAGTGGCTTAATTTTTCTGCAGTAGTGTGTGTCAAAACTACATAAAGGTTAGATGGTGTCATTTCAGTTGATACACATGGTAATTAGATTGTATGGTGACAGAAACAGCATGGGCCAGAGAACAGGGCACTGGACTTGAGGGGTCAGTAGACCTGGGAAGATCCCAGCTCCTCCCACTCACCTGCCTTGTTACCATGATCAATCACATCACCCCTCTCTGCCTTAACCCATGTTTACAACCTTAATAGATACCTTATACCATGTGTGTTCATTGCCTAGTAATGAAGAGCCTTCATCTTGGTTGTGGCTCCTAAACTTTACTGTAATACAAATAAATAACACAAATTGTTCACCGTAATAATGGGCAGGCCTACTACAAGGCTTCTACTTACAGAGAATGGCAGCAATTTAGAGTGTATTCGATTACCTTGACCTATTTCTGAATGATTTGATGGTAGATATTCCTGTAATCCAACATCTTTTATGTGGGTTTATAATGAAGTGGCTCGAGTACTACATAGCTATTTATCAGTGTGATACAGTGGACTTATTGACATAATGGTTTTGGTGGACTTGCTCCTGTATTTTCCCCTGAGTGCCCCTTGGCCCCATTCCTGGCACACAAGCATAGGGAACAGAATTGAATTGCATTCACAGATAAGCACAAATCTTTTGGTTTGCTTCCAGAGCTCAGGCAGTCTTGCTGTTTTAAAGTACAGTTAATTCGTACGTGCTCTCTCCCTTTCCCCCCCATACTCTTTTTGTGTGTGAGTGAGAGTGTGTGACAGACCCCTGGAGAATGAGTTCCAGTTGATGTAAAAAACAGCTGTCCCAGGTAGTAGTGAAAGCATTCCATGCGCTACCCTGCCGTTGTGCCTCTACCTTGACCAAAGGGACTATTTATTACTAAGGGTCAGATTGTAGAAGACTCTCCTCTCCAGAACCCATTTAATCCTTGGTCTCTTTGCTGAGATGGCCAACAAGATTTTCAAGGGGCACAGACTATGGTGGAGTGGAGGGCGAAAGGGTATGCAATGTGACAAATCTATTGCTTAGCAAATAGAGCAGGAAGGCTCTGTGGCTCCATATCAACTGTCATCAAGTAACTTCTTATATTCAGAACACTGCTGATATTTCAAGTAATGCATCTATCTCATTGAAGTTTTTGCAAGGCTTTCTGAATGGGGAATGCCTGCTTTGTGATCTTGTTCACAGTGTCTGAGAATTAACACAGCATAAAGCACTGCTGCGAGGCATCTGGCAAGCCTGTCTTTCAGCTGCCTCACTTCAGTCTTCTGCCCATTCTGACTCTCACATGCATTCACTCTTTTATCCCTGTATTTTTCTATTGAAACATCTTTTTTTTTAAAGAACAGCTATGTACCTTGGGTCATACAACTTCATGTTTGTAGTGGCCTTATTTTCATTGAGTCTTCTGCATAAACTTTATCCCCAAATCACGTCACAAGGTGAGATAATACTATTATGACGTCGTATAACAAGAGAGGAGAAGATTGAACAGTTGTAGAGATACAGGAAGGTTATTCCAGATAGCAGGAACTGCAGATGAGATTAGTCAGCACTAAATGAGTGGAGATTAGAACAAGAGGAATAGAAAGAGAGCAGGCCATGACGTGTGCTTGGTTAACTCCATGGAGAGCTTTATCATCAGGAAGGATGTTACTTATGCAAGATAAAGTTTCTTTCCTCACAGACGTTACATTAGCTGTTGTATTTTCATTGTCTTGGACCTTTTCAGTCTGATTAATGCTTTACACATTCAGTTCGTATATTTTTCTGTCATACTCAAATGTTGAGTACAAAATTTTTTGGGAAAAAAGGAATGTTTCCATTGACTACTCATTCTTGCATATCAAAAAGCCGAAGCCCTGCTTGCTGTACTAAATTCTTAAAAGCAGTGTAAATGTACTTTAAAATAATAGTGGCAGTTTATTATTCGGGAGTGAACATGTTCTTTTGTTACAAAACAAAGTTGCTTGTGCCTCTTGCCATTCCGAGGACAGAACCTTACAAAGTAAATTGGTGGATATTACATTCTATGATGGGAGTTAGTAAAGTCATCTTGGAACGTCTCCTGATATTTGCCAACAAATAGTAATCTTTAACCATGAGGTTGATCACGTTCCTTCCATAGCCACATTTTCACTTGAACACAAGTTGATGATAAATTCCATGCTAACATAGCATGTGTCTGTTTCAGCCATCAACGGTGAAGCAGAATTGCATTGCTATGTTGCTGCTTTCTTTTGAATCCATTGGTTGCTCAGTCCTGTTCAGTGTGTTCAGTCCTTGTTTGTCCCTCTCTCTTCCCCCCCCCCCCTTTCCTCCCAGCAGGCAAGTTAGTTGGGAAGCAGTTTTCTGTTGCTGTGTGATATTTAGATGACATCCGTTCAGTGCCATAATCAAAATTGGCTTAGCTTGATAGGCCAGAGGAGTCGCAAGCATATGCTGATGTCCACAGGGAATCAAACCAAAGCCTTGAGGTTTGGGCAAAAAGTCTTTCCACAAGAGCAAAGATCTGTCAACAAAATTATAGCCTATAATAAATTCCTGCAAATCTGTGGGCAGAAAGTGCCAGTAGTTATTAAACTATATATTGAAAATCATTGAGCATATAATTTCCGTGAGTCTTCCATTCACAGTTGCCACTAGCAATGAATTAGCTCTTGGGTTTTTGATTTTGAATTTTCAGGAAAGTGTAAACCCAGAACCATGTGATAATTAAGAAGGGGCTAAGAATAAATTAATTCTCCCCCTGCCATTGTTCCCCTTCCTGATGATTTTGTTTTCCAGAATATCCACATTTCATTGCTGCTGGATTTGTACTATGTAGTACTATATAGCAGGATTACTGTATAGAATTATATTAACAACACGTGTTAAAAAACATTTCAGGGTTAAATACTGCAAATGGATTTGCCCAGGAACATCCAGATGTGGAATCTAGCAGTGTGGATGCACAGTAAAGCACTCAAAAGTCAAGAAATGCCAATATTCTCTTCACTGTCAAGTTTACTATCCTCTTATTTATTTATATATATATATATATTGTGATACAGCATGGCCAGAAGGCAGCAGGAGAGTGATCTAGGATGAGGAGAAGCCTTATTCCCTGTAGATTAATTAAAAGCACCTGAAACCAATTAGAGCACCTGAAGCCAGTCACCTGATAAAATCCCCCTGCTTCAATCAGCCAGAGAAGGAGTTGGAGAAGAGTGAGGAGGAGCTGGAGCAGTTTGGAGGAGCTAAAGGAGAGTGATTTGGTGATGGAGCAGAGAGCAGTTTGGAGGAGTGAAGCAGAGTGGATTGGTGGTGGAACAAAGAGCAGTTTGGAGGAGAGTTTTGAGAGTTTAGCTGCGGTGGGCTAAGAAGACCAAGATCCTAGGTAAAGGGACACCTGGCTTGTGCAGAGGGAAGGCAGGAAGCCCCACAAGCTGAAGGTCAGGAGAGGGAAGTAGCCCAGGGGGAAGAATCACTGGTACAAGTGGTTCACCTGCTATCATAGGGCCCCTTGGCTGGGACCCGGAGTAGAGTGCGGGCCCGGGTCCCTCCCTCTCCACTCCCCTTCCCTGGGATACTAGTAGGATAGCTGTTACCCCAGTCCAGGGACAAGAAATGGCACCCTGAAACCCCCCCACCAGAAGAGAGAGTGCAGGACCCATCATAGTAGTGCCAGCCATTTGCCTATATATATATAGTGTGTGTGTGTTTTGCTAGTCTTTAATTACATAATCGCATACTATTTTTCAAATCATATAATAGGATATCACATAATTCCTTCTGCAGCCTTATAAATGTATGTGAAATATTTTGTACTTTCAAATTTTAGAATTTATACTATTTTCTTTGTGTGTCTCACTCTTTCTTTTTCTTTATCCTAGCTGCCTAGAAAATGGTTATCCCCCCCACCCCACCCCCAGGGAAAATACTGACTTTTTGGTGAAAAATTAAGGACTGAAATATTTCAGTAGAAGACTGAAATATTTTGATTCTGAAATGCTGCCAGTGTCTTGGGAGCTGTAGTTCAGGTGCATCGTGCACCCATTCTTCTCTATAGCCTGGGTTGGACTACGTCCGCCATGATGCACCATATTTACCCTCTTGGAGAGGGCAGATAGTGTGTAAAGGGATCCTCATGGCCACAGTGCATCATGGGAGATATTTCAGTCTTCAGCTGAAAGCAGAGAACTTTTCAGGTTTGAGATGTTTGGTTTTTTTTCAACAACAAATTTAAAATTTCAGCAGAAAGTAGAAACTTAGTGATTTTTTTTTTTTTTTTTGTGCATCACAAACTCGACTTTCTGTAAGAAACAATCTGAAAGGAAAATTATCAACCATCTCTAATCTATAGTCCCTATCGCCATAACGCCTGAGCACCTCACAATCTTTAATGTATTTGTCCTTACAATGCTCCTGAAAGAGTAAGGGAAGTATTATCTCCATTTTACAGATGGGGAACTGAGGTACAGAGACACTAAGTGACTTGCCCAAGGTCACATAGGAAGTCGGTGGTACAGTATGTATTTATTAACATAGACTTTTTTTTTAAAATAAATTCTTTTTATCTCTTTAGTCATCCACTGGATCCCTTGCCTGTTTAAAAAAAAAAAGTGGATGTACCATAGGCCAATTTGCACCTTTGGTTCCCTTTTTGGTTGACAGCCAAGTTACTCATGCACATGTATGAGCAACATGGACGGTAGTGTCCCTGTGTGTGCTCCACTGTAGGTGTGCTTGCATCCTTGTGCTGCTGATCAGAGAACTTCGGTAGCAATGTTGGTTAGGCCTGCACATGCACTGTCTCTCCAGGAGGCTAGTCAGCAAACTTCCCTCAGTTCCTTCTCAACTGCCTCTGGCTAGGGACAGAGCTATTCACAGTCCATTAGGATCATTGCTCTCTATTTGCATTTCTATAGTTAGCTATAGTGTAGGTCTAGTTTTTCTTTACCCTTTTTTCCTCTTCAAAAACCCCCAAAACTTTTTTCCGTCTTTTTCTTCCTCGTTGGGGACCCCTCCCTCAGCGGGGTATACCTGGTTCACTGGGCTTCAAGAAGTGCCCCACTTGCAAGGAGGCAATTCCTATTGCAGACAAACACTCCCAGTGCATTTGTTGCTGCAGAAATGTGGTCTTTGCCAGCAACTCTAGCCACAATCACATAAGGACAGAGAGCTCTGACAGAAGATTATCTTCATGGAGGTCTAGACAGTATTTGGTCTATACAGTAATTGGTCCTGCCATGAGGGCAGGGGGCTGGACTCAATGACCTCTTGAGGTCCCTTCCAGCCCTAGAATCTATGAATCTATGAATCAGACCCTCACAGGACCCGTGCCCCGAGTTACCTGGCAGACATGAGTCTTCCTCACAGCCCTCTACATCTAAAGGCGGTGGATTGAAGAAACAAGCTGCTGACACCTTGGGGGCGGGTGGGCAGGACTGGCTCTGGCATGCTGCGGTCCTGCTCCCCCGGCCGGGGCACCTGCGGGGAGCGCGGTATGCCCACGGACCCGATGGGCATAGGCACCAAAGGAGGCACTAAAGGACAGGAGTAAGCCGTCTACTACAAAGGCGATCCTGGTATGCAAATCTATATCGGCATCATCATCAACGCCTCAACCGGCACCAGAGCCAGCGGTACTCGCACGATCCCTGTCTTCCCCCGGCACTACCATCAGCATCGAGCCAGTCAGTACCGGTGGAATTCTGCCACTCTAGGGACCTCCACGTGTCAGACATACCAGAGTCCCCATTTCTCAGTACTGGACCTCTGCACCATGCCTCCACTTAGTATGCGAATCATTCCTGCTGCAATGTCACAATCCCCTGCTCTCTAGCTAGGGTTCAGCTAGCGAATCAGAGCAGGTGGAGTCACAGTACTCCTCTCAGACTCTGTATGGTGCTCATTATCAACAAGGCCCTAAAGTATATCCTTGGATGGTCCCACCATCGCCATCGTGGTACGGCCACCAGTGGGCACTGCCACCGGGCTGTATGCCACCATCACCCCAGTGGCCTTATTGGGACCGTCAAGTGGCATATCGCCAACATGCCTCTCAGGCTTAGAGCCTCGCCCAAGCACCCTGGAGAGACACCCCCTCCACAGCATCCAGAGCTTCGGAGCCTCCAGAAGACGACATGGAGGAACATGAGGGCGGTGTCGAAGAAGGAATAACCCCGAGGACCATATCCTCCTCCTCCTCCTCCCCGCCAGATGAAGCCATCATGCCTGCCCCACCATCTCTGGAAAACTACTTTAGTCTCTTCCAGGATTTGGCAGAGAGAGTTGTTGACACTCTCCAGATACCACTGGAAGAAGTCAAGGACACTCTCAATCGCCTTCTTGACATCCTCCATTCATCCTCTTCATCTAAGATCACCCTCCCTATTAACAAGGGCATCTTAGACCTGGCAGGAACTGTCTGGCAAATCCCAGCATCGGTAGTGCCGACCTGCAAGTGAGTGGACAAAAATACTATGTCTCTTCTCCCGCTCTCCACCCAACGCTTGTGGTGGACGCCCTCAACTCCCGTGGCCAGTAACACGAGATGCGGGCCACTCCCTGTGCTGGGGACTGGAAGCACCTGGATCTTTTTGGAAGAAAAGCATACTCAGCCACATTTCAATTCCGTATTGCCAGTTACCGGGTCCTCATGGCAAAATATGATTACATAAGCTATTCAGAACTGAATAATTTTATTGAACAGCTGCTGGAGTCATATTGCAATCAATTTAAGGCCATTATTCATGAGGGCAGTTAGTGGCAAAGATATCACTGCAATCTGCCCTCGACTCAGCCGACACAGTGGCTAGATCCAACTCCACTGCAGTGGTGATGCGATGAGTGTCGTGGCTCCACCTGTTGGGCTTTCTGAAGGAAGTACAGTCAGCTGTTGAAGACACAGCTGTGTTGGAGGGCCCAAAGCTCTTCGCAGAGAACACTGATGCCTCTGTTCACACCCTGAAGGACTCTAGGGCCACTGTCCGGTCACTGGGAATCTACATGCCAGGACAAAGAAGAAGGTTCAGTCCCCAATAGACCATACACATCTCAATGTCGGCTCAATGCCACTATGAGCTGCAGAGAAAGAAAGGTAAATTTCCTAGGTGCAAGCCATCTGCCCTGCAATCTTCTTCATCCCAGCACTCTATGTCCAAACACCAGTTTGAATAGGCTGGTTGAGGCGCCAATAGACCACTCCCCCCAACTGCTACAGCTGACGAATGCTATACACTCATTTCGCCACTGATTGGCAGCATTCCGCAGGTCCTAGACTGAAGGTCCTAGAGATCATTCGAACTGGATACTCTATCCATTTTACCTCCCTTTCCCCTGCACAACACTTTTCCCTGTACCTCTTCAGGGACTCTTCTCATATGAGTTTACTACTGTGACAAAGTTCCTCCTCTACCTTGGTGGGTCCTGTGCTTATTGGCGGATTCTGCTTGCCTCAGAGATCTTCCCCCCTGGTAGAATCCGCAGTCCAGGTTAACTCTTCCTGTGTCTGATCAGGAGTTGGGAGTTTTGGGGGGAACCTGGGCCCGCCCTCTACTCCGGGTTCCAGCCCAGGGCCCTGTGGACTGCAGCTGTTTAGAGTGCCTCCTAGAACAACTGCATGACAGCTACAACTCCCTGGGCTACTTCCCCATGGACTCCTCCCAACACCTTCTTTATCCTCACCACAGGATCTTCCAGCAGTACTCCCTCTTACTCTCAGCTCCTAGTGCCTCTTGCTCCCAGCTCCTCACACGCAACCTCCTTCCACAGCTCCTGACATGCGCCCCTCACTGACTCACTGGGAGGCTTTTAACTAGTTTCAGCCAGCCCCTGATTGGCTGCAGGTGTCTCAATTAACCTCCCTGCCTTCTGGAAAGTTCTTAATTGGCCCCAGGTGTCTTGATTAACCTGGAGCAACTGCCATAAGGTATCAGGGATTTGTTTAGCCTGGGGCTAACATATTGGTTCCTTACCACTTTCCTATAGCCCTCTGGCCTTGCCCCGTCACACTACAAAAA
The DNA here is from genome assembly GCA_033296515.1 of Macrochelys suwanniensis. Taxonomy (NCBI): domain Eukaryota; kingdom Metazoa; phylum Chordata; order Testudines; family Chelydridae; genus Macrochelys; species Macrochelys suwanniensis. The sequence continues at coordinate 230,580,212 of CM065775.1, read as the reverse complement.
GAGGTAGATCATCTCCTCCAGCTAGGAGCCATAGAACCAGTATCTCAGCATCTACGAGGCAAAGGGTTCTGTTTAGTTATTTCCTAATACCAAAAAGGAAGGGAGATTGGACCCATATTAGACCTCAGAGCTCTCAACAAGCTTGTCAAGGCTCAAAAATTCAAGATGACTACCTTATCAATGATCGTTCCAGCATTGGAACAAGGCGACTGGTTTTTGGCCCTTGACCTTCAGGGTGCCTATTTTCATATCTCAATCCTGCTTACAATTTCTCAGATTCACTCTGGGACAAGACCACTACCAATACAGGGTGCTCCCTTTTGGGCTATTGTAGGCCCTGAGAGTATGTTCTAAGGTTCTCTCATCGGTGGGCTCACTTATGCTTACAAGGGATCATGATTTACTCTTATCTGGATGATTGCCTCCTCAGAGCCTGATCTTTCCAAGAGGCTCACCAACTCACCGAAGCTGTGATGCATTTGTTTACGGAACTGGGCCTACAGATAAATGCCCCCAAATAAACCCTCACTCCAGTGCAGCCCCTGGAATTTATATGTGCCGACCTCTACTCTCTATAGGCCAAAGCTCTTCTACCTCAGCACAAACTCCTTTCTCTGGCTACACTCACAGAGACCATTCAAAACAACCCACAAATATTGACCAGACACTGCCTACAACTCTTGAGGCACATGGCAGCAGGCACAGTAGTAATACCACAATCCAGGCTTCACACGTGGTGCCTCCAGATGTGGTTCAACATGGTTTACAGACCAAAGAGGAACAGACTAACAAACGCCTGTCACTACCCACCAGGATCAAGAACTTAGACTAGTGAAAAGACCAAGCCAATATTTCCAAAGGGATCCCCTTCTTGCACCCCAGCCCCCATCGTTGCTTCTCACCATCAACACATTGCTCATAGGGTGGGAGGCACATCAAAATGGCCTTACAACACATGGCAACTGGTCACTTGTGGAGATATCTGTTCGCATCAACCTCCTTGAGCTAAGGGCAGTCAGGAATGCCTGTGCCCACTTCCTCTCGTTAATGAAAGGATCACATGACAGTTCTAACAGACCACATAGCCTGCATGTTCTACATCAATTGACAAGGGGGAGCTCAGTCACTCTCTGCACAGAAGCGATGAGGCTATGGAACTAGTGTATCTTCCACGATGTCACGCTGTCAGCAGCCTATCTCCCAGGCACACAAAACTCGATAGTGAACAGTCTCAGTCGCAAATTCCCACATGACCATGTGTGGGAGTTATACCCAGCAGTACAGTAACTCCTCACTTAATGTTGTAGTTATGTTCCTAAAAAATGTAACTTTAAGCGAAATGATGTTAAGCGAATCCAATTTCCCCATAAGAATAAATGTAAATAGGGGAGGGGGTTAGGTTCCAGGGAATTTTTTTTCACCAGATAAAAGATTATATTATATAATACACACACACACACACACACACACACACACACACACACACACACACACACACACACAGTTTTAAACAAACAATTTAATATTGTACACAGTGATGATGATTGTGAAGCTGGGTTGAGGGGGTGAAGTCAGAGGGTGGGATATTTCCCGGGGGATGCCTTACTGCTATATGATGAACTAGCAATTGGCTGAGCCCTCAAGGGTTAACTCGTTGTTGTTAATGTAGCCTCCCACTCTACAAGGCAACACGAATGGAGGGAGGGGAGACAGTATGGCAGACAGAGATACAGACACATACCCTATGTGTGAGAGAGAGATATGCAATGCTCCTTTAAGTACGCTGACCCTACTCTAGGTACACTGCCTTTTTAAGTTAATCAGCAAGCTGAGATGGCAGCTGCTGCCAGGAAGCTCCCTCTGTCCTGAGCCCTGTCGTGTGTGTCCCTGTTCTATGGAAGATGGGGTAAGCAGGGAGGAGTGGGACACCCTGACACTAGCCCTCCTCTTCCCCCCGCCCCCTGCACAGCAAGCAGGAGGCTCCCGGGAGCAGCCTCAAGGCAGAGGACAGGAGCAGCACATAACAGTGGGGGGAGGGACAGCTGAACTGCCGGCAATTGGTAGCCTGCTGGGTGGCTGCCACAAAGCAAACTTAGGGGAACGGGGAACTGATGGGGGGGCTGCCAGTCCACCCTGGTTCCAAGCCCCCTACTAGCTAGCTCCAACGGGCTGCTCTTCTTGCAAGCAGTGGACAAAGCAGGCGGCTGCCAAACGACGTTATAAGGGAGCATTGCACAACTTTAAACGAGCATGTTCCCTAATTGATCAGCAACATAACGAAATAACGTTAACAAGGATGACTTTAAATGAGGAGTTGCTGTACTTCACAATCTATTCATGAAGTGGGGGATGCCGATCACAGACTTGTTTGCCGCTTATCTGACAAGAAATGTCCACGTTACTACTCCAGAGCAGGGATAGGACAGCACTCCCTTGGCGACGCTCTCCTCGTCACCTGGGGCAGGGGCTTTTTTATGCCTTTCCTCCTTTTCCTCTACTGTCGAAAGTCCCATAGAAAATAAAAAGAGAAGGAGCGCAAATCATACCGATCACTTCCACCTGGTCGAGACAGACCTGATACCCTTACATGTCACAGCTCACAACATGCCTGCTAGTCCACTCTGTACCTCTTCTCACAGAACAGAGGACGGACCTTATATCCCAACCTGGGGATTCTTTGCCTCAAGGTGTGGCTCCTTCATGGTTCTGACACTAGAGAACTGTTCGAAGGAGATACAAGAGGTATTACTACACAGTAGAAAAGCCTCAACATGCTGCACTTACCTCCAAAAATGGTCCAGGTTCCATATTTGGTGTACCTCCCAACAGATCTCCCTGATATCTGAGACTCTCCAACAGCTCTTCGCTTATGTACTGACCCTTAAAAGATCAGGACTGTCTCTCAGCTCTGAGTCCACCTGGCGGCTATAACAGCCTTCCACCAGCTAGAAGAGCGATACTCAGTGCTATCACACCCAACCACTAAAAGATTCCTCAGGTGTATAGTAAATCTTTTCCCATAACCCCAACTCCCTCTCCCTAGCCCTAGCCTTTACCTGGACGGGATGAAGGTCTTCAGAAGTCCCCTAGGCTTTTCCTTTTCATTGCGGATGGATTCAAGGGCTCAGCAATATCAGTCTAAAGACTTTCCAAGTGGGTCTTGAACCGTATGAAACAATATTACCAAGTTCGCAATATGACCCCTCCAGATACTATCCATTGTGGCAAATTGCCGGCACTACTATGATGGGTCCCGCACTTTCTCTTCTTGTGGGGGGGTTTCAGGGTGCCATTTCTTGCCCCTGAACTGGGGTAACAGCTATCCTATTAGTATCCCAGGGAAGGGGAGTGGAGAGGGAGGGACCCAGGCCCGCCCTCTACTCCGGGTCCCAGCCCAGGGGCCCTATGATAGCAGGTGAACCACTTGTACCAGTGATTCTTTCCCCTGGGCTACTTCCCTCTCCTGACCTTCAGCTTGTGGGGCTTCCTGCCTTCCCTCTGCACAAGCCAGGTGTCCCTTTACCTAGGATCTTGGTCTTCTTAGCCCGCTGCAGTACTTCTCAAAACTCTCCTCCACTTTCCTTCGAACGGCTCTTTGTTCCACCACCAATCCACTCTGCTTCACTCCTCCAAACTGCTCTCTGTTCCACCACCAAACCACTCTGATTCAACTCCTCCAAACTGCTCTCTGCTCCACCACCAAACCACTCTGTTCCAGCTCCTCCTCACTCTGCTCCAGCTCCTCCTCTGGCTGATTGAAGCAGGGGGATTTTATCAGGTGACTGGTTTCAGGTGCTCTAATTGGTTTCAGGTGCTTTTAATTAATCTACAGGGAATAAGGCTTCTCCTCATCCTAGATCACTCTCCTGCTGCCTTCTGGCCATGCTGTGTCACACCATATACACTTCACAAGATTGATCTCATCCGTTGCCTTCTTCGGGAATGTCCCCATCTCAGAGATCTGTGAGTCAGTCCACACTTCAACAGAACATTACGTGATCACTGGGGACTTCGCCTCCGATGCCATCTTCGGCTCCACAGTACTATCATCTGTAACTGATCTGACTCCGAAGTCTCAGCCTTCTGAAAGGGATACTGCTCAGGAGTCTACTACAGTGGCACATCCATAGGGACACTACTCGAAGAAGTTACTCACCTTGTGCAGCAATGATGGTTCTTTGAGATGTGCCCCACTACCTGACCTCCTTCCCTCTTCTTCTTGTCAACGGCTCTATGTAGAGAAGTTGCTGAGGGGAGTTAGTTTACACACAAGGACAGACGGCGCATGTGTGGGTCTATTGGACACTGCTACCGTAGTTCTCTGATCAGCAGCACGGGGACACAAACATACCTACAGTGGAGCACCCATAGGGACACACATCTCGAAGGACCATCGTTAGGGCACAAGGTGAGTAATTCTTCTGAAGGGATAATCTAATCTCTAACTATTAAGGGATTAGGATGAGACCTTAATGGAGGGCAGATTATCCCACATCTGCCTACTGAGGGGTCTCTTACACCATCCTCTCAAACATCTGATTTTGGCCACCATTGGAGAGAGGATTTAGAGGTCTTACCCAGTATGGCCATTCCTATGTAACCCCACTCAGAATGTATTGCAGGTGCCCAATGTGTGATTTTTCAGTGGCTCATAACTCGGGGCTTGTTTACACAAACATAGTTCTCGGCAAGGTGAGGTGTCAATCTATCCACACTAGCCTGCTATGCTTTAACTGTCCCTGTCTCTGCTGACACACACATTAACAGTTCATTCATGTGCTTTGATATGGTCCTCTTTGAAATGGGACTAAATCAAAGCGCATTAACAAACGGTTACTAAGTGTCAGCAGGTTCCACAGGCAGGCTAGCACAGGGTACATTCACACCCCAGCTTGCTGTGTAAGAAATGTTCAGGTAGACAAGCCCTCAGTGTAACTAAAACCAGTTTTCACTGGAACATGCAATGTGGAGAATGTTTCCTAGGTAAATGCAAGCCCTGATTCAGCTGGGTACTTTTAAGCATGTAACTGCTCACTTGCTTAAAGCTCATCATATGCTCAAGTGTATTGCTGAATGGGGTTCAAAGAACTCAGCACCTTCCTGGATTGAGGCCTAACACTAAAGGGAAGACTGAAAAACAGTTTCCTTTGTCAATTTGTGTGTTGTGGATTCGTAAATTGTATTTGTTTAGGATGGGCTCAAGCCAAAAAACATACCAGACTTTTGAAACATCTTTTTACTCCATTCCTGCTAGGAGTTTGGGGATGTTCATCTCCAGGTCCTGACTCATCTCTAGACTTTCTTGATTCTTTGTAAAGGGAGATAGTGTGGCTCACTGAGGAGAGATTGGATTGGGTGGAGGGAGGCATGGCTCTTCAGTTGACTCACTATATGAACGTGGGTAAACCCCTTAGGCCCAGACTTTAAAAGCTATTTTGAGGTTGCTGCATGCAGTATCACAATGCCTAACCGATTTAGGAGCCTATTTTTTCAAGTGTTTTAGGCAATTAGGAGTCTAAATCCCATCAACTGTTTGAATTTAGACTCCTAAGTGCCTAAATCATTTCTGAAGAAGGCATTTAGGCTCCTAAATGAGTTAGGCATTGTCATGCTGAGTCCAGCAACCTCTAAATAGCTTTAAAATCTGCATCTTAGCCTTTCTGTGCCTCTGTTTTCCAATTTGTAAAACAGAAATGATTTGGTGGTTCTCCTTTTTAAATCAACTAATGAAAAGTACTGTAAAAGTGCTATGGAGCATTATTATTTATACTGCTTCAGTTTAATTATAGGGCCATGTTGCCTTTTGAAATCCTCTTTCTTTAGTTTCCTTGTGCTGTACTCTGCTGCCTGTGGATTACAGCACTTAAGAAATAAAAAGTATTATTTATTTTGGAACAGAAGACAACCTGTCTTTCATTCACTTCCTCTTGTTTGGGCACCAGCCCCATATGTAGTGTTAGCGCAGCTCTGGAAATGTGATTTGTTAGAAACTTGTGCCATCTTAGTTGGTTTCATAGCGCTAGGCGTGGGTAAATATTACTCCAAAATATAGTCAGTGGACTAGATCCTAGCCCCCGTGATCCATTTGATTTTCACTGTTCCACAGTTGTGCTGGTCAAAATAACAAATGACTAAGAGCTTATTAAATCCACCTCTTACTCAAGAGTCCATTTCTAATGTATTATAACTCTAGCATATGCCACAGCAGGGCTAACCACCAAAAATGACATATTAGTTGCTATGCAATCTACTAAATATAAATGTAAACTTACAAGTTCTAAATACGTACTTAAACCATATAATCAGGGCACTTCAGAACACTAAACAGATCAGTCATTCATAAAAATATCCTTCTACTCTACCAACAAATTGCCCTTTCAGAACTTCTAGACCTCTGACATACCTTAATGTGTCTTCGGATGGTATTCCATTTGAAATCTTTACTGTGCATTTAATAAAATATATATTGTTCTTTTGATTGAATGGAAATTGGGTAGGTGGAGTGGGTTGGGGTGGTTGAGAGGCCTGTGAGTAGCTGGCTGGATCAGTTAGCTTTTCATTTTTAGCCATTCTAACATTTAGGTTTTTGAAGAGGTCTTGAATTTTTTAAAGCGAGTGTAATATTGTTTTTGGGTATTAGCTGAACTTCACAGAAACCCACTTTTTAACCTTGGCTCTACTTTAACAAAGTTTTTTTGTCTGTGAAGATAGTTAATTCTTTGGCGAGAAGTAGTCATTTTCATCAGGCTATGTGCTAAATTCCGCTAATTTGTTTTATGCCAACATAAATTACGAGAGTTGTGTCTGTCTGTCTTATTATTTCTGAGTAATTGCTTTTTTTAAAATGCCTGTTTTATGTTCATTCCATTCCGAGTCCAGTGGAAAGAATGTCTTAGGGAAAGGGGGAAAACATGTCAAATAGCAGGAATAATGGAGTACGCATTCTATGGGCTGGTAACAATGGTGGTCTTAACCATGACGCATGCTGTTTGTTTTTAATTTGGTAAAAACAGTAAAAAATCAATCCCATTTTTAAAAGACTGTTTTAAAAAATGGAGGTTGACTGAATTGTCTTTCTAGTCCTTTAACAGGCTGATGCCTCTGTCCTCACAATGAAAGTGCTTCTCTTTCTCCCTTGCTCCAGCTGAGTCTCTGGAAGACTCTGTCAAAGGGATGAGCCTCTGCCAGACTTCTCAGAGTCTCTGGAGTGTGCTATCCCGGAAGAATTAATTTAAACAAAAACAAAAACAAAACAAATAAATTAATGAAGAAAGCCTGAAACTCTTCCTTACGAGTTTTCAAATGGCTCACATCCTGGTCCAAACATGCTGTCAACATGATTCTGTTGGAACTGGGATTGTAACGACTTCTTGAAAAATATATGAATTGGAGAAAGAGTACTCAAGTTAAAGTTTCACAGCATTTACACTTTGCTAGAGGTGATTGTTCCTGACTAGAATTAAGATGTAGAAACAGATTAATTTTTTTAATAGACTTCTTTCTTTTTTTGATGTAGTGGAAAGAGGGCCCTTGAAAGAGTATTGTGCCTCGAAGTTCATGTACAAAGACTAAAAATCACATGTAATCTGCTGATTTCAACAATGGGTTGGTACCATTGTCTAACCAGACAACTAAGTAGGACTGAACACATTAGCTCTTTGGAGAATGTGGACACAGTATACGTATCTTATCTTCTTCTACACTTTGTTTTATCTGTTTAGATTGTGAGCATTTTGGGGGCAAGGACGGTCTCTTAGGGTGTGTCTCTAGAGTCCCTAGCCAATGGACTTCAGTCTCAATTGGGGACTCTCAGCACTACTGGTACTACTAATACTACATTTACCATCCTAAACATTCCTTTAGCAGAAGTATGTGGAGGGCCAGTATTTTGTGGGGTAATTCAATTTAACTGAAGTACCTTGGGGTTTCTGTTAATCCAAGGACAATCTACAAACCCCTTTGAAGAATTATCCCAATAAGCAGTCCTTTCTGTCCATTTGTGCTATTTGTATGAGTTCAACTAGCATAATTTCATTGCATATCTTGTTGTTGTTACACAGTTAGACTTTTAGAGGTTTGCAAAAGGTGACTCAATTGCAGTAGGGCTGTATGTTTGAAAGATTCTCCTGGTTCCAATGGTATTCCCTAGGTCTATATGGGTAACTCTGTTAGACGCAGTATTATCTTTCAAACCAGTGACCATTTTTATTGGCAGCTGCTGTGGGTATAGTTTTTCAGGGCCTTTGGGATACTTGAGGATAAATGGTGCTGTATAAGTGTAAAATATTATTTTTCCCATTAATTTATTATGACACTTGTGTCATTACAATGTGCTTTCCAAAACGAGGAAGCAGGACCGGGGGAACCCACTGCTGAGCTCTGTAGAGAAAGATTTGAGGGCTTGTTGAATCAGGTGCATTCTCTTCCCACAATCCAAAACAGACCCCATGTGAAATGAATGGCCCTGGCCAGTGAAACTCAGTGAGTGAAGAAAGGGAGGGTGTGCATAAACCCATTCAGCACTAAGGGGTGTGGGTATTACTGTGCTTAAATCAGCCCTTCCCCTGCCTGGTACATTCTAAAGTCAGCTACTGCTCCTTTTGCGTGCAAATGCAGTAGCGTATTTTACCCAGCGATGTGTGCCTCCTACATATTGGAGAACACTGAGCTCAGACTTGGAAGTTAGCCCTGATATAGTCACTTGTTTATTTTTTCCCACCTCCTCTCTCTCTCTCCTCCAGACGTATTCCCCATTTGTGGGGAGGGAGGGGGGATGGGAGAGGGGGTATTCTGCTTTACTCTGTTACTGCTTGATCACTTGCTGTTTAGTGCATTATGTGCCTCTTTCCATGGTCCTGGGTAAAATATTAAAATAAATCCTTCTGCTCTGATGTTTATCTGAAGGTTTGAGGGAAAGGGGTTATATTTGAGAAACATATTTACTGCTGCTCATCATGATGTCTAAATAATAATTTCTAGCCCTTTGAATTTGTGTCCAAATGTGAGCACATCTTGTATTTATTTTTGGCTAGCAGGGCAAAGAATGTGGTTGGAAAGTGATTCAAATTACATAGAGGCCGCTTGGACCAGTGGCTTCAGCAGATGGAACTGCTTAACAGATACTCACCACTGCTCTATGTTCCCTCCTTAAAAAGCTTTTTACATATTAATGACAAGCATTAGATATCAATATCCTAAATCACTTGTATAACATTTAGAAAGAATAGAACAGATACTGTGTAAACTCCCCTTCCAAAAAATAATGCTGATTATAAATCCAAAAGCTATTCATTGATGAAAATCTTTCTCAGGCAGGGTTCAGTCGTCCATTTCCTGAGCCATCTATAGCACTAGAGAATAGTTTTTTGTTTGTTTTTTTTCTTCTCTCAGGAACAATTTCTTCTTTTGGTAATCTGTGTCCTATTCTCTTTATGTTGTCACTGGATGATCTCCAGGAAAAAAACCCAAAATAACTACTCCAGAATCTGTCCTTAGATCCATACGCAGCTCCCATTGACTTCAAGGAGAGCCCCATGCACATGCATCTAATTCTGCAGTCCTTAAGCAAAGCTCCCATTGACCTCAGGGGTTGAAAGGGAGTCTTGCTTGATTAAGGACCACAAACTTGGTCCAAGCTTTCACTATATATCCATAACTTACAAACTTGAAATGGACAAGATAAGTGAGGGAATATATTTTATTGGACCAACTTCTGTTGGTGAAAGGGACCAACTTTCAAGCTACACAGAGCTCTTCTTCAGTTATCGGGAAGGAAGCAAAGTGTCTGAAATACATCTTTTAGGATCAAACAATACCTCTTCAATCAACTGAGAAATTTATTTGAACAAAATGATTTTTAACACAATTAATGATAACTTGCTTTTGGCTTCCATAGTTCCTTTCTTATGATGATTGCAAAGCACTTTCCAAACATTAAAAAAACCTCAGTTAAGTACACTCGTGATCAGTGTGCTTGTAAGGGACCTACTCTGAAGACATGGTGTCTAATACATTTCTGGCACAGTTTAAATCTTTGTAGTTTTATGCAAAGCTGGTATTCATGGAGCTGGATATTCACAAAAAAAGAAAGAGAGGGGCTGGAGGAATGACTCAAAGTTCAGAAACATCAGAGGACCCTGAGAAACTGCATATCTCACAAACAAGCAATCAAGAGAAAAAATGAAAACTCTTGTTTGAAAAATCCAGATGCTCATATTAAAACTGCCCTTCGAAACAATGTTGTGTTAGGCCCTGATTCTACAAGGTGAGATCAGTGAGGGCTTCTTGTGGGCATATGGGGTCAGCCCTTGAGGAACACCTTTCATTTTGTAAGCATTTGGAGCAGGGACTGTGTTTTGCTGTGTTTGTGGTCAGTGCTTAGGACATTATAAATGCTACCAGAATAAAAGCAATAATAAATCTGACAAAAGCAGCTGCTCAGGGAGGTCTTGACAGTCACAAGAATGAGTAACTGTGCGTGGGGAAGATGATTTTAAGGCTGGAGCAAAACACTGGGAATCTGAGGAGGAGCCGTTAGAGTCACTAATAAATATTAATTTAGTAAGATTTGTCACTTAGGTTTCTGAAAGTTTTGTGGTTTGATGAAGAGAATGTTCTTTTATTTCTTGAACAGCTGCTCTTTTAAATGGGTGCAGCTGTAGCAGAGTTCATTGGCACCAGTGGTTGAATGTGTTTAGTTCTAGGGTACGAAGTGTGGTCGAGTAAGGAGAATGCATTTCATTGGACAGTGAGGAAGATCTATGAAGCAGAAAATGTAGCCTTGTTTATTACTCTTTAACAGTCACAGCTACGGGATGTCTGCAGCGCTTCCATTCTATACAGTGCTCTGGAGTAGTATAGAGGTTCTGTTAGCTGAAATGCTGGAGCTATGTCCGTTTGCCCTGACTGAGGATATTGTTATACCAATAAAATAAAAACCAGCAGGATCTTTTTAAAAGGGATAAGACAAAATGTCGCATTTATTGTGAATACAAAAAGAATCATAGTAAGCAGTCATGACAAAGGGTCCTGTGGCACCTTATAGACTAACAGAGGTTCAGTAAGCAGTCAGTTATAGCTGTAACATTTCATTCAGTTTCACATTCATTCACACACACACACACAGGTTCTGCATAGATGTCATAGTTACCAGCCTAAAAGTTGCTCATGCCAAGTTACTGGCCAGGTAACCTGGGCATGAGAGTGGAGCCGAGTCCCTGTCAGATTCATCTGATGCTCCTGGAGGTTGGCAGCAGAACCAGAGACTCAAAGTCCTCAGTATTTAGAGGCCATTCTTAGGATTTATTCCTATGTCAGTCTGTGGGAATTGCTTCATCATGCTGTTGCTGAATCAATCAGCAGATGGCACATTCCTGATGGCATTCCTGGTGGCTCCACGCTGTCCAAAGTTTGTTTTTCTCATCCTTCCAGGTGGTGGGGTGGATCCCAGTTTTACCCTCCGGGGGTTGTATCGGTCCACTCGAAACCTTTCTTTGGCCGATGGGTACTCCCTTTCTAGGCTGGCACCTCCCTAGCCATTCATGTATATCATGCATTCATCAACATACATTCTTTATCACAACTGTTAAAGTATTGCTTTGAGAACAGGCTCTTTGTCTTAGGATGTACTAACACAATCAACAGCTTGCATGTTTCACATAGCAATAAAGTATCTTTCTGAGAACAGATACAATCAATGATTTACAAGCTTTACATAGACACAGACAGTAGCTTGTAAATTAGCAAAAGAGACCCAAGAGATCTTTTTACTTGGTGAAGCTCTTGGATTTTAGACAAGTTTTATGGGGGGTCACTTTCACTTAGGGGAATCACTGTCCGTACCTTCTTTAATATCTCTACAATGTGGCCCATTGCATGTAAGCTTTCAGCCTGGAAGCAATTGAAAAGTTTTCCCATCATATTAACAACACTGCAGTTATGATTGAAGAAGCTCTTTTGTCAGTAGCCCGTTTTCAGATGTTCATAACGGAGACAATTGTTGTTTGGGCTGAAATTCCACTTTATTCTCCCGGCAAAGGTCATTTGTTTGGAAAGCTTAGTGGAATTTTGTTTGGCCATGTAATGGTGCGAGAGTCACCCAGCGGTGCCTCCTGCTGGTTGTCCAGGGAATTAGCTTTTTCCAGCCTGGAGCACTCTCTTCTGGTCGCTGTCCCGCTCACCATTGGCCGCCGTGTCCCTCCCAGACCCCGGTGCCCTTTTGTCTGGGGTGCTGCCCCCTGGCAGTACCCCCTCAGTCTGGGTCTCCCCCCCCCGGGGAACCCCACCCTCTATCCCAACCTTGCCTCAGCCTATGGGGTAGACTGCAGTCTGTAATAGCCAGTCATGATAGGCAAGGGAGGTTCGGACCTGCTGCCTTTACCTAGCCCCGGGCTGCCCCTTCGTAGCCCAGAACCTGTTTAGGCCCCGCACAAGGCCCTGCAGCCTGGGGGGTTTCCAGGCGGGAGCTCCCCAGCTACTCTTGCCTTCCCCCGGCGCTTCCCCACCTCAGGTCCCTGTTTAGCTCCCAGGCAGCCAGGTCCTTCCCTCTCTACATTCAGAGAGAGAGACTGTTTGCTCCTGGCCCACTGCCCTCTTATAAGGGCCAGCTGGGCCCTGATTGGGGCGTGGCCGCAGCTGTGGCTGTTTCCCCAATCAGCCGAGGCTTGCTGCTTTCCCTGGCAGCTGGCCTCTCGCAGCCTCAGCCCTCTCCCAGGGCTGTTTTTAAGCCCGTCAGGTCTGAGCGGGGTGATCACCCTGCTACAGGCCACTTTTTTGGAGTGGGGTGGAGAGGAGAGGGGAGGGAGGATGAGGGAGAGAGAATTTGTAACCATTCAATCATAACTATGAATTTCCTAAATTCACAAGATTGGGTGCAAAGAGGTTCTAATCCTGGCTCTGCAAGCGATTTGCTGCGTGTCCTTCAGAAAGTCACTTCATCTTTCTGTTGTGAGGATAAATTAGGTAACATCTGTATTGTGCTTTAAACATAAATGCCAAGTGCTACATAAATGCTAATTATCCGTGTCTGTGGGATATTGGTTGTTATGGTGTACTACTAACATAAGTTTGGGGTTTTAACACTTGCCTATTTAAAAATTCTGGTTAAGAGATAAATTTTAAGAACTCTTGTGGAAGAGTGAAATACAGCAGGGCATTGCTGCTGCTCAGCCTTTTGGTAAAAATAAGTTTAATATCTTGTACAGCCTCCTGTAGAGGACAATAGCCTGCAACTGCAGGAAGATCACTGACTTCCCTAATCCTATTTATAGTGCTGTGTGGAAATAATTTTATGCACTTTTTAAACCTCAAATGTTAAGTTGCATCACTTCAAATAAATCTATGCTATTACACCATCTTCCGTGGCTCTTGTTGGAAAAGACAGAGCTTCGGGATGCCCAGATCTTTCTTAGTGAATTCACAAAGCTTCTATCCCAACGCTTTCTAGAACTAGAAGTGAACTGGAAGACAGTTTTGGCTTCTGGCCTGCTGATGAGCACACCCAGTAATACGCTATACTTCAGAACTTCTATGTTTCAGAATGTTACAACCCATAGCTGGGAATTGTGAAGCAGAATGGAACACTCGGTTGTGGGATGAGGAATTTGTATTATTCAAGTGAGTTGAGGACAGGCTGCAAGTCCTGTGTGTCCAATTAGTTCCCTTGGCTATTTTTTGTCCCAGACATTCCTGAAAGTTGTTGTTTTCTCTGCGTATGTCTGCGTATGTGTGCGTATGTGTGATGCAATCTGTTTATTGAATGAAAGCATAAACCACATTATAGCCTTTCTTTACCTTCTTCATTCTCAGTTAATTTTCTCCATTCAGAAATATTTTTTAACTCTTCCAATCCTACCTTTGTTAACTTTTGTTGTAAAGGGTGACTCAGTCAGAGACTCAGTCAGACAGTATCACTTACAATTACTTTAGAATCTTAGAATCTCAGGTTTGGAAGGGACCTTAGGAGGTCATCTAGTCCAACCCCTCTGCTCAAAGCAGGACCAATCCCCAATATTTGCCCCAGATCCCTAAATGGCCCCCTCAAGGATTGAACTCACAACCCTGGGTTTAGCAGGCCAGTGCTCAATCCACTGAGCTATCTCTCCCCCCTTTACTGGGGCCTTGCGATAGGCTTTTGAGGTCTTACTGCATAGCGGCCGCCAGAGACCTAATCTCACCAATGCTTTCAATAGCTGGCCAATCAATTACTCCTTGACTTAATCAGTTGTCTTAAAGGGATGCCAAGGAACCAGAATTACTCAATGTGGTGGTTTGATTCTATTATTATGCTAAACATTTATCAAACCTAGCAGCTGAAAATTTTCAGGACTGGGTTTGTCTGTCATCCACTTCCAGAACAGGAAAAAAAACACAAAATGGTGTGAACGTTTTTTGTCATCCAGCTATTAACATAATTCAGTATTCACTGGACTTGGTGTAATAAATAATTTGTTGCTTTTACTGTATCATGCCATTATATTATAATAATTAATAGTAAAGTTTCAATTTCTTCATCCACAACACTTACACCTTCTATCCTGTGTGGTCCCACTGCTCTCCAAGAACAGGATGGAATTTTTCAAAAATTCTAAATTTTGACAAAAACTTTGATATTTTTAATTACAAAAAATGTTCAACATTTTTTGACCAATTCTGTATTTTATGTACAACTTTTAATGAATTAAAATGTCATTACAGTGCCTCAGACATTGAGGGACTGACATTCAGCATCAGGAACCCAATGCTTGCTTTTTTAATACTTGATGTGCATATTCTTAACATTTCTATGTGTTCTGTTAACATAGCAGTGAACATCACTGTATAACACTGGTGGTGGTGGTTTTAATTCTTTCATTAGCTTATTTTTTTAAAGTTACCTTGGCGAGAACTTTCTTACGGATATGCTGTATCTGTACATGTCAGACTTGGCACAGAGTATAAATGACACACAGTACTACTGTAAGGTCCTGAGATCTAAAGCATAAGTGTAAATTTTATATAATATATATATATTTCAGTAATGTGAATGACCATTATTTATGCTGTATTTTCTGCAATGGCCTTACAGTACAAAGAGATGTAGCTTCAAATTATATATATTTCATGGTCCCCATATTACTGGAAATTTAAAATCGGTGTTTCCCAAGAGTATGTTTGCATGCCTTTTGTTTGTAGTATTTCTGAAATCTTTTGTCAACTCTCTTGAGTCTTATTTAACATCATAATTGCTTTAGCATAATGGTGGTGAAGCTATTCCAGCCTGGGTGCCAAATCTAAGCAGGTGGTTGCTGCCAGGACTTCCAAGTAATCTACTTTTTAATTTGGACAAGACTATCATCTAGTTTCTCCAGTTTGTGTTAATATGCAGGAATTCCTTGCTCCCTGTCCTGCGTTTCTGCTGTTCCGTGAACTAGATCAGCATTCCAAAGCCACTGCACCTAGAACTCGTTCTTCTCTTAGCCCATTTACTTGCTTTGGAACAGTAGGCATGATTTGGCCCAAGCAGATGTGATCCTTTGCAGCTTGCTGGGTTTTTTTTCCCCAGCTAATGTGGCTTTTTGTTCTTCCACTTTTCTCTTAATCGTAATTTTGGTCTTCTGAATATTTATCCTGACTATTCATTTTTCTTTATGTCCTGGTGTTTCAAGTCCGCACTGGGTTTCTTTAGAGGCAACAATATCTAAAAATTGTTCATATTGATGATGATGCATTTTAAGATGTTTCTATGTAGGTATTTCACTTCATATGTCAAGCTGTAGCATACAGCATTCAGCACAGGCTATGTCCTTTAAGAGAGCATTGATTTTGCTCATTGACAGTGTAGATGTAACCCCTTTAAAACTTTTACGTGTGGGTTGTATCAGTCTTTATCACTGAAGGGGGGATTTCAAATGGATACCAGCTGCTACATAGAAATACTTTTCTGTGTTAACAAGTAAAGTTAATGCATATGGCGAAAGTGTCCAGCTCAGTATATTTAAAATAATTCTTTTTGCCAGTCTCTGGTATCAAATGTTGAGCTAGCTTATGTACTTTGTGGTGCAGCTGGATGCCACTTGTTTCTTCTGTTCTTGGATCTATTTCAGTACATTCTGTTTCCCAGTGTGTGACAAGTTGTGCTGTGTTATATCCCTCAAGGAAAACTAGGAAGGCTCCAAAGTTTTCAGGTATGGCATATTAAAAGAAATTTTCTCTTTGCTGTCAGGTCAGGCCAAGGTCATAAATATAAAGTATATCGTATACTCAAAAATGCAAATGTCCAGTTTAAAAAAAAAATCACAAAATTTGCATTTTATTCTGTACTACAACAATAATTTAAAGTATCCCTAATGTTTAATTCACTGAGCAGGGTGCAGATCATGTCAATTGCTGGTAAGCTTGCTGACTATATGATGTATCTCATATTACCTTTTCTGGTAAAGGTCACTTAATTGTGTGCATTAAAAACCTATGCTACTTCCAGATTTGGCCATAGATGCATATGCTTTTATAATTAATTTTATTTTAATCAAAAAGCTGTATAAAGAATTTTCCAATTTAAGGGGGAAGTTGGTCAGAGAATCAAAGACGCACAGCTGAGCCAATTGTGCTTTTTTTGGTTAAGAGATTATACCCCCACATATCTGTTTATTTCTAATGGCTCTTTTAAATGACAGCTTCATAAACTGAAGTATCCCAAACAAGGGCCATAAAGTTTACTTTGGCATTCTCTAGTAAATTCCCCCTAATCTAAACATCATCATTGCCTCTCATAAATCACTCCAATGACGTCACCTTTTCAATTAACAAAGTTGATGTGTGCGCTCTGGCTTAAAGAGCTCTCTGACCCGTTAATGTCTGAAAGCTTCATACTGTCCCAGAGTTTATACCAACTAGTTTAAAGTAGGGCTGCTGGAAGTGCGAGTGTGAACACATTTATCTGTAAGTGGCAATATGAAAATCAGGTAGCAGAGAACAGTTACCTGTAGTCTTTAATTTATTTTTGTTTACTACGTAAAACTATTCTCTCTAGTTTTTAATGTCCTTAATATCTTGTACTTTTGTGTGTTTGCAGACACACACACAGAAGTGGGGAAATATCTGCATTTTTCAGAGGCGGATAGTGTCAAAAAGAGAAACAGTGATTTCCCAAAAGTCACACAAGAAATTCATGGTAGTCTGAAACAGATCACAAGTCACTAGTGTCTGAGTGCTTTAGCTCCTAGATAGCTCTGTCTCACACAACTTACTTGAATTTAATTTAGAGGCTATTCGTAAGTGATTCAGATTCCATATTCCTCCCTCCTTTTTATGGAAGTTTGTAAGACGTTGTAACTACCTGCATTGTGTAGGTTTGAGAATATTTAGATTATGAAGTGTCTTGATAACTAGCTGAGAGCATTTGTGTTGCACCCCTTAAAAACAAAACATGAATCCATTTTGACAAAGGTTTCACAAAGGACACTTTCTGCAAAGAAATAGACAGAAAAAGCAAAGCAATATTTTTCTCTCTCATACACACATCTGCCTTTCCCTATGTGGAAATAACATTAAGTGCTGATGTCAGCTGAGAAAAGCCAGGAAATTCAGAATTGAGATTTAAATCCTGTCCTTAAGTCACCCTAGCAATGTTCTTAGGCATTGCAACACAGATGCTGCACTGTTTCTCCCACTGTTTGGAGACCCTTGCAATTCTGGAGTTTCAGCTATGACTCTGAATTCCCTGAAAGGCGAACAAAAATAAACAGAGATCCCAGATTATCAACTGGCTACATGCTGACTTTAAAATTATGAAAATCTTAAAAAACAAAACTGTTAAGTCACTTCCTCTTTCACTGTCTTGGGAGAAGACGACCTGAGTTTAATATTTTTATTCATGATCTTGGCACAAAAAATAAGTGTGCACTAATGAAATTTGCTGATAAAGTTGGGAGATATTGGCAATACAGAGAAGGATCAGAATATTATACAGGCAGAGCTGGATGACATTGAAGACCTGGAATATCAGAAATGGATGAAATTCAGTAGTACAAAGTGCATGGTCATGCACCGAGGCTCAATTGGTGGGTGCAGAGCACCTCCCGGCAGCTCCCCGCCCACCCCGGACCCGCGGCAAGCTCACCTCAGCACCGGGAGACCACCGGGAGATGTTGCGGGGCCCCGCCCCCGATGCTGGGCAACGTTGCGTCGGGGGCGGGGCCCCGCAATGTCACCCGGCGTCGGGGGCGGGGCCCCGCCACGTCGCCTGATGTCGGGGGCGGGGCCTGGCATCGGGGCGGGGCCCCGCCCCTGACGCCGGGCATCAGCCCCCTCCGGCACCACCGGAAGTTGGCGCCTATGCCGAGGCTCCAATAAGAATTTCTTCAACAAGCTGGGGGAAGCATCAGAGGAGGAGAGAAACCTGGGTGTGTTGGTTACTCACAGGATGACTATGAGCCACCAGTGTGATGCAGCTATGAAAATGACAATGCAATCCTATGATGATTTAGGCAAGGCATTTCCAGTAGAGATAGAAAAGTATGAATGCCACTGTACAAGGCATTGGTAAGACCTCATTTGGAATACTGTGTATCATTCTGGTCACCCGTGTTTAAGAAATACGAATTTAAACTGGAACAGGTGCCGCAAAGAGCTACTAGAATGATCAGGGGAATGGAGGGCTTATTTTATGAGTGGAGACTGGAAGAGTGTGGGTTGTTTAGGCTTACAAAAAGGAGGTCGCGAGGGGATATGATTGCACTCTATAAATACATTCAGTGGGTGAAGAACCAGTTAAGCTAACGGAGAATGTTGGCACAAGAACAAATGGATATAAACTAGCCATGAACAAATTTAGGATGGAAATTAGAAAAAGGTTTCTAACCATCAGAGGGGCGAGGTTCTGGAAAGTCTCCCAGTAGGAGTTGTGGGGGCAAACAATTTAATTATTTTTAAGAGAGAAATGGACAAATTGATTAATGCAATTGTATGATGGGCTTGCTCGTGTTGGTGGGGGCCAGGATTCAACAGAAAGGGGCTCACTTCTGGTCGATGTCTTCATGTTCTGAAAGCTCATGCTTCAGTGTGTCAGCTGGGCACCAGCAGGGTTCAGAAAGGGATTCCCCCTCCCCAGGATATTCTGAAAGGTTCTTTTATCTCCTCCTTCTGAAGCATCAGGAATAGCCATGGCTGGAGATAGGACATGAGAGGATGGCAGGGCTCTGAGATGGGACTGAGTGTTCTCTTTCTCAGATGCACATAGGCTCAGCGTCTAACTGATCACCATACGTGGGGTTAGAAAGTAATTTCCCCCCAGGTCAGATTGGCAGTGACTTTGGGTTTTTTTCGCCTTCCTCTACAGCATAGGGGTGACTCACCAGGATTATTTGAGTATATATCATTTAATCATTTCTCTGCTATTTCAGGGGCTTCAACCACTGGTGTACCCCAGTGCCCCCTTCCCCCCTCTCCCCCCCTCGATCTCTGCCTGTGGCACATAATAGTTTAGTCTCCTGGGGGTTTCATTTACTTTTGACTCATTTCCATTGTTGGGTTTAGTGTGCGAGGTGGGGTGGTACTGGTGGCCTGTGATATACAGGCGGTCAGACTAGGTGATCTAATGGTCCCTTCTGGCCTTAAACTCTGTCTCGAAATTTTTTTAAGTTCTCTAGATTCTGTTTCCTTTCCTAGACTTTGTACACACTAAAGTCCTTCAGCAGAATTTTTGCATCATTTTGAACACATTGTGACAAGAAGGTGTGAGTAACAGTAGGGGGAAGTTAGTATTGGGGAAATTTAGGTTTAGGTTTTGTAATGACCCAACCACTCCCAGTCTTTATTCAGGCCTAATCTGATGGTGTCCAATTTGCAAATTAATTCCAGTTCTGCAGTTTCACGTTGGAGTCTGTTTTTGAAGTATTTTTGTTGAAGAATTGCCACTTTTAGGTCCGTTCCCCCTACTGTTACTCACACCTTCTTGTCAACTGTCTGAAATGGGACACTCTCATTACCACTTCAAAAGCTATTTTTCCTCCCTTGGTATCCTGCTGTTAAGTGAATTGTCTCTTTAGACTGACCTCACACTTGGTAAGGCAACTCCCATCTTTTTATGTATTTATACCTGCTCCTGTATTTTCCACTCCATGCATCTGATGAAGTGGGTTCTAGCCCACGAAAGCTTATGCCCAAATAAATTTGTTAGTCTCTAAGGTGCCACAAAGACTCCTCGTTGTTTTTGCTGATACAGACCAACATGGCTATCACTCTGAAACTACTACTGCAGTAATTAAGGGCATTGCTTAGGCCGGGTCTACACTTACGGGGGTGGGGGGGCACGAGCTAAGTCGGTCTAAGTTACGCAACTTCAGCTACGAAAATAGCGTAGCTGAAGTCGACGTACTTAGAGCTACTAACCGCAGTGTCTTCACTGCTGTAGGTTGACTGCTGACACTCCCCCATTGATTCCTCCTGTGCTTCTTGCTCCAGCGGAGTACCGGAGTCGACGGGAGAGCACTCAGCGGTCGATTTATCACTTCTTCACTAGACGCGATAAATCTGCCCCCCCCCCCCCCCCCCCGCTGGATCAGTCGCTCCGGAGGTAAGTGTAGACATGCCCTTAGTTCTGATTGAAACATCAGTAAGTAGCAGCTTCGTTTAATTATTTTAAAATAAGATAGTCTATTTCAACTATTACATTGTCAGATTATGACATGTCAGTAGGAGTGGCCATTCTTTGGGAATTTTCATTGAAATTGACACATTTTGCAAAATAACGGCCTTGTTTATCCAATAAGTTTCAACAAATATATTTTGAGCAATTGTATACTAATTGTGTAATGTGTGTAGAGGACATCTTGAGAACAGAAGTGGTGTTTGCTGAACTGTATATCGATGGCAGGTGAGTCTGTCAAGGATAATAGCCATGGAGACATGCATTGTTAATATTTATGCTACACTAAAGAAGAACCTTGATTTCTTCCATATGATGCTCAGAATTACATGGCTATACAGACATTAAAGTTGTCTTGGGAGGAGGCCTGTGATGGAGCATCTGCCGACAATCTAATATTAGTACATAAGTGCCCAAAAGCCATTAGGTATTCCAACAATTGGAAAGAGATATAGATTGAGTGACATCTGGAGTTTGATACATCCCAGTGAATAGTCTGTATACTTTTCTTAGGAGGCTAAAAGCATCTTCAAGGCTGTATCTGTTTATTACTCATTAAGTGCTATTGATGTAGTTGGTAAATCAGTCACTGGTATTGTGGTATCTATCTGACCATGCCCTGATCTCTACAGTGCCATAATTTGGGGGGAAAATGCCTTAAATTTTGTAGACTAGGATTTATTCCTTTTTGGGGGGAATATCTAAACAGAGTTTTATTCTCTCATTTTGGTCTTTGCACTCTCCAAGACTACCACGTAGGAAAATAGAAGGGCAAATAAGGTTTGCTTCATACAAGAAAGTTTTTTCTTGGATTCCCCCCCCCCTTTTTTTTTTTTTAGAGGCCAAGATTAAGGCATTCCAAGGGACACCTCTACAAGAGAAGTCATAGAATTTTGAAGTATGGACACAAAAGAAATTTGAGCTTCAGAAGCTGAATACATGGAATTTGCTTCGGAATTTGTTGAAGCAAAATTATTTGAGTCATGGGCAAAGTGCATGACTCACCAGCATACAGGTGAAACAAACAGGCTGAAACAATCGCATTCCAACAAAATAGGAAAAGTTGGCCTTCAGCTTGTAAAAACAAAACTAATTGAGCTTTTCACGTTGTTCTCAGGGTCTTTCCTCGCTTGTGCTAGCCAATGAGAAATTTTTGTTATTTGGACATGGTGCTGCTCTACTGTTGTTGAGGATGCACTGGATCTTGTTACTCTCATTATTTTAAAGGCGATAAAACGTGCTGCTGGGGAAACCTAGACTCGTATGGGATTTCCTTTTAGATTCTATTAAACTCCTGCCAGACCTTACTGCGGTCATCTTCAGATGAATTCAGGCAAGGAGGTAACTTACTGGAGATTGTGGGCCTGTTCCTGAAGCCTTTACCCATGTAGCCTGTTGAAGGCTGCAGCATTAAAATATGCTGTAAGAACAAGCAAGTATTGCAGGATAGAGCCTTTGGAGAACAGTCCTGATAACTTTACTGCACAAAGCAGTCAGTCCATGCACGTGTGCGTTGAGATGGAGCGGAAGAGGATGATCCACAAAGGTACTAAAGCTGTGGTAGTGAGCGTGTAAGTAACATGCTCAGAGAATATAGTGAGAATGACACACATCTTTCTCTCTGCTTTGTATGAGCCTTCCTGGCTAAGAAGTTATTGATTGATCAGAGCCAGGAAGCTGACTGAGGCGGAAGGGGGTGGGTTTCCCTTCCTTTATCACTAGGCTGTTTTATAAACTTAATTAAATATGGATTTTTGAACAATGTAATTTTACCAGATCTAATCATGTAAACACCCTCGGTCAAATTAAACTCTGATGTAACTGCTGATTTCAAGCAGTTGCTCCAGGGACGTATTTGATTGTGTGGGTATCTGCTCGCTTTGTAAATCTTAGAAAATCTAGAGTTTTCTCGATGTTCTAAGCATTCTTTTGGCATATGGATTTTATTTATCATTTTAAAGTCTTGAAGTCAGACTTACAGCACAGCGGATGTCATGAACAATCTCTGGGATCAAGGTGCTGATGCAGCAAAATACTTAAGAATGTGCTTAACATTAGGCATGGGAGTACTCCCTGTTATGATTGCAGGGTTAGCTGTCCTGACTTCTCTCTCTGAAGGTATGTCTACACTGCAGTTAAGACACCTGCTGCTGACCTGTGCCAGCTGACTCGGACTCTCAGGGCTTGTGCTGTGGGGCTGTTTCAGTGTAGACTTCCCTGCTTGTGCTAGAACCTGGGCACTGTGACCCTCCTCCATTGCAGGGACCTAGACCGTGGGCTCTAGCCTGAGTCTGGAAGTCTACACTGCAATGAAACAGCCCTACAGCCCAAACCCCGTGAGCCTGAATCAGCTGGCATGGGACAGCTCTGGGTGTCGAATTGCAGTGTAGACACACCCTATGTTTCCTGAGGTGTCTACCCTGAATGCATCCTCACTCATGCCTTTTTCTTTCAATGCAATTCTCACACTCTTAGGCCAGGCCCTGGGCTGCAGTACCCTGTGTATCAATCATGCTTACCCAACAGGTCTGACTGGGTACAGTTCCTTTGGTATTTCATTAAAATTATAGATTGAGAAGTTGCATCCTTGGCAGTTTTGGTATGGCATTTCAGCGGATCTGTCCTACTTCAAATTGCAGTATATATCAATTCACAGAATCATAGAATATCAGGGTTGGAAGGGACCTTAGGAGGTCATCTAGTCCAACCCCCTGCTCAAAGCAGGACCAATCCCCAATTTTTGCCCCAGTTCCCTAAATGGGCCCCTCAAGGATTGAACTCACAACTCTGGGTTTAGCAGGCCAATGCTCAAACCACTGAGCTATCCCTCCCCATATAGTCCTATATCCCGTATATATAGCTATATAGCCACCATGATACATACATCATTATAAAAAGATTCTTGCTACAGTGTACGTATGGTCATTATAGCTCAAAAGACAAATAATTTCTCCCCATTCACCTCCTTTTCCCCTTTCAGAGCAGATAATACAGCAGTCTATTATCAGTGAAGATGTTTTGTTGTGGGAGGCAAATATTGAATTACGTAAAGAGCTAATCATTCCAAAGTGCTATATAATATAGTAGGTCTCTATCTAAAATGATAAATGCTGTCAACTTACTCCTGCAGCAATAGAAGTAGCTATATCAATACCTTTTTGAGTTTACTGCATTATACTGATATTTTTCCATTCTTGGATTTAAATAAATCCTTCAGCCATATTTAGGTTACCTTAACATTAAGATGACTGGAATCTCCTGTTTTCATTGGGAATAGTGTAATGAATATACTAGTTCAGGTAGGATTCTAAACCATTTCTCTTTTCAGATACATGTACATAATTCCCTTTGACATTGTGCAGACTTTTTAAGGGAAGAGTAGGGCCCTATAGATTCAGGAGACACCTATAAAACAAATGGCGCTACTTCTGGTGAAAAACACAACAAATTTAAAACTATGCTTAAAGTGGTACATATATTTAGGTCAAGAAGAGAAGAATAATTCATCCATTTGAAATTATAGCAATGAGCAAAATTGTCTTGGCCAAATTGTAGATGGCATAAACACCTCTGCTCTTGTGGAAAAACTTTAGGATCTTTAATGCTCAGAAAAGATGTGTCCCATTTTTTGTCTTCCAAAGGACAGCACATGCAGCAGCACAAACCCCCTTACCATAATTTGTTTAATGCTAACCCAGAGACAAGACTTTTACCTGCTTCATTTGTTAGATCTCATAGGGTTGCAGTATGCGATTACAGGGCTGTGGGCTAGAAATTAGCCCCAATTTGTGCTGATACATGAAAATGTGCAAATGATCCTTTTGTGTCCACTAATGGGTCAGAAGCAGCATTGTGCACACAAGGGCCAATTTGCATAGTGAATTTAATTTATTTTTCTTGATTAAGAAAAATATAGTTGCATTGGCGCATAAATAGATAAGAGTTTTCTCTTATGTGGCTGAGAATATGTATTTAATTCTCCTTATTCATGTTGCTGTTGCATGGAAATCCTCTCAGATCTCCTGATATTTAGCCAACTTATTATTCATTCTATATGTCAGCTGTTCAAAGGATATCACATCCATGCTTATAAACCAGTCCTTAAGTGTGGGAGGAAGCAGAGTTTTGCCAATTTCATTGTAAATATTCTTACATATGAATGTTACCTTTTTATTTCTTGTCCTTTTTTATCACAGTGATTTACCATCAGGAAGATACATTTGTAATGTATCAGTATAGAGAAAAGGTGGGCCCATCATATTCCTGAAAAGCTTTTATCTGCGATAAATCCTTGTACGGTTACAGTGCCAATGAGTTGCTTGTTTTTAAGCAAGCTGGGCAGCAGGCCATATCCATCAATAGTTTTTTACACCTTGGGACTCATTGCCCTTTTCCTTGTTCTCTGCTTTCTGACCCACCTTGAGTCTGCCTTTCCACAGAGTCAGTGCTACTTTAGAAACTTCACCATGAACAGAATTTTCTCTCTGTCAGCGCAGAAAGCGTGCTGGGAAGCAGTTTAGCACTTTTAAAACATGCTATACCTCTACAGTAGCTTTTTGTAGTCCTGAGATATTCATAGTCCAGATTTTGGTTTTGCCCATTTTAAAGATGGGGGCATTTGCAAAATGCATATCTGGATACAAATTTCATAGCACACCTATAGTTCCGTTGTGTTAGGATCCTGGATTTTGTTTTGGGTGCTTCCATGTTTAACTGTTCACTATTGCTTCTGCTGAACAATTTGACCAGTACTGGTCAGATATCATACATCACATTGAAACATTACAGGGCTACACATTCCCTGAAATCTGGGAATCCAGGTCTCCTAGGGCATATTTTTGAGGTAAGGTATTGCCAGAAGGTAAAAGCTGCTTATTTAATCATAATTATCAAAGTGCATGTCCTCTGCCCTTGGCACAGAGCGATAGTTGTGTGGACATTTAATGAAAACAGCAGTCCAAAATGGCCATCAATGAAATCCCCCAACTCATTAAAATGAACTTACCTATCGTTCCTCTTTCCTAACTTCTAACCATGTTCAATCCACATCCTCTGGGAAAACAGATATGCCTTACAGCCTGGCCTGAAGAGCTTGACTCTGGAGGCTCAAGGAGAGGAGGTGCATTCCTCACCCAGAACATACTGGCAGCCACTGTTCCCTCTAAGCTGTGCGCACGCACACAGATTCTAAACCCCGCGCACAGGGCGAAACACCACGCGCACAAAAATTTACACAGAAGCACAACAATTTGTATAGAAGACAGTTTTTGCGCACACGGCCTGTCAAAAATTAGAGGGAACAGTGGCAGCAGGTCTCTCTGTTTTTAAACCATAGTACCATGAACTCTAGACTACAGTTTCTTTGATATTGCATTTTGGGATAGTACATGAGGTGGTCAAAATCTGTCGTCTGGGACATTACCCAGGATGTCCTCACCCTTTTTTATACATTACAGGCCTGTATTTGTAAAAGAAGTTGTAGCTTTTGCGTGAGACTTTGAGCTGCGTTCCATGCTGCTCTAAATATTTTTTCTCAAGTAATGAATGGCCCCCTCCCATGCAGATGAATTTAGAATGTATCTGGATAACTAATGATTTATTTGGGCTGGAAGCTATGGGGAAACATTAGCATTATTAAACTCAGTGATCGAGATCTCTGAAATTGCTGCGAAAAGAGACTAGCATGGGCAGTAGGTCTTAATCTTGCTGTGTGGGAGGGTTTTTTAATTTATAATCTAATTTCTCAAGCATTCATAACAATCTATTTATGCACAATTTGGAGGTCTGTCACATCTCTAAAATTACCCTATTAAATTATCGCTGCTAACTTTTAGTGCAGGTCGTAATTAGTTACTATTACCAGTGGGGAATTAAAATCAAGCTGTTAGCCTGTTCATCTTCCTCTAAGAACAAAAAGCTGTAGTTAATTATTTCTTCAGTATGGGACTACAGACTGATTCATAATGCAGAAAGGGGGCCATTTGGAGCATAAACTCTTAGGAGGAAAGCTGTATGTTGCATTCTTGTGAATTTAACAGCAAATTATGATGCTTTCTCAGCTTGGAATTACAAAGCTAATGATCTTTCGGGTCATGGAAACTATTGATAGCTGTGCAGTTATTAAGAATTGCACACTCCATTTCTAAACCAGATGAATAGCTAGGAGTGAGAAACATAAGTGGTGATAATTTTTTATGAGTACATGGTATTTTCCTACCCAACATGGTATGGTATGGTACAGTAAAATATAAACTAAATTTATAGGGAAAGAACAGCCATGACACATACCCAGAGAAATAGGAGCATATAGACAATTTGGAAGCTTGATGCTTTCCCAGTTAAATATACTGGGCTTTACATTTGAAAGCTAATTTCTGGTTTTTCAGTGTAATGTATTAGTTTCCCAGATCTCAGAGATGCAAATGTCAACCAAATACTAAACTGCTGTAGATAATTGGGCTTGTGCACTTGGAAGCAGAGATTGTCATTGGAGTGTACTGGAGTGACAGAATCGCATTAGTATTTTATCCTAGTTTTCTTTCTTTCCCTCCACCTTTTGCTTTTTCCATTTTTCTATCACAGCATTATCTTTAGTTCTAGATCCAGGTGATGGCTTCAATCTGCAGTCAGGTATCTTTTTTCAGTTGGCATAGTTGATCCTAAACAAATTCTGTTGTAGAAAAGATCTGATCTCTTGCTTGATAGAGCTTTTTCAAGAAGAATGGGGAGGACATCCATATTTTTCGCATGAAATGATTCCTCTGATGTATGTTTGATCAGCTGTAGCCTAGTGATTACTACCCCTTCTGGGCCCTTGCGTTGATATCCAGGGATTTTGCAGGGCAGTCTCTGCATTTCTTTGGGGAAGGGTTCAGCTATCCAAATCAAGGCTAATTCAGAAAAACACATTTTCATATGCAGAAGTGGTAGGATTGCCAACTTTCTAATTCCAGAAAACAGAACACCGCTTCCCCGCCCTTTCCCCGAGGCCCCTCCCATTCCCCTTCCCGAGGCCCCCACTCACTCCATCCCTCCTTCCTCTGTCGTTTGCTCTCCTGCTCCCTCGTTCACATGCTCATTTTCACTTCAAGGCCCAAACAGGCACCAGGAGAGGGCCAGGAGCTTCAGCAGTTTGAATGTGGGAGATGGAATGCACGATTCAGATACTTTTCACCTCACCAGGGAGAGATTTTAAGCACTACTGGAAAATTAAACTTTTTAAACTTTTTCTGAAGTGTAAAGAAGATACAAACAATATAAAACAAAAACCGTTTTAATGAGTGCCCATTGAAACTACTTAATTTTATATTTATTTTTTTTGCCACATCATGCATGTATTCAGTCCAAATTTGTTAAATAGCTTATGTCTGGTTAAAGCATATCTTCCAGAAGTGCACCTAGTCTTGATTTAAAGATCTTATGAGATGGAGAACCCACCACTTCCCATTGTAATTTGTTCCAATTGTTAATCACTCTCTCTGATAAAAACGTGTGCCTTATTTCTAATTTGAATTTTTTCTGGCTTCAGCTTTGACTTTTTGTATGCCTTTCTCTGCTAAATTAAGGAGTCCAGTAGTATCTGATATTATTTCCCCATGAAGATACCTCTACACTGTAATCAAGTCGCCTCTCAGTCTTCTTTTTGATAAACTAAACATATTGAGCTCTTTAAGCCTCTCGCAGTAAAGCCTTTTATCTAGTCCTCAAATTATCTTTGTGGCTCTCTTGTACACCCTCTCAAATTTTTCAACATCCTATTTAAAATGTAGACACCAGAATCAGATACAGTATTCCAGTATTTGTTTCACCAATATATATATATATATATGTACTCCTACATGCTGGTATTGCTCTCCAAAATGTATGAATGATAAGAGTGAATAGGTCAAAGTGAATTTAAGCTTCAAATGCTGGTGAGTAAGACAGCTAGTAAGACTATAACTTGTAAAACAGAAATTGGGGATCAATTTTACTTTCTCGGGGGATAATGGGTAATCCAAAAACGAAACTAAGAATCTGCTCCGCCCTTAGCTGTATTTTCTTAATAACTTATCAGATATTGCTCCTGACAAGTACAAAACATGATTTGTTCATGTCACATCATCCGTATAAATGTTTTGTATAATGCAACATTGGTGCAACAATTCTATTCCATCTGTGAGAAAATGGACTACAGTTCACATTTGTCAATGGGGTAACTTGTGAAAATGATAAACCAATAAATATATTTTTATTTCATAAATGCCTATATTGAAATTTTATGTGTGGAATTAGGACCACACATTATCACAACTGCAGTGGGTCCATTAAAGGCCCACTCTTGAAGCCCAAATACAAATCCATAGAGTACAACCACAGAAATTCACACCTGTCCAGATAACTATAAAAATAAATCTGAAGAAACTGACTCCCACATCTACATGCAGATACACATGTGTATTCATGTGTACACACCTAGCATGCACTAACACACATACGTCCACATTATTTATTACTACATTTGTTGTTTAGTGCCTAGAGACCCCAACTAAGATCAGGGCTCCAGGGGTGGTAGGTGCTGGACATACACACAAAAAGAGAGAGTCTGCAGCAAAGAGTTTATAATGTAGCTAGACAAAGGTGGGGAGAAATGTATGATACACTGGCTCTTCTGCATTTACTAGTCAACAACATTCACTTTTAAAGAAATACTAAATTTCTTTTAGAGTTCCCTTCTCTTTTAAAAGTTTGTTATGAAATGAATACACACTTTTTTTGTGCGCAAGCCAGCAAAAGGAATAAAAGTCAGTTAGGCTGCAAATTTTATTCACACAGGTATACACACATGCGGCAATACACGCACCTCCCTACACAAAGACACACAGTCTCTTACACACATACAGTGCATGCATGCACACACTTGCCTACACAGACATTTTTTCATACACTTTCCCAGGGGCTGCCTAAATCACCCAGCCAGGAAGGGGGGAGGGTGGGCTGGAGGAGAAAAGGTGAGCGGGGGTGGAGGAGAGATGATGGGGAGGGAAGAAGGCCAGGGACGAGAGCAGGGTGCGGGTGAGAGGAGGCAGTGACAGAGAGAGAGAGGAGGTGTGGGGTAGATGGGGATGTAGGGGTGGGGCAGAAGGCTACAGGTGCATGAGGATGTGGCGGGCACGGGTGTATAGGGACATAATGGGAGTGCAGCAGTGTATGAAGGTGAATGGGGTGCAGGGGTGAGGGACATGGGGGTGGTGGCTCTGGGAGGTGGAGAGGATGGGTGGGAGAGCGATGTAAGGGGTACAGGACTGGGTAGGTGGTGGGGCAGGATGGGGTAGGACAGGGAGGGATGCAGTGAGGGGCATGGGGGTGCAGCCCCATTCCCAGCACTCAGAGATGGGGATACACATACCTCCAATTCCTGGGTGCCGGCGATGGGGCAACAGACCACGGTTCGCCGCAGCTCGAGCCCAGCCACACGAGGAGTGAGACGAAAAGAGGGCTGGGCAACAGCAGGAGAGGCGCGTGCGGGGTGACCTCTCAACAGCCACCTGCTGAGCGCTCACGAATGGTGCTAGTTCCTCCCCTGCTCTGCCCTGACCCAGCCAATGGGAGGTGTGTCTGAGAGCAGGGGGCGGGGCAGCACTCTTCAATTTCATGACATTCTTTTCTTCCTTCCAACATATTCTTAATACACAATTTTGAGTGACTCATAATTTGACCATTTTAGTTTGCTTTAGGATGAAATTTGCCACAAAAGTTCACTTAAGCAGTATCTTTGTTTTCTTGCTTTCCAAACCTTCAATCAGATTAATCTTTTTTTCATGTTAATTAGAGCACAGAGCAGGGAAACATCCTTTTTGCCATGAAGAGAAAAGGGAAAAAAAGGGTGAAATTTGAGAGAGAGGCTGTTATTGAACCTTCTGGAACAACTGGAGCAAAATAGAGTAGAACAGGAATACTCTTGGTATATCTCAAAGTCCTGTTGATAACGCATCAAACTCTAAGCTTCCTGTATGACCCCTTTGAGCCATCTTTCTTTTCATGTGGTTTTATTTCTTTTACTTTATTTGCATAGCTGCGTCTGACCTTTAGCCACGTGCACATTTTCATGTGAATACAAATCTGATACTGTGAACACACAGTTGTTTACTGCATTTAGGAAAAGGTCTCTCTTTGGTCCAGGTGTTGTACATATGGGATTTAAGTGATAACTGGATACTTTACAAATATTTGTGTGATTCAGTTAAAAAAAAACCCATAATATATCTATTAGTCCTGCAGAATGAATTTTTGTATAAAGGGTTCTTTAAAATTTACAGTCAAACAAAGCAATATATTTATTCTTAGCAATAGACTGTCTGTATACACTAGTTTGACTGACTACTTCTGTGCTCATCATTTGAACTAATGTTATTTACAGAACTGGCGTTTAACTCTGAGCAACACATCAGAGCTGAGTTTTTAAATGGCACAAATTTATGATGCCTATTACAGGTTTTTATCTTGATCTTTGTTGTCAACAAAAGTGTCACCAGTGGATAAAGTTGGCACCTGTTGCGTTCCTTTAGTTATTCAATAGACCACATTTTTCTCTTTTTATGCTTCAGTACTTTTCAGTTGGTTGGGGTGGTTTAGTGAAGTTTCTTTGAGAAGGTAGGTCAGGATTCCTGGGTTCCGTTTCTGATTCTCCCATGAATATGTTCTGAATATAGTTTTTTCTCAACACCTCTACTTTCTGCAAAATAGATATAATGCCTATCTCACAGGGGTTTTGCTTAGGATATTTTTGAAAGTTTTACCCTAAGTCTCATTTTCAAAAGTGACAGGCTCCTAAAGCACTTAAGTGGTTTTGTAAATTTTACCCGTAATTAATATTTGCAAAGAGTTTTGAGATTCTTTGAAAGGTGCTACATATTATCTGTATAAATTATTATTACTAATTTAAAAAATTAAAATAATAACTTGTCTTTGCATTCTAATTATTTATTTTCCTGGGGAGTAAGTGACCTCTTCTGCCATCACACTGAATCCAGAGTAAGCAGCTAAGAGTGTAAAATATCCAGCAGCTCTGTGCCAGTGCATCATGGTAACACTGACTTGTAAGGACCAGCTGTGTGTCAGCTGAAAGTTTGTCATTTATTTCCTCTTTGTCTCGTTCATGTTTTCTCTGTTACAGATTTAGCCTGTGATGTATTTTAGTGTGTCCAACTAAACAGAACAGAATGTTACATTCAATCCAGCATTATTTTTTGGTCAGATGAAGGGTGCTAGTTATTGACAAATATAATTGTAGTGATGGCTTTTAATAATGCTGGAGTCCTTTCCGTTAGAAACGATACTGAGACCATTAGCTCATCTCACATAGGCCACCAACCAGCTATTGGAGATAATAATGATTTGTGTCCACTATTGACCTATGTTGGATTTGAACTGGCATCTGAAAGTGTACAAGCTCTATAGCCCATTTCCAAAGGTTTTCTTTTCTTTTGGGTACAGTATAATTTTTATGGATTATTTTATTACTGAGGCAATGTCTAACTTCTTTACTCAGTGACAAGCCTCAGGGGACTTGTAGGGTTTAAGGTTTTTGACTGGTACAGTATTTCAGGGTAGCTGTTTCTTCTGTATGTGTAATTTCTGGCAGAACTCCTTTTATTGAATTTAATAAGTAAAGAAAAGCAAATTGCCATTGAAATGAATACCTTAGAAATGAATTCTGTTTTAGTGGGAAAACTTCCAAATTGTCTGTGCTTATTCTGTTCAGATTGTGGGTCCTTCCAGATATTGTACTGTATTTGTTTTTGCATTTATTTGCAGCGGTGTCATAGAGACCAATACAGACATGAAGACTGCTTTTCTTTACATAAACATCTGCTGCTATTAGGATACGCTTGCGCATCAAGCCCTCTAATTATCCAGCTGTGTGTAATAAGATCAGTGAAATCCCAATGGCATAGCCTTATATTCCAGATTCTCTTCCATCCTTATGTTGGTAGCTGATTTCCTGGCAGTGTGACCCGTAGTTGTTCAAATGAGTACAATATTTAAAGATAAGTCTTTTGCAGTCAAACATATTTTATTCATCCAAGGAACCTTAGATACATAAAGTTGCTGGAGCAATAGACCAGCAATTAAAATGTCATCTAGTCACATTTAAGAAATGGGCAATTTTTGAGTTTCTGCCCATACAAGGGCAGATTTTTAAAAATATATATATATTTATCACTTAATTTAATTGTGAGGGCTTGGTGGGCTGTCTAGAAGTACAACTCTTGGAGTCAAGCATGCTGAGTCTGTATTCTCCCACCCTGAAATATGAGTAACTACCACTGTTTCATTCAGTGTTGGTGCTAGTGTGGTCCTCTTCATCATGGAATTGTTCTTTCTTTGCAAATTGCAAGTTCTATATACTTCCTCAAATAATACTTCAGTAAATGAATAGCCAGAATGTTAAGTAAGTAAACCCTTGAACACAAAGCAAAAAATGTGATATGGTGTAGAAAGGAAATAGCGTGTGTGGCACACGTGTGCCAAATGAGTAGTGATAGGAACCTGCAACTCTGTCACCATAAGACCCCTCACTTTTGGAGTCCCACACGGATCAATACTCTCTCTGGTCTTATTCAACATCTACATGAAGCCACTAGGTGATCTGATCAGATGATGTGGACTCAAATGCTAGCAATATGCAGGTGACACACACCTCTACTTGTCCTTCACATATGACCAAGCCACTGATGCAAAGATCACCCAGTGCTTGGATGACATCAGCTCATGGAGAAAGAACAGCTGGTTGAAGTTGAATGTGAGCAAGACATATGTGATTCTGGTGAGCAGAAGAAAGCATTTTGAAGTTTGCAGCCATGGCACAGTCTCCTTTGGTTGAAGACACCTATCCATAATTGATAAATTCAGTCCATAGTTTGGGAATGCACCTGAATTCCTCACTGATGCTAAGCTTTCCTGTAATTGCTTCTGTGGATAAAGCTTTCTACTGTCTCTAGTTGGCTAGGAGGCTCCGCCCCATCCTCAAGAACATGACATGGTCTTGGTTATTCATTCTTCCATCACTTCTCAGCTGGAGTACAGCATTGCAGTATACCTGGGCAAGAAGCCTTCAGTGCTTAGGAAACTCCTCCTATTGCTACAGAACACTGCAGCATGTCTTCTCAGCAATACGGACTGCCAAGATCACATCAAACCTGTTTTCCAGTCCCTGCACTGACCCCCCGCCCTTAGGTTATCCAATCAAGTTCTAGGTCTCGGTCCTTATCTTCAAGGTACTCAATGTCCTGAGTTTAGGATATCTAGCAAGATTGCCTAAAGCTCTAGGATGAAGACCATGGTGGGTAACTTTGCTCCTTTGGCACAATGGAATTTTCTCTAATAAGGGTAAAGTGGGTCTGTGGGGGAGACAGAATTTTTGCGTGGGCCGGTTTGAGACTGCGGTGTGAACTCCCTTTGGTAACTGAGGACAAAAACAAACCTCACTACCTTTCTCTCTAATACAAGGTTCATGTCTTTTAATTTTATGTTAAAATGAGGACCAAGCTAAACACGTAAGCCCGAATGAAAGTCAGACTAAAACCCAAAAGAATAGCAGTACAAATACTATTCTTTTCAAGTTCCAATACCTGCCCTCTCTGTGATACCCGAGAACCTGTTCCTGTAGACCAAAGCAGAACAAGCTGAATGCAAAGAAATGCCATTAGACAATCATATCAGCAACAATGTTTTATTTCAGTTGACTTGGAAGAATGAGCCATGGGAACATTCTTGTCAGACAACCAATTTTTAAGTCTTAGATGCCTGTAAACAAGTAATTCAGAAGTTTTTTTTTTAACCCACCTAGGAATGTTTATTTAAATAATTACCTACCTACATTTGGGTGGACGTGGGGAGGGGTATTTGAGTCATAACTAACAGTTATGTCATAGTGGCTTGAGATCCTTTGAAAAGGCTATAGAAATGCAAAGTGTTAATAATTGTAACTACTTAAGAATAATAATAATAATTAATAATATGGTTACATTTGGAAGTCTTAGTGGCTACATCTGTGCCATGATGATGGTTCTCTGATTTTTTTTAACTCAATTTTTTACACCATCAAATTTCAGCCCTGCTTTGTAACTACTTTATCTGCCTTTACTGTAAACACAGAACCCAGAAGGAAATGTAAGTTTCAGATTGGGTAAGAAAAATCTCTGTCTCATGATGCCAGTAGTGGTCTAAGTCTAGGCTTGTACCTGTTGTTTTGTTAATGGCCTGGTTAGATGTTAATTAGGAAGTAGCTCTTCCTTCACAAGGCCCAGAGAGTAGTCTGTTAGGAAGGCTGTTGAGTGTCATCAGATTTTGCAAATGAAAGATTCAGGCAGGCTGTGTTTTCTTTTGAGACCCCATACGCTAGGCCATTTTGGCTCTGTAAGAATGCATTGCTAAGCAGCTCAAAAGGTCACAAAGGTATTATACAGTGGAATAGATATAGCACCAGATGACGTGGGAATGGAGTGGTCCCTTTCTGTGGGAAACACTGATAATGACTTGAAAAATACGAGCAAAGCTGACAATAGCCTCAATTGTTGTATTGTGCTTTCATCATGCAGGTCTCTCAGTAATACTACATGATAAGGAATGGGAGAAGAGAAACTCTACTTCACTTCTAACTGTACTTCATTTGCTCAACGGTATTGTTTTTTCCTCTGTCAGGGCAAGATTGTATTTATTTATGGGTGTGTCTTTCCTCCTCCAAGCTATCACTGCCCTTGGAAAGATTTCTTAATATTTTCCAAGGGTATGTGTAATTTAGTTTAAGGTTCCCATCAGAGTCTCTCAAAAGCTCCCTGGAATGCAGGAGAGAGGGACTCGGGGAACTTAGAGAGTGGTATACTGCACCTTCCACTAAAGAGTGATTCTTTGTGAGGTTTTGTAGCCTGAGATACACTATACCCAGTAGGACACAGTCCACATTGCATTTACACGGGATGCTGTTAAAAGCACTCTGGCGCCATTCTAAAGAAGGAACAGCTGTGGATACAAATGCCTTCTAGTTTATTATGCAAACTGAGGAGGTTGGGGAACAGAGGCAGGCTGATGTGGTTATGATGCTGGCAGATTGGACACTTGGCTTGTTTCTCAAATATAATTGAATCTGCCTTTCAAATGAAAGTACTTCATGCTGATTCATGTTATGATGAATCCAGAAGTGTGATCAAGTGCAGAGTTGGAGGCTGAAGTGCTGTATACAGAGGACATACATGGTCCAGGTGTCTTGGTGGATGATTAGTTGCCAGGGTTTTTGTTCTGGTTTTTGTTTGGCTTTGCAATAAAAATAAACTCTTTTTAATTGTAAACTGAAAGGACAACTTCCATAGGGGAATAAAGGGCTACAATCCTCCGTCAAGGCTGCCTGATCTCATAAGCAATATTTTTGTTGTTCAGTGTGAAACTGAACTAACAGTACTGACATCATTACACCCTCGCTGCTATTTTTTATTTTTCTCATTAAACAGTGACCTAGCATTATCAGCAAAATGTTGTTGATGGTGATCTGGTTGGGAGTTGATGCTGCTTAAAATGGCATAAACTCTCATTGGGTTCCCTGAATGGTGCGGGTGGAAGATGGCGGGAGTGGGGGGGGCGGGAAGGAAAGACCAGTAGCAGCCATCATTGCTCAAGGCATTGCTCTTTTTCTTAGTCCTGTGGAAGTGAAGAACGGGCCATATAGCAGCAGAGTGGCCCTTCCTCACTGCAGACCCTCTGCTATCACAAGAATGTACTCAATCCATTTTAATTAGGTAATAAGTTGACAGGATCTGTGACGTCAGGAAGCTGCACTCACTGTCCCTCTCCACACACCACAAGTTCTCCAAGCCTCACATCTCATGTTTTCCTCAGCCCCTCTGGCCACAGTGTAAATTCTCCTTGGGAAGAGGCAAACTAGCCCATAGAAATCTAAATACATAGTGCCTGGATAGGAAAATATTGCAAATCTTTATAATGTTTCAGGCTCAGTGATGCATCACAAGGATTTGAAAGTGCTTTATGACCTATTGAAATATGTTAAACAGAGACTTTTTTGAATTAGCCTTTCATGGGTTTGAGGCTGCTTTTTGCACCATGGGGGAGGGATCTTGCCTGGTTCCCAATGCTGTGCTTCCTCTGCCCTTGCATTTGTTGGAATGAATTGGATC
Organism: Macrochelys suwanniensis; assembly: GCA_033296515.1. Classification (NCBI taxonomy): domain Eukaryota; kingdom Metazoa; phylum Chordata; order Testudines; family Chelydridae; genus Macrochelys; species Macrochelys suwanniensis. The sequence goes on along the minus strand of CM065775.1, from coordinate 230,543,420 downwards.
TGTATTTCTCAAACTGTGAGGTTGGCCTCCCCCAAGGGGCGGTTCAAACTTCCAGGAGGAGGCTCAAGCATGTCAATGGAAAAATGGGGGGTTGGGGGGTGTTTGTAATATTTTTCTGTCTTGCTTAATCGTTTTCACTGGTGAAGTCTGCTGAAACAGAGCAGGCTAGCGCATGTGCAATATGCAGGAATGGCTCTTTGCTTTCTGAGGTCATTGTGGAAATGAGCCAGCTAAAAAGCTGGAGAAGTTAACATTCTGCCCACATGTTTAGAATGAACTGCTAAACTTCATCATGTACCTCCCCCATACACACATGAGCTTTGCGGTGATTTCTCCCATCCTTGCCTTTTAAACAATATTTACCCTGAGGGAAGTAGAATATTATTATTTGTTTTGTACCTTAGGGGATGGGTGCTGGATACAGTGTTTGAATGAGAGATGATGAATTTAAACTAGGAAACACTTGAATGTCTCCTGTATTGCTGAAACCTATTGGCTCTGGAAGCCCTTAGGAAAGTCCAAAAGAAATAGCATCCCCCTTGCATCAGGCCAGTGTTGCCTGTAGGATCATATCCAGTGATGTAATGAAAAAATGCGGAAGTGGTGTTCTTCAAACCTCATTCCTGATCAACTCCAGTCCTGGACAAAGGACCTGAAGTGGTGTTTATAGCCCGTATCCACCACCGTGCAGACGAAAGCCAAAACATTTAGCAGTACCCTAGTTTATTATACACTCTTGACAAATTGTCCTTCCCCTCCTCCACATTGAGGAGGAGGGGCATATTGACTTTGGAAAGTATAAACTGCTGAAATACTTCCTCTCAAACTTTTGTAAGTTGTGGTGCCTCTTGATCTTATCCCTGCAAAGTGTATTCTTGTGAGAGTTCTTGACATTTTTTCAATAGCACAGGCAGTTTATTGGGGAAGGTTACAGCATTTTTAAATTATAACTCCAGCAACACTGCATTGCAGATGTCTACAGCAGCCTCTCTATTGTTAAGTGCTTGTTTGACATAGGAAAACACACTGTTTTTCAGCAAAGTTTTGTAGAAACCTTAACAGAAGACTGTAGCGAGTCTTCTCTTGAGATTTTTCACATTTCTCCCAAGAGTTATTGGCTGTAGGGAGGTGGATCCTTATTTGTCTTATAAACAGGCTTTTTTTATTGCCCCCAGTAAATAAATACTTCAGAGTGGCCTTTCTTGGCTAAGTTAGCTGATTTCTCAGGCCTTTCCACAACTTGGGATGATCCTGGTCATCAGCCTGCTCAAGACCTTCATCTAGTTGTTATTATCTCTCTGGACGGAGCACTGGCAGACTCTCTGTCCTCAGGTATAGGACACCTCACTCCAGTCAGTCATTCCTCATCTTTTGAACCAATTTGTGACGCAGGTGCAAATGATCCCATGGGCCACCTGCACCATCAGCCCCTACAGTTATTAATTTTATTTTATCTCTTCCCTTTATGGAACTTTCCATACTATCCTCCAGATTCGGTTAGCATGGATGCCAGTCTCTTGGGATGAGTTATCCCCTGGACTTTATCTTGGCTCGGAGGTTGATTCCCTTACAAGCAGACATAGACAAAGTATCAATTCACTTGATGTTCACATCTCCTCCTTAGCCTTCCCCATGTGAGGGGCCCTGCTGTTTCAAAACCACATCTTGGGTCAGTGCAACAACCAGTCTGTGGTCACATATGTCATTTGACAGAAATGAACTTACAGTCCTCTCTCCTTCTTTCAGACTTTCTGTGCCTGGACAGAAGTGCCACCTTTTGTGATTCTGGGCACTCTGAATTTAAGGAAAAGCAACACCATTGCAGATTGATTCTGCTGACTCCTGGCTAATGGAACTATATTTCCCTGATGTTGCAATAAATGTGCTTAATCCTGCAAGCACCAGTGATAAAATGGTTTTCTCCATAGAGACCATTTGATACTAATTCTGGTATCTGTCCAGTATTCTCGGTTATTGGAAGAACACTGTACCTTTGTCAGTTGTGAAGAATTGGTATCAAATTGTGTTAAGAAGCTGTATATTTTTTCCTCCCTGTGCTCTATAGTAAGATGTTCTATTGATTCATAACAGGAAAGGAAAAGTAGAAGGAAACAGGAGGACAAGAGGTCCTTGAAGTGTTCACCAGCAGCATTAAGGGAAAGTTGTAAGAAAGTTGTAGTAAAGTTGTAAGAAAATTACAGTATACGAAAAAATGCTAGACATTTTAGAGGAGAAGATATTACTGGGTAGAAATGAGGAAATGGGTATAGATGGTTTCATGTGTGCTTTCTGGTACAAAATTTCCTATCCATTGGACATAAGCCTTTGGAGTAACAGTTAAGGCATTTACAGGAGTGGAGGAATAGCATCGTTGTTCATCCAACAAGAATAGAAAGACCCAGAGAATATGTAGCAAAAATAAAGGAGGTGGGAAAAATATTCTGGTTTAATCATTGGGTTGACTCAGCAAACCTGTGCCACAGCCTGACTGTGTATTGAAAAGTCCATACCTGTGTCAGGTAACTTAGCACATGGCCACATGGCTGTAATCTGATAGTGAGAATTTCTGTCCTGAATGACAGGTTTTAGAGAAGTGAATCACAATAATATTCCCATTTTAATGTACTCCAACAAATAATATTTTTGGATAGGAATCAAAATACCAGTTTTTCCAAAGAACAGCTTTGGGAACGTTGTATCTAAAATTAGGTGTTCACTGTATTATTAGGAAGGCTTTACAGATCTGTTTTTAATGTTGGTTCCCTATTTTAAAATTGAAATGAATACTTACATTTTAAACTGGCTTAGCAATGCTGTATTTTAGCATTTTCTGTTAAATGAACTGGCTTTGTTTTATAATCAATGGCAAATGTTTCTAGTCTCCAGTGGTGGCAAGTGGGTTTCCTTTTCTGGCCTTAATTTAACATTTTAAAAAAATCCCAATATTCTTTTTCATCTGTTCTTACACCACATTTGTAAGAATTTATTGTCAAACGAAAATCTATGATTTATAACTAAGCTCTTTCATAGTGTTATCTCCTTAGATGAAAACGATTCACATTGATACCTCTATCTCTACTATTCTTTTTTCAGAGTCTGACCAAGATTTGGGTCCTTTTATACTTTAATTTCTTTTCATGGGCATTTGTTCCTGATTTCTTTGGCAGAGATTGGAGAGGAGTGTTTACTTAAATATTCTGGGCAGACTTCCAAACTGAAAGGGAGGGTCATACAGTACCCCGGGTTTGATAAGATGCACTTCATATGAAGTGTTTGCATAAATAAGGACACATTTGAGTAGTATATAAATCAGGAGATTTTAAAACCTTCCTGAATTGCAACACTTGTAACTGTGGCAGTAATAGAAGCTAGGGATGTAAAATATTAAACGATTAACCGATAAGTGTTAGTCTCACCGCTAACCATCCCTCGTTTGCCCACCTCCTTTTGGGTGACGATCGGCCGGTAGAAGTCCTTGCTGGGGGCTAGGGCCAGCGTGTGGGTCTCGAATAGTTTCTCCTGCAGCAGAGAGGCGCCATTTTGGGATGCTGGCAAGAGGTGACCTTGGCAACCAGGAAGAGTCTGGCATTATGAGAAAATTATGATATTAATGCTCTAGCCCAGCAGGGTCTTCGCCCCAGCAGCGAGGAGGGTCCTGTACACGCGTAGTTGATAAAAACAGTTCCTCCAGCCCCGTTGACCTGAGGGGAAATACTTGCACAAACCCAGGGGTGATGACCCCGGCAGAAGGATACCGCTCACTAGGCCAAGAAATTCCTGGCAGCGCAAGGAAACAGGATGAGCAAACTGCCGGGCCGGGGGCTTCACGGGGTGAAGCCAGCTTGGCAGGGAGAGCACGTGTAGGCGGGGGGCGGGCAGGGGCTGCGGGCCCCGTCGGGGGGCGGGGGTAAAGTAGTCCCCGGCCTCCCTCTGTGCCACACTGGAAGAGGTTTGGCTGTGGAGGCGGACGGGACGCTGGTTGGTGCTGCGGCTTCAGCTGATAATTGAAGGGAAGGAAAGCTGCTGCTGGGGTGGCATGGAGCATCTGAGGAGGCTGCATCGGTTCAAACTAGGTACCTGGTCCCCCTCTCCCTTTTCCTGGGTACTGAGGATGCGAGAGGGGAGCTGGGCCCCGTCAACTGCCCCAGGGTCTCCTGGCTAGGCCTGTTGTGTCACCCCCGGTATGAGCTCAGCTGCCTTTCCCCGTCTGTCTGGGGCAAGGGGGGAGGGGAGACATGCCATCTTAGGCATTGTGAGGCCCGAATCAGTTAACCAATTAAACGGTTAACTAATATAATTTTAATAGTTTAAATGGGTACTTTAAAAATGACATTTACATCTCTAATGGAAGTACCACATTCTTCCATGATAGAGGCTCAGTTACATGAGCTAAGGTGAGGTATTTCTAAGTTAATCATAACCATTATGTAGTAGTTGTTTCCTGTAGAATGTCCTAGGCACTGCACAAACACACAAAGGTGTGCCCACAAGAGCATGCATTCTTAATTTATTGGCAATCTCAGAAGATCCCTAGAAGGTCCTTCCACCTAAGAATTGAGGCAGATTGACAGAACAGGGTGGGGAAGTTTTTTACTGCTGACATCTTGGCGCAGATAAACTGAAGTCTTTCACAAGCACTAAATGCTGAAGGAACATGATGATATTACATGTAAAAACCTGTGAATGCAACATTGTGATTGAGATTTTTAAATGCGCAAAAATCAAGGAGTCTATGAAACGTAACTCAGATTCTTGAAAATTTGTAGTATGTTAAATATTGTATATTCTAATAATTAAAAACTCAGTGTGTGCTAAAATAGCAGTTTGAGCTAATACTTTCTTATACTTAGAATAGTAGAGACCTATAATAAATTATATGCTTTCTTGGTTAATGCTGACTTTTGAATAGTGTTAGTAATCCCTGCCCCAAAGAACCTACAGTCTAAATACATACAAGTTATGGTTGTTATTACGGGACCCATAACGCTATATGAATTCCCTTTCATTCGAAGAATCAATTACTCTTTAATCATGGCACCTGTCTCTTCCTTCCTGTATTTCCTTATTATCAACTTGGCTTATTTTTTTTACCTAAAATTTCTTCCTTTTCTCTGTTTTCTGCGGAAGAGGTTGAGTTGGTCCATAACTTTGGCATTTCTGTACGTACATTTTTGACCATACAATTAAAATAATATAATGTTTAATTAATTTAAATTATTTCATTTCCTTATTGCCTTTAATTTTTTTAAAAAGTGGACCAAGACATTTATTGCAACATAAGACTGAAACATACAAGCATAGATATTTGTGTTCACCATAGTATGCATATCCAAAACTCCATAACTGTACTTTATTGAAAGGAACTTATTCTGGAAACATGTATTTATTCCAGCCTATGGTGCAAATTAAATGTATTTTCACACATATATGTAATTAGCCTTTGAAACAGCGTGCAGAGTACAAGACAGTTTGAACAGCACACCTCAGTACCTTATGTTAAAATGAATGGAAAGTCGGCACACCCTGGATGTGCTTGAAATACTAAGAAGTTTATTCTTTCTAAACCAGATTTCTTCATATTTGTCAAAGGCATTTGGCTGCAATAAGCATTAAGTGTGTTGTGGGGAATTTGAAGTGTCAAAATGAAGCTGTTCTTATGATTAATAATTTGAATATTTTACACTTTGCTGTGCATTTAATCTTCGGATCTCAAAACTTTTAAACGCTGAATTCAGCCTTATCACCTATTTTGATGTAGACAAGTATAATTAACTCCACTTCATATATGAGGAAAGTGAAGTCAAAGAAACTAGGTCACTTCTTTGAGGGGTTAAAAGAAAAAAAATCACAATTTTTAAAGAGAGAGAGAGAGACTCTTTTTTCATGCTCTTACATTTCCAAAAAGCCCAGCTTAATGTCACCATACTTAATAAACACACACAATCATTCTTTCTCTCTCTCCTGGCCTTAGAACAATCATTAGTAAATTTCAACCCAAAGGATATCTTAGTCAGAAAGTTAGAAATGCTGGGGGAGGAAAGGGTAGCAGTGTCTACAATGAAAGTGCCTGCTCAGCCATAACTCTGTCTCCATTACAATATCATAAGTGGTGTTTTTATTCCAAGAATGAAAAGTAAATTACATAGAAGTAATAACCAAAATCACAGTGCATGTCATTAAAACTTTCTAGGAGAAAATTCCTGGAAGCTGAAGTTTACAAACTATAAAGTCATTGAGAAAGATCTGAAGAATAGGTTGTTAGCATAACAATATTGCTGTTAAACTAAGAAGTAGATTTAGAAGTGATGAATTTTCAAAAAATTTTAAGCCAGTTTGTAAATATAGGAGCTAGTAATGAAGGGCTAATTTCTGCCGTTAGTCAAATACCTATAATTCATTTAAATCAAGTAAGCAGGAGCAGTATTTGTGTAAGTGAAAAATAATTTGGTCAAAAAAATTGTTGGTATAATTTAACTAGACGTGTATTCTGACCCCAGATCTCTATGTATAACTCTTGTGTCTAAATAATGCCAGTGTCCAACTGAGACCTTGTTTCAAATATTTATGGATCTGGAAGTCAAAGTAGGGTTTAACTCTCTGAAGTCATATAATACATATAAATAAAGTACGCACTAAAATCTGCATTAAAAGAATATTATTAAGGTTACAAAGTCAAGCACTTAAAAGTTAGGAAATTCCAGAATTAAGATTGCCTGTGAAATCTTAATTAGGTCCCCTTGTTTATATATATTATGATAGTCTTTAATTATATGATCACATACTGTTTTTTCCACAGGGAAATGTTGGATTTTTAACATAGTTATGTGAATAATTGCCTATGTTTTCAAATAAGCAAATTGGAAAAATAGAAATCACATCATATGGCATCCTGTGAACATCCACATGGTGGGTCATCATAAGGCTGGACTCTTCAGGTCTACCACAGCAATCTGTCATTTGAACTAATGGCGTATCTAACAGCAGTAGTAGGTTGTCATCCTCTGTGTGGACCAGTACTTCAGGGTGATGAAAGACCCCCTTTGCAAGTGGGTTTCACAGATATTTGTTTACAGCAGAAGAATGATGCTAGATGCTATATAAACACACAACAAAAGGATATAGCATGAAATCTGGAGTTAGAACATCAGGCTTCATTTTCCTGGATGTGCAACTGATTCATTGTGATGTTGGGCAAGATGTCTAGTTTCCCCAGTTGTAAAATGAGGATAAGGATATTTATCCACCTTTGAAAATTATTTTCAGATTTATCTGTGAAAGGTTCTGTATACAGTGTAAGCCCTAAGCATTCCTGTTAGTGAATAAAAGGCCAACTTCATAAAACATGGAGTTAGGATGGAATTAGAATACCAATCTGAATTTAAAAAGAGATGTCAGTCTGTCCAACGTCAGATCATTTTCCAGAACATTAAGGAATAGCCAACACTTTCCAAATCATTTTAGTAGTGAACATAACTCCAGAGGGAAAGTGATGGCCTTTAAGGGAAAACAAATCCTACCTAGAACTGGCCCAACAGTGTGGAAATCATGGAGTCCCCAGGCCACGGCAGTCTGCATAGTGGGGGAACCACAGACCCTGGGAACCTGGTAACTGTGAAATTGACATTCTTATCAGTTTCATCATTGCTAACAGGTGTCAGGATCATAGGTCGGAATGAAACCAAATTTCAAAATAGCAAAATTTCCCACAAACCGGAAATCCCACATTTCGGCCAGCCATTGTGGTATTTAATCCAACCTTTGTTTGATGATTTTCCCAATGTTTGTGTTCTGTGTAGTAAAATTCAGAACTGCACATTCTGAACTCTTCAAAACCTATGTATGCTTCTGTCTGTGTTTCTTTCAGTTTGTTGCAGCCACAAATTACAAATGCCCTTTCCACTGAGTGATATGTAGCAGTGTAAAAACTTGTGAATCATAAAACCAGGATAGTATTTGTTTTGGAGAGTCTCCAATGAGGGTATTGCACACTGTATCATACTTATTTGGGGATGCTACCTACAACATTTGAGGCTAGTCTTCCTGTAATTTGGCTCCTGTGGTTACTGCGAGAAAAAGATCTTGTGGCTGAAGCTGCAGTTACATTTTAAAGGGTTCATTTTAAAGCTGTGCCTTTTAAATTGGAATATTGGCAAGGGTGTAAGACACCTAGCTAAAGTTACAAAGCTTTTGGTTCTGTGGCAGAAGTTCTTCAGAAGACCTTCTGAATATATATGTTTTACTTGTGCACCTGAGTAGCACTGGACATCGGGGTCCAGTGATACCGTTAGTGCAGCACACGCAACTTAATTTGATTTCGGTAACTATGAATTTAAAGTCATTTCTGCTGTGCATTCCGTCTTGCTATGTATTTTATATAGTTGAAACTTTGTGTATGTATGTAAATCAACCAGTTACATGACTCCACGATTTCACATGGATATCACCACCATATAGATAGTGTCTGTGTGTGCACAGAATGTATTTGAAGGTGCGTATCTGAAATGATTCTTCTGGTTAGTTATTTAACCTTTTCACTGTAAGGGTTAAAAACTTTAAGAGTAAACTCTAGCATACAGTTCCCAGGGGTCTATTTTTAGTTTCTCTTATGGGAACAATGTCAAAAAATAGTCTGGCACTTGTGACTTTGGATTTAGTGCACATAATGTTTATGAGTTGGTTGACACTGCGTACATGTACCGCCGTGCTTACATTAATGCATGTAATACATTTCCTTGTGCATTCATTAACCAGGTTCCAGGACAGAGCTACTGTTTCACAGTATTCACAATACCAGTCTTAAGCTGCTGCTACAGTCTGTTCTGATTCTAATGTTGTATTTGCAGTTTTCCTTATGGCTCACTGATCTGAAAGAGGTTTGGGGTCTGTGTTTCTCCAGTGAGGGATTTAATGAATTCATAAGCATATTTTAGGGCTCACCCAACTTGGTTCCTTCCTTGATCAAAAACTGGCCTTCCACAGACCCCCCCTCAGAGCTCTCCTTTTGGGCCAGGTCTGCAACCCAGCTCACTTTAAATCTTGACTTCTTTCCGTTCTACAGAAGAGGATAGTGTTCAGCTGAATCTTGTGTGTGGTTTGATGGAAGTTGTGAAAATGTCATGTACAGAACATGAAAAATACTTTCCCCTTCCCTCTAGCATATAAAATTCACAACCATCCATTTTAATTACATTTCCAAAAAAACCCCCCAAAACAGTGATTGGGAATTATGTCTGTTTATCTTCCATTTTGTTTCAGTGCCATCATGTCCACTGAGGGTCAGTTATTGGTTTAAGACAATGGGTCTGGTTAGTCTTTCTGATTAAATATGGTGTCTCTCACTCTCTCTAAACCAAAATAAATCCAACTTCTAAGATGGACAGCGAGTAACACCGCTTGAGATAGTTAGACCAAAATTACATTGCACTCAATCTGTCCTGGGCCAACAAAACAGCCCCATGGACCATTGGAAAAAATAGCCTCTGTGGTCTGCTCAGAATTTGGAAGGTAAAAAAACCCAAATTCAGGCTTAAGTCTGAGTCATGCCTCCTGCATTGTGTTACGTGGGAAGTGTAGCTCAGAACTGGGGCCAAGGCTTCACAGAAATCAGTTGTATGCTAATGTAATGACATCACTATCATGGTCTGCTCTGCTCTTGAGACATTCATGTGCACACTCTTCTCCAGGCCTTGTAATTAGAGGAGTTTTACTAGTAACACAGCAGCAGAGCTCTGTTTTGGGAGCCAGACTGATGAAATCTCTGCTCCATATCTTGGGCAAGGGCAGAGAAATGCTGTGCAGACTAGAGATATGTGCTTTAGAGTTGATAGGTTACAGTATTTTATTTCTTCTTCTTTTTTCCTTCCTTCGCTCTCCCTTTCATGTTAGCTATGGTTATTGCTTGGGCCTCGCTCATATAGGCCAGTTGTCAGGGCTGTACAGGCCAATGTTTAAAATTATTTGTAAACATTGGCCTGCTGCTGGCCTGAGATGCAGAATAGTGGAATCATGAAAGGGCTGGGAGACAGGGAAGCATGAGAAGACCAGGAGTCTGGGAAGGGGACACGGAGGGCACAGACTCAGGGGCATCATGCTGCTGTGTTCATTGGCATGAGAATGGGAAGGAGCCTGGGAGAGAGAGGAAGGAAGGATGAGAGATAAAAAGGGTTCAGAGGGACCAGGCAGGGTGCTGGGGTGGAGTTTAGAGGACCAGATGAGCGTACAGGAGTGCAGTACTGCCAACCCCCAGTGTTCAAAAATCATGAGACAGGTTCTGAAAAACAGTGAGATTGGTTAAAAAATGAGATTTAAAAATAATTCATTTTAGGTTCTCTATTTGCCGCCTTGTTTTCGAGCTTGTAGGGTTTACACTTTCAAACTTTGCTCCCCAAGCTTCAGAGCTACAAAGTTGCTTTTTTTCAAAAATGAAAACTGAGATTCTCTCGTAATCACTTGACTGCACAAGCTGGGTCTTTAAGAAAAAACACCAAATATTGTGAGACTTGTGTTAAAATTTCAGGTGGCATCACTGGAAGTGTTGAATGGGACCATGTGAGAGACAGACTGGGACAAGGAAAAGTGAAGTGTTTTTTTTTTTCATCCACATAAAAAATTTCAGATGCTCAAAACTTTCATGAGTCAAATCTCGAAGTGTTTAAGATTTTCATTGTGGCTACTTGCCTCTTTTTCTCTTCCTGCCATCTTCCATTACACTGATACTAAAATTTACAACATGCAACCTTATAGACTTTCTAAGGCTATGTCTACACTACAGAGCTTACAGCAGCATAGCCATACCGATGCAGCTGCACTGCTGTAAGATCTCTTGTGTAGCTGCTTTACGCTGACAGGAGAGAGCTCTCCCATTGACATAATTAAACCATCCCCGATGAGCACTGGTAGCTATGTTGGATGGAGAAGCTTTCCCACCGACATAGTGCTGTCCACACTGGTGCTTCTGTCAGTGTAACTTTTATGTCACTCAGGGGAGTGGGTTTTTTTTCACACCCCCTGAGTGACATAAGTTATACCAACATAAGTGATAGTGTAGATGTAGGCTGAAGTCTGATGCAAATTGATGGACATTGGAGCCTACGCTCCCACATGATTTGAACCTTTTGGCACTTATTTAAATAAGGAAAGACCAACTGTCATCCCAACACGCTCCCCCCTAAACAAACAGACAAAAAGGCCCAACATTATGTAAAAGAACTGGGGGTTGAAAGTTTTTCAATGGAATCCAACTAACACCACGCCAAATTGCATTTCCTCTACAGGAATTCTACACTTCAAAGGGAAAAAAAATCCTGAAACATTCACAAGTTTTGAAATGAACAGTTAAGGAATCCTGCTGGTTTCCCTTCATCACTCACTGGGACTGTACATAATAGTTGTTTCTGTCTGTATTGCATGGATTCATTACAACAGCTCTCAATTTAATGTGCAGAGCTTGTAAATTCAAAGATCCCTTAATCTAGTGATTGCAATTAAGTCAAAAGGTTGTTCTGCAGCTGCATGAGCAGGCTTCTACCTTATCCTCCTCCTTCCTCTTACCTCAGTCATTCTATATTTAAAAAAAGAAATCCCAAACATATTGCCACATGGAGAGGACGTACAGGTAAGTCTAGCCACAACTCCTAATGCACACTTATTCCTCTAAAAGACTTTTCTGTCTCGGTTGCTGCCTCACTCTTGTCCCCCAGATTCCTGTACTAAAACAATATAAGTATTTTGGAAGCTACTTTTTCCACCAATCAGCTCATATTGATCAAAATCAATAAACGAGCTAGGATGGTGAATGAAGAATTTGTAATCTGTGGGCCTGTGCAACTGTGCTGCTTTTAGCAAAACTGTTTTCACTGGACCACGTGTTTCTTTTCAGACACTTATGGAGGTTCTTGTACTCTGTTTAATATGCTCGTATGTATATCATTTGCATTCTATAGACAGTGTCTGATTAGGGTTGCCAAATTTCTAATTGCACAAAACCGAACACCCCTGCCCCACCCTCTCCCCACCCCTTCCCCGAGGCCCTAATTTTGCCCCACCCCTTCTCCGAAGCCCCGCCCCCAGCTAACTCCATCCCCCCCTCCCTCTGTCGCTCGCTTTCCCTGGGCTGGGGCAGGGAGTTGGGGTGCGGGCTCCAGAGTGGGGCCAGAAATGTATGGGAGGGGGCTCCAGGCTGGAACAGGGGATTGGGGTGCAGGAAAGGGCTCCAGCTGGGGGTGTGGGCTCTTGGGTGGGGCCAGAAGTGTGGTTCGGGGTGCGGGGAGGAGGCTCCGGGTTGGAGTGTGGGCTCTCGGGTGGGGATGAGGGATTTGGGGTGCAGGGAGGGGGCGTAGGGCTAGGAGAGAGGGTTGGGTTGCGGGCTCTAGGAGAGAGTTTGGGTGAGGAAGGGGGCTCAGGTTTGGGGAAGGGAGTTGGGGTGTGGGAGGCGGTTGGGGGTGCGGGCTCTGTCCTGGTGGCGCTTGCCTCAAGCGGCTCCCAGAAGCGGCTGGCATGTCTGGCTCCTAGGTGGAGAGGCCAGAAGGCTCTGCTCGTTGCCCATGCCTGCAGGCACCACCCCCGCAGCTTCCGTTGGCTGCAGTTCCCGGCCAATGGGAGCTGCAGAGCTGGCACTTGGGGCAGGGGCAGAACACAGACCTTCCGTGACCACCCCTGCACCTAGGAGCTGAGCATGCCGGCCGCTTCCGGGAGCCAGGGCAGACAGGGAGCCTGCCTTAGCCCCCCTGAGTCCCCACCGGACCCTTAACGGCCCCATCAGTGGTGCTGACCAGAGCCGCCAGGGTCCCTTTTCAACAGGGCATTCCGGTCGAAAACCGGACGCCTGGCAACCCTATGCCAGATATTTTCTTGGGTAATGACAAAACAGTTATCCTGCAAAAACTAGGGGGTGACCAGATATTTTCATGGATTTATTCCGAATTATGAAGTGGAGAACAATATTCTTAGAAACAGAACACTGTCAACTGTTTTTTCATATCAGTAGCTACTTCTTTTGTTCTCCTTTTCCCCCAACTGTAATGCGCACACACACGACACACCTAGCTTTTAGGGTTAATGGTGAGGCAAGGAAATAGCAAAGCTTTGAGTCTGATGCACTGTTTCCTTTTCTCTTCTCCCTCCCCCCACACATCCCCCTTCAACCAACCTACATTTCTTGGCTCCGTTCAGCTGTTAGTCTGTTTGAGTTGTGACGTAAATGACTCACAGCAAGTGACCCCCGTGGCAAACCTGTAAAACATTATACAGCATGAATAAGAACTTTCTTATTAGATCTGCAGCTGGCTAGATGCAGACATATGGCAGTGAGGATGTTTTGGAAGAAAGGCACGGCTTGACAAAGAACCCAGTCTCTTGAATAAAGGTTTATACTGGCACTTCACTGTGTTTATAATACCATATGCCAGGGGCAGGGCTTCTTTTTTAAAATCATATTGTTATTTAACTTTTTATACCTAATCAGCTCTTATATTGAGGCGACTGAGAAGGGGAAACTATTTGTTTCCCCTTGGGTTTCTCGGACTCAGGCTATCCTGCTGTAAGTGCATGAGGCTTTGGATGCCTGGACTCAAATCTCTTTCATATCTAAAGCAAAGTACGTTTGTCAGGACCCATTGTGTCTGTTACAGGCAGGATTTTTGTTCTATTTCAGAACATTTTGCAGAACAGACCCAGTGTGACTGGATTTTTGTGTGTTGATATTTGAGGGATTTTTTAGGTTGTTTGCTTGTTGTAACTGGACTCACATAGGCTGCGGATGTTGTCATAGAGAGCTAGTACATATACCATACTTGAAAAACCTACCTTTTTCCTCCCACCCCCATTCTACAGCATTATGTAAGCCAATGATAGTCAATCCATGATTTTCCGTTGTTCTTCTCTGGTTTGTGCCAAGGTTCTGCATGACCACAATGTGAGTTTTTGTCCTAACAGAAGATTATCACCGTCAGACTCTCCCTTCCTCTGACACTCAAACTGGTGGAGTAAATACCTATTTGCACTGGTAGCCAACTGAGAAGATGGAAACATTTGGCTCAGAGTGTAACTTCTTATTTAGTTGTTTTGAGGAATGTGTTAACTATGACTTGTTAAATAAAGCCCCATCCTGTGTGGCACTCGGCACCTTGCAGTGTCAGGTCCTTATATCTTATGAAATGGGGTTTTGTATTCTAAATACGTTCAGTCATTTTTGTAGGTCTCTGTAACTCCGTCCAATGACAAAGTGGCTCTTTGGTTGCTGACGGCTGAGTTGCTAGTGCTGTAGACTGTGGTCTCTGAGGGCTAATAAACTGCTCAGCTCCAGCAGCACAGCACGGTCAGTTCAGTACAAGCACTAGAGTTTTCTTGGAAACACACTTTCAATCTTTGAGAGAACTGGAAAAAAAAGTTCACAGAGTAAGAGTGATGCTAGTAGAAACAAAAGCTGGCAAGAGCTGAGTAGGAATCTGAGCTAATTTCTTTTGTTTTCTTTTAATGATTCAATAAAAGGGTATAAATTATGTGGAAACAAATTTGCTTCCCTGTCCCAGGCCACCCTCCCTCCTCCCCTACAGTTCAGGGTTATAATCATGGCCCCATAGTTAGAGCTGCAGCCAGGCTTCCATTATGTATGCTGTTTTTCCTTACACAAAATAACTCCTTTCAGGCCATAGGAGTATTTCTTTGGAAAGTTAAAGGAAAATTGTCCAGTCATTTCTGACTTGATCTTTGAGTTCATCTGCCTTAAAATGGGAACTGTCTGCACTTTGACAAATGGACTGGAAAGTTGCCTAGTTGCGTTACAACATTTTAAAGTTCCTCTATATCAGATGATAAAATTGCTGAGTTATTACTATTATTATTTGCTACTAATTTCAAATCTTATTAAATCACAAGAGATCTTTTCACTGCTTACATGCAGGAGCATTTTATCCTCCTCCATTAATATTAAAGATTTGGACTCCATTAATAAATGTAGGAAAATCCAGAATAAAACTAGGAGTGCATTGGCTTCCAAATAACGGGTGGTGTTTGACATATGCAATGAGCCACACAACCTCTACACAATGGAACCACTGAACATTAGGATAACTTTTAAACCAAATCTTTTCTGTATCTGACAGACTGAGACACTGTTACGGTTATCATGTTAGTTGGTAGTTATCAGGCCCTTGAGAGAGGCATAATCTAGTGCTTTTAGCCAAAGACTAGGAACCACGAATTCACAAATTATTTCTAGCCTTGACACTACTAGCTCTCTGGACTAAGGAAAGACTTTGTTTCCCCATCTGGAAAATGGGGCTATTATTTACTCATCTGCCTCACTGGGGCTTTGTGAGGACTTAGGCACCTAACTCCTTTGAAAAGTTGCCCTTAATGTTTGTCAAGTATATGTAGTGCTGCTTCTTAATTCAGACGGATTTTTTCATTCACTAGGTAGAGGCGCTGCCAGGCTTTTAAACAGAACAGAAATCTTTCCTCTGTTCAATGAATACACCTCCTTTCTGGCCATGTATTTCAGGAGAGCAAGGAGTGAATCATGTACACTGCTTCCACATCACCCAGTCAGAGGTAGCTGTAAAGTCTATTGTACAGATGCCCAAATACTCAAAACATGAGTGAACAGAAGTTCTGCAACCCCATGAATAGAAATGGCACTTGAAGAATTTCTTTGGAACTTACTTTCTTGGGGAGAAGTAGAAGGAAGCCAGTGTCTTCATATTTTAGAGTTTGTATGGAACTTAAATAGCTTTTGAGTAGAAGTGGACCTCAACAACTTTGGGAGTGTTCAAAATCCAAAGCTGGCTCTGAATTTTGCAAATGACTCCTTATTTTTATAATTAGCTAAACCTATCCCCAGATCTGAATGCCTCTGAACTTCGAGGAGCTTAAAGTCTGAATCCAAATGATTCAGTTGTAGTTCTGTCTTGGTATTGCAAGAAAGTGAGCTGCCTTCTTGATACTCAAAATAAATGCAACACACAGACACCTCATTTGTCTACCTATTCTGTTTATTGGCTTCCCTATACAAAGCTTAGTTCCAAGCCCTTAGGAGCAAGAACAGCAGAATAGCCATGTCTGATTACATACATAGGAAGCTGTCATCCGTAATGAACTCTTTGTGATTCAGGTGTAACCAGGGCTCTTCACAGGTCATTGTTCCTTGGTAGACATCACTTTCTATTGTCATGGAGACTCCCACCTTTGTACTTAGATACAGCTTGAAGGTGAGAGGATTATTGCAGGAGTGGGTGGGTGAGATTCTGTGGCCTGCATTGTGCAGGAGGTCAGACTAAATGATCATAATGGTCCCTTCTGACCTTAAAGTCTGTGAGTCTATGAGGTGTTACTATTTCACCTGTAATCCCCAGAAATAGTTTGAGAGTCTGGGTGCTTTAATTAAAGTACCTTCTTAATAAAGGATGTGCAGAAGTAGACTGTCAGGGACAGCATGCTGTGCTCCAAATATGTTTCCTTCTCAGTGAATTTCCCCCTCCACCTCCCCACCCCCACCACACACATCCAACCCAATGACCCCAGCCTTCCTCCTTCTATCCAAACAGAAATACAGTCCATTTGCCAGACAACCCACCTCCATCTATCTGGCAATCTTACTGTATATTTGCCTAGTTTTGCACAATCACTGAGCCCAATCACACCAAAAAAAAATGCACATAATTTACTAGACAAGGAGGGGTTTCTTTGAGCATCATGAGTACACAGGGTCAGTCCATCTCAGCCATGTGAGGCTGAGCATAGGGCATGTTTTGCTCAAAGTCAATTATAAAAGCAATGTTAAAAGGCTTTCTGCTGATATCTGTACAAGTGAGATTCCTCCCTGGCATGAAATGCTAGATCTATGACTCCCACACACAGCAAAATAAAAACAGCCCTCTGCTTGCCATGTTCTTTGTACATTTTTGGTTCCCCCCCCCCCCCCCCCCCCGCTCCAAGAAAGTTGACATCCTACTCCCAACCACCTCCTACTAAGAAATTAACTTAGATGACAATCAAAATTAAAGACCGTCTCTGGAATTCCGCTTCTGTGTTCTGCCTCATACCATCTGGGGAGGACTGAGAAGGCTCCTTTAAGATTTGAGTCCCAGTGCAGAGGTGAATCAGTGGGCAGCGGGGAGCCTGGCACATTCCTGGCCAGCCACCTGCTGCCACGATAGGCTCTCACGAGGAGGAGGATGTATGTCCACAGACTCCAACTTCTGAAGAAAGAAGGAAGAGGCAGGCATCATTTGACTCTGTCACAGGTGCATGGCATACACCTGGAAGCTATCTGTGACTTGAAAGGGGTTTGAGTCTGGGTTCAGTACAGTTTCAGTTCACCTCACCAGTCCACCCTGCTTCCCAACTTACATTACCTCTCAGTTTAGTGAGTTTTCTTACGTGAGAACAAACTTTGGAGGGTTCCAAAATTCTAGCAAATGGTTGGTGCATGTTTCTGCAGTTCTAGAACATCATGTATTCGTTGCTTTGAAAACCAGACTGCTGCTCTCATTCTGTCCACTGCTCTCCAACGTGTGCACCTCCATACTGTGACCCTGAAGCTGGTCATTTGCCCTTGTGTCTCTGCAAGCCAGTCTTCACTATTCTATGCAGGATAGGCCAGTTCTGCTATGTATGCTAGGTAACTTGCTTCCCAAACCTTAGATTGTATGAACGATGGAAGTTCTGTTTCACAAAGGATTTTGAGATCTCCAGATTTGACCTAATTCCAAATTTGCACCTCTCCCCCCCAAATTTCTGAATTCTTCACAAAAGGGAAATGGCGGGGCGGGGGGGGGGGGGGGAAGAGATCGGTTCAGGTGAGTCAAAACATTTCATTTTGACAAAATTGAAATGTTTCAATTTCACTTTGAAAATTTGTACTATATTTTAATATCTAATATGATACAAAATAAAATTGTCAGGCTGTTTTGGCATTATTGGAATTTTTTCCCGTTTTCTTTCCAAACAAAATTCTAGTGCAATCAACTCAATTTTTACAAAGCATTTTGATTTTAACAGACTTGCATGTTCCAATGGAACATAGTTCCATTAAAGTTTCTCCAACCAGCTCGTCTGTCTCATGTTTTCTGCAAGCAAGGTGGTGGCTGCTTTCACTACCTTTGCTCTTTGCACAATGGGTATGAGGGAGCAGTCTGTTTCTCTCTCAGCTGTTCTATATTGGCCTGATAGGGTGTTCTTCTTACCAATTACACTAACTGCCAATCAAAATCTCATTTCACTGGCAAACCCCCATGCTACTTGGCAACTAAAGCTAGACATAAGATTAATATATTTTCTGTGTAATACATTTTAATGCGTGCTTGCTCTCTCTCTCTCATATACACATGAAACACAGACCCGTTTTTGTATCACGAGGCCTGCACTAGATTGGGAGGATTTTTCCAGAGTAATCTGTACAATTACAGAAGCAGATATTTGAAAAGTGGAAAAGCTATTGGGCAAGTTACACGTGCTTTCTGACCTTTGTGACTCTCACACTGCATGTAGTCTTCTCAAGTAGCTACTGAGATAATTTGGCCCCAGAGATAAAGAGTTTGCTAAAAATAATTCTCTCTTACTTTCATTGTGTTGAGGGGTCTGTTTGTTTGTTTTTAGTTTTACCATACCTACCAGTCTGGCGATAAAATTCAGGACTGGGGTTATCCCATTAAATACTAGCCAGCACAGTCTGGCTTTGCCCCCAAGGGATTGTCGACTCTAAGCATTCAGCAATTATAAGTCAGGGTCCCCAAAATTGCGAAATTGGCTTAAAAATCATGAGCTTAAAAATAATAAATTGGGGTTCTTTCTGTTTGCCCTCTGGTTTCGGAACCTTTCAGATTCACATTTTTTATTTATTTTTTTTCTCCAGGCCATAACGTTTAGGAACTTATTCTTACTTTTAAATGCTGATATTTTTTACAGTCACATAGCTCCAGGACCTGGGATTTTAAGAAAAACACCTAATATTGTGAGGTTTGAGATACAACTGTAAGAAACAGCAACACTGCTACTACCATCCACATTCCTGAAAAATTATGTGGATGTTCTGGCTAATTTAACTTGAGACTTGAGAATATTATTGGAAGCTCTAAAAACATCTTGGAAGTGCCTTTCATTTGTATGTCCGCATAACAACTTTATTTTCACCCCCTGTTTTTGTGCTCATCTGTGAGTTACAGGTTAGTGAAAGAGGCTGACTTCACAGCCATGGAGTCTGAAGTCCTCTATTTATTCACAGATCAAATACAGCATGGATTGCAGCATTGGAGGCTTTCTTACAGTGCATTGCCAGGTACCCCTAACCTAGAGAACAGTTCAGGATTCATGCCCATTTAATTCATGGCTTCACTGCATAGAATGCCAACGAGATTGTGGTTTACTGTCCATTGCGAATAGCAGCTTTGGGACAAAGACATGCTCCATAGGAATTAGATTTGATACCATCAGACTCATTTCACATAGGTCACCAAACAGCAGTCAAGTGGTATGTTTTCTGTCATGGCTGACATGGGCATCATTTGAGTTGGCAGCTGATATTCTATTACCCATAGACATCCAGACCTGTAATAACTCTATTAATTTCTCTTTAAAATATTTTTTTCAATTTTTAACTTCATTAAAAAAATAAGTGACAGTTGTAGGACAAATGAAATGGTGACTAAGAAAAAACATATTTAAGCAACAAATAAAGGATGGGGTGAGGTGGGAATTTTTACATTTGTTCTTCCCAGTATTCTCAGTTCATAGAGCAGTTGTCCCCCGGTACTACAGAGATTAATGGCAACAGATCCTCTCATAAGGAGGCGTTGTTACTACAAAGGAAATGTCTACACTACAATTAAAAACCCACGGCAGGCACGTGCCAGCTGACTCGGGCTAGGGGGATGTTTTAATTGTGGTGTAGACATTTGGACTCTCATTGACAGCTTGAAAGGTTTCTTGATTTTTGCAAAATTGGGCTGGAAATCTCTTAAGAAAAGCCTTTCTCACAGTGTTTTGGTTCCTCTGCTCAGAACAAAACCCAGACAAATGACCAGTAATTGAACAGCTTCAGTTGGCTGAACTTTTTTTTTAAATCTCAAAGAAGGTTCAGTTGGGTGGAGCTGTTTGATTTTTATTTTGCCCAAACCAGTTGTCCCTAATTAAGTCCTTCTAACAGAGGAATGAGGGTGGCAGCACATCAGAATGTTCAGCAGCTGGGAGTGGGGGAAACTTTCAATGTTTGTGCTGGCTGTGGACACTCTTGAAGATTTCCACCTTGCTTGCATCATTTCCCTGCTCTCTCCCAAAGGCAGATAATTGATGTTCAGAGCCTGCCTTCTCTCTAACATTTATTGCAGAACTGTAGCATTTCGGGCAGAGAAATAAGATCACCCAATAGCTGAAAAGAGAGGCTATTTCTGCACCCTCAGGAATGCTCTTGAGACCCTAGGAAAGGATTTAAATCTGTGACAAAGATTGTGGACATAGATGTTCAGTGAACCGGGGAGAATGTCTAAATGAATGAGCTTGGGGCTGAAAGCCATGATCACCTGAGTTCTAATCTCGGCTGAGACACTGTCTCTGGGTAGCTATCTGTGCCTCAATTTCTCTATCTGTAAAATGGAGATAATAGTTCTAAACTCTCTCACAAGGATCTTCTGAGACTCCCTAATTTTTGGACAAAGCTTTGAGACTAGACTGCTAAGTAACTGATTATTAGGATCCCGCATATGTTGATTGGGGCTAGAGAAGCCAAACGGGGCTCAAATGAACATACATGGAGTCAGAATAATTGCAATTATCCAGGTGTCTTCAGTCTCAGGGACAAGGACACATTTGGTGTTCAGGCACCAGGAAAAATCAAAGATTGGAGAGTTTTTGACCTTTGCTTCACTGGGGCTGTCTTGTCCCCAGCCAGGGGACCTAGTCACTAGGATTGAGTGATCTGCATTAACTTCTACTGAGGCAGGCCTTCGTTCACTCGAATACAGAAGTAAAATAATATCTCTAGCCAAACCCTTGTGTAAGAGGACAAAATGTACATATTTTGGGACACACAGTAACTGGGGAAAGTAGAAATTGAAATTACTTTGGAACAGTGAGGAGGAGGCCTCAGGGGCCCATAATGGGACTAAGTAAGGAAGAATATCCTCTTTCAGCTGATGTCTTATATAGATTCTTCCATAAAGTAAGCAGAGAAAACATTGTTTTCTTGATCCGCGCTAGCCCAGTTAAGTGATGTATTTGAGCAATGTGCAATATAGATGAATATCAGATTGTACAGGTTTTAATATAATGAAAGTTATTTAGGGCAGTAGTTCACCATCTCTTCTATACTGTGACCCTATGTGACAATACAAGAGTTTTGGACCCAGTCCCCTGCATGTAGCCATTTAAAAAAAAAAAAAAGTGTGGGGGTGGGAGAGTAATCCCTAACTGCTGAAACCTGTTCCCAACCCCCAGGTTGAAAACCTGTTTCTTGGGCAATTTATATTTGTTAGATGTTAGTATGTGAAATGTATTTATGCTGGCCTTTTCCCTCCCATGTTACCTGTACTCTAGTATGTTGTTGGACATAGATGTTTGGGACTAGAGCGCTTCAGAAATAAGGTACATAACATGTATCATTTGGTGCTTTATGTATAAATAATATGATTGAAACTGTGCCGTTTATGTGGAAAGTTTCTTGTTTTATTATTAGCAAAATGGTGATTGTATAAGATATATGTTATTACTGAGGACAACATGAGATTAAATGTGGGCAAACAAATGTGCCAGGTGTAAGGTGTAGGGGATACTTTCTTTTGATGATGCCCATCTGAGTCAATATGCATTTGTGAATATAGCTTATTAAACATAAATCAACAAAAAATACCGTAGCTAAACCAGTACATGCAAATTCACTGAATAACCTGGGCATCTCATACTGAGAAATTCATTGGGAATCATTTAGAAAAGATGCACTCACCTAATTTAAAAAAAAATAAAAATAAAAATAAAAGAACAACAAAACCTTAGAGACCTGTACTCTGAATTATATTAAAATGTGGATGGTATACAGTGAGTTCATTAAGATACTGTAGAAGTTGGAACAAAATGACAATTTACTACTATCTCGCTTCCGTTGAAAGTTATTAAAAAAATATTTTGGTACTACTTAAAACAAAAGAGGAAGGAAGGGAAATTGGTCAATAGGCAGTTTGTAGAAGGCATGACATTTTCTGGATTTACAAGATCTGTGAAAAGTTATTAAACCTGTCTGCAGTAAAAAAAGAAAGGTATGGTCTCAACACAGGACTGGAAGACAGGAATTCATGACTTCTAATTCTCCATCTGGCCGATGGGGTCTCCTGTGACTGTGGGGCCTATTTCTGATCCTCCGTCCACTCGCGCATATGGACAGAGTTCCTCTGGGCGGCATCCGCTGGCTCCCTTGACACCTTCGAGGAGCAGTGGGCACTGTCCGGGGTTCTCTGCTCGGTTTCCCCGTCAGGTTCCCTTCGTTTAGCCCTGTGACCTCACTCCCATTCCTGTTATCTCCTTAGTTGTCCCCTGCAATTATTTTGAATCCCGGACATGTGGCTCCTCCCCTTATGCTGTGGGGGAGGTCCTTTAGCAGTGGGCAGGCTTCCACGCGCCCACTTGCTGGATCCCAACAGGACACTGATTCCATCTGTGGCTTTGAGGCACAAGTTTTCACAACTGTCCCCTTACTTTTTTCATGCCCAATTTCAGATACATTGGGCCTCAGCAATCACAACTCAGTTGTGGGCAAACACTTCTGAAACTTGGGCCCAAGATGTCTCAGTTTAGGCATCCAAAAACAGTCAATCAAAACTTGTGGTCACTTTTTAAATTGTTTTCCCTAACCTTTCTATTCAAGCAACACGAAATCCTTTCTAAGGGTAGGTCTACACTTACCCGCTGCGTCGGAGGCGACCAATCGATCTTCTGGGTTCGATTTATCGCGTCTTGTCTAGACGCGATAAATCGAACCAGGAAGTGCTCCCCGTCGACGCCGGTAATCCTGCTCCACGAATGGAGCAGGCGGAGTCGACGGGGGAGCCTGCGCGCCGCCGTGTTGACCAGTGGTAAGTACTTTTAAATTCGAAATAAGATACTTCGACTTCAGCTACGTTATTCACGTAGCTGAAGTCGCGTATCTTACTTCAAACTTGGGGGGTAGTGTAGACCAGCCCTAAGGCTGCCAATGTCCTCCTTCCATTACACCATTCATCTCGCTTTGACTAGATTGTGTAGTGTAGTGTGAGGAGGCAGTGGAAGTTGCAATGATTTGCCCTTGTGCTCAGGGGCTGACTACATTTGTAGTCCTTGTGCCCACCTGATCACAAGGGCTATGTGAGGGTAAGCAGCATTAGCCACACCAGAGTAAGTGGAGCCATGGTCCCCGCCACATCAGACAGGGGCTCTGACAAGCAGGTGAAAGAGTCATCACGCTGGGTAGCTCTGGGGAGCATATTGCTTGCCTCCTAGAGATTGTGCTTTGGTGCTTCCATCTTTTCACTGCAGGGAATTCCTATAATCCAAAATCTGGCCCCTTATCTTTAGAGACTTTTTGTTTGTAGATTTTAGAACCTATGAAATAATCCTGAAGACAAAAGTTTTAAAATTCATAATAGTTCGAGTGGCAGGGTTTTAAATTGTGTTAGTACTTCAGCCCGTGTTTTAAAATAATTTATTTTTAATTTGACCTGTAGATATCTCCACTTAACCCCTTCCTATTTAGAGGAGGATGCTGATCACCAGGTTTTGGTGTTTTGTTTTGTTTTTCCACATAATTTGAGTCCTGTATTCATGCCCCTGACTTTTGCCTGTTTATATCCAGCATCTATGCATTCCAGATTGAGTGAAGCACATGTGACAGGAATGTATGTGTTTTGGAGCAGGAGTTGGGTGTGAATGAGAAACAGTTGTCTGTTTAGACACCTACTTAGAGATTACTCAGAATCCTGCCTCTTTGTATTACTGTTTGTTGCTCTCTAGGTTTATCTCAAAGAACGCTGTCAAGGCTGGTAAGCCTAAAATTTGACCTATCTTGACAGTGATCCCATATGGACATCTACACTTTCAGTACCTTTTGCTGCCAATACAAGTTAGTGATGTCTGTTCCCTTTATTGAGTCATTGACCGCTTTTTAAATGTTCCTGTAGGGAGAAAAGGGGGAGTGAGATAAACTTCCCAAGGGCAAAGCAATTGGATGCAATGACCTTTGTGTTTTTTGTTGTGTAAACGGGCCTGCCACTTCCATCTCCATATCCTATTGGAACATTTGTTTTCTTTTCTGTTGCTGTTGTGACTTGGTGTAGCATGTAGTGAAGGCTGTTGAAAAGTGAAATCCGCTGGAAGGCCAGGGCTTTGTACGATGTTCTGCAGGAAATCTAAGAAGCCTGACTTTACAAGGCTCGCCATGGTTCCTTGCACAAAAGGCATCTCTTGTGAGTTGGTTGAGGACTGCCTTTTCAGGGATCACTGTACAATGGGGATGTTTATATTAGAATTTATTTCTGGTAGGCGAATCATATTTTCGTTAAATTCAGAGCATTACTTTGTATTTATCATAATTAATTGGTAATAAGACCCTGATGATGATTTTGTTTGTTTACTATTCCACTTTTCTCTTCATACTCTGTCAGGTTGAGTTGCTGATGCAGAATAAGTCTAATTTTCAAGATTGTCACTGTGTAAGCCTACAGTTTGTTAAATTTTCCACACTGAATTTCACAGTTGTGAACAGGAAAAGAATCCAGGAGTTTTGGCTCCTACAACATGACCTAAAGCAACAGTCTGTTACCTTTAGTAATGTGCGGGTTTATAGCCCATGTAAATTAAGGGAAAAGTAATCTCATGCACAGTTGAGCAGGTCTGTCGCTTCATGTTGTACAGTGATGTATAGCTACACGTAGGTCCCAATCCTACTCAACCTGAAGGAGTGTGCTTAAATTTATTGACTGAATAATCCCACCAAAATAAATGGGATTAAAAATGTGCCTGAGTCTTTGCAGGAAGGGGGATTGGAGTCACTGCACATTTTGTCCCAGCAATACTGGCTGTTGGTGGTGATACAAAGGTCAAAATTAGCCCTATATTCCCTTGAAAACCACCATCCCCGTTGACACCCATGTTGACAGACTCAACACATAACACCATGGACTGAATTGTTGTAAAGTGAGCACTACCCTTTCACCCCTAGATATATAGTTGCACCAGATCAGGGTTGAGGTCTGAGGTTGGGGTAGTATGGGCAAAACATTGAGCTGCTGCTGTCTGGGCTGGGCTTGTTTATTGGCTAAATAGAGGACTTAAATCTCCAAGCTGGCCTAAAACCTTTCACGAGCTGAAATTCACCTACATTTAAAACCTAAATTCGCATGGAGAGGGAAATCCCAGTGCTGTCCAGCTGTTACACAAACATGGCCAGGATTTTCTCTATTTCGACAGGAAACCAACAAGGTGGTTTTTCAGTTGTTTTTCTGTGCCACGTAGGGATAAATATGAAGTGTCTCTAGATTGCTGCTCAGTACACATCCTCTTGGTTCCCAAAAAGTGCTTTGCCCGGGATAGTTGGTGGAGGTGGGGGCTTATAGAGGAGAGGGTGTCTGTGAAATGTGTCACATTGGAGGAAGATCGCTGAACTGATTTAATTAGTTCTGTTTCAGCAACTTCATTTTTGCTCGGGTCACTGCTACATTCATCCACTTGCGTTTCCCCGCCTCTCCCCACCCCCCCCCAGCAATAGACAAATGCACGGTGATAATTAATGTGGCAGGTTGATCGAGATTGGGTGGCAGAGAGGCAAGTTTTCCTGGATGAACGATGAAGCATTGCTGGTTGAACTTAAAGTGCATAGATTGAAATAGAAAGTAGTCAGTATAACATCCCCCACTCCCCCAAGGGTGTGTTTAAACAGAATGTACTTTGAGTTTTGACATTGAGCTTTCATAGTAAGCCACTAGATGATACAGTGTCATTCTAGGACTTTCAGTAGCTTTATGTGTATTGTGAAGATGCAAGATCGGGGGTGGTGGGGTGCTAATGACAGAGCCTGCTTTTTAAAAAAAATTTCTGTGTCAGGGTGGAATGATCACTGACATGGTGAGACTGCTTCCCTCTAGAAGCCAACCTTAGAAAATCATTTACTTTTTAGAAGTTTGGGCCTCACTGCCCTGATTTCTCTCTCTGGAAATGGAGCATGACCCACTAGTGAGTATTCGGAGGATTAGCTTTAGCCTTTAATGTTGAGAGTTTGCTGCTAGTTCAGCCACCCCTATCTGCTTAAACGTCACTGGGACCGATGTGTTCTTTTTCATTTTGTTTTGTTCCTCCCATCCTCCTCCTCACCACCTACAATTTCCTACTGGGGTGATATGCTTAGACTAGCCAACACCCCCAACTGACTTGGCAATTTTGATTAAAAGGCTCATTTTAAAGATACAAGTAAATCCTCCACACCAGAAGCCCATAGCTAAATGTACAGTACATAATTGAGTAGTGTGATAGAGCATCTAGATTCTTTTGTGTTAAATTTTGCTTCATTAAATCACAAACATTCCTTTGGGTGCTGACATTTAACATAATACAGCACAAGAAAGCACAATTGTGTCCATTGAACCGATGAGAAATTATGCTTTTGTTTTGGACTTGCCATTGTATTGCTCCACTGTATTTCAACCCCACTTCTGAAAGCCTGGGGAAACATTAATCCTGAAGCTAGCTGTTCCCATAATCCAAGGATTTTACATATCACATCAATCAGACATCAAATTGCCCTTTTAACAATGTCTAGGTAGTTTTTCTTTTTATTTATTTTACTTTTTCATTTGATCACTTCCCAACAAGTGCACACAGTACTGGAAAATACCTGCTCTGTTAAACACTCTGAAATGTGTTTATTATGAAACTTTCCTTTTATATGGGGTTAACCTATTGGTATGTGTTGGAAAGACATGAAAATTGCAGTACAGCATGGTTGATTTTTCTGAACAAATTTTTGTTTTCCTCTCCTCCTCCACGTAAGGAAATGTTAGATCCAGTGAAAATTGCTGGATTGACAACCCTGGACAATAATGTCCTGTGTTTATGCACAGAGGAAGTACAACATAGACGAAAGCAGGGCACACTCTCCTTTGCTGTCCTGCCAATGTGGCTCAGTCTCTTCCTAGAGGAACCTCTTCTAAAGGTTAAAAGGAAAGTGTAACCTCCAGGCCCATTCAGTCCTAAACTTTTCTTCTAGGCCAAATTCTGGAATATTTTAAATTGCCCTTAATGTGAGCTTTCATTTTCAGGGTTAGTAGTGCAGATGGATCAGCCAAACTACTTGGGTCTTGATCCAAAGTCCATTGAAAGTCTTTTCATAGACTTCAGTGAGCTTCAGATCAGGCTGTCCATTATTATCCAGTAAACGCAATATTTGGTTTTCAAAATAGCTGGTTCATATAATAAGGCATATAGACCCTTCCATGTGATACTGGAAAAATATAAGCATCTTAAGAGAACATTGCTGTTTGGGATCAGTGTTAAATAATGGCCTGCAAAATGCTGTGTTCTGAGTGGGGATCACTTGCATGATGGAGAGAGAACCATTATGACAGTTGCACTATTTGCAGCATAAAAAGCAGAACAGATTCCTTGCAGGAGAAAAGTGTTTAGAATCATTGCTACATTAAATTGCTGAATATTTTTGCGTACAGTATGTTGTGGTTTGCCGTCTACTGCAGCAGACTGCTAATTGGTCAGTTCAGTACTATGACTGCGGTGCTGTTAGTATGTAGTTAATGATTCCCCATGGAAAAGCAAACAGATATAAATAAGCTTATATGATTCTTGTCTCTTTCTAGGAAGCTAATTGCACAAAAATGGACTTGAATGAGTACATTTGAACTGCAGTGACTGAGTGCATCTACTTTGAATAGTAACCAGGGTTTTGAAATACAGTAGACGCTTGTTAGCAGCCGCACCTTGTCAGAGCAACTGCCGCTTAGGGGTAACATTTCCCCGGGAACACTTTCCCTACCATGACTTGTCCATTTGGTAACAGCAACATAGCCGCAGCGTAAGAGCGACATTGTGACGTGACGTCATATCTGGGGCAGAGATTGGGGAGGGCCATGTATGGGCGATGCCCTCCCAAAGAGCTTCTTTCCACAACCTTCCCAACCTTGGCTCTTCAGCGCAGCTCCAGGGTACACAGCCCTGTTCCACGTGCCCGGCCTGACAGAGCCTGCGTGCAGAGCATGTGTAGGGGGGAGTTTGATGGAAGGGTCTGAAAGGGGAGGGGCGGAGCTAGGGTTGGGGGAGTAGCAGAGGCACAGCTGGAAGATTTCCTCCTCCCCTCCTTAGCGTCTGGCTTGCAGGCGGCTGGTGTGTGTGTGTTTTTGCTATTTTGCTGTGGGGAGTATCACACCCTACTCCCCCGTGCACTAAGCTTCCCCTCCATCTCGGTTGCTGGCGGGAGGGTGTGGGTGTGCTGTTTTGCAGTGAGGAGGGGTCAGGGGACCCTCTGCCCAGGGCACTGACCTCTCCCCTTCCTCCCTCCCATCTCCACTGTCCATGGTAGGAGCCACCCCCCCTCCACTGCAGGCTGTGGACTCCCCAGACATCCATCCCTCGCCAGGGTGGAGCATGAAGCTGCCAGTGGGAGCATCCTCACCCTGTCCCTGGCAGCTGGGCGCTCTCAGCCGTTTTGCCGACTGGGGGCTCCCCTGCCAAACCCAGGGTTCCCCTCTCTTGTTTCCCGCAACTCCCGCTCCAACATAACTACTCCTTTCCTTCCGAAACACCCTTAACTCTTCACACACCTTTGGTCAGATGGCACTTCCACAACTGCAACAGTCACTTAGGAGCAACATAGCAAAGCGCTTCCAGGGAACATCTACTGTAGTATTTTTTTTCCCTCTCTTTCGTTCTACTTTTGTATCTTTACCAGCTGATTATCGTGCATCCTGTCCTGCAGTTCTGAGCTATGACATGGCTTCACTGTTGTCATCTTCCCCTACAGATGAGCCTTCCCAGTGTCCGTTCCTCTCAGTGCACTACACTCCCACCACGACTATTTTCATATCCGGAAAGCGTGCTCTCAATCCCTTCGTCTTGGCCTGGCCAACATGGACTTTTTTCCCTATCTTGTGGTCTCAACAGCCATGCATAGCATGGAATGGCGGAGAGCACAATCTTTAGCTGAATGCTTTGATTTTAAAAAAAATGTTGAAAACCTATCCCCTGGAAATCAGTTTAAGGGATTTGGAAACCATCTAGCAATGCCTTATTACATATTCCACATCTGCAAATGTCTTTGACTCTATATCCTTGGGATCACTAAGAATTAAGTGTGGCTTTCAAAAACATAATTTATAGTAGTTGCAGTACAGTATATTTTTCCAGGTGTATTTCCCCAAAAGCTTGTGTGTTCAAAAGTAACTTCTGACATATAAACTGATTATGTGGAGAAGTGAGAAATTCAGTGGCATTACTGAAAACATTAGCAATTTAATTTATTTAGTAATATTATGAACGTGGAACAAAGTTTTTGTGGCAGAATATAACTCATCCTGGTAAGGGGATGAGGGTAGGTGGATGCTTCACCAAAAATCAATTCCCTTTCTTTTTTTCTAATGCAACCTATTTACTGTAGAAAGTTAAACATGCTTGTTTCAAGTCAATGTATTGATCAATGGGTGCATAATTGTTCCTGCATAAACTACACTGCTGTCAGTTCCAATTTGCCTCGCTATATATCCCGGTTCCTCTTGCCCCCATGCAGTGAAGCCAGGATTTCTACAGAAGTTTGTCTGGAAATATTATCAAAGGTCATATACTACCATGAGAGAAATCCTCAAAAACTTAATCTTTTTTTGCTTCCTCTTCCAGAACCAGATATGATCTCATTTCTATTATTCCTTTGAAATGGAGTCTGTGGATTGTGTGCTTAAGACAGCTTCTTCACCATTTTATTTCCTTTTATGTTGGTCTCGTGTGCTGCAGCACCAACCAGCATCTCCTTTATTATTTTACTTGTTGAGAGTTTTACTTTCCATGTTTCCTGCTGCCTGATACCCCGTTAACCAACTGCTTTAAGATGTCTTGTTTTGCTCTACTTTGCCCACTGTCTTGTGTTAATATGATTAGTTGCTTGACTATGGCATACCCATGATCCAGACCGTGACATCAGCTAACAACCCCATAGAATCTGACTGCATAGCTTCCGGTTTCATTATGATACCAGCTTCATAGTGCTCATTTAGCTAGATAGCCATTCAGCATTTGTTCTACAAGGAAAATGCTCCATGCAGTCACTCTCCAGGCTGATACCGCTGCCTTACAGCCCCTGCCAATTAAACCTTAAACATGGGATAGTGCTGTTTCTCTGACTAACTCAAACCATTTCAAGCCTCTTTCTGTTTTAAAAATTGCCTCCACCTCCAGCTGTCCTCCAGCAACCCTTGAACTTTTGAAGAATCCTTTTTGGACCAAGAAGCGGCTAAAGGCATCTCTTCTCGCCGGTCTCAAAACAGAAGCTGACCTTTGTGATTTGTAGGACTCCAAGCTGTTGGGAGGGAGTGGGTGTAAAAGTTGTTGCCCCTGTTGTCCCACTGCCAAAGGGCTAAATCAGGCAAGCATGTGAGATGCAAACCTGTACAAAGCCCCAAGTAGTTGCTTGTCTTTTTTTGTCCTTTAAAGCTGGCCCTGTCTAGAACCTGGGGGTTTGAGTGGTGATTTGAAAAGGTTTGTTTTCCGTATGTTGGAGCATTCCATTATAAGAAGGGATTTTTCTTTACAATAAAGAAACTATGATATAAACAACAACACACATAATTGTTAGTAAAATGATTATCTGTATCAAATGAATACACACCGTCGTGGGCAGCACTCGTGCACTTTATTATGTTGTATAAAAAGTATTTTTATATCTTCATATCTTCTGAGCAAAGGCCAGTAGGAAGTGTTGTCATTTTACAGATGGGGAAACACAAATACGTTAAGGCTGTTGGTTGGTCAAGATCAAAACATGGGACTTCTTCCCATGTGTAGTGGTTACATTCCCCTATCCAGACATGTTGGCGGCTACTACCCAAATTAGAGAGAGCTCAAATTGTGAACTATGCCTACAACCACCAGCCGTTTGCCAGCCAAAAATTGTAAGAATTTTGTAGCTGCTAGTTGTTGCTAGATGCTCCATTACTTTCTTCTGGGTTTAAAAATAAATAAAACCCTTCCAACCATTCCCAAATCACATATACAGATTCTCAAAAGTTCAGGACATATTACCCACAGGGGGAAATAATCTACCAGAGAAACACAGAAGGCAGGAGAGTAATTGAGCATTTGGCTCGCATTTACAGAATACTCTGAGAGGCTGTTCTGCAGCATTTCAGCTTTTCATTTGTACTTACTTTTCATTTATTTGTTAAGGGACAACAAGAATCTGATTTATGCCTAATGTGGTGGAAACGTAGGAGTCCAATTTTGCTCTATGTTCTCCTATCCAAAGGAAGAAAATTAAGTACTTTCTATATAGCCTAAGCAATTGTATTAAGATTATATCATCTCTCTCTCTGCCTCCTGGACTTGATCCTAAACCCACCAAATAGACAGACACTTATTTAGTTCGGTGAGCTTTGGATTATTTTACCATTCTTCTCTTCTGTGCCTGTTCTTCTTCGAGTGATTGCTCGTGTCTATTCCACAGTAGGTGTGCGTGCTCGCCATGTGCATCGGTGCCGGAAGTTTTTCCCTTAGCAGTACCCATAGGGGGAGCACCGCTGCGACCCCTGGAGTGGTGCCGCTATAGCATGCTATAAGGGGAGCCACGCGCTCCCCCCACCCTCAGTTCCTTCTTGCCGCCAGTGTAGGTGCGTCGGAACTTCTGCTCCAGCTTCGTTGCTGCAGTCTTTCCTAGAACTCATTGTTCGTTGTTCAATTGTTAGTGGTACCTGTAGTTAGTCTGTAAAGTTTAGTTTAAATAGTTAGTGTCCGGGCCGGGGTATGCCCCGGTCCCCGGGCTTTAAATCGTGCGACTCCTGCAGGCGCTCCATGCCCAGAAGCGACCCGCACTCCGATTGTCTCCGCTGCCTGGGCGAGTCCCACATCAGCGTCCGCTGCAAAATCTGCAGGTCCTTTAAGCCCAGGACCAAAAAGGACAGAGACATTAGACTTCGGGCCCTTCTCATGGAGTCAGCATTGGCTCCCACCCCGGTGCGCCAAGCAGAATCGGCACCCGGCACCTTGTCTTCGGTGCGCGGCGATCCCCCGGCACCTTCCGGTGGCTGGCACTGCTCCCCGTCAAAGAAGCAAAGGAAGGCGCCGTCGTCTCATCAGCGTCGTGAGAAGGGAAAGGGAGAGGCTAGACCTGCGTTGGGCAGCCCTGATTCTCCCCCGGGCTCCAGAGCTCCGACTCACGTCGAGCGGAGCAGCCCGGTCACGTTGACGCAGGCCTCTCTGGACGCCCGGATGCCTTCAACACCGGAGGCCGTCCAAGCAGCTGTGGACCTCCTGACGCTGCAGGTGCTGGCAGTTCCGGGACCGGGGCCCCGCTCTAGAGGCAAGCCGCCATTGGGCTCCAGGCCGTCGACTCCGACCAGGCTCAGATCCAGGTCAAGGGACCGCTCCCGGGCCCACTTGCTCCTCAGTGCCCGGTCTGGCCACAGCCCACAGCCTCCGCTGTTGTCACCTGCGAGGCTCTCGGGTAAGGTGCCGTTGGATCAGAGCTCCGGGCATTGCTCCAGACAGAGCAGGGAGTCGCGACACGGCAGACACCGGCGCCATAGACGCTCCTGTTCGAGTCGCAGCTACCGCAGCTGTTCCCATCACAGCCGCCGATGCTCTCGCTTGAGCTCCCATTCCTCGAGGCACCGGGCCCACGACTCCTGTTGGGGATCGCTGGTTCCGCACCGTTGCGGAACTAGGCATCGCAGCGTCTCAAGGAGCAGTAGCTCGGGACGGTACCACTCCTCGACGTCTGAGTCCCAGCTTCGAAACAGATGTCATCGTCGGCACCGTAGCTCTCACCGCTCTTACAGCACCGACAGGTCAACGTTCATACTGACGGTGAGCCATACAAGGGCCACCGTGTTCCAACCTGACCAGCTGGTGCCGCTGGTGCAGCAGCAGGGTCAATGGCAAGGGGCTCCATGGCAGGGACAGTGGTGCCAATGGACCCCTTGGCCCCCAGGACAGGCCCAGCTGGATACTCGGTCGGTGGCGTGAGCATCTGAGGCTCCCTCGGCCACACTATCCAGGGCCCCCAGGGACAGATCGGCGGACAAAGGGTCCTCAGCACCGCACGCAGACTCCAAACAGGGTGTCGACCCCGTGGTGCCAGCAAACGCGCAGAGCTCCTTACCGGCATCCTCCCCTGTGCCGGAGAACAAGGTCGCAGCCCCACCGCCCTCCGCACCGCAGGAGGACTTCAGGGCTCACCTGGAGCTATTAAAGCGAGTATTCTCAAACCTCCAGCTCCAAGCTGAGGAGATAGAAGGGCCTTCAGACTCGCTATTCAATGTCCTTTCGTCCTCTGCACCGGGCAGAGTGGCGCTCCCGCTACACGAAGGGGTTGCCAACATCTCAAAAGCCCTTTGGCAAACGCCGGCCTCACTTGCGCCCATATCCAAGAAGGCAGAGCGCAAATACTTCGTTCCCACGAAGGGGCACGAATTCTTATATACCCACCCGGCGCCCAATTCCCTGGTTGTGGAATCCGTGAACCACTTGGAGCGACAGGGTCAACCAGGTCCTACACCCAAGAATAAGGACTCAAAAAGGCTAGACTCCTTCGGCAGGAAATTTTATTCGCCCTCGAGCTTCCAGCTCCGGGTGGCAAACCACCAGGCCCTTCTCTGTCGCTATGACTTCAACCTGTGGGGATCGCTAGAAAAATTTGAGCTCTCCCTCCCAGAGCGTGAGAGGAAGGAATTCAAGGCGCTGGCGGAAGAGGGTGCCGCCGCCGCAAAGGCTGCTCTGCAGGCGGCGTCGGATGCAGCCGATATGGCGGCTCGATCCATCACCTCGGTGGTGTCCATGCGCAGAGAGTCGTGGCTCCTCCTGTCTGGGCGATCCTCGGAGGCGCAGTCGGTGATGCAGGATCTCCCGTTCGACGGCAAGGACCTGTTCGCGGAGCAAACAGACATGAGACTCCATGGCATGAAGGACTCACATACCACCCTGCAAACACTTGGGCTCTACGTCCCGCCGGCCAAAGAGAAGCCTAAGCCGCAGGCTCCCACCCAAATGCCCCAACCACGATACGAACCGGCCTATAAGAGGTCCAGATCACAAAAGAGGCGACCTCAGAGGGAGTCCGGCTCCGCCCCGCAACCTGGGCCCTCCAGGGGCAAGCAGCAGGGCAAGAGGAGGTTTTGACTGGGGACAGGAGGGTCTCCAGGCAACCCCCAAGAAAACCCTCCTACAAATAAAGTTGGCCTTCAGCAACTGCTTGCAGCTGTTCCTTGTGCAATGGTCTCGTATAACGTCGGACCGCTGGGTCCTGAGTACCATTGCCCGGGATTACACACTCCGGTTCGTGTCACCCATGCCCTCCCACCCTCCTCCTGCAGTACGGCACGGTAGACCCGTTACATCTACCCCTGCTGCAGCAGGAGGTGGGCCGGCTCCTCAGTCTGGAAGCCATAGAGGTAGTTCCAAGGGAATTTCAAGGAGAGGGATTCTACTCCCATTATTTAATTATCCCCAAAGCGAAAGGGGGCCTCAGGCCTTTTCTAGATCTACGCGGCCTCAATCGGTTCATGGTAAAATGCCGATTCCGCATGGTTTCCCTAGTAAAGATTATACCCTCCCTGGACCCAGGTATGCGGCACTGGACCTCCAGGATGCATATTTCCACATCCGCATATTCGAAGGGCACAGACGCTTCTTTTGTTTCCTGGTGGGGCGGGACCACTATCAGTTTACGGTCCTCCCCTTTGGCTCGCATCCTCCTGATCGCCCCAACTTGGGCCAGACAGCATTGGTATGGGACCCTCTTGGGATTGCTAGCGGCCCCTCCACGTCCGTTGCCGCTCCGGCTGGACCTACTGTTCCAGGACCACCTTTCCCCCCCTCCCCCCCGCCTAGCCTCCTCTACCCCAACCTAGCCTCCCTACACTTGACAGTGTGGCTGCTCAGTGGCTAGACGCGGAGGAAACAATGTGTTTGAAAGGAGTCAGGAGCGTCCTCCTAGAAAGTAGGAAACCTTCCACGCACCAGGCCTACCTGGCAAAGTGGTCCAGGTTCTCTAGGTGGGTGGGCGTGCGGGGTACCTCCCCGAGGTGCGCCCCGCTCCAGCTTATCCTCGAGTATCTCCTTCACCTTAGAACTCAAGGTCTAGCACCTTCTTCCGTCAGGGTGCACCTGGCGGCTATATCGGCATTCCACCTGCCGGTCCAGGGCCGCTCGGTCTTCTCTCATGCCATCACCGGGCGCTTCCTCAAAGGCCTAGACTGGTCCTTCCCATATGCTAGGACCCCCGTTCCCCAGTGGGATTGAATTTGGTGTTATCTCGCCTCACGGGGCCCCCGTTCGAGCCCCTGGCCACATGCTCCTGGTCTCACCTCTCTTGGAAGGTAGATTTCCTAGTGGCCATTATGTCAGCCCGACGGGTGTTGGAACTCAGGGCCTTGACCTCAGACCCGCCCTTCACTGTCTTCTACAAGGACAAGGTCCAACTCTGCCCATACCCGGCTTTCCTCCCTAAGGTGGCCTCCGCTTTTCACATGAGCCAGGATATCTTTCTACCTGTCCTTTTCCCCAAACCTCATGCCTCAGACGAGGAACGCCGCCTCCACATGCTTGACGTGCGCAGGGTTCTGGATTTTTACCTGGATCGGACTAAGCTGTTCCTTAGGTCTTCGCAACTGTTTGTTGCCTCAGCCAAGCGCATGAGGGGTCAGCCAATCTCCATCCAGAGGCTTTCCTGGTGGATCACTTCCTGCATCCACACATGCTACGAATTAGTGAAGGTCCCTTCACCGCCTGTCGTGAGGGCGCACTCGACGAGGGTGCAAGCCTTGTCGGCTGCCGTTGTAGCCCAAGTCCTTATCCAGGACATCTGTAGAGCCGCTACCTGGTCCTCTGTTCACACATTCACCTCGCATTATGCGATCGTCTCCCACGCTAGGGATGACGCTGGCTTTGGTAGAGCGGTGCTCCAGCCAGACACGTTGTGAACTCCTTCCCCCCTCCATCACACATAGCTTGGAATCACCTACTGTGAAATAGACATGAGCAATCACTCGAAGAAGAAAGGACAGTTACCTGTTCCATAACTGGCGTTCTTCGAGATGTGTTGCTCAGGTCTATTCCACATCCCGCCCTCCTTCCCCTCTGTCAGAGTTGGTCCAGCAAGAAGGAACCGAGGGTGGGGGGAGCGCGTGGCTCCCCTTATAGCGCGCTATAGAGGCACCACTCCAGGGGTCGCAGCGGTGCTCCCCCTATGGATACTGCTACGGAAAAAACTTCCGGCACAGATGCACGTGGAGAGCACGCACACCTACTGTGGAATAGACCTGAGCAACACATCTCGAAGAACGCCAGTTACAGAACAGGTAACTGTCCTTTTTATGTGTAATTTTGGCAATCCATCCACACTCATACTAAATAAAAAGACCAGAATAATAGATCCCTATGGGCTAGACACAGAACCTGTGAAAAGAACCTACCCTTAAAAACAGAGGTTTCTAGGAACTAAAATCCTACCTTTAGCCTCCTTTTTTTGGTCATTTAGAATCCTCCTCCTATGCTATAGATTGATTTGCAGTCTTTTATGAAACACTAAACTTTACTAATCTTTATTGGTTTTCAGAAGTACTTAAAGCAATTCCTCATTTCCTCTGATAAAGCTCCATCAGGATGTAAGATTTGCTGCTTAAATAAACCAGCTTGCACTTTCAAAATGCTGTATTATACCATTTCCTAAAAACGTAAGTGAAATAACCATTTTTTGCACGCAAACACAGTACACCTGTTACACAGATCTTCATAATATGAGTGCTCCTGTTTTTTCATGCTTTGGTCAACCGTGACATAGTCAACAATATTCAAAGTATTGCCTGTCCCAAGTGTTCAAAAATCAGTCAGGCCTAAAAAAATCATGACATTTGAATAAAACTAACTTCGGTCACCTTTACAAGCTTTTCTCTACCCTCATAAGGACTAAAAATGTGGAATGTGTTTTTTAATAAAAGCTGAGATACTTACCCAATCATATCTCTCAGGAAACTGGGGATTTGAGAAAAACATCAAATATCCCAAAACTCGCGTTAACATTGTGAGAGTTGGTAATGCTGTATTCACATTTAAATTTTCATTATGCTTCAGTGTTAACAGCCTTTACAATGAGTAGAGGCAACTAATGCTGTTCTATCAGGATTTTTGCAGACTTTGACAGGCATCACTTCATCGGTTTACATCTGGTTAACATTTTGAACATTTTCTTCATAACCATGAGGATTAAAGACTTAATTCATTTTAACAATGAAATGTCAAATTCTAGAGAACAAGATAGCAGTCTTTATAAAAGACTTCATAAAAGAAGTACCAGCCTACAGTCTCACTATGGTTGGCCCAGTTTTACCTATACTTCTACAATTCGCTCTCCTTTTAATTTTTTACCTTTATTTAGTTTGGTAAAGAGTTTTGCCCATCTTTTGGTAATAAAGTTAATAAACTTGCATCCTGACACTTAAAATCCATTCTCATGTCTGTTTTCTTTCTCGTGCATATCCTGATCCAATAAAGCTGTGCGTCCTTCACTCATTATAATTTCAAAAGATTGAGAATAGACTCATCTAGACTTTGTGTCTTTCTGACTATGGTATTTTAAAATCTATTTAATTTTCTTTATCTCCTGATTTTTGTTAAACTAATAGAAATAGTGAATTTGGAGGAGCGTTAGTCTGGCATAGGGTGACCAGATAGCAAGTGTAAAAAATCGGGATGGGGTAAGAGGTGCCTATATAAGAAA
Organism: Macrochelys suwanniensis; assembly: GCA_033296515.1. Classification (NCBI taxonomy): domain Eukaryota; kingdom Metazoa; phylum Chordata; order Testudines; family Chelydridae; genus Macrochelys; species Macrochelys suwanniensis. Next base: position 230,505,487 of record CM065775.1, on the reverse strand, counting down.
AAGCTCCAAATATCGGGACTGTCCCTATAAAATCGGGACATCTGGTCACCCTATTCTGGCATAAGTGCTTTGCTGGTGTTCTGTGTGTTGTGTTGTTGTGCTCACTGATTACCCATCGAAAGGAAATCTTTTCAAGCTTTGGAACTTATCTAACAAAGTGTGGCATGCAGAGGTAAACAATACGGTAGCTAGTAAATTGGCCCATTATAGAAAAACATGTTGTGCTTGCAAAGGTTATGTGGAAGGTTGTGTTACAGCTACTGTATTTGTGCGTGCTTATAAAACCCAAAGCTCTGGAACAAGAGTGATTTTCTCCCCTCTTTCATATGCTATGGGCCACTGCAGATGTGAACAAGAATGTTGTAGCTTGACAGGAAAAAAAAGAAGCCGTTATTCTGTATTTTGATGAACTAAAGTTTAATGCAAACCAGATTTCTGTAGGTTATAAAAGAAGAAATGTTGATTCTGTAGGCATGACTTCTAAGAATATAAGTTTATTGCTGTGCTTGAAAACAGTCTGGAATTGTAGAAGTCTCTCCTTGTCCTGGAATTCTTATTTCATGTCAGCAGGTTACACCACAGTATTAATTCAGTAAAATGTGCTAATATAATACATGCTTGGGGTTCAGTGTGAGAACAATGTTTGCTAAGTTTGCCTTGCATTAGGGAGCCTATCGTGGCAGCAGCAAAAAACAAACATGCCAGATTTCATGAAGACACATTTGTCGAGAAATGAAATGAAAAGCATATGGGTTCTGTAGTTTGCTACTAGGAGTTTGCTAATTGGTGCCAAACCATTGCTGGCATAAGCAGGAGTAATTCCAATGTTTTCAGTGAACTCATGGCTACTTACTCCACTGGTGAATTTGGCCCCCCCCTTCAGTAAACAACTTTAATAGTTATATTGTGAGAGAGTAAAAAAAACCCTAGCTTTTGTAATGAACCATCTGGGTCCTTACTCGGCACAGTGTAAACCCTCAGTGTAATCTCCAACTAGCAAAGGACTCTCTAATCACACCAGCACATGAAAAGGAATAATACTAGAGATCGCGGGGGACTTGGCTTAGTAGGAAGCGGGAGGCTTCCTATGAGCAGGAGTAGCAAGCCAAAGTACTGGCTGCGGAAATAAGGCAAACAGTTTAGGAGCTGGGACTGATGTTCTGAGAGTTAGGCCAGTGGTTCCTGGCAAGGGAGCCAGTGGTAGCAATGGCTGATGGATAGTCAGAAGTGGCTGTATGGTAGGGTGACCAGATGTCCCGATTTTATAGGGACAGTCCCGATTTTGGGGTCTTTTTCTTATATAGGCTCCTGTTACCCCCACCCCCCCACCCCCTGTCCCGATTTTTCACGTTCGCTGTCTGGTCACCCTACTGTATGGACTGGCCTGAAAAAAGGTGCTAGACAAAACGACTGGACTCAGGATGGTGGTTCTGCAGACCAGTGCATGCTTGCCTACGAGAGAGGAGTGGCCTGGACTAAGTATTTCTGGCACTAGGCCGCAAGAGCGCCACATTTTTATTCTGGCACTGAGCTGCCCATAGAGTGTGGATTGGGAACTGCTGCATGTTGTGTTTCTCTCTTAATTTGGAAATGTTAAAAGCAGTTGTTCCTAGGGCAATTGCACTGTTCATTGTTGACAGCCCTAGTAAAGCAATCCTTTAATTATTCATCAGGCTCTGAATATTTGTGGGAACCCACCTGGGACTAGAGGCTGAAGGGCCTAACTCTGGGAGTGTCTACAGCACGTGCCTCTGAACTATGGTACGCTCTCCATGCTCCTGAACATGTAGAGAACTAGTGTACATAGCACTTTTTTGCCACTCCCTGTTTCACTGGGGTTTTTTTTCTTATACATACAGAAATATTTATTTTTCTTTTAAAGTTTGTTGATGGGGGTGGCAGATAGAGGAACCTCTGGCCATATTTGTGGCAACAAATGCCAGACCTCCACTCATTTGCCAATTGCATCAGTCACATAAACTTTTGAAGCCCCAGTCCTGCAAAGACTTATGCACCTGTTTAACTTTAGGCACTAGAAGTGCGGCTCAGTTGTTTTCAGTGAGACTATTCACAGTGTCTAAAGTTAAGCAAATGCATAAGTCGTTGCAGGATTGAGACACTAAATACTTTCTAGCATTTAAAATAAGCAGCAAAAAGGGAGAAATACTAACAGATGTCGAAAAGGTATGATCTCTGATGAGATTTAAAAATAGATGAACCATGGAGGAGAAAGAGAGACTTAGGAAGGCTGTTCTAGACACCAGGAGCTGCAGTGGAGACGGTTCTTGCACCACCAGCTGCAAAATTGTGAGATGGGACAAAAGAAACAGGATGAAAGAGGCCAATATGAGGAAAGTAGAGGGAACAGGAAGGAGGTGTGGAGAGAACAGGTTCTGTGTAGTACAAATGTTTAAAATAAGTCTAAACAAAAAGGGCAGTTTCCTAGAGGAACGTGAAAAAAATGGGGAGACATTGGAAATGTTTGAGGACAAGGATAAGTGGATACATTTCTTGTCCATTTCAGAAAGCAGGCAGCTTCTTTCCATATGTGCTAGAATCTGAGGAGTTGACTTAAGGTAGTAGAGTAGGGATTTGACAGTATAGATGAGGGTTTCACCAGAAGCAGAGTTGAGGTAGATGCTTGGGTAAATAACCTCTTTGTAGCTTTTAAAATCAGTTTATCCATTGAGATATCAACATCCAGGCTCTATTTAATACAGTAATAAACAAGCGTAACAATAAGGAGCAAAAAATGGTGAAAACTGGCACAGCAAGCATTGTCAGTAACAAAGTGGAACAGAAAAGTATTTTCAATAAAACTAGGGAGTCAGCAGAAAGGCTATCAGTTCTGATTTCCCCCTCTCTCTCACTATGCAAGTGGGTGTTGTCTGAAGTGCAACCCAGAACGTGACCAGTGAGAGGTTGTCACTGTTGTCCTGTAACCCTGAGTCCCTTAAAATGCTCGGTTGCTATAGCTCCCTGTCTGAACATTCCCAGCCAGCACAGAAGCATGCACTGTTCTTCTTCGAGTGCTTGCTCCCAGTGATCTTAAAGTGGCTCTGGAGTCTTTCAGACTGTGGCGTCTCGAGTCAGTTTTCTCCTAAAATAATGTGGCCCCTTTGAACGGGGATCCTGAATTGTCTGTTGGACCTCCCCGGGGAGGCCCGAGACCTGCAGCCATGAGCAACGGTGCATTGCGATGCCCTGAGACATCGTTCGCGTTGCAGAGTCCGCTGAGTCTAACGCCGCTTGTAGCGATGTCCTGGCGACTGTCTTGCCCTCATCCACAAGAGCCAAGAATTCCAGCTTAGAATCTGGTGGGACAAGGTCCGAGAATTTGGACATTGAGTCCCATGATTTGAAGTTATAACGGCTAAGGACCACTTGCTGGTTTGCGATACGAAGCTGGAGCCCTCCAGTGAAGCATATCTTCCTCCCGAAGAGGTCCAGCTTCTTTGCGTCCTCAGCTCGAGGAGTAGGCCCTTCCTGCCTTTGCCTCTCCCTTGCGTTAACAGCCGCCCCTACCAACGAGTCTGGCGGGGGATGGGTAAACAAGTATTCGCAGCCCTTGGAGGTCACAAAGTACTTTCTCTCGACTCCCTTAGCTGTAGGACACAGAGGATGGTATTTGCCACAGAGTTTTTGTGTTCTCCTGAATGGTCTTTATCAGGGGAAGGGCCACCCTGGTGGGTCCTGCTGGGGATAAAATGTCCATCATTGGGTCTGACACCTCAGTGACCTCTTCCATCTGTATCCCAAGGTTCTGAGTGACCCGCCTCAGAAGTTCAAGGTGGGTCACTCAGAACCTTGGGATACAGATGGAGGAGGTCCTCTTCAGGGACCCTTCTCACGAGCAACTTCTTGTCCAGGAGGTACAAACCCTCCTATCAGCGGCGGCTGTGGAGGAGGTTTCGCTGGAACACAGGGGAAAGGGGTTTTACTCCCAGTTTTTCCTAATACTGAAAGCAAAAGGGGGCCTCAGACCCATCTTGGACCTGCACAACCTCAACAGATTCATGAAGAAACTAAAGTTTCGAATGGTCTCTTTGACCATTATCATCCCGTCCCTGGATCCAGGAGATTGGTATACCGCCCTTGACTTGAAGGATGCATACTTCCACACTTCCATAATCCTGCCCCACAGGCGCGTCTTAAGGTTTACAGTCAGGAATTCCCACTACCAATACACAGTACTACCATTCGGCCTATCATCGGCACCTCGGGTGTTTACCAAATGTATTTCAGTCATGGCCGCTTTTCTGCGGAAAAGTCAGGTTCAGGTATTTCCTTACCTAGATGACTGGCTAGTCAAGGGCTGGTCCAGAACACAAGTGGATCAACATGTCTCCCTCATAAGATTCACCTTCAATGCATTGGGCCTCCTCCTAAACACTCAAAAGTCAACACTCACCCCTACTCAGAGAATAGAGTTCATAGGGGCAGTGCTATATAGGGGCAACACAGGCCAGAGCATTCCTGCCTCAATCCCACTTCCAGGCCATTCATGACATCATGCAGGACCTCAAACTAATCTCTATAACCACAGTAAGGAGTTGCTTAAAACTCCTAGGTCACATGGCATCTTGCACATATGTAGTGCAACATGCGAGGCGCAGACTTCGACCTCTCCAAGCTTGTTTGGCATTGGTGTATTGACCAAGCAGGCACAGTCTAGACATGGCGGTTACCCTTCCACCGGAGGTTCTCAAGTCTCTTCACTGGTGGCTTGACCCTCACTTGGTGTGCACAGGAGTCGCGTTTTCCAAAACCCGTCCATCCCTGTGTCTCACCACTGATGCCTTGGCCCTGGGGTGGAGGGCACACCTTGGGGAGCATAGAACTCAGGGCCTCTGGACTCCGGAGGAACTGATGCTTCACATCAGTGTAAGGGAGCTCAGGGCGGTCCGGCTTGCATGTCAGGCCTTTCGGCCTCTCCTGGAGGACAAGTGCACATCGGTCCTGACAGACAATACAACAGCGATGTTTTATCTCAACAGACCGGGAGGAGCATGCTCCTCTCCCCTGTGTCAGGAAGTCCTCAAGCTCTGGGAGTTCTGCATAGCACACTCCATACTTTTGGAAGCTTCCTATCTTCCAGGGTCACAGAACGAACTAGCAGACCACCTCAGCTGGTCTTTTCACAATCACGAGTGGTCTATCCGCCTGGATGTAGTAATATCTTCCAGCAGTGAGGAGTTCCCCAGATCAATCTGTTCGCCACAAGGGCTAACAAGAAGTGCCTACAATTCTACTCCTTCCTGAACCACAGCCCGGATTCGTTGGCAGACACGTTTCTGCTTCCATGGAAGGACTGCCTGCTCTACATGTTCCCTCCTATATCGCTGATTCACGAGGTCCTCCTCAAAATCTGGAGCGACAGAACCTCTGTGATCCTGGAGGCACCGGCCTGGCCATGTCAGCATTGGTATACCATGCTACTGGAGCTATCGGTGGATACTCCAATCACTCCACTGCTAGTTCCGGACCTCATCATTCAGCATCATGGAAAGCTTCAACACCCCAGTCTCGAGTCTCTCCATTTGTATGCTGCATGGTTGAACCCTCTAGAGATCACATGCTCAGACTTCGTTAGGGAGGTTCTTTTGGGTAGCAGAAAACCTTTGACCAGAGCAACTTACCTAGTCAAGTGGGAGATTTGCAATTTGGTGCTCGCAGAGTCGTATCCCTCCAACACAATCGTCGGTCCCCTTTATCTTGGACTACCTTCTAAAGTTGAAACAGCAGGGCTTGTCTCACTTCTCGATAAAGGTTCACCTGGCTGACATCTCAGCTTTTCACCCAGGAGAGCATGGACGCATAGGCGCCGCCTTTTGTTGACGCCGCTGGATGCTCCACCCAGGCCCTGCCCCAACTCCACCCCTGGCCCCGCCCCAACTCCACCCCAGCCCCACCCCTTCCCCAAATCCCCGCCCACTCTGCCCCGGGAAAAATTGGTGGGTGCCTCCGGCCGCGCAGGGAACCCGGAAGGTGACTGAGTTGGGTGGGCGGGGAGCTGCTGGTGGGTGCTCGCGCCCCTGGCCCCAGCTCCTCCCCCAGGCGTGCTGCATTCCCCCCACCCCCGCTTGCAAGCGGTGCAAGGGGGGTGGGAAAGCAACAGAGCACCCGGGCACCCACCGGGCCCTGCTGCAGCTCCCCGCCAGCCCCGCCCCCGTGCCCGGCTGCTTACCAGTGCGGCTGGGCTGGGCTAGCTTGCTTCCTTCCTTCCCCAGGCAGGCGGGGCTCTCAGGCTCCTCCCTGCGGCTCCGGTGGCACGCTGGGGAAAGCCCCACCCCCCAGCGTGCCGCCGGAGCTGTAGGGAGGAGCCTGAGAGCCCCGCCTGCCTGGGGAAGGAAGGAAGCCAGCACAGCCGCACTGGTAAGCAGCCGGGGGTGGGGCTGGCGGGGAGCTGTAGCAGGGCCCAGTGAGTGCCCGGGTGCTCTGCTGCTTTCCCCCCACCTCGCCCCGCTTGCAAGCGGGGGTGGGGGGAATGCAGCGCGCCGGGGGAGGAGCCGGGGCCGGGGGCGCGAGCACCCACCGGCAGCTCCCCGCCCACCCAACTCAGTCACCTTCCGGGTTCCCTGCGCAGCCGGAGGTGCCTCCGGCCACGCAGGGAACCTGGAAGGTGACTGAGTTGGGCGGGTGCGGGCGGGGCTGCCAGGGAGCTGCTGGTGGGTGCTCAGCACCCACCAATTTTTCCCCGTGGGTGCTCCAGCCCCGGAGCACCCATGGAGTCGGCGCCTATGCATGGACGGACCATCTTCACTAATGAAATGATGCCGCAGTTCCTCAAGGGGTTGGACAGATTATATCCTCCTATTCGGTGGCCCACCCCCACTTGGGACCTTAACTTGGTACTCTCGAGGCTGATGGGGGTGCCCCCGTTCGAGCCCCTAGCGATCTGCTCACTTCTCTACCTTTCCTATAAGGTGGCCTTTTTGGTTGCAATAACATCAGCCAGAAGGATGTCTGAGCTCAAGGCTCTCGCATCCGACCCTCCATATGGCATTTTCTATAAAGATTAGTTGAAACCGCGACCCCACCCGGCGTTCCTCCTGAAGGTGGTCTCAAATTTCCACGTCAATCAAGACCTATTTCTTCTGTTCGTTTTCCCGAAACCTCTTGCCAATAGCTGTGAGCAGAGACTCCATTCCCTGGACGTGGGGCGTGCATTGGCTTTTTATATTGAACAAATGAAGCCTTTCTGTAAGTCGAGCCAGCTGTTTGTTGCTGTGGCGGACAGGATGAAAGGCCTCCCAGTGTCCACGCAAAGAATATCGTCATGGATCACATCCTGTATCGGGGTTTGTTACGGCCTCCCTAAGGTCCCTGCCCCCGCTGTGACTGCACTCTCCACTAGAGCTCAGGTGTCGGTGGTGGCCTTCCTGGCCCAGGTACCGATCTAGGAGATATGCAGAGAGGCTACATGGTCTTCACTTCACACCTTCACTTCACATTATGCCATCCCCCAGCACGCCAGGGACGATGCAGTGTTCGGCAGGGCTGTGCTTCAATCAGCGCTTTCATAAACTTCGACCCCATATCCTAGGTAAGGCTTGGGAGTCACCTAAATGGAATCGATATGAGCAAGCACTCGAAGAAAAAACGGCTACTCACCTTCTCATAAGTGTTCTTTGAGACGTGTTACTCCTATCCATTCCATACCCGCCCACCCTTCCCCTCTTTCGGAGTATCTGGCAAGAAGGAACTGGGGAGGCGGCAGGTCAGCAGGGCCCTATATGCAGCGCCATGAAGGCGCGACTCCAGGGGGCTGCAGAGCCGACCCGACAGGTGCTGCTAGGGGAAAAACCTTCCAGCGAACTCTGCACGTGGTGCGCTCACACACCTAATTGGAATCGACATGAGAACAACACATTTCGAAGAACAGTTATGAGAAGGTGAGTGACCTTTTTATTGTCTGTGTGATAAGCATCCCTCGTTCAGCAATTCTGACTCCGGCAGCCTACTTGTTTACACCATAGGCACACTCTGGTCTCCACCAGCCTCGGTTACTACTGTCCAAGTGACCCCTAATGCACCCACCAGTCCTGAATTTCCCCAAAACAGTCTTCCCTGAGATGTCCAGCCTCTGCTGGAATGTTCCAAGGAGTTACAAGGTTAATTGCTCCTTTAAAGAGAAAAGCCAGCAGCTTGTTGCTTTAACTAGCATTAATAATCACTTCAAGTCAAACACAGCACTGGGCTGATAAAGAATAAAAGTAAAACAAGTTTATTTAATCAGAGAGGTTTTAAGTGAGTTTTTTAAGTATAGGGAATAAAGTCAGAAATGGTTACAAACACATAAAAGTGGAAAATGTTTTCTAGTGACTAAAACTTAACAAAACTACAGTCTTGTTCAAAGTAAGATTCTTGCCACATCTCCTTCCAGCAAGATGGCTGACCATCTCCTTGGTCAGGATTTCTTACAAAGTGCCAAGTGAAAGGTAACTTAGGGTTTTGTCCCTCTCTTTTATAGTTCACTCAACTTTTGATATGTATTCTTCTCAAAGTTCCATGCTCCTACTGTGAGAAAAGGTGCCATGGAGTCTGATGGAGAAGGTTCCATGCTGGTTTTTTCCCCACTGGTACTTTTACAACACAAATTGAACTGTCTCTGCAGCTTCAGATATGCTAATAAATGGCCACTTCACTGAGGTTGCCAATTCCACTCTGCTATGCGCTGATACAGCTACAACTGGAGTACTGGAGGAAAAACGTGGACAACAAAATGATTAAAGGTCTAGAAAACATAACCTATGAGGGAAGATTGAAAAAATAGGGTTTGTTTAGTCTGGAGAAGAGAAGACTGGGGGGAAATAACAGTTTTCAAGTACATACGTTTGCTACAAGGAGGAGGGAGAAAATTGTTCTTAACCTCTGAGGATAGGACAAGAAGCTGTGGGTTTAAATAGCAGCAACAGCAGTTTAGGTTGGACATTTGGAAAAACTTCCTCTCAGGGTGGTTAAGCACTGGAATAAATTGCCTAGGGAGGTTGTGGAAACTCCATCATTGGAGATTTTTAAGAGCAAGTTAGACAAACACCTGTCCTGGATTGTCTAGATAATACTTAGTACAGGCATGAGTGCAGGGAAATGGACTAGATGACCTTTTGAGGTCACTCCTAGTCCTACGATTTTGTGATTGAACCTGGATGGGGCATTGACCTTTCCTTTGACTGGAAAAAAAAAAACTGTTTACCCACTCCCCAGATTTTTCTGCTTCAAACATGTTAGTAATCTCTCTTGTACAGAGGGAATTCATAACTTCACATATAAAGTTAACATGTATTTTACAATGATATTAATAACCAGTGTGGTGGTAGCTTTCCTATGATACCTCAAGACTTATATTGTACAAATGTTACTGCAATAGTGTGTCGGGTGTGAATACAGGGGTGCCTAGGGCCACAGAGTTTGTACCTTTCTACCTTTTCTTGACCTATATATGCTACCTATCATTTATTAGATGACTGTTCAAAATACTAGGTGCTGTACAATTAGAGAGGAAGCCAGAAGAAATATAGGCTAAAATGATATAAATCAAGGAGGGGAAAGGGATGCAACCTACAAACAAAATGATCTTTTTTTACATATATATTCTGTTTTCCTCCTGTTTTTTTCTTCCTCCCCAATTGCCCTTAGGCCTAGTCATTGCTAGTTGTTTTTTATTTTATTTTTATGTATTTGTTTCAAGAGTTTATGTATTCCATATATAAACTGCCTTTCTTAGCTGCCTAGCCTGAATGTCTGCTCAGCAATCATGGAACTCTTGCCACACCCCTGTTCTCCAGGGGAATGCCTGTCCCAGTCATCATCATCGAGTAACTAGATTCTAGTTTTAACAAAAAGGGTCAAGATGGGTCAGACCTTGCAATTTGCGTTGCTTCTGATTATAGAGCAGTCATCTGTATGAATGTTTTATCTCAAACTGTGGGGGAAAGTAATTACAAAAGAACTACATATGATGGGGGGCCGATGAAGGAAGCAACAGTAAGGAACAATTGGAACAGATGAGAATTTGTGTGTGTGTGTGGTTTTTCCCTTCTTTTAAAGAGCAGCTTTAATGCTTTTTATCTTGTGATCAGAGTTTCCAGTGCACATATAGCAAGAAGCATGGACTGTAAAATTTAGTTGTGTTAGTGCTGAACCGTGTATGTGCATTTTGATTGTACCATCCTTTGCTTTGGGAAGGCACATGGAGAGAGGGAGAAATTGGGAAGTGAAGACAAGAGCAAGGAAAGGAATGTGGGATAATTAGTAATGAATTCACTCACTTTATATGCCGGTGGGTGCTCGTGCCCCCGGCCCCACCCCAACTCCACCCCTGCCCCCATTCCACCCCTTCCCAAATCCCCACCTCCTCCCCCGGCCACACTGCATCTTCCCCTACCCCCAGGCTTGCAAGCCTGGGGGGGAGGGGGGAGAAGCAGCCGAACACCCACCAGCAGCTCCCCGCCTGCCTCCCCCCGCGCCCAGCTAACTTTGGCTTACCCAGGCGCCGCGGCAGCCAAAGCGGCTTTTCCTCTGCTTGCGCAGGCTCCTCCGGCTCCAGCTGATCAGCGGCAGCATGCGGGGGCGGGGGAAAGCGCAGAGGCGGTGCCTCGGGGGAGCCTCCGCCTCCTCCCCATACCTCTTTCCTGAGGTGCGGCCCTGCGCTCCCGGCACGCGGGGGGTGGGGTGAGGGAGCTGGCGGGGTGCTGCCGGTGGGTCGTCGGCGCCTGTGCTCTTATGTTCATGTTGTTGTTTGTATATTTGAATAAAGTTATGCTTGTATGAGTAGCAAAGACTAATTGCTCTTGTTTTTTCAGCCTTTGCCCATTTTATGGCTGTAGACAGTACACAAGGCAGCCCATTAGGAATCATAGAATCTCAGGGTTGGAAGGGATCTCAGGAGGCCATCTAGTCCAACCCCCTGCTCAAAGCAGCACCAACCCCAACTAAATCATCCCAGCCAGGGCTCTGTTAAGCCTGACCTTAAAAACCTCTAAGGAAGAAGATTCCACCACCTCCCTAGTTAACCCATTCCAGTGCTTCACCACCCTACTAGTGAAAAAGTTTTTCCTAATATCCAACCTAAACCTCCCCCTCTGCAACTTGAGACCATTACTCCTTGTTCTGTCATCTTCTACCACTGAGAACAGTCTAGATCCATCCTCTTTGGAACCCCCTTTCAGGTAGTTGAAAGCAGCTATCAAATCCCCCCTCATTCTTCTCTTCTGCAGGCTAAACAATCCCAGTTCCCTCAGCCTCTCCTCATAAGTCATGTGCTCCAGCCCCCTAATCATTTTTGTTGCCCTCCGCTGGACTCTTTCCAATTTATCCACATCCTTCTTGTAGTGTGGGGCCCAAAACTGGACACAGTACTCCAAATGAGGCCTCACCATTGCCGAATAGAGGGGAATAATCACGTCCCTCGATCTGCTGGAAATGCCCCTACTTATACAGCCCAAAATGCCGTTAGCGTTCTTGGCAACAAGGGCACACTGTTGACTCTCATTCAGCTTTTCGTCCACTGTAACCCCTAGGTCCTTTTCTGCAGAACCACTGCCCAGCCATTCGGTCCCTAGTCTATAGCAGTGCATGGGATGCTTCCATCCTAAGTGCAGGACTCTGCACTTGTCCTTGTTGAACCTCATCATATTTCTTTTGGCCCAATCCTCTAATTTGTCTAGGTCCCTCTGTATCGTATCCCCACTCTCCAGCGTATCAACCACTCCCAGTTTAGTGGCCTCTGCAAACTTGCTAAGGGTGCAGTCCACACCATCCTCCAGATCGTTGATGAAGATATTGAACAAAACCGGGCCCAGCACCGACCCTTGGGGCACTCCACTTGATACCGGCTGCCAACTAGACATGGAGCCATTGATCACTACCCATTGAGCACGACCATCCAGCCAGTTTTCTATCCACCTTGCATCCATTCATCCAGCCCATACTACTTTAACTTGCTGGCAAGAACACTGTGGGAGACTGTATCAAAAGCTTTGCTAAAGTCAAGAAATAGCACATCCACTGCTTTCCCCTCATCCACAGAGCCAGTTATCTCATCATAGAAGGCAATTAGGTTAGTCAGGCATGACTTGCCCTTGGTGAATCCATGCTGACTGTTCCTGATCACTTTCCCCTCCTTTAAGTGGTTCAGAATTGATTCCTTGAGGACCTGTTCCATGATTTTTCCAGGGACTGAGGTGAGGCTGACTGGCCTGTAGTTCCCCGGATCTTCCTTCTTCCCTTTTTTAAAGATTGGCACTACAGTGGCCATGGTCTACCGCAGTGTCCTTTATTGTTAGGACTAGCAATTTAGAAATCTGTTGCCATCTTCAGGGGTGATACAACACAACATATCAAATAGCAACTCTCTTACTCAAACCCTATGTGTGTGTTTTGTGTGTCCAGGTATAAGCATAAAATTCTAAAGTCAGCCAGAGAAAATGCAGAACGCCCAATGCTACCCTTAGGGATGCTCGTACAACCCCACAGAACCCAATGCAGTCCCATGTCTGATGACTGCACCTACGTCAGTGCAATCCCATGAAGAGTAACTTGCATGTATGTAACTGAGGATAGAACTTGGCCCACAGAAAATAAGTGAAGCATGAACAATGTTACTTTAGCAGTTGTATAATCTTAGTTTCAATGAGAGTTTATGTTTAGAAAACATTGAGCTCATCTCATCTGTTTCACAAATGACTTTGCCTTTTTTCCCCAACTTAGTGGAGTGATTTTAACTTTTCCTCTCAGAGAATTTACCCTTTACACCTGATCTAAGATGTACATTGGCATGTTGTCAACAGTCAACTCTTCTTGATAACTCAGTTGTTAATATATAGTAATAGCCCTCTTGCCAAGGCCATATTGAACACCTGGCCAAATCTTTATCAATGTGAGTGGGAATTTTACCTGCACAAGCACAATCTGTTTTGCTTGTATAGGAGCAGATGTGATCTGGCCCTAACAATTTTACACATGCAACATTAAAGTAATAAGCATAGATACCTTTTTAAAAAAGCAGTATATTGGCTAAAATGTATATTTAATTAAACAGAAAAAATAAGCAAACATGTTTTAAAAGAAAAACTATATAGAATACCAAAGAACATGACTCTGCCATTTATAACAAATCAGCATAACCTATCGCTTACCATAAACTTTGTTTTCGTCTCTTTTTTTAGCTCATGGGGCATTCTGAATGGGATCACAAACGAGGGTCCAGAGGATCACAGGTCAGTTACAGCTGGATTTTTCTCGCGCTGTTGTCTTGTAATTTGGGGTTGGGTGCTCGTTTTTCTGGAATATGTTTCTTTGTCTGCTGAGCTTGCCCTGGAAAGGGTGGAATTTAAGAAAACCAGTAACAATATATGCTACTGTTGAGTATTGAAAGGGTAAATTAAGGGCTAAATCCTGTAAACACACATATTTGAATAGGTTTATTCAAGTGAATGGGACTATTCACATAAGTAAATTTAGTCACGTGAATCTTTTTGGCCCTCTCCTGCAAACAGTGTAAAACGGTGACAACTTTTATTTAATAGCGGTCATGTTCAAACTGGAATAGTCAGAGAACATTCTTGCATTGGAAGGAGGATGGATTAGATGTGTTGGCATGTCTTTTCTAACTCCATTGTCTATCTAAATCAGAATATTAAGTTTGTAACTCTGCATTTTCAAATATTGTAGACAATTATATTTTTTCTGTTTGTATATGAAATACCATTTATAAAGCTTTGCGGTACTCCCCTACAGTACAAGGATTAACAGAATTGATGGTGACATAGAATTTTATGGGAATTGTTCGTAGCCACTTCTTTTACCTTGACTCATCCTAAAGTCAAAGAAATAACAGCAGTTTTGATAATAGTATCATGCCGATAGATAAAAATACATCTATAAGAAACCAAGTCATAGGGTTGTGCTTCAGAGGAGACCTGTCTACCAGTCTGATGATCAAGAGATTTCCTGTAGGAGCAAAGAACTCTGGTGTTGAAATTATTTGAGTCAATAACTAAAACCACCACACTTTAGATCTTATTTTCATCCTTCTGTTATATCAAGGATCATTATACAAATACTAAGATCTAAGCCTAAACCCACTTCATAGAAGTTTCTGCCCCTAAGAAAGTGCCTGCTACTTTATTATCTTTACTGGGTTGTGGCAATTGGTGTAGTGAACAGGGTTGCCAAACTTTCTGTCCCTCCTCCAAAAATTGCAGAAATATCAGCCTTTTAACTGAGAAATAGACACTCCTGTATGGTCATATAGATCAGTTTTTACAGGGTTCACTACTTTCAATTTGGAAAATAATGTTGTGCAGCTTGTCATTACCTCTGTTGGTTGTCCAGAAAAAAAATCTAAAAACTTTACCTACAAATTCCAATTAAACCCAATTCTCATAGAAATTCAACAGAATTTAAAATTCATTCCAAAATCTGTTTTGCACTGCTGTGCTAGGCCTATAAATAGGTAATATTTTATAAAACTCTACTCAAATGCATGAAGGGTTAAAGTTTACCTCTTTGGATCTTCCCAGCGGATCGGGATTTTAATTATCTGCTCTGCCTAAATTGGCAGAAAATTAGTGTTAGATCCACTGAGTGAATCAAGCAGGCAAATCTTATTCTAACATAGTAACCAAAAGAAACATAAGCCAAGAAAGTCAAAGTTATGACTCACTGATATTCTGGCTTAAGCCTGCACTATGGCCTACATTTTCAAAAGTGTCTAGTGATTTATGGTATTTCAATATTTCAGTCCCAAACATGAGACACTTTAAATGGGCCTGATGTTCAGGAAACAGGGTTCTGTGTTTTTTGAAAACCAGTCCCCTTTAAAGATGTATCAAGTTTTGAAACCAAAACTTGGCACACTTAAAATCACTAGACTCTCTTGAAAATGTAGGGATATATGTTTATAGTGTTAAGTGTTTCAATCCTAGCAGAAAAGGCCATTGCTTAAGGCAGCAAAATGTTTGGTGTCTCTTTAATGCATATCTGCAGGATTGGGTGCAGATTAAAAGTCTGCATTTGGCAGTACACTGGAGGCTAAATGGATTTCAAAAAGGAGAGGCAGAGGATAGACTGAGCAGTAAACAGACGTCCTGTTGCAGAAAATCAGTAATTATTCTAGTATCTAGAGCTCTCGGAGTTTGGGGGTTTTTTTTAAATAGTGTTCTTTCAGCATAGAGAAGGTGTGAAATATTGGCCCTTTATAAGTCAATGGGAGTTTTGCCATTGACTTCAATAAGACACGATTTCTCCCAGGCAGAAGGGCTGAGAAAGGACTTACAAAATCAGCTAGATTTTCCATGTTGCTTCTTCCTGAGGACGGGATGGTTTCCATGGCTTGGCCTAATTTCAGATAGAGAGGAGCCCTGGGTGTTGAGTCAGGTTCAAGAAATATCCATTGTGTGGAGACCAGGTGAAAACCTTTCCGTTGAGTATTCTTAGCAAATGTTGCCCAGGGTGAAACTGTTGCTAAAAAGATTTTGACAAAGTTGTTCAGGTTGCATAATGAAGGAAGCAGAGAGGTATTTGTGAGCAGTTGTGAGTTATAGGTGAGAAGTTATAAGTTTTTACCACCCCACTGAACTCAGTACTGGACCATATTCTGTGTAGGATTCTAACTGGAGCAACACTGTTCCTTTTTCATCTTGAATGACATTTCAGGCAGGCTTCCCTTTTAGAAAGAAAAGTTCTAGGGTGTTCTGTGGTACTGCAACCCTGTAGCTTATAATAATGATGCTGCTGTGCTTTTTTCTAGTATTGTAGAATACTGAGTATTTTAAAATCAAGGTTTATTCCAGGAGTCCCTGTTTCAGGTACTCACAGATACATAATATAGAAAACTCTTGTCCATTATTTCCTTCATAATACAAAAGTCTATTTTGAGATTTCTATTTCTTATTTATTTGGATCAGAGTAATTGTAATAACTTGAATCCTAGCTGGTCAACATGTAGCTCAGCATAGTGGACTTTAAAACAGAGAGATCACAAAACTCATGCCAGTAGACGAGTCTCCCATTGTCTGTTAATTATCCTGGAATAAAGAAGAGAAAGCACTGAACTGGATTTTAGAGCCTTCTTTCTTCAATGAGCACTCGCAAGGTTCCTCGGGGGAGAAAGAAGTGGAACAATTTGCTTGCTATAAAATAAAACCTCAAACACTCTCTTTCAACCAGGATGTTTCTTCTATTATGAATAAGCAGGTTGTCTCTGGTTTGTGTCTGAACCCTGCAGAAACTATCCAGTAGTGCACTGTACATTTTCTAATAACCCACTTGGAAAATGTGTTCATTTTGTGCTTTCTGATTATGGGGGTTAAACAAAGGGTGAAGGCCTAACTTGAAGTAGTGCAAGATGTCCCAAAAATGCATCTATGCTTCTGGGAATTCCTGACTCTGAAAAGAGTTTTATCTCCTTACGTGCCGCGGTGGTTGACTGGAATTTAAATGTGTCAAGTACAAGGCTATACTTCTGTCACTTAACCTGCTGCTAACTTCCATAGCAATATCTCATTCCTTTTTCTATTTATTTAATGTATTTATTTATTCTAAGACTCCTTCATCCTTTTGATTGTGATACTGACAAGCTTTACCAATCCCCCAGCTTTTTCTAGTCCCCATTATTGAAATCTTTACCTCCTGCACTAGAGCACATGGGGCTCATCTAGTTAGAATGGATTGTAATTTGCTTCATAGAGAGCAGATTGTTGTTACAAGAATCATTTGATTTTGATCTTTGAAGGTAACACCTAACGTTAGAAATATTTATTGTAAAACACTTATTCAATCTCTCTAGAATCAAAGACGGTCATGCACAAGAAATTTATTTTTTCCATCCTATGGTGGTGTTTTGCAAACACCAGAAAATATTGTAAACTTTTATTTCTTAAATACTGAGTGAAAAAAAATTCAATGCAACTTTAGAGATCTTACATATATGCATGAATGCACACAAAATTGAGAAATTCCAAGTTACCCTTCCATGTTATAGAAATTCCTAGTTACGTATCCTGCATTTGCTGTACAGGTCACAAATATTAAGGTGCATCCTATCTGTCACGTCTTCCACTGGATCAGTCTGTCTCATTCATATCTTATATAAAATAATCCTGAGGGCATTTTGCACCAATAAATAAAAAAAACGTGCTCCAAAAAAATTAAAAATTCTGCACACAATATTTTAAAATTCTGCAAAATTTTGCCAATTTTATTTGTCAAATAAATGTGGAAGCTCCAGCATGGCAATAGGGAGCACAGGCCATTGGTTGCACAGAGGTGAGAGATCATGGTGGAGCTGCCCCCCAGGACACGGACTCAGCGGTGAGGCTGCACCGAACCCTGACACAGCCCCAGGACTGGGCTGCCCCAGAAACACCCCAGGGTCCTGCCCCTCCATACCAGGTGCACCAGGTGTGGGCAGGCAGGCTCAGCAAGGCAGGATCCAAGTCTGAAGGGGCTTAGTGTGGGGAAATTAAGGTGTGGGTAGAGAGGGATCTGTGTGAGGTAATCTGGGTGTGGGCAGCTCAGTGGGGGATCCAGGTGTGGGGGGATCTAGATGCAATGGTTATAGGACTCTGTAGGGGGGTCCACGTGAAGGTGGTTGGGGCTCAGTGAGGGAGTCTGGATGTGGAGGGATCAGTGGGGGTGGTCCAGATGCTGGGGTAGTGGGGCTCAGTGGGGTGGGGATCCAGGTGCGGATGGCTCATTGAGGTGGTCCTGGTACAGGGGGAGTGGGGCTCAGCAGGGGGGATTCTGGGTGCCAGGGGGGTGAGGCTTGACGGGAGGGCATGGATATGAGGGGGTCTGGATGGACGAGGGTTGGGCGGATGGAGGAGCAGCTCCCTGTACAGTGATTTCCCCTCCCCCCCTGCAGCTGAGCATCGATGGGTGGAGGAAGCGTGGAGGTGAGGGAGTTAGCAGAGCTTCCTACAGCCGGGAGAGAAATCCGGATTCCGTGGGGGAAGAGGAAGTTCTGTTCTCCCCAGCCCAGCTGGGACTAGTAGCTGAGCCCCGTGCAGGGTAGGAGCCACCAGTCGGGTCTTCACCAGTCCTGCCCCCTGCCCCACAGTGGTTTACCTATCTGCCGGCTGCCCTGGGCATCCAAAACTTACTTCTGGGGAGGGTCACATGACTGCTCTTGTGGCTTCCCCGTCAGAAAGTCATTTTTCTGCATGGAAGCAAAGAAATCATCAGGGGACATAAATTCTGCACATGCGCAGTGGCACAGAACTGACCCAGGAGTAATAAGAGAATATATATAATATGAGACACTGTGGCCTAATGGAATGAATCTTTGTCATTATCTCCCTCTAAGTTCAGAGTGTGAAGCTTCCATTAATTATTACCAGCTAAAAAAATTGATTCTTTTACTTGGCACTTCTAATCCATTTAGAAGTGCCAAGCACTTTATATACATACATCATTTTAAGGCCATCACATGGATGAGAATTATTTGTTACTGTCATCAAGCCAAGTTTGGCTTGTTTAATGGGTAGGCGTAATCCCAGGACTCTGTGGAACCAAGTGGTCCTTCCTTTGTTAATCTTGTAAAATGATGATAATATAGAAAAAAATACACAAGTCCAGGGTTTTTAATTCACTTTAAATGTAAAAGCTCTCAATTATATATAGCTGAGGTGCTGCGTTTTACCCTTCCAGTTCCTAAGCAACAGCTATTTTCAGATTGAGTGCGTCTGGTGTTGTCTACCTACTTCATGCTTCTGTGAGGTAATTCGTCAGTGGATGCTGGGCTTTCTCGCTATCTCTCCCTATTCTCTTTGTCATGGGACTGTAAGGAGACAGAAAGCTTATAAAACAGGAAATAGCTTGGGCAAAACTAGTATCAACCTTGCAGCTTGCAAAACTTGTATACCTCTAGGAGCTCTGCAGTCTACAGCAATGAAACAAAAGAATCAGAAATAAGGTTCTTGCCATTGGTTTCAAATTCTTAAGAGGGAAGCCTCTAAAGCACACTCAAAATCATGAGCCGGAAATCCTTGTTCTTACTGAAGCGTAGATGGGAGTCCATTCCCGTTACTGATCAGGTACCGTGTACTGGTGCATCTGTTGTGTAATTGTGTCCCCTGGCAATATCACTGTTGATTTGATTATAATGAAATAACTGTAACTGATATTTCTTCTTAATGAAATCCAGTTGTCCATTGCCTGTAGTTTCCATAATTATTAGTGCATCCTAGCATAAGTATTTATAAAGCTGATTTTATAAGAGCATGTGCATGTGCTTATGAATGTATAGATACGATTGCAATATGACCATATTTGTATTATGAAGGACAATTTTAAGAAATCAGCAGAAATCAGTTGTCTAGCAAAGGTGAGTCTTTAACTAAAGATCTAAGGGAAATGTATGTACTAGAAAGACTGGGGATACTGTGAACTGGTCATTGATGAAAACATTGCCTATTGCAGGTGGGGTCCTTAGTGCATGTGTTATATTATTTTATATGCCGTATCCACTGATTACACATAGACTTAGTGAATTATCAAAAATTCTGTTTTGTTCAGTAACATCTTGCTTGATGTATTATTTCAAAGTTGTTAAAAGGAAGAAAAGTATCGGTGTCTTTAAAATATATAGACCAGAATTTAATGTAGAAATAGTAGGATGCACTCTAGTGCTTGCATCACCATAGATCAGGACTGAATATGGGAGTAAGGTAAGTCTGTTTCCCCACTTCCTGCTCCTAATATTCAATGGTTCTGTAATATTTTTAATACTCTTATTTGGGATGTAAGGACTTTAAAAAGAAGGGCCTGAGAATAATGCTGAAGGCAGGGGTGGTGGCAATAGACTTACCCCTTTGCAGGCTTGGGTTATAGTGGTGCTGACAGCAAAGTGCATTGTGGGGCATCTCTAGCAATGGGAAACCAATACTTTGGGGGAAATTCCTGCTTCTTGGGCCTAAGGAACAATGTAGTAAGTAAATATTGTAGTGCAAGTGTTCTGAAATGCCCCTTTACCCTGTGTACTTGGGTATTCTACAGCTGAATAGTTGAACTGCTGTAATAGTTGAACTACAGTGAACTTGAATAGTTTGGGTTTTGATCTGGTCCTAGATTATTTTCCTCCTTGACAATTGTAACCCACAATGGCATCACTGCATAGAGATGCATTTAAAACACTATTATAGATGTATAAGCTGGAGCCTATGAGGTGCTTAGCATTTCTTGTAAGATGTTTGAGTATCCTCTGCTCCCTTAACTTCAACTGTAAGGTTGGGACCTAAACCACTGGAGGAGACCTTGATTTGAAATGACAGCATTTAGGATCAGGCAGAATGTTCACACTTCAGTCCACAGTGTAAAATTTGTATAGGATCGTCCCTCGTTGGCTGTGAATTTAAAAGCAGGTACTGATTTTACATGGTGCCGTGAAAGCTAAATAAGCCAATAATTGATATATATGTTTATATAGCTATAAACAGTTCAAAGTGATGTACTGCAAAGGTAAGTAAAATAATCAATAATATTTCCTTAGCTAGAAATGTTCTTTTATAGCAATATAAACAGCAGTAATACCGTCTGTGCTGTTAAATCACTAGCTGAAAGTTTGATGGGTTTATGTAAATGTAGCTAGTGATGCTTCTCTCTTACCAACAAGGATTTAGTGTACAGACACACTAAAGGCAGCATGCACGTGAAGTTCAGTTCCCAATTCCTTATACATGGTCTAGCACATATAAGCAGTTCCTCCAGCTTGACACTCATACAACACCCCCATCCCAAGCGTTTTGACAGCAAATACATTTTTTAAAGATTGGAATATATCCCCTCACTTGTATCTCTTGACAAAACATGTCAATCATAGGCAATATTCTTCAGACATAAAGCTGGTGTTTAATTCACTGTTAATCACTGTTAATTATTAATTTAGGAAATACTGCCTCATAGTTATAAAAATCTGTATACCTCTGAAGAGATGTGGCTGCAACAAGGGAATGAGTCAGGATTCCTGGTTTCTGTTTCTGTCTTTAATGTTGGGTTGCTGCAACCATGAGCAATTCACTTTGACCTTACTCCCTTTGTGTCGTCTTCTCGTTTGTAAAATGAGGAAAATATCTCATTCTTAAACTCATTTAAATAACATTAGTTGAAGCAGTTGAAATCCCTGGTTGAAAGGGGCTATGGCAAAGTATTATTTGGTCTGATCGTCCAGCCTTAACTCACACAAGTCTTTGTTCTTGTCAGTAGTACCACTGACTTAAATTTTGATTTTGTTAGGACTTGCTGTGTGAGGAGAGGGACTATTCATGTAAGGGCTCCAGGATTGGGCTCACTGTTGTTCAGGGAACATCTGGTTCTTTCCCTGCACTTTATAAAAAAAAATTAAGATACCTTTTTAGAACCTGATAATCCTATTAAAGTCAATAGAAGGATTACCATTGTCTTCAATGAGCTCTGGATAAGGCATTTGTTGAATGCTCACTATGGAACAGGAAAAGGGGGCAAACAAACTACAGCGTTCACAGTGAGTAACATTATGACATACAGCTTCTTCCTTGTGATGTAGCTGACATTGATAGTGAAACAACATTTAGCTCATAAACAGAAAAATAAATACCATAAAATTTTAAACAAATAAATGTAAAATGCAACAGTCATTCCCATGTATGAGTGAAATAATTTCCCACCAGTTGCCCATCTCATGCTTTTCTCCAATAACACACAATTTTCACATTGCAATTTGTTTGGGCCTTCCCAGGTCAAAAGGTAAACTGTAGAAAACAAGCTCTGCCACAGTTATCGCCCGACACAACATACAGATTGCATAATGGCAAGGCTGACAGAAATCACAGTGGAGAATGCTCAGGGGTTTGGGTTTTTTTTTTACACATTACAACAACCTGTGGACTCTCTGAAGTTGATTGACAACCAGTTGTTACTAAGCAGAGAATGATCTTCCCTGGTGCCATATTGGTTTCTGTACTCTGTAATTAAGAGGGAAACTGTTCTAGTTAAGTATAATTGCAGCAGCATATGGAATTTTTCTATATCATTTCACCTCATAACATTTTGATAAAATCATCTTTAATGTCAAAGGATCCTAAATCTCTAAGTTGAAGCTACTCCGAGAGTGAAGGGTGACAATCTAAAATACGGTACATAAGTGGGAGATTGACATTTGTTACCAAACACCTGGGACAAAACCCTCCTCTTATTAATAAGTGCCAGGAGATCTTTTATTTTCACATAGTGCAGTGGGCTGTGGTTTTAAAGTTCATTTTAAAAACGACCACAAAAAGAATAATGTGGCTCTACTATTGAAAGATTAAGGGCTAAGGATTTTCTATTTAGGCACCTAAATAATTGCCTGATGTTTCAAAAGTGTTGAATGCCCATCATCTTGTGAAATAAGTGCACTTTGGGGAGAGAATTGAAGGAGGTCAGAGTAGAAGCATGCCATGAAGAGAGTGCCAGGTGTACTGCAGTGGCTGTGTGAGAGAACCACCAGAGACAAGAATGGGGCGAAAAAGTGATGAAGGGATAGTTACTTTGTGGCTTAGACCTAGGACACAGGTAGAAAAGTGGTGTGCATGCCTCTTATGGAAAACTTCTAGACAACTTAATAGAGAAATGTTTTTCTTTTTTTCCCTTTGACCTTACAGAATTTAATAGAGAATCATACCTCTGATATAGAATTCTATATGCTGGTTGAAACACACACATACACAGATATAGAGAGAGATTACTTTCTATTCCATTCTAAAGATTTTTAAATTAATTTCTGCAGAAAATCTGTTAAATTTCTATAGAAATCTCTTAGCATCATCACTATTAAATTCTGTAAGACTTTTTGGTATGGATGAAAGGGAGACCAAAGCAGAGAGATAAGATGGGCTGATCAGTCAAAAGTTAATTTAGTGCCCAATCCTGCAGCAGTGGCATAGCCAGGTTTAGAGCACAGGGGGAGTGGCGCTATAAAAAGGCTCCTCCCTGCTCCCCCTGTACTCACCAGGCAGCGCTTTAAAGGGCCCGCCGCTGCGGAGCCCCCGGGCCTTTTAAATCCCCCCCCCCAGCCCGGCTCCGGCAGCAGGGCTGGGGAGGGGGGCGCTTTAAAGGGCCCGCGGCTCCTCGCAGTGGCAGGAGCCGCCGGCCTTTTAAAGCGCTCCCCCCTCGCTTGGCTCCGGCAGTGGGGCTGGGGGACGCGCTTTAAAGGGCCCGCAGCTCCCCGCAGGGGCAGGAGCCGCGGGCCTTTTAAAGAGCCCCCCCCCCCCCCCGAGCCCGGCTCCCGCAGCGGGGCTCGGGTGGTGCCTTAGCGCTGCTTCTCCTCACAGGGGGAGCGGCCACTCCCCCTGCTCCCCCCCTGACTACGCTACTGTCCTGCAGGCCAACTCCAGCAAAACTCCCACTGAAGCCATTGGGAGTCTTACCTTAGTAGGGTTCTGGCTCATGGTTAACAAAGAAGAGGAAGACTGGGGAAGTGTTTTTCCTGAGGTACCACAGGAACAGTGCTGAATGGTTGAAACACACTATCTGGTTGGGTGAGCTTAGTGTTTTGAGAATTAGAATTAGAGGGGATGGGAAATCTAGTGTGTGATCTATTTTTTGAATGTTACCTTAGCAATGGAAGCTCACTCTCTCTTGTGTGGCATCATAAGTATATATTCATTATGGCAGTTGAGACTGGTGGAGCACTGTTGACTCTCCCCACTTAGAGTATAGAAAGTGTCTAATGTAAACCATGGAGTGCCTGGAATGCAGTTCCCCTCACTGTTTGCTATGCTACATCCTAGGCACCGCTCAAGACGTTCTGTTTGTAATGTTGTTTTGTTTGGTTGGTGAGTTCTTTTTTTCTGCTCTTAGACTTACATGAGCAAATTGCTCATTTGTGATTAATTGTGTTTGATTGTTTTTGTTAAGGCGCCCAGATGCCATTGGGCACTGGCATCTAAAAATTAAAATATATATTTGTGTGCACTTTTTGGGTGCAGAATGCTAATGTATAATATATTTATAGCATGCACTAGGTATACGATACGCAAGTGAAGGGTGTTTCTTAAGAACATAAGAATGGCCCTACTGGGTCAGACCAAAGGTCCATCGAGCCCAGTATCCTGTCTTCCGACAGTGGCCAGTGTCAGTGCCCCAGAGGGAATGAACAGAGCAGGTAATCAAGTGATCCGTCCTCTGTCGCTCATTCCCCCCTTCTGGCAAACAGAGGCTAGGGACACCATTCCTGCCCATTCTGGCTAATAGCCATTGATAGCCATTATATTATTACATTTCTCAATATATATCTTATAGTTCTGAGTTCCTAGCCTTATGTTGCAAAAGCTCTATATTAGTCCTAAATATTAATTATTCATATTATCAGAAGTATCAGCTATACCCATGATTATTTCTTGAACAACAATATTGTACTTTATGCTATGTGAAACACAAAGTCAATGGGAGTTAGTCACCTAACTCTTCTCTATGCCTTTGAAAATCTCCTGCAAATATATATGGTCCCTGCCTTAAGGACCTGGCAGTCTGTGGCTCCAATTCTGAAACTAGATCCACAAAAATGGTCAGTCCCCTGTGTTTATGTGGCTCCCCATCAACTGAAATGGACGAGAGCATGGCCTCACACACACTGTCATAAATATAAAGGGAAGGGGGAGAGGGTCTGATGCAGTGCTATAAAATCCTCTTACCAGTAAAGGTTAAGAAATGCAGATAGCCAGGCTGACACCTGACCGGGCTGGCATCTGACCAATAAGGGGACAAGATACTTTCAGATCTTGGGAGGGGGGAAGGTTTTGTGTGTGGCTCTTTGTCTAAGTCAGTGTAATCTTGGGAGACAAAAAGGACCTGCAGAAACTCAATCTCCTCCAAAAACAGTCTCATCAAACCTTCCATATTTCAAATAAGTTAGTCAGCATTGCGAATAGGTTTTGTTTGTTTTGCTTGGTAAGCTTCCCTTGTGCTAGAGGGAGGGGTTATTCCTGTTTTTTCTGTAACTTTAAGGTTTTGTCCAGTGGGGGAATCCCTCTGAGTTTGGAAATTAAGTACCCTGTAAAATAGTTACCAGCCTGATTTTACAGAGATGATTTTTACCTTCTTTGTTTTAATAAAATCCTTCTTTTAAGAAGCTGACTGTTTTCTATGGTTCTAAAACCCCGGGGGTGGGTTTTTAGATAACTGTGTAACCAATTGGTTAGAAGATTATTCTCAAGCTCCCCAGGAAAGAGGGTGTACGGGCCTGAGAGGGTATTTTGGGGGGAAGGGGAACTTCAAGTGGTTCCTTTCCCGAATTCCTGTTTAAACCACTTGATGGTGGCAGCGAAAGAAGCATTTCTCAGGGTGCAGGGAATTCTGTACCTTGGGGGTTTTAACCTAAGGTTAAAATAAGCTTAG
Source organism: Macrochelys suwanniensis (assembly GCA_033296515.1). Taxonomy (NCBI): domain Eukaryota; kingdom Metazoa; phylum Chordata; order Testudines; family Chelydridae; genus Macrochelys; species Macrochelys suwanniensis. Next base: position 230,480,131 of record CM065775.1, on the reverse strand, counting down.
GGGGTCTTCATGCGGGTCCCCACGTCTGTACCCTAAAGTTCAGAGTGGGGAGGGAACCCTAACACACACGGATTTGATTTCAGTATTTGGGCCTATAATACATTATAGGAGGGGCTGCCTGGTAGCACTACCTGTGATTAAGGTTACCTGACACTTCCCATTATAAGACCATGTCTTCAGTTGTTTATAACTTTGCCAGACTTTAACTGTATCATGCTGGCAGTCTACCTCAGGCTGATTTTTGGGGGGGGAAAATTCAGCTAAACTGGTTCAGCCATTTCTGAAATGATGCTAGGAAAAAGAAATTTTTTTTTTTTTTTTTTTTAAATTTCAAGACTTTTGGAAAGCTAGCTTTTGAGTATGTGTCTTTGCAACCTTAATGTTCTTTTGAGGTAGCTTGATTTTTTTCTGTGTCGTTTCCTAGGCTTTTTAAAAAAGCAAAAAATAGAAATTCCATCATGCAGCATCATATGGATACCCACATGCAGCATCAGCCGTGCTGGAATATCTAGATCCACCACATAGATCTGTGCCGCTTGATCTAATGGTGTAACTGATAGCAATAGTAGGTTCTTATCCTCTAAGTCGGTCAGCAATAGGGGGGAAGGTGGGTCATTTCGTCAGTGGGTTTCATAGTTATTTGCTATGGGATGATGAGACTCTGGAATCTTGGGTTCTATTCCAGAATCTAGAGGGAAATGTGCTCTAGTGGGCACAGATGTTTCTGCCCATTCCCTCCCCAAGCTCAACCATTTATGCTCCATCCCCTCCAAACTTTCTTTGCTCCAGTCCTGTCTCTTTCACAGTCATGTTGTTGTCCTCTTCTACCCAGTCCCAGTGTCCACTTATCAGGTTTCTCATCCCAGTCACCTTTCCTAGCAAGTCCTAGTCTCACCCCTCTGGACTCTCCAATCCAGTCGCTATCTCCACTCCCAGTCCCATTCCCAGCCTTCTCGCCTAGCTATTCTCAGCTTCCATGCAGCTTCTTGTTTCCAGTCTCCTTGCCAACCAGTCTCAATTTTCCTTCAACACCTCAGCTCCTTGTAAGACCTATTTCCCCTGCCCTTTCACGGAGTGGTCTGCATCTCCTTTCAGGGAGCATAAGAGCCACTTGGCACACACTAGCATGACCAGGGACGGCTGCCGGTGAGCCTGGTGCCTGCCCCAGTGCGCAGGATTAGGGGTGGTACAGCCACGCCAGAGAAGCTGCCCAGGCTGGATGCTGGCTCCTGCGAGCGGTGGCCTGACAGGCTGCTGCTTTTGCTGCTGAGGTTCCTGGTAGACTCCTGCAGCTCCATGGATATCTGCATCCGCTGATACAAACTTTTTATCTGTGCAGCACGTTACCAATAGGAATTTGGGGGCAAACAACTTAATTAGTTTTAAGAGAGGAGACTGGACAAGTTTGAGTCAGATTGTATTAGGCGGTTGCTTATGATGGCAGAGATCAGCAGCTCGGAGGTCCCTTTAGTATTATGTTTCTAAAAGCTCGTGCTTCTGGGATTTGGCTAATCACCTGCGGTGGTCAGGAAGGGATTTTCTCCCCCCCTTCCAAATTTCCCCTCCCCCTGCAATGTATTGTGGTGGTGGCTGTTTTGGAGTTTTCTGTCTTCCTCTGAAGCATCAGCGATATTCATGGCTGGAGATGGGATGCTGGACACGGTGGGTAAGGGCCGAGATGGCACTGAGCATTTTCTCTCAGTCACATCCTTAGCTGACTGGTTCTTGCTCACATGCTCCGGGTCTAGCTGGTTGCCCTATGTGGAGTCAGGAAGAAATTTTCCCTGAGATCAGATTGCCAATGACGTTGGATGGGGGTAGGGGATGTGAGACACTTGCTGGGGTTACCTGGGTATATCTCAATCACTTTCCTGCCATTGCAAGGGCCTTGGGCGTTAATTCACCTCAGTCCCTCCTATTCTCTGTCTGTGGCACTGTAGCGAGGTCGAAGACTCACCGGCACGGCGCCTCCTGCTGGTCGTCCTGGGAATTAGCTCTTCAGCACTTGGAGCGCCCTCTGCAGGCCAGTGTCTCGTCTTCTGCTGGCCCTGTCCCCCTCTCGGACACTGGTGCCTCTTTACCTCGGGGTTCTACCCCCAGCAGTACCCCTTCATTCTGGGTCTTCCCTCCCAGGGGAACCCACAACCCTCTCACCCACCTTGCCTCAGTGGCTATTGCCAGTCGTCATCTAGCCCCTGCTCACTGGGGCAAACTTCAGTCTGTAATGGCCATCAGCAAGGGGGTAGGACCTACTGCCTTTGCCTATGCACGGGTTGCCCCTCTGCAGCCCCCAGTACCTTTCTTGGGCCTGTAACAAGGCCTGAAGCCTGGGGAGTTGCCAGGCTGGAGCTCCCCAGCCCCTCTTGCCTTTCCCCAGCCCTGCTCCGCTTCAGGTACCCTTTTCTCGCAGGCAGCTAGCCCTTCCCACTCCTGGGGTAGAGTGAGACTCCTCCAGCTTCTGGCCCCCAGCCCTCTTATAAGGGCCAGCTGGGCCCTGATTGAGCTGCTCACACCTGTGGTCAGCCACTCTCTCAGCTGCTTCCACTGCTTTTAATCCCTTTTACCCAGGAGTGAGGCAGCTGCCCCACTACAGGCACATAATAATTTAGTGTCCTGTGGGCTGTAATGCTCCGGTCTAATTTTAGTTTTTCGGTGGTTAATGTGTGGGTGGTGTTGGTAGCCTGTGATATACAGGAGTTCAGACTAGATAGTCTGGGGGCGCCTTCTGGCCTTATGACTCTATGACCTGGCATGGCTTATAATTCTGACCTGGCAGAGCTGCTGTTGTCAGGGAAGTCCTGCTCAGATGTAGGCTGGAACATGTCTGTGCAGATGGAATCTTCAGAGAATTTAGCAGCTAAATTCTCTGAAGACTCAATTGAGCATGTACAAATTGCAGGTTTTCATAGGCGTACAACTTGACCAGATTTCTACTAGGGTAGCAAAATACACATGCCTGACAGAAAGCTAGCTCCAGTTCCAAATATTAAGTCCATCTTCTAAAGCATGGTGACACTACAGTGTCTCAAACAAAGTTGCTAGAATTTTTTGTAACACGAGCAAAATGAAATATTTTCTATAGACTCATTCTCAAAAATGGTTGAACAGTTTCAGCTGAAATTTTCCAAAAAATAAAAATGAGGTGCACACACTCAGCAAGGAAAATTTCAGACCAAATTGTTAAAATCTGACAAAGTTATAAGCCACTGAAAACAGGGGCTTCTAATGGGAAATGTTGGGCAACCTTAATATTAGGTAGTGCCACTAGCCCTATCTGTAATAAAATTCTGCAATATAAGATTATTTACAGGTTGGGCCTTTCGAATGATGAAACGACAGATTTCAACTTCTCCCTTGTTAGAATTAAGAGTTGAGGGTTGTGGCACATGTCATTCTTTACATTTTCAGTAACATCTTGTATTTGGCTTATTACCTCAATGTCTTAGATGTATTAATAGACTTCCTTGAGGTAATATTCAGCCAGACACATGACAGTTGTGAATTTACTAGAATGCTATTTACAAAGATGAACTCAGCAGAACTCAATTAAGTTCTTTAATTTTAACTTAATAGTGAGTAGACCAGTTCCTCAGCTGGGAAGCTCCACTGATGTGTTAATAATAATAATGCAGCTAACGGATGTAACCTCCATGGCAGAGTTCATTGCAGTCTCTGTAATAAAACAGTCACATAGCTGTAGGAAGATGTCGTCAATAACAAGGTTTCAAAATCACAGTAAACTGCTTGATTTCACTCTGAAATGGAAACTTGAGTTAAAAGCATTTCATTAGAATTATTTTTTTTTCCATTTCTTGTGTCCATACTGTGGAAGACATTTCTGCCATAATTGCTGCTCGCTGAGATAGTTTTTAAATAAATATGTGAAAGTATTTCCCATTGTTCCCCCCTCATGGGAACACAGGCTGAAGTCTCTAGTAGCTCATTTTATGAGTTCCCCAGTGGAAAAGCTCACAGCTGATCAGCTCTGTTCTCAGCACCAGATGTTCTCTTTCTGCTTTACTTTAGAAGTGAGCCATAATTTTTTTTTCTGAGTCTGATGGATCAGTGTTCAAAATTTCAAAATGAATTATTGGAACGGCTCATGGAGATTTTTGAGTAAGCCAGCGCTGGAGTAAATCTTAAAGTAAAGTCATAAAACAGAATTTCATGGTGGGTTGGGTTTTCCAGATCAAAGGTTCATTGTGTAATAGGCTTGCATTGCTCAATTTCCAATTCCTGAACAACCTTGAGCGTTACAGGAGCAGAGTCAGTTCCTGTAGTCTGGACAGAAAATCTGGAGATTATCAGACCCGAATTTAGAGTACTTGTTCACTGAATTGTTGGGCCTTGAAAAATCCACTTTCTAGTAGTGAATGAGTAGAAAATTCTCCAGAGGGAGGATGGAGGTATCATCCACCAAACTCTGCACAATGTAAGCATTCATTTAACAACATCAAAAATTGTATATCTGATTGTGACAGTAATTTTTCATGATGCGGTGTTGTCTTCCTGAGTCTTCAGGAAGCTTTCAGTTCCAGTGCTTTTGTTGCTGCTCAGGTCTTTGCCAAAGAGCTGCAATGCTGTTTTTTGAGAAAGCCACAGGAACAGCAGAGACATTAGATTTATTCATTGCAGCACCTAGAAGGCTGGGGAAGGGGTACAGTAGTGGAGTTCCTACCTCCCCTCCCAGCAACCTGGTTGCTCTAGGCGAGGGTTACAGTATTGGAGACTGCCATCTCCCCTTCCATTCCCATCAAGCCGCCAGGACACCCTGGGGAGGTGATGGAATAGCAAATATTTCCTTTCTCCCTTCTAGCCCGCTTCCTCTCTTGAGGAGCAAATAGAAGGCTGTCGAGGAAGTAGTGGAGACAGAAAGACTCTTCCCCTTTGTACTCATTAGTGTGGAGCTTCACATCTATCAGAAACCAACCAACCACAGGGTGACTGAAAAGATGGAAGCCCTATGCAGGATCCATGGAGAGCACTCTAGTAGAAATCCCTGAAATCTCCCCCATCCCAGCAGCTTTGCTCCTGGAATTTGTGGGTGAGCACCTTCACCAAAACTTATCTTTCATATCTACCAGTGGCTACTAGGTTTAGTCCTCCATCTAGTAGCTGACTGGTAAATATTCTAAGTACTGCCTTGGAATAAGGTGCCACAGATCAAATACTGCCTGCAGAGCCATGCATGAAGCGATTGTTGCTTGCACTACAGTCAATGGCAATCATGTCCATATGTCTCAACTTTCCAACCTGCCAGTGTGTGGCCTGAGCCATAAAAACTTTGAGACGTAAGATGTGGAACATCTGTGGGTGCACATCCTGCCAGGATTGACCAGTTGTAATGTTTTTAATTAATAAGTGACCAGTTCAAACGAATTTTAGTGGGCTTTTTTTTAAAATCAGTTTGCTGAGTTTTCATCTCCTTGAGGGAAAAACTTTTAAGTGAACAGTTCAGGGGGAAAAACAATTTTATAACAAGTTGTTTATTAAAATAGAAGGGAGGGATAGGAGATGAGTTTTTTAGGAAGCTGCCCTCTGTGTCCTGTATTTTCTATACCTCTCAGGGGATTGAGGATGCTCAGCACCCTGAGGAGTACCAAGTATTTTGTGGGGAAAACTCAAAATAGTTAAGGAAGGAGACTGCAGCTGGGTTTTTGCTGTGGATTTGTTCTCCTTTAATGAGTCCAGACCAGAAGCAGTTTGGGCCATATGATTTGACATATTTTTGCCTGAATAGGAAGCAATAAAAGCTTAAGATTTTATAAGTGGACTTCTCTTTTTAGTTTCCTTTTCCTGCTTCATAGAAAGTCACTGCTCTTTCTTACTAGAACTGTTACTAGTATATTTGTTTATGTAGCAGCACCTCTCTGCAACAGTATCCTGAATTTTTTACAACAAAGCAATTAAGGAAAGAAAAAAGAAGTTATAAACATACAATAAAAATTAGTGTAAAACAATAAAAGAAATCGGCATGGCCTCCCCAAGGCATTCTTTCTATGGATAGCTCTGTGATCTTTCTCAGACAACACGGGATGTCGTCGTAGCTCTCAGGCTACAGAGGCAAATAAGGCAGCATTCTTCCTTCTCCTGTTCTCTTGGACTCTGTCATTCCCATCCCCTTGAATGTTGAGGGTTGCAGTGGGAGCAAGAAGCTCAGAAAGTTATGTGGCTCCATGTAACTGAAGGAGCTGGATCTCTGATTGGCCTGTGGATTCTCAAGATGCCCGTGGTCCCAGAGATGTTCTATTTTTAGTGTTGCAGGCATTTAAAAAGATGTACTTCCAACATTTTGTGTTGGAATTATTTCTGTGGAAAATTTGAAGCATTAAAGTCCAGGAATTTTTCGCAAGTAGTCACTATGGGAGCAGAATAGAAACAACTTCAGGATTTTTTTTATGTGGCACATACATACATACTGTTATCGGATGGAAGGTGCTCCACATGCATGATAGGATCAAGTTGATAGCATTGACTTAAATGAAATGAGTTGATGGTCTCAATCCTGTTTCTAATGGACAACTGTCTCCATCACAGAAACCACTACCACACTTGGTACAGACTAATCTCAAGATCTTTTCAGAAGTCTCTACGGTCATTTATTGCTATTGCCAAAAGAATGTAAGGGGATCTCTTCCCAAAGACTCCCTAAGTGGGTTTCCTTTATTACAATCCTATGGAAACCTCTCCTCAGATTGTCAGGGCCCACTCACGTAGAGCCCAAGCGGTCTCAGTGTCTTCCCTACAGGAAATTCCTCTCTCAGAAATATGTAGTGCAGCAATCTGGGGCTCTGTTCATACCTTCATCAGACATTAAGCACTGATTCAAGCTTCAGCTGAAGATGCTTCCTTCAGTTCTGTGATCCTGAAGCCTGTGGTGCAGAACACTTCCTCGCACCCTGTTCCTCAATGAGTATTTCTTGGGAGTCGCCCACAGTGAATATTCATAGGGACCAGAACTTGAAGAAAAAAGGTAGTTTGCTTACCTAGTAACTGGAGTTCTTCAAGATGTGTGGTCCCTTTGAGTATTCACGACCTGTCTTCCTTCTCCTCTGCTCAGATCCTCACGTGACGCATGGTAGAATAGGAACTGGAGAAGAGGTTAGTCTGTGCTGCCCCATATGCCCTCTGTTGGGAGAGCAAGCGGGGCATGGGCACAGACCCATGGACATTGCTGTTGAAGAATTTCTGGTCCTGGGCGCACAGAGTGCATGCACACCCACAATACATACCCACAGTGGCATACATCTTGAAGACTTCCAGTTACTAGAAGGTTAAGTAACCTTCCTTTATCTATTCTAATTTTTAAGTTTCTTGCATTGGTTTATAGACATTTATCGTGTTTTTGTTTTTGTCTGCATGCCTAGTTTTATTTAACTCATTAGTCTGACACCCTATTACTGATACTTTTCCAAATTTTAACTTGAGGATGTTAGCTTGGCCCTCTTCCACTTCATCTGTAACTTCTGTCCTATCCTTTATTAGTTATGTTTTCATCTGGCCTGAGTGTACCCTGACACTTTCCCTCAAGTCCAAATTTGAACACTTCCTCACAGACTATATTAATTTTTCTTCATTGGCGTTCTAGAAACAATTTGGAGCCCCATCTTTTTGCATTGGTTCTAGCTCCCTTGAAAATTTCCCCAGTGCCTCATGGCATAAAGATGAGGCATTTAAGTTTATCTCCTCAAGCATGCATTGTGAACCTACTGTAGAGGCCTCAGACATAAATACATAATACCTTCTAGGACCTCACGCATACCTCCTGTATATCAGTGGTACCAATATTTACGGTCATGGATTCCTACCCAGCACTAATTAGAAGTTAGTCCCCTTGCCATTAATAGGGATTGCGATTGGAGAGCTCTGCCTTCCTACAAGATAGCAGGGATTTAGTGCCAGGGCTGAGAACTGCCACAGCTGCTATATCACAGCCTGGACCTGCCCCCCTCATCACCAACAGTAACTATGATTGAGGAGCTCTGCGTATAGCAGGAACTCTTCCCAGAAAGCAGAGACTCAGTGTTGGGCTGGGAACACCCTCATACCTTGGGCGGGGGGGAGGGGGGTTCAGTCGTGTCAATCTGTCACTCACCCATGGCTGATGGCTGTCATCACACGCCCTTCTGTGTCACTGCATCTGTCATCATCCTCCTTTTCCCTCTCTTCCACTCACTGACTTAATTTCCTTTTCCTGGTTACCCTCGCCTCTCTACAGTTCTCATCACCTCTAGATACTCCTTATTCCCTCTCCTCCCTTTAGCATAGATCTAGGTCCCACATCTGTATCCTCATCACTTCTGGTGGTAATGGCCCTCATCCTGCCTCCACCTTTACCTCCCACACCCATCCCCAACATTGCCTCCACCCCTCTCATGTCATTATTCCTAACCTCATCTCCATTTCCCTCCCCCGTCCCTTTCTCTTGCTGTCTCTGAAATGCCCACTCTGTCTTAAAAAGATCATTGCCTCTGTTAGGGTTTCCTCCCCACTTTAAACTTTAGGGTAAAGACGTGGGGACCCGCATTTAGAGCCCCTAAACTTATTTTTACCAGCTTAGGTTAAACCCCCCAAGGTACAAAATTTTTTGCACCCCAAGAAACGCTTTTTGCTGCCACCATTAAATGTTTAACAGGAATTTAGGAAAGGAATTACTTGAACTTCCCTTCCCCCCAAAATACCTCCTCAAGCCGTACACCCCCTTTCCTGGGGAAGCTTGAGAACAATCTCCCAACCAATTGGTTACACAGTGATCTAAAAACCCACCCCCTGGGTTTTAACACCATAGAAAACAGTCAGCTTCTTAAAAGAAGGATTTTATTAAAAATAAAGAAGGTAAAATTATTTCTGTAAAATCAGGATGGTAACTATTTTACAGGACACTATATTTTTAAACTCAGAGAGATTTTTCCCTCTGGACAAAACCTTAAAGTTTCAGAAAACCATGAATAACCACCACCCCCCTTTGCCCTTTTTAACACGGGGGATACACCAAGCAAAAATAAACAGAAATATATACGCTATGCTATTTAAACTTACTTCAGAAAAGGGAGGTTTGATTTTTTGTAGGTTTCTTCTGTCTTTCAAGATTACCCTTTCTTAGACAAAGACACACACTAAAACCTTCCCCCCTCCCAAAGTTTTAAAGTATTTTGTCCCCTTATTGGTCAGATGCCAGCCAGGTCAGGTGTCAGTCTGGCTACCTGCATTTTTTAACCCTTTACTGGAAAGAGGATTTTATAGCACTGCATTAGACCCTCTCCCCCTTCCCTTTATATTTATGACACGCCCCCCAAATCACCGATAGTGTGAAACACTGGCTGTGATTTCTTTCTGGAGCTCTAAAAGAAAACAAAGTAATAAGACACATGAATTTTTAAATATAGTAATAACTGGATAAAGACTAAACAATATTGTTTACATTGCAAGGACGATTTTAACCAGTTGGTTTGGGGAAACTTTTACGGGAGAGTGCATTAGCCACTTTGTTAGAAGCTCCTGAAATGTGTTGTATTTTAAAATTAAAATCTTGGAGAGCCAAACTCCATTGAAGGAGTTTTTTGTTATTTCCCTTGGCAGTATTAAGCCACTGTAGTGCAGCATGGTCGGTTTGCAGGTGGAAACGCCATCCCCAAATGTATGGGCGTAGCTTTTTCAGAGCGTAGACAATGGCGTAACATTCCTTTTTACTGATTGACCAGTGGTTTTTTCTTTCAGACAGCTTTTTGCTGAGAAACACGACAGGATGGAATTTTTGATTTGGTTCTTCCTGCATTAAGACTGCTTTTACACCACGCTCGGACGCATCTGTGGTTACTAGGAACGGTTTATTAAAGTCCGGGGCCCTTAGCACAGGGTCAGACATGAGTGTTGCTTTAAGCTGGCTAAAGGCCTTCCGACACTCATCAGTCCACTGAACCGCATTTGGCTGGGTTTTTTTGGTTAGGTCAGTTAGAGGGGCGGCGATTTGGCTGTAGTGCGGTACAAATCGCCTGTAATATCCGGCCAAGCCTAAGAAAGATTGGACCTGTTTTTTTGACTTTGGGACAGGCCACTTTTGGATAGCCTCCACCTTGGCCTGTAGGGGGTTAATAGTTTCTTGACCCACCTGGTGTTCAAGGTAAGTTACTTTGTTGAGGCCTATTTGACACTTTTTAGCCTTAACAGTTAGTTCTGCCTTTTGTATGCGCTTGAAGACCTTTTGGAGATGCTCCAGGTGTTTGGCCCATGAGTTAGAAAATATGGCCACATCGTTAAGATAGGCAACTGCCGATTTTTCCAATTCCGCTAGGAGACTATCTACCAGGTTTTGGAATGTGGCAGGTGCATTTCGCAGCCCGAAAGGGAGCACATTAAATTTATACAGCCCGACATGGGTGATGAAGGCTGACTTTTTTTTTGGCGGATTTATTTAGCGGCACCTGCCAGTACCCCTTGGTTAAGTTTAAGGTGGAGATGAACTGGGCACGTCCCAGTTTTTTTAATAGTTTATCTGTGCGAGGCATTGGATAGTTGTTTGGGCAAGTCACAGCATTTAGCATACGGTAGTCCACGCAAAAGCGTATTTTCCCATCTGGTTTGGGGACTAGAACCACGGGAGAGGCCCATGCACTGCTAGAGGGACGGATTATACCCATTTGTAGCATGTCTTGAACCTTCCGTTTTATAGCAGTTTTGGCGTGAGGAGCCACTCGGTAAGTCGGGCTCTAATTGGGTGGGCATTACCTGTGTTAATGGAGTGGTATGCCCGTTCGGTCAGTTTTGGGGTGGCTGAGAACATCGGTGCGAATTTAGTGCACAGCTTCTGGATTTGCTGGCGCTGCATACGTTTGAGGGTCATTGAGAGGTTCACCTCTTCCATGCCACCGTCATTTTTTCCTTTATAGTAGACACCTTTAGGCCACTTAGCGTCTTCTGCTCCCTGGGCAGTAAACTGACAAACCTTCAATTCTCGGGGGGAAAAAGGCTTTAGAGAATTAACATGGTACCCTTTAGGCTTGAGAGTTGTGGTGGGGAATGCTATGAGATAGTTCACAGCTCCCAGGCATTTTTGGACCGTAAATGGCCCTTCCCATGACGCTTTCATTTTATGGGCCCGGAGCGCCTTCAAGACCATGACTTGGTCCCCTACTTTAAAGGAACGCTCTTTGGCATGTTTATTATACCAGGCCTTTTGCTTTTTTTGAGCCCCTTTTAGGTTTTTTTTAGCAAGGGCTAAAGAGTCTTGGAGGGTGTTTTGTAGGTTGCTTACAAAGTTCAGAATGTTAGTTTCCGAAGAAGGCATAAAGCCCTTCCATTGCTGTTTTACCAGCTGTAATGGCCCTTTAACCTCGCGGCCATACACAAGTTTAAATGGTGAAAACCCTAAACTGGGATGTGGTACAGCCCTGTAGGCAAAGAGCAACTGCTGTAACACTAGGTCCCAATCGTTGGAGTGCTGGTTTACGAATTTACGTATCATGGCTTCCAAAGTTTTATTAAACTTCTTCACCAGACCATTTGTTTGATGGTGGTAAGGGGTGGCAACCAAGTGGTTCACCCCATGAGCTTCCCACAGGCTTTTCATGCTCCCTGCCAGGAAATTAGTTCCTGAATCAGTAAGGATGTCGGCGGGCCAACCTACCCTGGCAAAAATCTTTGTTAATGCCTGGCATACACTTTTAGCCCGGGTGTTGCTCAGAGCTACTGCTTTTGGCCATCGGGTGGCAAAATCCATGAAAGTCAGTATGTACTGCTTTCCTCTGGGTGTCTTTTTCAGAAAAGGACCCAGAATATCCACAGCTACCCGCTGAAATGGAACTTCAATTATGGGGAGTGGCTGGAGAGGGGCTTTGACCTGGTCTTGGGGTTTTTCCACTCTTTGGCACACCTCACAAGACCGGACATAGGTAGAAACATCCTTGCCCATTCCCTCCCAGTGGAATGACCTCCCCAAACGGTCTTTGGTTCTGTTTACCCCAGCATGACCACTAGGATGATTATGGGCTAAGCTCAAGAGCTTTAGCCGGTACTTAGTCGGAACCACCAACTGTTTCTGAGGACGCCAGTCTTCCTGGTGTCCACCAGAAAGAGTCTCCTTATATAGAAGTTCTTTTTCTATAACAAACCGGGATCGATTAGAAGAGCTGAGAGGCAGTGGGGTGCTCCGTCCCACTGTCCAAGCTCTCTGTAGGCTTTTATTTGCTTTTTGCTCGGCTTGGAACTGTTTCCTAGATGCTGGAGACATCAGTTTCTTACTGGGTTGTGGACCTGGGCTGGGTCCCTCTGGAAGCGATACAGGTGATGGGTTTGTTTTTGTTGACTGTGAACTGCTTTCCGCTGGTGCACAATGTGGTAATTCAGGCTCTGGCTGAGCCTTTTGTATTGAGTTATTGGCTGCTGCTGCCATTGCAGGCTCGGTGGTGCCCTCGGGTGTTGGCACTGTAGATGGGGTTGCAAGCGCTGGACTCAGTGCTGGCAATGGTTCTGGTGCTGGTTGCTTCGCCTGTTTTGGTTCCAAGACTGGCTTGGGTCGGGTTTCTGTGATTGGATTTACGACGGCTGTTGCAGTCGTTGGCAGGGTATCCGGTTCCACCACCTCTATTTGGGTTTTTGGTAGTACAGATGGGGTTCTGGTGGAAGTTTCAGGAACAGAGCTAGGTGTGACAGCTTGCTTAGCCTGGCTGCGGGTGACCATTCCCACCCTCTTGGCTAGCTTCACACAATTGGTCAAGTCTTCCCCCAGCAACATGGGAATGGGATAATCATTATAGACTGCAAAAGTCCAATTTTCTGACCAGCCCTTGTACTGGACAGGCAACATGGCTGTAGGTAAATCAAAAGAGTTGGACTTGAAGGGTTGAATTGTCACTTGCGCCTTTGGGTTGATTAAGCTGGGGTCCACTAAGGATTTGTGGATAGCCGACACTTGTGCTTCGGTGTCCCTCCACGCTGTAACCCTTTTTCCGCCCACACTCACCGTTTTCCTTCATTCCAAGGGTATCTGGGAGGCATTTGGGCCTGAGGACCTTTGGTGTGACCCCGGTGCAATGAACTGTATTTTGTTGGGGTTCTTGGGGCAGTTGGCCTTCACATGCCCCAATTTGTTACATTTGAAACATCGCCCAGCTGACTGGTCAGTGGGGCGAGGTGGGTTGCTGGAGAATGGGGTGGTGGGGCAATAAGGGGTCTGGGTTTTTTCTTGTGGGGCCTTGGGCTGCTCCTGGTGAGGGGGTGTGGTCTCGGGTTTTCCTTTCTGATATCTCCCCAAACTATGACCAGGGTTGTTCCTCTTTGCTTCCTGCACCCCTTGTGTGCCAAATTTCCTTGCCCCTCTGCTGATCTGGGACTGTTCGTATTGATCAGCATAAGCAGCAAGGCTGTCTGCTGAGTCCATTTTCTTATTCCATAAACACTGTCTTATATCATCCTTGGACATATTCAGGAATTGTTCCTGAGCCATCAAATCACACATTCCTTCAAAGCTAGTAACATTCCTTCCCTTGACCCATTTTTTTAACAGCTCCTTTATCTGGTTTACATAAGCTACATTACTTAGTCCAGGCCCTCGGATAAGGGTTCGAAATTTTACTCTGTAAGTTTCAGGTGTAACTTGAAATTGTTTTAAAACCAAATCCTTGAATTTCTCATAGAAGCCTCATCAATAGGCATGTCATTGAATATGTCCAGAGCACTTCCAGTCAACTTTGCTACCAATAGGGTCATTTTGTGATCATCAGGAATGTGATGGAGATTGCATAGTCTTTCAAAGGTGAGAAAATATTCAGCAATATCAATGAGAAAATATTCAGCAATATCACGGGATTCATCATACGGTGGACATAGTCGCTCCCATTTGTGGGTTGTTGGGGAAGGATTATTAGTGTTATCCGGTAGATTTCGCTCCACCCTGGTCTTCTCCATCTTTAGGGCGTGCTTCCTCTCTTTTTCCTTCTCCTCCTCAGCATGCTTCCTCTCTCTCTTCTTCTCCTCCTCAGCATGCTTCCTCTCTCTCTCCTTCTCCTCCTCAGCATGCTTCCTCTCCTCCTCAGCATGCTTTCTCTCTTTCTCCTTCTCCTCCTCAGCATGCTTCCTCTCTCTCTCCTTCTTCTCCATAGCATACTTTCTCTTTCTTTCTCCTCCTCAGCATGCTTCCTCTCTTTTTCTTTCTTCTTCTTAGCATGCTTCCTCTCTTCCTCAGCATGCTTCCTCTCTCTTTTTTTTTCTTTCATCTCCATCTGTTTAAGTTGTAGCAGTCTTGCATGTTTCTTCTCCTCCTCATCAGCTTGTAGCCGGGCTATCTTAAGTTTAATAGCTGCTTTACTGGCAGTCATCTTAGCCTTTCTGTTTTTAATCTGTCTTAACCCGATAGAGTTAGAAAAGAAAAAAAAACTTGCTTGGGTATTCCCTGTAGGGATTAACTACCTGCTTTCATATGTAGATACTCTAGCTCCTAGCAGCTTAACCCCTCCCCCCTCCCTGCTTCCAGCAGGTACACAGGGAAGAGTCAGAGAGAAGAAAAAAAAATTCTAAACTCCCTGTGTTTGGTTCAAAAAAAATCTCTGGTTCAATATATCCCACCGCTCTGCCACCATGTCAGGGTTCCCTCCCCACTCTAAACTCTAGGGTAAAGACGTGGGGACCCGCATTCAGAGCCCCTAAACTTATTTTTACCAGCTTAGGTTAAACCCCCCAAGGTACAAAATTCCCTGCACCCCAAGAAACGCTTCTCGCTGCCACCATCAAATGTCTAACAGGAATCCAGGAAAGGAATCACTTGAACTTCCCTCCCCCCCAAAATACCTCCTCAAGCCGTACACCCCCTTTCCTGGGGAAGCTTGAGAACAATCTCCCAACCAATTGGTTACACAGTGATCTAAAAACCCACCCCCTGGGTTTTAACACCATAGAAAACAGTCAGCTTCTTAAAAGAAGGATTTTATTAAAAATAAAGAAGGTAAAATTATCTCTGTAAAATCAGGATGGTAACTATTTTACAGGACACTATATTTCCAAACTCAGAGAGATTTCCCCCTCTGGACAAAACCTTAAAGTTCCAGAAAACCATGAATAACCCCCCCCCCCACTTTGCCCTTTTTAACACAGGGGATACACCAAGCAAAAATAAACAGAAATTTATACGCTATGCTATCTAAACTTACTTCAGAAAAGGGAGGTTTGATTTTTTGTAGGTTCCTTCTGTCTTCCAAGATCACCCTCTCTCAGACAAAGACACACACTAAAACCTTCCCCCCTCCCAAAGTTTTAAAGTATCTTGTCCCCTTATTGGCCAGATGCCAGCCAGGTCAGGTGTCAGTCTAGCTACCTGCATTTCTTAACCCTTTACTGGAAAGAGGATTTTATAGCACTGCATCAGACCCTCTCCCCCTTCCCTTCATATTTATGACAGCCTCCATGACCCTCTTCATATCTCTCTCCTCCAGGTCCTGGCTCTCGCAGTGACATGGAGCCCTTCATCTTGCACTGGCTCTGCAACTGTCCTCTTACAGAGGCCTCTCCTTCTCTCACACCCCCCACCCTCATCAGACTATGCTGGAGGGGTGCTGGGCTTCACCTCTCCCATTCCTGCTGCTTTCAGTCCATCCCTCCTCCCCCTTCCCACTCTTTCTCCTCTTGAACAGCACCACATCTAACTCTTCTCCTTTCCTGGCGCTCTCTTCCCCCACACCTCTTTCCTCACACTCTCCTACATTCATACTTGGTGACTTCAGCTTCCATGTCAATGAGCCGTCCCCCTCCCCTTAGTTCCACATAGCCTCATCCACACCTCTTCATTTGACCTGCAGCTCTGATTCAACTCTCCCATTCACCAATGTCACTTGATTTGGTCTTCACCACGTCTTCACTTGGTCTCCATCTGTTGTCTTTTGTCTTAGATTGTAAGCTCTTTAGGGTGGGGGTCATCTTTCTGTTCTGTATTTATGCAGCGGCTAGCACAGTGGGGGTCCTGGTCCATGACTGAGGCTATAGGTACTAGGGTATTACCAATAATAATAGTGCAGTCTGAGCCCTCCCACTCAGAAGTCAAGTTACCAAACAGTTGTCATGGTCACCATATACCAAGCTATCAGAATGTTTAACAATCAAATCCACTAGGACCACAGCCTGTCTATACCTCCCGACTATGACCCCATTTCTAAACTGCATCCATTTTTGTGACAAATGTATTTTATCATGCAGACACCTTACAGTGAACTTCCTGAAATCTGAGAAAACACATTTGTTTCCCAAAGTTCCTTTATGCTTAGCCATATTTCTTCAGATGTTTGTTGTGGTTTCTCTTCAGAGAATGACCTTTTCTTTTTTGCCACTCAGACTTTGTATTCTAAATCCTGCGATCTGTACTCAGTTGTAACACTCATTAACTTCAGTGGGAGTATCGGCAGAGTGTGGACTGCACAATTTGGCATCCTCAGTGTTACAAGCCAGTTTGTCTCAAGTAGCAGAAAAAAATTCAACTCTGCATCGGTATTTTTATAGAAACCTCATGACAGATTATGTGACCATGTTTTTTGCTATTTTTTGGCTTTCCACCAATGGAACAAAGTGAATTTGGCATTGATATTTTTGATCATAAAAACAACCAAAAACATATACATTGTCTGTTTCGTATAGTTTAATCTTATCATTGTGGCTGTTTGCATATTAAAACCAAATAATATTGGGATTTTTAAAAATTTCATTTTGTAAGTGTGGAAGTACAATGCAGAAATTGCTCAATTCACAACTGTGCTTTATTTTTTAAGATGATTAACAATAAAAAATAGTATCAGGTGATAGAATTGCAAACTAAGAGCAGGTGTTCAAACCTGTGATGATGCAAGAAAGGACTGCCAGCATGTCTGGGATGATACAGCGTAATACTCTGTGTATTGTATATTGTGGATGCTTTAATGTGGCATAACCTGGTTCTTGTAGCTAGGTGGTGTAGCAGAAGTATTGTTAGTTGGGATGGTCATATCAGGCTCGGTTCATGTGAGCGTTTGAAGGTGGTGTATCCATTCTGTATAAGATTTGTGTACATTCACATTCTGCTTCCCACACTAATGACTAGGTCTCACCTGCCCCTTCTGTCAACATTAGTGTATTTTAGGACACTGGGCTTGATATCTATCTAACCCTATCCCAGGTCTCCTCCTCTCTCTGCATTTTCTAAGTGCAGCATGTGTTGTGTGGGGTGAGTGGCACAGACTGTGGATGCTGCCCAGAGTAGGGTCCTCTGAGCTCTTGCTGTATGTTCAGATTTCAAAATGGAAGTTGGCACACAACTTTTTTTGTCCTGTTCTACTGATTTAATCTCTTCAGCTGCTATTGCTTTGTGCAGATCCACATTAAGAGACTCAGTAACTGTCAGAAAATCATTTCTCAATTATTTGTTAAACTCCAATATGGATATTGATGAGTGTGCTTTGTGGTCCTGCCCTCAGCCTTTGCCTCATGGTGTCCAACTGATGGCTCAGGAACTTGAGTTTTGAGTCCACACATTTCTCTGCCCTGCTGATTTTCCCCTTGAGGGACACAGGGTTTAGCATTCTCATAATGCTCTGTGTTTGATGCAGGGATTGCTTTACAGGTAAGATGGGAGTGTGGATAGGTGCTTAGTGTTGTCCCTTCCCAAGTTACACCAGCCCTGAGATAATGCTCTGCCAACTTATATCAATTAAATGCAAATACTTCTTGTACACACGCGCCATCGAATCTCATGCTTATGCCAACATGCCAGTTCTAAATCCCATGCATGTGCATTTTACCCTTCACCTCCCTACACCCCAACTTTTATGTCATACACCAGCTGTCCCCAGTTACAAGATCTATGAATTTAGCCTCTGATGTCTAATCCTAGAAGCTCAATAAAATACATCGTACGCTGATAATGTTTCTATTGTGTTTAATGCTAGCAGCAGTTCCCACTGGGCCATCATGTCATGCTGTCCAAGTGAAAACATTTTTTGCCCAGGTTTGCGGGGTTTGTGAAGAATGCTGAAATAGGTACCTTCCATAAGAACACACACATGTCCAGATGTAATTCTATGTAGGCATGCTATATTTTTATACATAAACTTTAAAAAGTCAGAGGAAATAATGCAAAATCCATTTCTAAAAAAAATTCAGGCAGTAAGTCAAACCTTAATGAACAAAAAGTAGAATTATGTTGACAATGATTTGGATCTGTTGTTTGTGACAAGTTAATGAACAGCATCAGTTGCCTCTTCTGTGCACATTCTGCCATGTTGTTTGGTTCCTGGGTATGACCGAAGCAGAAGCAGCATCTGTACTAACTGAGAGGGAATCAAGATATTTGGCTTCTGTTTTCAGCTCTGGCAATGACTTCCTGTGTGACCTTGGGCAAACCACTTAGGGTACGTCTCCCCTGTAATTAGCCCAAGCTCTTACTTGTGTGTTGCCCCATGACACACACAAACTTCTCACCTGAGGTAAGAGGTGTTTACAACCCAGGTTAGCTGGCACAGCTGGCGGTGTGGGTTAGAACTTGGGGAGGTAATCTGCCCCCTTTGCAGTGAGGATGCAGGCTAAATCACTCGAGTGCCAATAGTCCTCCAATGCCCTTCCCACTTTGTGACTAGATGTGAACAGACAAATTGTCCTGCATTTCACTGTGAAAGATTCATAAAGCAGCTCTGCTTGCTTCAGCCCAAAGAGCCGTGGGATATACCCCCAGAAGTCCTAATGACACACTGGTGAGTGTAGCAACAGTGAGCATACAGATAGAGCTTTGCAGTATGGAGGCTTACACTGAAGACAAGGCTAAACTCTGGTGCTCAGAGCCAGGTGCCAATCCTCTTGGGCTAACTCTGAGGTGCAGACATACCTTTCATTTTTGTGCCTCAGTTTCCCTGTTTCTGAAAGACAGGCCATATTTTCTTCATTATCAGACGTTTTCAGAGGATTACCTCATTATAGTTTGTAAAATGCTTATAGATCCCTTCATGAAAGGAGCAATCTAAGTGGGAATAATAATAATTGTTATATCATTATCTGTTAGAAGGACAAGCACGGCTATTAGCCCAAGTAAGAACAACTGCTTCTTTTCAGGAATGTTTTAATATTGATGATAGAAATTTGGTCTAACCCTGAAAGATTACATTAGGGATGTTTGTAGTTGGGGCTTAATCTGAAAAATACTCTGTTTTGACACAGGAAGGGGAACAGTGAGATATGTCCCATCCATTAGGGTGTTTTAAAGCTCATCGCTTATTTGCAAGAAAGTTTGATAGTGACCAGAGGATTTCTTTCCAGTCCATATAAGTTTTTGGTCATTGTACATCAGGGTTTTGTTAACGTATAAAGGAAAGTACAGTAGCTCCAAAAGTGCTCATCAGGTGCAGGTTAGCACACATCTATAATTGTTATTTTCCTGATTATTGCCCTGTCTGACAATAAAATGAACAATACACTCAGGAGCACTTGTATAAAATGCACAGGAGAGGGAACAGGATGATCGTTCTTTTAAAACAACTATTGCACTTCCCGGCAAGAGGACAATTGAAAGAATTCACCTTTTAATTTTATTTTTTAGACTGGCATGTGGTTATTAGTTACTGCCATAGCAAATGAAAATTTCCTTTGACAGTCCTACTGAAATCAAATCACTGCCCCTCTTGGTGTTTTGTGATAAAATTAGCACAATTGCATTAATGTTAAAGGCTATTTAAAAAGAACAAAAAGGGCATGTTACTATGGACTAGGATGCATGGTAACAAACCGGATTTTCAGACCAGTGCAATCTTTGGTGCTGCATAATTGGCAATAAACTCCATATGTCTCCAGACGTTTAGAAATATTTTGGCTTTGGCAGATGAAGTGGAAAGCTTCATTTTCAAAATGGTTTTTATTGAAGTGTAGTAGGGTTAAATTCCCGATGCTAAAATTAAGTAATAAATCCAAGTTTTAAAAGCTGTTATTTTCAATGTTTGTGAGTTTAGGGTTTGAAAAAGGTGCTAGATCATTAGCCCTCAAGACTGAAATCTTCGGTTATTCACAGAATAGATAAAGCATGGGGAGGAGGAATGCAGTGTTCCCCCACACTACCTTGGCATTATGTCTCAAGCTTGAGCCTACCACCTGTGAGGTATTTAAGTCTGGCCCTAGATAGCCAGGTCCATTCATTCCCTGGTTTCTCTTTAGAGACTTCCAACAAGGCTGCTGATTAGTGTAAATTCAGGTGGTGGTTTAGAATAGTTAGTAGGAACTGGACTGACATGACAGACTCATTACCCAGAAGCCACCAAATGATTATGATATGTTAGTAACTTTTGGTCACTAGTGACCTACATTGGCTTTAGACTGGCAATGGAAAGCTGAGGAATTGTATAACCTACTACAAATTCCCTATATGGTTCAGTCCCCATAAAAACTATTTCTTCAAAATAATTGTAGGTCTAAATTCTCCCATAGGATGAAAAAGGTAAATGACTTCTGAAGCTGATGCAATAGGAATTCACAGTCACCAGAAAGGAGATCAGCAGATGGTGGTAGTCCGATTTTGTTGAAGAATGAGGCCCGTTAAAGATCTTTTGTGTATTTTTTTAAAAGGAAAAAAAAGCAATTGTTTGTTTATAATTCCACCTAATCTTCACTGTGTTGGCCACCCACCCAGTTCAGCCAACTTTAAGGTTTCAAATGGCACCCTCTCCACAGGAATTTAGTTCCTCAGCTTTATGCACTAGAGATACTGGGATGCATTTGTACAATAGAGCTTCAATTTCCCTAGGCAACTTCAATGGACAAGTTATTTCCTGGCCTTTTTAAATCATGTCTTAAGATATTTGGAGAAAAAATAGCTCAAACCACAGCTATTTCATGAGAGGGAGACATTAGGAAAATCATGAAGCTGAAGCAACAGGAATGTGCAGACACCAGAAAGGAGATCAGTAGTGGATCATGGCATGACAGGAACACCTGCCTCAATTTCCTGCCTTCAGATGCCAACTAGCCAACCCCTCTTACCACTCTCCTGCCTTCAGCTTTCTCTCAGGAGCCTCCACTTGCTTCCTTCCAGGACTCCTCAGTTCCCTGGTCTTTGGCAGCTCTCACCTCCCTTTCCTGACTAAAGCAGTCTGCTGTTACTTACTGGGACTCCTTCTCACCGGGTCTCTCCCAGATCCTTTAGCGCCTCCAGGTGCTGCCCCATCCTCTTAATTGGCCAAATGGGAGCCCCTGCTTCATTTACTGGGCCCAGCCACCCTGTGACATGCAATATAACCCTTTTTGCAAGACGGTGGGTGGAAGGGTGTGCGTGTGTCTGTGTGAGAGAGAGATGATCAGTGCTGCAATACGTGTCTCACAAGGCACAGCTCTAGCTGCACGCACAAGCACTTTTGTGCATATGATTCACATTTACAAGTGAAACAGATTTCTAAAGTAAAACATCATTTTCCTCACCTTGTTGTTTTTCACATTACCGAAGGAGGAAAAATGCCAAGGTCTATGCGTGTGTTTGTGAGAGAGTGAATGAATTAGCGAATGAATGAATGCTTTATTTATATTGTGGTTTTCAGATTGAGGTTATTGGAGCACTTTACAAACACTGTATTTCTGAATCCATGTAGGACCACTGAAGTACAGGGGTGTCTGATGTCAAACCATTTTGTGCAAATAGACCACGCTGCAGTTTCTAGTTATTATTTGCTGTAATCCATGTTATTTCTTTGTACAGCAGAGCAGCCTGCTTTTTTTCCCTCTCTAAGAAGGTGGATGGGGCAGAAAACAATCTAGGAGGAGTTAGTACTGAGACCACATAAACCCTGTTTCACATAGAAGCATGGAAGATGCAAATGGAGAAGACCTATGATATCATCACATTCCACCTTCCTGACGTTTCAGGATTAATCTGTATAGTTTTTCCCAGGCCAGTATAAAATGAAAGTGCCAGAGGACTTGAAGAAAGGAGTACTCTGCTCTCTCTACCACCTACTCATTCCATTATCTTGAATTTAAATATTTTTATGTTTAATCCGTTTAAAAAGCTTTAGTTTGATTCTAACTGTAAATCCTTAATTTGATTCTAGGCCTGGATATAAATTCTTTTTTGGATAGTTGTTTACACCAACAATTTATGCAAGTGCAGGAAATAAACCTCTTCTGAACAGCCTTTCTAAAAGAAAGTGTGACTTAAGCCAACAGAAATGTGCAAATATATAGCTTATTGCCAAATCTGGCTTACATGAATCAGATTTATTACACACTGGACATAAAGAAATTCAAACATCTAATGCAATCTCCTCATTCTATACTAAATTGAGGTTCTAGGGAGTGTAGTCTATGGATGACCAGTTAGTTGAGAAACTAAATTTTGGAAGCCCCCCCCCATTCCCAACAAATCACATTTTCTGCTGTCTAACTTGTGATCATCCACACTATGACAACAGAGCTTTCTGAACTCTGTCTAACTCTGTTTTATTTCAAAACAGCAGTGTGTCAGGTTTTTAACAAAATAAACCCTCAGACCGGAAATCACTTCCCTTTGAAGTTCCAAAACTTGTTCTAGGCTTGGTTTTAAATCAATTCCTATATGTCAAAAGTTATTTCAGGCTCCTTTTGTATGATAGTGTACTTTTGGTCTGGCCACTGACGTATTGCAGATGAATTCATTGTGTTCCCAATCTTTTCATTGCATCATTTTAGCCATGGATTGCTTCCTTGCTTTTCTCTTTAAAGTGTTGGGAAAGATTTTTACATTGCCCTAAACTAAAGATCTTAACATAGGAATAAGACTAAAAAATCCTTACAATGAGATACATGGTTAGATTTTGTATTTGCTTGGGCCCTGATGCAGTAAGATACTTAAGCACAAGCTTAACTTCAAATACTTGCATAGACCTATTGAAGTCAATGGGATGGAGTCTCAAGGCTGAGCCCCTTCTCACCTCCCTCTGCTAGGGCAGTGAAAAGAGGCCTCAAAGGGTAAAAATTACACAATAAATTTCTCTCTAAAATGGCATTGATCAGACAGACCAAAAGTACATTATCTTCAAAAGTTACATTTACACCCACCCCTCTAAGGCCCCTTAATTTTGCCATAGTGGTGTAGAGGGGCCTCATTGTAAATGAGAATCAGACCCAATAACTTAATTGGGAATCCTCTCATTAATAAACATTGACACACACTTAAATAGCTTGCTGAATCAGGACTTATATTGGTATTTTTTTCTGAGCATTTAAGGTGTGTTGGGGGGCAGGTGCTAGCGGTGGGGAGAGGGATATGACCTCCAAATGTAAAAATCCACCATTTTGGATGCTTATCAAATGGTCCATCTAGTCAGACATTGTGTCATCTTTTCTGAACCAGTGGATGTTCCCAAATGTTCTCATCCAGGGGTCCCAACCCGAGGGTCTCATCCACCTAGACCCTCCCATGGTGCTAAACGGAAGGAGAGTCTTTCAGAGTGGGAGTCCCAGTTTGGTCGTGGTTGAGAACCACTACCCCAGTCCAGTACTGCATCACTGATGGAAGATAAGGAATTCTCCGTGACCCCACCTGGTGGTTAGTTTTTGTCCTGTGCCTGATGATTTAATACCCTTTGTCATTTTTATTCTAGCTAATGTAACGGAAGTTTTGCACTTTTGGTCTGGTGGAAGTTTAGTTTGTTTGCTTATGGCCTTTTAAAATATGAGCATAGCACCTGCATAATAAATCTGTCTGGATGAAGCTGAGCTTCTCTATATGATTTATATTGGTATCATAAAATATTATGTGAAACCATTTTCAGATGAGAATGCACAACCTGTTGGGGAAGTAAATGAAGATTCTGTGGGATACATTTATAGTCACATGATAAGAATGATGTCTTTTGGTAATGAGCATGATAAAGTTAACAAAAGATGAACTCAATGGCATTTTACCTGCCAGAACTCGAGGTCAGTGTTGCCATATTTCTCCTGCAACCACTGATGTCATAAAGGCCTATAGCTGTCTAGAGGCTGCATTCCTTCCACTGCTAGAGATGTTTGTGATGCTGTTACCTGTAACATGGGAAACACAGAACTCTCAACATAGGCTTTGGCAGTGAATAAAGAATGACATTATTTGAACTGCTGGTTTAAACTTTCTTGATTTAATGTCGATCGGTTAGTCTATGCTCCTGTTTGCAATTCAACAGGGCTTTGGGGTTTGTGGGTTTGGTTTTTTTTACACCCATCTCAGTTCACTTTAAAAGAAACCTGATTTATAAGAATCAGATGAGTTTTTGGACATCTGCTAAATGACTGTCAAAATAATACTTCTCACTTCTACACCACCTTTCATCAGAGGAGCCCAAAGTACTTCAGCACATGAAGGGGCATATTCTGGTGCTCATCCTCTCTTCCCACACACCCCTATGGAAGGCCTCATAGTTTGCTGAAGCACTGCCTCCCTACAGTAAGTTTGTGAGGCTATAACGGGACCACTTAAGGAAGTCTGCAACCTTTTTCTTGCTATACAGGTAGGGCCTTTACATGCTGACACTGAACAGTTCCACTGACCCAAAATCTTGGATGAAGGGGAACAATGAGCCCCACTCACTTCTTCCTGCTCACGCAGTCTGACCAGCAGGGAAGTTTAGGATTCAGTTCCACAGCTCCTGAGGTTTTGTGTAGAAGAGCAGTTTCTTTAGGCAGGCTTTGTTCAAAGCAACAGGATTTTTGCCCTAAATAATTGTCTGTTGATCTCTGAAGTGGATAAGTACAGTATTATCACCCTCATTTTCTGATGGGGAAGCCCAGGGACAGAGAAGCAAGGTGACATACCCAGGGTCACAATGAGTCAGTGAGGGAGTTGAGAATAAAGCCTCTGGGTCCTAACATCTGCTCTCCTATCTAAATACTTAGAACATGTTCCCTTCCCATACCAGTAGCATTGTACTGAGCTTGTTACAAATATGGTAAGCAAGGGCAAAGTGGATATTTTTAAGTATGGATTAAATACAAAGTAATGGAAGTAATTAATGTAAAATGAGGTCTACATTTGCATTCAATTATCAATAGATCTAAGGATTTAATACTCACAGGGCCCACTGGCTCCTAGAAATCCTTCAGGTTAGCCTGTCAGTCTGCGCTGCTGGATTTATTCCATTAATTATGGGGCTGAAATTGCCTGGCCAAGGTTAGACCTTTGTGGATTTTTAACTTGCTCAAATCTAATGTCAGAACTGAATACATTCACAAGAGGAAACATCTAAAAGAGAGAATGATTTCCACCAAAAAGCAATGCAGTAAAGGATTCCAGGAGGAGTTAGTTGAGGCTTGAATATTTATTTTGTTTGTGGAGTCCACAAAGTCCGAGTGCTGCAGGAAATGGAACAGCTGATGAATTGGCTTAAGGAAAGTTTCAAATATGCCTTGTAGGATGAAGGTATAGAAGCTAATTAAAAACAGAGATGAGTTGCTTGGCAGTTAGAGCAGGATAACTGGAAAACAGGAAATAGCCATTGGCTATGGCTTGCATAATTTAAGATAGGATTAATCCTCTAGGAATAAACAAAAAAGAGGAATTGATTCTTTCAAGATCAAAAATAGACCATTGTCATTTTAAAAATGGAATCGTTTATGGGGTTAAGATAAAATAGTTATCTGTCTTTTCTCAATAGTGTGTTATGATAGTGATATAAAGTTGTCAGCCCAAACAACATGCATACATTAATCACCACAGTTGTTGATGGAGGGTGGGAAAAAAGCCACACTATGAGCAAGCCATTTCTGTTTCACTATTAGCAAATTACGTCCGTTTGCTATTATTGTGGTTACCTCTTAGGGCCTGTCTACACTGCTGGCCCATGCCAGCTGACTGATGCTCATTGGGCTCGGGCTAAGGGGATGTTTAGTTGTGGTGTAGACGTTTGGATTCAGGTTGGAGGCTGGCCTCTAAGACCATGGGAGATGGAAGGTTTCAGGGTTTCAGAGACCCATGAGCCTGAGTCAGCTGGCACAGGCCAGCCATGGATGTCCAATTGCAGTATAGACATATCCCTAGGGGCAGTGTGTAAAACATTATGTATATACGGAGCTCCAAGTTCTCTAGCATTAAAAAATTAAGCTGACCAAAATGACTTTGGTTGGTATAAAAAGGGGGTAATATCTCTGTTTTGTAGTTGGGTAAAGGGAATTTGACAACACTGGCAATCCTTGTCTGTGTCAGCCACCATCTTGTCCCACACCCCTGGGATTGAACCAGGGACCTCCAAAGCCAAAAGCCTAAGTGTCTATGACAGCTTGGCTGTTCAGCCAAACTGACTGCTCTCTGACAGATCCATATTCTCTGTGGATTGCATCTTCTGGACAGAGGAAACTCATTCCACACCAGTTAGAATTCCAGACAAGCCTCCAAATATCTTTGCCAGCACAGCAGGGGTGTCATAGCTGAAAGCAAATGAGCCACACTCAGTACCTGGGGGCTCAAAGAAACTCTTCTCCTCTGTGGATTGGCCACAAAGGAAGCGTAACACAGAGCTCATTTTGGATGCCTGAGTCTGTGGGTGCCCAACTTTAGACACTTAATGCTTGCTTTTCAGAAGTGTTGAGCACCCACAAATCCAGCTGAAGACAATAGATCCTTAGAAACTCTGAAATACGAAGCCTTAGGTGTCTCAAGTTTGGCCTCCAAATGTTGATCTACCCCAAAATGGGCTTTTTTGAAAAAATTGCCATAAGTGATTTGTTGAGGTTACACAATGAGTCAGTGAGAGAACCAGGAATAGAAACCCAGGAGCCTATCATCCCGTGCCCTTCAGTTGGCACCAGAACTGGCTACGGGCTTGTCTAAACAAACAGTTAATGTACAGCAAGCTGGGATGTAAATCTGCACTAGCATGCCACACGTGAACTGTCCATGTGAACCTTGGTTTCAAAACAGCAGTAGATCAAAGCACACAAGGGAACTTAGTGTCCAGTACTAGGGTCCACATGGATTGTTAGTGTGAAACACACTTGTATGCTGTAGATTTACACCCCAGCTTGCCATGCACTAACTATCAAGACAAGCCCTAAGTGTAGAGGGGAGCAGAAAAGTTAGTAAATGCCCCAGCACTGTATATTACAGAGATCACCAAATACAAGTTATTTGTAGAAAAGTGTCTGCAAGTGACATAAATTGCCTCCCACGCCACCTTCTGAACTCAAAATTAAGGGTTCCCTTTTAGACAAGTTAAGTCTGAGGTATGTTTATTACAGTGAATTTCAAGCACTTTTCTTACAAATAGGGATGGGTAATCTTCACAAGAGGAAATCGGGTTTGATTAAGAATCCAAAAGTGTGCAGGCTTATCTTAACCTAGTGTTTGTGCATAATGGGACTGGAAAGCTTGATAGGAATATCACAAGACATTTCATTCTATGTTCTTACAGTCTCAGTTGGAAGTGGCCCAAGAACAGCCTATTTTGTGATAATTTGGCAGCCCCAGTTCCAGTAAGAAACCAAAACTGATAATGCACATATTCACCAATTTCAGAACCCCAAGGTTTAGCTTGGTTCAGGTTTTCAATGGTAGATTCAGCTACATGTGGAGGGGTCTGACTTTATTTGAATCTGTTCGCACAATGCATTAATTTAAACATGAGTTTTGGGTCTGAGGTTGTATTTCTAAAGTTTTCAGGGAAATATTACACTGGGATCAAAGATCCAGTGAAGAGATGTATGCAAACCGAAGAGTTCTTATTTACTGCTGAGCTCAGGACCTCACCACGTCACTATAAGGTAGGGTGACCAGATGTCCCGATTTTATAGGGACAGTCCCGTTTTTTTGGGTCTTTTTCTTATATAGGGTCCTATTACCCCGCCACCCCCTGTCCCAATTTTTCACACTTTCTGTCTGGTCACCCTACTATAAGATGGCCTCATTACCATAAAAGTTAACTGTATGGCTGCAGTACCCCTTGTGCTATTGAGATGTATACAGAAAATTGAACATTGCCAGCGAGAAAGGGGGGAAATATAAAATCTCTCTCTCAAATTGAATGGTAAGCAGCTCTACCTCATTTGTTCTCACCTTTAAATTCTCTGTAAGTAAGCTATAAGTTTGCCCTTCCAAGCATCAAGTAGAGATTTGACACCCAAATAGAACACTACAAGATGCTCTTTTATTAAGTTAATAAATACAATGACCTCTGAGGGTTTTTTTAAATCTGAAATAGCAATGGGGACATAACTGCCTCCCTCCTCTAACTCATTCCCACATTAGAATTTACTACTAACCCAATTAAACACACGCTTCCCCATATGCTGCCCACATGCCAGCATGATATGGTCAATAAGGTTTTTTTCTCTTCATTTTTGAATTGGGCATGTAGCACACATGGCCACTTGTGAGCGTAAGGTCTATAGAGAGACTGTGGAACACCAGTAAATTTTCTTAATTGAATTGAGCCCTTAAGAAGTAGCTTGAAAACTTTCCAGTTTGCAAACAGACTGTCTAGTTGCACTTATTTACACAGTGCTGCTATAACTTGCTTAAAAAAAAAAGTTTACACCAAGGCAGAGTTTAAGAATTCAAAGAGTTGTTTTATTTTGTAGGCAAAAATGACTAAACTTCATTTAGCGACAGGCGGACGTGGGGAAAAGAGGAATGGCTTCTTACAAGCAAGAGGGGGACGTACTCCAGGCAGTTTTACATGTACAGGTCACTGTGGCCCCAATCCTGCAAAGATTTATGTATGTGTTTAACTTCACACACTGTAAGAAGGGCCGTTGTGGAACTACTCCTATTGCAATTAAGCATGTGTGCAGACTTTTGCAGGCTGGGGGCCCTAACTTTCAGTTCAGTTCTCTCTCCTGTCTTGGTGTGTTCTTGTCATCACCATGGCTTGGAAAGGCAGCTGCGAGACTTAAAATAGTACTTTGGATGGTTGGTTTTTGGTTTTTTTTAAAAAGCCACTATCAAATTCATCAGCAGTTACTAAAATATCCTATACGCTTTTCATTTTAAATTTTAACTCTGCCCCAGGTCTGTAGTGAGCAAAAAGTTGTTAGCTTTATCTTATGATAGTCCAGGGGTGGCTAACCTGTGGCTCCAGAGCCACATGCGGCTCCTTGTATAGGCACCGAATCCAGGGCTGGAGCTACAGGCACCAACTTTCCAATGTGCTGGGGGGTGCTCACTGCTCAACCTCTGGTTCTGCCATAGGCCCTGCCCCCACTCCACCTCTTCCCGCCCCCTCCCCTGAGCCTGCGTTTCCTCGCTCTCCCCCCCCCCCAGCCTCCTGCATGCCACGGAACAGCTGATCAGGAGGTGTGGGGAGGGCTGACGGTGGGTGGGCTGACGGTGGGTGGGAGGTGCTGGGAGGGGAGCTGATGGGGGGAGGCTGTTGATGTATTACTGTGGCTCTTAGGCAATGTACATTGGTAAATTCTGGCTCTCTCTCAGGCTCAGGTTAGCCACCCCTGTGAAAGTCTATGTGAAATGAGTTGATGGGTCCAGTCCTGTTCCCAGTATGACTTGGAATGCACACAGGGCACAGATTAAAATAGATTCTAGATACATAAATAATAATGAATTAGTAAAACTTATGTAGCACTTTTCATATTCAAATTGCTTTTTAGACATTAAACCTCAAAAGATCCCTTGTGAGGTAGGCTAGAGTTGTTTTCTCCTTTTTTTACAGATCGGGAAGGAGCCACCAGAAACTAGTAAAGTGATTTCTCCAAGGCCCCAGGGGGACTCAGATATGGGAGCAAACCTCTTCCCAGTTAAACTCCCATTAGCTTCAATGGGAGGAGGATCATACCTTCTATGAGTAAAATAGTAACATAGTCATGCTGATGACCTTAGCTATGCTTTCAGGGGAGTTGTTAATGGAGGTGGGTGATGATCCAGATGCCTTGTTCTAAAAGATTCCTTTGAAATCCTATGTGTGATAATCTGATCTGTTCAGTACCTCCAAAAAAGCATGGTTTAGACACCACTGAAATGCTGATCATGTGCAATCCAGCACATAACAGGGAACCTGTGACAGGATTGGACTCACCCCTGCGGCGCCTCCTGCTGGTTTCTTCTGGGAATTAGCTCATCCAGCCTCTGGAGCGCCCTCTGCAGGCTGGTAATCCGCCTGACCACTCGGGCCCATGAGTCCCTCCCAGGACCCGGTGTCCCTTTAACTGGGGTGCTGCCCCCCAGCAGTGCCCCCCAGATCTGGGTCTCCCCTCCCCAGGGGACCCCCAACCCACTATCCCCACCTCGCCTCAGTCGTAGGCTACTGCCAGTCACCAGCTAGCCCCTGCGCCCTGGGGCAGACTGTAGTATAAGCCACTCATCGCATGCAAAGGGGGTTTGGACCTGCTGCCTCGGCCTACCCATGGGTTGCCCCTGCAACCCCAGTACCTAGATGGGCCTAACCCTAGGCCACAGCCTGGGGTTTTCTCAGGCCGGAGCTCCCCAGCTCCTCTGGCCTTCCCCAGCCCTGCTCCACCCTAGGTACCTGCTCAGGTCCCTGCAGCCAAGCCCTTCTCCCTCTAAAGGCAGAGAGAGAGTCTCTGCTCTAGGCCCACTGCCCTCTTATAAGGGCCAGCTGGGCCCTGATTAACTGGCAACAGCTGTGGCTGCTTTGCCAGTCAGACTAGCTTTCACCCTCAGCCCTCTCCCAGGGCTGTTTCCAGCCCCTCAGGGCAGGAGCGGGGTATCCACTACAGAACCATTGTAAGAGGTAATATTAGGAAATAAGATTTGTACAATGAGTTTTTTGATGCTGACATTTTGGTGCATCTGTTGCCAGTAGCAGGTAATATGTTGTGATAATATTGTGCCTCTCTTATTAAATACAATAGGAAATTAATCTGCAGACTATGGGAATGCCACGCAGCGCTTGAGGGCTTTAATGTACAGTATTTTGGGTCATTCCCTTCCTGGTACTGTAGAATAGTTGGGTTTTTTAAATGTAAAGGGCTTATTTCTTTTCTGCACAGCAGAACACAAAACAAACTTCACATACTGGAAAATCTGGCCAAAAGTACCCCAAGATAGCAGTGCTGCTTCCTGTGCCTAGCTGTTCACCGAAGATTTTAGCTGGAAGTCTTATAGATATCCCCCAAATTTGCATTGAGACATTTGTTACTGCTATCAATGTTTAGCAGAATGATAATCATGAAACCTACAAGAGGAGGTGGTAAATTCATGTCACTTATGGCTATACACATGTCCCTCAACCCAGGGTGCCAGAGAACTGTTGGCTGGTTGATGGTATAAAATGGAGTGATTGTGCGCATTGACTTTTGTCTCCTCTTTGAGACTTGTTAATGTAGAGTGGGGATTGCTTATGTGAAAGGATCAAAGCCCAATTTGTGTTGAATCAGAAGTAATAATAGTGTTCCTTATCACCTCTGTGATCCCAACAAACCTTTCGCTTTAAAGCATACAAGGGTTCTATTGAGAAGAATGAAATAATTTATTTTGGAAACTGTTAATGCATTAAGGATCAAAGGGGGCCTAATTCTCGTAGGGGGGAAGGTAAGTTGAGTTAAGCGCATGAGAGATACTGCTTGCCCTGAACTGCTTCTTACAGAATTTTTAGTCTCTAGGCTGATAGCGCTACAGGTTTTTTAATAATATAAGCATAAAGTGAACACACCATAAAAGGCTGTATTTTTTTCCCCCGACTGAAAGCTTTGACTTTTTGGGGGGAGGGGGTTATTGCTGTTTTTCTGTGTCTGCTGACGTCAACGAAATCGCCAGATGGCATTTCAATGCTTTGCAAAGAGACAGCAGCCTTTTATTACAGCTGTCACGTGGGCCTCATTCATTTGCATTCCCAGAAGTGGTCTAAAGCTTTTCCTAACTGTACAGGCAATAAGTGCTCTGCACCTTCTAGAGACCCAGAGGGCCTTTTGTAGGATATTGTTACCTTAAGTGGATCTGATAAGATGCATGCATGGATGAAGGTTTTTCTTCCTATCCAACTACCAAACATTGAAAGCTGCCAGACTCTTTTGCCTTTGAAGGGAAAATTTAATTAAAAAAAAAAATGAACACAAGGATTCTTTTGAAAACTGCGAGCAGTAAACAGATATAGGGCTTAGCTCAAGAGAGCTAGATACTGTCTAAAAGTCAGGTGGCTGAGAAGCTTATAGAACAAAAATACAAGTCTCTTTATTTACCCTAGGAGACCTAGAAGAATTATTTGCTCTTGTACGTGGAGACTGCCGGGCTACAATACTGTGGCTAGATTCTGACTTGGTCTTTATATCCTATCAGACTCCAACCCCATATTCCCCTATAAAGAATACTCAGACCTTGGTACCAGATGCACAGGAATAAGCAGAACTGTTCTGCTGCTTACCCTGTCCCTGGAACAGGTGGGCAGATAATTGGCAGAGTCTTTATTTGACACCATTCCTTTCCCTGCTATTCATTGGCTAGAGTAGGTGAGTCAGTGCAAAAGGCTAATTATTATTACTTATTGTATTACTGTAGTGCCTAAGAGCCCTAGTTATGGACCCGGACCCCATCATGCTAGGTGCTGTACAAACACAGAAGAGAAAAAAATGGTCCTTCTCCAGACAGCTTACCATCTAAATATAAGATGAGAGACACTGGATACATACAGATGCAGGAGTATAGCAAACAGTGAGACAATATTATCTAAATAGACAAGACAGACAGGATGGGGGAAGGGTTAGAATAGCCCTAGTATATATAGTAGCTATATAACTCTTTGCTGGTATAAGCCAGATATAAATTACCAGCCTTTGGGAGCAAAGGAAGAATTGTGACTCGAAGTATTTTGGAGCCACTGTGCCTCTTAAGGTTGTTCAGAGTTTGGTTCAGCTTATGGGCCAGCCACTATTCAGGGCTGTGCTTAAAATCCACAACTAGCCCTTAGATAAGAAACCCAGGTGAATGCTTGGAGCCCAACTATAACAAACAATCTCTCACTGCTGAGGCAACTCGGTACGTCTACACAGTGAAGAAAAACCCATGGCTGGCCCATGCCAGCTGGCTCAGGCTCAGGGGGCTTGGGCTGCGGGGCTGTTTCATTACACTGTAGACTTCCTGGCTCAGGCTGGAGCCCAGGCGCTAGGGTGACCACCTTCTTCAAAAGGCAAAAGTGTGACACGTGCAGGAGCTCCGCCCTCCACCGTGGCCCTCCCCCTCCTGTTCCCCCTACTTTACATTAAAAATATTTATTATTTTATTTACTTGATGCTTCCAAATAACCACATGACTAGACTGTCACTAGTACAATATTTTACCTGTCAAAATGTGCGGCCATCGCAAAAATTCATTCGAGAGCCACTGCCGTAAGAGAGAGATGCGCCTTGCAGCGTTCTCTTGAATCTGAACAAATTATGGCTGTGTCAGACCAAGGGGAGGAAGAGTAAATTCCAAAGTAGGGGATCCTTCACAGAAAATGCCCTACAAGTAGCTCTGCCTTGCAAACCTAGGAAGTCTTAGCTGGAGCGCTCTGCTGATCACAGCTGTGGTGAGGATGTATGGGGAGAGAAACAATGTCCTGTGTAGCCAGGTCCCAACCATCTAAAACTTTATAGGTTAAAACTAAAACTCCCGTAAATCAATTGCCAACTAGGACTGCCAGAGCTGTCCAAGTAGTAGTCTCAATGCACAAACCACCGCGTAATAAATGGACGACAGAATTTTGTACTAACTTCAGCTTCCAAATGGCCTCTCAGTGCAGTCCCATGCAGAGCGCCTTGCAGTAGCATAGATGACAGAGACCTGGGTAACTAGTAAGGGCTGTGTCTGAAAGAAAAAAAACATATACCTACTATAGCCCTAAAGCCCTTCCCTGAATATATTGTAGCCCAACAACGTGCAGTTTAAAGGCATGAAACAAGCAGCATCACATACCCTACTGCAGCATTTAAGTAGTAGTGTCTTGTTAATATCGCTCACCCTAGTCTTGCCTTAACAGTTTTCCAGCCATATTACATGCACTGAGCCCTGGTGATTTATTGCAGTATCCTGTGTACATTAAACATTGCTTCATTTCACAGGGAGTTAAGCAGTTGCAGAAGGACACATAGATAAACATCATGAATTATTTGACTCTTTTTTGTAAATATGGTACCATTATATGCAGAGCTGGGAAGTGAAGAAATTATTTTTAAACTGGCTCACAGGCAGACTGGTTGACGTTTTACAGTACATGTAATATTAACCAACTTGACCCTGCCTTAATAACTCCATTTTCCAGCCAGAGGAAGGGAGCACACAGTTTCTTAAAGGTGGGCGTCTTAGAGGAGCTTATTGTTCATGCTGTGCTCTGATATCTAATTTAATGTCACAGGGGAGCAGTAATGGAGTTTGCATCCCAGCTGACAGATCATTGCACAGGAATCAGACTGCTAGCTTCAAGGGATCTCAAAGGGAAGAAAGTTGCTTAGAGAAAAACAAAAATATGGTTTGGGAGGAAATTAATCTCTTTAGCTCAGTGGGCAAATTTAAACCCTGGTGCAACTCCAACTGATGTCAGTGGAGTTGTTCGGGAGATGAATTTGCCAAGTGAGTTATCAGAGCTCAGAGCTTTAGTAAGGGAGTTGAGAGGAGATGAATTCTTAAGTGGATAACAAAACACCATTCTTTATATCCAAGGCAAGTTATTAGGTTTTTTTAAAATTTAAGACCTTTAAAAGCTGTGTGAAGGTGTCTCCTCCGAATCCTAATCCTGTGTCAGATTTTGTGCTGAGATTCAGCCCCATTGGTGCAGGAAGTATTCGCGTTGCCAGCAGGAGAATCTGCAACATATGGAAAGTGTGTGGCTAAATACTTAGAACTGTTTTGAAAATCTCAGCCAGTACATATATTCTTATAAACCTGTAGTGCTTTACAGGTGGGGGGAAGGGGACAAATAATAATTGTATGAATTATAATATACCAAATTCTGCTGCAACACTTCATTGTACCTCTTTCATACTTTTTTTCCTCTGTGCAACTATTAGATGAAGAGCAGTTATTTTTTATTTATTATAAATAAATTCCGAAGTGAAGTTAGGGAACCCCATTATGCTAGGCACTGCACATACACAGTAAGAGATAAGGACCCTGCCCCAAACAGTTTATAGTCTAAATAGCCAAGACAAGGGGAAGAGGGGCACAGAGTTGCGATGGTCATAGAGAATCATAGAATCTCAGGGTTGGAAGGGACCTCAGGAGGTCATCTAGTCCAACCCCCTGCTCAAAGCAGGAGTAGGTCCATGGCAGAGCCAGGAACAGAAGCCACTTCTCCAAACTCCCTGTCCACTGGACCACACTGGCTTTCAAACCTATCAGTGCTATTGTGCTGTTTTGAAGCAACATTGCACAATATAACTAAAGATTTACCATAAGGAAGCGCAAACAGGCAGTAGAAATTTTTCTCCTCCTATAAACATGATTTATAATGTCGTTGGAAAGATCCCTTCCGTGTAGCTGACAAGGACTTTGGAACAAGTGAAGTAGAGAAGCTTCTGATTAATCTGTCCCAGGCTTTACACAAGAATGAGTGCATGCTGGAACAGGTCTATTAGGGAGCTTGTTAGTTCTGTGTAGACATCCAGCTTGAAGTGATGTTTTTATTTGATAAAGCTGCTAGTTGTTCACCGTAATATTGAATCCTAGTGTATTGATTCTGAGCTCCTAGTCACCTGGAAAAAACAAAATCTGAGGCTTCAGAGGTTCCTTTTCTAGGCTACCCTAGTGATAAAGATTGAGATTAGTTAGATTAGGTTGAGAGTAGGGAGACTGTTTGAGACAACTCCCATTAACGTCAATAGGAGTTGCGTCGTTAAATCCCCTGGCTGGCTTTGAAAATCTTACCAAAATGCTGCGTCTTATCCTCACACAGTAAAACCAGTTAATATATTCCTTGTATAACAGGCACCTGTGAATCCCAGAAAATAGCCTTATGGTGAAGGGGAATATGTATGGGTTTTTTAACAGTGTTTAGTATCCTTATGTGCTGGCTCAAATGGCAGATAATGTACCTTTCCTCCCAGTAGATGGAGATAGGCGGGCAGAGAACTTTTGTTGTCTATTTCTAGGTTTGCTGGCTGCCAGGCTCCAGTCCTTCCTATCTCCAGCTAGTAGCTGTTCTCATGCTGGCTGGGATGCTTTTTTTTTTTTTCTTCCCCTTCATTCTGACGTGACTTTAATTTTCTTTCTGGAGCTCTGCTTCGGGAGGAAGTGTTTAGGAGACCAGCTCTGCTAGTCACTGGTCCCTACTTCTTACCTGCCCTGTTCACCCTGTTTTGGCCGAGCTCCCTCACTGGCCACTTGGCTATTGTCTAAAACCAATGCTGTATATTTGCATGCATTTATGGCCAAATTCTACCACCTTTACTTATGTTAAGTCGTTGTGTGTTACATTAGCACCTCGAATGCCCCAACAGAAGTGTGGTACTGTACAATCATATAGTGAGAAATACAGCCCCTGCCTCAGACAGCTTATTCTCTAAATAGGCAAGACAGACAAAAAGCAGAGGCACAGAGAGGTGAAGTGACTAGCCCCAAGCCACATAGGAGGTCTGTGCCAGGAATTAGCACCATGGTCTCCTGGGTCCCAGTCTAGTGCTCGATCTAATAAATTTAAATGGGGCTTTTGCTTGTAGTTTCATTGAAATCAATGAGACTGTTAAAAATTTTGCACTACTGGGTGGCAAAAACTAGCCCTTGTTTTATTCCAGGTCTAAGAGAATACAGATTTATGTAGTATATTTTAACATCTCCTTTCTATGGAAGTTTCTTCCCACTGTGGAAGACTTTCTGAAGAGAAGGCCTAATTGCACCTTTATGAAAGAGATATGAAAAAGTCCAATATGTAATGTTGTTGTGCCTCAGTCTTGGTTAGAAGGGCTCACCCCTTAGGGGAAATCTGAAAATTTCCTAGTGTTAGTCTAATTGACAAGAAATGTGTTAGGTTCATGTTTCTTCGCAGAAATGCCTCAAGGATGCTCCTAATACAGAACATCTTAGCATACAGGCCAGTTAGAAATGTTTTGAGATTTATTTTTTTCCAAGGTTATAGTAATTTCTCTGTTTAAGATTCTCAAGGTGGTTAGAAAAATAAATGACAGCACTGAGAGACTAGTTAGCTAAAGTATAAAAACATGGATGGAGATCTAGTTCCTTCTGAATCAGTAGGAGTTCCTGTACTCAGCATATTCACACAGTTACAATCTGGTCTAAAGGCAGAACACTGCCACCTGGTGTCTACTAAGACAGGTCAGACAACAAAAATCATTATGCTGTTTTAAAGGTTTCTACTTTGAGCTATCCATATTCTTAGAGTATCCATCACTTAGAGTGATTTCTGAGGCCCTGAATCAAAACATCCTTAAGAACACTCCAAACGTTAAGACCTAAATAGACCTATTGACTTCAGTGGAACTGCTGACATGTTTAAACTCAGACATATACTTAGGTGCCTATGCTCTAATTTAACACCTCCAAACAGAAAAGTGATTCTGTGTTATGGCATTGTGGGTTTCCTTGTTTATTCTTTCTGTGATTCCATGTCAAATTTACTTAGGTGAAAAACAAAAGGATAGTTTTTCTAACGGCTACCACTGCAAACACAACCTCTGATCTTCCCTCTCATTTCATTATCACCAGTAACAAAGATACTGCAGTTGGAACTTAATTGATAATGTTTGAGCCTGCTCTCAGGAGGTACAGGCAGTGTTACTACACTGTAGGAAATCAGCTACCCATTGTACTTTCCTGAAAAAGTGGACTAGGTTTCAGGTTTGGAGTAATTCCAGGCAAATTTCCCCAACATCTGCTATTCTCCCAATGGTCCTAGACTATATACTATCAAGAAATCAGAACTCTCTCTTAGTTCACTCAAAGTACACCTAGTGACCATAGCAGCCTTCCATTGACAAATAGAGGGATACTCATTGTTCTCGCACCCAACTACAAAGTGATGCCTCAAGGACATAGTAAACCTTTTTACCTCCCTTAGATATCAATCAATGAACAATTTAATCAATCAGTTCAGAAAGAACCCAGAGATCGCAGTTCATTCATGTCTCACCCTCCAGGGTAACATGGCATCCTGTAACTCTGTGACACCTTTTGCAAAGCTGTCTTCACTGCCTACAAGCCTGGCTCCAGATGGTTAAGTGCCAAGCAGACAACAATATGGACAAGTTAGTCACATTTTCCCCCACCACCCAAGTGCAGGATTCTCTACCTTGGTAGCAGAACAGGGAGCAGGTGTGTGGAAGAGTCCCCTTCTCACTGTCTCCACCCCAGAAAACACTGATCACAGATGCTCCCTGTTAGGATAAGGCACCCATCTGTGCAAACATATAGCATCAGGAACGTGGACTACTTGGGAGTCCAGGAAACAGACAAATCTCCTGGAGCTGAGAGCTCATACAAACAATCCCAGCACATCCAAGTAGACCTATAGATTCCAAAGCCAGAAGGAACCACCGTGATCATCTAGTCTGACCACCTGTATAGCACAGGAACTTCCCCAAACTAATTCCTAAAACAAATCTTTTAGGAAAACATCCAATATTGATTTTAAGATGGTCAGTGATGGAGAATCCAGCATGACCTTTGCTAAATTGTTCCAATGGTTAATTACTCTCACTGTTAAAAATGTATGCCTTATTTCCAGTCTGAATGTATCTAGCTTCAACTTCCAGCCATTAGATCATGTTATATCTTTCTCTGCTAGACTGAAGAGTTCATAATTAAATATTTGTTCCCCATATAGGTAATTATAGATTGTAATCAGGTCACCCCCTTAACCTTCTCTTTGTTAAGCTAAATAGATGAGTTCCTTAAGTCTATCACTACAAGGCATGTTTCCTTTAATCATTCTTGTGGTTATTCTCTGAACCCTCTCCAATTTATCAACATCCTTCTTGAATTGTGGACGACAGAACTGGACTCAGTATTCCAGCAGCAGTCACACCAGTTCCAAATACAGAGATAAAATAACCTCTCTACTCCTACTTGAGATTACCCTGTTTATACATCCTAGGATCATGTTAACCCTTTTGGCCACAGCATCAACTGGGAGTTCACGTTCTGCTGATTATCCACTACCACCCCCAAAACTTTTTCAGAGTCACTGCTTCCAGGGGTAGAGACTCACATTGTGCAAAGTATGGCCTACATTCTTTGTAGTAATGTTGGACAACGTGACAACAGTATCATATATCAGCAAGCAAGGAGGAGCAAGATCTACTCCTTGTTGCCTACAGGTGGCCAATATGTGGAACTGGTGTATTCAGTACCTAATCAATACCCAGTATACTCCCGGGAATGCACAATACACTAGTGGACAGCCTCAACAGGCACTTTCCCAGCTATGGCAAATGGGAACCTCCATGGTGAAGAGCATATTCAGACAATGAGGATTTCTGTTCTGGGACCTGTTTGCATCTCAACAACAGAGAAAATGCGAGATATACTGCTCCAGGGGAGCTCATGGTCAAGACTCTAGGGCAGATGCCCTCCAAAACTTGTGGCCAGGTCACCTGAGATATGCTTCCCTCCCCACCCCCCATTTCATTCTTACCTTTAGTTCTCTACAAGATCCAGCAAGACAGGGTGGTGATCATCCTCTCTGTTCCCAGACAGTTTTGGTTTCCCAGACTTTTCTAGCTGTCAGCCCATGCATCCCTCAGTATCCAGTCCTTCCCAGGCCTCTTGACAGAGAACACTGGCAAGATTAGAAATCCCAACCCAGAATTCCTTCACCTCACAGCATGGTTTTGGATGGACATCGAACCTAGGACAGACATGTTTGGTAGCTGTTAAGCCATCCTTAACAATAGCAGGAAGGAATCCACCAGAAAGTGCAACTTAGCTAAGTGGAAGAGATTTTATATTTGGGCTCAATATCATTAGATGTCCCAGAAGAATCAGATATTTCCCACCTTTTCAGGCTACCTGCTTGCCTTGAAGACTTCAGAACTTTTCCTTAGCTCTATATGAATACACTTGGTAGTGATTAGCGTTTGTCTCCTTTCAACTGACAACGACTCCATTTTCACCCATTCCGTCACTGAATGTTTCCTAAAAGATCTAGTCAGACACTTCTCTCGCGTAACTAAACGTGTTTCCTCATGGGATCTTAACTTGGTGCTTTTGGTATGAACTGAGTTACAAATACTATCTGTAACTCGCGTGGTTGTACTTAAATACTATAGCTTATATGGTACTCTCTAAAGGTCATACAGTCTTCAGAGACACCTTTTGATTTACATATCCTCCTCTGTTGGAAAGTCCAACACAAACTGATTTCCCTTCCTTTCTCCCAACTCTCAATTAATTATAATCAAGATATGGTATCATAAGAGTGAATTAAATTTAATAATTGCCTTTTTCCCTTCATTAAGATGAAATATTGCTAAATTTAAGATTGGAGCAGGTTATTGTGTCTTGTTATAAAGTTCTGTTAACTAGCATATTCAAATTTATTATTTATATTATAGCCATTGGGAACCCCAGTCATGAACCAGGTCCCCATCGTGCTAGACAAACGGTTCTCAACCTGCAGCGCAATTAGCACACAGTTGTGTCCCAGCTGTGTGCTAGAGGCCACCAGCCGCACAGTGGGGTCCAGATTCCTGGCTACCCGGCATGATGAGGTCCAGGGCTGCCGGCTGGCCCCACGGGGTATGGGGTCCAGGGCTGCCGGCACCCAGGGTTCTGCTCCTGGCCACACTCTCTGGAGGGGTCTCTGGGTAGGAGGCAATGGGCATTGGGGTTTGGGGGAGGGAGGTTCGGGAGGTTCTCAACCTGCGGCCCAGGTGACACACATGTGTCCCACAATGATAGATAGGTTGAGAACCACTGTGCTGGACACTGTACAAACACAAAACAAAAAGACAGTCCCTGCCCCAAAACAGTTTATAATCTAAGTAGTGTGTATATATTGATACATAAAATTATTTGTGACTTGAAGAGGTATTTGTTTGCAGGTCATGGGCTTCCCAAGGACTAAATGTAGCCTTTAGTGTGCTAAAATGTATCTTAAAATGCAGTCCCATAATGCTGTCCTCTTCCTATAACTGATGCGTGAGGATAAAGCTGTGCTATAGTGAGTTTTTATTGCTGGGAACTCAAACAACAAACACTTTTTCTATTTCTCTATCAAAGAATATGTAATCACAAGCAAATATTGTGGCTATGTGTTTATTTTTGATAAAGGCTACATATTTGATTTTTCTGTACTATACTGCAGAATGCTTTGTCTTTGCTCTGTAGAGCAACCTTTGCCTCCAATAAAAGACAAGTGAAAATGTATGTCTAAACTTACATGCAAATTAGGGGCAGCCTGCACACGCCTGGTAAATTGCCAATGTATTGCAAAGTCAGGCATCACTGATAGATACTTCCTGTTCTCCTGACACTGCAAAAGGTTCATTGCCTTAGCACTTTGCTAGGATCCAAAACAATAATTAAAGGACAAATATTTTAACTGAGCCCTTTCTTCTTTCTTTAAAGACCTGTTCCCTTGGAAACACCCCCGTAGATTGCAAACGGAGCAGGATTGGGATATACATAGAAGATATTATTTTATTTGAATTGGGGTGGTAGCTTGGGAGTTACTTTTTTTTTTTAAATTCAGAGTGAAATATTTAAGGTAATACAACAGTAATTCAAGTAGATGCAGCCATGTATTGTATGTGCGTGTGCACCCCCTGCACGCTGGAGCTAGAAAACTTTGCTTCGCAGTACCTGTAGAGGCAGCACTTATGCCCTGTGGCCGTAGCCCCTCACCTGGCCATGTAAGGGGGCACTAACCTTTTCACTGCTTGTGGCCTATAGTTGGAGCTCTGTGTAGTGCCTTCACCTCACACTTTCATCTCGGTTTCAGATAACTTTTTCTGTATAAAGTAGTAGTACCACCTTAGGTTTAGTTAAGTATTAGTTTAGTGTAAGCTAGAGTAGTTGGCTATCATGTGGGGGGGGGGGCATCCCCAATAGCATCCTCCACAAGGTGCTTGTTGTGTCTCGGCGAGGGACATATTAAAGACAGGTGCTCCACCTGCAGGTTGTTCACAAAGAGGACCCAGGCAACATCCGACCTGCTTTGTGTGTCAATCTCAGACACTCCGCTGGTTCAGGAGTTCTCTGGTGCTATGGCATATACCATCTCATCCTCCGTTGTGTCCTTGGCACCTTTTGGCCATGTCACGGAGCTGCCGGGTCTGTCGGCGCTGCAGCTCGCACTGCCTGAGCTGCAGACTATGGAGTCGAGGCTAGATCCAGCACCGAAAGCCCCATCAATGTTGTGGCATCCTTCAGCACCATCATTTTCTTGGCAGCAGAATTCTTCATCAAGTTCGGTACCAGCCTTGGTGCTGACAACTCCCCCTGTACCGGGTGGGAGTGTGACTCATTCAGTGCTGCAGTTATCGATTCCCTACTCCTCTCTGGCACTGGTGCCCTACTCCTCTCTCAGGATAAGTCGGACCGATTATTTGTTCCATTGGGGCTGGCTCCCCCATTGTCATTGCAGAATCCCTGAGATTCTTCAGGATCCAGGTCGGAGTCATTGTTGGCTTCCTCACCAAATAGGCACCCGATATCACCCTCTGATCACTGTTGGGACAGAGGCTCTTGACGTGGGGCCTGCTAGCCACCTGTGCCTTATCCATATTCCCAGTGGCCTTCTTGGAATTCCTGGGATGCTCCCTGGTCCCAAAGGTCCCTCTTTTCGATCCGCTCCAGCACAAGATCACCTGTCCCAACAGTGGCTCTTGTAACCAATAAGTCTGTTCCCTCTGGTCCTACAGAGGTCCTTTGGCCGGATACTGTGGTACAAGAACAGGATCTGTTGTTGATGGAGTAGCCAACATCCTCGTCCTCCCTGGATGATGCTACCATGCCATCCCTAGGTGCCCGAGAACTTTAAGGTGTATCAGGACCTCCTGAGGCATATGAACGACACCTTGGGTATCCGGGCAGGATTCTTGCAGGAAAATACATATAAGCTCCTAGATATTCTCCAGCCATCAGCTCCAGGGAGAGTAGGCCATCCAATAAATGATGCTCTCCTGGAGTCCACAGAGGCGCTCTGGAATACCCCAGCTTCCATTGCCCACTACAGCGAAGCATTTGGAGAAATGATACTTTGTTCCCACAGAAGGGTTTGAGGGTTTCTATTCCTACCTGGCCCCTAATTCCCTGGTGTTGACTGAAGCAAATGACAGGGCTCGACAGAGAAGATGTAAATCTACACCCAAGAAGAGAGTCCAAGAGGATAGACTTGAGGGGAAAAAGATTTATACCTCCTCTTCCCTGCAAAGGCACATCACAAACCAGTTGGCGTTGCTCTCCAAATAGGACTTTGTTAATTTAGTGGCCATGTCTAAGTTCATGGACAAGTTGC
Source organism: Macrochelys suwanniensis (assembly GCA_033296515.1). Lineage (NCBI taxonomy): Eukaryota > Metazoa > Chordata > Testudines > Chelydridae > Macrochelys > Macrochelys suwanniensis. The sequence continues at coordinate 230,436,851 of CM065775.1, read as the reverse complement.
CAGAATTCTCCAGGAAAAAGTACAAAGCATTCACTGCAGAAGGCTATTTGGTGCCAAAATTTTGTTTCAGGCAGCCATGAACATGGCAGATGCCTCAGCCAGGATTAGGGCATCAGCTGTAACCATGAGAGAGGCTTCATGGCTTCAGCACTCGGGCATTGCACCTGATGTCCAGCAGACCACTGAGGATTTACCATTTGATAGCTGGGTTTTGTTTTCAGAAAAGACTGATGGAAAACTTGCACTCATGTAAAGATTCCCAAGCTACTTTGTTTGCTTTGGCAGTATCTATTCCAGTCATTAGGGGATGCTACCATAGAGGTCAGCAGCCACAACAATACAACTCTCAGCATTTTTTCAGACAGTCCTCTCTTCCTGAGCAGCAGCAGGATTATTCCAGAAAGAGCCACATATCCCAGAGAAGGAGATTGGTTACTGAGAAGCAAGTCCAGAGAGCACGTGCTCTGTCATGTCCAGTTCATACTATGACAACTCGATCATCTGGGTCTCATCCTAAACGGTGGGATGTCAACATTAGTTCTAACTCAGAGTTGAGTTCATTGGGGCCATGATAGACTCTACAAATTTGAGAGCATTTCTGCCAACTGAGCGATTCCAGGCAATTCATCGCTTATGTATGGAGCTGCAGTCCCCACCCTCAACCGCAGCCCATGTATGCTTGAGGTTGCTAGACCATATGGCTTCATGCACAAAGGCTGCACCTTCGTCCTTTTCAAATATGGCTGAAGTTGGTCTATCATCCGTACCATCATCCTTTGGCCAGACTGGTTTGTCTTCCTCCACCAATCCTGGATTCCTTACAGTGGTGGATAGTTCAAGACAAATGTGCCAGGGCATTCCCTTCACTCGGTCTCTACCGACCAAAACTATTGTCACCAGTGCCTCCTTCATAGGTTGGGACGTGCATCTGAAGATACTGAAGGTTCAAGGCCTGTAGTCAGAATGGGAAATTTCTCTACGTAGCGGTGTCCTGGAGCTTCATGCCATCTATAGTGTCTGTCAACCTTTCAAGATCACAGCAGGGGCTCAGCAGTTCTCATACTCACCAACAATATCATCGCAATGTATTATGTGAACCGGCTGTGAGGGAGGGATACTTCAGTGTGCTCTGGCTGTAGGCAGTCGGGTTCCGGCAGTTTTGCATCGGGCAGAGCATTTCCCCCCATGGCTGATCACTTTCCTGGGATCCACAGTCAGCTGGTGGATCACCTCAGTGGGAATTTCTCCTTGAACCTTGAGTGATCTCTGAAGCCTCGTGTCCTGTGGTCCATCTTTGTAGTTTGAGGCATCCGGACAATCAACCTGTTCACCATAAGAGAAAACAAGAAATGCCAGTTGTTTTGCTCCCAAGAGAGACTCAGTCTGGGCTTCTTCACTGATGATTTTCACCTGAGCTGGGACTCGGCTCTCTTGTATGCCTTTCCTCCAATTTTGATCATCCTGCAGGTCATTCCCAAGGTGAAATTGGACCGTACCAGGCTCATTCTCATTGTTCTAACATGGCCAAGATGATGTTGGTTCTCAGGCCTCCGCACATTATTGGTACAGCCTCCCATATCCGTTCCTCTTCACCCGACTTCCTGACTCAGCATCACGTTCAGGTTTTGCATCCAGCACTTAGACCAATGCATCTCACAGCTGCATGGTTAGATGACAAAGAAGAATGGTGATCAGAGGAAGTCTGGCAGGGCTTGCTTAACAATAGGAAGCCCTCCACCAGGACAGCCTATTTGGCCAAATGGAAGCAGTTCTCGGAATGGTGGCTGGTCTGATGAGTGCATCCAACGCAGGCTTGTATTCAGGGTATCTTGGAGTACCTGTTACAGTTTCCGTTTTCTGGCCTTGCGCTTAGATCATAGAGTCCACCTGAAGGCTATTTCAGCATTTCATCCACCTGTCCATGGGAAGTTGGTATTTTCAAATCCCATGACAGTGAGGCTCTTGAAAGGAATTGCTCATCTTCACACACTAGTTAAAGAACTGGTTCCCTTGTGGGACCTTAATCCTGTTTAGCAGCTCTTACAGGACCTCAGTTCAAGCTTCTAGCAACTTCTTCTTTCTCCCTTCTGTGTCAGAAAACTGCCTCCCTTCTCCAAGAAGTCTGTGCGAGTTGCAGGCTTTGATGGCAGAGACTTGTTGCATGCAATTTTCCAAAGACAATGACCCTGCAGCTGCATCCAAAGTTTTTATCTAAGATGTTTTCCCAGTTTCATTTAAACCAAATTATGCATCTACCAGTGTTCTTCCCTAAACCACATTTAACCCCAGAAGAGCAGCCTCTCCATACTTTGAATGTCAGTTGATATCTACCATTTTTTCCTTTCCGTTCCTGACCACATCTATTTGTTTCATGTGCAGACCAAATGAAGGTTCAAGCAGCCTGTTCACAGACATTGTCCGTAACTTCCTGTGTCATGACAGCATACAAAGTAGTCCAGGCTATACCTCCTCAAACGGTGTGAGCTCATTCCATAAGAGCTTAGGTGACGTCAACAGCATTTTTTAAATAACATTCCTATATTGGACATTTGTAGGGTGACCACCTGGTCCTCTCTGCACACTTTTTGCAAACCACTGTGCCATTACAACTGCATCCAGATCAGATGCAACCTTTTGGGAAGGCAGTGCTGCAGTCCCTTTTTAAATAGAATCTGAGCCCAACCTCCAACAATATTCATACAAGTACGGCTTGCAAGTCACCCAACGTGGAACACATGGATGCATCTACTTAAAGAAAAAAAAGTTATCTACCTGTAACCGTTGTTCTTTGTGATATGATGCTGACGTGTGTTCCACGACCCACCCTCTGGTCTCTCTTCATCAGAGTTTCCACTTCTGATATTTGGTGCAAAGGAACTGAGGGGGTCCAGGTGGCACTGCCCTTATATGGCCAAGGGAGAAGCTATAGCCACAGGGAGCTCCTTAAATCAAAACACCAATACTCCATATTTAAGGCTGTAAGAAAACGGCAGGCCAAAATTTTGTTGCAGAAACAGCATCTTTAACACACACTACAACTTTTTAAAGTCATCACAAATTTAAATGTTGCTGTGAACCCGTGCGCCAGGTTGCAATGCCACTCTCTGGTTTGGCCCAGCCATAGGCGCCGACTCCGTGGGTGCTCCGGGGCTGGAGCACCCACGGGGAAAAATTGGTGGGTGCTCCCCGGCAGCTCCCTGCCAGCACCACGCCCGTGACCGGAGCACTTACCTTCGCGCCGGCCGATGTTGCGGGGCCCCGCCTCCGACACACCCACCAGAGCCGACGGAAGTCGGCTCTTATGGCCCAGCCACCGCTCTGTCATGACCCAGCGGGAGTGGTGGCCAAGGAGGAGGATGGGGCCATGGACCTATGCAGGGGGCTTGCCCTGCTTGCTGCCCCAGCTCTGTGCCAAGTGTTGCTGCCTGCACTTCACCCTGCTGGTGCTAGTTTTGTCCTTCGCCCAAGTGTAGTTCTACCTCCTCCACATAGTGCAGGCCAGGCCTGCTGAGCAACTGCAGCTCATGCACAAACCTGAGCATCTTGCCTTCCTCAGCTGCCCGCAGCTCCAGGACATCTTCTCCAGGAGGCCCCAGTGTGTGGGGCTGGGCTGAGGTTGGGATTTGTGCCTCGCACAGGGCACCGAGCTGAGACCAGGGACCCCTGAGCTGGGGCTGGCTCTAGGGCACAGGGACTCCGGTCCTTCCATCCCACCGTGGGGACTAGAGGAATGGGGGAGGGGATACCCAGCCCCTGTTGGAGGATACAGGACCTTGCTCCTACATCAATATCTAGTCAATTACTAAATAAGAGTTTAGGTCCCTGTGTGTGTGTGTGTGTGTGTGTGTGTGTGAGAGAGAGAGAGAGAGAGAGAGAAAGACACACACAATCTTATCCATATGAAAGTAGCTTTAATGCAGTTAGCTGTTTCAACGATTAAAGAAGGGGTGGATGCTAAAATTGCTTTCAAATCTTGCTATTTAAAATCAGTAACAGCCCTGCCCCCTTCTCCTAGTGAATTTGTGCATCTGGTTGTTTTTGTACATAGCTTTTCTTAATTAGTCATGTGCATTGTAACACATTGTGTAATATTGACCCTAATTGCTGTGTCAATCATTTTTGCACTTGAAGGAACAGAATGTTTTCGTTCTCTAGGCACAGCGCGCGCACACAATAGGTACATTATTACTTGTCTTAAAAGTAATAAATGTCACAGCTACAAGTAACTTATTAGCTGTTGCACAATGCTATTTATTTTGTATGAATTCTGTGGCCGCACTGGTCTTTGTAGTGATCTAATAGCACTTGCTCTTGCAGCCTGTGATTCATAGCTGTCACCATCAGTAGAACTTTGGACCCTCTGTTCAAAAAAAGCACAGGATCCTACCACCAATACTGTGCATGTGTGCACATGCACACACACATCAGTTCACTGCAGTAGTTTTGACTAAAATGGCTTTAGTATATTTGCTAAGAAAAAAAAAAGTGACCTGATTTAAAATTAGAAGATGGAGACTCTGCTTGCTAATTTTTTTGTAAGCACTGGAATCTCAGCATTACCTCCAGGATTCAGTGATTGGTTCTATTTTATACACACCTGAGTAGCAATCTCAATGGATTGACCACCCATCCACCCACCCGTGCCGTACTGCTACATGCAGGAATAGTAAAGGTCACTTGTTATGCTGCAGATCTCTATCAGACCAGCACTCCAACCTGTATCAGTAGCAGTGGTTCAAGTGTGTGGGGAGAGATGGGGGGCACAAGAGGTCAGAGACCTGGCCAATAATAAATAAAAATCAGGCAGGTTGCTGAGGGGCACACTTAAAGCAGTCTTTTACCAAAGCTGCTACTCCATGATTAGGACAAATGCCCCACACTCCTACACACACACACACGCATGCACACACACACACACACACACACACACTTTTTTCTGACCACTTTAAGCACTGATCAGTAGTACAGCCAGCTCAGCCAAAGAAATCAGAGAGAACCGCAGAATAATCTAATATATTTTAAATACTCAAATATGTGTAACCACTACTTTCTTATACCTTCATCTAAGCAGAGAAATAAACATCACCATATGAGAAGAAATCTTCCCTTAAATTGACTGACAGCATAAATGCAGATACCAAATACCTCTCCTCTGAGTGCGTCTGTTTTCTGGTCTCTATGAATATGTCATCATTGGTAAATTAGAGGCGCATTTTGGTAAATTTAGATTTGAATCTGGCTTCAGATTTTCTCATATTTTCCCAAATTTTCCCAAGATTTTCAGATGTGTTTGGTCTTAGCCACAAAATACAGATCTTCAGCCAAATTCCCAATATGGTGGGATGGTTGTGATCCAGGACTTCAGTTTGGACTGATCTTTAATTAGAATTCAGAGGCAGTCAGGGCATTGCTTGAGCCCTCACTCATACCCGAAAGGAGACTGCACCGAGTTTAAGGGCCACAAGTTGAGTACAACGACTCTAAGAAATGAATGTTGTTCAGATACATAAAATTAGGAATACAGGTTTAATGAAGGAAATAAATAGTTACTGAGATTACTAATAGATTTTTGGAGCCTTTCACCTCTAATTCATTATTTGCAGCCTAGCTGGTAGTGACTGAAAATTATCATCTCCTCACTGATCAGTTATCTACCTGGTCTCAATCCAGTTCCTGGGAACAGCTGTGCACATTACAAAAATAACCAACCTTGGCAAGTGAGCATTTGCCTCATCAGTGAAAGCAAGGACTAAAGGCCTAGAACCTAACCTCACTCCTCTCTCTCATGCAGGGGTGATCCTTGCAGGATAAGGTTGAGGCATGCTGGGAAGTCATGCCTTTGCTGTCTTCTATGAATATATAGGGGAACTTCAGTCTGTCACTTCCATCTGTGCTAAGTGAACGAAAGAAAATCTCTTGAACACAATAGAAGACCTGTAGAGCAGGCTGGTTGCTTTTCTCTTGTGCATGAATTAGTGCCTCTGAGCTGATCTTAACTGAAGTGTCTGCATACTTCAGTATGATCCAGTAGATCTCAGAGATTTGTCACATTTTATATGAACGCACTTAGTGTATCAAATTGTGAGATGCTGCAAGGTTTAAAACGGTTAAGCAAAATGTAGCCAGCACTGTAGTGAAATTGTAGCTCTCCTGGGCTGACATTGGAAACAGGTCTTGTCAATTTCACTGCGTGAAAACAAATGAAAGAAGCAGAAATTATTGTAAAGGAGAATAAGAACTGTACATTGCACAGAGCTGGTCATTAGCAAAGGTCAGTCGTGGAAATTTAAAGATGAAAACAAATAGTGTAGCCAGATAGAGGAAACATCTACTGAAAAATAGGAACTCATCAGTGAGGATTATGAGGAGCTCACCCAGTGAGAATTATGATGACATGACTGGCAGGGGCTAGTGGGGGAACAGTATTGTGAGCTGACTGATTTCATTGCAGTAAAGTAGTCAAGAATCTCATAAAGTTGGGCTTCTAAATTCATGTGTTTGTCCTCCCAGAACATATTTACTGCTCACCTGATTTTAAACCGTCTGCTGCCTACAGAAAACTTGACAATGCTAGGCCACTGATGTACTGAGACTACTGCCTGTGGCATGCTGAACAATATTGGCTCATTGTTTCCTTGTATTCCCCCATTGGTCTGTCTGTATCCATCTGATGTCTTATACTTAGATTGTTATCTCTCTGGGGCAGGAGCAGTCTTTTTGTTCTGTGTTTGTACAGAGCCTAAACACAATGGCACCTTGTTCCATGATTGGGGCTCCTAAGCACTACAGTAATACAAGTGATGATGATAGAAGTGCTGAGCATCGGCACTTGCCATTGACTTCGGTGAGAGATGGGGTTGCTCAGCACCTTCTGAAAATGAGGCTATACATGTAATTATTTAAATGTTTTTGCTTAATAGGAGAGTCTCATGTTACAACCGTATATGCAAAACTTCTGGGGGAGCAAGCCCTAAGGGTATGTCTAACTGCAATCAAAGATCCATGGCACGGTCGTGGCTGGCCCAAGTCAGCTGGCTCAGGATGCGGGGTTAGAGCTAGTAGTGTAGACATTCAGGCTGGTGCCTGGGCTCTGAGATCCCACAAGGGGGAAGCCCTCTAGACCGAGCCCGAATGTCTACACTTCAATTTTTAGCCCTGCAGCCCAAGTCCTGTGAAACAGAGTCAAATGACCTGGCTCTAACACTTGGTGCTGCAGGTTTTTTATTGCAATGTGGAGGTACCCTTAGAGCTTGTTCCCAATGAAGTGCATAGGAGTGGTAGCTTCAGTGGGAGCAGTATCTTTGCAATTAAAGTAACATTGACATTCACTTTTTTCAGTTTCTGGAGATAACTTCAGACAAGAGATAAAAACTTCCTTTAAAATTTACTAAATGAAGCAGTTATTTTTTCAGCTTTTGTTTATAGCCGCCCTCTACAAATTACTTGAAATACATTTGACACTCCTGGTAGTAATTTTTTACTACAAACACAGAATCATTTATTTTATATAAAAGCCTGTATTTATTTGGATCATATTGTCTGTGATATTTAATGATGCTGCACTGTTTAAAATTGTAAAACAATTTATAGTGGAGAAAACTGATATGTATATAAATTTTTAAATAAATATGAAAATGATTTATTATCATGTCTCCTTAACATCCCACTAATAGCGCAATCTCTAAATAAGCCACTTTTCACGTTGTATGCTAAATGAGGTGTTGAGTGATTTATAGATTTGTTTTTTTAAATGATAGGGGTATGTGAATTCTTTGGTTCAATTTTAACTGCATTATGGAGCCTTAAATGCTAGTTTGAAAAATGTAGAAGGATTTGTGTGTGCGTGCACAGGCGGGAGAATGGTGATTTTTAATGGAATGTGGTTTAAACTCATAGTGTATGCCTAGCTGCTCTAAATTGGATCTTGACAGAATCAAAACAGCTTATTGTGGTAAACAGTCAGACAATCTTAGTAGCAGAGTTGATACCTGGAGTGTATGAGACCACCTGATTGACTAGTAAGCGCCACATCCCCAGCCTCATGTGCAGCCTGCATATTCTTCCCCCTCTTTCCTCTCTTCAAGGATCACAGCTGGTGTTAATGCAATTCAAGTTTCGACTGAAGGCAGTTATCATTATTTCCTTTGAATCAACATTATCAGCTTCAAGTTACCAATTTGTAACCATCTGGATGTACACATTAAAGAACTATGATAAGACAGTTGAGGCCAGACTTTTAAATAGTGAATTGTATTGATCTTTGTGTGTAATTTTAAAGCTAAATAGAGCCCCATTTGGAATTTAATTCATTCCATCTGCCACATTTTAAATAAAAGCAAAATAAAAAACCTTCTAAATTTAACATTACTGATCTTTAATTTTTTGTGTAACAAATGCTATTTATTACTGATTCTTCTATTCATCCCCTTGTTGTTGAATAGTCACTTAGGTTGGGATTTTCATAACAGCCCAAAGGTATTGGCACCCAAATCCCGTTAAAAGTAAATGGGACTTTGGTGCCTAACTCCCTTAGCTTCCATTGAAGGTATCAGCCGTAATATATGTCAGCATTTCCAATAGTATTGAGAGGATCTCAGATATAGAGTTCATCTCGTGCTGTTGTTTCTTCTCAGGAGTTCCTTTCCCTAAATTCTTCTCCCCATGTGTGTCTTCTTCTGGGAGTCACTGTCTTTGTCTTGTGGATTCTCAAGCAAGTCTGCACTAAGAGCACATGAGAAACAGTCTCCCTAGTCTCAGTTCTAGCCCCCAGCAGCTGCTCATCCCTGCAGTTTTGGGATGAAGCCTGCTCAGTTGTTCTGTGATGGTTACATATATGTAAGCCCTTCGTTTTCAGTTGCAACTTTTTTTTACCAAAAAATCACGGGTTTTACAAAAAGTATCATTTGTTTTTTTCTGGTTTTCAGCCTGCTTTTGTATCCTTCAAATATATAAAAAATAAAGTTGTTTTATTAGGAAAATACGATACAATGCATGAGATATAGGGATTACAATAATACATTAGTCTGTGTGATTATGCAAAGCAGCCTGTTGAAGTAAGGCTATGTATTATTGTGTATTTTTTCTAGACTAAACAAAGAGGCATGCACGCAAGCGCAGAAATACTGTGCACATCTGAACGTACTGATGAATCTCACACCCACCACATATCCATGTCAAGCTGTTAGCAGATAACGGTTTAAAGATCCAAAACACTAAAATGGGAAGAAAACAAAAATCAGTATCCGAATACGTTTCAGAACACAAGGAAGTATTCAAAAGTTTTAAAGAAACAAAAACAGGAGAAAAGGATGAAGTTCAGTGTATGTGCTGAAAATGGTGTGGCCCAATTATGAAATGTAAATATTTATAGGCTAACAGTTCTAAGTCTACAACAGTAAACTGTTTATTCAAATGAAAAGTTTTATTTGAGGATTAAAGATATATTGTTTTCTTAAACTCAGAGGTGGCATTGTGTTTTGAGTTCTGTTTTAGTTCTGCAGCAAAGCACACTGAATTCTATTAATCAAAGCATTCATCTACTTAACACGTTTCCCCCCTGTCCTTCCAGCCACCAAAATAAACCCCGATATTTACCTAGAAAAAATATTAATAGTTTTTTCCACTGATTTTTCATCTGTTTTTGTGGTAGTAATAAACACCAATAAATTCCTGGTAAAAATTAAATAAAATAAAAACCAAAAATGAAGAGCCATACATGTATGCAGTTTAGCTGGCCAAGGTGGGTGGAGCATGTTCAGTGCCGACCGACACTTCAGAGAATTTAACTGCCTCCCTCTAATAAGCCTCTAATGAACGTGTGAATTTCAGTTTTTCAGATGCTTATAACTTGGCTAAGTTTGAGTGGATTTTCACAAGGACAGAAAAAGGCCCATCCTAACAATAGTGATGCCACTGCCAAACTTAAGTTCCTTCTCCAAAGCATAAAGGCATTAGTATGCTAAGAAATTCTTAACATGGGCAAAACATATTTTTCCCTAAACTTGTTCTGGGACACAGCTGAACAATTTTTGCTGAAACTTGAAAAATATTACAGCGTAAAGCATGGACCTGACATGGAAGATTTCAGCCTGACAGTTTTGAGAAAGTTAAAAGCAAGTGAAAACTAGGGTCATATAATAGAAAGTGTTAGGCAGCCTTTTACAGAGGCATTGTTAACAGTGTCACCCCTGGTATAAATGCAAAAAGTAAAAAATTTGTTCATCACAACTGCACAGTTAAGATTGCTTTAAGTGGTGGCACATACCATTGATTTTTATAAGAAAAACAAAATATTTCCTTCCAAAACCCATACTACTTTCTAAAGGGCTCCCAATTTAATATTTGCAAAAGTTGTGATTACTTTGAATAGGTTAAAAGTTACAGCCACTTAAAAATGACCCCATTCTTAAAATTTCCACTGATTGTATAGTATTTCTTTGGTTTCTCTAGTTTAATACTATCAACATTTTAAAATGGCAAACTTGCTATATGTATAGATATTGACAATATCTCCTCTACAGCATATAGTTGGATTTAATTGTTACCCTAGAAAAAATATTTGTATTTTTGGGAAAGGAATGGCACTATAGTAAAACAAACCCAGAATGCAAGTATCCAGTCTCAGCCTTGATTTTCATGGCTTAATACAAGATGCAGAGTGTTGTATTTTATGTACAGTGTAGTGGTTTCTCAGATAGTCATTTGTGCCTAAAATCTTTTCCAATGTTTATATGATTCTAGGTGGTCTAAAAAAAATCAGCAGCAAAATCTGTTGTTTCATAAGCAATTGGATTGGGATGGTTCTGTTAGCATCAGCACAACATGCATAGTTCATTTCAACACGTCTGGTCACGGTGCATTGTGAATATACCCTTGTGGACAGAGCTCTGTGGAAAGCTTTCTGTCTAATCTTCATGATGATGCAGAGTTTTGCAGCACTCTGATCAAAGAAGTGTGCTCAATTCTGTTTTATAGAGCTTGGGTTAGGTCCACCTACTGGGTGGAGTAGCATAGCTCTACTTCATTAAGGCATAGAAAAGGATACTCTCTGATTCATTACTTGCCCAGAGGGAAGAGAAAATACTAAGTCCATATGTTAGTGCAAAAGAACAGTCAGAAATCATATATCCAGGTAAAGCACCAATTTTCCCTCCTTAAAAAGCAGAAGAATTAAATGCCAAACAATTGTATGCCGACATTTTTATTTCCTCTTTAGTCCTTTGGTAAAAGCTGGTGATTGGACTTGAGGTGGCTTTAAAAATGATCTTTTATTTCCATAGGGACCAGTTCATGTTTATATTTCAAATGACTCTGTGGATATTTAAAAAACAAAGCAAAACTGGAGAGTTATGTTTTCTTTTAATTTGGTTTTCAGATAGCTTGGTCTGAGAGTTCATGATGTGACTTGGAAACCATATCAAATCATGATTTATTTCTTAGCCTATGATTGTATGACAACGGAACACCTACCCAGATACTGCTGTATTTTTCTTCTTCTCACTAACTAAGTGTATCTGAAAGTAACGTAGTTGAAAGACAACAGCTTTGCTTTGCCTTTTTTCCTGTTCTTCATTTGCTGTGGCTTGTGGCAGTTTGAGCATTATGCTGCAAGGAATGGATAGTGCTGTTGCAATAATTGGGGCCTTCTCCAGTTGCAAACCAAACTATGGAAAAGTAAATGAAAGTTTATTAGGTGGTCCAGTTACCTGTAATAGCAAATGGGGGTGGCTGGTAACCAGACTCCAACTCAGCCTGTTACATAACATTATTTATAAAAATCAGTAAAAGTGAAAAACAGAAAGATTAAGTTAGTCTAAACAGAAACGTGTTCACTGATACAGCTCAAGGACTGTATTAAGACCATTTCTGGTAAACAAGAAAGCTTGGAAACATTAATAGAACACATCATGCCACGTCATGTTGGAAGTTAGGCCTAATTGGTCAACAATATAACAAGAGGATAGACTATTCTGCCATCCCCCTTCTTTTGGAGGCCCTTAAAAAGAGACGTTGTGGGTGGGAACAGATGGACCACCCGAGGTGTTCCTGGAGGAGGAGGAAAGCCATCAGGCTTCCATTCCACTCCAGACACTTTGTCCTTCACCCATGGATCCCAAAGGTAATCACACCATCATAAAGCCAATACCTCAGCACAGTAGCAGAGATGTATGCCCATCACTGCTGCACTAGTGAAGACTTCAGCCGGAGACATGTGAGATCCTTCAGCCCTTCCCCCGTGAATTCCTTCCCCCACCCCCCACCCCGGCCACTATTTTTCCTCTTGTCCTGTTTCTTCCAATTTTATCCTGAGGTCAACTGTGCTACGCAGCACCACTGCAAGACAGTCCATCCAGCTCTGTCCAGCCTGAGAGAGACCAGGAGGTGAACCAGACCAGTCAATGACATCCCAGACCAGGAGATGAGCCAGAGCCTGGGGCAACTGCTGTCCTGGCTGACCTGAAAACCCAGAGCATCCATGTGTGACTGACCTGCTGCCCAGATTCCTGAGAATATAAATAAAAGCCACATTTCCCTTATCTTTTACTAACCTGTCTCTTCTCATTGTTGTGAGTGTCTGTCTGCAAGGCAGGGAAAGAGACCATCCTTCACATCTTGGAGCTGAGCAATAAAATTAACATTTCCTGCCACCAAGAATGGTTGTCCCACATAATAAGACTCTGATATCCTCTCTTTTGAAAGGGGCTGTTAAATGTTTGGTTAAGTTTGTTCTATATAATTTCAGTTTTAAAATGGTTTTTAACTTGTTTTAGCATTATTTTTGTTTATGTATGCTAAGAGATAAATCTCTAAACTTTAGCATTAATTTCTTAGCCCAGAGCTACACTGGTGGGGGGGGTCGATCTACGATACGCAGATTCAGCTACGTGAATAGCGTAGCTGAAGTCGGCGTATTGTAGTCGACTTACCTGGCCATGAGGACGGCAGCGAGTCGATCGCTGCCGCTCCCCCGTCGACTCCGCTTCCACCTTTCGATGAGGTGGATTTCCAGAGCCGACGGGGAGCGCTTTCGGGGATTGATTAATCGCGTCTAAACAAGACGTGAAAAATCAATCCCCAAAAGATCGATTGCTACCCGCCAATCCGGCGGGTAGTGAAGACAAGCCCTTAGTGTGCTTGGTATAGAACTAAGCATGCTAAGGCCTCTATATACCAAGCCCCAAACCTTGTTTAAAACTGTTTAATGTGAAACGGTTTCAGAGTCATGTTAACTCTTTAACTCTTTAGGCCCATATATCGTATCTAAATTAATACAACAGTGATTTGCATTTAATAGTTGTGCAATTTTTTCTTATTTGTCTAAGGTTTGATTGTTTTGTGGCTTGACCATTAGTCATCTCCCTTTTTTGGAGGTGCTTTTTGTGGTTCAGTTAGGGTGGGTGTCAAGGCTGCTTCCCCGCTCTGGCACTTCAAGTGCAGGAGGTGGGGACCCGCAAGGATTAAACAAATTAATACTTGCCACTCCAGGCTTGTATTAAACTCCCAAAGTTACAGCTTTTCTCTGACCTTCGCTTGGTAAACACTGCCACCACCCAAATGCAAACCTCTTGGAACCCAGGAAGGCGCACTTGGGAATTCCACCCCACCCTCTGGGGAAGAGCTGAGAAAGAAAACAAAGGAAATTAGCTGTTGCCCCTAGCTAATTAAACAAGATATGCAAAAACCTCTTAGGATGCCAAAACCCTATCACGTTTTTTAAAAAGGTAAATTTTATTAAAAACAAAAAGAAAGAAAATACATCTGGAGCTTAGGCTTTTGCTAGATTTTAAAAGCACAATTTCAAAAACTAAGCACCCAAAATAGCTTTTTGGGGGGATTCAACTTAAAGGTTATAAGCAAACAGAAACATCTGAGATTAGCACAGAGGAGTCCACTAGCCATAAGAAATAAACAGAAATAAACCAAATTGTGTCTTTCTAAACATTTCTGATCTACTTACACATTTGGGGGTTCCAAATAAGTAGTTCTAGCTATGATCTGATGATCTCTGATCATACCTGGCTTAAAGCTTCTCATAACATAACTGTTCTCTGTTCCCCTCTTTCCCGGAGAGCAACAACAGAGACAAAGGGGGAAGGTTTTTTCCCATTTTAAAAAGTTCTAGCCTTCCCATTGGCTCTTTTGGTCAGGTGTCCACTCCCTTTCCTTTACCTGGGATACTTTGTTAACTGTTTACAGGTAAAGCAAGCAGAGAACAGCCACCAAGAGGGACTTTATAACTAACTGGCTGGCTGGGTGTCCATAATGTATCACAGGGGGTTTGGTGATATGATACTCAGACATGGAATGCTTGATGTTGGTAGTTCTGGGGACAAAGTGTTATTTGCAATGAGGGGAACCATTGGCGGTAAGGATACCAAATCTGCTTCTTGGATGAACAAGTCAATTAATGTTGTTCTTGCCCAAGAACATCTTGTAAACTGAATTGGTTGATAAGGGTTTATGGGTGAAGGAAACCTTTGTTCCTATGTTTCCTTGATGTATTTGTCCTACAGATATAGTTTTATCTAATGTTTCCCCATTCATTAAGGGAACAGTCTCCGGTTTTTATGGAAAAATCCTATAGAATTTAATAAAACAAAAAGATAATTTAAAACTTATTCTAAAAACATACAGAATTTAACAGATACATTTTTCAAACCTTCTTCTAGAATTCTGTAGGAGGGATACAATTCTCTGAAATTCTATACAACTGTGTAAAACAAACAAAAAAACACCTATCGAAAGGTGACTTTCCCAGAAGGAAGGAAGATTGGTTTTGTGGCTAAAGCACTGCAAATCAGAGTAGAGTTCCCAGGTCCTCCCACAGACTGCCTATATGACATTGGACAAGTCTCTTTGTCCCTTCTCCTGAAAACAGTATGCATGTGCTTATATTTATGCTGTGAGGTAGTCCCATTAACGTCAATGAAAATACTATGTGCATAAAGTTAACCACATAGATAATTGTTTACATGATGGTTCCATAATCTCTTTGTGCCTGAATATGCCATCTCTAAAATGGAATAATACTTACTGTCTCTCTTGCTTTGTCTGTCTTTTCTTTTCAGGTGGTAAGGTCTTCGGGGCATATACTCTTTCTTACTATCTGTATCTATAGGTCTAATGCAATCAGGCCCAGATCTTGGTTAGGGCCTTCAGGTGCTACTGTACTGTAAATAATAATAGTAATGATGAATGCTGAATTTTAAAAAAACTTCCCAGCATATATGCTTATTTTTTTATACCTCATTCAGCTGCGTGAACAAACATCGGCTAATCAGTTAGCTTGCTTTCACTTTTCGTTCTGGTCGGCTTCACTTTCTAGTTCTCATGCCCATGCACACCATTGCAGTGTTTGAGTTGGAAACATTGCACAAGTATGTTTGTTTAAATCGGAGTTGGACTGAATGCACAAAGTTCAGATCCACATAAAAACTTAAAAATTTCAAGGAGGGGGTCGAATCCAAGGTTTTGCAGCGTAGGCTAATAGATGAGCGCTGGCCCAGCAATAGCACAAAAGCAAAATTCGCCTTCCAAAATGAGCCCATCTGACATTTTGCTTAGTTGATTACAGGTGTGTTATTTCATGTCTGTGTTTCCAAATGTGCGGACTTTGGGCTTGAGATGAGTAAAGTGGTTTGGAACAAATCCAAGTGAGTTCATACAGAGGCTGTTCACATTATCAGAAAACTATATGCAAAATGTAGCATTGATAGTGTGTGTTTAATATGTTTTCCCTGTTATCTGGCAGTATATATAAAATGGCAGAAATCCCAAAATCATTAGCAATTGTCTGTCTTCATTGTTTCATTTTGCCCCATATGTAGTTTGTCAGAAATAAATTCCAGATTTTCTTTGAGGCGGCAATCCATGCTAGGTTACATCGTTGATTAGTGTTTTTAAATCATACTAACTGTTTATATTTAATGTTTTTGTTATAATTTGGGGACTCTGAAAAGTATAGCATAGTTCTTCAGAGCTGTGTAGTGTAATTGTTTTACAAAACAATTTGTTGTGTTTTATAGCCAAGACATCAATAGTGTTCTCAGGATGCATTTTGATAGATTAAATTCAGACTATTTTTCTAAAGATTTATTTTAGCTATAGAAGATATTGGAAGTCAACCTATGACATGTAAACTATTTATATTCTATGTGCATTGTTACCTCACTGAACCTAATTTTTTACTGCAAAATTTCGCCTATGTTTCTTTCTTCACTGTATCCTTGTTGAATTGATACTTGACTATATCTAGTTTTAGATGTTTTATTTATATATTTAATTGTAAGAATTGCACGATTTAGGCCATACAATTTTTTTTGAAAAGTTTTTTGCAATTGTAATATATAGTGATTGCCATTTTAAAAGTCCGCCTCTCTTCTCAGTTGCTATACAGAGGTATCTTTGGAGGGATCACAAGTACTCCACTTCTAAGGGCATGTCTACATGAACACTTACTGCACAGCAAGCTAGGATGTGAATCTACAACACTCCAGTATGCCACGCACTATCTATGTGGACCCTGCTGCTGCACGCTAAAAATTCCATTGATATACTGTGGTTTGAAAAAGCAGTATGCCAGTGTGCACTAGGGAACTTTTAGTGTGCATCAGCAGCGTCCGCACAGACAGACGTTCAGCGTGCGGCATGCTGGAGCACTATAGATTTACATCCCAACTTGCTGTGCAGCAAGTGTATGTGTAGACATGCCTTTAAGTATTGTGAAATACTATGATACATATGTCATATAGAACAGATTGTTGACATTTTAATGGTGACCGTTGCTGTGATCTTGTCAGATAACATATGGTAAGCAGGATATAGGCCTGGTTAGAACTTCAATGAGTGATGCTGTGCATTTATACATTTCCATAACATGTACTGTGTGTGTGTGTGTGTGTGTGTGTGTGTGTGTGTGTGTGTGTGTGTGTGTGTGTGTGTGTGTGTGTGTGTGTGTGTGTGTGTGTGTGTGTGTGTGTGTGTACGTACACACGATGTTACAAAATTCCAGCAATTACAGGACCATGTTTTCAACTGAAATGTTCATTAATGCAAATAAAGGGAGTGTATACTTGTGTGATGCTTCTCAGGGCACCATGGGCTGTGAGTCACCTTGTTGCCACCTGTCCCCAGCATAAGGGAGTCTTGCCTGGGCCAGCTGGGTATTGGCTTACTAACAAAACCACCCTGTCAGCTACTCAAGTGCTCTCCTCTGGGCCCTGCAGTTTGACAGAAGAGGTACCCCAACCTCTGACTCCCTTCAAAGTATCCCCCTGTGGTGTCTAGCCCCTGATCACTGGATACCACAGAAATCCCGGATTCTCTGTTCCCAAATGAACAGTGCACCATGTTTTACCCCATTTAACTGAGATCCCTGCTCCTGTATCAGTTATGGTACAACAACAGGAAATTGATTTAAGAAAGAATAGTGATTCAAATAGAAACAACTGTGAGTGCTAGAAATAAATGGTTTTGTACAAAACAAAATCATCAATCACAAACTAGGGCCTCCATTTATTAACAGTTACCTAGCTAATAAAGTAGATTCTCACCCCAAAGTTCAATCTACTGTAATGTTTGCTGGCCCCCATCTTTCATGAAGCACCTCGCTCATCAAGGTACCTCCTCAGAGAATGGATCCAGAGTGTCTTTCTCTGCTCAGAGATATAGTGAATCAGTCTTTTGTCTTTATTCCTACCCTGCTGATCCCCTCGCTCTCATATTGTACGTTTTCACTTCCAATTGGTTTTGATGATTATAGTTTGTCTTTGGTTTTCCATTGACTTTTCTGGGTTGGCACCAAGGCAGACAATGAAGCACTATACATTACATAGTTGGCTAGCTGGAATGGGGGGGTGGGGGCGACAACTCCCTCCTGCCTAAATAGGCCCTCACATGATTCCTTGGTGATTCGCTTTCACTCCAAGACCATAAGGGCATAATCTTCAGTAGAGTTACGTTATTCCGTAAATATTACCCATAGATGCACCTTACAATAAGTGAGTATTGATAAGTTATAAGCTTTCAGTAGAGACCTCAGACACTACCATTTATGGATAAATACCATGAAAATAGTGTGTTACGTGCTGTGAGTTTGTCTAGGGAAGTACAAGGTAGCTTCTGCACTGGGCTACTGTAGAGGATCTGTGCCAAAATTTGACACGAGGTTGTGACACACAAGCCTCTAAAGTAGCCCAGTGCAAAGGCTACCTTGTACTTCCTTAGATGGCTTCTATAAATTTCGTTGCCTGCTAATGCACCAAAGGCAGCCTAGGATTGCCAAGTCACGGGGAAGGCCTGGCCGTGGTCTGTATGTCAGCTCTATGCCACCAGAGAACTCTTTTTTGCTCAGTTGCTACTCTCAGGGATGGCGGTGCTGGCTTAACGGCCACTCTGCAAAATGTCAGCACCCCGTTTAATAGGATTTCAAATTCTAAATAGCGCTGTTTTGCTGAAAACATGAGACCTAGTTTTATTTCCTCTTCTGTAACGCTTTGCCTTATATCTTTGAATTTTTTCCTTTTGGCCTGTTTTGCTGGGCTGAGATACGGAAAGACAAATTATTCCTCTCACCCCAAACCCTGCCGTATAAATTATTTAGCCGCTGCCAGATTTGTTCATGGTGCAAACCCAGCTCAGGAGATGTGGGCTTGCAGTTCAAGTTTTGCCTTTAATCTTGGAGGAAACAAGCCCCTTGTTGGTTGAGAATAGGTAAGGTATGTAATGAATGAACCCTTACCTTGGGAACACTAAGAAACCTTCCGTAACCTGTGGAGGGAACAGTGCCAGGAGTTGCTGTCTCTGGGCACCTGTATGGGTTTGGGATGCTGCAGTTGGTCACTGTGAGTCTGTTTACCACTCGGCCATTGGGTTCTCTTTGGCAGGTGTAGTGCAGGGTGGGTGGTGAAGGTATCTAGTGGATGAAATGCATTCTGCTATAAGGAAGGAAAGATCAGAACTCTCTGTACCAACCCATCAGGCTCTAGTCCCTTCTCTGGAGAGAGAGAGGGCAAGTGAGCAGATTCCTTCCCTTCCTCTCCCTACCCTGCTGGGTTTTAGTCACAAAGGTACATGTGTGGAGAGCGGCATTGTTGTGGACGAGGTAAGCAATGAGTCCTGGGGGGATTCTGATCATTGGAACATGGCTGTATGTGGGCTGGAAGAGTGTTGGTGTGAGACCCCTGTACTAGCTGTGGATAAGGGGACTGTAAAAGAAAGAATAAATGGATCCATTAAATTTACGTCAGCCTTTTGTTTCTCATTGGGATTAGATACTTTGTATACAGAAATGCTAAGTCACCTTCCATGTTTAGTAAGACGTGGTAGGAAGTGCAGAAGCATGGGTGGTCCTGTGACCCAAGTACAGCACTGGGTGTTAAGAGATTGGAGTTTTACTCCTGGCTGGCCACAGAATCACCATGTGACCTTGGCCAAATCACTCTCTCTTTTTGTGCCTCAGTTTGCCAGTGTGTAAAATTCAGACAGTTCCTCAAGTGTTTATTTCAGTATTGTTTGCAAAGGGTTTTGTGAGCCTGAAGACGTTCAAAGCATTCCTGAGGATCGCTATTGTTTTATATATTATGAGTTCCAGAAATGCTGTAGTAACTGGCGATTCTTCTCCTGCTTGTGTTATGACTCTTCTCCCATTATAAGAGCATGCTTGGTTCTCCAACCTATCAATGTGCCAACCCAGAAAAATATTATGCTCTATCACAGTGGCAATTCTATCACTTGGGGGCATTATCCTACTTAAAAAAAAGGTGAATATCTAGCAGAGTAAAATAGATGTTTCTTCATCTGAGTTATGCATCTTTCGCACCTGATAGGTTGACAACATAGATCTTCCAGGAATGGCTGTGTGGACATTTGTTCAAGTGCCCCGGATATATACATTGCAGCTGTGTCCAGGAGGGCGCTCTAAAGCAGTAACAGCCTAGCAGTCACTTTCAAGAGTGCCTTTAATTGATGATCCCATGTGGAGCAACAGTGATTTATAGTGCTTCCACTAAACTTTTGACCTAGAAATGCTACTGATTTGTCAATAATTTAGAAGTAATGGAAGACACACTTTCTGCCTCAGTTCCTGTCTATTCTGCACCATAATTTAAGCCTCCGGTTTTTATTCATATAGTTTATTCCATTAGACATTACAGTTCCTTAATCTTTTCTTTAAGGCTGTAACATTAGTTGTTACTTGTGTGGCAAAGTACCTGTCTCTCCTCAGCAATCTCAGTCCTTTTAGCCTCGGAGAGACAGGCTTCGGCAAGGCAAACCCTTACTTGTAGCACAGTGTTCAATTATATCTTCCCCTGGTCAGTCCTTTCAGTTTGGTTTCCTTCCCTTCTGGGGAGGAAAGGCAGCCTTCCTTCCGGGAAGGCTTCGGTGTCTTACAGACAGCTTCCCTGCTTCTCACACCCTTTCAGACTGCCCCCTCATTCCTACAGGGGAGGGTTTAAAAAGGTCTCCAGCAGTTGCAGCCAGCTGGACCTAATTAGCTCTCTAGCAACCCCTACTCCAGCTGAGCCTTATTTCCCCATAGTTCTCTCTCCTCAGTGGACAGGGAGAGGCCTTTTAACCCCCTGAGACTAGTTACTACCTCCCCCTTGGTAGCTGTTTGTCCTGGGTTTACCACACTTGCACATTATAGATCATTCTTTTGCATATGTTGCCATTACTTAAAGTGCTACTTTTCTTTTTATTTAATAATCTTTTTTAATTATGTTCCCATTATTATTTCATAAATTGATAAACTTTCACGGCTGTTATGATCATCTAGTCTGGCGTCCTGTGTATAATTTCACTCTGGCATTCCTGTATTGAGCTCAATAACTTGCATCTCAACAAGAGCGTATTACTTAGAATGACATCCAATCTTGATTTCAATATTCAAGTTTCAATTTTGTTGCCCAGCGCACTCTTACTTGGCAGAGACTTTTTGTCGTCATCTGCTTTCTGACTGCTCTAAAAACTCTTATCTGTGTTGTGACCATTTTAAAAATGTAAATAAACTATATGCAAGCATGCAATCAATTTTCAAACTTGTTCACAGAGAAAAACATCGACCTATTGGTTGATCTGGTCAGAATGTTCAGAATAAATCACGTTGTTTTAAGTAATCTCTTTTAATCTTTTCCTAGCTATCAACAACAAATTGAACAAAAGATGCTGGTAACTGTCCCTGAAAAGGTGTTGGGTTTGATGCCACGTGCTTTAGTTCGACATGTGGGACACAGCCATAGCCTTACATGTACTTCTTTGTTTTTCCCTTTCAGTCTTCAGGTACCAGTATTACAGTTGATATCGCTGTTATGGGAGAAGCTCATGGGCTCATTACCGACCTTCTGGCAGATCCTTCATTGCCACCTAATGTGTGTACTTCCCTGAGAGCAGTGAGCAACCTGTTGAACACGCAGTTAACCTTCCAGGCTATTCATAAGCCAAGGGTTAACCCTTTGGTGTCCTTCAATGAGAACTACACCTGCTCTGACTCAGAGGAATGTCCAGAAAAAGGAGAAAAGCTGGCTATTCCCAAGGTATGTGCTAGTCTACATGTCGGCTATCACAGTGAACTTATTTCAGCTACTAAAACTTGACTCCCCCCTGTTGGTATAGTATTGCATGATTGAGTGTGTTGATGGAGCATTAATCATTGACTTCTATCAGAAGCAAAATTAAATGGACTATTTGTGTGTGGTAAGACAGTTCCTATTCCTTCAATGCTCACACAGTTCAACCTGATCCTTCATGCAACTTTAGAAATGGGCATTCAACACAGGATAATTTACATACTTGCTATTCCTGTTTCTTAGTAGGTGTTTGAAGGAGTTGGAGTAAGGAGGAGTGGGAAGAGCACAGCTCTCGATATATATTATCAGAAGTAGAGGGGAGCTCCTCCTAATCTCTCTGATTTGGGGGAACTCATCTCTGCTTCCTCCTTTTACTTTAGTGCTGATAACTCCCCCCCCCCCCCCGTTTCAACCTTAACCTCTGAGTGTTGGTAGCAAGTGATGTCATTATGCATCATTAAGCAGGAGGGAATGAAATGGTGAGATCACTGCACTCTTCAGTTCTCAAGATCAGAGTTCAAATCTTAGAGTTACAGGTGAAATGAGCTTGATGTTCTTTTCTTAGTCCCTTAGCACCTGATCCAAAACCCATGGAAGTTGGTGGTTATCTTTTTTTCATTGATCTCCATGTGCTTTGGGTCATGCCTCAAATGACCATTGTCCACTTGAAAAAAACACCACACAATTCCATACAGTGGACAACATTTGCTCAAGAAAGGTCCATTGCTGGAGATAACAAGAGATTTAGTAAGGACTGAGTTGTGCTGGCAGAGCTATGTATGTAAAGACAAGGTATTAACACATCTAAACTGGGTTTTTTTTGTACACTAGCTCAAGCAGAGCTAGCAATTGCTTGTGTAATGAGGCTGGGAGGCTCGCTCCCAGATGCAGTGTAGACATACCCATAGAGAACTAACCAATGCTGTTAATTCCTGGTTTCTATATAAACGTGTTAGCAAAATTCAATAGATAGAGAGAAACCTCTTATCAGAGTGGAGGTAATTTAAATTGCCAGGTCATCCACTCTGACATAAACAAATTTAGTAATATTGCCATTAGAGAGAGGCTTATATTTTATTTTGGGAACTAAGTAAAACAATTCTGTGTTGTTTTGTTCTTATCCTGTACAAATAATTTCTGCTGCCTACAGTTATGGAGGCAACTGATCATCAATTTTTATATTTTATAGGACTTTTAATATGCCTCCTTCACTTTTATAGAGCTTAAATGTCCTTTAATTGAAGAAAAATTAGTCCCACTGAGCACTTTTGCTGTATATACTCTTAATAGCTCCTATTGAAAACTCAATATTCGTTGGCCCAGATGACTGCAGTAACGGTGATATTTTCATAAGCACAGAATAGTAGATATTAAGATATTAAGTGCTGAATTTCTTGGGAGGCTCTCTGTAACAAAGTACATTAGAGACAAACTAACATATTTAGATAGTTTTGAAAAAACAACATACAGCAAAACCATCATGTATTATAGGCAGGGCTGAAGGACTGCTTATTCTTAAGGTTGCCTGACACTTCCCATTATGAGACCCTGATTTCAGTTGCTTATAACAAAACTTTAACCATTTGGGCTGAAATTTACCATGCACGGTGTCTGCCTCTCACTGAATTTGTTGACCCAATGGCACAGTAAGCCAGTGACATCCACTGTAGATCCTTGTAAACATGTATATATTTAATTTTTTTAGTACTTCTCAAACTGAACATTCTTCATGATAATTAAAGGGCAACAAATAATTAATATAAAAATTCAACATCTGCAACATACTGATGCGACCATTTGTATAGCCGCAATAAAACCAACCCCACAAATAACAGTAACCCCCTAATCAACTCCACCCATTCCCTCAACCTGCCTCCTTGCCAGACACCTGAGAAAAGCTCCATCAACAAGGGTCAGGTAGAGAAATGTAAGGCGCATGCAAGACAATCAGATACGTCAGGAAAACTCCTCTGCAAGAAATCCACTAGAATTTCTCCCCACCCGCCTTGCCCTGCCATGAAAGATTTTTGCTGGTAATTTTTCTTCCTTTTTGCAAAAGCATTATGGAAGATTTAGTGTCCCATCACTTAAAAGTTTGATTTTCATGGATCATCTTCAATTTTGCTGGATAGAGCAGGGAAACCTGCTGGGTTGTTGTTGTTTTTTTTAGGGGGGAAGGGGCAGAGAGAGGGGTGGTTTTGTTTGTTTTGCTTCCTTTCCTGCTTCCTATCTCTGATGTCAAAGTATGTGTGGCTGCTATTTGCATCTCTTTAAGCAACTTGCTAGTGTGACTTAGGCCAAGTCACCTTGGGCTTGTTTTTCAAAGATGCTGAGTTCCTTAACGTTGACTCTAATGGGACCTCTGAGTGCTGAGCACTTGTGACAATCAGTCCCTTGACCTTTCTTTTCCTCAATTTCCCCATCTGTAAAATAGGGCTTATGGCACTTACCCACCTAACAGGGTGTGTCAGGCTCAATTAATGAATTGACATTTGAGATCCCTGATGAAAGGTGGTGTATATATAATTTCAAAGTATTATCTGCTCTAGCGCCTACGGAAGAGTCTGCCTCCAGGTCTACTCAGGCGAGTGTCATCAACTTGGACCACAACAACATCTGCTACAGGTTTACCTACCTTGGAGCCTGCACCAGTGAGAAGAGACCGCAGTGGCAGCATCAAACCTCATGAATCTTCTTCATCCAGGTAAGAAAACCATCCTCTTTTTTTATATCTTTAGGAGAACTTCTTTGGTTTTCTGTGGGCATGTAGATGTGTAATAATGTCTTCTCTTGGGAAACTGTAGGTCAGAAATTTGAAAGAGTTCCCATTCTAGCTGAGATTTTTTGTTTGTTTTTTGGGTTTTTTTTAGAGAATTAAAGTCTTTATATTAGGCTAGATTACTACAAACACAAATTCGGCAAGGTTTAGAAGCCAAAAGGTTCAATGATTGCAAAACCAGAACTTAAAAAGATTATGTAAAAAAAAATTATCTATTAAAGGTCTTTGCTGAAATTGTACATTTCATTTAAAAATATTTATAATCAATCATCAGAACTATCTGCTCAGAAAATGCAGAGGAAAGAGTATAAGGATATA
Source organism: Macrochelys suwanniensis (assembly GCA_033296515.1). NCBI lineage: Eukaryota > Metazoa > Chordata > Testudines > Chelydridae > Macrochelys > Macrochelys suwanniensis. The sequence continues at coordinate 230,412,188 of CM065775.1, read as the reverse complement.
GAAGAAGAATTTAGCAATCTGACAATAAGAGCAAGAAATTTCACGGTGTGTTTTAGTGGTTCCATTAATATTATTATTTCAAGAACACCACAAGTGTTCAAGAGGCTCTACAGACATAAAAGAAGATAAGGTCTCAACCTTGAGGAGCTTTCAAGCTAACTCATTCACATGAAATGCAAAAAAAAAAAAAAAAAAAAGTCATTTGCAAAAGTGTAAGCAGACAACACCACAGAGGAGCATAATTTTGGAAGGCAAGGCCAAAGAAGTGGGTTTGAAAGAGGAAAAGGAGAGGGTTGAAAGAGAGAGTGTTCCAAGCATTAAAAAGGTACAATATAAGAACTATGACACAAAGGGAGGAATTAGGAAGGAGAAGGTTGATTGCATAGTGCGTGAAGCAGGCATGACAGAATTTGAAACCAGAGACATAGGTGGGGGCAGAGCTATGTAAAATGTTTTCCAGCACTGTATCCAGGCTAGTTTTCAACGTTCCCAGGGAGTGCTGCTCACCAGGCACACCATACAATTTTATGTGGGTAGTGGCAAATTCTTATTACAAAGTTTATAGTTCTGGTATAGAAACAAAATAAAGAGCTAAACTTCCTGTTCATGTATGTGTTAAGGCTTCCAAGCTTCCTTGTGCCATCAACATACAACCCTTCCAAATTCCCTCAGTCTCTTTTATCTCATCTTATTAAGGGGCTTGTCCTAGAAAGGTCTTCCTTTCCATTTGCTACTACAGGAACAGGATCATAGCAAGTATTTTATGGGGATGGAAATTGTGAGGCCCATGTTATTTGAAGATGCCTGAAGTTTCAGGCCTTCTCGAGGAGGCTGCCACTAGGGGCGACCTGAAGAATTCCAGCTGCAAATAGGATAATTAATAAGGCCCGGGCCCTGGCTGTGGTAAAAGCTGGGTTGGGTTGGGGGGGGGGGGGATGATCTTATTTTATAGCTCTGGAACCAGCCACAGAGGCATCCTTGAAAATATCTGGGGGCTGCAGTATGTCTTAGAAACCAAGTGACCCAGTAAAGTGAAATATAAACAAGATAGCACCATGTGGAAATCTTTTTCAGCCACTGTTTTTCTGTGATTCATACGGCTTTCTTGATTTATATTGTTGATTCCAGACTGTCACGTAGTATGTAAGCTTCCTAAGAAGGGAATCTGAAGTGAGGGGGAGGGGAGCAATTAAATATTTCTGGTGGTGTTTTTCTACAGTTATGTAACTCTTTATGATGAGCCAACTAAACGGGCTATCAATTCTTCCTAAGTTTAATGTCACCAATTGCATAATGATAGCTCTGTCAAGCCTCCCAGCCTACTGTTTGCAGCTCTTCCATTACAGGAGCAGAAGCAATTCATGCTCCAGAAGACGGAAGTGAGGCCTGTATGTCTAGCCTAACTTAGCAGAACAGATACAGATTGGGGCATTTTGCATCAATAAAACACTCAAGAAAAAGGTCTTGACTAGGAAAAAAATCTGTTTAATGGCTTATTATTTCCATTGCACTTTATCTGTGTTTGGCAAAGTGAGGCTGGAGGGGGAGGGAAAGGTACGTGCACCATTGTATTCTCCTCAAAGCCACAAAAGAGGCAATGGAGCCGTTCTGTGGCAACTCCACAGATCACAGGGTCTGCAGCTTTTGTGTCCACAACCCCTATGAGCAGGAGGTGGATCTATGTATTTCCATGGTTGTGGGCTCACCAGCTTTGCCCAGACTGCTGCATGGGTTCCAGAATCCTGCACAGACACTCCCCTCTGTGCAACAGAGTGGTGAGGCAAGGTTCTTGCATAGCTTCAAAGGAAAGTAACTTCATGAAAGTAACATCTTAAGGTTCCGTATTCACTTACTTTCTTAAGAAGTTAGAAGATTTTTCCTAGCTCCCAGCATTTCATTCTCATCCTGGGATCCAAAAACCAGCTGGGTTCATTCTGCCTTTTGCTTCATGACAGATAACTATTCTGCCATCTGAAGTTAGCTAAGCCACGAGACAGAACAGAACCTAGCTTGCTCTTCCACAGTAGTAAGATTTCTGAGGTGCTAACAAGTAAAACAAAAAAATTGCCTTAAGATATAAAAAATTCCTCTTAATATAAAATCCCTTAAGTTAGTATAGGACCCAGCTTTCTTTGAGGGACCATCTGTTGCCCCATATCCTAAGTCAGCATTTAAAATCAGAAGGACTGGGACCTATTCACCATCTTGTATTAGAATCTTAAAGCAAAGCAGAGTTGGGTCATGACAAGATATTTAAAGGATTAGAGGGCAAAGGCCTTACGGATCGGTGCCCTCATTGTGGAAGAACGCACTGAGGCTTCTGTGCAAGCAGGTGCCACGTGGTGGCTCATTTATTAAATTACAGTTATAAATGCAGCTTTTCCACCTTACAGAATCACCTGGCATCGGGACAGAAGTGTCAAGACTGCCATTCTCATTTTCCCTTTTGTTTTTTCTTTTTTATGGTCCTTTTCAATGATTTTCTCTTAGATCAGAGAGCAGATATCTAGCTTTCCAAGTGTCTCTTAGTAGGGGTTTTTTTTTTTTCAAAAACTGCATGTGATGTATCTGAAAGGTGCTGGATTGAAAGCCTTGGAAACTAGAGGTCTCTATTTATCCACAAAGCAGACACACCACAGGCAGCAGTACTGCAAGCTTCCCCCCAGTGTGATTCAATCCTGCTGTGGAAGCTGCATCACTACAGATTGCATTAAGTGGCACCCTTGTTGGCAATCTGAGGAGAAAAATCCAATGGGCCTGATTTTCATGGACACCAAGGCCCTTTTATACTGCTCCAGGTATGTAAAGAGACCTTAACAAGGTGTAAATTTAATTGAAGCCCACTTTTAGACTGCTTCCACACCCTCAGCACAGCATAAAGGAATTTTAGTATAAATTAAATGAAAAGGCCTGGGCACTGAAGTCACTCCTAGCGGCAGTCTCACTAGCACCAAAGCATGGTTGAGGTAAATTGGAAAGCCATCTTGGAAGAATCTTACCGTACCCATGTTGTAACTGTGTTTGGCTTAAATCGAGAACTTAAATGTTTGGAGTTGTCAGTCCAGCACCTTTCGGCAATACTGAATTCACTAAAAATAATAATTGAAACAGTTGATAATGCAGCCCTCCATAGTAGAGTTTTTTGTTCTTACATGTGGAGTGCTGTGACGATTAACTTCTCTCAGAACTCTGTCACCAAGACCTTTGCAGGCAGCAATGTTTATGTAATAATAGTTGTGTGTGTTTGTACTCTTGATCTTGCAGCACCGACCCTTGGAACAGCTCAATTCTGATGGCTGTCACAAAAAGTAGGTCCTTCTCGGCCTCCTATGCGATGTCTGCTACAAACCATCTGAATTCCAAAAGGCAAAGCCGACAAGGTGAACAGCTATTTCTGGTTTGACGTTTATTTTGTTTAGTCAAGCTTGCTTTCCCTAAAGCTGCAATGTACTCTGGGAAATCTGGTGATTGACACACACACAGCATCTTTTGCTTTCCCTCAACTCTTTCTCCTCATTCACATTCCCATAAATTAGACTTCAGTTATTTCCATCATTTAAAAACACAGTGATCTAAAACGCTACTGCTTATAGTAGTGTTGCTGTAGTGTTTTGACCTTTCCATTATAAAACTTGTTAGTTTCTGTTCTATTACTTCAATGAACTATGTGCTAAACAGGGGTGGCTCTATGAGTTTTGCCGCCCCAAACACGACACTCAGGTGGCCTTCGGCGGTACACCTGCGGGCGGTCCCTGGTCCCGCTGCCTGACTGCCGCCCTCTCAGCGACCATCACACTGCCCCCCACGGCTTGCCGCCCCAGGCACACACTTCCTGCGCTGGTGCCTGGAGCCGGCCTTGGTGCTAAATTCTGCCTTCAGTTACCTCTAGGCAATCCCATTGACTCCAGTAGTGTTGAAGACCAGTTGTATCTCATAACATACCATATATACTCGATCATAAGCCGGTTCGTTTATAAGCCGACACCCCCTCCCCCAGATGGATAGGTAAAAATAGCAAAAACTGTATGACCCTTTCATAAGCCGACCCTATATTTCAGGGGTCGGCAAACGTTGGCTCCTGGACCATCAGGATAAGCTGCTGGCGGGTCCAGACCGTTTGTTTACCTTGAGTGTCCGCAGGCATGGAGGTAAACCTAAGTAAACAAAGTGTCTCGGCCAGCCAGCTGCTTACCCTGACAGGCCGGGACAGCAACTGGTGGGGAATTTTTTTTTTTTGGGGGGGGGGGAGAAGCTAGGGGTCAGGGGAGTAACCCCTGTGACCACCCCCCACATGACCCCACCCTAGCCCAGGACCCCCCACACTCTCCCCATCCCATCCCTTCCCACCTTAGCTGGAGTGGGTCAGGGGAGGATGTCTCTGGCCTGGCTGGAGCTGCTCCGGCAGGCAGGCCGGGCAGCGCAGCCGCAGAGTGCTCCTGCAAGCAGGCTGGGCGGCGCAGCCGCAGAGTACTAGCCCCAGAGCTGCAGCTGCTTCGGAGGCTGGCGGGAGAGCAGCGTGGCCAGAAGCGGAGAAACTCTGGCCCCGCCTCTTTCCTTCTGGCACTGCAGCCAGTGCTGCCTCTCCTTGCCCCCTCTGTTGGGGGGAGGGCTGTGTCCCAGCTCTCCCTCTCTCTATACCCGTTCATAAGCCGACCCCCTTTTCGTTTGCTTCCCTTTTTTACTAAAAAAATTGGGCTTATGAACAAGTATATACGGTACTCGTTAAACTGACTGTATATTTTCCATTGTCTTCATTAAGTTTGCCTGGTTATAATAAAACATAGAAATTGTCTTTGTGGAAGATAGGCATAGGCAGCTAATTGTTCTTATCATCCAATTATATCCAAATGACAAGAACATTTCAACCTATATGCCTTTCCGTCTGTCATGGAAAAAGTCTAAAAGCCCTTTATTGATGGTCAGATCAAATCAAATGCGCATCTGCCAATTTGTGAAGCACAGTTCTTAGACAAGGTTTAAAAAAAAAGTTAACAGTAACCAATAAATAAAAGGATCCAACTAGTTTCAAAAGGTTCTTTTTTTTAAAAAAAAAAAGAATAAACCTAGAAATTATTTTTCTGACATTGTAGTGACAAGTAATGTTACATAACATCTTCACTCAGGACTGGGTTACTTCTAAGGAATGCCAGATAATGTTTTAGCCAGAAAAAAATTAGGGAAGATAACTTCTTAACTGATAATAACATTTACAATAGAACAGTTTTTGAAATCATCAGTGGTCTATAGATGGCTATCTTACCTGACTTGTATTGGAGTCCAGGAGAATGTTTCCCCATGCCCTCAAGCACCAAATAAAGATTGTTACCATGGCTTCTCTTGCTAAATCAGTACATTTGAGCTGAAATTTTCAAAAGCAGCCATTGATTTTGGTGCTCAGTTTGAAACAACTTGGGGCTGTTTTTCAGAAGTGCTGAAAATCCACTGATCAAAGGGAAGTATGTGGGACCTATCTTCCTGGCCTAATGTTGGGCCCCAAGGAATCCAAAATTAGACACCATTTTGAAAATACATCTGCATGTTTATTAGATCACTGTCAACCGTTTGCTAGAAGAAATTGTTTTTCAACTTCTGGCCTGGAGCAAACTTTGATGACTCCCCCTGAGATGGATGACATCTCAGCGTATTGAAGTCAATAGGAGTTTTACCACGGACGTGAATAGGGTCAGGATTTCACCAGTATGATCAAAGCAAGTTTATAATGGAAATGTTGGCATGATCCTGGCCCTACTGTCTAGAAAAATCTGTCACAAATACAAAATCCACACACAATTTAAAGCTATAGGAGATTTGTACCTCTTTATCTTTCTTATTTATTTTCCATCTATCCCCTGATTATAAAAATGTATAAACAAACCTTTTCCCATTCTGAAAGAGGGAAAATATTTTCATTTTAGAATGATTCACTTCACTGCTTTTTTTTTTTTAAACTCTTTCACTGCTGTTTTTCACTGCATCTGTTATGCTGCTGCTGTTGTCCTATTAACCTTCCACTGTTGTCTCTAGAATGTTATGGCATGCTTGGTACAGGACTGTGTCACAGCAGCATAGCAGGTGCATTCTGGGTAGAAGTAAAATATCTCAAAAATTTGGCAGACACACAACTGTCAGGTTAATTACATACCTGAATGCAATGCAGTGATATTGCTTAAGTACAACACAGGATTTCTAACTGAATTTGTTTAATGCAGAGCTATTTGCTTCACTTCTTTGTGAGGAGCAGCAAGTATGCTGCAAGAGCTATGGCCCTTTGGATAAAGGGCAAAGCCAAGATCCTTCACTCCTAAGAGCATTAAAGATCCTGGCACTTTTTGCAAGTGTCAGGGGTGTTAGCTCTACTCTTGTGGCCAAACTGCAGTTTGGCTAATTACAGACCACATACTGCGTGCCGAAAATTCCCTTTGCAGCGTTGGATGCAGCCTTCTGCTTTACTTACTGACCTAAGCTGTTATAGAGCTGCTATGCGCTACTATGTCATTCCTCAGAGGTGGCTGCATTTCCATACTGGGCAAAGAGATTTCTGTGTAGACCACATGTTATACAATATATAAAGCACCCGAGGGTCCTTTGGGAAGAGAAGTGCTCAGATACCACAGTGATGAGTTAGAAGTGGAAGTAGATAGATATCACAATAACAGAATAGGAGTTTTTTTTTTAAAGGGGATAAAGCCAAGATGAGAACCTAAGAGATTAAAATAATGGAGATGTAATTTTGAGCTCCCTAGAGGAGAAATGTGCTTCTAACCTGGTATAGTGAAAAATAGTAGTGTCTCATATATTACTGTGTGATAACTGCCAGCAAATTTTGACGTTTGAATGGTCACCATTAAATTAAGGTTCCATATTTTTCCTCCTTTAAAGTGATAGAAGACATCAAAAAGACATATTGAGGGTATGTGGATTTCTAGAAAGATGCAAACATCAAAAGCCTTCACTATTATGGTTAATGCTTCATAATCTTAAATCATCATTATTATCTTATTCAGAGATGACTGTTTTACCAAAAATACGCTTAGGTAGTTTGGCACAGCACAAACGTTCAAACAAGTAAAGATAACATTTTCTGTAGACCTGAAAATAAATATGATAAAAGAACTGGGTGGCTGAGCATGAGAAATATGGCTTAGTAGATCTGAAAGCGCGACAGTCCCTGTAACCTCAGGTACAATTTCCAGCCGGGTTGACTCAGTCCTTCGTCTTTCTAAAATACACACATTTATATCCTTACAGTTTATTGTTCATGAGTCTTTTGTATGAGACTTTAAGGTCTTTTCTGCTATGGGTGCATCGTGAAGAGTAGGGGTTTGCCCCAATGGTCTTGGCTCAGAATGTCTCCTTGCCCTCTTGTAAGGGGACTGGATGTATAGTATTACCGTGCTTTTCTTGCTTCTTGCTCCCCCTGCTGGCTGACCATGGTGTGTCTTGCATGCCTTGGCCCTCCAGCCAAATCACAAAGTCAAAATGAACCCATTCCAGGGTTTACACCACTCTGCCTATGACAGGTAGGGAAACCCAGGCCCACCCACTATGCTGAGTTCCAGACCAGGGATCATATAAATAGCATCTTCACACTGCTCGATTCCAGTTTGTTGCTGCTTCTTCCATGGGCCTTTCCTATCGGGCGCCTTTTAGCTTCACCTTTATCTCAGGGTTAACATTCTTACGTCCTCTCCCTGCAAATCCAGCTTAAACAAATTAGCCAGGAACTGACCTGATAAGGCCCTGCATCTCCTTTTATCTGAGTCTGCTGGGCTCTGATTGGCTGCTTCCTTAAGATCTCTCTAGACAGGCTTAAAGGACCCACCTTCACTGCGTCTTTCCAGTCATTTTGCTGCTTCTTGGGGGTGTGGTGTAGGAAGACCTCAGGGCCAGCTGTTGGGAGCCACAAAGGCCTCATAACCCCTGTCACATCCCATCTGTGCACTGGTTTGGGTGCTGCACTTCATCCTAGAGGTGCTCCCCTCTGAGCCACGACTGAGGCAACTATAGGTCAGTGGTGCTTCAGCATGTGTCTTCTCTAGTTTCTAAAAATGTTGGAATCCTTCAAGAGGAAAGGATAATATATTACCCTTATTTTAAAATATTACTGTTTGGCTTATCACTTACCTACTCATACGTAGAACTCTGGGTTCATTACAAAGGCGGCTAAGCATTTTTGTCTCTACTTTATAGATGGGGAAATTGAAACACAAAGATATCAAGCAGTTTGCCCAAAATCAGACAATGAGGCAGAGCCTGGAATAAAACCCAAGTTTCCTGACTCCCAGTCTGATGCCATATACTCTGGACCATGCTTCCTCCCCTCATTTTCCTACCATGTTCTTTCATTTGTGTGCGCTCTTTGTATGCCCTTATCAAAGGGGAATATGCCCTAAACATGCAAAGCTGGTAGAAGTTGGCAATGAAGTTTTGCTGATTTATGCCAGCGGAGTCCTGGCCCTGTGTGGAGACTTTTTTTGTATTGTTCTGTGTATTTCGGAAGTAATTCTCTCTGCATACAGTGAATTGATATATCTGTATATTGACTTTTTTGAATTGAAGAAACTGTTTTCTCTTGCTAGGTATCCCGCCAAACATTTCACCTCTCACTTCCCCATGCCATTCACCAATTCAGGGAACCCCAGCTACCAGTCCCACTGGCAAAACCTCTTCTGTGCAATTTCCAGACCCTACTGACACCGACACCAAGCAAACCCTGAAACCACACAAGGTTTTAACTTCTACTCAGAGCGCACCTGACCTTTCGGAGCAGATTATGGGGCCCCCTGTTATCTGTAACAGGTAAGATGTTAATTTGATACACATCTGCTTGTTTTTCCCTTTTTCTTACCCATACTCGTGATTTACTTCAGCACAGTATATTGATATAATTTTCCCGACATTGAAGCAGTTCACTGTACGCCAGTAATGGTTTAGTTCAATGGTACACAGTATTTTTAAAGTTCAAAACAATTAACTGCAATTAAAAGCTTTTACTTATGTTGAGTATGTAGTCTGATTTATAGAAAATCGATCTGTGATTTTTTTTAATCTCAGTTTTCATGTTAATGAAATGTGTTTTTGTGCCACACTCTAGTCACAATAACACACACTTCAGGGTCATGTTCCAGTTTTTCAATATACAAACCTTATTTCAGCGATGACAGTCAGCCACCTAGGATTTGGAAAAGTACAGACCAAAGATCCACAGTGGGTCAGTTTTTCTGATGCAGGGAAAAGCTTAAATGTTCCAAATAAACTATTGTTATTGAAATTCAAATGGACTGTCCATCCTCCTCTCCCCTGTCCCAGGTACATTTTATAGTTATGCCCAATGTATTGCTGCCACACTGTCTCTGTGCCTTTAGCATTTTCAAAATGCACAGTTTCTACTACATTACACAGTACCTGTAACTAGCACAATACTATATATAATTAAACTAAAGTCTGCATTGCTGTGGGCTTTGCCTCAAGATGGACTGAATGGATTATATTCTTCCAGAGGTGGAGACAAATACACAGAATAGTAATGGTAGCTAATATTTTAAAGAAGCAGTTGCAATGAAGAAGTCTGTTGCTATTGCCAAATATTACAAAACGATGTAGTAATACAATACTTTAAGTGACTCTAAGAGAATACAGCTTCTAACTTGGGCGGTCACCACCAGGAAGTACTGTGTTTCATGTCTCCAAAAAGAATCAGTTGAAGTGAAACCTGAATAATGGTGGACTCGGCAATGTGTGTCCATCACATCCTAGGGGGGGAGGGATAGCTCAGTGGTTTGAGCATTGGCCTGCTAAACCCAGGGTTGTGAGTAAATCCTTGAGGGGGCCATTTAGGGATCTGGGGCAAAAATCTGACAGGGGACAGTACTTGGTCCTGCTAGTGAAGGCAGGGGACTGGACTCGATGACCTTTGGAGACTGGCATATCTCCATTTATTTTAATTTTTTTTTATTTTAACACTGTGAGAAATGTCAGTATCATGGTGTGAAGTGTGTCAACCCTGTTGGAGATTGGCATGAACACAGTCAAGCTCATCACATTGCTAGTTTTGATCTCAGCAGCTCCGTTTTTGTGACCTGGGGTCAATGAGAAGAGAACACTTTATAATAAGGGTCTCTTTCATTTGAGATAATGTTGGATTAGGTGCTAGAAAGTGTTGACGTGCTATCTCAGTCCCAGGGGTTTAGTTCATTTATTTCTCGAAAATCGTCAGTGTTTTTTCTGATTGACTTATTCACATGACTTTTCATGAGTTCCGTTTTTATTATCTGTTGATGGAGTTTGCTGTGTGTGGAGTTAGGTGGGGATACTCAAAGCTGAGGCTGTGAGTAGTTGCTGTGATAAGTAACTACATATTTGGCATTTAGAAACCTTACCTGGTTTTTTAAACGAAACAGTTAGGTTTTGGAATAAACATATAGTTAAACTCAACTAGAAACCCAGCCAAAAATATCAGTGTTGCGATCCATTAAAATACTAATAATAAATATCATCATTACTGTGAACACTGTTGCGGAATCATCAGTAACAATAACAATTTATTTGTTTCTGGTATACAAATGTCACTTCTGCAGATACAAGCTGAACCTCTAGCAAATAAATAATATACCCACTGCTCACATAAATATAGTATATTTTAAAAAAAACAGCTAAGGGAGACAGATTGGGTTATCCCACAAGAGAATGTCACTGAGAGTTGGTTGCATCAGTAATGGAAATACGTTTTCTCAAGGCTGGATATTCAGAGTGTAAGCTACTATGTGTTCGTGGCATATGAGGTAAAAACAATGAAGAAAAGAGTACATAACTCTACATTAAACGCAAACAAAAAACTTACAGGCGTTAGTAGCCCTGCTCTCTCACACTGACCAGCAGTTATAAGGCTGCTGCTCATTGGAGACTGGATCCACAGTCACATGAAGTCAATGAAAAAACTTCCCTTGTCTTCAGTGTGCTCCAGGCTCAGGAGATTAGTGGCATATATTCAGCACTTGGTTTTAGCTCTGCTTGTCTTATACTCCACACCTGAGTGAAGTGTGTCAGGCTAGTTGGCAATTAAACTGTGTAGCCAACTTTCCTAAATGCTGTAGCGTCACAAATCAATAAGTCATTTAACGTCGTCCACATTGTCCAATTTTGTGGCCCTCATTATTTGGGCATTTACCTAATTTGAATTTGATAAGCACTTTTAAATAGGATAAAACTGATAACATACATAGGATCTGTTTTTTCAACTTAGAGCTTGTCTACACTTACCGTGGATCGATGCTGCGGCAATCGATCCACCAGGGGTCAATTTAGTGGGTCTAGTGAAGACCCGCAAAATTGACCGCCGATCACTCTCCCATTGACTCCAGTACTCCACCGGAATGAGAAGCATAAGGTAAGTCGATGGGAGAGTTTCTCACATCGATCCAGCACGGTGTAGACACCGCAATAAGTCGACCGAAGCTATGTCGACTCCAGCTACGTTATTCATGTAGCTGGAGTTGTGTAACTTAGGTCGATTTAACCACCTAGTGTAGACCTGCCCTTAGACTGTTAATCTAGGAGCATTCGCAAGATGTTCAGGTACTGTGGTGATCATCACATGGTAAAAACGTAACTAGACAGAGCAGAACCTTAACATTGAATTAATAGGAGAGTAAAGCTTCAATCCTCATACTGCAGGTTCTGAAGTAACAGGATGAGATGATGACTAAAGATAGAGATGAACTTCTGTGAGTGGGGTGTGAGGGTAGGTGTGCGTGTGTGAGAGAGAGAGAGTGCGAGTGCACACAACACATACATACATACATACATACATACATACACTCTCACTCGTAACATCATGAAGGTCTGATGGCATCACAAAACACCAAAAGGTAAGGCTTGGATTTCAATCAGTTCCTCTCCAGTGGTTAGTACCTGCACAAAAGTTTCTTCTTGCAGTTTTTAATCATGTTAAACAACCAATCTAAATAATGTTCTAATTGTGCTCTTGCAAAGATAGCTTTTAGTTTTGTAAACAAGACTGCAAAATTCTGCCAATATAAGAGTCACTAATGGCCTCATCCAAAGCCCCTTGAAATCATGAAAACAGTTCCCACTTTTGCAATCATTAAGATTTCCTTTGCCTCCAAGGGTTTTGGATCAGGCTCCAAGTTTCCTACAGACTGTCTCAACAGTGTGCTCACTTTTGCCTTTTTTGCACTGTTTTCATTTGATATCCCTGAATTCAGTGCTTAATTTGTGCCAGGGCTGACCCCTGACACCTCTAAGCCTGGCAGTTCATAGCCCCTGCACCTCGGGGCTTGCCATGTCAGTTAGGAAAGTAAAAAAAAAATTGCTTGAGCTCTGGCACGTCTTTCATCGCAAATTAAACAGTGCCTGAATTGTTTGCATTTTGCAACTCCAGGCATTCCAAATAGCTTCTGAATTCCCATTTAGACCTTTGAAAGTGCGATCATTTTAGCCAAAAAACCTTCTTATACCCAGTATGTACCCTATGTAGAGTTAGCCTGGCAGGATAGAACCACAAACACCCTAATGGCATTTTGTGTTCGGAACTATTAATAACAACGTTGCTCTGATGCCTTCTCTCCTATATGTTATTTTTATTTATTGGTATTTTGGTTACTCCTAAAGATCCCAACCATGGTTGAGACCACACTGTGCTAGGCACCATACACACAGAGCATAGACCAAGCTCTTCCACAGCTTCCAATCTAAAAGACAAGGCAGATATTCTGATTTAGAAAAACAACAAAAAAGCAGATATAATTCAAAATATATTTCTAAAGCTTATCAATTTTTTTATAGCAGAGAACATCAGAAATTATTACCATAGCTAATTGGGGGCATGGGTGGGGAGTCATAATCAGTCCAAAGATCCCTCCTGACTCTCAGAAACAAAACTGATATCCTCTAACAGATCCTTTTTGCACTGGAAAACCTGCAGCTTTGTTCTTAAAGCGACCCTCCAGTTCAAAGCAAGAGTGGTTTGTTGCAAATGTCCTGATATCTCCATTCTCTGCAACGTAAAGATGTTTGTGTATTTTTAAAGAGATGCTTTGGCTAGGAAGAAGAGAGGATAACCAGTTGAGCACTGTTGAGCTGTACTCAGATAAATGAAGATTCCTGGGAGGAAACTTGTTCTGCATCATTTACTCCTAAAGAGGAAGTTATTTTTGTGGCAAATTGGTTCTGCATGTTGCCTCTATAGGTGGTTCTACTGTTTGGCTGCTAAAACATAAATGTTCTGCTTACAACAAAAGATGGGGCAAGAAGAGATTTGTGAACAACTACTGTGTGTATCCAGGACTTTAAAAGTCCTTTGAAGAAAATTAGTTATTTTAGTTTATTAGAAATGTGCCTCACTCAAGCATCAAATGAGGAAGATTGCTCTTGTAGCTAAGGAACTAACCTGGGAATCAAGAGATCTGATTCAATTCCTGGCTTTTCTGCCACAGGCTTCCTGTGTGATCTTGGACAAGTCACTTATTTTCTCTTTGAGCCTCAACTCCATCTTAAAAATGCAGATAATGATATTTCCCTATCATACAGAGGTCTTTCAGGCTCTATTAATTGGTGATTGTGATGGTACTTCAGTTCTGGTAACCTTCTAGGTAACTAGGTAGATTTTGCATTAGGCTAATGGGCTCAGAACTCAATACCCCAACAGTGTTTTAAAAAATATAATTACACATAGATTATAGTGCATCCCAATAGACCTTTAAAGGCAAATATTTCAAAAGACCTGCCTGGTGCCTGTGGGTATGTGTGGGCGGGTGTTTTTGTTTTGCTTTGCATTTTGTTTTGTGTATTGTTTTAGGAAAACAAAACATCTTTCCATTCCCTAGGAATTGGTGAGTGTGTCTACTTGTCATCGCTCTTGCTTGTTAACTATTTCAGTGCCAGCTCATTTACCTGACACATTGGTCAAAACATCCCTCTAGTGCTACTATACTTGATATGTTTCCACTGAAGTCCAACAGCATTGCCTCACTTTTATATTACTTATGATGATATATGTGTTTCTAAGCATGCAAATGACAGGACGGGGAACCCGCTAAAAATGTCTCTATTCTACTTTAAAAAATCATATTGGGGTGGGATTCACTGATATGATGTGCCTCCTTTTCACCACGCTGGCAGTGGCAAGCAGCTCTAAACCCAGCTTAGCTGGCTTGCTAAGCCACGTTTATGGCTGCCTTTTGCAATACTGGCACCCAACAAAAAATCAGAGCATTCCTGTGAATTTGTCCTTCGACTGCGCAAAGGACTGTAGATTATATGGTAGGGCATAATCCTGTACTAGGATCAAGAAATGGTCTAGATGACTTTTCCTCTGTAATTTACATGATTCTTTAATGTTCATGTTCCTTGGTATTGTGTTCCAGCTGTGGCAGACCGTATAGCCAAATAGGTTCTGGCACTGGTGCGCTGAATCGAGGTGATGGAACAACACATACCTTGACCAGAACAGGTAATTTGCTGGTTGTGAAATCAAAAAAGCTGTTCCTCTAAGATGTGATTGTTGAGGGAGTGTGTAGACACTCCTGTCTTTTTATATATATTTTATATATAGATATAGATATATAGAGAGAGAGATACACATACACACAGAGATTGTACATGGGTGAGATCACAGGAATGACGTTTGTATTTCCTTTCTTTTGGAACAGTAACAGTCCTAGGCCAAGACCATCCCCTTAAGACACTCTCCATGCAATGGGTGGTTGTGAGTGTCCAGAGGTGTCAACTGTTATTTCAGCAGCCTCCTCATGTCCAGGGATCTGCAACAGAGAAGAGGATAGGTGGAGATATATCCCTGGCCCCGCCAGTTCTGTGGGCAACATGCAGAAGGGTTAATACAGTGTAGGCCATATTCACATTACCACGGAAACCCTTCTGTGCCAGGAAACCCTTTCAAGGCATGGTGACTCTGGCAGGCTGGCTCCATTGAAGCCACATTACAGCTATGTCTACACAGCACACAACTGGCAGCGGTGTGTATATGATATGTGTAGCTACATGCTTCAGTGAAAAGCAGGCTGTGTCCACGCTGCGTTATGTAGCGACGTGCGTCAGTGAAAGGCTCTGGCAGGAGGGAGGCAGTGGGGAAAGGCTCTGGGAGCTCCCCACTGCTGCAGCCTTTCACTGTGGCCATCGAAGGCTCTGGCAGAGAGGAAGCAGCATGGAAAGGCTCAGTAGCAGGGAGCTGCCAGAGCCTTTCCCCGCTGCAGGAGCATTGCACTTCTGAAGTAGCAGTGTAGATGCGAGAGGCACCGCTTGGGCATGTAGAGGTGTTGGGTACATACCCAGGTACATATCCACAGGGTTCACGCATGTCTTTAATTCTACTCACCGAAGCAGTGTCTTATTATCTACACTGCTATTTATACCCATCAGGGGGGCATATAGTCTATGTAGTGTACATGCAGCTGAAAGGAGTGTGCAGTGTAGACATACCCTAGAAGTGAGCTAGGGATGGGGACAGGCATGTGTCTGGCCTGGGAGCTAGACACGCGGCCTCCACAATTTTATAACAATGAGAGTAATTAACTGTTGGAACCATTTATCTAGGGTTGGGGTGGATTCTCCATCACTGGCGATTTTTAAATCAAGAGTGGGTATTTTTCTACAAGATCTATTCTAGGAATTACTTTGGGGAAGTTCTATGGCCTGTGTTTTACAGGAGGTCAGACTAGATGATCACAAAGGTCCCCTCTGGCCTTGAAAACTATGAATATAGCAAAAGTTAATGCCTCGGTAAGATGATTGTATGTTGATTTCCTCTCCATGTTAGATATCCAGAAGCTGCACATTATGTAGCATTTATTGCAAGAATGTTTACTCACTAATTTTAATAGACCCTGGAAGTTGCTTTTCAGGTTGTTTATCACATCATTGTACGTGGTAATGTTGTTTTAAGGATACAGACAGCACAGCAGTATTTTATTCTATAGAATCATAGAATATCAGGGTTGGAAGGGACCTTAGGAAGTCATGTAGTCCAACCCCCTGCTCAAAGCAGGACCAATCCCCAATTTTTGCCCCAGATCCCCAAATGGCCCACTCAAGGATTGAACTCACAACCCTGGGTTTAGCAGGCCAATGCTCAAACCACTGAGCTATCCCTCCCCCTATAACTTTTTTCTATCCAGAAAAAAATTTCTTTCCAAAATTTGACTACTTTCTTCCATTGCAGACTTTTCTATCAGCAGCTGTTCTTTCTGTCGGCTTCATTTCTCCGTGTACTCCCAAACTGTAACTCTTGCTCAGGATCTAAGAAGTAGAATATCTGTATATTTATATCTAGTCACGAAGCTAAATTCAGCCTTCAGATGTAGGTGCTTGGGGTTTTCAGTAACTTCAGGGAGAGTCATATTCATCCCAGGGCAGCACTTAGTCCATATACTGTAAAAATAATTGTGTATGTTAAAAATATACCATGTGTGGCACGAAGTATTTATAAAGAGGAATGTGAATAAGCTCTGCATTAACTCAGTTTTAGAGGGTTAAAAATATGCAATAAATGTGCTCTCACTCTGTCACCTAATTTGGCCCATCCTAATAATAGTCCTCAGAGTTTCCTTATTCTTCATTCTGTGGTCCCAGTTTTCAGGCCCTGCAGGGGCACCTCTTTCAGTGCCCTGTTGAATAGACTGTCAGATTTCAGCCCTAGCCAAGCAGCACATATGTATGTGAGTCAGAGATCATGTTGGTATTACTCAGATGGTCAGAGAGAATGCCTGTTAGTAGGGTCTTACAGTTTTCAAAACAGTCCGATTTGCATTGTAGATGATCCGGCTCAAGTCACCTCTGACTATGAAACCAACAACAGTGACAGCAGCGATATTGTACAAAATGACGATGAGACCGATTGCTCTAAAGAACAGATGCGGAAAGGATCTGTCTGCAGAACGTACGCACCTGAGACTATCATGTTGCATCCTTTAATACCACCCGAGGTAGTTCACAATTGCTTTAAATAATGCTTTCATACTGTATTCGAATACACCTCAAGACACTGGGGAAAGAATGATGCAGTCTAAAGACCCTGGACAAGATTTTCAAAAATAATTACATAAATTAGGGTCATGTCCACATTTATGTATCTTTTAATAGGAGATCTGATTTTCTAAAGCACTAATCACCCATTCAAATCAGTGGGAGTTGTTGAGTGCTTAGCATTTTTGAAAATTAAGCCAGCTATTTTGATACCTAAACATGGATTTAGGATTCTAACTATAAGCACACGTTTTTGAAAATTTTGCTTCTAAGGTATGGAAATAATCTTGTGTATGTTACCAGTACAATGTGTACAGTCTTTCTGATTAGCCATGTAAACACTTTAATGGCCTAGTAAACCTTGTAACCTTGTTTAGCATATACAGTGATCACCATTAAAAAATTAACATTTGCCAAAGGGTACTACATAATTATTATAGTTATCTCCTGTACTAAATCTAGGGAAAGACATTTGTACCTCATATACCATATACTCTGAGACTAATAGTGGTATATGCTGATGTTTTCATAGGACCACTGTAGTGAGTTGTAAGTTTGGTTCAAACGAGCAAGCAGATGTTTGAATGTTTAGTCAAAATTTTAAAGCCCCTTAAATCTGTGCAATTAGACTAAAAAAACTCTCACGGGAACAACATTTCTAGCAATCTCTGCTTCTGGCCAGAGCTGGATATTCCAGGAGAAGAGATTATTCTGAAGGTATTTTGACCCTTTTGTTTCCACTTCTGGTCATTACTTGAAAATGAAGAGCTGTGAGAGAGTAAAGAGTAGGAGGCAGGGAAAGGGTGAGACTTCTTTCAGATTTCTTTTCAGTCTCTCTCTCTGAGTGGAACAAGGGATGGGTTCTTATTTTATTATATCTGAATATGTTATTTACACATTCCTTTTCACTCTAAGACTAGCTTGGAATTTGTTGCCTGAATCCTGTTGTTAGTCTCTAGCAGTCCATGATATGGAAGTAACAAATGAATATGTTTTCTTCTGCCCAGTGCAAGTTTTACAATAAAAGTGAATGACCTCTCTGCAGTTGTAATAATCAGACACTGATCTTTCATTTCCAGGATTACCTATCAATTCCATCTTAACAAAAATTATAAAGTAGAAGGGATAAATTAAAGTATGGTGGAAACAAGTGTAACTCCATTGTATTCAATGAGATGGCACCTGCTTATACCAGTGGTTAATTTTGGCCCTAGACTTATAGCACTTTTACCTTACTTTAGTTTGACTTTTCATAAGTCTGTGATCTATCAGATTCTCTCTTCTGATTCTTGGTGCAGGACAAACCTATCCTTGCCCCAGAGCCTCTTGTCATGGACAACTTGGACTCCCTTATGGATCAGCTAAACAATTGGAACTTCCCAGTCTTTGATTTGGTGGAAAAAATAGGAAAGAAATGCGGTCGGATCCTCAGCCAGGTAAGAAGCATGTTTTGTACAGGCAGGGTGGATGTGCAGTCCCAGTATACTGGGTGTACGTAGACAGATACAGACTAAAATAGACCTTTAAAAATGTGATGGGCCCTGTAAGTTACAGCAGCATAGGAACCAGGAAATCCTGCTATACAGTTCCATGATAGCAGCAGCTGAGCTAATTCCACAAATCCATTACCATTAAAAAGTCTCCTACTTCCTTCTCCCCCAATCTTGTCTTTTAAAAGAATTGTAAATGCATATTGGCCCACTGTACCTTCAACTATGACTCGAAAAGCTGCTGCTGCTGCCACCATCTTCAGTTCGCTGTCTTGTGGGATTTTGCATTGAGTCGTAGAGGCGTAGAGGGCCACAGAGACAGCTGACCCAAAAGAGAAGGTGTGGTATTCTCTTACATTGCAAATCCTAGTCAAGCCGTACATGAGACCAAGATTCATGGGAAGAATCTGGTCCTACTGTCTTGCCCCTGTACCTCACTTGGAAAGAGTCAACATGTTGGCAGTAAATGCTTCTACTCCACCTAATAAAGATCTGAATCAGGTGGTGATAACCTGTTAAGGTTCCTTTTTAACTGCCAACTTTTCATTTGTTCCTCCAAGTAGAATGAAGGTGCTGACACAACCTTTGTTTACACAGTACAATTGACACCCCTATAATCATCACCACTTTCTTGGCCAGGCTTTCTTCTCTGGTGTTCACCTCTTGATGGCACAGAGACAAACTGGGCATTTTCTCTTGTAGTGGGATAATGGTTCAGTCAACAGGGGAAGAATAATGTATATTCAGGACACAAACCCAAAAACAAATTGGGTTTTGACTAATAGAGTATCTCTTTACAAAGCAGTATGTGCGGGAGGCTACTGGAAAGCAGTGAACATGTTAATCAAGTTTAACTGTCTCACATTATACACGCAGAGGTTAAGGTGCTAACCAGCCTTCAGTGTAACAAACTCCAATTAATGCTAAATCAAGTCCAGGTCCCTTGGTGTTTGATGATTATTCAGCTGCATACAGCTAATTCAAAAGCCAACCAGGAAAGATGATTGATTAAATTCAGAGTGACATTAGGATTTACTCTGTGAGCTGTTTCCTTGTCAGCAACCCCAGCTTGTACTTCAGCATGTAACAGCTGTGCAAAACCAGCTTGCCAATATCTCCGGGTTCCTTCTAGGGTAAGAGGAAAGCCTAGGCTGTGTATTGGTGATCATTTAGAAAGTCCCACAATTGACAGAACATAGGGGGTAGAATTTTGATTCTATATCTTTTTGGTATGTGTTACAACAAGGCCAATACATAGCAATAATATATAGTGAAAAGCAGGAGTGACTATTTTCCTGTCTGTCCATATGTAAACATTTTCTCTGTGAAACACCCAACAACTGGGATCTAAACAAAATCTTTTGGTTGTGCATATGTATCTGTATAGCGCTTCTTATCGAGAGAGAGTGAAATGACACACTTCCCCCAGCTGTTTTCCCCTGTTGTCGCCACTTCCCAGTAATCACTACCCTCTACCATTGCCATTTTTGTTTTTCCCCCTTCTGCTTCTACCTGCAGACCCTTGAGTGTTCAGAAAACCTGCTTGAAGCTGTCATCACTGTCCACACCCTGAGTGAATTGTCACCTGCCAAAGCCCAACTAATGGGGCATGGTGAGGGGCAAAGATGCAAAATGAGGGATATGAAAAAATCAATCTGAGGTGCTTCAAAAATTTGGGATTTATTTATTTAGTATAAACAACAATTGTATCCTCAACTTCAGGCTTCAACATTCCTGATGTCAGTAATTTACATTGACATTAGTGTAAATGGGATGATCCAAGATCAGAGTGGCACAAGATTAAATTTGGGTTTAAAAATGAAGATGTCCCCCACTAATAAGGAAGCAAGGTGACTGAATGAAATGAGCTTTTTTTTAAAAAAACAAACAAACAGGGAACAGACTGACTTTCTGATGTGTAATTTGTATCACAGTATGTCTTTAAAGTGGAATGAACAAAAGCAAGTAAACGCATCAGTGATTTATTCTCTGCTTTCCACAATTAAATAGTCTCATCTTTAAAAAAAAAAATAGAAAAAAAGAAATTAACAAGAGGAATTAACTATGCATGCCCCACAATCCAAAATTTATGAGATGGAACAAAGAGGAGTTGACATGTTCCCCCAGGCGGGTGTTCAGCTTCGAAAGCAAATGCTGGCCTAGCATTTTTAAGACTACTTGAGATGTCTCTTTCTTATTTGTGGAATGTTAAATTGATTTAGCCACTATATAAAAAAGACCCCACACAACTCTGACGATAAAAGCATTCTTGCTAAGTACAATGGAAAGCACTTAAATGCAGCACAGGCAAACCTGTAAACAAAGGGATAGAAAGACCTTCACAGAAAAAAATCTCACTTCAGAATGGAACAGCAAAACTCTCCAATTGAAATTGCAGCTTCACAACAAGCCACGGAGCTACATAATGCCTTAATTTATGCTTATTGCTCTTCTAATCATAATTCCTGTAGGGAAGAAACCAGTTTGCTTTAGAAAGAAAGGTGGAGTAGGTGAGCTTGGAAAAAAATGTATAGCTTGAAATGGAAGCATCTCTCCTCTGAGCATTACCAAACTGCAAATGATTTAAAATGATGGGCCAGGGCTCAGATTCTGGGGAAATCTGCAGTCTCAAGGTTCTGATTCTGTGTTTCTGTACCTGTAAATAAGGCCCTTTGGAGGTGCTTCACAGCTAGCTGGGGCTAGGGGCTATTTGTCACATTATCATCATCTGTATATTTCTACACAAAGAAACAGCCCTATACAAAGAATGGCATGGGAAGTCTCTTCATGGGGAATGTTGTTCATCATAAGATGGCTTTTGAATGAAAATTAAAAATCACCCATGAATGGAAACATTGGGGGTTTGGAGTCAGGGCATTATTAGTGGCAGGCTCTAATCTGTGGAATTCATTACTCCCAGAAACCTTGAACATGACTATATTCAGAAAGCATTGTAGCACCTGCCTGGTTGGCGAGATTTTTGCATAAGTACTTGTTCTGGTTCCCGTATCTTCTTGTCTCTGATTTATTTTGTCTTGATGCCGATGGGAACCTAGGCTTCTAGGCTCCTATTCAGAGGAATGTATTTACTTATTTATTTAGCCGTACACAACATGTACAGTTACTGTTGTGGTGGGCACTATCCATGTGCCTGTAATAAGTAATACATAGAAGATGGTTATACTGAGCACAATGTGAATAATGAGCTCCCTCTTTGAAAGAAACGTCCATTAAAAATCATTTCACTGGAAGCATTTGTTTTTGTTTTAACAGACGCCAGAAGCATTAGATTTATAAATTATGCATTTAAGTACTAAGTTTTTCATAGACGGGCGGGGGGGGGGGGAGGCAGAAGGGAGGGGAGAGGGAACACTACTTGCCAAACAAAGGGCATGCGTTGAAATTTATTTATTCCTAAGAATAAAAAGTGTACTGAGCACATTGGTAGTATGACACATACAGCTGTTTTCTAACTAGGAAGCCATATGCAATAGGGATGAATGGTTATGATAATATGTAATCCATAGCGCTAAGCCAAACCACAAGAATCCGACCTGACCTTCAGTTTGATGAACTGCGCCTACCCCAAACACAAGCAGAAGATAGGAAGAAAGGAGAAGGTGTTGCTTAGTAAGCCAGGGTGTGATTGTCCATCAGGTGATGAGATATGGCAGTGTTTGCCATGAGAGGAAAAAAGTCAAAGATAAGTTAATAATGAAGAGTACATAACGACTAAAACAGCAATACTTATTTTGCCAAAGTATCCAGATTTTCTGACGTCCAAGAAGCTATCAGTACCAGGAAATAAATATCCCTTTGCCTCATTCTTTCTTGTGTCTGAATGCCTTGCTTGGCTGCTTATCCTTCTTGGTGACTAGAAGAGCAGACCATTTCTCTCCAAATAAACTGCTGGGAACTGTATAACATTCACTTCCACCCCTTACCCGTCCAGTCAACTTCAGAATTATTTTGAAACCTTCCCCTCTGACCTAAATCAATGCTGGAAATTCAGAGGGGGAAAAAATAACCTTCTTATATGGCATGCAGTTTTTAAAAATACCTGCCTAACAGTTGTATGAATCAATAAGATTAAAATCTGCAGAATAATATTCTGCCATTCCTCTTTTCCCACAGGAGTATGTTCCAAGGAAATAAGATACAATGAACTAGATAGACAGTACCAACTAGTGTCTTTTCTTTCCTGTTTTTTGTGCCTCACCTTCCATGGCTCAATGATCTAAGACTAAGATTTGAAATACCTCATTTCCTGGTAGCTGCACGTTTGAATCCTGGCTGGGTCAACTCAGTCATGATCCAAGAGAGGCAAATTGAGTTCCATGCTGTGTTTGAAAATCCTGGGCCATGCTGGCCAGGCTGCCTGCACAGCTCAGTTCTGGCTGCTACCATAGGGCATAGAGAGACAATGTGGGTGAGGTAATATCTTTCATTGGATCAACTTCTGTTGGTGAGAGAGACAAACTTCTGAGCTACACAGAGCTCTTCTTCAGGTATGGGAAAGGTACTATGAGTGTCACAGTTAAATTCAAGGTTGAACAGATAGTTTAGCATAAGTAGCACAATTCTCAGACCTGAAGAAGAGCTCTGTGTAGCTCGAAAGCTTGCTTCTCTCACCAACAGAAGTTGATCCAATGAAAGATATTACCTCACCCACCTTGTCTTTCTAATATCTTGGGACCAACAGAGCTACAATAACACTGCATACCACAGGGCATAAGTAGAGATAGTGAATATAGCCTGTTGCTCCCCTTTATAGGGTTTTGCCTAGCTAATTTATGCAATGCATAGACCCACTGACTATGCATCTGGCCTAACCATAATCCTCCTCTCTTTAGAGAGCTGCAGATGCCTGTCCTGAGCTATGTTCCCTCTAATTTTTTCCATCCTTGTGCGGAATAAATTTTGTTGTGTGCAGATGTGCACCACCAGTAGAATCAAAAAACCTAGATATAGAATCATAGAACTGGAAGGGACCTCAAGAGGTCATCTAGTCCAGTCTCCTGCACTCATGGCAGGACTAATTATTTAGACCATTCCTGACAGGTGTTTATCACCAGACCAGCTTTTTAGTGTGACTTTCTTATGCTGTTGGGTTAGAGAATGAGGGGTTCATTCCTTCCGCAATGTAGAGAAGAGTAATCTCTCTTTTCGCCTTTCTCTTCCTGTCCCCAATGGCAATCGGAGATTTTAAGAAGCATGTTTTCTGTTCAGAGCAGACATGCCTAATCCTGACAGACGCCTGGAACTCTTGCACTAACACTTGCCCTGAGCCCATCACGTCTCCCACACTCCTACTGCCTACAGTTAGTCTCCAGAACTGAGATGCATAGGGATTTTCCATTACCAATCTCTGGCTGCCAAGCTACAGAAATGGCTAAGAGTTTCTCTAGGAGCGCTCTTTTCCATTTTTTGTGTCCTCGGGTTTTTAAATATCCTATAATTGAAGAAAGACTTTTATTCCTCTTTTGATGGTTCTGCTATTATTTTTGTCTTGTTCGGACTCTAAGTTCTAAGAGGGATAGTCCAATACTTAAAGTACTGGTCTCTGCACTGAAATAGCTCTACTTCAAGCAGCTCTGATGTGTCCTTTACAGCAGTATTGCTAGCAACTTCTTTGGCTTTCTTTGTCATCACCATGCCGACACTGACCAGCATTACCAACACTTTTCTGGGTACTAGTATTGAACTAGTATTGTACTGTTGGCACCCTATACCTCAAGTAGCTGCCAGTCAGTGCACAGGTGCTACCACCAGAAGCACAAGTGGCAGACACTTGATAACAGAGAGACCCTCATGTGTGGAGTCAGAAACTACATTTGTGCACTTTCAGCTGCACCCTTCGACTGGGTCATTCTTTCTCATTTTTGCTAGAATCATTCAGAATTAGTTCACGCAGAATTGCTGCTTGATAAGAAATTCCTAGTTAAAAAACTTGAAGATAGCTCAGATTATAAATTCATATCAGTTACTTTAAAATAATTGTAATTCTCTACGAAGGCCAGATAGTCAGAGTTTCAGTTTGTTAAAATTTGGGTACATCACAGCCATCAGTGTAGATTATGGATCCCAATTCATACACATGATATGCTGAAAGACGCAACAGTTGATAGCAGCTTAATTTAGGTTCAGTTGTGCTATGTTGAAACAAAGGCCAGTGTGATTTTTGGGACTGCATATGCAGAGTGTAGTATATGGTGGAACTGGGAGACAGTGGTCTCTCCTCGATACAGCTCTGGTGAGACCACAGAAAGAATGCAATATTTAGTTCTGGGCACCTCATGACGAGAACAATTAATGAAGTGCTGGAGAGGCTAATTTCAAAAGGAAGTTGGAAGAACTTAACATAGTCATTTCATTAGGTCTCATTGCACTGTGTATAAAGTTGAAATTTGTTGTTGCTTTCAAGCCCCTACATCGTGTGATAGCTGCTGTCTGTATCGCTGACCTGGTCTCCTATTATATTCCCCCATGACCTTCTTCACTCCACCACTGCTACCAGCCTGAATACCCTGCTTGACTCCTCTTCTGAAATTCTCTGTAACCTTCTTCCATGCTTGAATGCTCTCTGGATGTCTTCCCTACTGAAAATTCTTTCCCTTCAGTCATATCCCTCCTGAAAACTTCTGTCATTTCACCTACAAGGTTAAAAAAAAAAAAGTGACATGATTTATTAGCCTGACCTTTTATTTGACACCCTTGGCTTCTTCTTTCCCTCCTCCCTTCATCTGTTTAAATGATTAGGCAAAGAGAAGAACAATTGTCATTGCATACTCTTTGGGACAGGATACATGGAGGAGATTTGCAAAGATGCTAATTCCTATCAGTGCTTTGTAAATCTCCCCCCGTGTCTTTGTTTTGTTATGGTTTTTCATGAGGCACCTAGCACATTTTGGGGCACTTAAAACTGATGATAATATCTAGGTTGGCTAAATGTCACCAGAAAGGAATATAACCAGGTACAAGTATTGGAAGAGGATAACCATCAGAGAAGGAGAAAAGTTGCTTAGAACAATCAGACAGTACAAAGAAGGGGAACGTTTTGGTGAACAATTTCTAAACAACCTGTTTGTTTGACTGCGTAAAGGTGTCTTAGCAGAAGTACTGGTAGCTTCCCCACATGAACTAGAGCAGATGATTCACATGAAAAAATGGCGTAGGGAACATTCCTGTTCTGAATAGGGATATACCAGGTAACTTAATAGAATCAGCTTTTACAATGTCTTTTTTGTTCTACTTAGCAGCATGGTTGTTTTCCTTTTCCAGGTGTCATACAGGCTTTTTGAAGACATGGGGCTGTTTGAAGCTTTTAAAATCCCAGAGAGGGAGTTCATGAATTACTTTCATGCCTTGGAGTGTGGATACCGAGAGATACCTTGTAAGTAAAACTCCAGGTCAAATAAGAATCTCTTGCTCAGATGTCAGACTTTTGACATGTTCAGTAAATATTTTTTATACATTCTTTCCTCTCCTTAGTCACCATAGCCATTTCTTCTTTCAAGGGCTGCACTTTGTCTCTACCTCTTGACTAAATGCATAAGAGTAGTATTCCTCTTCTGGTGTACAGGATGTGATGTATGCAAAGCTTTGTGTATTGTGAACAGAGTATCCTACAATTTTGTCAGTACATGCAACACTGCTAAGCAAATTGCCTCCTATGCTGAGGCTCTTCCTGAACTCTACCCTCACGTTTGCCTGGCTTTTAGGGATTTTTGTTTGTTTGTTTTTTTAATTTTACTTCATAGAAAACTCTGTGTAAATCTTGGGTAGTAAGATGGCTCCCATTTTGAGAGTTTATAGGTATCAGGGACTGTTCTATCTAGCCATGTTTGTTATTGGTTGGTGGTATTGTCAGCCTTATCTGGAGTTTGCTGGAATGGTTGCGCCCCACCCCCTTCCCTGAAGGAGGGTCGAGTTTGAGATATGCACACTTTGATAAGCTTCCACACAGGAGATGCTATAGAACAGAGTAATTTAAACCTGTGGTCCCGGACTCCTGGCATAACTTTCAGGAAACATCCCAGCTCTTCTATGCTAGCTAGCTATGGATTCAGAAGCAAGTATATACCCATATATAGATATGATTTACTGTAGAGATACATATTATATAGAAAATTGTGGTTGTTATTGAGGTACATTTATTGGGTATATCTGTATAGAAATATATAATCTATATTTTTCAGGTTCCTAGGACTCTGTCCCAGAATTTTATTATCTTTGCCAAAGAAATATAACATTTAAGTTCCCATGGATTTGAAGGGCCTTTTATCTACGTGCTGCACTGTTGGAGATTGATACCAGAGCTGAATAAAATCTATATAAGGGCTTGTGTTTGTGGTGGTGTTAGCTCATAGTCTGACTCCCATCCCCACACACAAATCTCTAGCTCAGCTCAAGTGGTATTTTGCTTTAAACTTGAACTAGCTGGCCTGTCGGGCGTGGGGCGTGGATTGAAGCTCAGGGTCTGCTAATTCGCAAGCTAGTGATGCAGTGGGGATGCACCTACAGGCAGCAACTTGAGCTAGCACAGCTGATCAGATGCTAATCCAATCACTGTGTAGCCTGAGTGTTGTTTCAAGATATGGCTGCTGTCACGCAAGCTAGGCTAGTGGAATAATTCAAGCTAATCAGTTGCAGTGAAGGCAAGCTCTTATTGTTAGAAACTGGGAGAAATCCTGTGATATGAGTGGGAGTCTTTCCATTGATTGTAGAGGAGCCAGTATTTTACCTTTTGTGTTGACCAGATGATACTTGCATAACAAAAGGTCCGGGAAGTAGAAGGGAGCACAGCTCTCACTCCTATGCTAAAAGCTCCCTATCTCTCTCTTGCATGGGGAAGTAGTGCTCCCCCATGACTTCCCTTCCCCCCTTCGTGCCTGGTGTATAAAAGCTCCCCCTCCAGTAGCAACCTAGTAGTAAAAGGAAAGCTGAAAACTTACAGAATTGTAAAATAAGCTGGGGTACTCATATCTTGTAATGGCTGTTGGGTTTTTTGCTGTTCCTTGAACTAAAACTCCCTAGAAGTTCCCCATTGTATCCAGTAGATGGTGCTGTGTGCCCTCTGATAGAAAGAATCTGCATGTTTAATAATAGTGTCATCGATTGTCTTGATTTGTATCATAGATCACAACAGAATTCATGCGACTGATGTTCTACATGCTGTTTGGTACCTTAGTACTCAGCCTATCCCAGGACTCCCAACAGTGATTAATGACCATGGATCAGCAAGTGATTCAGGTATTCTTTTTAATATACTGTTCTTTTAATACATGGGTTGTGGAATACTGTATGTTTCATTTGCTAGAGAAAAATCACCAAATGGGTGGGAGGACTTTCATACAATTTCAGCAATATATATTAGATATTTCATGTATGCTAGAATATTTGTGTGTGTTGCAACTGGTGGCAGACCAATTCTTTCCAATGGATTTCCATCAACTATACTTAGAGCCCTACCAAATTCATGGCTGTGAAAAACGCCTCACAGACTGTGAAATCCAGTCTCCCCTGTGAAATCTGGCTGTTGTAGGCGTGTCGCAGTATTGCCACCCTTACTTCTGCCCTACCTTCAGAGCTGGGCAGACGGAGAGCAGCAGCTACTGGCCGGGCGCCCCACTCTGAAGGCAGAGCCACCACCAGCAGCAGCAGCACAGAAGTGAGAGTGGCATGATATGGGGGAGAGGGGTGTCAGATCCACCTCCGGGAACGTCCCTCGGCTGCAGGAAACTCCACGGCTGCTGGCTGAAAACCCAGGTCTGAAGGCAGCGCCGCTGCCACCAGCAGCACAGAAATAAGGGTGGCAATACCGTGACTCCCCTACAATAGCCTTGTGATCCCCCCATAACCCCCATTTGGGTCGGGAGACCTATGGTTACAACACTGTACAATTTCAGATTTCAGTATCTGGATCTATGACATTTAAGATGCTTAAAATCCTATGACCGTGAAATTTACCAAAATGAACCACCATGAATTTGGTAGGGTCTAACTGTACTGTAGAAGCATAGTATTTTACACTTAAAAATAAGTGAATTCAAGTCTTTTGTAAGCTTTGTAGGACCATCTTACTTTTTCATGTTCTTTTTAAGCCCTTTCTTTCTACAAGCCACTTAAGTGATGTCTGCAAGTTAGCGGAGCTGGTGTGTATTGTTTAATAAACACTTGGGATCTTTTGGGAGGAAAGATGTTTTACAAAAAAACATTTTTGAAACACATTCACTCATAAGAATCACCATAGCAAAATAGGCCAAGTGTCTGGCTAGTCCAGTATCTGCCTCTGAAAGTGATCTGTTCCAGAAGTCTCAGAAGAAGACTCCTGGGTAGGTTGGCAGCAGCAGAGTTTGGACCCAGAACCTCCGAGTCTAAAAGCATGCACCTCCACTGCCTGAGCAGACCCAATTCTATTAGCTCAAAGTCTATAAATGACTCATAAACCTCTATGTGGTCCAGCCATTGGAGGGAAACAGAGAGCCATGCTGTGTAAACATAGATTAGCTAAGAAACGCTAGGCTGTTCATTGATTAATGCCTCACAATTAATTAATTAATTAATTAATTGCACATAAATTTACAGTGTTATGATTAGGCTTGGAAGGTTTGATTTTTACTGGTAAATGTTGGTGAACGTTGATTTCACTGTACACGCAAACTAACAAAAACTCTTTTCATTGATATTAATCAAAATTACAGTTAGACAAAGTAAGAAAAATGCTGCTTGAGAACTTAAGAATTTGATTTAAGAATATTTACTTTGTACATTTTGACATGTAATGTTGAAGATTTGTGTTTAACAGTTTTATAAAGCTTTAACTTTTTGAATCCAAACATCTACTGTCACTAAATAATTATTGTCTGACTCCCCCATTATTTCCTGCAAAAATTACATACATAAAAAGAGGAGGAAAATGCTTAAAACCCAGAATTTTGCACAACTGAGAACATTTACATAAAAACTGGGGGAAAAAAACATGGATATTATCCATCAGAATTATAAAAAAATAAACACCCAATTGTGGCAATTCTGGTTAGGGTAACAGTCATTTTTGAGTTGCTGGAACATACACAGAAATCATCAAGTTCAGTATTTCTGCACTGGGTTACTAGATCTGATCTGAGATGATTGGTTTCGGTCAACTGTTTTGGGGTTTTTTTGTAACACACAGGCACACAATTTTGCTCATGGTCTATATTTTCACTAAGTAATTAAAACTCAGTAAGGGACTCTATTTCTGCTCAGATTCTGATAGTGGAATCACTCATGGCCATATGGGATATGTGTTTTCGAAGATGTACACACCTGCAGATGAGAGTTACGGCTGCCTAGCTGGCAACATCCCTGCCCTAGAATTGATGGCACTTTACGTTGCTGCAGCCATGCATGATTATGATCATCCAGGAAGGACCAATGCCTTTTTGGTTGCAACCAGCGCGCCTCAGGTGAGTCTTGGGCCATGTTTTTAATTACATAATAGTTAAGCCTCCAAAGACTTTTGAGCACAGCTTTTCATTGTCAAGGGTGGTTTTGGCTTGCATCAGGTACTCTTTCTTTGCATCAGGTACTCTGCATCAGGTACTGTATTTCTTATTGCACAAATTGTGATTGTTCTACAATATGTTGTGGAGCGTGGTACACTTAAACTGCACCACAGCAGCACCAACAGCACTAGGAATTTTTTTAATTTGGGGCTACGTGGATTTTTTCCATTTAACTTACTGATGGATTTAAAGAAAACATTTAGAGAAAAAGAGGCTACATTTCTGTCAGTTCATAGGGAACTCCTAACTTCTATGCAGTGAATACACTGACTTCATATGTAGTGACACACAGAAAGGTATAATTAAGAGGCACCCTGTTTTTTCATGTTTTTCTGTGTACAGGAGAAGTCAGATTTTGCACCAGCTTATTATTTCTTTGATTGCTCATCCATGGTAGCATTTGAGCACCTCATAACCAATAATGAATTTATCTTTACTAATTTCTAGTGAGGTAGGGAAGTATTCTTACCTTCTATTTACAGATACAGCACTAATGCAAAGGGACATTAAATGAGTTGCACAAGGTCACACAAGAAGTCTGTGCCAGTGCTGGCCACTGAATTCAGATTTCCTGAATCCCAATCCATTGTCTTACCCAGAAGACCATCCTTTACATCCCAAACTACAGTGTACCTTCACCATACTGTGTAAAAAGGAGCTTATGATTGTTATTTCTGGGAGGAAGGAAAGGTGATCTAGTGGTTAGGGACCTGGACTGTGACTCTGAGTTCAGTTCTCAGTTGGGACACAGACGTCCTATGTGACCTTAGGCAAGTCACTTGGCCCCACTGTGCCTCAGTTTCCCATTGTAATATGTGGCTAGTACTTCTCTACCTCACGAGGATGTTGGGAGGATGAAATCCATTGATGTTTGTGAGGTACTATGCCCATTCTAAGTTCCTCTTGCATTCTCCTAAGATCCAGCAAAAAAACCTTGTTCTGGTTAGACAGTTGTAAAAGTCAGGAATAGAAATTAGATGATTGCTCTTAATGTACAGTACTTACTGGGTTGTAAATAAACGAATGGACAGCACCAAAGTCCCTGTTGGATTTAATTTCACTTTGGTATTACTTGAAGTCCGCAAAGTTTCTATTCAGATCTGGTTCCTCCCTTCTTTTGATCACTTGCTTTGTTACCAGAACGACAGCAGCAGCTTTGAGGAATGGCAAAGTGCTGCTGCCCAGCCAAAAATCTCCCTTCAAGAGTGATCCCATCTGGCAGGATACATGTGTCACAAAGGTGACATGTTTACTCTGTGGCTAGGCAGAAGGGGTTGCTCTCAGCAGCTCAAATTTTGCAACATGATCTATGCAGTGAGGAAATGTGGTGGTTTCAGAAGACTATAACAATGCTACTTTGACGCAGGTGGTAATGAAAAAAATGATATTCAAGTATGTACTTAAATGTATGTAGACACATCTCCACAAAACTAAATAAAAACTCTATTTATTCTCAGGCAAATTTGGTATTTCTCTCCTTATGTTAAGCAGTCAAGAGATTGTGGCTGAAATTCAAGCAGAATTTGACCATTAAATCCTTGGCCAGTGCAGGACTATTCCCTAACCTATATTCCCTAGTGCTTTGTTTAATCTAGATTCTGAATGGAGCATCCATCATTTCTCAGAGCTAGGGCCTTCAACATCAGTGGAATTTTAACCAATTGGGGATTTTGGTGTTGCAGGTTCTGTCAGGTCATATATGTATAAAATATAGGAGGTAGAAGTTCATATATTAGTGTGATGGGAACTATGTAACCATACTAGATTGAAAGAACCCAATATAGAAGCCCCAACCACAAAACACCATTGCTCTTGAAGACTGTAGCTCTGTGAAGTGATGGAAGTACTATTATATATAATATATATTCATTAATAGCTAATAAAGTGTGTGTCTGTGTGTTTGTGTAAAATATATATGACACACATGTGCGCATGTTCAGGTCTTACACACCAAAGGATCTATTTCCAGTTACACTCACCATATGGTAGTGGTTTTCTGTTCTCTGCCAATGCATTAATGGCTAATATAAAATACCAGATTAACTCATCACAGCACTGGTCAACCAGAAATGGAAGATTGTCTGGATTGTAAGAGCTGGATCTTCCAAATCAGTCTTAACCACCACTAGGAAACAGATATTCAACTACTGTTGCTGCTGTCAGAAATTAACACTCCTTAAAATCTCTGCCAAAAATGTTTTAAGACCTGATCCTTTCTCTCATTTCTCCCATCATCAAAAGTCATTTCATTATTCTAATAGTCATGCTTATTTCCTGTTTTTCTGTTTCAGATACTAGGAGGATTCTTAAATCAGTTTATTGTTTCCACAGGCCGTGCTGTATAACGACCGCTCTGTTTTGGAGAACCATCACGCAGCTGCTGCATGGAATCTTTTCATGTCCAGGACAGAATATAATTTCTTAGTCAACCTTGATCACGTGGAATTCAAGCATTTCCGCTTCCTCGTAATTGAGGCTATTTTGGCGACTGACCTGAAGAAGCACTTCGATTTTGTAGCCAGATTCAATTCCAAGGTAATAAGAAATTCGAATTTCCAATGCTTATCTAAAGGGAATGAGGATTCTTCTTGGCCTTCTGCACATCAAATGGGTCACCAGTTGGGAAAGATCACTAAAAAGGCAGCCCCACAGACAGACAGACACATCTCCATTCAGTGAATAGTGATACTGAAACAGTAACGGGTATTTCTAAAAACATGTTCTGAACAATTTTTCATAATATTCATTTAGCGATTTAAGCTATTGACAATTACCAGAAATTAGTTACTTTAAGTGGATATTAAGCTGCATCACTCCCCAACGTGGCATTGCCTCTCTCTCTGTGGATACAGTGATGAAGGAACCACGTGCAGAAAGCTTGGAACCTATGAACTTGCGATCAGTTTTGTTATCCATTTCTCCGTAACCATTCTCCCTCTTTTATAGTCTTTAAATGGCTGAAAATAAACATCATATGTACTGTGTTAAGAATCTAGTCCAAACATTTCAGTTAGGCAGCTAAATCCATAGTAAGGTACCTAAATAAGTGAACTCCCAACCCCCACTAAAATCAGACAGATCAGTGGGTTCCCAGCATCTCTGCAAATCAGGTCAGATTGGGTCCAGTCCAAAGCCCACTGCAGTCAATGGAAGGACGCCCATTAATGTCAGAGGGGACTGAATTTGATGCCTAGATCACTGATTTTGGTGCCTTGATTTAGACACCTGGATTTGATAAGTTTGTCCTAAATTTTCATTTTTCTGCGGTTTAAATAGCCAGAGAAAAAGGATGAGTTAAAACCAGAGGTGGTATAGCTCTAGATCCAGCAACAAAACATGATATATATGAGAAATAGGCAAGCTAGCCACCCATTAGTACCCTGCCAGACAGAACTTGGAGGTGCTCAACATTAAACTTGGTTTAAATTTATATGGCAGGTGGACCCTAGATGTCACATGACACATGTGAAGGTGATATTTGCACATTAAACTTGGTTTAAATGTATATGGTAGGTGGATGCTAGATGTCACATGTGAAGGTGATATCTGCACTCTCTCAGAAGAGGAAATCAGATTCATGGCTTGAGGTGGCATGTCCTGTTGACCGACTATGGATTTGTAGTGACAGTTGGCAGCTGTCCCCCTATGTTGGGTTGTTGGATAGTGTGAGTGGTTGCACAATAAAAAAAGTGGGAGGAATAGCTGAAAATATTAGCCAAATAAAACTTTCTGTGCTAAATTTGTCTCTGCCTTAAAGGAAACTATCTATGATTCTTAGTGATTTAATCGCTCATTTATATTGCAGAAGTGCCTATAGGCCCCAGTCAGAGATCAGGTCCCATTTATGCTGGGCTGCAGGCAGCATAAATACATGTAACAGTCCCTGCCCCAAAAAGCTTGCAGTGTAACATGTGCAATGGACAACAAGTGGATATAACAAACAAGTAGGGGGAAGACCAGGTAACACTGCCGAAATCATGTATGATATAATAAGGAGTGGTCTTAGCATACCAGCTTCCATTGTCAAGCGTTTTGTAGACATTGAGACAGGTGAGTTCTAAGGAGAGATTTAAATGAAGACAATGACACAGATATTAATGGGGAGCGTCTCTCATGCATAAAGGGTGGTGTGGGAGAAAGGGTGAAGGTGCTTTAGGGAAAATTGAACTAATGGGCAATGAAGGCTGATATCATTGTCAGAGTGGAGGTAGGATACATAGTCACATCATTAGCATACTGGAGAGAGAAACCGGTCTGGTAGAAATGTGAAGCTTGTGCCCTGTGCCTTACCTCTGCCTATTTGATCTTGTATTGAGAGGCTAAAGTTGCTTCATTATTTAAATTGTACGTTAGATCACAAGAGAACCCTTTTGTTTTAAAAGGGGCAGAATAATGTGTGTCAGCTGTTGTTGTTTTTGGTGGGGGAACTCTTTCAAACACATTTGGCCCAAATAGAAAAGAAATGTAGGCCTTGTCTGTCTA
The DNA here is from genome assembly GCA_033296515.1 of Macrochelys suwanniensis. NCBI lineage: Eukaryota > Metazoa > Chordata > Testudines > Chelydridae > Macrochelys > Macrochelys suwanniensis. The sequence goes on along the minus strand of CM065775.1, from coordinate 230,377,669 downwards.
CACACAAGCTTGCACCAGTTTAACCAAAATTGGTTTTAGAACACACCTCTAGTTAAATTGGTGCAGCTAGTAATACTTTAGAGCCAGAGTGTTAATTGCTAAATAATTACATTATTCCTAATTATCTATCTCAAAACTTAATTATTGGCACTTCTTCTTTTTCATGCTTGATCTACACTCTTAAATTACAAACCAGGGCAAACCCCCCTTCTTACGTTTGTAGCTTGCATTCAGTAGCTGAGCATGTTTTAGCACATCACAGGACAAGATTTTCCTCTTACCATGGGCTATTGTAATGGTTTTGCCCCCTTGCGTATCTTCCAGGTGAACGATGATGTTGGAATTGACTGGGCTAATGAAAATGACCGCTTGCTGGTTTGCCAAATGTGCATCAAACTGGCTGACATCAATGGGCCTGCCAAATGCAAAGACTTGCATCTGCAGTGGACAGAGGGCATTGTTAATGAATTTTATGAACAGGTAAATGTGTGTCCAAAGCAGGAATGACTAGCTTTACTTTCTGTCCTAAATTATTCTGTAGCGTGGCTGTGTTTTAGCCTGGAGTTGATTGCATTTCAGTGCTGGGTGAAATTACTTTTATTTTTAAAGAAAGTTTGAGGAATACACTTTCTGTTTTTGCATGAACTATGCCAGGTTCAAAGTTCATGATGGCATTCAAGAACAGAACATCATAGCTCGGTTTGCAAGGAACTGGAAGCAAAGCAACCCCCTAGTATTCCCTTGGAATTTTGAGTTCTGAGGGAGCCCTGATCTTAATCTTTTCCAGTTAAAATTAGAGAACACCTATTTTGCCTGTTTAGCGCTGCCTGTATTCAGGGGACCCATCCCTCTGCATCCAGGGCCAGCTGCCCACCCTGAGGCTTCAAGGTTCTGGGTAACTGCACCACACATCTTACATCATCAGGAATGGGCCAGCAAGCTGAACCACTGCCCGCAAGGCGCAAGAATCTTCTGGGAAGGGCTGGACAGTGACCCAGAGGTTGCATGCTAAGCAGGGCCGGGGCAAGGAAGTTTGGCGCCCTAGGCGAAACTTCCTTGCACCAGCCCTGCGTCGCACCCCCCCCCCCAGTGGCAGCTAACCCCTCCCCTATAGCGGCGGCTCAGCCCCCCCGCGGGCCACAGCAACCTCCCCACCTGCCTGCGGGCTCGGCGCCACACGCCCCCCGCCCCAGTCAAGGCGGGCTCAGCTCCACGCACCCCCCAGCCGAGGCGGGCTCGGCTCCACGCGCCCCACGCCTGGCTGCAGTGGGCTCGGCTGCCCGCGCCCCCCGGCTGGGCTGCAATGGGCTCGAGCACGGCGCCTCCCCTCCCCCCGCCCCGCCGCTTTGCAGCAGCTCACCTCCACTGGGCAGGAGCAGCAGCAGCTTCTGCGAAGCTGCGTCCTTGGCAGCGGTTTGAATCGCCGCCAGGAGTCTCCGCCCCCCAAATCCTGGCGCCCTAGGTGACCGCCTAGGGTCACCTAGTGGGAGCGCCGGCCCTGATGCTAAGCACTGCAGGGTGCTGACTGCCCCTAGTTTTAGCGTATTAGCGACTGCATTCCCTCTGTTCCCTGGTCGTATATGTAGGGGGAGTGAGAGGAAGAAAAATTCAAGCATTTATCTGGCCTCTTCGTTCAAAGCACCTGAGGATGCAAGAGGACACTGGCCCCTGCATAAATATAAGACTAATTATTAAAAATAAATCCTACTGCAAGAGAAAATTCTGCCATAATCTCCTGGATTTGCCTCCAGGACTGTGTTCTTATTATTTGTTTGCTGCACCTCATTGTATCCCACGTAAAGAGATGCAGTCATTTAAACTCCACTGTATACCAATCAAATATAATGATGTGGCTCACGTTGGATCCATCACAGCTGATGGCATGTACATACATGTTCTGGTACACTAAAGGCAGCGACGTCATAAAAGCTGTTGACAACGAACCCTTAAACAAGATCAGCAAAAGCATGATGACCGTTGTGGGTTTTACAGTAGATTCATTCCATCTGCACACTCTGATCAAGGTTTTATCTTTGTTGCCCTTGCTCTGTCTTCCTCTTAGGATGGGCATTATATAGTACCATTTGATTCTTGGCTTGAAAGTGGTTTCCAACATGGCTGATATTCAGAAACATTCTATTAAATTGTTAGAGATTTTTGATCAATGCACTTTGTGCCTGAAAAAATCAATGCTTCTGAGTGTTTTATGCAATGTGCTTTCCATTGTGTCCTTTAAATGACATTAGTTGCCATAACAACATGATGTATAGTAGCAATTTTCCTCCAGAATGTGCTGCAAGTATTAAAGACAATGGGCTCATATGTATCAGCTGATTTATTCTAGCTGAGGATCTGGCCCAGTGGCTCTTTTATAGTCTGCTATTAGCCAACACCCTATCACCTTTTCCACTCCCCCCGTCCCTGAAACAACTGTCTATTTTAGGGAAAACATCCAGTTTCTCATTTTTGAAAGAAAGAATTATAAGGGATACACCAGTCTCCCCAAAGTAGGTTTGCTAGAAAAATGGATTGCAAATGTACAATATTGTTCAGCATATGCAATGAAAATTGGGAGCCATTCTTGACAGCGCCCCTCTCCATTAAAAACAGAAGTGTACCGGCTTTGAAGAACTACATCTCTGTACAAATTCTCTAAGTGTTATCAAAAATTTCTTGTATTTAGATTTAGAAAAACACACACAATATTGTTGCAGTATGTTTAATGGGTTTTCTCCATGTGCTCAATGTTGATATTTAAAGGAAAACCAGTTAGACATGCATGTTGTTTCCAGCTGTAAATCAAGCTCATAATCAAGCTTGAAAGAATTACATGTTAAACTTTTCATCAGTCGACTTTCTTCCCACCATTGACAACTTCTTCACATGAAATCTGAGATGTCATGCTGTGAAGGAGAGAGAACTGCGATCTCTGGTTAATCCACTTGTTATCTCAGGAATGTGCACACACTTTGGTTTTGAGATAATGATGGAAGGGGGGAGATCAAATATTTGATACCTGAGCACTGAACTGTGTGTACCTTGTTAGGAAATGCAGGAAAGCTGGAAGTGAGGCATTCGTCAAAGTTTAACTGTTTACCCTTTGTGTTTCCCTTTTCTCAAAAGGGAGATGATTCAGTTAACCATATCTTGGAGTCTCAGAGAAACTAGGCACTTGGAAACAAATTCAGCATGGATGTAATGTCTTAGAAATTGACTGTGGATCTTCAATAATGTTCATGAACTGTTTTATTTCTCAAATGTAGGTCTCCACTGTCTAGTCACATCAGTTTGCATAACAAGTCACATGCATTATCAATTATTCTTTTATTATAAACCAAATCTTATAATAAAGGAATTTTGCTGCACTAGGGATGACTGAAAAAGAACTTGAGTGTTTGGCTCATATAGTGGACCTTGCTAGAAAACTAACTCTTCCATCAGAGCACCAGGAGGGGACCATCTCTCTCTCTTTCCCCCCCCCCCCACTTCCGCTCCCCCATAAGAAATCTAGCAAAGGGACATGTGTGGAGGATCTTGCATATTTGAATGACCCTACTTTGACATGTTCATTACAACATTCCCCAGGAAATGAGTGACTATGGCCTGAAGCTCGGCAGGCCAAAGAAACACAAAAGTAGAGTCACCCAACTTATTTATAACACAGCTTAAAAGAAAGGCAAAATTCATAAGAAAACTAGTTTGACAAGCCAGCCCTTGCTCTGAAAAGGTAAATCCTGTCCCCTTGTGAATAAGGTGACTTTATTGCTAACAAGCTAATAATGATGATAAAAATCACAAATGATTTGCATACATGATGGGGCAGAAAAACAATATGGAGAAAGTTGATTTCATTTTCAAGCTTCCAAGATGGCAATCTGAACTACAGGACTGGAAGGTGGGCATTACTTTACAAAGTCCTCATATAGCATGCTTTGTAAATTCAGGGTATTCTTTATAGCAGATTATTCTTGTGTTTGAGCTCTGGAACTGTGTATAGTAGTTTTTATATGAAGGCTGAATTGATGCCATGCTACCTTTATATGCTGGTCTACTATTAAAAATGAAATGGTAAAAGGAGATGGCTCCACAGCAGAATATTTTTCCTTCTAATATTTGCAATTGCCTTTGATACTTCCCTCTACTTTCTCTCCCCATATCCATGTAATTAATGAATCACACAGAAGTAACAAATTTTTGTCATCTCTAGGGCGATGAAGAGGCAAGCCTTGGCCTTCCTATAAGTCCTTTCATGGATCGCTCAGCTCCCCAGTTGGCACACCTTCAGGAATCCTTCATTTCTCATATTGTGGGTCCACTATGTAATTCCTATGACTCAGCGGGGCTGATGCCAGGGAAATGGGTGGAAGATAGCGATGAGTCAGGAGATACTGATGAGCAGGAAGAGGAAGAAACAGCAGAAATGGAAATGTGTGAAAATTCCGAGTCAAGTATGTCGTTTGCATCTATATCTTTCAGTGGGGCTGATTTCGTTTCATGGGCTACCCTTGAGTAAAAGCTAATGATCCCCTGTATAAAAGCTTTAAAAGAGTTTCTCCTGGTCAGCCATAACCTGAATTTCTCTAGAACTGGACTAGCTGAACTGTCCCCCAAGAGGTTTAACAGGCAGCTACACATTTTGGGAGTGGAGAAGCTTCTAAAGACTTCACAGACAATGCTTCTAGTAGGTTGTTAGGTTGCCTGTCCCGCATCTATGATTTTTAGACTGTTTCATGGCTGGTTTTTAAAGGAGTATAATTTTTTTCTCCAGTGGAAGGTGTGGATGGGACAAGATCTTCATCTTTTTGTTATGGTTTTGTACAGTGCCTGGTACAATAGGCCCCAGTTCCCTTATTGGGACCTGTAGATGCCACCACAATATAAATATTTTTTTAATGGTGGAAATATTTGAGAACACATCTTCTTGTGGAAGGGGGTCCAGTTTGCTATATTTGTGGTAGTGCTGTGCATTGGCATGTAAGAGATTCGGATTTGTATCAGCTCCAGGGAATTTTTCATTACCCTCAAACCTCTGGCCAATCCATAAGTAATATTGATAGACTCCAAAACCCATCTCTGCTGATTGTGCATGCATGATTGTGGCAGTGATTGGCCTGTTGGGAGGAAGCTTTAGTAGTCTACAAAGGGATGTTGAGGAACCTGTGAAAAATGGTTTGAAGTGGTAAGTTAATTTGGAGCCTATGTCTCTTGGTAGTTTCCCTTTAAATTAATCCAGCACCTCAGCCCTTACCACCTGTAGTCTTCAAAGCGCCCCCTCCAGAGGCATCAGGGAGTCGGTAGGCCCACTGTACATATTGTCGGGTAGCCTGGCTTGCGGCTGCACAGTGCCCAAATAACAATTCAAACCCCGGAAAGATGATTAAGCCAACTACCAGTCAGCCGGGAGCCCAGGCTTCCTGGCTGAAGTGAACAGCAATATTCAGTGGCTCAAACACTGAGTGTGAGCTCAGCAATTAACAGTCTATGGCTTCAGCCTCCTGGCTGGGGCAAGTAGCAACCAGCGATAACTCAACAATTATAGCTGAGCAATTAAACAGTCTCCATTGCCGACTTTCTGGCCTAAAGGTTAGCGCACAACCAGCCCCACGTATGGGGTTGGGGGATAGGAGGACCCAGGTCCACCCTGCTCCACCGGCTCCCAGCCCAGGGCACTAGAAGTGGTGGGAGATCCTGCCACGGAGTCAGCAAAGAAACATATGATCACTGCCTTACATCCTGGCAGCACAGCCGGATCAAAGTCTTGTTTCCCTGGGCTACATCCTACCAGTTCCTGCTGGTGCTGCTTCATCACCGCTGGGATCTGGTTCTCAGTCTCGTGGTCAGGTGGCCCTTCCTCCAGTCTCTCCCTGGGCCTTTTGTCTCCTGGGGAAGTGGTTTGCCTTTTCTTTCTGCTCCCAGTCATGGGCTTGACTGAGGGCTCAGCTCCCTGGGAGGGAGGTCTGCCTCCTTCCCTGATCCGGCCCCAACTGACCTGCAGGGCCCTATTCTTATACTTCCTGCCTGCCCCTGCACTTCCTGTGTGTGTGTGGGGGGGGGTGGGGGTTAGCTGCACTCACCAGGGGGACTTAACCCCCTCTGTACTGGAGGCAGTACACTCTGCCTCATTACACCACTTCTTTTCTGTTCTTCCCCCTTCTGCATTCTCTTCTCCCATTTTATTGCTGTTCCTTTCCCTTCTGTTTTGCTTTCCTTCTTGGCATCCCATCTGAGCCTTCACCAGTTCTCCAACTCAACTTTTTACTAGGAAGGAGGACTGGATCTAGGGGAGGGAGAGGAAGCCACCCGAGTTCTAGTACAATATTGGTAATATTTAGACCTTGTATAGGGCTGGTCATCTAAGAATCTCAAAGTTCTTCACAAAGGAGGATCAGTATCATTCCCATTTTGTATATACAGAACTTATGATGTGAGAGGTTTAGGGACTTGTTTAAGGTCAAAGACAAAGGAAGTCAATATCAGAGCTCAGAATAGAACCGGGGTCTTCTGACTTCCAGTCCAGAATTCTATCCACTAAATCATACGGTCCCTTCAACCACACGTGTGATGCTGTAACTTGTAACTAGTAAACCACTGTTCTCATTCACTTTGAGTCCTTTTCATAAATGCATTATGTTCATATGAACATATAGGAATTGCCCTACTGGCCAGACAGGTGGGCTGCGTAGTGTAGTATCCTGTTTTAGTAGTGGTCAGTACTAATATGCTACAGCGGAAGATTGTTTGCAGTATTGTTGTAGCTGTGTGTGTCCCAGAATATTAGAGAGACAAGATGAGTGAGGTAATATCTTTTTTAGACCAACATCTGTTGGTGGGAAAAACTTTTGAGCATACACAGGGCTCTTCTTCTTCAGCGGAAGATTGACAGTTGTGGAATTACCTGATGAGAGGGGAAGTTTCTTCAGTTAGTGATTCACTTGTGCCCTAGAGCATGACACTTTATATCTGTCACATTTATTAAAAAATAACCCTAATTAATGTGACTGTGGCTGTTGTCATTATCCACGAAAATGTCTAGACCTTTTTTTTGGAATTCTGTTGTTCTCTTGGCCTCAGTGACATCACATGGCAGTAAGTTACACAGGTTAATTATGTATTGTGGGTTTTTAAAAAAAGCTTTAATTTTGTTGTCTTTCACTTCCATTGAATATCCCCTTGTTCTTTTATGAGAAGAGGTCAGTAGAGCAACTGATTCATATTCATCTGCTATCATGCTTCCCATCCTGCTAAAATTGTTAGATCTCTCTGAAGTTCCTCATTGTCTTCTGTAATCTTGACTACCGTTAATAATTTTGTATCATCTGCAAATTGTCACATCCCTGTTTCACTCACTTTTCCAGATTATTAATAAATGTATTAAACAATACTGGTCCTAATAGAAAATAATGGGATGCTGCTAACCTTTTGCCGTATTGAAAAATGCCCATTTATTCTTACTTTTTGTTTTCTCACTTAGTTTCTATAACATGACAGTATTTTACTTCTCACCATGTAGCTAGTTAGTTTTCTTTGTAGACTCTTGGGAGGGGCTATTCAAAGGCCTTTTGAAGGTACAAATAAATTCTTCCTACCAGTTTTCCTTTAGCCTCAATTTTGTTGACATGCTTAAACAGTTATGACAGATTAAAGAGAGACAGTTTTCCTTCATGAAGGCCATACTCATTTGCTATGTTCATCCAGGAGTTTTACAACAATTCTGTTTTAATTATCATCTCATCCAGTTTTACTGACACTGAAATGATGCTTCATAGCCTAGGCCATTCAAAATACCTTTTAAAAATAAAGCTGTCTACTGCATCTGCTACCATTCCATCCTCTGGTGTAGTTGCTGATTACAGTGATAGTTTACATATTTTTACCAGTAATTTTAAATTCCTTAAGCTAAAATCTAAGGTGTTATGCTGTCTAGGCCTGTAGCTTGGTGTACTTCAGTATACCAATTTATTCCATCATCTCCTCTTTTGACACATCAGTCCCTCATCTTTAATCCCTGAAAAGTCTAAATCTAGGGTAGATATCTCTTCCACATCCTCTACACTGATGTATCCATTTACAAGATTACAAACATTAGTCGGGTATTTAGATCTGTTTTCAGTGTCATTTTGAATATTCCAAGCTCTTTCAGCACAACACAAAAGAGATCACCTGTTATCAAAGGGATTTATGCCTCTTATTTGCTCACATATGTCAAATACTTAGAAAAAGATTTTTTTTTTACCACATTCAGGATGACTCTAAGTGAAATATCTTTGAGAAGATGGAAAGGGGAAATTATTGTAGAAGGCCTTTCATTGTAGTCAAGGTAATTCATTAGACTGTTTTAGATAATTGGACTTTAATAAAATTAACTAGTGTATTGTCTGACCTGCAAACAATTGATGTAGATTAAAAACAAGAGATACTTTATGTCTGAACAGGTAACTTCCGACAAGTCCCGTTGTGAATTTAAGAGTTAAACTGAATCAGTCCTTATTGGGTTCAAACAAAATCTCAAGCCATAACAAATGCTTTATGATCTCTGCTGAGAGCTGCAAGATTTGGGGTCACAACATGGGATAGAATGTTCTAATATGGTGTATTGGTGGAATAGAGGTTTCTTATTATTATTAAACCTGAAAGTTTCCTACAGGGAACCAAGAGCTTTTTAATGAAGGATTGAGCTGGATTTGGGCTGCGCTGCAGTGAAAAGCTCTTTGTTTCCAATTCAAAAGCTTCAAGGACTCAACATTTTGGCTCCCTATACAGACATGCTTTAGGCCACCTGCAAACTCTCATTTACGCAAATTTATTTGGTACAAAACCTTCCTGTACGTCACTCTTATTTTTTTTTCAGTAGAATTCCTGAAGAGGTTTATTATTTAAGTTCTATAGCTGCCACTGCCACTCTTCACAATTGCTGGAAACCTTCAGGCTTTGTGTTAAACAGAATTTTAGCTATCACAACTCTATCACCATCAGACTACAGGACCGTCTACAATAATGGGCTGTCACCCAGGGCAGGGAAAAGTTTGTGGCGCAAGTGACTCTGATGATGGGAAGTGGCAAATATAGTTTGTAGTATAATAGCAGCTTGATGCCTCGAAACTAGAAAGAAGGAAATTCCAAGGCCGTGATATTATTTGCCGTAGGACTTCACTTATCAACTGTCCAAATTCAATTGTTATAACAGTAGCAACGCTGCACTATATTGTGTGAAACCTAGATTTGGATTTTTCACTTGCTGCTTCAGTGGCATTCAGGCCCATTGCAATAGCAAGGTAATGTGTAGAGCAGATCTTTAAGAGGAAGGGATCATAGGTGCTATTTTGTTGACTAATGTATAGAACATTCATTACTTGCCTTCTCCCCTCCCACAGCTCCTGTCAGTGCACAGGTAATGCGTAAAGAAAACAAATATTTCATAGAGTGGTGAAGGGTCTCAAATTGGTCAGCCTGAAGCTGGCCACATTTGGCATCAAAAAGAGCACATAGCATGCCCAAATGAGTCAGGGGAGACATGCACTTTGTAATATTTTTACAGGCAGTATATCATTCAGCCACTAGATGTCTTTGTGTGCTGTGCAGTGTCCTGGACAAGGTGTGCTCCTTGGTAAACAAAGGACACAAAGCTGGGACTCAAACTGTGTGAAAGTTGGCTTCGTTTTTTTTACCCTGTAATTGTACTTTTTTTTAAATTAAGATGGACCCTTGATTCCATATATCATAACTCTTGCTCTGTCCACCCCACCCTCACCCCCTTCTCTCTCTTCCCTCCCAAGAAAACAATACAGTAATTCAGTCTAATATTTTACAGGAAAGAAAAAGTTCAAGCGGAGGAAAATCTACTGCCAGATCACTCAGCACCTGCTTCAGAACCATAAAATGTGGAAGAAAGTAATTGAAGATGAGGAAAGGATAGCTGGGACAGAAAAGCAAGGTCTAGAGCAATCCACGCTGCACCAATCCTCGGAACAAATTCAGGCCATCAGGGAAGAGGAGGAGGAGAAAGGGAAACCCAAAGGGGAGGAGGAGGAGGACACAGCTATAGAACTGAACCAATGACAATATTTTCAACAGTATTTTAAGACAGATTGACTTGTGCACAGACTCCTTTTCAAGCCAGCACAACATTTAGACACAACACTGTAGAAATATGGGATAATGCGCCTACAGCAATTTGATTTGTTTCTCTTTCCTTTGTATGGTGAGGTACATTGTTTTAACTCCTACGCTCAAGAAGCTTTCGCACTGCGACACCGGCTTTTACAGACTTTCTTAAAGGGGCAAGGGGAGGGTGGAATTATATACATAGCCGGTCATTGGCTGCACACTTCAGCAAAATACATGTAATGATATATTATGGTCACTGTGATATTACAGAAGGAAGTTGTCAAAGGAAATGCTGCTCCTAAAGCACATTTGCAGTTAACTGTAAGGTACCAGTTAAGTAGATTTTGCTCTTAAAGCTGAGGGATAAAAGTTCCAAAGCTTTCTCAGAATGTTAATACATCCTGCTAACATATATGTGGGGAAGAATAATGTGCGTGTGTGTGTATTTGGCTGGATGTACTATAATGTAACGTAGTTTGAGTTTTTTTCAGACTAGATTTAGCACATGGCTTGTGAACAAACACAAGGCCCCAATTCTAGGAAATTTGGGTTGGCGTGGAAAGTGGAGCCCTTCGTAAGGAGCTCTGCATTTTCAGTGGCCAATGAAGCCTCCTTTTGCAGCCTGGTTGCACCACTGTCTTTCAGCAGAAGCCATGCGACTCTCACTGCTGACCTGGCACCACTTGGCAGCACCCTGTGACTGAACTCCAAACCACCTGGCACGCTGGCACTTTCCAGACTGCCAGTGAAAAGAATGTGCATGGAATCCATCGTACCCAAAGTGCGGGTTATTATAGGGCATACTTTGTTACTCCTCATTAAAGAAACTCTGCTTTTGAATGAGTTAGTGGTTTCAGGGAGCACTGTGTGAGAGAGAGAGAGACCATGCATGCTTGGAAATTAATCTCACACTGTCGCTTCCTCCCTCCCCCAGCCTTACATTTCCTTGTGTCAGTGGCCAAACACATTGTAAAATGAAGCTAAATTCTCATCTTTAAAGTGCAGCCAGAGGGGAGATGTGAAGCCATCCAGTTCCTTGGGCTCAACAGGCAATGTCTTTGTGATGCTCCAACAGAAGGGCGAGGTGAGGGAGCAGCTGCTTGTCCATGTTTGCTAGATGCTTGTATGCCTCAGCAGCCGCTCACACCAGCTTCAGAGAGCGCCGTTTTTCAGCACAGGGCCCTGAATGGGAGCAGTTTGCAGCTGGCATTCTGCTTAGATGCAGCATACTCCATCCATACTACTTTATGTTTGAGCTTTGGGGGCGGGGAGGGGGGGAGATCGGGCCTGTAGTAGAGCAGATAATTTTTTGTTTGTTTCTCTGTCATTTAAGCTGTGAGCCAAACGTCTATTTAAAAGGTTGATATTCACTTTCAATATTTTATTTCACAATATTATATTTGTCAATTATTAGTTATCTAGATGTAAATATGGAGAAATTTTTATGGGTTCCTGTAGATAATGAAATCTTTAAGAAAAAGGGAAAAAAGGGAAATGTTTTTGTAAAGGTAATTTTTAAAAAAAACACCATTTTTATACAGTGTAGCCATTTCCAAGCCCATCAGATAAGGTCTTGAGTAGTTGAGTAGTTATGGGAAGCCACTGGTCTACAGGAGCAAGACACTGACATATTAATGTTTATTGTTTTGGACTTGTAGCCTCAGCCATTACCTTGCTAATTAAGGATTTACCAGTAATCTTTTGGTCCCCCCCAAAAAAATCTGAGTTCATGATCTCCCAAAAAGGTGGACCAATGAGGTATGCCATAGTAAAATCTGAGCCTGCAGATCTTATTCTTCAATAAAGCTTGAGTAGGGCTGCTTGGATGAATAAGAAATACTCACATAAGTAAAGGTTGCAGTAACAGCCCATTCTGTTTTAAGTCTCTGATCTCTCCATTGCTCACCCCCTTGTATTTACCACCCCTTCACAGTATTCTATTGACTCATTAGTACGTCTTGGGAAATAATAGCGAACATTCTGTTTCTAAACCAGTCTGCATATGTGTTATCACTTCTGTATTTTTCTCCAAATCAGCCTGCAGTTCGGGTCTCTTTGTTTCCTGTGGGTTCATCGTCTCTCTATCTTTCCTTCCCCCTTCAAATAGTAGGAAGACACACTCCACTGTTAGTGACAGCGTGATTATAGAGTATGACTTCAGGTGGGAACATCAATAGAGTTGATTCATGCTAAAAAATCAAAGATCCTGATTTCTTTTTTTTTTTTAAGTAAGGGAAACCAGATAACTAAGCAGAATTCTTCCAAAACAAAATGGAATGCCTCTCAAAGTTTTCTCCAAAGGACCAGCAGGTCTGCAACAATTCAAGCTTGCACTGTTTCAACGTCCATTCAGTCACCTCTGTCTATCATTTAATGTTTTTGCACCAATTATCTACCGGGCTGAAGAGCTTTCTCACAGCATTTAACATGTCCTTTAATATTACTTTATAAAAATCAAACTCACAGACACTGTAGAATTTCACATCCCAACTGATGATGAAAATCTATGGTTTTAAGTGCACAATGATCAGAGTTGGAATTTACTTTTTTTAAAAATACCAATGATTTAAAAAAAAAAAAACTTTGGTGAAAACAAAAGCCAGGGTTCAAAGGTGCTAATAAGAGCACAGATGTTGTAATAAAGAGGGGAGGCATTCCAAATCCAAGGCTGAATCCTGCAAACCTTTTACTCCTGCACATAGTCCTATTGAATTTCTTGTATAAGTACGGGCTACTCACCCAAGCAAGAGTGCAGGACTGGGCCTCTGAAAAAGTGCTCTTTAAAATGTACCTAGAGGAGAATTTGAAGATATATCCTTAGTTGTCATCATTCTGGTTGCTACTCAGCAATATTAAAGTCTGTTTCCAATTCATTGAGCTTACTTCCTGTAGGTGCCAGTGAGGCTGTTACAAATTACTACGTTACTACGCAAGCCTATTTGTGGGTGCAGTTAGACAAACTCAGGTCTTTTTAAATGAAGGAATTGCTGGCAGGCTTAGGACAGGAATGAAGAACGTTATCCAAATTGTAGAACAGGAGGCAATCCTAGTGAAAGCAAAAACAGCTGGGACTGGTTAACTTGATGATGTACTATCTGTGTTGATGTGCACAATTCGTTGGTATTAGTAAAGCACCAGCTGCATCTAGTAACAAACCAGGTGACATTCTTGCACTCCACATTGCTACTAGCAGAACCCAACTTCTGTAGGCAGCGACCCACTTATAAATCTTACCCATTGTCTTTGGAAATGTGTTTCCACCAAGAAATTATCAGGAAACTTCCCAGGCATGTTTTACCAGTAAAAAGTAGGTTTGTATTGAGTGTGTGCATACAGTTTTGCTTTCTTTTGTAGTAGATAACAAAGCAAATAGTTGATTATCCAGGGATTTATGTACTGGTCTTGGCCCAAAAGAGAGGGAAGAACCAAAACTTTCAACCAGAAGTTTCAGCCGCCCTTTCAAAGGCCAGGCCATTTTGGTTTCCTACTTTCTACAGCCCTTTGGTGTTCTGAAATCCAGATAAACCGCAGCATGTGCAATAATTTTGAAACAAAAAAATGTATATTGCATTGCATCAGCAGTGTTCAGTTTTCAGGTAGACTATCAATGAATGTTTAAAGAGTTGATATGAGATTCCGGTATGTACAGTATACAAATTATTTGTTTAATACTGAGGAAACCAAAGACCTTTTCAAGAATGTTTCTCAGTAGAAATAATCATTAAAAATTACATTCTTATGGAATTCCATACTTTGGGGGAAGCAAGCACATGTCTCAAGTTCTACATTCTTTTAAAAAAGAGAGTGAGAATAGGTTAGGACTTCCAATATTGAATCAGAACCCTAATTCCCTTGTTAATTTTGTTTTCTCCATTGTAATCACTAACTGACTTAGCAGTCTTTGCAGCCACCATTGTGAAGAGAAGTACACTGAATGGCCTTGTATCAATTACATGGCAAGTCTTTCTTTTCTGCAGCTTCTTGTTATGCTACCCAGCCAGTTGCTGCTGGTTCATCCTTACTGGTTTTAGAATCTGGCTTGTTTGTCAGCAGATATGTATTTTTGTATTCCTCCCCCAACACACACACGATAGAGATTAGATAAAAACCCAGAACTATTTCTCTTTCCCATTGAATGGTACCTACACTGAAATCATCCCGACTTTGAATCAAAACCTGCCCATCTCTAGAAATAACCATTCTGATTGTGCCCAGATGATCATAATCTAGGTTTAGTTGCTCTAATCCTAATGGGAACTTGACAGCACACTAAAAATTTTGATCCAATATGCAAAACACCTATTGCCACATGTCTTGGAAAATCAGCTGCTCCTCTTGATGCAAAAACAGTGCTAGATTTTTCAGGAGACGGAAATCCAGTGACAATCAGGGATTCCAATGTGCTCTTTAAAAGAGTTCAAATCTCTCTTCTGTGGGTGAGATTCACTCTTTGCAGAAAGGTATAGAAGTGTCAATGCACCCCCAAAGCCCTATGTTGAGCACGTAAGTGGAGTATAGGCATTGTGCTTGCCCTCTTAGGGGTGAATTTCATCTTCTGAGAATAGCTTGTTCCCAGTGAGGATATATTATTTGTGACTGCATTTGTTAAAATATAAAGAATAAATCCTGTAGTCCTTACTCGGAAGAAATTCTCATTGTGATTAATGGGCTAGATCCTGAGACTGCATCATTTAGGTGGTTCATCGGGGATTTTGCCCAACTAAGGGCTTTAGGTAACAATTTTCAGAAGTGTCCAAGTGGCTTAGAAGCTTAATAGCCAGAATTTCAAAGGTATTTAGGCATCTAATGAGATTTTCAAAAGCACATAAGCAGGTTAGGTACCGAAGTCTCATTGATTTCAATGGAAAACAGGCATCTACCTCATTTAGGCTCTTTTGAAAATCCCACAAGATGCTTGTTTGCATCTTTGGGTGCCTAAATATCTTTGAAAACCTGACCCCAACGCCCATTTTCAAAAGTGACTTAGGCGCATGTGTCCCATTGACTTTCAATGAGATTTAGGCCCCTAAGTGTTTGTGACTTCTGAAAATTGGACTTCAGCACCTATGCCACGTTAGTCAATTTAAAAAAAAATTTACCCTTATAAAAAATCGAGGGAAGACTTTTCAATTTGCCCCAAAAATATGAATCAAGCCATTAATAGGTATAAATAGTAATTGCTTGCCCTGCCTTACTGTGCATAGGCCTTAACCTGCACCACTGACGTCAATGAGAGCTTTGCTATTGACTTCAATGGGCAAAGAATCAAGTCCATAGTCCCACTGATTTCCCCAGGACTGCTTGAGAAGTAAGATGCTAGTCAACATGAATGTGGTTGGCAGAATCGGGCTGTGAGTGAGTCAGTACCCAGATTAAAGTACAGGGCAGCTTGCCAACTCATACCACACTTTAGATTCTTGTAACAAAGTAAGATGCACAAGCTGAGATGCAACTATGCTTTGATTCATTAGATATTAACAATGAAATAGAAACTATGCAGTAAAGTTTGGTTTACACTGGGATAAAACAAAAAAAAATGACAGTTGGCAACTACTGTGCTTCTTTCCCTCCAGTGAAGAGGCATTTAACAATTTTTTGGCGTCAATTTGGTGGCTGGATATTACTAGTATTTTTTTGCCCTGTGCATATTGGTGTGGTTGAGATGCACAGATGTTGTGTAACCAAGCATAAAGGTTTCTGTTTAAGTGTGAGTGATGTGAGACAGGAATCACTTGAGCATTTTTATGACACATTGATGGGAAAATAAATTGGATCCAAGGTATGCAAATGGTTTTATCTACAGGCAAGCGTGTGCCTTTTTGTTGCAGCAGAGAACAGTCCATACAGTGCAACTAGGGGCTGAGCACCAAGAGTCGTTCAGTCTTTCCAGTCTTGGATTGGGATATTTGCCTGAAAACTTGGGTGTCCCCCAGCTGGCAGCATGGTATTGATGTAATTAGTCCTAAAGTTGATGGGATTTTAAACATAGGTGGAGACTGTTAAATTGGCAACCCCTGGGAAAGAAAGGAAACCTAGTCACGTTCCAAATAGACTTTATACAGGGCAGCTGGTTTTTACTTGTCATTCAAAACATTCAAAAGGTAATCCTTTGGAGAGAATCAAGCATTGAGTTTCAAGGGTGTTAACAGTAGTACTGTTTGATAGTCAGACAAACATCAATAAATGTGCTAGAGACGATTTCCCTCCTCCCTCCTCAAACTGAGGAGTAATCCTTTAAATTTTTTTTAATGAACCCACATATGTAGGCGCCTTTTGACATCTGAGTTATCACTCTTTACAGATTTGCTGGCAGCGTTTGTCAAAGAATCAGGCAATCTGAAGGAGATGGGGTAAGGGGGAAGAGAAGATATGATTTTGTGGTGTTTTTTGGACAGTATGCAGCCCTCCTCCAAGAAAATAAATTGAAATAATCATAGGCATTGTATAGTGGTCAGCCTTAAAAATGTGCCAATTTATCTTGGATAAATAGAGATGGCTACCACTGTATTTGTGGTATTTCTTATACTTAAGCTTGGCAAAAATTGATGTTTGTTTATTTATAGTATTGATGTTTATTTTTAAGCATATTTTTAGATTTTTATCCATTTAAATTTTCATCAGTTAGTTAAGTTAATGGGGGAAATCAAACAATATTTAATGACAGTAACACCGAGATTCAAAATGTTGAAGTATTATAACTGTTAAACACAAATTGTTAACATCATATGTCAAATACACAAGGTAAACATCCTTAAATCAAACTCTAGTAAGTTATCAAGCAGCATTTTTCTTATCTTTCCTATCTGTACATTTTTATTATCAATAGAAATATTTTCTCATCAGTTTGTGTGTGTGTACAGGTGAAATCGATGTTTGCCGACATTTACTGATAAAAATCAAATCCTTCCAAGACTACTTATCTCTAGTATCTAAAATTGGCCAGTTCTTAATGGTGACCATTATAGTTGCAATCAACCAGCCTTGTCCGTGGTCTCCTTGTCCACTTTTTACGAAGTAACTTAGAGACACTGGAACTAAGTATGTAAGTCTGTTGTCAAATAAGCCTTTACTCGCTATGAGAGGAGGGAAAAAATCAATGGTGCCCATTTTAATCCATGTTTATGTTTTCACACTTCCCAATGTATGTTTCACATAGCAGTATGTTCATGGTGTGAAAATTGCACAGTGGGCTGTAGCTGTTGAACTGATTGCTGCCAAGCTACACGAGCAACCTGAAATGGTTCTTATGATGTACAGTATGTGGGCGTCAAGACCCACATCTAGGTAATGGTGAAAATTTTGCTGCATACAAAGTATTGCATTGCAGCAGTTTAAAAAACAAACTGGGTGAAACAACAGCAGTTTTGTCTTAAAACGACATCCAGATATAAAAGAAACATGAAGCACTCTGTAAGAGTCAAAGCTAAGGTGCATTTGTAAATGTAGTTGCCTTTTCGTTTTTTGGTTCAAAAAGTAAATCCAGCTGAGATCAAATAAGCAAAAAGTCCTTGTGTGGCCACAGTAAGCCATATGCATTAACTTCCACCTGTTTCAACTTCGAAAGGAAGCTATCGTTGCACCTGGTAGCTGTAGGTGGTGGTGGTATGGGGCCAGAGACTAGGGCTGTGGACAAAAATGATTTGAGGGATTTGGAAGAGGTAGGATGTCTACAGAGTAGTTGGAGAAATATCTCAGGATAGAACAGTCCAACTCTATGCCAACCTTAACTTGGTTTGTTCTTAGTATTGCTCTGAAGTAAATGGACTTAAATGTTCCATTCTTCAACAATGTCTTCCTTTACGACAATGAACACTCACAAACTATTACTTAATGTGAATTAACAGTTACAGTTTGCTTTTAAATATATATTGAAAATAGTTGAGTTTTTCCCTGACCCTAATAGTTTTGTCCAACATGTATAAACAAATCCATGTCTGTAATGTGAAAAACAATGGGGAAATGGTTAATGGTTTGCCATGCATGTACATAAAGTTTTAAGTAGAAAGTCCCATCCATCTATTAATGCTTTCCTTCCTCCTCCTTTCAAGATTTCTGCCTGATCCTGAAGCATAACTAAAATCTATATTACAGCAAAGGTTCAATTTTAAGTATTTATTAACATTAATACAGTACTACAGATTAGTATCTTAAAAGATCAAAGACAGCATTTGTAAATGTTATATAATGTCAGTGGTACTTTTATAATTTGATTTTTGTTAATATATATTTGGTCATTACTTCAAACACTCAACCTGTTGGGTTTTTTTAATCAATATAAAATGTTTGCATGGGGGAAAAGAATCTTAAGTTCACAGTCATATTTTTTAAATTGTAATTCATACTGTAGCTTTGTTTGCTTAACTGATAACATTTTCACTGATGGATGGCAGTTTATTTTTGATAGAAAAAAATAGCTAGTACTAATGTTCAAACAAATATAATTTTAAATTTTTGCATCACCAAAAATACTGGAAACTAGTATCATTCAAAATGACTTAGAGATCATTTTCCAATATGGTTTCATCACCTGGACTAAGTGAAATCCAGTGCTTGTATACCTGTGTTTAATACACACACATCCAAACATGCCCTCCGAAACTACCCCATTCAATATAAAATGTTCTTCATAATTAGTTGAATCTTGGTGAATGTAATTGTGAAATCAGCTCATCAAGATCAGAATATTTCCTGAATGACAATTCTGGAGAGGATGATGTAGTTGAAATAGTTTGATCCTCACTAGGTTTGGGGCCAAATTCTGCAAACCCTGGTACACTCAAATCTCACCTTGAAGTCAATGGAGATATTTGGCTACAAAAAGTGTAAAAGTTTGGTCCTTTGGGGGGATGGTTAATAACTTTGGATCTTACCTTGTGAGGTGCAGACCTCAGCATCTTGAAGAATCGTTCATTTTTGATGTATAATCTAATCCCTAAACAATTCTGGTTGCAAGTTTTCCAGTGAATCACAACTGTGATTTTAAATTAATCCATCCATAATGTTTTCACTTGAAGGGATAACCTATTTTTATAAGGTAATATTTGATAAGCGTGTGTGTGTGTGTTATCTTGGGGATTCCTATGAAGCAATATTTTTAAAAAGAACTGCCAACCAAAGTGGCAATGCAGAAAAGTGCCATTTTGTGCAGGATTTGTACGTGCCAACTTTTAACACAGTGTTCTTTTCACCAAGTACTACATGCATTAATTTATATTTATATATTGTCAATATTGTTGTAACCAAACTTCTCCTTTTTAAACACTTCAAGAACAAGGCCTTGTATTTTTAGGTGTTGATCTTTCACAGACAGAATAATTCTTTTCCTTTCACTAGTATCTTGCACTCAAGACATGTAGCAATACTTAATATATTCCCTTCACAAGTATTTGTTAAGTGATTTAGTTAATGGCAGATAAATGTTTTGTACAAAATAGATTCTGTACAGAAAAAAAATCTTTTAGATAAACATTATTTATTTTTACTGTTTTGTAAGTTAGACACTATAATGAAGCTCTTTTTTGCCAGAATTACTGGAAGTGCCTCTTGGTAAAATGTATAATACAGTAAATATGTATTCAAAATTATTAGAAATACTTGTCACAAAATGAACAATGTGGATGTTGCAATGTGAAGACAAATGTACAACATAAATATAATTCTGTGGTATCATACTTGCTGTGGTTCTTTTTCCTTTAACAGAGCTGAATTCAGCTACCCACCTTTCTCTCTAAGAACTGTCATACTGCAAGAGACCAATGCTCCCTCTAGGCTCTGATCCAAACCCACTGAAGTCAATGGAAAGATTCCAATGGGCTTTGAATCAAGTCCTGAGTGATGCATCTCGTCTCCAACAGTAGCCAATGCCTTATGTTTCAGAGGAAGGTGTAACACCCCATATGTGTCTGACATTTCTATGCATTGGGGAAAGAGTTCTTCCTAACCCCTTGTCAATATATACCTGTTAGCACTGACTTCTTCCATAGGATTATTCACATGCTTTTAAAGTTAAGCATGTACTTCAGCACCTTGCTGAATAGGGGGCTTAGTGGAGATGCTGGGTTTTATTTTTATATTGGATGTCAATATTGACCTTTAATTTTGGTTATTTTCATTTATTATTTTAGAACTTTCAACAAAGCTCTAGGTGCTTTTAAGTAGAGAGAGACAGTCCCAACCCCAAAGAGTTCACATTATTAATCGTTGACAAGGAGTAGGGAAGTGACAAACAGTTGAGAGGGAATAGGGAAAGGAAAGACAAAGGTTACAGCAATAAAGTCACATGAATATTCAGTTTAGGCATGTGCATGTGTTTCTGTCTCCAGACTTTGAATCATTCTTGTAGCTCTTCTCTGAACCCTCTCCAATTTTTCAACAACTGTTTTAAAATGTGGACACTAGAACTGAAATCTCGACAGTGCCGTTGTGACGGTGTACCCCATAGAGACATGAGTGACTCCTGGACCCAGGCTAGGAGGACCATAGCCTGTAAAAGGAAGTTTACTGGAGCTGGTGAGGTTTTTATCTGTATTCAGTGTGATTAGACATAGACAATCACTCACACCCCCTATTGTCCTTGTCCTTTGTTCCAGTCTCTTTCAGGTGTGTCGTTAGGGGGTGGAGAGGCTCTCTCTTTAGTCAGCTGAAGACAAGATGGAGGGGTCTCCCAGGGGTTTAAATAGACTTTCTCCTCTGGTAGACACCCCTCCCTCTCCCTGTGTAGCATCCAGTTACAAAATGGAGTTTTGGGGTCACATGGGCAAGTCACATGTCCATGCACAACTCAGTTACCAGCCCAGCCACATTCCTGGCCGAGCTCAGATGTGGATTGGTGTCTGCAACTTCTTTTGTCTGTCAAGTGTTTCTTTTGATTGGGCCCTTGACCTGCACATTCCTTTCTCCAGACATTGATCCAATGCTCTTACTAAGGCTATGTATAAAACCAGCAAATATACAACCAATATTCATAACTTCAACTACAAAAAAGATACATGCATACAACCAGGAGGAATAGATTTAGTAGATCATAACTTTTACAGAGATATGTTACATGGCACATGTAGCATAAAACATATTCCAGTTATATCATATATACATTTATAAGCATCTCCCCCTAAAGTCCTATGGGGTACACCATCACAGCTGTATACTAGGTAATAGAACATCCCTTCTCTGACTTGATATTACCCAGTTTAAATATCTAAGGATTGTGTTGGTCTTTTTAGCCACAGAATTGCATTAGAACTTACGTTCAGTTGGTTATCTACAATAATCCCTACATTCTATGTAGTCACTGCTTTCCCATCCTATGCTTGAAAGTATTAAAATACATGTTATTTAAATATCAGTTTCCCCAACCAGTTCAGACTGCTGTGCATCAGTGACCTGGCTTCATCATTAGTTACCACCTCACCAATCTGCAAATTTTACCACCCAGGATTTTATACTTTCTTCCAGGTCAGTGGAAAAAATATGCAATAGCTTTTGGCTAAGAACCAATCTGTGCAATTCCTCACCAGAAATATGAACTCAATGATTCTTCATTTAAAATTATATTTGAGAACTATTTGTTTTAAATCCACTTAATATGGACGATTTAGATTTTTTTATATGCTACTTTTAATCTGAATATTGTACAGTACTGGGCTAAATGCCTTACAAAAGTTCAGGTACATTATTTCAACACTGTTACCTTTATAAACAACACTTGTAATCTTGCCAAAGAATGATATCAAGTTTGTTTGACCTATTTGTTGAAACCATATTGTTTGGCATCCTCTCATTCTTTTATTAATGGCAGTTGATATAAATGATTCCATCATTTTGCCCAGGTTTTGTATCAGCCTATAATTTCCTTTGTCACCTATTTTATTTTATCTTTTAATCTGTATAACATTCATTTCTCTGTCATCTAAAATACTCCCATTTTTCCAAGAGTCATTAACAATTAACATCAAAGATCTAGAGAACTCCTCTGTCAATTCCTTTACAACTCTTGGGTGCAGCTGTAGCTAAATGTAATGCTGGGCATAAATTGCAGAATTTGAATCGAGATTTTGAACTCCCTAAAATTCTGGTATTTTTGGATCTGAAATTTTGGCCCAGCCCAGGGAAAGGAGGGAGGCTCAGTTGCCAGTTTGGATCTGGATCCAGGTTTAGATTTTGAACACCCCAAAAAGTTTAAAGATATTTGTTTCAGGTGGGGTCAGAGAAGTGTTGGTCAAGTCCAATTTGAAAGACGAGTAAAAATCTATTCCAATACAAAGATAGCTAATGAATCCCTTTTCAATCTATCCCCAACGTATAATCAGTACGTTCCACTGCACAATTCACTCAGTGCTCAAAGCAAAGTATACAACATGAGGGCTTAAAAAATCTTTTAATTAAAAACTCTTCATCACAATGACTATGCTATCAGAATAAAAGCACACTTCTGGTTAGAGATATTAAAACACTCTAGATCTCTTCACATAGCAAGAGGTTCTCATGAGAAGAGATGAGCAATAAAATATATAGTAGAGGCAGCCAATCAGTTAGTGAGACCACACACGAACATGCTGCTTCTACTAACCTGGGAAAACATAAATGAGGCCATGACGCACAGATAGCGCCAGCTCAATTAAATGTAGCAATTTCCAGGGTGTTCAGATTACGCTCAATTACACAGGCAAATCCACTTGCCTGAAACCACTTAGAATTTTTTTTTTACTAAAAAAAGAACACCCAGTGAGCTGATGCTTTAAAAAAAAAAAGTTTTAGTTTGTAGCTGTAATTTTATCGAGACAGCACAAAACAGACATCGGAACATGGTGCAAAAAGTGACTTTGAAGACTGCTAGTTCTGCTGTTGGGGAGCCTGGGATTTCTTCTTCATTTAGAAAATAATCAGAGGAAAATATCATCCCAATTCTTCGTCACCCACAGCCATTACTTTAACAGAATAGCTCATCTAAATGAAGGAGGCCCCTGAAGACAGAAAGTCCATTGTCCCAAACCATATATTGTACATGTGAACATTGCACTCGGGAGAACCAAAGCGGCAGTCAGCACAGGACTTTATTGAGCAGCCAAATAACCACATCAGGGTACTTTGGAAGGTACTCTTAATGAATGAGCACATGAGCAGCTAAGTGAACTAGTGTCCCCCACCACCTTAAATTTAAACTGTTGGACCCATTAAGTCCAACCTAAATTAATGGCTGTACCCACTAAATATTCCGGGTTGAGCAAGCTTGTAAAAGCTCAGGAGTTTGATTTCAATAAAGGTCTAGCTGATCAGCAGCTTATTTTGAATCAAGAAATGCTGGGCAGAAAGGCCCCAGCTTTTTTACCGTGTTTAGACATTGCTGCACTCAGAGCCTAAATGCCTTTGGAAAATGAGACTTGGGCTCCAAAATCAGTGAGTGCAGCAGTGCCTAAATATCTTTACAAAGCTGGGCTCACATGGCCTTGTTTTATACACATGACTTCATCTATCTAACGTGATTGCAATGTACTTTTCTGTTAAGCTACCGCCTGTTGTTCTCTTTTGCACTTGGCTATTGTTTGTTATTGTGGCTGCCACAGGCAGGCCACAGTTCAACACCATCTTTGTAATACAATTTTCTTTCCATATTTTTAGACAAACGTTGTTGGGTTCAAAGCCAGTTCAAAACATTTATATGCATTACAAAAAGTGCATTTTTTTAAAGTTGGGGTGTTAACCCCTGTGGTCCTGGCCAAATTCCAATTTGTGTTTTTATATTTTGACACATCAACATTTTACCCATAGTTTCAACGGATACACAATCCTTCTGCTCTCACCTATAGTGTTGTATTGCTGTGTTCTCTTAAACAGCTGTTGCATTCCACCCCAGCGGGAGCTGCATTTCGACCATAGGTAAAGGGGTTCGCTGGGATTCTTTGCCATATTGGGTAGTATGTAAATGTAAGCTATTGCTCCCACTCACCTCTTTTTTTATCTTGACAATTTCAGTCAAACCCTGTCTAACTGTGATTTTCTTTTTTTTTTCCCCCAGCTTTTCTTTGCAAGGAAAACCTCCTTGCCCACTTACTATTCTGGCTGTCTCCCGTGCATCCCTTATCTAATTCCTTGATGCTCAAAGCTGAACAGAACAGGGGTTCTCAAACTTCGTTGCATCGTGACCCCCTTTCAACAATAAAAATTAGTACGTGACCCCAGGACGGGGAGGGACCGAAGCCTGAGCCAGCCTGAGCCACAGGTGGGGAACCAAAGCCGAAGCTCAATGGTTTCAGTCCCAGGCAGGAGGTTTGTAATCTGAGTCCCCGTCTCCAGGGCTAAAGCACTGACATCGCGCTCCCCCCTCCCCCCCCACCCAGGTGGTGATGCTCAGGCTTCAGCTTCAGCCCCAGACCCTAGCAAGTCTAAGCCAGCCCTGGCAACCCCATTAACACAGGGTCACGACCCACTGTGGGGTCACGACCCACAGTTTGAGAACTGCTGTAAGCAACCCAATATGGTCTACAGCGCAAGAGTGCTGTAAGTGTTATGCCCAGAATTCTCTTAGCCGTGCTAGACAGCAACCCCCAAAAAGTGGTTTCGTAAACCTATGACTATCACACAAATGCCCTCTAAGATAATTCATTCAAACCGCTCGGGGAATTTATGAAAAAGTCAGGGATGTGTCTAGGGTGTGGATCAGTTCTGCAGTTCATATTTAGTGCATCCTGATCATTGTTTTTAGAACTCGTTCTTAGTGCTCCTGGAAGGCTGCCAAAAATCTGAAAAGCAGGAATCCGTCTGATGTGGCGCTAACAATGATGGGAACATTTCAATGAAAACCAGGCCAACAAGCATCTCTTCGGGGCACCAAGACAATTGGAATGACTTTATTGTATGTTCTTGTCACCTTTAACCCATTGGTATTAAAGCTGCTGTTCCTAAGGGCTAAATCCTTACTCAGGAAAAAACTCCTTCCTCAAGAGTAAAACGCTCACCACAAGAGCAGGCCTAGAATCCTGCTATGTCTCTAGCCACAGAGGCAAATTTGCTGCTGCTTATTTTTTGCTGCAGCAGTGGGGAGTTCGCATGGACGTTGTTTAAGGTATGTCACACTCGAAAGGTAGCAGGCTTTGTTTGTGTTTTAATTCTTGGAAATTCTTGGATTTACTTTCTTTAAGACTAGATTGCATTTTAATAAAAAGAAAAGAAAAATGGGTATTTAAAAAATAATAAATTCATGGAAAGAGCAGAGACTCAGACTTCCTGTGTGACCTTCAGCAACCTCCTTGCCTCAGTTCTCCATCCTTAAAATGGGGCTATTACTTATTTTTTCCAACCCTTTGTTTTGCTTGTATACATAGGCCTTGCTCTTGTACTGAGCTCTGTGTAGGGCCAGGAGCTCATTGCGGTCTCAGGGCTTTGGACTGCAAGCTCTTCGGTGCAGTGACAGTCTTTTATTGTATGCATATGTGGTGCCTAGCACAACGGGTCCCTGATCTTGGGTGAAGCATTTAAGGCACTGGTGTAATATATAAAATAAGGGGGGTGGGGAAAGCCTATTTAGCTACGTGTTAAAGGCTAAGCCGTTGAGGTCTTCATTGTACAGATTGATTTTTTTCATGTGGATTTTCTTTCCAAAGTAGTAATAAGAATCTGGAACACATTCTTCACCAGATTACAGCAATTTTAAAGTGGTCAAATTTTTAGGCTAAAAAGGTCAGCAATGCTCCTGTTAATATTTGTATTTTAAAAAAATACCCATTCTTTTTTCCCCATTGAACAAAATCAAAAATTGTTTTCCTTACAACTTGTTTTGGTATCTTTAGTAAGCTTTGTCAGTGTTAAGTTAATCTTTGCAAGCAAAGCCCTTATGCTTTATGTAACTCACTCACAATATGTTTTAACAAAATGCCTTTTACGTAGCCAACAGGCTCGGGCCGAGGTGCATTTATTTTGCAAAATCTTAGAAGAGGAGCAATGTTTAAATGTGCAGCACTTGGGGCTTATGCAATAGGCTGGTAAAGGGAGCACCCGGTTCACTGGAGCTTTCTCTCAGAGGCTTGTTGTTGTTTGAGGTTTTAGAGATTGACCCACAAAAAGGCTTTGCCATTAAAGCATTGAGAATTGTATGCAGCTAGATTATGCTTGCGGCTGTCAAATCACAAAAAAAGAAAGTCATTCACTGAGGCTAAATTAGTTTTAGTCAATGTGATTAATTTAACCCTTAGCTTTAGAAATAGAGGTGGTCTGGCTTCTAATTTCCTGTGGCTAATACAAAGCAAGAATGTAAAGACATGGAAACTGAAGACCTCTGGTAACTAACTTTAGCCAGATGCTTTGTTCTGCTTCCTTCTTAAATGTTTTGTTTCAAGTATAGCCAGAAAATAGATAAATACGCCATTTCTTTTAGGATGGTTGGACCACAAAACCTTTTCTTAGCTAATTAATTGTCTATCGACTTTCCAAATGAGTTCACTTGAGTTGGCTTATTGGATAGTGCTGTGTGCTGTCATGTGGGAGATCCAGCTTCAAGAGAGGCGCTCAGGGCAGACCATCACTATGTTGGAGGAGGAGATTAATGTAGCATGTCTCAGAGGTGGGCCAGAATTTGTAGCCTTAGAAGTGTTTGTTAATAATAATAAATAACTAAGTAATACTTGGCCTATTCTATAGCCTTCCAATGGAACATGTCAACAAGCAGAGAGACAAGATGGGTGAGGCAATATCTTTTATTGGACCAACTGTTGGTGCATGAGACAAGCTTTTGAGATACACGGGGCTCTTCTTCACATCTGGGAAATGTAATCTGGGTGTCACAACAAAACACAAGGTGGAACAGATTGTTTGGCATAAATAGTTAACACATATTTCAAGGGACTATTCAAGGTGAAGTGGCCTGATAATTCTCAGGTCAATGCGGGGAAGGTTTAATGGGTTATAGATTATTGTAATAAGCCATAAATCCAGTGTCTCTATTCAGCCATGTTTTTTTGTATCTAGCAAAGTTATGAATTTAAACTCCTAGACTCCTTTTGAAGGTGTTGGGCAGGTTTCCTTTGAGGATGAGGGCTGAGGTCAAATATAGAGTGATCAGTTTGTGAAAAGAGTTTTTGTCTTTTATCATTTTTCTGTGTGAGTTCATTTGAGAGTGTAGTGATTGTCTGTTTCACCCACTTAGATGTTATTGGGGCATTTAGTGCACTGGATGAGGTACACCACATGTTGTGATAGACATGTGAAGGACCCATGGATATTGAAAGATGTGTGATGGGCAGTGTTGAGTATTGTATGAGTGGATATATGTCTACAGATTTTGCATCTGTTCAGGGCTGGTGCAAGGAAGTTTCGCGCCCTAGGCGAAACTTCCTTGCATCAGCCCTGCGCCCCCTCACCCCCTGCCCGTGGCAGCTCCCCCCACCCGCAGCAGGTGGCTCCCCACCCCCCCGCGGTGGCTAACCCCCCCGCTCGCGGCAGCTCAGCCCCCCGCCCGTGGGCCGCGGCAGCCTCCCCCATGCCTGCGGCGGCTCCCCAGCTCCCGGCTCCCCGCCCAACTTCCATCCAGGACACACCACACGATCCATTGTCTACAGCCAAGCTCTAAGATACAACTGCATTTGCTCCAATCCCTCAGACAAAGAGAAACACCTACAAGATCTCTATCAAGCATTCTTAAAACTACAATACCAAACTGCTGAAGTGAAAAAACAGATTGACAGAGCCAAAAGAGTACCCAGGAATCACCTACTACAGGACAGGCCCAACAAAGAAAATAACAGAACGCCACTAGCCGTCACCTTTAGCCCCCAACTAAAACCTCTCCAGCGCTTCATCAAAAATCTACAGCCTATCCTGAAAGATGATCCCTCACTCTCACAGATCTTGGGAGACAGACCAGTCCTCGCTTACAGACAGCCCCCCAACCTGAAGCAAATACTCACCAGCAACCACACACCATACAACAAAAACACTAACCCAGGAACCTACCCTTGCAACAAAGCCTGATGACAACTCTGTCCACATATCTATTCAAGTGACACCATCATAGGACCTAATCACATCAGCCATGCCATCAGGGGCTCATTCACCTGCACATCTACCAATGTGATATATGCCATCATGTGCCAGCAATGCCCCTCTGCCATGTACATTGGCCAAACTGGACAGTCTCTACGCAAAAGAATAAACGGACACAAATCTGACATCAGGAATCATAACATTCAAAAACCAGTAGGAGAACACTTCAACCTCTCTAATCACTCAGTGACAGCCTTAAAGGTTGCAATTTTGCAACAGAAAAGCTTCAAAAACAGACTCCAACGAGAAACTGTTGAACTCAAATTAACATGCAAACTAGATACCATTAACTTAGGTTTGAACAGAGACTGGGAGTGGCTCGGTCATTACGTTAATTGAATCCATTTCCCCTAAGTTAACTATCCTCACTCACACCTTTGTGTCAACTGTCCGAAATGGGCCATCTTGATTATCACTTCAAAATAGATAATTAACATTTTAGAGTTGGTATAGGTACTTCCACCTTTTCATGTTTCTCTGAATGTATAAATATTTGCTTACTGTGTGTTCCATTCCATGCATCTGATGAAGTGAGCTGTTGCCCACGAAAGCTTATGCTGAAATAAATTTGTTAGTCTCTACGGTGCCACAAGTAATCCTGTTCATATAGTTGTCTGTAGGATTTCATTGTTTTAGCTGATCATTGTGTCTAGGATGTTGATGGTAGTGTGGGAGTATTCTATAGAGACTTTAATGGATGGGGAGGGGGGTTGAAATTATGGTGGAAGTCTGAGGGATAGGGTTTAGGTCATCTCACCAGAGGACAAAAATATGATTTCTTGTATCTCATTGGTTTTGTGGTGTATTTGTCCAGAAATTCTTCTTCAAGGTGGTCCGTAAAGAAGTTGGTGTACTGGGGAGTCATCCTACTATCCATGGCTTTTCCCATGATTTAGACAAAGTGTGTGTTGGTTGAATATGAAAATGTGAGGGGTAAGGATAAAGTGGATGAGTTTGTGGATATTTTTGGGGTGGATAGCTGAGCATCATTCATTATCTTGTAAATATTTGTGGCAGGCAGTGATGCTGTTATTGAGAGGGATGTTGGTGTATAGGGAAGTGAGATCCATGGTGGCAAGGATGGAGTTCTGAGGGAGGTTGTTAATGTTGCAGAGTTTCTGGAGCAAGTCAGTTGTGTCCTGAAGGAAGCTGGCTCTTTGTGAGGATGGTTTCTGTTAGTCCTGATATTGGTTCTGTAAGAGTGCCGGGACCAGATATGATGGGTCTGCCTGGATTCCCTTGCTTGTGTATCTTGGGAAGTGTGTACAAGCTCCATGGGGTGGAGTTATGGAGGGAAGATGTAATAGAATTTTTCTTAGAGTTGTTTGGGGAAGGATTTAATGATATATCCTTATTTACCTGGATAAATTGTGATGTGGTGTCTTCTTTTTTTGTTCTTTATAGTAGATGATGTTGGAGAGTTGTCAGTTGGTCTGGTTAATGTAGTCATGACAGTTAAGGACCATGATGGCGCCCCTTTTGTCTGCTCGTTTGATCACTATTTGTCGGTTCAATGTCAGGAACTGTATAGCTGTCCTCTTAGCGGTGTGGAGACTGTGGTAGATGTGATGTTTGGTAAGGATTTCAGTCCTTTTTTTTCCTGAAGCAATCAATGTAATGATCAAGAATGTGGTTTCACCCGCTGTGAGTATACTGTCAGGTGATTCTTTTTTCTTATGACTGGCTGTGAGGATATGGTAATTGTGGAGGTGTCATCATTATTGCGAAATAATTCTTTTAGGCAGAGTCAATGGAAGAATTCTTGTAGGTCTCCACATGTTGAAAGGTGTGCTGTGTTACCATACTAAGTTCTATGGGTCCTACACATACCTATCACAACACATGGTGTATCTTTCCCAGTGCACTAAATGCCCCAATAACAACTACACTCTCGAATGAACATGCAGAAAAATGAGAAAAGAGAAAAACACCAATCACCTGTGGCTGAATCCTTTTCACAATGCAATCACTCTATACCTGACCTCTCAGTCAACATCTTCAAAGGAAACCTGCACAACACCGTCAAAAGATGAGCCTAGGAACTTTAATTCATAACTTTGCTAGATATTGAAAATTATGGACTGAATAGAGTAAAGACACTTGATTTATGGTTTATTACAATAATCTATAACCCACTAACCCCACTCCCCATGATTGGAGAGGTGTTAATGGGCCACTTCACCTTGAATGGTCCCTTGAAATACGTCTTAACTATTCTAAACAACCTGTTCCACATTGTGTTTTGCTGTGATACTCTGAGTACATTTCCCAGATCTGAAGAAGAGCTCTGTGTAAACTTGAAAACTTGTCTTTCTCTCCAACAGGAGTTGATCCAATAAAAGCTATTACCTCACACATCTTGTCTCTATAATATCCTGGGGCCAATATGGCTACAACAACAGGAAGCAGAGAGGCTGACTGGCTAACCTGTATGATATACAAAATTCTGTAACCTCTACCTGCAGGAGATTTCCTGCCTTGCCGAGTGATTTCCATTGAATAATAGTGAGGGTCTGAGTCTTGTTTACTCTTAGGCTCTGGCAGTATAAAGGGGCCTTAAAGTGGACATAGATGTGACTATTTCTGAAATAACATTACAATTGGCCTGTAATAGATTGGCAAGATTTTACTATTTGAACCCAATAGGGAGATTTTGACTGATTCCTTAACGCTCTATATACAGGGAGATGGGAGTGATTCTTTGGGTAGAGAGAACTAGGGTCTTGGCAAGGAAATTCTAGGAAAACCCAAGTTTGGGGAGAAATGTTAGACTGAGTTTTACATTTTTTGTTGTTTGAATTACTACTAAAGCCAAAACCCAGCAAAGAGGGAAAATATGTACTAAATACAGAAAGCCTGATTCTCTGTTACTTCATTCTGTGCTAATGTAACACGAACTATTTTAATACAGTTACAATGATGTAGCAGTGGAGAACCAGGCCCAGTATACGTAGATTATCTTCACAGTAGGCTGAGAACCTTATGTGTGTTCAGGGCCAAATTCTGCTTGCCTTATACAAGAGTAGTCAAGCAGGATTTGGCCCATAGAACATGTCTTTTATATTATAATTGTTTAGCACTCTGAATTTGTTATGAGTAGCTGCACATCTGGAGCCTGATTGAAAATGGGATGAGAGAGGGAAATAAATACTTGTTTTTGTGCATTTAGAAATTTGGAAATAAGGCATGTTGAGGTATAAAATGTGACTTGCATACAGTGTAATACTCCAACTGCATTATTAATACACAATGGAGAAGTAATTAAGGACTGGAGAACAACAATCGTATAATGGTAGAGATCTGTACCACCGAGTGCCCATAACAACACTGTATGGTTTTATTCAAGGTGTTCCACAGGGTTATTACTGATCTGGTATAGCCAGGTTAATTGCAGGTAAATGCATGGCTACTGCCAGTCCATGACTGGGCAGTGTCCTGTCCTGACCTCAAGTCTGATCTTCAGCGCTCTATGTGCAGAGACTTTGTCAAAAAGGGCCAGCTAGCAATGACCAGTGATGATTTCAATCTTCTTGAGGTCAGTTCTCAATGGATAATAATTTGTACTAAATCTAGTCATGTAGAAATCTGCTGCAAGGCCCTGCATTTATCCCATGAGTAACAGCTGCAGGATTAAGTCCTCAACCTTGTGTTTGAGTATCCAAAACACAATAGCTGGGTAACTTTTGTATAGCAGCTTGGTTTATTTCTCCTGTGGTATTTAAGTCAATTCATATTGAGGTAAAAACTGCCTAGCCTCAGGTGTTGGGAAGGGCTGAATACATTACAGATGGTGAGTCAAGAGATTTGTTGTGCAGGAATTGTTTCGTGATCATGATATTATTTAACACTTCTATTGTGTTAGCGCTTAAGGTCCCATCAGTTTGGGGCCCCATTGGTCTCGGTTCTGAACAAGCTATACAGCAAATGTCAGTGCCTGCCCCAAAGAGCTCAGAGTATAAAAGACACGACATAAAAGATTGATGAGTCAAGCCAGTGGGTCGAGGTGGGGGTTGTGGAGAGATGACAGGGTAACAACAAGAAAATGTTGGCAATTCATAGGGAATGAGGATCAGTAATCACAGCTTAGGCCCTGACTAGCTGTTGCCAGGCTGAAGTCTCCTGTTTGCATCATGGGAGCTTGGGGGAGTGACTTGACAGAGGATCAGGTGGTGGCTTAATGGATTTTGAATAGGAGCTTCACCCACTCGATGGGGGAGAGTGCCAGAAGCGGAGACTCAGGGGACTGAGGTTGGTCTCATGGAAGTTGACCTTGTGATAAGGTTAAAGGTTGGATAGGCAGGGCGAGGCTCTGTTTCCCCAGATAGAAGGAGAAAACAGATTGTAGGCCTTTCTCGGCATGATCCTAATTCCCATAATAACTGATTCCGATGGAATTTTAGGCACCCTGCGACCTCTCAGAAAAGGGAAGAGGAGATAGTTCTGAATCTCTAAAAACCACAAAACCAGAGCATAAGGCACACCTCGGTACAAAATGTGATTTGTGCGCAGGCATAATAAAACTCCAACCACATTAACTACTCAAAAATGGAGATATAATTAAGGAGCGGATAAAAATTTGTATTAAATCAAATAAAGTAGAAATCTGCTCCAAGGCCCTATATTTGGCTCGGCACCAATTCCGATATCGCTGAGGTTTTAGCTACCATAGCGACATACCCTTTTGGGGCAGAGGGGGAGGAAGAAGAATTTACAGTAATACCTTCCACTGTTCGTCTAATTAAATCTCACAAGTTAGCGGAACGTGCTGGATTTATAACCACTCACAATCCCAGTGGTTGCACTTGAAACTAATCACCCTCTTTAAAATAACATGTTCGTAAGAATTCATGCAGCCATTTAAACATGCAAAACCTAGAGATCGGTAAAATACAGGGCTGGAGCGAAGGGGAAGGTTTCAGAAGCTCCCGTGTTGAACGAGTTTCCTTACCTTTGGCAAAGGCCACTGCCAGCTCTCAAAGTTTTAAGAAAAGGGGAGCTCGTATGAAATTCGTTTCTGTCACTTTAATGCATCCCTCCCTCCTGGTGCATGTATGAGGGGACTCTGCTTCAGGGGCTTTTGGGGAAGCAGGGCATATTTTAAAGTACTATGGTCTCAAAGGTTCAGATGCAAATCACCACCACCAAGAACTGCTGACGTAAAAGAATCTCTGGGTAGAAAGAGAAAGCTTTGTGAGTATCCTTTCTTCCCTACAGCCCCCACTCTCTCCTCTTTTGTCAAGTCCTCTCCCCCCCCCCCCCCAATCCTGAAGTCTTTTATTTCTTGGGAACAGGCAATTAAGAAGATCAGGACTGTTTTTTTAAAAAGCATTATCACGTGCTTATGTCAAACTTGCAGCAAGTTGCAAAGAAAAATATCCCAAGGGGACGGAGGGGGTTAACTGCTCTTCCAGGATTTGAGATCACAGCACCCATGGTCTTTGCTTTGGCAGTGTGATTAGTGTCCTGCAATCTATAGGAGGGAAGAAAGGGGGGGAAATGACAAGGTGGGGGATGGGGGCGGGGGAGACAAACACAGAGATCTCTCAAGCAGAACAAAAGACAGCAGTTCACCCACCCCCTATGTTTCTCACTCTCTCTACCTCCAGTGGAAGATCTACCTTCTCTAGGCTAAGTAGCTTGTAAGAGGAGGTTTTCCCTCAAACTTTTGCCACTTCCAGGCTGGGCTGGGCTGGGCTGTGTGTGTGTGTGTGTTTGTTTGTGTGTGTGTGTGTGAACTCACCTACTGTAAATTGATAGACACCATCCTTTGGGATTGCTACTGCCAGGTAAGATATGGTTTTAATTCTCCCCTTTCTTGAGATCCATTTTGCACAGGCTGGTGGGCTCATTTTGTTAACTGCACCGTTCCTCCCCCTTCTTCCCCCCAGTCCAGTTAATGCCCTCCTGTGTTGGATGGTAATAAATATGAGAGGGAGTTGATTGCCAAATTAGATGCACCTTCAAGGATCCTGTGGGAGGGAAAGGGTTTGTCTAGGACTGGAGTTTAAAGGGTAAAATGGGTGTCTCTTCAGGGGTAGTTGGGGAATTGTCTGATCTGCTCAGCTCATACACACACACACCCTTTTTCAGACCGTACAGCAGGGTGCAGCACTATATCCCCACCAGCTGGGAGGGCGAGGGAGCAGAGGTAATGCAAATGTTGTGTCATAAATTGGTTATCAGGGGTGCTATTTCTCTGCTCTTCAGGAAAAGGGACTTTATAAAAAGGGTTCCAGCACCCTGGACAGCTGAGGGAGAAATGTGAAAATAGGAGGGAGAGAGCTTTATCCTCCTCCCTCATGGGGAGGGAAGGAGATTGCTAGATACCATGGCCAGTAAATCCATTAAACAGAATATCAGTCATCTATGTATATACAGCTGCCCCGCTGCTGAGCCAAGCTCGGCAGGCTGTTTCAACCACTAAATGATTAATTAAAAGTGCAAGAGTTTTTTTCACTTCAATCTATTCATCTAAAGTCTCTTGTTTTCCTTCAAATCAGAGAGGGCCACATTCCATCTGCTTTATTTATGTAAATAGTCCCACTGACGGCAATTTTAAGACAAAATGCCCTTGGTTTGTGCTGTTCCTGATTTGCCATAACTGTGGTAAAAGATATGAAAGAACAACAACAAAAATAAAACAAAAAAACCCCACCATCTATCTCAGTAGAACCTAAAAGGTCTGAGTTTGGTGTCTTCTGTATTATTCCCAGAGCCTGAGGGAGGCTATATTCCCTTCCCTGAGGGAGGCTCTTCCATTGTGGGGATAGTTGTTTAAAAATTGCCATTTTACATCATCAGAACCAGTCTCTGCTTTCACTTATGCCTGTACCCCTTCCTTGCAGCTATTGGGTTGATCAGCTATACATAAGAGAAGAAATTGGCTGAAGGTTTTTTAGAAGAATTTGGTAAAACAGAAAACTATGGAACACTATATAGTTTTTGACGCCCACTTCAATAGCTAGTCATTTCTATTTCCTACTCTTTTTCAGTCCCGAGTAAATGGCCCCAAAATGACTCAGAACTGCTAAATATAAACCAAATTCAAGGAAACGGCAGTGATTAATAGTTAATGGCTTTATGCCATTTGAAAGATGTTAAAGTGCTATATAAATTCCAAGTGGCACTCTTATTAGTAATTATGATTATGAAACATCATGATTCAGCCTCAGAGAAAGATAAATCAACACTACCTGTCTGTCATCAGAAGCATTTTTACTAGTCACACTTACTTGGTGTATATTTGCACAACACTATCTCCTGCCTATATATCTCAGGGACCAAATACCTTAACTGTCACAGAATATACAAACAGTATTTTGGAAGATTGTAGCGGTAGTGTAAACTAGATAAGACTACGTATGCATTATATTATGTTGTTCCAGATAAGAGATCCACTTGAAAAAATGAAAATTCCATACTGAGATAATTAGTGCATTCATTCTATGTTTATCTAAGAAATATCAATGAGCAGGTTAGAATGTAATTTCACCCATTTTAATGTGTGTCTTAATGTCAGGGGATTATATTTTACATATTAGATTATTTTCTGTCATAAAGAATAGTAAAATTCTACAAGTGTATGGTTGTACAAAGCTATGACTATTTTTAAAATTGTGTGTATACCTGTTTATCTGTGTTTTTATGATATACTATAGTGCAGTTTTAATGATTCCACAGTTGAAACTTGTTGTTTTTGTCTTCTGCTAAAAGTCTAAGCAACTGTCAGTTACGATTAAAGAACTGTGTTGTATCAGATCACCCCAAATCAGTTTATGGCTTTCCAACCCACGCCATACCATATTTTGTTATTTGTTTTGAAGAATTAATATTTCAGATTGCATAGTGACTTAATGTCAAGGTTTCTGTAGTCTTTTTGGTTTCAAACAAAAATGTATTTTAATATTTGTACTGCAAATAATTGTTACTGCTATACAGTGGAAAGTGATATGTTTTTGTAGCATGAAGATATGAGAGGTTGATCTTGCCTTAGAGCCTGTTTTAAAAAAAATCTTTTCACCAGGGGTGTGTGTGTGTGTGTGTGTGTGTGTGCATGCACACATACATCTCCATTTTCCCTCATTCCTTACTCAGACAATCTTTCACTGTCTGGAAATTTTCCCTGAATAAGTACTGAGAAAAACTGAGAAAGAAGTTCAGGATGTTGCCCTCAGATGGACAGGAGATATCCTGCAAAATATATATCCATATAAAATACATGGCTTGAATTCAATGTTACATCAGGGCCCAATATATTTCTAGGGGAAGGAGTTATTCAATGTAATGCTTAACTTCCCTTGCGTTGTACTTTTAAATGTAAAAATACCAGGAATAAAATGCACAACAAAATAGAATTTGGTGTAGTTTTGCTGATCTAGACTGCTGCGCGCCAAGTTCTGAGTCATTGTCATTATCATCCCAAACAGTCATGTAATCAGACATCAGTTAGAGGTTGTTATTCTAGTGTTTGGGACTATACGGTAATGAAAAAGACAACGTAAACATCTTCCCAGTAGTAATTTGTGTCATTACTGTTATCTTTTATTTTTAATGTGGGATTATTGTGATACTCCTAAAGTGAGGCATCGATAGCACTGGTTGGAGTGAAACACAGCATGGGAAGGTGTTGTGAAAGCTTCTCCAGGTGATACAGTTAATGGGCCTACACTGCTATTCCAGGCTTGGCCTTTCCTTACCAGAGACTGAAATTAAGGCCTAATGGTTTGATGGCTTTTTTTTATAATTCACAAGCAAAATGCATTTGGAGTCTTCTTATTACTTTATTGTTACACACGTTGCTAAAGCATCCATTGGCTTAGTATTTGGGCACTCGTGCATACATTCACTCCTGACAATAGGTGCCCTGTAACAGTGCTCACTGATGCCAGTGGAAGCGACAAAGAGTCCTGTGGCACCTTATAGACTATCAGACGTATTGGAACATAAGCTTTCATGGGTGAATACCCACTTCTTCAGACGTGGGTATTCACCCACGAAAGCTTATGTTCCAATATGTCTGTTAGTCTATAAGGTGCCACAGGACTCTTTGTCACTTCTACAGATCCAGACTAACACGGCTACCCCTCTGATACTGATGTCAGTGATACTCAGTTATTCCACAGATAATTTAGTCTTCAATTAGTCCATATCTTAACTCTTAAAATGAACATGACTTATCTCCAATACCTATGTTCAGAGAATAACTCTCAGTTGTCTCATCTGGAAGCAGGTTCTTAGAAAATGTGCCTATCCCAAGAGATCAGAGTATTATTGAAAGTTCTCAGTGATTGGGTCGATTAGAATGCAGTCCACTTCATGGTCTCTCTGGAATATAGGTTGTAGATCTTCTGTGCCTCTGGTAGCAGTGAGGAGGACTTCACCCTCTTTAATTTCTGTTCATTACCTCTTACTTCCAGGAGAACATAGTAGTGCTGCAGTTTTCTGCCAGGTTCCCTTCCTAGGCAGAGGCGTGGCCAGGCAGCTCCTATTGGCTGCAGTTCCCAGCCAATGGGAGATGTGGAGGCGGTGCTTGGGGCAGGGGCAGTGTGTGGAGCCCCCTGGCTGCCCCTATGTGTAGGAGCTAGATGGGGGACATGCTGCTGCTTCCAGGAGCCGTGCTGAGCCACAGCAGGCATGGAGCAGGGCAAGCCCCTGACCCCACTCCCCGGCTGGAGTGCCGGAGCGGGGCAAGCCCTGGACCATGCTCCCCGGGGGCGGGGGACTCAAGGGCCGGATGTGGCCCCCGGGCCATAGTTTGCCCACCCCTGGTGTACTATGTATCACATGTGCTTATATGGCCCCCATCACCATAGTGTTTGAGCACCTCACACTGTATAATGTTTCTCCTCACAACACCATGTGAGCTATGGATGTGCTATTTTTCCTATTACAAAGAGGTTTAAGTCCATACTTAACACTTTGGCTGACATAGCTACTGTGCTCTGGGGTATGAAAACTCCACATCCCATGAGCATCGTAGATGGCGAACTAACCCCTGGTGTAGATGCAGGTTGGTTGATGGAAGAATGCCTCCATTGACGAGGGAGATGAATTTCCTACAGGAACAGGAAACCCATTCCATCACTGTAGGCCGTGTCTATACTACGGGGTTATGCTGGCGTAGCTACAGTGCCCATATGTAAACATGGCCTGACTTGCCCAAAGTCACACAGTAAGTTTGTGGCAAAGCAGGAATTGAACCCAAGTTTCCAGAGTCCCTGGCTCGTGCCCTAATCATGGAACCAGCTTTCCTGTCTGAGACACAGAAGTGCTGGCAAGAAAATAAACTCCTTTTCCAAGCCCTACTCAGGTTTTAGTCAGGGTGACAAAGTTCAATACCCTGTCATGTGAACACAGGTCATCAGCTGTTATTTCCACTGGCATGATGGAATGCTCTCAATGGAAGTATACCAGTTCTTATTCCTGGCCTCCTTCTACCTGGTTGAGACTCCAGGTAGAGTGAAGGGCTCCATCCATTCGTTAGGCAAATATTTGCATAAAGTTGTACTGCAAGTTAAATTTGGTTAAGACTAACACTACATCCAATTGGCACCTAAGTTTCCAGAGAGACAACCACTTATTCCACAGATGGCCTAGAAAGTTGTGACGATCTATATCTTAGATCTACGTCTCTATATCTACATACGGAACAAATTATTAATCAATCAGTTCATAAGCACCTAGAAGATAATAGGGTTATAAGGAATAGCCAGCATGGACTTGTCAAGGAAAAATCATGCCAAACCAACCAAATTTCCTTCTTTGACAGGGTTACTAGCCTAGTGGATGGCGGCAGGGAGCAGTACATGTAATGTATCTTGATTTTGGTAAAGCTTTTCACACAGTCCCACGTGACATTCTCATAAGCAAACTAGGGAAATGTGGGCCAGATGAAATTACTATAAAGTGAGTGCACAGCTGGTTGAAAGACTGTACTCAGAGTGGTTATTGATGGTTCACTGTCAAACTGGGAGGGTATATAATGGAGTGGAGAGCATGCTTATAACATTTGCAGATGACACAAGCTGGGAAGGGTTGCAAGCACTTTGGCAGACAGGGTGAGAATTGAATAACCTTGACAAATTGGAGAATTGGTCTGAATTCAACAAGATCAAATTCAACATAGACAAGTGCAAAGAACTTCACATAGGAAGGAAAAATCAAATGCACAACTACAAAAATGGGGAATAACTGGCTTGGTGGTAGTACTGCTGAAAAGGTAAGAAGCACTTACAACAATGCTTCTGTTGTAAGTACCCCCAGCTAATATTTTGGGGGTACTTACAACAGAAGCATCATATGTAAGACATGGGAGGTAATTATCCTGCACAACTAGATACAGGTGAGGCCTCAGCTGGTGTACTGTGTCCAGTTCTGCTAACAAAACCTGACCTATAATGAAAGGTTAAAAATCTGCGCTTGTGTAGTTTTGAAGAAAGAAACCTGAGGAGACACCTCAGAATAGTCTTCAAAAACGTTAAGGACTGTTATAAATGGGATGGTGATCAATTGTTCTCCGTGTCCTCGGAAGGTAGGACTGGGCTTAATCTACGGTAAGGCAGATTTAGGTTAGATATTAAGAAAAAACGTCGAATTCTAAGGGTAGTTAAGCACCGGAATAGGCTTCCAAGGCAGGTTGTGAAATTCCCATCATTGAAGGTGTGTAAGAACAGGTTAGACAAACACCTGTCAGGGATGGTCTAGGTTTACTTGATCCTGCCATAATACTGCAGGCTGGACTTAATGACTTCTCAAGGTCTCTTCCAGCCCTACAGTTCTCTAATTCTATAAAAGAATGGCAGCTTTAACGTTTCCCTATTTTTGGCCAATGTTTTCTGTTCTGTGAAACCTAGGTTTGCTTAAAGGTGAATATAAGAGATTAAAAATATTTCCTAAACCGATTTAGGGACTGAAATGATTAACAACGCACAGTGGTATGTAGGCATGGTTTTAAGAATTGCAGATATATTAATATTTGAAAGCAAAATATTTGGTTGTTAATCTACCTCCTTCTATTTACCTGCCAAGACACAAATTCGGGCTTTTTTCCTGTAATCGTTGACAAGATAATTGAGACTTATGGCCCCATCTGAACTGGCAAATGAGCTAAATTTATCATAGAGAATTAAAGCCACATTATTTTTCATGTTGCTCCTTAACTGATATCAAGGGGATAGAGAAAACTTGGTGGCACTTAAAACAATGAGCTTATCTATAAACCTAATGATTTCTATGTGACGTTAAAGAGCAATATTTACTCAACTAGCAATGCTAGTTAAATGTTAAAGAGCAATATTTACTCAACTAGCTAATGCCTAGCAAAATCAAATCTATGCAGCACTGATAGGGAATGAAAACACAGTTGGTTTATTGTGTATGATAGTAATTTTATCTTACTTGTATAGGTAATCTGATTTCAAATTTCCATAAGTAAACTTTCAACTCCCCATTTCTGTTTTGATTATACACTGGTAATTGCTGTCTGCATAGGAAGCAGTTTTGCAGGTTTTAATGTTATGTGACATAAGCTTTCAGTGTTGAGCCCCTAGTTTACCCTTTTAAAATGTTCTTGGTGTTTTCTAGATTAGAAACACGGAATATTATCATGGAGAATTCAGCAAAAGAAAACACTCAATTGTTCTCAAAAACCATAATCCTGCCAATTGACAGGTCTTCATCTAAATCTGAATCTTCTGCTTCCAAGGAGAAACAAACATGCTGTGGAGGTATAAAGGTAAGGAAGAGCTCTGAATTTTACAGTACAGACCAATGAATGGCTGAGGTTTTGCTGCTGGATGCGTTTTTTCCCCAGTATATATTCTCACTGAAATGTTACCCTTTTTCTGTTCAGTGTCAAAGTGGTATAGATGGATCTAATTTATGAAGTCCTGATGCTGATTCAAATTTCCCTAACTTTTGGGGATGTTCAGATCTGGGGCCAGGGTTCAGGCTCACGTGTAATGTGTGTTCAATAGTCACTATTAATGACCAATATTTACCCCCAGTTACCAACCCATAGTATTTCCCTGAGTTAACAATAGAATAGTACAGTGGTTCTCAAACTCTTTTTTTCACAGACCACTTGAAAATTGCTGAGGATCTCAGTGGACCACTTAATGATCTTTCCAAATGTCATTTGTACCATTAGCTAACTATTGTAAAGTGCTTTGGATAAAAGTGCTCTATAAAAAACCCTTAATAATAATAAACATTTTTGTTCTACAAATAAAAGCGCACAGCTCATATTTTAATATCAGTAGTCTTGCCTTTCTAATGAGGTGGATGTGCCCTCTTCCCCCAGCTACAGGGCTGCAGCTGCCTGAGCTGGGGCTGCTCCCCCACCACAGCAGCCACAGAGCTGAGGCTGGGAAGCGGGTGGGGGGTCTCTCCCCTGTCACAGCAGCCAGAGAGCTGAGGCTGGGAAGGAGGGCCATCTCTCCCTGGCAGCTGCAGCCCTGGAGCTGGGGAAAGTTGCCTCTTCTCTGGCCGCCACAGCCCTGCACATCCCAAATTCCCCCCACCCACTCTCTCACCCCACTGCCACCTCCCACATATCCCCAATTCACCCCAAGGCCACCACCTCACCTTACATGTGCATCTTCTCCAGGGTCCAGGCACCTAATTAGTGGAGAAACGTCTGCGCGGCTCCACTAATTAGGTGGGTTATAATAATAATAAATGGAGATATGCCAATCTCCTAGAACTGGAAGGACCTTGAAAGGTCATCAAGTCCAGTCCCCTGCCTTCACTAGCAGGACCAAATACTGTCCCCTGACAGATTTTTGCCCCAGATCCCTAAGTGGCCCCCTCAAGGATTGAACTCACAACCCTGGGTTTAGCAGGCCAATGCTCAAACCACTGAGCTATCCCTCCCCCCATAAGGAGTCTTTAAAATACAGCCAGCTTTCCTCGACTCCTTTCCCCCTCATGTTATTCTCCCAGGGGACCTTGCCCATCAGTTCCCTGAGGGAGTCAAAGTCTGCTTTTCTGAAGTCCAGGGTCTCTGTTCTACTGCTCTCCTTTCTTCCTTGTGTCAGGATCCTGAACTCAACCATCTCATGGTCACTGCCTCCCAGGTTCCCATCCACTATTGCTTCCTCTACTATTTCCTCCCTGTTTGTGAGCAGCAGGTCAAGAAGAGCTTTTCCCCTAGTTGGTTCCTCCAGCACTTGCACCAGGAAATTGTCCCCTACACTTTCCAAAAACTTCCTGGATTGTCTGTGGACCGCTGTATTGCTCTCCCAGCAGATATCGGGGTGATTAAAGTCACCCATGAGAACCAGGGCCTGTGATCTAGTAACTTCTGTTAGTTGCTGGAAGAAAGCCTCGTCCACCTCATCCCCCTGGTCTGGTGGTCTGTAGCAGACTCCCACCATGACATTACCCATGTTGCTCCCACTTCTAAATTGAATCCAGAGACTCTCAGGTTTTTCTGCAGTTTCATACTGGAGCTCTGAGCAGTCATACTGCTCTCTTACATACAACGCAACTCCCCCACCTTTTCTGCCCTGCCTATCCTTCCTGAACAGTTTATATCCATCCATGACAGTACTCCAATCATGTGAGTTATCCCACCAAGTCTCTGTTATTCCAATTACATCATAATTCCTTGACTGTGCCAGGACTTCCAGTTCTCCCTGCTTGTTCCCCAGGCTTCTTGCATTTGTGTATAGGCATTTAAGATAACTCACCGATCGTCCTGCTGTCCCAGTGTGGGGCAGGAGCCCTCCCCTCTTGCACTCACCTACTTGTGCTTCCTCCCGGTATCCCACTTCCCCACTTACCTCGGGGCTTTGGTCTCCTTCCCCCGGTGAACCTAGTTTAAAGCCCTCCTCACTAGGTTAGCCAGCCTGCTTCCAAAGATGCTCTTCCCTCTCTTTGTCAGGTGGAGCCCATCTCTGCCTAGCACTCCTTCTTGGAACACCATCCCATGGTCAAAGAATCCGAACCCTTCTCTCCGACACCATCTGCGTAGCCATTCGTTGACTTCCACGATTCGACGGTCTCTACCCCGGCCTTTTCCTTCCACAGGGAGAATGGACGAGAACACCACTTGCGCCTCAAACTCCTTTATCCTTCTTCCCAGAGCCACGTAGTCTGCAGTAATACACTCAAGGTCATTCTTGGCAGTATCATTGGTGCCCACGTGGAGAAGCAGGAACGGGTAGCGATCTGAGGGCTTGATGAGTCTCGGCAGTCTCTCCGTCACATCACGAATCCTAGCCCCTGGCAAGCAGCACACCTCTCGGTGTTCCTGGTCAGGGCGGCAGATAGATGACTCAGTCCCCCTGAGGAGAGAGTCCCCGACCACCACCACCCTCCTCCTCCTCTTGGGAGTGGTGGTCGTGGAACCCCCATCTCTAGGACTGTGCATCTCATGCCTTCCAGTCAGTGGAGTCTCCTTCTG
Organism: Macrochelys suwanniensis; assembly: GCA_033296515.1. Lineage (NCBI taxonomy): Eukaryota > Metazoa > Chordata > Testudines > Chelydridae > Macrochelys > Macrochelys suwanniensis. The sequence goes on along the minus strand of CM065775.1, from coordinate 230,334,126 downwards.
CTCTGTTCCCTCAGAGGTATCATTCACTCCACTCTCTGCACTAGTACCTGTGGAGAGAACATGAAAACGGTTGCTCATCTGAATATGCGTTTCTGGTACATGGACTTGTCTCATACTCTTTCCTCTTCTGGAGGTCACATGCCGCCAATTATCCTCACTGGCCTTCTGTCCCCGCTGCATAGCCTGCTCTGAATCCTCAGAACACTGTGCCCGCTGAAGCCAATCCTGACGTCTATCCAGGAACTCCTCATTTTCTTTTATGGAACGCAGGGTTGATACTCGTTTCTCCAGACCTTGAATCTTCTCTTCCAATATGGAGATCAGCTTGCACTTTGTACAGACAAAGTCGCTTCTATCCTGTGGAAGAAAGACAAACATGGCACATCCTGTGCAGGTCACGACAGCGGATCGCTCAGCATCCATAGTCCCTTCCTTTGAAGAGTTTCCTCACTCAGCTGGTTCACAGCTGACTGACTGTCTTCTTAGAAGAGCGTGGAACAAAGCACTCCCAAATCACACTATTCAAACAGGAAATCAAACACGGTCAAACTGCCAATCTGTCCCCACAACAGATACTCGCAGCCCCTTGGTAGCTCTGCCTTTAGTTTGGGTTAAAGGAGTTAGGAATGGCAAGAGTACCTTGCCCCCTTCACACTCCCCTTCCAAACTCCCTCTCAAACTCCCCTGTTTGCAGCCCTGTTCGCAAAGCTCCCTTCATTCTCTCGTGTGAAGCCATCCAGACACGAACCTTAGAGGGAACTATCCGTGGACCACTTGAATGGAGCTCGTGGACCACTGGTGGTCCACGGACTACAGTTTGAGAACCTCTGGAACAGTAAATGTCTGTAGTACCAGCGTGTGGGGTCAGTACATGTCTTTTTTTTTTTTAAATTGGCAGCCATGGTAACGTAGATTTCTGGAATTTGAAAAATGATTACGTACATCTTGAACACTTCACTGATTGAACAAACATGAATTTTGATTTGTGGTATTATGAATGAGAGAGCCCTGAAAGCCAACAGTAAAGTGGGTTGTTTTTTTTTTTGTTTCCATCAAACTCTGAGCCCTCCCAAAATTGCTGTGCTTGAATGAGAGCACTCTCTCGCGAGTTCAACTTCAGTAGCCTCAGACTTGTGATGTAGCCAGGGGTGAAAGTAAGTCAAATGACTTACCGGTACGGGGCTGGGCTGGGGGCCACCTCTAGCCCCCCAAAGGGGTGGGGCCTCAGGCAGAAGGGGCAGGGCTAAGGGGGGTCAGAGCCAGCCCCAGCCCACTCTGTAAGGTAAGTGTCCCCCCACCGGGGTAGCAGAGGCAGCCAGGGGCTATTTAAATAGCCTCCAGAGCCCCACTGCTACCCCAGGGCTCCAGCAGCGGGGCTCTGGCGGCAATTTAAAGGGCCTGGGGCTCCAGCCACTGCTGAGAGTCCCAGGCCCTTTAAATTGTTGCCTGGGGAAGCCGGGCCGCCCCAGTATGGCGCACCAGCTCTTGCCAGTAAACCGTACCTGGGCGTACCGGCTTACTTTCACCTCTGGATGTAGCATTGTAATGTGATAATGTCACAACACATTCACATTACAATACCATCCTGGAAGAGCACTCCCTCTGGAAATCCAGCCCTGCACAAGGGGGCGTTCGAAGATCAGTTGCTTTTTCATGCAACTGGTCTTTTCTTGCGATCTGCACTCCAGGCTTTTGCTGTGGTGTGATTTGAGTTCACCGAGGTATATGTGGTCACAACCTGAATCAGAACATCTTTGCCTAGTTCTTGCTCCCCTTCACATTCTTTATTTCTTCTGGTTTTCCATTGTAACCAGTTACAGTCTGAGCCAATATCCATGGAAAGAGTCCCATTAATTTCAATGAGATTGGAGCCTGTAAATAACAGCCCATAACAGATAATTTGCTCTGTGATACAATGATTCTGGTAATTTTGTACAGAATAAAATTACAACTTTGACAACATAAACTCCTGAATATTCCCATTGGTCTCATCTACCACCACAGATATCCACTGATGTCTGAGAGCTGAGCCACTGTTGTTGAGAAATTAAAAACAAGTTGTATTAATTAAACCTGCATTATAATAGCAATAAGATCATTGCCCCTCTGTTTGCTCAACAATAATCTGATTCCCTCGTTGAATAAACCTTCAGTCACAGTTTAGTCACTCAGGAATAAGCTTATTGCCTCCAAAATACACTAATATTATAGCTCAAACAATTGGTCCAGTTTGGAAATTTTGCTGCTGTCACGTTTCCGGGCCTGGAAAGCTGGGGCAGTTAACCTCTACAGAACTTGAATAATGAGGAGATTCAGCAAATTGGTTTTGTAAAGAGTCAGCCTTTCACAAACTTTGCACTTAAGTTTACTTACCAAAAAAAGCACCGGCTGATTTATGGTGAAGTCAGCACCCAACTTTATCTATGTTTGGAGGTGAGCTGGAGAAGGATGGAACATCCTGGTCATTTCTACATTGCCGGTGCAATTCAGGAGCACTTTTGCTACGTACTGATGTCAGGTTCCCTCTTCGGTAGTTCCAAGACATTTAAGAAAACCGACATCAAAATATCTCTGAAAATGAAGAGGTTTGAAGTCCTGTTTTCATTACATCATCTGCCCCTGAAAGTCATATTCATGTTTTTACATGACCATATAAAATCCAAAGTCATTAACGTGCACACAAAGGAAAACAACAGTTATGCTTATTTGCTTGGAAAGATTTCTGAAAGCTCACTTGGTGGGAAATACTGTTCAGACCATACAAAGTGGGGAAAGTTTTATTTAAATTATAGCAGGCAACTTGGGAGATGTCTGCGGGTAGCAGCCTGTGCTGGGAAGCAATGCCAGTGTGACACTGGGAAATTTGAAAGCGCAATGCGCAATTGCATTAAACTTTAATTCCAATTCTACAATCAACAGACAAAATTATGTACTAGGAGGGAAGTGTTCCTATGGAGCTCTTGATTTACCCCGATTTGTGTAATTGCACTCAGGACAGTCAAAAATGCACAGCATGGGGGCGAGTGTGGCCCTCGGTGTGTGTTATACATTGTGACATCAGTGCTATGGATTTTTCCCTACACAAAGAAAAGCTATATACGTGCAGTCAGCACAGCCTTTGTTTGACAGTGAGAAAATGACGTGTGGCCTCCATTAGATAGCATATGGGGTTTGACTCTATTCTGGAGCTGGTTGCATCTGAATGAAGATAACTAGCTCTGCAAAAAGAGACGTAGGGAGTCTCCATTTAACAGATACAGTACACAGAAATCTAGTCTGTGTTAGGGTTGGCCTTACTGATGGTACCACGTAATGGGTAGGTCCCTAGATCATAGCTCTCCCCCATCTCTAGTGTCTCGAGCCCAGTTGTCACTCCAGCACAGTGGTGGTCTCTCTTCTGGCAGATAGTAACTCCTCCCTCCTCCCAGGTCACTGTTGAAGTCCACCCCTTTCTGGGGTAACAGTGTCTAACAAAGTGTAAATGTCCAACATCCCCCCCAGAAAGAGTTTCTGGCCCAGTTCCGGGCCCCTGAAGTCCTCACAACCTTACTTCAGGGCTTACAATGTATTTATCTCTCTTACCTCAAGGAGGCAGAAGGGTTATGTCAGCCTTGTTTCTGGTTGGCAGGGGAGCCCAGGCCCGCCTCTCTGCAGGGCTCTGACCCAGGTCTCTATGAGAGGCAGTAACATCAAGCACCCAGGCATGCTCTGAGGTTACCTCCCTGGACCACTTCCTACCATTTACTTTCTCAGCTCAGTGAATGGTCACATTCTCACAAACAATCCGAGGAAAGCTAGAGTGCGGGGTTCTTTAATCCTTAAGGATCTTTAACCTGGTCCTCTTCTGCGGCCTTGGGTACCTGTTGCTTGCGGACCCCCCTTCTCCACAGAACAGCTCTCACTGTACCCTTACTCAGGCGCTCTCAGATAGGTCTGTCACCTCCTGCTATCCCTGTCCCCCTTTCTGAGCTCCCTGGCTTGCTTTTAAACTCCTCCTTCTGCTGGAGCAGGCTCTTCAGGTGCAGTGAGGTAGGACCACTTGGGCCTAGAATTGCTCCTTAACCCTCTTCTATCCCAGTGTGAGGTTTATATGTCCCATCACGCAGACATAAGAGAAAAAACATATATACGCTTAGTTACTATATGACAGGAGGTTCGATGGGGGAAGGAACGTTCTACAAAGGACATTTTTCATAGGAAGAATTTTAAAATGAAGGTTTGAGGATGACTCTCGATATTGATAAAGGGATGCAGCACCTTTTGTCTCATGCTCATTGGTTAACATTCAGTCCACGTTGGGGTTGTTTAAAAGCCCCTATTCTGCAAGTTGCTCCACAGTAGCAGATTCTCCTGTCCTGGGTCCCAGTGACTTCAGTAAGAACAACTTTCAGGATAAGGATTTTAAAGTTATTACCGTTGGATGGCTGGTGCCCTATGTGGAATGGGTTGCTACAGTCAGTCTATTCCCTAGTGAGTAAGTGTCCATATGGAAAAAAAAACCCAACACAATTGACACTAATTGCTTCTACAGGAGGCTGAATTATCCCCCTAGCCCTAGAGACAGGGTTTGCTTTGTCATTTGTTGTCTCCTGCTAAAGATAATAGCGGTGTTGTCGGACAAAGTGAAGGAAATTTGAACTGCTGCTGTCCATGAGCTGTGGATAAACAGAAGGTTGTCAATCCAGCACCTTTCACAAATACGAGGAAAAATCACTCACAATAATAAAAGTATATATTTTTTAAAAATCATTTAATTAAATTAATACAACAAAATATTTGTTATAGTATGATCTTAATCACCATCGACTTCTCTCACAGATATTTCTTGGCGCATTATCCTTTGTTTACTTCGCTAAAGCATTGTCAGGAAGTTATCTAAAAAGTACCATCACCCAAATAGAAAGAAGATTCGATATCCCTTCTTCTTTGGTTGGTGTTATTGACGGCAGCTTTGAAATTGGTATGTGGTGCTTTCATTTTCAGACAAAACTAATGCCACCTGTCATTTTTGTGGCAAATGATCGTACAAATCTCATAGGCCTATTGAAGTTAAATGAGATTCATCTGGCAAGAGCAAATGTGGCCTTTAATATGTGTTTACATTCGATGTGACTACGTTTAACATGTCCCTGACCACGTAATGGTTTAAACTGTGGTGGTGACTGCTGCTTTAGAGATGGCTCTTGTTAGCACTGTTTTTCTGAACCAGCATGGACAGGGATTTTATTGTGAGAAATGTGATAGCCGGGGTACAGACTACTCCCCTAGATAGCACAATGCAGGGTCGTGGCTGAGCCTGATTCACCCATAGTGTGGCCTGAGCCTCAGATGTTTCACTTATCCATGTAATTCAACAGTGGTGCCCACAGTTGTACGCACAGAGTGTACTATTGGCAGTGGTGAGAGGTCCTGCACGGAGGCCAAACCTGAGTGAGCACATTGGGCAGTGGGGAGGCCAGTGCTGCAGAGTGATTCAGGTCCTACATCAGGGCTTCCCACAAGGAGCCTGCCCAGCCCCATCCTGTCCCCGCTCTCAGGGACTGGGGTGTGATGCTGTACCTGGGCAAGCCAGGCTGGAGGCAGGGGCTGAGCCTGGCAAAGACTTGGGGAGTGGAAAGCTGGGGCCAGCAGATACAGTGGGGTTGGCTCCACAGGGACTGATGGTGTGTACCATGGGAAAAAATTCCAGGGGGGAACCTCTGTAATTAAGTGCTGTGGTAAGGGAGCTGCATACATCGAACCATGTATTATTCTTTCCTCAGGCAAGCCCAACCAGAGACATGTACCATGGAGATTACTGGTTACCCTGAAGCAGTGTTAAAAGGGTTTGTCACTGGTGTTAGCAGTAGACAAAAGACAATAATTTTCTTGTGCAGTGTTCGCCCTCTCTTCCCTGGTGTTGTCACTGTGAGATCCCCTCCTATGTAATCCAGCCAGGATAGCTCTGTGATTCGGCAAGAATACAAAGATCAAATCCTATATTGCCTCCATTGGTCAATGGATCAAGGGTACTCCTGCACTGAGATCTCCAGCAGGACATCATGTAAAGTTACCATCAAACCTTTGGACTTGTGTCAAAATTCCTTCAGTTTAGTGTTTTGTGGAATTTTAGCACTGCTTGGAATATAATAAGGTACCCAAAGTCCTATCACTTGGATGCCACATTCCCCCCACTCGCCCCCTGGCCCAACTTGACATTCCACCTCTCTTTCTAGTGACTGGCATCTGGCTAGGTCCTCGTTTCCAGCTGCTTCTACAGGTGCCCATGTTCTTCCTAACTGATTCTGGACACTTGCACAACTATTTGGAAACAAGGTGGAGACCAACCACCATGTGAGCAGCCATCTTTCTGTGGACCCCCAACAAGTGTTATGTAGGCCATGGTTTGGGAATGACTGGTTTAGCGCGTAGTTCACTTATGAATGTTGTAAATCCAAGTTACCTTTTTGTATTTTTCGAAGGGAATCTCCTAATCATAATTCTTGTAAGCTACTTTGGAGCGAAACTTCATAGGCCAAAGATAATTGGAGTAGGTTGCCTAATAATGTCAGCTGGAACATTTCTAATTGCGATGCCCCAATTCTTTATGGGACGGTAAGTGCAAAGAAATCTGTTCTTTCAGTTCAGAAAGAAATGCACTAGCACAGAACTTACCTTTTGCCCAGGAACCTACTTAAACTATATAGACACTGATTGTGGAAGTGCTGATAGGAACAGAGAGTAATATTGTTACTATTATTAATTGTTTATTACAAATAGGTTATTTATTACTATAGTTGAGCAAATAATAGAAAAAATATTCCATCAATATCCATTCAAATTTGAAATTCATTTCTGATTAGTTGACGTTTGTCAGCGCTTTCTGGGCATGCTCTAAAGCCCATTGGAGCCTGCTATGATAAAGTGATGAATAAAAACAGAAAATAGTGAGTTGGAAAGAAATATGTAGGACCCAGAGGACACTCCCACTATTTTGTATTCTACAATAGACCAGATTTGGGACTCAGAATACCAGGTGGTCTTCTGGAATGTGGCCACATGCACACTTCATACAGTACAATATTTTTACAACATACATTTACTTATCTAACCCCTCTCAATCATATATACGTATAACCTGTAATCCATGCATCTTGTTGGGATCACCTTAATCAGATGAACCTGAGACTTCATTTAAGTGCTTTGGTACATGCGTATCTTCAATGAGGATGCAATGAATTTTTTTGTTGTAATATATTGTAAAGGGGGGGAGAGTAAAGATGTTGATTTTTACACAGCTATAGGTATGAGATATTTTCTTCCTCCACCAATTCTACTGTCAGCATCTCCCCATGTCTACAGGATAGAAGCCAAATACCACTCTCAGTGTTAGAAAGGTCTCAAGCCAAAATAAATGCAGGTAAGAATATTCCATTTTTTAAAAATTGTGTATGTATATAGGTGGGTCTGGTAGCACTGGCTATTATGAAGGTTGCCCAATACTTCACATTATAAGACCCTGTTTTCAGTTGCCAAACTTTAACTATTTGGGCTGAAACTTTTCTGTGCTGGGTGCCTGCCTCTGGCTGAATGTTTCTGGGGAAATTTTGGCCAAATGGGTTCAGCCAGTTCCAAGAACAAGCACAACACAGCTCCCACTGACTTCAGCTGGAGCTGTGAGCACTCAGTACTACTGCAGATCTATCCCCAGGGTCTCAGATCAGGCACCCAGAAAAAGAGGAACACCCAATTTGTGACTACATTTGAAAATTCTGGTTTAAGTGACTTGACCAGCATCACATATACATTGCAAACTCTGTGGCAGAGGCAGGGATAGAATCCAGTTCTTCAGGGCAGCATTCAACTGCTGTAACAATAGGATCTCTGCTCTCCTCTCACTGTGTATCCCCTGCCTCATTCACTATGCACCTTTCTGCTTCTGCAACAAGTGAAGCAGGGGGTCCCACAGACAACAGCCACCTTCACTGCACAATCCTGATTCATCCCCAGAATAGCTCCATCTTGCCACACATTGAACAACAGGGAGAAAACAATATTAAATAGCTGCTCCTTAAAGTGAGCACCGTCCGTCCTGTGCACCCAATGAGGCAGAGGCCATATGTACAAAAATAAATAGTATATGATCATGTAATTAAAGACTGTATCATAATGCAACATGCTCTAGGGGGCCAAATTAAGGCTGCATAAGCAACCTTAATTCTGGCATTTAACTTTTGAGCGCTGACTTTGTGACCTTAATAATGCTCTTTTAACATAGTTTTTGTGTGGTTTTTTTGTGTGTGTGTGTGTATGTGTGTATATCTATCTATATCTATATATATCTATCCCAAGTAACCATGTAAAGGCAATTATCTTTGTTTCATGTCTGTGCTACTTTTTGCACTACAGGCTAGAAACATAGCTGAGCCTGCTTTAATGCCATCTTTTAATTCCCCCAATCCTGGGGCCAGCCAGAAGCTAGTACGATCCCTGACATAAATTAAAGCAGCCTGAGAAATGCTTATTTCCAGCTTCCTTTGGCCTAAAGGAGCTGTCCAACCAAGATAAGGATAGCTGGATCTTAGGCACACCCTGAGATACCATTCTCCCATACTGAGGGTAAGGATTAGAGGGGTGGGAGCGCTATACACCATCTGAGCATCCCCCCACAATTGTGAATTCTCAGTGGGATAGATCTGCTGGTTTTACAGCTGCTTGGTGCTGTGATGTACTAGTTAAAGTACAGGAGCATCAGTTTCACAAGTGTCCTGCTAGGTGGGATGACTGCCATAAAGCCGCGTGTGCAGGTTCTGCTGGAATCTCAATAAACTCAAATACCTCAACATTCAATGACTAATGGTAATCTCTCTGTTTCTTATTTCTGTTGTGGTTTGGTGCTGTGACTTATTTATTTTTGGGTATAGATGCACATTTATTGGTCCAAAACATAAAATAACACCTGGTCTTTGTCACTGCATTTGCACCATCCAGGAATTAAAATAACCTGTTACCTGTGTGGCACTGAGGAAAATATAGATTCCCAAGCCAATAGGGGCTCTACTGATGTTTGCCTGTATGACTTAGAGAACTAAAGCACCATTAGAGTTCCTTTCCCCTCTGCTCACAATACTACAGAATTTTAGCCGTTTGAAAGAAATGCATTAGGTGTGTGCTACAGCACAGGCACTGAATCTGGTGCATAAAACAGCCCAGAAGTGGTTTGAAATTCCATTCCACAGACTGGCCTTGGGAGTGTTTTTATCTTTGTAATAAATCTGTGGGCTCAGTTCTTCCTCCCAATTACACAGGTGCCAACAGGAAATGTACCTGTACATCTGAGGACAGAACTGTGTGTTCAGTGTCAAAATGTCTTGTTTTACATGCTCTTTCTCTCTCTGTATCCAGGATGTGAAAAAGAAGTTGGATCGTCCATGTGGATCTATGTTTTGCTTGGGAATCTTTTGCGTGGGATAGGGGAGACTCCTATCCAGCCTTTGGGAATTACGTATATTGATGATTATGCCAGTGAAGAGAGTGCTGCTTTCTACATTGGTAAAATAATAAATCAAATTACGTGATCCCATGGTCTTATTTTTCACAAGAAGTAAATTGAGTTGTTTTCAGTAGCAGAATGAGTGACATTAAATTAACTTGTCCTGATTATTTTGCTTGCATGGTTTAAAATTTTCAAGGTTTTATTTAAAAGCTGTGTGCATTTTAGGGGTCAAATTCCACTTTTGATTACACCAGTGCAATCCCATTATCTTAATTGAGAAGATAATTTGGCCTCAGGTTCCTGCTGCTACCTTAATCTTACTAAATCTTCTGCATGTGGATTAGTGGATTACATGCTCAGTTCTCTGGAGGGGAATAGAAATGTATACAGCATAGATTTATTTGGTGCTTAAAATGTAGCATGGAGTTTAAATTATGGATGGACAAACTATTATGAACAGAGTCAGAACTTGGAATCTTCCCTCCAAACTGAATCAGAACCAGTCATATGTTGAGGTTCAAAATACTTAAGAGAACTTTTTCCCTATTGTGTTTCATGTGTGACCGTACCTGTATGTTAAGTCTGGTTAAAAGCGAGATCTACCAGAAATTTTATACAAAAATTTGTTCTTGCAAGATTTCCAGATCAATTTTGAAAACTCAAAAGATGTGTGAGTTGGATAAGAGCCTAATAAAAAACATCTGAACTTAATCCAATGCGATGTGCTGACCCTTTTTGAGGTTTGTCCATCACTAATAAAATATGTTGGTTAATTTACACACATTTTCTGACCACTTTATACATAATTTGAAACCCTGTTGGTGGCACTTCTGAATTTGGACCACAAACTTCCATGAATTCACTTATTCCAGGCTCAATTGGGTGACAGCAATTGGGTGACAGGCTCTGTTAATTGGGTGACAGCAAAAAAACAAAAGTGAAATTTTGATGCAATGAGCCAATTTTTGCTTTTTGATTCAATGGTGCTAGTCTGGAGTAATTTCATTGTCCGGGAAGAAGAATGAGAATATTTTGGATTTGCACCAATATGTGTGAAGGCAGAATTTGGTCCTGCATGTTAAGATACCGATCACTTTTCACTGATACATTGTCATGTTCTGTTCTTGTGTACAGTATGAAAACAGAAGGCAGAAAGCATTTAAGGCAGAAAAATGAGAGTTTTCTTATGTTTTTTTGCAGGGTGTGTACAGACAGTTGCAATTATAGGCCCAATATTTGGTTTTCTTTTAGGATCCCTCTGTGCCAAACTATATGTTGACATTGGCTTTGTAGACTTGGGTAAGTCAGAAAAGTCATTTTAAAAAATTGTGTACTCTATGTGTTGCATTAAAAAGTTCTAAATCCTTCAAAGTAAATTATATGGGTGATATGGAAAGACAGGTTAAAGTAAAGGCTTGAGGGTAGTTGGCTTTGGAAGATTTTAAACAGAAAAATTATTTCTATCATAAGACGAATTCTCTTCCCCCCCTCATCATAATATTGCTTAAATTAAATAAAAGATGTTAAAATACAATCCCTTGAATTCAGCAAAGCCTGTCAGTAAAAAAAAGTGATATATTCTGCAGGCATGTTTTCTAAAATAATGGGATTTTGGATTTTTTTTTAAAGACTGAATGTCTGGAGTATAAGAAAGGGACTAAATTAGGGGTAAGGTACTTCTCAACATGAATAAGGATGTTAGAATCTGACCCCAAAATAGGTCATATAATTAGAGCTGGATGGAAAATTATGTTTATTCCCCATTCCCCGAAGGAAATTTTCAGGTGAGGAGCGGGAGAAAGAAAACATGAAAAATTTTGGTCAAAACCTTTTTTCTTTTTCTTTTTTTGACAGTGGTTCTGGTTTTTGGTTTTCTGACCATTTTTTTTTAAAATCAGGTTTTTTAAGGTAAGCTGATTCTTTCCATGGATTTTTTTTGTTTGGTCAACTTCCCCTCCCAGTTTTTTTGACCAACCTTAAATAGACTCTTTTAGTGAATGTTTTGAATTCCTTGTCCTGACTGTACTGGGACAGGGGTGAACCAGCAATGCATAAATAACTATTTGTTCTTGCTGTATCTTTTAAATCCATTCTATTGAGAAGATGATGCTTTATCAGTGGGACTGATCTTGTGAACTGCCGAACACTTGCCCCTTCAACTCTTATTGACTTAATAGGAAGTTGCTTAGCATCTGTCATGAACAGGATCAGAGTTTGAATATGAAACACTGATAGAAACATGTGGCACAATTATATATTTTTAAACCCTACAGGTAGATTGATTGTTTGTTTGTGTCAGTGCTGGAGAAAATACAATCAGGATTTTTATGTGATATAAATGCTGATTACATTTAACCCAAAATCACAAACTATACAGAAATATGAGAACTCAAAAAAACCTCCCAGTCTGCTTGGGAGATGTGGCAGCATCATGGTTATATACCTCAATGGCAACCTTTCCGACCACTTAAGGAACAGTGTAGATAGTTTCTAAAGGGGGTGTGTACTCCACAGCTGTCAGAAAAGTATTGGATGTGGGTGGGGATGGTGATTATGGAAAAAAATCTGGGGCTCTGTTGAAGAAATAAGAATCTCTCCTGGGAGAGGCACCCTCCAAAATTTGCTTAGTTCTTAACAAACTTTCACTAAATATGCAAATGTGTCCCTCTTTTCCCCCCCTGTACCACAGACAGTATAACAATAACTCACAATGATGCCCGATGGGTAGGAGCTTGGTGGCTTGGTTATTTAATAGCAGGTGTGTTAAGTGTTCTGGCTGCCATCCCATTCTGGTTCTTACCAAAGCACCTGCCAAGACCAGAAAGCAGAAAGGATTCCAGTACCTCCTCTGAGCAGTCAAAGTTCATTATTGAAGATAACAGGGAACATCACAGATCTTATGAACAGCAAGTAAAGATACTTGAAATGGCGAAAGGCAAGTAAACAGAGTTTGTTTTATAACTGTTTAGTTTTACACCTTACCTTTCACGCTTGATCTCTGTTTAAAGGCCTCAGAGTTGATATTGGCTTAGTGGCACCATAGGACTAGCAATATGAACAAAAGGGGCCCTCTAATTGCTTCCTAGCCCCTCATCTCCTACTGCACAGTTTCTCCAGCTGGGTTTGTAACCCTGAAGTGATCCATGAGGCTGTTGGGGGAGAATTTGCAAAAAGGCTAGATCTTTCCCTGTAAAAGTTGTATATTTAAACAAACCCAATAGAAAGGGGACCTATAACTCCCCCCCCCCTCAAAAAATAGCCAAAATTATAGAAAGTTTGCAAACCCCTGCTGGGTTTGATTGCAAGCACTATGTTCAGAAAAACGAATGGGAAAATAATTAGCTTCTACTCACATGAGCACGCCCAGGCTGAACAAAATGCAGGAAAAGGAAAAGTTATGGCATCTGCTTGTATGGAAGTAGGACATAAAAATATTTTATTTATGAAGACCAAACCACACTATTTCAGTTTAACTAATGCCCTTCCCTCTAATTTCTGGGAATTTACATCAGCAAGTTGGCAAGAGAATTCCCAGTTATTCACTAGCAACAACTGGTATTTTGGATCAAAGTGAAATAAACCTGGGGATGTTACAGCATTTTGGCTACCTAATGATAGAAAAATTGTGGTTGTTCTTTATTTAGTGAATGCATGCAACACTCATGTGCTATAATGAGTTCCACTCATTTACATTAAGGTCATGAACAAGTCAAGGATATAAAAAACTTTGGCTAAAGTCTAAATTAAATCCCTCTCTTTTTGACAGGGAGGAAAAAAAGGGGAGAGAGAGAAATTAATGAGGGCCTGAAAGTAAATATTTTCTCTTTTATTAATTGTCATGCCTACCTTTTGCTGGAGATATAAAAATATCACAAGAAAGGCTTTTTGTCTGGTATTTCCAACGTGCCTCAAAAGAGGACATAAGAACGGCCATATTGGGTCAGATCAATGGTTCTTCTAGCCCAGTATTCTGTCTTCTGACAGTGGCTAATGCCAGATGCTTCAGAGGGAATGAACAGAACAGGCAATCAAGTGATCCATCCCCAGTTGCCCATTCCCAGTTTCTGGCAGATAGAGGCAAGGGACACACACAGTGTGGGGTTGCATCCCTGACCATCTTGGCTAATAGCCATTGAAGGATCTATCTTCTATGAGAATATCTAGTTTTTTTGAACCCTGTTATAGTTTAGGCCCCTGTTACTGAGTTCCACAGGTTGACTGTGCGTTATTTGAAGACTTATTTCCTTTTGTGTGTGTTAAACCTGCTGCCTATTCATTTCATTGGGTGACTCCTAGTTCTTGTGTTATGTGAAGGAGTAAATAATACTTCCTTATTCACTTGAGTGGTAACAGCTAATTTAGAACCCATCATTTTGTATGTATAGTTGGGATTATATTTTCCAACATGCATTACTTTGCATGTATCAAGATTGAATTTCCTCTACCCTTTTGTTGCCCAGTCACAGTTTTGTGAGATCCCTTTTTAATTCTTTGCAATTTGCTTTGGACTTAACTATCTTGAGTAATTTTGTATTGTGTGCAAATTTTTCTGCTTCACTGTTTACCCCTTTTTTCCAGAAAATTTATGACTATGTTGAACAGCACTGGTTCCAGTACAGATCTCTGGGGGACATCACTATTTACCTCTCTCCATTCTGAAAACTGACCATTTAATCCTACCCTTTGTTTCCTGCCTTTTAATCAGTTACTGATCCATGAGAGAACCTTCCTTCTTATCTCATGAATGCTTACTTAGCTTAAAAGCCTTTGGTGAGGGATCTTGTCAAAGGCTTTCTGAAAGTCTAAGTACACTACATCCACTGGATCACCCTTATTCTCATGCTTGTTGACCCCCTAAATGAATTCTAATAGATTGGTGAGGCATGATTTCCCTTTACAAAAGCCAAGTTGACTCTTCCCCAACAAATTGTGTTCATCTATGTGTCTGACAATTCTGTTCTTTACTATAGTTTCAACCAATTTGAGTAAGACAACTTGACCCATATAGGGTCAAGCCAGTTGAAACCAGTGGGAAGCGTGGATGCTCAGCACACCTGAAAATCAGGTCCGTAGTTGAATACCAAAAAAAGTGAGGCACTCAAAACAAAATGCCATTTTTGAAAATTTGACACTTAACTAGTTTGTTCCTCACTTTTTCACATCTGTAAAATAGGGATCATACCCACCTCCCAGCAATGCTGTGGAACTGATTTCATTAACCTTTATTAAGCATTTTGTGGTCCTTGATGGGAAGGAGCTATTGAATTACAAAATAGTATTCATATTAATTATTATTTTTCCAGTTTGCTTTTCACTAACATAGAGCATTTTGGTTTGCAGATTTCCTGCCATCAGTGAAGAACCTCTTCGGAAATCCAGTTTACTTTCTATATTTGTGTGCAAGCATCATTCAGTTCAATTCTTTAATTGGCATGGTAACATATAAACCAAAATATATTGAGCAACAGTATGGGCAATCGTCTTCAAAAACTAATTTTGTTATAGGTATGTTAAGTCAACTTCTTGGTGCCTTAAAAATGGAAAACCTTTAGGATTGCCGACTGATAGACAGAAATGGGCAAAAATGCTTGCGAAGACTGTACTTTCTGCTCCCCTTGTAAAAATTTTAAATACCAGATGCTGAACATGAATCTGTTTTATCATTGGGTTTAGCACTTCATTAACTCTGAGTTTAAGTGTATGCAAGATCTGCTGCAAGGGATTGTTGAGATTTCTGGTTTACTTACCCTTCTTCCAGAAAATGTAAAAGAAAAATATCAGGCAATCGCAAGAAAATTAACTTAAATCAGGAATTAATTTTAAAATAATTTCCATAAATATATATATTTATAAGTATTCCTCACTTCCCATTCCAACAAACTGAGCATCAGTTCAGAAAGTGGGGTAGGGACCTGTCATGGGGTCACTCACCACACTGGCGCCTCCTGTTGGGCGTTTTGGGAATTAGCTCAGCCCCAGCGGGTGTGCCCTCGGGTGGTGGTGGCTCTCCCGTCCTCACCTCCATCTGCAGACCCCTTATGGCTCCTTCCTCTGGACGTCTGCTTTGTGGCACAGCCCTCCCACCATGTCACCATCTGGTTTCCCCCTCTTCCGGGAGATTCCACCAGCAAGAGTCCAGCCACTCATTGCAGACTCCACCAGCAAGAGTCCAGCCACTCATTGCAGACTCCACCAGCAAGAGTCCAGCCACTCGTTGCAGTGGCTTTGCAGTCCATAGCCAGGCCACTCCTTCAGTGGCGGGGGGTAGGGGGAGGAGGCGAGGGGACCAGGCCCGCCCACTACTCTGGGTCCCGGCCAACAGCAGCTCCCTGCTGCCTCTTCCTTCCAGGTCACTCTCTATTCCCTGAGCCATTTCCCCACAGCCTCTGTTCCTTCTGCTCCTGCCTCTTGGTCCAACTCCTTTGCCCTCTTCTCAGGGCCTCGAGCATGTAAATCCTGGCAGCCTGGAGCCCTCTAGGAATCCAGTCTTCTCCCTAGGACTCCCTGCAGCAGACTAACCCACTTCGGTCTGCAGCTTCCTTTTATATGGGCTGGCTAGGCCCTAATTAGCTGGTCCAGCCACCGCCCTAATTGTCTGCAGCTGCCACTCTAATTGGCTGTTTCCCCTGCAGCCACTCCTTTGGCTGCCTGCCGCTCAGCCTCCCTAGGCTGGTTTTAACCCTCTCAGGGCCAGTGTGGGGCAGGTGCCCCATCACAGGACCCAATCATAGAGTAGCTGTAGCATCTCTAGAATTTATTAAGAAATTAATTAAGTAATGTTACTCTCAATAAATGGACAGAGGTAAAGAAAACCAGCTGGGCTTCATATTTACCTCCTATAAAATACCTACAATTTTTAGTTATTTGCATGTAAGAGAATGTTAAAAAGACAAGAATAAGTGATGCTGAAGTGAGCCACAGTGACATGACTCAGCATGCAGGCCAGTAGGTCTCTCAATTGTCCTACTTTGCTCTTATTGTAAGACACTTCTTCCTGCTGCCTTCCTGTTGGTCTGTGCTACGCTACTTGTTCCCCAGTTCTAGATCACACCTTCCTACTGCTGACTTCATCCTTCCCCCATTTCCAGGCTGTATCAATGGTATAGTGCATTCTCCATGAGACTTAAGGGAGATATAACATGTTCTCACGCACTCATAAACTATCGCCTTGCACTATGCGGACCGTGGACCCTACAGAGAGTCCTTACTGGGGCTGGGGCAGCACTGTCCCTGTTTATACCGAAAGGGCTAGATCCACCAGACAAGGTACCTTTCATACATAGATGGAGTGGGGACAATCCCTGGTTATTTCATTTTATTTTACTTGTTATAGTGAGCCTGTCATGAAAAGAGTACACCAGTTGCAGTAGTCTAGATATTCAGTGCTGTCCTTGTATTGACCTTGTAGGCACTTTTTCGTGAATTTCCAAAGTTCATAATTGTGTTTAACATTTGGTTGGACTATGAGTGTAATATGGTATATCATCAAAGTATGCCATTAATCATACTGAGTCATGGTTAAATTTGGCTGCACCTGGGATGCTCTCTGTGATATTCTCTGTAAAGCCATTACCATTCAAATTCCCACTCAAGATCCACTTCTAGTGTGATGTCTATAAGATTGTATCCACCTAATATTGTTTAGGTCAAAATCTACATTAAGGCATCTGCTGCTATGTCACATGGATCACCTGGATCGATTGGACTTCAGCTGTCATTAAGACTGCACCGATCACAACACGTCTGCCATTCTTCTCGCACTCTTGCCTTTCTTCTCCATGTTCGTCCGAAACATTTAACGATGTCATCTTCCCATCTTCTTGGAGGCCGACCGGGGGGTCTTTTCTGTTCTCGTGGGTACCACTCAGCAATGATTGCGGTCCATCTGCTGCTATGTGATTTCTCTTAATAGAGAGTCTGGAAGTTGACATGGGTTGTTTTTTTCTCCGTTTGAACTAGATATCTTACAAATAATAGCAAAGGCCATGTCCCCCAAAATTGCAGATTGCTTTATAGTCAATCACGTGTTTGTCTTAAGTATGCATCAGCTCAATGAAGGAATGTAAAGCTGTGTAAAACAAAGGCCCTCATTTCTTGGCAACATCTTTAGGATGGTGAATCTCAGCCTGGCCATTTGGGGAAGCCTGAGGTTTGAATTAAATTACTGAGTTTCATATTAGACAACAAAGAGGTTTGCATCTAATACAGAAAAGGCTCTCTTCATTTCATGGATCTCAAGACAGCATTGGTTGCACAGCAACAGAGGTATGCATATGCGGAAAAGCCAGATTGGTGCATTGTGCTATGTTAATTCCTTAAA
This sequence comes from Macrochelys suwanniensis, assembly GCA_033296515.1. Taxonomy (NCBI): domain Eukaryota; kingdom Metazoa; phylum Chordata; order Testudines; family Chelydridae; genus Macrochelys; species Macrochelys suwanniensis. The sequence continues at coordinate 230,316,331 of CM065775.1, read as the reverse complement.
GACAGAAGTTGGAATTTCCTGGCATGAGACCCATAGAAATGTAGACAAGTAAAGGTGATGGCCAGAAGAGCATTCAAAACAATTCATATAGGCTAAGATTTTCCTAGTGCTAAGCTTTCAGCTATGTGTGAAATGATTTAGGATTAATACCGATCTAATTTCACAAAGCACTGGAACAATGCTTGGCAAGGCTACGTGTCTCTGCTGTGTTTGAAAGAGTTCTAGCTGTATTGCCATCACTATAAGACAGAGCCAAGCATTGTTCCAGTGCTTTGTGAAATTAGATCGGTATTACTTATATGTATGGAGTAAATCTCTGAGCAATATAGATCCATGGAAAATATTGTCTTGCATATAATATATACCACTGTTTTCTACTGGATTGAATAAGATCTATTCTAATAATTAATAGGCCATCTAGTGGCTATCTTCTAAGCCTACTTTTCAGTGTAGTAGCCGTGTTAGTCTGTGTCAGCAAAACGAAAATAAGAAAGAAAAACTTGTAGCACCTTAGAGACTAACAAATTTATTTCAGCATAAGCTTTCGTGGGTTGTTACCCACTTCATTGGATGCATGGAATCCATGCATCCGATGAAGTGGGTAACAACCCACGAAAGCTTATGCTGAAATAAATTTGTTAGTCTCTAAGGTGCTATAAGTTTTTCTTTCTTATTTTCGTTAAGCCTACTTTGTTACTTATGTACAAATCAAACCAAAATATGTGAAAGAAACCGAAGAAATAGGATTCTGATGTACTTAAAAGCAGATACATTGGGTTTAAAAGTTGTGAACAATCTTTATTAAATAAATAATTTGAAATAGTTTTTTAAAAACCCCTAATGCTCTCACCCCAAACTTGAACTATTGTATGAATATATTTTTTAAAAAATTTGCTTCTGTTTGTAAAAACAGTTTCAGGTCAGTATCACTAGATGTCAGTGTTATGTAATGGCTGTAAAATAGACAACACTTTAAAAGGAAAAAAGACTTGATATATAGTAGCTTACATTAGAACTGAGAAAATAATTTGCAGTGAAAAATTTAGCCAGAAGATTTCACCATTATTTATTTATCAATGATCTCTTATGATGTTCTCTTTACAGTTCTCTTGAATGTTTTTGAAAGTATTGAATAGGTCTTTGGTCTTGATCTTCTGGGTTGTCTGAGCTCTGCTTGAAGCAGGACCCAAGTAGGTGAGCGTCAAAGATGGCCCTGTGCCACCTTTACATCCCCCTAGTCTTGAGGCTGCCTATCCGGCTCCTGGTGTAAATTAGAACGACCTCAGAGCTCTTCTTACTTTCACCTTGTTGCAATAAGACCCCTAAAGGGCTGTTCTGGCAGCTGAGACTGTAGTCTAATTCAGAGGTACTCCAGCCATGCTCTAACATACCATCTATACTAGGAACCACGGGAGCATGACTTAGGGCTGGCCCCATTCCACCCTGGGGATTTCCCAATAAACCAGTTCCACTGTTGAGCTAGAGCAGAAAAGTGGGAGGATGTGGCCCTTTTTTGACTGTGTGCAATCCATTTATTGTGAGTATTCAGAATTCAAATTGTGTTGGTTAGGTTCAGTTGGATAGACAGGCTTGAATGGTATGTTTCCATTCCAGGAACAATGAGTGTGAAACCATTTAGGATTAATATCCATGTGACGATTCTAGGCCATTGTTTAAGAGGAGATTGGGTAATTCTCAACAATAATTCATACCTTACACTAAAAATATTTGAATAGCAAGATAATATTTCATTCAAAGCTTCTGACAACATATTTTTTCAAGTGAATATTATTAATGAGTACCTAAGGAAATAATTTTGCCTAAAATAGAAATCTTAGGCTTTAAAAATGAATGCAAATAATTAAACAATGAGGAGGCAAACCTACAATATGCCAGTCACCCTCATCTCATTGAAATCAGTCAAGCTGAGGCACTTAAATCTCACAGGAGTGGTCATCACCCTGAAGGATTGAGCTACAGGATATTTTGTTTTCTAGACCTTAATTTCAATACATTTGTTTAAAGGTATGGAAATGAGAAATAACATTAACAGAATTTGAGTTAATGCTGTGATAAACCTACCACAAACAAATTGACATTGAGGCAAACTTGAAGGCCTTAAGCATTTGATACCATTGATTACCTAGGCCAAGCCTTAGATTTCCTTAATATTGCTACTGCTAATCTGCCAAAAATGTAACCTTTTAATGTTTAAATAAATACAAAATATTAAAGGTTGTTGCAGCATTGTCAGAGATAGGATCAGAAATTGGAGAAGATAAAAGAAACTTCCAGAAAATGAAGATACTGCATGCACTTTTAAAAAAATATTTAAATAATCCTTCATTTAAAAAATTAGAAAATGAATGGACTATCTCAATGAATGTGCTGCCATTTTGTACTCTAGCTGCTGCGCATTATAGTGATAGGAAGATCTCTGTTGTACCAGAAAGAGACTGTTTTTTATTAAAAGTATTTATTTTTTTGGTGAGTGTTAACTATTTTGTCTGACAATAATATGTTTTCATAGAGAAGAAAGGTGGTAAAATGAAATGATACAAATAAAATAACTTGGTACCTGCCATCGTTCTAAAAGAGCTGGCTGAGGAGCTCACTGGACCATTAATGTTGATTTTCAATAAGTCTTGGAGCACTGGGGAAGTTCCAGAAGATTGGAAGAAAGCTAATGTTGTGCCAGTGTTTAAAAGGGTAAATGGGATGACCCAGGTAATTATGGGCCTGTCAGTCAGACATCAATCCTGGGCAAGATAATGAGCTGTCTGTTTCAGGATTCAATTACTAATTAGAACTAAAGGGGGGTAATATAATTACTGCATGTAAACATGGGTTTATGGAAAATAGATCCTGTCACACTAACTTGATAACTTTTTTTGATGAGAATACAAGTTTGGTTGATAAAAGTAATAGTGTTAACGTAATATACTTAGACTTGTGTAAGGCATTTGACTTGGTACCACATGACAATTTGATTAAAAAACTAGGACAATATAAAATTAACATGGCACACATTAAATGGATTAAAAGCTAGCTAACTGATGGGTCTAAAAATAAAACTCTAAATGGGGAACCGTCATTGAGTGTGTCTGTTTCCAGTGGGGTCCTGAAGAGATCGTTTTTTGGCCCTATGCTATTTATCATTTTTATCAGTGACCAGGAAGAAAACATAAAATCATTGTTGATGAAGTTTGCAGATGACACAAAAACTCGGGGGGGGGGGGGGGAGTGGGAGGCGGGGAGAGAGGGGAAGGGAAGCGGTAAATAATGAAGAGGACAGGTCACTAATACAGAGCAATCTGGATTGCTTGGTAAACTGGGTACAAGCAAACAGTGTGTGTTTTTAATACAGCTAAATGTAAATGTTAGAACAAAGAATGTAGGTCATACTTTCAGGATGGGAGAGACTATCCTGGGAAGCAGAGACTGAGATTTGGGGGTTGTAGTGGATAATCAGCTGAACATGAGCTGAACAGTATAACAATGTCGCCAAAAGAGCTAATGCCATCTTGGGATGCATAACTAGAGGTTTTTTTAGTAGGAATAGAGAGATTATTTTACCTCTGTATTTGGCACTGGAGCAACTACTGCTGGAATATTGTGTCTGGTTCTGCCCGCAATTCAAGAAGGATGTTGACAAATTGGAGAGGGTTCAGAGAAAAGACAGAAGACTGATTAAAGGATTAGAAAACATGCCTTATAGTGGTAGACTCAAGGAGCTCAATCTATTTAGCTTAACAAAGAGAAGGTTAAATGGTACCTTAATTTCAGTCTATAAGTACCTACATGGGGAACAAATATTTAATGATGAACTCTTCAATCTAACAGAGACAGGTATAACACGATCCAATGACTGGAAGTTGAAGCTAGACAAATTCAGACTGGAAATGAGTAATTTTTAACAATGAGAGTAATTAACCATTGGAATTGTTTAGAAAGATTCAAGGTGGATTCTCCATTACTGACCATTTTTAAATTAAGATTGGAATTACTTTGGGGACGTTCTAAGGCCTGGGTTATACTGGAGGTCAGTGTCAATGATCATAATGATCCCTTCTGGCCTTAGACTCTATGAATCTAGAGTATCCATTTAACCACACCTCCTTTTTTGGGTTCCTATTACAGAAATCTCTGATCTGCCATACAGAATAAGATACTGGATTTTTTCCCTTATAAATTAGCCAGTCGAAAACAAGCATGGTCATCACAGTGAAATGTTTCTATACTATATTTAGTTACTTGTGGGTGATTATCTGCTAAGGTGTCTTGTAGTAACATCCTGTTATGAATTTTACAATTTATCATGTTTTACATTATATAAAGTTTTTAGCATGGACTGGGGCCCATACACATTACAGAAATGGAAATATAATAATAATAACTAGTAGCCGTCTAGCACTTTACATCAAATGGAATGTAAAAGCCTACTGAAACACTGATTTAACAGTCTGTATTGCATTCCATTTTGCAACATAAATGAATCAATTTGCAAGAAATTGATCAGCAGTGACTAGCTGATGTTGTGCATTTTTAATGTGAAAGTTGCAGCTGTAGGTGGGGGAGGGGGTTCTCATTCAGACAGTTGCCAAATGTTCATTTTGTGGGCTCCCTTAGCTAATATGGGTGGGCATAGCAGTCCTCCTAGTTCATGCTTACGTATATACTAATTTTTCTCATTTGTTTGTAGGTCTCATCAACATTCCTGCTGTGGCCTTTGGGATATTCTCAGGAGGACTGATCATGAAAAAATTCAGGATTAATGTTTTGGGGGCTGCAAAGCTGTCCTTGGGGTCATCCTTCTTTGGTTACCTCTTGCTACTTTCATTATTTGCAATGGGCTGTGAGAACTCAGACGTGGCAGGACTGACTGTGACTTATGAAGGGTATGTTGGAAAGTGCAACGTTGAGTGCAAAGTTCCATTTTAAAGCAACCTGCTTCCTCAAGGTATTCCACATAGTCTGTGAATATACTTACCAGGGATCTAATCCAAAGCAACTAAAGTCTTTCCATTGACTTCAGTGGGATTTGGAGCAGAGCCCAGAATCCCTCTGTAATTGTTTTTAGCACCCAAGCCCTTATTCTTCTCTATGCAGGTTATTCCTGTGTAGATGAATTGAAAATCATGGCATTTCCTGTGAGTTCTCTGAATGGGGAGTGGAGCTGTGCTGATCCTCACAAAAAGCTGGGGAACCCACCCCTTTTACTCCACAGATCCCTGGAGAGCTGAAGAGCAAAATGAGTCAAGAGGCATTTGTATCAGTGTTCCTTGCCTCTGTGTGCTGCTGAATGCCCTTGGCCTCTCTAATGCCCTCTGGACATGCCTGCTGTAGGGCTCCCCCTAGCAGGACCACTGTAGAAATCCCTTCAAGGTGGAGATTTAAACTGCGGAGGGTGAAATAGTGCAAGTTACTCGACACTCTGAGTGAAATCCTGACCCCACTGAAGTAAATGGAAGTTTTGCCACTGACTTCAATGGGGCCAAGGTTTCACACTGCAGTAATCTATACCAGTTTCCCCAACAGGTTTTGATAGAAGAATCCAATTGAACTTGACTAGTTGTCACTCCCATCCTCCTTGAAACTCTGCTGATTCCCCACCTCCGAGAGCCCTCCAGGGGGCAAAGATGAAAAGGGTCAGCACAGTACGTGGAAGTGGCTGCATTCCCACTTTTCACACCGTTGCAGGCGAGACCTGCATGCACAAGCTTCCTTATGCTTGAAGCAGCAGCGGTGACCACAGGGTCTTTCTGGATGGGCTTTCTGTGCTGGCTTCTGCAGCCATTCCATGAGTGATGCTCCCATTGAGGGTCAAAGGAAAGTCTGTAGATCGAGTGGCTGCAGGGTCAGGTCCTCAACTTAGATCAATCCATCTGTGATCACTTTCCCACCTCGTTTTCAAAGCTTTTCGGTAGGGATGATTTTTCCCCTTTTGCCATCAGTGACACCAATGTTTTGAGCGCTTGGGTCCGATTTTGTTTGGTTGCGTTGTGCCCCATAAGCTTCAGCTGAATATTTTAGAAAATAAAAACAATATATCAGAAGATACACATTGTTAAAACACTTGTTAACAATGTCCCTTTAATAAAACATATGCTGTATTTTAATAGGCATGTCATATTGTAGAATACTGTTTGATAGCAAAGAGGAAACATTTGTAAAGGGAAGTGGAAAGAAAACATTTCAGTAGACTAAAGATATAAGGCTACACTCAGGTGTATCTTGCTGAAAATATAGCCCATGGTTTGAAGACATTTCTGCTTAAAGCTGCTGATAAACAGCATTTCATTTTGTCTCTGCGGTTTGTTTTGGGTTTTGTCAGAACAAAACAGGTCTCTAGCTATGAACAAACACTCTTTTCTGAGTGCAATTCGGGATGCATATGTTCAAAAAATGAATGGGATCCTATATGTGGGGAAAATGGAATCACCTACATGTCGGCTTGTCTTGCTGGTTGCAAAACATCCAATGGAAGCGGAAAAACCACTGTAAGAAACTTTTCTATCATCATTTATGATGCTTTGGTCTGTCTTAGCCTAGCTAGCTCTGTTATCGCAAATGAATTGCAATTCTTTTTAAAGTAGGGATCTATGGTTTCCTTAAATTCCTTGGGTTTTGGAAATGTGCTACAGAAGATTAGAACTTTCTAGGGTGCGCTTTTTTGTTTTCATGGAAAATGTTCTGCTTTTTATAAAATGAAAACATGAAAATTGAAAATGTAGTCGTATTTGGAAAAAAAAATGTTTTTTAGTTGTCAAAACCATTATCAGTTTGGGGGTTTTAAACAATGTTTTGTCAATAACTGGACATTTCTTTGGAAATTTCTGTTTCAAGAAAAAAGACTTTTTTTAAACAAAAAACATAACTTTTCAACAGATTTCTGACCAACTCTAATTTTGGATTGCACACAGAGATTTTGACTGTCCAAGGGTCTGGAAAAATACAGTGTACAATATCGTAACATTTTAGGTGGTCATTATCCCCTTACATAGCATATCTCAATAAACATATACTTTTGCCTGCTATATTCCAGGTGTTTTATAATTGCAGCTGTGTGGGAATTACAGCGTCTCCATCAAGAAGCTCCTCAGCGGTGATGGGAGCATGTCAAAAAGGAAATGAATGTTCAAAAATGTTTCTGTATTTTCTGGTAATATCAGTCATCACTTCATATACTTTGTCGATAGGTGGTACACCTGGATACATATTACTTCTAAGGTAAATAGAGATCATTCCTTTTTGTATTGGCAAATGTTTTCAAGGTGATTTGATATAAAATATATTTTCTGTCTTCATTCATAATACTGGGTGCCCCTTTCAACTTGTCTCAAAGACAGTGGAAAGAGGATTTCAGAAGGTGTATAGCAATATAAATGCTACCAGTTAAGCTACATTGTGCTTCTGATTAGATGATACAAATAGCTTCATATCTAGGTTTATCATCAGCGTGCATATGCTCACTTTGTTATAAAAAATAATACTCTGAGCTTGATTCTCATTTACACCAAGGCCACTTTTTATAGCTCTGGTAGTGGAAACTTACCTAACTTTAAATGCCCTTTAAACTGCCAGAATGGTGGGAAGTGACGTTAGCGTACATGAGAATCAAGCCTTGTGTGTATGCATAGCTAGTCAAATTTTCATAGGTACTGAATACCCACAAATGCCATTGATTTAAGTGTGTGTGTATTAAATAATTACAGAAGAACCTAGAGACAACTAAAACCAAAACAGAAGCTGAAAATTCACTCAGATCCTCCCCTTAGAATTCACGACAAATTAGTAATTCCATATGATCAGTGAAAAATCTTGTATGTAACATAACGAAAGTAGAATTTATCTGAGATTTCTTTTCTATTGTATCAATAACTGCCTTTCACAGAGACAGTCACATGTAATAGTGGACCAGTGGCACCATGACTTATCCAGTACTGAATAGAGGCTTGCAAGCTAATTTTCAGAAAATATATTGGGGATATAATATCACCTGTGTATAATCTTGATTTGTTCAGCTTCAGTCTGCTCTCTCTGACTTCCAAGAACCTACGTTTTAGGCATCAGTCTCACTGCCTCTTGGAAAGCTTTCCTCCTCAGTTCCTTTGGCCAGACTCCCTTCAGCTTCCCTTGCAGAATGCAAAAAAAAATAACGTCTAGGTAACAGAGGGTGGAGGGCGTCAGATTGTATTTCAAATTGTCCCGACTTTTGAAAGAACTCATCTGACATAGACCCTTTCTCATTGCAAGAGTTTAAGAATCATCCTGGACAGACAGTGCTAAAGCTGAAAATACTCTGAATATTGGGCTTTATGCAAAAATGCCACCTTGAGATACTGAAGTAACATAATTTCAAGTGTGATTCCAGCATAATCCCAGAAATACCAGTATTTTTCAAGTGGAATATTGGAGCTCACAAGAGAACTACTTCATGCCCTATTGGTTTCTTTCACTGCAGGAAATAACTTTGGCAAAGTGCAATGTTATCATAACATGCTTGAGTTCTCCTTACTCATGCCTGTCGTCCCTCTTCAGTCCATGCAATCACTCACTTGAGTAGTGATTGCCCGTACAAGTGAGGAGTTGATGGTTCATGCTTTTGTCTGAAATCTTGAAATTAGGGCTGTCAATTAATTGCAGCTAACTCACACGATTAACTCAAAAAAATTAATCACGATTAATCGCACTGTTAAACAATAGAATACGAAGTGAAATTTATAAAATATTTTGGATTTTTTCTACCTTTTCAAATATATTGATTTCTATTACAACACACAATACAAAGTGTACAGTGCTCACTTTATATTATTATTTTATTACAAATATTTTCACGGTAAAAATGATAAAAGAAATATTATTTTTCAATTCACCTCATACAAGTACTGTAGTGCAATCTCTTTATCATGAAAGTGTAATTTACAAATGAAGATTTTTGTTGTTGCATAACTGCTCTCAAAAACAAAACAATGTAAAACTTTAGAGCCTACAAGTCAGCTCAGTCCTACTTCTTGTTCAGCCAATCGCTAAGGCAAACAAGTTTGTTTACATTTACAGGAGATGCTGCTGCCTGCTTCTTATTTACAATGTTACCTGAAAGTAAGAACAGGCGTTCGTATGGCACTTTTGTAGTCGGCATTGCAAGGTATGTGCCAGATATGCTAAACTTTCGTATGCCCCTTCATGCTTCAGCCACCATTCCAGAGGACATGCTTCCATGCTGATGATGCTCGTTAAAAAATAATGTGTTAATTAAATTTGTGACTGAACTTGGGGGAGAACTGTACGTCTTTGGCTTGTTTTACCCGCATTCTGCCATATATTTTGTGTTATAGCAGTCTTGGATGATGACTCAGCGTGTTTATTTTAAGAACGCTTTCACAGCAGATTTGACAAAATGCAAAGAAGATACCAATGTGAGATTTCTAAAAATAGCTACAGCACTCGACCCAAGGTTTAAGAATCAGAAGTGCCTTCCTAAATCTGAGAGGGACGAGGTATGGAGCATGCTTTCAGAAGTCTTAAAAGATCAACACTCAGATGCAGAAACTACAGAATCCAAACCACCAAAAAAGAAAATCAACCTTCTGCTGGTGGCGTCTCATTCAGATGATGAACATGCATCGGTCCACTCTGCTTTGGATCATTATCGAGCAGAACCCATCATCAGCATGGGTGCGTGTCCTATGGAATGGTGGTTGAAGATGACGGGACATATGAATCTTTAACACATCTGGCATGTAAATGTCTTGTGATGTGGCTACAACAGTGCCATGTAAATGCTTGTTCTCACTTTCAGGTGACATTGTAAACAAGAAGCCGGGCAGCATTATTGCCTGCAAATTATAACCAAGTTTGTTTGTGTTAGCGATTGGCTGAAGTAGGACTGAGTGGACTTGTAGGCTCTAAAGTTCTATGTTGTTTTATTTTTCAGAGCAGTTATTTTTTTGTACATAATTCTTCATTTGTAAGTTCAACTTTCATGATAAAGAGATTCCACTACAGTACTTGTATGAAGTGAATTGAAAAATACTATTTCTTTTGTTTTTTACAGTGCAATTATTTGTAATTAAAAATAAATATAAAATGAGCACAATACACTTTGTATTCTGCGTTGTAATTGAAATCAATATATATGAAAATGTAAAAAACATCCAAAAATATTTTAATAAATGGTATTCCATTATTGTTTAACAATGTGATTAATCGTGATTAATTTTTTTAATTGCTTGACATCCCTACTTGAAATGTATTGATGATTTCAGGCTCAATGCCACTAAGACCCTGTCTATTCTTGTTTTGTTTGTTTGAGCCAGTTTTGTTTCAAACCAGGGTAAGCTGCACCACCAGTACAAGCCCCTTCTTGCAGCAGGACAGCACATCGAAGAGGGAGTTTGCATTTGTGTAGCGACACCAAGTGCAAAAAATTCCCAGTACAGAATGAGCAGCAGTCATTGTTGGAATGAATGTAGGAAATATAAAAGCTCAGCGTAATACATTATTAAGCCACCATTTAAATTTTCAACTCAAAGGCATCTATATTTCTTATCTGAAGAAGTATTTAGGGAGGATAGAATTCCTTCTGTCAAAGTCAGTTGAAGTTGCCTGGACTCCACACACCTAGAGATTTGCTACCATGTGATTTTTCCAATTTCAATTATTTATATGGCACAGTTTTGAAATGCTTTCAGCAATAATCACAAATTTTAAAAAACACTTTTCATTACATAAATCAGGAGATGAAACTTTATATGCAAAACTGCATGTAATTTGTAAACAGAAAAAGGGACTACATTTATTTTAAAAAATTCAGTTAATTTATTTAATTTACTGTGAACCAGGTTCTGATCCCTCACTCTGTGAGTAATCCCATTGAAACCAATGGGACTAATTACAAACTACCCAACATGAGGAAGGGCATCAGAATCTGGCCCCTAGAAAATTAACAAAACGAATCCATTTTGAAAAATAAATCAGTTCATTTGTCTGTTCGCGAATCATCTCCAAAGACATTTGAATTTTTATGAACTTTCTCATTATTGTGAAATCATTCAACAATTGGCTTTCCAAGAAATTTTTATGAACAAGAATGAACTTATGTTCACAGAATGCAAATATGCGCATTTCAGAAACAAAATTACTGCCCAAGTGAATTTGCAGTTTTCATTCAAGCAATCGTTTGCCAACGATTTTTTTTTGGGGGGGGGGGGGCATTTTCAGTCAACTCTAACATTAAAAGTTGTTTCTGGTACTCGATGCAAACTGGCAGAAATATGAAATGTGAGATCCAAATGTGGCATATGAATGCAGAAGCTAAATCCCTACAAGACTTTAAGATTTAGTGACATTTGCTTCAGGGGTTTACAAGATTAAATCAGTGAAATGTGCTTATGCCCAGTGACTGATTCATTTATTGTAGTATTCCTTTAAAGGTATTAGGCTAATTAGGATTGCCAAAGGACTTTAGAAACTATTGAAGTTATGTAACATTAATGAATACAGACGGGAGTAATTTAAGTAAAGGCATGCTATTAATAGATGGCTATTAAGTGAAAAACGGTCACCCTAAGTTGTCTCTGAATGGACTGGCTTTTTTCAGTGCATGGGGAAATATAGCTTCTATTGAGGAGCTGATATACTAGTTAAACAAATGCTCTGATGAAATTTTCAGTCAAATTGGAGCAACTCCTTAATATAAGGAATAATTTAAATAAAGGAGAAATTTAAATATAAAAAAGCAGATTTCAGATACCAAATGTCTCTTTCTTGGTTTCAGCATCTAAATGTATTAAATTTATTTGTAGATGGGGCCTGATTCACTAATTTCTTTGAACCTTTGTGTCATCATTTACACTAGTGCAAAGTGAGTGTAAAAATATGAGACTATTCTGATCTATTAACATGTTACACCAATTTTTGCACTGGTGTAAATGACTGCACAAGGGCAAGGCATTAGAGACTCAGGCCTATAAATGTGGTTGCTAAGAAGTTCTTTTGACTTTGGATACTTCAGTTATGTTTTTGATGCAGGCCTTTTGTGTACTTCTGAGTGTTAGTTAAATAGATGGGGGGCCTGGTTATCATTTACACTAAGGCTTCTTGACACTGCTGTAGCTCTGTAAAGGGTCCTGAAAGTGGTCAGTCAGAGCAGTGTAAACGGGCCATAGTGTAAATGAGAATCTTCTGAAGAGGCTTTAAAACTCTTTTAAAATACCCTTTGAAGGGACGACTTCCCGGAATGTCTTTTCAAGACACTAAATTATGGTTTCTTGCAGTATATCATTGCTGCCACCCTTAGATAATATTCTGGAAATGATTTTGAAGAAAATAATGAGTCTTCACAGGTGACTTTCCCCATACGTGTGGGGAAAGGGATTAATCCTACAAGGCGTTAAACAGTTCCTGAGAGGGGCTGAGCACCACAACCCTTGATTTCAGTGGAATTTTGTGTACACTCCTTAGCTCTCAGGAAGCACCCAGTACCTTGTAGGATTAAACTCCAAAACATTATATTTATCCACAGTACAGATTTAGCTTCAGCCTTCTTTTTGAGCTACTTACATATGCTTAACAGACATTAATAAATTGTATTATTAACTACCATTAACACGAGGAAATGCACGCATCAGGTAGAGCAAAGCACTTTGACACATGCCTATTTTAAGCACATCAATAGTCCTATTGATTTCAGCGGGACTATTCATATGCTTAAAGTTAAGCCTGTGCTTAAGGTCCTTGCTGGCACAGGGCCAGAATGTTTGTTTGCTCTGTATGTAAGGGCATGACCCTACAGTCCTTGTGACTGAAAAACTCATTTACTTACATCAGAGCTATGTCCACACTACTAGCCATCACTACATTGAATCAGAAGGCTTTTAAAGTGCTTGGCTGTGTGTTTGCAGAACTAATTTTCCACACGCTATGTGAGTAACTCCTAGAAGTTGTTTCAGTTTGAAGATGCACTGCTGTCTTCTTAAAATTTCATATTGAAGTTAGACGTTAAGAATTCCTAGGCCTGATTTTCATGCCGTCACATTAAATTCATGCCTGTTGTAGTGCCACTGTAATCCATGGCATTACCTCAAAGTAAAACTAGCATAACAGAGTGGAAAATCAAGGCCCTCAATTTGTAATTAATCTTTTATTTCACTTTAACAATAATTTCTTTTTAGATGCATTAAACCACAACTCAAATCTTTTGCGCTCGGTATTTATACCTTGGTGATAAGAGTTCTTGGTAAGTTTGGTTCTACATTTCATCTTATTTCAATACATTGTAGTACTGTTCCTATTAACTGTGTACAATATGTCAGCAGTGACCTAGAATGTTGTCTAGAGTTAATTTCAGCTGCCATATACATATTAAATGGTAAAAATATAACAAATATTAGGAATAGGAGAACTGTGAGAGAATTTGTGTTTTGTGAAACCTGTAAAAAAATTCCATTTATTATAAAAATGTCAACAAGTACTGAAGGAATACAGAAAGGCAACAAGGAAACAGCAGTATTATTTCTAGAGCTGTTGTTTTTCATACAACATTAAGCCATGTTTGAGTTTCCTCTCCCTTACCTAGTTATTCAGAGACACTATGGCAATTGTCATAGTATAATGACTAGTACAGAACAGAATAGAATAGGACCTCAGTTTCTGCTCAGTCTTTATTCAGACATATTTTCTTTGACTTCAGTGAGAATTTGCCTAAATACAGGCCACTGATGTCACGGGCAGATTTACAGTCTTTCTACTGACTTCAACGGACGTTGGGGCTTGATCATATATCCTTTGCTCACATTAAACTCCCACTAAAGTCAATGGGAGAGTTAAGTGTGAAAGGAATGCAGGATCTGACTCCTTATTTAAGCAACAGATATGACTGGCTCACATCAGCTTAATATATATAATCGAATTGTTGTTGTTATGAGGAGAGAACTTTTCAGCTTGGAAAAGAGGGGGGATATGATAGAGGTCTATAAAATCATGACGGGTATAGAGAAAATAAATAAGGAAGTGTTATTTACTCCTTCTCATAACTCAAGAACTAGGGGTCACCAAATGAAATTAATAGGCAGCAGGTTTAAAACAAACAAAAGGAAGTATTTCTTCACACAACACAGTCAACCCGTGGAACTCTTTGCCAGAGGATGTTGTGAAGGCCAAGACTATAACAGGGTTCAGAAAAGAACTAGATAAATTCATGGAGGATAGGTCCATCAGTGGCTATTAGCCAGGATGGGCAGGGATGGTGTTCCTAGCCTGTGTTCGCCAGAAGCCAGGAATGGACGACAGGGGATGAATCTCTTGATGATTATCTGCTCTGTTCATTCCCTCTGAAGCACCTGGCATTGGCCACTGTCGGAAGACAGGATACTGGGCTAGATGGACCTTTGGTCGTTCTTATGTTCTTATTATTGTGTATCATATTGTTAATAAATATATATAATTAATATTTTATGCAAAAGTCACATTAATGCTCTTTGTTTGTTTAATACTTACAGCAGGAGTCCCAGCCCCAGTGTATTTTGGAGTGTCAATAGACACCACTTGCCTGAAATGGGGAAGCAAAAGGTGTGGGGGAAGAGGAGCGTGTAGACTATATGATTCTAATGCATTTAGGTAACAGATTTGGTGAATTCATTCTTTCAGCGCACATATTTTAACTATGTTTACACACTGAGGGCTAGAGCCGGTCAAACCTTTTTTGGATGAGCAGTTGGGATTTTAATTAAACAAAAATTATCATGGAAATTATCTGCTTTTCTTGAAAGCAAAACCCCCAAACCAGAAAAATGGGGGAGAGGGGAAATGATGGAAAACAAAAATCTTTTGGTTTGGGGCTATTTGAGGCTGAAACGTTTCAGTTTGGGGCACTTTGTGACTGATATTTATTCAGTCCTCCCTCCTTTTTATAGAAAGTTTAAATTTTCTGCAGAAACATTCCCCCTTCTCCCCCCCACCCTGAGTTTTTTTCCCCAACTAGCCCTAATGCAGACCAGACTGTGGTAGCTAATTGCTGCTGCATATTGGGACAATACAGAGCTGGATCACAGCAAGGCAGCTGTGGTCAGGGAACCACAAAAGCCTGTAACAAGGTGTACTAGCTCTTTAAGGACCAGCCTAGGTTCAGTACAGTTACTGATTTCTTCCCAGGACAGTGACATTCTCAGAGATGTTCTATGGAACAACATCTAGGAGTTAGAGACTAGAACAGCAAGACATTCTGGGGAATGGGGTTGGGATATAATAGTCTCCTCCTTTTTGATAAAAAGGAGACCTGGAGGAAGCAGGGTTTCTGGTAGGGCTCACCACTGAGGAGACACGAAGTTAGGCAAGGAGTAAGTCCTGTTTTGAATACTCCTATGGAAAGAAAGAGAAAGATTAGGAACCTGGTAGGACTCCATTTTCATTTGGGGACTCCAGGTGTTTCTGTAACACAGTAACAAATAATTATAATAGTTCATAATTATTAATAATAAATGCCTGCATCACAGAAATCTTGGTATCTCTGACGAGACTGCCAAGGCTTGAATTGACTGCTGATGAGATGTAAACATTCCTCTTGCCATTAAAAATGGTCACTCCAGAAACTTCCCTCACTCTCTCCCACTGAAGGACATTGGTAGGTTCAGTGTGTGGGAAGCTCATACTGCTACTGCCTATGCTGTACCTGACATATGGCTAAAACTGAGGGTGTTAAAATTCATGGTGTTCATGCAAGGTGGTTGTTTATCAGAATTATAAATGAGTCCCTTTTGCAGAGTTCTTTCAGACATATCTGAGGCATTAATTGTGCATTACCTTTACGGAAGACTGATTGAGGTTCTTCTTTTATAGATACATATATTTGGGATTAACCGTGGTCTTGGGCACCATGTCCATTTTCTTGAGTATTGCAGTCCTTTTCGTCTTAAAGAAAAGGTATGTTCCACAAGACAAAAACATCGCAGCCAATGGAGGGAGAGGAATGGTCTCGGTACAAAACAGGAAAGATAATTTTGTCAATAGTGACTATTTAATTCAGACAACCTACTGGCCAGAAAAGGAAACTCGACTTTAAAAAATGGATTTTTTTCAAGGGGATTTTGACCAGCAGGGGGAGTTCCGTACAGAAATCTGTCATAAGTGAACATGTTTGAGTGGGTGGATGTAATTGAGCATCCATTTTGAAAATGTTCCCCTTTATCCAAGTTTGACTGTAAATACCAAAAATCTTCTTAGAATGTGCATAGGTCTGAAAATACAGTTCAACATTTGTCTTGAAAATATGGGGTGAAATTCACTCTTCTCCACACAAAGCCCAGGTAACGGACTCTTTGCAAGGAATTAAGTGGGCATTCTGGAGATGTCATTCTCTTCTTAACCTGAAGGCAGGCAGTATGGCTGCCGCAGAGACCCTCCTCAGCAACTCTTCTAGTTTTCAGCTGGAATGGGAGTTGCTGCCCCTTTGTGTGAGAGGCAATGGGTGTCCTGGAACCTATGGCCCAATCTTAGTGATCTCTTCCACATTGATCTATAAGGAATGGGTGTAGAAATACCCTTCATGGTACACAAGGGACAGAGAGACCCCCTTCCATGGATGCTTGCCCATAAATGCCCCATACAACCAACCCAATTGAAACAGTTAAGTGGCGTCTTGGACTTTCTGTGAGGCTCTTTACATCAAGGTAAATTCCATCCATGATGTTCAGTCTTGTGGTTAGGAATTCCTTCTCAAATGTACTCTCACAACCTCTGTTAAATCATGGCATCAATAGCAAAAAAGTTGTCACTAGTAAAACCACTACTTTGTGGTTTCATGTGACTCTGCCAAAGGAAATTTGAATTAAAGATACAGCTATTCTATGTTTTAAATGGTTTCTTGCTGTTTGCTAACACTCAATGACTGTATAATTCCATACAATGTAATAAGCAAGATGATATAACATATACCTGTTTAAAAAACAATGACAAGACCCTTTGGGAATAATAAAATAAATCCTAAGAGCAGCAGTCTTTGTTTATTTCCTTTTATTTATGTGTTTTACTTTATTTAATTCATCTGGGCAGAAATGTGACAAAGCATCTAGGTTGTTGTTTTTTTCTTGGTTTTGGTTATATTTGTTCTTTGATGTGTTTGTGAATAAGGAGAACTGGATGAATGTTAATAAAGAATGGAACAAGGTACTCTGAAGAGTTTACTGAAAATACCACTCTAGTCAATATCCTTTAAAGGAATAAATGCCTTTAGAGTGCCGAGTGACAGATATTATTTAGCTCTGGGTCATATTATTTGCAACATAAGCTCACATCACATGACTGTAAATCACATGGGAACTGAGTTTCAAGGGTGAATCTGTTAGATTAGAGTGGTACCCTGGCTGGCCAGATTTTACTCCTGAGGGCATTCTGTGCCAAAAAATTAAAAATTCTGTGGACAATATTTTAAAATTCTGCAAGTTTTATTTGTCAATAAATAAATGCAGAGGCTCCAGCATAGCAGTGGGGAGCACAGGCCACTGACTGTATGAAGGCGGGGATCACCCTGCAGCTTCCCACCCCTGGGACATGGACTTGGTGGTGAGGCTGCACCTGACCTTGGTACAGCACAAGGCCTGTGCCTGCCCCAGAAACACCCTGGAGCCCTGCCACCCCGCACCAGGAGCGGGGCAGGCAGGATCCAATTGCGGAGAGATCCAGGTGTGGGGTGAGAGGATTCTGTGTGGGACAATCTGGGTGCAGGCAGCTCAGTGGGGGTCTAGGTGTGGGGGGATCTGGATGCACAGAGGCTCGTTGGGGGTGTTCCAAGTGCAGGGGCAATGGGACTCTGCAGGGGCTTCCAAGTGAAAGTGGTTGGGGCTCAGCAGAGGGGTCTGGGTGTGGGGGTCTCAGTGTGGGAGTCTGGGTGCTGGGGGAATGGGGCTTGGTGGGTGGAGGTCTGGGTGCAGCTAGTTGGGGGTCAGTGGCATGGGGATCTGGATGTGGGGGCTCAGGGAGGTGGGAGGGCTGGGGCTCGTCAGGGTGGGGCTTTGAGTGCAGGGAGCTCAGTGGGAGGTTGTCTGGGTGCAGGGAGGCTCCAGATGCAGGGGTTGAGGTTCAGTGGGGTGGGGTTCGGATATGTAGGGCTAAGGGGGTTCTGGGTGTATGGGGTGAGGTTTGGTGGGGATGTCTGGGTATGGGAGGTCCAGATACACAGGGATTGGGCAGATGGGAGAGCAGATCCCTGTATAGTGACCCCCTTTCCCCCCCTCCCCGCATCTTAGGAGCAGTGTGGGCAGGAAGCTGGGGAAGATGCTGAGCTTCCTGCAGCTGGGGGTAGGTCGGACACAGCCCCAGCCATTCCTTGCAGGGGAAGACGAAGTCCCATCTTCTCCTGCCTCCAGCACAGCCGGGATTAGCAGCCGATGCCAGCTCGGTGTAGGAGCCAAGTAGATACGATTGTTTCTATTGGAGAACCTATTGCGAAGTATCACATGGTCAATAGCAAATTCTTAATATCAGAGGTCATCTAGTTAAGTAGATAGATGAGGATGACTTGAGATGTGCGGTCTGTATTGGTTGTACCAAAAGGCAGTCAGGAATTCTGCCTCAAGAAGTTGTTTTTAAAGAAAGATTTCTGAAGAGTTCTTAACAGAATTACATTGCCTAAAATAAATCTACAGATGACCATTTATGGCAAAGATTACCCCAATTTAGATTTATTTTTTTTAGAAATACAGATTTCCTAATGGTTTA
This sequence comes from Macrochelys suwanniensis, assembly GCA_033296515.1. Lineage (NCBI taxonomy): Eukaryota > Metazoa > Chordata > Testudines > Chelydridae > Macrochelys > Macrochelys suwanniensis. The sequence goes on along the minus strand of CM065775.1, from coordinate 230,297,617 downwards.
CTCTCTGCACCATTAGCAACATGTAAGTATCAGTGTGAGCCATATATATTTCACGCACATGTCTTTTGAACTATGCTCTGTTAAGAGGTCAATGTTTCTTATCCATATGCCAGGGTTACAGTATCCCTCAGTATCCATGAGGGATAATTTGTGATTGTGTTCTGTAACTCAAAAATAAAAGAGGGACTGATCATGGTTTTATGTAAAATTAGCTATTTTGTAGAGGCCACGTTAAATCTAACACTCATCCTTGGGTGCAGGAGGACAGCCACAACAACCACAATCCAGGTTTCCACAGGTATGATTTGGGGAACAAAAGAAATCCTAGCAATTGTATCAATCCGTTACCAGATAGGGATGGTAAAATTCCCTCTATTGATGCAGAAAAGGCAAAAGTATTCAATAAATATGTCCGTTTTGTATTTGGGAAGAAGCTGGCTCACATACTCTAGGCTTACAATGGTAATGAAATACTTTCTATTCCGACAGTATTTAAAGAATGTTAAACAGCAACTGCTAAAGCTAAACATTTTCAGATGTGCAGGACTACATAACTTGCACCACAAGAATTTTAAAAGCTTTGGCTGGGAAGCTCTCTAAACCAATGACGTTAATATTTAACAAATCTTGGAATTCTGGAGGACTTGGGTGAGAGAGGAGAGAGAGCTTATGTTGTGTTTATATTTTACAAAGGGTAAATATGATGACCTGGGTAACTATGGGCCAGTGATTTTGATGTTGACTCCCCAGGCAAAATCATGGAAAAGTTGATACAGCATAATTAATACCAGCCACCATGATTTTATAAAAAATATGTCTTGTCTGATAAACTTGATATTGTTTTTTGATGATATTACACATATGGTTGACAAAAGTAACTTTTAACATAATATACTTAGACTTCCATAACATGTTTGCTTGAGTACTGCATGACAATGTGATTTTTAAAAAAGCCACTACACAAAATCAATCCAGCACATATTACATGGATTAAAATCTGACTGAAGAATTTCAAAAAGTAACTGTAAACAGGGAATGATCATCTCATGGCGCATATCTAGTGGGGTCTTGCTGGAATCTGGTCTTGGGCCAGGGCTATTCGATATGTTTTCTTCCAAATAATTGTTAAAGATAATTGCTGATAAAGTTTGTTAGATGCCCTAAAAATTGGTGGAGCACTAAATGACAGTTGAGTTCTATGGAGTGATCTGGATTGTTTGGTAATCTGGGCTCACTTGAACAACATGCATATTGACACAGCTAAGCAATGGCTAGGAACCAAGAATGTAGGTTCACACTTACAGGATGTAGTGACTGTATTGTGGAAAACAGTGACTCAGAAAAGGACTCGGGTGTCATGGTGAATAATCAACTGACCATGCTCTCATAGTGTGATGTGGTGACGTGGACAACAAATGCAATCCTTGGGTGCAGAAACGGGGGAATATTGAGTAGAAATAAAAAAGTGTTACCACCATTGTATATGACAATAGTGAGACCATTACTGAAATACTGTGTCAAGTTCTAGGGTCCATACTTTAAAAAGGCTGTTTACAAATCTGAAATGGTTTAGAAAAGAGCTACAAGAATGATTCAAGGTCTGGAAAAATCTGCCAGACAGTGAGACACTAAAGAAGCTCAATCAATTTAGTTTATCAAAGAGAAGATTGAGGCAACTTGATGATGACCTCTAAATACCTATGTGGGGAGAAAATTTCTGATGCTTGAGGGATATTTAATCCAGCAGACAAAGGCATAGTAAGAGCCAGTGGCTGGAAGATGAGGCTGGACAAATTCAAACTAGGAATCAGGCACTATTTAAAAAAATAATTATTTAATTTTACAGTGTGAGTAATTAACCGTTGGAATAACTGACTTAGGGATGTGGTGGATTCTCCATCACTTGATGTCTTTAAATCAAGACTGGATGTCTTTCTAAAAGATAACCTCTAGCTCAAGCTGAAGTTATGGACTTGATAAAGGAGTCACTTAGTGAAATTCTATGGCCTGTTTTATGCAAGAGGTCAGATTAAATTATTATAATGGACCCTCCAGGCTTTTAAATCTCTGGATGATATTGTGGACCTTTTGAAGTCAATGGGAGTTTTGCCATTCACTTCAGCGAGGCCAGGAATTCACTCTCTGAATGTACTGTCCAGTGCTGTTATGCTAAGATAACACGGCGTGAATTTAGGTCCTGATCTTACAAAGTGCTTAGTGCTGTTAACCCCCGATAACTATACATACACACACACACACACACACACACACACACACACACACACACACACACACACTTCTCTGTACTGAGGTGCTGAGAGATATTGGGTACAAAGAATGAGAATCTGGGTCTATGCTGCTATGTAGGTGGAAAGTAGTTCCTATTACTGGCAACTCAGTGTATTTTAAAAAGGAGGCTGGAGACATCTATTTTATTAAGAAAAATGTCTTGATGCCCCGCTCTCCTCCTCCCCCTACAGATACACGATAAAATCAATGAACCAAATTCGTCCCTAGTGTCACTCTGCTTACTGCCTAACAAGGCAGTCACTGGAATACTCTATGAGGGAAATGCACCAAAATAACAGCAACACCAGAATGTTTCGGAAATGAACATATAATCAGATTGTGAAGCTTTTCGAGAAATCTCTTAATTGTTTAACATTTTCTTACTTCTGTGTTATCCATTTTCTGACTTTGTTTCTGAAGCCAGATTCTAACTTTAAGAGCATCGCCCAGTCAGTACAAATGGAGAAGATTTGACTTTCCTGCATGAGTTAACTTTTAGGGCTCAGTGGATCCTTTGTTTAAGGATTAGTGGTCTGCGAATAAAAATGGCTTCAAAACAGAGCTGCTTAGTTCAATGTTCTCCTGTTGCCTGACTGCAGATGGCTATTGCTAAGCTACCAGTTACCAACGGCTACTGGTAGCTACTTCTACTGGCAGGAGTCTGTTGCCGCCTTCTGGTTGGAGGATTCTGCAAACACCTACTGCTATAAAGGTGACTGCTAGTGTGGTTTTTCTAGTTTGCTCATGCTGTAGGTATAATCAGATGTTGCTAACATCTCAGTTTTAAGATTATGGTGATTTTGTTGTCACACGCCAATTATTTCCCTTAACATATGTAAACTGATTTTTGTAGGAGGATTGGGGTGAGGGGAAAAGCTGAGACATATTTTTTGTCAAGGGTGGGAATCATATAATACTTGGTTATACCATAGTGCTTTCCGTTTCTCCGTTTTATTAATAATGGATCATCCTCAAAACTTCTGGCTCAGGTAGGCGACTCAGAGCATGGATGCTTGGACAGATGTTTTGGACCTAGATAACAGAATAAATTATAAGTAACTTAGTTTTACATTAAGAAACTTTATGAGATTTCCCCTAGCCATGTATAAAATAGGAGAAAGGGGTTTCGTTCTTTGCCCTTTCATTTCAGAACAAATGGTAGATATTTAATGTACAGAGGACCAGGCACACTATTTGAGACCAATTGCTTTGGAAGCATTTATTAATATGAGGAAACCAAGGAAATAATTTTTCTTCCCTCAAAAAACAAAGAAACAAAAATCCACCACAAATAGGAAAAAAAACAATTTGTTTCCCCTAAAGCTCAATAATTTCTCATCTAGAGAACTCTTTGGCTCAGTCCATAGCTTCATAAGCATTGTGGCTTCCTATACCGCGTGGAGTTTAAAGAAAAAGATCACTGGTTGTTGATACTGAAGTTGGAGACCAAGTCCAATGGTGAAAGATTGACATTAGAGATGTGCAGGTGGAAGATTCCACCTTCTTTTGGGGAGACATAAAAGAAAAGGAAATACTGTGCTGTGACTATGTCACAGTGCCTCTAGGAAAAGTGCTGGAGCCAATGGCATGTCTGAAGAAGAGGGAGGGCTCTTATGGCTGCCCTGTGAGGAGTTTGTATTAAGTAGCATTAGTGCCTTTTTGTTCTCACCAGCAGAAACCCTTTCTCACACCCTGCAATAAATAATGCGGTACCAGATGTAATGAGATATCAAATCTTCTACTGTTGGAGTGGGCCAACTGCTTTAAAGGAAACATGCAGAAGCTGGAAGGTTAATCCCTCATGCCCAGCTGTGAACACCGGCATCAACATGTGAAGAACAACCACCTCTTGGAAGAGGGGAAGAAACCATATCTCCACCAGACCCATGAATCAGGACCTTTTGCATGTGTTTAGGGCCCATTTGACTAAATTGTGATCCCATGCTTAAATCCATTGATTTCAATGGCCATGCTTAGGTGCTTATCTAAATCAGGGCCTAAGCTGCATGGAGATAACATGAAATTTACCTCAGGGATGAAATGGTAACACATTATCACATCTTTTTGCTGTCACTATAACGAGAGCTCCCCTGAACTAATGGCTGATGTAGAGATACTGATTACTTAATTCTGACTAAGCTACCTGTGGTTCTGCACAGAAAGCTAAAGATATAAAAATAGACTAAAATATCGAGCAGAGTCAGAATCGTCCTCTGGGACAGCAACGGGAATCAGTGAAGAGTTCAGCGATGGAGAAAAGTAGCTGAGGTTGAGTTTCTGAGAGTACCACTCATGAAGTCCTCCGGCTTCTTAATTGACCACCTTCAATGGGCTTCTAAATATATTAAACAAAACCTTCCAAGCTTCACTTTTCTCCTTTCATTATTGCTTTTGAATTGACCTGTTGTGCAGCTCCTGTACAAGCCTCCCTCTACCTTTTTCTGGATGGTATATCTTGCACTACAGACACTAAAGTTGTATTTAAAAGCAATGCGTGTAACCCTGGTTGGGAAGATAACATTCAAAATGAGAAGTGTATGTAAACTGGTGCAGTCACTTTGAGAGCCTGAAAGGAGAGGTGCGAATTGCCACCTCAATGGGATGTTAAAGGCAAGGCCTAATTATAATAATCTATATGTCAACGTAGTTAATGATGTCAGCAGGTGAAAGAAGAACCATGCTAACTTTATTAAGGTCTACATAATTTGTAGTGTGTGGGATCTCATTTTGGTGTCATGAATAGGTGGAGATTAGCTATAGATACAAATTGCATGCATTAAAACCACCAAACTCTCCTCTGTTTTGGCTAACATTCTTTCTGGCAAGCAGGCCCAATCTACCACAGGAACACCTGTTAAATCAAATGCAATGCTGTTCTTCATATTCTTGAAATAGACTGGATTATTGGAAGGGGTAAACCGGTGAAGATCTGCTCCAAAGAGACTATACACACACTTAAGATAACCTAAATATATCACCTTTCCGGGTTTGCCAGTACTGTTAACAGTACTGAAACACAAACCTAAACATTCTCCTCAGCATGCCAGTTCCTTGTTTTCTAGTGACATCCATTTTACCCTCTTATATTCCTTGACTGGAGTTAATAGGACCCAGAGGACCTGATATCAGCACAAGTCAGGAAATATATTTTATCTGGAGTTAGAAACTACAGAAAGCAGTTAGCATACAGTGTTGTTTTTGTCTATTGTATTTATCAGACTGCCTCAAGGCTGAAGTAACATTCAGAATCCAAGTTTTTGAAAAGAAATTCAAACTGTTGCTTTCTTTCCTCCCCCACTCCTTTTTTTTTTTTTTTTTTTTTTTTTAGTTGACAACTATATTAAGATTGGATCATCCACTGTGTAAAGGCAAGAGGAGTACTCTTCTGTCTCAGGAAAATGGGAGCTTCACAAAACAGTTTACAAATGCAGAATTCCATTCTAAGCACATTCTGCCTATGTTATTTTACTTTTGTAGTATGCATGTATTTTGGGACTGGGAAAAGAAGATGGAATCGATCAGAGACAGAGGATTAAAGCAATGTTGCTAAATGGTAGTTTCTGTTTGCCTAGTAAAATGACCATGCTGGAAAGTTAATGAGTCTGCTGATAAAGATCAGAACAACCTTGTTTAAGGAGAGGATCCACTGTTTTTCAACAATTTAAGTGATGGCGTAGCTGCTGCTGTGCTGGATACATAATTTAGGTAGGCACTTTTTAAAATTTATTTTTACTTTCCATTGTATTTCAGATTAGACATTTAGGATCAATCTGTTTAAAATACCCTTTGATTAAGTACAATGCTAGCCATTAAAATATTGCCATTTACTGGTTGAAGATAATTAGCATTACCATGGCATTAGTGGCATTTCTGATGCTAAACTGTACCTGTGAAGGCCAATTACTTTCACACAGTAAATGTCAACAATTAAATTATGACAACTGTACGTACACATACATGAGAGGCAGATATAGATATAGTTTACATATACATAAATACATTTTGGGAGGGAATATACTGTTATTAAAAAGTCCATTATACAGATATATAGATGATCTAGATATCACTATGTATTTCATGAATAATGCAAGCAGGACTTAGCCCTGCATAGTACTCGAAAGTAATCAAAAATATTTATTTATTCATATTTTGGAAGCTGAGAATTAAAAATGTATTTTTTCATTTGTTTTAATGTATTCAGAAATCAATGAGAATATTAGTTTAGCTCCTCCGCTGGTGTAAATCAGCGTGCTTCCTTTAACTTCTGGACAGGACCTGGAACATTATATTTCATCTGGTGTTATATTGCATGCTGGTACCGCCCTTTAAAAAAGACTCAAGTAGAAACACTAGCCAAAACCCTAATAAGTGTTTGTAGTTTCTTTGTGGAATTGTCCATATTTCTTTTGACATTTTGGAATTTCTCCTTCCCGTTAATTTTTAACTACTCTATTATCTTGATCTTTGCAAACTAATTAAATGTTATCCAGGATAAATATATTTGATGCTCTTCTTATCCATTGTGATTTGATGTAAGAAGAAATAGGAAGCCAGATTGAATTCCTGAATGTTTTTGTAGTATTAAATGTAAAATTCCACCCGATGCAGAGAGGCAACACAAAGTGCACCACTTATGTTTCATCTAAGTCCTCAGAATAGGGCTTATGTGATGCAGAAGCTTTGGGCCGGCCCTCTGCTCAGTGGTGAATATCATCTTATGGATATGGATATGCCCTGCAAGGTGCTGAGTGTCTAATATGATGTGGGGAAAGCTCTCAACTCCAACTCAAGTAAATGGTCCATATAGTTTAGTCCCAGGATCTTACATTGTATCCTGAGAAATGATCCTCAATAGATGCACTTATTGAACACAAGAATGAGCTCTTTATACTTTCTTACTGTCACAAATGCTCCTGGGCAAATCCATTAAAGTCACCTCTGTGTATTTCCTTTTTGGTAAAATGAACACTTTGAATCTTGTTAAAGTTGAGGAAGAGACACCCATATGGCTATCCAAACAAATAGCAAGATAATGCATCAGGCTAGATCTTCAGCTGGTGTAATCAACATAGCTCCATTCAGATCATTAGACTACATTTATTTATACTGGCTGATAGCCTGGCACATTGTGTGGAAATAGATGGGATATAATCACTTTTCATTTGAATTTTGAGTTGAATTTCTCTTGCCTAGAAAAAATGATTTTGAGTGATGGTTGATGAAGAAGTACTTTACAGGTATGTGTGTAGGTCTATTATCGGGGCCTGTTATCCCCTTCATGTACATCCCTGGGAATGGGAGGCCAAGATTTTGAGTGCAATTGAGACACCTTAAAAGAGCCTGATTTTCAGAAAGTGCTGAAAATGCAGCTCCTGCAAGGTACCTCAGAATGTGCACCCAAAATCATTAATCTTTTGAAAATCTAGGCCTGAGATTTTTGCAGAAGAAAACAAATAATTTATAATAGTGTCTAAGGAATAGGCTTATTAATTCTAAATAAGACTGATGTTAAAACTAAAAGGCTAAGGTAACAGATTGGCTGTGAATAGCAATATGGCTGCTATTTTTTACCATATGAAATGTTTTGGTTCAGATTAATACCTGCAGCAAGTTTGTCTTTGGTCCTTTTTCTTAACTTCATGTGGTCATGGAACCCACCCAGCACCCAACGCCTTTGCACATGGGCTAGGGTCAGCCAAGTTCAGCAGAATGCACAAGCCAGCAGTTCTAACCCTTGGCCCCTCCACATAGCTTCTCTTGCAATGTTGACGCTACCTTTTTTTCCCTGGCACATTCTGTAACATCAGGAGCAGAGGTGTTATCCATCCCTGCCCAAAAGTAGCCACCCCTGCTTCTTTACTGTGCTCGTGTCTCAAAACGCTTCAGAGCATCGGGGGCTCTTGAGGACTCCATCACTGACTTGTCCAGCTACACTAAGCCAGCTGCCTCCATTGCTCCTAAAATCTTCCCAGCACCCTTTCCCCTACCTCCTTTCGGACTTGGTAGTGTATTCACTGAAGCTGCATCATTGCAACTTTTTAGGTGTAGACAAGCTCTAAGGCTTGATCCTAAACCTTTCAAGTGAATGGGAGCCATATCAAACCAAGAGGCATTTTTGAAAACTGTGCCCATAGTCCTCTGTGGTATGACCCAGGGCAGAGATACTTGCAAATGCTACTGGATTTTCCCCAAGGGAGGGAAGGTTCAGCCAACTTTCACAAATCTGTTCCAGATGCACTGTTGGAATTGTTGATCTCTAAGCTTTTTCTTTCTTTCATCCTCAACTCTCAAGGGTACCAGGAAAGGTGAAGCGAGTTGATTTTGATACTGTATGATTTTTGTGTTCTGCTTGGGACCATTAGTTCTAATAGTCCAATCTCCTTGTTCTATCAAAAAAAGCACTTCTGAACTTGTTTGTTTCAACGGATTCACTGTTTCATGGAGCTGGGTGACAGCATATGGGTATTCCTTCATGGATCCAATTACAGGTCAGGGCTTTGTTCTATTTTCTAATTGGACAGCAAGTGTTTTCTTTCTTTAAATAAGGTATATGATTTGCAAATATATATGACTTCCACTAATTTTTGTGGAATAAAATATTCCCATATAGTTTTTATTACTCACCTAGCTCTAAAACATACAACACAGCAGAGAATACAAACTGGAATATGTGCACTGTATCGCAATAAAAAACAAATAACTAATCTTTAATCAACAACAAACAATTCTATTGTTTTAAGGAGGGGGAAATCTTGCCCCCTCCTCCAAAGCTGCAGCGTGCTCGGTGATCCACAGCAGAACTTGTAAGATTCTATGAACACGCAATGAATGGAAGGATTAAGAACATGTCTGCAGAACACTGTTTTCAAGGATTACCTGCACACCAGCACAGGATGGGGGCTTTGGAGGTATGCTGGGTTAGAGGAAGATCAGACAATTTGCCAAACAGATCCATGACCATGTAGATCCGCTGGCCATTTCCTCTGCAAATGGGGTGTGTGGGTGGGCATGCATGTGCCCAGCTGCTGCAGTTTGACTGCGACAGCCAGGAGGCTATGAAGAGCCTTGGAAGAAGGTTTCTTTCCTCCCCCAGCCCCTACAGAATTCCCCAGCCCAAATCCCAGTTACTCAGGCTGTACATTAAGGACAGAAAGTTTTACCCCTGCATTTTAGTCCAAACAACAATTCTGTACCACTAAGTTGATATGTAACTGTGACCCAAGAATCTCTGGATGCCAACTGGCAGAGGACTCTGGGCATGTAGGGGTACAAGGATCCCCGGGATCCACCAAAAGAATGCCATGTAAGGGCTCTAACAAAAGCCTGTGCCACACTGGTCGTCATAACCATTGTGAGATGTATGTATGGAGAATATGTGAGGAGTTATTTATCTATAGTAAAAATTGTTCTCTAGGTCTGTAGTTAAAAACCGTTCATTCAATGGTAGCCTGTCTTGAGACTCCTCTCCAGAAAGGGGGTGGGAGACACTTACCTCCAGGAGGGATCATTGTTTATTGTACCTCATACAATAGGAGTCTATTAGAATTCTAAGTCAAAAGCAAATGAAGAGCGTGGCGACTTAAGAAGGAAACTGACAGGATCTCGATCAAGCGTTCTTAAAACTACAATACCCACCTGGTGAAGTGAAGAAACAGATTGACAGAGCCAGAATGGTACCCAGAAGTCACCTACTACAAGACAGGCCCAACAAAGAAAATAACAGAACGCCACTAGCGGTCACCTACAGCCCCCAACTAAAACCTCTCCAGCGCATCATCAAAGATCTACAACCTATCCTGAAGGACGATCCCTCACTTTCACAGACCTTGGGAAATAGGCCAGTCCTTGCTTACAGACAGCCCCACAACCTGAGGAAAATATTCACCAGCAACTACACACCACACAACAAAAACACTAACCCAGGAACCAAACCCTGCAACAAACCCCGGTGACAACTATGTCCACATATCTATTCAAGGGACACCATCATAGGAGCTAACCACATCAGCCACACCATCAGGGGCTCATTCACCTGCACAACTACCAATGTGATATATGCCATCATGTGCCAGCAATGCCCCTCTGCCATGAACATTGGCCAAACCGGACAGTCTCTACACAAAAGAATAAATGGACACAAATCTGACATCAGGAATCATAACATTAAAAAACCAGTAGGAGAACACTTCAATCTCCCTGGTCACTCAATAACAGACTTAAAAGTGGCAGTTCAACAAAAAAACTTCAAGAACAGACTCCAATGAGAAACTGCAGAACTGGAATTAATTTGCAAACTGGACACCATCAAATTAGGCCTGAATAGAGACTGGGAGTGGTTGGGTCATTACAGAAACTAAATCAATTTGTTAGTCTCTAAGGTGCCACAAGTGCTCCTCATTGTTTTTACACAAAATAATTTTCCCTTGCTAAATACTCACACCTTCTTGTCAACTGTTTGAAATGGGCCACCTTGCTTACATTGGCCTCATTAACACTACAAAAGTGATTTCCACTCCTTCTTGTCAACTGTTGAGAATTGCCTTCTTCCAACTTAAATTGAATTGGCTCGTTAGCACCGACTCCCCCAGTTGGTAAGGCAACTCCCATCTTTTCATACGCTGTGTATTTATACCTCCCTACTGTATGTTCCACTCCATGCATCTGATGAAGTGGGTTTTAGCCCACGAAAGCTTATGCCCAAATGAATTTGTTAGACTCTAAAGTGCCATAAGGACTCCTCATTGTTTTTCCTGATACAGACTAATACGGCTACCACTCTGAAACCTGACAAGAAGAGGTAAAAGAGGGGGATAGTTTGAGGTGAACCTCAAAGGTCTGTTCTGGTATATTTGTGGATGCAAAGACACACCCTGATATCCTTCACCTAGGAAGTAAACTGACAATGAGTTTTGCTTAGTGAAAAGGGATCTCAATCAGGTGTGGTTGGAAATGCTGGAGAGAACTTTGGGTGAGATAAACTTCTTTAGACAGAAGGATAACTTGTTAGTTACCTTTGGGTTTTAGAATGCACATTATGGTCGTGGTTTATATGTTGTCATTTGTTACCATCGTTCACACTGGTTTTTATTTGAATCTCTATTTTTTCTAAATAAATTTCCTTTAGTTTTAATAATTGATGTCAAGTGCTGAGAGCATTACAGGAGGAGGTGGGGAGGGGTCTAAGGTAAACCTGGTAAACTGTGGTACACCCTTCCTTTGGGAACAGAGGATCTAGGATTTCTGTGGGTATCCAGTGGCTGAATACCACAGTGGAACACTTTGAAGGGCTTTTGGGGCTGAGGTTAATCTGTTGTCAACCTGCAAGGCAAAGACAGGGCTGATGTAGCCCAGAGGACAGCACGTGAGTGGGTGACAGGCTGGTTGTGTTAGGGAGCAGGTGGTAACAAGGTGACTCTCCATCCTGGGTGTCCTGAGAAGCATGACTGTAACCTTTTATTAAAAAATATTTCCTTCAGTAAGCTACTGATTTTTTTAATGCAGTTCCTCATTATTCTATGACATGAAATAGATGGAGTAATTCCCCTTCCCAAATTAATTTGAAGTCTTGAATTCATTGGATATTTTTGATACACAAGGAACACAGGATAAGCCCGCTACCTTTTCGTGTTGCTACTGGATTTATGCAATCCTGGTTATTTACATTCCAGCAAACAATGTACTGAGCCTTGTGCCTCATTGAGCACCCAGATTGCACAGCTATCTCTGAATTACATAACCCTGTTTTATTTTGACCTTGTGTGAAATCCAGTCACTTTCTCTTGTAATCTCCTACAAGTATAACTCTAGTGTAGTGGATACAGTGTTTGTAGCTGGTGTTTCAGTAAACATACCAGTTGTTCAGTGTTTGCTATGACTCACCCTTTTCTTGCTAATGTAACATATAGCTTGAGACTTAAAAACTTGCTTCCAGCTGATGACACTTAGATGTTGATGGCTTTCACTTTTACCATCAGTTTCAAAAGGTCTCCTTATAACAGTTATATCCTGTGTTTTCTTTTCCCATATGGACTTAATTTTCCATGTCCCCAGTACTTTTTGTTATATATTATAGAGATGCTTTTCCCTTGTGAGAGCACTGCTCTGGTTCTTATTTACCAAACCCTTCGCTTGTCCCTTTGTTGTGTTTATCCTCCCCATCTCTTTCCTTTCCTATTACAACATCTCCTCCTCCACTTTCACAGTGATCATTTTTGGGGTCCAGAACATAAATAACAGGGCCAGCTCCAGGCACCAGCCTACCAAGCATGTGCTTGGGGCGGCACCTTAGTGAGGGCGGCGCTCAGGGTTTTTTTGGGGTTTTTTTTAACATTGCAGCCGGCTGGGAGAGCGAGCCGGGGCCGGGCTGACCGCTCTGTCCCCGGCGCTCCGGCCGCAAGAGCGGGGCTGGGCCGGGCTGGCCGCGGAGCTCCGGCCACAGCCGGGAGAGTGGGGCCCGGGCCGGGCTGGCCGCCCTCCCTGGGGAGCTCTGGGAGAGCGGGGCCCGGGCCGGGCTGGCTGCCCTGGCCGCGGAGCTCCGGGAGAGCGGGGCCGGAGCCGGGTTGGCTGCCCTCCCCCGGTACTCCGGCGCAACACTGGGAGGAGGGAGGGTGTTCCTGGGGGGGGAGGGGTTGCTTTTTTTTTTGTTTGGTGGGGCGGCACTTGGGGTGTGGTTTGTTTGTTTTTTTTTTTTTTTTTTTGCTTGGGGCGGCCAAATAGTTAGAGCCGGCCCTGGATAAATAAAACCCAACTTGCAATGTTCTTTATTTTGTGGTATTCATAAAATCTTTTTCAGCCCCCATTTAGTTCTATAAATGTGCAGCCACGTTTTCATAAGCATTTGCTAATTTTGGGTGCCCAACACATGCCAGATTTTTAGCATTACCGAGGCCCTGAAGTGCTAGTGGACTTGTCTACTGGGATAACATCTCCAGAGTATCCACTCTAGTGGGAAATGCAGATTTTCAGTACATCTAAAAATTAGGTGCAAGTTGTCTCTATTCGGAAACAGTTAGTGGCCACCTGTGAAAATGTTAGCCATGGTGTAAATCTTTTTAGGTGAAAGTTAATTACAGATTTTTATTTCAATATTTCTGTGGAAGAAGCCCTGGATTTATTATAATTTTCTCATGTTTTCTTGTACAAAAGAGAGAATCAATTCAAGATAAGAAACCATGACAGTGGAAACTGATTTAAATCACTCAAACTCAGAAGTGGAGCCTACCCAGCCTTTGGAAGATGGAGCAATCAAACAAGTACCAGTCAAAAAGAAAACTTCCTGTTGCACTGGCTTGAAGGTTCAGTGGATTACTATTATTCGTTACTATTGTTATTTAAGGATTGATAATATGTGTGTTCTTCTTCAAGGTATATAAGCAGGCATGGTTCTTGTCCCCTCTATTTTTTTCATCCAATTAATAAAAGAATATTAGGAATTTTATTTAAAAAGTATACAAGCCAATAACAATAAATAAATAATATATGGCTCTTTTGTAGAGTTTTTCATCTGTAGATCTCAGTGTGCTCCATGAAGGAGGTCAGCATCTTTATCCCCATTTTACAGATGTGGAAATTGAAGCACAGGGAGGGATGTGATTTGCCCACAGTCACCCAGCAGAGCAGTGGCAGAACCGGGAATTGAACTGGGTCTACTGAGTCCCTCTCCTGATAGGCAAAGTTCAAAAAGTTGGTTTGGCCAAACACTCAAGGTGTCAGGAAAATAATAATACTTAGCTCTTATTCATGGATCTCAAAGCACTTTACAAATGAAGTAATTATCATTATCCTCATTTTACAGCAGGGGAAACCGAGGCACAGGGAGGTGAAGTGACTTGCCCAAGGTCACTCAGCAGAGTGGCATAACCAGAAATTTTTCAGTTACAATGAGAATCACCTCATCTTCCTATCAGACTTGGGAGTCAATTTATTCGGGGGAGGGGAGGTTTCAGAACAGTTCCGCTAACTTCTTGCTTGTGTGGTGAGGTTTAAAACAGTTCAACGAATTTTTTTGTTCCTACTTTCGTGCTTATTTGCATTTCATGGCTTCAGTCTGGACCAGATGTAAAACTACAGAAAATAGTGCCAAAAAAAATCTCAGAAATGTTGGACCCAGTAAATATGAAAATTCTTAGACTAAAGCCTGCTTTTGTGAGATTTTTCAGTCAAATTTCTAGGCAAACCCAGCATTCAACTCCTTTTAAAACCATTTTCTCTTAGGATTTGCTTTGTTTGTCATCTGTTGCAGTAAATAGCATCATAAAGTTCAAAACCCATTTTAATTTGTTCACTTATCTACTGTCAGCTAAACAAGCTGCTGTTAAACAAGCTATTTTAACTTTTACCCTGAGGGCAACAGGTTTATTTGTTTGTGATTCAGTAAAAAGGTGCTATGTTGAAATATCTGGATAATATTTAAGCACTCCTAGACTGTCTTGTCATCATAAGCATGGTTTTATTTGCAATCATTGCAGTACTTACCGGTAATAGCATTTGTGTGCCAAAGCAACGTGTATATTCAAATGCTCTTGTTTTAAACCTATAAAAAAGTCAAATATGAACATTTCGTTTGCAAAGGGGTACAACACAAATATAATCCAAATACTGCAAACTACATCCAAACGGGGATGAGGTTTGCTAAAGAATCTGTACAAGACCTCCCAAAAGAGGGATATTGTGAAGCTTGTGGCTAAGCCCCATGTTGTAATACCAACATGACTTCTAACCTGGGGATGGACAAACTGGCTTTAAAAAGTAACAACTGAACTGAAGCCAAGACTCATTTACAGTTTGCACTAGTTTCAGCAAGTGGCCCCTGACCAGAGTTCTTACTCTTTTTAATTATTTGTATTCTGGTAGCACCTCGAGGCCTCAAGGTTTCTTCTGCACCCAATTGGTCTCAGTGTTGTGGCTAGCTTGAAAATTGATGTTAGGTTTCAGTAGGGTAAGCAGTCCCCACTGCGCTGGTTGCCATCTACAGATTCTGTAGTCCATGGCGTTTAGGTTAAGAAGCACAAATTCTATTCTGGGGAGCCTTTGACCACCAAAGCAAAGGAGGCCGTGCTTTCTGGATGCTGAAGCTGGCAATGCCATCCCTAAGCACAAACAAAGTTAGTTGCTGCTTTGGGCTGTCCCATGCACATGACTTCTGTAGATTACAGTGAGACCAGAATGGGAAGAAAACACTTCTGAAAGCCCATGGGGAGCTTCTTGCAGGATCAAGGCCTTAGATTGTGTTAGAAAAATCATATTTTCCCTACTGGAGTTTGATTAGTAAAGTTAATTAAATTAAGATTTAATTCATACAGGTTGTTCTATAGATTTAAGATCTCTTGCTCTCTACATTATCAATTTCTCCTCCCTTACCTCCCACCTTCTGTCTCGATCTTTCCTTAGGTGTTTCTCGCTGCTTTGTCATTCAGCTACTTGTGCAAAACATTATCTGGAACAGTTATGAAAAGTTCCATCACTCAGATAGAAAGAAGATTTGATATTCCCTCCTCTGTAGCTGGCTTAATTGATGGAAGTTTTGAGATGGGTAATTGGTATTCCGTAACATGCAGTAAATTACTCAGAGCAAATACATGAACAGCACCTACTAGTAATACTTTCTTTGCTTTTTTAGGTAATTTGCTGGTGATTGCATTTGTAAGTTATTTTGGAGCCAAATTTCATAGACCAAAAATCATTGCTTTGGGGTGTTTTATTATGTCAGCTGGAAGTATTTTAACAGCAATGCCTCATTTCTTCATGGGATAGTAAGTATTCACTAAGGCTAATTTAGGTACCATAGCACTGGGATTCTATACCACTTTCTCCATTTTGTCAAACAATCACCACTGTGTTTTTAAAGTCTGGGATTATCAAAGGGCCTAAAATCAGAATAAATATACAAGTCAGGCAACTCCACAGATACATTAGCACACATTAGAACTGTTGGGAATTCCCTTCCCTCCCCGACCCAAAATGTCAACTTTTTATCAAAAATCAGAACAACCAAAATATTTCCATTTTCAGTTAGAAATGTTTTGGTTTAGTTGGTTTGTAGGCTTTTGAGGAAAAGTAGATGTTTTCTGCAGAAAGTGGACACTTTCCATGAGAATTTATATTTCCTGAAAACCAAAATTTTCCACCAAAACCCAGTTTTGACAGAAACATTTTCATCAGCCCTAGTGCGCATCATGCTGCTTTTCAAGACATTACTGTGGCTAACTCTAAGGGAAGAGTCTAAGGGAAATCGTTGGGACTACTGAAAGAATGCGATATTGCTCAGTGTGAGGAAGGATGGTAGAGTCTGGCTTTAAACGGGGTTATTGCATGGAAGGTTAAAGTATGATGAATCACAACAATTTCAGTAGAATAATTATTTTATAAAATTATTTCATATGATTTCTGTAACTGGGTATTTTTGTAGTTATGAGCAGGACCCTGAGGCTCTATTCCAAGAAAGCACTTAAGCATGCGTGAAACTTGAAGTGTGGGAGTAATCCAATGGAATTCAGTGGGACTACTCCTGTAATTAAAGTGTTTCAGTGCTGTATCGGGGCCTTAATCCAAAAAAGTCGAAAAGATGCATTCTACTCCAAGAGCGTGTTTGACTACATTGTCCAATATCTTTAATGTCCAACATGATGGAGTCACCGCGGCAGCACTAACTCTAGTTTTCAATAGTTGCTCACAGTCATTTGAATGCTGGTTAAATGGAAGAGTAGAGTGTGACAAA
Organism: Macrochelys suwanniensis; assembly: GCA_033296515.1. Lineage (NCBI taxonomy): Eukaryota > Metazoa > Chordata > Testudines > Chelydridae > Macrochelys > Macrochelys suwanniensis. The sequence goes on along the minus strand of CM065775.1, from coordinate 230,280,612 downwards.
TATGGGAATTCCCTGAAATATCCTGGGGGAAAACCTTATTGAATTAAGTTTAAGTATCTTTGAGGTCAACTGTATTAAATGCAAAGTTTATGTATTATTGTGTTCAGGATTGTGCATAACCTCTCTAGGGGGAAGATGTGATGTGAGGCCTGGGAGTTCAAAGGATTATACTGAAAATGTGCCAGACAAGAATGGACTTTTGGGACAATAAGTGCGAAGTGGATTTCCTCGGGAATATCTTATATTAATGCAAATTCCCTACCTCTAGTTATGCAAAAAAACCAGCCTTTCGGAGCCACATCTTGAGGAGAGTGTCATTGTCTGATGATTACCTGTGCCTGGAGATGGGAGATCAAAGACCTGAGCTATATAAAGAAACTGGCTGATCTGTCCAGTCTTGGGTCTGGTTCTGAATCTGAAACAGTTATGAAATGGTAACCATGGGGGAAACGCAGTTTTGGGTTTTGAAGCACTGACACTTACCAGAACCCTACATTGGAGTGGGTGTGTGTGTGTGTGTGACCTCTGTGTGTAGGTTCTTTTATTGTTTGAGTGTGTTTTCTCTGTAATTCTTTCATCTTAAGAATAAAGGTGCTTGCTTAGAAAGAGCTGTGAGGTAACTTATAACTATTGGCAATACACTTGCCATAGCCTCTGGAGAGAGAGCAAATTGCAGATGCTGACCTTTTAGACAGTCTGGCTTGCTGGGGATATCCGTGTAAATCAGGAATCAGTAGATCAGCCTCAACACCCTGGTCAGGAGAGAGAGAGAGACGTGGGTCTCAACCCAAGAGAAATTATGACTGAGGAGCTGGGAGCCGTGTGTGTGTGTGTCTTTGGTGGACCATGAGGGTGGGGGGAATACAGGTGCAGTTACCTGGAAACTGTGACATAGGGGTCACTCATATAAGGTGCCAAACTTCACCTGTGAAGGTGCCCTGCAGAAATGGGAGTTGAAGAAATCCAGCACTTTAAAGGAGGAGTCTAATTAGAAGCTTATAGAATTAGGCCATACATTTGTAAGGGCTGATCCTGCACACCCCTACTTGAGCAAATAGTCATTACTAATACAGTGGCTTCAGTGAGACTTTTCAGGTGAGTGTTTGCAGAATTGGGCCCAAAGTTCTGTTCAGGGTGCTCTTACCATTAAAAATCCTCATGTCTAGTGAAACTAATTTGCCAACAAATCCATCCTCTCTTTGTTGAGAGAAGCACTAAGTTTTGTCTACCCATGACATTGCTTCTAGCAGAAGTTTTGATACAGTGACAAATATACACATTTCTATTCCTATATTCAATACAATAGAATCTTTTATGGATGTCACCTGTATTCCCACTCTATGGTCCAGCAAGGGCACCCACTCACAAGTTTAAAGTTCCCCAGCTGTTACTTCTCTCAGGCCAAGGCAGGTGTGTCTCTTCCTCATAACTGGAAGATTTTCAGACTACACACTTCCTGCCTACACTGTGTATCCTCAGCAAAAGAGACTGCCTAAGCAGTTTCCTTTGCCTTCTCTTCAGAGGCTATAAACAGTGTAATTACTCACAGTTAAGTTACCACATAGCTCTTTCTAAGCAAGCACATTTATTCTTATGGTAAGAGCATTATAGAGAAAACATATTAAAACAATAAAAGAACTGACATGCGTATTGATTAGTTTACCAGAGATCACCCCAACTGTGGCAGGTGAATACTCCTTCAATTCCCACCAAGGGAGTTTTCTGGGGTTACAAGTTCATAACTGCTTTGTCTTGGAACAAGAATCCCCATGAATCTGTATGTCACTCCAGTTTGGGTCTTTGAAGAGACTGTGAATAGATCAGCCAGACAATGGGTTTCTCCTCAAGGTACAGGGTGATTCAAAAGGATGATTCCTGAGGTGGGTAATTTACATTCTCCTCCTGCCAAGTATTTCCTAGGAAACTCACTCAACTAAAAGTGAAGTCTTGTTTGGCCTGTTGAAGCTCATACCACTTCCCAGGTTTACATTAGTCCTGTCTCCCTGTTAAAGAAGTTACATACAATTCCACAATAATACATAAACATTTGCATTCTTAATACAATGAACTCCTAAAATACTTAAACTTAATTCAGTAAGGTTTAACTTAATTCAATAAGATTTGTCCAGGATATTTCAGGAAATTGCCATATCTGTCACAATGGGTTTATAATTATAAAAAGAAAACTATATGTTGAGCAGAATGTCTTTCTAACTCTTCTGCTGTTTTGCAGTAGCATCAGGCTTATCATTTCTATTACTTAATGCAAAGAGAATATAGGACTGTAGTTACAAGAAATAACTAAGGGTTTGTTTATATGGAGAATTAGTGAATAACAAACTGGGTGTAAATCTACAGCGCTGTAGCATACCATGCATTAACTCGCTATGTGGACCCTTCTACTGCACACTGAAAGTTCTGTAGTACTCTTTGACATTCTGCTGTTTGCACAATGGAACTTTCAGTGCACAGTAGCTAGGTCCATATTGCCAGTTAGTGTGTGGCAGGCTAGAGGACTGTAGATTTACACTCCAGCTTATCATGTACTAACTCTCCATATAGACATATCCTAAGAGTGGTATTTTCAAAGGTGTCTAAGTGAGTTAACTATCCACATTTCTTAGGTTTCTTTTAAGTTCCCAATTTAAAATGTTATGTCTGCCTGTGACGGGGCAAGGCCAGAGGGCTATAGGAAAGTGGTAAGGAACCAGTATGTTAGCCCCAGGCTAAACAAATCCCTGATACCTTATGGCAGTTGCTCCAGGTTAATCAAGACACCTGAGGCCAATTAAGAACTTTCCAGAATGCAGGGAGGTTAATTGAGACACCTGCAGCCAATCAGGGGCTGGCTGAAACTAGTTAAAAGCCTCCCAGTGAGTCAGTGAGGTGCGCATGTCAGGAGCTGTGGAAGGAGGTTGCATGTGAGGAGCTGGGAGCAAGAGGCACTAGGAGCTGAGAGTGAGAGGGCGTACTGCTGGAAGATCCTGTGGTGAGGATAAAGAAGGTGTTGGGAGGAGTCCATGGGGAAGTAGCCCAGGGAGTTGTAGCTGTCGTGCAGTTGTTCCAGGAGGCACTCTAAACAGCTGCAATCCACAGGGCCCTGGGCTGGAACCCGGAGTAGAGGGCAGGCCCAGGTTCCCCCCAAAACTCCCAACTCCTGATCAGACACAGGAGGAGTTAACCTGGACTGTGGATTCTACTAGAGGAGAAGATCTCTGAGGCAAGCAAAATCCACCAATAAGCGCAGGACCCACCAAGGTAGAGGAGGAACTTTGTCGCAACTGGTGTTAGGAGTGGGATTTGGTGTGCACAGCGCGGCGGAAGAAGAGGGGTGTTTAAAAAAAAAAAAAAAAAGGGAGCGGATTTTTTTTTTTTCACCACAATGGAAGAGGTAGTATGGGCACTGATACAAGCCACGGCTGCCCAGCAGGAGGTTACCCGTGTCCAGGCAGCTGCCCAACAGGAGGCAGTACGGCTGCAGCAGGAGACCAATCACCTTTTGATGGACGAGGCCGCTCAAGACCGTACTATGTTGTGGGAACTGGCAAACCAAGTGAAGGCCCTTACAGAGATGAACCATGGCCATGATGGGACGCGGCACATACGGGCCAGCAATTGCCTGCAGAAAATTACAGGGAATGATGACATAGAGGCATATCTCCAGGCCCTACGGGAGGCCTGGCCTAGAGATCAGTGGTCTGGCATCCTCGCCCCATTCCTGTGTGGGGAGGCCCAGAAGGCCTACTATGATCTGCCTGAAGAGGCTTCAGCAGACTACCCCCAGCTGAAATCAGAGATCCTGGCCAGATCGGGGGTAACAACCGCAGTGCGGGCCCAGTGGTATCATGGGTGGAGGTAACAGGAAGACAAAACCCCGCGATCCCAATTGTATGACCTCATCCATCTTGTACGAAAGTGGTTGCAAACTGAGTCCCGGAGTCCAGAAGAGATACTAGAGGTTCTGGTCATCGACCGATACATGAGGGGACTACTGCCAGACCTTTGCGCATGGGTAAGCCAGAACGAACCCTCCACCTATGATGAGATTGTGGCAATGGTAGAGAGGCGAAAGACGGTGAGGGAACTGACCCGACCAGTTAAGGAAGCGGAACCCAGGGTTAAACTAGCAGCACCAAGCCCCAGATTTCGAGTGACTGGGCCACCAGGAGGGCCCAGGTGGAAAAAGAGAGGGCCTGAAGGCCCACCAGAGGCCATAAAGAGTCGGCACACTGAGGGGGAAGATTATTATGATGTTAGACTTCCCAAACCAAGAGACCGGGGAACGCCTAGGGTTCCATACAGATGTTATGCATGTGGTGAGTGGGGACACATAGCAGCACAGTGTCCCAGCACCGAGGAGCCTATGCAATGTAACTTGGGGGATTGGGAGGCCCCATGCTCCCTTATCCACCTTGCGGGCGTCGCATTAGCCCCGCATAACTACACTAGACCGGTGAAAATAAATGGAGTAGAGACTATAGCGCTTGTGGACTCCGGGAGTGCAATCACCCTAATATCGGGTAAGCTGGTAAAAAGTAGCCAGCTGCTGCAAGCCAAATGCGTAGCAGTGACATGTGTGCATGGGGCCATAAGCCATTACCCCACCATCCAGGTGGAGATAGAGGTTCAGGGGAACCCCATTGAGGTGATAGTGGGTGTAGTTCCTAAACTCCCGTATCCTGTAGTCATTGGGAGGGACTATCCAGGGTTTGATAATTTACTCCCCCCGGAGAGGTTGGAGGGAGGTGGGGATCCTGAGGGCAGCGACTTGTCACCGGGGGAATGTCAACCCCCGATGTTCACTGAGATTTCTCAGGATCTGTTCTCAGTCCCCCAAAAGACCCGGAAGACAAAAAAGGAGAGGAAGGCTGCAAAAGCTTTGGGAACCCGGATCCTGACCCAGGGCCAGAAGATCGCCCTAGTAGGCAGACGGACACGAGCAGCCAGAGAAACTACCACCACGGAAGGTGAGCCGGAGTCTGGCCCCAGCCATGATGGAAGTGAGCCGTTGGAAGCAATAGAGGCTGGCCCCTGGGAGCTCGGGCAGGTTAGTCCCGGGAGAGATACTTTTGGGCGGGACCAGGCAGAGGACCCTAGATATGATAATGCCAGGAAAGAGGTGGCTGAGATAGATGGAGTACCTGTGGATGGGAAGGTCCGGGGTCCAGGACCTTACTTTATAGTGAAGAAAGATCTCCTGTACCATGTGGTACAAATGCAGGAGCAAGAGATACATCAACTTCTGGTGCCACGAAAACATCAAAAAGCCATATTGAGCCTCGCCCACAGTCACCTATTTGGAGGACACCTAGGGGTAGAGAAAACCCAGGCACGGATCCTGCGGAGGTTCTTCTGGCCAGGAGTACATGAAGAGTCCGACGATACTGCACCTCTTGTCCGGAGTGTCAGTTACATAGTCCGCTTCCGCACTTCCGGGCTCCTTTGATACCTCTTCCAATAATAGAGGTTCCTTTTGAACGTATAGCCATGGATCTGATAGGGCCCCTTGAGAAGAAAGCTCGGGGCCACCAACATGTGCTTTTTGTACTGGACTATTCAACCCGGTACCTGGAAGCTGTTCCCCTACGCAACACGACTTCCAAAACCATAGCTAAGGAGTTAGTACAGATCTTTGCCCGAGTTGGGTTACCCAAGGAGATATTGACTGATCAAGGGACACCTTTCATGTCCAAGTTGATGAAAGATCTCTGTTCATTACTCCATGTACAAGCCCTACGGACCTCGGTATACCACCCGCAAACAGATGGCCTTGTGGAAAGGTTCAATAGGACCCTCAAGGCCATGATCAGGAAAGTGGTGAGCCAGGATGGGAAAGATTGGGACACCCTATTACCTTACCTCATGTTCGCCATCCGGAAGGTTCCGCAAGCCTCCACAGGTTTCTCTCCGTTCGAACTATTATACAGGTGCCACTCCCGGGGCGTATCGGATATAGCAAGAGAAGCGTGGGAAGAGGAGCCAAATCCAGGAAGGAACATAGTCGAACATGTACTACAGATGTGGGATTGGATAGCCCGAGTTACACCTATTGTACGAGAACACTTGGAGAAAGCACAGGAGACCCAACGAACCCATTATAACCACCGAGCAAAGCTTTGACGGTTCCAACCAGGGGATCAAGTGATGGTCCTGGTGCCCACAGCAGAAAGTAAGCTGTTGGCCCAGTGGCAGGGACCCTACGAAGTGATCGAAGCCGTGGGAGAGGTGAACTATAAGGTGCGGCAGCCAGGCCACAGGAAACCAGAGCAAATCTACCACATCAATCTTCTAAAACCTTGGCACAATCGAGAGGCATGCTTAGTCACCCAGGAGACCCTTCCCCAGGAGGATAACTTACACGAGCAAGTAAGGATATCACCTGACTTGACGCTGATCCAAAAGATTGAGGCAACTGACATGATTAATCGCAACCGAGATGTGTTCTCTACAAAACCGGGGCGGACGACTGAGACCTATCACCATATCTGCACGATCCCCGGAGCCAAGGTAACATTGAGACCCTACCGAATCCCAGCAGCCAAAAGAGAAGAAATCAAGGCCGAAGTGAAGAAAATGTTAGAATTAGGGGTGATTGAAGAATCTTACAGTCAGTGGTCCAGTCCAATCGTTCTAGTGCCTAATCCTGACGGTACCACGAGATTCTGTAATGACTTTCGCCGACTGAATGAAGTATCCCAGTTCAATGTATACCCCATACCACGCATTGACGAACTGGTGGACCGACTGGGTAGTGCTCGATTCTTGACTACACTGGATCTGACAAAAGGGTACTGGCAGATTCCCCTGACCAAAGAAGCTAAAGAAAAGACAGCGTTCTCCACTCCGGATGGGCTATTCCAGTACACCGTCCTCCCTTTTGGGCTACATGGGGCCCCGGCCACATTCCAGTGCCTCATGGATAAGCTGCTGCGCCCCCATACTAGTTATGCAGCCGCATACCTAGATGATGTCGTCATCCATACACCAGACTGGGGAACCCACTTGGAGAAAGTTGAGGCAGTACTGCGCACCTTAAGGCAGGCTGGCCTCACTGCTAATCCCGCTAAATGTGCCATAGGGCTAGCAGAGGCTAGGTACCTGGGATATATTGTAGGAAGGGGCATAGTAAATTCCCAAATGAATAAGCTAGAGGTGATTCAAAACTGGCCCCGGCCGACCCGAAGGAAGCAGGTCCGTGCGTTCCCAGGTGTGGTAGGCTACTACCGATGTTTTATTCCCCACTTTGCTACTAGGGCAAGTCCCCTAACGGACCTGGTGAAAGCCTGAGGACCAGACATGGTGAAGTGGACCGACGCAGCAGAGGGGGCATTCACAGACCTTTGGACGGCCCTTTGTAATGACCCCGTACTCATAGCCCCGGACTTTAACAAGGAATTTATTTTACAAACAGACGCTTCCGAGGTGCGGTTGGGGGCAGTTCTGTTGCAAATGGTGGGAGAAGAGGAACACCCGATCCTCTACCTAAGCAGAAAGCTTCTCCCAAGAGAACAGAAATACGCAGTAGTTGAGAGAGAATGCCTTGCTGTCAAATGGGCTATGGAGACCCTACATTATTACCTCTTGGGCCAGCGATTTACTCTTGTGACAGACCATGCACCCCTCCAGTGCATGCAGCAGAATAGGGAAAAGAATGCAAGGGTCACCAGGTAGTTCTTATCCCTCCAACCATTCCAGTTCCGCATACGGCACAGGACTGGATGCCACCATGGCAATGCTGATGGTCTGTCAAGAGCACACTGCCTGGCGTCCCAAGTTGCCCAACTCCTATGGTGTTGAGCAGAGGGGGGGGGATATGTGACGGGGCAAGGCCAGAGGGCTATAGGAAAGTGGTAAGGAACCAGTATGTTAGCCCCAGGCTAAACAAATCCCTGATACCTTATGGCAGTTGCTCCAGGTTAATCAAGACACCTGGGGCCAATTAAGAACTTTCCAGAAGGCAGGGAGCCAACCAGGGGCTGGCTGAAACTAGTCAAAAGCCTCCCAGTGAGTCAGTGTGGGGGGTGTCAGGAGCTGTGGAAGGAGGTTGCGTGTGAGGAGCTGGGAGCAAGAGGCACTAGGAGCTGAGAGTAGGAGGGCGTACTGCTGGAAGATCCTGTGGCGAGGATAAAGAAGGTGTTGGGAGGAGTCCATGGGAAAGTAGCCCAGGGAGTTGTAGCTGTCATGCAGTTGTTCTAGGAGGCACTCTAAACAGCTGCAGTCCACAGGGCCGGAGTAGAGGGCGGGCCCGGGTTCCCCCCAAAACTCCCAACTCCTGATCAGACACAGGAGGAGTTAACCTGGACTGTGGATTCTACCAGAGGGGAAGATCTCTGAGGCAAGCAAAATCCGCCAATAAGTGCAGGACCCACCAAGGTAGAGGAGGAACTTTGTCACACTGCCATAGAGTTGCTTTCGATATTTTCTGCTAATTTTTTTTCTCATTTCTTCCCCCATCCCCATCTTTTTTTTTAAACTTTTTTTTTTTTTTTACTTAAATGACCCTCCTTTTTACTGTTACATTAACACTGGAAAAAATAATTTGAATGTGGTGTACAGACAGTTAGATTCCTATACTGTCTATTCGCCAAAACAGCAGTCACAAAATTCCCCCTGTACTGAGACAAAATATACCCCTGTATTTCTTCAACTGCCCAGAAACATCACTACTAAATATAATGTTGTATCTGTTCAGTTATAAGTATGAAACAGCATCGCATGCAGTGTTGTCAGTCAACTCAACTTCAAGTAGCTCTCCCTGCTCAGTGGATCAAAATGTAACTGTTGTCAGTGAAACCTTACTGGAACATCCAGATTCAGGTAAGGAGTTGTAACTGTAAATACATCTAAATATGACAGTTTTGACCTACTTATGTAACTCTAACGCCCTCGTGGCCAAGATGGAGTCTGCTCTGTAGGCAGCTCTGGCCAAGAGAAAGCACGTGCAGGAATGCAGCAGGGAAAGTCCCTTCCACCCCAGGGGCACCTGTTCCAAACCCCCCCAGAGTGAACACACACACACACACACAGGAAAAGTACAATGGATATAAGAAAGGGAAATATTTATTTACAAAGGGATGAGAGAAGTAAAAACAACAAGGGGAGATATAGGGGGAGCAGTATAACAGGGTTGCATCCAAACCAAGGCCCCCCAGGCCCCGTGGTAGCACAGGCCGAAAGGGCAGACACTGAGCAATGTGTCTGCACACAGAGTTCAGGAGTCCTGAGCAAAGTTCCAGTCCAGGGGTGAGTCTTGGGTGCTCCTGGTCAATCTTCGGAGCCAGTGAACTTTTCCCAACAAACCCCTCCGGTGCCCTCTTCTGCCGCTGTCTGCAAAGCCACACAGAGCAACCCCCCTCCCCACTTGTTCCCAGTGCAGAGTCACAAGCCCCAGTACTCACAGCCCCATGCAGCTCTGGGCAGCAGTGATACAGATCCTGGGTCCAGCTCCAGCCTGTCCTCCTCGGGCAATCCCCCCCTGGCACAGTGCTCCTCCTGGCTCCTGTCCTGGGGTGTCCCCGATCAGCCGCCCTGTCCTTCTCGGGCTTCAAGCAGGTTCTCTCTCTTTTTCTTCTCAGAGTCTGCAGGCCTTCTTCTCTCTCCCCCACTCCAGCTCCACCCCTTGGAGTTTCCCTCCTTTTTCTCACTGCTTCCCCTCCCCCATTAGGAAACAGATTTAAAGAGGTCATGCTCTCTAAACCCCAAAGGGGTTACACTTATAAATCGGTCTTCACACACGAGGGCAATTCACCCCAGTGTGGAGGGCCAGTACAATTCTAAACCCCATTTAAGCCTTAATTTATTTGGAGGGTGTTAGTGACACTTCAGTGACACAGCAGCCTTGTAAATCTCACTCAGAGCAAGCACATCTACCAATACAGAAGTATCTGAATTACTGGGGCCCAGTTTCTCCCACCCTTCTGGATACAAGTACCTCACATTGACATTAAAGGAATTTCTCATATAATTTGTGAGGAGAATTGATTCCCAAAGGAAATTTAAGGGCCCAAGCTGTGTTAGAGTTAACTGGAAATTAACTGGCATTTCTGTAATCTTCAGACACCTCACTACCAGTTTAGAATACATCTGTAGAACATCTGCAGCTGTATGCTGCACAGGAGGAGAAAAATGTCACTATAGGACCCATGAGCCAACTGATAGCCTGGATCAGGGGACGTAGTTGAAGGTGTAAATGAAATGTCATAGAATATGTCTACCACAATTTCAATCTGTTCTTTATTTTTTCCTAGATATTCTTCCCTAATGATACAGACCATTATCCTTCCATTACTATCTTTGGTAGACAAGCATGTGACTGATATCAGGAAGTGTTGTTAAAGGGAGGGATTTTGGGATTTAATGGGCTCATGGTTTATTGTTCTACTGTAAAGATGGTAATTACTGTTGTTTACAGATTGTGTAACGGAAACATCATCGTATATGTGGATATATGTCTTACTGGGCAACTTCTTACGTGGAGTTGGGGAAACACCAATAACACCTCTAGGAATTTCTTACCTTGATGATTTTGCTAAAGAAGAAGATGCTCCTTTATACATAGGTAATCTTAAAAGAATGAAAAGGCTGGTTACGAAGAAACAGTGCCAGGATAAAATTTGCTTTAGCTTTAAAAGTAGATCAGCTACACCTTCCTCTAAAGAGTCCTATTTTATTTATTTTTTTTAAAAAAGCTCTCTCCATTAGAACCATGCAAAATCTTTTGACAAAGTTTTTTTTTCTGATAAATGCAGATTTTCATCAACTGAAACATTTTGTGAATTTGTGTTGAATACGCCAAATTGTGTTGGTCAAATAAAATAACAAACACCACCCCCACCTCACCCCAAAAAACCCCCAGAAACACAAATTACAAACTCAGAAAAAGTCAAAATATTTGGATGCGACTTTTTCTAAATGAAACATGTCAACTTTTCAATTCAAAATTACTTTTCATTTCAAATTTTTATTCACTTTTATTAACAGCTTTTTATAAAGGAAAAAAAACCCCTCAATAATGAACATTTTTTTCCAGGCTGAACAACACATTTCATTTAACCTGAAATGAAATGTTGGTGACTTTTTCAGTGTGTTTGAAAAATTAAAAAAAAATACATTTTGGGTTGTCTCAAAACTTTATTTTATTTTATTGTTTGACCACCTAACCAAAGAATTAGTTACTCTCACAGCTCTACTCTCCATTTCAACTGTGATTTACAGAGGAGCTAATGTGAGTGGGTGCCTAAGTCCCTGGATTCTTTTGAAAATTGTAGCCTTCATTCCTAGTCAATTGCTGCCTTCAAAAGAAAATGACGAGGTTATATAAATTTCCATGTAATGGTTTTGTCTTAGCCCACCGAGTCCTGGTTCATTCTACCTGCACTGAGACTTGACCTTGAGTTTTATGTGAATGGAATTAATTTGGCTCTTGTAGTCTTGGATGGCCACTAAACAAATTTAAATAAATCAATAAATGATACATTAATACTGCCTAAGGTGATCTTTTTCAAACACGAGAAGAAAAAAACCCCTGTCTCATATGATAGAATGCTAGTCTTTGCACTTCCTGGAATACCCTGGTTCTAGGACAGGAATAAAAAAAATAGGTGGAAAACATATAGGGCCACATGTCTGTAAATTTACCAGTGTCTACTTCATTATATTTTCAGCATGTTTGCACACAATAGCAATGATCGGGCCAATAATCGGCTACCTGTTGGGATCGCTGTGTGCCAGCTTGTATGTGGATATTGGATTTGTGGATTTAGGTAAGGAAAAATGGAGAGCCTATTATATTAAACTGTGGTATAATAATAAATATGGCCAGTGCTTTATATCAGGATATGCCAAATATTTTCATGCCTTTCAGTAAATAATACATTTGTTTGTTTCAAGGTGAGGTGAGAACAAAGTGTTTTCACTGAAAAAATCATTTTAAAAGTTGTAGGTATCGGAAATATTTTAGGCATAATTCGGGAAATCACTTCAGCATGGGCTGAAATCCATCCCTATTCAATAAAGCATTTAAACGTGCTTAAATTTAAGTATGTGCTTAAGCATGAAAGCTTTGCTGAGTCATGCCCTTACTAATGGGTTTGGCTGGCATATCAATTTTTCATTTTAGGTGGTTAATTTCAAATGTTTGAGCATATAAGATGTTAATTGTTTAATATTACAATTATGATACAATTATAATATTATAATATCTTTATTATAAGTTCTAATTTTACTAAGGGTGAAACAAAAAGAAAATATACAAGGTGATGTTTTCAAAGGGGCTTCTATTGGGTGTCCATTGGTGTGCATTCAGATTTTCACACACAGACATGTGTGCCCACTCTTTTCCATTGCCAACATCTGTGGATGTATAATACAAATAAATAATGATAATAAAGGCATTTGAAATGTAACACCCATTGGTGAACTTTAAATAGCTTAATATCTGAGCATATGCTTGCAGAATGAAACTGTTTACAGTGCCCCCACACAGGTGTTTGCTTATTTTGCTTTTTAAGGCCCTGATCCCAACAAAATTTTGATCATATATGCCATGATCACTGGGTTAACTACAGCTATGACTGCTCCTGGTCTCCTAGAGTGTAATCTCTCAGGTGACAGGCCTCATTACCTCCTTTTCTTTTTGGGATGGAATCGTGCAATTCTCTCACTATGAGACCTGGCCTTCAGATGCAGTCCCTTTTGGACAAACCATGATTTCTTAGCAGGTTCACCTGGGGTTTTTGACCCTCGTACAGACTTTCCTTCAGGAGCTTCGACAAGTGGTTATTACACTGACCAAGCAGGTTTCTTAAAGCAAAGCATTGTTGATTCAGAACCAAGGCATTCAGAGAAACGGATCTTAAAACAAGAAAAGTCTATATACATCTATATCTTACCTAAGCTAAGCTAAGGCAGGCCTTGCCTATCCCAGACACCCCCGCACTTCCTTTGTAAATTGAGATAAGCTAGGAGCCCCATTAATCCCTGTCTCTTACTGTCTCATCAGAGGCTGTCCTTTTATCAGTGACAAAGCTCTCTGTTTAGATTTCCTGCCTGGATTTCCCCACCCTGTCAAAACACAGACACACACATACACGGAATCACCAGCCAGTCAGTGCCCTTAGCAAGGTAGAGGTAAAACCTAACAGGAATTGACAACTCTATTGTATGTGTGTACCAGCAGTAGGGCTTATTTGTCTGCTTTTCAGCCCAGTGTACCCAGCTCTTGCATGACTTAACTCTTTGGTAGTCACATAGCAAACAATAACTAACAATCCAACAAATAGATGGACATATGATATTCATAAAAATACTGCAGGCAGCTCCCACGTTCTCCGTAATACGGACTTAAGTATGTGACAAATCTCACTGAAGCCAATGGGACTCTTCATGTGCTTAAAGTTAAGCACATGATTAAGCATTTTGCTGGAAGGTCTTACAAGAAAAAAAGGTTAGTAAAAAGTACTGTGTCCTAGCAGATCCAGGGTGAGTGTGCAACTCTGCTGGACACCTATTTCAGATTCCCATGTTCTCGAAAGTATTGTAAGTTCTGTGGCATGTAGCCTTGAATCATATAAGTCAGCAAATGTGTGAAGGCAAGTGAAAAACAACACCAACCAAGATATTATATGGCTGCTGATGCCTTGCTTGCTTTATGTCATCTTTCAATATATCTCACTAAATATTGAAAATACCAAGTTTCCTTCCAGTGTATAATGTAGGCAATTACAGGGGGGTGTCTCTTTTTTTCTTCATTAACAGAATTCATTTTTTGTCTCATTTTACTCTAGGTAGCATAACCATAACTCCAAAAGATTCCCGGTGGGTAGGTGCATGGTGGCTTGGTTTCATTATAGCTGGAATAACTAATCTCATTGCTGCCATACCATTCTGTTTCCTGCCAAAGAGTCTGAAAAAGCAGGAGGAAGAGAATAATGACAACATTTCATCTGATCTCTCCAAAATGAAAGGAGACCAGAGCAAGCATCACGAATCTGAAAATCATCAGCCAGTGCAGTGGTCAGTAACTTCAAAAGGCAAGTGTTTCATATGTTCTGCCAAACTGGAAATGTACCAGTACAATGTAACACAGGAACACCCCAAGTCCCCCACCCACCCACCCCAGATTATTTGAAGTCCTTGGGTTTCTGGGTGGCCATGAAGGTTGGCCTGCATTGGGTCAATTACATAATTGGGACCTACATTTAAAAGTTTGCACTAGAAACAAACTGGAACTGAGGTAAAGTGAGTGACCAAAATTAACTAAAATTAGTGATGGGTAAGCCTAAAAAAATCAGAAGGTTCTTTTCCCAGCAAGTCAGGCTGTATTATTTTCATGATCATCACAGATTTAATGGAACATGTGAAATCAACTGTCTGCAATGAAAAATACAGGAGGCCTGATTTTCCATTCAGGCTGAGCTGTGCTCAGTGCAGGAATGTGGGAGGGTAGAGGCAAGGAAAAAGATGACATTGTGTCAGCTTTACACTTCTCCTATTCTGGTTCAGTTCTGTAGCCTTTTATTTTATTTAAAGTGAATTTGGTAATGTTGTATTACACCATTGTGGATTTGGCTCTGGTGGCTAGAGTTGCATGTTCAACAGCGTGAACGTTACCTCTGCTACTTGCTTCAGATTTAGTGTGTATAGGAACACATAAAGACCAAGGTTAGTGACCACACGCACATTCACACGTACAAGGTCTAGTCTCTTTTACAAGTTTTGTTACAGTTACAATTAAAGTTATGATTACCTAAACATATAAAAATTCTATAAAGACCTATGCACAAGTTAAAATATTGTTATACTCACACATCCTTAATATTCTTAAGGTCTAATGGCTGCCTTGCCAAATGATCATAAGTAGAGGGATGGTTCCTGCTGGAGTTTCCCACAGGGAGCTCAGTTTTCCTAGTCTGGGCACCTTCTTTTTATAATGTGATTCTGACTATACCTCATTAGCATTTATGCACATAGTGCACCCTGCAGTTAGGGCATGTGTTAGAAAAATGTGACTACCAGATATCTTGTAAGCAAAAAATTATTCTGTTAATTTTTCACAATATCACCCACTGGTATATCTTTTCCTATAATTTTATGGGGAGGAGAGGGCCATTCTTTGGTCACTTACTTATGTCAAACATTTCTTAAGTCTATGGCCTAGTATGGCTAAGCTAAAATCTTACAGCCCTCAGCCTGTAGGCCTTGTGTTTCAGCCCTACTTACTTAGATACCTACTACGTAATTATCGTTTCTAAATACTGATCTATTTTATACTTCTATAATCCTACAATTTAACTCTATTTTGCATACAATGATTATATATGACATAACATAACATGCTAGTTAATCATAACATCACACAATAAATGAACAATAAACTAAAATCATTGGCTACAGTTCCCAGTGCAAGACATGACACAAGGTACAGAGGAACCATGGAGAAATCACCTAGCCCTGGATCCTGCAGTGAGATTCATGTGAGCAGACAGTCCCTTTGGCCTGTGTGCTGCCCCATTGACTTCAGTTTCCCCAGGGGCCTTCTGTGTAGATCTCACTGGTGGACTGGGGCCTCAGCTGGCATGTCTCCACTGAAGTTTAGCATTTCAGAGGATTCTACTGAAATATCACATATTCTAATTCAGGACCAGATTCTGCCCTCAGATACTCACCTGCAAATCCTACTGAAGCCAGTGGGATAAGCACATAGGTGTCTGAGGGCAGGATTTGCCTCTGTATCTCATAGATTATTTACCAATAATTATGCCAAGCATTTTTAAAAATAAAATTGTATATTGTTTCTTTCAGGTTTCTTTATCTCTCTGAAAAGATTATTCAGTAATAGACTTTACGTGACATTTTTGTGTTGTACACTGTTACAAGTCAGCAGCTTTATTGGTTTCTTGACTTACAAACCAAAATACATGGAACAGCAGTATGGTCAGTCAGCATCTAAGTCTAACTTTGTAACAGGTGAGTGTTACAGTGCTTGGGAAAGTGTTTTGATGTGCATTTTATTAAGCATGGTGAGTTTTGGGGGTGTTTTTTGAAGGGAAAAAGAGTCCCCTTCTGTGATGGAATTATACAAAGTCACCATAGATCTTGACTCTGTGGTGGACAGTTAGGGTGACTGTAATGTGTCTCTCTTTGTTTCCTTTTCATGAGCCAAAATTGTAATAGATGGCTGCCAGTATACATTTGCATGAAGTTTTGAATATATAGAATTGCTAAGGACTCTATTGTGGTTTTGTCACGAGCAACTTTGGAGCAGACACTCCAGGTGGCAGATCATGAGACATAATCTCAGAGTATTACAGGCTATGTCTATACTTGTGCGCATATCCAAGTATTGGATTATGTTCATACCATGTTCATACTTGTGCGTGTTTCCCATATACACATACACCTGCATGTTGTGCTGGACACTAGTATAAAGCTGTGCACACACGTATACCTGTGCCCACACTATCGCTGTAGGTACTTAATGTTAGCGCTTAATGTTTCAAGAACAGTATTCCAGGATTCTGTGCATCACAGGGAGACACTCTAGGAACTGCTTTGCTGTGTTTTGTTGGTATGGTCCTCTGCTTTCACACATTTGCCTATGGCACTTCCTGATCATGTTGCCCTTCACAGTTATTCCCTACAAAACTGGGTGGAAAACACGGAGCAAATGGATGATTATCTGGTTCTGCTTCTGCTTCCTATTGCGGACCAATGAGTATGCAGTGGAGTATGCACTCTGTGAGATGTTGGATGGAATTTTCCCAGCATTTTCTGACACATGGAAGATGGCTGACTTTGTGGGTCAATGAATCATAGAATCATAGAATCATAGAATCTCAGGGTTGGAAGGGACCTCAGGAGGTCATCTAGTCCAACCCCCTGCTCAAAGCAGGACCAATCCCCAACTAAATCATCCCAGCCAGGGCTTTGTCAAGCCTGACCTTAAAAACCTCTAAGGAAGGAGATTCTACCACCTCCCTAGGTAACCCATTCCAGTGTTCACCACCCTCCTAGTGAAAAGGTTTTTCCTAATAGCCAACCTAAACCTCCCACACTGCAACTTGAGACCATTATTCCTTATTCTGTCATCTGTTACCACTGAGAACAGTCTAGATCCATCCTCTTTGGAACCCCCTTTAAGGTAGTTGAAAGAAGCTATCAAATCCCCCCTCGTTCTTCTCTTCTGCAGGCTAAACAATCCCAGTTCCCTCAGCCTCTCCTCATAAGTCATGTGCTCCAGCCCCCTAATCATTTTTGTTGCCCTCCGTTGGACCCTTTCCAATTTATCCACATCCTTCTTGTAGTGTGGGGCCCAAAACTGGACACAGTACTCCAAATGAGGCCTCACCAGTGCCGAATAGAGGGGAATAATCACGTCCCTCGATCTGCTGGAAATGCCCCTACTTATACAGCCCAAAATGCCGTTAGCCTTCTTGGCAACAAGGGCACACTGTTGACTCATATTCAGCTTTTCGTCCACCGTAACCCCTGAATGACAATTCATTCAGGTCACATGGTACAGATATGATGAATGCCAGTGTTGTCATGGTATGTCCTTTAGTTGACCGTCACTTCTGATGCAGGAGAACTAGCACAGTGTGGTGAGATCATATTGTTTTGGAAATCTGGGATGACCAGTAGTGGCTTCAAAACTTCTGAATGAAGAAACAGACCTTCATTGAGCTGTGTGAAGAGCTTGCAACAGCCTTCCAGCACACTCCATTCAAGGAAGCCATACCGATTCAGAAGTGGGTTGTTATTGCCCTGTGGAAGCTGGCAACACCGAACAGCTACAGGTCTGTTGCAAACCACTCTGGGTTTGGAAAGTCTACTGTCAAGGTTGTCGTTGTGCAGACTTGTGAGGCAATTAATTTACCCATGGGTTGCCATAAGAAAAGTTACAAAAATAATATATGAATTTCAGAGGATGCGGTTTCCAAACTGTGCAGGGACTATTGATGGCACTCGTATCCCAATATTTTGCCCATCACAAGGGGCACAACTGAGTATGTGACCCAAAAAGGTTACCATTCAATCATTCTGAAAGGCTTAGTAGACCACAGGGACAGATTCATTAATACAAATGTGGGAAACACACTGGATGCTGGGTGCTGAGGAGCTCAGGATTGTACTTGAAATGCGGAAAAAGGGATTTTATTTCCCAGAAATGATGTGGTTCATACAGTGTGCCTGTGCCAACTTTTATTGTAGCATACTGGCTTCTGCTTTGGCTCATGAAACTGTGCCCAACATCAATGACCCTGGAAAAAAGGAATTCAGTTACAAGCTAAGTAGCTGCAGACTGGTCGTGGTGTGCACGTTTGGTAAACGGAAACCTCATTGGTGCTGCCTTTGCAGTTGTCTGGATGCCAATGTGGCAAACACTGTTCATATAATCATCGCCTACTGCGTACTTCATAACATTTGTGAGATAAAGGGGAGTGTTTCCATCCTGAGTGAGCTCAGGACAAGTCTGGTTTACAAACTCTGTACAGGCAGCTGGATTCCACCCATGTAAACAATGGTCCTGGTTCCCAATGAGAGAGGAAAATCAGTGATGCCATATGTGCATATATCGTGGCACAGAAGAGAGGCAGAGGATGACATCTGCCTGTGCCAAGGGACACCTATTCACCCTGTATAGCAGCTGGATATGCATATGAGGAATATGCATATGTACATTGGTACATACTTACAGGGCTACACAGCTTTGTGAGAGTTTTGTTCCCCTGTAGCCAAAAGTCATTAGCCATTCATTCATGTGACATTGCACACATTAATGACAATTAACAGGACACCTCTCAATGCTCAATGCTTTTTTTGCCTGTCTTCATGAACAAGGTCAGCTCCCAGACTATTGCACTGGGCAGCACAGCATGGGGAGAAGGTGACCAGCCCTCTGTGGAGAAAGATGTGGTTCAGGACTACTTAGAAAAGCTGGACGAGCACAAGTCCATGGGGCCGGAGGCGCTGCATCTGAGGGTGCTAAAGCAGTTGGCAGATGTGATTGCAGAGACATTGGCCATTATCTTTGAAAACTCATGGCGATCGGGGGAGGTTTCGGATGACTGGGAAAAGGCTAATATAGTGCCCATCTTTAAAAAAGGGAAGGAGGAGGATCCGGGGAACTACAGGCCAGTCAGCCTCACCTCAGTCCCTGGAAAAATAATGGAGCAGGTCCTCAAGGAATCAATTCTGAAGCACTTAGAGGAGAGGAAAGTGCTCAGGAACAGTCAGCATGGATTCACCAAGGGCAAGTCATGCCTGACTAACCTCATTGCCTTCTATGATGAGATAACTGGCTCTGTGGATGAGGGGAAAGCAGTGGATGTGCTATTTCTTGACTTTAGCAAAGCTTTTGATACGGTCTCCTACAGTATTCTTGCCAGCAAGTTAAAGTAGTATGGGCTGGATGAATGGATACAAGGTGGATAGACAGCTGGCTAGATGGTCGGGCTCAACGGGTAGTGATCAATGGTTCCATGTCTAGTTGGCAGCTGGTATCAAGCGGAGTGCCCCAAGGGTTGGTCCTGGGGCCGGTTTTGTTCAATATCTTCATTAATGATCTGGAGGATGGCGTGGACTGCACCCTCAGCAAGTTTGCAGAGGACACTAAACTGGGAGGAGTGGTAGATATGCTGGAGGGTAGGGATAGGATACAGAGGGACCTAGAGAAATTAGAGGATTGGGCCAAAAGAAATCTGATGAGGTTCAACAAGGACAAGTGCAGAGTCCTGCACTTAGGATGGAAGAATCCCATGCACTGCTACAGACTAGTGACCAAATGGCTAGGCAGTAGTTCGGCAGAAAAGGACCTAGGGGTTACAGTGGACGAGAAGCTGGATATGAGTCAACAATGTGCCCTTGTTGCCAAGAAGGCTAAAGGCATTTTGGGCTGTATAAGTAGGGGCATTACCAGCAGATCGAGGGACATGATTGTTTCCCGCTATTCAACATTGGTGAGGCCTCAACTGGAGTACTGTGTCCAGTTTTGGGCTCCAGACTACAAGAAGGATGTGAAAAAATTGGAAAGAGTCCAGCGGAGGGCATCAGAAATGATTAGGGGGCTGGAGCACATGATTTATGAGGAGAGGCTGTTTAGTCTACAGAAGAGAAGAACAAGGGGGGATTTGATAGCTTCTTTCAACTACCTGAAAGGGGGTTCCAAAGAGGATGGATCTAGACTGTTCTCAGTGGTAACAGATGACAGAATAAGGAATAATGGTCTCAAGTTGCAGTGTGGGAGGTTTAGGTTGGCTATTAGGAAAAACCTTTTCACTAGGAGGGTGGTGAACACTGGAATGGGTTACCTAGGGAGGTGGTAGAATCTCCTTCCTTAGAGGTTTTTAAGGTCAGGCTTGACAAAGCCCTGGCTGGGATGATTTAGTTGGGGATTGGTCCTGCTTTGAGCAGGGGGTTGGACTAGATGACCTCCTGAGGTCCCTTCCAACCCCGATATTCTATTATTCTATGATTCTATGATTCTACTGGGTTATCACCTTAGGGCTGGGTTTGTGTTGTGGAGGGTGGCAACTGAGTTATTATGAGCTCATTGAGCAATGTTTTTGTCTACACTACACTAGTCCTGGTGCAGTTGAAATTCTTAACGTTTTGGCAAGGCAGGAAGGGGATGTTTCTGTACAGGGTACTGCACTAGTCTGTTATTGCTGGTCTGTTCTCTTTTTGTTTACTATTCTTTGGTTTCGATTTTCAATATGTCTAATAAAGCCTTTAAAAGATTGATTGACCCCTTTTCTATGTTTTGGAGATCTGCTAAGTTGAAAAATAGTAGTGGTTCCATATCCCTTCTGTGTAGTTGTGTGACTTAAGGTATTTTTGAACCTTAGGGGGATTCAAAACTATTGACATTATGATGACACCAGATTTTTACACACCATTCCATTAAATGGAGTAGGAAGCTTGCGGCCCAGTCAAGAATGAATAAGCACCTTCAGTTCATCATTAGGAAGGAGGACCAACATACAGTTAAACAAAACAAAGTGTTTACTAAAAGTATGAAGTAGAAGGTTTAATGGAAAGATTTTGAAATCAGAACAATAACATATTGTTACCAAAGTAACTGTTTACTACTGAGAACATTGCCCACAGTTTGTCTTTGCAGCCATCTCCTTCCCCTCCTTATTAGAAGGGGTGAATGACATAGGACAATGACTTGTGGTGAGATCTGCGGATGTCTCTTGCAAAGGGTTTTGGAGGCTGGTACATGTTAGTGTTCTAGGACTACTGCAGGCTCAGCATTCTCTTCCTAGAGAACTCAGGTGGGGAAGTTATTGCAACAGGATCCTCTGGCTCAGCAGCACCCTGGTTGGCAGTCAGAGGCGGAGGCAGCAGCAGCAGTTGGGATGATTGTGGGGTCTTGGCAGCAGGTGGATGCCCCACCCTTTCAGCCATCAAATGAGCCTCTCCATTAGAGAATGTTCCTGTTCTCTATGGGGTGTCTCCATGTCTATGAACCAGTTCCTGCTGAAGAGACTGCTCCTCCTATGCTCTGGGGAATTCAGATTGCTCTTGGTTTCTCCTGTTTATGAGCAGCTCCTCCAGGATCCTTCTCTGTCTGCCTCTGCTGTCCCTGAGATGCCACTCCTACCCTCTTGGTGCCATGGTTTCACTCTTGGGAGCTGAAAGTCCTGCCAGTTCTCAAAGAAAGAGAGCATTATGTTTTTGGCCTTCGGAATAAGCTGAGAAATCCCCCCACATAACAACTTTGCTGTAAAGGCCCACAATTTTGTTACTTTTCAGCATTTACGGAATGTAGCTGTCTCACTATCCTTGATTCTCAAAAACCTTTTGTGGTCCATTAGGAAGGAGCAGAGGCTAGTAATGGTAAGAAAACCTGTACTAGTATTTGTAGCAATATAAAATGTTCATGCTGTTCAAACAGGGGTATGGAGGTGGGGTATTTCCTTCCACAGGCTATGCTACCAGTTTACAGTTTCTTCCATTAAGACTAGTCAACATTTGGAGAACATGGTTGTTTTCAGAGTATTAGAATGGAAAAGAGAAGTGGCTTTCCAGCTCTGTGTATGCCAAAGAACTGTTTCTGCTAATGGTCACCCCCACCACCACATATTGCCGAATTAAGGGGCTTGGTCAGCTATGAAGGTGGACCAGGCAGACTTGCACTGCTGGTGAACCTGAAGAACCAACTGGAGTTTTTGCTTCAACAGAAATGTGCTGAAATGTGCTTACAGGATGGGGAGGGACTTTGACTGGAAATGGATGAAATTCTGAGCTGGAATACAGAGGTTTACTGGAAAAGGAGATTGGAACCACGAATCATCCCCAGCACCTGACTTTGTGAGAAAATCCTGCCTCTCTGCCTGCGTAGCAAAGGTGAAATGGACAGGGAGAGAAAGAGACAACCCGTAACTTCATTAGGTTTCCTGAAGATACAGTTAAGCTTTGCAACCTCTCACCTGAGATAACTGGAAAGGGAAACTGCACTACACTGTTTTTATCCAACCGTCAGACCAGTCCCTTCTCCCACCCCCACTAGCCCCAGCTTGTGCAGCATAGCTCTGGCTGGGACAGGGTGAGGACAGGGAATGTAAAGACTTTGTAATCTTCCAAGGCAGAAAAGATCACTGCTACTAACTTTTCCTCCGACAACCAACTGTGCGTTTTCTACAATGGTGTGCTGGTCCCTTCCACAGCCAGTCCTTCCTCCCCTGAAAAAAAAACAGCTTTACAAGCCAAATGCATAATTGTGGTTAATCAGAAATCAATAAAGTTATTGATTTAGAACTCTGTCTTGTTTGAGGACCATTTCAGAGGTGGAGCAGAGACGGGGCTAGATGGAGGAAGGAAAGTCGAAGGTGTTTGGTAAGGGGATGGATCATGACAATGCCATGTCTTCAGCACTGTAGGAATGCATGGTCTATTATCCAGGTAAGAAAAATCAGCGCACTGTAGTTCAAAAGTCCTTGATCTTAAAATAGAGAATTTAGCACCAGCGCAAGAGGGGATATTGCTGGGGAGCATGGATGTCCACTGTAACTCACCAGCCTGGAGTTCTGGTTCCTGGAACGGCTTGGGGTTCTCCTCAGGTTCATAATGGGATGTTTCTTCAATCTGCTTCTCTGGGTAAAGATGCAGAATCACATGCTCCTCATCCTCTGGGTCTTCCGGGGCGTGGTCCCTGTTGCCTCCTTGCTCTGGCCCACATCAATGAGGCCTTAGGGTTGAGGAAGGGATCATGAGCCACTTCAGGCTCAGTACTGGAGGTTCTTGAAAGCACGAGTCAAGCTCCTTGTAGAAAAGGCATGTATTGTAAGCCCTTCCAAACCTACTGCTTCTTGTACAGGAGCCTCCAATGCTTCGTGCATTCATAGCACTGAGCCAGACTCAAACACAGAAACAGTTTCCTTACCTTGTCAAATCTTTTTTTAAACTTTCCCTTTGTTCTTTTAGGAGTTTGTTTAACATAGTACTGTATCTGATTTTTTCTTTTTTGTCTCTGCTGCTGTCTGATTGCGAACTTCTGGTTCCAAATGAGGTGTGTGGTTGACCAGTCGGTTCGTAACTCTGGTGTCTGTAACTATACGGTTCTACTGTAATTTGCTGACCGTTATTGTCCTGGTAAAATATGTGTGGCAACACTGTATGTAAAGTTATCAGATTCTACTGTGTGATGTTACTAAGACGTATTCCAAATTTTGAGAGCAGTCACAAAGCAGTTTTTCAAAGACAAAAGCCTAGCCAACACCCCAGCCAAGTGTCATCAAAATCAAATGACCCTCAAAGTCAGCCATCTTCCATGTGTCATAAAATGCTGTGCAAAAATCTACATTTTGACAAAAAAAACCAGCTGGGGGTTCCCGTCCATGCAGACTTTCTGTTTCCTGAACCTCACCTGGAGGTGCTTCTCAAAGACGAGAAAAACATATAAGAAGGGGGAGCAAATGCCTCAAAACATCTGTGTCTCTCCCTTCATCTCTACTCATGGCATCAACCATACCTGAAGAACAAGGAAGCATCACTGGACTGGGGAGGGATCCTGACTGAAAGGAATTCAGTCAGTAAGACTGCTGTCAGAGAGACCTTTGCTTTGAATTCACTTTGCGTGTTAAGTTAGGCATTAGTTGCATTTTACTTTTATTTTATTTCTGTAGTTAATAAATTTGTTTTATTCTTTTATCTAAACCAGTGTGTTTGGATTGAAGTGTTTGGGAAACTTCATTTAGGATAACAGGATTTGTCCTTGGGGGAAGAGCTGGAGTGGGGGTGGGGTCTGGGCTGGAGCAGGGGGGTCGAGCACCCCCGGGGAAATGAGGAAGTTGGCGTCTGTGGTCCACATAATACCCTGGGTAATGTCACACACCCGTAAAGACAGCAACAGACAACTGTTCTGCCGGGGGCGGTGCAGCACACTACTACCAGTGCACAGGGTGACAGGGACCTAGGTTTTGTAAGGGTCAGGAAGAAAAGGATTCAGTGCATTGTGGAACTGGGACTGAAGGACTGTTGAAACTTGAATCCTAGTAGATGCTTCTCATCCCCGTTCATGCTGCAAACTGGCACAGGTATGAGGCTGTTCCACAGCTAAGGTGTGTACTTACTCACAACCTTGGGCTTGCTAGCTTATGTGCCCTCTGCTCACCTTGAGACACGTGCTTCTGGGGTTTAAGTGTGGACATTGTGTGTGTGTGTGTGGCGGGGGGGGGGGGCGTTATGTCACAAGCCTGCACATGGACATGTATACAGTTGCTAGTGTAGATGTCTGCCACTGTCTGCCTCCTGGTGTCCCCACTGCCCTGAGTGAGTGGTACTTCACATTGGACCTCTGCATGGAGCAGTGCATGTCACCCAACATGCTGGTGCAGCTATTCTGGCTGATACTCTGGAGGGGGCAAAGCCAATGCTCCTTCCAGTGGGAGGGAAAATCTAGCAGTTCTCTGGATCCAACTTCCTCTCCCATGCTGCAACCTGTGGTACAGGTAGTCAACACAAGGGCATAAGGAGGTGCCTTATGCCCCCTTCCCCTCTCATGATGCTACATGAGTTGGGACAGAGTTTGATCCTTAATTACGTAGATCTAGATGTAATTTTCACAGGTTCATTGGCAAAAGTATTAGGGGAGATTCTTGGGCCCTTGAAACGTCATGGCATTTTGAGCCACATGAAATAAACTGATGAAATTTTTCAGGCAGTATGTTATGAACATTTTCACCAATTTCAACCAGCTCATATGTTAAATCAGTTATATCTGACAGAATGTGACTACACCTCTCCAGTATCCCTCCTCTCTCTTTTATTGCAGGAGTAAGTGCTTTGCCTGCTGTAAGCGTTGGGATTTTCTTAGGAGGGCTCATAATGAAGAAATACAAAATGGGCATGATTGGAGCTACAAAATTTGGATTTGGGATGTCACTGATGGCTTTTCTCATAACCCTCTCCCATTTTTTTGTGGGCTGTGAGAACCATGTAGTGGCAGGACTCACAGTATCTTATGATGGGTATGTATACATCTTATGTAATATACAGCACATTTCCTTTCTCTGGTAGCAGAGAAGCATTACAAATAGCATAATGTTTTGTCATGATTGAATACAAACACACCATTGTAGTACTTAGTGTATCTTCCACAAATATTGAAGGATTATACCATTGGAAAATGTCAGATTCTAAGTTTGTATAAATTGTAATGGAGTTAGATTGATTTACACCAGATGAGAATGTAGCCCTCTTTTTATACTGGTATATTTTGTTTGAAAGTTACATACTGCTACTTTTTGGAGTGGCTTTATAATTACATCAGTTTGGGGTATGGGTCTTAATTGAAAACTGTGTCGGTGTGATTCATGTATAAAATGAATAACAGTTTTAGGGTGTGGTTTTAGGCAGCTAGACTGGTGGGACTGGACACAGACAGTGTCAAGAATTTCACTGTGTGTTAGAACTAAAGGTCTGATTTTTCTGGGTTATAATGGGCAGAAATCCCTTTCTTTGTCATAGAATTTTTCATAACCCAGTAATTATCTGTATTTCAATGTATGTGGGATGGAAGCTGAGGCCACAAGATCAGTGTTACAAGAACAGGAACAATTTAAGCTTGTTTACCTGGAATATTAGTTTAGTTCTATAATAATGAGGATATCAAGTAGGAGTGAAAGACAAATTAGCGATATTGTCCTTTAATGTTTAATTGAAACATGGATTTTGTAATAAAATAATGTTATGCCTTTGTAAATTTACCTCGTAAGCAAACCAGCTGCACGTCATGAAACCACCTTATTTTCTGTCTGCAACTCTGACTGCAAATGTGCCACGAACCAGTGGGATCCTGTCTGTGGAGACAATGGAATCACGTACATGTCAGCTTGTCTTGCTGGATGCAAGGTTTCGACAGGACATGGGAAGAACACAGTAAGAGCCTTACCCATTTTTTTCCTATCTTTTTTGCTTAAGATCATTGGTATATTAGTGATGTATATTTAGAAAAGATCAAATCGATTACAGAGCAAGAGGAACCATCATGCATTTGTGAGGACCACTGAGAACCACAGACTTCCAGAGCTAGATGCTTGAGTCTCTGCAGCTTGAGCAAAAAAGCCAGGCTCTGTATCTGGGGTCTGTAACAAACTCACATTGGGCACTGCTGGGAACACACAACATGCACTGACGAATGTTACACATTGCCTAAAGGCAGACCTCTGTTTGTTTGCCTTTTGTAAATCAGGTCTTGGCTACATTGAGGTTTTTAGCCACCAGTGCAACTACACTGAGGTAGTTGCCCATCTGCAATCTCTAGGGCAGAGGTTTTCAAACTGTGGGGTGCACCCCTCTAGGAGCATGCAGAGGAATATTTGGGGGGCAAGTGGCAATGCCAGTCAGCTCGAGAAATGATGCCTGGTGGCTCGGCGCAGTCTCCACGTGGAAGGACTTGGGGAGGGAGCGCCACCTCCACCCCTTGACTCACCTCAGCAGGCCACCCAGCCTGTGAGTCCATGTCAACATCCCGGCAGCCTCCATGCCCAGCAGTGGCTCCGCCCTCAGAAGCTGTCGCATGCGCCTTCCCCCACCCTGAAAACCCGAGGGGTGGGTATTGTGTCTATTTTTGTCTAGGTTGGGGAGACACAACCAAAAATTTTAACTCAAAGGCAGGATTCAGCTCAAAAAGTTTGAAAGCCGCTGCTCTAGGGTAAATGTGCTGCACAGATATACACTGCGACTTATCCTGGGACAACTTACCTCGATTTGAGGCGCTTTGACAAGGCTGGAATGAAAGGATTTGGAGATACAGGGATAGATTCTCTGCTTCACCTGATCTCTGTTTTGACATGAGGGGAGGAGGAGTGGGGAAAGATCGCAGAGAGCTAGTTGCAGTTTCCTGATTCTTAGGTCCAGCTGTGGCCATGATGAGAATTAGAGCTACTTTCTAGCAGCTTGTCACACCCCTTCCTACCCCTGACACGCCCCTACACCGGAGGTAGACAAGGGAGTGGTGCAAAGGGGGCCAGATCTGATTACAAAATCCAGCCCTTAAATGTTAACAAGGATGCTTTAGAAACAGATTTCTGGCTCACTGTAGAGCTCATATTGTAATGGAATGTTAAACTGCATTATATGATTCAGCCATTAGCAGTGTGTAAAATACCTTATTTAAGCTAATCGTAGCCATACCTGGAAGAGCATTAAAGGATTCTATGGAGAAGACACCCGGTGTGTATCGCTCTGAGAAATAAGCACTGTAGTCAGCAGAGCCGTCCCTAGGGTATGGCAAATCGGGGAAACCGCCCCGGGCCCCATGCTTTGAGGGGGCACCACAGGAGGCGGGCAGGGTGGTGAGGCAGGTGGGTGAGCGGGGTGAGGAGGCAAACGGGGAGGCGAGCAGCAGATGGGCGGTGCAGGGTGAGTAGGAGCCCCCCCCACCAAAACCTCCCCCTCTCCCCAGTGCCTCCTGCCCACGGGGGGGCCCCACCAATCAACGCCTCCCCCTCCCTCCAGCACCTACCGCCTGCCGCAGATCAAATGTTTCATGGCGTCAGGAGGCCCTGTGGGGGAGGGGGAGGAGCAAGGGTGCAGAACTCTCAGGGGAGGGGGTGGAACTGGGTGGGGAAGAGCTGGGGTGGAGGCAGGGCTGGGGTGGGGCCTTGGGGGAAGGGATGGAGTGGGGCGGGGCCTGGGTGGAGCCGGGGGGAGCACCCCCCGGCAGATAGGCGGCGAGTTTCTAATGTCCCAGGCCCTGCCCCCCCAGGGATGGCCCTGGTAGTCAGTCTATAACTGTTACAGAAGCTTGACCTGCTAGTAGCAGCCTTGCAACCTACCATGTACAAGAAGTACATGACACATAGGAAAGAAACTACTGAACATTGAAACCTCTGAGAAATGCAGACAAGAGCTGGTTAGAGGCTCCTGGGGTGTTTACCTGGGTCATGTTTTCATGTGAGGTTTTGCTTGTATTTTAATGCTCTATGTCATATTGCATTAATGATATACTGACAAATCAAAATTGTGTCTTTTAGGTGTTTCATAACTGCAGCTGCATGGAAATGACAGATTCACAATCAGGAAATACCTCTGTAATTTTGGGACAATGTCCAAAAAGTGATGACTGCTCAAGAAAGTTTATTTATTATACAGTATTACAAGTTATAAGTGCCTTTTTCTATGCTTTAGGAGGCACCCCTTTATACATGGTTATGTTTAGGTAAGTGAAAACCAAAATAATTATTTTAATATCACTAAGGGCTTTTCTCATCATGGGAGACTTAATTTCCCCAAATTACATGAACTTTCTCGAAATCTAACACACTTTTACTGCTGTCTTCTCTGAATCCATTTTTAATTATGAAGAATTAAAACAGTTGGTGGGCACTACCACCAAATTTAACTATTACGTTCATACGTCACAGTCAATTTCTCCCTATTGCTATTAATCTGACCCACATTGGCTTTTACATCTGAATTTTGTGATCGTAGCACAGAAAACAATTAGATCTGTTTCCGTGATTAAGAGCTACAAACACAAATGGTTATGTAGTTTGTATAAGTAGACTGAAGAACAAAAGAAAGGCCAACTGAAACACATTTTGTTGACGCTGTTTCTTTATTTGAAATAGGAAATGGATAAAAGTTTGGTAGTG
Organism: Macrochelys suwanniensis; assembly: GCA_033296515.1. Taxonomy (NCBI): domain Eukaryota; kingdom Metazoa; phylum Chordata; order Testudines; family Chelydridae; genus Macrochelys; species Macrochelys suwanniensis. The sequence continues at coordinate 230,251,507 of CM065775.1, read as the reverse complement.
AGACAGTTAGGTCACTATGAAATCCCAAAGGCAATTTGGAAGCAAAATCAGTGGGAATTCTAATAGGAGTTCTAAAAATTACTGTGTCCTATATGAATATGCAGAAAGAGGTGCTACTGTAATATGTAGATATAATTGTTATTTAAGAAGGTGATTTTTCATGACAATAACTTTAAAGGGATCCAACACAGATTGGATATATAATTAACTCAAAACCCTTGTCAGATTCCCTTGTGGCAGCAGTTTAGTTTAATGTCTTGGAAATTAGTTATATACCAATTTGAGTGGCATGTTGCTTTGCATCTTTGCTAAGAATGTGGCTCTTGAAAACACAGCTTTTTGGGAATGATGCTGCTCCAATTATGCCATTTCTACAAGTTTTGCCCCGCCCTCTGGCAATATCATAGTCCCCATCAGTTCATAAAGCCCATAATGAAAAGGCAGTAGAATGGGTATTTAGGGACACCCACTTCTGCAAAACGTGGGTAGAAGGTGCCAGTATTTCATATAGATTCACCTCACCAATTATGTGCAGTACATTGACTTCCCAGTGGATATTCAATGGAGAGCAATTCATTAGTTCACTTTTTCCACGTCATTTAATGTGTTTTTGGCAAATGTATGAGACAGCTTTCTTCTGAAGTTTTGTATTCTGTCATTAAGAATAATAATTCTATGGGGAAATGATACATTTTAATGAGTACGTCTGGGTATTATGGAGATGTATTATTGTGACTTACATCTGTCTATTTTAGGTGTGTTCACCCAGAGCTGAAATCTCTTGCAGTTGGTCTCTTCCAACTCGTTATGAGAGCCCTAGGTAAGATCAATTATTCTGACTACAGTATTTGACTGTTTTAGATACCTTTGAGTCTCTGTGTGGTTTTAAATGGCATCACGTGCGTTCGCAAAACAGATGCACAATTTGGCAGTGCTATTATTATTAATAGTACTAGTGGTAGTAGAAATAGTACTGTAATACTGAGCCCCATCCATCAAGCAGGATCCCACTGTAATAGGCACTGCACAAACAGAGAACAAAAAGACAGTCCCTGTGTTCGATTCTGGGCTGCTCCTGGATATCCAAGACCTGGATATCCAAGATGTGGCCAAGAGCACATTTTTGCAACTGCACCTGACAAAAAACCCTTTCCTCTCTGATTTGGACCTTGCCACAATTACCCATGCCTCACCTCAAGATGAGATTTGCTGTAATACGCTGTGCATGGGCCTGCACCCTGGCACCATTCAGAAGCTGATGCTATTTTGCAAAATGCTGCAGCCTGCTTATTACATGCAATTGCACATGAAGTGGAATTGCACATCAGGCCAGTGCTCCACAAGCTTCCACTAAGCTTCTGGGTGGAATTCAAGGTGTTGGTTCTAACCTATAAAGAGCCCTAAAAGGTTAGGGCCCTGGTTGTCTGGAAGATGGCCTCTCGCCCTGTGACATACTGCCGCAGTTGAGATCAGAAGAGAGAGTCAAATTGGAGCTCCCTTAATATAAACAAGAGGGAACTGCTGGCAGGTTATCTGTGAAGGGTCCTCCATTTTGGAACTTAATCCCCTCATTGGTCCATCAGAGCCCAGAATGTTCCAGACATGCTATAACACCTATCTTTTCTCTCTCTCCTCTGAGGCAGTTGAGGAGGGAGTGGGCTGAGACGTAGGTGCTGGAACTAGGGGTGCAGCAACACCCGTGCCTTGAAGTGGTTTCCATCCAGGGCAGGGATGGTGTCCCTAGCTCTGTTTGCCAGAAGCTGGGAATGGGCGACATGGGATGGATCACTTGATGATTACCTGTTCGGTTCATTCCCTCTGGGGCACCTGGCACTGGCCATTATCAGAAGACAGGATACTAGGTTAGATGGACCTTTGGTCTGACCCAGTAGGGCCGTTCTTATGTTTACAGTTTGGTTCAGTGGCTCTCGGCACCCCCACTATACAAATTGTTCCAGCATCCATGGGCTGAGGTGGATATAATTATAGGCAATTCTTTGTTTGTTTGTTTTTGTCATTTTTAATTCATGGGACAGGTGCCTAGAGCACTATACAAAAATGAAAAATGAATAAATGTGTAAGAATGTGTCATCGTGGTTTTCTAGGTTTCAGACCAAGCTATATCAGATTAGAAAAGTCCACACTCCCAGTTTGTTTAGGGCCATAGAAGTTAGAAATGGACCTGCAGAAGCAGACCATAGATACTCTCATAAGAGCAGAGTATATACAGGTAGCCCTCTGGATAGAATACACCGAGAACACACGCCTTTTAGATTAAAACTGTTTTTTCCTATATAGGAGTGCAATATTTTAATGCAGAAAAAAAGCTGGCACAAACATGGTTCAGTACGGGGTTGTAATCCTGGCATTATTAAAGTTGATGCCAAAATTTCCATTGATTGTAACAGGGCCAGGATTTCACACCATGATTATTATTTTTTTAAATTATTTTAGGGGGGTAAAGGGCAGCCTAGGGCAGAGCAAGCCGGAGTGGAGGGTGCAATGCCAGATGCATCTTGCTCTTCCTTTGGCCAGTCACAAGAATTTCTAAGCTTTTTCATAGTGTCAACCGCAGTTTAATACAAAGATTGTGCCAAGTATCATTGCCCCGCTCATTTGCAAGGCACATACCAACTCTCATATCCCATTCAGAGACACAAAATCCCAGGGGCACATATATCATCTGGGACAGTTATTTTAGAAATGTATGCATGCATTTTTAGTTGTCCTCAGTGCAGTAAATGTTTTGTTCTATTTTGAAAAAATAATTACATTGAGTAAACTTTTCAAAAGTACCTAAAGCCCATTTTCAAAAGAGGAGCCTAAATCCCACTGACCTTCAATGACATTTAGATTCCTAAGTGCCTACATCACTCTTAGAAATAAATAGGATTTTGACTGCTAAATTACTCAGGCCCAGATTTTGAGAAGTATTTAGGCTTCATTCTGCTCAGTATTGCAACACCTACCTGACTTCATAGCTTAAGTCTCATTGAAAGTCAGATTCACAAAGGTACCTAAACTCCTAAATCCCAGACTCAGGTGCTTAAATCTCAGTTTTAGGCTCCACTGTATTTCACAAAACTGCCACCGAACGCTGTAGGCACGTAAAATCACTTGGCACCTAAGGTTTCAGAATGAAAGTTCCCTCAGCACCCATCTGAACATGTGTGCTGCTACCAGTGGCGTAGCCAGGTGCAGAGTACAGGGGGTGCGGAGCTAAAAAAAGGCGCCTCCCTTTGTACTCACCCGGCGGCACTCCAGCTGTTCGGCAGCACTTCGACGGTGGGTCCTTCACTCGCTCCGGGTCTTCAGTGGTAAGTGCTGCCGAAGACCTGGAGCGAGTGAAGGACTCGCCGCTGAAGTGCCACCGAACAGTTGGAGCGCCGCCGGGTGAGTACAAGGGGGAGGCGCCTTATTTTAGCATCGCTCCCCCTTTTAAAAGGCGCCAAACAATTTAAAAGGCGCCACTTCTGCTCAGTGGGGGAGCGGCCGCTACCCCTGCTTCCCCCCGGGCTATGCTACTGGCTGCTACCTCACTCTAGTCGTCTGGACACTCATCTCCTGTGTAAGCCCCATAGCGATTCACAAACAGGGGAAGCGAGGCTTTTGCTGGCCTGACTCATGTGTGGGGCCCGATCTAGTTGGTGTGCTCAGAGGCCACCTACCGAATCAGGTCCCATTTAAAATCTGGCCACCGGAGGAGAAGATGGTGCCCACCTTATGCCTTTTAGCTCAGCAGTTAGATCACTCACCTACGAGGTGGGATACCTGGATTCAGTCCCTCCTGCTGTTGAAGGGGCAGAAAGGATTTGAACACTAACCACTGAGCTATGGGGTATTCTGCTGTGGGTCTGTATCTCTGTGAGAGGGGCGGAGCTTAGCACACACCCATCTTGGCAACATCTCCCATTGGCTAGCTCCCCACCTAGCATGCTGGTTTATATGAATCGCGTTCGAACGTGCCTGTCTCTCCCCATGCATTATACAGGAGCTTAGGCGCCCAACTCAGGTCTTTGTGAATCACAGTGTTGTTCCAATGATTTTCTAGGAGCCTAAAAGTTAGGCATTGCCACATTCAGTATCACAGCTCCTAAATCCTTTGTGAATTTAGCCCCTATGTGCCTAAATTACTTTTGAAAATGTGACTTAGGTGCCTGAGTAATACCTTGTAACACTGTGTGGGGTTATGCCTAAATACCTTTAAAATCTGGGCCTGAAGCAGCATTGACAATTTTGCCCACCGTCTACTTTTGCACTTGGTTTCATCTCCCTCTCCCCCTCCCCTCTGTACTTTTTTCAGTAGAAAACAAAGAGGAGAGCCAGGCTCATAAGATGAGTTTCACCCCAGTGTAGAGGGTCAGCATGAGGTCCATGCACCACTAAGTCCTGAAAACTGCTGCAGCGATTGAGCTGCAAAGCACCAGTGCTTTACAGAACAGTTTGGGAACTGCTGAGCTAATACATGCTGGAGAAAGCCGGGTGTGTCACCACAGGCTAATAGCCTGGCCAGGCGCTCTAGCTGTCAGACCACGTCACTGTGGAGCTCCAAACAGCGCCAAAAGCGGTCACCCAGCTCACTGTTCTGAAAGATCCTGTCCAATTTCCATAAAGGGAGGAAGCAGCTTCCTATAGCCCACTCCTCACCTAGAGCACCACTACAGCACAGGGCAGGGTTGGAGCTTGGTATGAAAATGCTATTATATTTTCTAAAGGCGTGCCTCATACTATGACATCGTGATATATTTTTGAATGTTTTATTGCAGCCGGAATTCCAGCCCCCATTTATTTTGGTGCATTAATAGACAGGACATGCTTGAAATGGGGAAGCAGAAGCTGTGGGCAGCGTGGAGCTTGTAGAATATATGATTCTGATGCATACAGGTAAGTTAAATCAAAACACAGAGTGGTTGTGAGTTTCCTTTCTGCATCAGGACTCTAAATTATTTCATGCTCTGGCCCTGGTCATCTAACGTTGGCTTCACCTTCATATAGGTCAGTACAGGATCTCAAATGTCAAGAAATCTTCACATTAGGATTTGGCCCCAAGATTAGTTAAAGGCTCTACTCAGTTCTTTATACAGGCCTTACTCATTCAGGCAAAACTCTCATTGACATCAGTGTCTGGGTCTTTCCTGAATAATGGATATACGTTCTACACTTTGGACCAGCTCAGATATCCATAGTCATCATGTGATTCACAAGCAGGAATAGGAGACATCCAAATTCACGTTGCCTACCATGCATATTGGGAAGTCTGCCAATTTCGCTTTACTGGCCATGTTTAGTGTGTGAACAAATGGGGGAAAAAATGCTATTGGGCAGCTGAGGACATATGCATTGTAGAGTAATGCTTGTTAAGCACAACCAAAAAATATCTGCCTGAAGAATACTCAAAGCAACTATTTTTTCACATTTGTTTTATTTCATGCAACTCCTGATGGCCACACATTTGTGGAGTATTTTTAATTTTATGCAGAGTAGCCAGAACTAGGGATCCCATGACACAGGCACTGCAGGAATCCTGGCCCCAGAAGCTCCTACAAATTCAGCAGGAGTAGAGGAAAAATGATCAGTTATTACTGTACACATATTTTCAAAGGCATAAATCATAGTGTAAACAGTGAAAATGTCCACTTTATAGCACCATTCACAAAGTTGTTTTAAATTTTGTCTCCTAAACTATTGTATTAAAGAGTTCAGGGACTACTGTGCATTTTTGATTTTTGTACCATTCCTGAAAAGATCTATGTATAAGTAATGTTAGTACTTGCTGTTCTTTTGAAGTTTGTTTATATTAGGAGAACTGCCTTTTGTCTTCTCCCTTCACAGGTATACCTACCTTGGCCTAGTAGCAGGCTTCAGAGTACCATCCTACTTCTTAGCTTTCCTGTTTTATACAATGGTGAAGAAACAGTACCAAGCAAGGGATCCCAAATCCACAGAAAATGGAGGGCAAGAAAGTGTTCCTATGAACAAAGAAGCTAACTCAAAGAACAGTGAATATTTATCAAGTTCTTCTGATGTAGAAAGAGAATCATGTATTTAGAAAAACCACTTACTTCCATGTTGCATGAATCAGGACAGCGTCTTTTAAAATCGACTTGCAGGATGTCCTGAACAAAACAATAACACTGCTCAGAATGAAAAACCATAATGAACACGTAGTCAATGACAAGGGCAGCTAGGTGCACATATGATTTATATTTAACTACCTTATATGAACCTGCTTATCAATGACACACACAACAAATTCCATTAATTAACTAATGAAGGAAAATCTTGTTTGGCATTGTTAATTGCAACTGTTTGTAATTTTTAAATGGCTTGAATGTGGTTTCTGGCACAGTAACTGCATTCCAAATACTACACTGGAAGGCCCTAGTCCTGCCCACAGATCCACCTGTACTGAGTCCCATTGAAGTCAAAAGGACTTTGCATAGTTGTAAGGGTCTGCACAGTACAGTAAGGAGCTAGTGTAGTTTTCTGAACTCTGGCCTGCCAGGGAATATCTAGGTGGAAGGCCCAAACCCTCTTTTTCCTCTGTGCTCTCAGGGACACTCAACTGGAACATCGTATTTCCAACTGAAAATGTTGTGCCTACTGACGTAAGTACAGCTGGTCATAAAATGGAATTTCTGTTCCATCAGAAACTCCAGCATTTCAAGTTTTGCTTTCATCCTGAATTGGAACACAAAGTTGAAATTTCAAGATTTTTACTGTGAAATGAAAATTTCAAAATATTTTGTTTAGGAAACATCAAAACAACCTTATTGAAACAGTTTGTTTTGACATAATTTCAACTTTTATGTCATATTACATTATCATTTATAAATGTCATAATATTTTTACTTTTATATTATATTGTTTTTATAAATGATATGATATAAACTTGAAACAATCAAGATAATTATTTTCTTTTTTCTTTTTAAAAGAAAGTTTAAAGTGAAGATTATTAAGTGAGTTCAAAGTTATAGCATTTTATAAAAATTAGACTAAATTATTTACTAAGTTGATCAGTGAAATATTTTCAGCTTTGTAGTGACTTTATGTTTTCAAAGCAAAACCCCCAGACATTTTAGGCTATTTTATTCTGAAACTGACCTCTGTTACTGTGCCATATAACAGCCAGTAGAGGGCATTCAAAGAATGATAATATTAACTATCTGACTGTTGGATCCCAAGTCTATCATGTTTGTCATATACCAAATCCTAATCCTCATTGTTTTTAGGAAAATTGAGCTCTAGATTTCTTTGAGACAGTCTATAATATCTATTTCAAAACCATTGCTAAACCTAAACGATATCCTAGACTAGAGGCTTCCTTTTGATCGGCATATTTAAAATACTGTTGAAGTAGCTTTTGATCATGCTATTGGATTCAATCCTATTAGAATCCCGTAGGTTTAGTGGCTGTTTTAGACATCCAGTGCCTGAAATTTCCCTACAATTAGGGTGTTGCTTGAATAGGGATCACAGAATTGGAGCCCAAGACTTGACATTGAAACATAAAATAACTTTTTCCTTTATGCATGAATTTCCATTTGTCTCTTTTTTGGACACATGAATACAATAAAATAAAATAAAACTGTAAAGAAATTATTAATATTATTACCACACACAATTCTATATTAGCATATGTGTAATCCCCTCCTGGGTGTGGTGTTCTTTCCCCTCTAGTGGTACCGAGACCACTTAGAGATTAATGAGTCTGCTCTACAGCCTTAGTTAAGAGCCATATGGCTTTTAGCTCCAGAGATCCCAGATTTGATCCCGACAACTGGGGTCTGTCAGAACTACATATGTTATTACCAAAGGGGCCATTTACTGGATGTTTGTCCTGAAATGATCATCCGTGAAATAGTTAAAAGAAAAGGAATACTTGTGGCACCTTAGAGACTAACAAATTTATTTCAGCATAAGCTTTCGTGGGCAACAGCTCACTTCATCAGATGCATGGAATGGAACACACAGTAAGCAAATATTTATACATACAGAGAAACATGAAAAGGTGGAAGTAACCATACCAACTGTAAAAGGCTAATTAATTGAAAGGAACTATTATCAGCAGGGGAAAGAAACTTTTGAAGTGATAATCAAGATGGTTATCAAAATAGTTAACAAAGTTGCTTATACCAGTCCTCTTTAGGTTTCAGAGTTACCAGCTCATTGAGAAGACGGGTGTAACTTCAGCGCCCATGTGGCCAAGATGGAGTCTGCTCTGCAGGCAGCTCTGGCCAAGAGAAGGTGCGCGCAGGAATGCAGCAGGGAAAGTCCATTTCACCCCAGGAGCACCTGTTCCAAACCCCCCAGACTGAACACACACACACCAGAAAGTACAATGAATATAGGAAAGGGACTTACAGAGGGTTGAAAGGAGAAAAACAACACGGGGAAAGATAGGAGAGTGGTAAAACAGGGTTGCATTCAACACAAGTCTCCGCAAGTGCTGTGGTACCGCAGTCTGAAAGGGCAGACACCGAACAATGTATCTTCACACAGATTTCAGGAGTCCTGGGCAAATTTCCAGTCCAGTAGTGAGTCTTGGGTGCTCCTGGTCATCTTTGGCGCCAGTGAACTTTCCCCAACAAACCCCCCCAGTGCCCTCTTCTGCCGCTCTCTGCAAAGCCACACAGAGCGACAACTTCCCCACTTAACTAGGTACAGCCTCCCTCCATATTCCCAATGCAAAGTCACAAGCCTAATAGTACTCACAGCCCCATACAGCTCTGGGCAGCAGTGATACTGGGTCCAGCTCCGGTTTGTCCTTCTCAGGCGATTCCTCCCTGGAACAGTGCTCCTTCTGGCTCCTGTCCAGGGTGTCCCCGATCAGCCGCTCTGTCCCTCCCAGCCTTCAGGCAGGTTCTTGGCTGCTTCGCTCTGTGAGGGCCTGCTTGCTGCAGCCCTTCTGTCTGGAGCTCCTGGCACACACCTCTGTCGCTTTCCCCTCTTTCTTTGCTTCCCCACCACCCAATAACACTTCCTCCTTCTGGAACAATAAGCACTCCCCACTCCCTCAGGAAAAAGATGTAAAGGGGCCATGCTCTCTAAACCCCAAAGGAGCAGGACACACCTCTCAGAGGTATAGTTTCAGGCTGTCTGCAGGACTCAGGAAGACAATACTACACTGTTTACACTTAGAGGTATTTCATTGCCTAGAAATGCAAATAGCCACCTAGTGGGATTTTCAATGAGTTAGGCCCCGAGTTGCCTTTGAAAATCCCACTAGACAACTGCCAGTGCTAGAAACCCATTGTTATTTTAAAGAAAAGGCTAGAGCCTGGAGAACAGTGTTACAGCAATGGATGAATTCTGTGGAAAATATGTCACCAGCAGACTCAGAATACAGGGGACCTGGATATTGCCACATCCAGGAATAAAGGGTCATAATAAAGTGTAGTGTGCAAGACCTATTGATCTGTTCAGAAATTGCAGTATTGCCTGCTATAATCATCTATTAGAGGATTAATTATAATAATACCTACGGGAAACGGTGGGAGAATTTTTCAATTGAAGTGAGATTTATTTGTGGCTATAGGGCAAGGGGGATGACACACTCCATTTAGCTAGGCTATTACAACTCTTTCCTTGCTCTTTTCTCGGCAACCCATGCTTTGATTGATCCAGATGTGTCAGTAAGAAGACCTCTGGAAGCTGAATGGATGAGCCATCTCACCTATCTGTGAGAAGGTACAATCCAAAAACCACAACCCATGAAAAGATGCATTCAACGCTACATTTAAAATGGACTGGTCTCAAACAAATGGGATAGAAACCCATGGGGAGCAGGAAGGATGAAAGAAAATTGTGCCAAAGTGAATCAACCCCACTAGTGAAAGCGATTTGGAGTGTTGCAGATTTCAGAGGCTGTGACCCTCAGCACTCAGGGGCTCTTGGGCAGCTATCTACAGGGAAGGAAGCCCCCTTGCGCACAGAGAGACAAGCCAGCAGATTGTCCCTTCCTTCTTTCCAACAGTTCTGCTTTGGGCAGCATGGTTCCAGTGGGAGTCAGGCTCCCGTTGGCAAGGCCTCCATGTGGCTGCACAGCAACCCAATGTGATGCAGTACAGCTCTGAGTTGTTACCAACTCGGTTTTGTTCTGTCTTGTCAAGGGGAGAACTGTAGCAGCAGTGGAGGAATCTGCGATGAAGCCACAACCCATGAAAAGATGCATTCAACGCTACATTTAAAATGGACTGGTCTCAAACAAATGGGATAGAAACCCATGGGGAGCAGGAAGGACGAAAGAAAATTGTGCCAACGTGAATCAACCCCAATTAACTCTAGGGTTTTACAGATAGGTGAGATGGCTCATGGGGCCCCTGGACGATAGAGATACAAAAGGAGCACTTAAAGATGATAGTCATTACAGAGAAACTAAACAAATTCTTTGCTTCGGTCTTCACGGCTGAGGACGTTGGGGAGATTCCCCAACCTGAGCTGACTTTTGTAGGTAACAAATCTGAGGAATTGTCACAGATTGAAATGTCAGTAGAGGAGGTTTTGGAACTAATTGATAAACTTAACTGTAACAAGTCACCGGGACCAGATGGCATTCACCCAAGAGTTCTGAAAGAACTCAAATGTGAAATTGCGGAACTATTAACTAGGGTTTGTAACCTGTCTTTTAAATTGGCTTCTGTACCCAATGACTGGAAGATAGCTAATGTAACGCCAATATTTAAAAAGGGCTCTAGAGGTGATCCCGGCAATTACAGACCGGTAAGTCTAACATCCGTACCGGGCAAATTAGTTGAAACAATAGTAAAGAATAAAATTGTCAGGCACATAGAAGAACATAAATTGTTGGGCAAAAGTCAACATGGTTTCTGTAAAGGGAAATCATGCCTTACTAATCTATTAGAGTTCTTTGAAGGGGTCAACAAACATGTGGACAAGGGTGATCCAGTAGACATAGTGTACTTAGATTTCCAGAAAGCCTTTGACAAAGTCCTTCACCAAAGGCTCTTGTGTAAATTAAGTTGTCATGGGATAAGAGGGAAGATCCTTTCATGGATTGAGAACTGGTTAAAAAACAGGAAACAAAGGGTAGGAATAAATGGTAAATTTTCACAATGGAGAGGGGTAACTAGTGGTGTTCCCCAAGGGTCAGTCCTAGGACCAATCCTATTCAACTTATTCATAAATGATTTGGAAGAAGGGGTAAACAGTGAGGTGGCAAAGTTTGCAGATGATACTAAGCTGCTCAAGATAGTTAAGACCAAAGCAGACTGTGAAGAACTACAAAAAGATCTCACAAAACTAAATGATTGGGCAATAAAATGGCAAATGAAATTTAATGTGGATAAATGTAAAGTAATGCACATTGGAAAAAATAACCCCAACTATACATACAATATGATGGGGGCTAATTTAGCTACAATTAATCAGGAAAAAGATCTTGGAGTCATCATGGATAGTTCTCTAAAGATGTCCACGCAGTGTGCAGCGGCAGTCAAAAAAGCAAACGGGATGTTAGGAATCATTAAAAAAGGGATAGAGAATAAGACGGAGAATATCTTACTGCCCCTATACAAATCCATAGTGAGCCCACATCTTGAATACTGCGTACAATTGTGGTCTCCTCATCTCAAAAAGGATATACTGCCATTAGAAAAGGTTCAGAGAAGGGCAACTAAAATGATTAGGGGTCTGGAACAGGTCCCATATGAGGAGAGATTAAAGAGGCTAGGACTTTTTAGCTTGGAAAAGAGGAGACTAAGAGGGGATATGATAGAGGTATATAAAATTATGAGTGGTGTGGAGGAAGTGAATAAGGAAAAGTTATTTACTTGTTCTCATAATAAAAGAACTAGGGGCCACCCAATGAAATTAGTGGGCAGCAGGTTTAAAACTAATAAAAGGAAGTTCTTCTTCACACAGCGCACAGTCAACCTGTGGAACTCCTTGCCTGAGGAGGCTGTGAAGGCTAGGACTATAACAGGGTTTAAAAGAGAACTGGATAAATTCATGGAGATTAAGTCCATTAATGGCTATTAGCCAGAATGGGTAAGAAATGGTGTCCTTAGCCTCTGTTTGTCAGAGGGGGGTGATGGATGGCAGGAGAGAGATCACTTGATCATTACCTGTTAGGTCCACTCACTCCTGGTCACCTGGCATTGGCCACTGTCGGTGGACAGGATACTGGGCTGGATGGACCTTTGGTCTGACCCAGTACGGCCATTCTTATGTTTCTTATGTAAGCAAAGCAAACACATTTCACTGGCTTCCTCTTGGCCCACTGGCTTCCTCTGACTACAAAGCACTGCAGCCTGTACTGCTGCTACATGTGTGCTGGGAAGTGGGGAAATGGATATTAATGAATTTCAACTGCCTTTTACAGTTATTTACTTTGGCTGCAATTTTCAAAACTTGGGTGCCCAGAAAGAGGCATGTAAATCCATTTTAGGCACCTAATAAACATGGCCTGATTTTTTTTCAGAGGGGCTGATCTCCCATATTTCCCCCATTGCTTAGCCCTTTTGAAAACCAGGCCACTGATATTCAGGTGCCTCACTTTTGGCACCCCAGTTTAAAAATGCTTGCCTTTACAAATAAGGGCTTTATTGCCAGGGAGTTCAGGGTTATAAATTAGCTGAATTTAAAGTTGCCATGACGTTTTATCAGGCAAACATTGCAGAGAGTGGGAAGTTTACCTGTCACCCTCATAGAAGCCTCTAGAAACCAAAATCTGTGTAAGGAGATCACTGGATTCACTTTGGCCCAAACCAGTACATCCCAGGCTAATTGGAGAAGATACCCTTCTTAGCAATTTGAGTAATTGTGAAAAGGGCTAATAATAGCCTAGACTTTCCTAACCAAGCCATAAGATTGTAAGCAACAGATAAAAATCTGAACATCAGAGAAGACAGAGAAAAGGAAGGAAAGGATAAGTGCTCAGAACTAAAAGCGAAACAAAGGAGGAGAAGAAGTTGCAAAAGTACCATAGTACCAGGGTTGAAAGAAAGAAAGATACTGTAACAAAGGATAGCTAGAAACAATAACAAATCGGGTTGCCAACCCTCCAGGATTGACCTGGAGTCTCCAGGAATTAAAGATTACTCTTTAATTAAATATTGTCATGTGACGAAACCTCCAGGAATATATCCAACCAAAACTGGCAACCCTAATAACAATTAGTATAAGTTTAGAAGGGCCAAAAGAAAATGAATAGTAAAACACTATGAACAGAGCCAGAAAATGTATTATGCCTGTGATTTAGCGAGAAAAAAGATTATCATGAAGGGGGTCTTCCCTAAATTTCTAGGGCTAAAGCCATGTTTACCCTAGGAAATTAGGTCGGTTTAATTACGTCAGTCAGGGATGTGAAAAATCCACAGTTAAACCGACCTAGCCCCTGGTGTTGACAGAGTGCTGTCTATGGGAGGGCTTCGCCCGGCGATATCTCTACTGCCACTCATGGAGATGGAGTGCCCATGCTGATGGGACAAGCCCTCCCATCGGCATGGGTATTGTCTTCACTGAAGTGCTACTGTGGCGCAGTTGCACCAATGCAGCTGAAGCGTTTTAAGTGCAGACTTGCTCAAATAGAGGCTGGAATATATCTATTTATATATCTCTAAAGACCATTTAGAAGTATTCCCAGTAATTGGTGGGGGAGGAGGAAGGAGGGTTTGCACATCACATATCAAACACCCAGAAGTCAGATTTACTTGACATGTGGACCTGGTACACTGACCAGAGAAAAAGTACCTGAGCTGCAATCCATGTCTGAAAGAACAGCTAGACCTATGAAGATGCAAGGAATTGTTTACTGAAGCAGTCAAGGTTGACATGGCTGAATCAGAACAAGGCATGAGGATGAAAATTCAGCTAGTAAGTGGTCCATCCATCTGCTGTGGAACCTTAGTCTGTCCTTTCAGAACCACCTATGAGCAGACAGTTTCTACTCAAGCTCAGATCTAAATGCATATATGACACTTAATACAAACTAAAACCAATATGTAACCTGACAGTTTTAGTCATATTGATAAAGACTTTCAACTAGTGTAAATCAATGTAGCTTCATGGACTTTAATGGAGCTATACTGATTTACACAAACTGAAGATCAGGCCTATTTTGCCTCACTTGACACAGAGTAAAAGATTGGCTGTGGTTTTTGAAAATGTATAAAATAAGAACTGGCTTCCTGGCAAAATGAGTAGTCCCTATATGATCATTACTTGCTTTTTTTAAACCATTAATAAAATTCTTGTTTGAATTGTATACATTAATTCCCTAAGGCAGTGTGAAATATTCACAATTATATATGAACCTCCCAGCTTGATTTTTGTGGGACTACCACCTATGACACACTGTACGCCATGTAACACCCTGTAACTCCAGATTTACCACTTGTATATGGTCATATGTTGTACAAAGGATGCCATGTGAGGTATTATTTTAATAGTCGTAATCTGCTGAACATCATTGTCTTGTTAAAATGTGTGTGTGTGTGTGTGTGTTTGTATATGGAGTTAGAATATTTTACTATATGTTTGTTATTGAAACGTTGTAATTCTGGGGAATGCCCACAGACTAGTGCCTCAGAGAAAACAAAGGACTGCAAACGAAGGCATGTCATCTCAAATGTCACATATACAGAAGCTGTGAGCAAGAAATATTTACAATTCACCTGAGACATGCTTTGAATCTCACATACGCCACAGAGTGATTGTCTGGACCCCAGCGGGGCATACTCATCAAATAGAGTAGGAGAGTATAAAATAAGGGACAATGGCTTCCTCATTACCTGTCCTCCCCCACCTCTACTCAAGGGGCAAGATGGTTTGAAAGACAATGAAGCATCATTGACCTAGAGAAGTGGTCCCAGGCTGTAAGGAGATCCAGCCTGTGAATTAAGAACTGTGAACTGCCTGCAGCATCTGGTGGGATGAGAAAGGTGCTTGCTTCAAGTCTTGCTTAGCTTGGCAAAGTTTAGGAATTAGATTGCGGTTCTATGTTTTGTTTCTTTTGTAACCAATTCTGACTTTTATGCCTTAAACACTTGTAGCCACTTAAAATCTATCTTTCTTTAGTTAATAAACTTGTTTTATTCTTCTAGCTAAACCAGTGTGTTTTGGTTGAAGTGTTTGGGGGAACCTTTACTCAGGTTAACAAGGTTGGTGTATAAACATTACCCTTTGTTGGAATGGCCAACTTTATATGAGCGTGGGCTGCACAGCGAGTGAACTGGGCAGTACAAGATGTATATTTCTTGAGGTGCAAGTCTGAGAATACAGAACTGGCTAGGGCTGCTCTGTGCGTAGTTCATGAGTGGCTGGGAAAGCATTCATGTAACTCAGCTGGATGTGATTTTGCATGCTGAGAGTGAATGAGCCAGGAGTGGTTTGTTCTCACAGTAAAGCAGCAGTTGGCAACCGGGGCTGGAGAACTGAAGGGACACAGTGGTTCAACAGGCCTGATGGTACCCTGGGGGAATCTCACAATCTCATGCATTAATACCTTGTTGAATCAGGACCATATTCCTGCAACAGATGAAACTGTCACACGGTCTTCGCAGGCCAAGAGAAAATGGTCTTATAAAAACATATTTGCTTGGATCACTGCTGTTTTCTTTTTTGAAAATAAGTAGTCCCATTCTCTGAATTGGCCATTATTTTTCAAAAATACTTGGCCAAGGGTAGGTCACTATATGAATACCCCATTTTGCTTGCTTTCCAGAGTGTCTTACATACAGGTGTTCAAAATTTGCAAGTATTCCCTTACATATGTTCTATAAATACTTTTGCAAAAATGTTAGATTTAAATTATTCATACTAACTTTCCAAATTTTTCTTCCTGAGGACTGGTTTCAAAAGGGAGTTCAGTATCTCAGCCATTTTTGAGTCATCGCTAATTTCATCATGTAGTCATGAATTAATGGACTTATTTTAGCTCTAGAAATTTGTTTCCCCGATGTAGCTGTAAATACCTTCCTACATGCCATGATCCTAAAGGCTACCATTAGCTTGTTTTTCTTTTAGCCCGCTCTTTTCTTTTCTCTGTAAGCAATAAATGGCTCTGATGGTGAAATTCTGTCTTCATTGAAGTCAATGGGAGTTTGGTCTCCCTATTTCCAGTATTTGTCTTCTTTTCTCCTCAGATCTTTGAGCAAAAATGTGTGGTGCCATATAATCTCAGTGGCACATGAATGAAAACTGAGTGAGGATCTCAGCAGTTGTACCCTAGTTGCAGGATTTTAGTCACAATGATTTGGAGGAGAAACTGGAAAGTGAATTAATGAAATGTTCTGTTAAGACCAGGTTACTAAAAACTGTAGCAGATCATGGGAAACCCTAAATTTCACATTGGGAGATTGACAAGCATGAGTCCAGAGTAAATTTAACCTGGATACATTTTTTGATTGTAAACTCCTTAGGGTAAGTACAATTTTTATTATTTGCCTTGTGTAGCTCTAAGCACATCATTGGTTCACAATACACAAATAATAATAGCCTTAAGGTTAGGATGCCCAGGCGTCCCATTTTTTAAAGGGACAGTCCTGTATTTAAGACCGCCTGCAAGTGTCCTGACTTTTTCTTAAAAACGGGTCAGGTTGGTCAGTCACCCCCCATGTGTGAGACAGGTGTATGGGAGTGTGTGTGTCATCCCTCCCCGTGTGGGGTGGTAGGGAGTGTGTGCGTTTGTCACCCCTCCCCGTGTGAGCCCTAAAGCCCTAAAGATAAGAAGGTAAATAAAAAGAATCCAACTATGCAGTATTTCTTTTTAACAGGGGCTCAGTCAACTTGATGTTAATTTGAATGTTTGTATGATTGATTGCCATTGAACATTCTTGAATATGAGTAAGTTTACCAGATGTTCCCTATTCAGCAAATGGAAATATAGTCACCCTATTCAAAGTACTTCTGGTCCTCCATGGTGGCATGTCAGTTTTGGATGGGGTGAGGGTGACCTCTCACCCCTGCGTTAGGTCGTCACTGTTATATAGTTTTCAGTTCTTTGTTTGCCAGGCTTCTTTAACCAGATCAAACAAATCTATGTATAAGCAGAGTCAGGATGAGCTCTACCCTGACATCTGGTGGTGAGTTGTGGAAAGGGATGTCAGGGGCTAATCTTGTTTGCATGGACACACCCACCCTGCAAAGCATGATGGACTGCTTGTCCAAATGGTCATGTTGGCTGCTGTGGGAGCCTCAGTTTCTCTGTTATTGGGGCAGGAAGAATAAAGTGTTGTTACCCTGATTATGTGAATCAAGGACAGTGGGCTTTTGTTATGATGAAGGGACTCACCATTAGCTAAGCAGCACTTGCTAGGCGAGGGACATGGATTCCAAAACCCAGTGAATTGAGAGAGGCTGGGGACAGGTATTTGTATCTGGTGGCATGGGCCTCTTCTGAGGGCCCTAAATGTCAATTGCATCTCCTTCTCTCTCTCCGCTGTGGAATATCAGAGCTAATTTTGAGTTCCTTAGGAGTCTAACCACAGGCTGCTGAGTTGGAATCACTCTGGGTCAAGTGTGCAAATGAGCACACAGGCTCCTCCTAACTACAAGCTGAAATTGTTATGAGCTGAAATATATTGCTGAGTGGCTGGTGGAGCGGAGCTGCTGACGGAGCGGTGCAGTTGGCGGGACAGCCGGAGTGGCTTGCAGGATGGCTGACAGAGCGGCGCAGTTGGCGGGACAGCCGGAGCGGCTTGCAGGCCGGCTGATGGCGTGGAGCTGCTGGCGGAGCGGAGCAGTTGGCGGGACAGCCGGAGCGGCTTGCAGGATGGCTGAGTGACTCGTGGGATGGCTGGCGGAGCAGAGCCGAGCGAAGCCCCACGAAGGGATGGGGCAGTCAGCTTCGAGCCACGTAAGGTGCCCCTTACCTCTCCCCTCCCCATTTCTACCCAGACTGGGGGGGTGTAACACTCTGCAGATGAACTTTTGAACTCTGGGTCTGGACTTTTGGGTTGTTGGACTTTTGGGACTTTGGGTGATTTTTGGGGTTGCTGGACTCAAGAACCAAAGGGAAAGGACATGGCCAATTTGCTGGGGTGGGTCGTTGCTCACAGTTTGGTTTACAAATCCTAGATATGGTGTTTCCCCAAGAAAAGGCCGCATTGTTTCTCTCTGTCATTAAAAGGTTTTTCTACACTCAGACTCTGTGCTTGTGAGAGGGGAAGTACTGCCTCTTAGAGGCGCCCGGGGGGGTGATATATATTTGTCCCAGGTCACTGGGTGGGGGCTCGAGCTGGTTTTGCATTGTGTTATTGGAATGGAACCCCTAGATACGGAACCCGGCCCTTGTTGCTGCCGACTCTGACTGGCAGAAGGGTTACATATGCAATTTTTCACAGAGGATCAGGCTTCTCCAGATTTGTTACCTGCCTAGGGATTTGCATTAATTACCTCCTAATTATTTTAGTTCCTGCAGGAAACTCTGCAATGGAGCCAAAATACAGTCCCTAGTCCATAAAGCTATATATTCAACATTTGTAATGTTGATAAAACAGTCTTTGGATATTCCATGTGTCCATAATATCTCTCACCGGATTTTCAAAAGCACTTAAGTGACTTAGGAGCACAAGTCCCAGAGCTTTTTGATGGAACTTGTGCTCCTAAATACATTTAAATAAAACCAATTTCATAATAAAACTAATTTAAACCAATTTGACAGACTTGCAAAAGTTCCCAAATCTGAGCATTGCTAAGTAAAGCTGGGTGAAGTGTTTTGGAGGAATAGTTTATATGTTGAAAAATGCAGTTTTTGAGTCAACTGACACCAAATTCAAGTCGAATTTGGAAAATAGTTTCTGCAGGGAGTAAAAGAAAAGGAAAAAATTCAAAAAAGTTTTGACATTTTCAAAATGAAATATTTTAACTTTTCATTTTGAAATGAGTTTTCATTTAAAAATTTAGCTAAATATATTGTGACAGTCTGTACCCCATATTCACCAGTTTTACAAGACTATGTTGAATTTTGTACAAAGCGTACTGTGTAAGGTATCATTTGAAAACTCATGATTTGCTGATCATTATTGGCCTGGTAAAATATGTGTGGCAACATTGTATATAAAGTTATGAGATTCCACTGTATAATATTATCCAGTCATGTTCCAACGTGTGCTGGAGGGCAGTCACAAACATGTTCCCCCAAGGCAAAAGGTTAGCCAATGCCTAAGCCAGGTGTCAATGAGATCAAATGGAACATCACCAGATTAAGTGGCCACTCTTCATCATGAGAGAAGGTGTGGGCAAAAAATCAAAATTTTGACAAAGGAACATCTTGAGGTTCCAGTCCAAGCAGACTTTCTGTCTCCTGAACCTCAGCTGGAGATGATTCTTGCACAGGAGAAAAGCCATAAGAGGAGAGAGCAGACGCCCAAAATCATGTCTCCCTTGCTTTATACGGCATCATCAACCCCTGAAGAACAAAGGAAGCAGCATTGGACTGGGGGAGAGAACCTGACTGAAAGAAGTTCAGGCAGTAAGACTGCTGGAACACGTGGTGAGAGAGATCTTTGCTTTGTATTTACTTAGCTTGTGAAGTTAAGTGCGCGTTGCTTTTACTCTCTTTTAACCAACTCTGACCTGTATTCCTCATTACTTGTAGTCTCTTAAAATCTATCTTCTGTAGTTAATAAATGTTTGTGTTTTATCTAAAGCAGTGTTTCTCAACCTTTCCAGACTACTGTACCCCTTTCAGGAGTCTGATCTGTCATGCATACCACCTCACTTAAAAACTACTTGCTTACAAAATCAGACCTAAGTGTCACAGCACACTGTGACTGAAAAATTGCTTACTTTCTCATTCTTACCATATAATTATAAAATAAACCAATTTTAATATAAATATTGTACTTGCATTTCAGAGTATATTAAATAGAGCAGTATAAACAAGTCTTTGTCTGTATGAAATTTTTGTTTGTACTGACTTTGCTAGTGCTTTTTATGTAGCCAGTTGTAAAACTAAGCAAATACCTGGATGAGTTGATGTACCCCCTGGTTGAGAACCACTGATCTAAACCAATGTGTTTGTATTCAAGTGTTTGGGAAACTCCATTTGGGATAACAAAGTTTGTGCATATCATTTGAAAATGAGGTAGGATCAGAGGCTAAAATAGGGAATGAACAAATTACAAATGTCTTAAACCAGTTAGATGTCTTCAAGCCACCAGGGCCTGATGAGCTATATCCTAGAATACTCCAGGAGCTGATTGAGGAGGTAAGCCATTAATTCAAAAAATCATGGAAGATGGGAGAGACTGCAGAGGACTGGAAAAGGGCAAATATAGTGCCCATTTATAAAAAGGGAAATAAAGACAACCCGGAGAATTACAGATCAGTCAGTTTAACTTTGTACCCTGAAAGATAATGGAGCAAATAAGTAAGCAATCAATTTGCAAACACCTAGAAGATAATAAGGGGATCAGTAACATTCAGCATGGATTTGTCAAGAACAAAGTGTGTCAAACCAACCTAATAGCTTCCTTTGACAGGGTGACAAGCCTTGTGGATAGGGGAGAAGTGGTAGATGTGGTATATCTTGACTTTAGTAAGGCTTTTGATACTGTCTTGCAGGACCTTCTCATAAACAAACTAGGGAAATACAACCTTATATGGAGCTACTATACTATGGGTGCATAACTGATTGGAGAACCATTCCCAGAGAGTAGTTATCAGTGGTTCACATTCAAGCTGGAAGGGCATAGGAAGTGGGGGTCCCACAGGGATCAGTTCTAGATCTGATTCCATTCAATATCTTCATCAATGATTTAGCTAATGGCATAGAAAGTACACTTATATAGTTTGTGGATAGGGCGGGTGCAAGGAAGTTTCGTGCCCTAGGCGAAAATTCCTTGCACCGGCCCTGCGCCCCCCCCCCCCCCGCCATGCTAACCCCGCCACCCCCGCAGCCAGTCCCCCCCCCCACGGAACCTACGCCCCCCAACAGCAGCTCAGCCCTCCCCACCCGCGGCGCCCCCCCCCACCCGCTCCCGGTTCAGCCGCGGAGCCAGGAGGGTGGGCGGCAGCTGCGGCCAGCCTCCCCCCGCCCGCGGCGCCCCCCGCTCCTGGTTCAGCCGCAGAGCCAGGACGGCGGGTGGCAGCTGCGGCCAGCCACTCTCCCCCACCCGCCCCCAGCTCCCGGTTCAGCCACAGAGTCGGGAGGGCGGGAGGCAGCCTCGGCCAGCCACCCCCCAGCTCCCGGTGCCCTAGGCGACCGCCTAGGGTTGCCTAGTGGGTGCGCCGGCCCTGTCTGTGGATGATACCAAGCTGGGAGGCATTGCAAGTGCCTTGGGGTATAGGATTAAAATTCAAAATGACCTGGACAAACTGGAGAAATGGTCTGAAGTAAATAGGATGAAATTCAATAAGGACAAATGCAAAGTACTCCACTTGGGAAGGAACAATCAGTTGCACACATAGAAAATGGGAAATAATTGCCTAGGAAGGAGTACTGCAGAAAGGAACCCGAGGGTCATACATAGCAGATCACAAGCTAAATATGAGTCCCTCCTGCCATGAGCCTCCCGCTCCCTGAGTTTTACCCTCCAAGATCCCTGGCAGGTTTCATAGTCCGGCAAAAGCTTTTTTCCCCCTCCCTGCAGCATCCGCCAACAATGCTGCAGCCTTATTGACTTCCCCCTTTTACTCCAGCCAACTTCTCATTATAGGAGATTTCCTGATTCCTCCCAGGTGGGGCTCATTCCTTACAGAGTTGGCTTAGCCTAGGCTCTCCAGTCACGGGGGAATCCACCCTGTTACATTTCTCTATATGGTCTACACTATGCCAAATAAACTTGGCATTTATTTAAGGTGTGAAGACTGTGACTCTGTGGGTTCCTATAGAGAAGATACCTGACTTCTTAATTTATAATAGGTAATAACTGATCTGATAAACTAATTAAAGGTGTAAAGGATTTCAATTCCCTTGCCAAAAGAATCTGCTATTGTCAGTATAGGCACAAAACACTCTTTGGGGGCAAAGATTAGTTTCTTATTCTATGTTTGTACAGCATCTAGCATAATAGGGTCTTAGTCCAGGACTGGGACTCATAGGTGCTGCTATAATAAGAGGTGAACTGAAGAGACCTGACAGGTACTCACATAGTTACACACAACTTTTATAACCTTTAAAGCCACAGGTTCATTGAAAAAGATATCAGCTCATAGGTACGTTAAGGAAATATCTACATTTGTTTTTATTTTTCACATGCAGCTGCTAGTATAAGTCATGTAAGGATATTATGACCAATTATAGAAGTCTATTAATTTGCAAGTGGACTCATTGGGATAATTGGTTCAAAAAATTGATTATGTCAATCTACATATAGGATTAGAAAAGAAGTGAGGCTATTAAAGGAAATGTAATGCTTTAGGAGAGACAAGTAAGATTCCCATACATGTCTAAAAAATATAGGTTCAGATATTCCAAAAAGATGAGTAATTTGGAATACTTCCACTTTTGGATGCCCCACTTGAGACACCTAAAGGATTCTCAATTTTAAGAGGGATGAGACTTACTATTTTCAGAAATTCTGGTTCAGATTCAACAAATCCATTTTTTTCAATCTTCCCTCATAGGTTATATTTTCTAGACCTTTAATCATTATTGTTGCGCCTCTCTGGACTTTCTCCAATTTATCCACATCTTTCCTGAAATGTGGCACCCAGAACTGGACACAATACTCCAGTTGAGGCCTAATCAGCACGGAATAGAGTGGAAGAATTACTACTTGTGTTTTGTTTACAACACTCCTGCTAATACGTCCCAGAATGATGGGGTTTTTTTGTTTTTATTGTTGTTTTTTGTGTGGAAACAGTGTTACAATGTCTACTTTCGTTCTAAGTTGAAAAACAAGACAAATACAAAAGACAAAGTTTTGGTGAAATGGTCAGACATTTTCTTTACAACAAAATAATTGGTCTTTACATGTCATATTGCTAAAACTTTACATATTCTTGTGAATGTTTACTGAGTTTTAAGCCACATATAATGATTTCAAGAGCCAAATTCATTGTTTTCATAACTCCATTGACTTCAGTAGAGTTGAACCAGCAGAAAATTTGGCCTATCACTTTATGTGATGTTCCTTTTCACCACTGGATCAACACTTCAGGTAAATTTTAAGAGCAACATATAATTAACTGAATACACAACTCTTATACTGTTTGTAACAGTAGTTTCATATATTAATTTCTATGCACTATGCTGAAAGATAACCCTGTGTTTCTTCATCTGTCCTTTATGATTTTGCTAACAAATCTATGGTATCACAGTTGTATATATAAATCAGCAATACACATGATGTCATCACTAAACATAACTTCAAGTGTCTCTCGTTTCTTAATTCATTAAAACCAACAGCAAGTAAACAGTATCATGGACATCAAATTCAGGTAACAATTGCTTTAAGTTAATAAAATACATTGGTTTGCTCCTTTAGAAATGTCAGCAAACACGGATAAATTGGAGGAGATTATCATTGTGTCAGCCTGTTTCTGTCTCTCAGAAGGGTCTTAGCTGACTCCCCTGGCTAGGGTGAGTTAATTGTCAGTGAGGTTAGTGCTGGAGCTGTGAAGCTTTCATGATGAAAACCTACCTGAAAATTGCCCAGCTATTCTGAAAGCCATGCAAAGCTGCACAAATCTTTTGGATGAACCTGAGCCGAATTTCAAATGAAAATCCCTCCAAGTCAGTCCCCTCTTATTACTTTAGGTTAGGACCAAACAGGAGTAAATTGGCTGAATCAAAAAGCCTGGAATTTTTGGTAGAATTTAACTTGAAAAATCAATGGGAACTTTAAGATGAAAATTCAAAGTGAAACTCAGTTGGGTTGTGAAGGAAACAAGCAAAATAAACCCAGACATATTGGGCATTATTCTCCATTGCTTTGCATCTTGTGTAGGTTGTGGGCAAAGTGGGTGCAAAATGTTACTAAATCAGAATGGTAACATTTGCACTCACATTCCACAGCTGTAATTAACTACACAAGGCAGTGGCAAATCAGGTCCTTTTTGCTTAAAAATACACCAACTCAAGCTGACAATTTTGCAACTCTGATTATCAGACACGTGCCTCCTGCATGTTGCTTTGAAACCATAGCCCTATCTGCTAGTGCCAGCTGCACAAAACACCCTGTTCACATATCCTTTGCAGATAAGAACTCTTCTGGGAAGGGGTGGAATAACACAGGAATAATCAAAATTGTTCAGTTCCCATCTGCTTTCATGATACCTGATGGTTTTTATAGAATGTTTAATCATGTGAGACTGCAGATTCCAAAAATATTTATGTACCACAATTCATTCACCTTTCCCCAAAGGTTAGTGTAATATTAAATCCCCACTTGTGGGTTTGTACTCATAATGCATGACTGACTGAATTCCTATTACTCAAATTCCTGCACCTTAAACCACCTCATCAGTGGGTGGAAAGTGCCTACTCACTCATGAGGCATAACAGTCAGTATTTGCCTCCACCATATGTTTTTCACAGATCTAATTTTGCACCAGTGATAGATGAGTTGTTTTTTTGTGACAGATGTTGCTGTCTAATCCATAGTATATTTCATTTGCTCTTTGGTGGCTTTAGAATGTTTTACTTAATTTGTCTATGCATTATTCAAACAGAAACAACCCCCCAAACTTTCATTGTTTCCCCACACACTGTGTCAAGCCCTCGATGTTTCAGACTTGGAACCTGATCCTGCAAAAACTGAAACACGTGATTCCTGCTGTGACCGTACTCACTAAAGGGGCCACACTGAGATTGCTCAATCAGGGCAAACTGCAAAGAATGGGGCAGACGATCCCCAGAACTGGTGGTTTATTCTTATAATTAGATTCACCAAGCCAGACACAAAACATCTTCTATAATACCTTACTGGTTACCAAGAAGCCCAAAAATATAGTTTCCCTTAAGCAATCCAGCCTTGGGCTCCCAGACAGCCAAATCAAATATGGTGAGGATTACTTAAAATCTTATTCACTGTATATAGAGTTCTACCAATCCCAAGAGATCAGACACATTACCCACCAGGTCAATGAATATTTCAGATTTTACCCAAATACATGCCTATAGCCCATTCTTATTAACTAATCTAAGCTTTATTTTAAAAGAAAAGAAAAAATTATCATGGTTAAAAGGTCATAGCATATAGACACGAATAAAGTTCTTAGGTCAGTTTCATAGCAGAGATGGTGAACTACTAAGTTGTAAAAAGTTCTTCCAGAATCAATTCCATAAGTTGTAGTCCAATAGGCAGTCCATGTATAGAGTTGGTTCAAATTCTTCCATGAGAAACTGCAGGGTAATTCAAAATGGAGCTGGAGACCTCAGTCTTGCATCTTAAACTTCCCCTGACAAAGTTTAAGTAGATCTGATATAAACAAGATCAGGTCCCAAAGTGTTTTTTTATAGCTGAAGTTCAACCTCTTGTCACAGCAGGCTTTCCTTGGATGAAGAATAGGTAATGTATATTGTTGCTTTGAAGTCAGTTCTTATTTCCTATCTATACACAGGTAATTAGTTGCATTAATTAGCATGAGGCAATTAACCATTCAAAGGTTCACAGGGAGTTTACTGCAAACTTCAAACAGAAATAAAGACAATGATATCATTGCACCTGTTTAATCTAATTGCTAATATTCCCTTTTGATCTCTGAATCAACAGAATATAGTAACAGACAGGAATAAAAGTTCATCATCTACAGACTAACAAGATCACATTATGAAGCTTCTAGCAGATATAGGTAAACACAGACAAATACAATTCTCTGACAATACAGACTTACATTTCAAAGGATTTAGTCTGCTTATATGGTTTTGATAACTATCTATAGGAAATGGCCCTGTTTATCATTTCAATACTTCCCTAATATGTTCTTAAAGGTTGATTTTGCGTCACTTAGACTGATGGTTGTTTAACCCTTGCTGGTTCATTGTCACACCTGCTGAACTCAGTGGAACTACTTGTGAACCTGAAGTTGAGTAACTTTACTTGAGTGCATAGGTGGTTTCAAGATCAGAGCCTTGTTATGTGATTTTTTTTATGTTGGTCTTGTCTCTCTTTGAATCTTCAACAGTCAGGACATTTGTTGTCATCTCTTGAATGATGGAAATCCAAATACCACTGCAAAATGCAGGGTTTAAAAGTATGAGAAGTGGCGGTGGTAGAGAACACAACAAATAGTACAGAATCCTGAGCTAAGGAGTATTGTAAGAGTCATGTATTAGGATCCAAGACCCAGGATTTGAGATCTGTTATAGTACCAACCTTTGGAGACATTTGAGCAGTTTGTGGCACATAAATGAGCTAATAAGTAGTATCAATGTTCTATCAAAGAGATGGTTATAAAACAAATATATAGGATATTATTCAGCAAAAAAAAAGCCTTGAATCGTTATTTTTACAGATTGTGTGAAGGAAGCAGGTTCAAATGATGACATGGATATATGTCCTAATGGAAAACATTACGTGGGATTGGAGAAACACCGGTAATGCCTTTGGGGATTTCTTACCTGGATGAATTTGCTAAAGAAGAAAACTCTGCTTTCTACATGCTAACGGAATGCACTGAAAGAGCTGGGTTGTTCAGGGGGTAGCAGTCACTTGGTCTGAGGTGCTGTGGTTTAGCCTATAAGTCAATTAGAGTTTTAGGGGTCCAAGTTCAATGAAGTCAGATTCCCTAAAATACATGACAGTTCTGGTCAGATAAAATCTGTAGAGCAGGATTCCATTAGAGCAATAAGCAGCTCTTGTCTGGTGTTACTGTTGTAGTAATTTCTCTCTTTCATCTTTTCTTCATCACTGACTTATTGACAGGCATACCCATCTCACTTCTTTTGTATGATTCCTCATGGAGCCATCCAAAGTCATTTGAATAATTAATTATTTAGTTTTCACTCGATTAACTCATTAAGTTGCAGCATTTACAGTAGAGCTGATTGAAAAATTGTATTTCCATCCCACGGGAAATTCCAAATTTTGACCGCTGTTTTTGTCCCAAATCAGGACAAAAAGAGAAATTTTTTGAAACTTTTTGCTGAATGAAAAGTTCCGAAAAATGTTGATTCGGAAATATTGAAATATTTAATTTTGGGTCCAGTCATGTCAAGTCCAAATTAATCTCTATTTCTGCCTGAGCCACCATGCTGCCTCAGGGGAACTGTAATTCAGGGTCCTTCATGCCTTCGTTTTTCCCTCTGGGCCCCATCAGTAGTTGGACTACATCTGTCATGATGCACCATGGTCTTTCCCTATGACTGAGCTACCATAGTGTCTCAAGGGACTCATAATGCACCACACCTCAGACATAGGGAAAGACTGCAGTGCATGATGGGATATGTAGCCTAATTGGGAAGCAGAGCCCATAAGCAAGTATGAAAGCTTGAGGGACACAGAGCTACAACTCCCATGAGGCACTGCAGTGAGCTCAGATCAATACAGAGACTGAGGTCAGCTTGATCTGAAATTAAACATTCTGTTTGGAGTTCACCCAAATCAATTTCAACAAAACCCCATTTTCCAATGGAAAAATGTTTTCTTCAGCATTTTTTGACAGGCCTAATTGGTAATAAGTTGACTGTTTGCATATTTACAAGTTCTCTACTTCTGTAACAGAATTTTGCTCATTTGCCTGACAACCCCTATTCTGTTACATCATTTCCTTTTAGGCTTCACACGATTTTTGGCCTAAAATCTTGTTCCTTCTGTGCCTTTGTATTGGCTGTGCTCTCCAATGCTGCCACCTCAGCAGATCTGGATATATGTGACTTCTATCTTCATCAACCATTTACAAGTAAGCTAAACAAAACTGGCTCTAAAACTGAAGGTTACCTCCCTTTACCCCAATGTGGTCCCATTTATTGACATCCTGTATCTGAAGCTAATTTTCTGTTCCACTCAGTTTCAGTACTTTCCCCATATTTAGTAAAGGAAAGGATGCCGGAGCGGGGAGAAGGAAAACCCTTCTAATTTTAATGTTCAGAGAAAATAAAATTCAATACACTATGTCATGGTTAGACTGTTCCTTTTCTTCCTGAAAAAAGGACACCAGTGTACTAAGGACAAATGGAAAAGCTTGGCTATAATTGTGAGAACACTGTGTATGGTGTAGGTCAGATATCTAAGCTTCCACATCTTTAAAGAATATAGGATGCACTATATATTGTAATTAGCTTCATTTACAGCTATTTGGATTGTTAAGCAATGTTGATCAGCCATAGCAAAACATATATCTGTGTCTGTCTATAGAGACCGATCACAGAATGTTAGGAATCATTAGGAAAAAGACAGAAAATAGCATAATGCCACTATATAAATGCTTGGTATGCCCACTCCTTGCATACTGCATGCCATTCTGGTTGCCCTAGCTCAATAAAAGATATATTAGAATTGGAAAAGGCACAGAGAAGGGCATCAAAACAGCTTCCATATCAGGAGAGATTAAAAGGGTTGGGACTGGTCATCTTAGAAAAAGATATGGCTAAGGGGCAGATGATAGAAAATCATGACTGATGTGGAGAAAGTGAATAGGGAAGTGTTATTTACCTCTTCACATAACACAAGAACCACAGGTCAATTAACGAAATTAATAGGTGGCAGATGTAAAACATACAAAAGGAAGTATTTCTTCTCACACGCACAGTCAAGCTGTGGAATTCATTGCTGGGGATGTTGTGATGGCCACAAGTATAACTGGGTTCAGAAAAGAACTAGATAAGTTCATGGAGGATAGGTCCATCAAAGGCTATTAACCAGGAGGGTCAGGGATGCAAACTTATGGTCTGGGTGTCCCTAAACCTCTGGCTTCCAGAAGCTGGGACTGGATGACAGGGGATGGATCACTTGATCAATTGCCCTGTTCTTCATTCCCTCCTCTGAAGCATCTGGCACTGGCCACTGTCGGATGACAGGATACTGGGCTAGATGGACCTTTGAGCTGACCCAGTACAACCATTCTTACGTTCTTTTATAATCCTATTTTTAAAGCAACTTTTTTTGGATATAGGAATTCTGTGGCAAGGTGGGATACTTGAATTTTTTCTTTGTATATCAAAATCCACAGTGACTCATCAGGTCACCTTACCTTCGTATCCATCTCTCCAACTGTGAATTTCTAATGTACTCTCTTCTACACTATGGCCCTGAACAGAGACAAGGAGTAGCCTTTGGCACTTTGAAATCTACTGATGCCATAAGAGCTAAGTATTATTATTATTATTATTATCAGTCTGCCTTACTAAAATCTGATTATGCTCTGCCACTCCCCAATCTGTTGGATGTTGATTATGAAGTTGGTATTGCCAGGCAGGTTTGCACTTTTATTTATGTAGGTAAAGCCCTTGCAATGAATGAGGATTTGTATAATGCTTTGAATGTGGCAATACTAGAGCTCAGCCTACCACATAGCAGCATTCTCATATGATGCCTGGGAACTCTGAAGAGGTTTCCTCTAACATTATATCTATTAGCTAGGGAAATCAACATGCTACAAAGTAAAATGTGAACGGGTAGAATCCAAGGACCAAATCCTCTTTTTAGTTTATGCTCAGTCCTTAATTAAGCAACCACTCGTGTCAATACAAGTCTGCCATTGGCATAGTTAATCCACCTCCCCAAGAGGCAGTAGCTATGTCACCGGGAGAAGCTCTCCTGCTGACACAGCGCTGTCTACATCATGTGTTAAGTTGGTATAACTACTTCACTTAGCATAAGATGTAATAGAAGACAATGTCCCCGCTCAGGGGTGTGGATTTTTTACGTTCCTGAGTGACGTAGTTATATTGATGCAAGTCGGTAGTGTAGATCCGACCTTAGTCTTTGCTCTGTTCCTGCTCCCTTTCTGCTACTTCAGCGATGCAAAGGGAGAAGAACGGGGCTGAAAATCTGCACCAGGAGCTGTATTTGATTGTGCCTTGCTCTGTTAAACATTTCTGTAGCAACCAAGAGACACTCCATCAGCGATGAGAAATCTGCAGAGCTGCATGTTTTAAACTTCTCCTTGATGTCTTCATTATATTCTCAGGCTGTTTGCATACACTACAAACAATTAGCCCAATGTTTGTTTACCTGTTTGGATTTCTATGTTCCAGGCTATATGTAGACATTGGTTTGTGGATCCAGGTAAGAGAGAGAGAGGACAGATGAAAAGAAACTTCATAGAAAGGGTACCTTTCCTCAGCGGTGTATGTTATTACATGAATCACTGATCTGATGGCCTAAAAGCAGAATTCAGACATTTATATTGCACACATATGCCAACCTGTCAGGCCCTGTTATGACACACAATTATGTATAAACTCTGTAAAACAGCATGATGTAATTAAATGGGTTCTGTTTAGGTTATTAATGAAACATCAGACGGTAAGCTCAAACCTAGTTTATTAAATCAGGTTTCCCTGACTAAAGAAATGATAGCATGTTATAGAAAGTTACTACATACCAATCTGGAGCCCAGGCCCGTCTACTCACACTGGACTGAGTTGGTTTACAATCTATAGGTCTTTTATAGACCCCCTTGTTTATTTCATATTACAACTTGTGGTTTAGCATCATCCAATGATTATCAAAATGTAATATTCAGTTATGCCTACATTTCTATCATAACAATCTATTGCCAACAGCACCTCTCTATTACACTCTAACTTTATGAAGAATCAAAGCAGCTTGACCTACTGACAAAGCATAGCCCAATTGCATGTTAATGCTACCTTTATGATCAGCATTTCCTATGCATCTGCAAGATTAGCTATGTTCCCTGTATATTCTTTTTTGTGGGTTCAGTTATAATCAGAGCCAAGCAGAAAAAATGTTTTTCACAAGGCACAGCCAATTATAATTATCAAAACAATCCTTAACAGCAATGACAAATTTCATGCTCTTAAACGTATTTCCACTTGACAAATAGTAGCTTTCTATCTTCTATCTGCTACTAACTTCATATCATCTCTCTTAGCATGACTTTTTTGCAAAGGTTTATGGGAGTCTGGCTACCTGTAAGCATAGTTAATAAAGATGATTAGGTTTTGAGGCCTGTGCTAACAATTTACTTAAATTTTATCCACATTGCACCACTTAAAATGAAATATGATAAATATGCTCTGGATCATTCAGGAGTTGGGTTTTGCACGTGTTTGTTTCAGTTTGATAGATCCAGGGAAGTGAGAGATAGAAAAGCCTATTAAATCATCCACTCCATTTCTCTGCAAATGTGAGGAACACTTATGCCTAGGGTGAGCAGATGTCCTGTTTTTAAAGGGACTGTCCCGTATTTAAGTCCTCCTGCAAGTGTCCCGACTTTTTCTTTAAAACGGGAAAATTGTCCCATATTTTCTGTCTCCTCCTCATCAGTAATGGTGGGTCCTGCTGCTGTCCAGATCCCTGTTCACCAGCTGCCCGCCCATCAGCGGTGAGTGGAGGGGTCCAGTGGCCGACGATGGAGATGGGTGTGCAAGGCTGGTGGTGGGGCGAAGATGCAGTGTGTGGGGCGGGCTGGCCGGTCCCCAGGCCGGTCCGTCAGGGCAGGCCCTGCTGCATATCGGCTCTCATCCAGCAGGGCACTGGCCCCTGTCCCATTTCCAGCTGGTGCTGGCTGCGCACTGCAGTGGCTGGTGAGTGTGGGCAGACGCCAGGCAGCAGCCGGTTATGTGTCGCCTCTGTTGCCCACGCATCGACCCTTTATGTGCTCCCCCCTTGCTGTCCTCTCCCTGCTTTTCCCCTTAATCTCCCCCCAGTCCTGCTGCTCCTCCATATCTTTCCTCCCCCCGCACGTACCAAACCCGTGCACAGTGCTGGCATGGGGAAACCGCTCCACCCCTCAGCTAAGCTCTGGAGTGCGGGGTGGGCGGGAAAGGGATTTCCAGCTGTTCATGCCCTGAACCTGCAGGCTCCACAGCAACCTCCTGGGCAGGGGCTTAGCACCATCTTCACCCCTCCCTACTTGGTCCTGCCCACAGGGAGCATGGGGCTGTTCCATCCCCTAGGCACCCTCCCCTGCTGAGCCACCTCTCTGGCCAGGATCTCTGAAGCCCCTGCAGTCAGGTTATCTGGGCCCTGGTGCACAATACATCCTTAGGGCTTAATCCCTTTCTGCCTGGGCTGTTCCTAGGCAGGAGCGGCGCCAGCTTTTTTGCCGCCTTAGGCGGCGGCGGGAGAGGCTGCGGCCGATGAAGCTGCTGCCGAAGTGCTGCCGGGGTCCTCGGTGGCACCACGGCGGCAGTTTCTTTGGCTGCCGGGGATCTCGGTGGCATTTCGGTGGCAGCCTCTCCCGCCGGCGGCCACCGAGGGACCTGATATATTGCCCCCCAAATCCTGGCACCCTAGGCAACCACCTAGGATCACCTATTGGTAGCGGCAGCCCTGTTCCTAGGGGCCCTGAGGTGGTTGGGTTATATCAGTGGCCAGCA
Source organism: Macrochelys suwanniensis (assembly GCA_033296515.1). NCBI lineage: Eukaryota > Metazoa > Chordata > Testudines > Chelydridae > Macrochelys > Macrochelys suwanniensis. Next base: position 230,219,145 of record CM065775.1, on the reverse strand, counting down.
GCAACCTGGAGGTGTTAGCTGCCTTTTGCCACTGTGTGGGCAGGGAGGGACAAGCTCCTTCCAGTCCCGGGGTGGGGTGGGGGGGGGGATGAGGGGAAGGAGGAAGGAGAAGAGATGAGTTCTGCAAAGAAACGGGCCTGGTCATCCCTTTTTCCCCCTCCCCCTCTGCGGCTGGAAGCAGCTCCCATCCCTTCCCTCCTGCACAGTGCCGAAAGGCTGCTATTGGCCACATTCTGGTGTGAACCCTGGCAGAAATCTGCGGGGGCATGTGACTCTGCATGGTCCCCCACACGTTGCCTCGGGAAGATGCGGCGCTGGGCCCCAGGGGCCCAGCCAGGCATGGAGGGTGGAGAGTGCTGGGCAGGGAGGGTCGGGTTGGTCAGTCGTCACCCCCACCCCCCGCGTGAGAAAGGTGTACAGGACTGTGTGTGTGTCACCTACCCCCGTGGTGGGGGGGGTAGGAGTGTGTGTGTCACCCCCTCCCCGTGTGAACCCTAAAGCCTTAAAGATATGAAGTAAATAAATAGAATCCAACTACGCAGTATTTCTTTTTAATGGGGTTCAGTCAACTTGATGTTAATTTTGAACGTTTGTACTGCATAGTTCTGATTGATTGCCTTTGAATATGAGTAATTTTACCAGGTGTCCCTATTCAGCATAGGGAAATATGGTCATCCTACTTATGCGCAGAATTAATTTTACAGTTGCATATCCTTTTTTCAAACTTAATCATGGCCATACATCAAAAACATCGTATTTGCATCTCAAAGGCCTTATTTTCAACCCTACTATGCCATTGTTATGTGAGTGTAGAGAATAAGAAATGGGGCTTGGAAAATTGAGCCCCAAACATCAAGTTCAGCTGTGAAAAATGTGTGCTGATAATTGCACTCAAGTCCAACAAGGATTTTTAGCCTTGTATAACCAAAAATATATCACACCTCAACTGCTAGAAGAGAGTCTCACCCTCCCTGATTGAGCTAACCTCGTTATCTCTAGCCTGACTCTTCCCTGCACATTTATATCTGCCCCTGGACATTTCCACTGCTTGCATCCGAAGAAGTGGGTATTCACCCACGAAAGCTTATGCCCCAATACCTCTGTTAGTCTATAAGGTGCCACAGGACCCTTTGTCGCTTCTACAAAAATATATCATGGTTTATGACCAGAAGAGCCCATTAGACTATCTACTCTTACCCCCTGCATAACAAAGGGAATAAAATTTCATCCAGTTTTTGAGCACACCAACTTTTGTTCGACTAAAGCACATCTTCCGCAAAAGTGGAATTGAAGTCAGTTCTTGAACTGAAGACATCAATAGATGTAGAACCTTCCCTTGGTAGTTTGTTCCAATGGTTAATAACCCTCACTGTTAAAAATTTGTACCTTATTTCTAATTTAAATTTGTCTGGCTTCTGCTTCCAATCAGTGGTCTGTCTCCTCTAGCCATTTAGTACCCTGTAAATGAAAATAGCTGAGAGGATATTTCTTAATAGTATTACATTAAAATAAATCACCTTTTGGCTGAGGTTACACTAGGAAAATTTCAGAATTTCAGCTCCTCTAGCACACAAGAACAGGACTTAATAGTTTTGCAACCATAACCAAAGCATTCATTACCAATTTGTCATTGCTTTACATTTAGCAGTGATCATAGAGGCTTTGCTGATTCCCTGGCTGAACATTTTTTTTCAGGGAATGTATAATGTTATAGTCTGAGTTCCCCACACTTACTTCAAGGTTTTGCTCCATAAGGCCCTAGTGTTGCAATCAAATCCATACAAGTCAAGGGCTCATTTGCATGGCTCTGCTTGCAGAATCAAGCCCATGTTATGATGATCACAGTTGTCTTCTTCCAATGTATCGGATGAAATTTACAGCAATTGAGTAATCAAAAATTAGTTGTGAGTTTTCTTCATTAATTAAAAATCTTTTTCCCTCTCTTTTTTTCTAGGCAACATAACAATAACTCCACAGGACTCTTGGTGGGTTGGTGCATGGTGGCTTGGACTTTTAATAGCTAGAATATTTAGTTGTGTGCTGCCATAGCCGTCTGCTTCCTGCCAAAGAGTCTGAAAAAGCAGGGGGAGAAAATAATGCCAAATCTTCACCTGATATCTCTAAAATTGGGGGAGATCAAGGCAAGAGAAATCAGCAGCCAGTGAAGTAGTCGGAAATGATTAAAGGCAAGTATTTCACAGGTCTCTAAAGTCTGGAAGTGTCACCATGCCACAACCACAACTTTTCCACATTAGGAATTGTGTTAGAAACAAGTCAGAGAGGGAAATTCTGAATACACAGGTGTGAAACTAGTGCTGGATGACCTCAAACGGTTTGGTGGCTTTGCCCTGGTAAGCATCCAGAAGTTCAGAGGCTTACCAAGTTTTCTAAACTTTAGCAAGCTTCCTCCTCACCCTCCCTGTAACTATTCTCAGAGTCCATGCCTGACACTATCCCTGCCTCTCTCTCTACCTCCCTCTGTGTTTAATTACCTCTGAAGCTGGAACTAGATGACTGGGGATGGATCACTCGATAACTTGCTCTGTTCTGTTCACTCCCTCTGAAGTATCTAGCACTAGCCGTAGTCGGAAGACAAGATACTGGGGTAAATGGATCATCGATCTGACCCATTTTGGCCGTTCTTATGTACTTATTATTACTTATTAAATTACTAATACACAGAAAAGCTGTCAAATTACTCATTCTGTGTTTATACTGATACAGCTGAGATCAGAATCCTCCACTCTCAGCTGTATATATTAAACATGTAGTTCCAAATTCTCCCCCAATTTCTATCCCATACAATTCCATTGACTTTAGTAAGGTGGGAGTGTGGGTAATTCAGGCCAATATTTGGCCTTCTGGCTTCAAAATTTATTCATCTGACTCTGTACCCTGATTTTAGTGGATTTACATCTCTTTTCTTTCAGATCTCTTGACCTCAGTAAAGAGATTATTTAGCAACCGAAATGTATTTTATATTTTTATGCTGTACACTTCTGCAGCCCAATAGTCTTATTGCTTATTATGCTTACAGACCAAAATACATGGAGCAGCAGTATGGTCAATCAGCATCTAAGTCTAATTTTATAATTGGTGAGTATTATTCTCCAATATTCTTAGTGCATGGAAAGTGCTTTGAAACAGTTATTTGTGGTAGAAAGGCCTGCAATTGCTAAGACTCACAGATTTAATAGAAGGTCTTTTTCTTTAAATGCATTTATAACTATTGAATATTTAAACAAAAAGCTCTTACAAGGAGAACTTACTCAGCCTCCCAATAGGTGTGCCTCGGTATCCCAGGAGTACACATACCTGATATTCCTTATTATTGGTATCATATAGCTCCTTAATTTTATATTTCATTTTTTCAATCAATGTATTTCATCTAAAACATTCTTCCACTGAGAAAAATAGTTTATAGAGATAAAAACAATTTACACTTGGTATAGTGCCTTATATTACAACATGTGTTGCAGATTGATATTTCAATGATACTTAATAAAGGGATTCCTAGAGCTTTGGGGATGTTGAACTTATATGACCTAAATTAGGATGGCTAGGAGATGAAGGAGGAAAATTGAACTACTGGTTTAGTTTGATGATGATCTCTTTGTGAGGCACTTGGATACTGTGGTCATAGGTGAGGTATTAAAAACTGATTAGAGAGGAAGATCTGAATGCTAACAATGGCCCCTTTCATTACAATGGGCCAAACCAAAACCTGATATTGAACCCTGCTTAGCTTTGGGGTGTTCGAAATCCAGATCACATTCTGAATTCTACAGTTTGTGCCCATTTATGCATTTACCACATATTTTGGCTTCATGTATATGTTGTATTCAAATACTATAGAAGTGACAAAGGGTCCTGTGGCACCTTAGAGACTAACAGAGTATTCAAATACTGTACTGATTGTGAATGTGACTAATTACCACACTTTTAGGAGTAACTACTTCACCACCTGCAGCTGTCAGGATTTTCACTAGAGGATTTATCATGAAAATATACAAATTAGGCATCATTACAGCTACAAAACTTGCACTGATGATTTTGTTTACATTTTGCATCTTCACTCTTTTATGCTTTGTACTTGGCTATGAGAATTGCAAGGCGGCAGGATTAACAATGACCTGTGATGGTTATGGAGACTCCTTGTTACACAGATAGTAAATGTCCCTGTCCTTCACTGGTAGCAGGAATATCATGCATATCCATCAGATGAATGCCTCATAATGATATTTAAATTACAGTTACAACTAGAGCTAGCCCTGAACAGAGAAATTTGGATCCAGAATTGTAACAGGGTCCAAGCCTACCCAAAACACACAGTGAAGCTCAGTTCTGGTTTGGTCCTATCTTCTAGAAATGTAGAGTATGGATTTTTGAGTTTAATAGGCTGATGCATTGTTCTTCAGGCCCAAATCCTGCAAATTGCTCCTTATGAGCTCACACCCCTGAGCAAGTCTCTGAATCGCATGTTTCCTACCTTGGAAAATGGTGATAATAATATTTGCATAACTCACAGAGGTGTTTGTGAGACCTAACTTGGCAAAGTGCCCCATAAGTGCAAAGATTATTAAGGACAGTTGGAGGCAGTATGGGGATATAACTTGCGAATTCTGGACTCATAGCCATATTACTTCAAAAAAAGGATGATCATCAGCTTCTCCTTGAAAACGTGCACCTTTCTACTTTTGATTAAATTTGTTGTGATTCCAGGAGAGTTATGCTAATTTGAAAGCTAGAGAATTTAGTCCAAAAATCTTTTCACAAATCCAACTCCCACTTAAGTCAATAGAAAACTCATGTTGACTTTGCTCAGAATTAGACAGGGTCCTAGAGCACAGACTGCCAATAAAGAATATTCACTGCAGTCAAACAATGACTGATTTATAAATGTTGTATGACCTATCTCTGTGTTGAAATGGTCTTGGAATTGCACAAATGTTGTAAATAGACCTTTTTAAAAATTGCCTATTGTTCTTGGGCCTGCTGAGTTCCAAGAGGAGCATCACATTTAGCCAATATTAATTTTAGAATTATTCCAAGAAAAGGATGTGATGATGCCTCAAGGTTGGAATGAAATAACTTATTTACCTATTATGTGCAACTCCCTGTAGGAACCCCATCAAGCACCATGAAAATTCCTCATTTTCAGTTTTCAGCTCTGACTGCAAATGTGCCACAAACCAGTGGGATCCTCTCTGTGGAGGCAATGGAATTACGTACGTGTCAGCTTGTCTCGCTGAATGTAAGGCTTTGACAGAACAAGGACAGAACATGGTAAGAGCGTTCCCCAGTATTCTGCAAAGAAATGTCTCCCTATAAACTTTTTTTTTTAATGTACAAAGTGTGTGTCTCCACAAGTGAGTCACAATCAGAGATGAGCCCAAGCTGCAGAACTGAGATCGATGTTCGGATGGTGGCACTTAAACAAAAAAATAATATGAGTAATTAATAATACTTACATCATACTTTTCATCCATAGATCTCAAAGTGCTTTACAAAGGAGGGCTGTATCACAATCTCCATTTTACAGATTGGGAAACTGAGGCACAGAGCAGTGAAATGGCTTGCTCAAGGTCACCCAGCAGGGCCGTGGCACATCCAGGCATAAAACCTACGTCTCCTGTGTCCCAGTCCTGTGCTCTACTGACCGGAGATTTTGGTTTGGGCCCACTTCAAGTCACGAAAGTAGCAAAATAGACATAAACTGTAAGATTCTCAGCTGGTTTAAATCCTCAGTGGAGCTAAGCTGATTTACCGTAGCTCAGGATCTGGCCCATGTTTCAAATATAGGAGATCTGGATGCTAATTATCCAGGAATTCAGAACCTTTGGCAAGTTATTGTCTTATGAACTGGGGTTTGATAGGACAGAGTAGCCCCAACTGTTAGTTCTTTTCCTTCTATAGGAAGGTGAGGGGCTTAATTAGTGTATACTCGCTACCCCGTGTTAAACAAAGTGTTTGTTTAGATGTAACAACAATTTATTTAATCAATGACAAACATTGTTTGCTTTTTCTATTGCTTGATTAGTTTTTACATAGTCCGTTTCAAAATAAGAGAGAGAAAAAGAGGAAAAGGATAATCTTGAGAGGAAGGAGGCAACTTTTTTTAAAAACAGGATCCTTACACAATCAAAACTTCATTTGCTATTAATGAGCAGTTTCTTAATTGCAAAACTGAGCCCTATTTGTTTAGCATTTTGGGCCAGATTCTTATTTAGTGTAAATCTGTGTATCACCATCGGTATAGTTCCATTGAAGTCAATTTACACTAGTTGACTTCTCAACTAATCAATGGTTTAGAATGTTGCCTTATCACACAACACTTCATGCTAGATTGTGATTTGGAGTACAGTGGATCTGTACATAGGCGCGGGAAGTATAGGTGCGGGGAGTGGTGCAGCACCCCTAGGTTTTATGCAGGGCTGCTGACCCCACTCCCCAGCTGCTGACTCCGCTCATAAAACCTGGGGGTGTTTCCCGTGCCTATACCCTTCTCCTGGCCCTCTGCCCGCGCTCCGGTCCCCAACCCCTCATCTCACAGCTCAGATCCTGGCTGTCGGCCCCACCACTGCTCCCAGGCCTCCGCTCCCGAGCCTGCCACACTCCTTTTAATTGAAATTTGGTACTGAAAGATAATGGGGGGGAGGTTCAGCCTGTTTGTGAGTAGTTATACTGTAAAGCCCCTTCACCAGATCATTTTAGGGGCTTGAGTTGATGCCCTCTGATGTCAATGGGAGTCTTTCCATTGTCTTTAATAGGCTGTGGATCATGCCCTAGAAGCAGCCATCAAATGTTTCCCCCTTTCTTCCTTTACTACTTTGGAATAGCTGACATCAATTTCTGCATATTTTTGACTATTTCAGTTCTCTTTTAATTTCCTTCCCCTGTCTCTTCATTAAACAAGGACAAACTGTTTTAAGTGGGTATTATCAAGATTGATTTTGTTACTTAGATTGTGTAGCTGCTTTACATGTGTCAATCCAGCACCGCAGTTGCTTGCAATTGATATGTATGCACTGATTATGAGAGCTCTAAGTAAGAAAGTATTCTGGCTCTATTAATTGTTTGGCTGCCACTCGATATACACTGCAGACTGCCTTTTCAGCAGTGTGTGAGACTTCTGGATACCAAACAGCCATTAATAATAAATGGGATCTAAAGTAACCATATGGTGTAGATTCAGGAAAACACTTAAGTATGTGCTCATATCCATCTGTATTCAGGACAGCACTTAAATCACTAGGACATAAACATACGCTTAAGTGCTATCCTGAACAGGAATGTTTTCCTGAATCTGGACCTTGGGAATTACATGCATAAAGTAATTCTGCATAGTAAGCAGAAAAAGAACCAACTCTGGCTTAATCAAATATGGGCATACAGCAGACTACATGAAGGCTTATATTGTCAGACATGACTAATAATTGGTGCTTCAGTTTCTGGGTGCCCACCTTGAGACAGCTTAAAGGCACAAATTTTTCAAAGGGTCAGTGCTCAATATTTTCTGAAAAATCAGGTTCCTTTAATGTGTCTCCAGTTAGGAACCCACTTGAAAATTTAGGCCAAATTGCATGGTATTAAATATTTAAAAAGTTTTCTAGCTTCCATATCAAACCTAAAAAGATATAGGAATTTACTCCATTGACTTCAGTGTAATGTAAGCACATGCTTTGTGTTTGAGGAGTTCTTCCTTACTAGGGAAACGTTCCTGATATGAGGCCTTCTATATAGGGGTTTCCACTATGCCTCAAAATGTGCAGGAGCATGAATATGAGCCAGGATTTTTGAATGATAGAAGAGGATTTTAATGATTTTGAGTTATGATTATTTTATGATTTAATGGGTAAGAATACAAGTATTAACTATTTTTAATGTTGCATCTATATTATTGTAACATTCTGTACCTTGTGGGAGCGTGCTGTAACCCCCCATATTCCTCATTTTCATATGATTGAGATCTTGTGTATAAAGCATGCCTTGTAAGGTATCAGGGGAAAGGTTATGATCTGCTGAAAGTCATTTCTCTATCCATATATGTATATCATTAATGCATATGAAGTTATGAGAATTGTGTACTATGGTTGTCACTAAAACATGCTGTAAATTGGGGAAATTAGCCAGATATTAGCTCCCCAGGGGCAACAGCAAGGAAAGTAACCAATGCCTGGGCAGGGTGTCAAACAACCCATCAACAGCCATTGTCCAGCAAGAGAGCTACAATGCAATGACTCACTTGCATGAGGCCACACCAGGGGAATTGCTCAACCTTGCTCAAGAAGGAGGAAAGAACATGATAAAAGGGAGAGACGTTTGCCATGCTCTTCCTCTCTCTTCCACCTACATCTACAGACACCATCACCAAGTGACTGAAGCGCTGATCAAAGGGGAGAGCCTGGCTGAAAAGCAACCAGCCAGCCTGTGGTGTGAAGCATCTAAGTTTGTAAGGACATTGAAAGTGTTAAGACCATCATGTCTCCATGCATCTGAAGAAGTGGGTTTTTTACCCACAAAAGCTTATGTCCAACTACTTCTGTTAGTCTTTAAGGTGACACCAGACTCCTCATTGATTTTGAAGATCAGCTTAGAATGCGTTTTGCTTTTATTTCATTTGACCAAATCTGATTTATGTTTTGACTTATAATCACTTAAAATCTATCTTTATAGTTAATAAATCTGTTTGTCTATTCTACCTGAAGCAGTGTGTTTGATCTGAAGCATGTCAGAGTCTCCCCTTGGGATAACAAGCTTGGTACATATCAATGTCTTTGTTAAATTGACGAACTTATATAAGTTTGCAGCGTCCAGCGGGCATAACTGGACACTGCAAGATGGAGGTTGCTAGGGTTGTGTCTGGGAACGGAGCTATTGGCTAGTGTCATTCGGTTGCAAGTAGTTGGGAGCAGTTTACATGCCAGAGGCAGTGCGTGAACAGCCCAGGAGTGGGGTTCTCACAGCAGAGCAGAGCTGGCTCCCAGAGTCAAGGAGTGGAGTGACCTAGCAGATCACCAGTCCAGATAACACCGGAGGGGAACATCACAATTATATATTCAGTTAATTACTCAATTAAACTAAAATGCGTGATGCAGAATTTTTCTTAATAATCTAGATTAGAGAGAACTTTGAGCATGCTCCAAACCATTACTAAGCAAAAGGACTTCCTTGCAACATTTGATGTATTTCAAACTCCAACAGACTGAACCTGTTCGAATATTTTCACTCTGCTATTTTTGTACTAGTGCTTTTGAAATTTAATTTGACATCTTGACGCATTTGTTGCTTGTTTCAGTACAGCTGGAATTCCAGCCCTGGTTTATTTTGGTGCTTTGGTAGACAGAACTTGCTTAAAATAGGGAAGCAAAATCTGTGGGGGTCTAGGAGCTTGTAGGATATATGATTCTAATGTGTGGGTTTTTTCTCTTTTTCGTAAACATCTTGGAAATTTCACATGAAGATATGTATTAATAGACATAGGGCATTACAGCTGCTTTTCTTACACATTTAAAAGTCAAGAAATACCAAAGTGAAGGCTGTATTATCTATTGGAGTAAGTTGCTCTCTTCCATGGTTAGTTTCAGAGTGGCCTTGATAATAATTAAGGGCTATGTTAGGGCCTCACGCTCTGGCATAGACCTGGCCACTCAGCTACTGGCCCTCTGTATAGGAAGCATGGACAGGAGAACAGAGGCATGGCTGGAGCATGTCTCCATGTTGGCAATTCTCAGCTGCCAGAAGAGCGACCTGGGAACCATGGGTATATGGGCTTAAGCTAGAGCAGCCTTCTGGGTCTTCTAACACACACTGGGCACCAAATTGGTGTCAAGCCACTCTTCCACCTGTTCCATCTCCCACCTCCTGGGCTGAGCATAGTTCTGCCAAACCCAAGATTCAGGTCTTAAGTTTTACTCTGTCTGATAAGAATACAGTAACTTCTCACTTAACGTTGTAGTTATGTTCCTGAAAAATGCAACTTTAAGTGAAACAATGTTAAGCGAATCCAATTTCCCCACAAGAATGAATGTAAATGGGGGGGTTAGATTCCAGGGAAATTGTTTTTGCCATACAGTACAGTACTATAGTTGGGAGGTTCCCCCGCCTTACCTCACACAGGCACAGCCCACTGGCACTGCAGACAATGGGGCAGGCAAGGAGGCTGAAGGTGCTGTAGGCTAGGAGAAGCACCGTTGCACAGCAGCAGCTTCCCCTACTCTGCAAACACCAGGAGCGGGAGGCTCAACCCTCAGCCCGCCCACTCCACCCCTTCCCCAAAACCCCACCCTTGATCTGCCGCTTCTCCCCCCTACTTCCTCCCCCTTTACTTTGCACTCCGCATCCTTGCATCTCCCCCTTCCCTCCCCTGCCTTCTGAACGCCACAAGCCAGCTGATTGCCGCGGGCAGGAGGCAGGGGAGGGTGGGGGGAACCTGTGCGCTGCGTCCTCGCTCCTCCCCACTCCTGCTGGCTTGCGGCGTTTAGGAGGCAGGGGAGGGGGAGGGGGAGCCTGCGCCCTGAGTCCTCACTCCTCCCCCCTCCCTCCTGCTTCCTAAACACCGCAAGCCAGCTGGCAGGAGGCGGGGGGAGGAGGAGGAAGGCGCTGATCTGCGGGGTCTGCCGGCAGGCAGGAGGCACTGGGGGTGGGGACGTAGGGGAGCTGCCAAAGCAGGCAGGCAAAGAACGTAATAGCGGAGCACTGCACAACTTTAAATGGAGCATGTTCTGTAATTGAGCAGGGACGTAAGCACGAAACAACGTTAAGAGAGAGGACGTTAGGTGGGGAGTTACTGTACCACAGTTCAGCCAGCTTCTCAGTTGCTCCAAAGCAGCATAACCCCATTGACTTCAATGGGACTACTCCGATTTACACCAGCAAAGCATCTGTGCTATAAAGAAAGATCTGTGGACAGTCTCTTGTGTCTGATCTCTGTTCCCAGTGTGATACAGCATGGCCAGAAGGCAGCAGGAGAGTGATCTAGGATGAGGAGAAGCCTTAGTCCCTGTAGATTAATTAAAAGCACCTGAAACCAATTAGAGCACCTGAAGCGAGTCACCTGATAAAATCCCCCTGCTTCAATCAGCCAGAGGAGGAGTTGGAGCAGAGTGAGGAGGAGTTGGAGCAGTTTGGAGGAGTGAAGCAGAGTGGATTGGTGGTGGAACAAAGAGCAGTTCGAAGGAAAGCGGAGGAGAGTTTTGAGAAGTTCTGCAGCGGGCTAAGAAGACCAAGATCCTAGGTAAAGGGACATCTGGCTTGTGCAGAGGGAAGGCAGGAAGCCCCACAAGCTGAAGGTCAGGAGAGGGAAGTAGCCCAGGGGAAAGAATCACTGGTACAAGTGGTTCACCTACTATCATAGGGCCCCTGGGCTGGGACCCGGAGTAGAGGGCGGGCCTGGGTCCCTCCCTCTCCACTCCCCTTCCCTGGGATACTAGTAGGATAGCTGTTACCCCAGTTCAGGGGCAAGAAATGGCACCCTGAAACACCCCCCCCCCCCACAAGAAGAGAAAGTGCGGGACCCATCATAGTAGTGCTGGCAATTTGCCACACCAGGTATACCTACAGAGGCCTAACTGCAAGTATAAGGGCACCTTTCTATTTCTTAGCTTGCCTGTTTTTATGATGGTGAAGAAATATTATCACACAGGAGATTTCAGCCCCACAGAAAATGGGGGACAGAAAGGAGGAGCTACGAATATCGATGTTATCTCAAAGAGCAATGACTGTTTTGCAGATTCCTCTGATGTGGATAAAGAAACCTATCTTTAGAAAAGAAGCATACGTCCACCTTGTACTAATCAAGGTGTGATCATGTGCAGTGTTGAGCACTCTGGTCACAATCCAGCAAAGCACTTAGGTGTGTGCTTCACTGTCAGGGCATGAGTAGTCCCACTGAACTTGACGGGACTGTTTATGCAATGGTGGAGTGGTGTTTAAAAAAACCAAAAGTGAGTAAATGCCTCAACTAAACCCCATAATCCCCAATGGAGAAATGGGTAAATTCTGTCTACTTGTGACTGCACTACTATATTCATGTGCTTTCAAGTTGTGAACATGCTTAAGTGCTTTTGATGGATCAGGGCCAGACCTGCCATCACTTTGGAAGATCAAGTTTTGAGAGAGTTGGTCTGAGTCTAATCTAATTTACACTGAGGTAACTTCGGTGGAATTACACTTCATTTAAATCAGTGTAGGAAATAACATGATTGGACTTAGCACATCAGAATGTTGTGCAATCCGCACCATCCTGTACAGTCAGGACATGAAAGGGGTAATAAAAGCAGACAGAAAATGGAAGAGAGCAACAAGAGTGTCTTAGGGTTATGCCATCCAGGTGAACTTGGTGACACCTAAAACCAAGCAGAATATGTGTAATGTGAACAGATTCATGCTGTTAAGAATTAGAGAAGGAAACCATGTTTTAAATTATGAAGTGTAACTGTTAAAGATTTTTATTTGGCTTGGGGGGGGGGGGGGAGTTCTACCAGAGTGGCTCAAACATTCATTATTGTGGGAACTATTTTTGGATCATTGTCTCAGGAGCTGCATTTGTTTTTAAAACTTCCTGGCAGACATACCACATTGCAATCAGAACATGTCACTGTCATCGATTGATCTACCCTCACAGAGAGAGCGCCGATCACAACACGTCAGATGTGTTGTTCTAGCCAGTCCTCCAACTACCCGCTGGCTAGGCTGTCAGTAGCACCAGACACCCGATTGACATAGCTCACAGCAGCCTAGAACTTCTGAGCGATCCTCCAACCGCAGCCTCCCAAGCAGCTGGGATTACAGGCATGCACCACCACACCAGGCCTCAGAACATGTAAATAGCTAAATGTTCGGATTTGGTCTTCGATCTCCATTTTACCCAAACCCCACTCCTATCCTGACATAGTGCTTTTTCTTCAGCAAAACAGAACCAGCTGTGAAAGGTAAAATAAGAGTGTGCAAACAGTGCTCTTGTTTTGTCAAAAATACTTTATTAATATATAAACAAAACACCATGCAGCATACATTCACTGATCAGCAGGAATCAACATATTTTAATGTATCCCCCCCAAAAGTAAAATGAATTGCATGTAGACCATGCTCAGTTCAAGCCACTATGTTCAGATTCATGTAACAGGGCCTGAGATGCCTCTCATTTGCAGAGTGTAAATATGGGGTTACTCGAGAGAAGTCAATGCAATTGCACCAATGTAAGCGTGAGGAGTATGATTTTGAATCCCTGAAAGTTCAAGGGTGTTTGAATCTGGGATTTTGATTCAGGCCCATCTGTAATGCTGACATAGTTTGTGCTGATGTAGTTTATATTCCAACACACAAAACAGCCTGTTTTCTTCTATCTGATTGTAGCCCGAAGTCAAACGTCCCTTTATAAAAGTACCCCAAAGTATGAACATGTTGGTTTAATTCTGTGAGCAGCAAAACTGGGGCAATTCTTCTGCCCAGGACCAGAATTTGAGGAGCTCCCACACAGGTGACCTGCACATGTGCCATGTCATGGGTGCTTCCTGTGCTTTTATTTACAGCCAGACTGGGGGGAGAGGGGCATTGGTGGAAGCACAGGACCAAAGGCTCTTTGAGTATGGGGAGCCACCCGTTATTTCTCCCATCTAGGGGAAACAGAGAGAGCTCATTTTTAGATGTGTTGAGCTTCCTTCCATTTTCTATAAACTATAGCCCAAAGTATGGAGGAAATTCTTCCAATCCAGTCATGCATGGGTCTCACGGCTCCTCAGGCTAGGCATAGAGCCTAGGGGAGCCTGGGGAGAGTAGGATTTAACCCTAGAATAGAGTGAGACTTAGGGCTGGTCTACACTAACCCCCCCCGCCCCCATCGAACTAATATACGCAACTTCAGTTACGTTAATAACGTAGCTGAAGTCAAAGTATCTCAGTTCGATCTTACCTAGGGTCCAGACACGGCGCGCAGGCTCCCCCATCGACAGCGCTTACTCCTCGTGACGAGCAGGATTACAAGCGTCGACGGGGGAGCACTTCCTGGTTCGATTTATCGCGTCTAGACAAGACGCGATAAATCGAACCCAGAAGATCGATCCGATGTCTCCGACACAGCGGGTAAGTGTAGCCTAGCCCTTAGTCTACAGTACAAAGTTTTGCCAGCATAGCTACGGTGACTAAGAAGACGCTTGCTGTAGACGTGAGTACTTCAACAGAAGAATGCTTCTTCTGGCTTAGCTAATGTTGTTCGGGGAGGTGGTATAGCTATACCAGCTGTCAGCCTACACTGCATCTCCATTAGGGGGCTCTGTCAGCAAAGGCTCTGGAGTGTAGACAATCCCTAAGCGTATGACACAACATGCTGCAACAGCGGTGACAAATTACCCCAATTGTTCTTATTAGTGATATTCATTCCCTTTGAAACGGCACAGAGCAGTCTTTGTCAGGGGGACATCACACTTCACGCAGTGATGCTTTTTTGAGAGAGATATTTCAGTAATAAATGATAGGCGCATTTGTTAGCAAGGCTCTCTCTTCTCTGGCATGTCACCGAAGCTCTATTTGAGAGCTTTTAGCACTTTATTTAATGGCCTTTTTTGGCACTTTATTGGGGGATGATGAATATATATACTTCAGTCTTTCAATTATTACAAACTTACATTGATAAAGTTCTAAAAAAAAAAAAAAAAAAATTAAATCAAAGAAATGTAACTCCAGTATCTGCCACCTCATTGCACAGGAGGAGAATAATTACATTAATGATGAGAAAATGTTTGATTCAATACTGAAAGGTACTTTAAAATTAATACAGTATAGTCTCTCTTCTGCACTCTATTTTGACTGGTTAATGTTTGAGCCAAATCCTGAAGTTGTCATGAAGTGTTTGAGGCCAAGGTGGTTTTTGCCTGAATGATGACTGAGGGACCAACCCTACAATCTTTATTCATGTTAGTAATCCTCATTCGTACGAAGGTGCCCATTGAACTCAGGAAGAACAATTGAGTATATAAGGATTATTTGATTTAATAAGGATTGCAGGATCAGACCCAGGGCTAGAACTTGTACAGATCAGGTTGAAAAACAGGGAAGAGGAGTTGTGGATTTTTTTATTTTAAATTTCCCACCTGTTTTTTAATTAAAATTTTGAAATTGGAAACATTTCAACCAGCCTTACACTTGTTTAAAAAACACAAACATAAAATTATAATTTTTCCTGCTTTATTGGGGGGAAGTGAGGGGTTAAAACTTGAAAATTTTTCATCGCAATTCCAAAAAGCTGTAGACTTCAGTATTTGGCTCTATGCTGTACTTGTAAAACCTCCACATGAGCATTCAGAGTTAGAAAATGTCTGTGTCCTTTTCACATACATGTTTCTTCATTTGCCTCCAAAGTTTTTGTAGAAGAAAAAGGTTCATTTTTACTGACACTAGTTGATCCCTTCCTGGATGGTACTTCTGTACTTTTCAAATCTATCAGCTCATTGCTCTCTGGTCTGAATCGTTTTAGTATTAAAACGAAGAGAATTATATATAAGAAACAACATCCTGCCCTCAGTCCTGCAATGAGTCCAAGATAGACATTTCTAGAAAAAAAATGAAAACATGAATGTTTGTATCATTGAGACATAGGGTCCAAACACCCTCCTAAAGAGAGAACGGGGGGTTTAAAGCCCAAAGAATAAGCAACTGAATCTATTGATTGTATACCATGTTATTGTGCATAAAAATAGGTCGCAGAAGGATTTTTATAAATGCTTGTAATGTTCTAAACTTAATCATTCTGACACGTATGCAGACTATGGATATGCATTTATGTATCTGTGTATTTAGACAACTGGGCTCACAAACTTTGGCTCCACCTCACAGCAGGACAGGTCTACACTGAAAACGCTGCATTGGCATAGCTGCACCTGCACCTCTGTAGCACTTAAGTGAAGACGCGTCTCCTGTCGGTGTAGTTAATCCACCTCCCTGAAAGGCAGTAGCTAGGTTGACAGGCGAAGCTCTCCTGTCGACAGAGCGCTATCTACACAGGGAGTTAGGTCGGTATAACTACGTCGCTGAGTGATGTAGTTATACTGTTGTAGGTCTGTAGTGTAGACCTGACCTAACTGATACCTCCCATTCCACAAGCCACATGTTTACACCAAATCAGACTCAAATAACACTCTATTGTACAGGAATACATTGTACATTGTCAGGAAAAGACAATGATGGGCCATTAAACTTAATGAAAAGATAGAGACAACTGGGGATTTGCCCACTTTGAATCTCGATAGTGACCGAAGGAAAAGAAAGCACAAACCTTTTAAAATGAAAGGGATTTGAAGTGAAAAGCATCCAGAAATTGACTGACAGACTGCGGGAGAGAAGCTGTCCATGAAGAGCTAGATCCCCTCTGTTAGGGGAGGTATGGTGGGAAATTGTTCAAAGACAATGTGTATCTTGTATTAGAAAAGGGAATTTATCTAATATGTAAGTGTAAAGGCGGAGGTTGCACCAGTATGTTTATTTTCTGTGTAACTTGTATGTGTTTGCTTCCCCTTACTATTTTATCTTTGAATCTGTGGTTTTTCTATTAAAGAAATCTTTTGTTTATTTTTACCTCAATCAGATCTCTGTTGAGCAAGCTGTGTGGAGGCTAAAGAAAGCTGGTATCTGGGGGAGGGGATGGTGGTCTGCTTTCACATATTTGGGGGTGACGAACCAGAGGAGAAAAATTCAAGTGTTTGGTAGTTAAGAACTTGGGGAGATGAATTTGGGAAGACTTGGGACCAGAAGGGCTGTTGGGGTCATGCTGCAAGGAATAACTAGGCAGGTGGAAGCCAGGGTGAGACCTTATTCTTATGATCTGGTTACCAGTGTCAGGGCGTTGAGCTATAGCAGCAGAGCATTAAGGCACCCAAGGTTACATGACAGGTGGTAACAGAACCCCTTACCAGTCTGGGTGAGCCCCAAAATGTCAATACTTACCAGATCTTAATGGAATTTGAGTGTAAGATGTAAAATATGCCTTTATGAAAAACTGCTTAGACACTCTGAATCCTGCTAAATCACAAACACAACACTAAGAGCTAGGGTCTGGGATGTGTTAAGACTCCTCTGCACAGTTCAGGTGGGGCAAGGAATCCATAAACTGTTTGATAATTTCCATCAGAAAAAGGGCTCCCTGCTGGGGGTTAAGATGCTGCATTTGGCACCCTCCAACCAGCCTGGGGAGTATGTCTGGGTAGGGAGAGGGTGTAACCGAGAAAAAGCTCTATCTGCAATGCCAATCCTCTACTGATGCATGGTTGTTAATGGCTCATACATCATCCGCACATCAATCACCTATCCTCTAATGACATAGGGCCATCAGTGGCATAACTTAGAGCTGCCTGGCATGGGGACTGCAGGCAGCTCTGTAATGCTCCCCTTTCTCCTGGACTGAGTGGATTTGTGGCACAGAAGAGAATGAACCTGAAAACATCCGCTTTGTACGTGATAGACACTCATTTCTCCAACCCCTAACACACAAAGCACTCCTCTGCACTCAATTTCCCATTGCCATAATATCAGTGTTCCTCAGTGCTCTAAGGATTAAATTAACAACTATTAAAAATGCAACCTTAGGTAACAGGACCTTTAGGAGTAAAGAAGAGACCTTCTGCAATTTCATATGTTAGAGCTAATCAAAAGAACATTGTACCTAAGGCCTAGCCAAAGTTTAGATGCTTTAAGATTGTCTGATCAATTTTGTGACGTTCTTTTCCCCCCCTGAGCAATAGCGCTGGTTGGAAAATGTTTTTTTCTGAAGAAAGTTTTGACTTTTCATCAAAAAAGTAAAATTCAAAACCTAGAAGTTGAGGTTTTCAGCCAAAACCCAAAATATATTTAGCTGAAAACTGATAGGAACATATAGTTTGGGGCTGAAAACTTTTAATTTTGGAATGGTTTCTTTTCTGACACAAATTTGAAAATTTTCAAAGATGGTACAAATGATTTTCATGAACATTTTTGTTTAATCAAAAACCCAGTTGTCCATTGCTCCCCTCCCCAAATAAAACAAATCAACAGAAAATTTAGTATAACTAGTAGAAAACAGTTTAAACTCTGAAGCTGCAGCTGACTGAAGAACAGGAGAAAGGAGCTATTCTGAATATCCTAAAATCAATGCTGCTTGGTAATCCAAATTCTTTTCCCTGTTGTTTTTAGCCTTTATTCTTAATTTCATCTCACCTGAATGCTTTCGTGTCATACACTCTGCAAGACCCTGATCCTCCACACCTCTTTGTTCCCCATTTCACGCAGGTCTGATCTATCAAAGCTCCAAAATAAATAGGAGCTGGAAGTCCACCTGCAAAGAAAATACATTAGTAGAATGAGCATAACATTATAACACTAACAGAGCTTAGTTCATGGTGGAGGAAGGAGCCCCTTAACAAATGGTTAGACAAGGATCATGTGAACTCAGGACTCCTGGATTCTGTTCCCACCTCTGCTAGCTGCATGACCTTAGGCAAGTTGATCAGCCTCCATGTTTGCCCAGCTGTAAAATGGTGATTTCCTACTTCCCAGCTTTGTTGTCAATGTAATTAATGCATGTAAAGTGGTTTGAATTCCTTGGATGGAGGGTTCTGTAAACTGGACAAGCATTCTTATTACTCCCAAATAAGAAAAAGAAAGTTAATGATTCCATTATTTCAGTTTTTTGCCTCTCAAGCAAAAGTGTAAATGTCCTCTTCTTCACATTCTCTCGAGCGTCAATCTGTTCCTGGTTTTCATTTGTGTGTCACAATTCACCACAACCCACGTACATCACTATATCCATTAAAGCTGAATTAAAACAGATCAGTGGTAGAACTCAGTTCAGCAAAATACTTAAGTACGTACTGTGATGGGGCAAGGCCAGAGGGCTATAGGAAAGTGGTAAGGAACCAGTATGTTAGCCCCAGGCTAAACAAATCCCTGATACCTTATGGCAGTTGCTCCAGGTTAATCAAGACACCTGGGGCCAATTAAGAACTTTCCAGAAGGCAGGGAGGTTAATTGAGACACCTGCAGCCAATCAGGGGCTGGCTGAAACTCGTCAAAAGCCTCCCAGTGAGGGGGATGTCAGGAGCTGTGGAAGGAGGTTGCGTGTGGGGAGCTGGGAGCAAGAGGCACTAGGAGCTGAGAGTAAGAGGGCGTACTGCTGGAAGATCCTGTGGTGAGGATAAAGAAGGTGTTGGGAGGAGTCCATGGGGAAGTAGCCCAGGGAGTTGTAGCTGTCATGCAGTTGTTCTAGGAGGCACTCTAAACAGCTGCAATCCACAGGGCCCTGGGCTGGAACCCGGAGTAGAGAGCAGGCCTGGGTTCCCCCCAAAACTCCCAACTCCTGAATTAGACACAGGAGGAGTTAACCTGGACTGTGGATTCTACTAGAGGGGAAGATTTCTGAGGCAAGCAAAATCCGCCAATAAGCGCAGGACCCACCGAGGTAGAGGAGGAACTTTGTCACAGTACTTAACTTTAAGCATGTGCTTAAGTCTCATTGGTATGCCTACACTGCGAAGAAAAACCCATGGTACTGTCTGAGAGCCAAGACCAATTGACTTGGTGCATGGGTTTGGGGCTGAGAGGCTAAAAACAGTAGTGTAGACATTCCGGCTTGGGCTAGAGCCCAGGTTCCAAGACCCTCCCCTCTCACCGGGTTTCAGAGCCCAGGCTCCAGCCCAAGTGGGAATGTTTACACTGCAGGCCCAGCCCCAATTGACCTCTGTTCTGAGATTTGGCAGTGTGGGTTCTTTTTGCAGTGTAGACATACCCATTGACTTCAGGTGCTTGCTCATGTGCTTTTTTGAACTGGGGCCAAAACCATTTCTTGACTGACTGCCAAACACTTCCATTTTCAAAACAAAAATCAATCAAAAGCGTTCAGCTTTTTAAGGAAAAATTCTTTTAAAAAAATATGAATATAACCCGGTGAGAGCTCATTGGGAAATGGGTCCCTGCAACGGTCTGATAAGGCCGGGATGGAAGCAAAGGGAGATCCTTGTGACAGGAAGGGGGAGGAGGAGGTAGACAGAGCACATGGAAGCTGTGGGGACATGCCCAATGGTGGTTGTAGGGGAGAGAATATTTGGAGATGCAGCCCTAAAAGAGCTGGGTAATCTTATCCCATTTTAAAATCTGAAACACCAAAGCATAATCCTCAGGTGCCTGACTACATGAATAAAACAAAAAAAAGCCTCTGCAGTTCAAGCCCCTTCTTTTCCCTGACTCTTTCATTACATAGACTGTTTAAATAGACAAATATATTACATCATCATGTGCTAGGACATACCCATGAAGCATAGTGAGGTGGGACATATTCAATACGCTCTACAAATTTCACAAAATCAAATTTTTGGAAGGGTTTGGTGGTTGGTTTGGTTTTTTTTGGTTCTGATATAGAACAAGGACATTACACCAAGTCATCTTAGGTCCATCTCTATTGTGTTCTAGTTAAATCCCAAAAGGAATAAAGAAGGACAGAAAAAACCAAAAAATTTACCTAGTATCCGTCCACATAAAGCATCAATGCCAACTGCAAATGACTTCAAGTCTGGTGAAACAGATCTAAAAAGTAGGAGGACAAGCTCACATTAATTTTATATTCATGGGAAGAGCACTTAAGATAATGCAGTTTTGACAGCATCTACACTGTGCATGTCCATATATGCTCCATTGTAACGAGTGCCACACAACTTTATTTTATATAGCATATTGCATACAAGCTATAATAGAAAACACTCCTCAAAGGTTTCATTTAAGATGCTGCTTCTGCACTCATTGATCTAAATAGGGGTAGGAGCAGGCTTCCAGACAATCAGGTGTATGGTGTAAAAATATATGTGACGACATCATATTAGGAAAGAAAAGTAAATGTTCTATCATAATACTGTTAAGAACTTGATCCAGCCAGACACTTAGCCCAGAGTCCTCCCATTGAAAGTTAACACATAAACGTAAAGGTGTTGTTGTCTCAGGGCCTGAGGCACAGCGAAAGCATGAGGCATAGTAAGGGCGTGGAGAGAGCGTTTCAGATAACATTTGAAAGGGGATGGAAAGTTATTGAGGCAGACACAGGAAGGCCATCTGAGATGACCGTAATTGTGGCAAACATCACAGCTGAAAGAGGCAAGATTGTGGGCTGGTACAAATTGGAAGAAATAGGGAAGGGAATAGACACAAAGGGGCATGGAGCAATGAGTACAACGATGTGGCATTCCAGCACAAATGTAGAAATAAATGGGACCAATTCTCATTTACACTAAGGCCTGGCCTGCCTACGGTTTTTGTAGTGGTATAAATGTCAGTTAGGGGTATGTGATTATTTGTACTGATAAAGTTATACTGGTGCACCCCTTGGTGCGGACACAGTTATACTGATATGAAGGTGCCTTACACCAGTATAGCTTATTCCTTTTCCTGTATGGGAAGCATCCACACTGGGCGGGGAGGGTGTACCACTTTAACTATATTGGTGCAGTGGCTTTCGGTGGTGTTCACCCAAGCAGTGTAACTGCGAGTTAGGCCCAAGTAAGTTTAAGTATCAAGTCTTCTGCATGCAAAAGTATTAAATCTCACACCGTTGAAGGGCCAGTTCCCTTACTCTCAAATGGTGAAAGGCCTGGATGCGTGTGAGGAGACATGGGCTTCAATGTGATCTTCTGCATGCAAATGAGGGTCTAGATTACATACTGCTGCCTTTTGCCTTCCTTTTGCTGCTAGGGAGGAGTAATTTAATGACCAAATGACTGGGTCCTGCTGCACTCCCTGCCCTGCCAATAACTTTTTACCCTGGCTTATACATGCACCACCCTGCACAGGAACATTTCCATAAAAGATGTATTTTAACAGTGAGATAACTAACTCGATGTAGCTAGTCACAGTAAATCACAGGTGGGGGGCGGGCTGACCTCAGTTAGCTACTGTGACAGGGCAATTTCCTGTAATATCCTTTAAAAATCTTCTTGCATTAGGCTTAAGTTTCTTTGGAGTCCATTGTATTAAATGCAAAGTGTATGTGTTATGGTGGGATTTTATGTAACTTCTCTAATGGGGAGATGTGGCCAGGGTAAAAGTTGGAAATGGTTATGAACGTCAAAGGACTATTTTAAACACTATGGCAGACAAGAAGGAACTTTTGGGACAAACAAAGTTAAGAGCATTTCCTAGGAAATCCCTGGGGGAAGGTGAATGCAAATTCTCACCTCCGGACACAACCTTTTGAAGCTATGCTTGAGGAGAGAACCATTGTCTGCTGATCACGTGTTATATGAGGACAAGATCAAAGGCCCAAGCTATATAAAAGAAAGGATGCTTGTTCTGAGCTAAAGCTGTTATTAATTTATAACCATACAACAGTACCTTGGTAGGATTTGAAGAACTGACCACTGACTAGAGCCCTTGTTGGAGTTGGGGGTGATCTCTAGTAAGCTGATTAGGATGTAGGGGTTTTTTTATTATTGTTTTAAAAATGTTTTTTTCTATAATGCTTTCACCTTAAGAATAAATGTGCTTGCTTAGAAAGAGCTGTGTGGGAATTTATAACTGTAGGCAATTACAACTGTTGATAACCTCTGAGGAGAAAGCAAAACACAAATGCAGGCCTGTTTAGGCAGTCTGGCTTGCTGGGGAACTCAGTTTAGGCAGGGAACTGTGCAGTCTGGAAGAATTCCAGTCAGACAGGAGAGAGACATGGGTTTCTGCCCAAGATAGGTGACAGCTGAGGAGCTGGGAGCCTAGACCATGCTGGGGGAATACAGGTGCAGTTGCTGTGAACTGTCACAGCTACATCAAGGAAAAACCTACCTGTGCCTCAACTCCACTAGGATTTTACAGCAAGATAATTAGTGTGAATTACCTATCTCAGTGTAAAAACATACCTTTTTAGGCAGTGACATCATAGGCAATCTATCAAGTGAATTAAAGCAAGTCAACGGAGAACAGAAGGCAGTTTCAAACTGGTTCCTAAAATGAATGGGGAGCCAGTGGAATACATCATAATTACAGCAGTTTAGCTGTAACAGATTCTAATCCACACAGGTGGTGAGAACTGCTGCATTTAAAATCACCACAAATGAAGCAGCAATAAGTGGTGCTGTGCACCAATAATTTAAGATTATAATCTATGTTTATGCATGAACAGAAAGAGACTTTGGTAAGTAAGGCAAACAGTTTTATGTTTAAAGGGCAGTGGTAATTGAGTTTTTTGTTTTGTTTTTTGTACCAGTCATTGGTGCTGGAACTATTTATTTTGTTCCAACTTGAGATAAAATAGGAGATCTGATATTTCAGGGTGTGTATTGAATTAATTTAAATATACCAAAAATCACAAATATAACTGTAAAAGAGCAATACAGACCAGCGATTCTAATCTCAGATGCACAGCACTGTGCCTTGTGTAAACCAAGAGTTCTCAAAGCCAGTCCACCACTTGTTCAGGGAAAGCCCTGGGCGGGCCGGGCTGGTTTGTGTACCTGCTGCATCCGCAGGTTCGGCCAATCGTGGCTCCCACTGGCTGCGGTTTGCCGCTCCAGGCCAATGGGGGCTGCGGGAAGCGGCACGGGCCGAGGGATGTGCTGGCCGCCCTTCCTGCAGCCCCCATTGGCCTGGAGCAGCGAACAGCGGCAAGTGGGAGCCACGATCGGCTGAACCTGCAGATGCGACAGGTACACAAACCGCCCCGGCCCGCCCGGGGCTTTCCCTGAACAAGCGGCGGACCGGCTTTGAGAACCACTGGTGTAAGCCACTTTATAACGGTGATCATGTTCTTTCTCAGAAAACCCTATGTGAAGTAGGTATTGTATCCATTTTACAAATGGGTTAACTTGGGTACAGAGAGATGAAGTGACTTTGCTAAGGTCATGCACAGAGACAGAAAAGGAATCCATTGTTCTGACTACTGAATAATTCTCCCTTCTTTCTCCCCGCCCTCAGCCATAATTAAGTGGAGAGGGGCGTCAGAACCAGGCCTATCCAATCTAAGACCCAAATAGAGTTTAAGTGAGACAAATGAATGCTTGGCCTTTTCCTGGCCCTTTGCACTGGGGTGGATTTTGTAGGAAGTGCAGAAACACCCACTGCCTCTCTGAGATTAGAATTTCATTCTTCAAAGCAGAAATGAAGTGACAGAATGGTACATTAATGCTTTGTTTCTGTTTGCCCCAAAGTTTATGGTCAAGGTTAAGGTAAAGCATTTTACCTAAACATAATCATGTATGTAGGAGTGCCTCCTAAAGCTAAAATAAGTGCACATATGCTCAGTAATGCCAAAAAATAGGGAAATGTTTTAGTACAGCTTTCTCTTTGGCACTGTCCCAGAACTGCAGAGAAATTGCCACTCTCAAGCCCTTGAACTTGCACACAGCTGCAGTTGTGAAACACCTGAAAGAGAAAGATGAGATGACTCGCTTATTTCATGAGCACTCATAGATTTCCAAGCATCTACACTTTTGATGGTAGTTAAAAATATAGTGTATTTCATATGGGAATAGAAGAGCCCTAAATGCTTTGCAGACTGTGGGCCAGCTTACCCTGTATGCGTCTGCGGCTTTGCATTGCTACAGTGACACAAAGCAGCTGTGAATCCAGTTTAGGCAGCCATGCTATTACTGTACTGAGGTATGAAATTCTGTGTTTAGCTTAAAGATGGGTTAAAGTTAAAGGTTGTTAATATATAAGATTTGGGGGACATCTACAGTACGTAAATAAGTATAGATTACTAAGGGCCTAAATATTCAAATGTGGGTACCTAAATCTATATTTAGGGACCTAAATAAAAGTGGCCTGTGTGGTGATGTAACAGGTTTCACGCACCACTAGGGAGTCTCCTCCTGGCTGTTTAGGGGATTAACTCCTTCCAGGTCTGACACCCGTTTCCTCACTCCATGCCCTTCCCTCTCTTTTTGAGACTCAGGGAACTCCCTCCAGCCAGTCATTATAGCCTTCTCCTTCCTGGGTATCAAAGTCCCTCTCCCCCCCCACCCCCCACACCGACAACTGTCCCATGAAGTCTTTGGCTCCACTGCCAAGTCTAAACCACTTTGCTCAGTGGCTGGTAGGGGAACCCAGACACACCCAATACTCCAGGCTCCAGTCCAGAGACCCTATGTCCAGCAACTGTGGTCCGCTTACACCCAGAACCTGTTGCTGTTTCCCCCTGGACTCCTTCCTACTTTTCTGCTCTTATCTTCTGGCCTGGCCCCTGGCTGGGTTTATCAATCCACATTCCTTCCTCCCAGGGAGTTGCAGAAGATTACCTAACACACTCCCTTCTCCCAGGCAGTGACTACAGATTACTTCCCTTGTAGCCCCTTTCTGCTGCCAGCTTCTGGCTTTTACCAGCCCCATTTATTCCTTCTCAGCTAGACTAATTTTTCAATCCCTGGTTCTTCCCCGAGTGCAGCCTATCAGGTTAATGAACCTCACTTAACCTGCTCTACCTTGAGCGGGGTGGACACCCAATTGTAGGTGGCCATTGAAGTCCGTAGAAGTTGTGAGTGCTCAACACCTCTGAAACCCAGGACTCTTATTTAGGTGCCTAGGCATATGGATTTAGATGCCACCAAGTTGGGAAGTATTGCCTTATATTTTATCATTGTTAGGTGATGTCATAGAAACTCTGTTGAGTTTATCACAGATTAGCTTTGAAAGTTTTCTTCTCACTTTCACCACTTCCCAGAACAATTTACCAGTTGAGATTTTCAGAGCAATAAAAGGGATATAATGTCAATGGCGATGCTGAGCTAAATTCCCTGCACTGCTTTGAAAATCCTAGCCATCCATTTTATTTCAAGCACCTAACCTTACATTGCTTATTTCACAACTATGTTGACCATACTCATAATAGGTAGGACTCAAGTTTGTGGCCTTATTGTGATCTTAGTTAACTGATAGACAACTTGGGTTTAATTGGCAAACTCCTTTGTAAATGCTAATATAGACATGCAATTTTTCCAAGATGTAAACTTCATTATTCACCTAAGGCAATATATGCCAACTGTACCAGTGTGATGTAAAAGGGTCTTCTTACTTGAAAGTTGCATAGGTTTATCTCAAATTGCTTTTAAACTGATACAAACACTTGTGTAAACACTCTTATTTCAGTTTTGTGTATTACTAAGGCCAGGTCTACACTATGGGCGGGGGTCGATGTAAGGTACGCAACTTCAGCTACATGAATAACGTAGCTGAAGTTGACGGACCTCGCGTGACTTACCTCGCCGTGAGGACGTCGCAATGTCAACTGCTGCCACTCCTCCATCGACTCCGCTTCTGCCTCTCGTCGGGGTGGATTACCGGAGTCGAAAGGAGAGTGATAGGGGATTGATTTATTGCGTCTACACTAGACGCGAAAAATCGATCCCCAAAAGATCGATTGCTACCCGCCGAATTGTAGTGTAGACCAGCCCTTAGTTTGGTTTAACTTAAATTGCTTCCTAACTGATGTAAACTAAACTGAACTAAAACAGAGAATGTACATATCTTTTTGTACCCAATTTAATTGAATAGATCTATTTAATTGAATAGTTCTTAACTTCCTCGTGTGGACAATCCCTAAGTGCAAATGAATATCAGACCCTAAACTAGGATCTTTCTATCTCACATATTGTCCTCAGTAATATTCTGCAAGCCAAAGCCATCATAAACATCTGAGCAAATTCATTGTCGTCTTTTATGTATTTGCACCGGTATGATTGATTAGAATATAGCTAACAATTCTGCTAATAATGCACAAAATTCTATAGAATCCTCTTACTCAGTGTTGCCCCTGTGAGCTAACAGGAACAAAGGCAGTAAAAAATTATTTTTGTCACTGAAGTATTCAGCATTCTATCCACCTACATCTGAGTAACACAGTTGCTGAGAAATATATATTTACAATCACTTTCCTGAGAAAGAAAACATTGTTTAAAAAAATCAAATTCTAAGTTTAAAAAAAACTTTAAAGCAAAGTAAATCTAAGAGTGAGTCTAGGTTATTGAATTCCAATGGGATTAGGGTGCCTAACTCCCCTGGGTTCCTCTGAAAGTGGAGCAAGGCATTTAGCTCCCTTAGGCTCTCGTGAAATTCCCAGCTAGATGCTTTTGTGCTTTATCCATTCACTAGTTCAGAGGTAAATTGGTAGAGAATGGGTATCTATATCTACATGGTTGCTTAAGCATAAAATAAAATGAATTAAAATTAAGCAACAGAAATCCATCCATATAAATAATTATTATTTGCATTCTTTTAATTTATATCTATCTACCTACTTACCATATTCTTTCCAGTCCCGATCGATGATTTACACCCAGCAAAGCATGCGGTCATATAAGTGATTCCATTGTCCCCACATACAGGATCCCACTGATTCAATACACAGCTGCAGTCAGAATTGCAGCTGTCAATTAAGTTGTTTTTTGGGAAGGAAGACTGTTTTACTCTGGGGAGATTACAAGTAGAATCTTAACTGATCAAATAAAACAAAACAATAAACAGACAACACATGAATGACCAAGCACAGAGAAATGAGGTGGAGTAAAACAGTCTCTGTGGGCAGCCTGCATTCACTGGAGCATGAAGAACTGATAGATAGTAACTGCATGTAGAATGTCAGCTAAATTGATCTAAGCCAAGGTTCTCTTGGTTTTATCATAAAGCATTAAGAATTTTGCCGGATTGTAGCTTCAAATTACAAACCATGTCTGACTAGCTATCTTTGGTGGGATCATCAGTGACAAGGATAACATGAACAGACACAAAATGGGATTGCTCATAGATTTAGTGGAAGATTCAGCCCAGGGGGGGTGAAATCACACATGAAATCGCTGCCACCTTCAGACTAACTATCCTTTCTCCCTTCACATTGTCCGACTACCCCTGCAAATGCGAGGTAGTGGTATAATTCCCTACATGATTGTTATAGCTCCAGTTGTTTGGTCAGAGTAGCAGTAGCAATGCTGCTCCTTGGTCTGTTGGATACATATGTGTGAGGCCTGGTTTACACTAGAAAATTAGACGGGTTTAACTATGTCAGTCAGGGGTGTGAAAAATCCACACCTCTGGCCAGCGTAGTTAAACTGACCTAAGTCACTATGTAGACAGAGCTAGGTCAATGCAAGAATTCTTCCATCAACCTAACTACCACCTCTCAGGGAGGTGGATTATCTATGCCAATGGGTGAATCCCTCCATTCAGCAAAGCTCTCCAGCAGCACAGCTGAAGTGGCACAGGTGTGCTGCTGTAGTGTTAAGTGTAGACAGCACTGACTCATGAGTACTGCTCTCATCTGAGGTCTTCTACTCAACAGCAACCCTGCAACACTGGTCAGGCTGGACTCCTGTTGCCTTATTCAGATCTCACTTTGGTTTCACCCCAGAATAACACCATTGACCTCCGTGCGGTTACTCCTGATTTATGCTGGTGCGAGTGAGATTGAGGGACCAATTTAAGATCTTGCTGACGAGAACCAAGATTTTCATAAGTGACTAGTGATCCAGGGTGCCTGGTTTGTTTTGGTGTCCAACTTGAGATGCATGAGCACCTTTTCCAAAAGTGCTATGCACCCATCCTCTGAAAATCAGATGCTTTTAAGGTGTCTGACATTGGACACACAAAGATTCAGGCACCCAAAATCACAAATCGCTTTTGAAAATCTTGGCCTGGGTTCCCGATTTAAAACCATGTCAGCAGAAATGTCCCATGATGTGGTAAATCCCCTAGTAGTGAATTGTTGGGGTATGGAGAAGCAATTACTTGATCTACTTATTTGTGTTTGGGGTACCCCCAATTTTGGGAGCAATCAAAATCAGTCATTTTAATCCTCCTGCATCATCTCTAATTCAACAGGCAGCCTGATTGCCAGGGACTGAACTTGGCCACAGTAGTCTCCACTGAACAAAACTCTGAGATCCTATTGCAACTAAACTCCAAGTCATGCTGGCCTGGTTACAGAGAACATTGGGGTTGGGAACGTTTAGGTGAATATAGGCTGTTTCAAGAAAAATGGACTGAGTTTTGATTAAACCTGGGCTGGAAACCAGGCAAAGCCTAGTAGGTAGAGCTGGGTTAAATTTTTCACACAATGTTTTTGCGGGGGTGGGGTGGGGCGGGAAATGCATATTCAGTGAGAGTGAAACTTTCTCCTAATTCACATTTATTTAGCTGAATTTGTTTGGGGAAAAACAAAAAAAATCTGAAAAAACCTAAAACATTTTGTTTTGACATTTTTCAAACAAAATATTTTAATTCTTCAGCTTGAAACAACTTTTCATTTCAAACTTTCCTTTAATTTTATTTTGAAATGGCCAAAATCAAAATAAAATATTTCATTTGACCCAATTTTTTTTTACTTTCAGTTCACTGAAAATTATGAAAATGTTGGTTTTCAGTCCGACCTGAAGCATTTTTTTTCAACTTTTTGAAACTGCCACTAAACCAAAAATTATGTTATTTGCCCAACTCTATTTCCTTTTGAATGTCTTGTTTGAATTAGACTGTGAACTCAACACAAAAATCTGGGAGTTTGAATCTCCACCGCCTTGCACCTCAGGTAGACATTTACACCTCTGTAAATTGGGTATAAAATGCTACCAATTCCAGTGTCTCCACTGATGTATGCCAATGATAGTGCTTTTCACCCACTACGCTCAGGGGATAAATGTCTATACAAAGTGCAAAGCAATGATGAATCTGATCTGGAGTGTGCAAATTTCCATGAGCTGAAAGTGAAGCAAGGTCTGCAGAGCCATTTGCAAAATGATACCACCAAGTTCCATACATCTCTAACACCGAGCATCCACATATCCTGAAGCGTCTCCTCTGACTACTAACACTCTCTAGTGTGCACTGTCAGTACGGCCTCAACAAGCAACGCTGGCACAAATCAATGTCACTCCACTAACCTCTGTAGAATTGAGCTGATTTACATCAGCTGAGGATGTGGTCCCATTATTTTTCTCTTTAACTAAACACTATAAACTTTATAGTTGAAAACTTTAAGACAAACAAATAGTTACAGTATATTTGTGTATAAAGTTATATATCAATAAATTACAGTATGCAAAGAAGGGCCTGGGTCACAGAGTTTAGATCTAAATTCAGATCTGAACTGCTCCCTAGCATTCTACTTTGGGACCATCTTGAAACACAGCTATCATGAGAAGAATTCAAGGATACGGAAAGTGTGTTTCTGAACAATGAAGACAAGAATACAAACCCAGAGTAGGAGACTGTTAAACCAGCCACCTGGAGCACCTCACAATCACATGTGAAGTACAAGAGGTTTAACAGGTATGCAGCTATAAAGGTGGCACATCCAAATTTTGCCATTCCAGTTATGTGTAACTTGAACTTTTTAATGATAAAGCCTCCCAGAAACATCCCCAGAATTGTAATGGGTAAAAGTATCACACCTGCAAACAAAAGGGAACAGAAGGATGTTTACATTTATTGAAACAGCACCCTATTAAAATAAAAGTCTGATGCTAGTTTGTGGTTTGCATTTTATGTCTTTTAGTTTCTTAACTATGAATATGTAAAATTCAAGTTAGCTGAAATAGACACTAATCCAGACCTTGCCCTATTCTTCAGATCAAGCTTTTGAAGTTCAATTAAGTTCTGTTTAATTTCTGCTTGATGCTTCATTTTCTCCTTATGCCTGCAATTCCCTTAAAAAAAGACTGTTTTCATTATATTCCTTGCCTTTTTGTATGTGATTTCCAGCACAGGTTTGCAGGTGCTAGAAGTTTGGACAATTCAGATAAAAATCTCACCTTGTGGGCACTTATTCAGCTGACATGAGCCTCCAAACCTTTTGAGGTCTGGCCAAAGGTAGCTAACAAAGATGGTGAAAGGAAGCAGTGTTTGGATTTGGACTGAGCTTCAGTTGGGATTCCATTTGTAGGTTGGAGCCTGAATCTTGGCTAAGGTTTGGGCTCAGATTCAATGATGTTGAAACCTCACAAGCTCTCCTCCTGAACTTTTAACCCCAAACTTCAGAAATCTTACAAGCTGTTTTTGTGAGATTTTAGCCATTCTTTTTTTGAGAGACTTTGGATACATCCAAACCAGGACCAGAAATAAGTCCCATCCAGTTTGGATCCATCCAACCTATAATGAAAGCAGTAGGGATTGGTTCAGATTCAGGAATCTGAATCCAAGTGCCTCAATATTCTTAAAATCCCAAAGGGTTCAGATGACATTATCCCATCAATAGTAGAAAAAAGCATAGTCTGAGATTTATCAGCCAGTTTACTATATGAAGAAACACAGCAAATGATCACTAGAACTATATATTTCAAAAATACTGTAGGTAAATAATAATCCTCAATTTAAGATTTAACCCCCACCCACAAAGGAATCCATGTTTTATCTAAGGGCCCAATTCAACTCCACTGAAGCGAGTATCAAAACTCTCTTGGAAATGAGTGGGATTTGATCCTAGGATAGAAGATGAAGTAACAAATGACAATTTTTCATTGTGGGATGGAAAGAAGAGGGACACGTACCGAATAGAAAGATGGCTCTTGACACGGATACATTAAATTGCTGTTCCATAAACTTTGTCTCAAAAGTTATCAACCCAACCATAGAATTGTACTGCAGAATAGTGAGGGACAAGTACACCAGAAAGACTGGGTTCCCAAGAAGTTTCTTCAAAGTTGGTAGGAAATCTGGAAAGGAAAGGTGAGTGTCTTATTCTCTGCTAAAAATGAAATAGTCATATGGAAAGCGTTGTCCTTATTCAGCTGATGAACCAGACACTGATTTAGTTACTGGCTGTGTTAGAAAGTTTAATTTATTTTTCTTCCCCTTATGCTAAACACTATCAAAGGGCATCCTTATAACAGTGAGATCTTTCCTCTTCTTTCATACTTGACTTAGAGAGATACTAATACATGAAGAGGCGGTGCAGTCTGGTGGATAGTGTGCTAGACTGGGAATCAAGAGACCTGGTTTATATCCCTGATTCTGTCAGTGGCCTACTTGGATTGTAAAGTCTTTGGGGCAAGGCCTGTCTCTTTTGTATTGTATAGTGCTTAGTCCAAATCTTGACTGGGGCCTCTAATTAGCCCTGGACTACTACTACTACTACTAATAATAATAATGATGTCAGTGGTTGCAAGTTATTTGAAGTATTGCCAACCCTAGGTGTTCAAACTCATGTGTTGGGTCCCAAAAATCATGATATTTTAAATAATATTTTTAGAGTTCATTTCATTTGCCTTTTTTTCTATGAGATGAGGTGGGTGAGGTAATATCTTTTATTGGACCAACCTTTGTTGGTGAAAGAGACAAACTTTTGAGCTACATAGAGCTCTTCTTCAGGTGAGCATTTAAGGTTTGCATCTTCAAGCTTTCCTCTTCAATCATGAGGGCTAGAAGCTTACTTTAAAAAAAAAGAAAGATAAGAGTCTCCCATAATCACATGACTTCAAGAGCTGAGGCTTTAAGAAAAACACTGAATATCATGAGATTTGCAGTAAAATTGTAGGTGTTGGCAATACTGTACTCAGTATTTCCCTCTTTTACTTTGATCTTATTAATAGAGGGGAGTAACTTTAGAGGACTGAAGGACTCATTAATGCAGAATCAGGTTTTGCTGCACTGTCTTCCCTGCTCAATACCTCTTACTTTATGTTTATGCATGTAACATGCCATGCCAGTGTGATGGCTAACACACTGAGACACGTAAAAGAATGAGCTTTATAGCTCATATATATATATATATATATCTCTCTTATAGCTTTAGCTAAAGCTCCTTAGATGGGGGGGGGGGGGGGGAAGAGTGGGGGTTTACCACCTCATATTCTCTGTGGAGTGGCACAGAGGGCGATCTGTAACACACTCTCACCAGGGGGTTATACCAGCACTACATAGGCTGATGATGATGATTTACTATTTGCATTGCAGTAACATCCACGGGTTGCAGCCTGATTGTGATAGGTGCTGTACAAACATATAAGCAGCCCTGAATGAATACCTGAAAGACAACAATGTGAAATAGATCATTCAATATGCTCTTACCTTTTACTGCTTCTGAGAATTTTAACTGTGGTTGACTTGGGGATTCTATTTTACAGTGATCTTCTTGAATAGTTACAGATGATTCACTCAGCTTCTTCAAATTTCTTTCTTCTCCTTCTTTTGGTAAGGAGTAAGGAAGGAACCAGAAAGGCAATGAAGCCAGAAAACTGACTGCTCCACATATCACCAATCCAAGCCACCAGGCGCCAACCCAACGAGTATCCTTAGGATTTATGGTTAAACTCTCTAAAAAGAGAGAGAGAGAGAGAGAGAGATTCCAAATTAAGCACTGCGTATTTGTTTCTTGATTAACTGACATATAATATATTTCAGTACACAGAGTAATTTAAAATTATATAAAAACATTTGTATCCAATATTTAAACATTTAAGATTAGCCATATTTGATACAGAAATTTAAAAACTATTTTGTTGATTAATTGTTCCCAAGCATCCAAGAATAGGAAATACTAGTCACTTATTCAGGGGCCACCATGTCCCTTAGCATTCCTTGATGTCCCTTCCTTGCTGCAGTCTGCCATTGCACTGCTTTTCCAAGAAAACCCATAAAAATGCAACATTCTCCCTTTATGGGACCCAAAACTCTACCCAGGATTAAAGATGGGCAAAGTGATTTAGATGATGAAAGTACCCTCCACATGAAGCTTTGCCCATTCCTTGGCCTGGAGCAGAACCAGCTATTTGGAAGGTCCTCAATGTTCATTTAACATAGTCTCCCCATTGTTCTTTTCATTTGTGCAGATCACTGCAATTCAGCTTCCCATCTAACATGTAATCCAAACAATAATGTTAGCTATTGAACTAGTAACACCCGTTGGAGAGCGTCCCCTTTCTGAGAGAGCTAACTGACAAACAGTTTCTGAACACATACAGAACATCTGAGTCACTGATATTTCAGTATTATCATTCAGTGAATCATCTCTGTGTCTTACCAAGATCCACCACTCCAACGTCTACCCACAGATTAGCACATAAAGATCCGAGCAGAAAGCCAAGTGTTGGCCCAACCATTCCAGATGATCTTATGGTACCTGTAAGAGAAGGAAGATATCATGATATAGTAAGTAATATACTTTATACAGAAAAAACAACCGTTAGTCTGAAAATAAAATGAATACAGTGCGTGAGAATTTCTAATTATAAGTTTTAGAAACTTTGCTTTACGTTTTAAGGCTCTGATCCTGCCTGTTACAATATTCAGGCAGATTCCTTCACCTACATGGAGCCCAAGAGAAGTCAATGGGGTTTTGTATGGGCTAACACATATTATACCTGGTAGGATCGGGGTCAAGAGACAATATGGAAAAAGAGTATGTTATAGTGATTTTAATCTAAAAAGATATTTTTCTTTCAGCTCTATGTGACTGTATCATTCAGTTAATGAACATTATTAAGAAGCATATAGTTTTATAAATATTGCAAGGATCACAACTGTGGTTTCAACTACAGGTCACAAGCAGTTTACATGACTTTCTCTGTACTGTATACTCAAATAAGCCCTGAATTTAATTTTAAGGAGGGATATTTCCTTTGCCTCATCTGCTTAAAGTTAAGCATGTCCTTACGCGCTTTCTTCATTCAGAGCCAAAGTACAGTGATAAGTAGTAGTGCAGGTTAATAAGTAGAAATGTAGATAGAATACTCTGAAAATGTCAATTAGTCAAAAGGCTGAATTAATATGCCTGTGTTTAAGTGTAGTTCAGTATAAAAAATGTCTACAAAATACAAATGAATGTGAAAATTAGCAAACCAACAAAAAAGCCATGATAATATTTATTTATACAGCTCCAAAAGTAGGCTAGTAGAGAGAAAGGAGACAAGAGGGAAAATCCTGGCTCCATTGAAGTCAGTGGGAGTTTTGCTATTGACTTCACTGGAGCCAGCATTTCACCCAAGGTCTTTGCTTACGAAGTAAACAGACATCAGAGATGAAGGAGGGGGATGGGATGCAACAAGAAGCAAATGAATGAGCAGTAAAGTTTAGCACAAACTGGTCAGGCCCATACTGCATTTTGTTACAATGTTTTATAGTCTAATTTGTGAAATGCAGTGCAATTTGATTTCATTTATCATTACATGGCATGACTATACAGAAAAAATAAATAAATAAAAACTTCCATAAAGCTAATTCCTACGTGGACGGCAGCATTTCCCTTTCACTTATGCTGCTCTGTGGAGTTTTTAGTTGTAAGGAACAAAATGGGGGGGAAATTGTTAAAAGTGCCTAAGAACTAGATTCAAACAGATATTGTAATGTTCAGTTTTGCAATGCCAGGCTCCTAGGTGCCCTGCCGCCCAGTGGAATCCTCTGCCCTGAGTTAGGTGCTCAAGCTCCCCATGCATTGTACAAGGAGAGTAAGTCATCTAAAGAAGGGATTATCAGAAGCCAGCAAACTGAGTGGGAAGCTGCCTAAATTAGCCAAGAGTGAATGCAAAGGAAAGGTGCAGGGCTTAGGCCCAAATCCTCAAAGGTATTTAAGCACCTAACCCCCACTGATCTGGGCCTTAGGTGGGTGCCTCCCTCCACTCCAAATTCTCAGATGTGAACCCTCTCCTAGAGTTAGGCACCTACACCAGATCAGCCCTTTCTCATGGAGAACAAGAGGGTGACTCACCCCATAAGAGCCAGTAGCCTAGTGGTTAGGGCACTC
Organism: Macrochelys suwanniensis; assembly: GCA_033296515.1. Taxonomy (NCBI): domain Eukaryota; kingdom Metazoa; phylum Chordata; order Testudines; family Chelydridae; genus Macrochelys; species Macrochelys suwanniensis. The sequence goes on along the minus strand of CM065775.1, from coordinate 230,183,492 downwards.
CCCTGAAATGTGGGAAACCAGTGTTCACATCAAGCAGAATGGGAATTCAAACCTGGGTCTCCTACATTCCACCTCAGTGCCCCAATCACTGGACTACTGAGTATACTGGAGACATATACCCATGCAGCTATCTTTTGTGTGGGGCCCGAGCTTGTAAGTGTGCTCAGTAGCGGCGCCACGGTTTTTGCCGCCCTAGGCAGCAGCACTCCTCCGCTGTAATCGGCGGCGCCTGGCGGTAGCTCCTCTGAAGCTGCGTTCTCGGCGGCGTTTTGGTGGCCGCTTTTCTTGCCACCGAATCGCCACCGGGAAATAAGTCGCTGCTGAAATGCCGCTGAGGGGGGCGAAATGCTGCCCCCCAAATCCTGCCACCCTAGGAGACCGCCTTGGATCGCCTAGTGGAAGCGCCGGCCCTGAGTGTGCTCTGAGAACATCACCAGGATTGGACCCTGCTGACAAGGCGGCAAGGGAACACATAGCTTGAGAAGAGAATCTTGCTTTGGAGCTGCTGGTGCTTTCACTTGTGCTACAGCTCTGAACAGCTTGTTAAATGAGGGGTGGCATCAGGACTTAGGTAGCTTTGTGCACGCCTGCTAGTGGAAGCTTGGGAGCCTACAGGGTCAGGTGGAAGCGGAGTCATAGGCGCCGACTCTGTGGGTGCTCCGGGGCTGGAGCACCCATGGGGAAAAAATAGTGGGTGCTGGGCACCCACCGTCAGCCCCCAACAGTGCCTCCCCCTTCCTCCCCGCACGTCAATCAGCTGTTTCACAGCATGCAGGAAGTTGCGGGGGGAGGAGCAAGGACACTACCTGCTTGGGAGAGGGAACAGAATGGGGTGGGAAGAGGGAGGGTGGAGGAAGAGCGGGGGTGTGGCCGTGAGGGAAGGGGTGGAGTGGGGGCGGGGCCTGGGTCAGAGCACCCCCCAGCGCAATGGAAAGTTGGCGCTTGTGGGCTGAGTGGTGATTCTGAGAACATCAATGGCACCTAAATGTTGGACTTAGGTGCCTAAAGAGGCAGTTAGTTACCTAGGCACCTGTGTGAATCCAAGTGACATGGGCACCTCAGTCCCTTTCATTTTCAGCAGGACACAGATGCCTAAATCACATAGGAATTTTTGAAAATTTCAATCCTGGAAGAGATTTCTCTGACTTTATTTTGTTGTTTTCAATGGGAGGAAATAATCTCTTACTGGGTGACAGTTGGAGCCAGTTATAATTGGATTGACCACCCTTGAAATCTACATTAATATGCCTAATACAACTTCTTTTGCCCTTTCATACGGAGATTTTTCTTCTACACATTTTGTAATTTGAGAAGCTCCTTGTTTTACAGATCTCACTACAGTGATCGCTCGGCAAATGACCAGCGGTTCCTACAATGGAGCCTCACACTATGATCCCACTGTGTGGACTTTATTCTCCACTGCATTACATCCATTCTACCCCACTTTCACTCCGTTCACTTCACTGTAGAACCTGAAGTAACACAGTGGGGAAATCGGGATGAAATCTTGGTTCCACTGACTTCAATGGAGCCAGATTTCATCCTTTATTTTTTATTAATCTGCAGTAATACAGCTCCCATTCAAAGTTCTGTGCACTCCTGACAATCTTCTAAAAATACACTAGTAAGTGAACAGACCTAGCAGTACATTATCTGTCTTTAAATTTATATTGTGTAATTCTTGAATATACATCAAACCATCAGCCAGACTTTGAAACAAGCACGCAACAATTATCCATGTTTTTTAGAGAGATTTATACCTACATTTCATATCTGCATATGCTTTATATCTTTTAAAGTATATTGAGTACCAATCTGGTCTCCCCTGTAAACCAAGAGCCACTCTACAGAAGCAAATATTGTTACACTGCTGTGCAACAGGTATAAAAGAGATCAAAATAAGTTCATTTGTGACATTCTCTTGTCATCTTCCTCAAAAGCTTATCTCTTTCGCCAACAGAAGTTGGTCCAATAAAAGATATCACCTCACCCACCTTCTCTCATTATTTACTCTGTAATTTTTGAACAGCTATAACCATAGCCAATAAATTGTGCACACTTACATGTAGAGGGTCAACTGTTGTAAATCAGTGTAGCGCCGTCTGGCCCATATATTGTTTAATAAATATCACATATAATCAGTTTTAACACCTGAAACACATCTTGGCTATTGGTTTCAAGGGAAGCAGGATTAGACTCCCAATGCCATATTAAATCTCACTGTAGAATTTTCATTCAGCAGCCTCTGCTCTGCAGAGGAAACACAGGGAAATGTGGTATACCTGATGAAAAACTGCCAATGACACCTCTTGCAGAATGCTAAATTTAATGGCTGGCTAAACCAATTAATTGTACTAATACCCAATTACAATTAAGCACATCAATTCATAAGCGTGTTGTTTGCTGAGGATTAATTGAAGGCTTAGTGCTCAGTAGAGCTATAAAGTGAGCAGTAAACCAGCACAGCCAGACAATCATATTACAAAGGATTACAGGGGAGGTCTGACAAAGGAAACAGAACAAAGCAAGGCATTCAGATTCTGATTTCTCTTCCTCTCCCCATCTGCATACAACTAGATAATAATGGATGTGATTCTTATACCCTGAGTTACTTTGAATAATACCTTACTCCACAAGAGCTCTCATTAAAGTCAATGGTCCTGTTTACGGAATCAGGTTCAACTCATTATGAATAAGGGTGAATCATCACCAGGCCCATGGTGATTAGCTACTATAATTACATAGTTTAAAGGCTGTAATGAAAACAGATCATTAATAAAATAGGAAAATTCACCTATGCCATGATGCCCACAAAACACACGACAGTGGCTTAGCATCTGTGACTGCTACTATAATAGCACTCTTACTGTTACTGTGTGCTCCCTGTGTCTCTGTTGTAACCACCTGCAGGCTCTCATCACATAAGGGTAGATAGATCCTGCAAATGAACCCACATGAGGAGATCCCTGAGCTTGCAGGGAGCCATTGACTTCTGTGGGGCTCGGCACAGGTGCAGCAGAGTGCTATGAATTGCAGGATCAGGGCCTTAAATTCCAATCCTGCAAAAATTAAAACACATACTTAATTTTGTGCACTATGAGAAGTTTGATGGGGTCAATAGGGCTATTCATAGTGCATAAAGTTAACCGTGTGTATACATCTTTGCAGGACCAGGACCTTAGCTTGTAAGCTCTTTGGGGCAGAGCCCACCAAAAATCTCTTGTCTTTTCATTATTCATGCCTATATTACTTAACACAATGGAGCTATAATCTTTGACTATGGAGCTGCCACAATACAAATATGTAGTAATAATAATAATAATAATGAGACTTTGTACTTATATATGAGTAAAGGAAAGGGCATAAACCTGACCCTTCTATTTTTCAGATAAGTTACAAATGAATCATTAGTTATTACATATAGTGTGTGCCATTAAAAACTGGACATTTACTCTCAGAAGCAATGACAATTTATACCAGCTGTCCTATAGACTTCAATGAGACTGCTTATATCAGCAAAGTTATGCACCTGCTTAAGTGTTTGCAGGATTGGGGCCATAGTATTTACATTCACTGACCTTCCTCTTGTTCTAAGTATGCAGAAATCATAAAAATGGCAGTGAAGGTCCATTTTTACAATGGTGCCTAATGTATTAGAGTTTTCCTGGTTTTTTAAAAAAATGAATGAATGAAAACGAACAAATTCCATCCGATATATCCAGATGTGTTGATTCCTAGTTCAGGAATACTGCAAACACTAGGCATGTGAATAATTACTCACTTGAGTAGTGCCACTGAAATCACATGACTAAAGCATAAGAATTTGCAGAATCAGAACTTCAGTCAAGATTGTGCTGCTTTTATTTACTTTAAAGCTACACTATATAGCTTTAAACACTATATAGATTCAAACACTAATAATTCTATCCTCTTGGACTCCCTTGTGGCAAAGTCCTATGAAATGGAATAGGATGAATCCAGTAGGGCTCTGTGGAATCCATTAGAGCATGATCTCCTTTCTATAGCTTTTTTTTAAAAAAAAAAATCTTATAGAATTCTATGGCAGGAATATAATTTTCTATTGACTTGTATTGGATGGGTAAAAAGCTAAAGAAAGGCTTTCATTTTCTGTTAAATTCTATAATACTTCAGATGTTGTTATAATTATTTATAATTTGTATTACTGTAGTGCCAAAAGGCTCCAATGATGATCAGAGCTACATTGTGCTAGGCTACCCCAAAGAACTTGCACTCTAAGGGCTTGTCTACACTACTTGCTGGATTGGCGGGCAACGATCAATCCAGCGGGGGTTGATTGATCACATCTATACTAGATGTGATCAATCAACCGCTGAGCACTCTTCCATCAACTCCGGTACTCCACCAGAACGAGAAGCACAAGCGGAGTCGACGGGAGAGAGTCAGCTGTCAACTTACCTCAGTGAAGACACCACAGTAAGTAGATCTAAGTACATCGACTTCAGCTATGCTATTCACGTAGCTGAAGTTGCATATCTTAGATCAACCCCGCGTGGTAGTCTACACCCCAAGGGCTTGTCTACACTTGCCAGTGGATCAACGCTGCAGCGATCGATCCACTGGGGGTCGATTTAGTGAGTCTAGTGAAGTGAAGCTAAATCGCTCTTCCATCAACTCCGGTACTCCACCAGAACCAGAAGAGTAAGGGGAGTCAACAGGCGAGCATCTCCCATCGACACAGTATAGTGTGGACCCCACGGTAAGTAATGTAACTCAAATTGTGTAGCTTAGATCGATTTTCCCCCATAGTGTAGACCTGCCCTAAATAGATAAGCCAGACAAAGGAGGGCAAGTGGAAATGTGAGCACCTAGCAGTGAAGTTAATTGACAAGGGTCACACGCACAGATTTGTGGTCAAAATTCAACGATAGCCTTGAGTGGAATTTTTTCCATTACAGGACGATACTTATTAGGCACTAATATGGCATGGATGGGTCTTGCTCATCAGATATGTAGAAGAGTATTGCAATGAGAGATGATCAATAAATGGAATTTACATCCTACAGAAAATCCAATATTTCATCCCAGATTGGAATGAAATGTCAAAGTATCAAAACTTTTAATGGAATGAAAAGTAATGAAAATTTTCAACTCAGAAATGTTAAAATGAAACATTTCAGGATTCCCAAATCAAAAATTTTGTTTCAGTTTATTGACCCAAAAGAAAATGTTTAGTTTCAGGTTGAGTCAATGTTAGTCTCTGAGTCTGTCTGAGCTGCCAGACTGCCTCAAGGGCATTGTAGTTGCAGGTCCCATATGCCCCTAAGGGACCTGCTCTTACATTTCCCTGATGCACCATGGTCCTTCCCTGTGGCTGAGTGACTGTAGTGGGACTTTTGGACCAGTCCTAATTAGAAAGTTCTGAGGTGATCATGAATATCTTGGTAAACTGAGGTAGGGAATTAGTGGCTTTTGTACAGCCCTATTCTGTATATTCCACATCTTTCTATCTAAAATTTTTCTTTCCTCATCCCCAAGTGAAGACTGTTTTCAGTGACTTTAGGTGCAGTATCATCTATTAAGTTATTCCTGAGATTAGTATATTATATTGATATTTCCATGGCCAGTATATGTGCCATCAAATTTATTCTGGGCAATTGCTTAGCCATGCATTGATTACACAGATTATGGGTTTGGTATAGTAGTTCAAGGTACTAAACTGGTTATGAATGAGTTAGGACAGTTGGGACTCTTTTTCTCCCCTGGTCAACAAGCAATCCCGCTTCCAAAGAAATGCCCATTGATTGGAAATGACATCCTGGCAACTGGTTGAATATGTCCCTCCCTGGCCCTGGTGACTTTATATCAGTTGTGCTAGGTGGCAAAACTCAAAGTGCCAACTGCAGGCTTTCTGAAAGCTTTTAATAAAATATTTAAAGTATTATTAGTAAAGTGAGTTATTTGGGGGAGGGTGATAAGGTAGAGTTTGTTCTGACTATGTTCCACTTGTTCTGTCAGCTGTGATACAGCATGGCCAGAAGGCAGCAGGAGAGTGATCTAGGATGAGGAGAAGCCTTAGTCCCTGTAGATTAATTAAAAGCACCTGAAACCAATTAGAGCACCTGAAGCCAGTCACCTGATAAAATCCCCCTCCTTCAATCAGCCAGAGGAGGAGCTGGAGCAGAGTGGATTGGTGGTGGAACAAAGAGCAGTTCGAAAGAAAGTGGAGGAGAGTTTTGAGAAGTGCTGCAGCAGGCTAAGAAGACCAAGATCCTAGGTAAAGGGACACCTGGCTTGTGCAGAGGGAAGGCAGGAAGCCCCACAAGCTGAAGGTCAGGAGAGGGAAGTAGCCCAGGGGAAAGAATCACTGGTACAAGTGGTTCACCTACTATCATAGGGCCCCTGGGCTGGGACCCAGAGTAGAGGGCGGGCCTGGGTCCCTCCCTCTCCACTCCCCTTCCCTGGGATACTAGTAGGATAGCTGTTACCCCAGTTCAGGGGCAAGAAATGGCACCCTGAAACCCCCCCACAAGAAGAGAAAGTGCGGGACCCATCATAGTAGTGCTGGCAATTTGCCACACGTGGTATCAGGGGTGGGATCTCCGCACTGGGACTTAAACCAGGGTTAGCCAAAACAATCCAGTCCTTAAGATGGACGACGTAATCAAGGCCCTAATACAAGCCACCGTGGCCCAGCAGGAGGCTACCCGGGTCCAAGCAACCGCCCAACAGGAGGCGACTAGGGTACAGCAAGAGACTAATCGTCTGTTGATGAGTCAGGCTGCCCAGGAACGAGCCCTGCTTCAGGAGCTGGTGAACCAGATGAAGGCCCTTATGGAGCGAAGCCAGAACGGCGATGGGACCCGGACTATACGGGCCAGCCACTGCCTACAGAAAATGACACGGGAGGATGATGTGGAGGAATACCTCCTGGCTTTTGAGAGAGCAGCCCTGCGGGAGGCCTGGCCCCGAGACCAGTGGTCCAGTATCCTTGCCCCGTTCCTGTGTGGGGAGGCCCAGAAGGTATACTACAATATGGCCGCAGAGACTGCAGCAGACTACCCTCAGCTGAAGGCAGAGATCCTGGCCAGATTCGGAGTAACTACGGCATTGTGAGCCCAGAGGTTCCATGAGTGGCAGTATACAGAGGACAAGACACCCAGATCGCAATTGTTTGACCTGATCCACCTGACCCGGAAATGGCTGCGCCCTGAGGTCCTCAGCTCTGAGAAGATGATGGAGCTCCTGGTACTGGACCGGTATATGAGGGGGCTACCTCCAGGCCTGGGTTGGCCAGAATGACCCCTCCACCTATGATGAGTTGGTCTCCCTCATGGAAAGACAGCTAGCAGCCCGTGAACTGTTCCAGACCCCAGGGGGTGAAACACGGCAATCCAGGAAGCCAGCCCCAAACCCAAGGTCCCGGACCGCCGAGAACTACAGGAGAACTATAACTGGGAAAAAAGACATTGAGGAATGGCCCGAGTCCAAGAAGGGACCTGGGGGTTTGGGAAGAGAGGGCTGGGGGCGGGGGCCGACCAAATAGCCCCAGGCAGAGGGCGGCAACTGGGATAAGGGGTCGGTGTTACGAGTGTGGGGAATTGGGGCATATAGCAGCCCAATGCCCCAACAGTGAAGAGCCTATGCAGTGCAATCTGGGGGATCCTGGGGAACAATGTGGCCTAATTGGCCTGGTAGGGGTCGCAACGACCCCACATGGGTATACAAGGTCAGTAAAAATGAATGGTATTGTGACCACAGCATTAGTAGATTCTGGGAGTGCTGTCACGCTGGTCTCGGGGAAGTTGGTGGGGCAAGACCAACTAACCCGGGCCAAAACCACAGGGGTAACGTGCATTCATGGCACCGTAAATTTCTACCCCACAATCCCAGTACGGATTGAGATCCAGGGGAACACTACCAGGGTAACTGCAGCAGTGGTCCCTAGGCTCCCCTACCCGGTCTTAATTGGTAGAGACTTCCCTGGGTTTGAGAACTTACTCCCCCCAGTAGAGCCAAGGGAGGGTGGCAACCCCCGGGCTGAAATGGAGGCACCTACAGATAGCTTCACCCCAATTTTTGCTGAATTTGCCCCAGAGCTATTCTCATCCCCTGGGAAACCCCGAAAGATTAGGCGGGAAAGGAGGGCAGATAAAAGGCTAGGGACCAGGATTCTAGCAGAGAACCAGAAAGCCTCCCTTGGTGGTAAGTGAACCCGTTCAGGAGGCCAGGAGACAATTCAGGCCAGTGAGGACTCAGAGTCAGTTCCTAGCCCAAGTAGGGGCAACCCAGGGGGTGGAGTAGAAATAAGCCCCCTGGAATTAGGTCAGATCGGTACCGCCCGTGAGAATTTCAGGCAGGACCAAGCCAATGACCTGCTGTATGAGAATGTGAGGGAGGAGGTAGTGGAAGTAAATGGCGTACCGGTGGAAGGAAAGACCAAAGGCCCGGGACCGTATTATGTGATCAAACGTGATCTGTTGTACCGAATAGTGCAGATCCGAGGGGAAGAAGTAGAGCAGCTCTTAGTCCCACAGAAACACACAAGGGCAGTACTAGAGCTAGCTCACAGTCATTTATTTGGGGGACATCTTGTCTATTCCTAGACACTGGATAGAGTCCTAAGAAGGTTTTATTGGCCAGGAATACGTGCGGAGGTCCAGCGCTATTGTGCCTCCTGCCCAGAATGCCAGTTGCATAGCCCTCGACCTCACTTGCGGGCCCCATTAGTACCTTTGCCTATTATTGAAGTCCCATTTGAAAGGATAGCCATGGACCTTGTGGGCCCGCTGGAAAGATCAGCACGGGGTCACCGAAACGTACTAGTCATCCTTGACTATGCCACACGGTATCCAGAAGCCATTCCTTTAAGAAACCCCACATCCAAGGCAATAGCAAAAGAACTACTCCAGATTTTTGCCAGAGTGGGCATCCCTAAGGAGATCCTGACTGACCAAGGAACCCCTTTCATGTCGAAATTAATGAAGGACTTATGTACCCTGCTCCGCATCCATGCCATAAGGACCTCAGTCTACCATCCTCAAACAGACGGCCTGGTCGAGCGGTTTAACCGCACCCTTAAAGGTATGATCCGGAAGGTGGTAGCACAGGATGGAAAAGACTGGGATACCCTTCTACCATACCTAATGTTTGCAATACGGGAAGTCCCCCAGGTGTCCACCAGTTTCTCTCCCTTTGAGCTACTATACGGACGCCACCCACGCGGAATATTAGACATCGCCAAGGAGGATTGGGAAGAACAACCCAACCCAGGAAAGAATGTCATTGAGCACGTGACACAGATGAGAGAGCGAATAGCTCGAGTAACCCCTATAGTACGGGAACATTTGGAAAAAGCACAAGAGACCCAGCGGACATACTACAACCGCCAGGCGAAAGTACGGAAATTTCAGCCAGGAGAACGGGTGATGGTGCTAGTGCCGACAGCAGAAAGCAAACTCCTAGCCAGCTGGCATGGGCCATATGAGATAGTGGAAGCCAGTGGGGAAGTGGACTATAAGGTCAGACAACCAGACCGCTGAAGACCAGAGCAGATCTACCATGTAAACTTGCTGAAGCCCTGGCGTGACCGAGAGACGTGCCTGGTCATTCGGAGAGCTCCATCCCAGACGGACGACCGACAGGGGCAAGTGAGGATATCCCCTGAGTTAGCCCCAGAACAACGAACAGAGGTCATTGATATGATCCAACGGAACCAAGATGTGTTCTGTACACAGCCGGGCCGTACGACACTGGTCCAACTTCATATCGTCACCAGGCCCGGAATAAGGGTGACGATAAGACCATACCGGATACCGGAAGCTAAAAGAGAGGAAATTAGGACAGAAGTGAAGAAGATGTTGGAACTTGGGGTTATTGAAGAATCCCACAGCCAGTGGTCCAGTCCTATCGTCTTAGTACCCAAGCCTGACGGCACCTGGAGGTTTTGTAATGACTTCCGGAAGTTGAATGAAGTATCCCAATTCGATGCCTATCCAATACCACGTGTCGATGAGCTAGTTGATCAGTTAGGCAAGGCCCGATACCTAACCACTCTGGACCTGACTAAAGGATATTGGCAAATTCCCCTGGCCAAGAACGCCAAGGAGAAGACAGCTTTCTCTACACCTGATGGCCTGTTCCAATACACTGTCCTCCCTTTTGGACTCCATGGGGCCCCAGCAACATTCCAACGACTTATGGATAAATTGTTGCGACCCCATGCCAGGTATGCCGCCGCCTATTTAGACGATATAGTCATCCATAGCCCTGACTGGGAAATGCACCTAGTAAAAGTAGAAGTGGTACTAGACACCCTGAGGAAGGCTGGCCTCATGGCCAACCCTCTCAAGTGCGTGATAGGACTAGCTGAAGCCAGATACCTTGGGTATGTAGTAGGGAGAGGTTTGGTAAAACCCCAATGGAACAAAGTGGAGGCAATACAAGATTGGCCTCGGCCAATCTGTAAAAAGCAGGTCAGAGCATTTCTCGGGTTAGTAGGGTACTATCGGAGATTCATCCCTCATTTTGCCACAAGAGCAGGGCCATTGACTGACCTGATAAAGGCTCAGGGCCCCGAGATAGTAAAGTGGTCTGATGCAGCAGAAGGGGCATTCGCAGATTTAAGGACAGCCCTTTGCTGCCATCCTGTACTCATAGCCCCAGACTTCAAGAAAGAATTCATTCTACAAACAGATGCCTCGGAGGTAGGCCTAGGAGCCGTCCTTTCGCAGATGGTAGGGGAGGAGGAACACCCGATCCTGTACCTCAGCCGGAAGCTCCTCCCCAGGGAACAAAAGTACGCCGTCGTTGAAAAGGAATGTCTGGCGATTAAAATGGGCCATGGAAACTCTCCGTTACTACCTACTGGGGCGACGATTTACCCTGGTGACAGACCATGCCCCGCTCCAGTGGATGCACAGAAACAAGGAGAAGAATGCAAGAGTGACTAGATGGTTCCTATCTCTGCAACCTTTTCATTTCTGAGTACAGCATAGGGCCGGAAGCCAACACGGCAACGCAGATGGCTTGTCACGAAAGCATTGCCTCTCATCCCAAGTTGCCCAACCCCATGGTGTTGAGCAGGGGGGGGAGGATATGTGATACAGCATGGCCAGAAGGCAGCAGGAGAGTGATCTAGGATGAGGAGAAGCCTTATTCCCTGTAGATTAATTAAAAGCACCTGAAACCAATTAGAGCACCTGAAACCAGTCACCTGATAAAATCCCCCTGCTTCAATCAGCCAGAGGAGGAGCTGGAGCAGAGTGGTTTGGTGGTGGAGCAGAGAGCAGTTTGGAGGAGCTGAATCAGAGTGGTTTGGTGGTGGAGCAGAGAGCAGTTTGGAGGAGTGAAGCAGAGTGGATTGGTGGTGGAACAAAGAGCAGTTCGAAGGAAAGTGGAGGAGAGTTTTGAGAACTGCTGCAGCAGGCTAAGAAGACCAAGATCCTAGGTAAAGGGACACCTGGCTTGTGCAGAGGGAAGGCAGGAAGCCCCACAAGCTGAAGGTCAGGAGAGGGAAGTAGCCCAGGGGAAAGAATCACTGGTACAAGTGGTTCACCTACTATCATAGGGCCCCTGGGCTGGGACCCGGAGTAGAGGGCGGGCCTGGGTCCCTCCCTCTCCACTCCCCTTCCCTGGGATACTAGTAGGATAGCTGTTACCCCAGTTCAGGGGCAAGAAATGGCACCCTGAAACCCCCCCACAAGAAGAGAAAGTGCGGGACCCATCATAGTAGTGCCGGCAATTTGCCACACAGCCAACAAACTGATCCATGTTGCAAGACACCCTGAGGGGGAGGAAAAGATGCTGTTTGGAACTCTTTTCCAAAGATAAGCATGGAACTTACTCAGCGTTCCACTCTTACCGTTGTAAGGTGAGGAAAGAACGTAGAATATTGTCAACTGAACGCTGGTGGTGTTCTAGTTTTGATGCAGAAATGTTTAAAAGATTGATCTGGGAGTTGATATTGTACATTCATTTATTACCTATGTAAAATGCTGAGTTTTCTTCTTTGGCAAAGTCATCAACATATGACACCCCCAGTGGCATAATAGGTGCTTCACCAATTCCACGTAAAAGATTTCCCATCAGTACAAAGATCCACAGATAGGAGCTTGCTGCTTTTTCACATCCTGTAGGCAATAAATATTTACATTTTTGGAAACAGAGCTTTCAGAAGAACTTATTTGCAACAGAACTGAAATGGTGCCTTTTGAACAATGTGGAGAAAAACACCCATAATAGATTTAGTTACTGTCTGTTTTCTTCACAGTCTGCTATACCTCCTTGAGGTCCATTTTATAGCTAGCCATTCAAGAGAAAATCTTGGGTGTTCTGATGTAATATCATAATATTTTGACAGGATCCGGTGATACTATGAAAAATATCATTAGACTGCAAGGGGATGACATTTAGCCGGCCACAAAAATGTGGGGGGAGCAGTAATCTTGCAAGCAGGATATCCCAATACACAGGCCTGATTGTGCAATGCTTACTCACATTGGCGAGCATTTACTTGGATTGGTCAACTCACTGAAGTCAAGGCACTTACGTACGTGTTTAACTTTAAGCACCTACTTAAGTGCTTTGCTTAATCAGGGCAATGGGTATGTTTTCTTTGGATATTCTGCCTCATACGATAGTGGAATTACAGAAGGTTGAATATGTATGTAAATAACAAGAAATTCTAATCTGGGTAATAGGAGTTCTACACTTAGCTCTTTCTATTTTCTCCTCAATATATATACATGGCTTCCATTACATTTGGGGAATGGGATGGAGGGGAGGGGTGATTGGAGAACATGCTTCCTCTTAGTGGTTTTAATATTATACTTTCCAATAAAAAGAGAATATATAAAATGAAGTTAACCCAAGAGAGAGTCCAATCACAGAGCTGTTGCTTACCAGAATTTTTCAACTCTCTAGTCATTTCCATAGCATCTAAAGTTGGATGATGTAAAGGTAATGCTAGAGAGCATGCTGATAAACTTGTAGAAGAGTTGTCCTCTGTAAGTGGTATTCTTTCATAATTATAACTGGAAAATAATGGTGTAAGATGTCACTGAAATATAAATAACTCATCTTTTATGAAAATTGTACATAAACTTGGTGCTCATGGAATTACTTTGTCTATTATATGAAGGCAGAGTTCATAGACAGATAGCTGTGGTTTGGGTGTGTCACAGCTTAGTGCGTATCCAAAGAGAATTGATAGCTGTTGATGCACCTTCATATGGGACTGTAATGCTGTCCCCTACCTAAGAGAGCTATTAATAGTTGCACATCCCTTAAGCCAACCCTGGCCACAGGAATTTTAAATTCAATTGTGACCACTCACATTCCAGTGTCTGGCTTGGCTGCACATTCAAATAGCTGTATGTTTTTATCTAGAGACTTCATTCAGAGGAGTCAAGAATAGACAACCTGATGTTGTTGGTGTTCGGTAGTGTTCAGGGTTTCCACATATTGAGAGCCACGTTGTTATTTTTACAGCAACTGGGATTTAGTATAGTATAGTGGCAGCCTCTAATAATGTGATGAAAGACAATATAGCTCATTGCCACCTTCCCTCTGGATATTACACTTGCATCGTGGGGAAAGGTTTATCTTTCAAAGCTCTACTGAGAGCATGGATTAAATCAATATACCCCTCACTGGGCAGTGCCATGCAATTCTCAGAGACTGCTGGCCCTCTACAATTCCACAAGCAGAGCAGAGATTGGGGCCTTTTCTGCTCTTTGGTCCACATAGCCCCACTCAGTATCCCTACTCAATCTTTCTTTCATGGCAGTTCCTCCCTGGCTAGCCCTGTTCTGGAAAGAAACAAGCCTCTCCCATTGGCATGTTGGGGAGGCACTGCCTTCCATGATGTCATTCCTTCAGTGCTCTGGTTGTCATATATGGCAATTGTGGGGATGGGAAAGGGGCAGTGCCTCATACAGCACCCAGAAATTGGTGTTTTTTGGCAGCTGTATACAGTGAACATTGAAAAAGAGGACTGTTCCATCAGGATCTGTTGGCTAGTTCTAGATCCAAGTAACGTTCTCTGAACATAGAGCTCTGGCTGCCCCCGTACCACAAAACCAGGTAGGCTCAGAATAGGGCCTTCAGTAAGTCAGAGAGTCAATGGATGCTAAAATATCATGCCCTATCAAGCTACTGAACCCACCCAATCTTTGGGGGAAACTTTACTTTGTCAAACCAGTTCTTCAGCTTTTCTCTCAAGTGTACTGAAGAAAAACTGCATCAGAAGTTGGAGTGTAAATGGTGCATAATGTAATAATCAGCCATATTTACCGTCCCATTAGGAAATGAGGCATCACTGATAAAAATGTTCCAAATGACATGATGAGACATCCAGCAGCAATTACTTTGGGCCGGTGAACCTTTGACCCAAGATAGCTCACCAGTATCATCACCATTAAGTTACCTGAAGAGATATAAGCAAAGCTCCTATGAGAATAGCTGCTTTAAACAAATTGTCCATTAAAATGCTTATCCTTTTTACTTCCACCGGGAAAGATACATACCTATCTCAAAGCTGCCATCAATGATGCCTACAACTGACGATGAAATTTCAAATCTTCTTTCAATTTGAGTTGACATACTCTTCATGTAGCTTCCAGAAAATCCTTTGGCAAAAAAGGAGAATGCTAGTGCCCCAAGAAATATCTGAAGAAAAGGAAATTGAGTTCGTTAAGAACCATCTTTCCTCAGTGATTGGATGGCTCAGGGGATTGGCAATGAAATACAGACACTAGATGTGTTGTTTGGGTAAAATCTCCTTTCAGTTGTTTTCCTTCAGTCAACAGATTTTATTTTATAATTAGGCTGGCCTTCAAACTTTCATACTTTGCAATGAAACATGTTGAGCTTCAGCTCCCACTGTTTCTATGTGCAATCTGAGAAGGGCTGCTAGCCTCAGGGGGGAATGCATTCCCCGCCTACATTTTAGTTTTTGCTGTTGCCTTTCCTGGCCAGGGTTTCCTGTGTAAAGCTATTTAAATATAATAGTAAATGTAGCCATAGTTACTGTTATTATTACCACTCTGTATATTTCTAATGCACCCATTTCCAAAATTCAGCCTGATCCAAAACCCACTGAAAACTTCCATTGACTTCATTGGGCTTGGGCTCAGACCATAAAGCAGTAACATTTCCTGAACTTTAATAAATAGTGTGAAGTACTAGCACACTGAACTCAGTGAATATTGATAAAATGTCGAAACACAGTTTTCAATGCTTTTTAGGCAATTAAAGGTTCAGCTATGGTCTTTATACCTTTAACTTAGAAAAATAAGGATACATTCTCTTGATAGGAAGTGGCCCAATACTTCTATCCAGGAAAGGTGGATTGTCTTTAGATTGGTCAGGAATCATTCTTGTTTCCATGGTATTGCTCTTCTAGATTGGATATATAAGTCTGCCTGTTGGAAAAAATGTGAGAGTTATTATTTATATGGCAATCACATAATATCTGTTCAGTAGCTTCATCATTGATTTAGATAATGTCACAGAGAGTACACTTATAAAGTTTGTGGGCGATACCAAGCTGGGAGGGGTTGCAAGTGTTTTGAAGGATAGGATAAAAATTCAAAATGATCTGGACAAACTGGAGAAATGATCTGAAGTAAATAGGATGAAATTCAATGGGGACAGATGCAAAGTACTTCACTTAGGAAAGAACAATCAGTTGCACACATACAAAATGGGAAATGACTGTATAAGGAGGAGTACTATGGAAAGGGATCTGGGGACCATAGTGGATCACAAGTTAAATATGAGTCAACAGTGTAACACTGTTTCAAAAAAAGCAAACAACTTTTTGAGATGTATTAGCAGGAGTGTTGTAGGCAAGACACAAGAAGTAATTCTTCCACTCTCCTCTGTGCTGTTTAGGCCTCAACTGGAGTATTGTGTCCAGTTCTGTGTGCCACATTTCAGGAACGATATGAAGAAATTGGAGAAAGTCCAGAGAAAAGCAACAACAATGATTAAAGATCTAGAAAACATGAACTATGAGGGAAGATTGAAAAAATTGGGTTTGTTTAGTCTGGAGAAGAGAAGACTGAGGGGGGACATGATAAAAGTTTTCAAGTACATGAAAAGTTGTTACAAGGAGGAGGGAGGTAAATTGTTCTCGTTAACCTCTTAGGATAGGACAAGAAGCAATGGGCTTAAATTGCAGCAAGGGAGGTTTAGGTTGGACATTAGGAAAAACGTCCTAACTTGCAGGGTAGTTACGCACTGGAATAAATTGCCTAGTGAGGTTGTGGAATCTCCAGCATTGTAAATTTTTAAGAGCAGGTTAGACAAACACCTGTTATAGATGGTCTAGATAATACTTAGTCCTGCCATTAGTGCAGGGGACTGGACTAAATGCCTCTTGAGGTCCCTTCCAGTCCTACAATTCTATGATTCTATTATTAAAAGCATGCATGGTGCTTTACAGACAAGTAAGATGACAGAACCCTGCCACAAAATGAGCTGTTCAGAGAAGCTTCTAACCATATTCTGTCAAAATATGAAATTCCATTGAAATCAAACTACTTCAATTTGGGAAGAAGACCAAAAAAAAAAAAAAAAAATCTGACCATGTCAAAATGTCCCGTTTCAACCTTTTTGGAACAAAATGTTTTGATTTTTATATTTTTTTAAAAAAATATTTTATGTATTATGATATAATAAAAAATAAAAACCAACAAAACTGAAACAAAACATTTTGATTTTGTTGAAATGAAATGTTTCAATTGATCCAAAACTTTTGGGGAACTTGGGTGAAGGGAATTTTCTTTTGCAGAGAATTTGAAAAAATTCAGGTTTTGTTCCAATTCAGAAAATAGCCAAATTTCAAAGTCTGAAAGTCCTTCTGTGATGGGTTGGATCACAGAAACCCCCTTAGGGTTGCCAACTGATGTGCCAAGACTACTTCTGCCCCTGCTTTCCTGCCCTGGCAGCTTGAGACTCCAGTACCTTGCGTGGTTTGAGCCAGACCTGCTAGCCTGCTACAAACCCAGACTCGGGTCTGAACCACATCCCCTAACAGCTGTAGGCTTGCCTGGAAACAGGTTAAGAAGTGTTCCTGCCTTTGGAACTCAGATGCTCAACAAACAATGGGGTCCAAACCCTAAATAAATCCATTTTACCCTGTATAAAGCTTATACAGGGTAAACTCACAGATTGTTCGCCCTTTATAACACTGATAGAGAGATATGCACAGCTGTTTGCCCCCCTCTCCCCCGAGGTACTAATACATACTCTGGGTTAATTAACAAGTAAAAATTGATTTTATTAAATACAGAAAGTAGGATTTAAGTGGTTCCAAGTAGTAACAGACAGAACAAAGTGAATTACCAAGCAAAATAAAATAAAACACACAAATCTATCTCTAATACAATAATAAAACTTCACCTTCAGAGATGTTGCACCTTCCGGCGGCGCCGCTGGGTGTGGTCGCCCGGCGTCGGGGGCGGGGTCCCACCCCTGAGCGACGTTGCGGGGCCCCGCCCCCGACGCCGACGCAACGTTGCCCGGCGTTGGGGGTGGGGCCCCGCAACATCGCCCAGTGCTGAGGTGAGCTGGGCGCTGGCCCCGGGGCTGGCAGGGAGCTGGGTGCGGGCCCCGGGGCTGGTGGGGAGCTGCCGGTGGGTGTTGAGCACCCACCAATTTTTCCCCATGGGTGCTCCAGCCCTGGAGCACCCACAGAGTCGGCGCCTATGACTCACCCCCCTGTAGTCAATGTCCTTTGATCCAGTTAGCTATAGCCCACGAAAGCTTATGCTCAAATACATTTGTTAGTCTCTAAGGGGCCACAAGTACTTCCAGTTTCTTTCGGGTATCCTTGGTGGTGGAGAGGCTTTCTCTTAAGCCAGCTGAAGACAAAATGGAGGGATCGCCCAGGGGTTTTTATAGACTCTCTCCTCTGGGTGGAAACCCCTCCCTTCCCCTGTGTAGAATCCAATTACAAAATGGAGATTTGGAGTCACATGGACAAGTCACATGTCCATGGATGACTCAGAAATTACAGGTAGGAGCCATTGTTCACATGCTACCTTGAAGGTCCTCAGGTAGACTTCTTATGTGGATTGGAGCCTCCCAAGCTCTTTTGTCTGTTAAGTGCTTCTTGATTGGGCACTTAACTTGCACATTCCTTTCTTAAAAAGCTGACCAAATACTTTTACAAAGGCTACTTAGAAATCAAGCAAGTACACAGCCAATATTCATAACTTCAACTACAAAAATGATACATGCATACAAATAGGAAGAATAGATTCAGTAGATCATAACCTTTGCAGAGATATGTTATATGGCATATGTAGCATAAAACATATTCCAGTTATATCATATATACATTTATAAGTACATTTCCCTAAAGCCTTATGGGGTGCACCGTCACACCTTCATAAATGGAACTTTTGTCCTCAGCAGCACAGCTGTAGTATATACAAATTAAAGGCATTATTGTGCAAAAATGTATGCACATGATGAATGCTATTCTATTAACTTCAGTGGCACTATCCGTGTGAGTAGAATTACTCATGGGCATAAGTGTTTGCAGGATCAGGCCCAAAATTAGACAGATAATTATAAACGATGGCAGAGGTAGAAAGGAGACAGCAATACAAGGGGGAATGGTATCCCAGTCATAAGATACCATAGTGAAAATGCCTAAGCTAGATTGAAAAAGAGTACACTGCTATTCAAGGAGTATTTTTCACAATATGTTTCATGTGAGGCTAATACCTGGAAGCCTATTTTAATGTTGCTGTAAACCCCCCCCCCCTTTTTTTTTAAAGACTCAGATAGAAAGGTGCTCTTCACCAAATGGGATGATCTGAGCTACCCAAATCAGGGGGAACCACAGTGAACCTGGAAGAAAATGCTGACCCAAAATCATAGAGTTTGATGAGGATTTTAACAAGTAACCGAGTTTAGGGACAAATTCTTTGCTGAGACCAATTGGTGCAACGCCACTGAAGTCATCCGAACAGTGCTAATTTGTACCAGTAGAGCATTTGGCCCTTAACACTTTTATCCATCTCCTGTATCTTAAATATACATAGGTCAAGGGTCTGATTTCAGAGATGCTACATTGTCGGGGGAGGGGGGGTGGGGGAGACACGGCTTTTCAAAGGTGGCCCGTTGCAGGCACAGTAAGGAAATTCAGTGCTTAGTTTTGGATACATAATGTCATGTGGAACTTTCAAACTTTGCTATAGGCAGACTTCACAGGAGTGAGGCAGTGAGGGATGGTGGATAGAGCACTGGATGGGTACCTGGATACTATTGCTGGCACTGGCCTGTTGGGTGACCTCGGACAAGTCATGCTTCCCTTCTCTATGCCTCAGTGTCCCCAAAAGTGATTTGAAAATCTCAGGCTAAAATGCACTATGTAAGTGCTAAGTATTATGCTTACAACGCCATGTACAGATTAGCTGCTCTGTCAGCCAGGATCCATCACAAGTTTGCCATTCATTCCAATCTGGGCAACAATCAGGAGGATAATCAGTGCATATCTAACACGCTACATGAGGACTATGCTAATATTCTTGGGCAGCTGCAGTCACAGCCCCCTGCATTTCAGTCATCAGTGGGAAGTACCCAACTGCAAAGGATTTGATCATGCAGCTGCTGACATGGGTGTGCAGGCTGTCTCATTGACACCAGGAGTATCAATTGTGAAAACTACCTATTTCCAGATATACGAGACAGGCACAATGATAACTATGAAGAATAGAGATCTGTGATTTGGAGGGGGCCAGGATTCTGCATGGCAGAAGGCACTTGGGGAAGACCAGGTCCACAGAGAGAGGAATTTTCAAAAGAGTGTATGTAAATTACCTGAAAGTGCCCATCTGCCTGCTGTACCCACCAGCGCCTCATTGTCATATGGAAAAGACTCATTCACATATGCTAATGGAGTCTGTGCACTCAGGATAGTGTAAGGGAAAATCAGGGACATTTCCAGAGCAGTGCTCAACATTCCAGCACACACACATCGTGACTGAATCAGCTGAAGTACTGGGCACAGAAGGGTCTGCATAGCACCTGGAGGTGCTTCTGGACATTGTAATGCCAGTGAGGATAAGAACTCCAAGAAAGATAAGAGATGAAGTTCTAGCTTAATGAGGGTAAGAATGACAGCACTTATCATGGATATTGCACACGGGGATGTATTTTATGAGTAAAGAACTCACTAGGTCCTTGCTGCCCACATGTATCATTTTCTGCTTCCCCTGTATAAATGCTGAAGTCTTATCCTAAACCAAGACCATTACTGTCAATGCATATGACAGGCATGTTGAGGGCATGAAGTATTAATGGCATGTTTTTCCATACAGGTCAAATGAAAATTGGGAGAAGCTCAGCGATAGGTTGATTTGGAAACCACTAAAGTTGTGTCTGATAGGGGAGGGCCTTGCCCTAGATCTGCTCTCTTAGGACCTCAGATTAACTAGCACTTTGCTGTTGCATTTCTACCAAAACCTTTTACTCCACCCAGTCCACCACTCCATACTACCCCAGCACTGTTCCTCTAAGTACCCAGCGCACCCATCCCAGGCTTTTTGTGTGCTCCTGTTCGGTTCCTCCTCTAGTCTGTGTCACTGACTCTCTCCTGCACAGAGAGCCCCATACTCACCATCAGACCCGTTGGCTGTTCCCTGCCCTGCCCTTCTGTGCCCTCACATAGGAGGTCATCACAGCCTAGCAGCTACCCTACTGAACCCCTGCCTGACCCCCTCAGAGCGTGGCACACCAGGATGTCCTGTGATGACACCATGGCCACCATAAGAGTCTGACCCATCTGATGCTATGTATTCTCTTTGTATTGAAATTATTGACATGATGGTTTGTGTTTTTTCAACTAAGGTGTCACTTCTTGGTGTTGAGTCCGTAGCCTTAATTTTTCTAGGTTCTTTATATTTCACTCTAACAGCCATTGCTCAGGGTTATCCAGGCCAGTCACCACTGGGCCCTTTCATGAGGCCCAGCCAATTTCCACCATGTTCTTTCTTGCCTGCTCTTTCAGTAGAGCCCTTGGAGGCTGTTCCAGGCATAAGAATGTTCACAGGCCTGCTCTGGCTGAGGGAGAAGGATATCAGTGCATTAACTTGCTCCTGCTAACTTAGTCATGCCCTTGCCCTGAGTAGAACAGCAGCACCTATTTGCGACCCTGGTAAGGGCTTCTGAACATTCAGGATGACTGACCAACCCCTTAACTGTGTCCCTCTTACATTGCATTGTTCTGGTCTCCCAGCCAGGGGGGGCGACTTCTCTGAAAACTCCAGGAGTGCCAAGAGAGGCCAAAACTCACATCTGAGCTACCCAAACTTCCAATTTCAGCAGTACTAGCTTTTGAAAATGTTGGTTTTAACGGCAATTGAAGAGGTGCTAATCATTAACAATTAGATATCAAATCCAATAAGCATTCACAGTTTAGATCATTAATGTATTGTGTGTTCAAACCTACTCTAGTCTTAACGAGACTTGAGCTGAAAAATGGAGTCCTGTAAAGCAAATGAACTTTGTGCCCTCTTATCTTTTGCTAACAACTAACTGGGTACAATATCTGACTCCTTTAGATAAATATCATTTAAATTGCATGACCGGATTTTCTTCTCCATATGTTTAGTACTATACTGTTAGACTAAGGATTCACCTTTAAATGATAACAAACATTAAACTCTATGTAGGCATTTTCCTGCTCTTCCCAGTGAGACAGTAATATTTTTAGTGATTAGTGTGTAATAATAGGAATCCTGAGAAACTATTGAATCACTTGTGTAACAAATTTTTTAAATAAATCAGTGAAAACACCAGCTGGCCACAATGATTGTCCTTTTTAAAAAAAAGTATATTTCACTGATGATAATAATAAATAATTTCAACTTAGTTATACTGTACCTTTGTATTTTGTGGATTTAAATAGTCTCTTCCATGTTTAAGCAAAAACAAACACAAACCCAGTGTTACTTAGTGTTAAGTAGTTCCCCCCGTCCCCATAGATAGCATTTAATCATAAAAAAAACAAAGGGAGAGAAACGGAGAAAGAAAGAGAGAGAGAAAGAGAACTTACTTGTGTCACTTCTGTGTCAGACCCTTTCTTCTCAGTGCTCCAGAGCTTTCGGGCAGGATGCCAGTGTAACGTCACGGCAGGAGGGCTGCCTTCTTTAAAAGGTAGCGGATACTCCACAACATTCCTAAACCTCGGTGTTCTTTTTTACTGTGATTTCAAAACTTTTCCAAAGCTGCTGAGGCAACAGCTTTTCAAAAGAAGGCAGATTTCTTGCAGAGTCACTAATTTGGCATTCTGCCTTCTAGAGCGCTGCTGGTACCAGCCTCTCCCAGAAAAACAACATGTTTTCTTCATTATTTTTTTTTACAGAGCAAATGCTAAAGCTGGACTAAGAACTTTTACACACCAAAAATCTGATAGATGTTTTGGGGCCTGTGTGAAAGGAGTTCGAGGGTAAAGGCTCAGCTTCTAAACAAGTGTCCACATCACTTGATAAACACTAAAACTTGCATTAATTGATGCCCTTGCTGAGGGTCTCAGTAGAGAAGCCAAGAACTGAATTAGCTCTAGGAACTGAACTAACCATTCACATCTAGAGATCCTGGTCTCTGGTACATCCCCTTTGTGCCACACCCATGGCACAAAGGGGCAGTAAAGTTGCCCTAATTGGGAGCTGAAGAAAAGGGAGTGTGCCTGGAAAAAAGGGCATGGCCAGAATGCTGATATACTCAGGAAGTTACTGGCTAGCATAACAGTCCCAAGTGAGTGTTAGAGCAGCTCTGAGGCTGCTCTAACTTACTTGAGGGACCAAACTGTGGATGCAGGAAACACAAAGGTGGTCCCCTTTTGTCCCCTTTTGTCCTCCAATAGGCCCTGTGCTAACTGCAGCTCAGCCGGACACAAGGAAGGATCCCATTATGTGTAGCTAATATGGCTCTCACACACACAAGCCCCCCCCGCCCCCCTGCCCTGTTTAGAACATCTGCTCTCAGATCCAGCAGAGCTCATACATTCTTTGAACCAGCACTCTTCTTCTGATGCTTGTGTCATGCAAATACAGATACTGAGCTGGAAGCCATTCTAGCTCTTACTAAAAGACTATCAGGGAAATATAATTTTAACAAGACGTGCAACAGCATGGTGCTTACTTTTGCCAGACTCTAGAGAAAATTGAACCACAAAATGTATTTTAAAGAAACCATGATTTTTAAATATGCTGTAAATGTAGAATAAAAGGAGTTTTCCCATCCCATAACTTCTATACTCCTTCTAAAACACGGTAGCTGGGACAGCGTGCTTTTTAGCAGGGGTAGACAGACATGTGCTAGCTGGGCTTGAGCTAGCCTAGCACACTAACAATATCAGCGTAGCTGTGGGTAGCACAGGCGGCAACTTGGGTTAGACACTGAGTATGTACCCAAGGGGTCAGGGCGGGCACATTTTTGGACAGCTAGCCTGAGCTGCTATTTTTAGCGTGCTAGCTCCGCTCGAGCTAGCACATCTGTCTACCTGTGCAGGGAAGCGCATTCCCAGTTGTAATGCAGACATCTCCTCAGACACTTAGAATGTTAAGCATAATCAGCCTTCTTCACACACATTGGACATCACCAGCTGAGAGGTTTGCTAGCTGTTAATTTGCCTTGGGGACAGATTAAATAGTTTACTTTTTAATCCTGAAATATAAATGAAATTGTAACCTAAAAGACATTTTAACCATCTCAATACCACCTCTTATCAGAATCTTCGTAGGTAAGTGAAAATAATCTATTCAGTCATGTTCACAGCTGTAACTGGATTTTGGTTGGTAATAGACTTCATATTATATTATCATGCTTTTACTTATTACATTTGATTATTTGCTTTGCTTGATAGGGTATCATTGTTTTTTTTCCCTAAAAGATCTGCTCTAGGAATTACTTTGGGGAAGTGCTAAGGCTTGTATTATACAAACTAGATTATCACAATGCGCTCCCTTCTAGCCTTGGAGTCTATGAATTGAGTGAATTGGTCATTTCTACACTGTGATTTAACTTACACTGGGTTAGAAGATCTGAGATTTGGTTTGTGCGAGCAAATCAAATTGCAGCCCATTTTTGCTACTGTATAAGAAGATATACAAAACTTGTACATTGTACTCAGACTCCTTTTAATCACCATGTCAGTTAGTCTTTTAATAATAGGCCCATAGTTTAATTAACCAATTTTTTTAACCTGCATTAGGAATGTGAGCACTGAAACATTCTCATTCTTAAAAGAATTCAGATTAAGGGATATGAAATCTGACGCAGCTGTCAAAAAATTGACCTATTGTCCCTTCAGCTCATAAGCTTGTTTAATTAAAGAAAGCTAGCTTTTTATGGTTCTTAATGCTTCAGATATAAAAAGCAAAGCAAAAAACAAAACAAAAGCTTCTCAAAAATGTTAGGGCTCTCCTCACAAAATAACTTAAAATAAATCACAGTCTCTCCTCGGGCTACTTAATTTCAGGTTATGTATAATGTGACCAACACTTGCATTTAAGACAGTGTTTTAACGATGTGGATATTATGGAGTACTTGGAAAAATGATCATGAGCCCCTTGTTAGCCTTGGTCCACATCATGCAATCAGGTCCATGCCAGTGGACCAGTGCAGGGTTTTGCTGGTATGTATCCAATTGTAGGATATGTGCCTATGATGAGAAAAATTGAGAAAATTGTTCTGAGAGTTAGATGCCCAATCAGAACTTTATAATCATATGTATATAAATGGACAAAATCCACAATCAAAAGAAATCAATGGAGCTTTGAAGTTTCATTTAATAGTTTCATGCCTTTAGTGACTTCAGTGCTCTTGAAACTGGTTCACACCCTGTACACCAAACTCCTCTATTTATCTAGAGGGCAGGTAGAGCAAAAAAGCAGCCACAATGCCGTCTTTCCTATGCCGGCTGCAACTCATCACTATTCTGGAGGGACAACTGAGGAAATAAGCGGAAGAGAATAAGAGCTTAATCCTATGCCCATTGAATCCAATGGCAAGATCTCATTGATTTCCATGAGCAAGGAAAGACACAAATAGCTTTTAGAATAGTGAATTGTGTTTAACTTATTTATGCTCAACTTACTGGGTTGCATTTTTTTCTGGCAGAGATCTTACATCTTAGAAATGGGGGGCGGTGAGGAATGGGATAGTGTGGATGTTCTGAGCCCTCATGTGACATTATATTAATAGTTCAAGCTACTCTGGATCTCTAAATTGTAGAGCTAAATAATAGGAGACAAAGATAGAAAAATGTACATACAAAACACTCCAGCAGATGGGCAGTCCTCCTCGGTAACCCATCTTATATGGAGAATGGTCTCTTGAAATAAATATTAAAGTTTGACAACTATTCATAGCTCCCTTGAAAAGCAGGTGGGCTCCATTTCTGCAGCAAAAAATTATTCACCCTGAGGATTATCCCCCACACAACATTTATATCTAAAAGGCCATTTAATTTTAATGGACCCAATAATGTGGCTATCACAAGAAAAGTTTGTTTATTGTCTTAGGTCTTAATTCAGCACAGTACTTAAGCACATGTGTCATTTTAAGCATATTTCTAGTCCCACTGAAGTCAATGGGATTTCTCATGTGCTTAAAGCTATACACGCACTGAAGTATCTTGAATCAGGGCCTTAATTTCTCCAACCAAATTATTTTTTAGAAGTGGACCTGCTGCTCACACAAACAAGCAAATGTTATACTCTCACACAGACAAGCAAAACATTATGGGGGACACTTTCAAAGGCAGAAAAGGGAGTTAGTTATATACCTAAATGCCCTTAAAATGCTTTGGGAGTTGGGTGCCTAATTCCTATTTGTGTCATAGAATATCTCCCTCTATGGCTACACTATGAGCTAGGAGTGTACTCAGCCAGATTTCACAATATTAATGAGGTAAACAAACCCTCCACGTTTCAGTAGTTACCTCTATTCACAGAAGCTTGCTTAGAAATTGGATCGGGTGTGAATAACCAGAGAACGTCCTATCAAATAAATACATTTTTAACTGATTTAAAACTGCCAAGATGCTATTTTTCTGAAGGAGCATTTCTGCACAACTAAAGGCACCTGTGGCTGAGCTGAACGATAAGGTACTGAGTATATTAGCCAGATGACCCATTCTTCATGTCTTGAGTGTTCCTTAGTTGATACCACTTTAAGCAAATGTTCTGGTTCTATAGAATGTTTATTTTTTACTTCATGATAAATTATTTAGTGATATTTCTCGGAAAGAGCCTGTGGTCCAGAAACACTGAGAATTAAAATAATAAATGAAGGGTTTAGACTGCATCTACTCCTGCATGGGCATACAATGGTGGGTGGGGCAGAAGCAAAGGGAAGGGTGGGGAAGGGGCAAGGGAACCTTTCCTTCCCACCTGCCCCTTGCATCTCTGCATAGGGGGCCAATCCCAAGCCTGAGGAATTCTAGGGTGGACATTGGCCTAATGAAGTTGCTGGTCTCACAAGGGAGGTGAATGTACACCAGGTAAAAGGGTGTAAGTGGGGGCCCTTGGCTATACTCTCCTCCAGCACTTCTGAAGGCACTGTGCTGGCTTCAGGTAGAATGCCAGAGTGGGAATGGCTGCTGGTTCCTAATCTCACCTCAATGGGGGCTGTCTCCTAAAACCATGGGAACAAGCTGTCTGCTAGTATAAACTGGTGCAGCTCCCCTAGACTCATGTAAAATGGGTCCAGGTTATATTGGGGTTACTGATGCAAGCCTCAGTGGAGTTGAACCAATTTTAACTAGCAGCGAATTTAGCCCTAAAAAGACAAGATTAACAGGTCGCATTTCTTAAGCAATGATCAAACACTTGATTTCACTCTGGGTGAGAAGAATAGTAAAGAATGAGGAACTCAAAGTCCTTATGTTCCCCTGCTTTGTGAAAATGCATGCAAAGGGTACAACGTAGCTCTCGAAACGCATTCTTTTGTCAGATAGCCTCAACTACAGCTTTTCTTGTGGTTTTCTCCTTTTGTGGAAGAAGTGGGAAAGTAGGGGGCAAAAAGTATTAAATGCAAAACCAGTGAGAGAGAGAGAATCTGCTTTCGAAGCCATGCAGAATAAAACAAATGCAGATCTTTTCAGTGTTTTGCAGAAGTCTTTAGTCTGAATCTGCTTTCAAAGAAAAATGAATGATGAAGGAGTTTCTCATACTTTATGTATTGAAACATTTAAGAAGATAGTGAAGACAGGACACAGTAAAAGACAGAAATTTGAAAAAGGACTGAATGAATACACTGGTTATAGTCCAAAGACATCAGCTCCACCTGAAATACGCTGGGGGAGGGAGGAGCTTTCTATGTGGTTATGAATTAGTTCCCTTAGATACTTCAACCTGTAATACTGCAGAAAACTTACCACACACATACACACACAGAGTACAAAATGCAATGTGCTAGCCATTTTCAGAGCTCCTGTTGCTATTATTTCAGCCAACCATGTTTAAACCTAAGAGTTCTCTCTCATGTACCAGACTCTCCGTCTCGCTAATCCTTTAGTAAAGTTATAATCCGTTGGTAATGGTATCACAGTCTGTTGCCATGGAAATGTCTGATGTCACAAATTCAGTAGTAGGATATCACTGAATGAGAAGTGAAGATGGGCTGGGAAGAAGTAAGCCCTTCTCTAAATACAAATATCTGCCCTGATGAGTATGGACAAGCCTGAGATGGACCAAATATCTCTGAACGTCGGGAAAGCTCATACTTACTTCCAACCTTAACTGCTCAAGCCATTTCTGACTAGCAAATGTGGCAAGAAAAGGCAGTCTAATTCAGTGGTTCTCAACCTGTGGTCTGCGGACCCCTGTAGGTCTGCAGACTATGTCTAAGGGGTCATGAAAGACTTAGACTGAAAACTGATTGCAGAATTCAACTATCTATACAGACGATAGATTTCCAAAGGGTCTGCACATTCATTCAAAAGTTTGTAGAGGTCTGCAAATGGAAAAAAACGTTGAGAATCACCGGTCTAATTCACTTGAGACTTTTCTCGAGTGTAACAACCTTCCATTTTTTCTAGTTTCTGGAGAAAGGTTTTATGAGGCCAACCTTTTACATGGCAACCAATAAAAATAATTACCAAAAAAAAAAAAAAGGAAAGAAATTTGTGGCTAGTGATCCTATTGAATTCAGCGTGGGTTTTCCCACTGCCTGCAACTGGCCCTTAGTGGTCCCTATAATAAATAACAAATAAATAAATAAGATATCTAGGTCTAATATAGTTCTTAACAGGTGTATCCAGGCAAATAACTGCTCATTGGTGCGGGTATGGGTTTTATAATATAAGGTAGCAGCAGCAAGATGCTGAATTCCCTGCTAGCCAGATTATTTAAGAGGTGTTTTGAGAATGATGATACAATGTGACATGGCAAACGACGTCAAATAAAATAATAGATCATGCTCTATTGGGCGCTCTTAGCAATTTCTGAAGTTTTCTGTGGAAGACCAAGATTTTTATTTAATTTATTGAGTAAAGTTTCTACAGGTCGTTTTTCCATCCAAAAGAACCTTCATGTTGCAGCTAGCAGTTACTGTTGCCTGTTTGTCCAGCCTTCCAGAAAACTGCCCCAAAACAATAGTAACAGAAAGGTACAGAATGAACTGTACAGCTTTGCTTCCCCATTCATCTCGGTGAGATGTCTAGCTTCAAAGTCTGTTTGGAGCCAGTTAAATGGTAACGCTGTTAAACAGGCCAGTCGTTAAAAACGCACACAATTGGGATCAAGACATTTTACATAAAACATAGTCTTTGAGCTCAATCTCTTCCCCTTCCCTGCACCCACAATTGGCTTTTGGCCCACTGTTCTCCAAATGAGGATTTTCCTGTCACACTGACCAATCTTGAAGAATTAAATAACTCCCCACCCACAATACATGCCTTTCTGCCCTTCATCACTAGCATTTTCCCTTTGTATTTCCCAAACACCCCTCTTTGGAGGCAGTAATTATGTGATGCATGATCTTGGAGAATAGGCACTTTTGCCTATTTAGGCACCTAAATACATTTGAGGATCTGAGCCTTGGCACCCCTAGGCACTAATAAAAGCCCTTTACATGTGTGATCTGGAATGGGGAGCTGTAAATTGTCAAGGACTATAGGATATTTGGCAGATAACTTTGTCATGCTTAGCCTACTACCAGCCTGGCAAATTGAAACAAGTTCATGGCTAAAATTTCCAAACTCTCCTAACTGACATAGGAGCTGAGATTCCATGTTCAAAAGTGATGTAGGCACATAGGAAACCAAGTTACATTGAAAGCCGACAGGCCTTAGGCTCCTAAATGCCTAGGGCATTTTTTGAAAATGGGACTACCATGCTTTTGAAAATAGTACCCTGTATCTAAACCTGGCTTTTTCACCATGATGCAGAATCATTTGGATTGTTCCTTAAGGCTGGGACTTAAGCACCCAAAATCCACTGAATTTCAATAGAAGTTCACTACCTTACTCCCTTAGGCTCTTATGAAAATCCCAGCCAAGGTGTTTGGGTGCACTTTATAAGCCGGCAGTATTAATGGAGCCAAAGACTGGAAATACATTAGAATAAACAGCAGAATGAACCTCTTTGTTATTGGAAGGCTGGATATATCCCAAGGTCATGAACCAGCGAATGCCTATAAACTCAAATGAAAATCTAAGTCACCTGGCTTTATAGTTGGGAGAACTACAAGAAATAGTTTCAATAAATTTTTTAATCTCTAAAAACACTACTAAAAAAAAAGTTTTTTGTAACAGACATGGGACATACAGACATATGATGGTGTGACATGTTAGTAAAGTTTTATTAGCAGTCATTTGTGATCACCTGTATAATGCACGTATGGTTTTGCCACTTGCAAGTAATGTGCCCATCTCAAAGTAATGCTGATAAAACCTGTATACCTGTGCACCATTCTCTTTCTCACACACCTGCCTCTCGATAAATAAATAGATTAAATAGACAGGTATTGATTTCAAAATGGCTGTTTACGGTGTCCCTTCACTAACGTCCACATTCTGAATCAGATGAATTGAGAAGCATATTTTGTAGATTACAACAGCGTGAACATATGAACCAAAAGAATACATATTTAAAACCTTGAGGATTTTCCTACCTGATTGGTACAATTTCAAAATACAGTGAGTTAAATAGTCCAGAAGTCTTTGGCAGTGTTCCCTTGAAACTGGTAACAAACTAAGCTTTGTTGTTGCACACAACTGTGGGACTTCAGTGCCCTGTATCTATTCAAGTTTCCCAGGTTACCTTGGCACCAAACTGACTGGAGAGAAATGTTTGTGAGCGATTTTAACTCTAGCTTTGGAAGAATATAATTACCACAGCACAGGATGGTGGCTTTAAGCAAATAACTTGAGATAACAAGAACAATGAAGAAACTCAAGCAGGCACCATGCTTCAGGCAACCACAATGCCTAGGAGGTCTGGGGGAAATACACAAAACTGTGCTTGCTATTATTGGATGCATTATATACCCCTCCTCCCGCTTCCTACAGTGCTCCAGTCCAGCTCTGATGGCTGGTACAGAGAGCGAGAAGGGGCATGGCCTATTTTTTTTTCAAAAGAATTAGCTGTGAAAAACCCAACAGTGAAGTACCACATAACTGGAGCTGGAAATATTAACTTCCAGGGATGAAATTATGGCTCCATTAAAGTCAATGCAAATTTTGCCGGATGTTTCACACACACACATAAGCACCGCAAAAGTAAAACATAATTTAGATGACCTTATGTGTACACTTTGAAAAAGATCCTTCCCTCGCTTCTGTGGGTGTAGACAGTCCCTGTTGCAGAAGGATGGGAGTAGGTCTGTACAATGTGAAATATGTGGGAAGCCCCCACAAGGGATGCAGAGTCCCTGACTGTTGCAAAGCCCAGTTCCAGAGGCCCCCTCCATGCACCATGCAGCTGGGGATGGCCACAGAACATGAGAGGACTGATTACCATCCATTTTGTCCCAAGGAGTGCAGCAGCAGCAGCAGCAGCAGCAGCAGGGGTTACAACAACTTCAAGGCAGAAGTAGCGGCATTGGAGCAGCTCCACAGCCTGGTAGGAAAGATTTGTTCCACTTCTGGCCCCTACAGAATGAGGTCTGGAGCTGTAATTCTCAGTGCTTGTTCTTATGCACCTTTAGATTTATTTACACATGTTGGTACATGCTTCTCACTAGCATCAACTGCTGGGCCCCCTGAATTCCACTGCTGCAGAATCCACCTCTTGCCACAGAATCATCCCCCCAAACTTTCATTAAAAATAAGATGTCTAGACCTTGCAGCCTAGAAATGTAAATCAAATTTGAACCAAAGCAGGGTTGTTACTTTTCAGGCAGCCTAAAAAACGAACGCTAAGACAGATTTAAATTGTTCCTATTCAGCTCAATGGTGTGTTGACTCTGAAACCTAATAATTTAATTGTTAACATTTCAAACTATTTGCACTGATGACCTTTTTAACAAAAAATCCTTCTGTGTCACAATGCCATGTAGTTTCTTACACCACCTCATGTGCCTAAAAGCCAGAACAATCCTCTATCCAGTTACTGAAACCTCCAGCTTTCTGCTGAAAATCTTCTATGATGCAAGTCTACATTATCAATATAAAAATATATGGCATACTGAACACTGAGGGCTTGATTCATCATTGAGTCAATGGAGTTGCACCAGTGTAAAACTGGAGTAATGCAGAGGTTGACTCAGTCCCTGGAAATGTGGAGACTGTAAAATAAATTGAATTTAATGTCAAAAGTAGTAGCACAGCGGCTACTGGATGCATTACTTACTGAAAGCATTATTTTGTTTCACAAAGAATTAATTCAAACGCTCCATTTTAAAAATTGTAAAGAAGCTGGCAATATATATATATATATATATATATATATATATATATATATATATATATATATATATATATATATATATATATATATATATATATATATATATATATATATATAGCCAGCTTCTTTTATATATATAGAGCTACCATACCAGAGTGCTGCCAGACCAAAAGACCTGCCTGCAGATGTTAGATCCAGCTTGCCATAGGGGGCTTTGATCATCAGGGTCACACACTGTTCCAGAAGCAACATGCACTCTCTCCCATTCATTCTTCCTACAGAGCAGGGCAGGGGCCATCAAATCGTGGCTTGTGAGCCACATGCAGCTCTTTCACAGTTAAAGTGCAGCTCCTGGAGCCACCCGTGCCCCTCCATTCTCGCCTACCAGGCTGGTGGGGGTGGGGGAGCTCGGGGCTTCTGCCAGAGACAGTAGGTGCCTGCTGAGAGTGGATAGCAGGGCGGCCACAATTTAAAGGTTTGTCTCCCCCCACTTTTACTCTCAGCGGCCCTTCCCTGCAGCTCTCAGCTGTTAGCTCAGTGTGGAGAGGCAGCAGCAAACAGCTGGGAGCTGCAGGGAGGGGCCACTGCTTTAGCTCTGCCGGGAGAGACTGCTACCAGCTGTTTGCCACTGCCTCTCCTCATGGCCACAGCTTGCAGCTTGCCAGCTCGAGCCGCTGTGGTGCAGGAAGGGGGCCTGGCGGCACCATGTGACCGAGTGGGACCAGCAAAACTTGGCAAAAATCTGAGGGTGCATGTAACCCCAGGTGCCCATGCATCACCTCTGGCTTCTGCCCAGCGGGTAGGGGAGTCTTGGGGTTTCAGCCCCACAGAAGGCACCTGCTGGGGCTCGGGGCTTCAGCAGGACCAGGGCTGAAGCCCCGAGCCCTGGCAGGTGCCTCATGCGGTGCTGAAACCCTGAGCCCTGGCAGGCTATCGAACTTCTGAGGATTGTCATATGCAGCTCAGAAAATCAGTAAGTTTGGCCACCCCTGCTATAGAATGCGAGAGGACAGCACCTGCTCCAGTCTGTGTTAGAAACATGAATGTGAGTGAAGCTACTACATTGCAATTTCACTATATCTATTGCCATTCATTACGTCTTAAATTGTAGTGCTGCCCGAAGGGTGGATTCCTAAATAATGTCAAAGGTGCCTGAAGTGTGTGGCTAGGCAGCCTTTTTTTTAGCATTTTTATAGATCTAAATCAACAACAATAATAATAATAATAAATCACAGTTAAATTGCATTTCTTCCACAATAGCATTTTGCAGGCAACACTCTTCCCACAGTAGCATTTAGGGGCCAGCTGAGAACACAATAATACCCTACACAGGATTTATTAGGGATCTAAGTGTCCTCTTCTTCTCTGCCCATCCTAGGCTGGAAAGGGACTCCTGGCCCTTCCACCCCACAGCTTCACAGGAAGAGGCTCCTTGTCCTTTCTGGGTTCATAAAGGGTCCAGGAGTAGCAACTACTCTTGTCTTTCTGGGGAAGCCCATCAGGTGGTGGTAGCCCAGGCTTCGAGCCTATGCACACGTATACATCTCAGGCTGGTGCTTCAAAACTCTAGCTTGAAAAATACCTGCCAAAATAGGTATTTCAAAGTGAAATGAAACAATTAAAAGAAACTGTTTATGGGTCAGAGATTGTAAATATATATGATATTCAAAGAGTCCATATAAACTGATGGTGTCTGTAACGATGCTGGTTCTGGTGAGACCCAACTGAGAGTGCCAGTTCAGGACAAATTGCTTCAAGCAGGGCAACTACAGCCCAAGGCTGGGGTTTTTCCACCTCTAAGGCAAACCAAACCAGCCAGACAGAAGAGACTTTGGTTTTACCCCACTGGCTAACCACAAGTCACACAAGCAATCCCCTTAGACACTCCAGTTTCCCAGTCTCAACACCAGTGCCACTCGTTATGGGGACAAATGGTCATGAAAACCAATGCCCCAGTAAAAGAAAACAGGTTCTCCCGATCCCAACGGACCGAACCTCAGAGCCAGGTCAATATACAACTCAGATCTTACCCACAAATCATGCTGTTGCCAATCCTTTAGAATCTAAAATCTAAAGGTTTATTCATAAAAGGAAAAAGGTATAGGTGAGAGCTAGAATTGGTTAAAAGGAATCAATTACATACAGTAATGGCAAAGTTCATGGTCCAGGCTTGCAGTAAAGATGAAATACTGCAGGTTCAAATCAAATCTCTGGATTACATCCCCAGCGGGGATGGGTCCTTCAGTCCTTTGTTCAAAGCTTCCATGTGTAGCAAGGTTCCTCCAGAGGTAAGAAGCAGGAATGGAGATGAGGCAGCTGCCTTTTATAGTTTCTTCCAGGTGTAAAGACACCTCTTTGTCCTCACTGTGGAAAATCACAGCAAAATGGAGTCTGGAGTCACATGGGCAAGTCCCTGCATAATTTGCTGAGTCACAGGCGTGTCTGCCTTCTCTCAATGGGTCCATTGTATCGCTGATGGCTCTTAATGGGCCATCCAGCAGGCCTGGCAGAGCTGATAGCTTGTCCGGGGTCCCAAAAGCCCAGCCCCAGTTTGAAATACAGACAGTATAAAGCCAATATTCATAACTTCAACTACAAAACTGATACATACATATAAATGACATAATCATAACCAGCCAAGCATAACCTGGACTTAGACACTTCATTTGACCCCCTTTATATAAGATTTGGTGCCACTACAGGACCTTGGTTGTAACAATGATCTATATGGTCCCAGTTATTGTCAATAATGTCACAGTGTCCTTTACATACACTGTCACAGGCTCTCACAAACATGCACACACACAAACACATGACTAAGCTGAGCTTTTTCCTCACTTTTAATATTTTGGTTTACTTTCATTAAAAATGATATATCTGGATAATTTTTTAATAGGATATCATGCTGTCCATTCATGTTCTCGCCATTTTAAGCTCCAATGATAACATACCTAACAGGTCAAGCCAAAGGAGATGCCAAATGGAGATGCAAGAAATCTTTAAGTCTCTCTCTCCTTCCTCCCTGCCCCTCAATATTTTAAGACATCTCAGGGGAGCTTGCTCACTAGAGTTCGAACCTCTGACAGCTGGTTAGCTGCAGCTCTAGTTCAGATCTTCACTATAGCATCTTCCATATGGGAGACATAAAATAATTAATAAAAATCTGCAAAAGCTGATGACACAAACCATGCTATATTAGCAAAAAGAAAATAAGAAGTATTTCTTTCTTATTTTCTTTTTGCTGACACAGACTAACATGGCTACTACACTGAAACATGCTATATTAGTGACTTCTATCATTTACCATGGCAGATACAAATTGAAAAAACATGGGAAAATCTGTTATTTCACAGCCATCAATACAATTGGTAAAGGAAGGCTATTTTGCTTTTATTACATATAATTCAGGCTACCTCTATACTACAGTGCCTGTGTTGGCATATTTATGCAGGCATAGCTGCCTGGCATAGACACAGCCTATGCTAACAGAAGGGGTTTTTCTGCAGGTGTAGGACCACCACCTCCCCAAACCATGTTCTCTGATTTGTCACACCCCCAACTGACATAGCTATGTCAATACAGGGTAGACCAAGCCTCACAAGTATCGTTTTTTATTTCCTCCTTCGGTGTACCCATTTGTCACATCACACACAAATGCTGAGACCTTTTCATCTTCAAGGCTCTGTACAAACAACTTTAACTAATCCTCATGTGATGATTTGGGGTGATGTGGCTATGTCCGATTTATGAATTTTGGTTGATTTTTATGAAATTGCTATATTACTGAATGTTCCTCCCAAAAGGGCTGTTCTAGCCAGAGTGGGGTTGGCAATGACCTCCCAGCATCTATAAAATGCCTAAAAAAGCCTGGTGTCTACAGTAGCCACTGATTTCCCTTCACATGTTTTACTAAAAGTGGGGGTGTGAAAAGCAAGTATTTGGTGCCTTTAAAATAACCAGAGGGCTCAGGGTAGGTGCGGCCCTTAAGCCTAGGTGGGCAACCTACCTAGGAGAAGGAAAACTGATTTCAAAACCCATTCATGTTTTGAAACCTGCTATTGGGTAAAGACAACACTAGTACCTCCTGTCGACGGTCCACCAGGTCTAAGGCAACAAGGTGGGAAGAGAATGAGCAAGTACTTAGTCTAACTGGGGAAAGGCCCTCAGCCAACACACTACAGCAGGGGTCTCAAACACGCGGCCCGCGGGCCACATGCGGCCCGCAGGGTTATTTCCTGCAGCCCACCAAGCTCCATGTGCCCCCCATCCCCTCGGAGTTATTTCCTGCAGCCCACCTAACTCCCCTCCCTTCCCTTCCCCTCTCCCCAGCGCACCGTTTGGCAGCGCTTAGCACTTTCCAGGAGGGAGGGGGGAGGAGCGGGGAGCTGCGCGCTCAGAGGAGGAGGTGGAGAAGAAGCGGGGCAGGGGCAGGGATTTGGGGAAGGGGTTGGAATGGGGGCAGGGAAGGGGTGGGAAGAGGCAGGGAAGGGGCGGGGCCTCATGGAAGGGGTGGAGTGGGGCAGCAGGTGGTGGGGGGGACGGTGTCAGTGTTGCCGCCCTCTGGCCAATGTACTAGTCCTCATGTGGCCCTCCTGGTGATTCGAGTTTGAGATCCCTGCACTACAGTCTCTGGCACAAGAAGACTATGTTGGTGCAAGTAGTTTTCGTCTTTTTGTGGCAAGTTATCAAAGGGCTGTAATAGATACCGGTTATAATGAGGCATGAGACTGGCCAGTATGCTTCTCCATGATGGACTACTGCTATTGGTGGGAGTGTGTTTCAGGTCTCTACCAGAAGTTTACCCGCCTTAAGTCTGGCAGTCACTGGCCAATAGGATTTCTGGCACCCAGCATCTGAACTGACCTCTAAAGGGTCAGGGGGAGTAGCAGTCAGAGTGAAGA
The DNA here is from genome assembly GCA_033296515.1 of Macrochelys suwanniensis. Lineage (NCBI taxonomy): Eukaryota > Metazoa > Chordata > Testudines > Chelydridae > Macrochelys > Macrochelys suwanniensis. The sequence continues at coordinate 230,146,735 of CM065775.1, read as the reverse complement.
GTCATACAAAAAGCAGTGACCTGCACAGGCAATGAAGCCCAATATCATAAAAGACAGCAACTTCACTGGTTTGGGCACATGCAGAGGATGAATGGAGGGGACCTAGTGAAGATAGCAGGGGAGGAAAGAGAGGTAGGAAAGAGACCATAAGGAAAGCTGAGAAAGTGTTGAGTGGATTGCATCAAAGAAGATGGTAAACAGATGGACCTTAGTGCCACTTCAGACAGATGTAGATGGCTGATACTTGCATGATAACTCAACCCTGGTTGATGGGATAAGGCGATGAAGCAGCAGCAGCTAAATCATTGAATATTTCTGTGGATGTTGAGTCAACCATATGCTATCAGGGTTGGTGTCACATCCCTTCCACACCAGAGACAATGGAGAGTCATTAACATGAATACTTCCCATTCAAATGAGAGCACCTTAAAACTATGTAATAGCTGAAGTCTAGGAGGTCCAGTTGGACATGACTTGCCTACAGCGAGCAGAGAGAGGCACAGTAGAATTTCCCTAGAGGGGGAACAAAGCGACTGAGGTGTTGGTACAGCCTTTTAAAAATACAGAGGGATTCAAAGAGAGACAGAGAGGAACAAAGGGACAGGCTTTAGGTGGGAGAGGGGACCTGTTGACTGTGGGACCAGCCAAAGCTGAAGAAAACGGACTGCAGAGGTCAGAGAGACTCCATGATTTGAAGGAGAAGCCATGAACTGGAGGATTATGGCCTAGCAGAGGGGACCTCCTGCAACCCTGAAAGGACACTGACCCACAGCCCAAAGAAATCTCAAGAGTGGTGAGGAAATAAGACAGGGATTCATGTGCAAGTGTGTCTTATTTTCTTAAATCTATGTATCTTGTGTGCTGTCTAAAGAAAAAAGTCATTGTGTTAGAAATCCTTCTGAAACCTCTGTGTCTATTTGCACTGTGTCATAGAATATCAGGGTTGGAAGGGACCTTAGGAGGTCATCTAGTCCAACCCCCTGCTCAAAGCAGGACCAATCCCCAATTTTTTTTGCCCCAGATCCCTAAATGGCCCCCTCAAGGATTGAACTCACCACCCTGGGTTTAGCAGGCCAATGCTCAAACCACTGAGCTATCCCTCCCTCCCCATGTGTTACTGAAGAGGTAAACTGTAAACTGCCCGCAAGATTGGAGCTCTGTGGCTGGTGTGCTTAAGCTACTCAGGGAGCTGGCACTAGTCTCAAGACCTAAGCAGTTGGCTGCAAAGTCCCAGCTCTCAGAAAGGAGTGCTAAATGCAGGATCTGTACTCTGAGTCAGTGGCGTAGTCAGGTTTAGCGCACAGGGGGAGCGGCGCTTTAAAAAGGCGCCTCCCCACTCCCCCTGTACTCACCCGGTGGCGCTTTAAAGGGCCCGGGGCTCCAGCCGCTGCGGAGCCCCGGGCCCTTTAAAGCGCCGCCGGAGCTCCGGCAGCGGGGCTCCAGCAGCGCTTTAAAAGGCCCATGGCTCCCCGTGGCTGCAGGAGCCGCGAGCCTTTTAAAGCGCCCCCTAGCCCGGCTCCGGCAGCGGGGCTCAGGTGGTGCTTTTTAAGGCGCCACTTCGCCTCACAGGGGGAGTGGCCGCTCCACCTCTGGCTATGCTACTGCTCTGAGTATCTGCCTAGAGACCCAAAGCCAGAGGCATTGCGTGGACTCTGCTTGGACTCAGCAAGCCAGAAGTACACAGGTTCAGTGCTGGCATCCAAAACAGCAAGCTGTGAGTGTCCAGCAAGGGGAGCTTGACCATGGCTGTGATACCTCACAACAGGGTAAATAAGTATTACCTGCATCTTGGGAAACTGAGGCACAGAGAGTTAAACGACTTGCCTAAGGTCACAAAGCGAGTATGTGACAGAACTGAATGTAGAATTCAAGGATGAAATCCTGGCCCTATTGAACTCCATGGCAAAAGTTCCACTGACTTCAATGTAGCCAGGATTTCACCTCAGCTGTTTTGGATTCACATTACTATCCTCAGATCCCTAGTCTCTGACATTTCCTATGTTATTATAATATTGAGAGTTTCAGTTCTTTTATATCATTCACACACTTTTTCCTGTCTGCTGTCTTCTATTTGATATTTTTAAGAAGGGAACTGAGAACTAGCTATGTGTAATTATATTAGTCTCAGTCCAAGTGTTCACTAGTTTCAGTCACCAATCATTAGTTCAAGTTTACACTATGAGGCTGTCTCATGATGTGCCCCGCCAAAGTCTGAGCTTTCGGAATGCTTTTCTGTTCAGGCATTTTGCTCTTCGATGGCCTCCATTGCCGTTGGTGCACTCTTTATGGTCTTCCCTTCAGAAGATTTAAGTTGTTTCTTTAAAATAAGGAGAATTAACACACATGGGATGTAGGACACTCCACGTAATATCGCTGGCAGTCCCAGGTAGAGCCATCTGGAATAAAAGGTGTGATTCATTAAAAACACGTCTGCTTGCAGCATTAGAGCATAGCTTTTTGTTCTTGTCACTGTAAAACCTCGCTGCTCTGAGAGTATGCTAATGGCTTGAGCTGTGATTCTTTTCGATCTCAATGTACACTGGATCAGTACATGGATGAGGTAACACTTAGGTTATTTAGGAGGTGGCATTCTTATTTCTGAGCCTATATTGAACCAATATCCTAACAAAGATCTAGTGGATAGTGGTCTGTTGAAGGGGCCATTTTTTCAATCAGACATAAATGAGGAGCTGAATATGTGTGGTCTTTAAAGATCTCACAGCATTTCTTCTAGGACTACAGAGCGCTATAGCCATGGTATCCTATACAAATTCTAACTTGGAAAACTGCATTCTCTATCTAAACTACTCCTGCAATGCCATGTGGAGACAGTGTCCTTCACTTCCTATTCAAAGATGTTATGCAATGTTGTTGTCAGCTGTTAAACAGCTACCACTTTTCCCAACAGCAGCAGCTGCATGTCAGAGGTAGAAGCCCCGTGGGGCAAGGCCTGTCTTTTTGTTAGGTGTTTGTACAGCACCTAACACAATGGAGTCCTAGTCCATTGGGCCCATTGGCAGTATGGTAATACAAATAAATAAACAAAATAATAACAATAATAATTAATAATAATAATACTTGTACCATAATAAAGCATTTTAGGATTCTTTTTGATGAAATGGGTTAAATACTGGAATGATGCAATAACAAGAAACTGTTGGTCAGAAGCTGTTATGGAAACAGAATACTTGGCAAAGGTAACCTTAACAGGGAAATAGGTTGATACTGAAGAATATGTTTATGGCCAAATCTATAATCCAATGTTGTGGTTTGTCAACTAGAGGAAGATCAATAGAACAGATACTATAGTGATGAACACAGTTTAGAGGAATAGATATAGATAGGTGTGCAAAAGAAACTGTACCTGTATGTGACAATGTTGTACATCCTACATGCTCCTTCACCACCACAACTCAGAGTTCCCCATTTCAAACATGTTGAGTCTATCAAAGCTCCAAAATAAATGGGAGATGGAATTCCAGCTAGAAGGGAGAGAAAGGTGAGGATAAGTAAGACATTTTTCAATGTTTTTGTAAGAAGCACACTTTTCTGCTGATTAATGGAATAAATATGCAGTTCCTCCCTCTTCCTACATCAGTCCCCTTCTCTATAGTTCATACAACCGTCTCTTTCCTTAGCCTCCTTTTCTTATTCCCACCCCAAGTAGTTTCTTTCTTGATGCCTGTTTAGCACTTTATACACACTGCAGTTTTAAAAAATATAATACTGTAGTTGCCATTCAAACATCAACATTTGCCCACGCTCATCAAACAGAAATATTTAAGATACCATGGGAGAGATTTTCTCTTCCAGCTGAACTATACTCAGTGAACATTTGGCAGGAGGGAAATGGCGCAACTAAGGTGGCTTTAAGATGGAGGCTGGTCAAGTCCCTGGCATAAATTAGCCCAGACTGAAAGCTGCTCTAATTTGCATCCAGATGACTCTGGCTCTAAAGCCAACCCCATGTTTGCCTGGCCATGCCCCCTGTACCAGCAGTTCAGAGGAGTTTTTTTCAGATAAGTTGAGATGCATATTGTGAATACAACCTCTGCATTTGCCCTTGTTTGCACTCACAGTGTGGTTTAAAACATTTCTTACCAAATGATCTTGAAGCAAGCGTATGGATACCCACACCAAATGACTTTTCTTCAGGCTTTAGAGACCTAAGCGAGAATTGCATTGTATGTTGAACAACATTGGCAATATAAATGTGAAACAAAGTTGCCACTGGTTTGTCAATCAACTTCTGCATCATATTGCTCCAGAATCCAACTACCTAGGCCATTAATTACAGGGATCCATTATCTTGATTAAGTGGCTCTCATGAAAGAGGAGGTCTTTTTGAGATCCTTGACCAAGACTTTTGAACTACCAGAGGAATGGCTGCCCTCAGAGTACCATCCACTGTTTTGCAATGAGCCCATCGCAAGATGGGACCAGACTTTGGGAGTTAAATCAGGGCTGTGTTTATATGCATGCTGAGCAGATGTGATCAGTAAATTCATAGTTATTATGCACCTTGCTAAGGTGTCTCAGTAAACTGACTCAATGAGCTCCCATTAAGCTGGGCAGAAGCAAAATCACCTTCCAAAGTTGAGAAGGCTTATCCTGAAATATAAACCCTAACAATCAGCATAAGAAGACAGAGAATCTCCACCAACTCATAGGGATGAATGACCTCAGTATAAAATTTCTAGTAGGGTGCTTACAGTAAGGGCATTCTACTGTACCTTATTAAAACCATATATCCAGGCATGGCTCCTAAGGAATAAACGAAGCTGCAGACTATTGTTAATATTAAAAAGTACTGAAGCATCACGTCACAGTTTGCTTCTTTGTCACACTGGCCCAGAACTGCAGAGACATTTCCAGATGAAAATCCAGAAGCTGCAACACAGGTGCAATTTTCAAATACCTGTCAAAAGATGGTTTTAATCATTTAGGCCCAGACTACAATACCCTTACACTGAGTAGTATCTTACACCATATGAGGTGCCAATGAAGTCAATCCATAGAGCAAGAGAATAATGGACATGAGTAAGGCATCAAAATCTGTCCCTCTGCGTGATCTAGTTGTTATTTAAAATATGTTTATTGGTTCTCAGACTTTCGAAGCTCTTCTTTGGTCTGTTTTTTATTTTGTTGTATTGCAGTTCTCATTCTCAGTCATGTTCCACCTAGCATACAAGAATTTATACCTAAAGCCTTATGGAAAATTCTTACAGTATTAAGATAATAACCTCTCCACAGGGTTTTGTTTGTTTGTTAGGAATCCTGTTAGAGATCATTATAGCCCTGTTTTAGAATTCTATTGTTGCAAGATTTCTAGTGCTGCCTAGTGTTTAAAAAGGTGTGTGTGGGGGGGGGCAAGGGTCAAAGACCTGACCTCCCCCTTCCCCCCAAAATTAAAATTGCCCTTGATTGCTGTGACTTTAAGCACTATTTTACCAAAGCTGCTGCTTCCAGATTATGATAGAGTCCCCACTTTTTTAGACCATTTTAAACACTGGCACTTCCAGGTTTCAGACAAGTGGAAAATACCACAGGCATAACTTCTCAAATGGTATTTTGGTATTTCCACTTCTGTCTATTCTATAAAAGAGAAGAGTTTTGTTTTCTTTAAACTTAATTGAACTAATTCAAGCTTCAAATTTTCAGATTCAGTTTGGATTTGGGGCAAAGGGTCAGGTCAGTCCTTATTGTATCCAAACCATTTTGCCCATCTCTAATTACACTGCTCTACAGCCAAAATGCTTCTGAAATAAATGTAGTCAAACTTTACTAATTCTGGGTCACTGAGAATGAAAATGATGCTTAAAATTGTTGATTGGCTCTAGTTTTCAAGACATGCTATTGGGTCAGTATATACGACCCTTGACTTGGGAATGGCGGAGGATAAGTGAGTTATAAAGGGAAGGGATCTCAATTTAAACCAGAAATGACTACAAGACATCTTTGACTGGATCTATGAATAAATCTATGACTAGGTTTGGACAGTACTTGCTTTTTAGGCAAAACAATGAATGATGCAATCTGAAGCTGGTATTGCATCATCCATGATATGAATTGCATCATGTTATTCCTAGAAGTCATGGATGATGCAATCATAACAAAGCTTACATCACTCTGCTGAATAAATTGCCCTATATCAGCTCTAGAAATCATACAGTGTGGTGCTCTCTTATTTGTCAGTGTTTGATTTTGCAAAGGGACAAATTTCTGTTTAGCCAAAGTGAGCAGAGATGCCTCGTACTTGTGTGAACAGTGCAGATAACTTCTGCTATGTTTGTGGTGAAGTGACTTTTGCATCACAAAAGTGCAGTATAACCACTATGGTTAAGAAAGCCTATCACCTTTCTTTTGGCTGCAAAATTGGAGACAGGACAAGAGGTGGGCCCCACACATATGCTGCAACACTTGTGCAACAAATCTTCACCAGTGGTTGAAGAGGAAAAGGAAATCTATGCCTTTTGCGGTGCCAATGATTTGGAGAGAGCCAACAGATCATACCAGCAATTGTTACTTCTCCATGGTGCCTCCAGTTGGGAAAGGTGTGTGAAAGAAGAAAAAGTGGACTGTGCATTATCCAAACATTCCATTAGCTATACGCCCAGTACCCCACGCAGAAGGACTGCCGGTTCCTGATACACCAGAATCATTCTCACTTGAGTCAGACGAGGAAGAGGAAGAGGATGAAACTTCTGGTCCTGAACCATCAATGTCACAGGACCCACATTTTCTCCCATCCTCCTCCTCTGAACCACACCTCATAACACAAGGTGAACTGAATGACCTTGTCAGGGATTTGGAACTACCCAAGAGTAAGGCAGAGCTTATGGGCTCCAGACTACAGCAGTGGAATCTCCTGGCAGGTGATGTTAGGGTTTCCATGTTCCGTGACCGTCAAAAGGATCTTGTCCCATTATTCTTCAGGGAAGGTGATCTTGTAGCCTGCAACAACATCGATGGTGTGATGGCAGCCCTCAACATCGTTCACGATCTAGATGAGTGGAGACTGTTCATTGATTCATCAAAGATGAGTCTTAAAGCTGTTTTACTGCATAATGGCAATGTTTGGCCATCAATTCCAGTTGGTCATGCAGTCCATATGAAGGAAACCTATGACAACATGAAACAACTTTTGAGGTGCATAAGCTATGACCAACATCAGTGGCAGCTCTGTGGCGATTTGAAGGTTGTTGCTCTCTTGCTTGGTCTGCAGACTGGATACACAAAGTACTGCTGTTTTCTCTGCGAATGGGATAGACGTGCAAGAGATTCCCACTACATCAAGAAAGACTGGCCACTCCGACAGTCATTGGAGCCTGGGAGGAAAAGTGTTCAGCATCCACCACTTGCTGAATCAAGGAAGATTTTGTTACCACCCTTACACATCAAGCTGGGTCTGATGAAGAACTTTGTCAAGGCCATTGACAAAACACAAGCAGCTTTCAAGTACCTCCGTGGAAAATTGCCAAGGTTAAGTGAAGCTAAGATAAAGGAAGGTGTCTTTGTTGGTCCTGAGATTCGTGAACTTCTTCGAGATGATGCGTTTGACCATGCACTGCGTGGCAAGGGAAAAAAGGCATGGAAAGCCTTCCAGTTAGTGGCAATAAATTTTCTCGGAAACAACAAGGCAGACAACTACAGGTTGTTGGTGGAAAACCTCCTCAAGGCATACAAAAGCCTTGGTTGCAACATGTCACTAAAGAGACATTTTTTGCACTCTCATCTAGATTTTTTTCCACCGAACTGCGGAGCAGTGAGCAATGAGCACGGCGAGCGATTTCACCAGGACATTGCAACAATGGAGAAACGCTATCAGGGCAAATGGAGCCCATCAATGCTTGCAGACTATTGCTGGACAGTGACAAGAGATGCTCCATGTAATGAATACAAGAGACAAGCCAAGAAGCGCCGAGTAGACACGGAATAGGACTAAACTATGGACATAATAGTTGTTTGCCTTTTGTTTCATAATACATTTTATTTATAGAACCCCTTTGCTGATTTTTAAAGTGTTACATAAACAGGACAGGTGAAATAGTATCATGTAAAGCAACCATAAACACATGAAAAGACCTAGGTATACAATTTGTGATTAAAACTCTACTATCTACACAATATACATAGACATAAAATGTAAAAACTTAAATATCTTAGAAACAGTAGCCAATCAGTTGTTTTAATTGTCATATTTGAATTCAGCACATCAAAATACATACTAAATAGCACATTTTATCTCTGAAGCAGACGACTTCTCAAAAATTGTAGACCAGTGTTATCACTCTTTAAAATCCTAGTCAAATGTATATGTATATATCCCACTGCACCATGCTATCTAGATTTCATAATTTGAGCTGGTATGTCTTACTGTATATTTACTTGTTCCATGTGAAGCTTTACAGCCAGCAAGACAAGGTGAAACATACGTTATTCCATTCTCCCCACAAACGGGGTCCCACACTTTAATTGAGCAATCACAATCACTGTTGCAGTCAGCAAGTAGGGTTGTTTCCATGTATGAGACCTGTTCTATTCTGAAATATATTTAAAAGGTGAACAAACAATTAAAGAGTTAAAAAACAACCATCACCTCCACCTAAAACAACCCCCTAATAGAAACTTCTTATCATTGACTACATAAAACCTTCTCAGTAGGGCAGGAGCTTTTCCAGGACTCAGCCCTGCATTTCTTACATAAAACATTCATTGGTCAGACCCTTAGGGTTTAGTCTTTCTTCTGTGTAATTTTTTTTGGCTCGAGACATTGTACAGTCCACAGAGATATACTATGACTGCTGTACAACATGACTTTCATAGCCTGTGGTGCTTATATCATCTATTTGTGTGTGTGTGTGTGTGTGTGTGTGTGTGTAGGTATAGGTTTGTATACACACAGGCTCGCACATACAGGTTAGTGGCAACCTTAAAATCAAGAAACTGCAGATAAAACATTCCATGTTATCTACATGAAAATAATATTTAAATAACAAGCTCCTGTAGGTCCCTCTATGTTATTGCAATTGCATATGAGAATGGTCAGCCAGACCCATAACTGGCCACTTACACCAGCAAATATCTTACTTGAATATACAATTGTATTAGTCACACGTGCAAGTGGGACATGCAATTGTATGTGTATTTTTGTTTATGTATTGTTCCACGGAAGCTTTAGAAAACTGGAGGGAAATGGGCTATTTTAAATGTTCAGAACACGTGAACACAGTTCACAGCACTACTGCACTTTCACTTCTTCCACTACACTCTCACTTTTGTTTGAGACCTAGGGTAGATCATCTTCCAAGGAGAGTACTCAGTGGACTTAACCCACCGTGTTAACTAACTTCTCAACACTATGGTTTTAGATACAGGGTGGGAGGATGAGGCGGGGAGAGAGAGAGAAACTCACTGCCTTTGCCTTTTTGGACATTGATGGTTTGGATAAATTAGTACCTGAATCTGAAGTGTTCCTGGTTTTGTTTTTGCAAAACCAAACTGTGGATTCCTTGGCCCATTTCTAATTAGAAAATGTGTTTGATTACAAGGGGATGACAGATCATTTCAGTATTGTGACTTAAAGAACATACCCTTCATAGGAGACTGTTAGACCAGCAACTGGAGAATTTTCACAGACTGTGAAATAAGCAGCAAAGTAGATTAGGTATTCAATTAAAGAGATCCAAAAGGCTATGTTGGCAGCTTTAATGGTACTTATCTTGAATTTCTTCATTAGAAAGCCTCCAAGAAAATATCCAATGCATACAATTGGTAAGTTGTAAACAGCTATGAAGACACAAGCAAATACCGTGTTTCTTGTTGTGCAAATATTTATCATATAAAGCCCTCAGCAGAGTCGCCAGCTGGTAGGCAAAAATGAGATATAATGGGAGTGTACCTATTAAAAAGATGGCCTGTGATGCAGATTTCCCATACTGTTGTTCCAAATATTTTGGCATGAAGGTTATCATACCAATGAAAGCATTGAACTGCATCACAGTTATGCATATAAACAACATATAAACTGGGTTGTGAAACAGGCTCCTGAGGAATGGGATGAAATCTGGAATGAAAGAATGTAATACGTTATTTTGAAGCTTTACAAGATGACATTGCTCATTGTGGCTGAGGAAGGAGGGAAGCAGAGGTGGCCCTAAAGTTCAATCCTGGGTTTGGTCAGAGGCCACAGACCTATTGCAACTAACACCATCTGGAATGGTCCCCTGGAGGGATTTTGCTAGCCCAGAATGTCCCTCACCTACCCCAACCCACCCCCATCCCAATGCAAGGAACTGCCTGTAAAACACAACTGAGGGCTTATATATATATATATATATTATCATGATGTATTTGTATAAGCCCTTCTGGTTGCTAATAAACCGCATGGGTAGCATTAACTTGTTCCGGGTTTGTTTTTCTGCCCTCATCTTTTAAATAAAAACCTTAACTGACTCTCTTCTTGTTTGAGTCTCCCCCTACCCTCCATTTCCAAGACAGGATCTTTTATTGTCCTCATTTCTTTCACGCAGGCATTCTTGGTTCTGTGCATTTTTCTCTTACATTGGAATTAATATGCATTTCATTTTTAATTATGACTTCTTTAAACATGCCCCACATATATTAAATACACATAGATATTAGTGCTTCTTCCCACCCCACCATGCTAACTGGATCTCATCATTCTTTCAGATTTTGCATTCCTGAAATGCTGCACTGCTGGTCTCATAATGGTTACCTAGGATCTAACCACTGGCTCCTCCATCACACTTCTAAGGACTTGATCCTGAGTTCTCATTCGGTTAAACCTCCCATTGACGTTAGTGGGACTGGGTTTCTTTGGGAGTTATGCTTAAGTAAAGCCTGCAGAATCAGAACCCAAACCATAAAAAAAATAATTCCTCTCTGTTTAATTTTTTGCACTAGCTGGTGTGCTGATCTACTGTCAAGAAACTTTGCAAAACAAACTGAAACTTTTATAAAGCAATGACCACAATTTATCAAAAATGGGCACCGCTTTTCATTGAAATGTATCCTTCGAGGGAGGGAGGACTAGTTTCTCAGTAAATGAGGGTTAATATAGCAATCTTACAATATAGTTTAGTTTATAATAAAAAAATCAAATGGCTCTAATGGCTGAAATGCTATGAACAGGCTGCCTTGTTTGTAGATGCCACATTGTCTCGGATCAAAACATTCTTGGAAAGGGATGGGAGTGTTAAGTTGAACTACACGAAGTGGATTTTTCACTTGAAACCAAGACACTTTTTAATTAGGGATTTTCAGTCAGTGGACTTTCACATAAATCTAATAAAAAGTGCTGCACCTGTGGATGATAATAGAAAGAAAAGTGCTCTCAAATAACACTGCAGGACTAGAAATGCTGAGCTATGGAAGGGGCACCTTTCTTTGTCAAAAGATTACTTAATGGAAGGAAAACTGGCTATTGATTTTTGGACTGCATGAATGAAAAGAAATGACCTTGTATTTAACAGAGTGAAGATTTAATATCGGTTTTCAAAAGTAACTAATGATTTTGGCTGCATTGAATGTGAAGTGGCACCCACTGGAGACACCCTCAAGGGACAAGATTGTCAGAGTGCATGTGCTCAGCACTTTCTAAAAGTTAGGGCCTGTTAAAATGTCTCTATTGGGACATCCACTATCACTAGCCACTTCTGACAATCTTCTCTATTGAATTTTATTTGTTTATGTTCCTAAAGAGCCAATATGAAGAGCTGGAAGACATACAGAATTTAAAAGAAAAAACAAGGTATACCCAGTAGCGTAGCCAGGGTGGGAAGCAGGGGGAGCGGCCGCTCTCCTTGTAAGCAGAAGCAGCGGAAGCGGCGCCTTTTTTTAGCAGTGCTAAAAAAAGGTGCCGCTTCTTTTTAAGCACCGCTTCTTGCACTCACCCAGCGGCGCTCCGGGTCTTCGGCGGCATTTCGGCGGCGGGTACCACCGAAGATCTGGAGTGAGTGAGGACCCGCCGCCAAAGTGCCGCCGAAGACCCGGAGCGCCGCCAGGTAAGTACAGGGGGAGGCGCCTTTTTATAGCGCCGCTCCCCCTGCGCTCCGGACCTGGCTGCGCTACTGGGTATACCACATATAGAAAACCTGGAAATTTGCAAATATAAAGCTTATTATCTATATCCATGCAACAGTAAAAAAAAGTTAGTAAATCTTTCTGGATTAAATCCACCTGTTTTCAGAGGCTAATGAACCACTTAAGTGCCTTGAAGGTCCTGTTTTGAGGATTTAATTGGGACTTAAGTGGTGCACAGGCCTTGCGCTGCTTCTCTGCCTGGGGAAGTGGGGAGTGGGGGAGGATTTCACCCTCTAAAATTTGCAACTTCCTATGATTTTTTCAGTTTCATTGTCTTAACGTTGTCAGTGTACAGTAGTCTTGACCAGCTCTAGTTATAACTAGTGATTGGCTGGAAGCAAAACTCCAGATCCAAATACCCCTGAAATTTCAGAGAAGTGGGGAGGTGAATCTGGATCTCAATTTCACAGTAGGCATTTATCTCTATAAGGGGCCATCCAAAATCCCAGATCCAACACCTTTATACTTTGGGGACTTGAAAATCACTGTGAATGTTGCAGCTAGGTATCATCTTTAGTTATAAAACACACAGAGTCCAGTCATATAGAGAAAAGAAAGACTTAGCTAGCATGGTGCTGGTTTTAATGTGTTTCACAATATAAAGACAACGGTACATTCAGGAGATAGTTAGCTTAACTTACCTTTAGTGATTTCACGCATTTTCCATTTGGCTTGAGTTTCACCTCTCTCTTGTAGCAGTGATTCATTTCTCTTACTTAATAACTCAGTATCACTTGCTTGTCCTTCCTTTGGAAGGGACTTGGGCAGAAAACAAAAAGGCATTCCAGCGAGCAGATTTACTGATCCACAAATCAGAATGCCCAGCCACCATGCTCCAACCCAACGGGCATCAGTAAGTGTTATAGTCACCTCCTCTAAAAATAAATGAACACACATCTGATTAGCTCTGAGTTATCTTTCCCTGTGGTCATTGGTTGTGCTGGCCACTTCTCATATTTAAGATAGAATAAAACTGTTTGAAAGATTCAAAGTATCTCTTAAAATGAGGCTTGTGGAGGTCACCAATATCTCTTTCTTATGCAAATAATTTATCTGCCAAATCTGGGAGTTTTATATTGAATGTGTTTTTTTTCTCACTGTTAAACTACCTCAGATGACAGAATCTGTCAAACAGATCATTTGCTAAATTATTCTTTCACTCATTGTTTGAATTCAGGTGATTTTGTTGAATTGAACAACATATGATTTCCTATCAGAAAACTATTACTAGCAAACTGGCATAAAACCACAAGTGCAGTTGATGCTGAGATATACACAAATCATCCCTGTTGATTAATACATATAGATTTTATTTATATATATATTAGTTCATTACCTATAGCTGTGAATCCAAGATCCACATACAGCTGTGCACAATATGATCCCAACATGAAACCAAGAAAAGGACCTATCACAGTTGCTATCTGTAGGCACCCTAAAATTGGGAAAGGGGAAAAATACACAAAATTACAACCTATAGAGAGTTATTTTCATGGAAAATAGTTTTGTTTTTAGCCCAGTTCAATTGATTGGGCACATAGGAAGGGATTGTTGTCTAGTGGTTAATGCAGTGGACTTTGAGTCAGAACTCCTGGATTCTATTCCCAGCTCTGTCGCAGATTTGCTTCTACTCTACTCCACGCTAAGGCCTCAGCTGTAGTATTGTGTCCAGTTCTGGGTGCCAAATTTCAGGAAAGATGTGGACAAATTGGAGAAAGTCCAGAGAAGAGCAACAAAAATGATTAAAGTGCTAGAAAACATGACATACAAGGAAAGATTGAAAAAATTGGGTTTGTTTAGTCTGAGGGGGAACATGACAACAGTTTTTAAATGCATAAAAGGTTGTTACAAGGAGGAAAGTGAGAAATTGTTCTCATTATCCTCTGAGGATAGGACAAGAAGCAATGGGCTTAAATTGCAGCAAGGTTGGTTTAGATTCGACAAACTTTCTAACTGTCAGGGTGGTTAAGCACTGGAACAAATTTCCTAGGGAGGTTGTGGAGTCTCCATCATTGGAGGTTATTAAGAACAAGTTAGACAAACACCTGTCAGGAAAGGTCTAGTTATTGCTTAGTCCTGCCTGGCGTGCAGGTGACTGGACCTAGATGACCTACTGAGTCCCTGACAGTCCTACACGGCTATGATTCTATAGGCACCCTAGCATATTTTGTTCTCTGGCTGACACTTAATATCAGGTCTGCTTGCTTATAAATCTGAATTCACTTGCTGTCCCTGTTCTCCAATATGTGCTTCATGGGCCTGAGTCTTTCCATTGATTTTAATGGGCTTTGGATCAAGCCCTCTGTTTTTTGTTTAGTCATATATACCAACCAAGTAACTTTTTCAACATTTACAGAAAGCTAATGCTAAGGGCACCAGGGTAAATCCCTGAACGCAGGCAGAGCTCCATTGATTTAAGTAGGGCTCCACCTACGCTCAGGGGTCTGCCCAGTTGATTCTCAATGCAGGAGCCCAGCCTACATGGGTGCAATATACAATCAATGAAAATTCAAATTCATTTAAACATTTGAACAAATAGTTGAATGACATTTCCTGGAGTGTGCATCCACCTCTAGCTACTAGGTAAATAAATAAAAGGAATTTTGGTGCACTATTTACCTTGAAGAGCCAAAATGGGTGGGCGGGAGGATTGTTTTTTATTTTTTTTAAGCCAGCACATGACACAACAAGACTGAGCACTTGAAGATATACCTATGTAAAAAGGTGAATTTTCTGCTTTGGAAAAATCCTCCACATATGAAATGATTAATGGCATGATGGGAGTTTCACCAATGCCTCGTATTATGTTTCCTACCAACACAAACACCCACGTCAAGGACCCAGACTTTTGTTCGCACTCTGTGAATAAAACAAGAAACCTGTATCAGTGGTTTTAATGTTGCCTGGAAATGAAATATTTTCTACAAAGAGAAATGAATATGAAAAGCCATCTAACCACTTAGGGTTTGGTAGGGCCTTATAGGCCCAGCCCAGAGAATGGGGCAATGAGGAGTCATACATAGTAACCCAGCCAGAGAACTGGGAAAGAGTTTGCCTCAGAGGCATTATGCCTGCTGCTACACCACTTTATGGAGTGCAACTTACTCCCTCCAAACAGTCAGTCAGCAGTGTCAGCCACTGCCTAGGCCAGGGCTTTGCCTCCTCCCCATCCCACTAGGCCACTGTAACTTTGAGGTCAATAGAAGATAATGGTGCCTGCATTCTTGTGAGCATAAGGTTCTGAAATTCTGCCTGTCCTGTCCTTGCACCATCTCTTCCTCCTCCATCTCTTCCTCCACCATCTCTTCCTCCTCCAAAATTGCTGTTTACCTGCATAAAGGCCTGGCAGAATTTGACCCCTAGCTAATTCATGGAATTGATGTGTATCCTTAAAATGACAGACAGACACCTTTGTGAACGAAAAGTGAGAGATGATTGAAAAACAGCATTTCTGTCCCATGGAACATACTGATATCTCACCATTTGTTTTCATCCCAAATGAGTACAAAATATCAAAACTTTTCTTAAAATAAAAAAAGTTGTCGAAAATTTCAGTTTGGAAATGGTGCATTATATTTTGACATTTTTGATCAAAATGAAACATTTTGACAGTTCCAAATCAAAACAAAGCTTGTTCTGGTTAACCTCTTTCCAGATTCTTTCCTATGGGTACTGCTACCTGGCTACACAACATCTCCCATGATACACCATGGTCTCTCCCTGTGGCTGACTTGCTGTGTTCACTATTTTGGGTTGAACTCCCTGAAATGAAGCATTTTGTTTCAATATTTCTGATGGAAAATTTGCTGAAGATAATCTTTTCCTGCAGAAAATTGATTTTAAAAGAATCTCATTTTCCAATATGAAAATGTTTCATTTGAAATTTTTCTACTGGCCCTCCTGAAAACTTTTTTGCCTTTCAAGACCTGACTTAAGGTTCCCAAAATTGATGCCACCATTAGGGCTACCATGAAACTACAGCGCTGAGCTAGCCCAAAATTCAACAACCTTGTCAGAAGATTCAGTTTACAGAAGTATAGAACCATTATTTTGTGCTATCACTTAAACCAGAAAACTCAGGCTGAAAGTTCATACAGAGCTATGCAAATCTAACAATATTCATAGTGAAACCAAAATAATTTGCCCAAAGCAAATGACTGGGAATCAGGACTTCTGGGTTATATTCTTTACTTGCATACTGATTTGCTGTATAACCGAGGCAAACTGTTTAACTTCTCTGTGCATCATATTCTACCTTCATAAAATGAGGCAAACAATTCTCTAAATCCTCAGATGAAAGGTGATATGTAACACAAAGTGTGGTTGTTAAGTAGCATGTAGTGTTAAATAGCATGTATTATTTTTATTTTTCTTTAAGTTCCAGAAAAGTGATGCACAACCATTAAGAGCTTGAAGGCCATGTTCTTCTTTAAATTAAGCCACAAAGAACCACATAATAATGACATCCTGTCTTCATGTTGCAAAGTTTGCAAAATAATATTGCATCACCATGATACAACCTTATCATAGATTGCTGGAACACCATGGCAAAAATATAACAGCTTAGTGGCAGGATGCTATACCATGAGTATTTCATTGGTCTCTGCAGTGCCATTTGATAACAATATCATTAACTGACATTAATATGGCACTGGCAAGGTACTTGTATGTTTCAAGCAATAAAATAAGCTACAGACCCTAGTTTATACCATCTAGTTTCTCCCCCATCACACATACCGTCTATTGAAAGGGAGTAGATGCTATTTCTCCTCTCTGCTCCTACTCCTCCATTTCTCCACTGCTTGATACAACAAGGTAGGATCCTTACATCTCTTACTCATTTTCCCAGCACTCGCAATACTGCCTTGTGCGAGCGAGGTAGCCTGGAGAGTGTTTCCAAAATCTGTGTTCTGTTAGCTTTTCCCACAGTCAGGCAGTGAAGGGAGGCCCACACATGCCTGTGAACATTGTAAGACCTGCATGTGGAGCCATGAATGTCTCTAGGGCCACAGACTATTACGCTGCCCTAAAGAAAAACTCTAAGGTGAGGAAACTGCCTGAGCTCCGCAGCTTTTATACCTAACCTTGAGCCCTAGAAAAAGCATTAATGAAACACATCCAGCCTACTCAAAACCTGCAAAAGTAATTAAGCAAAAAAGGAGCACTAGACACAGAAAGAGACGCACCTGCTGATTGTTTCTCCATATGTGTGGAGGATTGGCTTTGATTTATGAGGCACACGGGCATGCTTGATGAAGAATTCTCTAATGGTGAAAGGGCGGTTTCATACTGATACCTGTTTGAGCCAAAGTAAAATGTTTCCATTTTAAGAGAGAATATATCAGATCCAGCTCATAAAGCTGTTCTCTTGTACTGAAGCTGTTTAGAAAAGGAATGAGCAGATATAATAAGAACCAAAACTGCATCAAAAGTTAATTGAATGTTCCATTCATTAACCAAAAGTCATCTCTGGAATAAAGAAACTGTCATACTGGATCAGACATATGGTTTATCTAGTCCAGTATTCAGTCTCTGACAGAAACCAGTATCAAATGTTTCAGATGAAGATGAAAGAAACCCTACAACAGAAACCTATATTCTACATGTGCTGCAGCCAGGGAGCTGGGACTTGGGAAATCCATGTAGGAAAGAGTTGAATCAGCCAAGGCCAGAGGAGATGAAGCCATGAACAAGGATTTTGTAGAAGTCAGTGATGTACATGTGTGATATTACTTGAGGTGATTGTAGACATCATTACAGACACAGGAGATACAGGAGAAAGAGACTTCAGGGGCAAGTAAATATAATAAGGTGTACTAATAATATTACTATCGTATCCTAATACGATAGTAATAGAGGGCAATGCAACTTGGAGCTGCACGTGCTGAGACATCACAGAGCAGGGAGGTAATCATCCATGGTGACAGGTGCTCATTCGGATCAGGAGATGAAACAAAATGGAAGAACATAGGTTGCCCCATAGCCAGGGCCGGCTCTAGGCACCAGCAAAACAAGCTGGTGCTTGGGGCGGCACATTTCTAGGGGCGGCATTCTAGCACTGGCCATGCCGCCCCTAGAAATGTGCCCCCGCCGCCCCAGCTCACCTCCATTCTGCGCCGCCGCCGCTCAGCTTTTTCGCGCGCGTCAAGCCCGGGAGGGAGGGGGACGCTCAGCTTCTCCCCCTCCCTCCCAGGCATGGAAGAAAAAATGGGGGGGGCGGCCAAAACATTTTTTCCTTTGGGTGGCAAAAGTCCTAGAGCCGGCCCTGCCCATAGCCGCTGACTCCATGGATGCTCCAGTGCTCAAGCACTCACAGGGAAAAAAAATAGTGGGTGCTCAGCACCTACTTGCTGCAGCTGTTTGGTGGCTGGGGGAGGCACTTGGGGGAAGGCAGAGAGCAGCGTGCAAGCGGGACCTTGGGGAAGGGGTTGAAGAGGGGGCAGGAAGAGGCAGAGTGAGGGTGGAGCCTCAGGGGAGGGGCAGAGTGGGGGTGGGAAGGGGCAGGGTGGGGGCAGGGCCTCAGGGAAGGAGCAGGGTGGGAGAGGGACCTTCGGCAGAGCGGGGGTGAAGCACCCCCAAGGAAAAATAAAAGTCAGCACCTATGGGTTGCCCGGTAGAGATGTGAATCTCCGAACCATTAATGTGTGTTTAGGAAGTAGTTATTAACTTTTGAAGCCCATGCAAAAAAACAAAAAAAATAAAGGACCAGATTCTGATACCCTGATTCATGCTGAGCATACCTTGCTCCACAAGTGGTCCTACTTATTACAGTGGGACCACTTGTGGAATAACGTATTACTCAAGGTGAGTAAGCATACCACAATCTGGTCCATCATTAGCTAAATACTCACCGATCCATGAGAAAATGAGGTAGTGATATCAAAAGGCAGCCAAAAGACATAACTGTGCACCCCAAAGCAATTATTCTTGGTCTGTGAAGTTTTGCACCAAAGTAACTCACAAATGCTATCACCAACAAGTTTCCTGCAGAAAGAAGAGCAAGGTTCATTTTCACGTTTACATGCCAAGTTATCCTATGTGGGTGTTACTGTACTAGCAAGGGGATTGGCTAGATGATTAAATAAGACTTTTCCATCTATGGTTTTTGCGTCTGTGGCTTTTGCGTAAAGGGTTAGGCCAACTAGGAAATATTCTGATAATAGAATGTTAAGTAAAGTAGAATTTATGACTAAAGAGGAGAATATCAACTGAGCCTGTCAGAAGAAGAAAACAACCACCTGCATACTAAATTACTGCTGTCAGTGCAGTTTCAGAGAAATGTAAATTACAAGTTAATGGAGAAAACATGGATGAATACAGAAATCTATGTGAATTAGAGCTGGGTGAAATTTATTCAACAAATAAAAATTTGCCAGAAAATGCATTTTTCAGGGCACTGGCACTATTTTCAAATTTGGGTCTAATTTAGCTATTAATTTTAGCTGAAAAACAATTGAAAACAAACATTTTGAAATGTCAAAATGGTTTGTTTTTAAAATGAAACAAAATATTGATTTGAAACTACATTTTCTAAACAAACCTTTTTTTTCATTTGGCAAGGAAAAACAAACAAAATTTAAATTCTATTCAAAACTAACCAAATTCCCCCCCCCCCCCCCCCGTATTTTTTTGTTTGGAAACCAAACTCAAAAATCTATTATTCTCTAAGCTCTGATGGGGATGCTACATAGTGTAGTCAGTTTGATATCCCCTTTATTTCTTCCCTGATTTGTGAGGAATAACATGGATAAAGAAAGTCCCCCATTAAATCATTTCTCTTTAGAGAGGGAACATTTCATGTGAGGAAAAGCTTTATGATATATTGTAAAAACTGTTTTCTAGAACTAGGCCCTGCAGCTCCAAGATAGAACATGTCTTAGTATGTTATTATTCTCTTAGGACATTTTCTATGCATACACATTTTATGGCACAGATTTTAACACACAAATGCAATGATGGGGAAAATGCAGAAATATAAATCTGAGGGTAGGTCTACACTTACCCGCTGCATCAGAGGCGTCCAATTGATCTTCTGAGTTCGATTTATCGCGTCTTGTCTAGACGCGATAAATCGAACCAGGAAGTGCTCCCCGTCGACGCCGGTAATCCTGTTCCACGAACGGAGCAGGTGGAGTTGACGGGGGAGCCTGCGCGCCGCCGTGTGGACCAGCGGTGAGTACTTTTAAGTTCGAAATAAGATACTTTGACTTCAGCTACGTTATTCACGTAGCTGAAGTCGTGTATCTTAGTTCGAACTTGGGGGGTGGTGTGGACCAGCCGTAAGTACTTCAACGCTGAAAATAAATACAAAATAACACAGGGAGAGAAGAATTGATTCATTTACATTAGTTGCAAAAATAACTTAATGGGGAGAAAAAAGAGGTTACTGTACTGAATGTCATTATAAAATATAAACAGACTCAAGGAGCTTGCTTCTGATCTCACTCACATCCATCTTATATCTGTGTAGCTCCTATGACTTCACTGGATTTACTATATTTTGGATTTATGCCAGTATAACTGAGAGCAGAACCAGGCCCAAAATGGTCCAGGGCAGGTATAATTTTTGATACACTTGTTAAGACATCCTCCTTTTTATAGGAAACACAGGAACTGCCATACCGGGTTAAATCATGCGTCCATCTAGTCCAGTATTGAGTCTCTGCCAATGGCCAGCACCAGCTGCGTCAGAGAGAGGTGCAAGAAATGCTGGCATATCCTTTTTATATATAATTGATAGTCAAACCGCATTGAGCCAGGTATAATGCTCAAAAGTCCCATTTATACTTAAGTATGGGCGCAACTTTCTGCACTGGAGTATTCCTATTGAGTTCATTACATGTGACATATTAAGATTATTTCAATCCTGAAATTTTAAATCAATCAAGATGACAATATCCACAAGTCTTTTCAGTTACATGTTCGGATTAATACCAGGGACTAATTAGTTTTAAACCATCACCTTTTTAGACCCAGCATCAGTAATTTTGGCAATTTCCTTTGTTAAAAGGTCAGAGCTCACCAAAAGCCTGAGACTATCCTGGGTGGGTTTGTATGTCTTTCACAGGTCCCTCCCTCCAAGGGCTCCATTCTGAGCTGCTTTATGGGACTGCATTGCAGGGTGGGCAGGGAGTGGGCAGGTAGGGGAGAAAAGTGGAAGGATCCTTGGCTCCATCCCCCACCACTGCATCAGCCAGCATCAATGAGCCGGCATTCCAGGGGAAGCAATCTGTGCCAGTTATATGGCTAATGCAGATTGCTTCCCCCCGAAGCAAGGTGTAATCAGGATCAGCATTGTAAAGTACACCCTTTTAGAGTCAAAGTCTGGTTCCTGGTCTTCTCCTGTAGCAGCTCAGCTACCTAGTGCCCTTTGCTCAAGCCTTGCAGCAAAGCCACAAATGAGCCCTATGTTTGGTCTTAACCGACCTCACTAATAGCAGGGTTGGGCGCAGTAATAGCAGAGCTGGGAGCTTTTCATACAATATCGCAGGTATGATCCCTTTTTTTTTTTTTTTTTTTTTGAAAGACTGTTTTCGGATCTCATTTTCCCCCCACACACCTAGAATCCCAGCTTTTAAAAGACCATATCGAATCTAGGAGCTGCAGAACACAAGCTGCCCTGGGTAATGGGTGGCCCATAGTTTCACTGCCCAAGGAACAGACCAGGGATGAAAATTGTGACACTCAGAGGGATTCCTCCTTGCTCTGGGGGAAAATAATCTGCTGTGGACCTGTTGTGGAGGCAGGGGTCTGTGCGTTCCCTCCCCTTGCTCTCTCACTCCCCATTCACTGGTGTGAGAGATGGAGTAGTGGCCCCAACCGGGGTCACTCTCCCCTGGCCCTATGATCTATGAGGCAGTTAGCCAGAAAGGGGAGTCAGGAGGGTGCCACAATTCCAGGTGACAATCCTGCTCTTAAGCATTAAAGTGTAGATAGTTGTTTTCTGAAAAGTGACCGAAAAAATAGCACCTTCTTTCTCAATGGACCTGCTCCCTGTCTGTTCAGAGTCAAATCTTCAAATTTTAGTTACAGAAGTATGTTTTTACAGCTTTTTATTCCTTTGAGATCTGCCTCTCTGTAAAATGAGGATAAAAATACTTACCCGTGTAAAGAATTTTGAGATCTGCTGATGAACAGTGCCATATAAATGTTAAATATTATCTTTGGTGTTAAACTGGATGTTCTATTAGCAAAATATAACAGTCAGGTGTTCTTTGGCAGCTCCTAAGCAGATCCAGGAGCTAGTCAAACCAGAGTTTGCATCTCCATTCCCTTTGTCACATAAATGGTCCCATTGATTTCAATGGGCCTAAATACACAAGTCACAGTTTATAGGATCTGGTCCCAGGCACATCTACAGGTCACACAATGGCTGCAAAACCAGACAAACTAATGAAAAAAGGGAAGAGCTGAAACAGCCCCTCACCCAACCTGTGGAAAAATACTGTTTTGTCAAAGAATATTAAAATAAATGATTACCAATTTCAAAGCTTCCATTAATAATGCCCACCAGAGAGGCTGGAATATTAAATCTTCTCTCTATCTGTGTGAGCATGCTATTCATGTAAGCCCCAGACATAGATTTAGCTAGATATGCAAATGATGATGCCAGCAGAAATACCTGGGAGAGGAAGAGAAGAATACATGCACAAATTAACAAGAGTATGGCGATTTAGGCATACTTCATAGCTACTTTTCCCAATAACATTGTGTTTCCAGTGAAAGCAAATACATAGTCCTGGAGTTTTGAACTAAATATGAATTCAACTCCATACACTTTATCTGCTGTACTTGTGCATAGTGTTCTGACTTCAGTGGCACTACATGCATGAATAAGGAGAGCAGGATTTTATCTTCCATCTGTTCACATACATCTGTGTTATTATCGCTGTTCATCCTTCAGAACCCTCGGATCCCCATTCTTCACCAGACACTACTTAACTTGGAGTTCTACAGCCAAGTATGTGTTTGAGGTTCGTTTTTAGAAAATGTAGGTGCATCAGCATTTTCCCCATTGAGCAGATGTTTGTTGTAAGAGTGCCATCTGCGGGACTGAACAACACATTCACCAAAGGAAAAAGAACCCCAACCAAGTTAGTGACCTGAAAGGCCTTTGGCTTTACTCGTGTGGGTCATCAGTTACTCACAGAAGCGGTCCCATTGGCTTTGAGACGACTACTTGTGTGAGTAACTACTCTCTCATGTGAGCAGGGTTCACAATCTGGCCCAAAGTGAGTAAATTTAAAATATTAATGGTAAATAATAATAATTCAAGTAATATTTAGTAATTGATAAGAGATTATTTAAATATAAATGCACTCATTTGCTGAGTGATGCCTTTACATCTGGGGATATTACTTAGTAAACATGAAATAAAAATGATACTATTTTTAAGGAACTTCCAAACTTTTACCAATCATTTTCAAGCGTAGGAAACGCTAGTAACAAACACTGACTGTGAAATACTAATACAAAATGAAGCCACAAAGCTTTTTTTTTTTTTTTTTTTTTTTAATGGACACAATTCGGTATATTCAAAGCAAAATATTAGCTCATCGCAAGTATGTCACCTTTGCCAAGAATCCTTTAGTAGTTTCCAGAAATGAGGTGTCTCTAGCAGAGGAAGGGAAATCCCCTCAGTCCCTCCTTCAGTTTGGAGGGGAGTTTTAACAAGGAGCTTTCAAGTGCTCCCTCCAGTGCATCACAGAGCTCAAGGCGATGGACATTAAACAACATTTTACAGTAAACTATGTTTGAACTTTATGGTTAACAGTGAGCTTTAAAAATAACCAGTGCTTGCTACCTTTGTACCTACAATTCCATTGGTTTATAACTTTTAACCTAGAGGCAAGCAGCTACAACAACTGTGTGTATAAATAAATAAAATAATTAAAAGATCACCTTAAGCTTGGAAATACAGCAGAATTTCTCAGTTGCAGCTGGTTTCTTAGTTTTGTTCATGTTGTTTTTTTAAGGTGGCTCTGGATGTTTGCTCGTGAAAATGTCTATTGATGCTACTATCGTATTAAAGAAAGAAAAGAAACCATAGTAAAGGAATATTCTCAAAAATGCAACAGAATCCTTCTGAGATTCAATAATGTCATTAAACTGGAGCAGTTTTCATTTAAAATAGTGAGCACAATTAAATAAATACATAAATAAAAAATTAGGCCATTATGGAAATAAATTATAAAAACTTTCGTAATTTAGACATGTTAAGACATGAAGCTCAAAACTCCAAGGTGCTGGCCACCTCTTATGAGATAATAACCACCCATTAGGGTGACCAGATGTCCCAATTTTATAGGAACAGTCCCGATTTTGGGGTCTTTTTCTTATATAGGCTCCTATTAACCCCAACCCCCCGTCCCGATTTTTCACATTTGCTGTCCGGTCACCCTACCAGCCATTGACTTCAATGGTGATTAAAGGCACGCAGATGCCTGCACTCTGCCCTAGCAGGATCAGGCTTTGGAGATCACTGATGGTCTTTGGGGATCACTTGTGAAGTGATCATGTGCATAATAGAGAAGGAAGATTGGCTACCAGCTCAAAGCCATAGTCTGTGTCCATGCATTCTGATATTCTGTCTCCAATAATAGCCAGTATCAGAGGCTTCGGAGGAAGGAGCAAAAACCTATTATGGACAACCTGCTCACACAGGATGTTTCTTCCCAACCATCATCAATGAGTGGTTAAGGTATACCCTGAAGCACAAAGGTTTCTATCTGTCATGAGTTTTTTATCCTATCTAATGTAACTATTCATGTTCTTATTAGTCATATCAATATCATCTAGTCCTGTTCTGAATGCTACTATGGCTCCAATCCAACTTCCACTTAAGTCAATGGAAGTTTTTCTATTCAATTTAATGGAAGCTAGATTGGAACCTAATCTCTTGGTTTCAAGTTGTATGAGGAAGGGGGGGACAAAAAACCCTGGACTGGCCTAAAACATTGAACTGAACTGAACCAGAAATATTTTCCCCATAAAAATTTTGGTAAGTATTCCACTCTACTTGATTTGTTTGCCCAAAGAGCCTCCTACCTTTACTGATTCTTCCTGGTATTTTAGTAGGTATAGCAGCTCTGCTAAGCCAGCTGCTGTCTTCAAATCTCATGCATTCTGGGTCTGCTCGAAGGTGTGAGAGGAGAAAGGGCAATACATTCTGGGGCACCACTGACCTGGAAAAGCTCCTGAGTGTTTGAGATTTAACTACAGCAGAAAGCCAGAGTGAAGCAGAGAAAACGCCAGAATTGAAGGAATTTACCTTTAATGACTGTGGATTTATCAGTTCATCTCTTTCATCTCGTATACTCTGCCTTATGATGTATTCTGGCTTTCCCATCTAGCAGCACCTGCTCCTCTCAACCTACTTCACCTTACTGATCACAACTAAAAAAACCAAAACATTCTCCAGTAGACCTACCAGTGGCACTCAAGTGCTCTTTCACAATCTTCCTCTTTAATCCCACAGGATTGACCTCATGGAACTTAATTTCCACAGCAATGTTAATCCTTTCAAATGTATTTCTTCATTAACTTGATTCTTGGTCGATTCGCTAGCATTAACCCATATTACAGTCCAACTTTCATCTCTTCATTTTCAGCCTTTAATGAAGCTATACAGTATTATAACATTCCTTTAACTATTTGCACTAACTCCAGCATTTTAGACCATTATTATAGTAGAATAAATGCTGTTTGTTTTTTATTTTGTAAGGCAAACCTATCTACTTGCAAATTTTATTCCACTGCCAGGATTAAATTGCAGAGAAACAAGGTGGCTAAGGTAAAGAAGAGCTCGAAAGCGTGTCTCTTTCCCCAACAGAACTCGATCAAATAAAAGTGGCTAAGGTAAAGAAGAGCTCGAAAGCATGTATCTTTCCCCAACAGAACTTGATCAAATAAAAGCTATTACCTCACCCACCTTGTGTCTCTAATATCCTGGACAAATACAGTTATGACAACAGTGCAAAGAATTAAATTCTGTTTATTAGGCTGAACATTTATTTGCCGAGTTTGATTACGAGAGAATGTATGCCTTGTTTTATGCAGATTGTGATGCATACAGCCTGTCATAGCGTAGGTAGCAGTATGTAAGCGACAGCAGTCTCCCTGAGGCCAGTATGCCCTTCCTCCCCAGATATGTGGGTGGAGAACAGGCAGTATGGGCCAGGTAACAGGTGGATTCTTGGTTCTGCCAACATGCCAACCAGTTCAGCTGCACTGCCATATATGAGGCCATATGCTGTGCTAACTATGGGGTTGGCCCCTGCTGGCGCAGAAGGAAACCAGGAGACAGATTATGATTCAGAATCACAATCAGCTTTCTGGTCTCCTCTTGGGGCATCCCAACGTTCTGTCCTACATATGGGGCAGTCTGTAAAATGGCAATTTTGCCCTTAATTAGTATTTATTACCTGCCTTTGAAGCACAACTGTTAATAATTCTAATCTGTATTTTTTAAAAGTTATTTGTGTAAAGTTACTTTTAATCAGTTTTTGAGTGGGAGGGATGATCACCTGAAAGTCATAATTGTCATCCAACCATATCATTTCCAGCAATGTTCCTGAGACGGGGTGGAGGGTACAGTGGATAATAGTCCTAGCTTTCAAATGTTTTTGTGGCTTCATGTCCCAAATGCTTAGTCATATGGTGCTCAAGCAAACACAGACTTATAGAGATCTCTCTGTAACGTCCTTGCCTAAAGTCCATTGTCAAAAGGCATTCAGTGACTTAAGTAACTACCCTGAAGTCTGAATTACAAATTTAACAATCAATGCACAACATGAAATTCACTTTTGTGAACATGGGTGAATTGAAATTCGCTTTTGAAGTCTAAAGACTAATTGCCAATAATTTTTCCTTCTATTTGTTCAGCTCTCATTGCAATCTCCCAGCTATGTCAAAATGGCAAGACAACTTTGCCCTAAAAATGGCTGGTAGTGTGATAAACAGATTACTGCTTTCAGTCTAAAAGCTGTAAAGGTGATGTTAAACATTTAGTTTGAACAAATAATTAAGCCTTTTTTTTTAAATCAGGCTTGTGCTCTTTTTACCTTCTTTATGATGTATAAAGAACGTAGGGAGAAGGAGGGAGGGGGCATCTGCTTGATTGTTGCCTTAAAGTATCAGGAATACCAACTATGATTTTTCCTGTGTTTAGAGGAGGATGTGTATCTCTCTCATGTTTATTGAGTGATTTTACACCTAAATTGAAGGCCTTAGGGTGCTGAATTTTAACAGAGAGGTCCTTTATCCAAAATGTTAATTGGTCATTGAAGTTAAATAGGTGGTGACAAAACAAATAAATAAATAAGAGTTTTTGTTAACCTGACTAAAGATCTCTTCTTGTCTTGAATGCTCTTTCACTTTTCTGACTGTTGAGATGACATCATTTCACTAGTTTTCCAGCCATTATAGTCTTCTGGGAAGACTTGAATTTATAATGTAAAACCAAACAACAACAACTAAAACCCCAAGCAGAACACAAAATCTTTCATAAACCCAGTTTTGTTGTGTTTTATTTCTTTGCAGGACACCTTTAAGACCTCTCAGCTTTTTACAGACATCTCTTTGCAGTCAACTATCTGAGGTATTGAGCTTGCCAATGCCAGTTGGCACAACCATTTTGCATGTACAATGTGATGACTTTAAGTTAATCTTTTGTGTACAAAGGAGATTTCCTGGCAAAATAGACATAACTAAGAAATTCTTAAAAGCCACTTGAAACTGTCAATCCTGTTTTAATAAAACCAATTCAAACTCTGATAACCAAGTAAATTATATTGGGGAAAACAAATTTTATGAGCATTTACGAGCAATTTTACAAGCATTATAACAGAAAATGTATCATCTATTTACTGAACTTGCCGAGTCATCTACTTACTGAACTTGCCAAGTTGTCTGAAGAAGTGGTTGATAATGTACCTTCAAAAACGAGACTTTGCTCTTAATCCTAATTTGTTGAAAATTAACCCCAGTGCAGTAACCAAAATTCTGTTTTAGTCAAACATTTGCAATTTCAGATTTTAATTCAGCTTGATTTGATAGGAGCAATTTTCTGCTTAGGTTCATACTCTTGATTTGATAGGAGTAATTTTCTGCTTAGGTTCACATTTTGGGCCTCTGTACTGAGCTCAGATATGCCCATGCTGAAAATAATGCATTAATCAATGTATTTGAAGGGGCCACAATTTAAGTTATTTATATGATAAATTATAGTTCTGTGGGTTCAGGCATCTTATTTTTTTATTATCATTTTTATTACCATAACATCTAGAGGCCACAACAGAGGTCAGAGCCCCACTGAGCGAGGCATTGCACAAACCTATAATGAGAGACAATCCCTGCCCCAAAGCAGATATGTAAGCATGTAATGTAATGTAAGCCGACAAACAGGGGATTGGATGAAAAACAGAGATAGGGAGAGATGAAGAGACTTGCCCAAGGTCACATAGCAGATCTGTAGTGGAGCCAATCCTACAAATTGTGTTATGACAGCTACCATACAGCATGACATACTCATCTATACTAGCACATACTGAAAGTAGAGTGTAGTTTGGCCAGTTTGGGGGGACTTTAATCACTGTAACAGGGAGAGGGTATGTGATTTGTCCAGGCCGCACTGTGGTCTAGTAAATTAGGGATTAGATTGAGCATCAGGAGAGATGCATTCTAATTCTAGTTCTGACACAGTCTTCCTATATAACCTTGGGCAAGTCAACCGAGTTTGTTTACCCTTATGTAAGATGAGAACATTGATATTTACCTGCCTCACAGTGTGTGCTACTAATATGTGTAAAGAGCAACGTAAGTGCTAAGTGTTATTAAGGTCAGAGTCGAAGGAACTCATGAATTCCTGGCCCCCAGCTGTGTAGTCAATCCACTAGAGCACTTCCATGTAGAAAAGAGACTCAGCTGCCCATGCAGCATTGCTCCCCTTCCTCTCCCCCCGACCCTGCACCCAATGCATTTGGAGCGTTCCCTCCAGAGACATCAGTCATGTGTCTGTAACAGTCCATCCATGCAAATCAGATTGCAAGGCCTAATTAGCCTAATAAAGTTAATTTGTAGAAAATGGGGATTGGGGAAAATAATCCAATACTTAATTAATCAATTAATTAATTAGAGCCCATGCCTTCAAACCAGTTTTTATTTATTCTTCACTTCATGTTTAGCAGACATTATTTACATTGTTTCTTGGTGCTAATCCCTTCCTCTGTATGCCTCTCTCTACACACACACACATACACACACACACAACTATTGTGCTATTCTAACCATTAGCTAATTATAGGGTATTTTATTTTTTAATTCTTGTCTATTTATTCTAAGCAATAGTTAAAGTTTTTGTACAATGGGTCAGAAAAGGCCATATTTTCAAAAGTTTGTATTCCAGTCATACTTATGCATAAGTGCAGCTGTCCATTTAAATGCACGTGAACTTTTGAAATTATGGCCCACAACATATTAGGCTTTGGAAAACAAGCAAACAAAACAGTAGCAGCAAAGCCCTGATCTTTGCTAAACAGACATGGATAAAATCTGAAGGAGAGCATCTTATTATGTTATTTTTGAAGGCAACCCTTACTCAGGTGAGGAGTCCTTTCTCACACAAGTAATCCATAGATTTTCACAGGGTTATTTTCATGAAAAATTGCTGCTTAGTGTGAGTAAGGACAGCAGACTCAGGCCCTAAATTATAAGGGAATTACAAGCAGTAGTGAGCAAAATAAATCAATCTATAAAAGCTAGATAACAGATACTTGGCAATTTCCCTTAAAGTACTTATTTCCTTATTGCAGAAAAACAATCTAGGCAGCAGTTTAAGTCATTTATGGCATGTGCCTAAAGTAGTTATGGTTCCATGGCCCCAGTTTAGAGAGCTCTGATTTTACACTGAGCGTGTCATAAATAATCTGCATTTTAGAATCTTAAAACAAATAATTGCCCTCTTATGTTTACAAAAATACCCACATTTTCTATTTTAAAGACTAATGCATCTTCAGAAAGACGTCAAATTACTGTATATTCTGGTTTATCTCAACTGAGATTTGACATTCAAATGCCTACGTTTCCAGAGATTCAGATTGCTCATTATACAAGACTTGTTTCCCGTACACTTTGTTTAAATGTAATACTCCCAAACTCATTTTTAATTTGCCCTAATTTGGTCAGCTTGCACAACTGTATTTTCAATGTACCCAAGGGGTTTCTGGCTTCAGGAAGTTTCATTTAGACTCTTTTGTTCTATTTTTCTTAAGGCATCATGAAGATAGAAAAACTACACTGAACTGTACGAAGATACGGCAATTTAAGTCTATTGTTTGCAGGTGAAGAAGGGCTGCTGTTCTTAACTTTGCTCCATGATTCTCGGGATAGGAAATTCCAGACTTTCTGACCTTTGAATGGATGGAGAAGGACTAAATTTTCACAAGCCTCTGCACTTCTTCATTTTGGCCTGAGCAGGGTTCTAGACATACCACAAGCCTATTTTTACTATCATTGACTTGGGCAAACCAGAAACTGTCAAAAATCTTGAGAGAAAACTAGGACGTGACATTTCCTCATCAATTTTTAGATCAAAGTGCTATTGAACAAGCATATGAACTTTTGGGTGTTTGTCTAAACTTGAACCTCCAAACCTTTTGAGGTTCACAGATCAAAATACATAAAGAAATGTATTTCAAAGGGCATTAGAAGTCCTTTGAGTCCCAGGGAATGGGTGCTTTAGCAGGGCCGGCGCTACCACTAGGCGACCTAGGTGGTCGCCTAGGGTGCCAGGATTTGGGGGGGGGGGGATTTCAGGTCCCTCAGCGGCATTTCGGCGGCGATGCTTTATCTTCTGCCACCCAGGTCCTCGGCGGCAGGTTCTTCAGCCTCCCGGGTCCTCGGCAGCATTTCGGCGGCAGCTTCTCCCGGAGGCGCCGCCTAAGGCGGCAAAAAAGCTGGTGCCACTCCTGTGCCTTAGAAATACTTAAAATATACAGCTTTCAAAGAAATTACAGTGCACTCCAAAAATATGCTTTTATTAATAATTATTATTATTTGTTTGGCACTGAACACATGTTTAACACTCTGCAGTATACAGAATAAAGACGGTCCCTGTTGTGAAGAGTTTACAATCTATAGTTTTCAGGATGTATTAAAATAATAAGTTTTGAGGAGAAACTATGCACTCCTTGCTCAGATAACTCTCCTGTTGACGTCAGTGGGCATTTGTTTGAGTAGAATCATAGAATCATAGGACAGGAAGGGACCTCGAGAAGGGACCTCCAGTCCCCTGCACTCATGGCAGGACTAAGTATTATCTAGACCATCCCTGATAGGTATTTGTCTAACCTGCTCTTAAAAATCTCCAATGATGAGTAGGAAATGCAGAAATTGACCCCAAGTCTCCATCTTATATTTCAGTCAAGGAAACCTATTGGTACTAATCTAAAAGCGGGGCAATATTTTATATAGCCATGGATGAACTTCAAAAGATTCAGGGGCCAATCCTGGCTGCCACTTGGGATAATATATACCTTTCTGGTAGCATATAAAGACCATAAAGAGCAGTGTAGAGCACACGAGCGGTACAGAGGCACTATACACACAGGGAATGTGCTGGAGTGGAACTAGGAGGGAAAGGGGAAGCATCCATACTAGAGCTGAGCATTACTGAGATTGTGGGCCATAGGTGGTGGGTATAAGAGGCTAGGGGAAGCTAAGTTTCCCCAAACAGCCAGCCCGCTGCCTTTGGAGTGTGCCACCACCGAAAGGGTGGGCGCTCGCCAGCCATAGCCCGGCCCACACTCTGCCCTGAGGCCCCGCTCCCATGCATCCTCTTCCCCCGAGGCTTTGCCTCATCCCATCCCCACTCCACCCACATGGGGGTCTCATGCAAGGGGGCGAAGAGGTGCATGTGAGCGGTGAGTGGCCGGCCAGCCAGCGGGGGTGGGGGGAGGGTGGGGCTGGGGAAGGGGGCAAAGAGGCGTGAGCAGTGAGGGGGCATGGAGGAGGGGGCAAATAGGAGCATAAGTGGTGGCAGGGTGAGCCTCGAGGAGGATGCTGAGTGGGACCAGGGGTGGAGTGTGGTCGGGGTTTCGGGGGAAGGAGGCTGAGTGGGGATGGGCCTCAGGGTGGGGCCACGGTGCAGGCGCACACGGCCTCCCCAAATGGAAGAGTCACACGCCACCCATGTTGTGGGCTGCCCCAGGGTGTAGTGAAGTCCATAGGCACGCTGAGTAAGGCAGCTGTAAATTACAGTAGCCTCCATGTCAGCTGCCTGCTGACCTAGAATCCGAGTGACAGTCAAGTGGCTTAAAGCCACTCTTCCCTCTGTGCTGCACGTCCTGTGAGGCACAGCACAGAATCTGCCACTCAGAGTTCTGCTTTCGTTTGGATAAGTACCCAAAATGTGGATGCATGTCTGTGCCTTTTGGGATGATCTTCAAAACTGGGCTGGGAATCTCACATAGACAATCTCAGTCATGTAGTTTCCTATACATACGGCCCCCAATTGGGCTGGAAATAGGTATAGTGAAAACAGGTGTTCTTGTGGTATTGGGGGTCTTTCTCTTCCAGGCCCAGTTAGAGCTAGGAAATACAGAGTGAGGATGAAAAATAATGGGATAGCAGGCAAGTTAACTGAAGTTTTTTCATCTAAAGCAGTGTTGGTTCAAGAAGTTGTCACAATAGGTTGAAACAAGAGGGGGAGATCTCACTGCACCAGGGAACGTGCAAGAGCGCTGCTTTCCCAAGCCAGGCAGAGGAGGCAAAGCTTCCCTCTGCATTTAGCAGAGGGATGAGGAGCTGTGCTTTGCCCTAAACATATTCAGATTTTGAGTGTGAGGTGGCTTAGGGAACAGTCTATTCTTATCTGAAAGACTGCATTGCCTAGTGGTTAGATCATGGACTCAGGAGTTAGTGGAGCTCTGTTCCCCAGTTTGTCACTGACTGGCTGTCTGACTGTAGGCAAGCCACTTACATTCCCCCTGCCTCAGTTTCTCCCTCTGTAAAATGGGAATAATACTAATTCAGCACATTCAGTTCTTCAGATGAAAACTACTCTGACATAAGTACAAACTATTATTAACTATTATTTTATTTTAATTAGTATCCCTGTTTATTTAGATTGATGCCAAAGTCTATCAGAACACTATTTAGCATAATAATTTCCATTATGTATTGTATTATCATTGTTTTCTAAATAAAACAGGTTGATGCCTTCCAGCCATGTGGTAAATTTACTAAGACATTCTGTTACACAAACTTCTATTTTTAAATATTAGGAAACATAAACTGTTGCGGCTGTCAAAGCAGCTTTCCAAATTAATTGACTTATAGAAAAAAATGGTGAATACCCAAAGATGCAGTTTTGGGCAGGAAGATATTCTGCTGAAGATTCAAAGAAATTTGTTGTGTGTTCCAGTTTGTCAGTTTTCTGCTAACGAGGCATATTATATGGTGAACATCATTTAACTTTTCATAAAGTAGCAAATGTGCTGAAGGTTGACTGGCAGTTCAAAAGCTTCAAAGTCTCTCCTGAGTCTTTCTCTCTGAAAAATGCCATTAAATATGATTCATCAGTCAATGGTTTATATAACCTGAAAACATTTCACTTTCGTTATCCATCAGGTCCGTTTTTTGGCTTGTGACAACATGCTTTGTGTTCACTGATAACATGCAGCTCGTTAGTCTCTTTGTTAATAGAGAATTTTTAAAGGTAATACCCTCAAAATTTCTAAGTACATTTTTAAATAGGGATTTCTTCTTGTATTGATGAGTCCTGCCAGGTGTGAAACACCCTCATCTCCCAGTGGGAGCTACTGGGGATTTAGTGCTTTTGAAAATCATGCCATCTATTTAAGAGCCTAAATATGGACTTAGTTTCCTAACTTTAGGTTCCAGTTTTTAAAATATTGGGCAATGTTCACAGGATCTCCAAAAATAGACATTTTTGCTGATAAATGTTGAAGTTACACATTTTCTCTTTTAACACTGGAAATGAAAAGATTGAATTCAGATAGCATAGTGTATCTTAAATCTATCATAAAAAATATCTGGCCTTTGATATCAAGTGGGTCACACTTGATATCAATGCTCCATTTATAAATAATTTATATAGGTGTTTTAATAACTGGTGAACCAATTGTTATAGATTATTATAGAACCCAACAGGCCAATAAATTGCTTATAATCTTCTGTCACACCTACTGAGATGCTTATAACCATCTATAACACAGGCTTATAAAATCTATTAATCTTTTATTAAGCCTGTGTAAAACATTTACAAATGGAACCTTAATATAAAGTGTAATCCATTTGTGCATTACCTTTCACCTCAAAACATCCCAAAGTTCTTGGCTTTCCCAGTCAAAACCACTGAAATGCTTGAACCAAGGAATTTGAATATGGTAGCTGTTTAACGGTTCTCAGCAACTCAAGACAACAATTTAAGACCCTGATTCAGGAAAGTACTTAAGCATATGTTTACTCTATCCCTACTGAGGACAGGACTAAAGCAAGTGCTTAAGACCTGTTGACTTTAATGGCACATAAGCATGTTCTTAAAGCTTTCTCCAGTGCTTTCCTGAATTAGGGCCTATGATAGAAAGAATGCTGAGCTGTATCCAGTTGAAATTGTAAGTGGAATGTAGATAGGCAAACTGAAATTTGTCCAGGACATTGTTCTTGTGAAAAATGTTTGGGGATTTTCTGCAACCCCTGCGGTTTCCCTGAAGATTCGCACAGAAATACTGAAATGAGTGTAATGCTGCACAGAGACTATTTAAAAACACCATAATAGAGACTCAAACTAATTTTATATTTTATATCCCAAATTAAAAAAAAAAACCAGTAAGAGCATCAAAAATTCCACCATGGCTATCCAGCAGAGTATAAGAGGTGGTTAGAGGCAAAAAGGCATCTTTTAAAAATTGGAAGTCAAATCCTGCTGAGGAAAATAGAAAGAAGCATAATCTCTGGCAAGTCAAGTGTCAAACTGTAATAAGTCAGGCCAAGAAAGAATCTGAAGAACAACTAGCTAAAGACACAAAAACTAATATTAAAAAAATGTATGCACATCAGAAGAAGGAAACCTGTCAAACAGTTGGTGGGGCCAATGGATGATCACGGTATTAAAGGTGCACTCAAGAAAGACGAGGCCATTGCAGAGAAGCTAAATGAATTCTTTCCATCATTCTTCACTACAGAGCATATGGGGAGATCCCCACACCTAAGCCATTCTTTTAGGTGACAAACCTGAGGAACCGTCCCAGATTGAAGTGTCAATAGAGGAGGTTTTTGGAACAAATTGATATGTTAAACAGTAATAAGTCACCAGGACCAGATGGTATTCACCCAAGAGTTCTGAAGAAATTCAGATTTGAAATTGCAGAACTACTAACTGTAGTATATAACCTATGCTTAAATCAGCCTCCACACCAGATGTCTGGAGGGTAGCTAATGTAATGCCAATTTTTTTAAAAGGCTCCAGAGGTGATCCTGACAATTTCAGACCAGTAAGCCTAACTTCAAAACCAGGCAAATTGTTTGAAACTATAGTAAAGAAGAGAATTATCAGACACATCGATAAACACAATATGTTGGGAAAGAGTCAACATGGCTTTTGTAAAGGGAAATCACCAATCTATTAGAATTCTTAGAGAGAGTCAACAAGCATGTGGACAAGGTTCATGCAGTGGATATAGTGTAGTTGGACTTTCAGAATGTATTTGACAAGGTCCCACATCAAAGGCTGTTAAGCAAACTAAGCAGTCCTGGGATAAGAGGGAGGGTCTTCTCCTGGATCAGTAACTGATTAATAGATAAGAAAAAAAGGGTAGGAATAAATGGTCAGTTTTCACAATGGAAAGAAGTAAATAGCTGGGTTCCCCCAGGGATCTGTACTGAGACCTGTGCAATTCAATATATTCATAAATGATCCGGAAAAGGCGGTGAACAGTGAGATGGCAAAGTTTGCAGACAATATAAAATTAGTCAAGAAAGTTAAATCCAAAGCTGACTATGAAGAGTTGCAGTACAATCTCACAGAACTGGATGACTGGGCAACAAAATGGCTGATGAAATTCACTGTTAGTAAGTGCAAAGTGATGCACATTCAAAAAACGAATCCCATCTATGCATACAAAATGATGGGTTTTAAATTAGCTATTACCACTCAAGAAAGAGCTCTTGGAGTCATAATGGATAACTCTCTGAAAACATCCACTTAATGTGCAGCAACAGTCAAAAAAGAGGAACTCTCCTTTTTAAACAGTAGGGAAAATGCCACTATTAATAGCAGAGCTGTCAAGATAGCATCATCTGTAAGACTAAGAGTGTTTTAAGACAAAGCTAGATTAGGAAAGGAATAGACAAGGGATTAGGAAAGGGATAGATAATAAGATAGAAACTATCATAATGTCACTATATAAATCCATGGAAGCCCAGACCCTGAATATGACATACAGTTCTGGTCACCCCATCTCAAAAAAGAGCTATTAGAATTGGAAAAGGTGCAGAGAAAGGCAACAAAAATGATTAGGGGTATGGAACCACATCCATATGAGAAGAGAATAAACAGACTGGGACTGTTCATCAGAAAGTGAATAAGGAAGTGTTCTTTACCTCTTCACGTAACACAAGGATTAGGTGTCACCCAATGAAATTAATAAGCAGCAATTTTAAAAACAAACAAAAGGAAGTACTTCTTCACACAATGCATAGTCAACCTGTGGAACTCATTGCCAGGGGATGTTGTGAAAGCCAAGAGTATAACTGTGTTCAAAAAAGAAATAGATGAGTTCATGGAGGATAGGTGCATCAATGGCTATTAGCCAAGATGGTCAGGGATGCAAAATCATGATCCGAGCATCCCTAAACTCCAACTGACAGAAGCTGAGACTGGATGACAACGGATGGATCACTCAAAAGTGACCTGTTCTGTTCATTCCCTCTGGCACTGGCCACTGTTGGAAGACATGATACTGCGCTAAGTGGACCATTGGTTTGACCCAGTATGGCCATTCTAATGTTCTTATGACTATTCCACATTGGTTTTGGACTGTGAGATCAGACAAGATTGCAGCCTGAGGTGGTATGGCTGCTAATCATATGCGAAACAACAGAATTTGTTGTAAATTGCACTGCCATAGCTGTTAGCAGAGATCTGCTGAAATTTTCCAGTTAAATATGCCAATCTTCTAATGAATTTTTAATGACTTGTTACATTAGAAGGACAATTTCCTGTACTGATTCATGTAACTAGTGCTTTTTGAACTCCTTTCTCATCATCAGGTAGAACAAAAAGATCAGGTTCTCTCCTCTCACATGCAATTTTAAATAACTTTTAAGGCAGCACCCTTTCACTTCTCTTTAAAACACAATAAGGTATCCTACTCTGCACATGCCAACATACCATAGATAAATTCATTTATGTTTCACGCCATTTGCCACCGTAAATCCACCTACGTAAGTTAGTGCACTGCACTTGCTCCTAGTGGAAAACTATTACCAAAATGACTGATTCTAAGTTCGGCACAACTCTCCTTTTTAAACAGTAGGGAAAATGCCACAATTAATAGCAGAGCTGTCAAGATAGCATCATCTGTAAGACTAAGAGTGTTTTAAGACAAAGCTAGATTGTCACTCTCTCTGTAACTGGTGGGGTGGGGGGAACCTGATTGTTGAAAGTGAAACAGTTTAAAAGAAAACTTGGCTAAAAATTAGTTGTATAAAGTAAGAGTTGATATGGGTCAGTGGAGATTTATTTTTAAAAAGCAAGCCCTTTTTGTTATGTTCTGAATGTTGCTGTCCTGTTTGCTCCCTTTTTATTTGTGTTTTACTTGCCTTGAAATAGACATAGAACTTTGGAGGTTTTCTGGTTTCACTGTAGCATCCTCAAAACAGAGGTATCTCTGCATAAAGCTGGGCAAAATTTTTTAGACAAAAACATTTTTCTTGCTGAAAAATACAAATTTGAGTTAATAGAAATATTTCATGAATTCAGATCAAACTTGCCAAATCATTTTGGTAGGAATGAAAAACCAAAAAACTAAAAATTTTGAAAAAATTGAAGTTAGGACAAAACATTTTGTTTTGACATTTTTTAAATTAAATGTTTTGATTTTTTTCAATTCAAAATAATTTTTTGTTTCAAAATTTACTTCAGTTTTATTTTTTAAAAGGTTAAAAACTCAAAAATGAAATATTTTGTTTCAGGTCAAACTAAATGATTGGTTTAACCCAAACTGACTTTTCCCCTCCAATTTCAATGATATTGCTACACCTGTCACAGCAGTAGTCACTCCTCTCTCACTACCTTTCCTCCCCCCTGCACGCGCATCACAAAAGGCTACAAGAAGACTCTACGCCTCTTGATACTAATATATAGCCCACTTAGAAGCCCATCCTGTCACCACCTCAGTGGATACTGAGGGCTGCTGGTAGTGGAACTGATGTGATTCCACTGCCCAAGGCTGAGCGGGATTTGCAGGGCTGTAGAAGCGGGTGCACTCAAGCTGGGCAGGGAACACTAAACTCATTGCAGAGAGGATTTCAAAATTTGGTTCATTACAATTTAGAAAAAAAACCCAACATTTCAAAATGTTCCATGTAACAGAATGACAGTTCTCTGCCCAGCTCCACTGAAGCTCCAGTTCCAGGGCAGTCTGCATTGTGGGCTGCCCCACAGCCATAGGTGCTGACTTTAACCGGCACCGGTGGGAGCTCGCCCCCCCACCCCCGTCCCCAGCCCCACACCAACTCTGCCCCTTCCCTGCCCCCATTCCAACCCCTTCCTCAAATCCCTGGAACTGCCTCCTCCCCCCTCCCTCCCAGGCTTGCCTCGCGCAAGCCTGGGAGGGAGCGGGGAGAAGCGAAGCGGAGCGGCAACGCGCTCAGGGGAGGAGGCGGAGCAGAGGAGCGCTGGGGTGGGGTGGGGCACGGGGAGAGCTGCAGGAAGTAACCCGGGGGGGCAGAGGAATTGCTCCCCACCCCAGCTCACTGCCGCTCTGCCTCCGCCTCCTCCCCTGAGCATGCAGCTGCCTCTCTGCTTCTCCCCCCTCCATCCCAGGCTTGCCGCAGGAAACAGCTGTTTGGGGGCAAGCCTGGGAGGGAGAGAGGAGAAGCGGAGTGGTGGCAGTGTGCTCAGGGGAGGAGGCAGAGCGGTGGTGAGCTGGGTGGGGGGGCCGGTGGGGATCTGCTGATGGGTGCTCTGCACCCACCAATTTTTCCCCGTGGGGGTTCCAGCCCCGGAGCACCCACAGAGTTGGCGCCTATGCCCGCAGCCCAGAAGGCCCAGACCACTAAGGAGCTGGGAGCAAGGTCTTTCAGGCTCTTAACTCCCCACCAGCCTGCCAGTTGCACTGCTAAGGACCCAGGCTGCCAACCTGGCAGGAACCATGCAGGTTTCTAGTGAAAACTGTCTAAATCTGAACCACCTCAGAAAAACATTTGATTTTGACAAATCAGCAAATTTTGATGAGAAAAGGTTTTGTCACAATGTTTCCGAACAGCTCAATTGTGCATGGAGCTCAGCCCTAGAGCAGCTCACTCCATACCAACATGTTGTGGGCAAGTGAGGATCTAGTTTGGGGTAAGAGGTGCCTGCTCCACAGCCTTCTCTCTGCTATCCTGCACATCTGCCCTAGTCCCTGACCAGCTCTTCAGGCTGGATGCTAGACTCACCATTTGGGCTAAAATTCTGAAAAGTCTCTAAGTGATTTAGGAGTCTGTTTTCAAAAGTGACTTAGGAACTTAAATCTCATTGAAAGAAAATGGGACAAAGGGTCAGATTTTCAAAGGTATTTAGGTGCTGAAAAATGCAAGTAGGTTTCTAGTGGGATTTTCAAAAGCACCCAACCAGGTTAGGCACCTCAGTTGCATAGGTACTTTTGTAAATTCCACTTAGTACCTATCTGCATCTTTAGCCACCTAAATACCTTTAAAAATCTGGCCCTAAGTGCCTAAATCGTTTTTGAAAATGGGTGTTAGATTGCTAAGCATTTAGGCACTTCTGGAAATTTTACCTGAAGCCTATAACTTGCATCAGATATTTTTTGAGTAAAAGCAATAGTTCTGTCCCTGAGTTCTACATTTTTTTCTCTCAAATGTTTGGCAAAGTTTTAAACTGCTTGCATAGAGACACTTATGGCAACATTGTTGAAAGCTGAATATCTTGTTATAGATTAATTCTTATAGGCAATGTTATAGGTGGCAAACATAGTAGTAAGCCATAGGGTAATGTGTGGTAGCAAAGGTGGTAATTAGCATGGTATTGCTGATTTATTGTATGTCACTATTATTGTCTGCATCTTCACTAGAACTTTTCTCACTGCCAGAGGTTTATCGTTAATGAGCACTTCTAAGTGACATTGAAGGGATAACAATCTTAGACAAAGACGCTCTCGTGAGATTGGTTACAAAAGGGATTGGAAAGGTCATCTTTTCCTGATCAAGAAAATGCAACACATAGATGTGCTTTTCCTTCTGGTATATATTCATTGTGAACATAGGCCTCATCATGATTAGGCACATCCAGTACTGTAACAAGTATCACCAGCGGTATAATGATGTGGGCAGGACTTATGTCACTTCCTACACTTAACTATTACAAAAAAATCCAGATCCAAAAGAGAGTAGTGTTGGATTTGGTATCCCAATAAACTTGAAGACCACTCAGGTTTAAATGCAAACAAGAACAAACTTTATTCCAGGGGTCTTATTGCCCCCCCCCTCTAGGTTTCTCTTCCTTTTCCTCCTCCTAGCCCCACTTCCTAAAGGAGCCATGCCTCATAAGCAGCCATTCCCAAATACCACATTGGAGGCTAGCCTTTTGAAGAATAAGCCAAGGAATCATTAATTTATTAACTATAGGTAGCAGTCGCATTCAGAACTAGAATTCATCAGTCATTGTACTGTCAATTTTGACTTTAAGAGGTGCAACTGCAGGTTTTATTTCCCTTGTTTGGGCTTTTCCAGATTAAGAAACCGATATAGCACCAATGCTGCTGATCTCATCTTCATAAGAATAATCAGCATCAGCACGCTCTTGTACAGTATCATGTTTCTTATTTCTAGAATTTCCTTCTATGGCAGCAACAACCATTCTTCCTTCTGCAACATGAATGAAGAAGCTTAGTGTGTCGTACCATCTTGTATCCAGGTTTTCCTAACCATTCAAACTACCTGATTCTTTTCATTTGCCAATGGGTTCCTTGGAGTTTTTTCTTCAATCAAGTTACAGGCTTTTTCACTGGGGAAAAATTATTGTCTTTGCTCCCAATCCCATTATCGCTCCTGCTGCTACTCTCACCAACAACCACTTTTAAAACTGATTTGGCCTCAGTCTGGGGTCAACAGGAGGCACTGTTGAATTTGTATCACCACCGAAGTGATCCATGCTAAGTGAGGACAACATACCAAAATTCTGATAGCAAAAGCATGTTTCAGAGAAGATACCCATAAAATCATTTATGATACAAATACAGTTGGTGCCCTTTATAAATTAGCACCTCTATAACTTGACATTAGCTGTTTAACCCACCACAGTTGCTATTAACAGAACATAACAGGTGGCCCAGCACATACATTGTTTGTGTTACAGAGGACCAGAAAAAAATACAGTCACAAATACATACACCCCCACAAATAATGGGGGCACAAATTTTGGTGCCCTTTTAATAGAGCAAACGCATAAAATGAGAGCATCAGTGTATAGTACAGAATGCTCAGTAGGTGCAACAGCAGATACAAGGTTTGTCTTAGGAGCACGGAGGAACTTTCCCCAAGGCAATGATGGCTCAAGAGTACCTGAGCAAAGGGTATGTGCAACAGGTGGTATATCTAAGTTATGATTCCCCCACAATTGGACACAGATGTCAATTTCCAAAGGCTATCAGAATCACAGACATATATGGGAGCCGTTAGCGTTGTTTAGGCAAATGTGTCATTTAGCAGCTGTTAAAATACAGTCAGGAGAGTGGGAAACTATCACCAGTCACATGCTGAGACTGGCATAAGGAAAGCTCTGGTTGGACAAAAGTAGGGAAGCAATCTCAAACTGGAGAGAAACTGAGGCTATAGAACTAGGTGAGAGGGATACATAGATGGAGGCAGCCACACTCTAAGGACAACTGCATGTTTGAGAAAGGACTGAACACCTTTAATCCTGTTGCCAACAAACTTGGGCATGATGCTTGCTCAGCATCTCTGCAAATCATGGCACTTACTTAACACTGGGATTGGCACCTAACACTTTTAGGATCCTTTGAAAACCTCAGCCAAGGTGTCTAGATTTGAATTTAGGTGCACAGTTATAGGCCCACAAGTTTGAAAATACTGGCTTAAGTGCTAATATAAGCTCCTCTTATAATATATTCAGCCGCGTGTAAAATTGCCATATATTTGTAGGCCTGGCTTCACATGACTAATTTTGACATAGGTGAGGCCTCGTTTCTTGGGAGACAGGCATAGGGAGGTACATGAAGCTGCGGGCTAGAAATAGAATGTCTGTACCAGCTAAGATAAAGGGGAACACCCAGCAAACCACTGACAATGGACAAGATACCAACGGACAAAAGCCCGGAAAGTAAGATGAGGTAAAACGTAGGCCATACATGGACAGTGCATGCTGAACAGGGACTGGTTCCTACAAAGTAACTAAGCCTATCCCAAAACATATGATGCAATGTATAGTAAATGCAATGTAATGTGTAAATATAAATAAAGGAAAAGGTTTGCTGTGTAACTTTGGACATGCAGTACGCCCCTATGTCCTCCCCCTAAGCTTGAGTCTAATCAACTCAGCCTAGATTTGCAGTGTGCCAACAAAAGAAACACGAGAAACAAGACTAAGGTCAAACTGAGTTCTTGGGAATCCAAGAGGAAAGGGTCTCAGAGGAACCCCAATAATATTAACAATTCAGTATGAAATTTTCCATGTTTGATCTCTGTTTTAGGCTGATTTAGGGGGAGGTTGGAGGGAAGGAGGAATTGCAGTATGAATAGTGCAATTATTTCTGGGGCCAAAGTTGAGGGAAATGGCAGTGTTGTCAACGATAACAATATATTCCAACTGTTCTTTGCTAGCACCACTCTGGTTTGTGGTAGGATCTTGAAACTTGGTTCAAGATTAGCCCTGGAGTCAGAGAGGTGCCTTTTGCTGTCACTGGGAAAATCTACCTTGGTTTGGTCAAGTTATAAGATGTGAAAATTGGCACATACATGCTCAGAAGTACTTCTGTAAGCACCCATTCCTTAATTTTATGAACATTGCATCTGTACTGCAAATGCTCTGTAAATCTCATTGAGCTGTCCTGGCCCGCCCTGCCAAAATACTCATTGGCCTAAAAGAATATA
The DNA here is from genome assembly GCA_033296515.1 of Macrochelys suwanniensis. Taxonomy (NCBI): domain Eukaryota; kingdom Metazoa; phylum Chordata; order Testudines; family Chelydridae; genus Macrochelys; species Macrochelys suwanniensis. Next base: position 230,103,277 of record CM065775.1, on the reverse strand, counting down.
CACTGGGCTTGGGACACCATGAGATCCAGTTTCACCTCTTTCACTCACTGGTTTTTATATTTTTGTTTATTTCACAATCCTTAACATTGTCCAAAGCCTCATATCCCTGTGCTGCAGACAGGCAAGTATCAGTCTTTTCCCCGTCCCTGCAAGGTAACAGAGATTGCACAAGGTCACTTCCAAAAGGGCTGGGAATAGAACATAGGGCAAACATTTTTGAAAAATGGTATGCTAAATCCACATTTTGGCACCTAAATAAGTGTCCTGATTTTTCAAAAGTGCTGAGAACCCAGCAGCTACCATTTATTTCAGGATTTAGATGCCTAACTTAAAGAACACATTTTTTGAAATTTTGGTCCAGTTCTTTAGTATGGCTGACCCATCTGCATCCACTTCATCTGCTGCTTTTTCAGAATGCCAACTGTTATCACCATTCTAAGAACTAGACCACAATCCCCCTACCCCAAAGCCAGAAATAGAACCCAGGAACACTAATTCCCAATATTCTACTGCTGTCTCGCAAATAACGTAGTTGTGTAACCCACTGGCAAAGTGTGTGTTCCACTCTAGTGACTATTCTTCATACAGGATAACAGTCTACTGCTGCTAATAGTTACTCCTTCAGCTCATGTAGTGGTGGTCTGTGCTATAGATCTGACAGTATCAGGTCAGACCTGTGCTGACAGCTGATGTGAAAGGGCTTTTTGGTTATACATATCTAGGTTTTCTGTTTTCTTTTTTAAAAACTTAGTAAATTTTATACACAGACAAAAAACTACATTAAAAGAATGTTACGGTTGCAAAGTCAAGCGCTCAGAAGTTAGGAAAGGCTGCCAATTAGAAATAAGTGTGCCCAGGCAACCTTAACTCTGCCCCTTGTCCATATGCATTGTAATAGTCTTCAGTTACATGATCACATGCTACTTTTCCCACAGGATCTCTTGCTCAGTGCTCAGCATAGATGGTAAATAAGCAGGGGTGAAAGTAACGTAAAAGACTTAATGGTACGTCGGAGACCTGAGCGAGGGAGGAGGGGCTCAACCAGAAGAGGCGTGGCCTCAATCAGAAGAGGCGGGGCCTTTAAATCCCCAGGTCCTTTAAATCACCGATGGAGCCCCGGGGGCTTCCGGCTGCTGCCACCACCCTGGGGCTCAGGGCTCTGGTGGAGCTTTAAAGGGCACAGGGCTCTGCTGCGGTAGCCCCCAGCTGCCGCCGCTACCTCGGGGGCTCTAGCAGCGGGGCTCGGGCAGCAATTTAAAGGGCCCAGGGCTCCGCTGTGGTAGCAGTGGCCGGGAGCCCCTGGCCTTTTAAATCACCGCTGGAGCCTCGCTGCCGGAGCCCTAGGGTAGTGGCAGCGGGGCTCCGGTGGTGATTTTAAAGGGCTAGGGGCACCGCTGTGGTAGCAGCAGCTGGGAGACCCTAGCCCTTTAAATTGCTGGCCTGGGGAAGCTGGTCTGGTCCGGCACGGCGTACCGGCTCTTGCCGGTACACTGTACCGGACCGTACTGGCTTACTTTCACCTCTGCAAATAAGCCAAGATTATATAACCAATGCTGCTGTTGCCTCTAGCTACCTTGCCTTATCCACTAGAGAAACTGGAAAGTGTGTAATGAATGAGGCAGGGGGCTGAAACAAGCGAGCACAGACTTGTGAGTAAGGCACTGGTCTTGGATACAGGGGTAAATGGGCAATATCTTTGATTCCTCCACAGACTCCCTGTGTTGTGTTAGACAAAACACTTAAACCACAGTTTTCAGATGTGGCCACTAACAATGTGATTTTCATTTTCTGTGTGCAAAACTTGAGCTACCTCAGGCCTGATTTTTCACAACTTCTGAGCACTCACAAGTCTATTGAATGCCAGTGGGAGTTGCAGGTACCTGCCACCTCTGAAGGATCAGGCCCTAAGCATCTCAAGTCGGATGCCAATTATTGGGGCACTTCAGTTCGGACACTTACATAAATTTGGGCCTTAACATCTCTGTGCTACAGTTCCCCATCTGTAAAGTGGGGCTAATAATCCATTAACACCTGTAAGGCATTCAGATGCAAGAGTGATGATCACAATAGAAAATTCCATGAGGAAATAAAATAATTTGGAAGACTTGCATTACATTAGGTTCATAGCTGCATAATAAATGACAAGGATAAAAATAAATATTAAATTGTTGCTTCATTCACTGAGAACTACCCAGTACCCTGAATGGGCAGATAACTTGTAGGAAAAATGTGATTAAAGGCTGCGGGTAAAGTTTTCAGAAGTGTTTAAGGGTATGTCTACACCGCAGTTAGACCCTCCCACCTTGAAGGATCCCAGAGCACAGGCTGTAGCCTGAGCCCAAATATCTACACCACAGTTAAACAGTCCCTAGCCCGCACCCTGCAAGCCCTAGTCAGCTAGCATGGGCCAGTTGTGGGTTTTTAATTGCAGTATAGATGTATTCACAGTGATTTAGGAACTAAGTCCCCTTTTCAAAACAGAAGTTCCTAAGCTTCAGGGCTCAGATTTACAGTGTCTTTTTTGGGGGAGGTGCCTAAAGATGCCCATAGGCACTTAGAAGGATTTTTAAAAGTACCTAAACAGATTAGGCTACTAAATCCCATTGATTTAAATGGGAGTTAGGTGCTTTACCTGTTTAGTCACTTTTGAAAATCCCAATAGGTGCCTATGTGCATTTTTATGCACCTAAATACCTTCGTAAATCTAGCTGCATGTCACTTTGAAAACAGGACTTTGTCTCCTGCCCATTTAGGTGCTTCTGAAAATTTTACTCTGTAGCATGATGCATACTCACAAGGAAGCAGAAAGAAGTTTGCACGGGCAACATCTATTCTGTAATTTCTTAACTTTTATATGCCAGACTTTACATCCTTAACAACATTCATTTATTTTAGTTTTTATCTATGAAATATTCTGTATCTAGAGAAAGAACCTACTAGCAACAGGAAAACTTATACTCAACTGAAAGTGTTATCGAACTTATGCTCTGTGCATGTTCAAGCTATTCCTACTAGTCAGTTTTAATTGCATCCTCTTTCTTCTGATTCCTCACCTAGGTTTCATCCTTTCCTGTCATTTGCTCTGATTTTGGTTTTTATATTTGTGTCTCTATTACAAATCTCTATCATTTTTTCTCTTTGCCATCATTTCCAGTACTTCTGTCTATTCTGTGTTTCAGTTACTTTTGATCTGGTGTTTCATTTTGCTTCCTTTATAATTTTTTCTTACCTTATTTAGCCCTTGAAAACACCCCCAGGAAATATGAGCTCAGCATCTTATTAGAACTGTAAAATTGTGGCTCCAGTTCTGGGTGCAATATAATATTACAGTAGTTTCATGAGGGCACCCTGCATAGCCTAGGTTAATATTTACTGATGCGTTAATATAATAATGACCCATCTACCTCGTCTCATCTCTGGGGCACTTTCTATCTATAGGGATGGAAATGAATGACAGAGTCTCTCTGTGCTGCCTGATGTCAGAGCTGAGAAAGGTGTGAAGGGTATATAAGAGCTGTATTACTTGCCAGCAAGGAAGGGAGAAAAAAAGGGATACTGCAGAGTCAGATGCAAGCTTGGAATTGTTGCATGTACCCTTCCTGCTAATACAGACGTGTGTTGAACTTCTTCAGTTAGTTCCTTGACCACTACCAGGTAAATAATTTATCCTTTCTGTTATTTAAGATATAAAGCTACACACACTTTAAGGGGGGCACAATCTGCCTCATTATTAAGGAATAGTATTATTGAAAGAAAGGCTAAAAGAAAGATCTCGGTACAATCTGTAGCTGAAACCACAATCTGAAATTTAGAAAATGTTGGGAAAAGAAAGCAAGAGAGGTAGGAAGAGGATTTAATCCACTAGATGCCAAAATTTACTACAGAGCCATCTGAATTTATCTTTGATGTGTCACTAAAGTTTGATCATGCTTTTGCTCTAATTTAATGGCAGAGATTAACTATTGTCTGTTTAGAACAGCACTAGAGTCGGATCTATTGTATGTTGAACAGTTCTTAGGATCTTTGTTAGTTTTGAATTATTATTCTTTTCAGAAACTTAGGAAGGAAAGATGTGCAACCTAAAGCTGCCAGTTGTCTTCATTGTGCTCTCTGTTACTTTAAGCTACTTGGAGGCTACACCTATGGAAAGGTAAGTAATGAAAATTATTATTTATTTTTAATGAGAAATCAGATGTTTCAGACTGTTGCATTATTCGCATTTGCCATCAAACAATATGAGTGAAATAGGGCTATTCAATTTCACTGTGTATTTTGTTATTGTTTAAAGACTATTCTCTGTGGCTGATGATCTATCTGATAGGACTTCCAACAGACAAGGATGGCTATTACCAGTCCTGTCAAGGAATACACCCTGGGGACTTAACGGGGCATTGCCACAACTGGCTGCAGCAAAGCAAAAAAGGTATCAAATCTCTTCTGCATTCTTTTATTCAAAACAGATAGAATTAAATTAAGAAGCATAATTTGTTCCAGCGATTTTCTTTTCTGTTAGATCCATTCAATTCTATTCAAATTCTCTCAAAAAGAGCTTAAAATATGCTTTTTGTAGAAATGTAGCCATTCTGTAAAGCAAAGTATTTCAAATTAAAAAGTGAAATATAGTTGGAAAGACAATTAGTTTTATCAGATCTGTTATGGAAATTTGAAAAGCTTTCAAAATGTGTTCTCTGAATTTTCAGCACACAATTTTTAGGTTATGTTGTGAAAGGAGGTTTACTTAGAAAGGGATCTGCTATTTAAATGTTAATTGTTCATGCCTGAGTGAGGGGGGACATATGACATTTCTTTCCATGTAAAACAAAATTCCTTCTGGAGTGAATTTAATTATTTTAAAATATTACTGTCTTCAGTAGGTGAATGATTGCTCATTTTTGAGATAAACAGCAATTTCAGCATAGCAAGAATCAACAGAAACAGTTTGTCATGCTAGACTTTCGCTAGTTTGTAGTACAATTACAGATACATAAATGTAATTTTCAATAGACTCTTGATGTAAACAAATAGCAATTTTAAAAGAATTTGGAGTTTATACTAAGTGATAAACAGTATTGAATAACACTAGGAAAATTAGCTCTATTATCTGGTCTGTCTGCTTACTGCGTCTTTACGTGATTTTCCTTCACCAGACATTAAACACATTTCTTTTTATAGTTACCTCTGATCACAGTCTCTCTTCTAACCTAAAGAATGATTATTACAAACCAAAATGATTATCCTCCAATATAATATGGGTAGTGAACACACAATCCCAGAATTCTTACAGCTAGTCCTCTTTATTTTAAACAGTTAAAATCAAACATTTCTCTACAAGATATTTTCTTCAAGTGTGGGGTCTGATACCCTACTCGTCAATGGCCCCATCTGACAGCCCTTTTCAAAGTAAGCAGCCCTCACTGGAACCAATGGTATGCCCCATTTGAATAAAGGCTGCAGGATCAGGTCCCTAGCGAGCTCACAGCCATGATGAGTTTTTGTGTCATTTTGTTCAACTGTGTAATAATGTTAGTTATTGATAAAATATATAACTTGCTGCATCCGTTTCATAATGTTAACTATTGTAAAAATATTGGTCCAGAGTTTTAGACCCTGGGCCTGCACCATTTAAGAGAATGGGAGCTTTGCCTTCATGAACAGATTAGCAATTTAATTAGAATAAGTGATTGATTTGTCCTTCAAGGTGAAAGTACTTAGCAAATTTCCTATCCATGATATATTGTTTGCTGGCTGTCTCATAATATTTTATATCTTTTCTATTAGGCTTTAAGAACCTGATCAAGCTCCCTTTGGAGTCAATAGAAAGACTCCCACTGACTTCAAGGAAAGTTGGATCAGACCCTAAATCACCATTTAACTGAAATATGTCATGTTTAAAATATGAATCACTTATAAACGATTACCCATTTGCTAACTAACAGCTGTTATAGCTCAGACATTTAGCACACAGTTTCTATTTCACCTGGGCTCTTAGATTCAAAATCACACTGCTGAAACATAATGTGACATTTTAAATACTAGACCTAGTCAATTAATGGAAAAATATATTAATCGGGAATTAGTCAGAGTAACATTGCCAAAACTCACATTATTGGCAATGAATTATTTGACCTATTCATCTACAAAATGTAATGTACTTCATGTCACATCAGCGTATAGATTACGTTGAAGAAGTATAGGGAAATCCTTTGGAACAGATGGTCCTTATTTCAGGAACTATTGTCAACAGCAGAGAGTGTCTGTTTAAGGGCCTGGCTTAATGGTCTAAGAAGGAAGTTTGAAATCCCTGAGCTCCCCAGAATGAAAGATTTGAACTCAACTCTTCCTCTTTCTGAAGTGAGTCCCCTGCAGCTTACTGTGTGGGGGTCAGTTGGATAAGGCCTTAAAACTGAGGCACTTTTTGTAAGAAAGGTAGGGCCCTGTCCAAAAATGGCTCTCCCCCACCATAGCAGTATTGCCATACTGCTGTGCTCCAACAGAAGTGGCTGATGTTCAGTAGTGAAAAAAATGCTGTTTGTACAGAGCCAAAGCTTGAGTGGTACAGAAGCCAATGGAAGGTGCACATGCTGAGCACCTCTCAGGATCTGGCCCACAAGCCCTAGTCTCAATCCTGCTGCCTTTTAAATGAATTGGAGGCTTGCCATTGACTTTAATGGGACCAGTATGGGGCGCTCTGAGATTAAGGGAACTGAATACATGTAAGTGATTATTATAATGCTAATCATTATCATGAGATCAGCAAGTTCTCTAAATAGCCATAAAAGTTAATCTTGGAGCTAAATCATTGTTGTCACTTACTGACTTAACTATACTATTATTACAGTTATTCTAGTTGCCAGAAGCTACTGTGCTGAATATCAATAAAAATGACATATGAATCTTGAGGTTTTTGAATTTAACCTACACCTATCATTAAAATAGATAATAGCATACAATGTGATTTTTTTTCAGGCACAAAGTAGGTGGCAGGAATATTGTACTGTTCACATATTTGTGCTCACATTAAAAGAACTCCTACACTGGCAGTTAAAATGCCTTTTAGAGGTGGCATATTCGATTGTTCATCATTAGACTTCACCATGGCTCTGTTTGTTTTATGTTACCAGTCACCGCTTGGAGAAACGGAAATGCAACACTGCTACATGTGTGACGCAACGTTTGGCTGACTTTTTAGTTCGATCCAGCAACATCGGAGCAATTTATCCACCTACCAATGTGGGATCCAATACATATGGCAAGAGGGACCGAGTTGGGCTTTTAAACAGAGAACCCCTAAATTATCTACAGCTTTAGTGTGTTGAAGTGATTACTGCTGCACTCCTCATTAGGAGTTCCTCCCCAGTTTTTATGTATAAATAACCTTTTAGTCATTTACTACCTATACATTCTTAACAGTGCCTTGTTTTCTTTGTGTGTGTGTCTGTGTATGTGACTTTCATGGTTCTCATTTCACTATGCATGTATGATGACATGCATATGGTATGGTTTTGAATTCACTAAAAGCTTCAGAAATCTGCTCATTAAATTCCTTTGTGAAAAGAAAATAAATCACAAAAATAAACTGAAATGTAATTGCTATAGGGTTTTTTTTAATTAAAAAGATTAAAAAGACAACTATGATGTGTATGTCTTTATAGTCCCAGCTGGGTGAGGAGAAAAAAATAAAACCTGTCCTAAACAACCACTCAGGGAGCTAACAAAAATCAGTTGGCTAATGGAGGTTGTGTCCTAATGTAAGTGAAGCAGAATTGTACGCAGTACTTTTGGAGATACTTTAGAGGGGTTATAGTCCCTTACTTCACTCTAAGCAAGAATTATTGGGTGAAATTCTATGGCCTATGTTATGCAACTCAGACTAAATGATCATAATGGTTCCTTCTCACCAAAAAATCTTTTAGTCTAATAAGGGTGATCTCGTGTACAGGTTTCATTGCATATTGCAATATGGTATTTTAAGGGTTTAAAATTCTTATGTCTACATTTTATCTCATTTAACTCTAACCACTATGAGAACCAGTAAATTATAAAGCTGAGCACAAGCAAACTCAGGCTAATGGGGTGACAAGAACTTTGTATTCTTCTTAAAAGCATGTCCTACAAAAGAACTGGCATCTTTCTTTGTGTGTCCTCTTCTCTGAACTAAATTAATAAACTGAGTACTAAGTACTAAGCAATTCATTAAAATCTAAGAGCAGTTTAACACCATAAGCTTTTCCTTGGTTTTATCCCAGCACAACATCAGTGTACGTTTATGAACTGTACATGTCATTTTAATCTGTGTTGTGGGCTTTCCAAAAAACTGCCTCATCCAGTATATTACAATATAAATTTTTGTTTCTCTTCATCATAGTCTCAATTAAAAGTTTAATGACATCAGGAAACCACATACTGGGTGGTGGCGTCTTAATTCTGTCAAATTATGAAAACCTTTTAGCAGAAGGTCTGTAGGCCACTCATGCCTTCTCATTGAAAAGCATCATTAGTGGAAAAGTAAATTAAACCTGAATACTCTGCATGGGTTGATTCACTTTGTTGTGTTTTCTTTATAAAGTGTGCCTTAGATTACAAACTCTACGTTTTAACTTTATTTTAATTTATGTTTTGCCTTCATTTTATGAACTGATCTGAAGTACATTGAAATAAAAACTAAAGCAAGGTGCAAGCTATTGCTAATCATGATAGTTTGTTCAGAAAAGGGAAAAGGTTGACCTTAATGATATTGCAAAGGATAGTTATTCATAAAGTCTTTGAAAAAGCTGTCCAAATGGTATTCCGCTGGCTTAATACTTCTGGCAGCTTAAAAACAGACATACTTTCACCTCATTCTTGCTCAAGTTCTACAGCTTCTTTACGTATCCAGCTTAGTTTGATTATTTTTTTGTTCAATTCAAGTATGACAATCACTCTCCAGAAAGCAAACCACCAGCTATTGTTAGAGTAGTTGTGAGCTGTCACAGATAGGCTGTAATGGTGCATTACAGTAATTGCATAGCATCTTGCAGGTGGTTGCTTCAAGGTTTATTGTACTGTGTTTACAAAGAATGTTGATAATTCCAGAATTAAAAGCTTTATACATATTAACTACCAATGCATCAGCAGTCTCTAGATTGTCATTTGATGACCCTACCACACTGATAAAACTGATCATACTAAAACTCTGCAAAGTCTGACAACACCTCCTCAATTTCAGTGGTACCACGTACATTTTTTTCTGGACTGTCCAATGCACCCTTCCAGTGATTGTGATGGTATCAATAGTGCCATTTATTTAGTTGGGAGGATACTCAGAAAGGGGACTTCTCCTCAAAGTCAACAGATCAACTAATAGCGGGTCACACCTTAATATACTTAGGACCCAATTCAGCAAAAACACGTAAGCATGTGCTTAAGTCTCACTGAATTCAATGGGACATAAAGCATATGCTTTGCTAAATCAAGGCCTTGATGCCACCCACCAAAGCTATATCACTTTAGACTCAGTCTTGCAAGGTGCAAGTATCCCCCATTCCCATTATCTTCAACTGCCTGGAGGCAGCCAATCCCTCATAAGATTGGAGCCTGCCATAACATACATAGAACACTATAACCCAAGACTGGACATTTCTAGCGGCCCTAGTCAGTGCTCCTTTGATCACTTGGTCAATAGGAGTTTTGCCTGAATAAAGAGTTCGGAACAGAACCCTTGGTCTATTTTGGATATAGTTTCTTCTTGGCAAATTATTGCACGCCCCTCTCCCCGACTTCCTTCCTGTCACGGAGATCAATCAGGGTGTGGAACAGTTTCTTAAGCCCAATCACTTGAGACATCTAAAATGAAGCTGGACAATGCATTAGACTTTTCCAGCTATAGCTTCTGAAGCTGTGGTGGACTCAGTTACTGGTGTGATTTGCTCAGCATGAGAACAGTCCATTTGGTGCCACGAAAAACAAGCCAGGCTATTAAACCATCAGAATGATTGGTCCACATTGCTGGAAACATGCAGAAAAGCCATAAAGAATTAGGTGCCTGGAGGGCAAAAAAGATAAATGAATAAAGCTGTCAGCTCAAGAGTCTTTGTCATGAGAAATGGCCTAAATTCTTGGAATTCACTATTTGCGGCCCAATTCTGATACCCTTACTCATTTAGAGTAGTTTCTTACTCTGCAAGTAGTCCTATTGATTGTATTGAGGCTACTTGCAAAGTTAGGTACTACTTATTTTTAGTATGGCCCTTAGATAGGGAGGGCAGGATCATATGACAGTGGTCTCTATTTTTAAAATAAAAATAGAAAACACTAAAGAATTGGTTTTTCAAAACCACAAATGGCATAATATTAAACATTGCAGAGTAAGGGCACCGTCGTGTGAAGTCCCATTGAAATCAGTGGGCATTAGGCACCTAGCTTGCTTAGGTGCTTTTGAAACTCCCACTAGGTGCCTAGCTACACCTTTAGGCCCATAAACACCTTCAAAAATCAGGACCCCAAATGCCCTTTGGATTCAACTGGAGTTAAAGATACTGGGTACCTATGAAGTGGTGCTTAGCAGCTCGCAGAATTGGGGGCCAAGGGAAAAATTTAAGTGGAAGAAAAAGAGGGGGGACAGAGAAAAAACAAGGACATAAAAATGCAATAAACAATAAACAGATAAGAAAGCTCTGCATTTTTTATTAACTGGCATTAAATCATGTAATAAAGGATGAAAATATAGAGAAGACTAAATAGTGTAAAAAGAATGGAGAAAAATATAAATCTAAAAAGCCATCAAAGGAGCAAAGAGGAAGGTAAACAGGAGAGTAAGAGTATGAAGAATGCATTAAAACAGTAGCAGGCCCTAGGGCCTAATGTTTCCTAGGGACTGCAACATTTTCATAAAAGGTAGGATTCGCATCTTCTCGGGTGAACATGGCTTAGCTAAGAAATTGGTTTCATTTTAAAAGGCCTGGACTAAAATTTTGAAAAGCACACATAGTATTCATGTAACATTAATACATTTGATTGAAAAATATTTTGAATGAATGTTTTCATTTTCCACGAAGGAAATACAAATATTTCTGCTGCCCAGAAAGATTCTGAATTAGCACCCAACTTAGGCTGGCAATGCTCCCATTGACATCCAGGAGACAATGTTTAGCAACAAGTTTGGATTTTGTTGAGTGGTTTTCTAAAACCATTTGCAAGTGATCCTATAAATAAAATCAGTTTCCAGAAACGCTTTAGTTCATGTCTTGGGTAGCTGCAGTCTTCACTTTTTGAAGGTGTGCCGTTTTGAGTCTATTAGTTCATATATGACTATAGCTTGACATTTATGGTAGACTGCTTCTGTTGACAGCAACACAGTTAAGTAATTTTGTTGTCTAACTTAGTTAGAAAGAGACTGTCAGAAAGAGACTGCTTTGCATTGCTTCTGTTGTACGCCACTAGCAAAATGCTCTGGTTAGAATATCTCATTGCTGTGTACAGGAGCTAAAAATAATGGTTGAAGTACCATAAAATAGAATCTTTCCAAGTGAAAGACAACTTCTGCTTCAGTCATCTTATTATTAGCTCTTAATTCCCCCTGCCCACATACACATACTTAAACAAAAATTCCAGTAAGTATACTGAAAAGTTAAAACATAGATGAACTATATTTGTAGAGCAGGATATAGCTCAATACCCAGACTCAAAACCAGAGCTGAAACTGTAGGCTCAGGTCAACCACTATCTCAGAGAGTCAGGGCAGCTTCTATAAGCACCCTAAAGTTTGGATGATTTTCTGAACATTATGACTCTGTAAAATTAATCTGAAAATCCTATGCAGACTGGTCGCCTGTTTCAGAACTGCCATGAAGAAAAAAATATATCCTGAATTATATTCCTCTAAGCAGGCGATGTTTCTTTAAATGCAATGTATTTTCTTACCAGAATGATAATTCTATTCTGATAAACCTGGAAATTCACATTATACTTAACATGCCATCAAAACCTGAAAGTAGTGATCTTTTGATAGTTATCACATGATGTTAGCCTGAAAAACCAGTGAAGGCTGAGACAATGGTAACACAATAGTTTAAATACTGTTCATTGTACAACAGCTTTTCTTCTTAACACTAAAAATTCCTAACAAAAAGAATACATTTAAATGCATTTTGAACCTAACAATGAGACTGATTTGTGTAACGATTTTGCCATAAAGTCACTACTTAATTCAGAGAATGTCATGCAAGTCCAGATTGTTTAATTATTCAAATTAGAGATCATTCTTCTATATTCTGGTAATATTTTTGCTTCTGTGTTAATGAGACACTTTTAGGTTCAGCGCTAGAACTATTTCTTATGTATAGTTCAGATCCTAAGATCCTTACATTAATTAGTATCTTACTGTGCAAGAAATCCCATAATCTTCAATGAATTTATTGCAAAGTACTAATCTGCTAGAGTAAAGGTATCAGAATTTGGGCATATGAATTTAGTCCCATATTTTGCTCAGTGAATCATTCCTGGTTATTGTTTGTTTTGTTTCCAAATGATTTCATTGGGGGCAGATTCTCATACCCTTACTCACATAGAATAGTACTTTAATGCATGAGTGCATTGAAGTCACTGAGACCACTTGTGGAATAAGGTGCCACTAGAGTTGCCAACCCTCCAGGATTGGTCTGGAGTCTCCCGGAATCGCCATTGATCTCCCGGTGACGATTGAAAGCAATCCAGGAGATTTTAATAGGATAAGTTAAGAAAATGACATTACGTCCTGTTGAAAAAAAAAAATCTCCCGGGATAGCTTCAGTCAGAGTTGGCAACCCTAGGTGCTACTCAGCATGAGCAAGAGTATCAGAGTCTACCCGGTGTTTAAAGTATTCAATGAGGGGGATCACAAATCTGGCCCTGACCAGTGGGGCTAAATAATTTTCAGACTATGGGTTGCTTGTAAACTGTTCTTTGTCCAGTGTTCATTATTTCTTTTGTATAGTTAGGGACATAAAAGCACATAGCTCACTTCTGGTGTGGATTTTCTTTTCAGGCCAATAATCACTCAGATGAGAGTTCCTGTAACTTTGGGGCAAAAAAAGATTGGCTAGAATAAGAACTAGAGATTAATCAAAAAGTTGAGACTCAACTTTTGAACTTCCACAAAGTTTAAATGGTGTTTGGATCAGGTACCTCTCTCATAGGACCAGACCTGAATCTTCATGCAAAATCTGAAGCAAATCAGAGGTGAACCTTGCCGCCTGAATAGTTTCTGGGGGAAATTCAGCAGCTTTGGTTAATAGTTTTGAGTGATGTGGGTTAACACCCTTTATGTTTTGCTTTAAGTTTCCAGGATTCCATTTCATTTTAATGGATTAATCCATTCATCATGTATTATTTAGTAGTAGTAGTAGTAGTACTAGTATGTTGATTGATATATTAAGTGGCAAAGAGACACATATACCAAGACAGCCCACACCCTAGAGAGTTTGTAATCAACAAGACAATTAAGGTTGAGGGTATGTCTACACTCCAAAGCAGCAGCCCACAACAGTGAGTTTCAGATCCCGGGTCTACTGACTCATGTTCACACTGAAAACAGCAGTGTAGACATTGCAGCTCAGGCTGGAGATCGGGCCCTGAAGCCCACCCCACTCCCTAGGCTTCAGAGCCCAAGCCTGAATGTCAACACAGCTATTTGAGCACTTTAGCATGAGCCCTGCAATCCCGAGTCTGTAGACCCGAGCTCTGAGACTTGCTGCCATGTTAGGGTTGCCAACTTTCTAGTTGCACAAAACGGAACACCCTTTCCCCTTCTCTGAGGCCCCATCCCCCACTCACTCCAGCCCCCCTCCCTCCATCGCTCACTCTCCCCACCCTCACTCATTTTCACTTGGCTGGGGTAAGGGACTGGGATACAGGAGGGGGTGAGGGCTCCAACTGGGGGTGCAGGCTCCAGGATGGGGCCAGAAATGAGGGGCTCAGAAATGAGGGGGCTAAGGGCTGGGGTAGGGGGTTGGAGTGCAGGAGGGAGTACAAGGTGCGGGCTCTGGGAGGGGGCTCAGGGCTGGGGCAGGAGGTTGGGGTGCAGGAGGAGGTACAGGATGCGGGCTCTGGGAGGGTGTTTGGGTGCAGGAGGGGGTTCCAACCGGCGGTTCGGGGTACGGGCTCCGGCTGGGCGGTGCTTACCTCAGGCAGCTCCCAGTTGGCAGCGCAGCTCCCTGCTGCTCCCGGAAGTGGCTGGCATGGCCCTGCAGCTCCTAGGCAGAGGCACAGCCAGGCGGCTCTGCGTGGTGCATGCTGCCCATGCTCACAGGTGCCACCCCCGCAGATCCCATTAGCCAGGTGGTGCTCAGGGTGGGGCTGTGCGCGGAGCTTCCCTGATCACATCTGTGCCTCAGGGCCGGACATGCCAGTTCCTTCCGGGAGCTGCGTGGAGCCAGGGCAGGAAGGGAGCCTGCCTTAGCCCTGCTGCGCTGCCAACTGGACTTTTAACGGACCAGTCAACAGTGCTGACTGGAGCCGCCATGATCCCTTTTTGACCAGGCTTTCTGGTTGAAAACCGGACGGCTGGCAACCCTATGCCATAAGCTGCCACTTGCAGTGTAGATATACCCTGAATGCATTGGCAGATTAAGGGCTTCTCTACGCTGGCCTACAGTTCAGACTACGGCGGTGTGACTAGCAGTGCAGACTAAACTGCTGCACCATAACTCCCTGTGGACACAGCAGGCATGGACTGAAAGGTTCTGAGTTTACATTAATGTTCAAACAGACTTACCTTACCACGCCCACAGCTTCCAAACAGGGAACTTACAGTGCAGCACTTTGTTCTGCACTGCTATTTCCCCACCCCTCCCCCACAACACACACCCCATAGTTTGAACTGCAGGGCAGTGTAGATGTAGCCTTAGAGGAAGGAGTTAATAAATAATATTAATGAAATTACTACTACTTCTGTTTGTTGGCCTTCTGGGTAAAATGGAAGGGATTTAAATGAGAAAGAGGATGGCATGATGGGACAGACATGGTGTTCCACACTTAAGGGCAGCATGGAGGAAGGCATGAGTAGAAGAAAAACAGAAGGGGTACTGAAGGTAGCATCAATAACAGAGATATTTTCACCCTTAGTCAATTTAAAAAGTTGCGATTCATCCCTCTGAACTCACCCCAGCACAAGACCTATTTACCACTTAAATCCTCAACATAGGGCTTAAACTGAATATAACCCTTTCATGTGTCCTCTGCGCAAGGGTGAATTACATCCTTCAGAACCAAATCTTGCAGTCCTTACTAAATCCTTACTCCCAGTGGGAATTTTGGCTGAGTAAGGAGTGCAGGATTTGGCCCACTGATACTATACTTCATATTCATAAGGAAGAATAGGAATTTTATATTTTGGATGGAATCATTTTCTGTAACATATTCATAAACATAAGCAGGAGACTCCAGCTAGGTCAAACAATGCCCATCAATTTTGATGCTCGCATACCACATTACATTTTTAGATAGATAGATAGATAGATAGATAGATAGATAGATAGATAGATAGCACCTTCATTACAGTTATTTATATGGCATCAAAGGAACAGGAAGATTGGGTACTCTGACTAATGCTAAGGTTGTAAACTTCACAGAGAAGAAATCAAAACCTAACTGTGAACCTCCCCCTCCTCATCCAAATGCATACATCACTTTCTAATAATTTTAAGTGCAGTTCTAATCAAAAACCTACACCCTTCTCAGTCCACGTATCTGCTCCCTGTATCTATTTATTGACAAGAATAACCCTGTAGTATTTTTAAACACACACACACGCGCACACACACACACACGCCTTTGTTAGCTCTGCAGAGCCAACACAGATCAGAGAGAGCAATCTGGACTCCCTTTTGGCTTATGCATCATACAAAATAAATAAATAACCCATAAGGTTTCCACAATTGCAACTTGTCTACGCTTGACATCAAAAGTTGCACAGGTGGGCTGCATAGGGTTTTGTCCTGTTACTTTTGTATGCTTAGTGCCAGCTTGAGCTCCAGAATCTCAGCTTTCATTTTATAACTATAATAGTAAACCTCTAATCTTTATGATTGTGAAAAGACCACACTGAAGAAGTAAGATCTGCCTGAGTCTGGAGATAGACTGAAACCACAGTCCTGAGACAAGCGCGAACTGCCCTCGTTTATCACTAAGGCTGTTAACCCTGACCCCCTAATGATTGCAGCTCAAATGTGAACATTGTTAACTATTTCACTGCTTATACAAGCACACAAGAACAAGGAAAAATCATATTATGATCTGAACAATCTGCAGTTTGGTGTCACAAATCGTTGGTAGAGCCTGAAAAAGTATTACTTTTTATTACAGGCAGCACTTATGTTAGACACCTCACTTGGTCAGGGTTACTGGCGAGGATTTGAATGCCACAAAGAATAGTCTGACTTTTCAGTTCCGGAGGGGAGTTTGTAATGCTGGCAGGCTGAAGGAGAAAAATCCCTAACTTTGTAAATCGAGCATGTGAAGTCACTGAGAGCCAATAAACATGGAACCCCATTATGCCATTTGTCCAGAGTCACTTTTTGGAACAGAATTGTACTTTAGGGTCCCAGGTCGGGGGAGATGGCGGGGAAAGCTGAACTTCAAGCATAGGCTTAAATCCCAATGACGTCAAGGAGATTTAAGCACATGCTTAAAGTTCAGCATGCACTTAAGTGCTTTGTTGATTCATGGCCAGAAAAAGGTGGGGGGATTAAAAGTTAAAGGTCAGTTTTCTGTGTATTAAAAGTTGGTCCATGTAGAACAATGATAAATTTGGTTTCTCTCTTATCTTGTTTTTTAAGACGCAAATTATCCCATGAAATATAAATAAATTAGGCCTCAACTGAGGAAAGTACTTCAGCACATACTTAAGATGGTTTATTTAAAAAAATTCGCACATACACACATGCTCAAACATACTCTTAAATATCACTGACTTAAATGGAATTTAAGGACATGTTTAAGCATGAGGCTTAAGTATGTGTTTAAATTAAACCTGAGAATGACACAGATCTCCTTTGTAAAGTGCTTCATCATTATCAAGAGCTTTACTGAATTGGGGCCTAAATGAGTAAATAAATCATAGTTCAGAAAAAAGTCACAATGGGATGATTATCAATAAACAAATAAGGGTATGGGAGTCTTTCTGGAAGACTATACAAAACTATTGTTCATAGGCCATTCTTTTGCTAACATTCCCTATTTCTCAGAGTACCAAGCAGCCTGTCCTTTACATTAATATTGCTTGCAAACAGCCTCTGCCAGGAATGTCTTGAATTCAAATGACTTTTTTCTTCGTATAAATATTATATAAAGGTCAATCTTTCTGAACATATATATGGTTCCATTTGATAGAACAAGTTCCCATTACTGTCTGAACTTACTTTGTTCACAGACTGATGGTCACAAACATGCAGTTCAGTAGAATGACTCTACAGGGCCACATCTACCTTTAAAAGAAAGCACAATGTTACTATACATTACTTCTTCCAATTGTTTAATCTTGACATTAAAAAAAAACCTTCCCCCTCAGTGAACTGAAGTTCGAAAAGTGGCTAAGCTCCCTCCCACCCCAATGCAGACATGCACTGCAATTTGAATAAAAGTAATACCTTCTTCAGTTAAAAGCTTATTATGATATCAAAATGTAAGTAGCTGAATATGTCCTGTGGGCCAAAGTCTATTGTCTTCAGTGAATTTACTGAGCATTCAGGATGAATTATATCCACTAATATCAAATATTTCTGTGAAGTCTGATTAAAGTCTAAGATGACAATTTATTTAGGAATGAATTTATTTAAACTAAATGGCATAAGAAGTATGTTAACATGGAGTTAAGGTTGTTTGGTGGTGTGTTGTCCCCTTGCAGAACAATGAATTGGCAAAACTCAAACTTCTGAAAACCAGGAAATGCTGTTAAGTTTGTCAATGTATCCTTAACTCTGCCCTCTTTCAGCAATGTCCCAATATGCCCTGTTAACACACATACGTGCACTCTGCCAGCCCCACTTAAAACTTAATAAATACTTAAATGCACAATCTCTTCATATCCTTTCACAATCCATTTATTCTCACCTCTCGGGTTCCATGCAACACTAACAGGGAAAATTAAAAAGTTGCCCACGCCACCTTCCCTCTGTTCCCCTGGAGTTGGCAGTAGCCAATGGGAATTATTTGGATACACTCCCAGTGAAGCCAGTGTTTTAGGTGTACCTACAATAAATGGGGGAGGAAGGAGTTGGGTCAACATACCACCCAGCAACCTTAACTGTGTTGTCATTTTTTGCCATTGAATTTCCTAGTTTTTTTGAACAGAAGAAGAAAGATATGTTTGTTGGTAGGAGTTAATTGTCATTTAGGTAGTTGTATATATTATGTCCTCATTTTGCATACCAAGCCAGCCAGTCCTGCCCCACCAGCCCTTCTTCAGCACATCTCCCCAGCCACACCTCTGAGCCATTCACTGTGTTCCTCCTTTCAGCCTGGGCCCCTCCTGTCCTCACTACTGTACCCAGGTCCCCCAGACACAAGCAGGGAACGCTTCTCCACTAAGTCCTCACCCACTGGCATACAAAAGTTTCTTTTGCATTTACTACACCCCCACCCCCACAACCCAACTCATGTGCAATGCCTGGAGTGAATGACAGCTATGTTACAATGGAATGGTGTTCCTGGTCATGTTTCAGAATGGTTCGAGTGTGCAGTATGTGTCAGGGCTGGTGAGAGAAATCAGACAGGGTTTCTGTACCAAAATACTGACAACTTTATGTTGAGAAAGATCTTCTGACCCTGTCCAATAAAGGTACCTCATCTCTGAGAAACGTTGAGGTGTTAGAGCATGTAATGTTTCTATTCTGCACAGTACACATTTTCTGGTCAGCCAGGAACCCTCCAACACTTAATAGCTTGATTATTGTCACTATACCAATTATTCGAACACTCGGCCAAATCAGAGAAAACTATCACAGACACAAATCTGAGGCAGTCCAACTCTGCTTTCATACATCGTATGAGGTATATACCAGGAATAAGGGCCTGATCATTGCCATCCAATTGAATTACCATAATGTCTGGTAGATTGCAACCTCTTCAGTCACAGGTTAGACACTGCAGAGTGGGAAAACCATGATGCCAGTGCAGGCCACCTCCCTCCATCCAAATCAGCCTGTAGTCGGCAGCCTCCATGTCATGGTGCACTCCTTGCTCTCCTACAACCTCTTGATTCAGGAATTGCCCAGAATCCATACATGGCAATCCTTGCAGTGCACATATTTCCTGTCCCACTGTGGCCAAGATACCTGCACTCTCGGTATCTTGCCTCTGAATTGTGTGTCTTTGGAAACACCACATTACTCTGCCCCTAGATCAGGAAGTAGCCACTTGCCTTCCCTCCCTTCCCCCCATGGGCTACCAAAATAAAGATTTTCTCAAACAACCAATCCAAAGCTTGCCTGCCACCAGTCCATCTTGCCCACCCCCTCCACAGATGCAACTCCTGTCCCCCCATCTCTGATACACAAGAAATCCTCTGCCTCTGGTTCCTCCACACCCAATATAACAAATATTTTGTTTAGACCAGCTGCTGACTACTCTGCTGTGTTCACAGTAAACCTCCCCATCAAATAAAAACATATTCTAATGAGACAGCTTGTTGCAAGCAACATGAGTTATTAACTCTATTTCACAGGTGTACAAAGATTTGGACCAGACACAGCAAAGGCAGGGTGTTCACCAGGGGAATGGCATCAGCACATTCCCTTGAGCTAACCAGGCAAGCATAAAGTAGTTGCAAAGAAACCCTCTCTTTTTTTTTTCTTTATTGGTGTGTGCGTGTCATCCTTCCAGACTGCACATCTGAAACAGTGAACACTGTGACAGATATTACAGTTGACTGTAATCTACTTGGGGACCATATCGTATTAAATCTATGACTAGCTTATGTATGATTATGTTCTACTCCATGTGGGAGGGTTACCAGAGGTCCTACAGAAACTTCAAACAGTGGGAAGTAATAAAGTGAAGCACTGAGACTAAACTACTCCAGGTACCACCATATATTGGTTCAAACTGGATTTTCCATAGACTGAAACAAAGAAAGAGCTTTTGATATAAAAGGATTAGCTTGAACTGACACAGGGCCTTCTTTCTGATCCAGCAAACGGGCAGGACCTTCTGTCCAAAGGGGGATGGGAGTGCAATCTTTGCAGAAAGATTAGAAGGTCTGACAGCTCCCAGGGTCCAATGCTGGAGTTTGGATGATCTCTGGTAAGCTGTTTAGCATGTATGTAGGTTTTTAAATATATTTGCTCTATAATACTTTTACCTTAAGAATACAGGTGCTTACTTAGAAAGAGCTATGTGGTAACTCGGAACTGCTGGCAATACAATGTTCATAGCCCTTGAAGAGAAAGCAATGCACAGGCACTGGCTTTTAGGCAAATTGGCTTGTTGGGACTATCACAGTGCAAGGCAGGGGAGCTGTGCAGCCTTACAGCTCTCCAGTCAGAGTCAGGTGACGGCTGGAGACCGGAGCCCAGACTGGCAACTCCTGGACCACGGAAAGGAGGACTTAGGTACAATTACTCTGAAACTGTGACAAACATGTTCTTAAGTGCCATTCACCGTTTGAATCTCCCAAAGGCTTAGTGGGTGCCACAGTTAAATAGTGACTGACTGAGACAATTATAACTTACATCACAGCAAGAATTTGATCTCTAGCTCTGCACAAAAAAACCAAACACCTAGAAACACTTTGAAATATGGCCTTTTTTTTTAACAGGCCATCTCTCTTTGGAACCCGTGATTCAAATGACCCCCAAATTGAGACTATTGGGACCATTAATCCTACTCTGCATTGCAATGAGGCATAGCAAATATTAAGAAAAATCCATACAAGCGTGTGGATTTTAGAGCCCTTGGAAGCATTGTCCTTTAAATATGAAACAGATGGACAATGGTGAGAAAGGGCTCCTCTACACATCCATCTACAGCACAGCAGGGGCTGAAAGGTGTGCTGGGGCCCATTCATCTCAATGTGACGCTCACAGCTGAATAAACACAACCCATGGAGATAGATACACCCTGAAATAATACCTGAGATGTGTAAACCGCTCCAGTCATCTCAGCGGGTGTTCCCATCCCCCTCCTAAATGTGTTAAAGCCTGTCATTTGAAGTATACCTGTTGTCAGCTCTCCCCCCAGAGGAGCAGGACTTCCCCAGATTTGGGCTCACAGTATTGGTCAGGTAGTGGGCTTCACATCCTCCCCAAAAGGTAAGCCCCCCCAGAAGCTGGCTCACATGAGGGCAAAGGGAGGGGGGAATGTCCAACCCTTGTAGATGGTCATGGGCCCTCCAGATCCAGGCACACACACAGGAAGCAGTGAGGGGCATAGACACTCCCAGAGGGGCAAGGCCCCACATATCACTCTGTGGGGCAGGGAGGAGGGCTCAGACTCCCACCCAGACCTGGGCACATACGGAGGAGGGGAGAACGTGGGGCTGACAGGTGCCCCTGGCCCTATTCTTTCCCAGTCCCCCTCCTACTCACCCCCATGTTCCCCTTCCCAGGGTCCCCACCCCTCCACTTCCCTCACCTGGGCCCCCAACTTCCCCTCTCCCCTACCACCCATCCCTATTTATCCCCCTCTCCATAGCCCCACATCTCTCACTGCAGTGTGTGACAATCAGGGTCCAGACCCTTAGTCACCATCAGATCTTAACTGTATTGTGTCATCTTCCTTACCATAGGCGCCAACTTCCGACGCAACGTCGCCCAGCATCGGGGGCGGGGCCCCACAATGTCTCCCGGTGCTGAGGTGAGTTTGCCATGGGTCCCGGGGCTGGCGGGGAGCTGGGTGCGGGCCCCGGGAATGGCGGGGAGCTGCCGGTGGGTGCTCTGCACCCACCAATTTTTCCCCGTGGGTGCTCCAGCCCTGGAGCACCCACGGAGTCGGCGCCTATGTTCCTTACTAGGACATAGACAATCTCCATTAATAGGTCCTCCCTTAAGGGATGTCTCTGTCCAAACCATGTGCTCCTCCACACCTGTCGGCTTTCCCCCAGCCCTTAGTTTAAAAACTGCTCAACAACCTTTTTAATGTTAAGTGCCAGCAATCTGGTTCCATTTTGGTGTAGGTAGAGCTCATCCTCCCTGTATAGGCTCCCCCTTTCCCAAAAGTTTCCCTTGTTCCTAATAAATCTAAACCCCTTCTCCCTACACCATCATCTCATCCACGCATTGAAACCCTGCAGTTCTGCCTGTCTAACTGGCCCAGTGCGTGGAACTGGAAGCATTTCAGAGACTGCTACCATGGAGGTCCTGGACTTCAATCTCTTACCTAGCCACCTAAATTTGGCCTCCAGGACCTCTCTCCTATCCTTCCCTATGTCATTGGTACCTACATGTACCATGACCACTGGCTCCTCCCCAGCACTACACATAAGTCTAGATGTCTCGAGAGATCTGCAACCTTCGCACCAGGCAGGCAAGTCACCATGTGGTTCTCCCGGTCATCGCAAACCCAGCTATTTATGTTTCTAATGATTGAATCTCCCATTACTAATACCTGTCTCTTCCAAATAAATGGAGTTCCCTCCCCCGGAGAGGAATCCTCAGTGCAAGAGGACACCACAACATCATTTGAAAAAAGGCTCCCAACTATGGGATTGTTTCCCTCTGCTCCAGTTGAATGTTCTCCTTCCCTAAGACTTTCATCCTCCTCAACAGCACAGAGGCTGTCAGACCCGGGGTGGGATCGTTCTACTGTGTCCTGGCAAGTCTCATCTATGTACCTCTCTGTCTCCCTTAGCTCCTCCAGTTCAGGCACTCTGGTCTCCAAAGCCCATACACGGTCTCTGAGGGCCAGGAGCTCCTTGACCAAATGCACACATACACCACCTTCCCATAGGGCAGGTAATCATACATGGTTTAAATTATTTTAAAAGTTGATGCACAAAATACAATAGTGCACTTAGTTGCATATTTTAAGAGTCCTTTGCTTTTAGAAGGAGCTAGTTGCACAAACATCTTTAAATACTAACTTCAAAGCAAAGCCTGGTGTTTTTAATATAACCCCCTAATCATTTTTAATTTATTTTTACTTATGATTGACAACAGCCACTTCTCAGCAGGAAAGCAGAGGATAAATATGGGAGCTACATTTGCAATTACACAAAACTATAGAGATAAAGGCCCCATCCTCCATAGTGTTCATTTTTTTAAATCTCCCAGATTTTAACTTTAGTGGTGCAACAGCAGCACTATACTTAAGGCTGAACATAACTTCTGTTTAAAATCAACCGTTCTAAGTCCTCTAAAATCAACATGCTTAGATTTCTTTGAAATTGAGTGTGCCTCAGGAGGGGGCAGGCAAGGATTAATGATCCAAATTTGGAGTTATTTGACCTAGGGGTTGCAAAGTTATAAATCCCGGGGGGGTGGGGGGAAGAAGGGATGGAATAGCTATTTTCCAACAAAGTTTCAAGGTGGGATGGTTTTTGTGCAGAGGTAGAGATCAAGCTATGATGTAATGCAGCTCACAATGGTCTCAATCTGAATTTTATGCAAGGTAGTACATGGCAGCCACTAAATCTTTGGGGGACCCAAATTGATAATGGTATTTAGGAAAATGTGCATATTTCACATTGCTCATTCATCAACCCAGAAAAATTGCTAGGTGACTTCCACTCCCATCTTTTTAAAGTTTGACTCTCTGTAAAAGCTCTAAAATTCAAAGTTTTTGCAGATTGCTTTGAAATTCTGTGTGCCTCATGGAAGTGCGGGCTAGCATTCATGTTCTGAATTTGGTGTCCTCTGGCCAAGGGTTTCCTGAGTTAAATGTTCCCCCAAAACTGTCTGCTGCCTTATACTAGTAGACTGAGAGGTGCTAATGACCGGAATAATCACAGCCTGCATGGAGACTGATGACTGTGAACTCATCTTTGGATGTGTTCATTGTGTTTGAGTTAATCTCCAGTCCCCAGCTAAGACAAAAAGAGTTTTTGAACTGAAAGGCTGGAGGTTGCTCCAGTTTGTGTCATGAGTGGCAATTTTATCAATTGGGGGAATATTATCAAAGTCATTGGGGAGGGGGAATGAGATGTGAATGCTTCGGGGGAGGGGAGGGACACTAGGGGATGGAAGAGTGGGGAAATAGGTGGAGAGAGGGGTGACATTTTGGGGATCACCCAGATCAATAAGGGGTTCTGTCACCACCTGCCCTGTAACCCTGGGTGCTTTTGTGTTGTGTAGCTTTGGTTCAGAGCCCTGACACCACTAGCCAGCCCACAAGCATAAGGTCTCGCCCTGGCTTCCACTAGCCTAGTTGTTCCTTGCAGGGGGACCCCAACAGCCCTTCCATTCCCAAGTCTCCCCAAATCAGTTCTTCTTCAGTCCAGAACCTCGGACTTTCCCCTCTGGTATGTCAACCCCAAAGTTGTGGAAACAGTCCCCCAGACACCAGCTTACTTTGGTACACACACTCAACACAGTTTACCCCAAGCAGGTCTCTTATGTGCAAAAATATACAAAAGGTTTATTTAATAGAGAAATCACAGATTCAAAGGTTACTAAGGTAACATCATAAGGAAATGCAAATTTATACAGAAAATAAAGCATTAAAGCCCGAGGTTGCATCTTTCACTTCCATATTAGATATACAGCACTCCCTTTTTCTAATACAAGTTACCTATTGCCTATTGTAGGCTTTTTTACACCTTTGTCCATGGTGACTTGTAATTCCAGTTCTGCAGTTTCTCATTGGAGTCTGTTTTTGAAGTTTTTTTGCTGAAAAATTGCCACTTTTAAGTCTGTTATTGAGTGACTAGGGAGACTGAAGTGTTCTCCTACTGGTTTTTGAATGTTATGATTTCTGATGTCAGATTTGTGTCCATTTATTCTTTTGCGTAGAGGCTGTCCGGTTTGGCCAATGTATATGGCAGAGGGATATTGCTGGAACATACATTCATAGATTCATTGATTCTAGGGCTGGAAGGGACCTCGAGAGGTCATCGAGTCCAGCCCCCTGCCCTCATGGCAGGACCAAATTCTGTCTAGACCATCCCTGATAGACATTTAGACATTTGATATATGCCAACATGATGGCATATATCATATTGGTAGATGTGCAGGTGAATGAGCCCCTGATGGTGTGGCTGATGTGGTTAGGTCCTATGATGGTGTCCCTTGAATAGATATGCAGACAGAGTTGGCACCAGGGTTTGAACTGGAATTAATTTGCAAACTGGACACCATCAAATTAGGCCTGACTAAAGACTGGGAGTAGATGGGTCATTACAAAACCTAATTTCCCCATACTAATTTTCCCCTACTGTTACTCGCACCTTCTTGTCAACTGTTTGAAATGGGCCACCCTCATTACCACTACAAAAGTGATTTTCCCTCCCTTTGGTATTCTACTGCTGAGAATAGCCTACTTTCACTTTAATTGAATTGTCTCATTAGCACTGACCCTCCACTTGGTAAGGCAACTCCCATCTTTTCATGTACTATGTATATATACCTGCTACCATATTTTCCACTCCATGCATCTGATGAAGTGGGTTTTAGCCCACAAAAGCTTAGACCCAAATAAATTTGTTAGTCTTTAAGGTGCCACAAGGACTTCTCGTTGTTTTTGCTGTTACAGACTAACACGGCTACCACTCTGAAACCTGTCACCAGGGAGATTAGAGAGGCTATTAAAATAAAAAACTCAATAATAATGGGGGATTTCGACTATCCCCATACTGACTAGGTACATATCACCTCAGGACAGGATGCAGAGATAAAGTGTCTTGACATCTTAAATGACTGCTTCTTGGAGCAGCTAGTCCTGGAACCCACAAGAGGAGAGGCAATTCTTCATTTAGCACAGGATCTGGTCCAAAAGGTGAATATAGCTGGACCGCTTGGTAATAGTGACCATAATATAATTAAATGTAACATCCCTGTGGCAGGGAAAACACCACAGCAGCCCAATACAGTAGCATTTAATTTCAGAAAGGGGGACTACACAAAAATGAGGAAGTTAATTAAATAGAAATTAAAAGGTACAGTGAAAAAACTGAAATCCCTGCAAGCTGCGTGGGAACTTTTTAAAGACACCATAATAGAGGCTCGACTTAAATGTATACCCCAAATGAAAAAAAAACCATAGTAATAGAACCAAAAAAGTGCCACCCTGGCTAAACAACAAAGTAAAAGAAGCAGTGAGAGGCAAAAAGGCATCCTTTAAAGAGTGGAAGTTAAATCCTAGTGAGGAAAATAGAAAGGAGCATAAACTCTGGCAAATGAAGTATAAAAATATAATTAGGAAGACCAAAAAAGAATTTGAAGAACAGCTAGTCAAAGACTCAAAAAGTAATAGCAAAAAAAAAAAAAAGTAAGTACAGCAGAAGCAGGAAGCCTGCTAAACAATCAGTGGGGCCACTGGATGAGTGAGATGCTAAAGGAGCACTCAAGGACGATAAGGCCATTTCAGAGAAACTAAATGAATTATTTGCATCGGTCATCACGGCTGAGGATGTGAGGGAGATTCCCAAACCTGAGCCATTTTTTTTGAGTGACAAATCTGAGGAACTGTCCCAGACTGAGGTGTCATTAAAGGAGGTTTTGGAACAAATTGATAAAGTAAACAGTAATAAATCACCAGGCCCAGATGGTATTCACCCAAGAGTTGTGAAGGAACTCAAATGTGAAATTGCAGAACTACTAACTGTAGTCTGTAACCTATTATTTAAATCAGCTTCTGTACAAAATGACTGGAGGATAGCTAATGTGACGCCAGTTTTTAAAAAGGACTCCAGAGGTGATCAGGGCAATTACAGGCTGGTAAACCTGACTTCAGTACCGGGCAAACTGGCTGAAACTATAGTAAAGAACAAAATTGTCAGACACAGATTAACAAAATTTGTTGGAGAAGAGTCAACATGGTTTTTGTAAAGGAAATAATGCCTCACCAACCTACTAGAATTTTTTGAGGGGCTCAACAAGTATGTGGACAAGGGGGATACAGTGGATATAGAGTTCTTAGATTTTAGAAAGCCTTTGACAAGGTCCCTCACCAAAAACTCTTAAGCAAAGTAAGTTTATTTATGGGATAAGAGGGAAGGTCCTCTCATGGATTGGTAACTGGTTAAAAGATAGGAAACAATGGGTAGGAATAAATGCAGGGGTGAAAGTGGGCCGGTCCGGGGTGCCGGTAATAACCTTTACCGGCCGTATTCACCCCACATTAAAGCATTGCCGCGGCAGCGCTTTAACATCCCTGCCCCTCCCCCTCCCAGTTGGCGGCCCTGCCGGAAGGGTCTGTACCGGCAGGGCCCCTGACAGGGGAGGCAAAAGGGGTAGGGACGTTAAAGTGCTGCTGCGGCAATGCTTTAAGGGTCCTTTGCCGCGGCAGCGCTTTAACATTGCTGCACTCCCCTACCGGCAGGGCCGCTGTTGGAGGGGGCACAGCAACGTTAAAGTGCTGCCATGGCAAAGGACCGTCCTAAAAGCGCTGCTGCGGTCCCTGCCCCTTTTGGCCCCTCCCCCCCCCCGCTGCCGTTGGCGGCGGGCGGGGGGGGGGATGACAAAGGGAACAGCTGCCTCAACTACAGGCACTTACCAGTATGGGGCGGGCCGGGGCCAGCTCTGACCTCCCCAGCCCTGCCCCTTCCACCCGAGGCCCCACCCTTTCCAGGGGGCCAGAGTCGGCCCCATACCAGTAAGTGTCTATAGTTACTTTCACCCCTGAATAAATAGTCAGTTTTCAGAATGGATAGAGATAAATTGTGGTGTTCCCCAGGGGTCTGTACTGGGACCAGTCCTATTCAACATATTCATAAATGATCTGGAAAAAGGGGTAAACAGTGAGGTGGCAAAATTTGCAGATGATATAAAACTACTCAAGATGGTTATGTCCCAGGCAGACTGCGAAGAGCTACAAAAAGATCTCTCAAAACTGGGTAACTGGGCAACAAAATGGCAGATGAAATTCAATGTTGATACATTCAAAGTAATGTACATTGGAAAACATAATCCCAACTATACATATAAAATGATGGGGTCTAAATTAGCTGTTACCACTCAAGAAAGAGATCTTGGAATCATTGTGGATAGTTCTCTGAAAACATTCACTCAATGTGCAGTGGCAGTCAAAAAAGCGAAAAGAATGTTGGGAATCATTAAGAAAGGGATAGATAATAAGAAAGAAAATATTGTATTGCTTCTATATAAATTGATGGTATGTGCACATCTTGAATACTGAGTGCAGATGTGGTTGCCCCATCTCAAAAATGATATATTGGAATTGGAAAAGGTTCAGAAAAGGGCAACAAAAATTATTAGGGGTATGGAACAGCTTCTGTATGAGAATAAATTAATAAGACTGGGACTTTTCAACTTGGAGAAGAGACAACTAAGGGAGATATGATAGAGGTCTATAAAATCACGACTGCTGTGGAGAAAGTAAATAAGGAAGTATTATTTACTCCTTCTCATAACACAAGAACTAGGGGGACACCAAATGAAATTAATAGGCAGCAGATTTAAAACAAACAAAAGGAAGTATTTTTTCACACAACGCACAGTCAACCTGTGGAACTCCTTGCCAGAGGATGTTGTGAAGGCCAAGACTATAACAGAGTTCAGAAATGAACTAGATAAGTTCCTGGACAATAGGTCCATGACTATTAGCCAGGATGGACAGGGATGGTGTCCCTAGCCTCTGTTTGCCAGAAGCTGAGAATGGACGACAGGGGATGGATCACTTGTTGATTACCTGTTCTGTTCATTCCCTCTGGGGCACCTGGCATTGGCCACTGTCAGAAGACAGCATATTGGGCTAGATGGACCTTTGGTTTGACCCAGTATGATCATTCTTATGTACTAACTAATGAACCCTTTTGAGGCTGTTTATTTCTAGACTTAATGCATTTTAGGTTCTTCATCTGCGTATATACTTCACACATCCCTAGTACATGTTGGTCTTTTATTCCATTCGGCTACTGGGGCTAATTCCTTTTAAATGGACAACATACTAGGTCTTGTCACCGAGAATAATGAGACTATGGTCACAGTGACCAATAATCTCGGGTGATACTCCCCCCTTTTCTCCCTCCTGTAGATACTGGGACACTGTAGTTTAATTACCTGACACAAGTGTTAACTATATGACCTTAGAACATGAGTGTTCACAGCATTTTTACTAGGGTAAACAATGAGAGGGAGCAAGCAATGAATACGTCTAACTGATGTTTCTTCCTGCTGCAAGGACAAACTGATCTGTAAAAGTTTGGATATCTCTGAAGATGTGGGTTGCTGAAGGCATTTGGAGCAGGTGACGTGGGTGCTGCTGGCCTTAGGCACCTAAATAAGCAAAGCATGTAAGCACGTGAGTAATCCCACCCTATTCAGCAAAGGACTTGAGCACTAACTTATCTTTAACCATGTTCTTAAATATCATTGAAGTCATACTAAAGTGCTTTGCTGACTAAGAATGGGATTACGCACATGCTTAAACTAAACATGCTTAAATGATTTGCTGAATAAATCTAAATATGGACTTGGATGCATAACTTCAGGCACTTGAAAGCACTAGCCAGTGACTTGCCCTAGATTACATAGCAAGTCTTTGGCAAAGCTGAGTAAAGAGCTTCGATATCTTGTGTAAATATGGGTAAACTATTAATAACAAGTAATTTATTCAACAAATTTAGCCTTTTTATCCTTTGTGAATTATTTTCACAGAACCAAATTCAATTTGTTGTTTTAATTTTTTCATGAACATATTGTACAAATATATTTCCGCCTATCAGATATTTACAAGTGATTCACTTTGAATACATCCTCAGCTATTCACCATTTGAATAACGGTCACCTATATCTCATGGCATTGCTTCTGCTCCCTATTCAGGAGACAAACTTTTAAAAGCAGGAGGAGGGAAAACAGACTTCAAGATGACAGAATGAATGCGTACCTATGCGACTATTGACAAGCATTTGACTTTCCACAAACATATTTGCAAACAAAGAGTCACCTAACGTGACTATTATCAGAAAATAAATAAAAAGATTCACGTTGAAGCTGTGGTTTGCATGCATATAAGAACATAAGAACGGCCATACTGGGTCAGACCAAAAGTCCATCTAGCCCAGTATCCTGTCTTCTGACAGTAGCCAATGCCAAGTGCCACAGAGGGAATGAACAAAACAGGTAATCATCAAGCGATCCATCCCCTGTTGACCATTCCCAATGATCAATGTCAAGGTACAATTTTTTGCAGTGACCACACTCTTCTCAACACCCATGCTTCCTCTCTGTTAAGTAGTATTGCTGCAAGCTATCTAAAAGTTATATTTCTCCCGGAAGTGGCTACTTTTAGGTAATGGATTAAGTGATTTCTAGACAGAGAGAAAGAGAGAGAGCTCACACACACCTATAATCACTTTGTAGAGTTTGTTGAGTGCACAGGGATTTTTGGATAAAAAAGTGCTAGACAAAGGCTTGTTGAGACATTAGAGCAGCTCCACCCAAGGAATTGCAACTCAGGGCAGGTCTTCACTACCCGCCGGATCGGCGGGTAGCAATCGATCTATCGGGGATCGATTTTTCGCGTCTCGTTAAGACGCTATTAATTGATCCCCGATCGCGCTCCCCGTCGGCGCCGGCAATCCACCGCATCGAAAGGCGGAAGCGGAGTCGACGGGGGAGCTGCAGCGATCGACTAGCCGCCGTCCTCATCGCCAGGTAAGCCGATTACGATACGCCGACTTCAGCTACGCTATTCCCGTAGCTGAAGTTGCGTATCGTAGATCGACCCCCTCCCCTAGTGTAGCCCTGGGCTCAGAGTCTGCTAGCCAATCTGTTACAAGGAGCCAAGTACTCTCTCTTGCCCCCTTCTCACCCACTTGCTCAGCTAAGGAATATTAGGCATTTGGGCTCATCTAAGTTTCATTTTTACCACTCCTCTACCTTCAAAATGCAAGCCTCACAGCAGGAAGCCTTCCTGTGGCCACACTGCATTACACGCACCCTAAATGTCTGACCCTAAATGTCATTATTACAGTATTGCCAACTTCAAACATTCAAAATTATGACCTATGGTTCCCAAGATAGGAGATTTTTTTAAAAAAAGGGTCGGGGGAGGGGTCTTTTCTTTGCTTTCTTGTTTGAGTGTTTAGGAGAAAACTCACTTTACATAAGCGAGCTTTTCTCTACAACCACAAGGGCTAGGAACTTAGATTTTTTTTTTAAGTAAAGCTAAGATTCATAAAATCTCTTTGTTGCAGCAGGTAGGGGTTTAAGAAAAACACCAAATATCATGAGATTCCTGATAAAATTTTACAACAATGTTGCTAACAATTGCAAAGTACCATGAGGAACAGACCGGTATAGAGGCCAAGTTGAGCACCACTCTGCGTGACATTTCATGCAAGTTATTTAATGAGCTAGTTGGTGTATTTAAATATGATTTGCATATAACCATAAACTTACTCTGAAGGTCAAACACACCCTGCCCCAAGCAATGGTGGAGGTAGGAAAGAGCTAAACAGAACTGTGGCTGGGTAGATTGGAGCTTGTGGGGGAATCTGGAGGCAGCTGGGTAGGTGGCTGCTGCAGGGTACAGGGCTCCTGGGTGCTGGAACAAGAGGCTCCTGGAAGGGGAGGGTTTGCTGGGGCTCATAGGATGCAGGGGGTAAGAGGCTCCTGGGACATTTGGGGTACCAGGTCTGCTAATAACTCATTGTTCTGTAAGGAAACAACATACCACTAAGCAAGGTTTTTTTTACCATTGACTATATATAGATATATGTAGACGTGGTGGTTATTGCAGTGCAGCTAGCTCTATGGAACCCTATGGGTTAGTTCCAGCTGTAGGTCTCCCAGGTAACCAGGAACTCAGCATGCTATCAAATCTATGGACTAGAAACATCAGTAGCAGGGTGTTCATCAGGGCAATGACATTCCCTCAAACTACACAGGCAAGCATAAAGTAGCTGCATAGAAACTCTCTCATGTTTTTTTTCTTTATTGGTGCATGCACACTATTCCTTCCAGACTGCACATCTGTGCAAGTGAAGAAGTGATCATGTTCTTAAATACAATTCACATTTGGGTTCCCTGTAAATTTAGCGAATACCATGAACTACCTGGAGTAAAGCTCTACAGATTGAGACTATTTTAATGTGCATCGCATCAATAGTTTGATCTCTAGTTCTGTGCAAAAAATACCCACCTAGAATCTTGTTGAAAAATGACTATTTTGTTATGGGTTATATCTCCGTAACCCCTCGGGTCACAGATTTGGGTCACTAATCCTACCCTCTTGAGGCACAATCAATTGCAAAGGAATCTGTCATAGCATGTAGATTTTAGAGGACCTAGAAATGTTGACCTTTAAACAGAAGTCTGTTGCACCATTGTAATAAAATAAAAATTCATAACATTACTATAGATAGCTGCCATATTCTTCACATTTTCAGACCTGGTTTTATCTATTAGCATGATCTGGGTATATTAACTTTTTTAACATACACACTTTTATAAAAGAATCTTATCTTATGATATTTGTAAGTCAGTTATTCTTGTTCTCCCAGCATGAAAATGTTTGGATAACCTGGGATATCACTATCCAAAGTTTGATTATTTCCTCCTCAAAAGGATTTGTCTCTGTAATATATGCATTAGTGAAGTCAACTTTAGTTTTCTTGTTGACTTAGTGGGCTTTGCACAAGGCCGTAGATTCACCTTTCCTTCTCCACACTCCCATGGACATATAGATGCACACTGGAAGAATGTATTGTTTGTTGAATGTATCAGTGGAGCATTAATATCAGGTAGTAAAGTCTTGCCTCTTATCTCAAATGTTAAACTTATTTACCAAAAAATTCCTTTGGGGGAAAGGGTTATTCATCATTGTGTCTGAGCAAGAAAAAGGTCAAGGGCCAGATTCTGATAGCCTTACTCATTCTGAATAACCTCATGGTTAAATGGGACTACTTGTAAAGTAAACTGTTACTCAGGGTGAGTAATGCTGTCAGAATCTGTCCCCAAATGAGGACTGATTTAGTGCTTAAATGGAATCCAGTAGGACAGTAAAGAAAACTTACAGAATATTAATGGACCAGATCTTCAGATGATGTAAACTGATGTAGCACCATTGAAGTCAATGGATCAATGCTGACTTACACAAGCTAAGGGTCTGGCCCAATCCTCCCTCCCAACTCCTGACTCCCCCCGCCCCCCCAAATTGGTAAAGTCACCGTTATTTGATATGTACTGAAAATATTCTTCAAAAAATGTTAAAAACAAACACACTAAGATGGACATTACTTGAAACCTGGTGATTTAAATCAAGAACTTGGAAGATAATGTCCTTGTTATCTTTCATAAGGCTGCATTTTTCAGGTCACAGTAAAAAGGTATTGTTAAGGACGCTGTCATCCTGCCAAAGCAAATTTTGATTTTATACTTTGACTAACATATTTGTAGAATTTTACATATTCTGCCCAGAAGGTAGAGTCATGCTGACCTTTTCAGAAGAATTACACTATGGAGGATAAACCACTTCTGATAGCTTGATGCTATTGAAAAAGCTTTAACAAATGTCCTAAAAGCTTGAGATCAAGTTGAGACCATGCATCACTACTGAATTCAACTGACGGAGTCTATATTCAAATGAATCATGCAAAGGGACTAATGACAAACCATTGCAGCTCAGTCAATCTCTCTACAAATGATTCATAACTCTAATCTTAGAGCAACAATTAAAAAGTGGGTGAAGGTGGGTGGTAGTGCAGTTAGTGGTTGGGTCCCAGGGATCACAGCAGCTTTCTTTGAGTACCCCTTAGTGGCTTTTCACTGATGTGGATGCAGAGGAAACAACCACATCATATTCTCACAAACTAAAATGTAAAAACAGCAAGGAGTCCTTGTGGCACCTTAGAGACTAATAAATTTATTTGGGCATAAGCTTTTGTGGGCTAGAACCCACTTCATCAGATGCATGGAGTGGAAAATACAGGAGCAGGTATAAATACATGAAAAGATGGGAGTTGCCTTACCAAGCATGAGGTCAGTCTAACGAGACAATTCAATTAACAGTAGGATACCAAAGGAGGAAAAATAACTTTCGTAGTGGTAATGAGAGTGGCCCATTTCAAACAGTTGACAAGAAGGTGTGAGTAACAGTAGGGGGAAATTAGTATGGGGGAAATTAGGTTTAGGTTTTGTAATGACCCAACCACTCCCAGTCTTTATTCAGGCCTAATTTGATGGTGTCCAGTTTGCAAATTAATTCCAGTTCTGCAGTTTCACGTTGGAGTCTGTTTTTGAAGTTTTTTTGTTGAAGAATTGCCACTTTTTGGTCTGTTATTGAGTGACCAGGGAGACTGAAGTGTTCTCCTACTGGTTTTTGAATGTTATAATTCCTGATGTCAGATTTGTGTCCATTTATTCTTTTGCATAGAGACTGTCTGATTTGGCCAATGTACATGGCAGAGGGGCATTGCTGGCACATGATGGCATATATCACATTGGTAAATGTGCAGGTGAACGAGTCTCTGATGGTGTGGCTGATGTGGTTAGGTCCTATGATGGTGTCCCTTGAATAGATATGTGGACAGAGTTGGCACCGGGATTTGTTGCAGGGTTTGGTTCCTGGGTTGGTGTTTTTGTTGTGTGGTGTGTAGTTGCTGGTGAGTATTTGCTTTAGGTTGGGAGGCTGTCCATAAGCGAGAACTGGCCTGTGTCCCAAGGTCTGTGAGAGTGAGGGATCGTCCTTCAGGATAGGTTGTAGATCCTTGATGATGCGCTGGAGAGGTTTTAGTTGAGGGCTGTAGGTGATGGTTAGTGGCGTTCTGTTACTTTCTTTGTTGGGCCTGTCTTGTAGTATGTGACTTCTGGGTACCCTTCTGGCTCTGTCAATCTGTTTCTTCACTTCACCAAGTGGGTATTGTAGTTTTAAGAATGCTTGATAGAGATCCTGTAGGTGTTTGTCTCTGTCTGAGGGATCAGAGCAAATACGGTTGTATCTTAGAGCTTGGCTGTAGACAATGGATTGTGTGATGTGGTCTGGATGAAAGTTGGAGACATGTAGGTAAGTATAGAAGTCAGTAGGTTTCCGGTATAGGGTGGTGTTTATGTGACCATCGCTTGTTAGCACTGTAGTGTCTAGGAAGTGGACCTCTTGTGTGGACTGGTCCAGGCTGAGGTTGATGGTGGGGTGGAAATTGTTGAAATCCTGGTGGAATTCCTCAAGGGACTCCTTCCCATGGGTCCAGATGATGAAGATGTCATCAATGTAGCGCAAGTAGAGTAGGGGTGTTAGGGGATGAGAGCTGAGGAAGCATTGTTCTAAGTCAGCCATAAAAATGTTGGCATCCTGTGGGGCCATGCAGGTACCCATAGCAGTCCTGCTGGCTCAAAGGTATAAATTGTCCCCAAATCTGAAATAGTTGTGTGTGAGGACAAAGTCACAAAGTTCAGTCACCAGGTTTTCCGTGATAGTATCAGGGATGCTATTCCTGATGGCTTGTAGTCCATCTTTGTGTGGAATGTTGGTGTAGAGGGCTTCTACATCCATAGTGGCTAGGATGGTGTTTTCTGGAAGATCACCAAAGGCTTGTAGTTTCCTCAGGAAGTCAGTGGTGTCTCGAAGATAGCTGGGAGTGCTGGTAGCGTTGGGCCTGAGGAGAGAGTCTACATAGCCAGCTAATCCTGCGTCAGGGTGCCAATGCCTGAGATGATAGCACGTCCAGGATTCCCAGGTTTATGGATTTTGGGTAGCAGATAGAATACCCCTGGTCAGGGCTGTAGGGTGTGTCAGTGTAGATTTGTTCCTGTGCGTCTTTAGGGAGTTTCTTGAGCAGACGGTATAGTTACTTTTGGTAATCCTCAGTGAGGTCAGAGGGTAATGGCCTGTAGAATGTGGTGTCAGAGAGTTGCCTAGCAGCCTCTCGTTCATATTCTGGCCTATTCATGATGACTACAGCACCTCCTTTGTCAGCCTTTTTGATTATAATGTCAGAGTTGTTTCTGACGCTGTGGATGGCATTGTGTTCTGCACGGCTGAGGTTATGGGGTAGGTGATGCTGCTTTTCCACAATTTCAGCCCATGCACTTTGGCAGAAGTACTCTATGTAGAAGTTCAGTCAGTTGTTTTGACTTTCAGGAAACTGTTGGTAGGAAGCTTTCTGTGTGTTGCTGTTCAGTGGTGTGTTGGAAATATTTCTTGAGTCGGAGATGTCGAAAGTAAGATTCTACGTCACCGCAGAACTGTATCATGTTTGTGGGAGTGGTGGGGCAGAAGGAGAGGCCCCGAGATAGAACAGACTTTTCTGCCAGGCTAAGAGTATAGCTGGATAGATTAACAATGTTGTTGGGTGAGTTAAGGGAACCACTGTTGTGGCCCCTTGTGGCATGTAGGAGTTTAGATATTTTAGTGTCCTTTTTCCTCTGTAGTGAAGCAAAGTGTGTGTTGTAAATGGCTTGTCTAGTTTTTGTAAAGTTCAGCCATGAGGGAGTTTGTGTGGAAGGTTGGTTTTTTAAGAGAGTTTCTAGTTTTGAGAGTCCATTCTTGATCTTCTCCTGTTTGCTGCATAGGATGTTGATCGGGTGGTTCCGCAGTTAATTGGAGAGTGTGTAACAACTGTTACAAAATACCAAAAGTTATTTTTCCTCCCTTGGTATCCTACTGTTAATTGAATTGTCTTGTTAGACTGGCCTCACACTTGGTAAGGCAACTCCCATCTTTTCTTGTATTTATACCTGCTCCTGTATTTTCCACTCCATGCATCTAGCCCACGAAAGCTTATGCCCAAATAAATTTATTAGTCTCTAAGGTGCCACAAGGATGCCTCGTTGTTTTTGCTGATACAGACTAACACGGCTACCACTAGGAAACTAAAATGTAGTACACTATGATGATTATTATTGAACCATGTGATAAATTGCATTTTACAAGCACCTTTGTCTCCTTCGCCTGCACCTTGCCTAATGATCAGTCTCCACTGGAGCACATTCTGATGTTCTAAACCTCAGAGGTTGGCTTCCAACAGTTAATTAAACCAAATAAACATGCAACAGACACCTGCCAGTTTCCTTCTTTTCCTCTAGAATTACATTTGACAAAAGCTCAAGACAAGTAATATTCAATCCTGGCCAAGTGAAAGGTTTAGGGACCAGGTTTTGCCATTCTTACTCCTGTTGAAATCTATGGCACTACTTACATAATAAGGTACTAGTCAACCTGAATAAGGACAGCAGAATCTGGCCCTTCAGGTCTAATGCCTTGTAACCCTACAGAGTAAAAAATGGAAGCTTTACACCATGAGAAAGGGGATACACTCAGCTTTCCAGCAGGACACACTTTGCTTCTAGCCCTGGAAATTCCTAAGATACTGGATCTTAAAACCATCACATTTTAATATACAGAAAAGCTATTTTAGGTCATTTGTAGGGATTCCTAAAATGTTAATAGTTGTAAACTTCCTTGCCATCTGAATCCTGCGTTGTTGGACTCATGATTTTTAAAATTCTCTAAAACATTTCTAAAACAGTTTTTCTTTAAGATACGTGGCTTATATGAAATGTAGTGTTTTACTGTTTACAGCTATTATTTGCACTTTTGTGGCAGAAGTTGCATTACTCAGACAAGTGAAGCCACAAGTAAGTTATATGACCAGTCCAAACACGTCAATAAAAGTTTTATACCACACCACTGTCTATTCCCTATAAATAATTGTTAAACAACAATCCAATTATCACTTTTCTCTTCCCCACTATTCTGAAGAACTCAATATATTTACCACAAGACTCCAGTTTTTAAAATCCTTTGCCTTACTGGACCAACGTTATGCACTGTGAACATTTTCGGAAAGATGTTGGTGTCATGCACATGTAAAACCAACAATTATGCTCCTAATTGGATTGTATTTAGTCTCCTAAATAGCTGTTTCTGAGGTTATTCTTATTCCTTGCAACACTGAGTTCCATATAAAACAGATTTTTTACTGGACAGGCACACATTTTGGTTAGTACATTCCCGTTCATTAAAAGAAGAACCTTATATTACCTTCCCTGTACATGAACCGCTTGGCACCAACCCTACAG
Source organism: Macrochelys suwanniensis (assembly GCA_033296515.1). Classification (NCBI taxonomy): domain Eukaryota; kingdom Metazoa; phylum Chordata; order Testudines; family Chelydridae; genus Macrochelys; species Macrochelys suwanniensis. The sequence continues at coordinate 230,065,192 of CM065775.1, read as the reverse complement.
TGTAACAAGCTGTCTGAAAAGACTGAAGTGTACTTGTGGGGGCAGGAGAAGGTTCAAGCGTAGTCCATTTCAAATATAGACCACGTCTGTTAAATGTAGTCCATGCATTCCATGGGTGACCAAATCATTAGTCCCAAATACAACTGGGAATTTGAATTCAGTCCAGAAATTTGCCATGAGGAGAAGGGGGATGGCAATGGAGTTCTCTGTGTTTGCATGCAGTCCTAACAGACAGTATCAGAAACCATGGGGAGGCTCTAGGCCATGCTGATGCTAACACAGAATTCTGTTGATTCCCTCATGAATTCTGACCCAATCCCAGGTCCCAATAGCTGCAAACTTTTCCTGTAGCAGGAACTCCAGACAGGTAGTCACATTTCAGGGAAGGGTATATTTTCAGGGCTACCTCAATAGCTCACCATCCCACTCCATTTGTAGATGTGCTGTTCAGTCACTATGTGTTTGAATACTTTGGTGGCATACATTCCATCAGCATCTTGGAATTACACCTCTCTTTGCCAGTCAGAGAACTGTTACGTCCTCCAAAATGTGCACTGCCTGAAATGATAGAAAAGACTAATATAGCATGCAGTGGCCAGCAACCTCTCCTCAAACTTCATTAAAAAAAAAGAGGCATAAAGGAAACGATGATGATGATGATGATTTTCTCAGCACTTCTTTCACTGAAATTAACATGGCTTGTCCACATTGCTTCTGTGCTCTGAAGCCAATATATTGATGTTCAGTTTTAAAAAGTAACATTTTCTACCCTTGAAAATCCAAAATGATTTTTTCTGTGCTCCTGTACCAAACTATTCAAGACAATAACCCTCTAGGTCATGTCCTATTCCAGGCCCCTCAACCTCTACAGGCCGCAATACCTCCACAGCTCACCCACACTATAGAAGCTTGGCTCACCGTACCTTCACGGACCATTCCAAGAGGAAGTGTTTCTGTGATAAACTTATGGCTGAAGTTCTGAACAGGGCCAACAAGCAGGTTGAGCACCAAAGGCAAAGGGACTTGTGACAAGAGGAGAGACAAGCTGAGAGGCAAGTGGAAAGGATCAGGCTATCTTCACAGCTTGAGGACAGAGTAGCGGTGCAGGAGCAGGCAACCACTTTGCAGTTCCTGGAACAGGAACAATTGTTAAGGGAGGAAGATAAGGCACAATAGAGAGAACTGTTTCAGCAGCTGCTGTCTCTAATGGCCGTAAGAGTGCAGGCCCCTGTTGTGCCAGCATCATGGGCTGCGTCCCCTCCATGGTAGGCTGGCTTGCATTTCAGGAGGAGCTTGGACAACTCCATAGCTGGGTGGCCCATGCCACCAGGCCCTATGGACAGCTGGACAGGCCGAATATCCCCCATGCAGTCCTTAGTGCTGAATCCCTTTCCCTTTGGATGCCTCCAGCCCCCTTCCTGGGCACCAAGTGATGGCAAATGTGGAAGGAAAGGAAAAGAGAATGGGGACAGGGAACACACAATACTGTGTTGTGGTGGCTTGTACATAGTTTAACTGTTCGCACTTGTTTATGCAATTTGTTCTTGGTTCCTTCTAAAGCTTTTTGTGTTGCTGGTGTTTTGGTGCTAATGGCAGCTTGCCGGCCAGGCAATGGTTTAATATCGTAGTTTTCCAATACATGTGTAAAAATAAAGGTTTTTACTGTATAAAGACATTTGATTGCCATCACTGCAATACATCATATAATGTGTATTTCAAATAATAAAGGTAAACTCATGATCAGCGACAACTGAGAGGTTGTACACAAAACCCATTGTCTCAGTACAGCTATATACATCAATCCATTCATCAGTTATTTGCATCAATCCATACTGTTCTCCCCCCTCCCCATTTCATAAGTGGGCATGTCATTCAAATTATTATGCAAGCAATCAGCTTCCCCCAAGCTATCAACGCCCTCCCTCACAAGTATATTAATAAAGGTGCTATTTTCCCTCTTCCATTGGCCCATACAAATCCGTAATGTAGGAGCACAAAGTACTCCTGATTTCTGTTGCCCGGGTACATCCAGCTTCAGCTGTGGTAGGTGCACTTTCTGTCAGAGGTACCTGTTCAGTGGCCCCTCACTGACACAGGTCCATTCAGAGGGCAAAGGCTTACCTTTGGCTTCACAAAGATTGTGAAGAGGACAGCAAGACACAGTAATGAACACAGCACTGAGGACACAAACAGATCTGTAGACACCTCCAATGGGATTTAAATCTGCCAAATGTACTTTCTATCACCATTCTACACCTGCTGAGAGTGTAATTAAACCTTCCTTTGTCAGGGCCTCTGATATCAGGGTGCATTTTCATAAGCAAAGGCACAAGGGGCTACATGGTGTTCCCCAGAATAAAAGTGGGGACAGTAACTCTGTGCATGACAATGTCATGTAGTGGGAATAGAGTCCCAGCCTGTCCATGAATATAGACCCCCCAATTGTTGCAAAATCCTGGCATCATGAACTTTTCCAGTGCAGCCAACACTGACGTTCCACGAGAGCCTCCAAACTTATGGAATAGTACCCTTCGTGGTTTATGTACCCATGTGCTCCTTGAGAAGGGCAAACTATGGGCACATGAGTCCCATCAATGGCCCCAGTGCAGTCTTCAGGAAGATATTTTATGCCATCCATCTTGTGGTAAACCACACACCTGATTGCCTCAGAAACCACTTTATCCACAGTTGACTTTCCAACACCAAACTGGTTGGCAGTGAACCTGTAGCAGTCTGGGGTAATCAGCTTCCAGATGATTATGGTAACCTGCTTCTGGACTGGCATGGCCACCCTCTTGCATATGTCTTTATGCTGGAGAGTAGGGGCAAACTGCTCACAAAGCTCCAGAGACCTAGCTTTCTTGATGTGAAAGTTCTGGACCCTCTGCTGGTCATCCCATGTCTGCATGATGATACGGTCCCACCAATCCGTGCTTGTTGCACTCCTCCAGCAGTGCCTATCGATGTAGGGCAGCAGCAGCTCTATGGAGTGTCATGAGCAACATCAGCCAGTTTCATTCTGCCATATCTGTGTCCTCTTCCTACTACTACTCTGTCATTAGCTCTGTCAGGTGCCTTTGGTAGGTCAGACAATGCTGCTGAACTGTTCATCAGCATCTCATGGAAGCTCTGCCCATGTCCTGAAGCAGGAGTGAAAGTCCAAGCAAGACAAGTTCTTGAAATGGTGACCTCTCTACATGGCTGGCTCCAGCTGCTGGGAACACGCAGACCAAAATGACAGCTCGGCAGGATGTGTTGGCAAGCTGTTCAAACTTCCTGTAATGTGCAGGGTGAACAGTCAAGGTTTCCCACACTATGAATAGGGGGGAGGGATAGCTCAGTGGTTTGAGCATTGGCCTGCTAAACCCAGGGTTGTGAGTTCAATCCTTGAGGGGCCCATTTGGGGATCTGGGGCAAAAATTGGGGATTGGTCCTGCTTTGAGCAGGGGGTTGGACTAGATGACCTCCTAAGGTCCCTTCCAACCCTGATATTCTATGATTCTATGAATAAAGGTCTAGAGTGGCCACATTTTGGGAGGGTGCTAGGAAGTCTGGGATATGGGTGGTTGGACTCAGGTCTGTGTACCCGGGGCTCACACCTGGGTTAAAAAATTCTTAACCAAGAGTTGATAATCAGAGTAGATACTCAATCCCTGGGTTCTCAAACTCAAGTCCCACTAACCCAGGGCTTACATTACAGCGCAGACATACCCTTAGTGTTGTTTCTTTACCAGGCCCTGGCCTAAAGCCTAACTGTGAGGAGGAGCTGATTCTAGTCCCATTTCTACAACAGCAAATCATGGAACCATTTTGTGCCACAGTTTACCCATCTGTAAAATGGGAATAAAATACTTCCCTATTTTACTGGGGTGCTGTGAGTAAAATCCACTAATGTTTATAAAGCATTTTGAACTCCTCATATTGAAGCTGCTACAATACACAAGTGTGAAATATTATTTTTATTTTTGCTGCATTAATTAAAAACGTGCTTAATTCACATAAAAAGTACCATTGAATATCTAGCTAGCTAGCTAGAGTATATATGTCAAATAGTATTGAGTTATATGTATATTGAGTCATGTAATTTAATATAACAGATTTAAGAACATACAATATTTAAAAATAGATAGCCTATACATATTGTAATAGCAATAGCAAGTCATCTGTGAAAACCAGAAAAGGAAACAAATCCACACTGACAAACATCAATATCTGTATTGCACACTACAGTTGTTCATCATGAGGCTTTGGGAAAATGATAGTAAAATGGAGGAGGTTACAAAGGAAGTTTCTGTCTCTACTCTGATGGTTTCATTTGTCAACAGATGAATTTAGCTCCATGACAAGACAACATTAAGGGAGCTATTAAGCAATAGATGTGACCAAATGTTATTTGTTTAAACCATCAAAACTTATTACTGTCAGAGCCCCTGGCAACATGACAGGCTTGGAGAGAGAGAGAGAATCAAAAGGCTGGTTGCTTTTTAAACTATAACTAGTAAAAAAATGCAGTTAACAGACACAAAAGTCTGAGGAAACTTTTTCTTACCATATCTCCCTTGATGAGATACTTCTAGAAGAAAACCAAACCAATAAATGCAAAGGTAAATCTTGATTTCATATATAACCGGGGGGGTGGGGGTGGGGGTGGGGGTGGGGGCGGGGGAGAGAGTTATACATGTAGGTTCAAATCTCTGATGGACAGTTTACAACCTGTCCATTTTATGGATGTGGTCATGCCCCAAAGCTTGCTGACCATACCCACACGGGGTCATAGATTGCCATTGGGAAAGTTAGCTGTGGCTGGATTATAGAAATCTGATGTTTGCAGCTCCTCCCAATTTAGCATCATCTGCAAAATTAATTAATATGGAATTTATTTCCTCCTCCAGATCATTAGTGAGCCAGTCATTATAAAATGAATTAAGGGTCTCAATCCAAAGGTAGGTGGACAACTGGTATCTTTGTTCATGATCTCAGCAGAGAAACCAAGAATTGAACAGTAGAGCTGGTTGGGAATTTTCTGTCAATATGACTTCTTTATGGAAAAAGCAGTTTCTGAAAAACTTACATTTTCTGCATCGCAGTTTTGATTTTACTGATTTTTTATATATTTTTTTTATTAATTTACTTAAATTTTCCATGAGGAAAATCTAATCAAAACATTTCACTCTGGCGTGTTGGACCAAATAAAAATGTTTAATTTCCAGGCAGTCTGACATTAAGCTGCATCTGCCTTAGGTGCTGCAGTGCCTCATGGGAAGCTGTAGTTTAGGTGCCTTCATGCCTGTATTCCTACCTATGAACCAGGCTCTTTGGCCTGCCTATATCTCCCACGATCCATTACAGCGTCCCCTCTGACCAAGCCACATGGTGCATCATGGAAGTAAAACAGTCTGTGGTGCATCATTGAAAATGTAATTCTTCCAGGAAGCCTTGCTTATAGGGAAGAAAGAGGTAATGAGGCATTTGAACAACAACTCCCATGTGGCACTGAGGTACCTTAGGAACATACAGCTTAATATCTAACTCACTGGAAATTAAAAAAATGGATTTGGTTCAACACACCCAAATGAAATGTTTTAATTTAGGGAATGGCCGAATGTTTCATTTTAATGGAAAACGTTGAAACAAATCATTTTGACACCTCCAAATTGAAATTTTTCAGAACTTTTTGCTACAAGAAAATTTTTTGATATTTCAACTTTTCTTCAAAATTTGGGGCAAAAAGAAATGTTGAACTATTGGAATTTCCTGTGTGATGGAGATTCTGGTTTTTGCATAGCTCTACTAAATGGTCATGAAGACTGAAGAAGCGGTTATTCTAGGTCAGAGGTAAGGCACATTGGCAGGTTTGTGTGGTGACGCATGTGCTGCTGCTAACCATGCCTTACCTGTTCTGTGAATAGACATTTTTAATTTCCATGACATTCAATTTAGCACTTCTCAGGAGCAATACAATTAAACAAAACATTTTTTTTTAAAATCAATTTCATCTTCAAAGGTGAAATGCGGCATGCTCTCCACTTCCAATTAGCAGGATTTGGCCCACAAGAAAAGCTTGTTCAATTGTTTATAATTTATCCATCCTCAAACTGAAATATTTCTATATGCTTTAAAGAGAACAGAATTTTAGGAAACTAGTTCAGACAGACTATTTGTTCTGAAAGCATGATTTCTAAGTGCCCAGTTCAATAGGAAGCCATCAGGAGGGATGCCACTTACAATCTAGATGACGATGGGGGGGAAACTCACATAGAAACCAAAGCTATATACAATGAAAAGAAATAAAAATGTTGTTTCCTGAAAGCAAATCACTTTCCCAGGATGAATTACAAGCCAGTCAATTTGCTCAGATGGCCCCTTGCTTGACGTGGTTGAGGCCTTGCTGCTACACAGCAATCACACTCCATCCATATATAGAAAGAGTGACAAATAGAAGACAATGGCTGGCAAACTGAACAATGTCAGAACCCCCAATACTGTAAATTTTACCATCAGAACTAATTTGGACTGTCATGGACAGGCACAATTAACATGAAGTGACACCACTGTCGTCTGATGATGAGGTAACAAAATAGAACTGTCAGAGTGCTTCTCTGTACAATGATAAATGATGTCATCTCTACTTCAGAACATTTCAGATGAAAGGAAAGCTTAACCACACAAATCATGGAGTGAGAATGACAGGAGAGTATTACATCCAACTCCAAGAATGGAAAAATAGCTTAGATTGCCCGATTCAACTTGATGTAGACACCGCGGCAAAATGAGGACAGACACATGCATGGAATTAAGCCACAGGCCACAACTTTCATTAAACTTTAACATGGGGGAGGGGCACTACTCACCCATCACCCACACTCTCCTATGCCAGGCATTAATTGGTTCCAGTGCAGGAGTTACTGGACTTCTTGCCATATAACCCATAACTAGCACCAGGTTACAAGGTTCCTTTCCATATAACTCATAGCATGGGGTAAACTCTCCTCAGCCTGCCTCCCCAGGACTCAGTTCTCTTTGAGTCCTACCATTCTTCCCCCTGTGAGGGGAACAGAGGGTGCTAAATGGGGGGAAATGGGGGGAGGGGAGAATGGAGCCAAAAGAGGCGCCACATAGCCCCCAGACCAGGTTAAATCCTGGGAGCTGGGGAATGCTGGCCAATCAGCACCTCTCTCCCCCACCTGGCCAATGGGTGCCCGAGACTCCGAGAGGGAAGAGCTACCTATTGTCCCTTGGCAAGTGTCTCCCTCCCTTGATGCTGGAAATGTCCCCCTTTCACCACCAGCCCCATCAAGTTCCCCCACCTGTTGATACAAGAACTCTGCATTTGGATCTGGGTAGATGTCGATAACTTGGTGAGCAGCAAAAATACCTAAGGATCCAGAAGGATTGGCCTATGAGGGGTGATTAAAAATACTAATGGCCAGATTCTGCCTGACCTTTACACAGGTGAATATTATAGGGTGTAAGGAGTTTCTCCTGCTCTCACAACTACTCCAAAGGTGTATGACAATGGGATCGTGAGTAGGCAAAGTTATGACTCCACCCCCCAGATGCAAGCCAACAGAGCTACCAGCCACCCAGGTGAGGGGAGCATGTTGTACCTCATAAAGGGGTAGTAGCAATGTATGTGCATGTCTAAACTACTAGTGAGTGTGTGTTACTTACAGGTCCCCCTCTATGCCCAAGCTGCAGAAGATATGGCTCTGTTACGGCTCCACCTAGAGAGCCTGGGCTTTTTAGTTCAAGCTATAGTGGCTCACAGTTTTAGCCCTGGGATGTCCCTGTTTCAATCCCTGGTGTATCAGCCAAGGTGATTGCTGTCACATGGGCTTCTCCTGCTCAACAGGGAAGCTGCAGGAGGAATGACGGCTCCCTATGGCAAAAAGTCTCCTGGGTGCTTCCTCTAAGGCTGTGAAGCTCTGTACCACTCCCAAAGCAGAGTTGTGCCTAAATGGCACAAACAATCCCTAAATAACTGATGAACAGATTTTGCCACTTTTAATGGATGTACTCATGGAGAAGGATACTGTTTAACATGGGTAAGGATGACAGAATCAAGGCTTACATTTTTTAGTCTTCTTAAAATAAAATAAAATTGAGGTTAAAGGATGAATTACAGTGTAATTAGGGCAAATCAAGAGTAACTCCATTGTCTTTTCTGAAAGAAATCTATATTTACCTCTATGTAAATGAGATCAGAATTTGGACAAGTTGTTTTCACCCATCAATCATGGAATCTTGTTTGCTAATTGCTTTACTTGCAGCTAATGAAATTATTATGACAACATGAAACATTCATTTGGCTGGTGTTTAATTATGTACCTGTTAATTTCTTTGCATGTCCAATGTGTCAAGCAAAATTATAATATCCATCACACAGATATTTCCTAGCAAAAAAACTCAGAGGGGTAATCTTGAAAACAAAGAATCAAATGCCAATCACTGGTTATTATGTTTCAGGACATATCAAAACAAACAAAAACATTTAAAGTGTTTAACAGAGCATTGAAATTACAGTACAGCAAACTAGTCTATTTTAAATTCCGGGCAGACTAATAAATAGCCAGAAGCAAGTTCATATTTTTAAAAGTCATTCACATTACCCATCTTGATAATATTACATCCTCTGTCCTTTAGGTGATCCAAGTATTAACTGACAAGGAATTTCTTCCTGGAACCTCAGAATATGTAACATTATATGCTGTTTTAATGCCCTTATAACTTCTCTGGCCCACTTCCAAAGGGTCCTCAAATACAAAATAATTTTCTGTTCCTCTTCTTTATAACTCCACAATGGGTGGAAGATCCCTTTTTACCACTGCTTTCACTCTCTGAACGATCTCACTACCTGCCTGAGGAAGGGAAGAGAGAGAATTTATGATAGTGTATGGTGCTATAGCAGTTTTATTGTCATGAGCTGGAGATTAATGTCACACAGGGCTAATTTGTAAAGTGTAAAAAAGCTGAAAATGGATGAGAACTTAAAAACTGAATCGTAACAGACTATAAATCGCAATGATGATTGAATCTGGTAATATTCTAGACAAAAAGAGCTCTCAGCCATGCTTGTAGGTGTGTCCATCACTTCACACTGACTCAACAGACATTCTAGGCTTCAGAGTGACACACAGACAAAGTGACAATCCTGGAACCTTACTTTATAGATTAATGAATGGTGCATTACTCATATTCCTGGATGACTGTTGCTGTCTCCTCTTCAGCCATGGAGGGCCCTGACTCAGATGAAGTGACTTGCTACCACTACAGCAAGTATGAGGAACCCCATGCAAGAGTTGTGGACTAACTTGTATCATGTAGCTGTGTTCTCCAGAGGTTCACTGTAGAGGCGTTTTAGTAGATGGTGCAGGGTTGGAGCAGGGCTAGTGGATCATCTGTGACTATATGTATCTGCTAGTCATTCCTTCCTGCAAACTAAGGGCACATAACCTCTAGGGGCTTTGCAGCAACTTTGTGGTGTGCTGAGGTGGATTTCTTCCCCCTTTCCCTTGTAGATCTCCCCAGTTCACCTCCCAATTAATCTGTTCACTACAGCCAGGATTTGGCCCTCTCTGAATAGGGCTATTACATTTCACTCCTATGGTTAGATCATGCCTATTAGGCAAAGCCCTTCACTAAAGGTGGTGCACTGACACACTACCCCAGGGAGTACTGTGAGGCAAAGTGCCTTCCAGAGCTCCCAAGGGTATATGGAGAATTCATCTGCTGCTGCACCTCTTTACTGGATGCAGTTTATTTTTCTGGCACCACACCCTCTCCATCCCATGTGCCTGGGTGGGGTGGTACAGTGAATTTCTATTTGTTTACAATCAATGCTGAGACTGAAGCCAAACTCATGAAATTCTTTAAATAATTGTTTTAAAATATTTTTATAAAAACATTAATATGGAAATATGTTCATAGAGATACATTTATCTTTCGTGGTTGCTGTCGATTAGGGGCCAGATTCAGATATAGTGTGAGTGTGTGCAACTCCATTGATGTTCATGGTGTTGAACCCATTTTCACCAGGTCTGATTTTAGTCCAAAGTGTTTAGTAAAGCCTTTATTCAACCAATTTTGTAAATGGTGACAGTAATGAAACAGTTAACATGCATGAGCAAATACATCAAGTTAAAAGAGAAAAGAAAATTTCTTTTCATCTTGCTGTCATATGCCAATGATAAAAATGTGGGGAGTGTATTTATATCTGATGACACAAGCCTATCCAATTTCTTGCATTATTTAGGTTAGGTCATTTATTCAGGTAATTACTGTAGGACAGACTGTGTATGGAAGACAGCATTTAGTTTATGACCAAAATGACCAGCAATTGTCTGGATTGCGAAATTACCTTCAGCACTGGAAAAAAATGTTATTTCTTAAAAAAGACAAAGTCAAAACAAAAAAATATTTATTACTAACAATCAGCAGGTAGTCACTGCTTCTAAGACCAAGGCTGATTTCCAGATATCATTAGGGATGTCTGAAAATGCATCAGTCGCTAGATAGTTTCAGCATCTGGGTGATGAAATGCATGTCATTGGTATCTCTCACAGGAAATCTGTTTGGGAAGCGGCCTAGTCTAGACTAGGATTTAAAGGTAGATGTTAGAACATGTTAGTTATCACATGAACTCAGAGGCGCTGACTTTCTACTGTGCCAGGAGGTGCTCAACCCCGCCAGCTCTGCTCAAGACCCTGCCCCTATTCCAACCTTTCCCCCAAACCCCCACCCCTGCCCCACCTCTTCCCGCCCTTGTTCTGCCCCCTTCCCCGAGCGTGACCAGCCTTTGCTGCTCCCCCCTCCCCTCCAGTGCCTTCTGCACGCCGTGGAACAGCTGATCCGTGGTGGGCGGGAGGCGCTGGGAGGGAGGAGGAGGCGCTGTTTGGTGGGCTGGGAGATGCTGGGGGAGGGGAGACAGCTGCCAGTGGGTGCTCAGCAAACACCATTTTTTCCCCAGAGGTGCTCCAGCCCTGGAGCACCCATGGAGTCGGCGCCTATGCATGAACTAACACATTTGAAAAGTCTAGTTTAGACAAGGCAGAGTATATTTTAATACATGTTGAGCTAGTCGAATTAAAACCAAGGCTTCCCTCTAAGCTTTAACTCAACCGTCTAATCACATGTTTAAAGCAATGTGCCTTGTCTATATTAGACTTTTCAAACTCGTTAAAACACATTCACGTTCTAATAATATACTTTTTATCCTAGTCTAGGAAAGACCAAGTAACTGTCAGAGCCAGCTGGTCTAGTCACTAAAGAGTAGTAATAAGTATTTTACATCAAACATTTATATAGCACATTGTATCTGCTAAGATCCCAAAGCACTTTACAAATGTAAATTCCAATCCTGCAGTGTGATCCAGTGAGCAGACACTTACACCCATGTGGAACCACTTGCACAACATGTAGTCTCAGATGGGTACAACAGCTAACATGGTTTTAAAGGTGTTAAACTGTATTTACAGTAGGTTCTAAGTGGAGTGTCAAATAATATTAATTAACTTGTATTAGCTAACTTGATTTTAAAAAACAAACCAACAACATTTTTCCTAGTCTACACGGATCCTAAGGAAGGGCTTGTGTTAGAACATAACTAATCTTAAAGAGTCACGTCAACTCATGTGATGTTAAACAAAACTTGCTGTCAGGGACAAACTGTATCCTATCAGCTGTTTGTAATTAAGCCTATGGTTCCAGTAGGACTAGTTATGACCAGCTGGCACAGTGTCATGACTTGCCCCAACTACATTGAGGACAAAGTCATATTTAGTGTCATGTTCATTTACATGACACTTCGAAGTCATGTTCTAACACAAGCTAATTTTCTAGTGAAGATAAACTCCACTGCATATCTACACTACAAGCGCTACAGCAGCACAGCTAACATGCTGCATATTCGCCACTGTAGGGTAGGCACTTCCTATATCGATGGAAGAAGGTTTTTTGTCAATGTAGTTAATTCACCTTTCTGAGAGGCAGTAGCTAGATTGATGGAATTATTCTTCTATCAACCTATCTGCGTCGACAGTGGGGGTTAAGTCGACCTATGTATAGCACACAGAGCACAACATTTTTTACAGCCCCAAGCACCGTATCTATTTTTTAAGTGTAATCCAGGCCTGAGAAGGATGTAAACAGGAAGTCTGCCTCCAGTTTTAAATAATCAAACAAGAGTTTCCTTAGAACAAAGACCTCGTCTATTACGATTTGGAAGGTGCTAGCCTAGTGTAGATTAAGACAAAATATGTTCTCTTGAAAACACAAGATCACTCTCTGGCCACTTATGGCCATTTCTTCTTAGAAGTACATAATTAACTAAATTGTATATTTAGTAGCACTAGGTGCAGTGGCGTAGCCAGGTTCTAACACCAGGGGGAGCGAACACATAAAAAAAGGCGCCACCCCGACTCTCAGCCCGCTCCCAGCCTGGGTGAAAGAACCCAGGCCGGCAGCGGGCTGAGACCCCGGCTGGCAGGAGCCCGTGGTGGGAATCCCAGAGCGGGGCGGGCTGAGCAGCGGCTCAGCCCGCCCCGCTCTAGGATTCCCCCCACGGGCTCCTGCCAGCCGGGGTCTCAGCCCGCTGCCAGCCTGGGATCTTTCACCCAGGCCGGCAGTGGGCTCTTGGTGGGGCCAGCGGCGGGACCCCGGCGTTCTTTTGTCGGTCCTGCGTTATTTTGTGGCTCCACCTCCATCTCCACCCTTTCAAAATTAAAAAGGCGCTACTTTTGGAAAATGTGCTCAGGGGGAGCAGCAGCTCCCCCTGCTCCCCCACTAGCTACGCTACAGACTAGGTGAGGCAAACCCACAGCCAGACCAGGGTTGCTCACTCAGGTGCTCTGACTTATCCCTCCAGCAGAGCCCGTAGTGACTCAGCCCTCAGGCACGCTGCAGCAGCCTTATTCCTGGGCTGGGCCCAGATCGGATGATCAATTTTTTGATGAGCTATTAAGGTGTAGACAGGACCTACATGTACATTTATTATTCATCAAATTCAGCTTTATTTATTTATTACAGGGCCCTTTAAAGCTCTCTTGACAAAATGGGGCAAACATGATTTATTCAGTGTCTCTTCTACACATAGCACAATTGTTATATAGCTTGGCTGGATTTTGCTGACTGACAGGGAAGCTGAGTCCAGTAGCATCAAGATGACAAACACAATTAGGAGGGTATCAGGCAGTTTCCTGTAGAGACCAAAATGTCAGTAACAGAGGCTGTGGTTTTCCCCAGTATGGGCAGCAGTGACGCTGCGTGGCCGCTTTTTAAGCAGCGCTTTTGTGTCACATCAACATTTTCACTCAATCTGGAGATACGAGAGGGGCAAGCTACTTTGCCAGGCGTGTTACAGACAGCCCAGCCGGTTGCTATGTCTTGTGGTTTGATCGCTAGTCTCATGATCGTTGCTGTTTTCCTTAGAGGACCCGCTTTTCTTTCTATAATATCCCTGGGGTCCTGTGAGCCCATACGTCTCCCAGCTTTTCTTTCTTTCGCGTGCTCAAGGCTGTGGAGGACACCGGAGCTTTAATGGGTGGAAGACCAGAATGCAAAGGCCCCAAATGAGATACAATGGGTGACTGGGGGGGGGCGGGGTTAACATCTCGGGATTTGTGTGGGGGGAGTGACTCATGGGTATGTTTTAACTCCCGGGGTTGACACTACTGTGACCCCTGCCCCCATTGCAAACAACGGGAGCTTTGCCCCGCCGGCTGCCCGGGGGCAGGATTCAGCAGCCTCGTGGCCCGGCCCTCGCTCAAGGCCTGATCCAGCCCCCAGCAGCGGGCTCCGCGGGCGGAGGTCTCGGGCCCCGGCAGCACCGCAAACGCGAAGGGAAGAAGTTTGAGCTCCGCCGCGCACCGTAGCCAGAGCTCCCCCTTTCTCCTCCCCCCCCCCCCTGCTGTTGCCAAGTCCGGGCGTCGTTGAGATGGCGGCCCCCAGCCCAGCGCGGGGCCGGTTTGTGGTGGTGGGAGGGGGGATTGCGGGAGTCACCTGCGCCGAGCGGGTAAGTAGCGGCCCGCCCGCCACTCCCCGCGGGCCCCCAACCGCCCAGTGAGTGGGGCGCGCGCGCGCGCGGGCCCCCAACCGCCCAGTGAGTGGGGCGCGCGCGCGCGCGGGCCCCCAACCGCCCAGTGAGTGGGGCGCGCGCGCGCGCGGGCCCCCAACCGCCCAGTGAGTGGGGCGCGCGCGCGCGCGGGCCCCCAACCGCCCAGTGAGTGGGGCGCGCGCGGCTCCCCGCCTCTTCCCCTGCGGGCGCCGGGCGGGGAGAGTTATTGGTGTCTAAACACTTGCTCCCCCCCCACCCCCGTTTGCACTATAATCAAACCTCAGCCCCCATTGCAGCTCCCTGAGCTGTCGCGTCCACCAGGGCACTTCCAGTCCCGCCCTCACCCGCGCGCACACCGCTTCCTCTGTGCACCCCCCTTCTGCTGTGCGTGCAGCCTCCGTCACCACCAGTGTGCACAGACCCCGTCTGAGCAACCCCACCGATGTGCACACAGGCCCCCCCCCCGCAACTGTGCAACCCCCACTGTTGTGCATACCCTCAGAGTCCCACCCACCCATGCAGCACAGCCCCCCTCATCTGTGCACCCCCTACAGCCATATACACAGCCCCTTATCTGTGCACCCCTTCACAGCTATGCACACAGCCCCCTTCACCTGTGCACCCCCACAGCAGTTCATACTGCCCCCACACTTGTGTCCCAAAATGATGTTTGCTTTTTTTTGCTACAGTGTTTCATTGTTGACTCATATTAATTTTATGATCCACTGTAGCCCCCAGATCCTTTTCTGCAGTACTCTTAGCAGTCATTTCCTATTTTGTACTTGTGCAGTTAATTATTCCTGTCTAGGTGTAGTACTTTGAATTTGTGCTTACTGAATTTCATCCTATTTATTTCAGACCATTTTTCCAGTTTGTCAAAATGATTTTAAATTCTTCTAATGCTGTCCTCAAAAGCACTTGCAGCTCCTCCCAGCTTGGTATCGTACACAAACTTTATAAGTGTACTCTCTGTGCCATTATCCAAATCATGTATGAATATATTGAATAGCGCAGGTTCCAGGACAGGGTCCTGCAGGGCCCCACTCCATATGCCCCTCCAGCTTGACTCTGAACCATTGATAGCTACTTTCTGAGTATGGTTTTCCAACCAGTTATGCACCCACCTTATTATAGGTTTATCTAGGCTATATTTCCCTAGTTTGTTTATAAGAACATCACATGAGACAGTATCAAAAGCCTTACTAAAGTTGAGATATAAACATCTACGTCTTTCTCCCATCTGCAAGGCTTGTTACCTTCTCAAAGAAGGATAATAGGTTGGTTTGACATGATTTGTTATTGACAAATCCAAGTTGACTGTAGTCTTTCTGCTAGAGGACTACAGAAGGCAGTGAGATTCTCCGTGGCAAAAATAGCCAAAACATGATTGTTTAAACAGCTTAATTATATAACCAGTACATCAAAAAAATCCATAATTAGCCAAAGATTATATCCATTTTCCATAAAACTCACTCAAAGATACCAGGTATTCACTGTTCTTTCTACTGTCAAAAGTGTTTAATACAATCTTAACTGAGTTACCACTGCCCACTAATAATTGGACTCCATGCATACGGGCTTTTCAGATCTCCATTTGTGTGACTGTACACCTCCCAGTTTGGCTAGTGTGATGGTATGAAGGATTGTCTTGTGGTTAGGCATTCGTGCCATGATATGAGTCTTATGGAAATGTCTGTAAATAAATAAAGCCCTGGACCTGGGAGTCAGGTTCGCTTCCATTGCATCACCCAAGCCAAGTTTACCCTTCTGTAAAATGGAGGTAATATTTGCCTACATCTCTGGGTTTTACAAGACTAAAATCCTTACTACGATAACTTTTGGTTTTTTTAGTACTGTTGTCTTATTTAAAGTCAAATTCTACTGACAGCTGAGTTCACTCATCATGTTCTCTCTTTCTTTACAAGCTGGCTACAGAATTTCCATCAGAAGATATTCTCTTAGTAACAGCTTCTCCAGTTATAAAAGCAGTAACAAATTTCAAACAGGTAAGAGAGAGACTTAATTTTTGTTGTGTGTAGGCATCTATAAAAGTTACTAAAGCATTTACTCAGTAGCGATAATTTAGAGCCTGACCCTGCAAATGCTTATGCATGTGGTTTCAGTCTCTTGCCCTTTTCCCCTTCTCTCCCTGGCTCCCAGTCCCAGTCTGCTTGTCCAACCTGTTCTAGCTTCCTTCCCTCAAGCTCCCAATCTCAGTCTCCATTCCCCCATTCTGGCTTCCTGTCACCATCTCCAGGCCTAGCCAGTCCCTGTACCTCTCCCCTGTGCTCTTCCAATCCCAGTCTACTACTTTCCCACCCCCAGTCTGGATTTTTCCTCCTCTGCATTTGAATCAGACAACTTCATCCTCCATGCTGCCCCGGTGCCAACAGAAGAGATCGTGTACCCCAGCTCGGAACAGTCATTACAGGGAAAGTCTGACTTCACACCCTAGCCCTGGGCTGGAGCATACTCAGTTGCTTTGTGGGAATGGTTTATGCAGAGTTTGGTCACAGGTAGGAGCTGTGAGAGAATGGATCATGCTCACTTGCTGTGTGGAGATGGCATGAGTGTTAGACCAGTCTGCACTAGGAGCTGTGAAAGACTCAAGCATGCTCAGTGAAGATGAGAATCTTCAGAGATTTTAGCTATGAATCTGTAAGAAGTCTCTCCTGAATACATGTATGAACTGGGATTTTTCATTCACTTTTATCACTTGGCCAAATTTGGGCATGTTTTCACAGCAAAATGCATATTCCTGACAAAGGCAACCCCCCTGCCAAATTTCAAGTCCCTGCTCACAGCATAGGAGTCATAGAAAGAAAGGTCACCAGATTTTTTTAATGTGGGCAAAACAGTGTATTTTTTTCTAGCCTTGTTCTCAAAAACAACTGAACTGTTGTGGCTAAAAAAATTCCCAAAACATTTAGGCTAACACCCAGCATGGAACATTGCAGCCCAAGTGAATTTAGTTTTGTAAAGTTATAAGCAACTGGAAACAGGCTTAAAATGGAAAGCGTAGGGCTACCTTAATAATAGATGGTTCTACCAGCCCTACTTACAATAATAGAAATTAGATATGGAAAAGACTTATTTGATTATCTAGTCAGTCCTCCAGGGGGCAAATATAGTCTCAGGTGCTTAATCTAGTGTAATTTTAAATTTCTCAAGATAGGGATTTAGAAGTTCAAGTTCCATTTTGAGTGGTAACGTACTGCTGAGAGCCTTTCTCAGGTATATTTGTTAACAGATTATGTACCTAATTGCTTAATTTTAGCAGCAACTTTCTAAATTGGTTGAAAGAATTTGCTGTGGGTTTGGTGCTTTAAGTTTACAGACTGGGAATAAACATCATCTATTTTCCAATCTAAGTTGAAAACTTAATAAAAGAAGAAAAACAATTAAAACATAAATGATTTCTTTCTCTCTCTCTCTCTCTCTCTCTCTCTCTCTTTAAACTATAGGTCTCCAAAACACTAGAGGAATTTGATGTTGAAGAACAACCAAGCACCATGTTAGAAAAACGGTATCCCAACATTAAAGTTATAGAGTCTGGAGTGAAACAGTTGAAAAGTCAGGAGCATGTAAGAGAATTTTTGTTTTGACTATTTTTCTATGGATCCTGAAAGTGAATGGGTTTAAGAAGGGATCAATTTTTCAAATGAAATATGTTATTAAAACAGAATTTCTAATGATTTAAATTAATTTACCAAGATTTAGAATAGAAGAGAAATGTCACAGTTCACTTCTAGTGCACTTTTAGAAGAAATGTAGGCAATGGGGTAAAAAGCAATCATAGGTCATTAGTCATTAGAAAAATTCAGTGGTTAGGATGATTAGATCAAGACTCCTGATTCCTCTAATATATTGCATGGACCTTTAGAGCAGCGTAACAAAGAGGTTGATCATGAAACCAGATGTAGAACTAGGATTCCTGAAAAATTCTTAAACCATTAATCGGTGCTCTCTGTGAACTGTGACTTGGTTTGTTGCCAAAGAGAAACCAAAAATAGTATTGACTTTATAAATTTATAATAAATACCCACTTTTAATTCTCAGGAGAACAAAATAAATAAATCCCTACACTTTTTTCTGCGTTCTGAAGCAAAAGTATAGTACACACAGTCGCTCTAATTCTTGTTCAGTGTCTTACTTACAGAGTAAAGTTGGAAGGCTTTGTTTTTCACCTCAGTATTATTTGTTTACCCACATTCGAGCTGTCTGTGTTTTTGCTTTTATTATATGTAACTGGTATACCTGTAATTAATTCACTGTACTTAGGTTAAGGTAGTATACTCATATTCTATATCTTTTAGGCTGATGCATGTTCTCAGGTATAATACATTATTAAGACTGTTGTGTGTGTGGTTTATTAATATGTTGTGTTTTTTCTTTTGTTTTAGGGATGTCCCCTGGGATGGCCATTGTGACATTTTGGGGATCACCCAGACCAGTAATGGGTTCAGTAAACCCTGCCCTGTAACCTTGGTTGTCCTTAGTGATATTCTGCTATAGCTTAGAACCCTGGCACCAGTAGCCAGACCACAGGCATAAAGGTCTCACCCTTGCTTCCACCAGCTTAGTTGCTCCTTATAGGGTGACCCCAATAGCCCTTCTGGTCCTGAGTCTCCCCAAATCCATTATTCCTGAGTTCTTAACTAGCAGACTCTTGGACTTTGCACAGTCTCAAAGACAGGGATCTATCTGTGAATGCTGTATCCTCCTGCTTGGGTTAGGGAGCACTGTGAGAAACTGTTCTAAAGCAATAGGTAACTTTTATTAGAAAAAGGAGTTTATCTAATATGGAAGTGCAAAGCCAGAAGTTGTCTCTTTATGTTTATTTTCTGTGTAACTTGTATGTGTTTGCTTTTCCTTACTATTTCATCTTTGAATCTATGATTTTTCTATTATATAAACTTTTTGTTTATATTTACAACAACCAGGTCTCTGGTGTGCAAATTGTTTGGAGTGTATATGCCAAAGTGAACTGATGGTGGGGGTGGGGGCTGTTATCGCACCTTCAGGGGTGATGAACTAGAGGGGAAATGTCTGAGTGTCTGGTAGTTAAGAACTTGGGGTAGGCGGATTTGGGGAAACTGAGAATTGGAAGGGCTGATAGTCACCCTGCAAGGAGTAATGAGCCAGATGGAAGCCAGGGTGAGACCTTTATGCCTGTGTTCTGGCTATTAGTGTCAGGGCTCTGAGCCCAAATAGTTTAGCATTTAGGCACTCAAGATTACAAGGCAGGTGATGACGGATCCTTTTATGGTCTGGGTAATCCCCCACAAGTCACAGCCATATTGCATGTGTACATAATCTTTCATCTCAAAGGATCCCAACACCCTTTATATCTCTACAAGATGTACAGAACCATTGTAATATAGCAATCTCAACAGCAAATAAGCTCACAAAATGTTGCATTTTAAATGTTCTGTGCTGCAGCTTGATGTGGCTTCCTTCAGAACCTGACAATGTTGCTTTTTTAGAATCTGATCCAATGCCTGTTGAAGTCAGCAGTACCCTTTCCATTGACGTTAATGAACTTTGGGTCAGACACTTGGTTGACCAGAGGTGGCAGTATGTAGAGTTGCATCCATGGCACTTATATTCTTTGAAAGACCTGGGGGAAAAAAACATTATTTTGAACACAGATCCCCAAAAGCAACTATTTATACCCCAGGCTCCCCCAACAGAATTCTGTGTACAGTACATACATGTAAATTAATCGCAGCCTTCCATTCTACAAAATAGAGAAGTAATCTCCAACATTAAAAATAGCACTTGGACTAGTAAAGCAGTGTAGGTTTTGCCATGATATACAAGCTAGTAAAAAACAGTCTAATGTGCAAAACAAACTCTTCCCTCAACACCATAACAAAATACAGAGTGCCACCAAGAGGCAAGCTTTATATTTTGTCTTGTAATCTTATTGAGTTTACTATATGCAAGTTCCATTTGACTGATTTAGGAACTCACATAGCACTGTCATGAGCGTAGTATAAACTGCTAGATATTTAATCCATTAATTTTTTTTTTTACTTTTCCCGTAGCCGGTTACAGTTTTTGATACCAGCAAAATACTGTGATTTTAAGGTGTACCCTGGGTTTTCTTAGTTGACCTATATAGATGGTTTTCCTTTTTAATCTTTTAACAGAAAATTTTCACAGAAGATGGCAAACAGTGTATATATGAAAAACTTTGCCTATGTGCAGGAGCAAAACCTAAGTTAATTTTTGAAGGAAACCCATATGTATTAGGAATCCGGGATACTGATAGTGCTCAGGTAACATATTTTCATGGTTCATAAAAATGTTAGCATTTTGCATCCTAACTATGCACATGTGGTTAGTCACAGTCTAATGTAAAAATTATTGTGGGATGAAATGGATAAACAAGATGTTATTCTAATATCAGAAATAAATAATAGAAACCATTGTTATACATTTTTAGAAGCAAAGAAGTAGCTCTGAAATGCCATTTTAAAAAATAAGATCTTTATTTTCAAAAACAACTCATGAATGGATAGAGAGGATTCCCATCATGAGAACCTTTAGAATAAGCAAAATTGTAGTTTATTTTGTGCTGGTGCCAGGTGCCAGATTGAAAATAGGGAGCAAGCTTCCCCATATTTTCTTGCTTACTACAGTATAGGTATGGCTACACCATAAATTTTTAGCTCAAGTTCAGTGCTTGCCAATTAACTTGAGGTACTCAACAAATTTGTAAAGGCTTGTGGGGACACCCCACACATTTGATCCAGGCTGTAAATTTGTTTTTTTTAAAGAAATTGGCTATCCATTAACTTAAGTTAAAGAAGGTTAGTGAAGACAAGCCCAGAAAGACAACCTCTTAGGACAAGAGGATAGTTGTTTTCTTAGCCTCTCTGTTGTGACTCACCACAAGGGGGGTTGATTGTGTACATTGATCCATGTGGTATGGGATGGAGACCACCAGATCATTTTCCCATAAATTCTTGAACCATCACCAGATTGTCATGACTCTTGGTCACTGCTGATCTGGACCAGATTCAGATCAACAGTTTAAAATTTAATGGCTTTCTGTGCCATGAGCTATTCAGTCCCAGTGGGTGCAGTTTTTTGTTTAAAATATGGTGTCCCAAGTGGTGGTGATATGTTACAAAATACTGTCTGGTATTTTTTGTTTTCTGAATAGCAGCATCTCTTGCTCATTATAAGTTATGTAATTCAAGGACTTAATTTTCTTTTTCAAAATCTTTTCCAGGCAAACAAAACAGTCTGTGGCAAATCTAAGTACCCTACTGTTAAATTAATGTTATAAATGCAAAACAGTCTCCTTATCCTGGTCCATTTTGACTTTTTACAAGATATTGAGTGAAATAAAATTGGACTCAGAACATGATTTCAATGTTGGCTTTTAAATACATTATAAAATATGGGAAGAAATGTGCTTTACTGTTTAGGACAAGGGAGAGACTCCTGGATTCTATTACAAGCTCTGCCATTTAGTCTTAACTAAATCACTTACCTTTCTTCTCCTCAGTTTATTTATCTATAAAAGCAATATAGTAAAGGCACATTGTGGCATCCTAACAGAGCTAGAGAGTCTTAATTAACTTCAATAAAATGCCTTAACACAATTAGATGTGTATCATTCATCATAATAAATATAATTATTAAAATTACACATTTGAGAATGTGAGGAGTATTAAATTATGTAAATTGATCAAGTTTGAGTGACTAAAATACTGTAAGATGTCTTTTCTCCCCCCCACCCCCCCTTTAAATATAGGCCTTTCAGAATCATTTGGCTAAAGCTAAAAGAATAGCAGTTGTGGGAAATGGTGGCATTGCACTCGAATTAGTGTAAGTACATTATTTTCTTAAGTTATTAGAAATGTGTGCAAATAAAGACTAGAACAACTGGGCTATCCAAGTGTGTGTTATCTGAGGATTTTTTAAAAAAAGCTTTATAATAAAGTTGTAATTATTATTTGTTTATATTTAGTAAGGGTGTTGATAAAAGGAAATACTTTCACACAACATGTAATTAGACTGTGGAACTCATTATCACAGAAAATCATTGAGGCCAGAAATTCAGCAAGATTCAAAAAGGGATTGGACATTTATTATGGATAACAACATCCAGAGTTAAAGTAATGTAAAAATAATTGAAAGGGATGTTAAAGCTCGTGCTTTAGGGTTTAAGCTATTCTCTAACTACTAGAGATTAGAATGAGACCCAGTGTGGGAGTATGGAGCAGATCTGCCTACTGTGTGGTTCTTACACCTTCCTCTGAAGTCCTTTTAATACCAGGATTGGTGTTGGAATGAGGATAATTTGCTGGAGGGACTCTTGCTCCCTACTCTGAATTGAGGCTAAAGTGGTGGAGGATGCTGCAGGGATCACCACATTGGAGGGCCCAGGATAGTCTTGCTTATGGTTTTTCTCTCATCAGGCAAAAATTTTCTTCAGGTACTGTAGTGGATGTGACCGGGTTGTGGGGGGAATCTTGTCATGATGCTGTAGGGTCTTGGATCCATTAGTGACGTTTTGTACTGTATATGTAGATTTGTCTCATAAAAAGGGGGATAACATGTAATCTCCATAACCAGTACTAAAGGGCATGAAAATAGGATGCACACTTCTTTTTTCAACAGGGAGGCATTAACTTTGTTTCCAGGTTTAGGAATAAAAGCTCCTGCCCTCCTTTAATCTAGATCAGCATTTCTCAAACTAGGGTCTGCAGACCCCAATCCAGGGCATCTGTGGGCCCCGCTGCTCAACTCCTCCCTCCCTCACAGTCAGGCTCCCTACCTGCGCTGGTTCTGTGTGGCTCCTGGAAGCGGCCGCCAGGTTCCTGTTGACCCTAGGCACAGGAGTGGCCAGGGAGGCTCTGTGTGCTGCCCCTGCCTGAGTACCAGCTCTGCAGCTCTTGTTCGCCAGGAACCGCGACCAATGCCAGTTGTGGGGGCGGCGTCTGCAGGCGTCAGGACAGCACCCAGAGCCTCACTGGCCGTGTATCCCCCTAGGGACCGTAGGAACCTGGTGGCTGCTTCCTGGGAGCCGCGGTAAACGCTGCCGGACCCTGCACCCCTCACCCCCCCAGCACCTCAACCCCCTGTCCCAGCCCAGAGTCCCCTCCTGTACCCAAACTCCCTCCCGGAGCCCCCACCCCTCAGCCCAGAGTCTCCTCCTGCGCCCCAAAACCCTCATCCTTGACCCCAGCCCAGAGCCCATACCCCCAGCCGGAGTCTTCACCCCCCTCCCGCATTCCTAACCTTCTGCCCTAGCCCAGAGTCCCCTCCCACACTCCAAACCCCTTATCCCCAACCCCACCCCAAGGCCCGCACCCCCAGCTGGAGCTCTCACTCCCTTCCCGCATCCCAACTCCCTTCCACAGCCTGGTGAAAGTGAGTGAGGGTGGGGAAGAGCAAGCAACAGAGGACGAGGGGGATGGAGTGAGTGGGGGACAGGGGCTTGGAGAAGGAGTGGGGCCTCGGTGAAGGGGTGGGGTAAGGGGGTCCCCAACATTTTTTAAATCAAAATGGGGGGCCTCGGGTTGCTAACGTTTGAGAACCACTGATCTAGATCACTCATAAACAAAGATTTCCTCTGTGGCAACCCATAATTTTATCCATTGTTGAAATGTGCTTTGCAGGTATGAAATTGAAGGATGTGAAGTAATTTGGGCCATCAAAGACAAAGCCATTGGGAATACTTTCTTTGATGCGGGAGCAGCTGAATTCCTTATTCCAAAGCTAACTGCTGAGAAATTAGAGACTGCAATTTCATGTAAAAGAACCAAATATACGACAGAAGGTACTGTGCAAACAGTAAAATACACTCCTTACTTTAGTATATTAGCATATTTGTTGGCACTTGAATTTACAGCAACATCCAAAATCATATGTAAACCTGAGATCAGCCAAATTAACAATGTTTAGAACAGCTTCACTGTTCAAAATAGCATTCCCTCTTTACAAAAATAAACATAAAAACTATTTTAATTATTTAATTTAATTTATATTATACTGCTAAAATGTTTGTGTAATATTGCTCTCTAAAGATTATTTAGTTATATGCTGTTATGTATGCATGTATCTCTGTCTCTAGTTGACGATGTTGCATATTATATAATTGCCCAAGTGCTGCAGCAAGTAATATTGGTAATTGGAAGCACTCTACCTTCTTAGTCAGTACTGAACAAATGCCCCTGCAGAGTGCTAGGAGATGCTACTGCTCGATATAATTTCTTTTGGTTAAGGCATAAAACTAAGATTTCTAGCTGATTGTGGACATGAAAGATCTCATTACGCTAGATGCTTTTTTAAATTATCCCGTCTGTTTTAATTTAGATATTAATATTTTTTCTGTGTTACAATGAGGGCCTGCAGTTCTCTATTCACATGAGTAGCCCCATTGATTCATGTGAGTAAGGGTCTGCTGGAATAGCTCCCTTAATCTGTTGTACTGTTGCTGTGTGCTTTTACACCGCGGTTACTTTTTACTCCATGTCTGGTTATATGTGAGTGGTGGCTAAGGGCTGAAAGGTGTTGTTAAGAATATAAAATAATAAGATTACAGTCCTGAAGTATGATGTATTCTAGAAGTAGTGGAGTGTTTTGACTCCAGCACATCACACTACTCTCTTAGTTCAGAATCCTTTAGTGTTGTGAGGATTGTATAATAGTGTATAAGGTCTTTGTATCGTGTATATGTTGAGTCTGATATTCTCCACATCCTTGACTTCAGGAAGCGAGAAGGAAGAAGGAAGTGTGGCAGCAGCTGACAAACTTGGCAGTGCCTTAGGCCCTGATTGGCATGAGGGCCTACATCTTAAAGGAACTAAAGAGGTAAGGCTGACATCATCCTAACTATATTTTTTTTAGATGCTAGTTTAAGTATGTGGGAATGCACTTGCCACACAGTGTTTCTAGGAATAAAACCAGAATGCACATGAACTAATTCTCCTCCTACACCAAATTTACATTTGTAAATCCAGTAACTTCAGTAGAGTTACTTCTGACTTTCATTGATGTGAGGAGAATTGGATTTACTGCTGTGCTTTTGCTCCTTCATCTTCAGATACAAGCTCAAATGTTTGTTTCCACATTTCTGTGGGATTGGGCCTGATTGTAGTTTTAATAAAGAGCAACAAAAGCTATCTGCATACTCTCTAACTTCAGCTGCTTCAAATAAAGTTTAATCTAAGGGCTTGTCTTCACTACCCGCCGGATCGGCGGGTAGCAATCGATCTTTCGGGGATCGATTTTTCACGTCTCGTTTAGACGCGATTAATCGATCCCCGAAAGCGCTCCCCGTTGGCTCCGGAAATCCACCTCATCGAAAGGTGGAAGCGGAGTCGACGGGGGAGCGGCAGCGATCGACTCGCTGCCGTCCTCATGGCCAGGTAAGTCGACTACGATACGCCGACTTCAGCTATGCTATTCACGTAGCTGAATCTGCGTATCGTAGATCGACCCCCCCCCCCCCCCCCCAGTGTAGCCCTGGGCTCAGAGAGAGAGAGAGAGAGAGAGAATAATGAAACTCACCCAAAGGTACAGCACACAACAGTCACTTATCACTACAGATATTGATGTTTCCTTTTTTAATTAAACAATATAAATATTTTTTAAAACCCCTGGAAATAGGGTTGTGAGGAACTTTTTTTGTTTGAAAAAAATAAAAATCAACCGAGTGGGCATTTCTATGTTTTTATCAGATTTTCATTTTTTGAACTTTTCAGTCACTCTGAAGTATTTATTTGAATATAATATATATTTGAAATATTTTTATATGAGAAATAATAGCCTAAAATTTTTAACTATTCTAAAAAGTTAGAAAGGAATGGGCATATCAAAGTTGTTGCTGTGCCTCTCAAAATAATCATAGAATTGTAGGACTGGAAGGGACCTCAAGAGGTTTTTTAGTCCAGTCCCCTGCACCCAAGGCAGGACTAAGTATTATCTGACCATCCTTGACAGGTGTTTGTCTAACCTGCTCTTAAAAATCTCCAGTGATGATGGAGATTCCACAACCTCCCTAGGCAATCTATTCCAGTGTATAACCACCCTGACAGGAAGTTTTTCCTAATGTTCAACCTAAATTGCCCTTGCTGCAATTTAAACCCATTGGTTCTTGTCCTGTCCTCAGAGGTTAATGAGAACAATTTTTCTCCCTCCTCCTTATAACAACTTTTTATGTTCTTGACAACTGTTGTCATGTCCCCTCCTCAGTTGTCTTTTCTCCAGACTAAACTTACCCAGTTTTTTCAATCTTCCTTCATAAGTCATGTTTTCTAGACCTTTAGTCATTTTTGTTGCTCTTCTCTGGACTTTCTCCAGTTTGTCCACATCTTTCCTGAAATGTGGTGCCCAGAATTGGACACCAGTTGAGGTCTAATCAGTATGGAGGAGAGCGGAAGAATTACTTCTTGTGTCTTGCTTACAACACTCCTGCTAATACATCCCAGAATTATGTTTGCTATTTTTTCAGTGTGTCACACTGACTCATATTTAGTTTGTGATCCACTATGATCCCCAGATCCCTTTCCACAGTACTCCTTCTTAGACAGTCATTTCCTATTTTGTATGCGTGCAACTGATTGTTCCTTCCTAAGTGGTGTACTTTGCATTTGTCTTTATTGAATTTCATCCTGTTTACTTCAGACCATTTCTCTAGTTTATCTAGATCATTTTGAATTTTAATCCTATGCTACAAAGCACTTGCAACCCCTCCCAGCTTGATATCGACCGCAAATTTTGTAAGTTTACTCTCTGTGCCATTATCTAAATCACTGATGAAGATACTGAACAGAACAGTACTCAGAACTGATCCCTGTGGGACTCCATTTGATATGCCCTTCCAGCTTGACAATGAACCACTGATAACTACTCTCTGGGAATGGTTTTCCAACCAGTTATGCACCCACCTTATGGTAGCTCCATGTAGGTTGTATTTCCCTAGTTTGTTTTTGAGAAGGTCATGTGAGACAGTATCAAAAGCCTTACTAAAGTCAAGAATACCACATCTACTGCTTCTCCCCATCTACAAGGCTTGTACCTTGTCAAAGAAAGCTATTAGCTTGGATTGACACTATTTGTTCTTGACATTCATGCTGACTGTTAATTACCACCTTATTATCATCTAGATATTTGCAAATTGATTGCTTAATTATTTGCACTGTTATCTTTCCGGGTACTGAAGTTTAGCTGACTGGTCTATAATTCCCCAGGTTGTCCTTATTCCCTTTTTTATAGATTGGCACTATATTTGCCCTTTTCCAGTCCTCTGGGATCTCATTTGCCTTCCATGACTTCAGAGATAATCGCTAATGGCTCAGATATCTCCTCAGTCAGCTCCTTGAGTATTCTAGGATGTATTTCATCAGACCCTGGTGACTTGAAGACATCTAACTTGTCTAAGTAATTTTTAACTTGTTCTTTCCCTATTTAGTCTCTGATCCTACCTCATTTTCACTGGCATTCAATGTTAGACATCCAATTGCTACTAAACTTTTTGGTGAAAACAAACAAAAAATAATTTAGTACTTCTGCCATTTCCACATTTTTTGTTATTCCCCCCCACCCCCATTGAGTAAAGGGCCTTTCCTGTCCTTGGTCTTCCTCTTGCTTCTAAAGCAGGGGTTCTCAACCTTTTTCCTTCTGAGCGCCCCCACCCAATATGCTATGTTGTGCCACTGCAACTGTTTTTCAGTAGATTACTAGCCAGGGCCAGTGTTAGGGGGTAGCAAGCAGATCAGTTGCCCAGCCCTCATGCCCACAAAGCTAAGTTGCTCAGGCTTTGGCTTCAGTCCACAGCAGCGGGGCTCAGGATTTGGCTTTCTGCCCTGGGCCCCAGTGAGTCTAACGCTGGCCCTGCTCTCTGGTTTATTTTGGTGGACCCCCTCAAACCTGCTCGTGGCCATTCCTTAGAATCAAGAACTCTACCATTTCATGATCACTTTCATCCAAGCTGCCTTTCACTTTCAAATTCTTAACCAGTTCCTCCCTATTTGTCAAAATCAAATCTAGAACAGGCTTTTCCCTAGTAGCTTTCTCCATCTTCTGAAATAAAAAATTATCTCCAATACATTCCAATAACTTGTTGGTGAATCCATACCCTGATGTCTTATTTTCCCAACAGATGTCTGGCTAGTTGAAGGCTTCCATCACCACCAAGTCCTGTGCTTTGAATGATTTTGTTAGTTGTTTATAAAAAGCTCATCCACCTCTTCTTCCTGGTTAGGTGGTCTATAGTAGACCCCTACCATGACATCACCCTTTTATCCTACCCAGATACTTTCAACAAGTCTGTCTCCTATTTCCATCTCAACCTCAGTCCAAATGTATAGACTTTTGATATATAAGGCAACACTTCCTCCACTTTGATACCACTGTTATCAACAAAATGTATCTGTGTTTTGTTGAAAATTGTACTGAGCATGAGGAAGATGATGATCAAAACATAGCATGCAGGGAAGCTACAAGAACTTAGAAGAACTAAACTTACAAAAGCAATTAAAGGAAGTTTCAGAGACTCGAAAGATTGGAGAGTGGTGATACTACTGGTGCAGTTTGTGGACATTTGGTTTGCTGTAATCAATATTAAAGAATGAGAATTGCACAAGGATTGAATCATAAAATGATTCAGAAAAACTATGGCACCTCTGCATGACTAACATGACTGATCCCAAATGTTAGTCATAGATTGAGCTCAGAACTGGAATAAGTTGAAATGTGGCAGATGAAACATAAGAGAGAAGGAAGGAACTCAACAAATCCAAATCTATGTGTTGTCATAAGAGGTAGTCACAGTTCATTTAATCAAAATGGTGAAAAATCATGGATTTGAAATCCTGAAAGACAGGATAGTTGAATTCAGATTTATCAATTTTTTTAAAAATCTGCACTCTTCTCTAGACAACTCAGTGTCAGTTGAGCATGTCTTTAGCCATTAAGATTGTTTTGGTTAAAACTCTGTGACAAAGAAGGTGATGAGAAAGCAGGTAGGTACTGATACTGAAGGGCAGTAACAAAAGGGATTCAACTAATGTGTCAGATTTCAACATTTGGAACATTCTTTTTCATCTTACTAATATTTAATTCAGGAGAAAGTTTTCTAGCATGTATGATAGTATTGTTATTGCTAATTGTTGTTGTATATGCTGTAACTATCAGTTTTCTGTTTTAGTTTTGTCACAAAGTACACATTGAAACACTGTGTGAAATAAAGAAAATATACCTTCAGCAAGAATTCAAGGAGCTGCAGAAGACCTCTTTGTCTTTTCCTAAAGATAATTCAGATAACCACAATTCACACCCAGAAGAAGGTAAGTATCACAGAAGAAACAATATGCAGATACTAATTTGAAACCCTCATTGAGGATGCAAGCATAGCTGAAGTACAATATATTTGTATTATTTGTTTCAAAGCAAATAAAATAGATGGGGGCAGATCATCTGTTTCTGTAAGTTAGCATAGCTTCATTAAGTCAATGAAGCTATGAAAACATATACCATCTGAGGATCTGATCTATGGGCTCCAAACCAACAAATAGGTATGCCTAGACTTAAGCCCGCTGGAATCAACAGGACACTGTGCTAATAATGGGGACAGTCAAATAAAGGCACGTACCTATTATCACAGTAAAAACAGAAAAAAAAGTTCTTTCATTATCCTTATTTGAATGCCTGAGACAATATGTAGGGATAATCCTGAGATGGTAGGGTAATTGACTAAGACCACCTTCTAGTTCCAGCTTTAACTTTTGATCCTATATAGACAATTCCTATTAGAGTTTTATAAGAATGTAAGAATGGTCATACTAAATCAAACCATCCTGTCTTCTGACAGTGGTTAGATGCTTCAGAGGGAAGGAACAGAACAGGGAAATTATTGAGTGATCCATTTTGATATACAGTCCCAGCTTCTGGCAATCAGCAGTTTAGGGACACCCAGCGCATGGGGTTGCATCTCTGACCATTTTGGCTAATAGCCATTGATGGACCTACCCTCCATGAATTTACCTAATTCTTTTTTAATCTAATTTTACTTTTGGCCTTCACAACATCCCCTGGCAACAGGTACCACAGATTGAGGGTGTCCGATGTGTGAAGAAGTACTTCCGTATGTTTCTTTTTAAACTGCTGCCTATTGATTTCATTGGGAGACCCCTGGTTCTTACGTTATGCAAAGGGGTAAATAACACTTCCTTTTTCACTTTCTCCACACTGTTCATGATTTCATAGACCTCTATCATATCCCCCCTTAGTCTTCTCTTTTCTGAGCTGAATAGTCCCAGTTTTTTTAATATATCCTTATGTGGAAGCTGTTTCATCCCCCTAATCATTTTTCTTGCCCTTCTCTGTACCTTTTTTAATTCTAATATATCTTTTTTGAGATGGGGTGACCAGAACTGTACGCAGTATTCAGTATGGGGGGCATACCATAGATTTATATAGTGCATTATGATATTTGCTGCCTTACTATCTACCCCTTTCCTAATGGTTCTTAACATTCTGTTAACTTTTTTGACTGTTGTGGCACATAGAGCGAATGTTTTCAGAGAACTATCCATGATGACTCCAAGATCTCTTTCTCAGCTAATTTAGACCCCATCATTTTGTATATATATTTGGGATTGTGTTTCCCAATGTGCATTACTTTGCACTTACTGAAGCGACAAAGGGTCCTGTGGCACCTTATAGACTAACGGAGGTATTGGAGCATAAGCTTTTGTGGGTGAATACCCACTTCATCGGATGCAAGCAGTGGAAATTTTTGAATATGTTGTATTCATTTCACATTTCACTCTCATGTAATATGAGTATTCATTTATGAATATGTTGAACAACACAGATCCTTTTGGGACCCTGCTATTTGCCACTTTCCAATATGAAAACTGATTATTTGTTCCTACCCTGTTTGCTATCTTTCAACCAGTTTCCTATCTTTCAACCACGAGAGCACCTTCTCTTTTATCCCATGAATGCTTAGTTTGTTTACCAGGCTTTGGTGTCAGATTTGGTCAGAAGTGTTTTGAAGGTCCAAGTACACTATATCAGATGGATTACCCTTGTCCATGTTTCTTGACGCCCTCACAGAATTCTAATAGATTGATGAGGCCTGGTTTCCCTTTAGCCATATTGACTCTTCCCCAACATATCATGTTCATCTATGTGTCTGATAATTCTGTTCTTTGCTATAGTTTCCAACAATTTGTCTACCCATTAACTATCCTCCACTTAACTGGTACAGAGGCTGATTTAAGCGATAGGTGACAGTTAGTAGTTCTGGAATTTCATGTTTGAGTTCCTTCAGAACTCTTGGGTGAATACCATCTAGTCCTGACTTATTACTGTTTAATTTATCAATTTGTTCCAAAATCTCCTGTGTTGAAACCTCAATCTGGGACAGTTCCTCAGATTTGTCACCTAAAAAGAATGGCTCAGATGTGGGACTCTCCCTCATATCCTCTACAGTGAAGATCAATACAAAGAATTAATTTAGCTTCTCCACAATTGCTTTCTCTTCCTTAATCATCTAGTGATCCCACTGATTGTTTTTGATATACTTTTAAAAAATTGCTGTTAATTTTGGTGTCCTTTGCTAGTAGCTCTTCAAATTCTTTTTTGGCCTGCTTATTTATACTTGTACACTTGACTTGCCAGAGTTTATGCTCCTTTCTATTTTCCTTAGTAGGATTTGACTTCAATTTTTAAAGGATGCCTTTTTGCCTCTAACCATCTCTTTTGCTCTGTTTAGCCATGGTAGCATTTTTTCCCCCTTACTGGTTTTTTTTTTTTTTTTTTTCAATTTGGGTTATACATTTATTTTGAGCCTCTATTATGGTATTTTTAAATAGTTTCCATGCAGCTTGCCGGTCTTTCGCTCTTGTGACACCTCCTTCTAATTTCTATTCAATTAACTTCCTCATTTTTGGGCAGTTCCCCCTTTGAGAAGTTAAATGCTAGTGTGGTGGATTTCTTTGGTATTTTCCATCTAGAAGGATGTTAAATGTAATTACATTATGGTTGCTATTCAGCTATATTCACCTTTTGGACCAGATCCTGTGCTCCACTTAGGACTGAGTCAAGTACTGCCTCGCCCCTTGTGGGCTCCAGAGCTAGCTGCTCCAAGAAGCAGTCATTAATGGTGTCTAAAAATGTTATCTCTGTACCTTGTCCTGAGGTGACATGCTCCCAGTCAATCTGGGGAAAGTTGAAATCCTCCATTATTATTGGGTTTTTTGTTCTTGTAGCCCGGAGCATTTCACAATGACTGTCACCATACCGGTCAGGTGGTCAGTAGTATATTCCTAGTGCTAAACTCTTATTATTCAAGCATGGAATTTCTATCCATAGAGATTCTATGGTACAGTTTTTGATTCATTTAAGATTTTTACTATATTTGACTCTATGCTTTCTTTCACCAGCACGATCTACTCTGTCGTTCCTATATATTTTGTATCCTGGTATTACCATGTCCCATTGATTACCATTGTTCCGCCAAGTTTTTGTGATGCTTTTATATCAATATCCTCATTTAATATGAGGCACTTAAGTTCACCCATCTTTGTATTTAGACCTAGCATTTGAATACAAGCACATACATTTTTCAATATTTAGTTGTCTGCCTTCATATGATGTAATTAAATGGGATTCTTTTCCATTTGACTGTTTCTCTTCAGTTCCTACCTGTACTTTATCAACTTCTATCCTGTCCGTTTTACTAGGATATAGAGTATTTCCTTTAATAAATTCTCCCTAAGGGATGTCTCTGTCTGAACCTTGTGCTCCTCTACACCTGTTGGTCTCTTAAAATGTAATAATCTTAAAATGTTAGTGCATTAATTCAGTAAAACATTTTCTGGGTATTACATGTATAGATTTAATAATAATACTTAGCATTTATATAAGACTTTATATCTTCATAGTACTTTACAAACATAATATAATCCACAGAATACCCCAGTGAGGTGGGAGCAGTGGTGAGTAGTAGTATTCCTGTTTTACAAATGGGGAAACTGAGGCAGGGTAATCCAAAAAGGAGTTAATGTCAGAAGGAGGATTTGATCTTTGATGTTTAGGCTCCTAGGCCTATGATTAAAATAAGAAAAGTGGTGGGCAAATTGAGAATTATTTTTGCCTCGAATAATAAGGTAGGTTGTTCACAAGTAACTCTTATTCCGTGTGTATTTCATGTCTTATTAAAATAATATCATGCATTGGTTGTGTTCTCAGGTTAGAATTTTCACTTTTTCAGAGCTGTGGCCTGTATATATGGAATTAACCAATGGGAAGATATATGGCTGTGATTTCATTGTCAGTGCAACTGGAGTTGTGCCAAATGTTAAGCCATTTCTTGATGGTAATAATGTAAGGGTCATTATTAAATATAACTACTGACTTTCTTCTTTTTAAATTAAAGTTGGTTTTAACTTCAAAACAAAAGAAAATATACTTTGGTAGCTATTTTATGTTACATTTCCTAAGATAAAATGTTGAAAGGTAAGGATTTTGCATGTTGTAAACAAATTTAAAATGAGGTAAATGCTATGAAATTGAGTACTTTAGAAATTCCTAACATAGTAAAAAATGAATTTCTGTAGAGTTATGGGCTCTTACAATTGGACCAAATCACTATCAAAGCTGGAATTAAAATTTGAGAATTCCCAGCTCACAGTCGCATGTTGAGACTATGAGATCATGCTGTTTCCCATACTTATATCTATGTTAAGAGTGTTGTTGTTTTTTCGTAGTTTAAACACCGGTCCTTAAGCAAAACATACAGCTGATACTACAAAACATCTTTGTTTCTTACCTTATGTTCAGTATTGAGGTATGAAATGTAAATTACTGCTACATGTTGACTCGCTTGTGAAGTCACTCATACTCCTTTGTCACATCCCTATGGGATATCAATAAATAATAAAAAAAAGAAAGCTTGCCAAGCTACACCATGTACTAAAAACAACACTTTATGCTCCCTTGGGGTCCTATGCTATCTGTAACACCATGGAATTAATGTATGCTGATGTGTTACAATGGAGTGTAATCTGGCTCACTTCCACTTCAGGTTATCTTAAATTAAAATAAATTTAAAATCATAGGAGTGCCAATGACCGTCTTACCAATGCTACACATGGATTTTGGAGTTAGCTCGCTTTAAAAGAAAAACGTGCAGATCACTTGTAAAACACAGCACTGATCTCAATTTTAAACTGTGTTCTAATAGTTTTTAGGTGAATATGAACAGCACATATTAACGTGCTCTCTGTGGGACTACAATTTAAAACCAGTATAGAAATTAAGTTAATATTGAATATGCCCAGCCGCTTATTAAACAGATATTCAAACAGATGCCTGTTCTGGATTGAACTGGAGGTGTTGATTTTGACCTATAGGTATAAATCCCTAAATAATATGGAGCCTTTCTATGTGAGAAACTGCCATTGGGTGATTTTGGGAAAAGGGACAAGAAGTCTGCTGCTGATCAAGCAAAAGGAGGTGGCAGAGAAGTAGAAAGAGAAGAGCATGAGGAAGGCTGGAACAAGACTACAGAAGGCTTTTAAAAAACATGGTCAACAATTTGAACTGGATTCTGAAATGAATGGGGAGCCGCGGAAGTAGTTTGAGGATGGGGCTGGTGTGAGAGCACTTCTTTGTATGTGTGAAAAGGTGGGAAGGAGCATGCTGAACATGTTTGATCTTGGTGAAGCCGCAAAAAAGGGAGCTGCCATAGCTAATAGCATCACTTTTTGATATTGGGCCAGATTAAATTAATTTAGTTGGTAAATTTACAGAAGGGATTAATTTAGTCCATTATATCCAAATGGGATGCTGCTGTAAATAAACTAAATAAATGAGATTGCAGCAGAATAGTATTGCTGTATTCAGGAATGAAGGCTGACTTAAAGTACAGGGTAGGAAAAGAATAAGCAGCCTCTAAAAGAAGAAACCACACCACATGTTTTAACTAATTTATTTTTGCCATTTTAAGTGTCTTTTTATGTTTGAATGATAAAATTGAGTGGTATTGAGAAATTTAAATTTAGCTCTTGAATATAATATGAAGTGTTTTATTAGCTCAGTCAAAGATGTTTAACCAGGACATACATAGATAGTTGGAAAAGCTGCTTTAATGTGGCTTGCCTCCGGGAACCTGTTTTCTTCAATTAAAATGAATGAGTTTTCTGTTTTAACAAGACAGTTTTAATTATACAGGCTGCTTTGTGGTGATGGTTTCTTCTCCTGACAGTTATAAGTAGTCATATTAGAAGCAAGGATAAAGGTCACAAATTTGGCTAATAACTTTTAATCAATTAATCACAGCTAACTCGCACGATTAACTCCAAAAAATTAATCATGTTTAAAAAAAATTAATCGCGATTAATCGCACTTATAACAATAGAATACCAGTTGAAATTTATTAAATATTTTTGGATGTTTTTCTACATTTTCAATATTGATTTCAATTACAACACAGAATACCAAAGTGCACAGTGCTCACTTATATTATTTTTTATTACAAATATTTGCACTGTAAAATGATAAACAAAAGAAGTAGTATTTTTCAGTTCACCTCATACAAGTCCTTAAGTGCAATTTCTTTATCGTAAAAGTGTAACTTACAAATACAGATTTTTTTTTTGGTTACATAACTGCATTCAAAAACAAAACAGTGTAAAACTTAAGATCCTACAAGTCCATTCAGTCCTACTACTTATTCTGCCAACCGCTAAGACAAACAAGTTTTGTAGCCGGCATTGCAAGGTATTTACATGCCAGATATGCTAAACATTCGTGTGCTCCTTCATGCTTCTGTCACCATTCCAGAGGACATGCTTCCATGCTGATGATGCTCGTTAAAAAAATAAGACGTCAATTAAATTTGACTGTACTCCTTGAGGGGAGAATTGTATGTCTCCTGCTCTGTTTTACCTGCATTCATGTTATAGCAGTCTCGGATGATGACTCAGCACGTGTTAATTTAAGAACACTTTTACAGCAGATTTGACAAAACGCAAAGAAGGTACCAATGTGAGATTTCTAAAAATAGCTACAGCACTTGACCCAAGGTTTAAGAGTCTGAAGTACTGTCCAAAATCTGAGAGGGACGAGGTATGGAGCATGCTTTTAGAAGCCTTAAAAGAGCAACACTCCGATGCGGAAACTACAGAACCCAAACCACCAAAAAAGAAAATCAACCTGCTGGTGACATCTGACTCAGATGATGAAAATGAACATGCGTCAGTCCACACTGCTTTGGATCGTTATCAAGCAGGACCCATCATCAGCATGGACACGTCCTCTGGAATGGTGGTTGAAGCATGAAGGGACATACGAATCTTTAGCACATCTGGCACGTAAATATCTTGCAACACCAGCTACAACAGTGCCATGCGAACACCTGTTGTCACTTTCAGGAGACATTGTAAACAAGAAGCAGGCAGCATTATCTCCTGCAAATTATAACCAACCTCGTTT
Organism: Macrochelys suwanniensis; assembly: GCA_033296515.1. NCBI lineage: Eukaryota > Metazoa > Chordata > Testudines > Chelydridae > Macrochelys > Macrochelys suwanniensis. The sequence continues at coordinate 230,028,669 of CM065775.1, read as the reverse complement.
GTCTGAGAACTGAGTGGTTTGTAGGCTCTAAAGTTTTACATTGTTTTATTTTTGAATGCAGTTTTTTTTGTACATAGTTCTACATTTGTAAGTTCAACTTTTGTGATAGAGATTGCACTACAGTACTTGTATGAGATGAATTGAAAAATATTTTTTTTTTCAGTGCAAATATTTGTAATAAAAAATTAATATAAAGTGAGCATTGTACACTTTGTATTCCGTGTTGTAATTGAAATTAATATATTTGAAAATGTAGTAAACATCCAAAAATATTTAAAATGGTATTCTGTTGTTTAACAGTGCGATTAATCGCATGATTAATCGTGATTAATTTTTGTAATTGCTTAACAGCCCTACTAATAACTTTAGCCTGCATTGCCCAATGATAGCCAGAAAACGGCTCTGTTGGATAAGAGATATCAATGTGGTTTTATAATTGCACGTGTTGATTGAATGCAGTTGCTGAATGTGGCAGAGACGTGGCATGATGGACAGCTTTAAGACAAATACTATGTAAATGAGATGTCACTTAACCAGGATTAATTTAAATCTCCTAGGGCATACCAATTAAATGGCTTTTGCTAGGTTGTTTTCTTCAGCACTGATCCATACAAATATTTTAGTTTGCTCTAGGTAAAGATGGTGGTCTGAAAGTGGATAAACATATGCACTCTTCAGTCGCAGATATCTATGCAGCCGGGGACATCTGCACTGCATCGTGGGAACCTAGTCCAATGTGGCAGCAGGTGAATACATTTATATGAGTTCTAATCCAAAGGTTAAATAGCACAGTATTTTTATACATCTAATGTATGTACATATGAGGTTTATTCAAGCAGTAAATCTCAATAGAGTGTGATGATTCTACCTGATATCAATGCACCTATAGTTTGTTTCTGAAGACCAAGTCACTCCTCATCTCTAGATGGGTGAGGCTACTGAGTATATACGATATATGAACTGATATGTTCATTACACATAGCATGTCTGTTAACCTTGTATTTTTTTAGATGAGGCTTTGGACCCAAGCTAGGCAGATGGGATGGTATGCAGCACAATGCATGGTAGCAGATTCTTTAGGGGAATCTATTGACATGGACTTCAGTTTTGAACTCTTTGCTCATGTTACAAAATTTTTCAATTATAAGGTAAGTAAACTAATTCTAACAGTTTAAAAGCACTGATTAGTTGGTATGGGCATCTGTTGATCAAAACAACCATCATCCCACTCAAACAAATGATTTCTTGGTTAATATTGACAAAGACACTGATTGTAAAAAAAAAAATGAATGAAACATTAACAGAATATTATTTAATATATTCTGTTAATGTTTATATAATATATAATATTCTGTTAATGTTTCATTCATTGTTTTTTTATTGATGCTAACCATGAAGGCTAAACACTAGACCTGAATAGAGGGCCTACGAACACAACTCAGCTTATGTCAATGAATTTATCCTCCATCTTTGACACACATTGCTAGCTGTATCCTTATAGTGCATTCTATGGTTATATTCACTGCAAACTCAACATGGTGGCTGGTTCGTTAGATGCTTTGCATCTCAATGGATGATTACTCGTAACCCCAGCTCTTGAAATCAGTTGTGTTCCAATGGCAACTTTTTAAAGTAGATTGTCACTATGACCTCTGTGCCAAAATGATGGTCTTTGTGTCGTTGAAAAATATCCAGAGATGAGATTTAGATCACCAAACTCAAAAGCGATGAAAATTCAGTTTTTCACGGGTGATTAAATATATCTTATTTTGCCATCTGGTTCATACTCCCCAGTTTTGTAACTTCTGTGAAATCATCCTACTATCAAATATACATAGTGCAGTTCTCACTGGTCAAATCTCAGTGCTTTTAAAAGGTAAGTAATTTATTGCTCTTACGGAGAAGGAAATTAAATCACAGGGTGATAGCAGACTGCCCCAAGGTGATATAGAGGCAGAGTGAGGAATAGAACCCAGGTTTCTTGACACCTAGTTCTCTGCTCCAGATCATGTGGCCTGTAAGCCAGTGAGAACTGTTTGCACACATCTTAGAGTAGAATTTCCCATTAACATCAGCCCTTTTGAAGTTTACAGCATTTGCAGCAAAGAGAAGATTCTGAATCATATTCCTCTTGTAATATCTTAATTTCTCTCTCTCATATACCCCCCCCCCCAATCTTTAGGTGGTACTTTTGGGAAAGTACAATGCTCAGGGTTTGGATTTAGACCATGAACTAATGTTGAGGTGTACCAAAGGGCAAGAATACGTCAAAGTGGTGATGCAGAATGGACGAATGATGGGAGCTGTATTGATCGGTGAAACAGACTTAGAAGAAACCTTTGAAAACTTGATTTTAAATCGGATGGATCTTTCAGCATATGGGGAAGATCTTCTAAATCCAAATGTTGACATAGAGGATTATTTTGACTGAAACAAAAACATTGCTCTCCATGACTTTATTTAGAGTTTGGACTTTCAGTGCTGTGGTTTATATAACAATTTACTCAGAATGCACAGCAGTGAAGTAACCAGGTATAGTTACAATCTGCAGTGAAGATATTGTGCTGACATTGCCAGCCACGAAGGCAGTTGGGTGTTGGGAGATATGTGCTGAAATGGAGCAGCACAAAAAAATAAAATTCTTTGGCATATCAGAGCAAAGTGTATACAAGTCTACTGTAAATCAGATTGGGAGTTACTGTTTTTGTTAAACAGGAATGTTTCACATTTTAGTAATATAGTACTTGAAAACCTTGTATGGCAACCAGATTGGAATTTATATATTGTTTGACAGCTGCTTTTTCCTTCCTTGTCATTCTTAACCTAGCAAATCCAGTGTGCTGGGAGTACTGCGCTGGCTTGTCCTAGAAATCCCAGATAGCAACTTTGGGCTGGTAGAGCACAAAGGCACTTAAAGGGGTAGCAGCAGTCACACTGCATTTTCAGTATCACCTGCAGGAAGACTTGCATTAACAGGATCCCCTGGAGGAGCCGTACTCTTGGTAACTGCCACATCTTGTCAGTTTGGGCATTATACAGATTTTTATCAGCCCATTCCCAAAGGGGAAGTCTAGGGCACATACAAAGTTCTTTGTGGCCCCTTATGTCCAAATGTGTGTGCAGGTTCATCCCAGATAACCGACACTGTCATTTAAGAAAGAATTTTAAAGAGGGCTTGTTTTTGCTAAGACTTTTTTTCTCTCTCAAACTTCTTTGCACTTTGTTTCTAGGGAGGAGTTTTGTGGAGGTATTAAAGCCTCAAACTTATATTGGGGCAATTACTAATGGAATATTTAATTTTGAGCTACAAAATAATTGTGTTTTTATTTCTGTCACTAAAATAAATTTACTGTAACAATCTAGCACATAGTATGTTATAAATGGTGATGTAAGGGTGCAAACCAACTCAAAGCTCAAGCATTTCCTGCAGCTAGCTTTCAGGATCTGTTAACACTTGAAAATAAGTGCTCAAAAGGAGCCAAGAACTTTAAAGTCATTCCTAAATATTATCTGTATTCTACAGTGCAAGCTACGGCAATGAGATATTTTAATATAAAAGAGCAAAGTATTAATTTCCAAAGCAATATTTTTTTCTTTTTACAATTACTCTAACACTATGGTGCACTCTACTGAAGCAGGATGGCCATTTTCATTGCAACTTCTTCCAGAAAATCCCTTTAGCCTAATTTTGTAGTATTCAGTGCCATTTATAAATAAGCAGGAGTGAATTAATTCCACCCAAAGGGAAGCTTTCAGTTAAGGGGTGTTTAATCCTGTATGAAATTTTAAGCTTTAGTCTTAACAGACATTGAAATTACTACAAGAAACAATAAAGATGACTCAAAACAAGTAGTTTTTATGCAGTACAAAACTATTTTGGTATCTGGACATCTCGGAGGGGGGGAGAGACTCCCCTGCATTCAACTTCCCTGCTACTCCACATTTACCATGCAGCTACCACTCCTCCAGAGCAAGATTATTTGCTGGGTCAAGTTCTTCCATAGAGTTGCTGCTTCCTCCCACTATGGACATAGGTAATGGGATGACATCCATCATAGATGGTCAGTGGGAAGGGAACTGATGGAAATGGTAGTTTCCTGCTTAGCCGATTTAAACAAAGCATATTATGAGACTCCTACATGTTAAAACAGTAAATCAGATACAATTTGCAAGTTAGAGATAATGGCACAGAAGAAGTGAGGCAGATGCCCAGGGGGCAGAGGGGAAGGGGAACGGGAACAAGACTACATCTTAAATTGAAGAAAATCTAGAACTTTGTTTTCCACTATTATAGCCATTGTTTTTATATCTCAAGCACATATAGTTAAAATACACTATTAATAAACGCAATAAAACCAAAGTACAGTAATTGTTTCAAGATACAACATTTTGAAGCAAAATAGTGAGCTTCCAAAGAAATACAATGCCCAGTTCTGTAACAAAGTGCAAAAAGTCAGTACAATCACTTCTATGAAAATATTTCCTGTTTAAGTGCACCTGTGCAGGTAGAATGTCAGTGTGCAACCAGGTGCCTACAGGCCACTTACATAAATTCATCTACATTTAATAAAAAAAAATTGTACATGTATCTTTGAAATTAAAATTTGCTTGACATTTGAGCTTGCCAGCATAAAGCCTGGCAGTTATCCTGCAGTTACAAAAGAAGGGTGGACCAGTACTGCTTTTAGGTCTTAAGCCATATGCTATGTTGAATTGGGCACCTACTCCATCCTCACTTCAATTCTGATCCACTGTGATTTGTTAAATGTACAATACTAACAAAATTCAACACTAGACTTTCTGCAAGCTTATAAGTGGAAAAACCACCAAGATGGATTTATAGCAAAAAGCAAGACTAATGGTTTGGCAGGGATCTCTCAAACACTCAATTTTCTACTCATATTCATATTCTACTCTACTCATATTCCCTTCTACAATGAAATCTCCCACACCTTCAGCCTCAGGCTCTGCCAATGCTTACCTGGGAAAAGAATTTGGAAACTGTTTTTGAATGTATTTCCCCCAAAACAGCCAAAAACTATTCAAAATTAGTTTTGTTTGGAACAATATTTAAACTCACTTTCCAAATTCTATTCCAGGGCCAGTGTACATGGCATCATAGTCAAAAGTTAATAGCAAAGTTACAAACTTTAGCTGTATGTCAGAAATTACCAAATTCCCTACACTTTCAGAATATTTATCAAGGCCAGGTGTTGTCCTACCACCAACCTTCCCTGTGATCTAATAGATCATTTTTCAGCATCTCTCAATTATTACAGCTTTGACTAACTAGTTCAGCGCCACAAAGAACCCTTAGCACATTGATGAACCTGCTATGGACAACCATTCCCAGAAACATAATCCAGCACAATACAGTCCTGAAGTTTCCTTACGCCACCCCATTATTTGTGCAAGTTTTGTCTACCAAATTTTAGTGATCTGCGTTTTTTCATGTCAATAGCATCACTTTAAGTAGCTGATATGCAGATTGTCCACCAGGACAAAAAATTCAGCTAGTAAAATGTAAATCTCTGTTTATATGGGATAAAAATTTTAGGCATGGGCTTGTGTCAAATTTCAGATCCAGATCTGAACTTCACCAAAGTTCTAGGGGCTTGGGTCCATCTCTAATATACATATGTAAAATATACATACACTTTAAAGTACATGCATGCAAAGAGAAAGAAAGAAAACACATGGTGCATTTTTCCTTAGGCAGTACAAGCAAAGCTGAACCCTAACAAGCCACTTTACAAAACCTGCAGTGGCCACATGGCATCCTGCCATCAAACAACATGCTTTTTACTTGCACAGTTCTAATGAGTATAGATAAGGCCATGTATGTTCAGGATTTAGGAATGACAGATAGGATTGTTACACATTAAGACAATTCTTTCTCAGATTGACTAATGCACAAAGCTTTCCTGATAATCCTGATTATTATTGTAGGGCTGTTGGTAACCTTACATCATCAACCCTTTGGATGCATATTTAAGATACAATAAAGTTAGTCAAAGGAACATGTCAGTTTCAAGCTCCCAGGGTGGCACTGCAAACAAAAATGATCACATTCAGCTAGTGTGCCATCTCAAACTTTTCCTAAAATCATTATTGAGCTTGATTGGAAATGTTATTTTATGTTCTCTTGTAGAAATTTGACTATGAGGGACCAGATCCTCAGCTAATGTAAATCCACATTGATTATTCCCTTGACACGTGGGACTATGCCCACTTGCAACACCTGAGGATCTTGTCCAAGGTCTTTGTTAGTAAATTTTGTTCTTTTCAGTCTGCTAAAAACACTGATTTACTTCCTAGTTTCTGACAGATGAGCCAACAAAAGCTGCCTTGTTTACTCTCAACATCATCTAAGCTGTTGTCAATAATTATCAGCAGTATTCTACAAATAGGGATTGTTCAGTGGCTTGTGTTCTCTTTGCTGTCTACAAAAATAACAGGCGTGCATAAATGAATCTATATGTACGTTTCTCAGAGACAAAAGTGGTTAAGCTAAAAAAATTAGGATCGAGAGGCCATACTGCAGTAGATAAATTTAATGTAGGCCATATTCTGGGACTAAAAACACTTAACAGTGAGAGTACTGGAAAACACATTTCCATAGCTGCTCCATGTCCTCCATGAAGTACTGATGCGCCGACAGATCATCAGAGAATACTGCCCACATCCTACCACAGCATAGATTGGAGCAGAAGTATGTGTGTTCCTGTGAGTTTAGGCCCAATTATTCCTCAGTGAATGGCAAGTTTCCATTGACTTCAATGGGAGCAGGATGAGGTCCAAGCTGAGGTATGTTGAACTAGTTCTATAGTTTGTGTTTAAAGGTAACGATCTGTTATTTTCTTGGTCAGATTCATTAGTGAAATCGTTGTTTGTACATTCACCAAATAATATAACATGAACTAAACCAAAGAAACATGCTCCAGGGCAACAAAGTGGTTGTTCTCTTTGTTTGTTTGAAATAAGGTGCTTTTGAAAAGCCCACAAGGGAATTAAGTGCTTAACTCCCATTGACTTTCAGTAGGAGTTGGACACCTAATTTTTTCACATGCTTTAGAAAATACAACCCGTAAACCAACATGCCCTTTTCTAACATTTACACAGATCTTGAAAGGGTAATTTTTCCATCTGAACAAGAAGCAGGAGAAATTTAAGAAGATATGACCACAATTTCTAAGAGATAATGTGATAAATATATTTGTTGTTGTGTATGTGAATATATACTGTTTAGTTTGCTTTTGCTAGCATTAGAAGCAGTGTAGCTAGAGGGTATAATGAGGATGCTTTATGTTTATATGAGTTTTAAGTGCATTACTACAGTATATTTTACTACCAGACATTGTGTGCTTTGTAAAATAAAGAGGGTTGAAAAAAGCAATATATACTGAAATGACCTGCACAAGACATCAGACCCATATCACCAAATATGGACTGATTGTTTTGATAACCCTTTTTTAAATCCATTGTCTACTTAAACTGCATGATGCCAGATTTGTCTCTGCGTCTATGTTCAGAAATTGCATATATTTATTTTTTGCCCAACCTTTCTGAGGAACAACACACAAATCCTTTGCATTTAAAAGAAGCAATTAATAAAATACAAATTATACTTCTGCACCAAGTTCTCAGAGAAGCAGAAATGGTGGGATCCTAGATATACTTTTCATTGTAAAATTCAGTCCAGGGCTACCAGCTAGTCGTCGTCATCCTCAAGCTTCAGCTTCTTTGCTTTAGGGTTGTTCTCATAATGGCACCGTTTCTGTGCTTTTGTCTTCTTTGCAGCAGGCTTTTGGATAGTCTCAGAAATGTCTTCTCGTACGTGTCCACCAATCCCTCCAGAATTAGAAGACTGTGGAGATTTGACCTATGGATCATAAACACAGCTCAGTTAAGACTAAGACTCTCCTTCCTCAATACATATGGAGAATGTACTCTAATGATCAAGCTTTATTAAAGGTGATGCAGAGAGGAGTTCTTTTTGTGGCCATTGTTCTGCTCCTTTACAACAGCATCTGTGAGATGTTCCTGGGGCATGTCCAAATTTCTTCAAAAGATAATGCACACAGGGCAGCATTAACAGTGTGTATTATGCCCCACAGTACCTGCTACATTCAGGAGAACAATGCAGCTGAACCTGAAATACCCCTTTAAAGACAGTAATGTCTATGACAAATACATATGATGAAGCATTCTATTAAGCTGCTGTATGTAAAATACTTGAGATTTTCAGACTAGTCACAGTAATTATTTCACCCATTCAAATGATCAATTCCTGCTAACGATAAAGCCAACATGGCTGTTGAGCAACCAACTGCAGCCTCATTAGAGCTAATCAAGGGTCTGATTCTGTAAACTCTTGCTCACATGGCATAGTTCTTACATGAGCAAAATGTGGCAGGATCTGTTTTAACTTTATGTCCAAATAGCTATAGAATGTAAGTGGTCCCTCATTTTATGTAAGTGCCACTCTTTTGTTAATCTGTATTTTAATTGAGGATAGAGAAGCAAGTTGAAATAGCATTTACAGACTGATTCAGTTATATCTAATAGTGACTACAGCAACAATGCTTTTAAATAAGTCTAAACACTGGTCCAAGTTCTTGGATGTTACCATAAGATGTTAAATTCCTATTACCTCAACTAAAATTGATAGCATTGCTAAGGACTTGCATAGGTATAACTGAAAAGAATATGTTGCTATAGCTACATAGCTTTTGACTTATTGTCAAAAGGGCTTCAAATATAAATCAACATCGCTATAATGCCTAACATGGAATCTGTAATTTATGAGAGCTGTAACAATTGTCACTGTGAAGTGTCTCTAAGTCTTGTGGTTTAATATTTATATTACCTGGAATGAAAGGAATGATATTCTTGCTGAAATATGATTCTAAATGCATTCATCATTCATGTTAATTCCATTGTATTACACACAGTGAGAATGAGTAAATCCGCTAAGGTGAAATGTAAAGAGAACACAACACTTCTGAACTTTTTTTTTTTTTTTAAATCAGTACTGAACCTTTTCCCCCCTCCTCCTCACCCTCCTACATTTTGCATCTTAAGATGTGTGATTGGAAAGACACTACTGCAAAAGGATTAAAAGAAACATTTAATGAGGTAGAGGGGGAATACACTGAGGTAAAAACATTCTTAATTTTACACATAGTAAACAGGCACTAACCAGCTGTGGTAAATACAAATGGAAAAATAATCATATAAGTAGTCAACACACACACACACACACACACAAATACCTTGTCAACACTTTTTTTGTTTGATCTCCCTTGCATGGTAATAACATGTGCCTCATTTTTCAGCAGATCAGCTTTGGGTCCTATTTTCAAGTAGGATATTGTAGCAAATGCTGTGAAACTGAAGTCTTCTCTGCAAAAGTTAAGCCACAGTCAGGGGAAAAAACTGGAAACAGGAGTAGAGTAGACAGAATAGATATGAGGGGGAAATGTAGAGACATTTAGGAACTGTTATGAACAGATGCCCCACTAATTCCTTGATCCTGTTGCACCTATGCAAGCAAATAATCACTGAATTCAAATGGGAGTTGGCAGGATTGGCTCTTACAGTGGGCACTTTATACCTTATTTCATTTTGCTGACTTTTCGGCACTTCTCACTGGTCTAGTGGGATACAAATACGATATCTGGACACTACGCGGGGGGGGGGGGGGGGGGGAAGGTTTTGACTCAGTCAACCTTCCTGTCCACTCAGGCTCATAAAGGTTAAGTGTTTAAATCCTTTGTCATTTTTTGTTCATGACAGAAATTTAGGATCATGGGATGTCAGTGTCCCATATATTCAGAGGTCCTTATGTTGAAAAGAAAGCAGCACACGTACATGGAATAGCAGGTTACAAAATGAAATTCGTGCAATTTTCATTGTGTTTTCTTAAGACTCGTGCCACACAGTAAACCCCTAATGCTGCAATAGGTTCTGCACAGGCAATCTTTGCTCATCTCGTCTCACAGCAGTCAATGTGGTGCTGCACAAGTGCAGCAGTCAGTTTGCCTCAGTGGCACTTGTTGCAGGATTGGGAACAATCATGAAAAAATTTAGCATTTACCAAAAAAAAGCAGCTTTTTTAAACTACAAAAGCAAAAGTGTTACTTTAAGCTACAACTTAACTTTTTTAATTTTTCAACTTTTCTGTTTTAAAAATGACACAGATTATTTTTCAAGAATAAACAGAAAAATAATATGCTGTGCAAACTTTTTATAGCCAGGTTAGAAGCTTCTGAAATGAAGGAATTGCTAAAACATCCACTACTGTGATATTATACCAAAACAGCACCATTGCAGAGAAAACAGTACAGTAAAAGCTTTGTTATCCAACATGTTGCGGGAATGGGGGGTGCTGCCTAGTCAAAAATTCCAGTTAACTAAGAGTTATATTTACCAACGGAGGGAGAGAGTTTGGGTGCGGGAGGGCGCTCGGTGCAGGGGGTTAGGGCACGGGAGGGGTTTCAGGGTGCCGGATCCGGGTGGCGCTCACCTTGGGTGGCTCCCTGCAAGCAGCAACATGTCCCTCAGATCCTAGGCAGAGGCACGGCCAGGCGGCTCTGCGCACTGCCTCTGCCCACAGAGCTCCCATTGGCTGCGGTTCCCAGCCAGAGCTGGAGCTGGAGCTGCGGAGCCAGCACTTGGGACGGGGGCAGTGCACAAGAGCAGCAGGGACAACCGGATACCTGGCAACCCCATTCAAGATTTGTATTGGGAGATATCAGAAATGCCAGTTTCTAGAGCTTTCTGGTTGGTAAAGTGCCAGATAACAAGCTTTTACTGTAAATAGAAGATATCAAAGGAAAAAATGAATGGTCACACATACTTCAGATACTGCTGCAGAATGAAATGGGCAATAATCCTCTCCAGTTCATCACGAGGGAGCACTGGAGGAGCAACATCAGCCACTCTTAACTTTGACACACCTTTGCCCAGCCAGGCATCAATTAATTTCAGTGGAGTGAGTTTTTCACTCATGTTATCCGCTTGCTCTAGTATCTTGATAAGATCCCTGCAGTATCCCGTTACATCCATTCTCTCAAACGCTACAAGGAAAAGAAGAGGACTAATACTTCAAAACAAAGCATACTGTGCCAGAGGTGTTACTTTTCAATAAAATATAACAATTCTATACCGCTGTAATCTTTTGAACGCAGATGTTTGTGATTATCATGTATTGTTCAAGTCACATTTATGCTTGTACTTAATAATTTAATCTCCAGTCCTGCAAAGACTTTCATATATGCTGAACTTTACACACTGAATAATTAATAATTTCAGTGGCACTACTCAGAGCATAAAGTTAAGCATATGCTTAAATCTTTGCAGGCTCAGACTGGTTATTTTGTCAGTCATCTGAAATGCTGATTACTACTGCAGCTTTTAGGATTAAAATGCTACCTAGAATTCTAGACCTTTCCCAGCTACCTTCCAATGGGAATAGGAACAACACTGACATTTCAAATAATAAAGCTGATGCATCCAGCTAGGTTTTTTACAATGGATTTAATAGTAGCTTGTCATGAATAAGTTTCCTAATTTAGGGCAAAAAGCAATTTAAATCTCATTCGGACGTGAGATGTGACTTTAGTGTTTTTGTTATTTGTGGCATTTTGCTGACTCACAAGCTAGGTAATATATTATTTGCAACTGGGTTCTTTCTCTCCCCAGTGGTATTTATTCTGAAACATTTACAGAGCAAAGTAAAGTTACACAGAGCTTTACAGCATATAAATAAGACATTTCTTGCCTCAAAGAGTTTACAGACTAGAGACAGAATACACATTTTTTTAAACAGAAAAGCCTCAAACAAATTTATTCCAAGGGGAAAATGGATAAAAATGGCTATGAGACAGACTAATAGCATCCAATGTGGGTCACTGAAAGGAGTTTCTTTTTCATGGCAAATTGCACAGACCCTGACCTAATGCTACTAAGGTAAGTTTCCTTACAGGCATGACTGTGTCAGAAGATTGAGAATAAAATAGCAATCAGACAGGTCATCCTTCAAATATTTTTCACTGACCAGTTCTTATTAGATACGGGTCCAAACGAAAACCCAGGATCTGAATATCCAAACTAGGCTTACATTCAGTTCCAGATCTGAACTTTACTGTTCAAGCCTCATCTCTAATTATTAACTACTACCTCATTAGTGACAAAAATAAAAAAATAGTATTGTATACAAGCAAATTCCAAAAATGTTATGCAAAAGAAGTCACTCAAACATCTTCATAGGTGTCTCTCCCAGCCCATCATTTGAAGAAGGAAGAAAAAAAAAAAAAAAAAAAGAGTGCGCACAGGGAAGGAATGTAATCTAGTGATCGGAGCTGGGGACTGCAGAATCAAGATTCCTGTGCTTTACTCCAAGCTGATACTACACAGGGGTATTGCGATGTTTAGATCGCTCTGAAGTCTTTGGATGACAGGTGCTATGTAAATGGTAGGACTTAGGGCTGCAGATTTGTCATGGCACTTTTTTAAAATCACAAATCAGAGTTGTCACAGTTAATTTAGTAAAAGTCACAAGTTCAGTGACTGCTCCGTGATTTTTGATTAAAAAAAATGCCCTGACAAATGAAATTCAACTACTGTATCCCGCTTCAAAATTATAGCGTCCCAGTGTCCTTGTGCTCCATTGCCTTCTCACACCACCAAAAGGGGCACCAACTGCTCGCAGCAGCACCCTCTACTCTGGCACTGCAATACTAATCCTGGGCTGGTGAGAGGGGGATCCTGGGAAGCGGGGCGTGAGCCTGCCCCACACTCACCTCAGGCACAGGCAGCAGCAGCTCCAGTGTCTTGCAGGGCTCGGTTCGGCTCACTACCCTGGTGGTTGTGACCTGGCACTTGGGATCACAGCACTGCTCAGGTTTGGCCCTTCCGGCCCTCTGTCGTGACTGGGTCAAATCTGAGTGAATAGTGCTGCAACCCTGTGCACCTGGTTGCAACACCACTCACTCAGATTTGGCTCAGCCATCCAAATGTGAGTGGCGCTGCAATCCCGTATGCCAGGCAACAACGCTCAGCCCCATAGGATAAGAACTGCCACTGCAGGGTGAGTGCAAGGTGGGCTTGCTCTCCAACTCCTCTCCTTCCCCCAGGCCAGGCCAGTGGGACGATCTACCAAGAACCTTTCCACAGGGTAGTCAGACAGAGAACCTACAGTATCCATGAGTTTTTCCACCACCATTACAAGTCTGTAGCCCTAGTCTTTAAATACATGATCAGTCTTTAAATACATGATCACGCACTACTTTTCCCACAGAACCCCTGCCTCATTCAGTGCAAAAGTAACAGCAATTGTAGGTTGTCATCCTCTATGTGGACTAGCACTAGAGGGGGGGAATGACACACACACTTTGCCAGTGTGTTTAATTGTTGACAGCAGAGGAATGGTGACACTGGAGTCTTTGGTTCCATTCCAGGCTCTGAAAAATAGCATGCTCTAGTGGGCACAGACCCTTCTGCCTATTCCTTTCTGTCCCATCCCCTCCAACCCATCCCTATCCCAGTCCTGTCTCTTTCCCACCCTTGGCTCTTCATCCCAATCCCATTCTCCTTGCCCACCACAGTCCCAGTCTGCACTCCTTAGACTTGCCTCCCCACCAGCCCAGCTCTCAGTCTCCTTTCCCAGTCAGTCCCAAACATCTCAACTCCCAGTTTCTCTCTTCCCCCACCCCCACCCGGCTTCATGTCCCAATCAACTCCTTTGCCTCACCTCCAATCTCCATCTAGTTCCCTCTGCATTTAAATCAGGCACCTTCCTCCTCCGTAGAGCCTGGGCACCAGCAGAGAGCCATTGAGAGCACAGCCCAGACAGCCTCCCTGCTCTCAGTTCCAGAGCCTGGCCTAACCCCAGTCCAGAGCAGCAATTATAGGGAAAGTCCTTTTGATCATCCACAAATCTGGACTAGAGCATGCTCAGCTACTCTGAGGATGGCACATGTACAGTTTGATCACACATAGGAGGCCGGGGTGCTGGAGCATGCCCAGCGTGAATGGAATCGTCAGAGATTTTAGCTGATGAATTCTAAATAGTCTCTACCGAGCATGTGTGAACTGAATTTTTTCCAAAGAGATAAGGCAAAGTTGGGCAGATTTGCACAGGGACAGCAAAAAGGCACATCTGACACAAATTTCAAGTGCCTGTTGCAAAGCATTTGGGCACTAGAGCTTCTCAAAGAAAAGGACATCAGAATATATTTTTAATATGGGCAAAACAACATGTTCTCCCTTAGTCTAGTTCCTGAAAACAGCTGAACTGTCTTGGCTGAAATTTAAGAATTCAGCCTAAGGAAGATACCCAGCAGCATAGAAAATTTCAGCCTAAATGGTTAAAGTTAGGCAAATTTATAAGCAAATGAAAACAGGGTCTTGCAATGGGAAGTGTTGGGCACCCTTAATAAATAGGCAGTGCTACTAGCCTGCCTATATGATTGACCTATTAGTTGAATTCCCTTTCAGACGACTTTAAACACCTTGTCTAGACTGGACATTTCTTTGAAGCATATTGGAACCCTACTATCTGCTTTCAGATTAAACATCAGTTTACTTACAAAGCTTCTCTCTACAGCAGTTATCACACATTTTGTTGCAGTTTGCAGAATCCCACACTTCATCAAAATGCTGAGCAATCAATACGCGGCGACACCTGAGAGTGTAGATATATTTTTAGAGATGAGGCAAAAGAGGAGATTGTAAAATGCAGATGCACATATATATTACATCAAATGAATGGTGCAGAGAAAGCCACTTAAGTGATCCTACCTTGTCTCAAAAAAAGAAAAAGGGGTCACTCAAGTAGTACATAACTGATGAAGGAAATACTGTTTTACACAACATATGAATATCTATGGCATTCACTGCGATGACTATTGTTGAGTGAACAGCTTATTTAAATAGGAAAGATGATTAGTTACATGACAATGAACAGCATCTGCAATTCCAGTAAGTAGGATGAAAATGATAAGGACTATTGATTCTAATGCTTCAGAATATCAACTGGATTGTTAGATTAGGCCAAGAAGATTTTCCCCTATCCCTGCTGTACAGTATTCACTAACTGGCCAAGAACATTGTCAAGGGCAGGAGTTCCAGCTAATCTGATATGCTTCAGAAGAAAACAGGACTCTGATCCAGTATGTTATGTATTGATATCTCAAAGCAAAAAAAAGCAAAATGTTCCAGTACGTACACTGAAAAGTGGCTTGAAACCATCGTGCTTTTGGCTGACTTGTATTACAGCTGTAATACAACTACTTCTACGTCTTCCATGCACATTTTTAAAACGGCGAGAGACTGAGTGGTAAATTAACACTCTTATTTCATATGCTAGATAAAATGTGATGAGCTTCAGATACACAAAGCCTGGCATATGTGACTGTTCCTTATTAATATCTATAAACATGGAAGAAAAGTTATTTAAAAAATAAAAAAACAATCAGAAAGCCACAATAACTTACTTAAGAAAGAAAAACTTGTAGCACCTTAGAGACTAACAAATTTATTTCAGCATAAGCTTTCGTGGGTTAGAACCCACTTCATCGGATGCATGGAATGAAACATACAGTAGACAGATATTTATACAGTCAGAGAAACATGATAAGGTGGAGGTGCATAGACCAACCTTAAGAGGCTAATTAATTGAGAGGAACCATAACAGCAGGGGAAGAAAAACCTTTGAAGTGATAAACAAGATGGCCACACAGGTGTGAATGAGGATCGTTAACTTAAGGGAAATAGATTCAATTAACGTAATGGCCAAGCCATTCCAAGTCCCTATTTAATCCTGAGGTGATGCAATCTAGTTTGCATATCAATTCGAGTTCAACAGCTTCTCTTTGTAGCCTGTTTTTGGAGTGAATCTGTTGCAACACTGCGACTCTCAAGTCTGTCACTGAGTGGTTAGGGAGGTTGAAGTGTTCTCCTACTGGTCTTTGAATGTTATGATTCCTGATGTCAGATTTATGTCCATTTATTCTTTTGCGTAGAGACTGTCCGGTTTGGCCAATAGACATGGCAGAGGGGCATTGCTGGCACATGATGGCATATATCACATTGGTAGATGTGCAGGTGAATGAGCCCCTGATGGCGTGGCGGATGTGATTAGGCCCTGTGATGGTATCACTTGAATCGATATGTGGACAGAGTTGGCATCGGGCTTTGTTGCAAGGATAGGTTCCTGGGTTAGTGTTCCTGGGTTAGTTAGTTAGATCATCAGTGATCTTCCAGACAACACCATCCTGGCCACTATGGATGTAGAAGCCCTCTACACTAACATTCCACACAACGATGGACTACAAGCTGTCAGGAACAGTATCCCCGATACTACCACGGCTAACCTGGTGGCCGAACTTTGTGATTTTGTCCTCACCCACAACTATTTCACATTTGGGGACAATATATACCTTCAAGTCAGTGGCACTGCTATGGGTACCCGCATGGCCCCACAGTATGCCAACATTTTTATGGCTGACTTAGAACAACGCTTCCTCAGCTCTCGTCGCCTAACACCCCTACTCTACTTGCGCTACATTGATGATATCTTCATCATTTGGACCCATGGAAAAGAAGCCCTTGAGGAATTCCACCATGATTTCAACAATTTCCATCCCACCATCAACCTCAGCCTAGACCAGTCCACACAAGCGGTCCATTTCCTAGACACTACTGTGCTAATAAGTGTTGGTCACATAAACACCACCCTATACCGGAAACCTACTGACCGCTATACTTACCTACATGCTTCCAGCTTCCATCCTGGACACACCACACAATCCATTGTTTACAGCCAAGCTCTAAGATACAACTGCATTTGCTCCAATCCCTCAGACAAAGACAAACACCTACAAGATCTCTATCAAGCATTCTTACAACTACAATACCCACCTGCTGAAGTAAAAAAAACAGATTGACAGAGCCAGAAGAGTATCCAGGAGTCACCTACTACAAGACAGGCCCAAAAAAGCAAATAACAGAACACCACTAGCCATCACCTTTAGCCCCCAACTAAAACCTCTCCAGCGCATCATCAAAGATCTACAACCTATCCTAAAAGATGATCCCTCACTCTCACAGATCTTGGGGGACAGACCAATCCTCGCTTACAGACAGGCCCCCAACCTGAAGCAAATACTCACCAGCAACCACACACCATACAACAAAAACACTAACCCAGGAACCTATCCTTGCAACAAAGCCCGATGCCAACTCTGTCCACATATCGATTCAAGTGATACCATCACAGGGCCTAATCACATCCGCCACGCCATCAGGGGCTCATTCACCTGCACATCTACCAATGTGATATATGCCATCATGTGCCAGCAATGCCCCTCTGCCATGTACATTGGCCAAATCAGACAGTCTCTACGCAAAAGAATAAATGGACATAAATCTGACATCAGGAATCATAACATTCAAAGACCAGTAGGAGAACACTTCAACCTCCCTAACCACTCAGTGACAGACTTGAGAGTCGCAGTGTTGCAACAGATTCACTCCAAAAACAGGCTACAAAGAGAAGCTGTTGAACTCGAATTGATATGCAAACTAGATTGCATCACCTCAGGATTAAATAGGGACTTGGAATGGCTTGGCCATTACGTTAATTGAATCTATTTCCCTTAAGTTAACGATCCTCATTCACACCTGTGTGGCCATCTTGTTTATCACTTCAAAGGTTTTTCTTCCCCTGCTGTTATGGTTCCTCTCAATTAATTAGCCTCTTAAGGTTGGTCTATGCACCTCCACCTTATGTTTCTCTGACCGTATAAATATCTGTCTACTGTATGTTTCATTCCATGCATCCGATGAAGTGGGTTCTAACCCACGAAAGCTTATGCTGAAATAAATTTGTTAGTCTCTAAGGTGCTACAAGTTTTTCTTTCTTATTTTCGTTTTGCTGACACAGACTAACACGGCTACTACACTGAAAAATAACTTACTTGTTCATGTTGTGGCAATAGGATACCATATCATATAGTTTCTGTTGCCCCACATTCTCCATCACTACCATGCTGCTGATTCTGAATATATCTCCAAAACCATAATATAAAATGCAGTCAGCTTTCTGGTCATCTCGACCTACAATGCATTTGAAAACACCATTTAGAGACTTTTCATTTAGACTTTTCACAAGTTAGGAACAAAAAAGAAATGTTTTATGAACATGCAACTGTGACCCAAGAATCAATTAATGCCAACTGGCAAGGGAGTGCAGAGGATTTACAGGAATCTCTGGATTCAGTATGTACATTCTGCTTCAAAGAATGTACAGTGAGATCTCAAAATGAAAGTCCGTGTCACACAGGTCATCATTATCATTGTGAAATGTACACAGATACTATGTAAGGAGTTGTGTATATTCACATCCTGAAAAATATGCTCTCAAAGTCTATATCAAGGAATTAGTCTCCAGCAAAGCTGAAAAACAGGTTGTTTGACAGATTGGAGAAGTCTATTCGTTTAGATGCAAATTGAATATTGTCCCATTCACAATAGGTCCCCTTTCACCAGTCTGAAGTGAATGAAAATGATGGATTGTAAAATGAACTAACAGGAAGAGAGAAAAAGCAGGGGAAGAAAACATTATCTTGAGGTGCATATCGAAGTTTTTCTTGAGTCCATTTGGGGAGACAAAGGGGATGCCCAGTCAGCCTCCACTGAGGGAGTAAAAGGACAGCATTTTGCTTCATGAAAAAGGTGCCTCAGCCAGGCTTGGTTGAAAGTGCCAAGGAGAACATTGAGTGAAATAAACTTCTTTAAACAGAAGATTAATCTGTTGTTCATTTAGTCTCTAGTCTAGAAGGTAATTATGTTTTATATGTAATCATTTCACCATTACCTGTATCACCATACTTTGATGATAGATATATGTATAGTGAAAACAACAATAAGTTTAAGAGCTGTGGTATTAAGCCAAGTGTTGGGCTTAAACTGAATTTTATAAACTGGTGGGCACTTCCCTTGGGACTAGCAGGACCAATAATTCTGTGAGTGTTCAGGGGACAAGAGGCAGCAGGGAATGCTCCGAGCATTCGGGGGTTGGTGTGTACCCATCGCTACCTGTACAGAGTGAGAGAGAGGTCTGCAGAGGCCTGGAAGACAGTGTTTGAGCTCTCAGAGGCTGTTGGTTTCAGGGAGCTGATCCACATCAGGCAAAGACAAGACTACTTCACATTAAGGGCAGGTAGTGGTGAGGTGTCTCACAACCCCGGGTACTCCTGGGGAGTGTCAAAGTAATCACAGAGATCATCTAAAATGGAACAAATTCTACCCCTATATACTTGTATGTGTGCAACCCCAACACACTTCCAAGAGGCTTCACCTGTATGACAGAGAATCAGGGATACCCTATCAACTGAGAGAACTTTAAGAATTTAATACCACATAAAGCTTAGGAAAAGAAAGATTAATTTACCATATTCTTATATAAATAAAAAAATACAGATGATTAACATTTTGCTCCTTAATCAAAATCTGCCAAAACCAAACTATTGTATTCTGCAGAAATTAAATTTAAGGCCCTCTTATGGCTTAAGTACAGTCTTAATGTATACATCAGAAGTCAATGGAAGCAGCGAGAGGCAAGCACTGGTGCTTATGAAAAATCCCTTCCTAAAAACATGCATTGACATTAATCTAATTCACACCAATTTTTATATCAAATATTTGTCAGCTACACAATTTCAGCCATTTTATTAGGCCTCCAAGAGGGCCAACAAAAGATAATTTAGTACAAAGGCTGCTGTTTAACTGCCATGACACCTCCTGAGCTATAGAGAATCAAACCCTCAAGTGTTGCTATCACATTGTGGAAATACTCTAACAAAGCATTCTATTTAATAACAATTCTACTTTATCTAGCTAGGAGAAGTGACAATTTTTCCTTTTGATTCCTGGTAGGACTACATACTGTTGTGTGTTCTCATGCACTTGTCTCCCATTCCCATAACCTTGGCAAGGCCTGAACAGGTATGAAATTTTATCACAGTTAGGAGTAAAGAATCATTTCATTTGGATGCAGGGAAAAAGAGGAAGCTCTCAGGTCTAAGACTACAGGCCAAAAACTCAGCCATATGCAGACAGAGTAAATGCACCCCACACGGAAGAGAGAGTCAAATCAGTAGTTACATAAGCAATGGCATAAACGTTCTTAAAACAAGTTTAAGTAGGTGTAAGCAGCACCAGTGTAATGTGAATTTACACTAAACATCCAGGGGCAGCAGTTAGAGCCATTAACTGGTGGTCCCTACCTCATCAGCTTTAATTCATCCACGCCATCATCCCCGACACTACCTGCAAACAGTTCAGTACTAGTATAAGCAGATGCAAACTCCCATAGATTTCAGCAGAAGTTGTGCCTTTCTTACACCAGTACTGAAGCTAATGCCTAACACATACATATGAAGAAAAGGCAGTGTTCAAATCTCAGTCAATTGCTTCACGATGTCTTCAGAAACCTTCCACGTAACTTCAAATCCTGTCCCTGAGTTTGTGCATTACTACCGAGCCAAAGGAAAACCAGCAACTGTCCAGCCTTCCAATATTTGAGAAGTTTCACTGAGTTTTCCTCAGTTTATGCTGTTGCATTCTCTCTCTTCTACTATGTCACTATTCCCTCTGAATCAATATCTTACCAATGCTACAGCAGGTGCTAAAGGGTATTTCTGTGGGAGATGTCATTTTTCAGAGGAAACAAAACAGAGGTCTTCACTATTTATGGTCACGTAAACATTCTTTTAACTCTAGTGTACTGACCAAATTCTAACCAATCAAAATTCTCCCTGTAATTTCAATTAGCTAGGATGGTATTATTCACTTTTTGCCCTCAGATGATGTGTAGTATTGGTGTGCACTGGTCAATAGCTGATGCTCTATACCCAATAGGTGGCTGCATTTCCATGGTGAAAGAAATGAATCTTGTATAGAGCTCTTAGATCACGTAGAGAGTGAGTTTGGGATGAAAAGCACGATAAAGTCATGGGTCAAACATCCAAATAAAGTTATACAAATAGCACACATCTGATCAGCCAACAATCTGCATGTTCTGAAGTAATTTTGGTAACAATGTGTGTCACAAAACAAGAACCTGCTAAAAACAAAAGGCAGAGGGCCAGATTTTCATTAACATTAAGACTCTTTTACACCGCTCTGTAAGTGTAAAAAGCCCTTAAATTGAGTGTAAATTTAATTTATGCCCACTTTAAGACCTCTTTAATGGCGTAAAGGGGCCTTCAGTGTAAATGAGCACCAGGCCAAAAGCACAACATATATTAGCATAAGAATGGTCATACTGGATGAGGCCAATGGTCCACCTAGCCCAGCCAGTATCCTGTCTTCCAACAGCAGCCAATGCCAAGTGCTTCAAATGGAATGAACAGAACAAGGCAATCAAGTGATCCATCCACTGTCCCCCAGTCCCAGCAACTGGCACTCAGCAGCTTAGGGATACCCAGAGCATGGGGTTGCAGCCCTGACCATCTTGGCTAATAGCCACTAATGGACCTATCCTCCATGAATTTATCCAATTCTTTTTTTAACTTGGTTATATTTTTTGCCTTCACAACATCCCCAGGAAATGAGTTCCACGCATTGACTACACAGTGCGTGAAGAAGTACTTCCTTTTGTTTGTTTTAAACCTGCTGCCTATTAATTTCATTGGGTGACTCCTGGTTCTTGTGTTATGTGAAGGGGTAAATAACACTACCCTAGTCACTTTCTCCACACCATTCATGATTTTATAGACTTCTATCATACCCCTCTTAGTCATCTCTTTTCCAAGATGAATAGTCCCAGTCTTTTTAATCTCTCCTTATATGGAAGCTGTTCCATACCCCTAATCATTTTTGTTGACCTTCTCTTAACCTTTTCCATTTCTAATCTATATCTTTTTTTCAGAGGGGGCAACCAGAACTGTGGGCATACCATGGATTTAAATAGTGGCATTATGATATTTTCTCTTTTATTATTTATCCCTTTCCTAATGGTTCCTAACATTGTTACCTTTTTTGACTGCTGCAGCAGATTGACCAGATGACTTCAGAGAACTAGCCATGATGACTTCAAGATCTCTTTCTTGAGTGGTAACAGCTAATTTGGACCCCGTCATTTTGTACATTTAGTTGGGATTGTTTTCTCCAATGTGCATTAGTTTGCGTTTATCAACAATGAATTTCATCTGCCATTTTGTTGCCCATTCACCCAGTTTTGTGAGATCCCTTTGTAATTCTTTGCAGTCAGCTTTGGACTTAGTTATCTTGAGTAATCTTCAGCAAACTTTGCCACCCCACTGTTTACCCCTTTTTCCAGATCATTTATGAATATGTTGAACAGCACTGGTTGCAGTATAAGTCCTGGTAGGACTCCATATTTAGCTCTCTCCATTCTGAAAACTGAACATTTATTCCTATCCTTTGTTTCCTGTCTTTTAGCCAGTTACTGATCCACGGGAGGACCTCCCCTCTTGCCCCATGACTGTTTACTCTGCTTAATAGCTTTTGGTGAGGGACCTTGTCAAAGGCTTTCTGAAAGTCCAAGTATACTACATCCACTGGATCACCCTTTTGTTGACCCCCCCCTCAAAGAATTCTAATAGATTGGTGAAGCATGATTTTCTTTTGCAAAAGTCATGTTGACTCGTTCGCAATAATCATGTTCATCTATATGTCTCATAATTCTGTGCTTCACTACAGTTTCAACCAATTTGCCTGGTACTGAAATTAGGCTTACCAGTCTGTAATTGCCAGGACTGCCTCTGGAGCCTTTTTTAAAAATTATCGTCACATTAGCTATCCTTCAATCATCTAGTACAGAAGCTGATTTAAGTAATAGGTTACATACCACAGTTAGTAATTCTGCAATTTTATATCTGAGTTCTTTCAGAACTCTTGGGTAAATACCATCTGGTCCTGATGACTTATTACTGTTTAATGCTCTGTGTCAACATACTGCAATTACAAGGCTGTGATGGGATGTACAAACCCCACGCTGGGCCTGAAGGGGTGAAGGGACAATACTGGGCTCAGGTAGTCCCACCCCTCCAGACCTACAAAGGACACTTCAACTGGAAAGGACGCTTAAAAGGGAGCAACTCAGCTCAGAAGGGGGAGGAAGACAGACTTACCCTGCAGGCTCCTGAATAAGGGTGCCAAAGAAGCCTCCATGTGAGGAAGAAGACTGCCTGCTGGGACCAGTTGGGGCTGAAGGTTTAGTTGTCTTTTCTTGTACTTATACTGGACTTGGGGATGCTGGGGGAGGACCTGGGCTCCCCTACCAACTGCCCTTGTTGCAGGAGCGGCATAAGCTTCATTTCTACCCCACCCCTTTCCAGTGTATAAGGAGTGTCTATTCCCTATACACTCTAGAAAGAAGAGGATAAGGATGTTAAGAACCCTGACGTGAAGATAAGCCACATACAAGGGTTAGGAACCGGACTGAAGGCCTTTCCCATTGGGAATCATGGGACTAGAAACCGGGTGTGTTAACCACTAGGCTGCCTGGCCCTCTGCGAACTCTATTAAAATGGCATAACGAACACGAGATTATTGGTTTATGGAAGTCTATTCCCTTTATCAGTAGAAGCCAACTTGTTCACAATACCTGCACGTCCACTCTCTTGATAGTAGTTCTCCATGGATTTGCTCATTGAATGATGAATTACAAACCTCACATCTGGCTTATCAATTCCCATGCCAAATGCAACTGTTGCCACTACCACCTGAAACAGGAGTATAACCATTAAACCTTCAGGATACAGATCTATTAGTTTACTTAAGTCAGATAGTTCAATAGAAATAATTGTATACCTAACCTGGATTTCATTGGCTGCCCATCCCTTGTGAACTTTGGTCTTATCTTTGGGCTCCAGATTTGCATGGTAAGCATCTGCCTTAATTCCCAGTTTCTGCAAACTAATGGTAACGTGCTCCGAGTCCTTCTGTGAAAAACAGTAGATAATTCCTGTACCAAAGAAAAAACAAACCAAACAGCCTTTTTATGGCAATGAAGTGTTTAAAAAAATGTAAGTGAACTTCATGTTCATGCAAGGCACAGGATTAATAGGCTTGAAGATAACATCCCCTGTCTGTCCAAAGGAACTGATAAAACATGGGGAAAGAGTGCAAAACTTCCCAACTACTGACTTACTAATATGCTTGGTTATGCAAAAGCTTCTCTCTAATGCAGAAAAAGCAGTTATTAAAGAGAATGGTCTTACGACAAAATGCCAGCTCCCAAGAGATTCTCACCTGCCTTATTTAATGCTCCAGTAAAGGAGCTACGTTTTACACAGAACGACAAATGAATTCATTTTTGGCTGTTAGCAGCTAGACTCTGTATTGCACATTATTGAAAATGTGTGGATTCCCCACCCCCCTAGAATTGTGGCTTAGTAAAATATGCCTTGTCTTTGTACTGTGAAAGCTTTCTTACCAAATACATACACAAGAGATGCACCAAGAGGAGGACAGCTATTTAGAAATGTGGTCACCATTTCTAGTGTATTCTGAGGAGGAGGGCTCCCCAGCCAGCAACCTTCAGACAGGTTCTTTGAATATTAACCTTATCCTGAACAAATGATGTACCATTTATTATGTTACTGTTTTATTGTAACTTTGCCTTAAATAAAAAGTTACAAAGCATTCGTTTTTATACTGTTTACCTGAGAGACCTTTGTATCTTCCATTGATGATCTTAACAATGTCCTCAATGAAGTTCTCACTGTTTGAAGGTTTTTGACGAACCTGAAAAACACAATATACACACACAACACATTGTGTATATTACCAAAGAACTCTTAAATGGCCATTCAACCAATTTGTTATACTCCTATTATTGTACTCCTCCTAATACAGTAAACTCATGTTGTTCCCTTTGACTAATTTAAATTTTTTTCTACAGTTTAAAGATCCATTGCAACTAAAAAGCTCATTCAGAAGCTTTCCAGTGAAGAATGAGAAAGAAACCACAGAAGTTCCCAACTTTTCCAGACAATTGCACCAGTTTTCTAAACTAAAATACTGGCTATAGCAGCCAGTGCTTGCTACCTGCCATTCAACTGTGAACGTTCTAGTCTGTCAAACCCCACTCTCACAATGTATGGAGCAGCTAAAGTTCTACTAAAGGCTAGAGGGTACAAATTTTAAGAAGAGGTCATGGTGCAGCACCAAGGCCCAGCTCAGAAGCTAGTTCATTAAAATAGGAAAGGATAGCCTCCAAAATTACTAATCACAAAAGCCTTGAGTTCAGTACCAGTACTGGTACACATCTCCTGGTTCCCAGCTACTGTTTAGAACCAAGTTGGCAAAAATTAGTTTGAAGTAAACTTTAAAAAAAACCCCCAAAACGACCATCTATGACATAAGCCAAACAGACCAAGAACACAAAGATTTGGATAATGGGGCGGAGAAAAAAATCTAATCTAATCTAATTGTTTAAGATAATCTCTTAGTATTCAGGGTTATTTTTGTTATACTCCTGAGTTCTCTCTTGTTTTGTTGGGTTTTCACCCTGCTTCCACTTCTTTGCCTTTCATTTCTTTATCATTTCCTCAGACAGAAAAGTATTCAAGAGAAATGAATCTACCAGAGATTTAGCTTGGAAGAATCCTGTGGAAATGAAACATTTCCAAAAAACCCAGAACAAATTTAGCTATTATTTGTCCTCAAGATAAATGAACTATTAAAACACTATCTTCCGGCATATAAATCACAACCACAGAAAGCAGAATACTCTCAAAGGCACCCAGGGCAGTTAGGGGCTAGACTCTGAATGAAAGTCATATAACTATCGCTGGTGCCCTCATTCTGCCCTAGAGCTATATAATGAAATTCTGTCTTAATATATGGAGATATGCCTATCTCATAGAACTGGAAGGACCTTGAAAGGTCATCGAGTCCAGTCCCCTGCCTTCACTAGCAGGACCAAGTACTGTCCCCTGACAGATTTTTTTGCCCCAGATCCCTAAATGGCCCCCTCAAGGATTGAACTCACAACCCTGGGTTTAGCAAGCCAATGCTCAAACCACTGAGCTATCCCTCCCCCCTTCCAGAAGGCGTAACATTGTTCTGTGATTGTATAGCACCTAGCACAACGGTGTCATGGTCCATAACAGGGGCTCATAGGCACTACTTCAAATCAAATCAAATAAATACATACCTCATAGTAAAGATTGGGCCGGTTGAAAGATGCAGTAAAGGTAATGCATTTCTGAACACACAAAATTTTCTGGGCATCCTTCAGAACATGACTTGTTGCAGTTGCAGTCAACCCAATCAATGGAGCATTGGGAAATTGTCGTTTTAAGATACCAAGTGACTTGTAGTCTGAATAAGAATAAGGGGGGAAAGATTTGGTTTCTTACACCACCAGTGCT
Source organism: Macrochelys suwanniensis (assembly GCA_033296515.1). NCBI lineage: Eukaryota > Metazoa > Chordata > Testudines > Chelydridae > Macrochelys > Macrochelys suwanniensis. Next base: position 230,002,255 of record CM065775.1, on the reverse strand, counting down.
ATTAATCAGTGCCATATTATTCCATCAAATTTGCAGCAAGTTAACAAGTAATGACAGAACTAATTTACAAATCCAAATGAAGTGATCAGCAGGCAATGCCATACTGACATTGTGGAGTGACTGGCCTTGTAACAGATTTATAAAAGCATCCTAAATTCAGAATGTACTGTCTATTAAAATATATCCAAGTTAAGAGAATTAGAAAACAAAACATTAAAAAAACCCTAAACCATGCATAATTTATATTTTGATTTGTGTCAATTCTAACAAAATTGCTGTCATTAGCAAAAAAAGATAAACTCATTGTGTGTCATTTGTAAGCAATACTTTCTTTAGTAAGAAATTTAAAAGAAAAATCTAGAAAAAGTTTAGTAGATGATACTGTAGTCATCTGTACCCTGAATCACAAGTTCTTTCATAGGCTGAGAAACAGCATCTGATAAATACTACTTTTATGCAGCTGAGCAGACATGAGACCAAAATGCTGCACAATTTTTCTTCTTGTAAATTACACTAGAGGTGACTAAAGTGCATTCCACGAAATTCCACCATGTAGCTATGGTATTTTCACCTTCAGTACAGAGGTATTAGGCACCATGAAGAGAGTTACATAGACTTGTATTTTCTACAGGCAGCGCATCCATATTAGAGAGGACAGCCACAATCTATTCCACTTTATGCAAATGAGGTGCAACTCTCAGTCCTCTGGAAAACTGCCAATGTAACCCACAGTTAGATGTCCCTGACTTAAATGAACTTGGGCCTTTAGAGAAGGACATAAATTATTTGTGAATGGTACCGAATGAATGAAATAAAAAATACATTGGCTCAAAGATTTTTAGTGTCGTGTATTGTGCATACACTTCACTATCAAAAGGAAAACATTTCCCCTTTCAGGCCTAACTCATCATTTATTTATCCTGGAATAACTTTGCATAAATATTTCTAGATGGGCATACCAGGCCTGAAGTCATGACCCCATTGACTACAACAATGAACCTCGTCCACAGCAATACGAGTGAGTCTCCCTGCTTGATAAGCTTTCTCCAGTTTTGACATAAACATTTTGCTTTTTGCAATCTTCTCTGGAGTAACATAAATGAGTTTTAGCTGTGAATTCTTATCCAGCATTTCGGTGTGAACCCACTTTACATGTTCCTGTTAAAAAACAAAGAAGGAAGTTGGAAATGGACAAACCAGAACATCATGCTCCTGTTTCTTAGTTCTAAAATAAACTGTGGTTCAGTGCACAAAACACAATGCTATATCCAACTGTGACAAAGTTCCTCTCTACCTCGGTGGGTCCTGCGCTTATTGGCGGATTTTGCTTGCCTCAGAGATCTTCCCCTCTAGCAGAATCCACAGTCCAGGTTAACTCCTCCTGTGTCTGATCAGGAGTTGGGAGTTTTGGGGGGAACCCGGGCCCGCCCTCTACTCCGGGTTCTAGCCCAGGGCCCTGTGGATTGCAGCTGGTTAGAGTGCCTCCTGGAACAACTGCACGACAGCTACAACTCCCTGGGCTACTTCCCCATGGACTCCTCCCAACACCTTCTTTATCCTCACCACAGGATCCCCTCTTACTCTCAGCTCCTAGTGCCTCTTGCTCCCAGCTCCTCACACACAACCTCCTTCCACAGCTCCTGACATGCGCGCCTCACTGACCCACTGGGAGGCTTTTGACTAGTTTCAGCCAGCCCCTGATTGGCTGCAGGTGTCTCAATCAACCTCCCTGCCTTCTGGAAAGTTCTTAATTGGCCCCAGGTGTCTTGATTAACCTGGAGCAACTGCCATAAGGTATCAGGGATTTGTTTAGCCTGGGGCTAACATACTGGTTCCTTACCACTTTCCTATAGCCCTCTGGCCTTGCCCCGTCACACAACGTAAGACTTTGCAGGTGATCTATTTATATGTATCTACATAGATATAGAGTGATTATATTTTAAAAACAAATAAATATTAGCATTATTTTAGAAAAAGGAAGCAAATATACTCTGAATATTTGTACTGTATTATTTAGGGTCTTTATTTTCTTTGTAAAATATCAGGTGCCAACCACATCTCTGCTGCTATGTTTTGGGGAAAAAATTCTTATGCAAAACAAATATCCCAGACTGGAATCTTTATTATTGGATTTTTTGAGACATCTATTTTTGAAATTTGTAAGACCACATCAAGCCATTAGGTCCAGTACACTGCCTCTGAAAGTGGCTACTATCTGATGATAGTTAGCAAACCCACCCCCGCACACACACACACACAAAGCCATTTGGATAATGCCATATCACTGAGGAAAAAAATCCTTTCTGACTTGATTCCATGTATATGAGTCTGCATTACTAAACATACTCCTAAGTAACATAGTAATGTCCATCTTCTTTTAAATCCAGAAATTTGAGAGGTATGGCCAAAAAAAAGGTCACTTTAGCATCAAAACTGTGCATAACTGCAAAATATTTTCATGTCACTAACCTTTATGCAAGATTTTGGCTTGTTTTATTGGTTTTAAACAGGACTGCAATATATTTGATTTAGATTAATAATATCATGGTAACGATTGGCAAGAAGATGCCCCTTGGCTTATAAATTTTCATTACAATCATGCAAATATTCACATAATGTTCATAAATAATGTGAATAAAGGTAACAATGTCACATGGCAGTTAAACATACCTTACTGCTTGAAGCATTTAATAAAGTTGCAGAAATTCCCAGCTGTTCTAAAACCATTAGCTGATCTTCCATAAGTGAGATCAAAGGACAGATCACAAGTGTGAAACCTGAAACAAATAATCATTCATCTTACTTATCTGAAATATTGAGCTCATATGATTTCTCACTGGGGACTGAATTGAAACAAATAACTCAATTGCAACAAACAAAAGCACCACACAATAACTAATATATCTAACCAAAGCAGGTCAGGTATACAGTGGCCACGTAAAGGGGACTAAACAATGCTAAGCAACAAGTTGGCCCCTTTTGTAAAAATTAGCTTTTTTAAAATCCAAGGCCAATAAAAATGGCTTCATAATTTAAAAAAATAAATATCCCAATAAAGCAGTTGTTGTTAAAACACATTCCTTTGCAACATCTGAAATCAAAGCACTGTAGCATTAAGAAAGTGAAACTGACTTAAAACCAAAAGCTAAATTGGCTTCAATATTTACACTGTACAAACTGAAATTCAAGAAGTAACAGTAAATTTAGTGAGAAAAAAAATTGATTTTTAAAAAAATCTCAATTTTTAATTAGCTAAAGATGTCATTAGGAACCTAGACAAAGAAATGTGTTTAGAACAAGCGTTTGCAAGATCTGAGCCTATGTTTTTAAGCCGACAGTGTCCCTTTAAAGTGAAATACAGAAAACGAGCAGAAATATATTTCTAAGATAAGTTTTTGTCTCAAAATTATTGCTCTTTCTTCCCATTATTGGGAGTTATGTTCCTTATTCCAAATAATACTTAGCATTAGGTAATTTTATTTACAGTAACTAAATATAGCATTACATCTCTACAACTAACCATACAAAAAATAAAACTGAAATCCATTTACTGGTACACGACATTTACTCTCATATACCTTCAGAACATACTGCAGATAACTGATAGCACAAACTCTTTCCACCTCCAGTAGGCATGACAAGAAATATATCCTTTCCTGCCATTGTAGCATTTAATGTTTCAAGCTGCAGAGACCTAAACTTCTGGAGTTTAAAGCTATTACGAAGTGCAGCTTTGATCTTCTCACACCATGGGAAGTCTGTAAAAGGGAGCAAGCAGAAAAAATACATTTTATAAGCTAGAACATCTAAAACACAAAAAGGAAAGCCAATTAAAATAGAGAAGCAATTTTTACTGAAAGTAACGTGATGTCACATCAGGCCAAATTTTCAAAAGACTTGAAAAACAGCGCCCATAAGATTTGCACATATAAACTGAGGAATAGTGTGCATCAGTCTATGACTTGCATGAAAACATTTTGCAGACCCTTTGAAAATATAAACACAATATGTCACCAGGTTTACGGATCTAGTCATCCTATAATGTGTATTAATGCTCAAAGAAAGCAGGCACACCACAAAGTACTCTAAAATGCTAATCCTTACTTCATAATATCAGTCCAATGAATGTAAATGGAAAAAAGCATTATGCCTGGTACTCAATGTTTACAGGATTAGGCCCTACAACTGTACCTGATCCTTTAGTTATTTTTCAGGGTGCTTTTAAACCAATGTTCCTCAAAGTAGAAGGCAGAGAAACAAGCAAATTCAGGGAAAATATACAAGGAGGAATATTTTCTTCTTTTACGACCAAGCCAAGCCAGAGTCTATTTACCGGACCAAAATTTCCCCCTTTATACCATACAAGCTCAAAGACTACAATGGATTATGTGGTAAAGCTAGGGGCAGAATTTGTCCCAGTATACTTAACAGATACCCCCACCCCGCAAAAACAAAATTAACTTTAAATTCTAGTTAGTAACTTCAAGTTCCCAAATTATGATTCCATAACAAGCAAAGGAGAAAACGGACCAGTTATTAGAAGAATCTGCCCAGCAGAGCCCACTTCAGTATTCAGGAATATCTGAGCAAGCAAATATAAGCTTCACTCTATTTAATTAAAACATAAGGCAAACCAACCAACCAAGACAACAACAAAAACTTCTTGGCAAAAGGAAATGGTACAATAATAAAATTATCCATATGGAAATCAAAAAGCAACTCCTTGTGAAATACAGGTGGGCCGAAATACCACGTTCTAACTTTCATTATCTCATCAACACTGATAATTCTTGGTATATTCTTCACATTAGAAGATAAAGATGATAATAATTGAATTTGATTTTGTAAACCTTTTTTGTTCCATGCCTCAGCTGAGGTTTCAGTTTCTTCACTTTCCCCAGCCTCTGAATCTTCTGAAAATTGTTTAATTTTATTCTTTAACACTGTCTTCTTATGAATAAGCTCCTGTTGTCTTTCCAGAAGTTCCTGAATCTGGATCTCTACTGCCTGCAGCTCACTATCAGTGGAAACCAGCTCCTCCTTTAGCACTGAAGTGAGAAAGGGAGAAAAATACAACATTGTAACATGCATATTTTGCTAATTACAACTTCAAATCACATTGGATTGCTGTCAGCCACTGGATGCAAAATATCTAATCTACAATCAAGAGTGTCTGGAAAAATGGAGAGAGTACTCTCTTAGCTACCTGACAGGCCTGTTGCGGAGCTTAAAATATTTAATATTCATAAGGCACTCTGAAGGTGTAAAATGCCATATAAATATTTTAATAAACCACAACTGTACTCTTCTTTGCTGCAGCTTAGAAGAAGTCTGCCACACTGTCATGATGAATGATTACCTTGGTTGTTGTAGAAAAATCATGTCATAGTACGGTGGTTCTCAACTGCGGTCCACCGCTTCTTCAGGGAAAGCCCCTGGCGCGCCGGGCCGGTTTGTTGACCTGCCGTGTCCGCAGGTTTGGCCGGTCGCGGCTCCCACTGGCCGTGGTTCGTCGCTCCAGGCCAATGGGGGCTGCAGGACGCAGCGCAGGCCGAGGGATGTGCTGTCCGCCGCGTCCCGCAGCCCCCATTGGCCTGGAGCGGTGAACCGCGGCCAGTGGGAGCCGCGACCAGCCGAACCTGCGGATGCGGCAGGTCAACAAACCGGCCCGGCGCGCCAGGGGCTTTCCCTGAAGAAGCGGTGGACCGCAGTTGAGAACCACCGTCATAGTGTAACTTCTGAGAGACTATTCCACCTTGGTACAGGAATGGACTCTGATTCATAGATTCCAAGGACTGACTGGACCAGTGTGATATAATAAGATCTTTTTCGTCTTGTGATCCTATAGTCCAGGGGTTCTCAAACTGGAGGTCGGGACCCCTCAGGGGGTCGTGCGGTTATTACATGGGGGGTCACGAGCTGTGAGCCTCCACCCCAAACCCCGCTTTGCCTCCAGCATTTATAATGGTGTTAAATATATTTAAAAGTATTTTTCATTTATAAGGGGGGGGGGGGTCACACTCAGAGGCTTGCTATGTGAAAGGGGTCACCAGTTCAAAAGTTTGAGAACTACTTCTATAGTCAAATTTGGCCTTGACCACGTTTAGTACACAGTGCATGCTACTTTCAAATATTCCAGTTGGCTCCAAATTGGGTGCACAAGCTCTGTCCAGCTGCAGTGAAAAGTCTTCATATCAGGAACAACATTAATTCCAACAGAGGGGGGTGAACTGAGGATGGAAGCAGGGGAAGATAGGGGACGTGCTAAAAGATATAGACCACGGTCCCAACTCTACCCTGTGTCCTGATATGTCCCTCCTCAGGTCTAGAAGCAGAAGATCTACAGAGCATGAATTCTGCGTAGGTTTGCGAGCACAGCACAGAAGTCATAGCTTTTCAGGAGTACAGCCTAAGATATAAATTTGCTTCTCTGTGTCTAAGCACACTAGTGTGAATTGAAGTCAGGTGTTTCAGTATTTGGCTTCACTGCATTTGCCATTTGATGGAGTAAATTAGATCATGCATTATTTAGATGAATGTACCAGTGTTTCCGAGACAGTTTACAGTCCCATCAGATAAAACTACACCAACATATTTTTTTCAAAAATGTTATGCTTTGATCCAAAAATAGCAACCATAATAGTTCTCATGCACTGCAGCTCCAGTAAGTCTGTGTGCCAAAAATCCTCGTTGCAGATTTTCTGGAAACAGACCAAAACATGAAGGTTTTCCTTCCAAAATACCCTAAGGAACGAGTCCATGTTACAGACTAGTGGCCTGTGAAATATGCCTTCAAAAATAAATAAATAACTAAATAATAAAAAAAAACATTAAAACCACTTTGAAATTGTTAGAAGCCAGGAAAGCTTTTACAAACTTGTGTGTTTATAGCTACAGAAATGAAAAAAATGTCCAAAATGAAATATGGAGGAAAATGTGATTTAAAAAAATATAGCAATTAAAATCATTTTCAACCTGAAGAAAACACATACAGTTGAAGTGAAAGGCAATGAAAACAGAGTTTTCTACCAAATCTGATGAAATCAGTTAAACGGTGGTGGAATGAACAGTTACCATCCTAATTTTGGTTTACCTGAAATGGTTGTCGTCATCTTCAAAGTTGAAAGGACCCGTCCTTTATTAACAAATGCTGCTTAAGCAAGCAATTCTCTCTGAAAAAAATTAAAATATTTTATTAAAAATATCTATAAATCCATTAGACTGTAGTAAAGAAATGGGGGAAATTCCATCAGCTGATATATCTTCAAGCTACACAGGACAAAGCATTATACAAATATATCATACAGAGCAATCCCCCTCTGGCAGGGAAACAACCAAGACACCCTCCATAAATTGTATGGTATTATGAACAAAACAGCCAAACTGGACATCATTTAGTACTTTCTTGTAAAATCACACCAAATATATTACATTAAATTATTTGCCTGTAATTCCACTGTTTGCTAAATACAGATCCCATTTTGTACTAATTTCTCAGATCCTGTCAGTATTCACAATCCCCACTAGAGGGCATCACACATTTCCTTCAACAAAAACACACCGATGTTAACTTAAATAAATTAATTCACAGGGAGAGGTCAATGACAGGATTCCTAGCACACTGCCAGACTTTCAAGGTAAGTGTTCTGCCAATTTGGGTCCTGAGTCAAGTCCCACAGAAGTCAGTGGAAGTCATCTGTCATCCCCATTAATAGGAATTGGAGTATGTGATAAAAACATAGTCCACATGCTTTAGCGCAACAAAACAGAGCTGACTTTTCATAAATGCAACTATAAGAATATCAGAATTAATTACATAGTGACCTCCTAAAAAGCACTGAACCACCATGATGGGACTTATGGGACTGTTTGTTATTGTATAAGAGTTAGAACAGCAGCAAAAAACTCTTCAATATATTAAGTTAATAAATATTTGTGAATGATATTCCTTATATTACAGTATGATCTTCACTGTATTACAGTAAGAAAATAATACAAAATTAAACAAAACATAAAAATAAGACATCCTCCATTACCTCAGCAGGAACACTGATTTGGGGAGAGGAAAAGGAAAAACCTCCCAGCAGACTTCTATTGTCACTTCCTAAAATCTAATCATGAGATAACAACATGACCGATCCATGGAACAAATAACAGATCCAGCTAAAATACTTTGTTTTGTCAGAAAATGGGGTCAGAAAAACCAAAAGGACAGAATCTGCCTTGGACAGAATCAGATTATTGCATAGACTACTCATTTCAGAAAATATTTGGCAAGATTAAGCTATCTACTACATAGGACAGGTGGCACTGTTCAGAATCCATTATATCTGATCAGAAGTTCGTGAATCTGAAACTGACATCATCAATGGGATAACCTCCCTTAATTTTTTATGCAAGTGAATTTAGTCCTTAGTAAAGTTGCTAGGCTAGGAGCTCCGTAGACTGAAGTACCCAATGTATTCAAAGGACAGGAATAAAATGAGCAGTGGCAATGGAAGCATCTCTACAAACGCTCTGCCAACGTTAGACTGAGCATCCACCTCTATGAGAGAAAGTTCAGTGCTCATAATGATTCAGTCCTTGGCCTCTCTCTGCTGACGCTGCCAAAAAGTGCAATTATTAGTTGCTTTTTCTCTAATGCAGACACTAAGGAACTGAACAAAGGCTACTGACTCATTTCACATAGGCCACAGAACAATCTTCAGATAGTGACTGGTTTCACTTATCAACCTTGCATGGATTCAAGCCAGCAGTCTAGAGGTGATTAGCTCTGTATCTCACTTGCCATCCAGTTTCCAAAATAAAACCTCAGAAGATTCAAACTCTAAAAACAGCCATGATGTTAGTAAAGCACTTCAAAAAGCTTACAATTAGATAAACTAAAGCAAGGTTAGCTTCACAAGTGAGCTGTGGCTTATCAAACTGCATTAGATAAATAACAAAAAAGCGAGATGAGATGTTCACGATCTCATTAAAACACACCGCAAAAAAATCCCAAACTTGCAAAAGTTAAACAGCATACAGAAGAACCTCAGAGTTACGAACTGACCGTCAACCATACACCTCATTTGGAACTGGAAGTACATAATCAGGCAGCAGCAGAGACCAAAAAAAAAAAAAAAAGCCAGTACAGTGTTAAATGTAAGCTACTATTCTACTGTACTTAAAAGTAACCCAATAGCAAATAAGAGGAGTATGGCAAGTGCAGCAATTTCATCATGTCAAGAGATATAATGACCATGTCCAAGGATAAAGAATTTTTTTAAAAGAGAAGGAAAATTTTAAAGTACATGCTCCACCCTGTAGGGAGAGGAAACTGAACATCTCAAATAGGCTAAGTACGGGCAGAAGATGATTCAGCTGAGTGCACGATGTTTATATGGAAAATGTGCATCTGGCAAACTGTACCAGAATGCTCATGTAGTGATTCACTGGTGAATGTCCTTCGGAGAGGGATGGCTAAAGCCAATAGCAGAGAGCGCAGACAGGAAGCCACAAAAAATGGAAGGTGAGGACTAGGTGGACAATGACTATCCAACTCAGCTGAGAATTTGCTGAAGCTGGAGGTAGTAAATTGTTATTTAGCAATTAAGTGGTGGGGGTGTCTCTGCATATTGGACATTCACACCACTTTAAAGACCACCACCAAAAACTGGTATTAATCCAGGTTAGTCCTACGGTCCTCCTGTGTTACACAGCATAGGCACCGACGCGGTAGGTGCTTCGAGGCTGGAGCACCCACCTGTGGATTAGCTATTTGGGAGGCCCCACAGATCAGCTCCCTCCCACCCCCCATCAGCTGTCTGCCAGTGGTCAGGAGGGGGAGGAGCAAGGGTGGAGCCTCAGGAGGTGGGGTGAGGGCAGGAAGAGGCAGGGTGGGGTGGAGCCTTGAGGGAAGGAGTGGAGCAGGGGCAGGGCCTCTGGGCAGAGCAGGGCTGGAAAACCCCTGGGGAAAGCCGAAAGTCAGGGCCTGCGTTAGGCAGGTCAGACTAGAGGAGCACATTGATTCCCTCTAGCCCTAAACCTCTACGCTTGGGGGCGGGGAGGCGCCGAGAGGGAATTTGCTCAGCTTCTGTTGTAGTCAGCCACTGAATAGCTCTTGCCCCACATAGGATACCCCCCCCCCGGCCCCTTCTCTCCCTCCCCCCCCGTGCGAGACCCCCCTCCCCACTCCTCCTACCCCTCCCCGCGTGGGATGTCCCTGCCCGCTCCTCTCCTCGTGTGATACCCCTGCCTACATCTCTGCCCCGCCCTTTACCCTCCCTTCCCCGGCGCGAGGCACGTGGGAGGGGAGGGGGGTGATGCCCCTGCGCCTCCGATCCCATCCCCACGTGAGCTCGCCCCTTCCCACGCGCTCGGCTCAGCCCGCCCGTCCTCAGCCCCCACCCCGCCTGCTCTTGCCGCTGCCGCCGCACTCACCTCTCGCTCCCGGCGGCGCCTCCGTTGCCCGCCCGGCCGCGCGCTCTTCCCCTCCCTCCCTTCCTTCCTTCCCCAGCCCGCCGCGCCTTCCGCAGCCGGCTCCGGCCTCTCCCGACCAATCACAACGCGCGCTCCGCTGGGGTTGGTCCGGCTGAGCCCCCGTACCGCGCGAACAGCGGCGGCAGGGAAGCGAACACCACGGGCGTTGATTGGCCCGCCTCCCGCCAATGGGCGGTGCCGGGAAGCGGGGTGCGCGGGGCTGCGTGTTTCCGGAAGACGTGGCGGCCTCTGCCGCCGCTTCCAGCCACCCCCCTCCCCCCCCCCGCGTTCCCCGCCGCTGCTGCCGCCGCCGCCGGCCTCGCCGCCACCATGATCTCCCTCACCGACACCCAGAGTAAGCGTCCGCCCGGCCCGGCGCCTGCGGGGGGTTGTGGGGCTCTGGGCGGGGGCTCCTGAGGGGCTGGCGGTTGCGGGGGGGCGCTGGCGGGGAGCCCCCGGGGGAAGGGGGGGGGGGCTGTTGAGCAGCACGATCCGGACGCCCCTTCCCCGGGCGGGGAGACCGAGCGCGCCTGGCCGCCGCCCCCTTTGTTACTGGAGCCGGGGTCTGCGCCGCGCGCTCGTCCCGCTGCCTGTTCCCTGTTGAAGAGATTGGGGGGGGGGGATCCCCTGAACCCCGGCTGTAGGCGCGGGAAGGGCCTTGCCGGCTCCGGGGTCGTGTCCGCTCGTCTCCGGCTGGTCCCAGTCTCCTCCCGTTGGACACGTGCGCCGGGAGGCCTCTCCGATACCCGGGACCCCGTTGGATGCGCGTCATGCACCAAGCACGGACTGAAGTCTGAGCAGCCCTGGTAGCGAGGGACGTAGGGAGCTCTGTGTGTAACTATTTACAGTGTGACAGGTTTCAGAGGGGTAGCCCTGTTAAGTCTGTATCAGCAAAACAACAAGGAGTCCTTGTGGCACCTCCGAGACTAACACATTTATTTGGGCATAAGCTTTTGTGGGCTGAAACCCACTTCATCAGAGGCATGGAGTGAAAAATACAGTAGCAGGTATATATGGGAGTTGCCTTACCAAGTGGGGGGTCAGTGCTAAGGAGGCCACATCCACCTTGATTGAATTGGTCTTGTTAGCACTGACCCCCCCCCCCCCCGAATCTATTAAAAACAGGACAGATTTTCTTTACATTAACACTCTTTGCCTTTAAAGTGAGTGTAAATGTAATTTATGCCCACTTTAAGACCTCTTTAATTACCAGAGTGGTGTAAAGGCCCCTTAGTGTAAATGAGAACCAGGCCAAAAGAACAATGTATATTTGCATAAGAACATAAAAACAGCCAGAGTGGGTCAGATCAATGGTCCATCTAGCGCAGTATCCTGCCTTCCAACTGTGGCCAATGACAGATGCTTCAAAGGGAATGAACAGAACAAGGCAATCATCAAGTGATGCATCCTCTGTCATCCAGTCCCAGCATCTCGCACTCAGAGGCTTAGGGACACCCAAAGCATGAGATTGCATCCCTGACCATTGCTGCTAATAACTGCTGCTGGAGTTATTCTCCATGAATTTATTTTATTCTTTTTCAAGCCCAGTTAGAGTTTTTGCCTTCACAATATCCCCTGGCAACGAGTTCCACATGTTAACTATGCATTGTGTGAAGAAGTACATCCTTATGTTTGTTTAAACCTGCTGCCTATTAATTTCATTGAGTGACCCATGGTTCTTGTGTTATGTGAAGGGGTAAATAACACTTCTTTATTCACTCTCTCCACATCATTCATGATTTTATAGACCTCTATCATATCAACCATAGTCATTTAGTTTTCAAAGCTGAACAGTCCCAATCTTTTCAATCGCTTCTCGTATGGAAGCTGTTTCATACCTCTAATCATTTCTGTTGCCCTTCTCTGTACTTTTTCCAATTCAAATATATCTTTTTAGAGATGAGTTGACCAGAACTGCACTCAGTATTCAAGTTGTGGGCGTACATGGATTTATATAGTCACATTATGATATTTTCCATTTTATTATCTATCCCTTTCCTAATGGTTCCTAACATTATTTTTTTTGGCTGCTTCTACACACTGAGCAAGTGTTTTCACAGAACTATTCACAATGATTCCAAGATCTATTATGACTCACGGAAGCTAATGCAGACCTCATCTGCACTTAGGACGGAAGAATCCCATGCACTGCTACAGACTAGGGACCGAATGGCTGGGCAGTGGTTCTGCAGAAAAGGACCTAGGGGTTACAGTGGACGGAAAGCTTAATATGAGTCAACAGTGTGCCCTTGTTGCCAAGAAGGCTAACGGCATTTTGGGTTGTATAAGTAGGGGCATTTCCAGCAGATCGAGGGACGTGCTCATTCCCCTCTATTCGGCACTGGTGAGGCCTCATTTGGAGTACTGTGTCCAGTTTTGGGCCCCACACTACAAGAAGGATGTGGATAAATTGGAAAGAGTCCAGTGGAGGGCAACAAAAATGATTAGGGGGCTGGAGCACATGACTTATGAGGAGAGGCTGAGGGAACTGGGATTGTTTATCCTGCAGAAGAGAAGAATGAGGGAGGATTTGATAGCTGCTTTCAACTACCTGAAAGGGGGTTCCAGAGAGGATGGATCTCGACTGTTCTTAGTGGTAGAAGATGACAGAACAAGGAGTAATGGTCTCAAGTTGCAGAGGGGGAGGTTTACGTTGGATATTAGGAAAACCTTTTTCACTAGTAGGGTGGTGAAGCACTGGAATGGGTTACCTAGGGAGGCGGTGGAATCTCCTTCCTTAGAGGTTTTTAAGGTCCCAGGCTTGACAAAGCCCTGGCTGGGATGATTTAGTTGGGGTTGGTTCTGCTTTGAGCAGGGGGTTGGACTAGATGACCTCCTGAGGTCCCTTCCAACCCTGAGATTCTATGATTTTGTATGTGTAGTTAGAATTACGTTTTCCAATGTGCATTACTTTTCACTTATCAAGATTGAATTTCCTCTGCCATTTTGTTACCCAATCACTGAGTTTTGTGAGACACCTTTGTAATTCTTTGCAGTTTGCTTTGGGCTCAACTATCTTAATTAATTTTGTCTCATCTGTAAACCCTGCCACCTCTATGCTTATTCCTTTTTCCAGATCATTTATGAATATGTTGAATAGCACTGGTCCCAGTACAGATCCTTGGGGAACCTGCTATTTACTGATCTCCACTGTGAAAATTGACTATTTATTCCTACCCTTTATTTCCTATCTTTTAACCAGTTATTGATCCATGACAAGACCTTCCCTCTTATCCCATGACTGCCTACTTTGCTTAAGAGCCTTTGGGGAGGGGCCTTGGACTTTCAGAAAGTCTTTGACACTCTATCTTCCCGGTCACCCTTGTTCACATGTTTCTTGACACCCTCAAAGAGTTCTAATGGATTGGTGAGACCTGATTTTCCTTTACAAAAACTGTGTTGACTCTTCCCCAACATATCATGTTCATCTATGTATCTGATAATTCTGTTCTTTACTGTTGTTTCAGACAGTTTTCTGGGTATTAAAATGACAGGCTTACTGGCTTACTAGATAGCCTTTTTAAAAATTGGCCTTCCACCGGCTGTCCTCCAGTCATCTGGCATAGAGGCTGATTTAAGCCATAGGTTACATACAACTGTTAGTAGTTCTGAAGGCACTCAGATATGAAATTGCACAACTCTTGGGCAAATATCATCTGGTCCTGGCAATTTATTACTGTTTAATTTATCAATTTGTTCAAATACCAACCCTGTTGATAACCTCAATTTGGGACAGTTCCTCAGATTTGTCACCTAAAAAGACTAGCTCAGGTGTGGTAATCCTCCCTCACATCCTTTGCAGTGATAACCAATGCACAGAATTCATTTAACTTCATAAGGGCCTTGTCTTCCTTGAGTGCTCCTTTAGCACCATGATCGTGCAGTCTACCCACTGATTGTTTGGCAAGCTTCCCACTTCTGATCTACTTACAATCACTATCATTTTTTGTTTTTTAAGGGCTGTTGAGGGTTAGTCTGTTCCTCTCACGAAGGTGTTGTCACTGCATCTTGTGCAGTATATTCAGAAATTCATCTCTCATCAGCCTGTGACTAGTATATTTAGTCTTACAGCTAACAGTATGTCTTTCAAGACCTGCTTCCTGGTGGTGGTTGATGCTTCATCTCTCTTTCAGAATTCAGATTGATAAGGACATCCATGATGTTTCCCTTGGCTAGTGTGAATGGAGTTGGGGAAGAGGGCAGATTCCAATTACAGTCCTCCGTCAGTAATTGATATTTGAGATATTTAAGTTTACAGTGAAATATCGGTGTATACTTTTTGAACGTCCAATTAGGGTGTGGATTTTTACAGTATCTTTTAACAGAACATCTCAAGTAATAATCTTGTCATTGTAATAGTAGTATACATTTCATTAGATCTTGAATCTGTTTGCAATCAAAATGAAAATTAAAGCACATTTTAAAAATGTGTTGTTACAAGTCAGTCCACAGAAATATAATTTGGATATCAAATGGTATTAAACAATATTGTGAGATGAGCTCACAAAAGTAAGGAAGTTAAAGGCTACCAGAGTAGATATAGCTACACAGGCTTTGTGAAATCATCTACTATTGCTAGTAAGTGGAAGTGCTAGAACGGGTGGGCAAACTTTTTGGCCCAAGGACCACATCAGGGTTGCAAAATTGTATGGAGGGCCGGGTAGGGAAGGCTGTGTCCCCCGAAACAGCCTGGCCCCGCCCCCTCCCACTTCCCATCCCCGACTGCCCCCCTCAGAATCCCTGGCCCATCCATCCCCCCCCCCACTCCTTGTCCCTTGACTACCCTCTCCAGAGACACACCCCCCGCCCCTAACCACCACCCCCTGAGATCCCACCCCCTATCTATGCCCCCCCGCTCCTTGTCCCCTGACTGCCCCCTCCGGAGACTCCCTCACCCCTAAGCACCACCCCCAGGACCCCACACCCTATCTAAGCCCCGCTGCTCCGTCCCCTGACTGCCTCAACACCTATCCACACTCCCGCCCCCTGACAGACCCCTGGGACTCCCACGCCTATCCAACCCCCCCGTTCCCTGACTACCACCCCTAGAACTTCCGCCCCATCCAACCTCTCCCTGCCCCTTATCCACCCCCCCGGCTCCAGCCCCCTTACCACGCCACTCAGAACAGCGGCTGGAGCCAGGCATGCTGCTGCGCTGCCCCCCCAGAGCGCTGCCCGTGCGGTGGCGTGGTTGCCGAGGGACAGTGGGGGAGAGGCTTGGGGAGCCTCCCCGGCAAGCTCAGGGGCTGGACAGGACGGGCCCATGGGCCGTAGTTTGCCCACCCCTGTGCAATATATAAACTGCCAATGGTTTTACGCCTGTGCTGTCTGAGAAAGATAAGACACTGAGTATGTCTATGCTGCAGTTAAAAACCTGCTGCAGGCATGTGCCAGCTGACTCAGGCCGATGGGCCTTGGGCTAAGGGGCTGTTGTAATTGCAGTGTAGATGCTTGGGCTGGAGCTAAGGCTCTAGGACTGTGCTAGGTGGGAGGGCCCCAGAGCTCAGGCTTCAGTCTGAGCAGGAACCTCTATGCTGCAATTAAACAGTGCCTTAGCCCAAGTGAGTCAGCTGGCACAGGCCAGCTGCAGGTGTCTAATTGCAGTGTAGACATATCCATTGTGATTAAAACATTGTCACCTTATTTACACTAGTGCTAGGATCTGTGAAGCTTTACTGCTGTTCAAGCAGCTGTAGGAGAACTTCACAGAAACCTCAGTCTAGATGAGGCCAAACGCCTAAACTTGCAGCCCTTTGTGTTTTGATCTTTATCACTGTTGCAGAGAAGAATCATGTACATTTGATCTTCAGGCATCCCTACTGAAACTTACCTTGCAGTGTAATCTCACATGTCTAATGAACTATAATTTTAATAACTCAAACTTTGATTTGTTAACAAGTCACTCAAAATCAATGATAAAGCTGTGTTTGTTTTCATCTGCAGAACTCAGATGTACACAGACACAATCATGTGCTTATATGCTGAACTCTATTTCAATATGGAACTTCCAATTTAGTGATGTATTGCACAATACACGGTACATTTCATACACTTACTACTTATAGATCACATCATCAAAGAAGTCTCAGGTAGTTAAAATCACAACATTTATAACAAATCGGAAGCTTTAAAATGAACTGTTATCTGAAAATTTCTTGAAGCAGGACCCTACTTAATTTTCCATGCTCATGACAATTTAAATATGGCCATAGCAAATTCTACCTAACTTCCCACTACGTTAATATAGGAACTGAATGTTTCCACATTTTACATTAATTTTTGCAGCCTATTCATGTCAACTCTTAATTTGTGAAATACATTTTCTTATACTTGTATGCATTGGTGTTACTTTTTTACTAACCTTTTTCTAAATTTTGCTTTTGTATTGCAGAGATTGGAATGGGATTAACAGGCTTTGGTGTGTTTTTCCTTTTCTTTGGAATGATTCTCTTTTTTGACAAAGCACTTTTGGCCATTGGAAATGTAAGTGTTTGCTGTTCACATTTTAGTTTATACACATAGTTTCGACATGGAAGGATAGCGTATTTTAAGTACATGATGCATTTATATTAAATGTTCCCCTTTGAGATTTTTTTTATGAAATAGAAACTGAGCTTTGGAAAATAGAATCATAGAACTCTAGGTTTAGAAGAGACAAGGGTCATCTAGTCTAACCCCTGCCAAGATGCAGAATTTGTTGTGTCTAAATCATCCAAGACAAATAGCTATCCAGCCTCCTTTTGAAAACCTCCAGTGAAGGAGCTTCCATGACTTCCCAAGCGAGTCTGTTCCATTGTCCAACTGTTCTTACAGTTAGGAAGGTTTTCCTGAGATATAATCTATATCTGCTACACTGACTAAAACAGAATCTGGTATAAAAGAGAGATTATGTTCAGTGCCTTAAGTGCTAAACTTTCACTGACTCTGAAAGTTAAACCAATCCCCCCATCACTCTAAAGATGGTACCACTGAGTCAGGCCTTGTCTACACTGCCACTTTATAGCACTGAAACTTTCTCGCTCGGGGTGTGAAAAAATACAGTGCTGAAACTTGCATTGCTCGGGGTGTGAAGTGGCAGTGTAGACAGTGCACTAGCACGGGTCGCTACTCCCCTTGTGGGGTTGTTTTTTTACAGTACTGGGAGAGCTCTCTCCCA
The DNA here is from genome assembly GCA_033296515.1 of Macrochelys suwanniensis. Classification (NCBI taxonomy): domain Eukaryota; kingdom Metazoa; phylum Chordata; order Testudines; family Chelydridae; genus Macrochelys; species Macrochelys suwanniensis. Next base: position 229,984,638 of record CM065775.1, on the reverse strand, counting down.
GCGCTGGTGCCGCAACTACACAGCCACGTTAAAGCGCAGCAGCTGTGAAAAAATGTGTGCTGCAGCTGCTTGTGCCACTGATTCTATACATTGGACTTCTCGGATTGACTGTCATGGATAGGTCTACACAACAAAGAAAAACCCGTGGCCGGCCTGTGGGGCTGTTTCATTGCCGTGTAGATTTCCGGGCCGAGACTGGAGCATAGGCTGTAGGACCTTGTGCGGTCGGAGGGTCCCGGAGCTCAGGCTACAGCCTGAGCCCAGAAGTCTAAACAGGAATGAAATAGCCCTGCAGCCCGAGCCTTGTGAATCGGAGTCTGCTAGCACAGATCAGCTGCAGGATTTTCTTTGCTGTGTAGACATACCCTCTGACACCTTTTTTTTTACAGTCTTGTATATAAGATAACATAATAGAATTTGCATATTTATTTCCATCTAAGAACTGTAATATTCTGTAAACACGAACAAATTTAGCCTCTTAACACATTTCTGAGGTAGGGCAGTATAATTAAGTGCAAATTGCTAATAATAAATTGAAAAAAACCTTCTTGTCTGTGGTGAGTAGGAATTTTTACTAGTCAGTGCCGTCATCTTCTGCAGTTTTAAGTTTTCACTTAAAAAATTAAATTTCTTTTGTAGTAGATAACTTTCCCATATGAACCGAATATAAACTGATGTGATGTTGCCTGTCTAAATCTGACAATTCCAGTGCTTCTGCTGCTGTTCACAGCTTTGCCCATCTGCAGGAAATGAAAACTAACTAGAGAATTGTTGTTTTTCAATTGTTGCCATTCAGAACCCTGTGGGCAGCAGGGGTCAAGTCAGCTTCACTCTGTTGCTACTGCTTGTGGAAGCTAGCAACAGGAGGGCAAATGTCGAAGCTGTTCACTGAATGAAAGTCCCAAAAATATATACTTGGAGGTTGGTATAGTCGCAGAAGTTCCTCCCCCCAGGGTATCAAGAAAGAGAATTTGTATATGGCAGAACATACATAAAATAAATATTTGGAATACAAAAGGAAAAAACAAAAATATAGGGAAGAGGTAAATAACTCAGTGTAGGGAAAGGGATATAAAGTGGGAGAGAGAGAGAAAGTAAAGAGCAAACAGAACCGAAGACAACACAGGAAAAGATGCACTATCCTTACAGAAAAGGAAAAAGTGGAGTGACACTGGGAAGAGAAAAAGATGCAACAAGAGAGCAGTATGAGTAAAAGTGACATAGTACATGTCTTATTCCTTTAAAATGTAGTTGGTGTGGCATTGAGGGTTTTGCAGCACAAGTGTATTTCACTTTAGTTAGTATGGTTAGTTCTCAGACTGGCAGGTGGCAGTTGTGATTAGAGAAACATAATTAGACACTGATAGCTGAGTGTCAGCTATTGTCAGTGGGAACTACTTGGTCAAACAAGGTGAGTAGCATTTCTTCTACAACAGTGATAGATAAACTAATATCAAAGCTGACATTTAGTGAAAAACAAGGAGCATCAAGGCTGATATTTATCTTCAGTTCTTCCCATTATGTTGTTATGAATGTGCTTAAATATCTATAAACATCATGCATTACGTTGACCCACAACAGCTAAATAAAGTTATGGATCGTGAGTCACTGACTTAAAGAAACACTGCCAAGGTAGAGCAAAATATGACCTGCCACTTACTAAGGCTTGTGTACACTAAAAGTTATTAGACAGTCCAAAGCTTCAGCCTTGGTCAGGGACACGATTAGGGTCATATCTACATTACAAAATACATGCCTTAATTTTTGGAGATAACTTCCTGACATGGTTTTATTTATAATGTAGATTCTTTGTGTAACAAGGGGTTGAGGTGAATACTTCCATATCATAATGTTTCCAGCTTTGTAGAATGGGATTAAACATTTGTAAAACTCTTAAATCCATTTGAAATTTACTCTCTCGTTCATTGTTGGATTTCTGTCTGTCTCTTTCAGGTTTTATTTGTGGCTGGCTTGGCTTTTGTTATTGGTTTAGAAAGAACATTTAGATTCTTCTTCCAAAAACACAAAATGAAAGCAACAGTCTTTTTCCTGGGTGGCGTGCTTATAGTTCTCATTGGTTGGCCCTTGATAGGAATGATCCTTGAAATGTATGGATTTTTCCTTTTATTCAGGTAAGACTTGTTTAAAATGGGGTTCTTCATTGGTATCTTTTTGTTATTAGGAGGAAATGTTTTTGCTAATTTGGCAGCATTTACGACTTCCACAACAGTTGCTAAACTACAATTTCATCTCTAAGCACACTTTATAATTTATACAAATCCTTAATTTGTATTTGTAACAACCTGGAACTTGATGTGTACTAGTTTGATACTTCTAAATCAACATTTCCTAAATCTGTTTGATATTTGTTACATTGTTTCATATGTGTGAAAAATTGCACTTGACAATTTCACTCTCTTCCCACTTCCCAACCAAGCAAGGATTTTTTTTAAAGGCCCAAAATATCTTTTGGGCCTAAAATGTGGACTTTGTCTAATTTAAACACTACCACCACACCCCAGTAAAAACCCAGCTTAAATCCGAAGAAACACGATGTTCTTTTGAAAAAACAACAACACGTATTTTATTTAAACATTTCCTTCTAGTGTTTGCAACTTTGGTATTGTGCTAGTGTATAAGAAACAGAAACTAAAATAGGCTTGTTTTCATTATCCAATCACCTTATGTCTCATAATGCTTACGCCTAGCATAATCACTTAAAATGGAGCAGCATTTTGTTATATGGTTAACAAAAGTGAGTTATGTAAATCTGAAAAATCATTATTCATATATAGTAAGTTTCATACTTGTGCCTAGCGTTCCCATAAGAAGCCATTCATCATTTTTCTTTATATCACTTCTGACTTTCTGAAATCCTTTCCCCATCCTTTGGAGGGAAACAGGAAAATGTCACATAGATGACACCAGAGACCTTTTTGAACTTAACCCTGAACTTCTGATGAAATCAGAACTATTTAACTGAAATTGTCACGTGACTCATGACTCCAGTATAATAGTCATTAAAGCTTTTTCCATGGTGCTGTAGTGGCAGGTGAAAATTTATGCAGTTGCTGTGGAAGTCAAAGGAAATGTGAGTTGAATCATAATATCTAACTCTCTAAAGTTGGCTATATAGTCCAGTATTTAAAAGGACTATATAGGAATTTCAGAAGCACACAATATTGACCTGCCTTTGCTCCTCCTGAAGTCAATAGAATTTTTATTGTTGACTTCAGTGGGAGGAGAGTTATGTCAAAAGCAGAATGCTTTTTAAAAGTCCCTCTTTAGATACTAATTTAGAACTTCCTTGTTTTTGTTGGTCCAAGTTATTTCATCCCTAACTTGCAAAGTATTACCACAAATGTTTTGCAAATGGTTATGCATTGATCTAAAACTTCCTTCAGTAATTGGTATGTTAACAAAGAGGCAGTTTTGCTTTAGTCACTTGTAAATTGACTCTTAAATTTTGTTTTAAAGTTGTAAAAGCACATGTTGATATATCTCATCACATCTTTAGGGAATCATAATTAGGGTTCCGTGTCTGTGACAGAGGTCACGGATTCTGTGGCCCTGGCAGTGGTCCCTGGCCGGCCAGTGCAGCCACGGTGTGCTGGCCACAGCAGCGCTCCCTGACCAGCCAGCCAGAGCAGTCGCAGTCCGCAGCCCCAGGCAGCAGTCCCTGGCCGGAGCAGCCACTGCCCTGGGCAGTTTATTGCCCGTGACCTGTCCATGACTTTTACTAAAAATACCATGACTAAATCGTAGCCTTAATCATAATATGAATTATTTCACTGAATGTATTAAAATGGTTTATTTGAATGTGCTATTTGCATCTCTAATCAGCCACTTTGAAGCAAGAAAAATTGCTTTGGTAACACTTGAAAGCTTTAAAAGCAGCAAAGCACATTATAAAAAAAAAAATCTGAAATGTCTGTAGTTGCACTTCATGCCTCAACAGTGCTTGCTGTGTCACAGAAGTCCAATATATATTGTGACAAAGCTCTGTCCTTCTCTCCGTGGGTCCCGCACTTCTTGGCGGATTTTGCTAGCCTCAGAGGCTCACTGTGACCCTCCACATAGCCCTTCTCTTTCTAGAGGCAAGGGTCACAGCCTACTGAGCCATTTTCATCATAAGCCAGCAAGGGAGGTGAGGAGAAGCAACCCTCCCTCGCACAGTCTCTGTTGTCTCCCAGTCTCAGTGATTAATCGGGGGGGTGGGGGGGAGCCCAGGCCCACCCTCTACTCCGGGCTCCAGCCCAGGGATCCTAATAATAGCAGCTATGGTAGCTGACTTTTTGGAAATAGGACACGTAGAATTCCCTGGGCCACTTCCCCGGAGCGGCCCCTACTTCCTCAATATCTACTTCACCGTTACCTCAGGGCCGCCTTCCTTGCGCCTGAAATGGTTTGTACTGCTCAGTTCCTCCAACAGCACAGCATCCTCCTACAGCTCCTGACACGTGCGCCCAACTGACCAATTGGGAGGTTTTTAACAAGTTTCAGCCAGCCCCTAATTGGCTTCAGGTGTCCAGATCAACCTAGCTATCTTCCCTGCCTTCTGGAAAGATCTTAATTGGCCCCAGGTGTCTTAATTGACCTGGAGCAGCTGCCATTTACTTATCCTGGTAACAGGGATTTGCTTAGCCTGGGGCTAATACATCTGTCTCCCACTACTTTTCTACAGCCATCTGGCCTTGCCCCGTCACAATATGAAAGAACAGTCTCCAGAGTAATGAAGTGGCTAAAGTCAGTGCTACACAGAGTCCTACCACAATCTTTTAAAAGAGAACAATTAGATTATTTATTAACTATGAGACATTAAAGAGCTCTCAGTCTTACTTTTAAATCTAAAAGACTTTGGCACATAAAGCCACTTATCTTTAATTTAACTGGTTTCTTGACACTTGGTAAATCTAAAATTTGTTCTAAAACAAGTGGTTGCTATTTATTAGCCCATCTCCACCATGGTGCTGCATTTGTTATATCACGCTGTTATAGCACAGTACAGAATCAAAAAATAGGTGTGTCTGCTGCAGAATCAAATAGAAAGAATAAGCACTCTTCCACGCATCAGTCTGAAATGTCAAAAAAACAAAAACAAAAAAAACAAACAACAACACAGGAAATAACTGGCCAAATGCATAGCTTTTTACATAAACTTTTTTTTTAAAAAAAAATTTGCTTTAGTAGTCCCCCCCCCGGAATTGCAATAGAACCTCACAAGTTCTCACATAGCTAATCTGTATATCTGAGAATTTATTCAAACAGCTCTACTCCTACTTCTCAGCAAATGTCTAATAAATGGCTGCTCTGCTGATGCCTTCATTACTTTATAAAATGCATTTGCACTACATTAATGATATACTATAAACTATCAAATAGATTAAACAAAGGGAGTCCCAGGTTACTCAGTAAGTTTCCCAAAACTTTAAACATTGTGAGAGAATTTCTTTCCCATTCAAACATTGAATCAGCCCATGCATCTGTCATAATGTACCATGGTGTCAGCTTCTGAAATAATTTAATCCTATATTTGGGCATAAAAGTAACTGGTGAAATGTATTTTATTTTACTAAATATTGGTGGGATTTTCAAAAGTACTCCAATTGTTAGGATTGCAGGCCCTAGTGACCCTCAACCTTCTCCTAACTCACTTAGGTACTTTATAAAATCCTGCCTGTATCGGGTGAGATTTTCAAAACATTTAAAAGGAAAAGCTTTAGAATATTGTATTTTTTCCTGCCACTTCTTTCTCTCCCTCTCCTCCTGAATTAGCAGATCCCCCACATATATGTGTCAGAACTTTTTTTCTACTAACAGGCTACAAGTAATTTTTTTAATGCAATCTCATTTCAAATAACTCATTCTTTCGTCCAGTCTAATATGTGAGAATAATATCATGTCATGTTGGGCCTACGTAACTTCAGAATCTTTTTGTTTAAAGGGGTTTCTTTCCTGTGGTGGTTGGTTTTATTAGAAGAGTGCCAGTCCTCGGATATCTCTTGAATTTACCTGGTATAAGCTCGGTAAGTATTCATCTACTTAACATTAAGTTTGAATCTTTTTGTTCAATCCATGGTGGTTGTAGATTAAGCAGATAATAATGCAGAAATACTATGCACATAGTCATAGAGCAATAAATGGTTATTGTGTATGCTTTTTGTACAGTTCTTGCACCCTATGAGTCGTTTTCAGTCCTAAAGAAGAGATTAAAATAAAATGAATTTCCACTGAAGCCTCAAAAGTAAAGAGACTTATAGCTGATTATCATTGCATCATTATACTCAAGTTTTGAATTACGTATGCATGTTACAAATGCCAATGATCTGAGACTCTATTATTCGTGTACACCACTGGGCCAACAATAATGTTAGGAGTGGTTTTAATTCTGACTTAGGTTTTTATGTTTGATCTACTTTATTTTGCATAAGTTAAACATAAAAAAGCCCCAGAGTAATTTCACATTGCTCTCTTTCAGTCTAGCATAGACATTCAAGGTGAGTCAAGAATATGCCTAGTAGTTGTCTCTAGGCACCAGCATCCTTTGTGTAGGTCCTTTGGTACCGTATTAGTAAATGGATTCTTTGAATGAGATCTGTGGGTATAATTCATTGGGCTAATTCATAATGCCAGAAGAACAATCGTGATGTTGATGGCTGGAAGTAGAGCCGTATCGATGTTAATGCAGGTATAATAAGGAAATAGACTAGATTTATTATTTTTTACTATATGGTAAAGTGAAAACGTTGGATCCATAAACTTTCATGTGATACATAATCATTTATTTAATTAATATTTATTCAGGTCCACTATGCTTGGGATAAGTTATGCCATTTACTAAGATCTGTGTTTTTCAAATGTCGTTTGCCATTCTTTTAACGAAATAGCCAGGGAATAGAAGAGAGGCAAATAGCACCAGAGAGAGGGTAACCTAGGATTTGTACTGTGCATACGTCTCTTTGTATTTGGAAATTTGTAATTGTATGTGTTTTTACCTTAGTCTTGAAAGCTACCGTTTAATACATTGTAAAATTCAGAAGCTGTACAACTAAGACGTACAAAGTCCAGTTTGCAAAGACTGATTCATTTTAAAGTTCAAGTTCATCTGTTTGAATGTTGTAGTCTAACAGTTCCAGGCCAAGGTCTGGCTCATAATCCATGATCAATTGAATGTTCCACTCAACAATTGATCTTACCTATATATATAAAAATTGATCTTAATGGGGTTAAATCCTGTTTAAAAAGATAATTGTTAATGTTTTATTCAAAGCCTACGTAGGCTCAGAAGAGAATCCTCAGTAATGGTCAGTTGAAATATCTTATTTGGTCTGTTAATGCATGAGTGAGTGGCTGATATTTTTTTCTTTTAGTTAATTAATTATTTTATTTTATTTTGGCCATTAAGCTAGCAGTGTTACCTGCATTTTTCTAATTTATGTTTTCATTCTGTTGCATCTTCATGTTGCACCGTTAATATCCACGAAAAACATATCATGCAGAAACACAAATTGCAATGTAAAATATTTTTAATGTTTACAAATTTAGAAATCTCATGAGACCTTGGTGAGTACTATTTGACTATAATCATTTTCAGTCACCTACTAAATGCGCACAAGTACCAATTTATATTTCTGAGATAGCATTTTGAATGTACATGCATAAACATGTGCAGGTAACTTACAGAATGTTTTTTTGTCTCTTCTCTCCCACAGCTTGTAGATAAAGCTGGAGAAAGCAACAACATGGTATAATGACAAGTGAGCAGAAGGCTGGTTCTAAATTTATTGTATTATTTATAAAGCTTTTGAAGAATATTCAGCACAAAGATTAAATTGTGTACAAAGGAAAAGCTTGTAACATTCTTTACATAAAAGTTTAATTTAAACTGTATAGTCTACAAAATACATCATTAGACAAGAAGCTCAGCAAGCATGCTTCTGAGACAAGCTACTCCAAGAATTTGGGAAGTAAACCGAAGAGGTGAAAGTCATGGGATAACCCATGCTACAACTGTTCAAGACTGTTTTTAGTGTTTTTGGAAAATATGCTAAACATAATGAACCCTCATGGAACTAATGATGCCTGTACTTTACCTCCTTATTTTGAAGGTTTGGTAGAGTGAACAGGTCTTTATTTTTAAGCCGTTCCCCTTCTACTTATCCAACTCACCACCTGCCACATCAAAAAAAAAAAAAAGGGGGGGGGGGATATTACCTGTTTAACAAAAGATGTCTTTCTTGCATGAAAGTTAAGATGGATAATTATTTTTAAGTATATGTAACAACAAAGGAAACCCCTCTACACTTCTACTGTAAACATTTTTGTAAATATGTGGCTAAAATAAAACTTCATTGTTATCGTCATGTTTCATAGCCAAATGTAAGTTGATTGGATTTGCCTTCAGTTTTGGAATATGCAAAAGGTCAATCTTTACTAACTTCAGTCTAAAATTGCAATTGGTTCAGAAGTTGTACAGTTTAGCTGGGAACTCTTGAAACTGACTTACACTCCTTTGGATTTTTTTTCTCCTTGACTCGTTACCTGTGCACATCAAGATGAGGATGTAGCTCTTTGTCACTGAATAAACTTTTGCATATCCTGTTTAGTTCATGAAATAATACATTTGGTTTTACACAAACCCTGTGAAATATACCCTACTCAAATATGAAACATGTTTTTAAATAGTTGGAGGCCCAGGCTTCTTTTTGCCATAGGACTACAAGTTACAAGTCTTATTTTTTATAGTAATAAAATTAAAACTTTAAACTGTGTGAGAGAGTTTCTGGAAAATTGAATTTAACAAATTAACTGAAAAACAAATGCCAGTCTGAGTGTCTATTTATATGACTTAATTGCTGCTTCATTTCAGTCATTTTTAAATTATTTATCCCATCAATCATGAAAGCAATTAGACAACTATAGAGTATGTATCTGATCTGGAGGTTAATTTTCTTTGGCCTAAATTGAGGTAAATGAAGATTGCATATTAAAGTGTGAGTAGTAGTTTTTCTAATTTTGTTGGGATGTCTAACATGCATTTCCAATAAATCAAGATTCATAGTATTTTTCATCTAAAGTGATCAGCAAGTAACTTGTATCTGTGCAAATGTTGACTTTAGCAGTTTCTCAGAATTTTTTGACTTAAGTAGTTATAGTCTCATCAATCTAACATGATTCTTTTGCAAAGTTAAAAAATACCAAACTAATTTTTTAAAATGTTTTTAAGATGGGACAAGCCATCACATACAAAATATACATTTTTGGAAGTAGTTTTAAAACATCTTTGCATATGTGGTAGGTTTTCCAGTTGCGGATGTATAAATCACCATGGATTATTTTCTAAACTTCCCCATTTGCTTTGTTTTCTTCTGGGGAACAAGGTAGTGGAAGGTTAAATGCAAAACACTTTGGGAACAAAATGAGTAGGGCAATAGCCTGGTAGCCCAGTGCATCTTTTAAGTTTAGTCAGTGCGCATTATGGCTTTTTAATTTTAATAATGAAAGAACTTGGATGTGGGTTGGGTTTTTTTGGTTTATGTTCCTGATGGCATGTGTGTTAATTTACAAACATTACTAAATATGACTTGTGGCTCCTACCTCAAGAGAAGAACCAATTTTAACTGCCCCTGTGTATCTTCTGTTTCAAGCAACATCTTTCTAACACTAGTTAAATAATTTACTTTCTGAACAACCAAATGGGCTTGAAATACTAGTTTGCATCATGGGAATCAATTTTTTTTTTAAATCAGACAATGTACATTTACAATAGGCGTGGAAAAATGCTAAGGTCTTTACTCTTGTCTTCTAAAAGGTTATCTAAAGTACAAAAGCTGGATTGTACCACATGACTGTGTTCTGTAGTCCTTTTTGGAAGCAAATTGCTTGATAAACTTATGCCAAGTACCTTCTTCCACAAGAACTTTGGACAGAATCTTTAAGATGTGACAGTGTCTTGCTGTTCCATGATCTCTCTGCCCTTCAGTGAAATACAGAGGTCTGCAATTCACCTCACTTCTACTTGAATTCACTGTTTTACATCAAGTATCAGCACAAGTGGTGCTCGTTTGTCAGGAATGAGACTGACAAATGTGCTACTCAACTGAGAGGGGACAACATTGTGTGTAGCATTTAGTAGTCTATCCCTCAAGGTTACATAGTCTCAAAGACAAACATCAGTTTTGCCAAGTACCTGTAAGTGGTGGGGAAGAAGTCAAACTACTCCTTAGCCTTAAGTGTTTCTGTCATTGCAAAAATGTATCTTCAGTAACAGAAACATATTTGGAGCATTTCCTCTTTTAAATGTAATTTATAATTGCTGCATTAAAGCTCACTAACAGATCTATCCTGAGCAGATGAATACTGTAAATACACTTGTCATACCTTGAATAAATGAGTACTTTTTTTCTATTAATGGTTCATGTCTTTTTATTTTTTAACTGCCATGTCTTTGAAGAAAATATTCTGTACCATTTTGCTTGCAGGAAGAAGGACACTGCAATTCTTATCTGTGTTGCTGGATTGCATAGTGGAGCATATGGAGTCTAGAATGAGTGTCTTGTATTAGATCTTTGGAATGTTGTTGTAGCCATGTTGATCCCAGGATATTGGAGAGACGAGATGGGTGAGGCAATATCTTTTATTGGCCCAACTTCTGTTGGTGAAAGATAAGCTTTTGAGCTACACAGAGCTCTGTGTAACTGGAAAGTTATTACTTCACCCACCTTGGTCTCTCTTTTATATTAAATTTGTCAGACAAGCATTTCTTAGGTAGGCATCCCCATTGCTACTGTTAATATCATCTCGGTATTTAACCGAATTTCTTAACTGACAAACTTTTTACAAGCAGCAATCAAAGAAGCAGTGTGGTCCAGTGGTTATGGTACTCAACAGACTCAAGAGGCCTATGTTCCATTCCTTGCTCTGTCACTGACCTACTGGGTAACCCTAGACAGCTGACTTCCCATCTTTCTGTTTCCTCTTCCAGCCTATGTTTACACAGCAAAGGAAAACCCCTGGGTGGCCCATGCCAGCCAGCTTGAGCTGCAGGGCTGTTTTATTGCTAAGTAAACTTTCAGGCTTGGGCTGGAGCCCAACTCTGGGACTCTCCCACCCTGCAGGGCCCGAGTCCCGCAGGCCTGAGTCAGCTGGCAAGAGCCAGCCACAGGTTTTCCTTTGCTGTGTAAACATACCCTTAGATAGTTCCCGCCCAAGAACTGACAATCTCTGTGCCTGTACAGTGCCTAGCACAATGTGGCCTCACTCTCAGTTGAGGTCTCTAGATGCTATGGTCATATAAATACAGTAACTGTTACATTCAAACAGCATGGTGGAATGTCTTAATGTTTAAAATTTAAGATACATGATGTAAATGCTAAACCTACTTTTGGCTCATTAGCATTTAACAGTGCTAAGCGCCTGATGCCTGGGTTTAATTTGAGATGGGTAGTATGCTCCAACTATGACCATGGCTGCAATGATGCCAAGAAACTTGTCTTGCATCCACAGTAAAGATCTAAATAAAGGCAGGGCTATCTTAGAATAACCATTAAATAATCATTTTTGGACAAATTCCATGTGGCCCCATAGCTACAAAATATACATTTTTTTCTGACTTGCCTGGGATAAATGCCTAGTTTGGTTAAATTTCTCCCTATAATAAGGACAATGTGAATGTATGGCTCAAAATACAGATTAAATGTAATTAAAACCAACCATTGCCGATACCAAAAAAATTTCTTAATTTTGCTCTAGGTACCTCCATTCCTTTATTAGAATGGGAGGTGGAGAGTAGCTTAATGAAACTACAGAATTTCATGTATTGAACAGAGATGACATCAATTGATTTTAAACAGGAAAACCGAACACTCAACCCACTTGGAAACGTATAACACTTGTAAAAAAAAAAAATAGGAGGACCCAATTTGACTTGCTTTCCAGGTTGAGGATATATAAATATACTATTTAAAACTTGAATGAAATACCTATTAAGGACTATTTGGCACAGCTTTTGCTCAGTCCCCACCAATGATAGAAATAGGGGGTGATTTATGCTGTGAATTTTGCAAAGCATATTGTTACCCTTAAAGAAGAGCTCTTCTAAGTGTCTCAGCACTCAAGCTCAGTCATAATGTCTTGGGTTTTGTTATTTACAGTGTTAGGCAGGGTACTGTCCAGTAGATCGTATTTCAGGATAAACATACATTATGCTCCCTCTGATAAGGGATCCTGTGCCACAATGATCTTCTTTCCATCATACTAATTTAAGAGTATTGATTATATGCCAAAGCAGCTTCCATATTCATGTGAATTTGCAGAGAAATGGCAGGATAGATGTAAAGCAGTTGTGGCGCTCTTCAGCCTGAATTGCCTTTGCATTTTCTGTGGATACTTCTATTCTTTTTTAATGTTTGGAGCTATATTAATAACACAACTGACAATATTTAGGATCTGTTTTTCAAAGACGTATGCATTTTTCTGTGCTGATACAAGTGCATGTACCTGATTTATACTTTCCATGTGTGTTTGGAGGTATCTATGCTTCAGTGCTAAAATTTTGTTTAGTGGTGCTGTGTGCTATTTAACAGATGCCACGTTCTACTGAAAATGTGGCTGCATTTTAGTAGAGGGTGAGATGACTCCTCTTGTATGAATAAATTATCTTATCAGCTGCAGTGCAAAAGGGCCAGAAAACCAATTTAATTGCCCCCCCTGAAAATTCTGGCTGGTTTGCTGATTGCCTACATTTTTCCACCTCTGAAACAAGGGAAATAATAGGTCCCTATATCCTAGGAGTGGTCTGAGGCTTATTTAACGTACATAAATCACGTTAAGATCCTACCGGTCATTATAAACTAGGTTTGACACATACCCCCAGCCCACGGTGAGTTATCTGTGCAGCAGGCATGTGAGCAAAAAATGTGGGTGCTTTGCAATTTTTGTCTTAGCACTCAATCTTGAATCTTTACCCAGGCTCAAATTATCCCTGGTGCAGGTTTTTCCTACATAGAGCACAAGTAACTCCCTTCAGTGGGTTGCCCCTCAGATTATCCCATCAAAGGGGGGGGGGCAGGGAGGGAGGGTGTTATTGCTCGCCCCCTGTCCTGCAGATCGGGGAGGGACTCTATCCCCTCATTTCTGGCTTTAGCCCAGACCCTAATAAGAGGTATCTGAATTTCTAGCATAGGGGAGGTACTAGACACTGACCCAGAGCCAGACAAGTTGCTCTCAGCTGAAAATGGCTCGTTCATAGATGGAGGCAGTGCCACACTTACCCAGAAGGGGGAGCCAAAGGGAAGAGAAAAGCCTCTTGCTGTCTCCCTGCAAGGAAATATTAGCCACTTGCCAGCCACCCTCTCAATCCAGGGGTGAGGGACAGCAGCCCCATTGGGCAGACAAAGAGGGGCATAGAGACTCAATAGCTTGGGGTGTGGGGTGGGAAGGAGGTGACAGAGACCATGGTCTGGCAGTGATAGAGAAGAAGAGACCCTGTTGTGCTGGGGAGAAGATGAAGGTGTGGTACAAAGGGCCCCAGGCATATGGAACAGAGGGAAGGACACAGCAAATCCCCTGGTGTGGGTAGGGTGCCACTTCCGAAGTAAAAAACAACAACTGGGACCTGTGGGATGATCCTGAGCCCATGAAGCTGGACTGAGCCCCTTTACAGATTTTTCAGGACAGCTACCTCAAAAAAGGGACAATCCTGGGGAAACCTGGACAGGTGGCAACCCTAGCATGTGGGGGAGAGAATGGGGTACCTAGAGACAGCTCCGGGAGAGGGGTAAGAAGTGAGTGCACAGTCCGAGTGTGTGTGCATGTAGTGGGTGGGGGGAGGGCAGAAAATGGGAGCCACACCGTGCTTCTGGTGTGAATGTTGGGTATTGAGAGTACACAGATCCTCTAGGGCAGTGGTCCTCACCCTGTGGCCCATGCGCCACTTGCGGTCCTATCGGTACACAACTGCGGCTCATGTGACATCCTCAGGGCCATACAGATAATAGCTATATGTCCATGCAGCCCACATAGCAAGAGAGAGCTGCATATACAGCCCACAATTGTAAATAGGTTGAGAATCACTGATTTAGGGCCAGAACAGGGGAATGCAGAGGACAGGGAAAGAGGGAGGCAATCAGAGACCCAATGGGCACGAAAGAGGCAATCTTAGAGCAGGAGACAGAAGACAACTTGGCAGGGTGGGATTGAAGCTGGATGAGATGCCCCCACACACTTTGAACACAGCAAAGAAGTCTCCCATCTTCACCAGCAGGATAGCCTTGCTCGGGCGTGTGACTTGGGCTTCTTGGATTCTGTTCCTGACTCTGCCACTAAGTGTGTGTAATTCTGGGGAAACTATTTAACGGTTCTATGCAGCGCTTTGCCCATCTGTCAAATAGGGCTATGTCAGGGTTCCCTCCCCACTCTAAACTCTAGGGTAAAGACGTGGGGGGCACAACATGAAGAGCTCCTAAGCTTATTTTTACCAGCTTAGGTTAAAACCCCCAAGGTACAAAATTCCCTGCACCCTGAGAAATGCTTCTTCCACTGCCACCATCAAGTGTTCTAAACAGGAATCCAGGAAAGGGGACCACTTGAAGTCCCTTCCCCCCAAAATATCCTCTCAAGCCCGTACCCCCCCTTCCTGGGAAGCTTGAGAATAATCTCCTAACCAGTTGGTTACACAGTGATCTAAAAAAACCCACCCCCGGGTGTTTGAATCTCCTTACCAACTCAAGGTAAAACTTGGTTAGAACAATAGTGGATTGGATCTGCTCTTGCAGCATGGTCCCTGTGTGTCTCATGTGATATTGCCAAGAGCTAAAGAACATAGCTACGTCATTCATACAAGCTCTGGCCAATGTCTGAAACCCAATTAACATCAAATCAATGTAGATATTACTGTTGTCCATAGTACAGAAATCTTGGCATCTAGCCGTGAAAGCAATGTGGTAGCGTGCCTCAGTTTCCCTTTTCATACAGCACATTAGGTCTGGAATGTCTTTTCCCTTGTGAAAAGTTCCAATACTCTTTTCAGGCATTAACTGTGCAACATCAGTATAACAAGGCCTTTTAACATACAGTGTGTTCTCATGTATTCCTTTTAACATGTTCCAGGGATTTTCCAAAAGATCAGGCACATTGTACACTCTTTCAGTTTTTGGTAACAACAACACAATAGTTACACAAATTACCATGAGCAATAACAAATACATTTCAAGTGTCCATTTACAATCATTTTTGTCATGCCACACCTTTGGCTCAATACCATCGAGGTTTGGGCCTTTTAGGATTAGCCTGTGGCTTCCCTTTGCAAACTTAAGGTCTCTCTTCTCTTCCTGTCCTGAAGGATCAAACCCTGATCTCTCTTGCTTAACAGAATTCACTGGCTGATTGGGAGTGCTCTCTGTGTTAACAGCTATTAGCAAGTCTTTCCTCCCCCAGTCAGTCAGGTAATTTGCATCAACACAGACAGGAGCCCGTTCACCAGTTTTTAGCTCCTTGACTGCTACCAATTCCAAGGCTGGACTCTGTCTGAAAAAGATACCATCCATTTTCTCTAACAAGCTAGCCTCATAGTTCTGTTGTTCTTCCCTTACCAATCTGTGCTTCCACCTGGAATCAGAAGTTAAGTTCACTGAGAGACTACAAGTTCCATCTAAAGTGTCTAGGGATGAGAGTATACCTGCCATCCCCTGCATTCTCGAGAGATTAACTACATAGCTGTCCTGCTCTGCAGACTCATCTACCCAGTCTTCCCTCTGAACCTGAGACACAGACTGTTCACTTATAGAATCAGCATGGAGACATTCCTCTCTCAACAACCTTGTCTCCCCAACAAGCTGGCCAAACTCAGCCACTTGGTCAAAGGACTGATCAACTGTAACAGCTTTCCCTCCATCTGAGACCTTTTCAAAGCTATCCACACGGGACCTTTCAAAAGGAAAGTCGGTGGATCCATTCACAACAGAAAATGTCTGGCTGTTAGGAACTGAAACTTCCTTGATCAAATCACTTTCACACCCTTCAGCTACAGCAAACAGATTGCACAGATTACCATGAGGATTCCTGTCCCTAGAAACTTTTCTAAGCAACAGTTCACCCCTCACAGAAATTCTGCCCTTACCCTTTTCACCTAGGGCTTGCTCTAAAGGAACATTTTCCTGAGCAACAACAGACTCCTTCCGGATCGTACTCACATCCATGATCACCTCTGGCTCATCAGGCGGATTCCTACACAATCCCCTTTCAGGAAAACTCATAGACTTACTAGATAAAAGGTTAGAAGCATTCTCCTTCCCTTTGCCACACACAAGTCTAGGAATCTTTTCCTTCTTGCTACCAGTTGTCAAAAGGTCAGTAGGTAACACAACCAAATCACCTTTCTGCTCTCCTTGTGCCCTGGCTAGGGTATCACCCTGATTAGACAGAGTCGCTACACCCTTTCCCAGCCACACATTAGCAACAGGCAAACTACAAGCACCAGAATTGTCTGGTCTCTGGGATTCTGCATAGACACTAACTGGATGCAACCTAGTTACAGTGCCCTTCTCCCTAGCAGACACAAACTTGGGACCCTTCCCTTCCTGGGCTTTAGTTGAATGCAGAACCAACTCTGAGACAACTGCACTATTCTCAACCATCACAGGCTGAGAGGCACCTTCTGTCTGCTTCACAGACAAAGAAGAGCTGGAGACACCTTCTCCTTTACCAGACACACAGCTTGGGATCCCATTTCCCTTGTCCCAGCACACAGGGCTGTTCACAGACAACTGCTTGGAGACCGAGGTAGCTTCCTCCATAGGCAAGTCAATACCCCTGACACAGACAGACACATTTTCTTCACTGTCACATTTCTCCACACAGGAAACAGGTAAGGTATAGGGACACTCATCTTCCACTATCCTCACCTTCCCAAACTGCTGACTAGATAAAACCATCAGCTCACAAGGCTGCCTAGGCTCATCCAAACTTTCCCTACCAGGCACATTGCCACTTCCAACAGACAAACTGCTGCTCTTCTCACTACACTGAGCTACCTCCAGCAAATCATAGTTACCCTTTTCAGGTTCACTTTTACAAGCTGTACTAGCCAACACTATTTTACCCTTTCCTTCTTCAGTTAGGGTTTTCACCTGACCATCCACTTTAATCTGCCCCTGAGAAACATTTTCCTGACCAATGAGTTCTTTCTGTGCTGGATCTAATTTCAGATTCACTTCTGAGACATTAGACAGATATTCAGAAACTTCATTCACAGCCAAACAGCTACCTTTCAAAGACAAACTTTCGGAGAAACCCTCCCCAGGCAAATCATTGCCCATAATAGATACAGGTTTAAGATCATTCCTTTCCTGTGACTGGCTACCTGGACTGAACAAAGCTTTGATATTTTCCCCAATCAAAAGATCCTTAGGCAATAACTTCCTTACACCAGCTATAACTTCATGCTTAATACCATTCCATTCAAGGTGGATTCTGGCTAAAGGCACATTTACAGTAAACTCATAGAGGACTACAACATTAACACTCTGATTTGGCAAGTAATCTTCCTCTTTGACCAGCTCTGCTTTAATAAGAGTGATGTTAGAAGCCATCATTTGCCCTAAACAGCTTTTACCATTGACTTTTACCTTCTCTATGAATTTTTCAGTACCACTCCCATACATAGCACAATTTATGGGGCCACCCCCTACTGAACTCACAGTAACAGCATTTACATAAAAAGTAGCAGTGTTGGGATACATTGGGTTATATCCAGACAACTGCTCAGAGTTATACAACATGCCAACATTGTTAGAAACTGGACTTTCAAGAGAATACAATTTCTGCTGTTCTTCCCTTGCTTTTTTCACTTGGAGCTGAAGTCTTTCCACTTTTGCCTTAGCTTCTAGTTCCTGCCATCGAATTTCTGCCAGTCTTTGTTCATGCTCAAGTTGCAGTTTACTTGCTGCCTTTTGCACTCTAATAGCTTCTGCAGCTTCTGTAGCATCAGGTAAGGGCTGTTCTCCTGCCTCCTGATCACTGGCCATTAACAGATTTCTCAGCTCTTGATTTGTAGCTTTCTTTCTAAAGCTGATCCCCTTTTCTGCACACAAATCTTTCAAGGCTTTTTTGTCAAGACCCTCATATGCTCTTTGCTCACCCATTGCAACCGCTCTTTAACCAACCCAACTCTCAATACCAAAATTCAAATTTGGATAGCGTGGGGTTCTGACCCAAAGCTTAATTGACCTGGTTCTGTGGATCCTTGCACGACTACGCCACTGTAACGATGCTGGTTCTCGCGGGACCCAACTGTGAGTGCCAGTTCAGGACAAATTGCTTCAAACAGGGCAACTACAGCCCAAGGCTGGGGTTTTTCCACCTCTAAGGCAAACCAAACCAGCCAGACAGAGGAGACTTTGGTTTTACCCCACTGGCTAACCACAAGTCATCCCAAGCAATTCCCTTAGACACTCCAGTTTCCCAGTCTCACCACCAGTGCCACTCGTTATGGGGACAAATGGTCATGAAAACCAATGCCCCAGTAAAAGAAAACAGGTTCTCCCGATCCCAACGGACCGAACCTCAGAGCCAGGTCAATATACAACTCAGATCTTACCCACAAATCACGCTGTTGCCAATCCTTTAGAATCTAAAATCTAAAGGTTTATTCATAAAAGGAAAAAGGTATAGGTGAGAGCTAGAATTGGTTAAAAGGAATCAATTACATACAGTAATGGCAAAGTTCATGGTCCAGGCTTGCAGTAAAGATGAAATACTGCAGGTCCAAAATCAAGTCTCTGGAATACATCCACAGCTGGGATGGGTCCTTCAGTCCTTTGTTGAAAGCTTCCATGTGTAGAAAGGTTCCTCCAGAGGTAAGAGGCAGGAATGAAGACCAAATGGAGATGAGGCAGCTGCCTTTTATAGTTTCTTCCAGGTGTAAAGACACCTCTTTGCCCTTACTGTGGAAAATCACAGCAAAATGGAGTCTGGAGTCACATGGGCAAAGTCCCTGCATATCTTGTTAAGTCACAGGCGTGTCTGCCATCTCTCAATGGGTCCATTGTATCGCTAATGGCCCTTAATGGGCCATCCAGCAGGCCTGGGCAGAGCTGATAGCTTGTCCTGGATCCCAGAAGCCCAGCCCCAGTTTCAGATACAGACAGTATAAAGCCAATATTCATAACTTCAACTACAAAACTGATACATACATATAAATGGCATAATCATAACCAGCCAAGCATAACCTGGTCTTAGACACCTTATTTGACCCCCTTTATATAAGATTTGGTGCCACTGCAGGACCTTGGTTGTAACAATGATCTATATGGTCCCAGTTATTGTCAATAACGTCACACCGGGGTTTTTAACACCATAGAAAACAGTCAACTTCTTAAAAGAAGGATTTTATTAAAACAAAGAAGGTAAAATCAGCTCTGTAAAATCAGGATGGTAACTAATTTACAGGATACTCAATTTCCAAACTCAGAGGGATTTCCCCCCCCCCCCCCGGACAAACCGTTAAGGTTACAGAAAAAGAAAGGAGTAACCCCTCCCTCTCACACAGGGAACGTACCAAGCAAAATAAACAGAAATCTACTCGCTATGCTATCTAAACTTACTTTAGTCAAGTGAGGATTTGATGAAAAGATGACTGATTCCTTTTTACTCCAAGATCACTCCGTGTCTTAACCCGAGAGAATTAGAAAAGAAAAGAAAAAACTTGCTTGGGTATTCCCTGTAGGGGTTAACTACCTGCTTTCATATGTAGATACTCTAGCTCCTAGCAGCTTAACCCCTCCCCCCTCCCTGCTTCCAAGCAGCTACAGGGAAGAGCCAGAGAGAAGGAAAAAAAAAATTCTAAACTCCCTGTGTCTGGTTCAAAAAAACAATCTCTGGTTCAATATATCCCACCGCTCTGCCACCATGTCAGGGTTCCCTCCCCACTCTAAACTCTAGGGTAAAGACGTGGGGGCCCGCATGAAGAGCTCCTAAGCTTATTTTTACCAGCTTAGGTTAAAACCCCCAAGGTACAAAATTCCCTGCACCCTGAGAAATGCTTCTTCCACTGCCACCATCAAGTGTTCTAAACAGGAATCCAGGAAAGGGGACCACTTGAAGTCCCTTCCCCCCAAAATATCCTCTCAAGCCCGTACCCCCCCTTCCTGGGAAGCTTGAGAATAATCTCCTAACCAGTTGGTTACACAGTGATCTAAAAAACCCCACCCCCGGGGTTTTTAACACCATAGAAAACAAACAGTCAGCTTCTTAAAAGAAGGATTTTATTAAAACAAAGAAGGTAAAATCAGCTCTGTAAAATCAGGATGGTAACTAATTTACAGGATACTCAATTTCCAAACTCAGAGGGATTCCCCCCCCCCCCCTGGACAAACCCTTACGGTTACAGAAAAAGAAAGGAGTAACCCCTCCCTCTCACACAGGGAATGTACCAAGCAAAATAAACAGAAATCTACTCGCTATGCTATCTAAACTTACTTTAGACAAGTGAGGATTTGATGAAAAGATGACTCTGTCAAATAGGGCTAGCACCTCCCTTCAGGAATGTGAGGCTAAATTAATTAATGTTTTTTCAGGGGCTTAGAAATGAGGAGTGACGTAGAAAAGTATATAATCATGTAAAATGTAAGATGCCAAAGGAAAAAAAATCGAGTTACAGGGTGCTCCTGAAAACACTAGATGGGTATAGCCAATCGTCTGAGCTTCCTCTAAATAAATAGGTAGAGAAGGCAGGGAGATGATGGTTGTGACTGGAAGAGTAGTGAGAGCCACTGGAAGATTTAACAGGTTTCAAAAAGCATCTGAACTGATCCAAATATCTGAAGCTCCTGTAATTAGTGTGTGTGTATATACTGTTTTCTATTGTGCAAGCTCTAATGCAGTGTACAGTTTTGCAACATTGAAGCCAGTTCTGTACACACTTTTAAATGTAATTTTTGTACTACTGTTGCTAGTTTTTGTGTACTTTTATGTTTTTTTCCCCAATGTTAACGCTTGTCTTTGTTCCAGTCCCCTATTACCTCATTGTGATGAAACATCATAACATGTTACAGCAATATCAAAATCAATATGTGGGGAGTAGGGGATGTAGGATTTAGTGGATTTTTCTTATTTTTTTGGCCAGGCTTTGATCTTGCAATTGGATCTACTAGCACAGACCCCTATGCATGTGCAGCATCTCACTGTGTGTAGGGTCTATGCTAGAGGATTTGATTAGAGAATAGGAGCCTTGGTACAGAAGGGGGAGAAAATTTGCCATGGTGAACTGCAAAGAGATTTTTTTGTTTGTGTTGAAAAGAAATGTATAATGAACTATGTTAGATAAATGTATATTGTATAAACTGTCTGTGTTAGATAAATGTATATTAACTAATGTTAGGTAAATAAGTCTTATATATTTAATAACGTTATGAGAAATGTTAAAGGGATTTTTTTCTGCTTTCTCTATGTATCTTGTTGACCCAGGTTTCAAAGTTTGTATTAAATCAGAAAGTTGCTTTGTGTCTTATCTACAGTGGATTCTTGGGCTGTGTAGATAACAAGACAAAGCAAACCAGACAAATGTGTAATTTACTAGCCAGATGTGGCTAAAACAGAGTAAGGAGGATGAACACTGACTGAACAGAGTTAGCCAACTAGTAATTTTAAGGCTACAAGGAACAAATAAGTAAGAGTAAGACAACTGTTGTAAGAAATAATGGAAGCAATAAAAAGACAGCTGGATTGAGTGAGGAAAACAGTTAATCGCTAGAAAAAATAGATAAGGAGGTACCAATGACAATTTTAGCAAGATAAGTAAAACGTATCAGTTAAAAGGATTTTGGGTTAGCGTGTATGAAAATATATTTAGAATAGAATGTTTATAGATGCAGCAGTTTTAATAATATGTGCCTGCATGATGTTATGAGAGAATGTATAAAGGTTGTTTGTTTAACAAGGGGCTAGAGCAACACAGGACTTGTACCAGATTGGACCAACATGTATCCTACCTGCACCCTAGGACTGGTAATTGATCATTACATTATCTGCTTTAGTTATGCTTTGTTTGATTAAGGTAGTAACATACTGTCCTAAAATTTTCTTATGAAAGCTTTAAATTAGTTAAGCTTAGTAATTGATATGGAAAGTGCTTTTCACCCAATATTATCCTTTTAGCTCATGCTCAAGATGGGACCTTATTATGTGTAAGTGGGACTTGGGAAATATGGCCTCAAAATGTTTTGTTCTTGTAAGTTTGCTTTGTACTTTTGTAACATTTGAATATCAAGTCTTCACTTCCCTGTTTTAGTGTTTGGAGGACTGAGGAACTCAAGCGTGAAAGTGGTATTAAAATAGGAAGGGGATATTGAACCTTTCACAGAGAGAGGTTCTGTCTGGAATATCAGTTAAAACAGATTGTGACAAACACTCAAGCCCCAAAGAATTTTAAACAGTCTGTCTAAACATCCCCTCCCTTGTCATATGAAGGCTGGGAAAGCTGCAGCTCAGATTTCAGTATGTTGCGGTCTCGTTATCCCTGCTTTTCTCCAGTCCTACAGAACGTCTTCCAGCAAAAACCTGAGAAGCCAAGATTAGAATAAAAACAGACATTCTGGGAAATAGAAATATTTGGAGAAATAAATGTTATTTTTCTCAGCAGTTGGCCCTTTAATTAAAATACCGTTTTAGTTTTCATATGATAAAATCAACCTTCAATTCAGAAGAATGTGCACACAATCCTTCCAGTACTTGGGGTTGTCAGGTATCACCCACAGATCCTCATGCTCATCTTCAGAATTTTCCATTGAAAATTCTTTCTCAAAACATTGGCTGCTGTGCACAGTGCAGTGTTGCCAACTCTTGTGACTTTGTCATGAGTCTCATGATAATTATTGTTTTCCTTAAAGCCCAGCTCCTGGAGTCAAGTGGCTAGGTGATGATTTCAGCCTTCATTCTTAAAGAAAAAGTAAGTGTCTAGCCCTCGTGGCTGTGAAGAAACCTTCAAAATGTGACCCTAAAGGCTCAAAAAGCAAAAGGCACATAAAAAGACCCCCAAATCTATTGTTTTTACATAATCTCGTGATTTAAAAGCCAGTCTCATGATTTTTGGTGAGCCTGACTCATGATTTTTGAACATTTGGGGTTGGCAATTGTAAAATATTCTCTCCCGTTATAGCTGTGAGGGAAGGGGGAAGAATCACTTCTGGATTCCCTAGGGAGGAGGAAAGGAGCTGGAAAAGAAACACAGCCTAGCACTCTGTTAGCAAGGTGAAAGGTTAGCTATGGGGGACAAATGAGAAGTTTTGAGAGAAATCCAGTTTTGGCGTGATCCAGAGGATAGGGCACTGGATGAAGAGTCAGCAGACCTGAGTTCTGGTCCTGGACCTTGGGCAAGTTTCTGTCTCTCAGTTTCTCCATTTGTAAAATGAGGACGACATCTAATCTCCTTTGAAAAGCATTTTGAGA
Organism: Macrochelys suwanniensis; assembly: GCA_033296515.1. Classification (NCBI taxonomy): domain Eukaryota; kingdom Metazoa; phylum Chordata; order Testudines; family Chelydridae; genus Macrochelys; species Macrochelys suwanniensis. The sequence goes on along the minus strand of CM065775.1, from coordinate 229,961,196 downwards.
TTTACAATTGAGAAGCACTATAGACATCTGATCTTGCAAGATGCTGAGAATACTGGTCCCAATCCAGCAAAACACTGAAGCCTGTGAGTAGTCCCATTGACATCAGTTGACTTAAATACATGTTTAAGTGCTTTGTTGTATCAGGACCAGAGCGCTCAGCATCTTGAAAAATCGAGTCATGAGGGAGCTTTATTATTATTACATTTGAGAGGCTTAGGAGGAGGAAGGCCAGGAGAGGAGGAGGAGGAAGAAGAAAAGAGCAGCATAGAAGGAAGTGGAAAAAAAATACTGCAGGGGCCAAAATCAGGGGGAACTGAAGAGGGAAAGAAAGTAGGGGTAAAAAAAACCCTAATAATCAATTCAAAGGAGGTATGCGGAAAGAATGGTTTAAAAGAAAACTTGGCAAAAGTATTACATTCCAGTAGTGATGAATATACATGCTGGATTCAATAAATACTGGTTAGTTTTGCCTCGATAGACAATGGAGGTGGAGAAAAAATGGGAGAGATAGTAAAGCAAGAGAGCACTGTTGGGGGGGGGGGGGTTCTGAGATGTTTGGTGAGAGGTAGGCTGCTGTAGGAGGGAAATCTGTTCTGGAACTGAGGGCTGGGGGGATAAAGTGGAGTGAAGGAAAGAAAAAGTGGAGAGACTGAAGGGAAAGAAAAAAAGAAACCAAAGGGAGCCATTGTAAGTGAATTTTATTATTTTAATATGATTTTAAGGGAAGACTTTCAAAAGTGCCATTGGCTTTCAGTGGGACTGGTGCTTCTAAAACTTATAGCTGCTTTTGAAAATCTCTGGTTTAAGGAGTTACAATAAAATACAGTTGTTCAGGACACAGGACTGGGGTTTTTTGTTACATATTTCAGTAGTACCTAGCACAATGCATTCCTGATCTATGACTGAGGCCCCTAAGTGCTACTGCAATACAAATAATAAATAGTAATATATTTCTGTCTATAGAACACACAGTATGGGCTATAAGTTCTTCATTGTATTGTACAATATATGTTCAATACAAATAGAGTCTGCATTGCTGCTGGCAGCCTCTTGGAGAAGGAACAAGGCTGAATTTGCCTGTGGATTCTTAAGTGTCAATATTGTCTCTGGTTTGTAAACATTTATAAGAACATTAGAACGGCCATACTGGGTTAGACCAAAGATCCGTGTAGCCCAGTATCCTGTCTTCCAGCAGTGTCAAATGCCAGGTGCCTCAGAGGGAATGAACAGAACAGGTAATCATCAAGTGATCCTCTACTGTCATCTATTCCCAGCTTCTGGCAATGCTATCTGTGCAGTTTGTATTATTTTAAAATATGTAAGAGGCCTGTGTACATTATTAACAGATTTTATAGATCTGAAATATCCTCCTCTCTCTGTTTTAGAAGATCATTGTTTTAAAAATTCAATGGCAAAAAGTGTCCCAAACCAACTTTTTAAATCTCAGAACATAAAAGTAGCCTGTTTTTAAAATTCCAAAAATATTCTCACTTGAAATCTTTGGCTATGTCTACACTAGATTTCCCCCCCCTAAAACTTCCCATCATGCAGTTCTAGTGGTAGCAACAGGGGAGTGGGAGGCTAGACAAGGTGCTGGTATTTGAACCACAATGTTTTCTAACCCTCCTCAGAACAGATCTAGGCGACACTGTAGTACAAATGCTGGCAGCTGCTGGGGCACCTTGTCTTCACTACAGCTTTCATCATTGATAGTTCTGCAATGATGGGAAGCTTTAAGGAAAAAAATCCAGTGTAAACAAGACCTTTGATTGTCATGGTTCAAGCCTATAAGTATATTCCTACAGCAGAGTTACAAATTCATGTAAAATTCATTTATCATCAATGTATGAATTAACTCTACCCAGATGCACAAGATATTTTGCAGACCTTTGTGCTATTTAAGGGAACTTTTCCCCTGCTGCTGAATAGAGCCCATAGATGGAGGTGTATATGGTCTCTTAAGAATGTCAGATAATTCAAACTATCAAAAGCCTAAACTCTTCAGCATGTGCGCATGCGCACACACTCACAAATCAATAACAGTAAACACTGTTTGGTTATTTTTACAGTTTAAAAGGTCATTAATATTGTAAATTAAATAATGAAAGCAAATCTCTGGCATTGCTGTTGCTTGCAGCCATTCAATGGAACCATGATGAGCAGCTGTTGCAGCAGCAGTAGGCATCTGGCTTTTTCTCAGCTGTGTCCTGGACTAGTAGCTCCTACACTGTAGGCATATTACTTTCAGCTGGCACGGTGGGAAGCTCCTGGAGCACAAGGCTTTGCAACCCTCACTAGCAGGACACTAGCTGTTTGTTGGATTTGTAAAATTAGCCAACTTTTTTCCTGTAATTCCACTCTCACCTATAAAATCATCTTTCTTTTACTGTTTATCATTTGAGTTTTCCCATGAAAATGCTTTGCCAGAGTTATTTTTGCAACTACACAAACACATGTTCAAGGAAGAAGCACACACACATATATATATAGTCAAAGGAGAATCATTCATACCAATGCATAGCAAACAGTTTACTGAAGTATTCACTTGGCAGTAGAATCAATAAAGAAAAGTCTTTTCCAGAGCTGGACACAGCTGCTCACCAGCAGGCAGGAAGAGGGAAACCAGTTATGAAAATGGTAACAAAAGAAAAAAGATAAAATCAGTGACCATGAAAATAAGCACCCTTATCTGGGGAGATTAGGCTGGGTCTACACTAGGATATCTTCTTCAGAATTCTCACCATTGTACTACTTCCTATTAGTGCAGCTCAACTGGCAGTAGCAATGGTGGGATTGTGCATATACTTGGGGCTTTGATGTTTATTCCCTGTGCCCTCTATCTCTGCTCAGAGATTGGGTCCTGTCCACATTAAAGCTCCCATTGCTACCACTGGAAGAGCTGCACCTGCAGTGGTGCAAATTTTGCAGAAAACTGTTTAGTGTGCATGAAATCCAGCTGCAATGAGAACTGAAGGATGCAGTGTTGATTGGGGGAAAGGGGAGGGTAAACTGAGAGGTGTTGAGTGTCCAGACAGTTGGAAAGCAGGTAAGAGGAAATGACTCAGCGAGCAAATCAGCATTTACTGGTGTTTATAAAGGAGGTGCAAGAGAAAGAGTAACGTCACCAGGTCAGTGTGAAATATTTTCAGTGCAAAATGAAAATAAGAAAGAAAAACTTGTAGCACCTTAGAGACTAACAAATTTATTTCAGCATAAGCTTTCGTGGGTTAGTACCCACTTCATCGGATGCATGGAATGAAGTGGGTAATAACCCACGAAAGCTTATGCTGAAATAAATTTGTTAGTCTCTAAGGTGCTACAAGTTTTTCTTTCTTATTTTCATTTTGCTGACACAGACTAACACGGCTACTACACTGAAACCTTTCAGTGCAAAGAATTCCTGGTGGTATAAATCCTGTCTGTTTGGCAGGAGGTAGAATGACATGTCTGGGACATTCTGGAGACCAGTGATGGACCCAAACTGGACCCTGGTAGCTACCTTGTCTGGGTAGCCTGTGAGGATAGACAGATTATTACACCCATGCACTGACCTCTCACAGCACACAGTGGGTGGGACATTGGACCCCCATGGCAGCGTTCGCTTAGGCTTGGTGCTGTGGCCGGCTTGGGGAGGAGGGAGAAATACCTTGGCATGATGGGGTGGATGCCGCTGCGTTGGGAAGGGAGATCTGGCTGCAGCCAGCACCGGGTGGTGATGTCCCGCGGCTCTGGCGGCTGCTCCCCCTAGCGACGAGCAGGGGAAAGTGGCGTTGCCGGGCGCTGATGCAATCGGACCCCTCCAAGCAGCAGCAGGGAGAATCTCAGTTCCTTCTAGCCTCAGCTGCAACGTGTCCCAGCAGGGAGGCGTTGCATTAGGGAGAGACAGACACACACAGCCCGTGGGTACTTCGCCTTGATCGCTGGCCGAAGGGAGCGGGGCCGTGGAGAAAGCTCTTCCTGCCGCATCTGGAAATTACTGCTCTTGTACCAGCATGATGAAGGTAAATTGGGGTCCGTTGTGCCGCAGAATTTCTCTCTGGGTGCCCGTCCATTGTGGGATGCGCAGTGGCAAGAAAACAGCCTTTCTCTGGTTTATGGTTGCTCTGTTTTGGCTTGGGTGCTTTGCAAGGGAGGCTCTGTCCTCGCTAGTTGATTGTTTCTGATTCAGAGGCAGGATGTGCGTGACTCTCTCGTCTCCTTTTTTTAATTGTTGAATGGCATTTGAGAAAAATAATAGTACGCGGGGGGAAGAGAAAAAGCCTTTCAATCTAATCTTGCATGGGAGAATTGTTTGTTATCGGCGCGGCTTTATTTGGAATATGGGTCTCTTAAGGGGTTAAAAAAACCGAAGGGGAAAAAAATCTGTGAAGGGTATAGTCTGCTGACAGGCAACATGGATTTAAACTGCCCGGGAGTTTATTATAGCTCTTAGCTGTGCAGTCATGCTAGATCTGGGTAACAGGCAGCAGAGTGTAGCGTGGTTTGGTGTAAATGGAAAAGGAAACGTTTTCATGGGTTAAAGTTAATGTGAGATGTTGCATTTTTGGAAACCAGTCTTTTATAGTCGCAGTTTGGTCTCTACTTCCTTTAAATTATACGGTCTCTTTTTTTATGCAGTCCCCTGGGATGTGGGGAGAGACTCCTTGTTCTTCCAAAAGGGCTTCCAGCTATTGCTGCTTTTTTAACTTCTCAGCTGGTAACTTTACACTGCAGGGAACAGCTGCACCACGTGAGGGTCTGGGGGTCTTGAAGGTTCTGTACAAAGCTGGCTTGGAACTGACATATTGTTTGTGCTGAATTGGCACTTGGGCTTCTGCATAGTTGCTCCATTTAAATGATTCTGCTAGATGAGATGAGAGCTTATTCCACCCAGGGGCGGAAGGGGAAACATCAGTGGACTGCACTCATGCTGCTCTCCCCGGCCCATTGTTGTGTTGCCCTTTTCTCACCCTGGGATCTTGTCTACATTGAACATTTTCTGAAATTCCCTCGCTGTTGCCTTAGCAATGGTGCAGCTGTACAGCTGTCAATAATGGGAACACTAGTAGATCAGTGTTTTATTACCACCCCACCTCACCAGTGTGCTCCATCTACATGAGCACCCCCCACAGTTGCTAGCATCAGTGCAGCTGAGACAGGGCTAGACCAGTGATGGGAGAAGTTCTGAAAATGCTCCTAGTAGCCCACTTAGTGTCTTCTCCGGTTCGGCATGCTGTGGGCTAGGGGTGTAGGCGCCCTGGGGAGCAGGTTACAATCTTGCATTGCCGCCATTCTTGCTGTACCGACTGCGTGACTGAGCAGAGCAGTGGACTTCAATCTCCAGGATTGTTATCCAGCACCTTACAGTAGTACTAACCATGCACGTACAAAAAAGAAGGAAGTAAAATATGATCCATAGCACTGTGATTGATCACGACAACAGTCAGCTTGACAATGAAATTACACTATTTCTAAGCAAAAGGATCACTCTGCTGGACTGAACAAACATAGGGGAGCGATATAATGGGAATGATATAATGGTACTCTGATCTAGGAGACAGCAGATCTGGGTTGTACACTCTGCCACTGGCCTGCTGTGTAACTTTGGGCAAGTCACTTCACTTTTCTGTGCCTTTGTTTTCCCTTTTGCCCTTCATTTGTTTTATCTATTTAGACTGTAAACTCTTGAGGACAGGGACTGTCACTGTGTGTTTGTACAGTCATAGCGCTCATCACAATGGGATCCCAGTCACAGTTTGGGCCTCTAGGCATAACTGTATTGTAAATAAAACTATGAAGGTATCCGTCAGTAATGAGATCTTTACACTTCCTTGTCTTTCACTCTTTAGTATTTCCTGCTTTAAATCCGTGTTACTTCAATAAAGACACATTTTCTCTCAACCCTTTTCCAATTCCCTTCCTGTCTCTGAGCCCTCTTTACAGAAATATTATGTGTAAGAACTGAATTTACCTCTGGTTTCTCTAGTTCTGCCTTGTCCCCCTGTGGCAACTGATTTCAGCTGACAGGCCTACCGCTTACATCATCTTGTGAGGATGTGGGCCGTCTGATTTCCCTGGCACTGAGGCTGACTGACCAAATCAGTGTTAGTCACAGGCGAAACGGAAGGAACCAAAAAAGAGGTTAGCTTGCACACAGCTTACACTTTTCAAAACCAGCAATGGGCCATATTCATCCCTGGTATAACTCCATGGAATTATTCCCCTGGAGTTACACCAAGGATGTGTTTCTCCTTGGGAGTACAGAGATCAGTAAATACTCAGGGGTCAGGATTGTCAGGAGAGGAGACGCATCACATTTTATTAATGGCATGAGCACTCAATCTAGACAGTCCATTCAGGCCTTTTGAAACCATGCATCCACGCTAGCTGGGCTAAAGATTCAGCATATGTGTTATCATAGTTGCTCCCATACTAACATTATGTCATTTTATTTTTGTATCTGTAAATAACTGCGGCTACATAAATAAAAACACCATGGCCATTAGAAGGCATTGAAACCAGGATTTTTAGCAAAAAACTTGTGAGGTCTGTTTGCTGTGAGAAAATGGTGGACTTTATTCTTGCTAGCCCCAACCAGCAGGGATGACATGATCATATTCACTATACCAAATGAGTTATATCTCCCACCTTGTTAGACAAGCTAGTCAAAGGCTTTGAGAGCCAGAGAAGTTCAAGTCCTGTCCAGGGTACTAGTCTGTAACAAAGTGTAGCTACTGACTGAGAGCCCTGGTGTCTGTAATGTGGAGATTGAACTCCTGGCCTCAGCACTGAAAGCATAAACTCCCATGACCGCTTGAGCACATGTTGAGGGAGTATATGGCCATAAGTTGTCATACAGTCACCCATTCTGGTAACTTGATAACCTCATCTTACAACTACAGGGATGCGTGGCCCCACTTTCCTTGGAAATAGTTCCATTGCCTCATAGCTTATACTTAAGGAACCAGATCACCTCATAAAACAGAGCACCTGTCATCATAAACCTTTATTATACTAGAGGTGAGATTAACTCTGGTCCATTAGGAGTCTAGCAAATATTACCATATGTTACTGACAATGAAAATGCAGTTGTTTGCTTTTCTAAAGGTCCAGCAATTCCTTCTCTTGAGCAAACCATAAGAGCCTAATAAAATAACATGAAGTTCCAATTAAAACTGTTGTTACAAGCAATCAAAGGCTTTAACCCATCTGTCTTCCTTGACACACCCATCTTGGCACGGGGGTTATTATTGTTTTATGGACCAGAGTTATTCATTTACTTACCTTCCCTTTTGAAGTTCACCATTCATGCTCAAGTTACATTTTTAGGACATAGTTCTTTTCATCTATTTTTATATATATGAGTACTTAACTATGTGCATAGCTAATACTAGTACAATTTACCTACCTGCGTGTTTCATGAATTTAACAACAATGTTCATGCTGGTTGTAAGACTAGAATATTGATTTTGTTGATGCGTCTTGGTGCAAGAAGTGGTCCGAGTGGAATGAGGAGGAGGCAACCAGCCGGGACAGACGTAGAATCTTGCAGGATCAGCAGCAACTTCTACTATGCCTCCTCAAGGTCACTACGTCTATGAGAGTTTATTAGCGCAGGACCAGTCCCTTTGTTTTCTCTTGTTTAGACCCAGCAAACCCAATCCTCAGGGTGTCCCTTACCTCCCCAAACAGTGCATTTACCCTTTCTGCGAGCCAGAATCTTAACGCTTTCACATTATCTAATTTTGGGGAATTGCTCTTAATACTATTTCACTTCAGTTCCTTGTAGCAGCCATGATTACTACACTCGTTTTGCAGCTGGGAAGGTGGGCAGCCTTCCAGAGTGCAGCCCTGCTCCACAGTCAGCTAGCGGAGTGGAAAAGAACACGGTTTGCTATTCATCCTGGAGCCTGAAAATAAGACTCCCAGATGAGGAACTAGAGGTCCAAAGTTTCTTTTTCTGAGCCCGTGTCTTGCACACAATAGTACAGATTGGTGTTTGCTTGGGCAGAGGTCCTGTTGTGTTCAAATTACTGATGGTCTTGTTCATGGTTGTCCTTAAGATGAGCACAAAAGACCGTGATTTCTGCTGATGGACCGAACAAGTTGGAGAACTGCTGTACAAAGCCATAAGTAATACTTCCATCCTGAGGAGCTTGAAGAGCTTTACAAACCTTAGTAGTTAAAGCAACCCTGTAATGTAGGTAGGTGGTTTCTTGAGACAGCTACCCAAAGGTACTGAAGAGATATGATGTCTTCTGAGACATGAAGTCTTTGTGAGAATTCTACAGAGGCTGAGTCATTTTGTTGACACCCAATTGCTTTTTATGAGCTGAATGAATCATTTTAATTAACTCCTTCAATCCCATAGCGAGACTCATCAGTATTCCAAAGTTATGCCAGAGGACAGTGCCTCCCCCGCTCGTTTCCAGAGCCTCCGCCAGACAAGCAGCAGTGAGAAGGGATTTAAACCCTGCATTTCCTGCCTCCCCCTGGCATGGGGCAGCCGAGCTACTGCCTCCTCCTCTGATCTGGCAGCAGCAGAGTCTACTCTCTCCCAGCTGGCTGTCTTCTCCTCATCCCATTCTGACCACCGCTGGCACCAAGGAACATTACATACCCATCCACCTCACTGGAGAATTCTCCGAGGTATGTGGGAAAGGAGGAGGGAAACAAAAAAACTCAGAGGATGTGAGGGCCAGAATGTCACGGGGGGAGATGAAGGTCTATGGGATCAAAAAAAGCAATCAATTTAACGAATGGGCTGGAGAATAATACTGAAAATGTGATAATGCCATTATATATATCAGTGGTTCAGCTTCTCTGGGGAGACTGTGTGTTTTGTGATGGCCACCCTATCTGAAAAAGGGTCTAGTAGAAATTGAGGGGGTTCCAAGATTGGCAATGAGCGTGATTAGAGGCATGCAAATACTTCCATATGAAGAGAGATTGAAAGGATGATGACTGTTTACCTCACAGACGAGGGGAAACAGGGGGGACCTGACCAAGGCGTACAGAAGAATTTAACAAGGTTCAAAGTGGGATGTGGATAACAAGATTGTCCAGAGATGTTATAGGAAATTCTAAAAAAAAAAACCTGGAAGGGCTCCAAGTCCTGGATCTTCGGGGTTTAAGCCTGTGCTCTAAACAATGTTGGAGTCTGAGCTAGGAAACACTCATTCTTGGACATGCTGCTTATTCCTATGGGTTAATCCTATTGACTAGGGGAAGTTTTCAGAGGCACAAAAGATGGTTGGGTGTTTTAAAGTCTATAGGAGCTGGACACCTTTGTGTCTTTGAAAATCTCCTTCCTTTGATAGCAGCGTCTGCAGGGTCATGGCCTTAGCACACGCATGCTTGTGCACAGAAATAGTATGGCTTGTCAAGGTGTGATCCCTGGTAAATCTGGCTCTTTCTCATTCTAGATGTGCGAAGAATAGGAATTCAAGTCGGATTTAAGCTTTCAAAGTGTTGTTTTACCAGCTCCATTGCTATGTGAGTTAATTTCCCTCCCCTATCCCTTTTGAAGATTAGTATGTTACTGTGGTCCTCCAAAAGATAGGGTTTTGCTGTGCCATAGCACTTCTAGACGTTGATTTATTATTATTAATTATATAAAAATAAACAATTCCTCATTGAGTTTGAAATTGTTCCACATAATATTGTTACATAAGAAAGGGCCATACTGGGTCAGACCAAAGGTCCATCTAGCCCAATATCCTGTCTTCCAACAGTGGCCAATGCCAGGTCCTTCAGAGGGAATGAACATAATAGGTAATCATCAAGCGATCCATCCCCTGTCACCCATTCCCAGCTTCTGGCAAATAGAGGTTAGGGACACCATCCCTGCCCATCCTGGCTCATAGCCATTGTTGGACCTATCCTGTATGAATTTATCTAATTCTTTTTTGAACCCTGTTATAGTCTTGGCCTTCACAACATCCTCTGGCAAAGAGTTCCAAAGGTTGACTATGCGTTGTGTGAAGAAATATTTCCTTTTGTTCATTTTTAAACCTGCTGCCCATTAATTTTATTTGGTGGTCCCTAGTTCTTGTGTTATGAGAAGGAGTAAATAACACTTCCTTATTTACTTTCTCCACACCAGTCATAATTTTATAGACCTCTATCATATCCCCCCTTAGTTGTCTCTTTTCCAAGCTGAAAAGTTCCAGTCTTATTAATCTGTCCTCATACGGAAGCCTTTTCTGAACCTTTTCCAATTCCAAGATATCTTTTTTGAGATGGGGTGACCAGATCCAGGGCCAGCTCTAGGATTTTTGCTGCCCCAAGCAAACAATTTTTGGCTGCCCCCCACCCCCGTTATTTTCTTGCTCCCCCCGGCCCTGCCTCAACTCCGCCCCTTCCCAACCCCTTCCCCAAATCCCCAGCCCCGCCTCCTCCCCCACACGTGCTACATTTCCCCCACCCCATTGCTTCCTGTGGCCCCCCCGCAACACCCCGCCCTAGCTCACCTCTGCTCTGCCTGCTCCCCTGAACATGCCGCTGCTCCATTTCTCCCCACTCCCTCGCCTGGGAGGGAGGGGGGAGAAGCGACATGGCGGCGTGTTCAGGGGAACAGGCAGAGCAGAGGTGAGCTAGGGCAAGGGGGGCACAGGAAGTAACGGGGGGGTAGAGGAACAGGAACCGCTCCCCACCCCAGCTCACCTCTGCTCTGCCTCCGCCTGCTCCCCTGAGTGGGCTGCTGCTGCTCGGCTTCTCCCCCTCCCTCCCAGGCTTGCCTTTGCGCGCGGCAAGCCTGGGAGGGAGGGAGGAGGAGAAGCCGAGCGGCGACGGCGCGCGAAACAGCTGTTTCACTCGTGGCAAACCTGGGAGGGAGGGAGGGAGGGGGAGAAGCCGAGTGGTGGCAGCCCGCTCATGGGAGCAGGTGGAGGCAGAGCGGAGGTGAGCTGAGGTGGCGGGGGCCAGAATGCCGCCCCTAGAAATGTGCCGCCCCAAGCACCTGCTTGTTTTGCTGTTACCTAGAGCTGGCCCTGACCACATCTGCACGCAGTATTCAATATGTGGGCATACCATGTTTTTTATATGTTTTCTGTCTTCTTATCTATCCCTTTCTTAATGATTCCCAACATTGTTAGCTTTTTTGACTACCGCTGCACATTGAGTGGATTTTTTTAGAGAACTATCCACAAGATTTCTTTCTTGAGTGGTAACAGCTAATTTAGACCCCATCATTTTACATATATAGTTGGGATTATGTTTTTCCATGTGCATTACTTTGCATTTACTTTGTTCTCCGTGTCTTTTAATGGGATTTTGCCTGGAAGAAATGCCACACTTTTAATTTGCATGAGCTGGAAGTACTCTTGTAACTGTTTTTCCGAGGACAGTGACTGATACAATTTTCACTTCTGCAATTCTCAATGGTTAGTTACTAAATGTACTAAACTGGGTAAGACTTCTTTCTTTTTCTCTGGTATGTGAGAAGTAAAATGCTGGCACAGTGGTACACTCAGTATTTAAACAACTGATTTCTATTTGCATCACATTGTGGACTTTATAGTATGTATTAGCATAAATTTAATACATTTTAAGTATAAAGGAAATAAGATTAATATCATTGACAAGTAGCATGTAAAAACTTGCATATCTTAACTTAAAATGATTAAATATATATAATGGTGACTGCCCATCACCATAGTATATGAGCACCTTCCATGTAAAATTAGGGTGACCAGATGTCCCGATTTTATAGGGACAGTCCTGATTTGGGGGGCTTTTTCTTATATAGGCACCTATTATTTCCCACCCTGTCCTGACTTTTTACTCCTGCTATCTGGTCACCCTACGTAAAATCAATAGTGCCATCCCTAGTAATTTGTGGTTTTGCTTCTTTGAATGATTTGCCAGTCAAGAAATAAGGAACAAAATAAGAAATGACAATACTCTTCATTTGTGAAGTGCTTTGTAAACTAATTCTTTAATTTATCTTCCGCCGTCTGTGAGGTAGGTGGTATTATCCCCATTTTCCAGATAGGAAAATGGGCAGAGCGGATCCTGCACCAGTCCAGTCAGTGGGCGTTTTGTTATTGACTTTAATGAGTGTAGGATCCAGTAATGGGGAAAATTTTCAAAGGCACCTAAAGCTATGGCTACACTACCGTGCTAAAGCAGCACAGTTGCAGCTATGCCGCTGTAGTGCTGTAGTATAGGCATTACCTATAGTGACAGAAGGGATTTTTTTTTTTCTGTCTCGGTAGTAAATCCTCCCCCTCAAGAGACTCTAGCGATGTCAGCAGAAGAATTCTTCCATCAACCTAGCGGTGTCTATGCTGGGCCTTATGTCAGCTTAACTACATCTCTCAGGAGTGTACATTTTTCATATCCCTGAGCAACGTAGCTCTGTCGACCTAAGTTTTAGGTGTAGGCCAGGCCTAAGTGACTTAGGCTCCTAAATCCCATTTGCAAGAGTGATAAAGTTCCTTGAAAGTCAAAGGGATGCTGCTAAAATTCTTCCATTGCTGTAGCAAGTGTCTTGACGTAGTGTGTAGTATAGTACAGCATTTCTCAAATGCTACCACTATGGCCGCAGGCGACCACCAGAGGCTTTTCTTGTGTTCAGGGCCATAAGTGCCGACTTTTGTCGGCGCCAGTGGGTGCTTGCACCCTGGCCCCGCCCCTTCCCCAAATCCCCGCCTCCTCCCCCGGGGAAAAATTGTTGGGTGCTGAGCACCCACTGGCAGCTCCCCGCCAGCCCCCACACCCGCGCCCAACTCACCTTCCGGGAGGTGCCTCCCGCCGAAAAGCCGTGGCTTTTTTCAGCCCAGCCGCCCGCCTCTCAGCTGTGCGGCGGGGGGGCCGCGGGGGAAAGCACCGGAGGGAGGTGCGGCGTGAGACGGCCGCGGCCCAGATGGGCAGAGCGAGGTCGCGCAAGTGGCCGGACCGAGGCAGCGGGGCCAGCAGCCGTCCCGTGTCCCGTCCCGCCCCCAGCCGGGAGCCCAGCCCCGGCCGCTCCGGATGTGATCGCTGGCCAGGCGGGGGGAGAGCGCTGCCCCCTGCCTGCGCAGCGCCTAGTGCGGCCTGCGGAGCCTGGCCCGCATGAAGAGCGGCTAGTGCCAGCCAAGCCAAGGGCAAGCGGGGGCTGCCTCCTGGCCCTGGAGCACAGCGTGCAGCCCCGGCTACCACGCCTGGGGCGGCGCCGCGTGGAAGGGACCGGGACAGGCCGGCCTGGGCCAGGAGGCGGCCCCCGCTTGCCGCTCCTCATGCCCAGGCGCCTATGCCCAGGGCCGGCTTTAGCAGGTGCGGGGCCCCACGTGAAGAACGACGGCAGGGCCCCGCACCCTCCCGCCGGATGTATCAGAGCAAAAACAAAAAAACCCTCCTGCCACCGATTCGTCCAAGCAAAAAAAATAAATCAATAATCGGTGGGAATCGGCTTAAAGCCGGCCCTGGCCTCCTGGGTTGTGACTGGGGAGAGGGGGGAACCAAAGTAGCGGCCCCTCCCCTTCCCTGGTGCTCTTGGATACACCGCCTTGGTGTTGGTTGCTGGGGCTGCCAGCAGGGCTTGGGCCCTGCTCCCTTCCCGAGACTCCTGGGGCACAGTGCTGGAGGAGCAGGCAGCCGGTTTGTTCCTCACCTTCCCAGGGGCGGTGGGACTCCGGCTTTGGACTTCAGCCCAGGGGTGGCAGGGCAGGAGGCTCTGGCCATGGGACTTCGTGCTCCGTCCCTGGGCACTGTCCTCCAGCTGCGGGGATTCAGGCTCTGGCCACAGGGCTTTGGGCTCCAGCCCCCCGCTGCCTTCTCCAGCCCCCTTCATCCCCATCATCCCTGGCCCTCACTGCCTCCCCTGACCCTCCATCCAGGGCTTAATTTATCCCCAGGCTTGCCAGGGCAGAGTAAGTCTGCTGTAAAAAGTGATATTTGTATGTTTGTTAATATCACTTTTCACAACCGACTTACTAGCTAGCAATACATAAATTGCAATGATTTGGACATGTATATATGCATATTTATTTGGTTTTCCTAAAGCTAATTAAGTGTTTTGGGGAAAAGTGTGAGAGGCTACCAGCAAGAGTTGGTGGCTGCACTCTGAGGCCACCAAAAATTTTGTCCTGAGAGCCCATGTGTAGTGTAGATGTAACAGCCAGGTTTATGAAGGTCTTTAGGTGCCTAAATATGCAGGCACTTTTGTAAATTCCACTGGGCATCTATCTCTATCTTTAGGCACCTAAATACTTTTGTAAATGTGGCCCCAAGTGCCTAATAACTTTTGAAAATGGGAGTTTGGTTCCTAAGTCACTTAGGTTGCTTTTGAAAACTTTACCCTAGGTGGTTTGTCCAAGATCATAGAGGGAGTCAATCTTAGAGCCGGGACTAGATGTCATTAGCTCCTGGCTCCCAGTCTTGTCCCTTTGTAACTCCTACAAAGATATATATAAAAGGCATTTATCCTTACTGTGGTATTTGCGGTATGCCGTGTACTTTGAACATGTGGAAATCCCACATGTATCCCGATGAATATGATTGCTGTGGATAGATACACCAGTTGCATATTTGTATGTGCATGGGGTCCGAGCTACAGTTGTGGGGAGAATCTTTACTTTGACACTGGCTTCGACATGCTTAACCATGTTTGGTAACTGAAACGGGAATTCAGGAGACAGAAGAAAGAAGTTTTCTGATGGGGGGGGGGAGGGGGCTCTTTCTGTAAGTAAGAGGGGAGTCTGGTGGGCTGTTTGTCTCATTTGGGTGCAGTGAGAAGGCATAAGCAAGTGAATAACCTACTCTGTGCTAAATAACATACAGACACACACACACTGTATATAGTCCAAACTTGCCTGCTTCCTGGAGTTTGCCTTTATTATTAACTTAAACAAGAAAACAAACATAAGCACTGTCCTCAAGCAGTCTCCAATACCCTTTGCCTCAGAAAAGGGGCTTCAACTCCTCTTATCCTTCAAGATAGGAGCTAACTGGACATAATTTAAAGCTACCCTTTTAAACACCATGAGATGCACCAAGAGAATGTAACTCGGACTTCATCAAAACTGAGGAAATCCTCCCTCTAAATTCAAACCAACGACACCAGTTTTAAAACATGCTGGGGCAGCAGTGTGGACAAGATTCTAGCAGCCAGCGCCTGTGTGCTGTTGTGCAGGGAGAGAACATGCATAGAGCATGGCTTGGTGCGGATGAGAAGCGGCCATTGCACAGCCCTCAACTTCCCATGTGCGGTGAAACCACACTAGTTCTGCCTGGGGAGCCTCCACAGCCACAGAGGAGAAGGCTAGATGTGTTCGAGTGTGAGGGAAGATGGTCTTGTGATTAAGATGTTCAGTTGGAGCTCAGAAGGTATGGCGTCTGTTTCTGTCTTTGCTGGACTTCTAGTGTGAAGACTCTTAGGCAAAATCCCCCAACAACTCTGAGCTTCTGTTCCCCATCTGTGAATGGGCCTAATAATACTTCCCTATCTCACCGGTATTGTGAGGATAAATCTGTAATTGCTTTGGAGTCATTTAGCTACTACAGTGATAAGCGCCATTGAAAAACCTATAAAGATATGGACACAGTTCCTCTTCACCTTGAACAAAGGTGGCAAAATAACTACAAGCATCACAGAGACCATTCTGCCCTCCAGATTCAAGATAAAGCGCACAGTTCTAGCCACCATTTAGCCAGAAGCTGCTATCTGCCTGTCTGTCTTGGTTTGTTCTGCTTTGTAACCACCCTTTCGCAGCTCAGGTCAACCTCTGGGTCTCTTGATCCATCTTTTGCTCTAGTGGTGCCGTTCACACTCACTCTTCAGACAGGTGGACAGATTTCCATCCAAAAGCCACATCTAGCTGTCAAGGGTTCTGCTTCCAGACAAAGAAAGCATCTATACCAACCCACTACCTTTGAAAATAACCACTGCCTTTAACACATTAACCACTGCCTTTAATACATACAAAATATAACAGCCTAACCCTGTAAATATCCTTCTAATAGTTGGGCTGGGTCCAGCTGCAGTTACTAATCCATTCAGATCCTATGACAGATTATTGCTGGTATAATTTATTAGCTTCATTTTATGACCATCTTTTCCTAACAGTACAATAAACTTCTTGGAATTTGGGTATAGGCGACTGCACTGGCAGCTCTACTCAATCCAGAAAGTCAGGCTCCTTGTGTCTCCATGCACCAGTGGCATTTACAGCTCAATAATCACTTAAGTTGTCTGTACAAGTTGCTACGGCTGAATCCAGCTTCAGACCAGTATATGTCTGCCTCTTACCAGCCTGCAGTCACATGCACAGTCACAGAACATTTAGATTCTCTTAGCATTGTTGTTGGATTGTGGTAGAGCCAGCAAGTTATTGTTTGACTAGCTCTGGTGGGAGTGTAAGCATGGCTTGTGGGACAAAAAGGAGTCCTCCTTGTCTACCAGAAGAATACCAGAGCTTTTGTTTTTAGTGCACATGTTGGGTCTGATTCACTATTGCCCTGTACCTTGTAGCCCTTTACCCCAGAGCAAAGTGGGTCTAAAAGTTACTATTCTGATTTGGAAGTATTTTGCATTCACTTTGCATTGTTATAACTGGCTACACAAGGTGCAGGGCAACAGTAAATCAGATCATTAGGGTTTCTATCGTATGTTCCTTCCATGGCCAAAACTCCCACTGAAATTTGTAGGAGTTGGATGCTCAAGAAATCAGGGTGGATTGTTTTAAATCAAAGCAATTTAAATTGCTGATTTTTAATCATGATTTAAATCAGCAAGCAGGAAACCTTGATTTAATTCATTTTAATTGTGTTTTGCATTTGTACTTTTCAAATATTTCCCCCCCAAAAAGGTGATTCTCATTTGTTGGTAACCATTAAAACATGTTGATTGGCAACTAAATATAGCCTTTACACTAAATTTGATGTTGGTTTTGCTAACCTGGAGGATACGCAATAGCTATACATATTCATTTATGCAGTTATATAGCTTAACTTACATTTATTCAGATTCTTAATTTTTACATCCTTTATTATGTTAAAAGATAGCGAATGACACATTTCTTAATTACTAGATAATGGTTAATTTTTTTACTGATGATTTGTTACATTGCATTTGGATAGAAATTGGAATTCAATTACAAATGCACAAAAACAAGCATTTTCAAATTCTTTTATTAGTTAAATAAAAGTACCTTGAGTGTGCTAATGAATACATAAGAAAAAAAAAGTCAGTATACCAAAATATGTTTTGAATTGAAGACTAACAGATTTATTAAGCAAAGGAAGTATTATCTGTAGAGAGTGAATTTAACTGATTTTTCTCTGGTCACCATGTCTTTCCAGATTTTAGAAGTAGTAGATCTCATTCTTTCACACGTCATTTTTATTTCATATATTGGAAGAGGAAAACAAACTTTCCTGCTTTTCTAACTCCCAACTGGTTTCTTAACTTTGAATGAAGTGATCATTGAACTGAACTAGTTGAATAAACTTAAATGAAGAAAAGACTCTCTCTCTGCACTTACAGAAGAGACCACTGCTGTCAAAAGCTGGCTCAGCAATTCAGCAATCTCTGGTTCCAGGTGCCTAGCCAGTGACTTCTACCCGTTCAGTGGTTTGACTTTCTTTAAAACTTGGCAGCAAATATGTACTTCATATTATTTTCTGTATTTCATTTAAATGGTTTTAATAAGTTTAGACCTTAACATAAGTTTTAGTTTCCAATTTAATTTTAAATAGGGTTATTTAAAAAAAAAAACCACCATGGATTTTTTAAATTTTAAAAAATCCAATTATTCATTTAAAATAAAAGAATCCAATTTTATCCACTCTGCAAGAAATAAAGGCTCAGGTCCTTAAATGTAATTTTTTTTCTCATATTTGCTTTCTTCTTTAAGCAGTTCTCATTTTGGAATGTGTTTTTAATTAAATAAATACTACTGGGAATTGTGTGATTATGGGAGACTGTAATTTCTCAGATATAGTTTGGAGGACAAGTGCTACTAATAATAGTAGTGCCCTGATTTTCCTGGATGTGATAGCTGACAGATTTCTTCACCAAATTGCCATTTTAGATTTGGTACTGGTGAGTAGTGAGGAGCTCGTAGAAGAACTGGTTGTAGAGGACAAGGTGGGTTCAAGTGATCATGAGCTAATTCAGTTTAAAATAAATAGAAGGATAAACAAAAATAGATCTGCAACTAGAGTCCTTGATTTCAAAAGGGCTAATTCCCTAAAAAAATTAAGGGAATTAGTTAGAGAAGGGGACTGGACTGAAAAACTCAAGAATCTGAATGTGGAGGAGGCTTGGAATTAGTTTCTGAAACTTTGACTTAAAGTGTCTGAAGCCTCCATCCCAAGCAAGGGGAAAACATTTTATAGGGAAGGGTTGCAAACCAAGCTGGATAAGCAAGCATCTCAAACAGGTGATTTAGAGAAAGCATACAAGGAATGGAAGATGGGGTGGATCAACAAGGAAAGCTACCTCTTGGAGGTCAGAAAGTGTAGAGATAAAGTGAGAATTGCCAAAAGCCAAGCACAGTTGGGCCCTGCAAAGGGAATTTTAAACCAATAGTAAAAGGTTCTAGAACCATGTAAATAAGAAGAAAACAAGGAAAGAAGAAGTGGGACCACTAAGCACTGAGGATGGGGTGGAGATTAAAGATAATCTAGGCATAGCCCAACACCTAAATAAATACTTTGCCTCAGGTTTTAATGAGGCAAGTGAAGATCTTAGGGGTAGTGGCAGGGTGACTAATGGCAATGAGGATATGGAGTCGAAATTACCACATTCAAGGTGGAAGTCAAACTCAGACAGTTTAATGGGACTAAATTGGGGGCCCTGGATAATCTCCATTCAAGAATATTAAAGGAGCTCACACATGAAATTGCAAATCTAATTGCAAGGATGTTTAATGAGTCAGTAAACTCGGGGGTTGTACCCTATGACTGGAGAATTGCTAATATAGTTCCTATTTTTAAGAAAGGGAACAAAAAGTGTTCCGGGAAACTACAGGCCTTTTAGTTTGACCTCCGTTGTATGCAAGGTCTTGGAACAAATTTTGAAAGAGAAAGTAGCTAAGGACATAGAGAGGTTAACGAGAACTGGGATAAAATACAACATGGTTTTACAAAAGGTAGATTGTGCCAGACCAACCTGATCTCCTTCTTTGAGAAGATAACTGATTTTCTTAGACAAAGGAAATGCAGTAGATGTGTTCTACCTGGATTTCAGTAAGGCATTTGATACAGTTCCACATGGGAAATTATTAGGTAAATTGGAGAAGATGGGGATTAATATGAGAACTGAAAGGTGGATAAGGAACTGGTTAAAGGGGAGACTACAGCGGGTCATACTGAAAGGTGAACTGTCAGGTTGGAGGGAGGTTACTAGTGGAGTTCCTCAGGGATCAGTCTTGGGACCTAAATTCCCTTTAAGCTGCACAGGCGTGTGGCCACGCAGCTGCCTATTAAGCACCGCACAGGTGCTCAGGGCTGCAGTGGGGGGAGATGCCTCTCCCCAACTAGGAATGTCACAAATAAAACACTGTTAAATGTTATTGCTTGTCTGGTTTACTGTAGATAAGGTTAGCTGGTATAGCTGTGTGTGTACAAGCAAAAAAGTGCTTTTGCCAGTATAGTTTATACCCATTCAGTGAGCAAAATAAACTGTCCCAGCACAAGTACTTTTATGCTAGTATAACTACGTCTATAGTAGGGTTTTTGCCAGTATAGGAATTTAATAAAAATAAAATCACACCCCTCAACAGTACTATATGGACAAAAGTTTAGAGTGTAGACCTGGCCTTATAGAATACCTAGGCAAAGCAAAATGCTAGACCAAAAAACAGTGAGCTTAAACATAAACACAAAGGGCAGCCTGATTTTCATTACATTAAGACCGCTTTTTGCTGCTCTGGGAATATAAAGTATCAGAGAGGTAGCCGTGTTAGTCTGGATCTGTAGAAGCGACAAAGAGTCCTGTGGCACCTTATAGACTAACAGACGTATTGGAGCATAAGCTTTCATGGGTGAATACCCATTCGTCGGCTGCATGCAGTGGAAATACCCAGAGGCAGGTATAAATATGCAGGCAAGAGTCAGGCTAGAGATACAGTAACTCCTCACTTACAGTCGTTGTTAAGTTGCTGATCAATTAGGGAACATGCTCGTTTAAAGTTGTGAAATGCTCCCTTCTAGTCGTTTGCAGGCTATCAATTGCAGCAGTTCAGCTGTCCCTTCCCCCATTGCCATGTGCTGCTCCCCGCAACTCCTGCCTGCTTGCTGTGTGGGGGGGAGGGAAAGAAAAGGGGGGGGGTAATGTCCCCCTGCTCCTGCATCTCGCTTACCCCATCTTCCATAGAGCAGGGGGGACACACGAGGGAGGGAGCTGCTGCCTTAGGCAGAAGCTGCAGCTGCCGGGCTTGCTCATCTAATTAACAAGGCAGCGTACTTCTGACCCCACTCTTGATACTTAAAGGAGAAATGCGCATCTCTATCTCTGAAACACATCTGCCCTCCCTCCTTTCCTGCTGGCTTGTAGAGTGTGAGAGTTAACCCTTGAGGGCTCAGCCAACTGCTTAGTTCATTTAGCAGTAAGGCATTCCCTGGGAAATATCCCACCCTCTGACTCCTCCACCTCAACCAAGCTTCACTATCATCATCGCTTTGTACCAGTATTCAATTGTTTGTTTAAAACTTATTGTATATGCGTGTGTGTGTGTATATATATATATATAATATAGTCTTTTGTCTGGTGAAAATTTTTTTCCTGGAACCTAACCCCCTCATTTACATTAATTCTCATAGGGAAATTGGATTAGTTTAACATCATTTTGCTTAAAGTCGCATTTTTCAGGAACATAACTACAACGTTAAGTGAGGAGTTACTGTAATGAGGTTAGTTCAGTCAGGGAGGATGAGGCCTTCTTCTAGCAGTTGAGGTGTGAACACCAAGGGAGGAGAAACTGCTTTTGTAGTTGGCTAGCCATTCACAGTCTGTTTAATCCTGACTAGCCAACTACAAAGGCAGTTTCTCCTCCCTTGGTGTTCACACCTCAACTGCTAGAAGAGGGCCTCATCCTCCCTGATTGAACTAACCTCATTATCTCTAGCCTGACTCTTGCCTGCATATTTATACCTGCCTCTGGATATTTCCACTGCATGCATCCGACGAATGGGTATTCACCCACGAAAGCTTATGCTCCAATACGTCTGTTAGTCTATAAGGTGCCACAGGACTCTTTGTCGCTGCTGGGAATATAAAGGTGCTTTTAAAGGGGGTATAAATTACGCTACAGGAGTGATGTAAAGGGGACTTAATATAAAGAAAAAACAACGAGGAATCCTTGTGGCACCTTAGAGACTAACAATTTTATTTGGGCATAAGCTTTCGAGGGCTAGAACCCACTTCAATAAAATTGTTAGTCTCTAAGGTGCCACAAGGACTCCTCGTTGTTTTTGCTGATACAGACTAACACGGCTACCACTCTGAAGACTTAGTATAAAGAGAATCAGGCCAAATAGAACAAGGCCCTCATGTCATTTTATATACACTTCAAAAATTATTTTTTGTTTTTAGCAGTAACCATGACCCACAGCCATGAATTGTCTGTTTAAGAAACATGCTTATGCATTTATAAGTCAACTGAATACAACTGGCTGCTTTAATGTGTTTTTCTTTGTGTCATTCCAGCAAACAATGCCCTTGTTAAACAAACTAATTAATGCGAGAGCTGACAAGCCAACAAAAGAGACACTTTGAGGCAGTGTTCATAGGGGTTAGAGATGGAAGAAAATCATTAGGAAATCTAGTCTTTCTGTCTACCAGTGCAGGATTGTTTCCTATAGTGACAAAGGAAGAAGCTGTTGAACTAAGCAAAAGGGTGAAGAGAGGAAATAGTGTTGAATGAGATAACAAAAGTTTCATACAGAAGAAAACAAAAGGATGAACATTAGGGGAAAGAGGCTTAGAAAACAAAAGGAAGAAGAGAGAACATTAGGAGGTCACTTGGGAAGGAAACTTCTATATGGTCATTGTATCTCTAAGCACTGGACTAATGACAAAAAATAGGAAGTAGAATTGTTTGTCTGTTTTCATCTCTTCAAGGCAGTAGTAACCTGTGAGAGAAAAGCACCACAAATAAGTAAGTGTGGGAGATTCAAGCTGTCCTGCACCTGATGTTGTAATGTACGCTGGTGCTAGGTGGGTTTAGAATACTAGCCAGTCAGAATGGTAACATTTTAGATTAGGGGTGGGCAAACTATGGCCCGCGGTCCGGATTCGGCCTGTCAGGGCTTTGGATCCAGCCCGTGGGATTGCCACCCCAGTGGCACTACGTCCCTGAGGCCCCTGGGGGAAGAGGGGCAGAGGGCTCCGCATGCTGGCGTCACCTACAGGCACCGCCCCTCACAACTCCCGTTAGCCGGGAATGGGGAACCACGGCCAATGGGAGCTTCGGGGGAGGTACCCACAGGCGAGGGCAGCACACGGAACCCTCTGCTCCCCCACCAGGGGGCTACAGGGACATGGTGTTGGCCGCTTCCGGGAGTGGCACGGGGAGCCTGCCTGAGCCCCACTGTGCACTGCTGCTACCCTGGAGCTGCTCCAGGTAAGTGGTGCCAGGCCGGAGCCTGCACCCCGAACCCTTCCTATTCCCCAACCCTCTGACCTGAGCCCCCTGCTGCACCCCGCACTCCTCCTGCACCCTAATGCCCTGACTTGAGCCCCGTGCCACATGCCGCACCCTTCCCTGCATCCCTGATCTGAGCCCCCTCCTGCATTCCACACCCCCTCCTGCACCCCAACCCCCTGCCCTGAGCCCCCTCGTACACCCCTCCTCCGCTCCAACCCCTTGCCCTGAGCCCCTTCCTGCACCCTGCACCCCCTCCCACACACCGCACTCCCTCCCGTACCCCTGCCCCAGCCCTACATTCATGGCCCTGCATGCAGTTTCTCCACCTCAATGTGGCCCTTGGGCCAAAATGTTTGCCCACCCCTGTTTTAGACCCACACTGCATAGATGTAAATCAATGACTGCACCTGGTGTAAAGTAGCGGCAGTGCCTAGTCTGAGATTGCATAGCTCTTTAGACAGGTTCCCCTTAAGGCTTGCTACAGTGAATAAAAATACTTTACATTTCTAAAGCGTGTTTTCTCCCCTCCAGCTCTCTCAGTAACCCAGCCTGTCAGACACACATTCTTTTTGAGTTTCAGGTGAGCTTTATCCTTTACCTCTTTATATATATCTATCTATATCTATCTATCTATCTATCTAATCTCATTTACCTGCTGCTATATGTATCAGCAGTCTTTGCTGTTCCTAGCTTCTTATCACACTAGAAAGCCAAATTCAGAATGTTATTCAAGTGTTGTGGCTAAAAAGTTTCATCTCCTGTATTTTTGTTGCCCCTTTTTATCTTTCCACCCCAAGTAAATATCCCCTCCTCCAAGACTGTCTAACTTTACTGCTATCTTTGATGACCCTACTTTGGCAGCTTATTCATCTTGGCTGCAGTTGCCCATTGAAACTAGCTCAGTCTGCTTTTAAAGATACAGCATAGATATAACAATACTGAACCTTCTTGACATTAACAAGTGTCTATATAAACATAAAATTAGGACAGATTAATTGATCAGTCCCATCTGTAGTAAGTTTTCTACTTCTTTGTCCAATGTAGTGTTATGGCTTGTATAACCAAGAAAGGTATACTGGTATAACTTGAATGGGCTTTTACATCAATTTGGTTAAACCATTGCAGACCCCTGGATGGACACTTATTATGATTTAAGAGCAGAATATTTTGGTTTCACTTAATGGATTTAAGGTAAACCAAAACAAGAGTGACTACGCAGCCTTTTGCACTGTTTTAACTATATTGGTTTTCAATTCAACCATAACTTATGCCAGTGCAACTTTCTCATGTAGACAAGCCGTTGCATGTGCCAAGCTTTGGAGCTTCTTGTTTCCTTGAGAGATTAGTGAGAAAACTAATTACATCATTGTTTTTCCTGATAGCCTACATTTTCCTTTTCTTTATTGCATTCCATCAACCTTATTTTCCACTCTTTATCCCAAACCAAAGTTTGAAAACCTTCTCTGAGGGAAACACCAGAGGTCAGAAACAACCATAACTATAATTCTGCTTCGCGGAAGAGAGGCTAAGCACTGAAAGAGCCTAAGGCTAATTGTCCTCTTTGAGATTGTCTCTGCAAATTGGGATTGAGGCACTTCCGTGGGTCAGTTTGGGGACGTGCACTGTTGCTGCCTGTGCTGTATATGTTCTGTGGATAAACGGCGGACTTCTGTATCTTAAAAGTCTGTCAAGCTGGTACCTAACAGAGCTCAACAAACCCAAAACATTTCAAGGGCCTTCTGTGTGTGGCTTGATTAGTGGTTGGAACCACAATTTGAGTAGCAGCCAACCAATCATTCCTCTTGGTTCAATCTCACCTGAGGAATAAGGTGTGAAGATAAGTATTTGTGTAAAATATGGGTGAGATATACTCATTCTCTTACAGTAAAAGGTGTCCAGTCTTCCTGTCTTATAAGTGAGCTAGCTCAGCAGATATTTTCTTTTAATTACTTTTTGTTCTGTGCAACCACTTGCATTAACATAGTATAGATTAATTTAACAGAGAGTTAAACTGAAAGCATCGGTGTCTGGCTCTGTGATACCATGAATGAGTTTCCAAGGTCTAGAGGCCCCTTGTAAAGGTCACCATGAGCTAATGTTTTTTTCAGTTGATGTTATAAATAGCATTCTATGACTCAGCCCCACAGCAACATACAAAATCTCTCTCTCCATCTGACAGAATTAGTGGGCCTTTTTTTAAACACAACAAGCACCATTACAATTTTCAGTGCAACTTTTTCTGTAGCCTAATTTTTTTTTTTTTTTTTTTTTAATGTTGTGTGGCTGTCAAGTGGTACTAGAATTCCCTGGAAAGCCATAAAAGAGAGCGATCTTTCTGCATTGTTATAGTTTGGCCTTTAATTACTGTTCGCTTTTTAAAAAAAAAACCACAGGGATGTTTTGTTTGACACTCTAGTCACACAGTCTCAGAAGGATAACTTTTTGTCTTAAGCTTTTTCTCCTGGTGCTTAGATAAAGGGAAAATTATAGGTGGCTCAGTAGAGCAAACATCATTTGCAGCACCTCAGGCCCATGGGTGCCACTCTGTTTACTTAATGGTTGTACAGCACCTAGCACGATGGGGCCCTGGCCTGGTTGGCCTGTAGGCAGTACGACAGTATACATGTTTAACAATAATAATGAAGTCATTGAGGCCCAGCTCCCCAAAGGTATTTAAGGATCTGAGCCTGAGCCACTAGATTACCTGGAATTACACATAACAGAAGCTGGAATTCCTATCTTGATAAGGCAGATTAGAGCTTGAAATATTTGCCTCTGGCTAGTAAGTGTCTGACAAATATGGAAGAGGAGGGTAGGTCACTCTCCATGGGCAAGGCCTTAGTAAATTTGCAAGGAAGGGTGCTCTCCCTGGAGCCTCATGGGAGGCGCCACTTTTCATGTAGCCTCTGGCTATTAGGTGTCTGATAAATCTGAAGAACCTCCTCTGGGCCTGAAGGGGGGAGGCGCATTCATTTATTCTCTCTGCTGGAGCCTGAGGGCTGCTTCAGGGGGAATTACTCTACCCCATCTGCAACCTGGTGGCAGCTGTAGGTAGTAGAAGTGCTGTAAGAAGATGTTTCCACTGCACCTCCTCCACTATAGGTTAGAGTTGCCAGGTGTCCAGTTTTCGACCGGAACACCCAGTTAAAAAGAACCCTAGCGGCTCCGGTCAGCACTGCTGACTGGGCTGTTAAAAGTCCGGTTGGCGCAGGGCTGGCAGGCCCCTTACCCGGCTCCATGTGGCTCCCGGAAAATGGCCGGCATGTCCCTCCAGCTCCTAGGTGTAGGGGCGGCCATGGGGCTCTGCGGCTGCCCCTGCCCTGAGCGCCGGCTCCGCAGCTCCCATTGGTCAGGAACTGTGGCTAATGGGAGTTGCGGAGATTATGCCTGTGGGTGAGGGATAATGTGCAGAGCTGCCTAGCCGTGCCTCCGCCTAGGAGCTGGAGGGACATGCCGGACGCTTCCGGGAACCGCCTGAAGTAAGCATCACCCAGAGCCCTCATCCCTTTCTGCACCCCAATCTCCTGCCCCAGCCCTGAGCCCCCTACTGCACCCAAAGCCTGCACCCCAATCCCCTGCCCTAGCCTGAGCCCCCTCCTGCACTCCGAACTGCTCATCCTCAGCCTGGAGCCACCTCCCACACCCTTAACCCCTCATATCTGGCCTCACCCTGGAGTCCGCACCCCCAACCCAAATCCTGTACCCCCTCCCCCATACCCCAACTCCCTGCCTCAGCCCAGAGCCCCCTCCCACACTCCAAACCCCTCGGCCCCATCCCAGCACTCCCTCCTGTACTCCAAACCCCTCATCCCCGGCCCCACCCCAGAGCCCGCACCCTCAGCCGGAGCCCTCACCCCTCCCAACCTTTTGCCCCAGTCTGGAACCCCCTGCTGTACCCTGAACTCCTCATTTCTGGACCCACTGTGGGGTCCACACCCCCAGCTGAAGCCCTTACCCATTCCCACACCCCAGCTCCTTGCCCCAGCCTGGTGAAAATGAGCGGGTGAGTGAGGGTGGGAGAGAGTGAGTGTTAGGGGGTGGGGGTGGAGTGAGTGGGTTATGGGGCTATGGAGAAGGGGCGGGGCAAGGCCTTAGGGAAGGGGCTGGGAAGGGGGTGGGGCAAGGGTGTTCGGTTTTGTGCTATTAGAAAGTTGGCAACCCTACTAGCTGCTTCTTGGGTCCGCCTTCCCAGTGAATAGCTCTGCATTGCCTGACTCTGCCACTAATCCTAGCTTTCCCAAGCAGTAGCAGAGTGAAATTGAGTTGCTCACTGCCAGGGCCAGCTCCAGTCACCAGCCGACCAAGCACGTGCTTTGGGCGGCACCTGGAGGGGGGCGGCGCTCAGGGTTTTTTAAAAAATTATTATTATTATTATTTATTAAAAAATAAAAGAAAAACTCTTCCCAGTGCCACAGCGGGGGGTGGGCATGCCACGCTCCCCGCTGGCGCCCCGGCCGGAGCAGGGGCACTGCAGGCGTGCCGTGCTCCCCACCGGTGCCCCGGCCAGCAAGCGGCTGGTTTTTTTTTTTTGCCTGGGGCGGTAAAAAGGCCAGCGACGGCCCTGCTCACGGCTGCTCACATATTTTTAAATAGCTGAAGTGAAAACCAGCAAAACTCTGGTCAGTTTTCACTTTGTTTTCATGGATGCTCTGAGCAGCACTAGAGACACCGGAATGGTCTGTGTTCTGACTCATGTAAGACCTCACTGCAGTAGTTTACATAGCACTCAGTTAATGTTTGGAAGGCTATTTTTGCAGCCATAAAGACTAGACACTTAGGGACAGATTTCCAAGAGAGCTCTGCTCTTGTTTGGGCACCTAAAATCTGACCACTTGGTTTCATAAGTGCTTAGCACCTAGCAACTCCCAGGATGCTGCTTAGGAAAGCTATGAGTGGTGGCAGGGGTAGGCATTGCAGCTATATAATAGAGAGGAAGCCCAGAAAGGAGGCTGGAGAATATGTAGATTAGTGTGTGTGCACACATACGCGTTCCCCACTCAAATGTTTCTGCTGCTGTTCCCAGGAGCTGCTAGAAGTGCAGCTATTTTCAAAAGCTGGCCATTAATTTTTCTTAAATGAAAGCTTGGCTTCTGCATAAGTTGCTTGCAATGCGTTCGTGTCTCTCTCCTCCCCCACCCCCCTTTCCCAAATTCTCCAGTTCTGGGCCTCAGTGATGAGCAAGGGAGTGGAGTCAGGTCAGTAGACTGAGAACGGTATAGATTATAGTGTGAGGTCTCTCGACGGAGGCCTTAAAGGGACACTGTGAACTTTAAAATCTCACTCTGTCTGGAAATACTTAACATATTTTTGTTGCAAATAACATCTAGGATTACAGTAATTAACAGAGATTAGAAAAATATTTTTGTTGTGGACTTTCTTAAATTGATTTTTTTTAAGCTTGCACATTTAACAGCAGTTACGTTCACTATTTCCCCTTTTGTCTGTGTGCATCCTTCATACAGGATCAGGTGAGGGAATTTAAAATAGGAAAATGTGATGGTAAAAAACCCAAAACTTGGAAAGGGTACTGTGAAGGAGGTGTAATACCTGAAACTAGTTTAAACTAATGTTTTAATTTGACTAAATGTCAAGGTGATTGTGTCCTTGCTCCTATTTACTATGCATTTATATTCTTATTCTTAGGCGTTTGCCTCAAAATCCTTAGACAAAATTTCTTCTTTCTACCATTGTGCTCTATGCCATTTGTCTGTCACTCTCCACTCTGCGTGCAGCTTTCTTTCCTTTTTTCTCTGTGTGTATAATTTGTGAATCATTTTGTCATTCTTTGGCATGAAAGGTTCTATATAAACACAAAATATTGTCAAGTCTATAACCTCCATTAATGTTAAAGGGAGTAACATGCACAGCTCCCTCACACTGATAGGTGACTAGACTCTTTAATAAAGTTTATATTTCCTTTATGCTGGAATTACAGTGGAAATCCTACAGAAGTGTTTGAGAAAGGCAATATTATTACCCAATTGAACTCATGCATTCCAGAATATTAGCCTTTGTTGTAACTGTATCACATTGTTGACTCATTTCTAATGTGTTATCCACTATAACCCCTAGATGTTTTCAGCATACTACTGCCTAGTCAGTTGTTCTCTATTTTGTATTTGTGCATTTGATTTTTCCTTCCTAACTGTAGTACTTTGCACTTGTCTTCATTGAATTCCATCTTGTTGAATTCAGACCAATTCTCC
Organism: Macrochelys suwanniensis; assembly: GCA_033296515.1. Classification (NCBI taxonomy): domain Eukaryota; kingdom Metazoa; phylum Chordata; order Testudines; family Chelydridae; genus Macrochelys; species Macrochelys suwanniensis. Next base: position 229,932,437 of record CM065775.1, on the reverse strand, counting down.
AAGATTGTTTTGAATTCTAATCTTGAACTTCAAAGTGCTTGCAACCCCTCTCAGTTTGGGGTCCTCTGCAGATTTTTTAAGCATGCTCTACACGCCAGTATCCGAGTCACTAATGAAAATATTGAATAGTACTGGACCCAGGACTGACCCTGTGGGACTCCACTAGATATGTCCTCCGAGATATCCTCCGAGATGTCCACTAGATATGTCCTCCGAGTTTGAGTATGATCTTTCAACTATTTTTTCACCTACTTATGGTAATTTGCGCTAGACCACATTTCCCTAGTTTGCTTATGAGCATGTCATGTGGAACTGTATCAAAAGCCTTACTAAAATCAAGATATAGCACATCTATTGCTCCCCCCAGCCACTAAGCCAGTAATCCTGTTAAAGAAGGAAATAGGTAGGTTTGGCATGATTTGTTCTTGACAAATCCATGTTGGCTATTCCTTATAACCCTGTCATCGACTAGGTGCTTACAAATTGACTGTTTAATAATTTGTTCCAGTATCTTTCCAAGAATTGAAGTTAGGTTGACTGGTCTATAATTCCTTGGATCCTCTTCATTCACTTTCTTAGAGACAGGTACTATGTTTGCCCTGTCCTCCAGGAATTCTTGAAAATAATCACTAATGGTTCCAAAATTGCTATAGCTAGTTCCTTAAGTACTTTAGGATGGATTTCATCAGGCCCCGCTGATTTGAATACGTCTAACTTGCCTAAATATTCTTTAATCTGTTCTTTCGCTATTTTGGCTTCCATTCCTTCCTGCTCGTTGTTAATATTAATTGTTAAGCATCTGGTCACAATTAATCTTTTTAGTGAAGACTGAAGCAAAATAGGTATTAAACATCTCAGCCTTCTTGACATCATCAATTAGCTCTCCTTTCCCACTAAGTACATCTTCACTTTCCTTCTTTCTGATTCTTTTGTCCCTATGTGCTTGTGCTGTTCTGTTGTACTCCTGCTTAGCAGTTTGTCCATGGTTTTCAGGTTTTTTTTTTTGTAAATTTCCTTTTTGATTTTCAGGTCAATGAAGAGCTCCTGGTAGAGGCATATACTCTTACTATCTTTTCTTCATATTAGAATAGTTTACTGTTTGCCTCTAATATTGTCCCTTTGAGAAGTTGCTAGCACTCCTAAACTACTTTTCCCCCTTATATTTTCTTCTCAGGAGACTTTATCTCCTCTGAGTTCGTTAAAGTCTGCTTTCTTGAAGTCCATTGTCCTTATCTTGCTGCTCTCACTCCTTCCTTTCCTTTGAAAAATGATATCTATCATTTCATGACAGGTTTAAGAGTGGTAGCTGTGTTAGTCTATCAGCAAAAACAATGAGGACTCATTATTTTTTGTTTTGTTTTTTTATCATTTCGTGATCACTTTTACCCAAGTTACCTTCAGCTTTCAGACTCGCAACCAATTCCTCCCTATTAGTCAGAATCAAGTCTCACATGTCTGTCCACCTGGTTACTTCCTCCATCTTCTGAAACAGAAAGTTGTCCCTAATACATTCCAAGAACTTACTGGATGTTTTGTGTTTTGCTGTGTCTGGGTAGCTAAAGTTCCCCATTGTTACCAGGTCTTGTGTTTTGGATATTTCTGTTGTTTGTTGTAGAAATGCTTCCTCCACCGTCTCCTCATGATTTGGTGGTCTGATCTGCTTAGGGGCAGACGTCATACTTGGCACTGTCATTAGTGCCCATGTGGATGAGCAGCCTGAGGTAGTGGTCCGAGTGATGGATGAGCCTCAGCAATGTTTCTGTGATGTCTTGGATGCAGACTGCAGGCAGGCAGTACACCTCTTGGGATTTTAGGTCAGCAGATGGATGCCTCCGTCTCCCCTCAGAAGGGAGTCCCCAACCACCAGAACCCTATGGTTCCTCCTCTTTGATGCAGTAGCCAGGAGCCTCCCAGATATGGGGACAGGTGGCTCCTCCTCAGTCACTGGGGTCTGCTCCTCTTCTTCTGTTGCCAGTACAGCATAGTGGTTCTTGACTGCGATGAACAGGGGACCTGGGGTGGGGTGGGGGCTGAAGCACTGTCTGCTGCACAAGGTGGCCACGCAGCCAATCTCCTTCTTGCACAGCAGTCGGTTCTCCTTGGTTCTCTGGTGCTTCTGTAGTCGGCCCGTATCCTCTTTCACGGATGACCCCATGTACATCCTATCGATGAAGTCCTCATGGTCCCAGATGCTGTGCAGATGAGCCACGTCCTCCTGCAGCTCTCTTACCTGTTTCCTGAGGGACGCCAGCAACAGACACCTCTCACATGAGGTGGTTCTCCCAGCCTCACTTTCTTCTTTAGGGACATGCAGGCTGCATTCCCAGGAAGTCAAAACCTGGACCTCGGTAGAAGCCTCCAGGGTCAGATTGCCTGTCTGGCCAGGGCCAGCGCAGGTGCAGGCAGAGGAAGAGCTAATAGTGGTGTTGGTGATGTGCCATTTTTCTCCCATTGTGGGTTCTTCTTGTAAAGTATCTGCAATCCTCCTCTAACTGATCTTAAATGAGTGTGTGACCCATAATTCCATGGCAGAGCTGTGGTGTGACAGAGGGGAAGGAAGCAGAGGAGACAGTTGAGGCTAAGGATGAGGACAAGCAAGAGGAGGAACATAAGTGGCAAGGGATTGTATGTGGTTACTGGGGAAGATGGAGGTGCAAGCTTCCTGAACCGTGTGGGGATGGTTTTGTTGCAGACTATCATCCACTAAGGGTTAACTGGAGACCACCACATCCCTATTCATTTGTGATTGATTCTAACCCATAAACAAACCACAGGCCTGCAAAAGTGAAAGAACATTGTATTAGTCTCTCTACTACTAAGCTCTCCTACAACTTCTGTGCTTCAGTGACACACACTGCATTGTTCTTTGAGTTCAGTGCTCTTTTTGATTGAAGGACCTGGCATATTAAGCCACATTGAAATGATTAACCTAGTCCTTCACCTGGTCCCCTCTCCTGTGTCTGTATCAGTTATAATGGCTAGACCATACCTTATCCTGCTACTACCGATGGCAGTGGTAAAACTCCCATAGCTACAAGGGAGCAGCTACACGTGCAGCTCAGAGCAAATTTGATTCTGAGTTACACACCACTCAGAACCAGACTTATGATGGAAATGAATATCCTATCACAACTAAGGCTCTTCTGTCACAGAGCACGGTCTACAGGTTATAAACAGCTCTGCCAAGTCTCACAGATCTGGGGCAGGGGAGACTCTCTCACGAGTGGGGATTAATTTTAAGGCTCTTTCAATCTGATGATGAAGGATTTTGCTTGCACCTGGTTTCTACAAGGGGCTTAAATTTTCCTACATCATCCCCCTCCCTCCTTAATGTCTTATTTATGCAAATTGCCATAACTCCTGACACAACGGTACCTGTCTCTTGGTTTAATAAGTGGGATGAATAGTTACAGGTACATCATTCAGGTTTAGCAGAGAGTTATATGGGAGTATGTGGATATTTTAATGAGAGAATATTGTGGGGCTAGTTTCTATTTTACCAGCATATACTAGTAACCCCATTTCCCCTCAGGCACCGAGCTGGTAGGGTGACCAGACAGCAAGTGTGAAAAATTAGGTCAGGAGATTGGGGGTAATAGGTGCCTATATAAGACAAAACCCCAAATATCAGGACTGTCCCTTTAAAATCGGGACATCTGGTCACCTTACGAGCTGGCCTCTCAGACAACACAGTGCTGCAGTTTCAATCTTGCATCATGTAGTTACTTGTAGTGCATGATTGGCATGATTAGGGGCTTGGTTTTCAGCTGTGGTGGTAGCTGTACTGCTGCTTCTGATCCTCGGCTGGGTAGTAGAGAGTGCCTCAGTAAGCAGGAGGTGCACTGTACATGCTCACCCGGCAGCATGGCGAGCATATTGACAGCTGAGCAGGGAGCAGCTGATGCCTTCTCTTGCCAGGTATTTCCCACTTTGCATGGCTTTCTTAATTTATTTTTGGGGGCAAGAGAGAAACAGGGAGGCAGCATCTGATCCACGGAGAGAAATTAACTTCCCCTCCTCCCGGCCCTTAAACATTCCAGCATTGATATCCCCCTCCCCCAGATGATCCTAGCACAAAATCCCTTTTCACCTAATTGTTCTATCATTTAACCCCCCCCCCCTCCCCATACCACATTCATTCTAGCACTGAAGCCTCTTAATGCCCATTCCCTCCTGTCCATCCTCCTGTGCATTCTACTGATATTCCCTCATCCATCCTCCTGTATGTTCAGCACCATAGCCTTCCGAGTGCCCATCCCCCAAATATTCCACCCTTGTGATCCCTGCTTGCAAAGCCTTCCTGCATCCCTTAATCTTTCCAGCACTGGCTTGGAAAGTCCTGATTAGCTCAAATGAGCAAAGCCAGAAAGACATGTCAGATTTCTCCCTCCTCTTTACCCAGGTGCCGCTGTGTGTAATGTGCGTTTCATGTCTGCGACCAGAATGCTGTAGAACAGGCAGGGAGAGGATGCTAAGAAAGCAACATAGAAGCTGCTTTGAGAACGTGGGATGCTTCTGCTAGATTATTTGCTTTCATGGGTCATGCACCTGTTGGTTTACTCTTCGGATTTGCGCCATTGCTCCTCTTTCATTCAGTCGCTGGCTAATATAATCCCACTCGTTTGTGGAGCCCTTAAGAGATGCACAATGGCTATAAGAGAAATAGGGATGTACTCATGACTAATTTTGTTTTTATGGACGTTCGTTCATTACCACGTATCCCATTCAATTAAGGAAGTATGGTTTGGAATAAATGTTTCCTCCCTCTCTCCTGTCCCCTCCCCTGTCAAGTCATTTTCACTGAATAAAGGCACAGAGGAAACCACAAGGCTGAGGTGTCTGCCTCTAAAGGGGATTCAGTGACCTGATATAATTGTGTAAAATCAACAGAGTATTTATTCAGCTTTAAGTGAAACAATTGCACTTTTGTTCTCGGACTGTGACCCTGAGACATATAAGGCTAATGTGGGGTTTAACCAGTCTTGCTAAAGCCCAGAAATGCAGTTGTATTAAATCACTCAATTGAAACAAAAACAAAAAACCAAAACAAAACAGAAGGATGGTGGAAAATACTGTGCCTAATATTCTTCTTCTGATCAAGTGATGATGAAGCCTTATTGATGCTTTTTGATTTTGTCATGCAACGTATTAATTGACTTGATATCTGCCTCTTTGCAACATGCATTTAATTTGGTATCTCCTGCTTTTTATTTCTTGCAGGGCTGTCAGAATGAGTGCCCAGCTGGAGGATGTACAGGGGGAGCCACAAAGCAAGTGACTGAATCTTTTAAGGTAAGTTGTTTGCAAAAGGATAGGTGCCTGAAACATTTCAGACGCAGTGAGAGAGAGTGATCTGGAGATGTTTATGATCATTGGGCACAATGCTGGATTTATGGGCATGTTTGATCACCATTATGCTGGACATAAGTGTTTTATGCTGATAGCATTTGGAAATAATTCATTAAACCCTTTAGAAATTAGAGCATTCCAAAAAAAACCCCACATTTGTTTGTTATTGCAGTGAGGAAAGAATAAGCAACTGCTATCTTATGTGATCAGCTGATTGGGATATGAGAAAAGAAGAAGTTGGATGTCTCTTAAATATCATGTTCACAAATCTGAGGATTTGGCCAAGTGGATTTAGCTGAAACATTAATGTTGATTTTCAATAAGTCTTGGAACACTGGGGAAGTTCCAGAAGACTGGGGAAAAAAGCTAATGTCATGCCAATTTTCAAAAAGGGTAAACAGGGATGACCCAGGTAATTATAGGTCTGTCAGTCTGACCTTGATCTCATGCAAGATAATGGAGTGGCTGATACAGTACTCCATTAATAAAGAACTAAAAGAGGGTAATGTAATTAATACAAATCAACATGGGTTTATGGAAAAATAGATCCTAACTTGATGGGTTTTTTTATGGGATTATAAATTTGATTGTTAAAGGTAACAGTGTTGACATAATATACTTAGACTTCGGTAAGGCATTTGACTTGGTACCACACAACATTTTGATGATAAATAGGGTTAAAAACTGACTAACTAGGTCTTAAAATATAACTGTAATCGGGAATTTTCATTGAGTGGGTCTGTGTCCAGTGGGGTCCCACAGGGTTCTTGGTCGTACACTATTTAACATTTTTATTAGTAACCTGGAAAAAACCATAAAATCATCACTAATAAAGTTTGCAGTTGGTAAATGATTCAGAGCGATCTAGATTGCTCAGTAAACTGGATGCAAGCAAACAGTATGAGTTTTAATACTGCTAAGTGTAAATTTATACATTTGGGAACAAAGAATGTAGGCCTTACTTACAGGATGGGGAACTTTGTCCTGGGAAGCAGAGACTCTGAAAAGTATTTGGGGGTCATAGTGAATAATCAGCTGAACATGAACTCCCAGTGTGGCACTGGCCAAAAGAGCTAATGCGATTCAGGCATGCATAAACGGGAATCTTGAGCAGCAGTAGAGAGGTTATTTTTCCTTTATATTTGACACTGGTGCAACCACTGCTGGAATACTATGTCCAGTTCTGATGCTCACAATTCAAGAAGGATGTTGATAAACTGGAGAGAGTTCATAGAAGAGCTACGAGAATGATTAAAGGATTAGAAAATATGCTTTATAGTGATAGACTCAAAGAGCTCAATCTATTTAGCTTAACAAAGAGAAGTGTAAGGGGTGACTTGATTGCAGTCTGTAGGTGTCTATATGAGGAATAATGGGCTCTTCAGTCTAGCACAGGGGTCTCAAACTCAAATTACCATGAGGGCCGCATGAGAACTAGGGCATTGGCCCGAGGGCCGCATCACTGACCCCCGCCCCCTCACTGCCCCCGGCCCCGCCCCCACTCCACCCCTTCCATTAGGCCCCGCCCCTTCTCCGCCTCCTCCCCTGTGTGCACGGCTTCCCGCTCCTCCCCCCTCCCTCCCAGAAACCGCAAGGCTTTTCCCATGTGGCCCGCGGAGCTCTTCCCTGCGGCCCGCCGGGCTCCCCATGCCGCCCCTTTTTTAATTTTTAAACCCCCAGGCAGTTCCCGCTGCCAGAACAGCTGTCTGGGGGTAAAAATAAAAATAAAAATTGAGGGGGGTGCGGGGAGCCCGGCGGGCCGCAGGGAAGAGCTCTGAGGGCCGCGTGTTTGAGACCCCTGGTCTAGCACAATGGTTTTCAAACTTCTTTTCCCCTGGCGATCCAGTTGAAGAAAATTGTTGATGCCCGCGACCCAACGGAGCTGGGGATGAAGGGTTTGGAGTGTGGGAGGGGCAGAGGGTTGGGGTGCAGGGGTGAGTGCTGTGGCCGGGAATGAGGGGTTCAGGGTGTGAGAGGGGGCTCAGGGCTGGGGAGGGGGTTGGGGTATGGGAGGGGGTCAGGGCTCTGGGCTGGGGTGCAGGCTCTGGGGTGGGGCAAGGGATGAAGGGTTTGCGGTGTAGGAAGGGGCCCCGGATTTGGGGTGGACTCAGGGCTGGGGCAGGAGATTGGGGCTCGGGTTTACCTCGGGCAGCTCCCGGTCAGCGGCGATGCTAAGGCAGGCTTCCTGCCTGTCCTGGCACCGCGGACCGCACTGCGCTCCAGAAGCAGCCAGCAGCAGGTCTGGCTTCTAGGAGGAGGTACGCAAGCCGTTCAGTGTGGCTCTCACCCACAGGCACGGCACCGCCCCCCCTCCCCCAGCTCCCATTGGCCGGGAACCAGTCAATGGGAGTGCAGAGCCAGTCAGGGTGAGGGCAGCGCGTGGAGTCCTGTGCGGCCCCCCCCCCTCCCCCCCGCCTATGAGCCGGACCTGGTGCTGGCTGCTTCCGGGGCGCAGCCCCGTGTCAGAACAGGTAGCGATTTTTAACAGCCAGTCGGCGGTGCTGACCAGAGTCACTGCGACCCAGTGCCTTGCATTCCGTGACCCAGTACTGGGTCATGACCCACAGTTTGAAAACCACTGGTCTAGCAGAGAATGGTATGACACATATAAATAGCTGGAAGTTGAAGCTAGACAAATTCAAACTAGAAATTAGGTGTAAATTTGTAACAGTGAGTGTAATTAACCATTACCAAGGATCATGGTAGACTCCTCACTGACAATTTTTAACTCAAGAGAGGGTGCTTTTCTAAAGGATATGATCTAGGAATTATTTTGGGGAAGTTCTATGGCCTGTATTATACAGGACATCAGACTAGCTGATCACAATGGTTCTTTCTGGCCTTGGAATCTATGGAATCAATCTGATTATTTGAACCAATTTCCAGTTGCCCGCTTACAGCTCAGGTCTAGCATAAGCATGGGTGATGGACAATTATTCTCTGCTACACTCCAACTAGTGAAGCTTCTCATGAAGGCAAGACAGAGTTCTATAATTAACTCTGTTTTCTTCTTTCACCTATCTTGAATAATGACATCGTCACTCTCGATGACTTGAAAGCTATTGCTGAGAGTTCTAGTGGAGCATGGAAATTGTTACTGTACCAGTTACTCCAGATACCTTAAACATCAATGGCGAATGTCTTTTACAGTTGTGTGTTTCTAATGAGTTTGTCATTATGAACAGCTGGTTTCTTAGGAAAGGAATTCTCCAGTTTACTTGGTCAAGTAACAAAGTCCAAACAAAGCAAATGATTGATTAGAATGTAATTAGTTGTTTTTGAAGATCATCCATCAGCAATTGTAGAATTTATTGGTCTGCTGAGCTTAGTAACACCAACCACAAAATATTCTCTGCACATTTCCATCTTAGACTAAAAGTGCAGGCAAAGCAACGAGCGGGTCACCAAAATTTGAATTACCCAATGTGGCGGGGCAAGGCCAGATGGCTATAGGAAAGTGGTGAGGAACCAGTATGTTAGCCCCAGGCTAAACAAATCCCTGTTACCTTGTTAACCAAATGGCAGTTGCTTCAGGTTAATCAAGACACCTGGGGCCAATTAAGATCCTTCTAGAAAAAGCAGTGGAGATGGCTAGATTGATTGGGACACCTGAAGCCAATCAAGGACTGGCTGGAACTAGTTAAAAGCCTCCCAGTGAGTCAGTGAGGGGCGCATGTCAGGAGCTGTGGAAGGAGGTTGCGTGCGAGGAGCTGGGAGCAAGAGGCACTAGGAGCTGAGAGTGAGAGGGCATACTGCTTTATCCTGTGGTGAGGATAAAGAAGGTGTTGGGAGGAGTCCATGGGGAAGTAGCCCAGGGAGTTGTAGCTGTCGTGCAGTTGTTCCAGGAGGCACTCTAAACAGCTGCAATCCACAGGGCCCTGGGCTGGAACCCGGAGTAGAGGGCGGGCCCGGGTTCCCCCCAAAACTCCCAACTCCTGATCAAACACAGGAGGAGTTGATCTAGACTGTGGGTTCTACCAGAGGGGAAGATCTTGGAGGCAAACAAAAATCCGCCAATAAGCGCAGGACCCACCGAGGTAGAGAGGAACTTTGTCGCACCAACTTCAAAACTGTTAGTTTTCAAAACTGCTGCACAGTTGAAATCTTGAATCAGTTTGAGTACACTGATGCTGAAACCACCTGAATGGACTGGATCTCCTTTAATACTTTATCCATCACGGAACAGTGGCACATGGCTCATTTGATAGGTGATACGGTCATGTATTGTAAGCTAGATGGCATTTGTAACAAAGCAGTACATGGTGACTGCAAAGCTTTTATGGAAGCCAGAGCCATCGCACTTGAGAGAGCTTCTGCCAGGAATGATTTTTCCTCCTTTTATAAACACTTGTGTGACCTCATTGACAAGAAAGACGGTACCAAATGAATGACCTACTCCATTTCAGGTCAGCTAATTGATACAGAAGCGGAGTAAATGGCATGCTGGAGTGAACGTTTCAGCCAGCTGTGAAATGCACCCCCAATTTCTTTGGACCCTGACATTAAGGCCACTGCTGAGTTGGCTCATTCTTCACAAAATGATCCTGGAAAATTTACCATTGATGACATCCACAGAGATGTAAAGAAAGCTAAGGGAAATAAGGCACCTGGAATCTGTGGAATTCCTGCAAAACTCTTAAAAAGTGCTGGCCCGGCTATTTTTTTTGGTGAATGTGATGCTGTTCAGCATCATCTGCAGTCAGTCCTGTCCCAGTGGCAAAAAAGCATTGTTTTGTTACTGTGGAAATGTAAAGGCAGCAAACAAGCCTCTTGTAATTATCGTGGCATTACTCTTCTGTCCATACCAGGGAAAGTTTTTTGCTTCTGCCTTGTTGGTCCAAGCCACTGATATCTTAAGGAGCAAGAGAAGACCACAACAAGCCAGCTTCAATTCCGGCTATTCCTCTGTGGAGCAAATTGTCACAGCCCATAGCTTATCAAGAAGGCAAGAGAATTCAAGTGGTCCCTTCAAATTGTATTCATGGATATCAAGGCTGCATTTGACTCCGTTAACAGGGAATCGCTTTGGCTGAAACGCATAGCCCTTCCTGACAAGCTCTGCAGAATTTTCTGTCTCTTATATAAGATGACTCCTCAATCTGCTTTCTTGTAAATGGGAAAGGATTGTCTTCTTCCAAATTAGGTTGGGCATTCAACAAGGATGCGTTGCTGTCCCAGAACGCTTCCATGCTGTCATAGACTATGTGCTTGAACGGACACTAAATAAATGCATTTTAGGTATACCGCATAATGATAACTTCTTTGACATCGATTTTGCTGATGATATATTGTTAGTTGTTGAATTTAAACCCTGGGAAGCTCAGTGGCAAAAGTCAGCCTGAAAATAATTTCAGTAAAACCAAATTTTTTTTCCATTAGGCAATTTCAAACGAGCTGCAGGCTCTTGCATTTTAGTGGGCGATCAACCAGTTGAGATTATCTGTGATTTCACCTACCTCAGCTCTGTTATCAATAACATGGGTGGCATCAAGAAAGAACTTGAAGCCCACAATGAAAAAAGCATAGTCAGTAATAGGATGCCCCACCAAGAATGTCTTTCACAAACGGAGCACCCTGATAAGTAGAGAGACGAAGATGAGGATATATAATGCTTCGGTGGTCCGTATTCTGACCTATGGGATTGAAACATGGCTCCTTACTGTAAATTGGACACCATTCAGATTAAGCATCTCTGAATGACTGAAAACATCAAATTCAACTCAAATGAAGTGATTTGCTTCCTAACTAGACAGGTCCCACTCTCTCAAAGAGTTGCCCAACTCTCACTAAGGTGAATGCCTACCAACTTCCCTGCGAGAATCATCTTCAACTTTGACCCAGTGAAAGCAGGAAGAAATAGACCCCGCCCCCCCAGAAGATCTAAAACATGATGGCTGGACAGTGTCAGCAGACACCTGTCCTTCATAGGCATCCTCCTACTACATAACATGCCCGATTTGGCTCAGGGCAGAACATCATGGAGGTACGTAATGCATTTGGTGGCTTATGTACTGTCCAAAGGACTGCATGAGAACTAACTTAATCTTACGGCATCAGGTGCTTGCTAAAAAATTGCTGGATATTAGTCTTTAAATTAAATAAAAATGCCATTTATCTGTGTACCTTAACACTTGCAACATACTGCCATTCCCATATGTAAAACAGTATCATCCAGAATTGATTCAAAGATTGAAAATTCCTCTCAACAAAGTCTATATCATATACATTTATTATTCCTATTTATTAAGCTTTGGCAATGTTCAAAAACAAGTCATTTCCAGCCTGCTTCAAAGTTCTGGAGTCAAGGGTCCAAGCAGCCACTCCAAAGCCTAGCACCTCAGCTCGGGCACACTATCGGCGCTTAACAACCAGACAATACTTATTAATGCTGATGAGCTGCCAGAAGCTGCTACTTATCCTCTTTGTCTTGTCTGTACAAGTTTTGCCTTTCTTCCTTTTTTCACATCTGTTTATTTCTCTCTCTCTTCTTACTTTACACTCATGTCCTTTAAAAAGCCCCATCAGACTTTTGCAACTATTTAAAAAATACAGGGTAAAAAAACCACCCCAGTTGAACTGTCATGTGCTTTTTCAGCATTTCCTTTTGTGTTACTGTTGACTACTGTGGTATTTGGGATGAAATTGTAGTGATAACCCTGGTAATCAGCCTGCCCTTCCTGATTCTTTGCTTGCTGTTCCAGCCCAATGCACACTTCTGTTTTAGGCTTAAGTAGTTATTTCCCTTTTAGCTGCCCAGGCTTAAATCAGAAATGAAAAATAAATGGTACCAAAGGTTATAATCAGTCTTGATAAGGCCTATTCTGATCCTGGCCTTCATTTGACATTCATGAGGGTTTTGCCACTGACTTCATTGGTAGCAAGATTTGGCCGCATGGCAAGAGGCCGCCGCTTTTCTTGTAGTTCTTGCCTTCCTCTGCACATAAAGAGGGATGCTGGTAAGCCAGAGCCTAATATCAGCCATTGAGTAGTGGGCACCACAGTTCTGCCTGTGGGTAATGGTTTAGGATGACTCTTCCACTAGAAGTTCTGCTTTGGAGAATGTCAGTTTTAAAAAATATTTATATCGTGTGTAACTAGTTGCCAAGCTTCAGGGGCCCGGTATGTATGAAAGTCTAGAGCTGTTCTGTTGACTCCCCTTGGCAGACAGACTAGGTAGGTTTCTTTAGTTCCACCTTTGATCCCTTTATACTTAACATGGGTATAAAGAGGCCTTTAAGCCAGTGGCTCTCCCCTGTGTGAAAAACAAAACATGAACAAACCCCAAAAGAATCCTGCTGTAAGGGCCGGCAGAACCGCCCTATGTGCTTTCTCCTCCCCAACTTGGAATCTCCGGCATATGCCAAAGGGAGGAAAGACAGGACCAGAGTGCTAATGTGCTCTGACTGTTTTGGGGCCATGGGCGGACTGAGCATAGAATAGAGCAGCCCTGCGGCTGCGCTAAATTACACTGTCAGTCAGGCAGGTCCCCAGCAGGTTGAGAATACTGGGAGGCACTTTCCTTTCCCCTTCCTTCTGCTCCCTTTCATTCCCGCATCTCAGCCAGAATGGAGAATCATGACTGAGAGTCTCTCTGAGGCAAGAGAGTGCTAGCAGGAGGGACAGAGGGTCCTGAATGGAGAAACCCTAAAAACCAGCCAGCTCAGGATAAGGTCTAATTTGTAAGTCCATTTCTGCCTTATGGCTGTGTTACTTGAGGTAAGATTAAGTGCAGACCCCTGACAGGGATGAGTTTTTAGAAAATATTATATTTTCTCTGTGTTTGAGAGGGCCTCCTGGGGATCCTGCTGGCCACATTGTATGAAATAATAGTTTATACTTGCTTTGAACTTTACAACCAAATTTAAAACACTGTATAAATGGGGGAGGGGCAGGGAAATAGTGGGGAAAAATAAAACTCCAAACCAATCCAGTGCACTTCATTACCACTTCAATGGAAGCAAATTTCAAAGCTGTGACTTCAGAAACAACAGATAATGATATTGCTAAGGGAATCAAACTCAATAGGAGGCTGATTAGCTGGAGAAAGTTGCTATTTATGCACAAATAACCCAGTGATCCAAGATGTTGGGAATGGAAGTACAGAAAAGAGGGTATAGTTCACTGGTGTTAAGTAAAATGTATTGTGTAAATTGTGTAATGCCCATTCTTGAATGCCAGATTCCTCCTCCTGAGACAGTATTTCTTCTTAGACCCTAGCTTGCAGTCTTTAGATGGGTTAAACACCCATGGACGTCATTGGGACTTTTATCTGACAAAAGACTGCAGGCTCATCTCATTGAAAACTGGCGGGAAGTATTTCTTATGGGTCCCTGACTGTGCTAAGTACCAAACTCTGCTACTAGCTTTTCATTGCTCTCAACTCTCATTGATTACTCTGAGGTCAGTAGACTAGATTCTGCATCTCCAGCACATGAATTATCACTAAAATACCTTTTACATTTCTCCAGCAGTCAGAAAGCTGACCCTCATTGTATTCAAAGTCTAGGCTTCCTGAAGAATCAATCTCACATTTACAACTGATACAGCACCATTAATTAAGTTAGGGATGAGGCACATCAATGGGAGCAATGCTTACACTGCTGCTATCTGTATTGTATCAGTTTTATGTACAAAGGATTTCAGTCTCCAGGGCTGTCAGCCCAGCACTGTTCACCAGCTTTAATATCACTTTCCAAACTAATCTTTTTCTGTAGTTTTCAAAGGACTGTCAGTGAGTAACAAGGTATGTTTAGCTTTTTTGATGTCTCTACATCTAACTTCTAGTTTGTATTCAAAAGAGTGCAGTACATGAAAACACAGGAAACTGATCAATGACATTGTTCTCATACTGTGCATTGCAGAAAATATTTCTGAGATTGACATACATACAGGAAATGAGCTTACACAAGTACAAAATCTTCACAGCAGAACAGATATAGTCTCCAACTCTGCCAGGTGGTGATATCATGCAGTGACTGTGATTATGATTAAGGCATTTGAGTGTTTGTGGTTCCAGATTAGATTAAAGTTACTTTTTAAACCACATTAGGGTGGTTGGTGACCTTCATGATTACGCCAAGGGTAGATTAATGTTGCTTGGGTGTCAACTATTTGTTTCTATACTTTATCATATTTGAATTTCATATTTAAATGTCATGTTAGCTCTGAATTTCCTGGGTTTGTAATGTTTGCTCCTGGGATAATTACAATATCTGCATAATGGTTTTTTTACCCTTAAATTACCGCTATGTACTCTGAACCTTAACTATATCTTAACAGTTTTTTAAAAAAGAGAAAAAGTTCATACATGAACACTAAACAAAAAATTCAAGACTTCCTCAGTTTACAGAATCTTGTCCTTAATTTACAATTGACTTAGTGGTTTAGAGAGCACTTAATGGTGTTAGTGATACAGGCACTAGGTGAAAGGAGGGTGGGGGGAAGTGCAGATTCTGAACTTTACAGGTTCATGGGGGAGCCTTTATAGTTGAGTAATATAATATTCTCTGTATACACCCGTACTCACCCTCAAAAAACAGTTGTTAAAGAGAAATAACTACGTCACAGTAGCTCCAAACAGTAATTTGTTCCACACTCAGATTAAGTGTAAAGCAACTAAAAATACACTACAAAAAAGTGCATGTGTTTATGGTCCATGTTGAGAAGTTGCCAGTAAAATTTCTTGCACATTTTGGTTTTTGTTCTTGCAGGTCTTATCAGAGAGCTGTCACTGTTCCTTATGCTAGGAGTCTTAGCTCTGTGTTTTAATGTGCTCAACGTATTGATCCCCAAATCAAGTAACTCTTGATAATCATATTTTTGTGAGCTGCATAGTTTGTGTTTTTCATCCAGGTGCCACTCATCTCTCCGCATCATTGGAGAGGCGGTCTGTATTTCTCCATTTTCTGGCAGCTAGTGTAGCAGAGATGAAAAGCTTCATGCATTGTGGTTTGAGGTGAAGAGCTGTGTAGGTGTGCGGTTTAACTGGCTGTTAGTTCCTAAATGTGTGTGAGCATAAATAAGCAGCCCAGAGAATGCATGTTGGGATTTGGCTCACAAGGAAACAAATGCAAGTATGTTGCAAGGCAAATTGGCTGTTACTCTGTGCAGCAGGATTTGCTACAGTAAGAATACATCCAGAAAGCATTAAATAGTTCCCTAGCTTCTCCTGGAAAATGGTATCCCCACTTGCAAAATAGTCTCCAAATGTAGGGCCTGATGCATCACTGCATTATTCCATCTTTACACCAGTGTAATTCTAAGGTGGGTGCATGGGTGGGTGCAATTCTCAGTGAAGTCAGTAGCAACTATGTGTGAGGCGAGGATCTGACCCATCCAGTGTTTGATTTGAGATAGTGAATATTTTTAGAAAATGTTCAAGTTTTTATTTAAAGAGTCATTTTTCTGTTTGCAACTCTTTCCTTGTAAAGTCAATCATCTGTAGAGGGGATACTTTTTTTTTCTTTACCAAAAAAAAAAGGGGGTGAGTGGGAAATTTTTCACCCAAAAAAAAATCACTTTTTCCCCTCCCCCAACCTGGTTTAGAAATAATTAAAATATGTAGTACTTTATCTTTTCAAGCAGTGTACTAAAATCATGAACTAACCAGTAGAAATTCACTGGCATAAAACTGAAGTAATGCAGTGATGAATCAAATCCATGAAAAGTCTTAGGAGAGTAAAGCACTTTGCCTTTTATTTATTTTGTGTACTCTTAACTCATAGGCCAATTTTCAATCATGCTCAGAACATGAGTCAGAGGAAGTTACGAAACATTGCTATGTATTTGGGGTGGGGTTCGTCTATAGCTTGGTGACCAGCTCAGATTCAGAGTCTAACAGATTTAAAGCAATTAGATATTTGTAACAGGGTGCAGGCGGGCCCCTCTTTCTTCTGCCACTTCTGCACCCACAAACCAGCCAGAGACCACTGCTCTTTGTTTACAGTAGAAGTTCTCACCACCTTGTAGCTGCAGACAGCGCCACACTTGCAGTCAGCAGGGAAGAGCAGCCTTTAACCCCCTGGCACCTCCCTTTCCTCTCCCCCGGCTGCCTTACTGCCCGCCTTTATGTAGCCCCAGCTAACGAGGCCGGCAGCTGTTCCCCGTTTGCCACTTAGGCCTGGGCTTACTCAGCCAGCTCCAATTCCCCTTTCCTGATTGGAGCTGGCATGACAGAGGTCTGGCTCAGGGTTTCCTAGCCAGCACCCTGTCACAACATGTCTTCAGATATTAGCCTCTATTTGAAGATTGTAGTATCGCTTTCCCTTCCCTTTGCTCTCAATTTATCAGCATTTATTGGCATCTGTAGCTCATTTGCCCACTTGATCATAAAATAGCTGTTATTGTACTTTGTTATTGCTCTCTAGGGCCATGTATTGTGTTGGAGAGGTTGGGTTTCTCTTATCTGGTTTAAAGAGGATGTCCTCTACTGGTGTTAGTTCCTTATTTAATAATTCCACTTTAATGGCTTATATTCGTCCTCATGATACATTTTGGGTGTTCAGCTATAAATTTCCCTTTTAAGAGAAAAGTTGCATAAATGAAATGAATCCACATTTTCTCATCCTGTTTTCCTAATCTTTTGATTGTGTGAAATGAGCATTAACTCCAGGAATACATGTACCCGAGACAGCTGCTTTTACATACTGTTTCCTCTTGCTTCAGGACATAAGCTGACCAGTTAGAGGTATACAGTATTACCCACTGATGGCATTTGTGGGAAGGGGGGTTACATCACCTTCTGAACTATCTAGCATTAGCCACTATTAGATTCAAGATACCAGGTCAGAAGTCAGTTCTGATGTTGATGGAATAATAGTACTTTGTCCTTAGGTAGCATATTCCATCTGAGGATCTCCAAGCACTGTATGAGAGGTTGATTAGTACCTCCCTTTACAGTACTAATCAATGTCTTTACAGATGGAGAAGCTGAAGTTATCACTGTAGAAATGTTAAATGATTTGCCCTGTGTGTTACAGTGCATCTGTTGGTGGGTCAAGTGCAGAACCCGTGTTTCCTGACTCCCAGTCTTGTACTCAAAGCATTAGATTTGGGATTTTCCCTAACATGTGCACTGTCTTTTTTCAGTGCAGTTCTTCTAATATAGTGACTATTGGCAGAAAAAGATCTCCTTTTACTTTGTTTTAGTTTCTTTTACCTGGGAACTTGACCTTTAAGAAAGGGTGAGCATCATGCAGCAAAGAGGTTGAGATTTTTTGGAAAAACCCTTTTGTTTTCCATCTTTTTGTGGATTTTCTCAATGTGAGTAAGTGTTTTTAAGGTTACAGTAACTCCTCACTTAGTCTTCCCGGTTAACGTTTCGTTCTTACATTGCTGATCAATTAGGGAACATGCTCATTTAAAGTTGTGCAATGCTCCCTTCTAACGTCATTTGACAGCCTCCTGCTTTGTCCACCGCTTGCAGGAAGAGCAGCCCGTTGGAGCTAGCTGGTAGGGACTTAGAACCAGGGTGGACTGGCAGCCCCCCATCAGCTCCCCCTATCAGCTCCCCGATCCCCAGCAGGCTATCAATTGCCAGCAGTTCAGCTGTCCCTCCCCCCAATGCCATGTGCTGCTCCTGCCCTCTGCCTTGGAGCTGCTCCCAGAGATTCCTGCTTGCTGTATGGGGGGAAGTGGGGGGCTAATGTCAGGGTGTCCCCCTCCCCCCAGCTCCTTCATCCCACGTACCCCATTTCCATAGAGCAGGGGGGACACACAACAGGACTCAGGACGGAGGGAGCTTCCAGGCAGCAGCTGCATCTCAGCAAAGTGATCTAATTAACAAGGTAGTGTACTAAGACTGGGGTCAGCTACTTAAAGGGGAAATGCCACACACACACACACACACACACACACACACACACACACACACACACACACACACACACACACACACACACACACACACACACACACACACACACACACACACACACACACCTGTCTCCCCCTCCATGCCTGCTGCCTTATAGAGTGAGGCAGCATTAACAACAAGTTAACCCTTCAGGGCTCAGCCAAATGCTAGTTCATCATTTAGCAGTAAGCATTCCCTGGGAAATATCCCACCCTCTGACTTCACAACCATCATCGCTGTGTACTATAGCAGTATTAAATTGCTTGTTTAAAGCTTATACTGTGTGTATATATGTATGTGTGCAATTTATATATAGATAGATAGTCATTTGTCTGGTGAAAAAATTTCCCTGGAACCTAACCCCCTCATTTGCATTAATTCTTATGGGGAAATTGGATTCGCTTAACATCGTTTCGCGTAAAGTCACATTTTTCAGGAACATAACTACAACGTTAAGTGAGGAGTTACTGTACTTGCTTAGCACCAACAATGCATCGTTCACTGTTTCACAATAAAAAGACAATACCTTCCCCAAGAAGCTTACATCCTTCTAGTTATTTGTATCCCATTCATCCAGCAATTGCTACTCTAACCTTCTTATGGTATCCTCTGGTAGTTCTGGTGTTGAGTCCCCCAGTACAATATGTTATGACTTCTTAGTTTAGCATCATGGCAATAGGAAATACAATGTAGGAAAGGGATTCAGCCTTCTGTCATAAAGCTTGGCTGGCCTGTTGTTTTACTCTGGCTTTTTTACTTGTCTGTAAAACTTCCCATATGTCTGGAACTTCATACGTTAGCAATATACAGAGCTGGAGGTCTGGAGCACTTATCTTCTGTTTAATCCCACTCATAAGGAAGCGTTCTTATCCCTTTGTGTCCCAGGGAAGGCACTAGTACATAGTCTGGCAACAGGGTGTTTGGTAGTTTGTAATGCCTAGCTTATGTACACCAGATATGGGATATAACATGCCAGCTGAGATGTTTGTTATATTTTATTTTTGTAAAAAATAAGAAATGATCAGCTAGCTGATTAAAACTATAATCCCCACACTTCTGTTGCTATAAGTAATAATAATGGACTATGCCATACATACTTCATCATTATATATTCACAGGAAACTTCAATGCAATACTGTTGATAGTAATGAATTCTAGTTGCACTCTTGTCACACATTATTTGCCCAAATCCAATGGTTCATTGGAAGGTTGGCAGGATGAACTAGTGGTTAATGCTCAGGACTTGGAGACAGGGGAACTGGATGCTATTCCTGGCTTTTCAATGTTGGTAATGGGTGACTTTGGCCAAGTCACTTGGGCCAAAAATGTCAAACTCGTTTGCTTGAAGGTAGGCACCTGAATAAGTGACCTTATTTTCATAGGTACTAAGCACTTCCAGCTCCTGATGAAATCAGCTCTTCTGAAAATCAGGCTACTGCTGCTTTAAGTGGCTAATTTTATGGATATAAATGTCTAACTTTAGACATGTTAGAAATTTTTGACACAAAATCCTTTGTCCCTCAGTTTCCATATGTGCGAAATACCTATAGTAACAAGGTGCCTCTCAAGTGGTCAAGGCTTTATCAAGAAATTAATCAATTTTAAAATGTTGAAGTCCTCAGGTGAATGATGCTATATAAATCCAAAATATTATATTACTGTGCAGTGAGATCCCAACACTGAAGTATTACAGATTTCTCTGTATTCCAGTTCTGTGCCACAGGCCAACATGCACCCTCAGTTTGTGTTAGAATCAAACCTTCTTCCAGGCAAACACTTTCTAAAAATGGAACATGGTGTTTATGCTTCAGTGCAGCAATACAGCAGTTGTACGGCAAAGGACAGCACAGCATTAGAAATTACATTAATCAATCAGTCCAGCTGGCAGATAAGTTTTTAAAAACAGGCATTTGATACTAATTGTTAATCATATTGTGTAATAAGTTTAATAAAATGTTCCATTATGAAAAGAATCCTTTAAAATATGGCTATCTATAGAGATTTGAATGTAACACAGTCACACGATATTGGGCCAAACTTGGTCTCAGCGAGGGTGTAACTGAGGGCTGAATTTGACCCATTGCAATTGCAGAATGTATAATACTTTTTTTTAAAAAAAGTCATGATAATTAGGGATAATTTGCTATTTTTTAGATCTGCTAGAAGTAGAGTTTATTTCTTTTCAGAGCATATTGCAGGGCATAAGAGTTTTGCCCAAGCATTTGTTTGCATATGAGTATTCACTGAGCAGACTTGCATTACGAGGGGTTGGGAATGCTACAGAATGTGAGTGGTTTATGTGATTGCCTAGCATTCTAAGGGGTTGGTGCTTCTTAATATACATGAAGTGGCTAGATGCACTTGCAATGGGCAAGGTACAAGTAGTTAAAATGAGCAGAAGTGTCATAGAATCATAGAATATCAGGGTTGGAAGGGACCTTAGGAGGTCATCTAGTCCAACCCCCTGCTCAAAGCAGGACCAATCCCCAATTTTTGGCCCATAACCCCAAATGGCCCCCTCAAGGATTGAACTCTCAACCGTGGGTTTAGCAGGCCAGTGCTCAAACCACTGAGCTATCCCTCCCCCCTGCATTGTTCTTCCCAGTTTCTGGTCAGATACTTGTTCTGCTTATTAAGATGTATTATTTTGCTGTGATCGGTATTTTTAAATTTTTGAGATGCGGGTAACGCTTCACCTGATTGATAAATAAGAGATTAGCTTGCTGTGATTATGTGCTATATAAGAAAATGCTGCTACATGTTAAAGGTAAGACTTGCTCCGTTAATCCTCAGGTAGAAATTTTTCTGTAAGATCCAGAAAAAATAATTTTTCCTCTTTCTTATCTAAAGAAAAATTCACTGCAAGTCTGATAGTGAAAGAGCAAAAGGATAATGATTCAGGGCCAAATCGCAAGGGTAATTGGTCCAACCTGTGCCCTCCTGAAGAGGAACTCCAGGGTGGAGCTTTGAAGAACCTGTTGATTCCACTAGCTTTTGCCTCCTTTAGGACCTTATCCAAAGCTCACTGAAGTCAAGGGAAAGAGTCACATTGACTTTGTGGGCTTTGAATCAGGCCCTGATCCATCAAAATACTTAAGCCCATGATTAACTTTAAGAATGTCCCATTGAAGTCCAATGAGACGACTTACATGCTTAAAGTTAGGCTTGTACTTAAATGCTCTGATGAATTGGGAAGTTTCCTTGGAATCTTATCCACAAGCAGGAGAAGTTTGGGGAAGCATGGGTATGGCTTCCCAACACCGCTCATTACCAAGATTCACAGGAAAGGGAGCCTCCAATCCTGTCGTGGACCCACCTCTCTGCACTGCTGCTCTGGCCCCTCCTTCCTCTGAGAGGCATGGAGCCTGAGTTAATGTTAGTTACCTGCTGCCTAGAGGGCGAATGGGAAGCAAAACCTATAGACAAAAGTTCTTTCTCCCTCCTTTAGCTCTGTCTGCCCTCCTCTCCAGCCCCATCTCCAAACATAGCTTGAGTGCAGTGGAGCTTCCACAGGATCTGGGAGAAGAGGCAAGCAAGCCCCAGAGCTGCCACTCCCCTCTTCTCCACCTGCGGTTCCAACTGGATCTATAGGTTTATGTCCCCTCTGCTCTGTCATTTGTTGTTTTATTTATTATTATTACCCAGAGTATATTCAGCTCAGATTCTGATCCTGTCAGACAGAATGGAGCAAGCTGTAGCACCAGGTGTGTGTGCTAGTGGACGTTCAGAAATCCTGTCTGCAAGCTAAGCTGTGTAGAGCAGCTGAGGTTTTTGCAGGGTTTTTTTCTGGCATGACTTAAGAGACACTTTCCTTTTTCAAGTAAGAGCACTGCACTTTCTTCTTACTTCAGCCACATTGCCTCATGGCTCACTCTCCGTTCTCCAGCCCCAGGCTTTGCTTTGAATCAAAACGGGAATGAATGTAAAGAGATGATAAGGGAGGCTTTATGATGTTTGAAAATATATCACTGGTGCATATACAATTAATTATCTATTGAACACAAGCAGGCAATAAGTTTCTACCTATTTATTGAGTCACAACTGACAGATCTGTTTTGACTTGCCATACGTTGTTTATGCTTAATATTTGCATTATTCTAGAAGCCCCCATTGAGATCAGAGCCCAATGGTATGAGGCTCTCTCCAAACACCTAATGACAGTCTCTGCCAGAGAGCTTGTGATCTCTTCTAAATACACAATAGGATGGGAAGGGAAACCGAAGCACAGCGGTGAATTGGCTTGCCCTGCAGGCCAATGGCAGAACCAGGAACAGAACCCACCTGTCTTGTCTTCCAGTCCCCTAGATCATGCTGCCGTAGTTGGATCTGGTGTTTAGAGGATGGAACTGAGAGTCAAGACTCTTGAGTCAATATTCTCCCATTGCTGGATGCAAATAAATTCTGTTCAAGTCAGTGCAAGATACTTGGATCTAATGAGGGTAGAATCCAACATATCTAGTTCCATGCCAATGTTTGAACCGTGTGGCCCCGATCTAGGTTTTTTGAATGTTACCACAATACAAGTAATAAAAAATAACTTCCTTTACCTCTTGTGTGACTTTCCCAGCTATGCTCCCACTTTGGTGGATGTGGCAGGCAGAAGTGTTGAGAAATGCGTGAGAGCATTAATTAATACAAACCACCATTGTAACAGCCACGCAGATTGGCAGTCTGAATAGAGGGGCCAAGGATAGACACTAAAGTTTGCTTTTCCCACTCCAATGCTGGTGTCTCCATTTCAGGGTCGAGGCACATTGAAGGGTGTGGCGAAACTTGCTCTGCACTTGCATGTGTTGTGCCTCTTCTGTGGGCAAACAGGAGACTTCAGTTTGCAGTGTTGTCAGTGTGGCATCGTTCATAGTTGTTCTTGTGTGTGTTTCAATCCAGTCAGTTTGCTATCTAGGTATCACCACAGTAGTTTGGTGTCAAGCACAGAAAAAACAAAGAGGAAAAAGGAAGAGAAATTAACAGAAGGTGGTGAGGCGAGAGAGATACTTAAGGAAAGGACAGACAGCAGTAGAGGTCAAACTATATATATATTTTAATTTATCCCATGTAAGTTTTCACATCAGAGATTGATGTGAAAATTATTGTTGACACTTTGGCCTGAGCAATTAGCCAATATTTGGGGCCTTGCAGGATTGTTTCTGTTAGGATGAGGAATCAGTGAGGAAGTCAAGTATCTTAGTGTTGTTTATAGTTCTACACAAATTCTACACAAAGGCCTGTTTCCCTGAACACAACAGAAACGAACAGCAGCAGGCAGTTACCTTGCTCAGAGATCTGCCACTCCAGCATGCTCTGTGCCCAAAGAAGCTCTGTCTTTGCTTCCTTTCAGGACCACCCTCACAATTCCTTCCACAGACTCTCTGCCTCCAATATGCACAGCCTGCAGCCAAGTCTTGTAGCTCCAGCATTTGCAACCAGAGAAACCCCTCAGTCCCACACAGCTTAGTTCTCACCCTAATGCTTTGGATGGTATCCTCCATTTTTTGCAGCTGTCTTTACTACATAAAGGGATTTGATTTGCTCCTTCTCTTGAGCCTTAAAGAGCCCGCTTGGCACAGCTGTTGGCTTTAACGAGACCTGTGATTGGAGTTAGATCAAGACCCCTCCCCCGTCCATTGTTCCCCTCCCTATCCTAATATTAGCCATTAGCACCTTTCAGCATAACATATTTTAAAATAAGATACGTTATTCAAGTACAATCAGCTCCCATATGAAAAAAAACCCTAAGTATTTATCCCCTCCAAAAGCTCCGGCTAAAATTTTTGAAATCCAGGAGCTTAAAATGAAGCGCACAAATCTAAATTTAGCCACCTAAATAAAAGAGGCCCAACTTTTAGAGATACTGAGCTACAGTTGATTTCGGTGGCAGCTGCGGGTGCTCAGCACCTTTGAAAATCATTTAATTTAGGATACCTTAAGGCTCTGATTCAGAAAAGCAAAGTGTATTCAAATACATGCTTGGCTTTGAGTACGTGATAAGTCCCATTGACATCAACGGTTAGCCAAATTTCTAAAGTGAAGGTTGTGCTTAAGTGTTTTCTTGTATTAGGGACGATAGCTAGCTAGATAGATGGCTAGTTTTAGGCACCCAGATTTCAAAATATTGGTTTTTATTTTGATGTACAGGTTTTGGTGATATCTTTTTCATAGTTGGTTGATAATAGGTTTTCAGTAGAATCCTTTCTTGGTTTCATGAAATCATTAAGCAGAGCTATTCCCTTTAGAGAGTTCACTGTCGGCAGGCTAAAAGTTCTTACAAAGAGAACTGTAATTGTTGTATTAGTACAGTCAAACTAATGCACTGTAATACCTAGATAAGTCTTATCATGGTTGAAAAAACGTCTGGCTCTTCATGTGCTTTGGCTCACCGTTCATTTTACATCAAATACATTATGCAAAAAGAATAAAAATAGGCCATTGTTTAGTAAAGGCTTCCTGAAAATCAGATTCTTTAAAGAGAGACTTTTTTCAAAAGACTAAGACCAAATTCCTCTTGCTTTAGAAAATGTGTGTTTCTAAGTCTGAAAAGCCACGTCCTCTGCAGAATCCATGATAGCTGGTGCTGAACCATTTCTGCCTTAGTGCATCTGTGATTTAATTGCACAGTATTTTTAAGTATCAAATAAAAGAGTGACACTTTACTTGGAGCCATGAGTAAAGGGCAGTGCATAGCTGTGCCAGGGAGGCAGTATGACTCAGAGTGACAATTCTTTTCTGACAGATTACTTTCCCCTCTGAGCCAGCTAAGCTGTGCTGGTCAGCATGTTATGAGAAGGTGGGAGTGGGGGAGAATCGAGGCAAGGCTCTGCCCATGTCCTACTCTGCTCCAGCCACTCCTGCCCATCTGTGTGTGCACGGGGAGCAGCAGCCCCTCAGAGCCTGCTCTACTCTCTCCCTCCCTCCTCCATGATGCAGGGAGCAAAAATGCACCTTACTTGCCTATGTCAAGTCACACTCTTCCCTTATATGAAGACGTCTTTGTATCCTGGAAACGTCACCTTGTAGGAAGATTTTTGAATTTCAGTTTCTGTCATTAAATAATTACTCTCTCACTCCCCCACCCCCATAATTTCCCACAACGGGTAAAATGTAACTGGATAAAAATAGAAAAAGTGGTTAACATTAAACATTGATATCTGTCAAAATTGTAAAACAAAACATTGAATTCTCCCTTGCCTATTTATAATTCTGTGGTGACTGATGCATAAGCACTTTTAATCTGATTTTGAACTATTTTTTATTTTTATATGCTCATACATCTTTGTTTTATGTTTCTTCCAGGCTGCAGACTTAATTATTAAACCAGCTACCACTTTCAAGGAAAAACCAGACCCCAGTGGTTTGGTGTTCGGAACTGTTTTCACAGACAACATGCTGACAGTCGAATGGTCTTTGACTTCAGGATGGGAGAAACCTAATATTAAGCCTCTTGAGAACCTTTCATTACATCCAGCCTCCTCATCTCTCCACTATGCTGTGGAAGTGAGTACCAAAAGGATTAGGAAATTACCTTTTCTTTACTAGCTTTTGAAAACATTATATCATAATACGTTCTAAGTACCTAGTTAGTTAGTACTGATGTAATGTGCTGAGTTAACACCGGTGTCACTCCAGAGTAACTCCATCGGCTTTCGTGGAGTTAGTTTTGATTTACATTTGATTAACTGAGAGCAAAATCTGGCTCACGGTTTCCAGCTCATCCTGCTTCATACTCTAGTGTGGCACTGAAATGGTCTGTATGAGACTCTAGGAAAATTGATGGTATTAATTTGGGGACTGGGCATGCATACTGAAAAACTGATAAAATGCATTAAAGATCCATAGCTTGGATTGCAGGACACACTAGGAAGATTCTTGTTTTTAATTCCCACTTGTTGACTAGATCAGGCGATTTTATAAGATTAAAAATAAATGTATTAGAGCAGAGACCAAATAGCAACAAGGAGTTGGCCATAAGGAAGTGAAATGTTAACAGCCGGAAGCCAGCGTGGTTAATAGTTTTCAAAAATGCTTAGCTGTTAGTGTCTAAAGCTGCCTTTTCTGTATCATTGGAGCAGCTTGTGTCAGAGCATCAGTAGGGGCACATTGAGCTATTTAGGAAATACAGTGAGAACATTGGCCTGATTCTCCTTCCACTTCAGCATAAATCAGGAGTGACTCCACTGAACTCAGTGGAGTTACACTGGTGTAAAAGAGAAGAGAAACAGGCTCATGGCTTTTTCTTTTTTTGCCTGGGAGACTCCTCTGAGCCACAAGACTCTGGCCTACCCCATTTTTTCCATTCAGTCAACTAACATTCAAGGATCTATGTTATGGTTACAGGTCCCTGTGGCTGAGGAGGTCTAAATACGGCTCTTGATCAGCCCAGGGAGCAAGAAACCACGCTGGAGTCCCAAATTTATGTTTCACTCATAGTAGCATATTGCTTTAGTGCTAGGCCTCTGGCCCAGTCTGAAATCATTGCTAATATGAATATGCTCTTATTTTTTTTCCATTTTTTATTCTTTTTACTTTTGTTGCATCACGTTTCCTCTAGCCAAGAGGAGAGACAGAGGAGAATCTGGTCCCAATGGTGTGGCTCAATGAATACACAGTGGGTATATTAAAAATGATGAATTTGGCATTCCACCCTCCCTTCTCCTTGCCCTCCATGATACACTGTGATATCCTGAGTTTGCTAGCCTCTGGATCCAGCTCCTGTGACTTACAGATGCCAGATGATATAGCGTGCACACATTTGCAGCCCTGCAACAGTTTGCAGCAACAAATTGTATAAAAACCAGCAAGCAATTACAGCCGTTGCTTTTATTAGAGCTAGGCATTCCCAGAACACATTGCAGGTACTCTCTCTCTTTACAAGTGAAAAGGTTTTCTGTGCTCTGAAAAGTAACAAGCATCCATCCCTGGAGAAAAAGATTTTAAGGCTTGCGCAATCTTTATGTTGCAATAATGATGTGATTCTTGCTTCTCTGAAACCATTGATCGTATCTTAGACTAACATTCCTTCCTCTTTCCTCTCATAAAACATTCTGTAAATGCATATTGGGGAAGACAGCTGTTTTGTAATAATCACAATTGGCACAATAAGAAAATTATGGTATTAGCTGATTGCTAGTCCAGTACAAAATCCTATTAAAGTTCCTATGTCATCAGCTATGCTGTGACGTATTAAAGGTGCATTTTGTTCTCTGGCTACGGTGTCAGATTTTGTTGTGGGATGATTTCCTTTTAAAATTGTGCACGAAGTTTTAATGAAGTGGAAGCTGGCATGGTCCACAGCACCGAGAACGGTGCTGAGAAGCAAGAAGCTCTGAGTTCAAATCGTGGCTCTGCCACTTAACTGGTGTATGGCCTAGGGAAAATCACCAAGGCTCTGTTTATACTACAGCTGGGTTGTCCTGAGACCCAGTTATGACACAATTAAAATGTGTGGTGTGGACAAGACCTCACTGTGCCTTGGAAGCTGCATTAAAGCCTTTGATAGACCTCAACTGTACTAACCCTTATGGAAAAGTGCTGTAGAATGTAATAGTGATGAAACCATGTAGGTTCTATAGAAACTACTCTAAAAACAACTCCTAGAACTTAAAGAATTGAATTGTTTCAGTGTGTTTTTAGAACTATTCGGTCACATGGATATAGTTTTCTATCACATTCTATAGGATGGTTCAAAAAACTATGGGCTAGATTCTCCAGTCTGCTCTCATGGTTCAAAGTAGCTGGATTCTGGCCATAAGAATTCTTGAATAAAGCTGAGGGAGCTGACTTCTGTGCCACCTGTGTCCTCCACCCGTTCCACCCCATCTCCCCACATAGGGGTGTGTTGGGAGACAGATGGAGCAAGCCTCAGCTGCTCTAACTACTGCCAGGGCCAGTTGATACAGGATCAAGGGATTGTAACAGGCTTCCTTAGTTTTCCTTCAGCATAGGCACACATCAGGTGGAGCCCTAAAGAAAATGTATCATACCTTATTAAATTCTGTAGGACTTTTCCATAAGGGAAGATGCTATTTGGGATCAGTCCTAGGCTTTAGGGTATGAGGGTATCATAAAGTCTCACCCATGTGACAAATTTTAACTGTTGGAACCAGCTCAGGATAATGACATTATCACCAAGTTCCCTGGGACAGATGTATTTATAGTGTAGACATGGGAGTAATAATACTAATCTACCTCACAGGGGTGCCGCAAAGATTAATTAGTTAGAATTCATGCAGTACTTTGAAGATGTTAAGTGTTTATGGAAGTGCTAAGCTCTGTTACTTCCAAAGGGCATGTTTTATTTTTGTATTGGTGTTCATGGGATAACCCAGCACAATTTTCATTTGGCTCCTTTCTCCTTTTGGGTTGGTAGCTGTTTGAGGGAATGAAGGCTTATCGAGGAGTGGATGGTAAAATCCGCCTGTTCCGTCCAACGCTCAACATGGACAGGATGCTACGGTCAGCGGCGCGAGCAACACTGCCAGTATGTAACTGAAACCCATCCTTTCCTTGGGTTAGGAAAGTATTTTTATTTTTAGGGTGTGAGTGAGGCTTTGAAGTGCACAGAAGCTGTAAACCCTTGCTGACTGCAAAGAAAATACAGTACTTCCATTAAAATCTTGTTAGGAGTCTTGTCATGGTGAAGAGGTCGTTGCAGAGAGCTGGTGAAATGAGCTCTTCTGCTAGATCAGTGTTTCTCAAACTGGGGGTCCTGACCCAATCGTGGGTCACAAGGCTATTGTAGAGGGGTTGCAGTATTGCCACCCTTACTTCTGTGCTGCCTTCGGAGCTGGGCGGCTGGCCAGCAGCAGCGCAGAAGTAAGGGTGGCATGGTATGGACGGGGCGGAAGGGTCATCACAGCCTGAAATATTTTCAAAGGGAGGCTCGGCAAAAAATAGTTTGAGAACCTCTGTGCTAGATAATTGGCACTAAGACAGAAGTTCATTTTCTCCATCTCTCCTTGCTGCCCTTCCCCACCGATGGAAATTAAAGTTCGGGGGATTAATCAGTCCTTTAGAAGCTGAAGGCATATAATACACACATCCTTCTAAACATTTATATGCCGACTGTGGGCCAAATTGTACCCTCTCTTACAGTTATGGAAGTCCATGGGCTTGCACAAGTAGAATTTAACCCAGTGTTTCCAGTGGCTAAGTCTTCAAGGTCAGAGTTTTATTTTTTGGCTCTGCTGCTGACTTGCTTTGTGACTTTAGTCAAGCCCTGTAGCCTCTTGGTACCCCAAGTTTATGACCATGCTGATGAGCTTTAACAGGGCAAGATATGTGTTCCTAATAGTTGCACCCTGGCCTGAGTGTTCCCTGCCATACTTGTTATGGTGATATTGTATGTAGGAATTCTATAGTGAAGTGTTCATTATCCACAATGCTCTGAAAATTCACAGGCCTTGAGTTCCGGTCCAAGTTCTGGGAACAAATTGCTAGGCTCATCCAGGTATATCTCACTTAATCAATACCCTGCCATTGAGGGGGGCCTTGGGCATTGGTACATTTTGGTGCCTCCTTTTTTCTGCCTATGGCACACAATAGTGTTGTCTCCTGAGGGATGTAATATTTTAGTCTAATCCAGATTACTGGGCTCAATGCAGAGGGAATGGTGTGGGTTTAGTGGCCTGGTGTTATACAGGAGGTCAGACTAGGTGATCTGGTGGTCCCTTCTGGCTTTAAACTTTGTGTGACCCAGAAAAGTTAGGGGATTGCCCATGCACACACTGAGTTCTTTCCAGTGTGCTTTGTACAACAGAATTGGAGTTGAGTAATCCCACTGGTTCTTTATTTGTGTTTGTGAAATATATTTCACAATATCAATTAGGATTTTAAGACAGTTCGTTTCTTGGCACTTTAAAATCACATTACCTTTTCCCTTGTATCTTATTATACACCAAGGGCAATGTTAGAATCATGTGGACTTTTATAGCCTGCAAACACTTCTTCATCATCATTAAAAGTTCCCATTAAAATGTTTCCATAACTTTCTTTCTTTCTTTCTTTCAGTGTTTTGACAAGGAGGAGCTATTAGAATGCATCCGGAAGCTTGTGGAAGTGGAAAAAGAGTGGGTCCCACACTCTACGTCTGCAAGCCTGTATATCCGCCCTACTTTAATTGGAACAGAGGTGTGGAAAAAACTTTTTTCTTCTGAGTTTTATATACATTTTCATTGCTTTGTTTTTATCTTAACCTCGTGAAATCCATACTGTATAGTAGGCCATGTCAAGGAGACTAAAGTATTTAATTTTCTTTCTACAGCTGGAGTGGCAATTTTGGCACTTAGGCTAGAGCAGGGATTGTAAGCTCTTCAGGGCAGAGACTGTCTCTTATGTTTGTACAGTGCCCAACACAATGGGGGCACTGATCTCGGTTGAGGCTTGTAGACCCTGCTGTAATACAACTCATAATAAACATTCTATACAGCTCTTTTTATTTTGAAGCATTGGGATATATTCACCAGTATTCTATGGCTGATTTGTGTCTCTCTGGCCATGTACAGTTTCTATACATTTGGTTTAACAGGCCAATCAAAGTTGGTTTATGGCATCTTTGCATTGCCAGAAGAGTGTTATAGTCTCACACTCGTGTTGGTTGTTGTATGTTTGTTTAATATGTATAATATAAAATACAAAGACATTTTATCCAACATTTTGGAAGCACTGGTATGGTTGGATTTTTTTTGGTTCATTCAATGTGGAACCCTGTGGCAGCTTTGAGTCTGGCACATTTAAAGACTTGCCACAGTATAATCTCTCTCACATATTTTCATGTACCTTTTTTGTGTTTGTACACATACTCATCATTCCAAGAATTCCATCCCTACACCACCCTTCCCCATCATGCCTCTGAATACTCACTAATCACAGTATTCCTTCCCTGTCCTGCTTTTGGACTGCAGATTGGCTAGTAGATTTGCGCTCACTCCTGCTGCTTGATCATAAACACATCCAGTTTTCACCAATTCAAAGAGGAGTCATAAGATTGCTAACAAATCGTGGTCTCTTTTGTGGGTTCCCCATGGGTTGCTGCCAAGTGGTAGGCTGGCCAAAGTGTGATAAACTGTAGAATTATAATTGTAGCAGAAACAGTAAAGCAGACTGTCTGGCTGCCAATAAGAATAGTGTTATCTTTATAACTTCAAGTGATAATTATACAGCTAGCAGAAAATATAAGCTAATTTCAGTGATACGAAAAGTCTTTAACAGTCCAAACCTTTTTTTCCAATGATTGCCTGCACCTACGACTGTTTAAATTCTCTTTGCCATTAGCACATTGATTTACCTAGGAAATGCTCCACTCTGTAGAGCCTCATTTTACTATAGCTCATTTACATTGAGCACAGCACCATCTAGTGGACATACTTGTTCAGATCATTAGATTTAAGATAATTTTTCACTTAGTCTGTGTGAATGATTGTAATTTTTTTTTCTATGTAGTATATTTCAGTTGAGGTTTTGTAGGAAAAGGAGACTAGTTAGTTACACAGCAATGTGTGCATTGAAAATTTGAAAAGTAATTGAGAGAAAAGGCTATGGGAGATATACATGCTAATTCAATGACTGAATTTCATGGTCTCCCACTGGCAAGGTAATTAAAGACCAAAAGGTACTTTAAAGTTGTTCCCCTCTGGAGGAGTCCCAAGTGCTACTCTCTCATGGGTGAATTTTTTTTCTCACTCATGGATGAATTTCACCTCCGTTGCAGCTCACCTGTAGGACTATGTGTATGCATATATACAAATTGATTGAAGTAAGTCGACAATGTCAGTAAAACAATTTGGATAGAGGGAGTTGATTCTTATGAACACTTTAGTTTCTTGTAAGCTCTCATAAGAGGGAAAACTTTAAGGCTTACTGGCTAGAGTATAGGACTAGGAATCAGGGTGTGATTCCTGTTCCCAACTCTGCCACTGATTTCCTGTCTGCCCTTGGGCAAATCATTTCATCTCAATTTCCCCATCTGTAAATAGTCTTTGTAACACTTAGCTCCCTCGCAAAGGTGTTGGGCTTTGTCAACTTAATGTTTGTAAAGCACTTGCAGACCCTCAATGAAATGATCTCCCTGCAGTAACAGCAAAGTATTAATATAAAGTGGGATTTGCTATAGTGATTTTCAAAGGTTCTTCAATGTGGGGCTTCATTAGGCAAGTAAAGTGCTCTGATTGTTTCAGGTTAGTCCACAGCGATTGGGCCTTTACCCATATGACAAAAGTTTCCGCTGTCACCATGAGGCATTGTTCTTGGCTTCAGTCCTTGAGGCTTCCAACAGTTCATCCAGGACCTCCCCTTTGAAGGCTCCTTTCTAGTCTCAGAGCAGACAGACACAAGACTTCATGGCCTGAAGGACTCAATTGCCACCCTACCATCCTTAGGCCTTTATGTTCTGTTGGATTCTAGGAAGCACTTCAAGTCCCAGCAGCCTCCTTGTTTCTCGGCATCTCCGAGACAAGAGCCCTTGTTTCTTGGCATCTCCGAGACAAGAGCCCTACAAAAGAAACAGGAGATGCTATAAGTGGCGCCAGCAGCCACTCCTGTCCACCCCAGCCTCCCAGCTGGGGTCTCAGAGGTACTCTGGGGGGTCCAAGCAGGCCTTTTGAAGGTGAGCCTGAGGGCACTATACCAGTCACTGCTTCAGATCCATCTCCCCTTTTATTTTTGGCCTGTCTGTCCCACTTCAGCCCAGCACGGTCATACATAACATTGGATTGTTCCAAGTACAGTGACTGTCGGCAATGCCCTTCAGTTTTTATCCCTCCCTCCGTCCCACCCACCTTCAACATCTCTCTTCAGGGACCCAAAATCTCACAAGCAGCTCCTCCTCCAGGGGGTGCAATCCCTCCTATGAGTGGGGGCTGTGGAGAAGGTTTCGCAAGACATGAGAGAAAAGGGGTTTTGTTTTACTTTGGGATTATTCCAAAAGCCAAAGGGAGCCTCTGGCCCATTCTGGTCCTGCGTCGCCTCAACAGTTATCTCAAGAAATTGAGGTTCTGCATGGTCTCCCTTGCCTCTATCATTCCCTTCCTGGATCCAGGAGACTAGTACTCTGCCCTCAACTTAAAGGATGCATATTTTCACATTTCTATCTTCCGTGGCCACAAAAGATTTCCCAGGTTTGTCGTGGGTCAGCACCACTACCATTTCACCACTCTTCCCTTTGGCCTGTCGGTGGCCCCTGGGGGTTTTCATGAAGTGTCTGGCGGTAGTATCTTGACAACTGGATGATCAAAAGTCGGTCAGAGGCTCGAGTTCAGAACAACATCAGCACGGTCCAAACCACCTTCTGAGCATTGGGCTTGCTGATAAACGAACAGAAGTCAACTCTTGTACTGGCTCAGAGAATAGAATATATTGGGGCGGTGCTCGACTCAGCCCAAGCCAGTGCCTTGCTGCCGGAGGCCTGATTCCAGACTATGTCATAGCTGATATCTAGTGTCATGGTCCACCCAATTACAATAGCTCGGGTTTGCCTGAAGCTACAGGGGCACATGGCAACATGTACGTACGTGGTTCAACATGCAAGTCTGCACCTCAGGGACCTTCAGATGTGGC
This sequence comes from Macrochelys suwanniensis, assembly GCA_033296515.1. NCBI lineage: Eukaryota > Metazoa > Chordata > Testudines > Chelydridae > Macrochelys > Macrochelys suwanniensis. Next base: position 229,898,689 of record CM065775.1, on the reverse strand, counting down.
TAGTGTCAGTATATTCCCCAAGCAGACACCTCTTGGACTCCGTGCCAACAGTTCCTCCCCTAGTGCTTCACCTCCCTGGTATGGTGAAAAGACCCAAGATCAGTAATGATGGGGATGCCCTTTGTTATCCCTCAACCTTTGGTAGCTTTAATCTTGGACATGTCAGACCTAGGGCAGGGAAGCCACTTCACCAACCTCAGGCCTCTGGTCCCAAGAAGAACTCTCCCTGCACATAAACGTCAGGGAGCTCAGAGCGGTATGCTTAGCTTGTCAAGTGTTCCTTCCCCAGATCTCAGGCGAGGTGGTGCAAGTCCTGACAGACAATAGTGCAGCCATAGCTGCTGTATCAAAAAGCAGGGAGGGGCCTGATCTTCGGCCCTGTGTCATCCGTCTATGGGACTTCTTCACGAAGCACTCCATTCATCTCGAGATGTCACATCTCCCAGGAGTCCGGAAAGTACCAGTGGATCACCTCAGCTGGTCCTTTTCCTCTCACCATGAGTGGTCCCTTCACCCGGGGGTCACCAGGTTCATCTTCCAAAGGTGGGGGCCTCCCAGGTGGACCTGTTCGCTACCAGACAAAACAGGAAATGCCATCAGTTTTGCTCACTGAATGGTCACAGCCTGTGCTCCCTCTCCGACATTTTCCTGCTCCTATGGACAGATCTCTTATGCTACACCTTTCCCCCAATCCCCTTGGTTTGCAAGGTCCTCCTAAAAGTCTAACAAGACAAGGTGAGAGTTATTCTGATAGCCACTGGTTTGGTATGCTCCTGAATCTCCCAGTAGCAGCTCCACTCTCGCTCTGTCTGGATCGAATCTCAGAAGACCATGGCCGGTTGCTTCACCTGAACTGAACCTCATGTCCTTCCACCAAACTATATGGATGCTGCATGACTGACCCCAGAGGAACAGGTTTTCCCCGAACATATCCGGCAGGTCTTGCAAGGTAGTAGAAAGCTGTCCACCAGGGCTAACTACCTGGATAAGTGGAAACGCTTCTCGACATAGGCATCTCAATGAGCTCTCTGTCCATCTCAATCTTCCCTTCAATCTATCTTAGACTTCTTTCTCCACGTAAAGGAGCAGGGCCTAGCCCTTGTGTCTGTCGAGGTGCACTTAACAGCCATCTCAGCCTTCCACCCACTGGTGGATGGCAGGTCAGTGTTCTCCCATGAGATTATGGTACAGTTTCTCAAGGGGCTGGAGGGGCTCTGTCCTCAGGTCCACAAGCTGATCCCACCATGGGACTTAAACCTGGTTCTGTTGAGACTTACGGGTCCCACCTTTGAGCCGCTAGTATCATTCCTTCTGCTGCTTCTCTCTTGGAAGGTTGCCTCCTTGGTGGCGATCGCCTTGGCCAGAAGGGTCTCTGAAATCAAGGCCCTTACATCAGAACCATCTTACACGGTGTTCTTCAAGGACAAGGTCCAGCTACGCCCCCCCCCCACACCGCCTTCCTGCCAAAGGTGATGTCACGATTCCATAACACCCAGGCTATTTTCCTGTCAGTTTTCTTCCCGAAGCTTCACAAGACCTCTGAGGACCAGCAGCTTCACTCATTGGACATTATGCGGGACCTCGGCTCTTATATTTAGAGGACTAAACTCTTCCGCAAATCCACACGACTCTTTATAGCAATAGTGGAAAGGATGAGAGGACGACCTACCTGTCTCAGCCCAGAGGATCTCATCCTGGATAGCTGCCTGTATTCGGGCTTGCTATGAACCATCTTAAGTGTTCACTCCACAATAGCCCTTAGCCCGCTGCTAAGTGGAGTGAACACTTAGCAGCGTCCCTCTCATAGGTCCCAATCCAGAACACCTGCAGGGCTGCAATCTGGTCATCAGTACATACCTTCCCATATCACTGCGCCATCACCCAACAGGTCTGGGATGATGCCACTTTCGGGAGAGCAGTGTTGCTGCCAGCATGTCCATGAACTCCGAGCCCTAACGTGGAATGGACATGAGCAAGCACTCGAAGAAGAAAAACTGTTACTACCTTTTGTAACTCTTGTTCTTTGAGATGTGTTGCTCATGTCCATTCCACAACCCACCCTCCTACCCCTCTGTCAGCGTTAATGGCAAGAAGGAACTGAGAGGGCGCATAGCCGGCGGTGCCCCTTATACTGGCGGATTAGCGTGTGGCTCTGGAGGGCACTAGAGCTAGCCCAACGGATACCACCGAGGGAAAAATCTCTGGCAACGGTGCACTTGGTGCACACACACCTAAAGTGGAATGAACATGAGCAACACATCTTGAAAAATAACAGTTATGGAAAGGTTAGTAACCATTTTTTATGACGTCAAATGAAAGCCATGTGTAAAATAAGGGTTGCTTAGACTAGGGGTTCTCAGCCTTTCTCTTTGAGTGTGTGTCTCCCCCCCTCCCCCCCCCCCCCGCTATAAAAACTCCACGGCCCAACTGTGCCACAACTGTTTTTCTGCATATAAAAGCCAGGACTGGCGTTAGAGGATAGCAAGCAGAGGAATTGCCCAGGGCCCCCACCATGGGGCACCGTGAAGCTCAGACTTTGGCTTCAGCCCAGGTGGTGGGGTTTGGTGCCTCGGGCTGTAGTCCTATGTAGTGGGATTTCGGCTTTCTGTCCTGGGCCCTAGTGAATCTAATGCTTGGTGGACCTCCTGAAACCTGCTCATGACCCCCCAGGGGGCCCTGGACCCCTGGTTGAGAACCACTGGCTTAAGCTGGTTTCTGAAGTGGCATCTTTGGAGATGCATTGTGCCCTTTGACCAGTGATGGAGCACCTTCCTGTGGCAGGTGCTCTGAAAGTGATAACTCAGAAAATCTAAACTCTGAAGTGAAGAAGAAAACAAAGCAAAAATGACGTGTGTTTCTTTTACTGTGCAGCCTTCTCTTGGAGTCAAGAAGCCAACTAAAGCCCTGCTGTATGTTATACTGAGTCCTGTGGGCCCATACTTTGCAAGCGGAAGCTTTAATCCAGTATCCTTATGGGCAGATCCCAAATATGTAAGAGCCTGGAAAGGAGGAACGGGGGACTGCAAATTGGGAGGGTAAGAGAGCCTGATTATGCATTAATTACATAGCTCAACTGTTGGATTATTTTTTCCTTTCAGTAAATTCCTGGCTATGATACTGTATTATTAAATGTTGCAAATCAAAAATTGTAACAAAAGCATTTCCAGAAAAGAGGTATCTCATCTCCAGTCAAAATGGGCAACAAAATGCCGATCTGTTCACCTTGCATAGATAGACTAAGGCCAAGGTTGTTAAACTGTAGTTTGTGGACCACTGGTAGTCCATAATTAGCTGCATAATGGGACTGTGGAGCTGTCTCTTCATGATTCCAGCTGCTAAAATAAAGATAAGTCAAATGCTTTCCTAGTGTTGTTTCTCCGTATGAGCAGTTGCTGTTCTGTCAGTAAATGGAACGAGACAATTTCTGTGTTGTCACACTATGAAAAATTTCGAGAATGAGGGCAAAAGTTTGGAATAAGGACAATTGCAAAGAAACAGGGACTAAGAAACTTCTGTCCTGTCTTATTTTTTGTGGGGGGAGAGAAAGTATATGGAAGTTTGATCTACCTTAGTCACCGTTGAAAGTCAACATTTACCTAGAGTTACCAGATAGAGTTGTCCAAGTGTGGTAATTGTAGATAAATGTTGAAGTTAAAATCAATCCCAGTTTAAAGTGTTCACACAGTGCCTCATGATTTTCTGCCTCCTTTTATCAAAGTATTCAACTTGTTTTTCCTAAATCTTGCAAATTCATGTGTGTATGTGTCTGAAATATGCAGTTATAAAGAAAACCAAAGTTACAAATCTAAGTTTAAATCTCTTCTGACTGGATTTCGGTCAGCAAATCCACTGGGTAAAGAGTTACACATCAGGCAACAGGAAGTGAAAGCTAAGGGGAGGGAGGGAGCCTGTATGGCTAGGGGAATCCCCTGTCTCCTATTGAACTGACTCCTGTTGAAGGGCTTCAAGTTTTCTGCTTCTACAAATAAACTAACTTTAAGCCACTTCCATGTGCATAAACTTGAAGCACTGCGGCCTTCACTGCATAATCTGCTAGCCGCTTTGCATGTAACACTTTCATGAGTCAGTTGGGTCAGAGGTTACCTTGACATCCCAGGATCCAGTGGAGCTGCCCGGCAGCCAACCAAAACTCCCTTTAGCTTGATCCAGGTAGTGCACAGACCCTGTGGAGCAGTATGGTCCTGGTAGGTAGGGGGAACCCTTGACTCTGGCTGAACCCCTCCAAGTTTTATTTTGCAGAAGCAAAGTGACTTGTAGTTCATTCATTTAAGTGCTGCCTATGGAATCATGTCAGGGGCAGGAAATGACTTTGCAGAGCATTAATCGTGAGGCAGATTTTGCAATTTGGGAACTGAAAGTAATGTAAGCTGTTCTTAGCAGTAGGAGAATTAGGAAGTTTTATGGCAGGAAAATACCCAGCTAGCTAGTGATAGCTGTTTCTTTTTTCTTTTGTTCCTGAAAGGAATTACGGTTCTTCCATCTATGCCCAGCGTGAAGCTATCGAATTAGGGTGTCAGCAGGTTCTGTGGCTGTATGGAGAGGATCATCAAATCACTGAAGTCGGAACAATGAATCTTTTCCTGTACTGGGAAAATGAAGATGGAGGTATAGTAGTATGTGGCACTAAACCTCTGCTCGTTGCAGTCCTCAGGCCTGGGAGCCAGTTGTGACATCAGGACTGGTGTCAGTGTTGTATGGATGATGCTTCTTGGGGTCTGCAGTTCTGGCCCAAAGAATGGTGGTCTGCATTGCCTTCCTTTTCTGCTTTAGTGGGAGGAGGGAAGTCACCCCTTAGTCAATCCCCACTAGCCCACACAACCTCTTCAGAATTCCTTCCAAAGAAATGGGGTTTGGGACCTTCCCTCTGTGGAAAAGGCGGGTGATCAGAGACTCTGACCTTGCAGTTCTGTGACAAGCTGCAACTGCCTTCTTTATCTCTCCTGCTTCAGCCGTGTGTGGCTTCTGTCCTGGCCTCTGGCAGGGGCATCCCCATCCATTCCTGCACCATGACCTGTGTCCACAAAGCAATCACACCTTCCTTTTGAATCATGATTTTTGCTCTAAGCAAGATAGGAGAAGCTGCTACATCTTTAATCTTCTACATCTTTAATCCTGGTAAATTGCTTTGAAGATGCAGGACCAGATTTTTAAAGCTGGGCTCTTTTTTTTTTTTTTTTTTATCTGCAATCATTTGTGTTTGGATATTATGCCACTTAGACAACTGACTGTCTAATTACTGCATGCAACCAGGTATTTAGACACTTGCATACCTTCACTTGTGCATGCAATTATTTGTGTCTACAAAATTGTGCTTGCAGTTGGTTGCTAGAACAGAAGGGTAACCTAGTTTGAAGGACCATGGCCCTGATCCAAAGCCCATAAAAGTAGATAGAAAGACTCCCATTAACTTCCCAGGGCTTTTGGCTCAGGTCCTAAATGAAGGCAAAGTGTTGTTCCCCCATCTGCCAGTCTCAGAAACAAAAGAACAAGAAATCAGGATTCAAGCCCTGATCCTTTTCATGACAATGCAATGCACACTCTTGTAAAATGCCATTTCATTGCCATTTTTCTGCCAGTGTTATAGTGGTGGTTAGTAGTTGCTCACAATGGAAACAGCATTGTGTTTTATTTAGCATAAGGGTCTGTGAGTCAAGGTACCTGGGTTCTAGTTTCAATTTGATTGCTGATTCTTGGGCAAATCCCTTAAATGTCTCCGTGTCTCAGTTTATACAGCTGTAAAATAGGGATAATACTTACCTAGCTCTAAAAACTTGCTGAGATCAAGTGAATGGTGCAATGTATGTGAATGTTATTATTTAATATTTCATCACAATGGATTAGACATTGTAGCCATTGGGCCAAATTCACCCCTCGTGTGCACCTTCACTGGAGTTACACCCGCAAGGAATTTGGCCCATTTGGACAGCGTGAACAAGAAGTTGGTTAGCATTCAGTGTTCTGTTTTGTTTTTCAACCAGGAATAAGCAGGAATTATCCAGCTGCAATACCATACTGTTCCAAAGATCTGCTAACCAATGTATTACCAGTGCACTACTGAATAGTATCATTGTGACATGGGTGGAACAAACAATGTGTAATTCATGCCATCCAGCCTGCTATATGCCAATCCTATTCCAAAACAGACCTTCCATTACACATGCTATAATCACTTGCACTGCAGGGGCAATTAGCTATGTAGCAATGTATTACCCAGTTGTAGGTGTTTTAGGTCTTACCTAGGCTTCTTAGTAAGACCCCATAAAAATGTTGCCACCAGGAAAATGCTCAGTAGTGTATAACTGCCTACCCCCTTGCACCGTGGCAAAAAGTGACAGCTATTGTGCTCTATCTCTTCATAAGGAATGCTACTAGGACTAGGGTGACCAGATAGCAAGGGTGAAAAATCGGAACGGGGTGGGAGATAATAGGCACCTATATAAGACTAAGCCCCAAATATAGGGTCTGTCCCTATAAAATCGGGACATCTGGTCACCCTAAATGCTACTTAGGTGGTCCTTGTTTTGTTTGTTTCATTGTGCATGTATTGCAGTGGGGTGGGGAGATTAAGCATAGAAATAGTGAGATTTGGAACTAGAAATCATGGGTACAGTTTAAGCAGCAGGAACATACACCTTGTGTGTTCAGGGAGTAATGTAAACTCTGTGTGTACGTGCTGTGTTTTTTGTGTACCCTCATGAATGCACAAGATGGGGACTGATTTCAACAGTGCTTCAAATGAGGGTCCATTTTTACTGCAAGCCGTTTCTAGATCATTTTAGCCCTGGTATTGGACAAAAGAGGTGTCTGACATTCCAGTCTTGGGCGGACCCTAGAAAATGTCTCATTCATAATGGTGGTAGGGGGAGGGGGAAATGACCCAATAATCTCTGGTAAATTTGCATGACGCGCATTATGCTGATCCTGTACATTTAGCATTGCTCTGGCTGAGTTTATAATGTAGCTAAATCTGGATCACTATTGTTAGAGGAATAACTGAGCGCAGTAGTTTCCGTTCATGAAATACTGGTTTCATCAGTGGAATATTTGGAGAGTGACATATACCCAGGTTGGTTTCCATGTTTACAAAATGTAAAGCTTGATCACCATGTGATCCTCCAGGTCTATTTTTTCAAGGCACATAACGTTGTTGAGAGACAAAGGGTGGCAGGAGTGGAAAGCACACGTTAACTGAAATGTCCATTTCTCCTATCAAAGGGCTTAGCTTGGCAGAGATGAAGACCTTTAAAATCAAAACAAATGTACAGTCTAGAGACTATACCAAATGGGGGCTGTACACTATTGAATCTGTTTATATTTTCCGGTGTACAGATGCAGTGTTGAGAATGGTAGGTGCAAAGAGTCAGGACACCTGGGTTCTATTTCTGGCTGAACCATTAAGCCACTGTGTGACTTTGGGCAAATTATTTATCTCTGTGCCTCAGTTATCCCATAAATAAAATGGGAATAATAACACCTACTTCACAAGAGTGATGGGATGCTTAATTCCTTAAAAGCTCTTTGGAATCCTCCAATCAGGGATGGCCTTAGACCAAAGATGCTCCTCGCCTGGGGTGCTGTGCAGCTCCCCCCTCCATTAGTTAAACTTTTGAATATCTTATTTTTTATTGCATTTTTAGCCCATTTCACAACTTTGATGCACAGTTTGCGTGCATGATTTATCCCTGTTATATCAGATATAAATTTGCACGCTAGGATCTGTAAATCTGTATTTATTCATGCCATATATAAGCAAAGTAGACTTTCATATTTACACAATAAAACAAAGTTCACAATATCGCAACTGGGCTTTCACTTCACTTCGTTCTTATATTTCATTGACTGACTGGCAATGCCCCTTCCCTTATATACCTGCAAGGGCATAGCTGATAACATCTCGGAGGTTTGAGGAAAATGTACCTCTCAGAAAGTCTGGAAGGTTCCATGAGATTTTACAAAGGTCCAGAACATTCTAGGTGGTTAGTGAAAAATGAATCCACATACAGAATACCTGAAACATTTTACTTGAAACATTCTATTTTCCCTTTTGTCGCTAACAACAAAAATAGCACCCCAAGCCTGGTGCCCCGCAAGCCGGCACCCCAGGTGGTCGCCTGGGTTGTCTGTCCCTCAATCCAGCCCTGCCTCAGATGAAAGGACTTGTAGAAGTTCTAAGTAATGTTGTTATATGTGTGAAAAATAGAGTTTGATGATTGTTAAAATGGTCATTGTGTTGCAGAAAGTGCTATGTGGCGGTGGAGCTTGAAGTTTGCTGGTGACACTGTGTAGGCTGTTAGATGCACAGTGATCCTAAAAGGATGGATTATTTTTGTAGAGAGTGACAGAGAGCTAGGAAAAAAAGAGAGAGGGGCAGAAGGCCTGGGAGCAAGTAGCAATTGGAGCAGGGAGGGAGGGGGAAATGGAATGGAGAACTGGGGTGAAAGGAAAGTGTGAGGAAAAGAGAAAAAATGAAGGAGAGAGTGACATAGAGGGACGGGGAGATGGAGTTTATAATAGGGTATCGACCCCAGAGCTTCCTGAGGCCTATGTGACCCAGACGTTCTCTTGGTGGCCCGACCCATGCAAACATTTTGGTGTTTTTCTCATTGTTGTAATAATTTGCCTAGCCCTAAACTCATCCCATATGCATTGATCAGTGCATGTTCATAAATACTTCTGTGATAAATGAAGGGGGTGTAGCTCCCTTTTATGGACACCCAGCCAGCCAGTTAGCTGTAAAATACATCTTAGTGTCTGTTCTCTGCTTACTTTACCTGTAAAGGGTTAACAAGCCCACAGGTAAAAGAAAAGGAGTGGGCACCTGACCAAAAGAGCCAATGGGAAGGCTAGAACTTTTTAAAATTGGGAAAGAAGCTTTCCCTGGGTGTCTGTTGTGTCTCTCCGGGAAAGAGGGGAACAGAGGGCAGCAGGAATGCTGTGTAAAGCTTTAAGCCAGGTCTGAGAAATCATCAGATCATACCTAGAATTACTTATTTGAACCCCCCCAAATATGTAAGTAAATTAGGAATGTTTAGCTAGACGCAATCCAGTTTATTTCTTTATTTTGGCTTGTGGATCTCCTCTCTGCTAACCCCAGATGCTTTTGTTTGCTTGTTACCTTTAAGCTGAACCCCCAAGAAAGCTATTTTGGGTGCTTAATTTTTGGAATTGCTCTTTTAAAATCTAGAAAAAGCCTAAGTTCCAGATGTATTTTCTTCCTTTTTGTTTGTAATAAAATTTACCGTTTTTTAAAAACAGGATTGGATTTTTGGTGTCCTAAGAGGTTTGTACATGTTGTTTAATTAACTGGTAGGAACAGCTAATTGTTTTCTTGCTCAGCTCTTCCCTGGAGGAGTGGGAGGTGAAAGGGCTTGAGGGTACACCACAGGGAGGAATTCCCAAGTGCTCCTTCCTGGGCCCAAGGTGGTTTTTTTTGTGTGTGTTTTTTTTGCATTTGGGTGGTGGCAGCATTTACCAGGCCAAGGTCAGAGAAAAGCTGTAGCCTTGGGAGTTTAATACAAGCCTGGAGTGGCCAGTATTAATTTTTAAAATCCTTGAGGGCCCCCACCTTCTGCACTTGAAGTGCCAGAGTGGGGATTCAGCCTTGACAACTTGCATGAAAGACTTGAAGCTTATGTTGTTCACTAAAATGTAAAACCTTATTTTAAAACCACTTCAGCTGTAAGCTCCCCAGATCTGGGATGGTCTCTTTGGTACACGTTTGTTCAGTGCCTCACACAATGGGGCCCTGGCCTCTCAGTGCTACTACAATAATGATAATGGAGTCTCATATCAGTGTCAAAGTACGAGCATTCAGCAAACACTATAAATGAACCCATATATGTGAGTTCAGATCAATGTGAGAATTGCAAGCATGGTTACATGGGGGACAGTCAAGGTTCTCCATGACCATTGCAGGCTGTTGTGGCCTTGCTTTGGCTATTCATGTTTTTCACCTCAGGTGTTGATGATGCACCTTGCTTCAAAGCAGTTAACAGCTACATGACAAATCTGCTGCCACCTTGCTCTGTTGTGGGCTGTTGTTTCCCAGTGACTAGGATTGGCTGATATGCTTTCATGCATGACTTCAGTGTGTCTATATTATTTGTACTGGCCACCCTGAGAGCAGGTGCCTTGCTGTAGCTTACCAGAAAATATGGCCTTGGGCAATGTTCCCTCTAATTTTTGACAGGCCGTGTGCGCAAAAAATTTCTTCTGTGAAAATTGTTGTGCTTCTGTGCAAATTGTTGTGCGCACAGTGTTTTGCTGTGTACACGGGGTTTAGGATCTGTATGCGCGCGCACACGCGCACAGCTTAGAGGGAACAGTGGCCTTGGGTATTCTTGAGTCTGCCATACAAATGAGATGCCAAGACCAATGCATAGCTGAGCGTTTTTTGAGCATGCTTTGAATGTCGGACCTCTGACAATGACTGAGTATTTCGATATTGGGAATCTTGTCTCACCAATTGACCCTGCAAACAGACCAAAGGTCATGCATATGGAACTGATCGAGTTTCCTAATATGGCGGCAATATGTTGTCCAGCATGACTGCCTAATAGACGTTTAGCTTGGTGTTTATTTTGACACCCCTGTCATTCCATAAGTGATGTGATTAGCATTCCAAATGCAGAGCTGGCCTTGGCTATGTGATGGGTAATCTCATCATCAGTTGTGGCATTCTGTGACAGCATACTCCATAGGTAGCAGAACTTCACTGCAGTTGACAAGTCAACTTCATGGACTTGAGAAGATCATCCTTGATCTTAATAATTGTGTAGACAAGTGCATCCCCTGACACATGTTGGTACAATACTTCAGTTTTCTTTAGATTGATTGTGAAACCAAAGTGATTCACTGTACAAGTAAAGTGATCAGTTATTAATTGAATGTCATCAATCGAGTGAGCAACCAGTGCACAGTCATCAGCAAATAAAAGCTCCTTAATGTGTAAATCTTCCACTTTCGTGCAAGAATGGAAGCGTTGCAAATTGAACAACTTACAACACTGCAGAACTGGGTAAATACTCCTCTGTCGGTGTCATGAAATGCATCCATAAGCATAGCCAATAAAAGGATGGAAAAGACTGTGGAAGCCATCATGCAACTGTGTTTGGTGCCACTAGTGACCAGAAAGGTGTCTGATATCTTTGCCATTTCCCACCAGTCTGGCCATCATCCCTTCATGGAAGGATGGAATAACAGAAATAAACTTTCCAAAGATGAACAAAAAATCGAGCAAGAAACAGTGCCACAGAATTTCAAGGGTGCCAACGTTGTCCATCTCTATAAGTGTAAGGGTGAACGGGCAAACTGATAATTACTATGGCATTTCCCTTCTCTCTGTTGCAGGGGAAATTATTGCACTGGTCATATTGAATTGACTTAGCACCTTTCTTGTGGGAACAATCATCCCCGAGTCTGGACTGGGCAGTGTAGATATGATCTTCACAGCCTGTCAGCTTCAGGAAAAGTGCTGGGAGCAAAACCATGGTCTTTATGTGATGTTCATCAACTAAACTAAAGCATTTGTCTCCGTAAATCACAGGGGACTCTGGAAAGTTACCTCAATACAAATAAATATATATAAAAATCAATAAAAGCAGATGAATAGGAAGTTTTCCCACATAGGAAAAACAGCCCTATGTGCTAATATAAATCCTGGAGTTTGCAGCTTATCAAAATGACTCTCCCATGAAAAGACAAATGGGGTTTGTGGGCTCATAGTCTGATTTCCCAAAGATGGGCAAGCTGAATGCATATGGAGCCAGATTTGGTACACACATGATACCAGATGGAGATGATGACACGCTACAATGGAGGCAGATGCTCCTCTAGGTGACCCCAGGCTGGTAGAAATAATATGCATACTTGACAAAATTATATAAAGCTGGCAATTTAAAACATTTTGCAGGTTCCCATATTCTATCAACTCCATGCTGTTTGGCAGCTGGCCTGGCAAGCTTTCAAAATAGCTCACAGCAATCAAAGTATATTTTGGATCTTATACACATCCCGCTCCACCATTCATGGTAAAGCCTCTGAAGAGGGAACAGTATCAAGTGTCTCACAGGGTTCAATATTGAGGCCCATATTATTTCTTATTTTCACTCTAATCAGAGGAGTATATACATTCAGACATGATCAAATTTGATGATTCCAAAGTTGGTGAAGAATTCATGGGAATTTCCAGACCAGGTCAGACCAGCTCAGGATTGACACACATTAGGGGGGCAGCAAGAGAAAATTTCCACTGCTCTCTCTCGTAGCTGCTCCGTAGATACAGAGAAATGTATTATTATTATAAATGGGAAAACTAAATGTAAATAGCATCATCATCAGAGATGTTAGGGACAGAAAACCCGTTAAATTATCAAATCCATCTCACTTGAAGGCCCCATTCAGTAGAGCTCAGAAGTATGTACTTAACTTTGAGCTTTATTTATATGATACATCATCCTCCAGACGCCTTACAAATGTTTATTAACTGCATCTCACAGCACCCCAGTGAGGTAACCACTGGTAGCAAACCCATTTTATAGACGAGTCTACTAGACACAGAGTGGGTCGCTTCCACTTGTGGCTCCTTATGTCGAGGTTGGGCAGCTAAATGGTTCCCCGGAGTCACACAGTGAGCCAGTGGCAGAGCCAGGAATAGAACCCAGTCAAGTGCTCTAACCAGTAAATACATCTCATCCCAATTCAATCAGGGCGAGTCTACACTACAGCGCTACATCAGCCCAGCTGCACTGCTGTAGCGTGTCTGGTGAAGACACTCTATGCCGATGGGAGAGCACTCTCCTGTCGGCATAATTACTCCACCTCGGCGAGAAGTGGAAGCTATGTTGGCGGGAGAACATCTGCCCCCCGATGTATGCATAGATTCAAAACAGGCAGCATCCAACTGAGTTTGTGCAATTTAGAAACTGCCTCTGAAATTCTAACCAATGTTTGGACCTTATGATATTGGATATTGCATGTTGGTATCTGATATTTCTGCTCTCGTTTAAATATTTTATTTAGTTTGTATTTTTGTCTCAACAGAAGAGGAACTGGCAACCCCACCGTTAGATGGCATCATTCTTCCTGGAGTGACGAGGCAGAGCATCTTGGAGCTGGCACGCAAGTGGGTGGGTGTTTGCCTTGTCCCTCAATAGTAGCAATTTTAACAACTGTGAGATACGCTGTTATGAAAATAACTCATTTATTGCGTTCAAGTAATGGCTCACAGTTCCACCTGATCCTTTAAACCAAATATGAACCGGGGAAGCATGTTAAAATTAAAAAGACTTGGTCCAACTACCCAAACACCAGCGTTTGTTCCACAGAGCCACATCCTGTCTGTTTAATTAGTTCCCAGTTAGCATTCCCACACAAAAACCTTCATTAGAGTTGCCAGACTCTATATCCCATTAATAGAATTGGCTTAGAGTAAGGAAATAAGCAATTGTCATTCATCACCCCATCTGCACTCTACTCATCAGCTCCTTGTTCCACCACCGATAGCCCATGTGTCTCCACCTTCATTCTGAGCAACCAGGGTGCAGCCTTAAGTCCAGCCGTAGATCTAATACACTAGTACCTGTATTCTTGCAGATTTCAAATCTGTACTTGAATACAAGTTCTCATGCACAAAGTACTATAAAGCTCAGCAATGATCAAAAGCATAAAGGTCCTCTGTTTTACATCTCATCCAAAAGTTCTGCTGCAGCTGCACAGTGTTCCTGAACACCATGCTGAGGTTTAGTACCAAATTTGAGGGGAAAGTGCCACCTAGTGAATTGCCATCATCACATTATAGATCTTGGGTATTCCTTGGAGGTCATTCATCTAACTGCTGACCAGGCCATACCTTGCTTAGCCTTATGAGAACTGAAAATTGACTGGCTGCAACTGAGTTTGTTAAAAATATCACCTCTGTGATACAATTACAGGATGTAAGGAAAGAATGCCGACCTTTAAGAACGTGTGCTCTGGTTTTGTCTTTCTGATTTCTGATGCAGGGAGAATTTAAAGTGTCTGAGCGGTACATCACCATGAGTGATCTGACAGCTGCCTTGGAGGAAAACAGAGTGAAGGAGATGTTTGGTGCTGGGACAGCTTGTGTTGTATGCCCTATTTCTAAAATATTATACAAAGGCAAGGTAAGGAAAGTATTTGTGTTTATTTTTTCTTCCCCATATAATTACACCTTGGCATTGTCTGAGGTTCATGCGGGAAGTACCGTATCAGTATATTGCCTCCTAACTTCTTCGCAACTTCTTCTCAAGTTGGGGAAAACTGATTTTCTTTTCAAAATCCCCCTCCCTCTTTTTTGTGTTTAATTTTAAATTTCAAAATTTCATTTTTTTTTTACCAGTTCTATAGTTCCTTGAAAAGGGGGGAGGGGAGTTATTTTAAATTTAAGTCAAAAAAATTCATTCATACCAAAAAAAATCAAAATTTGAAATTTCATCAAAATTTTGCAATTAGAAGCATTTCAGCCAGCTCTGTGATGTGATTAGCAGTCAAATCTTCCCTTAATAGGAAGGCTGACAGCCAGTCACCGTTCCTCAATTCTGTTCCCTCGCATAAATTAAAATGGCAGAGGAGGAAATTTAAATTTTTCCATCAGCAGAAATGGGTCATACAGAGAACATGGCTTTGCTCCACCATGACCACTCCCCTTCCATCCCCTAATATGTCTCCTTCCTAACCCCATCCCATGCCTGACTTAATCCTTCCCCTTGTACCAGGCAGCACAGCTCTGATGGCAGAGCTGGTGCAGGAGATGGCATAACTGTTTCTGTCTGCTGTACACCAGCTGGGGAACGAGGAATTCGGTAGAGCATTTCTCTGTCCTGTTTAAGTTCACTTTGCACTGCTTACGTTGCACAAAATGAACTTAGCAGACCAGTGACTCCAGCCCAAGAGGTATATTGATATGTTTCTTTGTGAAGATAGACAATAGAACAAATAAAATAACGGTGTAGAAAATGATGCTTCTAATAGATGGACTATATCTATTAATATGATCATGCTTTTGAGATACGAATGGGAAACATTCAGAAGTTGACTATTGAAAATTATGGTACTTATACTTAACACAATAATCAATGTAGATAATAAATAGAAAGGTGCTTCTTTGAGTTGAGTATCATCTTCCTCAGGCCTTACTGATTGAGCGAGAAGGTAAGTGTGGTGTAGTGATTAGACCTTGCTTAGACTCTGGTAGCAGCTGGGTTCTATTCCTGGCTCTACTGCCACTCCTTTGGCCAAGTCACTGAGGAGGGTCTAAACGAACACTCATTACAGTCAATAGAAGTAGTGTAGTTGACGTGAATGGCAGCTGATCCTTGAGCTTTCTGTATCTCTTATAAAATGGGTATTAATGACCCTTACCCACCTGATGGGAGTGTTGTGAGGTTTAATTAATGTTTGTGAAGTGCTTTGAGATCCTCAGATTTAAAGGGCATTTATATATGTAGGTACTTGTTGTTATCTGACTGTACGTGATGAGCTTCTAGGAATTATTCTCACTTTAATTCCATCCTAGAATTTGCACATTCCAACTATGGAGAATGGACCTCAGTTAGCAACCCGCTTCCTGAATCAGCTGACTGATATCCAAGTAAGAGGTTCTCTTCTTTGGTATGATAACATAATGAAAGGGGTGAAATAGAATGAATGAATAGTTTTTCTGTTACAGGCTCCAGGAATCAAAATATAGACTCTTTCTCCCACCTCTCCTGGCATTGAAACCTTGGTAGATTATCAGTGGTAAGGGATGGTACAGGAAAATACTTACCCTACATATCACTGAGGGATGCTGTTTTCCACTTAAAACTTGCCCTCCCTCTTTCATCTTGAAACAGAGTGATTTTAATATAGGCTTGAAATACAAGAGTGCTTGTAAAAGATTGATGTTTATGTCCTCGTCACATGACATGGGCCAGGATTATAAAAAGTTATACCCAGTCATTATCCACAAACTCCAGTAGCAGCTGTTTCATCTTCCCTTAAAAAAAGTACAGTCAGATAAAACCTAATATCAACTAAAACCGACTTCCACAAATTAGTAAAGCCAATCAATTACAAAAAAAACCCACCACAAAGCGATGTCTTGGCTGGTGGGTGTGATATTAGATATTGGCCAGTAACTGCTATCTTGTAGGCCCAATGTCTTTCTGATCATGCAACCACTACTTGTTCCCAAAACAGTTCCTCCTCTAGTGGCTTGTTGGATGTTAAGATGGATCTACCATTTGGTACTTATATTTGCTCTCAATATAGACTGTCAGTAGCATTCTGGACATCCTCAAGAAGCTGAGCACCAGTGTCCTCCTTGGTTTATTTAGATGTCTTCTCTTTCTCCTGTAGGGGGTGGTGAATGATATATGATCTCAACATAGATAGAATTGCTGTTACCTTGACAGGTTGCAAGTCCCTTTGTTTGAGAGCTAACATTCTCTCCCACTTACTATGGCAGTAACTCTTTGCCATTCTTCTCATAGTATTTCTTCTGATCTGGGTTGCTATAGTTATTTCGTAACTGCCCCAGAGTTAATGGTCTGTGGCTCAAGAAGCACATTATTTGCCACTAATGTTTTTATCCTCCTGCCAGTGAGCTGCTGAACTGGTGATCCTAATAAAGCATTGTGAGATGTGTTGCAATATACATACTAAATATGGATCCCTTGAATCTATCAGGGCTTTTATTTAAATTTTTACTGACTCTTCTGCAAATCAATAGTAAGGGCTTCACATGGTGTGCATGAACTGATACAGCCATAAAAAAATTGTCAGATTGAGTCATTCATTAATTGTGGCTGATTGTCTGCTATCGACTCACCTGGAATCCCATAGCTAACATATTGAGATTTATAATGTGATATTCAATGTGTTGTACAATAGAGTAGTTAATAAAATAAAATAAAATGAATAGCATTCCACTAACCCTTCATTATTTTTTTTTAAGTCAAGTAGTGTGCACCAGCCTTGGACTAGGGACAGTCGGGCAACTTAAGTAGTTTCAGTTCTTTTGGATTCTTGTTCTTCTATTTATTACAGGTTTCACACATGGATACTATCAGATTCTGTCCCAGCTACTTTTCACCACCGTGCTGACACAAAGCAGCTAGAAAGTTGTTGAATCTGTGCCCTGCTGGATTCCCCCTCTGTGACAGGTGGCAGAGATCCACTATTTAGCATGTAAAGGGCTTGTGCGTTCTTCTGCATAAAGATGCTGTATGAATTAGGCCCATTTGTCATAGTGGTCTCTATATTAGGAGCTGGACTGAGACTACTAATTCATTTTGTGTATGCCAACTGACAGTGATTAGATTCTGATAGAGACTTTCAGTTCCAACGATGAGCGCTGCATTTGAGCCAGTAACCTAGAGGTGAATTGCTCCGTATCCAATTACTAATTGTCTCTGCCGTCCAGTTCCCTCGTATGCAATATATGCTAGTTTAACGTTTTCAGATTTCTTTGATTATTTTGCATCCAGATCTGTTTTCCTGCCACTTACTGTTTTTTGTAATCCACAATCCTCCATGTGCAACAGGATTTACTTGGATTTGAACAGCTGTTCAGTGGGAAGTAGAGCTAGAATGACAAATTAGAACTTTGTGGGCAGAACTGATTACATTTCTCATGGCAGTAGCAAGAGACAGGGGAACACTGCAATATGCATTTACACTTGTATCACAAAAAGGAAATTGTGATTACTAAAGATCAATAGAGATTTTAGATGAAATAATTTACTCTGTGTATAGCACTGGTGTGGTTATGAATGCATCAATCACAGAATACCGTGTTCTTTAACAGCTTGAGATAGAGGATTTAAAGATGAGGTTCTCTCTGGGAATTGCACTGCCTCTGAAATGACAATCAATGTTGGCAATCTCCTTCTTTCCTATATAAAAAGCCCTGAATGTTTTGGCTAATATGGCCAGTGGTCCCAAATATTGTAGATTATTTATGGCTTTCTTCAGGATGATTTGTATTTTTAAGAAGAATGCAGTGAAAGCTTGTTCATTTTTAAAGGGTAGATCAGAACGCAGTTTGGGTGGGATAGGTGAACAGTTTCAGGTGAAATTATTTGTATTAGGGTAGAATTTAAAGTCCACGATCAATATCAGGGTCCCATTGTACTAGGCACTGTACAAATATATAATGAGACAGTCCTGATACACACTCTGCTACACACTGTAAATAGGCAAGCCTGAGAAAATAGTTGTAGAGAGGGTTGGCTAGAGGAGGAAGTATTGTTATCCCCATTTTACAGATCAGAACCTGAGGAGCAGACAGATTCAGTGACTTGCCCAGGTTACGCAGGAAGTCTGTGGCCCATCCAGAAATGGAATCTGATCCACTTAGCCCCAATATCGTGTCTTAACTGTACAACCGTCCTTCCTTTCTAAAATCTGAGAATGAACTCGAACCTTTGGCAAAAAACTGAATCCATACTGACCCTTTTGGGGAATTTATGGAAGGCTGGATTATGATTTCAGTTTTATGCACCTCTGCATTTCTTGGTTCTGAACAGGGTGAGACACTGAAGTCTGAGTGAGGCTGTTCTTACGAACAGAAGCAGGAGGTACCGGAAGTCTCACAAGAGATCTTGTTTTCATGAGATTTCCTGCCCATTTTTTGCAGGTTCTGGAGGTTCCGATAAATTCCCAAGGTTTTTGAGTTTCACTCAGTTACTTGACAGGTGAATTAATAGCAGTAATTATCCTAATTAGCAGAGTAAACGTCAACATAAAGAACTCACCTCTTTTAATGGAAAATGCTGATGCAGCCTCTGCTCAGTACAGCTTGGGTGGGCGTGAAGGGCGACTGGAGCCTTTATGGTGCCTCATTGGCCAGTGCTTGAACCAGGCCAATTTCTAGTGTGAATCAGAGGAGCCTCACAGCTGCTGTGACTTATACCAGCTGCCTAGAACCCCCAAGGGGCTGTTCCAATAGTAAAGGATCACCAGGGTTAGAGCCAACTCCCTTTTCTCCAGTCATGCCCTCTACATTACAGTGTCTCTTTTCCACCCAGGGATTTAGCCCATGCTGGGGGAATCCTGCTCTGTTTTGGTTAAACTGGCATTATGGCTGCTTTGTAATGCCAGGGAAGCATGAAGTACCCATGGTGGGGACAAGGAACTGGCCTGGAAACGTCGTGAATGGAGCCCTGCTTTTTGAGCATGGTGTAACACATTCTGTTAGCTGCACTGCAAACCTCTGTCCAGTGATAGCAGAATTAGCAACAAGGAGAAGAAATATCCCCAAGGACTGTTACAAGACATGGTGGTGGTGTGTTGTACAGAGAGCTGTTCAGCCACTAGCCTTAGAAGACAGCACTCCCAAATGCTGTTTCTTCAAGTGAACACAGCAACAAGCCAAGAGCTTTTTCTCGTCTCGGGAATTCATCTTTTAGATTGCTCTTCTGTGCTAAGGTTTTTCTCATATGGTCTCCATGCTTTCACACTCCATTTCAGTGTGTACACTGGGCCACTAGAGAGGTATAGGCTGCAGTGCCTTCCATATGCAGATGATACTCAGCTCTCTGTTGTCATCTTAGTCTGACCCACAGGTGAAGTCTAGAGATAATCTGACTCAGAGGAACTGGACTGGGATTCAGGAGATCTGGGTTCCGTTCCTGGATCTGCCACAGTTCCCTGTGTGACTTTGGGCATATTATTTCATTACTATGCTGCCTCTCTTACCTGTAAAGCAAGGATACTACTTTCCTGGTTTGTCTATTTAGATTGTAGACTCCTCATGGCAAGGACTGTCTCATACTATGTATACGTACAGCGCCTAGCACAGTGGGGCTCTGATGTCAGGGCTTTTAAGTGCTATTGTAATACAAGTAGTAATTGAGTTGACATGTCCGATATTTGAGATTAGACTTTACCTCCACCTGTCCCCTTAACCACAATCCCACATCATTTACTGATTTCTCTTCTCTCTCTACTTACACCGCTGTTTCTCTCACTGTAACAGGGCTTTACCTTCATCATTGTGGTACACTTGACTCACTAGTCAGAAGCCAAAGATAGACAAAAGTCCAAACCCAAAACAATATTCAGCCCTCCTGGGCTCGAGTAGTCTTTTTCTTGGCCCTTCCCAGGGCTAATTTGTATAGCTGTAGTCCTTTCTCCACCCAGGTCTGCCCTGGACTCTGAACAGTTCCTTGTCCCATTGTTGCCGAGAGTTTCCATGCCTTCTCTCAAGAGGATCCGGTACTCCATCTACTACTAACCTATGTCCACATATAATTTACCTACATGAATGAGCCGTGTCTGATTACAGGGTTTGTGACAGAGAGTCTTAGAACTGTTTACCTTCAGATTAAGATCAAATGCTGTGTCACTGTAATAGCTGACTGTCCTTTGCCCTGGGACTGTCTTGAAGGGAGGGGGTAGGTCTTTTCCATCCTTGGCTTCTGTAACCCTGTTTATTGCGCAGTGAGAGCAGACTCATTCTTCATCCACAGTAGATCTGTTTTATTTGGTTTACCATGTTGGTGGAACATCTTCTCTAATTTTACTCTGTGGAATTTGTGGTTAGATTTATTTCAGGTTTAATAAAAAAAGATGTCATAAAAAGCTACCTTTTATAAAAGAAGGGAAAAATAGACACATTTGCATCCTGGGGCCTGAGCAGGGGCTGCACATGTGAGCAGATTAGTAAAATGACCACAGGGAATAGTTGCAGGACTTTTAACACAGGTTGTATGAAATGCATAGACACTTCCATCAAAGCAGGACTGGTCTGCTTTATATCATCTCACAGGAGAGCATCTTCACACCCTTCACAGCCTACTCATGTTGAGATGGATAAAGTGTCAAACTGCCTTCAGCTTTGTTTAAAACACAGACTGTAGCTAAGGCATAAAACCACAAATAATCTGTTTTATAGGGGGCAGCTATGGCAGTGGAAAGGAGCTTTGAGGTGGGTGTAAGTTATAATTACTCCCACTTACAGGTCCCTTTACCCTGCCAGAGTGGTGGAAAAGGGCCTTAGATTGAACAAGAATCAGGTCCTGGGAAAATTTTGCTGGTGCAGAGTTACCTTTCTTCCCTGAAAAATGTTCTTTGTTTTTGTTTTAGTATGGAAGAGAAGACAGCGAATGGACACTCCTGGTGTCATGAATGCAGAGTGGCGGGGATCAGACCTTCCATACACTACTCGACAGGCCAAACCGTTATACCAGAACAATCGCCAATTTTCTGTAGCTGCCTGTTTAGAGCTGTGCATAGGGTAGTCCGTGTTCTCCCTTTCCTCCCCAGGGTGATTGTTTCCACATGCCAGGGAATGTGAACACAATCATTATGATTTCTACCATAGTCTTGCTAATAGAAGCCTATTTTCTTGTTAAAGGTGCTAGATGTAAGTAATAGAACAGTCCCAACTGTTTTCTTGGTGCCTCCTTATGTCTAATGTACAGCCCCAAAACTTGTCAAATACTCTTCAACTGCTCTTCAGTGTAAGCCAGGGTGTTTTTTCAAATGCCACCACTACTGGAGCAGACTGCCATAATAAAAAGTTGCCCATTACTTAGGGGAACAGTTACTATCCCTTAGTCCTCAGGCAATGGATTATGTTTTTCTCTGTTACTCCACTTATGTGGGAGGTTCCTCGCTGCATTCCCAGAGCCCTGAGAAGCCCCTGTTTTTTATTCTGCCAACATCATACCCTCACCTTTTAGGCCCCTTGTCATAGCAACCACGCCTTTAGAATGAGAAGAATTGGTGGGAAATCCCTTCAGAGCCCGGCAACACCACTTCTAAATCAGTTTACAGGAACCAGCAAAGTGATCTTTCCCCACCCAAGGCTTTACAGTGCTCCCAGCCCTGGCTGGCCCACTTGTTTCTTAATATGATCTTTCTATTTTCTGAAGAGGCCGTGGCTTTCCAGTATGGGTTCTCCTACATCTTCCCTTGCTTGCCAGTGGAAAAGTGCCCAATGCAGGAGAATAGAGGGATTTCGTTCACCCTTTGTCATTCTGCACTACCATGTTCCCTTACCTCTTTGTACACCACTAGACTCATGGTACACTCTTTTGTTGCCATTTAGAAGCAGATAAAGAGCTGTTAGCTCGCAATTAGGGAAATTAATAACTTCGGCAAATTTCCTTTAACCTTTAAATATGCTACCATCCATATAAGCTTTCTCATCTATGCGCACACTTTTCTCACCTAGTTTTAAGATGTCTCTTGCCAAAAAAGGAACTACAGTATTCTGTAGCAATAGTCCAAAATGCTAGGGGCCTGATTCTTCTGTTACTCTGGCATAAAACTGATGTAACTTCATAGCTGTCAATGGAGTTACACCAGCATAAAATCAGTTTAACAGAATGGAGCCTCAGACCCTACATTTTGCACTAACCATACAGCAGTATTTTGGAACTAACTAGTATTTTTTTAATAAGGGGGGAAGAGTTTCTCTCCCACGCTTTCTAACAGACCCCACCTATAACTGGCAATTGCTAACACAGTGTAAAATATACTAAGCATCATCTCTAAAGGGCAGCCCCCTGTCTTAAGCCACCACTTAAAATTATCCACAGGGCTTTCTTGTACAGTATTTGGTCAAACATTAACCCACAGTCTCTCCTAGACCATCATTTTCTGCTAGTCCCTTGAGTGGTGAGTTAGACACATCTTGCTGCCGTCTATTGTGATATCTTATTGAAGAGCAGTTGAAGGTTACCAGTGACAATTGTTCAGAGTGAGTTGTTGGACAGTGTTCTATTTAGAATATACCTACAAGCACAAAATGCTGTTTCATTTATGGTAGCAGTAGTACTGTGTATCTCTTCTACTCACAATTTGAATCCGTACTGTGCTGTGGTCTCTGTTCAGTTTCTTGCGATATGTCATAGGCCACTGGTAGTTTGTTTATTTATTTGTATTCATCTACTGGAAAAATTAACATGCGGGATACATCGAGATATGATGTGGGATAGAGGCATTTTTCCAACAAGGCAAGTACCACAACTGAAGAGTGCCTTTGACTAGAGTGTGTGTCATAGAGCTCATACAAGGTTACGTCATGAGTGAGACTAAATGGCTTCCCATTACTGAACTGTAACCTGTTCCCTCATGTTTAGCTTAGATATTGTCTTTGACAGCAAAAGTCGAGGTGTTTCTGTTTGACTGAGGTGCCTGGAGAATTGGATGTGCAACTCCCATATTTGAGATATCAACAGTATTAACAGAAGTTGCTCATCAAATTCCCCATGGACAGTTCTGACAGTAATCTACTCACAAGTCAGAATGAAGAAATGAAGACCAGTTACAATGATTGATTTAGAGTGGTTGACGCCTTAAAGAGGTGAGTGAAACCATTCTTAAATCAGACTACAATAATTTTAAGTGGGGCTCGACATTGGCCTGTAGTTGTTGTGGTCTACACTGACTTTGGGGGAGACCTGAGTTAGACCTCTTGCATTATCTCTTCACCTCTTGTACTGCTGGAGACCTCAAAAGTGCAAGGGCTAACAGAGGACAAAATTGGAAGGTCCACAAAAATATGAGCTATTTCCTAGAGAAAAAGTGAAACTATGTAGAGCACTCCCAGTCAGTTGGTATCACCTCTGTGAATACTTTTGCTCCCTCTTGGTAAATTCAAACAGCCTTGATTATTTTCATTCAGGCTCTGTGTGAGTAGGTTCCAGATTTTAAACGTTATATACTAAATAAGCCAGCAGAGTATTTTGATCTTGCATGACAATCCTGTGTGGAAATACATAGCGTGCATTCTGCATCTGTATTATTTTATCCTTTTATCATAAAATTCCAAGAAACAACATTTGTAAATAACAGTGAGCACTTGAGAGATACTGTGTTCTCCTCCTTATTTTAGCCCATAAAGTTTAGGAAGGAACTGTGCTATTCCCTGAGCTGATAGATTGTAACAGAACATCTGCGCATCTCTTTTCCATGTGTGCTATTTGTTTAATTGTAGCAGATTAACATAGAAAGGGTATGGTACATCATAACTAGGCAATTATCCATTCTTTATCACTTAGTTATGGTTACACTAATTGATCATTTAAGAAATAAGATAGTCTAACATTAGGAACATTTGAGGCTGTTCAGAAAAGATCAACAAATTAATAATTGTGTGATATTTGCATAATTGGCTGCAATTATTTAATGTTTAATTGGGTTGATCAAATGCGATTCAGCCTCTCACACATGTATGCTTTACAAACAGTGGTACTTTAAAATGATAATGATGAACTATAATTTTTGCAAGTTCTTTCTTTTCCCCACTTCATTCCTTGATTATTATTTTCAGCCTTGAGCATGTTCTTAATTTTCAGTTTAGTTTCAGCTATTCATCTGTTGGAAAGAAGTCCTTAAAATGAGATCCACATTTGAAAGGTCCACAAAAACTAGTGTTTCATACAAACCTTGATGATGCACAGGAGTTGTGGAATTAGCAGCTGTCACTCCAGTGCCAGATTCATAATAGCAGTTCAGGGCAAATTCACCCAGGGGTAACAATGATTTATTCTGGTGAGAACTCTGGCCAAGGATGGTTGTGGCAGCACAAAGCAAATGTAATTTCCTTGACAGGGGAGTTAGGAGGGCAGCAAGGACCCAAAAATGGGAGATGCTGGCCAAGGAACATGGCCATTGGATGTTCTGACTCAATATAATCTTCAACAGTGTCCATGAGAAGGATTCCCAGAAAACCCCAGCCATAAGCGAAGTCTGCCCACATCCCCTAGCAGAAATCCCTGAGGGACTGCAGTGGTAATACCACCTGCCCTTTTTCTGGATGAATCACCACTGGAGTGCTTGGAGATATAATTGACCCTTCCCTGCCTAAGTGCTGGTGATTCTCTTGTCCTTATTGTATATTATACCTGGAGAATGGTAATCTGAAAAATAGGGCATTTGAAAGGTAAAGGTGTGACGGGTTGGGTCACAGAAACCCCCTTGGGACTGCCACCTTATGTGCTGGGACTACCTCTGAGCCCATTTTCCCTGGCAGCTTGGGACTTCAATACCTTGCCTGGTTGTGCCAGACTCGCTAGCCTGCTGCAACACAGACCCAGGTCTGAGCCACGTCCCCCAAAAGCTGCAGGCTTACCTGAAAACAGCTTAAGAAGTGCTCCTGTCTCCAACACCCAGATACCCAGTTCCCAATGGGGTCCAAATCCCAAATAAATCCATTTTACTCTGTATAAAGCGTATACAGGGTAAACTCAGAAATTGTTCTCCCTCTATAACACTGATCGAGAGAGATGCACAGCTGTTTGCTACCCCAGGTATTAATTACTTGCTCTGGGTTAATTAATAAGTAAAAAGTGATTTTATTAAATATAAAAAGTAGGATTTAAGTGGTTCTAAGTAATAACAGACAGAACGAAGTAAGTTACCAAGCAAAATAAAACAAAACATGCAAGTCTAAGCCTAATACAGTAAGAAACTAAATGCAGGTAAATCTCGCCCTCCAAGATGTTCCAATAAGCTTCTTTTACAGACTAGACTTCCTCCTAGTCTGGGTCCAGCAATCACTCACACCCCTGTAGTTACTGTCCTTTGTTCCAGATTCTTTCAGGCATCCTTTGGGGTGGAGAGGCTATCTCTTGAGCCAGCTGAAGACAAAATGGAGGGGTTTCCAGGGGCTTATATAGTCTCTCTCTTGTGGGTGGAAGCCCCTCTCTTCTCCTGTGTTAAATCCCCTCCACGAGATGGAGTTTTGCAGTCACATAGGCAAGTCACATGTCCATGCATGACTCAGTTCTTTACAGGCTGATGCCATTGCTTACATGTTAGTTTCAACATTCCCAGAAAAACTCAGATGTGGATTGGCATCTCTGAAGGTCCATTGTTAGCTAAGTACTCCCAATTACTTGAATAACCCCTTCACACTATGTTGACCAAATCTGCCTTATGTGCTTCCTACAGCAAACACTTTAAATACAAGGATAGAGCCAACGCTCATAACTTCAGATATAAAAATTATACATGCATACGAGTAGGATGAATACATTCAGTAGAACATAACCTTTGTAAAGATATGTTACATAGCATATCTAGCATAAAACATATTCCAGTTATGTCATATTTACACTCATAAGGATATTTCTATAAAGCATTATGGGGTGCAATGTCACAAAAGGTTCAATATGTGCTGTTGGGAATGAACACACAATAGGGTGTGTCTTACACTTCAAGTTAGAAGTGTGATTCCCAGCTTGAGAAGACATACCCACGCTAGCGCTGATAGAGCTAGCTTGCTAAAAACCGAGTGTAAGCCATGATGGTGCGAGCAGCAGGAGGGGCTAGCCATCCAAACAGATGCCTAGGGTCTCAGAAGGGATCGTACACAGGGAAGCTAGCTCCTTAAACTACTGCAGCTACACTTCTATTTTTAGCATGCTAGCTCGGTCAGAATTAGTGTCGGTATGTCTCATTGAGTCGCATCTTCAGCTTGATGTGTAGACATACCGATATGTGAACCATCCCTCATGTCCAAGCGACTAGCAGTGGGCAAGGCAGAAGGGGCGAGAGTTGAGAGATATTTCACAGACCACCATCAGTGGGGAAGGAGAGAAGGAACTCTTGTCCAGTGTTATCTGTAGAGCAACTTATATAATCACCTCAAATCACTTAGCCCCTTTACTTTGCTTCGGTATGTAACAATACAACGTCATAGAGCAAATGTTGCAATGCCCTGTCAGAGCACGGCACAGTGATTGATCTTCCAGGCCTTGCTCAGACTCCTTTCACCTCTTTAGGACCCTGCATATGGTGCACAGAGTAGACAGGACCAGTAATGAGGGACAAGCAGCATGAAGGTGGGTGAACTTGTATCACAGTGTTGTGTATGTCTCTGCTGCAATAAAAGAACTACAGCAAGTCTCAGAGCCGGGGCCACAAAACCAAGCACAAGACTTGGTCTTGTGCTCCAGGGCTAAAAATAGCAGTGTAGATGATTGTACTGGAGCCTGGGCTCTGACCCTCCCCTGCCACCGGGTTACAGGCTCCAGCCCAAACCCAAACTTCAACACTGCTGTTTCTAGCTGAAAGCGCAAGCCCCAGGAGCCAAAGTCAGCTGACCCAGACTCTGAGACTTGTTGCTGTGGGTCTTTTATTGCAGTGTAGACACACCGGCATTCCAGATACCTAAAGCAGAGCTAATAGTAATGACTTACCCAGGGATGGGGTGAGTTCTCTATCACTTGGGATCTTTAAATCGAGATTGGAGATGTCTTTCTAGAAAATATGCTGTAGCTCCTCCAGAGGTTATGGGCTTGATGCAGCGTTTACTGGATGAGCTACAGCCTATGCTATGTAGGAGGTCAGACTAGATGATCATAACAGTTCTTTTTGGCCTTAAAAATCTATTGGTAAGAAGTTTGTATTTATAGCCTCCCCGGGCTCTCAGTGTCTGTGCTTTCAGTCATCGCCTGGGTCTTTCTCCCCCTCACCTATTTTGCAAGGTGCCAGCTTTTTCCTTTCCCTGGGGTGCTCAACCCCTGCTCATGGCACAGGCCCCATTCCCTACTCCACCCCTTCCCCCAAACCTCTGCCTCTTCCCAATCCCTCCCCCAAACATGCCCAGTCCCTGCTCCTCTCCCCCCTGCGCCTCCTGCACGCCGCAGAACAGGAGGCACTGGGAGGGAGGGGGAGGAGTAGATTGGCGGAGCTGCCGGCAGGTGGGAGATGCTGAGGGGAGAGGAAGAAGTTACTCGGCGGGGCTGCCAGTGGGCGGGAGGCACTGTGGGGAGGAAGAACTGGCTGCCGGTGAGTGCCAAGCACCTGCTAATTTTTTTCCGTGGGTGCTCCAGCCCACGGAGTCGGCGCCTATGTATGTTGGGGCTAAATTTTAGCACAGCTAGTAACTCATATTAATGGGGCCTTTGCAGTTAATTCCCTACCTACTGTGCTGGAAAGGCAATTTCTTTGGCGCTCAAACAGATTTCTGGTCAAGGAGTGTGGAAGTCATTAAAGAGCAGCAGAAAGAGGGAAAAGGTGATGGGCTTTTATCGGCACAATACATTTTATTGCAGGTGTTTTACTCATCCCAGTCTGCAAAACTCTTCTTCCAAAATATTTTTATTAAAGTTTTTAAATCTGTATTTCCTTACAAATGGCGAGCCTCTAGACAAGAATGCGCAGGGTGCAGGGCATTCTATTCAAATTCTATTAAACATAATGAACAAAAACAACATTAGTCTAAACAGTAAGTCTGGAGTCTCATGGCCTTCATGAAATGCAAAATATACTGCTGATTTCTGATTTCTTTCCACATATCCAACCAAATTATAACTGAAAGCCAAGTAGGCGATTAATACCTGGAGCATAACACAAAAGCCTAGCCGCCAAAAACTTTTTACCCCGAGTTCTTTGATCCCATTCGCAAAATGGGCCACATATTAGAGAGGATGGGAGTTTGAGCAAAGGCCGAGGAGCCACGTACTCCAGAGTTTCAGTTCTGGCTCGGACATTGACTCTGTGATCATGGGCAAGTCGTCTAGCCTCTCTTTGACTCCACTTGTCCACCTGCAAAATGGAAATAGTGCAACCTAACTCACAGGTCTTGTGAGGAATAAATACATGGTGATCTCATATTTTTGTCCTGGGGGACATGGAAGAAATCTTTAAAAGTCTGCCCTGTTATGAGCACAGAAGCATAAGCCAACCACTAGTTGCTGGGAGTTAGGAAGACATTTCCCCGTATAAGAAGGTTATCCCATAACTGTCTATCACAGCGTTCCTTGCACCTTTCTCTGAAGCATCTTGTACTGGTCACAGTCAGAGACAGGATACTGGAGTAGAGGGAGCACTGATCTGATGATCTAGTACGGCAATTCCTATGCCTGTCCATCCAGGAGGTGGACACAGTCTGTCCTTTCACTCCCCTGAATGCAAGGATTAAACTAGGCTAGTGCTGTCAGCAATAGCCTCCCTTAAAGACCCTGGCCAACAAAGTGGGTCCTCCTTGGAGCAAGGCAAAGGGGGGATGAATGATCCTCACCCAGGAGTCTTGCTGAGGAGGTGTGTATTGTCACCATCCTCTAACCATCAGCTCTCCTATAATCCAAACATTGAACTTTTGAAGTGTTTGCAAAGCACTTTGAGGACAACAAGCATTGTGTGTAAATGCAAATTATTATTATTATAATTATTACTACTTCTTATGCGGCTTGTAGGATTCAGTCCAGCCTTTAACAAAACAGAATTGATTTTGCGACAGGTAAAATCTCTTCTATGAATCTAATTCACTTCAAGAAATCTGTTTAAGCAGCACAGATAGATGCCAGCCGCAGAGCCAGCATTTGAAGCATCCCTTTCTGATTAGTTGCAACATCTTGATTATACAGAGCAAAAATGTTATATATAGACACACACTTTTTGTATGATATGCCTTATTTTTAAGGTTTCCTGAATTAGGACCATAATCCTGCAAAATGCATAGCTCAGTTCCAAGTTTAAAACTGCATCTGGCACACTGTACAGACTTGACGAGCACTATTCACTGATCAGAGGTAAATTTAATTTTTACGTTTGTCAAAATAAAATCAAGGGCGTAGGAGCAACTTCATGCATCATGCTTCTAAACCCCTGTGTATTAGAAGTCCACCCTAGCCCATTTTAGAGTTGTGCCTTATAACATAACATTCAAATCACCCTGTGGGAGCCATCCTACTAACGTGCTGAGTGCTCTTGACTTCAGCAGGTAGCAATTGAGAATTATTAAGAGTGCTGTGTTTTATCCAAGTCTACAGAAATACATTTTGTCATGAAGCTCAAAGTTGTGCAAAGAATAACTGATACTTGCTAAAATATCTCCTCCTAATGGTAAGATAATGTTCCTTCTTGCTTAATTTAGGTAGCCGGATTGTTATTCATAATGGAGGAGGAAGATACTGACATTGCATTGGTAAATAAACACTAGTATTAGAATCATCCTACCTATTCCTTTGTTAAACATGGTGGTTATTAGCCTAGGTTCAAATATCTTTTCCCTGACCAGGATGGAAAAATCTGACAATTGTATTAGCCAAACCATGCTATAGGTGTCCCCAATTCCACAGATGGGGACTTGATTCTCCATTGCTCTTGTGCAGTCATTTACACCAGTGCAAAGTAAGTGTAAAAATGCTATCAAATCAGACTGGTGGATAGACCCATGTGACACTCCTTTAATACGAAGGAAGACCTGTGTTGAAATACACAAAATGAATCCCCCCACCAATAAAAAAGGATAGGAAGACTCAATAGATAAAGGATAGAAAGAATCAATGTTTTTTGGGATATGTTTATTCTGGGTTTGCTCATTTAAAAAATTGTGATTTTTAAAAACCAGCCACAATCAGTCACTTTTTACCTGAATTATTAAGGCCAAGATGCTAAAATTGGACCCTAACAGTCAATGGGAGCTGCTGGGCACTAAGCATTTATGAAAATTGGGCCATTTTTTTCAGGAGTCCAGATAAGGATTCAGGAGTCTAACTTTAAGTTTTTGATGTTTTTTTGCCTAAATGTTTAGAACTGCTGGCTGGGTGAGGTTATTGTAAGAAAATAGACTAAGACTTTGAAGAAGAAATTAATCATGATTTACAAATGACTTTACAATTCTTTGTAATAACCCCCCCATGGGGAATCACTTATGTTAATGACCAACTATGTCTGTGGAAAAATATTAGGTAAAATATGTTCTCTTTCCATCCATACAAGAGTTAGTCCTCTTGGTACATTTAAGTCTGTTTTAGAACCTGATCCTGCCAGGTGCTTAGCAGTTGATTTAAGTGGGAGCTGATGGTGCTCAGCAGCTATCGGAGGCACTTGCCATCAAGCAGGATCAGACACACTGAAGGGGTCATCAGATCTGTTACATCTGGCGTAATTGTTAAAGTGATTGAGATAAGAAAAGGGGAGCTTTTGATAACTTTCTGTACAGGAATATTTACAAACTTTTGGTTTCCTTTTAAAAATATACCTGGATTTAAAAATAATGTGGTTTAATTTTTTTTTTAATTCCCAACAACCCCAAACCAACCCATAATCTTTGAGAAGTGTCCAGAAGAAAAGCAAGCAACTGCTGTGACACTTTCTTAGGGTTCCCAGGTCTGAGTCACATTTTGTTACCCTGCTGCATCCAGCATGAGGAAGTCTTTCTTATGGTAGCTGGCTGTCAGCTCCTTGTCACTGCCAGCCCTTTAGCGACTCAAACACTCTCCTCTGGGCTCTGCCGGCTCTTACTTTGCCTTGCAGGTTTACAATAGGTACATCCCAGTCCCCAAGCCACTCCAAAAGAATCCTCCTCTCCTCCGCTCCCCCACCCCGCAGTGTCCAGCCCTTGTAACCGGACACTCTGTAATTACGAGGGTTGCAACTCCCAAGGCAATAGAAGCAGCTTATTTGATTCAGCTAAGTACCAGCTCCAATCTAAGAACACAGCACTGTAATCTATTAATACTCAAAACAAATATAAATTTATTAATAAAGGTAGAGATTTGAGAGAGAATGAGGAATGGTAATAAGAGCCAAAGGATACAAATAAAAGTATAAGACTTAAGTTTTAATCTTAACTTTAGCAGGCAACAATCCTTTGTCTAAAATAGTCTCTCACCTAAGCTTTTTCTGCAGAGCTTGCTGCTTTCAGTCAAATCAGGATCCCAAACATTTATGAATCACACCCACACACCCCAAGGGTGTTCCTCAGTGAAATGGATAACAGGGGTCCTTTTTCGTTTCTCTTGTACCTCAAAGTTTGTCTTTGCACTCCTGAGACAAGACAACCCCGGTGGTTCTATTTGGTGTCTCCCCATGTTGACGTCACACCCTCGCGTTGATTTAGAATACAAATGTAGCTCCCATTGTGTTTGGCTTCCAATGATTTTCAGTCAATACTAAGTGCTAGTGGGAGGTGCCAGGGTGGTGAAGCCTTCTGTCCACCGAACAGGTACAGCAGTGACAGTATAACCTTCTCCTTCCGTGCTCCACCATAGTACCTCAATCATGTTCTGGGGTCCGCATAGTATTTCTATGCCCATTCAGCCCTTAGAGCAAGACTGCCAATTAGTGCCAAATGCTGGAGTGATGATTTATGATGTGAACCACTATTTGGGAAAGTGCTTATGACAGGCTTAAGTGCTTAAAGTTATGCACATGCTTTCCTGGATCGGAGCCTAACAGCTTGACTGAGACCAGCAACTCACTTTATATACGTCACCAAACAGAAATAAAATGTTAGATGCTAGAGTCAAGTTAACCATCTAAGATGAAAGGTTCCATATCTTTTCAAATCCAACTCTCACAAAACCTTTCTATCATCTAACATGCCAGTAGCTGGCTAGGGCTCGTGATAAGAGGAGAATTAGATCATTGTTAACTATTATCATCCCTTAATTTAAGATGTTGCCAAGAAATTAATCTCTTTCCTCCCCATCCTTCACCTTCTAGTAGGGTTGCCTGGGTTGCTGCAGTATAAATTGACTGGATATTGAAGGGTCTTTATCATGATGAGGCAATAATAGGGGTTTTATATGAAACTATATTAAAGCATTTTCATTAGAGTGGTAGGTTTGGGTCAATGAATGCCTCAATCTAATCAGTTTCTGAATTGGTTATTAATGTACTATAGAAATACTTGGAATTCTGGTGTTTTAAGTAGGAGAAATTGTCAACTTAAACAGGGAGAAATAAACACCTCTGAAGAGTCTCTGCTTTCATAAATGTTCGAGTTAACAGGATATTTTACCAAGATCTGAGCATATAAAAGTATTAAAGGAACAGATGTGTGGGGAAAAAATATTGGGTAAAGTAAAGGAAACTCTACCTCATCCTTCTTTAAAGGTTTTGTAGAAGCACAATTAAACACTCCTAATGGCATTGTTATACACAAACCATCTGGCATGAAAGAAACACTTTATATTTGTATGTCTAAACTTCCTGTTATAATTGTATTTTGCTGGCAATAGAAGCAGTCTATATTGTTTGCAGTTTCCTCATCAGATCTGTAATTATGCAGTGTTTCTGTTTTAAATAAAGGAATTTAATGGACCCCTCTTTGTGGCATGTTATGAAATCTGCACTGTCAAGTACATCTAATATAGCATAATTACCATATGTATGTATAAAATTTAATCTTGAAAGCTGAATTTAAAAAAAAATATTTTACCAAATTAGGCCAATGGGAACACACACAGTGCTGAGGAGTTAATTGTGTAGTAAAAACCCTAAATTCTGGTTCTGCCCTCAGTTACCCCATTGAAGTCAAGGGGCATGACATCCAAGGAAATGGGTGAAGAATTGGGCCCTAAGAATATCAGACATGCATCTTTCTAGCCAAACCTGGATGCAGAGAACTTAGTTCATTAGAGTAAAAGCTGTTGGGCAAATGAAGCAGTTAAACTGACTGGCTGCTAACCACATTGTCATGAAACAGCTTTTAACAGCACACCAGAACTTTGCAGCAGTGATTAAATGAAGCCCTTATTATCAGGGTGTCTCAGCAAAGATTTCAGGGGAGTGAAGAAATCCAGAAGAAAACTTAATATTTACAGTGTTTATTTCACAGGGCATTCCCGAGAGGTAAGGACATTGACCAATGTGAAGCATTTTGAAGATGGAAAGGATTGTAGAATGGTTCTCATTAAAATCGTGACACTTGCCATATCTAGCAGTCACATTTCCCAAATTACTTCCCCTATTTCCCATTCTCAGTACAGTGAATACTGCAAATAAGTACTGAGTACTTCTCAAGTATTTAAAAATAGTAATAACTATAGTAATAACAATCTCTGACTCTCTCTCTTCCTTCCAGCCTGTAGAAGAAACAGCTTGGTTATGCTGTAGGGGTTTGTGGGGGTGGAGGGGAAGATGTGTTGTCTGCAGGTATGTGTGAAAGATGTTTTTTAGGGCCAGATTTTCAAGGTATTTAGTCTTCCAAAGATGCAAATAGGAACCTAGTGGGGCTTTCAGAAGTGTCCAATGGGAGTTAGGTGCCTAAGCATGTTTGAAAATCCCACTAAGCCCCTGTCTGCAGCTTTAGGTGCCTAAATAGCTTTAAATATCTGATCCTTAGTGAATAGAAGTCAATGGCAAATGCCCAGGGACTTGACTAGTATAGAATCAGGGCTTTACTGAGGGACAGAGGTAAATTAACTGAATTAGTTTTGCATTGAGTTATAAACATGACAAGATCTGAGGTTGATTTTTCTCTTACAAGAGTGAGGTCTATGTCCATGTCCAGTGAACGTTCTGTCTCCTACATAGAACCTCCGCCTATTGGTTGACAGGTTAATTGTTCCGCTGGAACGTATCTATGTGAAGGTTGTGATCATGGAGAAAAAGGCAACTTCTCAGGTGGTTTGAGTCAATCCTATGGAGATCTTACTCTGTGCATTGAGTTGATGCGTCCATGGTGACTACACAGGCAGGCTTCTGGAGTTTGTACCAAATGGAGGTTTTTTTCAGGGTGTGTGGCATCATTCCCAGATAACGTGACTTCAATGGGGCACCATGCTGGAGCAACAGTACACTTATGCAATTCTGTTTGCAGGATCAGGGCCCCAGATTGGAGGTCACAAACAGGAGGGTCACCATGTACAGATCTGTGTCTGATAGGATGACATGCACCCTTCAGGTGAGATGATCAAAATGGGCACTTTGTTTTTCTGTTGCCATATCTTTTTGAGCACCCAGTAGAACTGAGGAGTCTGAAAGGAACACAAGGTTGCAGGCTGATTAATAATGTTGAGAGCAGATGCCTTTAGTAGTGGGCAATACTACAGAGGAAGCAAGAAACCTATTTAAACACAGAAGGCAAGTCAAACACAGTCTCTTTCCTCAAAATCCTTATGTTTAAATAGCAGTAATGCATCCCTGGTGTTCTGGACTGTAGCTCTATTTCTGTGCTGAGATGTTGCTCTTGGTGACTTTGTCCATATGTTCAGGCTAATTTCCCATATGCACTGGTTCTTAAACAGTTTAAAAGGTTTGGCGCAGACACAAGAAAGTTTAAAGAAACAGTTTCCTTTATTTGGTATGGATTTACCATTGTCACAGTGGAGGCTCTGTTCCTTACAGCCTGACTTGATGACCTTGACTGCCTCAGGTCTGGCCAATTCACTCCCTGCCAGTCCTTTGCTCCCAAGTTCACCACTTCTCCCACCTTTTTAAAATCTTCTCCCCACTTCTCAATGTCACTTCTGTCTGATTCCTCCTAGTCTTTCCTCCGCTTCCCCTAATACATGCTGATCTTACTGTATATTTAGAAGCAGTGGGCCTGATTGGCTGCTGTAACTCCATGGATTTACTTTGGTAAAGTAAATCATATCATGTACCCTTTTGGAGCATAGCTGAATCCAGTCCTCAGTTACACCTGTCACACCCCAGGGAGCTGCAGGATGCTGGTGAGAACAGAATTTGGTTCATATGTTCTCATGTGACTATTTTGAGCTGTGTTTTTTGCCACCATTAGGAAGAATCTCCTATCAACTTTGGATTTGTGTCACAGCCTTAAATGTTATTTAAATATACCCTCTGGTCTTTGAAATTGAATTGGTATTCTGTAGGTTTCTCCCGAGTCTCAAATCTCCTGCCCCATTGAATGGAATATAGTGAAACCCCTCTGAGTATTCCACACCTGTGTTTACTCAGTGAAAGTCGGTGCCAGCAATCTAACTTAAAATACTTGACTCCGCAGTTGTACTGTAAGTATGAAAGATTTTATTAAAGCCCTGGTTTCCCATTTGTACTGTGCCTAAGAACTGTAACTAACTTTGCAGGGCACATAAATGGCATAGGTCTGTAGCTTTGTTTTAAAGGTTATATTTCAACAGAAGTTGGGGCTTGCAGCTGTGCTGCACGTGCATGCTGGTTAGTTGTGCGCACATATACCTGGTTGCACATGCAACGAGTGTCTTGTAAGCTCTTTCACACAGGGATGATGTCTCCCTCTATGTTTGTACAGTAACCGGTACAATAGGGCCATGATCCTGATTGAGCCCCCAAGGTGCTACTATAATACAAATATTGCTGGCAATAATAAGCATGACTTTGCAATCAAGACTCTTTCCGAAAATTTGGCTCTGAGAGCCCAGCCACACAATGTCAAGTTTAGTGGAAGAACCTGTTCTTCACAAAGTTGCATGCACCCGTGGAGTCCTTGTCAGGATTATTCAGATGAGGCTGGAGGGGTTTATGATAAATTGCCTGATTAATGGCCATCTCTTTAAGAAAAATAAACAAGGTCTTTGGATAATTTTGCTGCGGGGAGGAAGCGTGGTTTGGTGGTTAAGGCATGGGACTTAGAAGCAGGAGATCAACTTGAGTTCTCCACCTTACTCTGCCATAAATTTCTCATGCAACATTAGGCAAATCACTATCTGTGCCTTGGTTTCTTTGTCTGCAGGTAATAATACTGTTGTGTTAATGGTTGCCATCAGGTGGGTCTATGACTCAAAGTCAATCACAGACCTCATTAGCATGAATGGGTTTGCAAAAGCATACTTTCAGACTCATTGGAAAAAACAATCAAATCCTTTTACGTAGTATTAACAGCTACAAACGAGCTGATTGGAAATGTTTTATTTAAATTTTTTGTGACAAAAATCACTGGTTTATCAAAAATGAAACATTATGAAAAACATGTCGATTCTGACAAAATTTTGTTTTGGGGGGGAAAAAACAGCAATACAAAATTCCTAAACAAAGTGATAATGCTGAAGCATTCCATTGTGATCGTTTCAGAAAGGAAGATTTTGATTTTTCATTTTGAAATTAAATTAATTGTTTTTATACAAAACAAATTTAAAAGGGGGTTTGAAAGGCCAAAATCAGAATGAAATGTTTTGATTGACCTGAATTTTTTTTTGGAATGGGGCAAATTTTGTTTGTAAGGCAATTTTGAAGGGTTGGATTTTTGTTTTGTTTTGTTCCATTCAGAATGGAAAATTTTTTCACAGTCATGGACTTTCACATGAAATGGAAAATCCTGCCCAACTTTACTACAATGGAGGGACCACCCAAGGCATATGGCAGGTCACAGCTAAACCACATGGACTAAGGGATTTTCCTGGCTGCAAACATTGAGGCTAGGATATTGGTTTTGCAGCATGTGTGTAATAGAGACAGAAAGCCTAGAGAAGCAGTGGTGAAAGTGACCCTGAGCGGAAGCAGAGAGACAGAGATCAATGGGACAGCAGACTTGGGGATTTCTGAGCAGGGTAACTACCTATTGCTCATTGTTCATGGAGGATAGGTCCATCAGTGGCTATTGGCAAGGATGGTGTCCCTAGCCTTGGTTTGCCAGAAGCCTGGGAATGGGCGACGGGATGGATCACTTGATGATTACCCGTTCTATTCATTCCCTCTGGGGCACCTGGCACTGGCCACTTTCGGAAGACAGGATACTGGGCTAGATGGACCTTTAGTCTGACCCAGTGTGACTGTTCTTATGTTCAGGGAAACAACGTTTTGTGTACGTATTTAGTCAATAAACAAGATGACAAGAATATTCTGGACTCTCACCTCTGATTTCTCATCCTAACTGAAACAACCCTGGAAGGCCCTGAATATTGGCTGCCTGCTGGGACCAAAGGGACAAGAATACTTTATGCCAGGGATTCCCAAATTTTTCATAGGGCTCACATCCTAACAGAGAGAGTCTCATGAACATATCCCTTCACATCCACAAGCTCATAGCATCTCTATGGCAACCATAGTGACTGCTTCAATGTAAAAGATACATTAGGAAACGATTTAATGTATTTCAATGGGATTTATTAGGACTGCAAGCAGAAGGAGCCAGCACCCCTGTCAGCTCTCTGTGGACCCTCAGCAAATGCTCTGTAGTAGAGTTGGTTGAAATATTTTTGTCACAACTTTTTTTTTTTTTTTTTTGATGAAAAAATGACTTTTCAGTTAAACTGAAATGTTTATGGAAAAATGTGTTTTTCTAGAATTTGGTTTTTCATTACTCCCTCCATCCAAAAAAACCCAAACCTAAAATTTTTCCATACCAAAAAACTGTTTCTTGACCAGTTCAACTCTGCAGCCCATGTGTGATCTAGAGATCAAACCTCTGCTTCGTGCTGTCATAGCTAAGGTCATAGGCTGTGGGCTAAAGATCCTTCACACGTAAGCTGAAAATCAAAAGTGCTGTCATGGTAAATCTCTAAAACGTTGCCAGTTCCTAAAAGACCACTGCTCCTTTTGCACTCAATGCTTAATGAAAGATTACCAGTTAAGAAACAGCTTTCATTTAGGAATAAATCCCTGACATTTATATCAAATATTGCTTTAAATTCATATTGGTATTTCTGTGGCTATTCTGGAAGAGCTAAATGATTCATTTTAAACACCTACTTGGCATATAGGCCCCATGGTATGCAGGCATATACCTGGTCAGTGGCTAGCTTCAGCCCCCAGAGACACAGGTTCAATTTCCTGCTTTACCACAGACTTTTTGTGTGATCTTGGACAAGTCACTTAGTCATGCTGTGCCTTAGTTCTCCATCTGTAAAATGGGGATAATAGCACTTCTCTATGGGTGTGATGGGGAAAAATACATTCAAGATTGTAAGGTTTTCTGACATTATGTGATGGGGGCCATATGAACCTAAAATAGATTCTCTCATGGTCGTCCTCTGCCATCCCCACAGCTCCTCCTTTTACAAGTCCTCTTCTCTGCCACATTAATTTGTAAAAGTGCATAGTTTGTGAATAGATTTTCTTTATTCTCTACAAAATCATCTCAACTAAACCTCACAATCAGATTTATGGCAAGATCAATATCGCTTCCAGTTCCAGCAAAGCTTTGCAAACTTGAATATTGCCTTCAGGTTGGCTTCAAATATAAGCAAACTGAGCTCCCTCACACCCAAACCTTTTAGAGCTTCAGGGCTTGTGAATCCATGCAATCTGCTTCTGACTTTTGAAAAAGAAATTGCAAGCCTATTTGTCACCCAAATTTGGAAAGGTTTCCACAGCTCTAGTTGGAGACCAGGGTTAGGTCTACCAGGGCTTGATGTCAAATTAACCGTAACAACAGAGTACAGGCACAGCAATATGTGCTTGTTAAATGGTGCTTGGCCACTTGAAGTCTAATCGGTTCTGTCTCTTGAATGTAGGAACCTGCCTGGA
This sequence comes from Macrochelys suwanniensis, assembly GCA_033296515.1. Taxonomy (NCBI): domain Eukaryota; kingdom Metazoa; phylum Chordata; order Testudines; family Chelydridae; genus Macrochelys; species Macrochelys suwanniensis. The sequence goes on along the minus strand of CM065775.1, from coordinate 229,859,569 downwards.
ACTTGGAGAGAGGATCACAGATTGCAACAGGGAAGAGTTTGGAGGAGGCACCAGGAAGTTAGTCTGTGTGCACATGGTTTCAATGGCAGCAGCAGTTGCAGCACCTGTGTAAAGAGCTAGTTTCGTTTTAGAAGCATGGAGTCCACTCATGTTATTATCTGGCATGCAGTACATGATATAGTGCAGAGGAGGTTTAGAATGCTTACTACGTTTATCTTTGCTATTCTTGACATAACTTGCAAAATTAGAAATCCAACTACAGTCTATTCATTAAAGTACAAATTCTTCACACTGAGAGGAGAAGCCTGGTCTTGAGTTGTGTCGCTGAACTGAGACTCATGAGACCTCATGAGTTCTCAGCTGCGCACAGGCTTCCTTTGTGATTTTCTGCTCCCCGAACCCAAGCTGCCTGGCTTCCCTGCAAATTAGAATTGCAAGGGACCTTTTGTCAATGGAGGATCAGGCATGGTGGAGTGCCACTCAGACATATGCAGACCCTCCCTCCCCTTAGGCTGGGGGTGGCTGACACAGAATGTGGCTAGACTGCCTTTGCCAACTTTATGCTAGTGGGAGCCCTGCTCCACAGGGGGAATGTTTAGTGGCTTTTTCTGCCTGCTTTAATTCCACTTTATATGGCACAAAGTTTATTTAGTAGATGCAAAATCTGGCCCAAAAGGTTTAATAATGAGAAGGGGTGGGTTGAGACACATGTAAAAGGACAGTGAAATCCACATCTGGCCTCTTCCTTCATTGCTGCTAAGCAGGTATTTTCTATTACTGCAACTCATTCTGTAGTACTGGCTTTTTGTTTGTTTTTTGTTTTTAAAGTGAACTAAGTTCCTATCACCAAATAAAATCTTCTGTGACCTCCACTGCAGAAGCAAAAGCTGACATGCAGGAACCCTGAAGCCCTTGCAGTCAGCACCTATTACATTCATGTCTGTATCTTGTCCCTGTTCCGGCTTTTCCAGGTTAATCCAATTTTGAATGCCTGAGCTGCAGGAACATTCATTCCCTGATAAAACACAGAGCTCCCAACTTTTATTCATTTAGCTTATGCTTAAAACCTGCCTTGTCTCCAGCAATCAGGCCATGACCCCTTTGATTTCCACTGGCAGAATGACTCTGGGTTGTTTATCACAGTTTTAACTTTTCAGGCAAATTACTCCTTTAACTTTTAGAGGCGCATGATTGGATCTTTCTTCCCACCTGAAGAAAAATGTCAGTCTTGGGATAAAACAGAGCCCCTACTGTGTCCTGTGCAAATTCTAAAGGACACGAGTGTTCTGTTTCTCCATACACAAAGAGGAGCTGCATACTTTCAGTCTCAAATGGCTTATTTTGAGTAACAGCTTCAAGAAAGAACAAAAGTAAAGTCTCCAGGAGACAGCACAGTGTTTTTAAATAATAGTTTTAAATTACACAGTACACAGCTATATATAACCACTGTCACCACCAAACATGTTTACAGCCCAAGGATGTGAGTCTGCACTATGCCTCTTGCGGGCACAGCACAAAACTCACAGCTCAGGAGCAGAGGTGCTATGGTGACTTTAAGCCACCTTTGCTCCCTCCCAATTCTGGAGGCTGCAAAGGCCTCCGGTATCTAAGTTATGGCAGCTTTCTAGGGCTATCCAAGGGGGCACAGCACTGTCTGAAATCCATTTAGTACTGTGTAACATTGTTGACTAAGCATTTGTAAAACCCAAGGCAAAAAATGTTAGACGGTAAACTTGAGAGTGTGTATTACTGATGTAAGGATAAACAGCCTTACAAGACTTTTGCAGTAATAAAAAAACAACAGTGATAGTTAAACAAAAGAAACCCAAATACTTGAAAGGATTAAAATGCATAGTTAAGGTCACTCAACTTTAAATCTGATCCTACAGCAACAACAGTATCTTCTCATCTCTCCTTCTTTGGTCCTTTCATATCTTCTATGTAAGATGTTAGTTTTGGATCAGCAACATTGCCAATTCCCAGCATTCAAAAATCATGAGTCAGGCCCCAAAATATCATGAGATTGTCTTGAAATTAGAGATTAAAAAACCACAAAAATGTTTGTGCTCTTTTCTCAGCAGCCATGAGTCCTAGAAACTATTTTTTTAAATGAAAGCAGCGATAGCGTTTACTGTTGAGAGTAGTTATTGATTTCACTAGAATTACTCTCAGTAGTAAGTATTGTACTCGGTAGTAAGTGTTTGCATGAGTGGATTTAAAGGTTGCAACCTATCTTACTCTGTTTATAATATCTGCCATGTAAATTTACAGTGCTATTTAGGGGATAGTTAATGAAATGCCAGTGTGAGGTTGGTGTCACAGAATTTCACGATATGTACTTAAATACCAGCCAGACGCTATTGTCATAATGTTGGAGGACAAGATTTACCCAGGATGTTTTGACAATCTCACAAGAAAGCTGGATCTCATAAGATTTCCAGCCTGAAGACGCTTGCTCAGATTATCTCTAAATGTGAGTCTAGCAACACTGAAAATAAACTATGGCAGCCATCAGCTCAGATAATGAGGCTCCCAGCAGCCTTAAGGATTGTTCTCATGGATTTCATGATAGCTCTAGCTACGGCCACTCTTAGGAGGCAAGAAGGGCCCTTTCACTTGAAAACCAAACTGTTGTTTTATGAGTTAACAATAGATGGCGCTCAACTTCCATGGGTCCGGCTTTCTTAATCAGAAAGTGTATCTTTAAATAATTAGGTCCACAAGGCAGCATTTAAAAGGGTTATTCACTGAAGTCGGTAAAAATGTGTGGACATGGACAGCCAGGAAAGTCAAGATGCTTCACCAGCTGGAGGAGGCTTGGGTGAGCTAGACTGACTGCAAGAATGGGCTGCCAACATAGACAAAGGGAAGAAGCAGTGCTAGGAGTTGGGTGGGAGAGGAAAGCAACGTCTTGAGGACAGCTACAGTGAAGGTTCTCTTGTTGGGTAGGGGACTTCATGCCTGTCACTTCCAAAGACCTGTGCTGAAGGCTGTCTTGGACCACACAAGTTATAACATCGCCACTGATTTTCAACTTTCTTCCCTCTGAAAAAACCAACCCACCAACCCCCCAAAAGCCCATCTGATTTATATTCTCTGTTTAGGATTGGCGTAATTTTGGTCATGATTATGATGCCTTTTCAGAACTGGAGGGGAGGGGAACTTGTACAGTTCTCTACTCTGTCGTGCCTCATGCTTGACTTCCACCCATGCGCGTGTTCTTTACTTCTATGGGAAACAAATTTACTTGGTTTTTGGTGGCACTAGGGGCTTAATATTGGAATGTAAAACGTGGGAAGGGGGCAAAGAGGATCACAGAGTGGAGCTGTTTCCCTGTTAAACCCCATTGTGGGAACAGGAAGTAGGTATGCCATGTGATGTTCTCAGTATATTGCACCTTCTCTTCCTTCCACACAGGAGGCCAGCACCCATAAGGGGCCATGCTGTGGAGGAGACAGAGCCAAGGGCTATTTATTGCAAGAGTGCTGCATCCTCACGCAAACTACAGAATATGACACTTGCAACAGCCACTGCTTAGGAAATGGGTACGCCTGTGGGGAGCAGGGGCACAGCTGGTGCCATATGGCCCACCACATACTTCTCTGGTTGGCTAGTAGCACTACACTGAGCTGAGCAGCTGCTCGCTGCCCTCGAGTGGCTTTCTTAATGCCTCTCAAGCTATCCTCATGCAGGATCAAGCCCTAGATCTGTGCTTCATAAGTGCAAATATTATTTTACTCAGAGAAAAGTGAAGTGGAGAGGGAAGGCTATGTTCTGCAATGGTTGGTTGGGAAGAATACGTATTCCATGCTGTTGGGGAGCCTATGGGTACAATTAACCCTTGAATGTTTTACCAATGTAAGTCGGGTCACGCAGACCACTCACAGGCTTTTTTTTCCTAAATAATTTTCCCCGTGAAGGCACCCCCTAAGCATAACTGCCACTCTGGACAAACCTCTTCCTACATTTCTCGCCAGGCTACTCCTCGGAGCTGCTTCTCTCGACGGAACAAATAAAATTAGAGCGATCTTGTGGATGAGGCCTGCGCTGCGTGCAAGCTTTGCAGTACACTAGCTTCTTTATCAGTGAGGGCTGGCTATCGATGGGAGCTAAGGAAGGAGCCAGCACAAGTAAAGGTGTGGGGAGAGAAAGGGTGGAAACCAATAAATTCAAACCATATTAAAAAAAATGTGAACAGTACATAGAAGAGAGAGGTTAAAAATCACAACCTTGAATGTATTTTGGCTATAGACATACCTGCATTTTAAAAAAGAGTATTCTACAATGGTGTTTGTTAATGGCTTTGAAACTGAAAAAGCTCTGTACATCACCCTTGCAAAATTGCCACCAAAGTTGGCTAGCCCCAGGTCTAATTGCCTATGATGATGAAAAGTTAATACTCTTTTATTTGGCTGTCCAAAAGTATTACTTGCCCTGAGTGTGTGAGGGAATAAAATTTTCCAATGCTCATCCAGGGCTTGATCCTGCTCTCATTCAAGTCAATGGGAAAACTCCTATTAACTTCAACAGTACAGGATCAATCCCTAAAGCAGTAGCTGCTATGGTTATTTAATGGGCTGGAACAATCTAATGCCACTCAAGCAAGTTGTAGATGATTATTAGGCACTGTGGTCTAGAGGACTAAACATGAGAGTCAGGGATAAGGAAATCCTGAATTCTATTTTTATCTTTGCTGCTTACCTGTTTGTGTGATCTTATGCAAAGTCACTGAACTCCTCTATACCTGTTTCCCCAAAAAGGCGATAACAACACCTGCTTCCTTGCCACTCACTAGTGGTGTGAGAATTAATTAACGTGTTTGTACACTGCTCCAGAGATGTTTATTATTACTATAATAGGCTGTAGTATTTTAAATAAGGGAATATAATCAAAAATCAAAGATAAAGGAGAATTACAGTACTGCTTATTAAAAATACATGACCAACCCAGTGCTTCCTATCTATGCTCATGCAGTCCAACAGTAGTAACTTGCAGGAACAATTTGTTATAATCCGAGGCAAAAGCTTTCAAACTTGGGTTCCTAATTTATGCACCTAAGTAGAAGTAGTCTGTTATCAGAGGAGCTAAGCAACCCATGCTCCCATTTAAACCAATGAGATTTGCAGATACTCAGCACATTTGAAAATGAGACCATTTCAGTTCAGGTGCCTAAATATGGAGCTAGGAGCTCAGGTTTAGACAGTCAGGTTTGAAAATGTTGGTTCTGTGCTCGTCATACTATTTAGCCCAGTGGTTCTCAAACTGGGGGTTGTGACCCCTCAGGGGGTCACGAGATTATTACGCAGGGGTCATGAGCTGTCAGCCTCCACCCCAAACCCCACTTTGCCTCCAGCATTTATAATAGTGTTAAATATTAAAAAGAGGTTTTTAATTTATAAGGGGGGGGTCGCACTTAGAGGTTTGCTGTGTGAAAGGGGTCACCAATATAAAACTTTGAGAACTGCTGATTTAGCTAGTAGCATTCTGTGGGGGGGAAAGGAGACTGCTTCCACTAACCAGCAGAGGGGCTCCAAAGCTCTTTTCTCAATATTCTCAAACAAAGGGTGTATAGAGCAGGGATTAGGCCTATAAATCTGGTGTAATTAAAATACTGAATGTTAGTGTTAAAAGTACCCTTAATAAAAAGACTCTCAAAGAGGTATTAAAAACCCAAAGTTTTCAATTACCACTAACTGGAACAATAAATGCACATACTGTTATTCATATGTCCTAATTTTTTTTTAAATGTTCTGTGCACATTATAAGTAATATACTTACCAGTGACTGCAACAGGCTGTGCCAGGCCAAAATGGCTCTGCTTTCCAATGGCTGCCTTCTTCCAGAAGGTGTTGCTGTTATGCAGCAATGTTAAAGACACACAAAGTAGTGTGGAAAGCTGGGTGGAATAAAATGTGGTAAGGCTGGATAAAAAAAAATGTAAACCATACTAAGTATATAGAATTCAGGAACAAGGATTTCTATTATATGGGGAAAAGAGAGCTGTTAGTGTAGTATGTGTCCACACTATAAATAGTTCAGCAAAATGTAAACACTAAATATTTCCACCAGGGATCTTTGCAGCCTCACATACAGTAGCTCTACTTTTCTTTTCATTAAGACTTCTTTTAATAAAGGGGCTTTTGTGGGGTTAAATTGAGAAAAACACCAGCCACCTGTAACTTTTTTTTAGCCTAATAGTACATACAGTACATCTATCAAAAACAGAGGAATTTGAAACCTGCAAACTTGTTAAAGAAGCAAGTTCCACAGATGATATAGAACAAATGCCATATGTGCACCAAGCCAAGCAAATTAACAAAAGGGCAGGGGCACTTGCAATATTGCTTGAATAATTCAGGCTGAATAATAGGCTCTTTTCACAGACAAAAGCTGAAATGTGTTTAAGAAGAAAACCATGCATTTTTATTGAATATTGTATGGTACAAGCCCTGATTATAAGAGCTAATAATCCCGAGCACATAAATTGTATACTGTAATTTGGGGTAAGTGTAACACTTCCCTGGGTGCGGGTCTGCACTATGTGGGCAAAGGGGAACAAGCATTTTGATTGCACTTTCATTTAACGCTTGCCTGCGTTGTCAGAAGTAATCTCTCTCGGTCTGCTCCCCAACAGACAAGTATCACAGAACCATCATCTCTATTATCAGCCTTGCCGGCAGGGTCCAGAGAGAAACCCGGGTGAATCGGGGTGATGTGGGCACCGGGACTGACGTGCATTGACTTTCAGAAGGGCTGAACTCTGACCAAGGCACTCAGCACTCCTGAAAACAAGACCGTGAATTACTTGAGACCCTAGAGGTGATGTCTTAAGTCAAGCTGACATCTTGACAACATGGGGGAAGTCTATGCTGCTGCTGTCCGAGCTGTAATTGCTCTGTAGGTAAAAAGGATTTCATTCTCCAGGGCTTTCAAGCCAGTACCTTTTACAAATACTTAATTAACTAAGGGCCCAATCATGCGAGGGACTGAGCACCCTTAACTAGGGTGATCACTGACAGTTCAGGTGTTGCTCTATGGGAATTTATGGTATTTGTCACTTCACAGGACTGGCCCCTTCAAAAGAAAAAAACATATTTTTAAAATGATCTTGATCATACCTCTCAATCTGCCAAGCCCTAATGTGGGACATGACATCTAATGAGGAAACAGGAGAGAGACACAAAATTATTCATGCAGGAAGTTTAAAATGGTGCAGCATTCATTCCTTTAGTGTAAACACTTCTTTCTGTCGAGTGAAATGACACCAAACTTGTGTGGTACCTTTGGGACTACAATAGATGACATCTCTTGAAATGAAGGACATTTGAGAGTCAGGATCTTGAGTTTTCTGTTTCTGAAAGCGTAACTGTGAACTAATAGATTAAATGTGTATCATATTCAAATTTTCCCTCATATAGATTGGGGCCAGATCTTCAAAATTGCTCAGTGCTCATTTACGCATGAAGAGAAGAGCCAGATTTTCCAAAGTGCTCAGCACCCAGGAGCTCTCACTATGATGCTTATTTTGGTGCCTAATTGGGAGCCTAGCTTTTTTAAAAAATCTGGCCCATAGTATCTTGTCATATAAACCTTCATGTTATACAGCAACGGGCAACTTACAGCATCTCTTGCTTTGTGTGAGAAAAATGTAAAGCACTGCCACCTACAGGAGGCAGCTGGCAAGACTCTTGGTGAGTCAGGAGACAGCCATTGGAACAACTAACCAAGGGAGATGATGGTGGATTAGGGTGACGAGATAGTAGCAAGTGTGAAAAATCGGGCCAGGGGGTGGGGGGTAATAGGCATCTATATAAGAAAAAAGCCCCAAATATTGGGACATCTGGTCACCCTATGGTGGATTCTCCATCAACTGGAGTCTGTCAGTCAAGATTGGATGTCTACAAGATATGCTCTGCCTAAGTCTCTGAATCTAAGCACCATCTCCTCGACGTCTGTTGGCTTTTTATGCACAATAGGGCAATGTGAGTAATATAGGACACATAGTTACACATCTCTGATTCCATACACTGCAGAGATGTGTTTCACAGACACACTTGACCAATTCATTGTGATGCAATTTGTGAATTAAAATATTGATATAAAAAAAGAATGTCCTCTTCTTGAGCATGGACAGAGCAACTGTTACAGCTACTGTTGGCGCAGATAGGGAACAGCCTTCAGGTTCCAATTCAAATGCCCTGTGCTTCACAGGCAGTGATGCTCCTTTAGGGGAGGTCTGTGCTTACAGAATAAGAAGTTCTGGGTTCTGTCCCTGCTATTGCTGTGAAGTTCCAGGTAGCCATGGTATGCGACATAGAGTTATTCATTGGGTATGCCTATATGGCAATAAAACACCTGCAGCTGACCTGGGCCAGCTGCAGGTGATTTATTGCAGTGTAGACAAGCCCACAGAGTTTAAGGCCAGAAGGGACCACGAGGTCATCGAGTCCAATCTTCTGTATATCCCAGGCCGCCAACCACCATTTTTTTCACATTAAACCCATTCATGAAGTTCCTAGATGGCCATATATTTGTGACAGTATTCATTACTGTTTCCTTAAATAAGTCAGTGTAACAAATAAATCTCATGTGACACAATAAATATTAGTAAAAGGCTTAACCCTTTCCCCACCGACTCAATTTACTTCACTTGCCTTTCCTTTGAATAATACTGCTTCTGGAGCCAACCATAGAGAAGTGTGAATATGAAAAAGAACACAAAAGGTAACTGACCCTGGAAGAAGGCATTGGTCTGGTCTTACGTAATTCAGATTGGTGTCCCTAACAGCTTTGCAGGAGAGCTGGTGGGAAAATGGTCATTGTTTTGACTTTTAAAAAAGTTTTCCATGAGTTTTCTTTGTTTTTCAGTAAAACTAAAATCAAAAAACATTGTTTGTTTCTGCAAATCCAAAAAAAAAAAAGAAAAGATTTTTTTTTTAAATACTGAAAAGTTTGAGTGTTTGTTTTTTCCCCTCCCCCTCTTCTTTCTAGTGGGAAAAAGAAAAGGGGGAAGAAATGGCTAAAAGGTGGAGAGAAAATACAAAAACAAAAAAAACAAACAAAAAAAGAAAGCCAGAAATATTTAGCTTCTCATTGAAAATCTGGAAAACTGCGAATGAAATGAAATTTCTCTGCAAAAAATTTCACTTTGGAAAAAAGCTGTCTTTTGTAGAAAAATGTGTTTGAACAAAACTTTTTAACCAGCTCTGCTTTGCAGTATTAATTCAGTCACCTACATGAATGCTGATTTTTCTGAGTTGGCTCAGATTTACATGGCTACAGTGCCAGGTAGGAGAGTATCCCTGGTGGTCAGAGGCTCCACTCAGCCAGCTGGCCACACTTGTGACTTGGCGCTTGGGCTGGAGTAGTGACCAAAGCAATTGGAAATATTGACCCTATCATGGACTGACTTTTAGGTGGTTTGAGGTTGGGACTCATCACTTGTGTCAAGGTAAGGGACATTCTCTGAGGCTGGTGGAACCTATGTATTTTCAGTGAGATCCAAGGGAGAATATTGTTTTTCTGAGGGACAATTCTACCAGTGGTTTGGTAGCACTTTGTAACGATTTTGTCCTCATCTTTCAATAGAATGGCACCTAAATGCCTCTTCTCCAGCTTCACCGCAGCACAGGTCACCCTGGTTTGTGGATGGTGTGTGACAACTCAAGCAGGAAGGAAGATGGCTACAGCACCGGTGACAGAAGTCTTGTGCCAAAGCTGATTGATTTCATCGTAAGACACTTTTTCCGTTCTTGTGCCCTGAACAGGAAACAAAGAAGAGTCCACATGGCACCCTGAATCAGTGGAATTGTTTTAGTAGTGAATAATTTGTTCAATCCAATCTGTCTTCTATTAGTAACTGAGTTGAATCTTTCCCATTGTGAGGCATTTTCAAGTTATTTTGCTCATAAAATCACTCAGATTCAGACCAATATGTCTGTTGGAGCAGGTAATATCTTGTACATATGTGAAGTCTTCTCCACTTGAATTTCTGACAGTCTCTCCCCCCCGCCCCCCTCCTCTCTCTCTATATATACAGGGGCCATTCTAGCTCTAGGCAAACTAGGCAGTTGCCTTAGGTGGCAGATTTCTGGGCAGCAGCCTAGGGTGACAGATTTGGCCCACGTGTGCCTTCATCATGATGGAGTGGCAGATGGGCCAAATTTGAGTGGCATTCTGACCCTACGCAGCAGGTCTCAATGCCATTCATTCAAATTTGGCCCAGCCATCCCTCTGTCATGGTGGAGAGGCAGCTGGGCCAAATATACTACCCTAGGCCTATGAGGAAGGGGGTGGCACACTGAAGTTTTGCCTAGGGCAGCAGGTAGCTATGAGTGACCTATCTGTCCATCTAATGCACCACTTACCATACTGGCTTAACTTTAACACATCGCCTCAGGTACTCTGCTTCCAACAATTTAAAAAATGCTTCTGGTTTGAATCTCACAGAGCACTGGGGTGAGCCAGCCTCTTCATAACTTGTTGGGAAACACAGAGCACCATTGATTTGCATGCAAAGCATGCAATTCTGTGGCACCTAGAGGGGAGCCCACAGAAGTCTGCATCTATTGTTGCTACCAGGGCCAAACAGCAGGGTTTTGCATCTTGGCTGTATGAGCATTTGCTTGTTGCAGGAAGGGAGGAAAGGGGGAAATCCCCTCCTTCCCCCCCCCCCCCCCCCCCGTGATTTTTCAATAAACTCACAAAGCAGATGAATTTTGTGGGAGAAATGGGTCATGTGCAGTTTGTGGGCTGAATTCAGAAGCAGGCTGCCTTGATGTTAATCAGCTCTGCTGCCTTCACCAATAAGTTTCACAACAGCCAGAGCGAGGTTCCAGAGGAAGCAAGGATGATTCAACGCCTGGACAAATAAGGAATTAACACAATAATGTCAAGAAAGGAATGTTATTGCAAACTGTTGGTGCTTCCCTGCTTTTGCTAGAGCTTATTAAAAAACGGGGTGATGGGGGGGAAAGGGTACAAGCAGTTAATCTTCTCTAGTAAACTTGAACTGATGGCCCCAATACTGAAAAACACTTAAGCACATACTTAACTTTACATGTTAGCAGGGCCAGTGCAAGGAAGTTTCACCCCCTAGGCGAAACTTCCTTGCACCAGCCCTGCGCTCCCCCTCCTCCCTGGCAGCCAGCTCCCCCGCCCGTGGCAGGCAGCTCCCATTCCCCCCGCGGCGGCTCCACACCCCCCCGCCCACGGCAGCTCAGCCCCTCGCCCACGGCAGCCTCCCCCCCCGTCCGTGACGAGTCGCCCCCTGCCTCCCGGCTCCACGCTCAGCTGCTGAGCCGAACGTGGAGCCAGGAGGCAGCCGCCCACCGCCAAGGGCAGCAAAATGCCGCCCCCCAAATCCTGGCGCCCTATGCAACCGCCAGCCCTGAATGTTAGTAAAGTCCCATTGGCTGCAACAGGGCTTGCAATTAAACATGCTTAAGTGCTTTCCCTTTAATGTCTCTGAATCTGAATATTATGGGCTAGAATTCTGGTTAGCGCTTTGCTGGGGCTCAGCTGAGGAGATGGCACAGGGAACTTTATCATCCTCATTGGACTCTTAAATAGGGCGTAGAAATCCTCTCCATCCTTGCCTTTCCTTCCACCATGCAAAGGCAGAGAGAGAGTCTACTGTGGGCCTCGGCATCAGTCACATCAGGGGAGTGGAGACAGACAGTGCAAGGAGGAGTCTTGAGTTTGCATGCTGCCTACCCTGGCAGTGGAGTTGAACTAGTACAGGAGAGTGCACACTCAAGGAGGTGCAGCAGGGTCCATTCAGGCTCACCTTCTCCCATCACTCTGAGGTTACATCTACACTGCACATGACTGGTGGCGGCATGTAGAGTATGTGTAGCTACATGCCATAGTGAAAAGCAGGCTGCACCCACATTGTGGTGTGTAGCTACATGTGCCGGTGAAAGGCTCTGGCAGTACTACCTCCCTCCTTCCAGAGCCTTTCGCCACTGCTGGAGTCTTTCCCAGTGGCTGGGAAAGGGTCCAGCAGCTCCCTGCAGCGGGGAAGAGCTCTGGCAGCGCAGGGAAGTACTGGGGACACCATGCTACTAAAAATTATCAGTGTAGACTGGGGAGACAGGGTTTGGGCATGTTGAGAGCTGTGTAGGGTTCATACCCACAACGTTCAGGCATGTCTTTACTCTACTTACCTAAGCAGCATCTCACCATCTACTCTGTTATTTATACCTGTGCTAGGGGGTGTATGCAGTGTGTGTACTGTACACGCTGCTATGGGGAGTGTGCAGTGTAGATTTACCCTAAGAAGCACGTGCTTCACTCTGCCACCATGTCTCTGGGTGTGATCCCCCACCAGGGCACAGCTTCTCCTCATTCTACCCTAGTTAGGCAATAGCTTTAAAACACAATCTTGCCCTGTATGTCTGCACATCCTGAGAATGCTGGAATTTTTGTGTTGTAGAAAATATATGAATAGAGGATTTTCTGCAGCTGATCAGATCCCTAGTCCAGCCTGTCTAACGTGCAGCTGTGTGTGGCTAAAGCCTTACACTTGAGAGGAAGGGAAAAAATGCCACCCAGGCAAGACTGAGGTGTTGTTAGCAGAAAGCAGGAAGACTTGCCTTGTTTATAGCACTAACATCTGCTCTCAAATTATTTAGTCACTCAACAATCTATTGGACTCCTCCGTGACCGGGGAACCCTCAATGCCCAAACAATCAAGGTGGCAAAAAGCATCCACATCCATTTATATCTAGCCAGAAGAAGGCACTTTTTTCCTATCAGTCACAGATCTGGCCGTGATGTTCCACATGTTTGTAACCTCCAGTCTTGGGGCCCGATCTTGCCAGTTGAACTGTGTGGGCAGACTCCTGCACCTGCACAGAGCCCCGCTGAAGTCACATTATCTCGGAAAGAAGCCACACACTCTGAAAACCTCCATCTGATCTGGTACAAAATGCAGCAAGCAGCCTGTCTGCTAAATAAGAAAAGCCGCCCTGGAGACATCACTCCAGTGCTCTGCACTGTCCAGTTCAACTTCTCTGTACTGAGGTTCAAAGCTCTCCAGGGGACGGACTCAAGCAAACTGAGAGACTGTCTCTCCTTCCAGTATGGTGACCTCCTACAACAGCTAAGTTTCACCAGAACAACAAAACTGTCAACCCGTAGTGGGAGGTACTGTGCAGGAGACAGAACGTTCACAGGATATGGATCTAGAGTGTGAAACTCACTCCACCAAGAGTAAAGAATGGTCACGGGTGTCACTGCATTCAGAACTAAGGTTCCAAATCAGCAAAGCACTTAAGCACTGGGACTGGTTCAATGGGACTCAAGCATGGATTTAAAGTTAAGCATGTGGTTATGTGCTTTTGCTGACTCAGATCCTAAATGCAAAACTCATCTCTTTGATTTAGCTTTCCCTCAGTAAGAGCCTAATCCAAAGCCCATCGAATTCAGCAGTAAAACTCCCATTGTCTGTAATGCACTTTAGATGAGGCTCCGTTATGCTAAGTACTGAACTAACATGTAAAGATCCCGTCTGGTCCCAGTCTACTGCTTTCAGCTGTTGCTGGGAAGTTCCTGCTTCCTGGGTTGACTCCACCTTCCAGAGAGCCTGCCTTGTTTCTCCCTTCCCTCACTCCATGAGCCAATGTGGTGCTGGGCAACCAATTTACTCTGTGACCAATGAGATATGATTACTGTTACTTTGCATAACTTCAAACATTCTTACTGGTCATGGTATGATCCAGAATTCAGCCACAGTGTTTAATTATTGTTTGAGTGGGACTCTGATGATGCAAAGCGCTAACTAAGTGATAAGTGTTATTGTTATTTTTATTTTATGTTGGAGCATGGTTTAGTGGACTGAGATAGGAGCTCCTGGAGTCGAACTTTGGCTCTGACACTCTCTTGGGCAAGTCATGTAACCTCACTGTGCCTTAGAAATGGGAATAGTGCTACCGTTCTCTATCTAGAAATGCACTTACACTTGAAACTGTACCGACCATTAAAAAAAAACCCTCATCATATATTGTTTTCATTTCATTTTAGTCTTAGAAGAGCAACATGAACATAGGGCTTATCTGGGTCTTAATGGGTTTGTCTATACTGCACCAAAACTCCCCATGCTGGCCCATGTCAGCTGACTTGGGCTGTGGGGCTATAAAATTGCAGTGGAGACATTTGGGCTCAGGCAGGAGTCCAGGCTCTGGGACCTTGCAAGGGGGGAAGGTCCCAGAGCCCAAGCTCCAACCTGAGCCTGAATGTGTACTCTGCTATTAAACAGCCCCATAGCCTGAGTCAGCTGACACAGGCCAGACGTGGGTGTCCTATTGCAGTGTAGACATACCCAATGGGTGGTTTTGGTCAATGACTCCTGTCGCTTCCACTTCTTCCATCTGATCATTAATCCCCAGGTGAAATGCCCTGTGCCTTAATTCTTATTGCTTGCATCTTGTCACACATTGCCATAGTTTTAGGGCTAGCTGCACCTCTGACCCCTCCCCTGGTCTGTCTCTCAGTTAATTCCCCTTAGGCCTTGTGCCTTCACCTCTCTCAGAGTGGAATCCCATAATTCTCCCACTCTCAGGCCAGGTCTAGGGCTACAGTGCACTGGATACCAACCGTGCTCATGCAGCGGGTCTGACTTGGGTATCAGACCCCAAACAGGTAAGTATTTCCCCCTCACACAGCACCCAAACAACTGCTTCCTCTCCAGACTCTTTATGGTCCTTTTGATCTGACATTTCCCAGCATTGGCAAGATAAGCTGTGTAACAAAGAGCCAAGGAAGTAGGATTTTCCCAGACAGTAGCTCAAACATTGTCTCTTAGTAATACCCTCTAGAGTTTACCTGAAGGTATTTTATCTTATCTTCCTGCTTGTTTTTCAAACAGCTAGCTATTTAGCTAAACCCACCTATTCATACAGCAAACACGTCAATAGCCAGGTCACATAAAGTAATACAGTATGCATGAATTATTACAGAGCAGCTCCCCGCCCTTCCCAGTAACTATTCAAAAAAGTTTGATCTTGGCAGTGCTAAAGATGAATATGCTCAACATCTTTATTGAGGGACTGGAGCTATGTAATGAGTAAGTATTAATGACCAGGAAAAGGAGGGGGTCAATATTTGCAGATGAGACAAAATTATTCAGGTCAGGGGAGAGTACAGAAGACAGTGAGGCATTCAGGATAAAGATCTAGAACTGGAAAGCAAATAAAGAGATCAGGTGATTTCCTCTTTTTTATTCAATTGAAAGTTCACAAATACTTTTTTGTAGAATTCACTCAGCTCCATCTCTAATAACTATTTTAGGGTGTGTTTTAGGGAAGCTCATGTGATTTGGAAAACTGTGGATTGATTTAATCCGATTAATCAGGCATTTATTCAACAGCCCTCACTCTGGAATTATAATCCAAGGCCGTATGTTGAGATATAGTAAATATTAATATCTTCAAATTACAGATGGGGGAACTGAGGCAGCGAGGATAAGTGACTAGTCCAAGTCTGCTGGGGAAGTCAGTCTCAGAGTGAGGACTGGCAATCAGATTGTTAATCTTCTGGTCAAACCTTTAGTTCACACCTCTGTCTGTACTCAAGGGTGGACAGAGACAGCATGGGGAACCTGAAAGGAAGGGCCATTATCTTAGAGGTTCAAACTTGTGTCTAACAGGGCCAGATAATGCTAAGAGAACTCTTGGAACAAGAGGGAAAAAATCCTTTCAGGAAAAGAGAGAGGGAATTCCTGAAAGAAGGGGCCAGATACGGAAATTAGACCAAAGTTATTGATCTAGTTTTAGTTTATTTATAAAAACCTGCGAATTGCAGATCAGATATCCACAGATGGATGTCATGTTTTGTGTGACTTATACGATAGCCATTCTATAGTGGTGCAATCATTGAGATCCATGAGCCAGCCACTCATTTCAGGGGTAGAAACTGACTCTGTTAGATAAGTATTTGAGATTTTGGTTTCACAAGAAGTCTGAACTGCTTTTCCAGAACGGGTGATATCCTTCTGCTAGCTAAATAATTCTTCAAAGTGGCACTAATATGGAACCCAAGAAACTGATAAAGCTGCAGTTAGTTGAATTCTAGAGATTAAGGGTCTGATTCTCCATATACTTTGTATAGTCATTCAGACCTGTGCAAAACAGCCTTAAAACACTACCTCTGATGGGAGGGAATGAAGAATTCTGATTTAGTAATGTTTTACACTCATTTGCACAGTTGTTAACAATTACACAAGGTGCAAGGCATTGGAGAATCAGGCCTCCTATTTCCTCACAGAATTTTCTAAGTTTGGAACAGGTGCAGTAAAGTTACCCACTCAGATCACAGATGCAAGATCACACTCGAAGTAGCCGTCCCAGCTGTGTGCTTTCAAGTCTAAGTAAGCGTAAAAATAACTTTCTGTTAAATTAGATGTGGCCATGAAGAATTTTTTTTAAATGTTGGAACAAATAGTATCCCATATTGGTTCTGTAATTAAGATATGCATATCTTGGCTCCAAAGATCCCTAATTACATCTGCTTTAGGGATGCTGTTAGAGAGTAGATAATTTATACAGTAGCTACAGAGCTATTAGAGGAGCTTAATCTACAGTATAGCAAAAGCTTAGAATATCATGTAGTTCTGGGAAACTGTTTATGTTGCTATGGCTTATCTGCAGATATCACTAAATATGTGTGTGGTCTATTTTATTTAAATGCATGTACTTGTATTTTGGATGTAGCTTTTTGACCATGGGCCCGATTCTGTTCCTGTTGCAATCAGTGGCAAAACTCCCATTGATTTCAGTGATACAGTGTCAGGCCCCATATAGGTAGATGATAATATCTTACATTATATAGCTTTTTTCATCCCCAAGGTCCCCAAAATGCTCAGAGACTTTGCCGACCCTGTGAGCCAAATTTGGCCTGGGAGCACACGAATGGCTAAAGTTTGCAATGATGTTGACACAGTGATGGAGCTGCATAGCAAGGGACTATGTTTCCCACCAACACCCTTCCCGTTGCACTTGCTTTTCCCCTGACCTGGTAAGGGGAAAGGTCCTGAACCAGGAAGTGGTCAGACTGTGTCTGGGGGTGGGAACTGCATGGGAGTAGGAGAGAAGCCCCAGGAATTGTATGCAGAGCTGTTTGTGGAACCGGCTCTGACTATCAGACATCACAGCTGGGTTCAGGTCTGGGTGGGGCTTAGGGTGGAGCTGCAGAGGCTGGGCAGGGGACCAGAGCAAAGGGGCTCCAGGAGAGATACTAATTGAACCTGGCTTGGAAACCTGCAAATGCTTATTTGTTTGAATAGAGACTGGAGTGAAGAAGGCAGCTCCTGCATTAGGCCTAAAGAGCCCTGACTCTCAATTGGACTGCCCCAGAGGCCCAAACAAGAATTACTATTGCACACTTTGATCTGTAACTATTTAAGCCTCTGTACCTAGAGTATTTACAACCTTCCCCCTTTCCTGCAAGCCCTAGTAAAAACCTTTCCCTTAGCCACAACATGTCTGAGTTGTTATTGGGACCCATCAGGCCTAGCGCCTACAAGGCCTAGCCGTTGAAGAAGCTACAGTACTTGCCTCCAAATACCCTGGGCACGCTACTAGTGCCCCAGGGGTTTGGGGTACAGAATAACCCCAGTAATTATGCAAGATATGCAATGTATCAGAGGCACGGTAAAGGTCATCCCATTGCAGTTTTCACCTCATGGTAGGTACAGGAAGCCTGAACATGAGGCCCAGCAGGCATGTGATACAGGGATAAAAAAAGGCATAGTGCTGTGCACATTCAGCAGACACAGCAGCTGCAGTGAATAAGAGGTGTTTTACTAAGGCACATATGGCACAGCAGACATAGAGTAGATATAGCAAGGTGAAATAATCTGAATGTGTTGCGTCACTGTAGGAACAGTTGAAGCTAGCCTGGGATGGACCCCAGTTGATGAGGCAGCAGAATCTGAAGTGAGGCTGCCCATCTGGCAATTGGCAGTATTGCTAAACCCAAAAGTTAAAAATTCAGAGGACAAATCAAAATACGTGGTGCTCTTAGTTTGTAAATCAGGAGGTTCCGCTTCTGACTCAACCAATTGTGGCCCACTCCCATATCTTCAACAATTACCACGGTTGCCAGCAACCAG
Source organism: Macrochelys suwanniensis (assembly GCA_033296515.1). Taxonomy (NCBI): domain Eukaryota; kingdom Metazoa; phylum Chordata; order Testudines; family Chelydridae; genus Macrochelys; species Macrochelys suwanniensis. The sequence goes on along the minus strand of CM065775.1, from coordinate 229,841,457 downwards.
TTCTCCTCACACCCATCTCAGAGCTCTCAGGGGGTTTGGGCTAAGTTTGCGTCATCACCCGATCCAGGCTGCTTTAGATTATGTTTATCACATTGTGTAATAAGCCAAGCTTACATAAAGGATCCACTACGGCTCCAACATCAACAATCTTCATGAAAAATAGGAGGCCTGAGACAGGATAGTAGCTGATAAGTTGATGCTATTTCCAAGTGTCCAAGTGGCTTGGTGTTTATATGTTCTTTTTTGCCTCAAAAGGAAATTAATTTACAAGACTAATCTAGGTTACACTGGTGTAAATCCAGAAAAACTCCACTGAAATTAATGAAGCTATTCCAGATTTACAGTGAAATGGAGTTCAGGCTGTGGTCCTTGTGCTTTCAAATCTCCAAGTTCTGAAATGATAACATATAAAGAGTACACTGGATGTAAGAAATGTAATGGAGGTATCTTCAGTACTGAATGAGTTAAAACAAACAGACAAAAAAAAAAGGAACCCAGCTACAACCATGCCAGTTTCTGTATTTAAGGATTATTTTTTGCCCAGTGTCTCCTCACCTTCAAGTTTTTGCTTTTACAGTCTAATCTCTGCATAATGGGGCAGACATAAAGCCTTGGTGGGAAATCTCCCCCTAGCCTGTTGCAATATTTATAAAGCCACGCTTTTTAAACATGCCGCAAGATGGGTTTAGTAAAACAAAAGGCATTGTAATTTATTGTTCTGGGATAATTGATTCAATAAATTAACAATAATTTCCAGGGAGGGTAGGAGCTCAGGCACTGTAAAAGTTTATTTATCTACATTTTAACTAGCATTGATTAGAGTATTCAAATTGTCCCAGTCCTATATAATCACTCTTTATAGGTGGAATGCCCTCTGGAATGCAGGAGACAGTAAAATAAACATTCAGTCAGAAGTGACAATGGCTCTTTTAAAAGCCAGGAACTTTTTTTTTTTTTTGGAGAGAGAGAGAGAGAAAGAGAAAGAGAGTTTGGCTAGTGCTTTAAAAACTCAGTGCATGGCTACACTTGTGAGTTAGGAGTGCATTAAAGCAGCATTAAAGCAGCACTCACGACGTGTCCACACTGGCAAGGCATGTAGAGCGCCCGTACTCCGTGGCTAGAGCGCTCCTGGTAATCCACCTCAGCAACTGGATTAACGATTGATGCGCCTCCGCTGTAGCACCAGTGTGGACACCCTGGTCTGTTAATGTGCTCTGATCGGCCTCCAGATGTGTCCCACAATGTCTGTTCTAGCCACTCTGATCATCACTTTGAACTCTACTGCCCTGCCCTCAGGTGACCAACCGTCAGACCCGCCCTTTAAATTCTCTGGGAATTTTGAAAATCCCCTTCCTGTTTGCTCAGCAAGGCGTGTAGTGCTCTCAGCGCATCTTTCCAGGTGACCATGTCTAGGGTTGCCAGCTTCCAGATTGCAATAGCCACCTGCTTCTCCACCGTGAGGGCAGCTCTCAATCTCTTGTCCTTGCACCACAGGATGGGGGCGAGCTCCTCACACAGTCCCATGAAAGTGGCTTTTCTCATCCGAAAGTTCTGCAGTAACTGCTCATCATCCCAGACTTGCAGGATAATGTGATCCCACCACTCAGTGCTTGTTTCCCGAGCCCAAAAGCAGCGTTCCACAGTGGTGACCATGTCTGTGACTGCCACAAGCAATCTCGTGTCGTATGCATTATGCGAGTCGACATCATCGTCGGACGCCTCACTGTCAGTTTGGAGCTTAAGGAGTAACTCAACTGCCAAACGTGACGTGTTGGCAAGACTCGTCAGCATGTTCCTCAGCAGTTTGGACTCCATTCCCACAGACTGAAAGGGAAGACAGAGTGCACAGTACAAAAAACGTTGAAAGATGGTGCCAAATCTGGACGGAAGCACAGGGATTGCTGGGATGCGAACCGATGCCCCATACCCCCTGCCCTCTTTCCACAAGCCACAACACCAGAATGGGAAGAGATGCTCCGTGGGATAGCTACCCATAATGCACCGCTCCCAAGGCCGCTGCAAGTGCCGCAAATGTGGCCACTCCAGTGCGCTTGAATCTGACCGTGTGGACAGACTGCAGCGCTTTCCCTACTGCGCTCTACGAAGGCTGGTTTAACTCAAAGCGCTCTACATCTGCAAGTGTAGCCATGACCTCAGTGAGCATTGGACAAAGTATCTTGCTGTGTTGCAAGGACATGCACCCAAGAGGTTATTGCCATTGTTCTGAAAAGGCATAAGGTACAAATATGCTCATTATATCTTATATTTCAGTATATTCAAACGAGAAGGCTTGTCTGTTTGTTTGTTTGTTTGTTTGTTTTAAAGTGCCATTCTGTGTTGCATTTAAGTTCCAGGTGGAAATTTTTTTCACTTATTTTTTCCCCTTCTCCCTTTTGTTCTTGAAGTACTCATTAAGTACCTGTTCAAGGTAACTTTATGAAGCTATTGTAAATCTGTTAATAACTTGAACAAAACAGGCCATACTTTTAATTTCATACCACTGAGCAGGTTAGTTTGAAGGAACATTCTGTCGCTGGAGAGAACAATAGCTAGTTTGGCTCATGAGGTATTGTAATCATTTACAGCTAGTATGTAGAGTATATGGGACAATTATTCTTTATCTAATAGACCTATGATAGGAATATATTCTCCTTTTGTGTGATAGCCGCCAGTTTGTTTGTTTGCTTTTTTATTTGTTTTTATTTTTATATCTCCGATGATGATATATTTTAGAATTAAGTCTGCCTTTTCCCTTTTTTGTTTTCAACTAAATGTCCAGCTGCTGGAAATGTCACTTAAAACTGTGAGTTTGAAATAATTAAAACAAATTATGCATCTTAAGCCAAGGTGTATGATTTATGCAGGCTTTAAATGATTGTTTGTGTTAAATTGTTTCTCCAAATACAATTCAGGAATTTGAAATTGTCAGATTAACTGCTGTATTTACTGGTCTGTTTGATTAGGTGAACATAGTTTTATATTCCCTCTTGGAGACCTAAATAGCAACCATTTCCTAGCAAAACAGCCTGGAAAACAAAGGCTCCATTCAGAGGATCTATTCAGAGTGGGCAATGCTCTGTAGCCCTTTGTATCCTGAAACAACATGGTTACTAAAGTGCCTCTAAAAGAAAAAAGGTGCAACACATTTTAAAAAATATAATGGCCAGAATAAAAATGGCCAGAATATTAAAACTGTGGTCTACAAAACAAATATATTCCATAAGACTGGACTTCTCTTAAAGACATCCCTCAAAAACCTTTCTGAAGATTTTAAAATAGAACCGAATGAATGCTCCAAAAACATCTCTGCAAATATTCATTTAAATCTTTTTATTAATTAACACTGGCCTCATTTGTGTCCATTCCGGGCTCTCTTTCCATGAACATTCATGCAACTGAATTTTAATAAGCATAAATGATGAATTTTAGGCTTGTACACATGAATACTGGTGCAAAGTGAATATTAAATTATTTTCCAATGACAGTTTTGCCCCAGACTTCCAATCAGGGAGCAAAAACAATATCATGTGATTTGTGTGACCAGTCAAGCAACAAGTACGTAAGCACCAGAACTTAAACTTTAAGCTTTACATTTCTAATACACGCTTTGGTGGTTTAATTAATTTTCAGCTAAATCCATTCAGGTGTGTAATGGGGTACCTGTGCTTTAGGGCCAGAGGAGGCAGTCTGGGAGGGCAGTTTCCCTGTTCCAATTGTCTAGGGAGGATAGAAGGAATAATAGAAATGGACATTGGGTGAGAGGCAGATGATCCCAGGGAATAGTTATTGTCTGGGATGGGGAAGGAGTAGGAAGGCAGAGGCCATTTTTCCTTTAACAGCCTAGGGCCAGGAGCCTTGTTGGTAGGGCAGGACAAGGTTCCTCTCTCTCCCAACCAGCCCTCACAGGTGTTTGGGGTTATTAGACCCACCTGGGAAGGGTCAAGGGCTTGGACAGGTGACTGGGTGGGTGAATGAAAAGGAAGGCCCCTAGCCCAATCAAGGAGAGACTGCTGAGAGGAAGAACTTAACTAGAGCATAGCTCCAGAAGGAGAACTGTGCAAACCCTGAACTTAAGGGGAGAGTTTGTAGGCTGGGGAGGCCAGGGTTTCAACCCTACAGCCCTGGGAAGGAGGACCATGGAGCCCTGAACTGAAGAGGGGGCCAAAGAGGGACTTTTTTGGAGGCTGGATGTTGTTTAATACATTAGATCCCAGAAGAGGGGGAATATTGCTTATAGACTTTGCGTGTGAATAGGTTATTACTGATACTACTTGGAGGGAAACTGAGACAGGGAACTGCAGTTATATGCCTTACCCAAGGAGGTGTGCTTGGATACCTCACCCTCCAACAAGGCACTTTTGTGTGTTCAAACAAAAGTTTAAAACATCCCTTTATTGGCTTTTTTTTTTTAATGTTCTGATGAGAACTTGTGCACATGCACTTTTCAGTAGCAGGCTGCCAACACTTTTTCAGGCAGCATTGAGTGTGATTTGCATAATAGTGAAATTGTCATGGATTGAGTGTGTGATCTCTTTCATGATGCTTATGGGTAAAACCAAATGAGTTGATTTGACTATGTGATAGACTGAGTTCTTAAGGAAGAGGGGACGGGGACCGGAATGCTGCCTTCCTGAAGGACCATCTGGGTCAAATGCTATGTGGGAGACTATTACCGCTAGGATTCTGGATAACTCTGCCACTCTTTCTTGTGCTGAAAGCAGAGCACTGTACTGTTTAATGATGCTAGTGATGGGCAGCGTGGCGGCAGGAAAGTAAGATGAAGGGACGGAGGCAGATATCAATGGATCTAAGGTGATCGCATTCATTTGCTGTAGCTGGTGGGTGGTGCATACATCAAGGACTTGGGGTAGTAAAGCACTATGTGATTCAAAGAGAGCGAGATACCTTTGGGTCCAGTCTATGTGATCTTCTCTGATACAGTCTTGAGGGAGTCCAGCATCCTCATAACATTCCATGAGATGAGCCTCTCTCCCAGTGAATTGTCATGAGGGGTCATCTCTATTTCTTTAGTCATTGGCAGCTGTAGCGTATGCAGCATCACTGAATCCTGTGCAGCTCTGAAGAGAAGAACTGGCTTTCACTGTATCATCAGCCTTAGGGGGGCAAGTGGATGTTCTGTCTGGCTAACAGGGAGGGTGACAAGGACAATGTCTGGGGCAGTGGGCTGCAGGAGACAGATGGTGTATCTACAAGTTCCTATTCCAATATAACAGTATTCTTCTCCTCTGAAGTCAGGACAATTAGAAGCTGCTTGGTGTGGCAACTCATGGAGGGCACTGTGCACAATGGGGGGGAGAGGCATAGCCAAGGAGACTCTTCACTTGATCCTGTCACAGGATCAAAACTGGTAGCAGAACAGCAGGGCCTGAGTAAGGTTCTCTAGGGGTTAGGACAGTTAATTACACAGAGGAAAAGGAGGAGAAACCACTTTAGCATATGAATTTGTCAGTGCCTGGGGAAAACCCAGGAGGGATTATTCATTGAACCCAAACTCAAATGAGCCTCAGTTAGGCTGTCACAGTTCAAGCTCCCAGTCAGAATAACCTGTGACCATAGGTGAGAACTTTCTCCTGGAGTAAAGGGTTCAGGCACTCCAACTGCGGGTTAACTTTTCTTTCATATTTTCAGCACTACCAATAAAAATCTATTTGGCCCAGCACCACACACACAAACTGAAGCTGGAAAATTGGTTTGGGAGCCTCCCTTCCTGCTGTAGGTCCTAAGAACATGTGGGAGGTGGGCAACAAAAACTTTACTCCATAGTGGCACGGTGTGGGGGGGGAGATTGAAAAATTCTGATGGAGCTGTAATGTCCTGACCCCCAGTCTTAATGGCTCCATACGTTTTATGTTGACTTCAGAATTGTCAATGAAATTTCCAAAATGTATGTATACCCTATGTCCCATGTAGATGAGCTTTTAGATTGTTTGTGTTCAGCCCTTTACTTTACTGTCTTGGATTTCATGAAAGTTTTTTTTTTTTTTTTTTTTTAAGCAGATTCCTCTTCTCCAGAATTGGAGTGAAAACAGCTTTATTCTACTTCCAGATAATGATGTTTGGATCACAAAGAGCACCTGCCACATTTCAAGAGGAGACTCTTAAACTGAAATTGTTGGTGTATAGATCTGTCATGGGATCAAAACTGAAATCCTTCAGTTCTGTATCCAATCTGCTTCCAGTTACCTAGATGATTTAGTCATCTGTAGTGTAGATTAACGTTTTCACTTAGAGAAGGTATCAGCCTTATTGTAATCTCTAACGGAGCCACAGCAAATAGTCAACCCCACTATACATGCCATTAGTAAAGGTGGAACGTTCCCTAGCATACTCCTTAGAAAAAGACTCTCTAGCTGCAGGTGAATAAAAATCAGCCCTTAATAGATGTCTGTCCCTTCCACAAAAAAGCAAATCCAGTCATTCTGGGAGCTCATGAACTATTACTGAAGGTTTGTGTCCAGGCTGTCACCACAGCAGCTCACCTACATAACCTTACTTAGAATAAAGTCCCCAGACACATGTTGGTCAAAAGCTTGTGAAGTAGCTTTCCAAACTCTCAAACAGAAGTTGCATGGCCAACCAGTCTTGTATAGTCCTGACTTTAATAATGAATTGATACTTCAGAATCAGGCCCAGAAAGTTGACCTGGGGCAGTTCTGCTCCAAAAATCAGAGGAAGAAGAGCACCTAGTTCTCTGTCTATGCAGAAATCTATTTCCAGGAGAATGCGTACTCAATAATCAAAGAGTGTTCAACTGTCAAGTGGGCCTCAGGGCTCCTTTATTAGGGAACAACTTTGTACTAGTCACCAAGCACACACCCCCTGATAGGGCCAAAAGTCACAAAAGATGCTAATGCCTGGGTCATGAAATGGCATTTATCCCTGCAACTTTAATCCTTTCGTTGGGATTTTAAAAGTGGCCTATGGGAGTTAGATACTCAACTCCCTTTGAAACTCAGTGGGAGTTTGGTGCCTAATGCCCTTTGGCTCCTTTGAATCTAGTGGGAGTTTGGTGCCTAATATCTTTGGCTCCTTTGAAATTCCCAGTATAAAGGCACAATGGTGGCAGAGCACTATAATGTTGAACTCTTGCACTGTGAAAAAGTGGGGAGAGATGGTTTTTTCCTTCCTCTTGTGAAGGGGCTTACTAACTAGGGCTAGTCATACAATGAGGGGGTGGGCAGTCCAGCAGAAAATGTTGCCTTTTTGTGGAATAACTGAACAAAACCATTTCACTGAAAAATATTCAGCTTGGGTCTGAAAATTTTTACTTTTCAGTTTTCCAGTGACATAAGAGACTTTTTTGAGGAATGCAGACACATTCTTGAAAAATCTCATGTAGTTGAAAACCTAATTTTCCAAAGGAAAATTCTCAACCAGCTTGAGTACTAGCAGCTCCCTCTGGCAGGGAGGGTGTGTTAAGTCCTTTAAAAGGTTAACAAAGCAAAGGGGCTGCCCCTGCCTGGAGAAGCTACTCAGCCTGCTAACTGGAAAGAGAAGATCCCACACCTAGGCTCATCAAGGGAGGTACATTTACAGGAAGGGGATGTAGCTGAGTTGCTCTTAGAAAGGAAGCATCATTTTCCCTCCTTTTGGCTCCTATAGGGCTGTGAGGAAACCCAGAGATTCTGAGACCAAACACTGACCAACAAGTACTAACAACCTGACTGCTTTGTCCTTTCACCAGAGACTCTACATTAAGACTGTTTTCCTCCTTTACTGTGCTTTCCTCTGCCTGCCTGTGCCTGATAGATGGACTTGTCCTTTGAACCAAGCAAAAGAAAGCTGGAGTGCTGCTACTCTGTAAGGTGACCAGAGCAGAGAGGCTCTGCAAAATATGTGTATTTTGGTTCTTCTTCCAGTGTCTTTTCTTTTGCTAGTGCTGGTTGCTATCATTCTAGGCCATCCTCATCCATTCCTGTTGGCCCTGCAGGAGCCAGCACGGCTAAACAGGAACAAACTGGAGCTCTTCTTATGCATCAACAGATTTGTTTCCTAAGGTTCAATCAGTTACATCTGGGCAAACCCACTGAAGACAATGGCAGCACACAGGTGTGTCGCTGAGGTGTGTGATTCTTATAGACATACTTGTGGTAGCTTTCATTGAGGTAGTGCACTAAAAATAATAGTGTAGCTGGCATAGAATGGCCGCAAAGAGTGGAAGCATAGGTTAGCGGTGCAGACTACAAACTCACCCATACTTGGCATGGCTACCCAGTGTGCTGTTGCCACTGCCTATGCTACCCCAGCTACAGTACTATTTTTAGCATGTTAGCTTGTTGAGAGCTAGCACGAGTATGTGTACGTATATGTACGTGAGCTGGGAATCACACCTCTAGGTTACCTGTAGCCTACGGAATAATTGGAAGGTTGCACAGGTGTAACCGAAATGGAATTTATCCTGTAGAATATGTGTTCCTGGTGGCTCTGTGGAAATAACCCAGCTTGGATCTCAGAGCCCAGGCTGATTGTGCAGGGCTGAGACTTAGAACAGATGCAATTTACAAAAGCACTCAGACATTAGCCTCATTCTGTTCCCACTGTAGTCAGTCAGAGTTTTATGACCCACTTCAGTGGAAGCAGAGTTAGGTCCACACTGAGTGCTTTTGAAGCTCCTAGTGAGTGTCTTTTCACTTGTACATTGAGAACATTTGCTAGAGAAATGACTAAGGGCTTGTCTTCACTGCAGAGTTAACTTGAGTTATAACTCAAGTGTTACCCCTACCTCGAGTCTCATCTGCACGCGCAAATCTTCACTCGAGTGTGGTGTTGCTTTTAACTGAAGTTAGCTGGCCTGAAGGGGTTTAGGATACAACTCAAGTTAACACAACTCCTCAGCTGCTAACACAGTCACTCTTTGAAGGTAACCCAAGCACTGTGCAGCTGTTATTTTGCACTGTGGCCACTCTCAGTGGAGCTAGGCTTACTTTAGTGGAGTTAACTCAAGTGCAGATCGCTCCAGTTAACTCTGCAATGAAGACCTAATCTAAGACAATTAACTTTAGAGAGACACTTTTTGATGCAGAAGTTCACGTTTTAATGTTGAATTAGCGTTCCACGTTTGATATACTTGTAGTTAAAAATTCAGGAATAATAAAGGCAACGCTCGCTAGAAGTATATTAGAGATTGAGAGAGACATGAGATCCCTTTGAATAAGGAAAGGATATCTGTAATTGATTCCCTCATCCCAGATGGGACCCCAGAATTTCTATGGATAATCTTGAGCTATAACTTCTTAACTGAATAAACATGCTGTCCTGCTTTCCACTGATCTGTGTGTCACTCATGATCAAAAGACAAGTTGTGATACCAGAATCCCTGCCACATCAGCAGGCTTGGCACTGAAGAACCTTAGTTTCATTGGTAATGTTCAGATTGTATCATACAGTTAATGAATCTGTTATAGTCAGCATTAGCATCCCTTGATTCACCATCTGTAATATAGACTGTAGGGCTGCATGCTCGAGTTTAATTTGCAATGCCATTTAGAGTGGGGTGGAGGAGTTCAAAACAGGCTTCTTTTCACAGTGGACAAAAAATACTGTTAAACAGAGGAAGCATAATATCCCTTTTCATAGCAAGAGATCAAATGTCTGCAGAAGAGTTTAATTTATACTTTTTCATGTTCATGTGCCAGAGCTGTGTCTGAGACATTGCAGCATTTCAGTGCTTTCAATCAGGTCATAGTTTCCAGCACAGATGACTTCACCCCTTTTAAAATAGAACAAGTAGAGTAAATGAAATTCCACATAAGCATTCTAGGAGCTGAGATTATAGGAAATTAAAACACATATTTAAAAGCATACCTCTGTGTGGTAAATAATTGTGACACAGAGCTTGGAAAGTAACGTTTGGACTGTAATCTCTTCTCAGTAGTTAACAGGCAACAAGGGTCTTTGGCTCCATAGCTTCCAGGGTCTGTGGGAGGGTGTATCCGAACGGGGGTGACAGCAGTGATGGTGGATAATGTGCAGTATCACATTTAATAGTGTTGCTGCTTTCAGAAGAAATATTCAAATAATAGTAATGGTAACTTAACTAAACCACAGTAAATTAACCTTGGCTGTTTGGATTTGGCCGTGGGCTTAAATCAGGGCATTATTGTTCAGGAAACATTGTTTTGATTGTGTTCCCTGGTTGGCTGTCTTGCTCCATACTCACTATGAGCCAGGAACACATTGCATCTCTCTGCTGCAACTGGGCATTGGTCAGTCGGGGAAAGGTGTTGATGGATTCTGTATGAAGTCTCTGCACAACTGAAGAAAGCCCTTATAAAATGCTAGTGTGAACTATAGTGGTGTCCCAAAACCATAGAAATAACACACTGTAAATTAGAACATTTAGGAGCAATGTAGAAGACTAGTATTTATTATTATATGGGTAACTAAAACTAGAAACGTACAGTTCCTTAAATTACAGTATTTTCTCCAAACACTGTCCTCATTGTGAAGGTTAACTGGCCAATGTATGTAAAGGGCATTGAAAATAAGAGCTATATTATTTATTTGTAATATGGTAGAGACTTCAACTGAGATCAGGTCCCCACTTTTAGGCATTGTATAAATACAAAGTTAGAGACAGTCCTTTCCCCCCCAAAGCTTTAAAGTAAAGCCATAAGACAGAGGAACAAAGTATTCTCCCCATTTTAAGGCTAGAGAATTAAGACACAGAAATTAAGTGGTTTGACTAAGATCACACAGGAAATCTGTGGCAAAGCTAGAAATTGAATTTAGGAATACTCCTAAATCCCAGTTCAGTGCCTTAACCACAAGATCCTGTCTTGTCTATGTGGACTAAATGGTATGTTGATTTAATAGCCTGTGCAAGTCAGTGGGGTTGCATAGAGTGGAAGTCAGTTCAAAGTTGATCCTTAATGTATTACCAAGATGACATTATTGTAAGGATTTTAAATCATGACTGTTTTTATAAGAAAGGCCCACTCAACTTATGTCCCTGAGAAAGGTAAGAGGAGAAAATCCGTGGAATTATCTGTAGCGAACCCTTCCTGCCCAGTTAGAAAAACTCTGCTTTGCTTTTTAATTCAATGTCATCTTGAAAAAGCATGTATGATAGCATACCAATCAAAGGAGATCCCCACAAGAATATATTGGAACTCTAGTTCCACATACAAGCTTTATGGGAATTTGTCCTGTTGTGGTTTTTTTCCTGTTGTGGTTTTTTTGTGTGATTACCTCATCATATCTTACTGTGACAGAGATCTGCACACTTTTTGGAGCCTAACATAGAGAACTTCCCTTTGAAAAGTTTGCTATTTAAATGTAAATAAAAGTACTCTGAAAGGAATCACAAATTCACTGCTGATGTGTTGGCAGCATTTAATCACACACTGTGTATTACAATTTATCCCTAGGAATTCAGGTTTGCATTGGATCTGCCTACTAGATAAGCCATAGGGAGATGGAAGTGACTTGCATTTGCTTCTGGTGCTTGGAGAACAGAGTTCATGCTCTGTTTCTGGGTAGTTCAATTGGCTATAGTATACAAGACGGCAGCCTCTCAAAAGAGTAAGCTAGCCAAGTGGGGGATACACCAGTGAAATTTTTTAAGTATGACACTGATAAGATTTCAGTATGTTTCAAATACTTGCTTTAAAGTTACTTGCATTGGCAGGACTTCATTAAAAGTCTAATCTGGATTGCTAAATCAGAGCAAACTGAACTCTTTTGGTTGACTTTAGTAAATGCATTCTTCTGACGACATCAAAGATTGTAGCAACAAAGGCCTTGGCTTGCTGTTGTGACTCAAAATCACTCAAGAAATCTTTAATACGTTCTTGCAGGTGTAATCATGTAGCACATATTAAACTCAAATAATCCCAACCTGAAAACAGCAAATAGTCAAGAGTGTTTATTGCAGGAAAACTGATAAAACTAAAGTGAATAATGCTTACCAGTGTTAATTTGTGGATTTCTCTAAACTTTGTATAGCAGGATTAAGGGAGTATAAGGCATTGGGTGTGTTACAGTTTATGGTCTAGACCTTACACTGATTACCAGCAGCTGATCTTTTTTGATGTCAGGAGAGTTACGTCAATTTACTTCTGCTCAGGTTGTGGCCCATGACTCTGAACACACTTGTGATCAGCCTTGGTTTTAAGTTTGACCTGCGTTTGTAAAGGGGGAAAAAGAAACTGACAGGTATTCACCAGAATATTATTCAGACCCACTCATTTTTCATTCAAGGTTTTCCTTTTCTGCACATGTTTGGATGTTCCTTGCTGGTGTCTGCTGAATATGAACTGCTTTACATTTCCACATAGTCATAGGCCCTAGGCACTTCTTTGGACCCTCACTCATGTCAGTGATTGTAGGTGGTGGTACATTCTGCAGCAAAATCATCTCAGACACCAGACGATAGCTAACATACTGACAACCAGCAGTGACAGGACTAGCATTTCTAGGTATCACTGTAGCTTCTACTTCTGTAGTACCCATCCTCCCTACACACACACACACTTCTAATATTCTCATTCATCCTTCTCTTCACACTTTTTGAAAAGCATGTTCAAGAACATTTTCCTTTTGAATTTGCTCCTGACTAAACCCACCAGGATATTTTTCATTGTGGATTCAAAGCGAATGTCTGATTCCAGTGAACCAGCAAATTGATGAAAATCTACATGAAGCCAGTGAACATGAAGCTTCCCGTTGGATTTGTAGCGGGATTCATACAGGGGGGTAAACAATGTGAGGTTGAAATTCAAACCATTTTTGAATTTTGAAAGCTGTAATTGAAAACTTTGCTAACCTATTTTGAACAGAACTTGAAATACGTACAGCAATCAATTAGACCTTAAGCATGTGAACAAGAATCAGCCAGCCAAGCACTTGAGAGAGAGAGAGAGAACACTCAATGCCACTTCAGAGCCCTGACCCAACCTGCCCAATGTCTCATCTCCATCCATGCCTGTGGTTGATGCTTCAAGGAAGGAGATTTAAAAAACAAACAAAAAACCTCAAAACAGGATATACTGGGGCGAGGGGAGAATATTACATGGGAAGAGAGGCAGTGCCTCATGTAAAGCAGATCCTAAAAAGATCCTAAACTCTTGCCCTTGGTTCACAGAAGTTTAGGTCCTGATCCTACAATTGACGGTGTGTCACCAGACTGCTGTACCTGTGGGGAGCCCCAGAGAGTTCACTGGGGTTCCAGGCAGCTGCAGCAGGCCACTTGCAAGCTATCAGTTGCAGAGTCTGGGCTCGTGGCTGTAAGCACTTTGAGGCAGGGGCTGCATCCCTCTATGTGTTTATACAGTATCTATCACAGTGGGCCCTAATCTTCATTGAGGTATCGGTGTACTACTACTATGTGTTATAGTTAACTAATAATAGAGGGCCTTACAGTATTTAATATCTAGTGTTAATAAAATGATACAATAAGTAGGTTTACATGAGGCACTGCCTCTCTTTTCATGTAATATTTCCTCCCTCCCCACAAAGGTATTCTGTTTTTGTTTTGCTTTTTTAATCTCCTTCCCCTGAAGCCTCAGGCATAGGCATGGCTACAGATGGGACATTGGGCGGATTGGGTCAGGACTATGAGGTGGGACCAAGCATTCTCTCACCTGCTTGGCTGGCTGGTGCTTGCTCACATGCTCAGGGTCTAACTGATTACCACATGTGGGGTCAGGAAGGAATTTTCCACCAGGTCAGATTGGCAGTGATCTTGGAGTTGTTTTGCTTTCCTCTACAGCATGTGGATGCAGGTCACTTGCCAGGAGTCAGGCCCGCCGGTGGGGAGCGGGAGGTAAAGGGGGCAATTGCCCAGGGGCAGCACTGCGGAGTGAAGGCAGGCTTCCTGCCCACCCTCACTCTGCGCCCCCCCCCCAAGCATCAGTAATGGCCCTACGGCTCCTGGGGGGGCCGCCCCAGCACCAACTCCACAACTCCCATTGGTCGGGAACTGCGGCCAATGGGATCTGCGGGGGCAGTGCCTGTGGGCAGCGGCGTGCGGAGACCCCCTGAGCCCCCCGCCTAGGAGAAACTGCCAGATGGGTGTGCCAGTCACTTTCAGGAGCTCTCCAAGGTAAGCACCAACCCCCTGAACCCCTCCTGGACCCCAACCCCAGCCTAGAGTCCATACCTGCAACCGCTCCCACACCCAAACTCCCTCCCAGAGCTCAACCCTGCACTCCCTCCTGCACCCAAACTCCCTCCCAGAGCCTGCCCCCTCTCCCACACCCCAACCCCAACCCTTGCCCCAGCCTGGTGAAAGTGAGTGAGGGTGGGGGAGAGTGAGCGACAGAGTCAGGGGGGGTGGAGTGAGCAGGGGGTGGGGCCTCAGAGAAGGGGTGGCACGGGTGTGGCCTCATGGAAGGGGCGGGGTAGGGGTGGGACAAGGGTCTTTGGGTTTGCGCAATTAGACAGTTGCCAACCCTACCGGACAGGCATGTGGAAGCCCTGGCCGTGCTGGAAGAGTGCACCCAGCAGCGCAGCCATTAGCTCACTGGGCACCAGCCAGTGCAGGCGCAGCACTGCCCAAATGTCAGGTGGACTGCGTCCGCGGCTTGTGTGTGCGTGGAGGCCCATTGCCTGTTCTGCTCTGGAGCCCGGAATTGCTGTCGGCAGGCTGCCAGGATTATCTGGATATGTCTCACTGAATAATTTCCCTGCCATTGCAGGGGCCTTGGGCACTGGTGCACCTTGATCCCTCCTATTCTTTGCTTGTGGCATGTAATAGTCTAGTCTCCTGTGGGCTGTAATACTTTGGTCTAATATCAGTTGGGTTTAGTGTGCGGGTGGTGTTGGTGGTGGCCTGTGATAGACAGAAGGTCAGACTAGATGATCTGGTCATCCCTGCTGGCCTTAAACTGTGATTATATGAATATTGCCATAAATGAGATCAGAAAAGACATGAACTGGAAGTCCCCTTAGTTTAGAAGAGTGGGTACTGCTTGGAGGAAATAAATTGTCTCCGGGCATTTTCCGTGAGGGGTGTGCAGCTTTGGCTCTCACTCTCCAACTTGGTTTGCCACAGCTCAGACTGGTTAATTTTTAGGGCATGCTGAAAAAACTCAGTTTTTTTTCCTCAGGAATTTAAGAAGGTAGCAGAGTCGTTGTGAATCATGGTGGCTAGTTAGATGAATATTGTGTGGGCAATTTAGTTCTATTGTGGATTTTAAATTGTGTGAAATATTATTTCAAATAACTGTGAAGCTGTTAAAGCATTATAAGTGCTGAAAAATCAAAACAATCACACACTAATTGTTCAAGACCGTCCTTTTGTCAGATGCATCCTGAGTAAACCGACATTTGGCACTCGCATAACGACAGAGCTCCTGCTGCTAGAATGGTCAGCCATAGGCCCGTGGCAGACTGTCCTGGAATGAATGGCACATAAACAACAAGCTTTATTCGTAGGCTTGGAGTCTGCTTAGTCCTTCAATAGGTCTAGTGGAACAGCCCTGCCAGGGAGTTGCAGTTGCCACTGCAGCTGATTCAGATTAAAATGAGAGAGAAGAGATGCCAAAGGACAGGAAGAAATTTGCTATATCTTGTTTATTTGACTTGTAGATGAATTTTGGGGAGTGGGAATGTCCAGGAATCTCCCAGAAAACTTATTGAGAAACAGATGGAGTTTGGAAACCTTTTAGCCCTTGTCTGCACACACAAGTTGTATCACTTTAATTATGACAGTATAGCAAAAGTGGTACAACCCCCTCCCTTAGTATAATGAACACAGTTACACTGGTATACAGGCACTTAGAACTGGTATATCGTATTCCTGTATGGAAGGAGAATAAGCTATACCACTACAAGGAACATTTATACTGGTGTAACACTGTCCACGCTAAGGGTTGTACTGCTATAACTATATGTGTTTAATAAAACACATCCCTAATGGACCTAGTTATTATGGTCAAAAAGCCATGGGTAGACCAGGCCTGATTAGTGTCAAAAATATTTCTCTCTCATTTCACTTTGTCATTTTGAGATAGATATAGACAGAGATTTTTTTTTTCCTGTTTCCCTCCTCATTTGCCCCATGAACTAAGGTAAAATCCTGGCTCTATTGAAGTCAATGAGATTTTGTCATGGACTTTAATGGGCCAAGATTTCAACCCTAATGTTATCAATAGTAATGTATTAAAGTTTAATTTTTAAAGAAAGAGTTAGTGCAAAATACTAGATCTGTGAAATGTTGCTGAGTCAATTGTACATTAGAAACCTAGGGCCAGGTCCGCAGCTGTTAAATTAGCATATCTCCACTGAGATTTGGCCCCTTACCATTTTCAAATTCCTGATTCTCTATCTTAACACTGTATTAACTTAGGATTTACAGTGAAAAGTTCCATGCCTATGTACAAATAAGAAAAGTGAAAGGTTAAAAAAATAAATAAAAAGGGGAGAAAAAGACCATCCATGGAGAGAAGAAAAGAGTCAGAAAATTAAGGAAATAAAACAAATATAAATGAACATTGCATTTTCCCCTTGATTTCAATGGGAGCCTTGCTGTATTTTTGCCACTATGTGGTGCTGCAAGAAGCTGTAAATAAGCTGCATCTCTCAGCTTGGCCTTGTTCACACCATTTTAAATGGTTTTTCAGAGCAATAAAGCAGTTACTTCACTATTCTGTGCCTACTCATGCATTGCTTTTTTGTAAAGTACTCTTAACACAAGCGTAATTAACTCATGGCATAACAACACAGTACCCAAAGTTCTAAACTACTATATGATAAGGGTGTCATAAAACATTTGATTTAAAAATATTGTAAAAAAAAATCCACAATCATGGTCCTTTTAAATATTCATACTTTACAACTGCTCAACCAATTTTCTTCAAACTTTAATTGTTTCTTCTGTGAGGGTTATAAAATCCTGAGTAAATCAAGTTTGAAGTTTCAGACATTTTTGAAAAAATTACACTGAAAACATACCGTATTTTTTAATCCTGCTCTCGAAACATAGAAATGGCTTAACAGATTTTGCTCAAACATTCTATGTTAAAAAAGTCACTTTGGGTTGAGATCACACATGGAAAATTTCAGCCCAAAATCTATTTCAGAAAGCTGAGCAATAGGAAGAAGGGGGATTAGAATGTGAGCTACAAGGTAACTCACTATAGTGTCTGTTACCTAGAAATGTTATACACACAAGCACACATAGTCATCGTAAAAAATCACCATGTACTAACAGATACCATAGATATTTCCTATTCATAATGGTGGAAGGAAATTATTGTATATCAGATAGCACTGTGTGGTAACTATTAAGAAATAGGGTTTTTCCCCCCAATGGGTGTGTGTGTACACACTGCTGGTATTCACCTCAAGGGGGGAAAATGTGGCAGCTGTCCACACTGACACTACACCCAGGATTGTACCCAGAAATGTAAGTAGCCCCCAGGAAGTGTAAACTGTTGAAACACTGGGTTCAAAGAGAATTGCTTTCATAGTTGCTGTGGAGTTGCATGAAAATAGATGGTCTTGTAGCTAAATCATTAGAAGAGGAAGTAAGGAAAATCTGGAGATTCTTTTCCTTGCTCTGTCACAGCCTACCTGAGTGACTTTAGGCAAATCATTTAAACCTTCAGACTCAGTTTCCCCATCTATAAAATGGTGATATTTCCCTACCTCACAGTGGTCTTGTGAGCCTCAATTAGTTGGTGTCTCTAAAGTATGCCATCTGTGGAATTCAAAAAGGATTATTCATTTACCTGTCCAATCATACGGTCTGATACAAAGCCCACTGACTTCCTGCTTTGGCTCAGACCCATAATTTACAGGCGCTGAGAATTTGACTTCATGCTTTAGTGCTAGACCAGTGTCCTCATGCCACCCCTGTGTTTCGACCTTCAGTGATTGGAAAAAAATCACTGCCGTGCACCTCTCATTGAAAACTGTATTTGGAGGTGGAGAGTTTTTTGCTCTGCTTCATAATTCCCCTTACGACCCGTTTGAGTAGAGGGCAAATCTAGACCTGTATCTCCCAGGGTCTGTATACCAAAAATGATTACAATGTAATCTCTTTTGAATGAGGCATTCTTGAGAATAAGGGAATCGGTGTAATATAGTGTCTTGTGTGTTTCTAAAAGAGATAATACAATTAAAATGAGTTCACTGGAGTGAGGAGACAGGGGACCCTGTTGCATCAAATAGCTTTCTATTAAAAAGTGCCATATTGTGAATGGACACAGGCCCTAGGATTTCTTCTAATTTTCCTATCTTGCCCTCTGTTTAACATGGACTTTAATGCTCCATGGCAACACCTGAGAACAATGGCCAGCTACAAACACTTCTGTGGCGTTCCATGAGGCTGAATGCAGCCAATATAACCAATGTTCCAAAAGTGCCTGCCAAGGACACACAGCGCTTAGTCACTTTAGAGCACGCAGGCCTGCCAGGGGCAACCTCTTTGAAGCACGGCCACCCTTGCTTGCCCAGTTCCCTCCCTTCTGTTAGGTGTTAACACAAACATGTCCCCGTCCAAAATAGTTTCATTATTTATTGGAGATTACTTTTCTGCCAGTGAATGTGCCAGACTTCGGTAGCTTTTCAGCAGCCAAACAACTGGATATGTGTCTCCAAAGATATTATAAAAACCTGGGTAAATGGCTATTCAATGTGCACACAGAGCACCTTATGAAAGTAATCTCTTGTGAGCATCAGAGTCCTACGCCAAGAGCAACAGAATAAGAGACTCCTCTTTGGAGAGAGGTGCTGACAGTGACAGGTATTAGTGAGCGGATTACAATGGAAACATTTGTGTATTAACTGAAAGCTGCTCAGACTTACTCCTTTAAAAAAAAATGTGAGGGAGGGGTTTGATTACCACTGAGCAAGGAGTGTTAATGACTCTCTCCCTCGCATACGTGCGCACATATACATGCACACACCTGCATTGTTCTCATTCCACAATTGGAAAAGGTTCAGAGAAGGGCAGCAAAAATGATTGGGGTATGGAACTGCTTCTATATGAGGAGAGATTAACAAGACTGGGCCTTTTCAGTTGGAAAAGAGACAACTAAGGGGGATATGATGGAGGTCTATAAAATCATGACTGACATGGAGAAAGTAAATAAGGAAGTGTTATTTACTCCTTTTCATAACACAAGAACTAGGGGTCAGCAAATGAAATTAATAGGCAGCAGGTTTAAAACAATTAAGTGTTTCTTCACACAACGCACAGTCAACCTGTGGAACTCCTTGCCAGAGGATGTTGCGAAGGCCAAGACTATACCAGCATTCAGAAAAGAACTAGATACGTTCATGGCGGATAGGTCCATCAATGGCTATTAGCCAGGATGGACAGGGATGGTGTCCCTAGGCTCTGTTTAACAGAAGCTGGGGTTGTGGAACAGGGGATGGATCACTTGATGATTACCTGTTCTGTTCATTCCCTCTGAAGCACCTGGCATTGGCCATTGTTGGAAGACAGGATACTGGACTAGATGGACCTTTGGTCTGACCTAGTATGGCCATTCTTATAGTCACACAGCTCGAACAGTATTGTTCAGTGTTTTTCTTCAGGACTTAAGGGAGTGTAAAAGCAGCCTTATACGGTGGGTCAGATGCAAGCCTAGAAGTGGGGAGACCTGGATTCCATTCCTGTCTGCCAGTGAGTTAATGTGTCCCTGAGGAAGTCACTTCACCTTTCCCTGTCTTCATCTTCCCATCTGTAAAAAAGGAGCATCAGGATGCTTTTCTCCCATTAGTTTAATTGCCTGACAGTGCTTTAAGAGCTACAGATGAAAGTGTTATGTAAGGGTTGTTTTTTTAAATTTATTAGTCAAACCAAGCTGAGCATTGTAGAAAGCTCCAGGAATTTGCACTCAGAAGCTCACCTTACAGGAGTACTATAATAACTGCATTGTTTCAAACAACTGTTCCTTCATTTTACAGGCCACTCTATCACATCACATGGAATCTCACAGAAGGAGCCCTGATTCGGCAAGGTTTTTAAACAAGTGGCTGACTCCAGTCAATGAGACTATTCATGTACTTAAAGTTAAATACTGGCTGAATTTTAAAGATGAAATCTGGCCCCATTGAAGTCGAGGAGAGTTTTGCCATTGACTCCAATGGGGCCAGGATTTCACCCTACATATCTAAAATTAGGTACCTTGATGAACTGGGGCCTGGATTTGTAACTATGTTCTAAACCAACAGAAGTAAGAGAGAGAAAACTATTTGTACTATGGTCATCTGGGCCATCCCTCTATCTTTTCCCTGAAGTTTTTTCTTCGGTGTGTTTATTCATATATCATACAATCATACAAATCAGAGATGGAAAAGCCCTACTAGATCATCTAATTCATTTCCCTGTCACTATGGGGCTGTTCCTTACATTATGCCTCTTGCTGCATGCTGCTGAGTGTGGGTATGGAGGCAAAGAGCGAAGGGATAATCAAAATAAGGGCAATCTCACACACAGAGATTTCTGTTCTTACTTTCCATATAAGTTCTTCTTTCAGGTAGAAGCTGGAATCTGATTCTGTGATTTCAGCTAATTTGAATATAAGCCATTTTTGTATGCAAAGGACTGCTGACACCAGCAAGTTTCACTGTAATGATTACTATGGAAACGTTTATCTATAAATATAAAATTCTTTAAAGCCTAGCCTTTTATCTTTATAGAAAAAGGCCTGTTTATGTCACTTCTAAGCTTCCAGCTTTAATGTAGACATGAGTTGTTCTCATGCCAAACAAGATAACCCCAGTGTTAGACTGTGTGAGCTTTGAAATGTGGGAATTTGTGGTAAAACTATTATTTTTTTAATATAATATTAATAATTGAATGGAAAATATTTTAAAACAGCTTCCTAAGCCCAAAGCTCCAGCTCAGTTACGATACTCTCTTCTGTGGATTTTACAGCAATACATCTACCATGATGAGACTTGTGAAAGCATGGCAAAAATGGAGAATCATTTATTCATTAACCTCTTTCCTTTGGAGTTTTTAGATGTTGTTTTTCAAAATCCATACCTAAAAGTGGTTTCTAAGACTGAGGGGCCCCAAAAAGATTTTTCCTTCTTTTTTTTGTTTTGTTTTTTCTTCTAATGACTAAAAAGTTACATCATTTGAAGCTTATAGCTGGCTGATCTATCCAGGAAAAGGATACAATAGCCAGCTAGCTTGTCAGGTGGGGAAGAGTAGATTGATATTTTCCTAAATTTGGAGGGATAATACTGGTTTATTTTGAAGCAATTTAAAAAAATTTCTTTAATTTAAATACTTGCACTCAGTATCTTAAAAATAAAATATAATAATTCTTTCAGATGTCTTGATTATGCAAACCCTTATGCATGTGCTTATTTTTACTCCGAGTGTTCCCAGTGGAGTTATACCACATGAGACAAAAACATTTATGCATGTGGGGTCAATGAGACTACCCAGGTGGATAAAGTTAAGCACATGCGTTTGCAGGATCTGGGCCTGAATAACTCTGGAAGCCGAATTTTATTATGGATACAGATGAAATTATGTTTGCTGATGATAACACTAATTCCTTATTCATTGCCACATAAAATTGATAGCAAGAGCCCAATCTACGAGAGCAGTAAATCATGTGTATTAAACTTTCTCTCTCATTAAATTTTGATTGCTAACCCTGAGGAATCTTTTTCACTAGTTTCAGGTGGGAGGAGAAATGGACAATTACTGATTTCATTTAAAATCTAATGCTAGCATGGTGAGCTGTGGAACAACTCCAGGGGTGAGATTTTGTGCTGTATCTCTGAGACACAGAACTCACAGCTCAGGGAAGCTGGGGGACTTCAGTGGATTTAGGCCTCCATTGTCCTCCCAATCCTGGCCCATTTTGGGGGTAGAAGAGGCCTCTGGTGTACATTAGACAGCCTTGGGAATCCATCTTAAGTTATGGGAGCCTCCATGGGCTGCCTATGGGCTGCAGTACTGTCTGGAATCTCCATAGCCCTGTGTGCTCTGGCCCCGCCCTGACATACCGCTCCTATCTCCAGCCCCATCTCCTGCATACCTTCTACACTGAGGCTTGCAAGGGGGTGCTCAGGAGGCAGCTTAATGGATGTCATCTGCAGCACCTGTGTCAGGGGAACCCTCTCCAACTAGATATGGGGCTTTTCAGATGCCTCTACACCACTCTGGCACCTTTACTCCAGAGCTTGAGTGTGGGTGAGGATTTTACTCTAGGTACCCTTTTTTTTTGTTTTGGTAAATTAAGAAAAATAAATTAAGACTATCATTCCATCCTAAAATGTTCAAAACTCAAAATAAAACCTTTCAAGGATCAAAATTGTTTAACTTTGTATCCACTCTTTTTCATCTTCATGCATCAATACCTTGGCTGAGGTTTTTTTCATGGTACTTCCACACTGATGGCAATTGTGGAAATACTGGGATCTCTTAAGACCAGTGCTTTGGACAGAAGGGATAGTCTTGTGGTTAAAGCACAGCACTGGTTGTCAGGAAACCTCAGCTCCAGATTTTGCTCTGTGAGTTTTGGCAAGCCATTTAACCTGTCTATGCCTCGCTTGTTTCCTCAGTAAAATGTGGGTAATTCCTCAGTAGTCAAAATGAGTATTAATAGTGTTTTGAAGTGCAATTTAAGCACAAAATGTTCTTACTCTGATCTGAAATGAATCTACATGTTTTGGAGATTCATCCATAATCATCCAAGTCACCTCCATTTGAGTAGGCCACACAGTCGTCTGTCCACTCCCTCTTCTCTAAAGGGCAGCCTGGGTTTTACAATGTGGGGATAGCAGTAGTAAGGGACTCAATTGCACACCCGTTCTAACTGAACACTGCTTGAAGACACAAATTCTCATAATGATTAAAAACCAGATTTAAACCTTGAAATAGGACATACAATAAAATATGCCAATGATGCCATGGTTTATCTTAAGGATGAGTAGACTATAAATAGTTTAAATTTCATATTGAATTCATATAGACCAGGGGTCGGCAACCTTTCAGAAGTGGTGTGCCAAGTCTTCATTTATTCACTCTAATGTAAGGTTTCGTGTGCCAGTAATACATTTTAACGTTTTCAGAAGGTCTCTTTGTATAAGTCTTTAAAATATAACTAAACTATTGTATGTAAAGTAAATAGGGTTTTTAAAATGTTTAAGAAGCTTCATTTAAAATTAAATTAAAATGCAGAGCCCCCTGGACTGGTGGCCAGGACCTGGGCAGTGTGAGTGCCACTGAAAATCAGTTTGTGTGCTGCCTTCGGCATGCGTACCATAGGTTGCCTACCCCTGATATAGACAATCCCAAATCTAGATGCTTATTTGAGCCTTATCCCAATATCCAAACCTCCTGGTTCTGTAAAATATATCTGTAAATCTCACAAGAGAGGCATTTTTACCACTTTTGTTTGTGGTCCCAGCAGGAACATGAGACTGAGAATAAAAATGAACATGAGGCTAACTTGAAAAGCTTCCACTTTTCTTTAAACTCAAACATCCAGGAAGGATTAGCCAGGAAAGAGAAGAGGTTCATCAGCTCAGATTTTATTCTATCTGAACTGGTTTTCCCATAATTAATATAGGGCTTGTCTACACTGGTACTTTACAGCGCTGCAACTTTCTCATTTGCATTTACACTGAGGGTTTTGTTGGCATAGCTATGTCATCTAGGGGCTATTGTATTTTTTTCTCTGCACTCCGACCAACATAGTTATTCTGGAACAACTTTATAGGGTAGACCAGGCCCTCCCACCAATGAGGATTTGGGATCCTATTGTGCTGGACACTGTACAGACAACTAGTAAGACAGTTCTGGCTCCAAAGATTTGATTGCGGCTTGGGTAGACAGAATAGTAATGAATACCCAATGGCATGGATTTCAGCACAGCTCTGTAAGCCTGCCCAGAATCCTGGGTATGTACTTGCATGACTAGCTTGCGCTGGGATCTATGCCAGCTAGACTAAAACTAGCATGGTTATGCCTACCTGAGCTGCAATCATACCTTCAATTGCAGTGTAGACATACCTGTGGTTTAAGACAATATGTAACAGATTGGTGAAGCCAAGGAGTGGGCAGGTAAAGAAGGGTGTAACGGTAACATGAGCATGTGTTTTCATTTCATAGACTAGCTGCGTGAACAATTTGTAGGTTTAATGTCAATCTTCTTATGTTTTCCAATTTGAATAATACATTAGTGGTCTTGGCTCACTGGTTAACTAGTGGTTATCAGCTGGCAGTGTTGTATAGCAGAGCTGGTCAGAGAACTTCTTGACAAAATGTCTTTTTGTCAGAAAATGTGGGTTTCTCAAATCTGAAACTTTCTATGGGAAAGGGTTGGGTTTGACCAAACTTTCAGAAAGGTGCCTCAAGGGCAGGATGGAATTTCTGGGGAGGGGGGAAGGGAAGGAGACTCCCCATCCCCCCAGAATAGCCCAGTGGGTAGGGTGCTCATCTGGGTTGTGGGAGACCAAGGTTTAAATCTGAATCAAGCAAAGTAGGAATTTGAGCCTGGGTTTCCCACATCCCAGGTGAATGCCCTAACGACTAGGCTTTAAGGGGGAGAGGTATCTTTCTGGTTTATCATGAGACTTTGAAAGATCTCAGTTTCATCCTCATGCATGGTGAAAATTTTTTGAAATCTCAAAAATGTTCACAGGACAGGAAAACCGTGTCCTACCCAGCTCTCTTCCATAGGCACCATGGAAGAAGGGAAGCTTGAGGAGGACAGCGAAGTGGATATTGTCAGGGAGGGTGTCTGACCCACAAAGAGCCATATGAAAGAAAGCACAAAAGGTGCTTGTGGGAAGATTGAGACTGGCATCACTGGCTGAGCAAAGGGTGTGGCTGATAACATACTATGCGTACGAAAGCATAGCTGGTTGTATGAGAGCGGCACATGTTGCACTCCTATTTTTGAACAAAATAATTTAGGGGTGACTGTGCTGCAATGGACGAGGCATTTCAGGGGAGGAAATGAAGTTGTGTATTCATCTGGACCTTAATTTGTGATGGAAACATACTAGGCATTCAGAGTTGCATAGACGTCTCTTCAGGCTAAGCAATAGACAAGTTTGGTCAAATCAGGTTGGTGCTTATAGGGCTTCCATCTGCCTGTATACATGTACAGAAGTGTTCCCTTGTCTCTTGTAACTCATAAACTGAGGTCAGATGTGGGTGAGCCATGTGATTGCAGATTTAACTGGGTCAGGAGACAGGTAGTGGTGGGGAAATTGCAATCACAGTGAGACTGACAAAAAACAAACAAGTAGGCGTCAGAGTGGCCGCAAAAAGGCTCGAAGCAATCTCTGATCCTCACACTGGCAGTATGTCTGGTTCTGGCTAAGAATTCACTGCTCAAACCTATTTTTAGAACAGGCTGGGTCAGAACATGCTAAGACTTGTGAAATGTTGAGGTTTGGGTCCAGATTTTAATACTCATGCCCAGCCTGTCCATTCAGGAGTGTTTGGAGCCAGGGTTTTGATAAGGTCTATTATAGAGGATTTGGGTCTAGATATTTTGTTCAGGCTCTCCTCTTTTTGAAACACCATTTGTTTCATTTTAAAAGAGCCGAAAACTGTCATTTCAACAGCAAATGCACATGAAGCAGTAAAATGAGCTTTACTGAGTTTACACAACTCCACAATTGAGTCACATATTGCAAAGGTATGATGGCATTTCCTTCATTCTCTTGTGGTCTGGTTTATGGCCTGCAGAGCATCTAGAACTGATAGATAATGCCCATTTCAGGAAACTCCTTGAACTCAGCTGAAAGAGGACAGTTTGATTGCAGAAGAAGGAGATGGGATCACCTGGCAACTTCCCCTGAAGAGGAAGGAGGCATACATGAGGGCAAGTAGCAGACCACTAATTCTTGCCTTTTTTGCCAGGAAGACAATAATGTAGCAGGAATAGGCAGATGTATCCTATTGGGTGGGGAAGGTATATTACAGAGCCTCACAGTAAGGATATGGGAGGCTCATGCATTTTATGTGCACCCAAAAGTTTGGATGTTTATCTATGAACCTTTAGAAGTTCACACATTACACTCCAGAACAGTATACGTTGAATGTTCAAATGCAGAATAGGGTGCCCAAATTTGAAAACTTAAGGCTCGTATGGATGGTTGCTCCAGCAATATCTTTCAGCTAGTTAGAACCTACTGCTCATCAGCGTAGAGTACAGCACTGTGTTGGGTTTGTCTACACGGTGGCGAAATGCACACTACAGGGGTGTGATTTCTAAAGAGGACTAACATGCTGCTCATTAATTGGTCTGTGTTTCAAACAGCACTACGTTACAGCGCACTAGGGAACATTGAGCATGCACCAGCAGGATCTACACAGACCAATTAATGTGCAACATGTTAGTATGCTTTAGAAATCACACCCCTGTAGTGCACATTACCCCACCATGTAAACAAGCCTTAACTAGGATTGAGCGTAGCCTTTGGTGGTCTGTTCAGAGTGCTGATTCTCAGCCTTTTTTAACTAAGTGGACCATAGAAATAATTGCTTAGCCCTTTGTATAATTTATCAGGGCAGCCAAATTAATAATAATAATAGAGCTTTAACAAATGGCTGGAAAGCATGCTTTCCAAATCAAACACATTGTTCTGATTTCTTTGGGCTTCATTTTGGCTTTTCTTTCTGAATGCACTATATATAGCTTGTGTAGATGTGAGTGTCTTGTTTCATTCATGAGAAGTGCAGTAGCTCTTGGTAAATATATGTTTTTTTTATCCTCCTGACTCTGAGAAAATAACTGCTAACAAGCTAACGTGAAGGGACCCAACATACCTGAAATAATATGAAACACCTCTTCTTAGTGTACATATTGTGTTCAGGAAACAGGGTACAGAAACTTCCTTCGAGCTCCAAGAACAATAGCTATTGTTGGTTGCTGATATGGAATGAGCTCATATCCAGGATACCGAGAAAGGAACTCATGACTATAATAAATAATATACCTCTTAACTCCTGGTGTGAAAGAATGTATGTATTGTTTTTGTAGAGAGATATGGGAAAATATCTCTTTAAAAGGAGGGGTCTTTGTGCAGAGGAGTAAAGACTCTGGCATTTTTTGTTTCTTTTCTTTTCCACAAAGAATTCCTTAATTAATTTTTTAAAAAGTTTTATAGTCCGGTTCTTGGCTGGCTGGGTTGAAATATATTTTGAATGTGACTGTGTTATGGCAAAATGATAAGATTAGTGTGGCAGGTCTATAAACCTGCTCTCTGGAGCTATATTTTTGTCTTCCAGTCTTGCCTAGATCAGAGATGGGGGTGGGGAGGCAATGCTTAGCATAGTTAAAGCTCTGGGACTAAGTTATACTGGAATTGGGAGTTCTTCTCTGCCTTTGTTTAACTTGATTAGAAGAGCTTCTTTAACGCTACAGCACCTTGGTTCTCTAAGAGCACAGCTTCCCAACGTTCAGTTTTTTGAAAATGAGATTTGCACAATACTGTGGGCTGTTGATATTCTATTTTATTTCAAACTGCCACTTAAATGGTATTTAGTGGATACATTCTCTATTAACCTGTATACTACAGAGCCTAAACAAAAGTCCCATGGGAGTCTAATTTTAAAGCACAGAAGTGGGAGTCGGGGGTTCTGGATTCTAGTCCTGACTGCGTTACATTGATTGAGAGACAAGGTGGGTGAGGTAATATCTTTAATTGGACCAACTTCTGCTGGTGAGACAACCTTTCAAGCCAGACAGGGCACCCTGTCTCTCTAATATCCTGGGACTGACACAGCTACAGCTACACTGCAACTGACACTTAACCACTTTATGCCTCAATTTCCTCATCTGTACAATTGAAAGAATACTTCCCTACTTCTTAGGAGTTTTGCATGGTTTAATTCATTAATTATTTTAAGTGCTTTTTAATGCCTCTATGGACCTAAAGATGTGCAAAAGTAGTATGATTTTTTAAAAATGAATAATGGCATCCAAACCTCATATTTAAATAATCAAATTGCAATGACAGTTATTTTGTATGCTTAAGTGCCTCTATGGATATTCTCTGAAGGCAGCTATGTTTGAAAATTGAAAAATGTCACAGCAAGGCTCAAACTGAGTGCTACATTTTAAAGAATATGCTCAATTAACATTAACCCCACTAATTTCCCAGTGCTAATGCTTAGCACCATATCCTTCTCTGATACATACAGTTTTAGGCACTCGTTCGCTGTAAACTTCTGTACTAATGGCTGCAATGCTAGAAATTTTTGTCACAAAATCCAAAACCAGGATTATAAACTCCAAAGAAGGGCTGAGTGAAAAATCTAGTCATCATTCAACATTTTTTCTTGTCTTTCTATTATCAAGTAGTCTGCTAGATGATCATGCCATTCTGTTATCACCTGATTCAAAGTTATTTGTAAATTTCTTCAGCAAATAATTCTTCATCAGATCATTGTGATTATGTGCATTTTGTGGCTTGGTTACATAAATCACACAGTATTGTTTGTTTCAGGATTTGTGCAATAAACCTCATGCAAAATGGAGGATGTTACAGTCAAATATGTAATATGAAATTTGCTTGTCTTTTAAAAATTTGCATACATTAAAATTGCTTAAAACTTGTGATCTGGGCGTGTTCATTATAGTAAGCCTCAAGACCTTGAATGTTCATGGAAAGTGACCACAAAGAGACCATGAACATAGTCTAAGCCAAACTTATTTTCAAACCCCAAATCAGTAATCCCTCCAAAATGTCCTCTATTTGCTCAACTCTAGCCCAAATCTGCCTAGGCTCACTGCATTTCCAGCAAGCATGGACCTAATTTATGAGCTAGATAATAAATGGATTAATCAGGCATAACTAAGAAGTTTTGGCCAAGGATTGCTTTGTGTTTATGGATTTATTCCACACAAATATACAAGAAAATACCGCATATACTCGTTCATTAGCCCGTTCATTTATAAGCCGACCCCCAAAGATGGATGGGTAAAAATGGAAAAAACTTGTATGATCCTTTCATACGCCGACCCCGTATTTCAGGGTTTGGTAAACTTTGGCTCCTGGCCTATCAGGGTAAGCCATTAGTGGACCAGGACATTTTGTTTACCAGGAGCGTTTGCAGGCACGGAGCCCCTCAGCTCCCAGTGGCCACGGTTCACCATTCCCAGCCAATGGGAGCTGCGGCAAGTGGTGCAGGCTGAGGGATGTGCTGGCTGCCACTTCCCGCAGCTCCCATTGGCTGGGAATGGCAAACCACAGCCACTGGGAGCTGAGGGGCTCCATGCCTGCGAACGCTCCAGGTAAACAAAACTACAATGTATTAGATATTCAATTCAATACAGCTTAAAATCGTCAAATTTTGGTGTAGACCCGTTGATAAGCCAACCCCTGCTCTTTAATGCTTCACTTTTTTCCCAAAATATTCAGCTTATGAAGGAGTATATACGGTAGGTTAAAAAAAACTACCCTAACTCTCCTGTGGGTCTGAGTTAAGGGGGACTGTTATGTGGTTGATAGGCACAAAGGCCCTGATCCTGCAAATGA
This sequence comes from Macrochelys suwanniensis, assembly GCA_033296515.1. Classification (NCBI taxonomy): domain Eukaryota; kingdom Metazoa; phylum Chordata; order Testudines; family Chelydridae; genus Macrochelys; species Macrochelys suwanniensis. The sequence goes on along the minus strand of CM065775.1, from coordinate 229,812,015 downwards.
CAGTGTGGAAATGCTATGAGCCCATGCAAAGCCCTACTTCTTCAGTGGCTCTCTGCCCAGACAGAGCAGTCCGTCCCTGCGCTATCAGTAGCAAGGTGAAGGTCCAAATCTGTAAACTACATTTAATTTTGTTCTTCGCAAATGCTTTAATTTTTTTTTTTAATCTCTCAAGGTTATCATGATCCAGCCCTTTACCACCACCACCAACAAATTAGTGTGATGCCCTACGGGAAGGGCATTTCTGTAAAGAAAGAGATGTCCATTTCCAAACTTCCACAGGAGTGTTATAAGTGGCAAGCCAAAAATATAAAGTATTAAAAATACTTTGAGTGTCCATTTTAGTATATCTGAGAGCGGCATTTTTTAGTTTATCTGGGATTTAAAGTCAATGCTCCTGTATCTGAAAGAGAAGAAATAGTTGTCTTCTAGCAGACTCAGAGGAAATTTATTAGTTGGTTTACACTAAATATGACTGGGTTTTCTTCTGAAAAATAATGATTGGTTTGCTTCACTGTATTAAAATATCTCTTCTTAATACCTAAATAAAAAAATCATATCAACTTGGTGTCAGATATTACAACATTCTTCAGCACTAGGTATCATTGCTATGACTATGGCATGAGGAACTGCTGTAGGCTGACAGGAAAGAAAGATATCTAGTTTTAAAAAAACCCATGGTTTTTCACTTCATAGAGGTAGAATGAAATCTATATATTTTAATAATTTCATTTATATTCAAGAACACTTTTTTTCCAAATGTTCATTTTCAAGCCAGCTGATTTGACTGCTCATCTAGAACATATCTGAGTGAGGCCTGGAGTAGTCTTATAACTAATTTGTATGACTATTCTTGTTACCTCAGAAAACTACAGGGATGTTAGTTTTGCAGGTTGCAGCTTTGACTGGGAGGTTACACACTCCATGCTGTTCAGAGTCTAATTCATCTGCAAGAAAAGCTGTTTTTAATACCTTCAGGAGCAACCTTGCCAAATTAATATAACAAAAATATTCCTTCCTAATGGGATAAACCTTGCTCTCCTACTTTCTGATGTGTCTGCATCTCCTCTAATTATTTTCTGTGCTTTGGTACAGTGATTTCAGTTTTTGTTGTTGTTTTACAGTCTTCCCTTGCCCATTTATTCCTGTTGATCTTGCTGCTAGTTTCATATCAATATGTTTCGAGACATTCTCATTCTGTTCCCCTTCAACTACTTTCCTTTATTTTTCTTGTTTAGATCCTTATTAAAGAATTGCAGGGACTGAAATAGTTCAAGTACTGGAAAACAAGCTGCTGTAGGATATTATTGAGGCAAATAGCTCAGTAAGTTTTTTATTTATTTATTTTTATAATAAAAGGATTAAACACTTCTATGAATAAGAATAGCACCTGCAGCTACAGTAACTGAGATCCTTGTCATTTGAGTCCATATTGCTATGTTTCAAGGCAGAGGCTGTTTAACAGCTGGGGCCAGAAAGAAATGTCTCCAATTTTAGTAAGATGGAGCAATTAGATGCATCATGAGAAGTATCCGGGGTGAGACTGTTTGTTGTTCATTGTACAGCATCTATTACAATGAGGTTCTGGTCCACGACTAGGTCTCCTTGGCGCTAGGGTTATACAAATAATTTAATAATTACAATCAATCTTCCTCTGATACACCAGTTACTGGCTGCTATCAGAGATGGGACAACAAACTAGGTGGATCATTTACCCATTCTAGTTTTACAGATCTTATGATAATCACCCCCCTCTTTTCAACCCATAAAGCTCTAGAGGAAAAATGTATCCTTCCCACTGCTCTCTGAGAATAGCAACATTTCTCCCACCCACTGCCTCCTGCCAAAAGGTCTACCTTAAAACTGAGGACCATTTTTATTAAATTTAAACTACTAAAAATAAACAAATAAGCCAGGAGTCAAAAAATATTTCACATTTATTAGATGGTAGAATCAGACTTCATCTCACATTAGAAATCTGAAACACCATGGTAGGCGCATCCAGGGCTATAGGCCATCCTTGTATCCTCCAGATTCTGGGCTGAAGCCAGGGCTGAAACAGCCCTCCCCCTCAAGTTAGAGCTGTCTGGTGCTGATGGATTGCACAGCAGCACAGAATCTCTATAGTATTCAGCACTATGGACACACTTACTCCCAGCTGCAACCCCAGCATATCTCCTGCATTGAGACTTAGGAAGTAAAAGCAGCATAGAGCCATTTGTATCAGTCCTTTGCTGTTCCTGTCGCTAGCGCCTCCTGTATAACCCCTGTACACCGCAGTAGGAGCTGGAGTGAAGGAAGAATCACCTCATATATCTTTAAAATAAGTTATTTCTAGCACATACCAAAGTGTGTGTTTAAAGAACATAAGAATGGCCATACTGGGTCAGACCAAAGGTCCATCTAGCCCTGTATCCGGTCTTGTGACAGCTTCCAGTGCCAGGTGCCCCGAGGGAATGAACAGAACAGGTAATCAACAAGTGATCCATCCCGTCGCTCATTCCCAGCTTCTGGCAAACACCCACCCTGGCTAATAGCCATTGATGGACCTATCCTCCATGAATTTATCTAGTTCTTTTTTTAACACTGTTATCATCTTGGCCTTCACAACCTCCTCTGGCAAGGAGTTCCACAGGTTGACTGTGTGTTGTGTGAAGAAATACTTCATTTTATTTGTTTTAAACCTGCTGCCTATTAATTTCATTTGGTGACCCCTAGTTCTTGTGTTATGAGAAGTAGTAAACAACACTTTCTTATCTACTTTATCTACACCAGTCATGATTTTATAGACCTCAATCATATCTCCCCTTAGCCTTCTCTTTTCCAAGATAAAAAGTCCCAGTCTTACTAATCTCTCCTCATACCGAAGCCGTTCCATACCCCTAATAATTTTTGTTGCCCTTTTCTGAATCTTTTCCAATTCCAATATATCTTTTTTGAGATGGGGTGACCACGTCTGCATCCAGTATTCAAGATGTGGGCATACCATGGATTTATATAGAGGCACCATGATATTTTCTCTCCTATTATCTATCCCTTTCTTAATTATTCCCAGCATTCTGTTTGCTTTTTTGACTGCCGCAGCACATTGAGTGGATGTTTTTAGAGAACTATCCACAATGACTCCAAGATCTTTCCTGAGTGGTAACAGCTAATTTAGACCCCATCATTTTATATGTATACTTAGGATTATGCTTTCCAATGTGCATTACTTTGCATTTATCAACATTAAATTTCATCTGCCATTTTGTTGTCCAGTCACCCAATTTTGAGAGATCCTTTTGTAGCTCTTCACAGTCTGCCTAGGTCTTAACTAGCTTTAGTAATTTTGTATCATCTGCAAATTTTACCATCTCACTGTTTACCCCTTTTTCCAGATCATTTAGGAATATATTGAATAGGACTGGTCCCAGAACATACCCCTGGGGGACACCACTATTTACCTGTCTCCATTCTGAAAACTGATCATTTATACCTACCCTTTGTTTCCTATTTTTTAACCAGTTACCAATCCATGAGAGAACCTTCCCTCTTATCCAGTGGCACCTTACTTTGGATAAGAGCCTTTGGTGAGGGACCTTGTCAAAGGCTTTCTGAAAATCTAAGTACACTATATCCACTGGATCCCCTTGGTCCACATGCTTGTTGACCCCCTCAAAGAATTCTAGTAGATTGGTGAGGCATGATTTCCCTTTATTAAAACCACGTTGACTCTTCCTCAACAAATTATGTTCATCTATGTGTCTGACAATATTGTCCTTTATTATAGTTTCAACCAGTTTGCCCAGTACTGAAGTCAGGCTTACAGGCCTGTAATTGCCGGGATCACCTCTGGAGCCCTTTTTTAAAAATTGGCATCACATTAGCTATCTTCCAGTCATCTGGTACAGAAGCTGATTTAAATGATAGGTTACAGACTACAGTTAGTAGTTCTTCAATTTCACATTTGAGTTCCTTCAGAACTCTTGGGTGAATATCATCTGGTCTGGTTACTTATTGCTGTTTAATTTATCAATTTGTTCTAATGATACCTCAATCTGGGACAGTTCCTCAGATCTGTCACCTAAAAAGAATGGCTCAGGTTTGGGAATCTCCCTCACATCCTCAGCCATGAAGACCGATGCAAAGAATTCATTTAGTTTCTCCGCAATGGCCTTATCGTCCTTAAGTTTTCCTTTAGCACCTCGATTGTCCAGTAGCTCCACTGGCTGTTTAGCAGGCTTCCTGCTTCTGATGTACTTAAAAAAAAAATTGGTATTACTTTTTGAGTCTTTAGCTAACTGTTCCTCAAATTCTTTTTTGGCCTTCCTAATTGTATTTTTACACTTCATTTGCCAGTGTTTATGCTCCTTTCTATTTTCCTCACTAGGATTTAACTTCAACTTTTTAAAGGATGCCTTTTTGCCTCTCACTGCTTCTTTTACTTTGTTGTTGAGTCACCGTGGCTCTTTTTTGGTTCTCTTACTATGTTTTTTAATTAGGGGTATACATTTAAGTCGAGCCTCTATTATGGTGTCTTTAAAAAGTTTCCATGCAGCTTGTAGAGACTTCACTTTTGGCACTGTACCCTTTAATATCAGTTTAACTAACCTTCTCATTTTTGTGTAGTTCCCCTTTCTGAAATTAAATGCTATGGTGTTGGGCTGCTGTGGTGTTTTTGCTGCCACAGGGATATTAAATGTAATTATATTATGGTCACTATTACCAAGAAGTCCAGCTATATTCTCCTCTTGGACCAGATCCGGTGCTCCACTTAGGACTAAATCAAGAATTTCCTCTCCTCTGATGGGTTCCAGGACCAGCTGCTCTAAGAAGCAGCCATTTAAGGTGTCAAGAAACTTTATCTCTGCATCCTGTCCTGAAGTGACATGTACCCAGTCAATGTGGGGATAATTGAAATCCCTCGTTGTTGTTGTTGTTGATTTTTTTAATAGTCTCTCTAATCTCCCTGAGCATTTCACAGTCACCATCCTGGTCAGGTGGTCGGTAGTATATCCCTACTGCTATATTCTTATTATTCAAGCATGGAATTACTATCCATAGAGATTCTATGGTATAGTTTGGTGCATTTAAGATTTTTACTTCATTTGATTCTATGCTTTCTTTCACATATAGTGCTACTCCCCCACCAGCACAACCTGTTCTGTCCTTCCAATATATTTTGTACCCTGGTATTACTGGGTCCCATTCATTATCCTCATTCCACCAAGTGTCTGTGATACCTATTATATCAATATCCTCATTTAATAAGTGGCAATCTAGTTCACCCATCTTATTTGTATATAAGCACTTAAAATTGTTAATTTTTAGCTGTCTGCCATTACATGATGTAATTGAATGGGACTCTTTTTCATTTGACTGTTTTTCATCAGATCCTACCTGTATTTTATCATCTTTCATTCTCTCCTCCTTACTAGGACATAGAGAATCTGCATTAATAGAGCCTCCCCTAAGGAATGCCTGTGTGAACCACATTCTCCTCTGCACCTGTCGGGTTTCCCCCAGCCCTTACTTTAAAAACTGCTTGTAGCAGGGTGGTTACCCACTCCAGCCCTGAAGGGGTTGGAAGAGCCCTGCAGAGGGCTGTGGCTGGGGAGAGTAAGGGCTCAGAGGCTGGGCTGATGGGGAAGGCAGCTGCAGCTGGGAGCCACGTCCAGTCAGGCCACAGCTTTCCATATAAAAGGCTGTGAGCCAGGAGCTCAGGCAGTCTCTCTCTAGTTGCTAAGAGAGATGGGCCTGGCTTCTGGGGAGCTCACCAGGGTACCTAGAGTGAGGCAGGGCTGGGGAAAGGCCAGAGGGGCTGGGGAGCTCCAGGCAGGTAACTCCCCAGGCTGCAGGGCCTTGTCCAAGGCCCCATAGAGGTACTGGGTGGCAGAGAAAGGCAGCAGGTCCAAACCCCCCTGCCAATGATGACTGGCTTGTACAGACTGCAGTCTGCCCAGTGAAAGGGAGCTAGAGGATGACTGGCCGTAGTCACTGAGGCAGGGTGGAGGATGTGGGGGTTCCCCTGGCTGGGGAGACCCTGATAGTGGGTGACTGCTGGGGCAGCACCCCAGATAGAGGGGCACTGGGGTCCGGGAGGGACACAGGGGCCAATGAGGGAGAGACACTGGCCTGCAGGGGGTGCTCCAAAGGCTGGAAAAGCTAATTCCCGGACGACCAGCAGGAGATGCCGCACCGGTGAGTCTCGTCCCCGTCACACTGCTCTATGACCTTTTTAATTTTAAGTGCCTGCATTCTGGTTCCATTTTGTTTTAGGTGGAGCCCATCCTTCCTGTATAGGCACCAGTGGCGTAGCCAGGTGCAGAGTACAGGGGGAGCGGAGCTAAAAAAAGGCACCACCCCCCTGTTAGGGTGACCAGACAGAAAATGTGAAAAATCGGGACAGGGGGTGGGGGGTAATAGGAGCCTATATAAGAAAAAGACCCCAAAATCGGGACTGTCCCTATAAAATCAGGACATCTGGTCACCCTACCCCCTGTACTCACCCAGCGGCGCTCCAGCTGTTCGGTGGCACTTTGGCGGCGGGTCCTTCAGTCCTTCACTCACTCCGTGTCTTCGGTGTCACCTGCCACCGAAGACCCGGAGCGAGTGAAGGACCCGCCGCTGAAGTGCTGTCTAAGAGCTGGAGCACGTGAAGTACATGCTGCCGAACAACTGGAGCACCGCCGGGTGAGTAATTTAAAAAAGGCGCCAACAAATTTAAAAGGTGCCACTTGTGCTCAGTGGGGGAGAGGTCGCTACTCCTGCTCCCCTCCTGGCTATGCTACTGATAGGCTCCCCCTTTCCCAAAAGTTTCCCCAGCTCCTAATCAATCTAAGCCCCTCCTCCCTACACCATCGTTTCATCCATGCATTGCGACTTTGCAGTTCCGCCTGTCTAACTGGCCCTGCACGTGGAACTGGGATGCATTTATTTTTCACAGGTAATTTTTAAAGGCATATTAAGCACCCTGGATAGTAAAATCGCCACTGTACCCACAAGATGGCAGGCCTTGCCCTTCTTTTTCAATACTGCCCTGTTAAGTTTTGCTTTCCCTTTATATCATCTGTTACATTTTTGTGTCACTGTTGTTGATTCATATAATGATCCTCGGGTTTCTGATTGGAATTCCATTTTTTGATGAGCAAATGTTCATGAAGAAACCCAAATTCGCCTTCTCATTGTGCTGTTGCACATTTTTAGCCATGATTGAGTTATTGGCCATAGTGTATTTTTAATTTACTTTGCCTTTTAAAAAAAATAATGATCACCCTTACTCACCTTGAATTACTCCTAGCAGCTTGATTTGAAATACTTCAGGTTGTCATGTTTAATGGCCAGAGCCTGTGTAAGAACTGGAAATATGTATGAACAGCATGTGCATCCATATGACACATCTCAGTTTTGTATGATTTACAAGCGCATCAGTGTGCAGTTGGGATGCTCTGTAGAAAGCCACCTGGATAGTGGATAATGAGACAGTATATGGTGTATAAAGCCCTCCTTTATCAAAGTTGGTGTAGAGAAGGTAATTGGAAACTCTTCCAAATGGACCTCCTATATCGTCTGTCTATCTACGTTTCTGTACCAAGCTTATCACATCTATCTTTGATATCTGAAGTTCTAAATTGTAACTGAAGGGAATTTGGCTGCCTTTAACCCCAGGAAAGCCTCCAATCCCCAAATACTAAGTTCCTTCAGTAAAAAAGATGGCAGAATAGACTAGATTCCCAACTGGTGTAAGTCTGCACACCTCTATTGAAGTTAATGAAGTTACATCGATTTACACCAGCTGAGGATCTGCCTTCTATGTACAAAGAAGACTTGGCTTTTTTCAAATTGTCTAATGCAATTCCCTTTTGCTTAGGGCAAGTCTACGCTTAAAACACTGCATCATGTAACTGCACTGCTCTAGCGCTTTAATGAAGACCCTCTACACCAACAGGAGAGAGGTTTCCCATCGGCATCGTTAATCCATCTCTCAGAGAGGTGTAGCTATATCCGCGGTCTCCCGACAACATAGCACTGTCTACACGGGGGGTTAGGAAGGTTTAACTCTGTCATTCAGGGGTGTGGATTTTTCTCACCCCTGAGCAAAGTAGTTATACAGGTCTGTAGGGGAGACTAGACCTTAGAAATGGCCTGGCCCTTCCAGTAAGACTTTGCCTCCACCAATAATGCTAATGTGAACATCGCAGGCCTGTTGAGAAGAGGTCTTGTATTTCTATCCCAATGGGTGCTTTATTTTTTTTTAAAGGCAACACATTATCTCAATCAATGCACTTCACCACTTCAAGCTGTCACTTCTGCCTCTGAAGTGAGGACCTAAATTTCCCATCATGTAAGACTGTGAACCTAGGTGTACAACCTTTACACTGCAGAATAAAGGGGCCGGTAAAGCAGGTAAAAATTTATACCTCAAAGCCCCTTGACTCTGCTAGCGTGATGTAAAGGGTCTCTGCTGTGTGAGAATAATTCCTTGAAGTGTTCTGTTTGCCCAACTTAACTTTAAAATGGAGGCTTTGCTAATGATGTGCTAGTACATGCCCAACCTGCTTGTGGATCAGAAATCCTTGCTGCTTGCTGGTCATCTGTCCTTATTTGCTTACCTGTGGAACTTTTACTGAAAGTGCCTGGAAGTGACAACCTCCCTTCACTCCAACTCTGTCCAGTCACGTATGTCTAGCTGCCAGTCAGCATTTGAATGTCCAGCTGTCAATATCAAATTTAATCTCTCCAAAATGGAACTCCTCATCTTTCCTCCTACTTCCCCTCTTTTTCTGTTTCCATTGACAGCTCCGCTGTCCTTCTGGCCTTGGTGTAATTGGTGCTGCTGCTTTTCCATCTCCCTCCACTCCCAAGAGCATATTTTTTGTCTTTCTGAGGGAACGTCATCGGTAGGTCTGGGCCAATTTTCTTCTGCCCCAAGAGCTCCTCCCTGCAGAGTACCACAGGAGTCTATGTTGTCACCACTTCTGATTAACTTGTGTGTGAGGCCACTGTGAGGAGTTATGGACTACAGTGTATTCAGTAAGTTGGTAACCTCCAGCTCTACACCTCTATCACCTCGGAGCTGGTTGAAACAGTGGAATGAATTCACCTCGGTCACTATGAACATGGGAGCTTTGAGGCTGTCTATCTGTGATTTAATGTAGTTTAAGTACAGGTTTGTGGGTTGAGGAAAGCAGCCAGAAAGTTGGTGGAATTTATATCAGTGACTCTGAGTGAGGGAGTGTGACTATCATTTGCAACAAAGGTTTACAGCTTAGGTGTACTACTAGATCCTGAGCTGTTCATCTTGCTTCCTTTGTGGCTGTTGCTGAGATCACTCCTTTCTCTCTGTGCCTGTCAAGAAGAATGCGGCCTTTCCTTTCTCATGTGGAATTTCCACAAATGTTCAGCCTTTGTCACCTCAAGATTAGATTGCTGTAACATGCTGTATATGGGGCTACACTCAGAACCATGGAGCTAGTACAGAATGCTGTGGTCCACTTATTACATGGAGTTTCACACTAGGAGCACATTGGAGCAGTACTCTGGAGTCTCCTCTGGGTACCAATACATCTCTGGCTGGGATCCGAAGTGTTGACGTTAACCTTTAAAGCCTTCAATGGATTGGGACTTGGTTCCCTGAGAGACTGCCTCTCTCCCTAGATCCTGGTGCAGGATCAATCATCAATTCAAGCGAGACAATTTCAGACTGGAATTATGGCGTTAAGTTTTTAATGGTGAGAGGGAACTAACTATTGGAACAATTTACCAAGGGTCACGGTGGATTCTCCATCACTTGCGATTTTAAAACCTAGATTGGCTTTTTTCCCTAAAAGAATCATTTCGGGGAAGTGCTGTGGCCCGTATTATACCAGGGGTAAGACTAGATGATCACTGTGTTCCCTTATGGCCTTGGAATCTATGAATTCTAAGTATAAATTATAGCTGCATTTTTCAAAGAAGCCTAAGGGAGTTAGATGCTCAAATACTATTGGGGCTCACTGGGATTTAGTTCTCTGCCTCCCTTAGGCTCCGTTGAAAGATAACAGCCTATAATGCCATGTGCATGAACTGCAGTCCAGTCAGCATTCTAATACAATTAATAATGCAGCCAGTAAAGGTAATACTCCATCTTCTCCCTTGACAAAGGACTATGACTATGAATGTACCGTGCGATATGTAAAAGAGTAAGGATCATGTATGGAGTGTGTAAAAAATATCTAACTATGCACGATCATTTCAATTTTTCTTGTAGTAAGCCTTAAATATCGATCACTGTGAATTTTGCACTTTTGGCATCATGGGTAGGATTTTAAAACACCAGTTGCTTCCCAGGACCTGTTTTCTCTCATTGCTAAATGTGTTAAAATCCAGAGTGTCAGTTTGCATCTTGGTTGATGTATATTATTGTGTTTTTAGGTTTTAAGCTCCTTGGGGCAGGGACATAGTCTTCTTATATGCACATAATCAGGGCTCAGAAACAGTTGGTGCATGACCATATGCCATACCAGCACTTCTGTTAAGCTACTATCTTGTTTCTCCAGAATCTCAGCTTTCATCTGGAAAACAAACAAACAAAAAGCCCACGTGCCTAAAAAACTGGCTGTTCCCATAGCGATGCAAACTTCAGAAATGCAAACAACGGCTTGTCTACATGGTGCCTCAGTGTATACCAGTTGGGGTGCAAATTCTAATGTGTCCCTCACTAACTGGGCTGCAAGGACCCTGCTGGTGCACACTAAAAGTTCCTGGTGTATGTTGATGTAGTCCTGTTTCAAGCAGGACTACATTAACATGCATGAGGGAACTTTTAGTGCACACCAGCAGGATCTACACAGGCCAGTTAGTGCGGGACACACTAGTGTGCACTAGAATTTACACCCCATTCTTCTTTTGTATGGTGATAGTGGAACAGTGAAAGCGATGGTGTGACTACAGTTGGATCTTAAGATCTCTTAGCCAGTCCAGAGCAGAAGGGTAAGCCATGTGAATGTCTGCGACACCTCCAGGATGAGCATAAATAGGGCAATCGTCCGTGATGTGTCCAACAGTTTGCACCCATGCCACAGTTGCAGTTTGGCGATTCCTTTAGGGGACTAACTCACCATATAGACAAGCCCCAAGCATAATTTATACAGAGCTGAGTCTGCAGAGAGCCTGGAACAATAGCTCTGAGAGGTGTGACCTGCCCCGTTCATCTCAGCTGTCCAGTGATAGTGTTTTAAATGTCACATTTGTTAATTCTTTTTTTCCTCATGTAAGAAAAGAGAGGGTGGATGTGCGTAAATTTACTGTGAGCAAGACAGACTCCTTTTGCATTTGTAAGCAGGTGACATTTGGGAGATACCACTGCTTCCCCCATGACTTCCCCGACCTAATCAGGAGGAGCCAAGTCCAAGGAACCTAGCAGTCCATGTGCGTACTGAAGCACCACATGGGGATCCACATTCTCAGAGCCAAGTGGCACATATTATCATATTTTGAACACCTGCACAATTCACTGTGAGTGATAGCTCATTTTGGTGAGTCTTGCGGGCAGAGCCTATTTCGTAGATGAAATTTGGAACAGTACCACTGCCTTGCCCCCCCATACCCCCGCCATCTGATCCTTGCCTACGCTGGCATTATGTAAATAATAACTTTAAAAGGCTATAAAGGATTTTTCTAGTTCAGACATGGCAACGACTACAAAAGAACATGCAAACGATATATAATACAATTGGCCATGGAGCAGAATTTTACTGAGTCTAGCTGAAAATTTCAAAGATGGAAAAAGGGGATTTGGACAAACAATTCCTATTAATTTTAATAATTGGACATTCAACTACTATGAAGATAAGCATTATGTTAAGTACCTAGCGAGTCAGCTTGACACCTTTCCAGTGTTGGAAAATGAAAATGTCCATCAAGCTCTTGGAAAGGAACAAAAGTCATAGAATTAATGTAGATACCATTGTTTGGCTTGCTGCTATTGATTTGTTTCTAGAATAAACTCAAGGTTATAATATGTGGCTACAGAGCCTGAAGTGATACTTTCCTGCAGTAACTAGCGTCCACATTAAAATCTCATTCTCTTTTGCTTTTGAAAGCTGTTGGCCATCAAATAATGCGTATTGTGAAGCTCTTCTTAGTGCCCAGATGAATAGATTGGCATGTGTGTTTGTTTTTTGGTTACATGTTCATTTTCTATTGAATCTCATCCAGGTCAAAATTAAGAGCAAAACTTGTAATACAATATCAATGAAAGGAAAATATTGCTACACAGGTAGAAGGCCAGATTTGAAGAGCACAGTTATTGGCTAGATTGCACCCCCGGTAATGTATGACTGGTATCCATTATGTCTCACAGGAAGTGTGTCCTAGCCCAGTTCTAAAATCCTTTTCACAAACAACAAAAGACACTTTATGGTACAGATGAAAATAAAATTTAATTTAGAAAGACAAGATAAAATAAAATAAAGTCCTTTTTATAAAGGAACTTCCAGATTGTTTTTCAAACCTGGGTCACATTGCACATAAGAAAAACAAAAGTACATGCATTTAGAGCAATCTCTCAGGGAGCTGAGTGTTGTATTCATAGCATAAACACAGAGAAATTAGATAAAAAACATAAAATACTCTTTCTGGAAAGTTACAATACAGACCAGGTCCCTAATGCACAAGAACAAAAAAGCAGGCTGCTCCCTAAAGCAGAAAAGCTCACCTCACCCCACCTTGCTCTAGGTTGGCTCTGCAGACTGACTGCACAATAGACAAGACCCATATTGCATGCTTCCCTACAGAGCTCCCTAGCCTGCCAGCAGGACCAGGAAACCCCTTACAAACTTAAGTGATAGCTCATAATTTTAACGGTTTTCAGTACTTCCCAGGGAGTAAGTACATCCTAGCAGCAGCAGCAGCCTTACTAGGGGACTGCCTTTTCAATATGTATTTTTTTGAAAATTGGGTGCAGTTCTTCAACTTCCTCCCCTTGAGCTCCACCAGAGACTTGTTTTAAAGGTTCTAGCTTCACACCTCTCAGACAGATGTTGCCTGTCTTCATTAGAGAAGCTGAGATGTGAGGGTACCGTGACCAGGGCCGGCTTTAGGGGTGGGTGGGCTGGGTGGCAGCCCAGGGCGGCCTGCTCAAGAGGGTGCTGTGGGCAGAGTTTGGTACCTGAGTCTTACCTGATGCTGAGAGCCAGCCGGGCTTACGGAGGCAGCTAGGTGGGTGAGCAGCGGCGTCTGGAGAGGGCAGAGGGATCCAAACTGCAGGGGGGCAGTTGGACAACCAGCCAGGTGACTCCTCCGGAGCAGGGGTGCCCCTTCTCTCCTCTGGTCCACTGCCCTGGGCAGCTGCCACTGCTTCTGTTCTCCCTCCCACCACCCTCCTGAGCCACCCCAGCCAAGCTGCTCAGGACTGGGAGCGTTCTGTCTGCTGTCCAGAGTGGGGAAGGAGAAGGCTGATGTCAGGGTGTGCCCCTCACCCCGCCCATGTACCCGGTCTCTGCTGAGCTGGGGTAGTGTGACAGTGTGGACCTGTCTGTGCTGCTGCCTCTCAGGGTCTGGAGTGGGAGCTTCTAGTGGCTGCTGGTGTCTGAACAAGCCTTCAGGCTCCTGATCCTGAGTGCTTTCTTAAAAAGACAATGTGCTGATACACTCACTTGGGCACACACACACACACTCCCCTCAACACATATACTCTGTCTCACACAGAAACTGTCACACACACACACTTCCCAACACACATGCTGTTTCTCAGACATACACACTCGCCCAACACTCTCTCACATGCACACACAGTCTGTCACACACTCCTCTTAACACACACACAGTCTCTCACATGCTCCCCTACACACACACTCTCTCTAACACACATGCACTCTCTCACACACTCACTCACACACACACTTACACATGCTCTTACACAGTCCCCCAACTCTCTCTCTCTCTCTCTCTCTCACACACACACACACACACACACACACACACACACACACACACACACACACACACACACACACACTTCCCCCAACTCTCTTACATGGTCTCTCTCACACACACTCCCCCCCAGACTCCTCACACAGTGCGCCCAACACAAACAATCTCTCTTTCACACACACTTGTATTATTGTTGTTACTTCTTGGTACTTCCTTTCAAAATGTGCAATGCGCATATATTCTCTAATTTTATTCTTTCAAAGTTTAAGTGCTGTTATTTTAGTTTTTTGACTGGTCTGTGATTTTATACTTTTATTTCTCTCTCATGCTTAAATTTAATTATTTGAGTAGTGAGTTCTAAAGGGCGGGATAGCTCAGTGGTTTGAGCATTGGCCTCCTAAACCCAGGATTGTGAGTTCAATCCTTGAGGGGGCCATTTAGGGATCTGGGGCAAAAATTAGGGATTGGTCCTGCTTTGAGCAGGGGGTTGGACTAAATGACCTCCTAAGGTCCCTTCCAATCCTGATATTCTATGAATACCTAACTTGTCCTGGCTGGAGTAGTTATTATTACTTTTGTTACCATATTGTGCTTTATCATTCATTATTTAAAATGGTAAAATCAACTAATAGTATCCCTCTAGAATGTAAATTTAGCTTGTACAAATCTTAGCAGTGACAGTTTAAAAAAATAGCTAAACACATAACTTTAGAAACTGGGCAGAAAAAGGTTGTTTGTTTTCAAATTGTATTTTTGGTTATATTTGTAAAATAACTTAAAATTTGTACAAAAATATATGTTTCCAAGTCTGATACTAATAGTAATCATGGAGTCAAATGTTAGTGAATCACGTACATGATTGTGATCGGTAAACATAAATACCAAAATAATTAGTAAAAATTAATTCCCCCTTCTTAATAAAAGAGAAAAAAAACCTTAATCGCATATGTTAAAATTAAATACGTTTTTAATGAAGTGAAAAACAATTGACTACAATAGAGTAAATAAGGCAGTAATGCAGTGTGTCAGAGAAAGTAAGCAGATTTTATTTATTTTTTCATCTCTACTAAAGATAGTGTACAAAGTATCAAACTTGTGCTTCTGATATCTGTGTTAAAGGTCCAGAACTGATACTTCAAGGTTTGGAATTGGGAATATTTTGCTGTATTATCTCCTGATTGTTCTAAATTTACATATAAACTTCAAATCTGGCTTTAATTGGTGTTTGTATTAGGGCTGTCGATTAATCACAGTTAACTCGCACAATTAACTCAAAATTAATTGCACTGTTAAACAATAGAATACAAAGTGTACAGTGCTCACTTTATATTATTTTTATTACAAATATTTGCACTGTTAAAATGATAAACAAAAGAAATAATATTTTTCATTCACCTCATAGAAGTACTGTAGTGCAATCTTTATCGTGAAACTTACAAACGTAGATTTTTTTTTTTGTTACATAACTGCACTCAAAAACAAAACAATGTAAATCTTTAGAACCTACAAGTCCACTCAGTCCTACTTCTTGTTAAGACAAACAAGTTTGTTTACATTTACGGGAGATACTGCTGACTGCTTTTTATTTACAATGTCTCCTGAAAGTGAGAGCAGGCTTTCGCATGGCACTTTTGTAGCTGATGTTGCAAGGTATTTACATGCCAGATATGCTAAATATTCATATACTTCTCCATGCTTCGACCATCATTTCAGAAGACATGCTTCCATGTTTATGATGCTCATTAAAAAAATAATGCATTAATTAAATTTGTGACTGAATTCCTTGGAGGAGAATTGTATGTCTCCTGTTCCGTTTTACCCGCATTCTGCCATATATTTCATGTTATAGCAGTCTCAGATGATGACTCAGCACATGTTCGTTTTAAGAACACTTTCACAGCAGATTTGAGAAAATGCAAAGAAGGTACCAATGTGAGATTTCTAAGGATAGATACAGCACTCAACCCAAGGTTTAAGAATCTGAAGTGCCTTCCTAAATCTGAGAGGGATGAGGAGTGGCGCATGCTTTCAGAAGTATTAAGAGAGCAACACTCCGATGCGGAAACTACAGAACCCGAACTAACAAAAAAGAAAATCAATGTTCTGCTGGTGGCATCTGATTCAGATGATGAAAATGAACATGCGTCGGTCCACTCTGCTTTGGATCGTTATCGAGCAGAACTCGTCATCAGAATGGATGCATGTCTTCCGGAATGCTGGTTGAAGCATGAAGGGACATGTGAATCTTATCTGGCACATAAATATCTTGCGATGCCGGCTACAACAGTGCCATGTGAATGCCTGTTCTCACTTTCAGGTGACATTGTAAACAAAACGTGGGCAGCATTAGCTCCTGCAAATTGTAACCAAACATGTTTGAGCGATTGGCTGAAGTAGGACTGAGTGGACTTGTTCTAAAGTTTTACCTTGTTTTATTTTTGAATGCAGTTATTTTTTGTACATAATTCTACATTTGTAAGTTCAACTTTCATTATAAAGAGATTGCACTGCAGTACTTGTATTAGGTGAATTGAAATATGCTATTTCTTTTGTTTTTTACAGTGCAAATATTTATATTAAAAATAAATATAAAGTGAGCACTGTACACTTTGTACTCTGTGTTGTAATTTAAATCAATATATTTGAAAATGTAGAAAATATCCAAAAATATTTAAAAGGTATTCTATTAACAGTGTGATTAATAGAGATTAATTTTTTTTAATCGCTTCACAGCCCTAGTTTGCATATATTTTTTTACCTTTCTATAAGAATTAGATACAGTGCTTCTGTCAGCTAATTTCTAAGTTATTATCTGCAAAAAAACCTAGTTTTCAGGTGCCTAAGTAGCTCCTGGAATCACAGTTAAAGTCCCTCCTTTCCCCCCCTGAAAAGATCTGAAATGGCACCCTTGATGTGCCAGGAGTGGCCAAAGGGCTGTGGGAGGGCCATGGGCTCTGGCAAAATGCACCCGCCGTGTGATAGTGTGAAGCCCGCCTTGAGCTGCAGCCTAAGCACCAGGCACCACAAGCCACAGTAGCAGCGCAGAAATAAGGGTGGCAATACACTGTATACCATGCCACCTTTACTTCTGCCCTGCTGCTGGCAGCGGTGGTGCTTTCGGAGCTGGGCACCCTCCCGGCAGCCATTGCTCTCCGGCCGCCCAGCGAGTGCTTAATTTATGCTGCGGCTGACCCTCGGCACCTCTTTCATGACAAATTAAGCACTGCGGGGGAGGGAACAGTGTGGCCCGGAGGTAATGTGGAGGGGATGGGGAGATGTGGACAGGAGGGGTGATGGAGGCGGGGGTTTGCTCATGGGTCCAGGGGAACCAAAATACAAGTTCTCCCAGAGCGCCATTTTCCCTAAGGCCGGCCCTGGTCCATGATGGCACCCTTTTGAGGTCACCCAGAAAGTATTAGTATTTGAAAGCTATAACTGACAGAAACACATTTGTGTTGCATATAATTGTAGAGGAAATGTTTAAATTCATGTTCTAATTCACATGTTCAGTACCTCTTGATCTGCCTTTGCAACCTTGTCTCCAGACATTGCCACAGGCTTACTTACCTGCCAGACAGTGTGAGCATTCCTTCAGGTCTCTGTTAAATACATCTGTGTGCAACTTTTGATAGCTTTTTACAAGGCATAAAATTACTGTTCAGATAAGTTCCCCTCAGCTACTTTGAAGTCAAGGGAAGTAAGAGTAAATATTTCTCAGCAGGCTGGAATTCCAAATGCCACTTCTATCTCTGGCTTTGGAGCCTTTCTATATTTTGTATGCATGTATTTCATGCAAGTTCAAGCTGAGATATTTAGGGGTCAAGGGAAAGGGAGTCTGGAAAATCACAGAACATTCTTGATAAATATTCACCATTCTGGTCAATTCCATAACAGAGCTCCTTTGTTTTTTGCTCCTTTAAAAAAAAAAAAAAAAAGCAATGCTAAGTCATTTTAAAGCTTTATGTGTGATGATAAAATCATGGAAATTTACATTTACTTTGAGATTTTGTTGGTCACCCATTAGTGTAGAGCAGTTTTTATTAAACAGATTCATTGCTATTTTATATAGTCAAATGATGAATCTTGGCATTTTTAAAACGTTGGCATTGTAAGATGCCATCTTGACATACTAATATACTGTTTCATTTGCAACAGAGTTAAGGATGGGCAAATTGGCTTGCTAATGTAAGTCTGTAAAAGTGTGGTGCACGGTCTAAAGCAGGGCTTCTCAGCTGGTAGGTCATGAAGGGAGTGCCCACTGGGCAGCATTCCTCGGCTGGAGAGAGGCTAGAGGAAAACAACAACTGGGTGGTCTTTTAGGGCTGGATCCTGCAAAGAGCTGTGCATTCTGGTTCTGATCCAGAAAAGTATATAGGTATGTGTTAACTATAAGCATTTGAGTAGGCCCATGAAGTCAATGGGCTAACTCGCATGCTTAATATTAAGCATGTGCTTAAGTGCTTTGCTGCATTGGTGCCAGAGTGTTCAGCAGTGCGCCTTGCATGATCAAGGCCATATTCAACAGTTAACTTGAAAGTCTAACTCCTACACTTGTAACAGTGGAAACTTTGCCCCCATTCTCCTCTTGGCTAATAACACAGGCAAGCTTGTGCCCCTCCCGTAGTCCTGATTAATGGTGGTTAGCACAGTTGCCAACTTTGACGCAGTAAATAAGCACCCCGACTTTCACAATAAGCCAAAAATCAAGCTAATCCCATTTCAAAACAAGGCCAAAACAAGCCAATCCCTAAGAACCCCAACACTGTATGTGACTAGATCCCTCCGGCGTGCAGTCTGGGACTGTGGTGGGCCTGCTGTGCACCCTGACTCTCTCCCCCCTTGCCCCTGCTTGCCCCCCATTGCCCTTGCTTGACGGGAGCCGGTCAAAAAAAGAACCAACAAGCTACAAGCCAAAAATTAGCCAACAAGCAACTCATAAGCCAATTAAGCCAAAAACAAGCCCAATTTCTGCATTTTTTTTTCCGTGGGTTTGGCAGGTCTAGTGGTTACTCCAGTTTCACCCTGATTAATGGCACTTGCTAACATTACTGCATTCAGAAGCTCTGTTCTGTTTCCAGTTCATTTGTCACAACCATGTCTTGTAGGCAAGATTTTAATATTGTTGGTTCCCAGCCCTATAAGAACATGCTTGGATAACCAAAGCTTGGATCTTACTTCTTCAATCCAAATCCATCTTCCTCTAAGGCAAATGGAACACTTTGCCTTAAACCCATTAGCTAGACCATGAAACTAACTGGTGTCTTTCATTCCCATTTTTAGCTCCAAAGCTAGCTCCTCAAAGAGATCAATGGCATCCTTTCACCTAGGAATAAGATCAAAAGATTCCTTTTGGATTCAGCAGATTCTAATCAGGTTTTCCCTGCAAACTAATTGTGAGACAGTAGCGCTGATAAGATGGCTCTCAGAATGACTTCCAACATTTTAGGTTCGATATACACCTTCAGTAAATGCCTTCTCATTTGGATGGCTAAGGCCACTAAAGCTGACTTTATTCTTTGTTCAGAATGTCCTACCTGCCCTGACCCACTCTACTTCTTTTTAAAAGAAATCGGCATTATCCTATTCTGAGTGTTCTGCTCTGGTTCAGCATTTTAGATGAGTTCCTGCTGCTTCCTTTCACTGTCCCAGGTGTTTTCTTTTTTAAGGCACATTGTCAGTTTGTTTCCACTGATTATGGCTGAACAGAGCTGGGCAAATAATTCATCATGAATGAGTTAATCAATTAATGTAACTTTCTTTTTTGGTTCATGAATTGTCCGCAAATAAAATCACAACTTTCTTTAATTTGTTTGTTGTGCAAATGTATTTGCCAGATACTTGCAGCAAACACTTTTGGCTGTAGATCATTTGAAACCAATGTGACACAAGTATTTGATATTATAGAGAGGAAAGATTGGTGATACTTTTCCAATCCCCGCCCACATGAGTTACCAAAATGAGATACTGCTAACAGGAAGTTGTGCGGTTCTCTGAGCTCCATGGGGTTCCTTAGGCTTGTTTCTCCCTTGTTGGGGATTGAACATTCCCATGGGCTCAACTGGAATATTTGGATTTGGCTCTTTCTTGATTGGGAACAAAAAAAAAAAAAAGGTTGCTTATTTTAAATATCACGATGGCACCAAAATAAGACCTCACACTCAAGTAACATGATCCTCCCTCTCCTTTCTTGGGACTCATCTACATGGGGTAATTTATCAACATAGCTATGCTGATATAACTCCCATTGTGAACATTCTTATTTTGGAATAAGAGTATTCATCAGAGGCCTTTTACTGGCATAGCTATCTTGGTAAATTTCCTTGCGTAGACAAGCCCTTAAATGAAGAATGAAATCAACATTGTTGATATTTTAAATTGTTATTGCTGGGCATTTAAGTTAAAACCTCACTAAGACAAATGGTGCAGTTCAGCCTGTCAGAGCTACTTTTTCAAACTCTCTGTAGACTCATCTCTGCATCAGTTACACTAGAGTCACATTTTTGAGGCTTTCTTTGCAACCATGACAGCTAGAGCCTTTTTTTAAAATGAAAGCTAAGAGTTTGGAGAACAAGAGAGTTGTTTCAGAGAAGGATATGGGCACATACCAGCTGTTTTTGAGCCCTGAGTGTTAACTAATTTTTAATGGAATCTCCTGAGCTGCTGAGCATAACTCTTATAATCAGATATCAAGTGTGAATACTTGCTTTTGTGAGTTCAAAATTTTGTTTGTGGTGAATATTTCTGAAAATGTGTTGTTCCCATCAACGTCCCCACCAGTGGCTTTATGCTGACATTGTAAACTCTTTGGGCAGGCACTGTCTTTGTTATTACTAGCGTTGGCTGACATTTATTCATCAAAATTTTCTTGCTGAAAAATGGGGGTTAGTCAAAAATGATTGTTTTTAGTGGCAAAATATTAAATTAAACTTTTTCATAGTTTCAGAGTAAACTCTGGTTTCAGTTTAGCTTTCAAAAAATCCCCCACAGTTCTGATATTCCAAAATTTAAATTTTTGTATTTTTCTTTCCTCCCCAGAACTTTTGCCACTGAATGCAATAGAATGAATGGCTAGGGCTTTTTCCTTTTCCGTTTTTTCCCACCTCGTAACTTTACAAACTTTCTCAACTTTGGAAAAGTTATAGTGGCAAAAAGGGAAGAATAAATCTCTGGAATTCTGTACAGTTTCAAAACTTCCTCAACTGTTGAAAAGTTTGAGTGTCAAAATTAGTTGGGAAAGATGCGTTTCTGGTTACAAGATGCTACTACACATAACAGCTCAATGTGACTGCTCTTATCTCTGTAATGCTTCAAAAAATACAGACATGAATAAAAGAAATGGGAGAAAACTGTCAGATATGTGGATTGTTAGTTTCAGCACTAAAGGGTCAAAATTTGTTCTTGTATGCATATATTAATGCTAGGTTCCTACCAAATTCACAGTCCATTTTGGTCAATTTCACAGTCATAGGATTTTTTTAAAAATTGTAAATGTCATGATTTCAGCTATTTAAATCTGAAATTTCACGGTGTTGTAATTGTAGGGGTCCTGACCCAAAAAGGAGTTATGGGGGGAAGGGAGTCGCAGAGTTATTGTAGAGGGGGTTGTGGTATTGCTATCTTTACTTCTGTGCTGCTGCTGGCGGTGACGCTGCCTTCAGAGCTGGAAGGCTAGAGAGTGGCGGCTGCTGGCCAGGAGCCCAGCTCTGAAGGCAGAGCCGTCGCCAGCAGCAGCGCAGAAGTGAGGATGGCCTGGTATGGTATTGCCACTCTTACTTCTGTTCTGCTGCCAGAAGAGCTGCCAGTCAGCAGCTGCCACTCACTGGCCACCCAGTTCTGAAGGCAGCAGTGCAGAAGTAAGAGTGGCATGGTATGATATTGTCACCCTTACTTCTGCACTGCTGCTGGTGGGGTGCTGCCTTCAGAGCTGGGCGCTTAGCCAACATCCACTGCTCTCTAGCTGCCCAGCTCTGAAGGCAGCTCAGAATGGTGGCAATTCTGCAACCCCTAAAATAACCTTGTGATCCCCTGCAACTCCCTTTTGGGTTAGGATTCCCAATTTGAGAAATGCTGGTCATCCCGGTGAAATCTGAGATTAAAAGCACACTAAAGACCAAATTTCATGGGGGGAGACCAGATTTCATGGTTTGTGATTCTTGGCCTGGATAATAAGATCATAGGCAGGGCTCAAACTGAACTGGACCGCACTGCGTCAGTGACCTGGCTTTCTTCTTTTTTTTTTAATTTGAAGCTGCTATCTTTGTCTCCAGAATATCCACTTTAATTTCTTTTTAAACATGAGTCACTAGCCCCTTTTGGTTCCAGAGAAAAACTTGAAAATATGAAACCAGCACGAACAGATGTAAAGACATCTGCTTGCCTCTGTGAAGAGCTGGGAACAGCAGCTCTGATGAGGTACTAGTTTTAATGCTCAGTGATGTTGATTTAAATGTCAGTATGGTTAATGATTTCATGCTGTCCATGCATGTAAGAAAGGGTATCATAGACCTGCACAATCTGAATTTTGGTGCTGCAAGAGGATGGTGTTTCGGAATTAAGCCGCTTTTCCTCCCAATCTGTCCCATGGAGCTAACAGGCTCGAGGGAAGGAACAGAATCCTGCAGTGCATTGGAGCCTCACCAAGGGGGACCAATCCCACTGAGGCATCTAAGCCCACCAATCAGCCAGCATCCCTTGCCTAGAACAGCGGGAGGCCAGGTCTGCTATGGAGGTGGGTGTGGAGCCAGGCATCCTTCTCCTTGGTTTTAGTGGCTGCTTTGTTATGGCTGTGTTTAGAGACTGTCTGCAGACTCAGGCAGATGTCATGACATCATTTACATTCAGGTCTTGTTTTCAGACTCTTCTGGAGAGCTGTAAGGGCTAGAAACAGGTTTATTTAAAAAAAAGCTTCTGATTCACTCTGGGAGTCAGGAAACTAGGCCTGTGTTTACTGATGCCTTAATGTTGCCTGCCCAGGGTCTGCTTGAATCTTGCTGAGGGGAACCAAACCAGAGGAGCCCATTAGATTATATTCTGAATATCTGCATAATCTGCTGAAAAAGGTATCTTGTTCTGGCATCTCAGGTGGGCGGTGCTTGGGGAGTACTGTCACACAACCTTGTGATTTACTTCTTGTTGGGTTAGGGCAGCCAAATCAAGTCCCCAGAATAAAGACACAGGCCCAATCAATTTTGCCAACGCTGAGTGTTCAAAAAAAAAAGAAAAAAAAGAATCAGGCCTAGGGTTGCCAACCCTCCAGGATTGCCCTGGAGTCTCCAGGAATTAAAGATCAATCTTTAATTAAAGATTGTCATATGATGAAACCTCCAGGAATACATCCAACCAAAATTGGCAACAATAATCAGGCCTCACAACATTCATGAGATTAAAAAAAAATACGTTTGGTTCTTATTTGCCTGTTTGTTTCTGAACCTTTAGAGTACACTTGGGTCACATTTTCCAAGCTGGTCTCTGAAACCATAAAGGGCTAAAAGCATATTCTCTTTTAAATGAAAGCTGAGATTCTCACCTAATGACAGGATTCCCGGAACTAGGGATTGAAATAAATACCAAATATCCTGAGACTTGCAATAAAATAAGAAGAGGGAGGATGCTGCTTGCTCAGTAAACAGTGCCAAATCTATTTATTACTAGAGCATGGTACAGAGGCCGCTTCCCTCCTGATGTTATACCCACACCTAAACATCCTCACTGAGTCACTGCCTGAGACAAGGGCCCTTCCCTGCACCTGGGAGGAGCCACTTGTCTGTAGGAGGGCCAAGAAACATACGCTCACCCAGCCAGCAGAGTAACTGTTATGGTACCACCACTTCACCCCGTACTCCAATCTGAGCCCTAATCATAGGCACATGCATAGGCAAAAGGTGTGGGTGTGTGAGAGAGAGGGCACAGGATCTCTGTAGGAAAATGAAATCAAAGAGAGTTGTAGTGTTATAGCGCTGCCAGTTAGAAAGCTTCTTCAGCCCTCTGTGCTGTGCTCATTAGCCTTCACATTGTCAATGCATTCATTAAAACACCATAGACATAAGCTGGTATTTGGGGCTCAGTCTTAGGAAAAACTCCCATTGACTTTAGTGGGGCCAGAATATGACCAGGACCCTCTGAGTTTTGACCCTAATTTAATAAGAATTGTTGGAAGTCACTTATCTACTAAATGCCAGAGCCTATTGAAGAATTAACATTTAATAATGGCTAAGCTTAGCAACCAATGAAAAAATAATTTTAGGTTTGATTGCACAGCATCAGGACACATTAAAAAGAGATCCAGAGATGAATGATGAAAATATATAAAGGCAGGGATAGAGTATCTTATGAAAAGAGATTGGAAAGATTTAGACTGTTCAATTTGGAGAGGAGATGAAGTGAGGATATGACAAAGGTATGCAAAATAATACAAAGAAGGTAAAACGTGCTTCTACTTACTCTTGCTCATAATATAAGGGAAACAGTATATTATGTTAAAAGGCAGTATATTTAAAAATGAGGAGTGGAAATATTTTTTTTATATAATACATAATTAACCTCTGGAACTCATGGCCACAAGATACCACTGAGGCCAAACATTTAGAAGGATTAAAAAAAGGGGGGGGGGACTTTTGCATGGATGAGAACATAAACATTTATATTAGATAAGATTAAGACAAAAGAAATATTGGGATATAAATCATTATGTTTAGGACACAGTCTAGCTACAAACAGATGGGGTTAGGAAGAAATTTTCCTGCTGGGCAGGGTAAGCCATAATTGTCCAATATGGAATATCTTGTTCCTTCCCCTAAAACATCTGATATTGTCCACTGTCAGAGAAAGTAGATATGGCAATTCCAAAGCTAAACTTTGTGGAATATCGAAAATATCAGCACCTATTAGGCTCAACAGGAAATGGAAGATCTCAGCAGTTAGTAATCATTATTAGTTATTATTGAGATTAAAAGAATAAAATAAAATGGCTTTATTCAGATGACCTCTTCAAGTTTTCTATCTTGTCCTTGCAAAGGGATGGTCTGAATGATCTAATAGGTCTCTTTCCCCTCTCAACTACGCTCATCCTAATTTAGTGTCAATATTATCAACAGAATGACAGTACTTTCAGTGTGAGTGAAATACAAGTCCATGTTTGTGTGGGCAGTCTGGGTTTACTGTTTGGACGAGTGACTTTTAAACTCTGGCATCTTGGCCCAGTATGGCTCAAAGTATTGAAGACAAATGTTCTTTGAAAGAGGCTGGATTAGTGGGCACCTAAGTCTCTCACGGGGGGTCTGCAGTGCTGCCTGTCAGCAGAGCTATGGCAAGGGATGGCGTAAAGATACAAATGCATATCCGATGGGAGATATTTATTAAAGACTTGAACAGAAACACAGTTAGGTTCTGCAGACACCAAACCCTACCAACCCCTGGAATACAAGGTTCAAATCCAAATAACATTGACTTCTTTGGGGGTGGAGGGGGTGTAAGAATACCTGGTTAGAAGCCTGCAGGGCCGGTGCAAGGATATTTTGCGCCCTAGGCGAAAATTCCACCGTGCGCCCGCCCCCCAGCCGCACATCGGTTCATTGAGGGGCAAATCCCAACAAGCCTTTATAGACCCCAGGGGCCAGCCTGCCAAGGGGCCAGCCGTGTCCAGGGGCTGCTCCCCAGACCAGGTTCCCCCCTCCCAGCCCCCATCCACTCCCTCCCACTTCCCACCCCCTGACTGCCCCCCTCAGAACCTCCAACCCCCCACTGCTCCTTGTCCCCTGACTGCCCCCTCCTGGGACCCCTGCCCCTAACTGCCCCCCAGAACCCGACCCCCTACCTAAGCCTCCCTGTTTCTTGTCCCCTGACTGCTCCAACCTTTATCCACACCCCTGCCCCCAGACAGACTCCCCAGAACTCCTGACCCATCCAACCCCCCCTGCTCCCTGTCCCCTGACTGCTCCGATCCCTCTCCACACCCCCGCCTGGTGCTGTGACGTTATTGACAATAACTGGGACTGTATAGATCATTGTTGCAACCAAGGTCCTGTAGTGGCACCAAAACTTATACAGAGGGGGTCAAATGAGGTGTCTAAGACCAGGTTATGCTTGGCTGGTTATGATTATGTCATTTATATGTACGTATCAGTTTTGTAGTTGAAGTTATGAATATTGACTTTATACTGTCTGTATTTCAAACTGGGGCCGTGCTTCTGGGACCCCGGACAAGCTATCAGCTCTGCCAGGCCTGCTTGATGGCCCATTAAGGACCATCCGTGATACAATGGACCCATTGAGAGAAGGCAGACACACCTGTAACTCAACAAGGTATGCAGGGACTTGCCCATGTGACTCCCGACTCCATTTTGCTGTGATTTTCCACAGTAAGGACAAAGAGGTGTCTTTACACCTAGAAGAAACTATAAAAGGCAGCTGCCTCATCTCCATTTTGTCTTCTTTCCTGCTTCTTACCTCTGGAGAAACTTCGCTACAAATGGGAGCTCTGAACAAAGGACTGAATGACCCATCCCAGCTGTGGATGTATTCCAGAGACGTGATTTGAACCTGCAGTTTATTCCATCTCTGCTGCAAGCCTGAACCAAGAACTTTGCCATTGCTGTATGTAATTGATTCCTTTTAACCAATTCTAGCTCTCACCTATACCTTTTTCCTTTTATGAATAAACCTTTAGATTTTAGATTCTAAAGGATTGGTAACAGCGTGATTTGTGGGTAAGATCTGAGTTGTATATTGACCTCTCTCTGAGGTTCGGTCCTTTGGGATTGGAAGAAGCTTTTTATTTTACTGGGGCATTGGTTTTCATGACCATTTGTTCCCATAACGTGTGGCACTGGTGGTGAGACTGGGAAACTGGAGTGTCTAAGGGAATTTCTTGGAATGACTTGTGGTCAGCCAGTAGGGTAAAACCAAAGTCTTCTCTGTTTGGCTGGTTTGGTTTGCCTTAGAGGTGGAAAAACCCCAGCCTTGGGCTGTAACTGCCCTGCTTGAAGCAATTTGTCCTGAACTGGTACTCTCAGTTGGGTCCCGCCAGAACCAGCATCATTACAGGCGCCCACATGTATCTCCTGCAGGAGCCCCCAGGGGGGGCGGCGCCAGGCCACAGCCTGGGCAGGAGGGGCAGGGGGCGCGGCTGCTCCCTGCTAGCGGTGCTGCCGCCTGTGCAGGGCTGCTGCCCCCCCTGCTTGGCGCCCCCAACCACTTGGCGCCCTAGGCGACTGACTAGTATGCCTAGTGGTTGCATTGGCCCTGGAAACCTGCAAGAAGTTGTATGTCCATAAGAGTATTAAGCAAGCGATGCTTAATGATTTCATATTTATCTTCCCTCTTCTAAATCCAAATACTAATTGCAACCTTGCAGAGAGCCTACAATACTAAGGCTATCATAGCCATGGCAACTGAATGAAACATTAAATGGAATATATATAATCCGCACAAGATTTTTTTAGTTGTTTGGGCTGCAGACGAGCATTTGTTTATAGCATCTGCAATTCACAGATTGAAAGAGAACTTTCTGTCCATACCGCTGAGCAATTTTGCCCCACACACTGTTATCTCTTAACATTTTTTGTATCTCTATAATTAATTTCAACACAGGATGGATTGTTAATCCACAGACACAAACAAAAGTGCAAATTAAAATTTCAACACACATTTTACAATGGCCCATTTACATTTCAAAATTAAACCCATAATAAAAACTTTTGTTTGTTATAATTGGGCTGATTTTTCTTAAAACCTAGCGATAAACATCTATTTAAATAGCCTCACAAAGATTTCACATTTAAGAAAGCAGCGCTTCTAATGAGCTGCTTAAAATCACCTTCTATGCTTTTCATGATCATTGTAATGCAAAATAATAAACAACACAGGGCAGTTACTACACTTCCAGGATGATAGGGTGCCATTTTTATAAAGATAATTAGGCATTTAAAAACAACCAATACCAATTTAAAAACCCACCAGTTAGAAAAGAGTGCTTAAAGTAAGCTTGTTGAAATAATAAGTTTCCATTTGCCATTGCTAGATCTTCATGGGATATTTGTCCACAGC
This sequence comes from Macrochelys suwanniensis, assembly GCA_033296515.1. NCBI lineage: Eukaryota > Metazoa > Chordata > Testudines > Chelydridae > Macrochelys > Macrochelys suwanniensis. Next base: position 229,784,082 of record CM065775.1, on the reverse strand, counting down.
TATTCAATTGTAGTGCTAATCTGGTGAAATTCATCTCTGTGCAAAGGGCCAGCCCAAGTTCTATGTACCAATGGTGCTGATATTTCACACAGGGATGAATTTTACCTGTTCACATGCATTTATGTGTGCATATGTTGGTCAAGTCTACACCTAGAAAAGGTTTGTCAGCATAGCTACACCGGCAAAGCTATAATGGCAAACCCTATCAGTGTAGACACAACTTAAGCCAGCAAAAAGTGCTTTTTTTTTTCTGGTACAGTTTATACTGGTTTCCAGAATAAAAAATAAGCTATACCAGCAGAAGCATGTTTATGCCACCATAACTGTGTCTACACTTGGTCTTTGGCTGATATAGAAATGTCACCAAAAATCACACTCCTAACCAACATTACTATACCCACAAATATTTCTAGTGTAGACCTGACCATAGTGAAATGTGGACAGATTTTGTATGGATGCTCACAAGCCCATCGTATCAAAAGGAAACTGGTTCGCAATTTATATTGAGATTCCATTTGCAAATGGCTAAAAGGTTAATAAAGGAATAATATATATAATTAGCATGTGAAATATGTATCATTATAGATGATACATATTTCATATGCTAATTACATATATTATATGTAGCAGTAGGTTGTACTTATAAGCAGCCAGTTGTCCTGTTGGATTCCATAACTATCTAACAATTGATTAACTATTTCAACATCTTAACAACCCTTTGATAAAATATTCATAAAAACATGCCCTTAATATAAATTGTCATCAAAAACTGTTTAAGGGAGTGCTTTAAAATGAGGATATGCTAAACTTTTTTGAAGATAATTTCAAGCAAATCCCAGGGTATTTTAATTAATAGTAAAAGTGTGCTTATTAGTCTTATTAGTCAAGGTCTTATTAGTAGACCTAGGTGATATTTTTCATCAGAAAAGTTTTTTGCTAAAAAGTGCAGACTCGAGTCAACTGAAACATTTAGCAAATTCATGTAGAATTCACCAAATTGTTTTGGTTAACAAAAGGTTCAGAAAGTCTAAACATTTTTTTTTCTTTGAATGTTTTCAAAACATAACATTTTAATTTTATTAAATAATTTTTAAAAGCCTAAAACTGATACAAAACATTTCATTTTGGGTTTAACAATCTTTTGTTTGACCCAAAACAATTTTTTGGTATGGCCAGCAAATTGAAAATATTTGAACAGCTCAACTTATTTGTATGTAATGAGATGAATAATATAGAATCAGTGAGGCTAAAAATACTGACTACTTATGATACATACTCATAAGGTAGAAGCTGGGACTTGATGTAGGGAGGACCCACATTTCTTGAATGCTCAGCCTTCCAACATAGAGTCTGGTGTGTGCGGACGGCGTTCTACCGGGCAAAACCCAAGATATTTTTGTTTCTTCTTAATGGTGTTTTGTTTTTTCATGGGATGAAGCTGGGCTGTGCAGGATGGTGGCGCGATGAAGACTCTAGTGTGATCTTTTGCACAGTGGAAGGAGTTCTTGTCAATGACAGCTTTGGAATTAGTTTATTACATTGCATTGGTTTTGCTTTTTAAGAGTTGTTCTGAATTATATTTTTACTAAGCACCCACAGGTCTTCAGACACGAAGAGCAGACTTTTTCTAGGAAGAAAATAAGGAGAAGGAGAAAAATGCAGGGACAAATGCATCCCAGGGGAAAGGCAGGACAAATATGCCTTTAAGCCCATGTTTGCACCATCCAGATTCCGGAATAAAGAGCATGCTTATAAAATTTGCAGATGACACCAAACTGGGAGGGATTGCAAGCACTTTGTAGGACAGGTTTAAAATTCAAAATGACCTTGACAAATCGGAGAATTGATCTGAATTCAACAAGATAAAATTCAATAAAGACAAGTGTAAAATACTTCACATACGAAGAAAAAATCAAATGCACAACTACAAAATGAGGAATAACTGTGTAGGTGGTAGTACAGCTGAAAAGGATCTTGGGATTACAGTGGACCACAAACTGAAGATGAGTCGTCATTGTGAGGCAAAATGTGCAAAAAATCGAATATGATTCTGGGGTGTAGTAACAGGAGATTTATTTGTAAGACACCAGAGGTAAATGTCCTCTCTACTCAACACTGGTGAGGCCCCAGGTGGAGTCCTGTGTCCAGTTCTGGGCATCACAAATAGGAAGGATGTGGAGAAATTGGAAAAGTCCAGAGGAGAGCAACAAAAATGATAAAAGGTTTGTAGAACCTGACCTATGAGAGTGTTTAGTCTTGAGAAAAGAAGACTGAGGGGTGACCTGGGACCAGTCTTCCAATATGTTAAAGGCTGTTATAAAGAGAATGGTGATTAATTGTTCTCCATGTCCACTGAGGGTAGGACAAGAAGCTTAATCTGCAGCAAGGGATATTTAGGTTAGATATTAGGAAAAACTCTGAGGGCAGTTAAACTCTGGAATAGGCTTCCAAGGAGGTCATGGAGTCCCCATCTCTGGAAGCTTTTAAAAACAAGTTGGAAAACACCTGTCAGGGATGGTCTAGATTTACTTGGTCTGCCTCAGTGCAGGGGGCTGGACATGGTGACTTCACCAGGTCCCTTCCCGCCCTACATTTCTATGATTTGTACCCAAATACAGCCCCAGTTCTGCAAAGTCTTTAGCACCTGTGCAACTTAGATCATGTAAGTAGTTCCAATGTGTCCACAGGCACCCTCAAATATTCATTTTTTTCCCCTGTCTATAGCCCCCATTTTTAGCCTTTAGATCAGAGGTGGGCAAACTACGGCCTACGGGCCACATCCAGCCCGTGGGACCCTCCTGCCCAGCCCCTGAGCTCCTGGCCCAGGAGGCTAGCCCCCAGCCCCTCCCCTTCTCTTCTCCCTCCCCCGCAGCCTCAGCTCACTGTGCCGCGTGGTGCAATGCTCTGGGCGGAAGCGCAGCTACAGAGCCGCAGCCTGACCCAGTGCTCTGTGCTGCGCTGTGGCATGGTTGGCTCCAGCCGGGCGGCATGGCGGCCTGTCCTGGTGCTCTGGGCGGCATGGCTGTAGCGCCGCCAGCCTCTGGTGCTCCAGGCAGCACAGTAAGGGGGCAGGGAGCAGGGGGGATTGGATAGAGGGCAGGGGAGTTCAGGGTGGTGGTCAGGGGGTGGGGGTGTGGATAGGGGGCGGTCAGAGGGCGGGGAACAGGGGGGGTTGAATGGGGGCAGTCATTCCGGGGAGGCAGTCAGGAAGGAGAGGGGGGGTTGAATGGGGTGGGGTGGGGAGGGGCAGTGAGGGGCAGGAGTTCCAGGAGCGGTCAGGGGACAGGGAGAAAGGGTGGTTGGATGGGGCAGGAGTCCCAGGGGGGCAGTCAGGAATGAGAGGAGGAGTTGGATGGGGCATGGGGGACAGTCAGGGGTTGGGAACAGGGGGATGGTGGTGGATGGGGCAGGAGTCTCGGGGAGGCCGTTAGGGGACAGGGGTTGGATGGGGCAGGAGTCCCGGGGGGCCGTCAGGGGGCAAGAAGCAGGGGCGGTCGGATAAGGTCCGGGGTCCGGGCCACACCTGGTTTTTGGGGGAGGCACAGACTCCCCTAACTGGCCCTCCATACAATTTCGGAAACCCAATGTGGCCCTCAGGCCAAAAGTTTGCCCACCCCTGCTTTAGATCGTTAACAAGGGCCCAATCCTGAGGTTGTGACCGACACATAACTCACAGTGAAATCAATGGAAGTTTATTAGTGGTAACCTCTACCGCACTGTTGAATTTACACTGCTTCACAAACTCAGGCTGAGACATAGATTCCCTGGTCTGAAGAGTTTAGAGGATCCGGCAATAGGCATGAAAGGTACAAACACTGTCTCTATCCTGCCTTTCATCCATATGTAGCTCTGCCGGGTGCATCAATAAGGAGTTTGATGTAAGGACACCAGTAGATTGTTTTTATGAAAGGATAGTTTGTGATCTAGCCCTACTCTTGGGGATAAAAAGAAATAATTCCCCAGACCCTGAGCAGCTGCATGGGACCTTCCAAGATCCGGGGTCTGGGTGCAATAGGGAAAGCAGATACTATATTCTTGATACTTCCTTCCCACATGAAAGGGAGAGGAGTCATGGGTCTGCCCTGACAGTGCATTGACAACTGGAGCCAGCTGGCCAGGAGTTAGGGAGTAAGCTGCACCATTTTCATGTGCCCTCTGGAGCATGAGACATATTGTGACTCTGCGTCAGACATTTCTTTGCTGTGGCTTCTCCCGGGATAGTACAACTACCAGGGCTGAGCCTAAAGGCACAATCCAGCCCACAGCGATGAGGGTCATTAAATAAGACAACGGCAATATCAACATAGCTGAATATGTTCGTAGGTACTGTATGAAGAAAATAGTCTCTCTAATGGAGTTCAGTAGTTTAAAATATGATTTTAATTATAGATTCTTTGAAGTCTTTTTCAGTCACTTAGGGAAATCTGTGCCTTTCCAGTACTGGAGACTATTGTCAGATTGAATATTACTGAAAAGATCACTATTAAAAGTGAAATTAGCTTTTTCATTTGTATTAGTTGCGACACAATGGCTTCAGAGTATTTTAGTTTTGGAGACTTAACTTTCCTGCCTTTTCTATAGCAGTGTAGGTCCACATCAGGAGAGGTATCATGTTGCCAGCATAGGGATTGATAGGCGACTGAGCCAATGTAACAGGAGGATGGGAGTTACTATGCAAACACTTGTGTTAAGCCTCAGAGCATGCCCAGGGTGAACCGGAAGGTCAGTGGAAGCCCGAGCCGCACTGTGCCTTGTGCCTGCCCCAAGTGTGCATGGAGTTAGTTAAAATGCTGGGCCTTCTCTCCAGACAAGCTGACTTTTGAGTGCTTGCTACTCATGGCAGTCCAGGTTCATCAGCGGGACAGTGAAGAGATTCAGAGATTATAAAACCAGAAAGTACCACTCTGATCATCTAGTCTGACCTCCACAGGCTATAGGATTTCCCTGAATTAATTCCTCATTGAACTGGAACATATCTTTTAGGCAAACATCCAATCTTGATATAAAAATTGTCAGGGAAGGCGAAATCCACTATTACTCTTGGTAAATTGTTCCAGTGATGAACTGGTTAGTTACTAGATTTAATTGTTTTGAATTTTAACATAGAAATTGCCTCCATATTGGAGAAGAGTCTAAAATAGATAGGGTGAAATTCTCTCTAGTGCAGAAGATCACACAAAGCCCCTATACACCATTTTAGTCCCACTTAAACTCACTGTTAATGTATTAAGTGTACTTTGGGCCTTACACAGGCCTTCTGATTTGAGATAATTTCATTCACAGCAAATAATTCCAGTGATAAATATTGAAAAGTGTATCAAAAACCTGCACTCTTTTTTTATATATCTATTTATCCATCACCATAATATCGGAGTGCCTCACAATCTTTAATGGGTTTATCCTCAGAATGACCTGTGAAATAGGGAAGTGCTATGATCCCCACTTTATAGATGGGGAACTGAGGTTCAGCAAGACTAAGTGATTCACCTAATGTTACATAGGAAATCCACAGCAGAATACAGACTTGAACCCAACTCTCCCAAGCAAACACTCTGACCACTGGACCACACATCCTCATACAGAGCAACCTCTAGTATATACATCTAGAACTACTAATTATTTAGCTGCTTTCAGGTGTTATAAACAGGAAGGAAATGATGTAATTGATTCAATTGGGTGCGGGGAGGGGGGGGTGTTACAGTTTTAGGTAAACTGTGGTAACCACTCGATTTAGACCTATTTGAACTTGAGCAATATAGGAGTTCGGGAGACCTATTTGAACCTGAAGAATATAGGAGTTTGAGTACACTGTTCTCATGATTAGAAGTAGTTTATGGATTTGTAGAGTCCAAGGTCAGAAGGGACCATTGTGATCATCTAGTCTGATCATCTGTATAAGATAGGCCATAGAACTTCCCCAAATTAATTCCTAGCACAGACCTTTCAGGAAAACATCCAATCTTGATTTAAAATTTGTCAGTGATGGAGAATTCACCCTTGGTAAATTGTTCCAATGGTTAATTACTCTCACTGTTGAAAATTTACTTGTTTCCAGTCTCAATTTGTCTAGCTTCAACTTCCACCCACTGAACTGTGTAATACTTGTCTCTGCTAGAATATAGCTGCTTGCTCTCAGTTCTGGGTAAGGGAAAGTAGAGAGTTGCACCGCTCTAGGCGATTCTCTTTGAAGGAACTGCAACTTTCAGGGTCACAACTCTGTCCCTGTTCCCCACTTGCTCCTACAGGAAAGAGTGGAGCTTACTTCCCCCACCCTGGCTCCAGTAGCTGGTGAGAAGTGTGTTTAAAGCCAAGGATCTGCTCGTTCCTTACATATCTCTGTCTACTTATTTGTAGGGGGCCTAGCCAGCGAGGAGTGACTGTGCTCCACACAGACACAAGAATCAGGTATGCTTTACTTCCCTTTCTAGGTGAATGAGACATGAGCATAATCTAGCTCTTAAGTATTTCACGTATAGTCACATTGTTTTAAAAGGAACACTGCCCAGTTACAAGCTGCATAGTTGGGTTTTGCTTGTTTGTTTACTTGCCTGACTACTAACCATTTAAATTAATGAAACTGAAAGACATTTTAAAAATCCAAACATGGCCTAAATTATGGTTCAGTGGACAGGCACAGGTCTGGGAATGTGTAAAACGGTGAGAATAATGCATACTCACGTCTATACAATGCTTCTATGGATAAAAGTGCTAAATGGGCCAGATTCTGCCATCCTTAGTCCTGTTAAGCAGTCCCAGTGGAACCATTTCACACATAGGTAGCACTTACTCATTCAAGTAATCCCATTGCTGTTAGTGGGACGTACTTGAGAAGGTGTTCTACAATCTAGCCTTCATGGAATGAGGTGCTAAAAGAAGGAAATGTGGTACTATGGTGAGGATTGGGAGTTGGATGATCTGGGTTCTGCTCCTGGTCTGCTGGATTATGCAACGCATGCTACTTCTCCTCTCCATGCCTCAGTTTCCCTATCTGTAAAATAGGTATGATGAAACTGACCTCTTTTCTAAAACACCTTGGCACCTACAAATGAAAAGTGCTATTTAACAGCTAGGTATTATTATCAAGCTCTCCAGCTGCAATATTCTTCCCTCCTTATAAAACTAGTCCGATTGAAGTCCCAAGGACCTGCTTCTATGAGTACGTATAGCAGGATATGGTCCTCCTCACATTTGATATGGTTTGTTTCCTTGTTGCATTTAATACCAATTGACCAATCCAGTCTCTCAGTCCAGTTTTACATTTGTTCAAGAGACTTTCCCTAACACCTTTTGAAATTTCCAAGCAACATTTTTATGGGCCAAATTCTGGCTTGCTAGTAGCAAATGCCCACCCCAGAAAACATGTAGGGGAAAATGCTCCAGGGGGAGATGGAAGAGCCCTGGCTCTCGAACCTGGGAAAATTAGGCAGATCCAAAGCTATGACCATTCAATGCTGAAATGTTTTTCATGCAACAAAAGTATCACAAGTCACAAAAGATAAAACTCATAAAAATACTATCCCATAGATAAGTCCCTCAACTAGTTAAGAAAAAGCCTTTGAAGAATGCCTCTCTAGTCAAAACCATTCCTAGTTCTAATCGCACCGAGTGCCTAAAGAGAAGCTCTTATGATTACAAGCAGAGCTCAGACAGGCTGCAGGTGAAATAAACCTTCCAATTAGTCCACCCAGCTAGCTTCCCATTTCCTTTTGCTTATAGGCAGATGCTCTATCACAGACTCACATCATTGTTCCTAGGAGAATCAGTGTGTGCTTTTTCTTCAAGGCTACTAAAGATAAACTGGTAAGTTAGAGAGCAAGGGTTGTATGGGAAGTGAGTGTAATGCATATCTCTAGAGCCAAATATCCTATCTGTTCAACATATATTTATGCATGAGGTCACCTTCTGCCTATGTGATAGGTACCATCTTGATTATGTAATTTTCCTCTTAAGAGGGAGAACTTGGGGTCTCTTTACTGTTGGGTTTAATGAAACTAGTGTTTGTTAGTTTGCTTTTGTTTAAAAAAAGTTAAATGTTAGGCCTAAACCACTGTACATGGGAGTGTCTCTTTTTAAAATAGTCCTCTTCTGTACATTTTTAAATGTGAAGGTCTGAGAGTAAAATAAGTTAGTCATTAGCCTATTACCTCTAAGGAGTGGGGCTGAAATATGACTCCGGACATAGCTGAAATGTGTTCACTTGTGTCTTGGCAATTTCTTTGGAGGATTAAGCCCTCCTCCCCCATGACTTAACTCCAGAGAAAGACTGGGTCTAGCAGGGTTGTGAAAGGCTTGGGATACATGTACATTTACTGAGCTAGTTGGAGGAGTTTGGTTTTAAACCAGTCATCTTAGTTTTTCATGTTTGTGATCTCTTGAGAAACAACCTTTTGCTCCCAGAATTCTAAAAAGGGGAAAAAATTAAGAAAGAGATGCAAAGAAAGTTGAGCTAAGTCTGAATATGCACATATTTGAAGATCTTCAGTGATGTTAGGAATAAATTACCAGCTACAGATACACTTGATTGAGTCTACCTGAATCTCTTTTACTCTATTTTCGTACAATTCCATTTATTCTCTCCTTTACCATTCGTTGGAGGAAAAGTGTGTGTGTGTGTGTGGGGGGGGAATACTCAATATATGAAAAAGAAATGAGAGTTTTCAATATGGAAATAATAGTTGATATTTAATTGGGATCATATCTTAAATCTCTTCTTTCCCCCCACCAGTGTTTTTCTCTGTTCTTATAATCGTGTTTTCAGTGCAGAATTATCACCAACTGGTTTTCAATTACAGAGATGTTCATATTGATTCCCCCTTTAATTTTAACTCTCAGCTGAAAACTTACTCACTTAAGCCAATAAAAATGGATGCTGTGGTTAGTTGTAAGTGCCTTTTAAAAATAATGTAGGTATAAAAAGCAGAATGATAAACTTATTATATGAATCTAGTGTGGAAATGGACTTCAAATCATTTGAACCCAAACCAATGGTCTTCATAAATATTTCTTTGTCGTAGCTCCCACAATGAAGTAAGTTGTACAGATACACAAGGGGATATCATCCCCCTGTCCTGAAGATTCTAAAGGCCTCGAACCTATAAACACTTATGCATGTGTTTTAATTTTAAGTGCATGAGTAGTCCCATGACTTCCATGGAACTACACACGGGTATACATTTATGCACATGCATAAGTACTGGCCTAAAATGTAAACATACATTATGTAAACATACATAAATCTAAATTGTCACATGATCTTGATGTCAATATGCATTTAAGGCCCAATCCTGCGATATGCTGAGCACCGGTAATTCCCACTGACGTCAGTGGGAGTTGTGGGTGCTCAGGAACTCTCATTCGTTAGTTCCCAATGGCAAAACTCCCATTATTCTTTTCGGGCTTGGTCCAAATTCAATCACACACTAAAAAGTCCTTTTCAAATTATGCACACACAATCTGAAATGTAAATGTCCAGAGATCAGTGGTTCCCTTAAATCAGACAAAAACCCTTTCATTATTGTTTTAAATCAAGTAATCTTAGACATTGGGGATGAGGGGAAATGGAATACAAGAAAATTTCCCTACATATGGAAAATTGTTCACTTGTGATTTGTCCATAGAAATAGCACTAAAAATATTTCCAAAGATTCTTAGACCAGGCCTCAGATGAGGATGGAAACTAATCTTTTTAAGCACTTTTAAAGATTTAGAGCCCAGTCCAGTGATGATGAGTGCCCTGACTCCCAGTTCAAATCATGCAAACTTAGAACATCCTATATGAACTTCTTATAAAGCATATAATACAATTATAGTCTTTGCCACCAAAGATGATGTATCCAGAGCATATATGTTGTATTGATCACAGTTTGAATCCAATGTATTATCTTTATATTTTCCTGTGTCTATTCAGTGGTCTTGCTTATGTTTTCTTATGTATCTATTTTAAATCCATGACTGATGATCCTCTGTTACCTGTAAATATTTGAGCCAAGATTTTTGTTTAAGGGGTTCCTGAAATCAGTGGGCATTTGTGAGTCCTCTGCTCTTGAAAATTAAGGAACTTATATAGGTGACTAAATATGGATTTAGGAGCTTGACTGTAGGCATCTATTTTTGAAAATCTTGGCTTTAACTGATAGTGTTTGCTGGACTTGACAATGCACTTTTGGGTACAACACCTAGCCCCTAGGTGCCGTGCTGCCCAGTGGAATCCTCAGCCCTAAGTTAGGTGTGCAGGCTCCCTGTGCAATGCATGGGGAGAGTTAGGTGCCTATGAAGTCAGCAAGTTGAAGGCAGAGACAAGTAAGCTAGCCAGGAGTGAAATACAGAGCAGAGTCTGGGGCCTGAGCCCCCACCCTAAAAGGAATTTAGACACTTAATTCCCATTCATCTGGGTCTCTAGGTGCCTGACTGATGGACCACAGATAAGCACCTCCCTTTGGTTTGGATTCTCAACTATGAACTCTCTTCTGAGGCAAGCACCTAAGCCACTGACCTGGCTTAGGTTGCCTATGCCCTAGCAGCCAAATCCCCAGACCTTTCTTGTGGAAAAACAGGCGAGAGCGCCATACTCTTATTACAACCAATCCTCTCGTGGTTAGGGCTCTCAGCTGGGAAGTGGGAGACATTGGTTCAAGTCCCTGCTCCAAATCGGGCAGACCAGGCTCTCGATTAATCCCAAGTGCTCTGACCACAAGGATGCGGGAGAGTCACTCACTCTTGATTTTACTCACCCCTGGCTGTCCTTTGGACAGCCATCAGGTCTTAGCCATTTTCTAAGAATGCCTTTGGGATTGGATCCCATTGTTGAGAGAGGCATACCCCCGCTAGTTTGAGAGTCATGCTTCCAGGCCTCTGGGGCGATGTCTTCAGCAAAGGCTCTGAGCAGCTTATTAGCTGTGGGGGCAGTGTCAGCACTTAGGCAGCTTTGTGCATGCCCATTAGCACAATCTTAGGTGCCAGCAGGTTTAGGAAACAGCTGAGTGGTTTTTGAGAATGTCAGACGCCTAGTTGGTGGACTCTGGTGTTGAGGAGACATCTAAGTGCCTGACCACTTGTGGATCTGGCCCTAACTTTCCCCCCCCCCCCCTCACCGTGGGTTGGCTGTTTAATAATTTAAGGCCCCAATCCCACCAAGACTTGAGGACACGCTTAACTCTATTTACTGTAAGAAATTCCACTGAAGTCAATGGGACTTCTCAAAGCATGTAAAGTTAAGCATGTGTGCGTGTCTTTGCAAGATTGAGGCCTAAGGCAGTAATTAAGAAGGGGGACAAAAAGCGTGATGTGAAACATGCAGTGGTGCTAGCTTAGGTTCAGAGAGACTCCTGAAACCTGATACCCTACATAAATCAATTGGTAGCAATATATTTAGGTTCAAATTCTCATCTGTTATTCCAGTACAGTCCCTTTGACTGCAGTGAAGTTGTCCATTGTAAATGAGAGAAGACCTGTTGAACAATGTTTTAGCCTTTAATAATCGCCAATTCATGGTAGCTTTTGGACCAACAGATGTTGGTTATGATATGCACAGCTAAAATGTGTGACCTCACCAGTTCAACTAGAGGAGGAGTTAAGAAGGAATTATTTAAATATATCAAAAAACAAATGAAATTCTAGCAATTGTACAGGTGCAATACTAGAAAGGAGGGTAAAATCACCAATCCTAATGCAGAAAAGACAGAAGTGTTCAGTAAATGTTTCTGTTCTATATTTAGAAAAAAGCAGATATGATGTTCTTACACTGATCAGGAAAACTTCCTATTCAGTCAGGAACTAGGGAGGATGTTAAACAGCAACTATTAAAGTTGAACATTTCACAGTTTTCTGAACTGGATAACTTGTATCCAAAAGCATGAAAAGAATTGGCAGAGGAGCTATTTGAACTCTTTATGCTGACTTCTAACAAATTTTGGAACAATATGAAAATTCCAGTAGACTGGAAAATAAGTAATATTGTGCCAATATTTCAAATGGGAAAATGGGATACCCCGGGGAACTATAGGGTGGTTAGCCTGATATTGATTCCAGGCAAAATCTTGGAAAGACTGATATAGGAAATAGTCAGTAAAGAATTAAAAGATGGTAACATAAATAGTCAGTAAAGAATTAAAAGATGGTAACATAATTTTGGGGGCAGGTATTGTCTCTTTGTTCTGTTTGTACAACATCGAGCAGGTCTCTGACTGGGGCGTTATTGCATTATCCTAGGTATTACAGCAATACCTGAAATCACAAGTTTGATAACGGTAACTGTGTTGACATCATAGACTTCTTTAAGGCATTAGATTTAGTCCCAGATTACATTCTGACTTCTTTTAAAAAAATCTCTATTCAAAATCAATATAGACCATATTAAATTGATTAGAAACTGTTTAACTGATCCTAAACATTAATTGTAAATGAGGAATCGCCATCCAATGGGCTTGTTTCTAGTGGGGTCTAATTGGAATCTATTCTCAACTTAGTGCTATTCAATATCTTTCTCAATGATCTGGTAAAGGTTGCAGATAACACAGAATTTGGTGGAGTGATAAATAATGTTGGGGACAAGTCATTTATACAGACAGACCTGGATCGCTGGGCTCATTTGAACAACATGTGTTTTAACACAGCCAAATTCAATGTCATATCTAGTAACAAAGATATAGGTCACATTTATGGCATAGGGACTGTGTCCGGTAAAGCAATGACTCTGAAGAGGACTTGGGGTAATTGTAGATAACAACTGAACATGAACGCCCAGCTGCTGTGGGAGCTAAGGGAGCTAACGTAATTCTTGGATTTTTTTACGAGAGGGTTAAAAGGTGGTGATCACGGTTTAGAATTACATAGATGGAGAAGAGATTTATGACAGTAGACAGCTTTTCAATCTAGCAGTAAAAGGCAAAATGAGATCCAAGGGTTGGAAGCTGAAGATAGAAAAATTCCGATTAGAAATAAGGCTAAAATTTTTACCAGTGAGGGTAATTAATCATAGGAACAACTGAGCTAGTGATGCCGTGGATTCTCAATATGACGCCAGATGCCAGCTGTTGCCCAGACTGCAGGCATTAGCTAAAAACTGACAACCTTGTAGCTGGAGACCAGACCAGGTCACCTGTATGCTAGTTTTGCTCAAAATAGGTTTTAGTCTTACAAGAATGTATTTAGTGTTTAGACTCTCTGAAATGCTTATATGTTGCTGCATGTATTAATCTCACTTATAATATCTGCATCCCATGTTGTAAAGTAATATTTAAGTGCTTGCTCTGAAACTGCAAACCCCCACAGGCAGGAGAGAATCATTACCAAGTGTGAAATACTAGTTTGCCACAGGGGGTATCTCCCCCTGCCCAACAAAAGAAGGCCCATTGACACCCGAAAAACCATTGTGGAAAATCAGAGGACAAAAGATTTTGTTAATTCTCTCACATGCACGAAGAGGAGATGTGCATGTGCTCTCATTCCATTATCTTGAACACTGGGGGGGGAAGGGATTAAAAAATCTCTGACAAGAAGAAACTGCATTTTTTTTGGCACTGTGAACTCTGAAGGGCCAGAGACTCTAAACTGAAGCCAGAAATCCCCAGGGGTTGCCTCCTGGGTCTATCCAGAAAGACATTTTGAACAGATAGATCACTACAACGGTCACTCTTAAGATGTAGATGGTAACTCATCGGTGTGTATACGTTTGCCTGCTTTAACCTATAAATAACTCTCTTCTTATTCCTTTTTCCTAGTTAATAAACTTTTACATAGTTTACTACAGGATTGGCTACAGAAATTGTCTTTGGTGTAGGTGGATCTAGCGTACCAATTGATCTGGGTTAAGTGACTGGTCTCTTGGGACTGGAAGAAATCTGAATTTGGTGTGATATTTGTGTGTGTATGTGATATTTATCATTAAGTTCAGTTTGTCTGGGTGGCAACATAGACTGGAGAGTCTGAGGGGATTGTCTGTGACTCCATGGTAAGACTGGTATAGTAATCCAAGTGTTCACATTTGTGACTGGTTTGATAAGATCTAATTATAGAACCCACTACCAGTTTGGAGTGTCTGCCCTGTTTTTGACAGTCTGCCCTGAGGTCATGAGCCACTCCAGACAGCATGACACTCATCTTGCAGTTTAGGTCTAGTTGCTATCTTCTAAAAGACATGCAGAACTTTTATGGGTTTGATGTAGCAATCACTGGATGGGGTTCTTTGGACTTTGTTGAGGTTGACTAGATAATCATAATGCTTCCTTCTGGGCTTAGATTAATAGATTTTATGAACAGGTTTATACTTCCAGTAGCTACACTGCAGGTAGAATTATTGTCTGTCAGACTTTAAGGATTACTACAATGTTGTACGAGATAAATCAAACAACATTGCTGTAGGGTAACCCCAGGCTGAAATTCTACAAAGTCACATCAGTGTACTCTCAGGGGAAAATGCACGTGATTATGCTCCTAAGAAGGCAGTCTTCACACATTTGATTTTAACATAATTGGCACTGCACAGGTGCCTTGGCTATTAGCCCAATCAAAAGAAAAGCTGAGACTTTTGCAAATGGTGAACAATACAATGTACAATGCTATTGACAGTTCCAGCCAAATGTCTCTAACGAAGGAACAAATAATTGGATCAATACAGGGGTTGTTTTTAAAGGCTTCAGAAGTCTGCCTAGAGAATATAAACTGGAAATCAACTCTGAGGTGAAGCTAGTACAACAATCAAATAAAGTAAAGGTTCATTTTAAAGAAGGACCTGGAAATACAATCTTGTGATAGTGACCCCGCAAAACCATTGTTCTCCATGTATCAGTTTGAACTTCTGAGATGGTATCACAAACATGCGGACAAGCTTACGCCACAGAAGTTTGTATCTTAAAATGCCTCAGTATGGCTTCGGAGATACTCTGAAGAAATCTTCAGTGTATATATCAAGAAATTATGTTAGGATCTTGAGTACATCAACCAAAGAGGTGTCCTTTACATCACAGATAAGCAGTTTCTGCCAATGCAGAGGTGCAGCACTCAAAAAAACCCTCAAAACAGGGTGACCAAACAAGAAAGAAGAACTAATGTTTCTGAATACTAGAAATATAATGAAGCAATAATATCACAAAGACTATTCTCAATTAAGCTAGAAGCATCACATTATTTGAAGACACGAATCCTGGTATGTTTAAGAGCATACACGCTGACTGTATTTGTGATAATGACATGTGTTTGTACAAGGCTTGCTGTGTAGGACGATAGGGTGACCAGACAGCAAGTATGAAAAATCGGGACAGGGTGTGGGGGTAATAGGAGCCTATATAAGAAAAAGACCCAAAAATCGGGACTGTCCCTGTAAAATCAGGACATCTGGTCATCTTAAGCGTACACAAGCAATGAAGTAGGGGCTTCACAATCATACGCCAATGCAGTGTCTGCAATGAATTCCTAGTTAGCCAACAAAGGAGATCATGATGCCTGGAATATCTGACTACAAACCTTGGAGCAAATTAGGCATTTATTTGTTTACAATGGGCCGTCAAGAAACCTTGAGATGGTTGATTACTATTTGGGTTACTGGGAAGCAGATCCCTTACACACAACAGCCGCCTCTCTCACTGAATGCTTTGCCTGGCATGGAATTCCAGAGACTGTAATTATGGATAATGTAACTCAATTTGTCTGTCAGGAATTTGCAGTTTGTAATATCAGCAGAACCTGAACATGTCACATCCCTGCCACGCTATAGCCAAAGCAGAAGCAGCTGTCAAGATTGCCAAGAAATTACTTTAAAAAAAGAAAAACAAAAGACATACCAGAGACCATGGGAAGCATTACTGGATTAGAGAAATAAATCAGCCGGTGGTATGATCAGCAAACCTGCACAGCATCTCATACCATTCTGCATGTGGATACCTCTGCATGTGGCAAGCACACTTTGGAATTCAGTAGCAGTGGAAAAAGTGATGTAATAATATAATTGGCTCTGTTCCTGATTCTCTCATTGATTCGCCATGTAACCTTGGGCAAGCCACTTTTAGCTGCTTGAGCCCCTCTTTCCCCATCTGTAAAATGGAGTTAATACTCATCTACGTAAAGCGCTTTCAAATCCTGGAGTGAAAGATTCCATATTATTATTTTAACAGAGCACATATAGAAAGGGAGAATAGTAAGCAGAGCTGATTGGAAAAATTCTAACAAAACACTATCAATTTAAGCTCATCTCTTGCACCACCAGAAGTTGGTCCTTGTAAAAGATATTACCTCACCCACCTTCTCTCTTTTTAATATCATTAGACTGACATGGCTACACCTACACAGAGTATATATTTAATAGTATACATTTAACAGCATAGAGAGTAATATGTTAGCATACACACAGGGCCGGTGCAAGGATTTTTGCACCCTAGGCGAAAATTCCACTTTGCGGCCCCGCCCCAGCCGCACATCGGTTCATTGAGGGGCAAATCCCAACAAGCCTTTATAGACCCCAGGGGCCAGCCTGCCAAGGGGCCAGCCGTGCGCAGGGGTGCTCCCCAGACCAGCTTCCGCCTCTCCCAGCCCCATCCACTCCCTCCCACTTCCCACCCCCTGACTGCCCCCCTCAGAACCTCCAACCCCCACCCTGCTCCTTGTCCCCTGACTGCCCCCTCCTGGGACCCCTACCCCTAACTGCTCCCCAGAACCTGACCCCCTACCTAAGCCTCCCTGTTCCTTGTCCCCTGACTGCTCCAACCTTTATCCACACCCCTGCCCCCAGACAGACCCCCCAGAACTCCTGACCCATCCAACCCCCCCTCCCACCGCTCTCTGTCCCCTGACTGCTCCGATCCCTCTCCACACCCCCGCCTGGCGCCCGCATGCATCTCCTGCAGGAGCCCCCCTGGGGGGGGGGGAGCACCAGGCCACAGCCTGGGCAGGAGGGGCAGGGGATGCAGCTGCTCCCTGCTAGCGGCGCTGCCGCCTTTGCAGGGCTGCTGCCCCCCCTGCATCACGCTGGCTCCTCCATGGCTGGGGCTCGGCGCCCCCAACCACTTGGCGCCCCAGTCAGAAAGCAAAAAGTTTAATTTGCATACACCTGCATTCCTAACAGTGCAGAATGGAGCTGTGATGAGGTAGTCTGCCCCCTTAAGGGTAGTGGTGCCTTGTGGTCAGCCTACTCCCACCCTGCCCGTAGTGTGGCCTTTAAGATTTTGAAAGGCCTGATACATATAATATACACACACACTTAGGAGATATTGATCTTCTTTTTTTTTTTTTTTTTTTTTAATGGTCTGGGGAATGAATGATGCTTGGAGGAAATTCCATCTCTGTGTCTTTAATGGCCTGGGGCCAGAAGCCTTGCAGAATGAATGCGGTAAGGCTCCTCACTCACCCAGCCAATTGGGGATGAGCTGGGAGAAAGGGACCAGCCTTCATACTGCCTCCTCCCTCAAAGCCGGGGAAAGTTGCCTGCAGATCAATAGGGGGGAGGGAGAAGAGGCCAGCTGAGGAAGAAGCTGGCTAAGACCCTAAACTGGCTAAACTACAATCCAGCTTCAAGGAGGAAGGCTGGGGACTTCTGTTGTGAGAAAGTGACTGTGTGAATTAGAACCCCAGCTCCAGGAATTGGGCTGGGGGCCTCCTTAATAAGGGCAAGTGCCAATTAGGACTCTCACATGAACACAGAGTGAGGTGACCTGGGGCAACTAATGAAGTAAGTTGCACTTTGTGGAAAACCTTAATAAATCAGACTTCACAAAGGCAGTACATATTTTGAACCAACCTAAGGCCTGGTCTACACTGGGGGGGGGGGGGGGGCGGGGGGGTCGATCTAAGTTACACAACTTCAGCTACATGAATAGCGTAGCTGAAGTCGACGTACTTAGATCTACTCACTGTGGTATCTTCACTGCAGTAGGTCGACTGCTGACGCTCCCCTGTCGACTCCTCCTGCACCTCTTGCTCTGGTGGAGTACCGGAGTTGACAGGAGAGTGCTCGGGGGTCGATTTATTGCGTCTTCACTAGACATGATAAATCTACCCCAGCTGGATCGATCACTCCGGAGGTAAGTGTAGACATGCCCTATGTCTGGATAATTAACTGAAAGAACCTGAGGGGGTGTCGAGTGCAATGCATCCGCAGAGCCACAAGGGGGTGTATGGGAGAGCAGCACTCCATGACAATTGCTCACTGGCTTGTACCACTGTATGGAAAACCTACAGGGAAAGAAAACAGTTGTCTAAGGTTTGAGTCTAATACAGCACATAACCTCAGAGAGGACAAGCCAGTATACAGCCATGCACCACTTCAGTTTTCTTAAGAGTAGTAGCTATCAAAGCAAAAAGAAGATAAGGAAGAACTAGGTGAGCCATGAAGAGGATACAGGCTGAGTTTCAGTAAGAGAATTGAAAAACGTCTGTTCCTGAGACTCTTTAATACTGGCCCTGTAGGGCTAATGTTATAGGAGAAATGTGAGAGCCATTAGGTGGCTGAGAAATTTGAGCTAACCGCTTAGATTAAGATACCGGTTAACATGATATGTTAAGAAAAAAGGATACATGTGCAACTCTGTCAGGACAGACAAATCAGTCTAGATAAAATAGGAACCAGGTAGAACCTTTGGCCCTAGCTTAAACTGAACCTTTAATGAAACCTCTGGAAAAAATCAGTAAGCCAAGTCTTTAAAATATCTTTATATTTGTCCCACAACCTACTTTCTGGTTCTAGCACCAGAAGGTAGGTTGTGGCACAACTTTACTTCTTAAATATGACCATATTTTTATCATGGAGAGAAAGTTCTGGTGAAGTTCCCTACCCACTATTGCTGACAAATGCTTCTAACAGTTTGGATGTGCTTCAGATAAACATCCAAACTTCTGGGTGTTTATTAAAACTGGGCCTCCAACAGTCTTTAGGCTTGCCCATCACCAGTGGAAACAGGTGCAAATGTATGTACTTTAGTCACATCAGATATAGAGATGGAAATAACCCCAAGAAAGGAATGGTGGCAGGTGATCATAGGACCATCTATCCATCTCCCAACCAATGAGGAGACAGAAAGATGGCACGTGGCAGATCTCTGAGAGGTCAGCTGCTGAGTGCTTGAAGCTAGCGATGGATTAAGAAGGCTTCCAAAAATTCTGCTATGATATCGGCAATATTCAGACACGAATAAATGGACTTTAATGATTTAGCACTAGTGAAAAGAAAAATTGTCCAGTGGTAAGGGGGATCGCCAGGGGCTCTGATGTCCTGGGGTCAGTTCCCTGAACTACCACGGGCTTTCGGTGTGACTTTAGAATCATAGAATATCAGGGTTGGAAGGGACCTCAGGAGGTCATCTAGTCCAACCCCCTGCTAAAATCAGGACCAATCCCCAAGTAAATCAGCCCAGCCTGGGCTTTGTCAACCCTGACCTTAAAAACCTCTAAGGAAGGAGATTCTACCACCTCTCCAGGTAACCTATTCCAGTGCTTCATCACCCACCTAGTGAAAAAGTTTTTTCCTAATATGCAACCTAAACCTCCCCCACTGCAACTTGAGACCATTACTCCTTGTTCTGTCAAATGAACCTGGGTCTTCCAAGTCCCAGCCAAGCACCTTAACCCCCAGACCATCCTTCCTCTTGGGCAAATCTTTTTTCTCTCTCTGTCCTTCAGTTCCTCACCTGTAAAATGAGGATGATGATAATTCCTTATGCCAGTTGGGGTGTCGAGATACTTAGGCAGTGGTCTTATAAAAGTACCATAGATAGAGAATACTGTTGGCCAACAATAAGCTAATCATTATCAGTGCCTGGGTAGAATGATGTAGTCTATACATTTCCTGCCAGGTTGATTTGCTGTAGTCCCATGCCAGAAAAATAAAAGTTGGTATAGACTGCCACTCTTGGAATTGTTTAATATCTGGCTCTTTCCCTCCTATAATATGCTATCAGTTTGAATAAGGATGGATGCAATTCACCATTCGACCACAAGGCCTTCAGAGTCAGGGGGAGCCAGATGCCTCTAAATTCAAAATCAATCTTGTTGCTCTTAAGGCCATTTCATTCATTCCAGGTTTCTGCACTTAGAAGACTAAACTTGCAGCCACTCCATCTGTCATCAATAAACTCTGCCTCATGGTAGGACAAGGGACCTAAAAGAAGTGACCCAGAATCAAGTACCAGGGAGGGACTGAACATTCATTGCCTGAGACTAAACACAAACTTGAAAGTAAAACTTCATCATTAAAGCAAGAGGAAATAACAATATGATTCTTACTTCATTTAAGAGCCAGCATCAAGACACCTGCTGTTGGTGAATACCAGGTATTGAAGATTTTTTCCTTTTAACAAAGGTCACTCTCTGTATTGAACTACCTCTTTGTATTTCTAAAACTAAAATCGACCTGACTCACAGAAGAATGACTTTTATTCTCCTCTTGCATAAAGGAATTTAACACACATTCTATATTGTTGGACCTCTCCTGATACAGAAGCTAAATGGCTATTTGTGATTTGTTTACTCAGTTTTTTTATTTCAGTCAAGCTATCTGGGTATATGAATCTTATCTGCTACCTTGACTACCTCTCCCACCTAGCTTATCTATCCTACCTATCTTTAGTTATAATCATCTGGCGGAGGGAAAAGTCTCTTTGCACCTAAAACTCAATTGATACTGTATAGAGTCCCTGTGAATTGAAGGGTAAGATAAATGTGAGTCTCAAATTAAGAGGATGCTCCACAAATCATATCTAGGAAGAGTAAGATAAAATTCTGCTTACAAAAATTTAGGCCAAATATCTGGGTGCTAGTAAGTTCACCCATGAAGAATAGATATTTAGCCAGAGTGTAATGCTACAACAGAACTCTGATCTTTTGCAAGGGAATCTCTCTTACAAAATTGAAAATTGAGTTGTAAAAATCTCAAGTACTACAAAATGTATAAATTCCCAGGCATTAATTGCCTGAATACAGACCTCTGCTTACACACATACTAACGTTAGATCTCGGGCTGGGATATATCAATACAAAATACTACAGCACATCTCTTCAGAAACATGGGCTACTGCCAGCATGTTTTACCTATCCTCTATCTACACTTGTTCATGGCACTCATGACCTGTGCCCAGCATAGCTAAAAGATCACCTAAAGCTTCATGATGAGGATAGTGGTTGTCATTTTTGCTCATCAGGCAGAGTGGAACTTTCTACTGTAAGGGTGAAGCTAGTCAGTGAAGGACAGAGAGCTTTCTCAGGCACTGGTCCAAGACAGGAAGGTGGTGTTACTGCATTGCCATAACAGAGCACATACGTTGCCTGGAGACAAATTTGAGTGTAGACACATGCACAACTTGATCAAAGGAAGGCAACTTACATCATCCTAACTTTTTATTGTAGACCAGGCCTCAGCTACTATGGAGGGAAGTACAAAAACACATATAAAAAAAGAATATCAGGAGAAATAAGCACAGCAGTACACCCTCATTGGGGAAAACAAAAAATATGAAAGATAGAAAGCCACTCTTTCCCAGAAATTGACAGACCCAGGAGAAATTGAGCACTGTTCACGAAGAGGGATGGAGCATTTTTCTGACTTTTTATTACCAGCTCTTGCAGAGAGCAAATTGTTCATTGGGAGAACCTGCATTTAAAGAGAGAATTTGTTCAGATCTTCCAGAGCACATGTAGGTTCATCCATTCAGAGATGATGGAAGAAACACTATGTAACTTAAACCATACAACACCTTCTAGGTGGTCAACCCAGCTTGAAATGCAAAATGCATTATGAAAAGCATCCACCAATTTTTCATGGATCTTCTGATAGTACAAAAATGTATGTACTGCCTGGGAAATTTTACTGCATTTGTGAATAGACAAAACATGTGCCCTTTCACTGATGCAGTAGGGACTTAAAAACAGACTAACTTCAACAGCCTTTCAGCTCTGAGTCAAAAACTTTTTGTGCCTTCCAATCCTGTCATCTATCTTTAATATTTTTTTTGCATTTTCAAGGAAAGTGTCACTTTATGGTAAAAACTGGATAGATAATGTATACCTATTCAATTACATCATCATAACAAAACTCAAATGTATCCGTATTATTCTTGGGATTATTTTGTTATTTTCCTGGGTAATGTATGACATTATTGTGCAGAATTTAGGTCAAGGAATTAATGGTGTATGTAAATGATTAGGTAAGACATTTGCAGATGTTCTTCCTGCTCAAGTTTAGGAGTATTTTAAAAAAAAAGTGGGGTTTGTTAGGAAAATGTTCATTTTCTAGAGCTGTACTCCTTGTGGAAAAAAAGGAGTGGCACAGAGTGTAAACACATTGGAACTATATAGCAGCATTCAGTTAAATATGAGGCCTTGTCTGTTTAATGAAGAATGGGAACCTTTGTGATTATTTGTTATGATTTAAAAAAAAAGAAAAGGTTTTAGTCTCCAACATGTTAACTGCTCAAGGAAGATATTTATTATTTGTATTGTGGTAGTGGCTAGGAGCTCCAGCCATGAACCAGGACCCCATTGTGCTAGGTGCAGAACAAAATGATGATCCTTGTCCCAAAGAGTTTACAGTGGAAATTATTGGCAAAGATGCACAAGACACGTTTGTCGGCTCTGACGGTAGGAAAAAAAGTTATTTTGTTGTTAAAAGGGATTATAAATCCTGCCATTGCAAGTAATGTAACAAATGAGAAGTGCTTCTCAAGTAAAGCAATGTTTATAGCGTTTGTAGGCAATATTGTAACTGGATCTCTCTGATATAGTGTAACAATGTGTCTCAAACCATGGCACTTGTTTCTATGGACATTTAATTTATTTACAGGTTACAGTGTAGTAGCCATGTAGGTCTGTGTCAGCAAAAAGAAAAGAAAAATACCTGTGGCACCTTAGAGACTAACAAATTTATTTCAGCATAAGCTTTCGTGGGTTAAGAACCCACTTCATCGGATGCATGGAATGGAACATACAGTAATCAGATATTTATACATTCAGAGAAACATGAAAAGGTGGGAGTGTCTATATCAATGTTAAGAGGCTAATTAATTGAAAGGAACTGTTATCAGTAGAAACTTTTGAAGTGATAATCAACATGGCCCATTACATTACAGACAGTTGACACAAAGGTGTTAAGAGTTTTTTAAGGAGGGGAAATAAATTCAATTAAGGTAATGACCGAGCCACCCACAGTCAATATTCAAGCCTAAGGTAATGGTATCTAGTTTGCATATTAACTTATTTAGTTACATACACACACAAGTGTAGCAGTATTTTGTATGTATGTATTATTATTTGATTCTGACCTAGGGCAGGCTCTGTGGGTGAGCAAAGAAAGGAAGGGAAAGCATAAGAATGCTTCTCCTTACCTTGTGTCCTACCCCCATG
This sequence comes from Macrochelys suwanniensis, assembly GCA_033296515.1. NCBI lineage: Eukaryota > Metazoa > Chordata > Testudines > Chelydridae > Macrochelys > Macrochelys suwanniensis. Next base: position 229,760,766 of record CM065775.1, on the reverse strand, counting down.
CTCACTTATAGAAAAGGTTAGCATACTCACAATGAAGGTTGTGAAGGTTGACCCTTTTGAAGCAGTCTAGGAGATTTAGATGCATCATCCACTGAAGCTAATCGGAGATGTGTCTAACTCCCCACGACTGCTTTGGAAAGTCACAACTGTGTCAGTCAGTGGAATTGGAGACACAGGGCCTACGTTCCCTGGAGGGACTGTTATTGACGGGAGACAAGGAATACAGGGAACACAGGGATTTACTATGATGGAAACTACTCAGCCACATGGACAGAGCAATGCATGGAGTTTAATAAAGTTCCACTTTTTTCAAATTAACCTGCATTCAGCTTCACTCTTTGCTAATAAAACAATGACTAGTATGCATGGCCAGCACGGGGCAGGGAGGAGATAAGGCAGTTGATCTCTTCTTCATCCTGGGCAAGAACAGCAGTCATAGTTCCTCTGAAACAGCTTTGTGCAGTCGTCTTGCAGGTTAACTATCTGTGTTTATATGCATATTTTTCCCCTATGGAAGGGCGGTTTAGAACATGCATTTGTAGGCAATTGTTCTATAGTGAGGATGGGCTGCTCCACGCTCTTGGATGTAGCTTGGTTTGATTAATACTTGGTTTTGTTGGCTTTAGTATATTATTGCCATCACAGGCTAGTGGCAGAACAAAAATTACATAAAGGGGAAAGATAATTGACTAGTTCATTATTATGAGCATTCACAATTTAAGAAAAGGAAATTGTGGCTAATACAAGCCCAAGTTGTTATGGGGAGTGCCCACTTATCTGCTCTGTGTAAGTCCCTACCCCGTGCTGTCAATCTTGTTCTGTACCACGCATAGCACAATGGGGTCGTGGTCTGTCACCGGGGCTCCTTGGCACTACAGTACTAAAAATAATAATGCAAATGTATCACAACCACGATCAGTGCTCTCTCCTCAAAATATGATTCCATCCTGCACATTCAGCTCCTCTTTCAGTTGAAAATATGGTTCTGCCCCTACCAATACTTGCCTTATTTACCACCACTATGCTGCTCACCTGTGCTGTACTGGCCTCTACAGGTGCTATAAGGTGCTCTGCAGACCTTCATGTGCTGCGTACGGGATAGCACGGTGCCACTAGCATGGTGCCACAGTTTTCCTTCGTGGTAAGCACACAGATTCCACTGTGGGGTCTGCTTCCAGTTACAGCTTTCCTTCAAGGTGCCTGTTGCTTTTAAAAATACCCCTGTGCTTTTACAATGGTCTCCATTGTCCATGGGATTCCCTCTTTTGAGTGTTCTACTGCAGCTATAAAATTCTGATGCTGCACTCTGATCAGATCCATAGTTTGTATAGCTGTATTCCACAAGAGGGGTCTTATGGACTTATCATCCACCACCACAGACTTCAGTCAGTACCGTCTGTTGTTTTTCAGGTTAGTTACTATGAGGTCACATTTTTCTTTAGGCTGCATTATGCTCTCATTGTATATTGTTAGATTGTGCCTGTTCTTTGTAATGGTTGTCTTCAAGTCCAATTTACCCTGGAAGAATCACATTGCAGGAGGCCCTGCTATCCAGTTGAAATTGCACAGGGTATTTCCGTATTAACATTGTTGCATGCACAAAGGTTGTTATTGTCCCTTTTTGCTTTCCTTTCCCAACACCTGGAACCTGATATGTTCTTGGACTCAAGGAGAGTCATAATGTTATCACTGTTGTCTGATGTGCTATCCCTTTCTTGTACAAGTCTGACTGAATCTTTCTGAGAGCTTCTTCTGCATACTCTGCTAAAATAGTTCAACATGCCCCATTCCTTACAATGCTGTTTTAGTGCAGAGCACTTCTACTTTACCCACTCATGCTGTCTCTTACAGTAAATGCATCTCACCATGGGTATGGAACCCTGCCCAGCAGTCTCCTTTGCTGTTGTCTCACTGCATGTGCTTATTCGAGCTTTTATCGATTCGTTTGAGGCTTCTGTTGCGTGCTCTATGTCTAAGCATCTGTCTAATGTGAGACTACCTTGCAATTGCTCCTGCATGTTGTGATCCCAAGTGCTGCGGGCTATCCTGTCCCAAATTAGGACGTGTGTCAAGTCCCCAGAATTGCACATAGCAAACAGTTTGTGCTAGATAGCAACATGGGGGGGTTTATTCCCACCCCTTTGGATTGGTCTCTAGTGGACAAACCTGTGTTGCACCACAGTTTTGTTCTGCTTTGGGGAGCAATTGGTCACCAGGGCTCCTAGCTCTGCTGTGAGGCATGAGGAGTGGTGTGCTTCAGAGTGGGACAGACCTCTCTGCCTTGGTCCCAGTAAAGTAAAATAGATTCAGCTCCACTTTGGCCACAAACATGCCGCAGTATGGATGGGTCCTAGAGTGAGATTCGGGGCTTCAAAATGCTGAGCCCTTGATCTAGGAAAGCACTTAAGCACACACTGAACTACAAGTGTATCCCTGTTGACTTCTATGGGAGTTTTGCCCGTTTAATGACCACCAGAGTAGGCCCTAAATATCTGAAATGATTTTTGCTTTCAGTACTGCAGAAACATCTCTTCAAATGTACAGATTTATTAGTCCAGATATGTGAGCGAGATTTGTAGATCAAACAAATCTAGATGCTAAGAGGCAGCAGTAAGTGATGATAATTTATAGGATATGCATTTTGTAAAGTTTTCATTTAGAGGTTTGTATTTGGCTTTTTATTTTAAGTACTTAAGTTTAATTTAAAAGAAGCAGACCCAGACAGGATGCATTTGTTTCATATTGTGACTTGTAACATGCAAGATTCTTTCTTACCATCATCTCTTGATAAAACTAGAGTCTGGCATTTTGAAGTTTGGGAAACTTATTCATTCTCCCATTACTAGTATTGTTTACCCCTTTTGGACCGGAGCAGCTGGCCAAAATTTGGGGTCCTGCAGGTACTTTCCCTTAGGAGGAGGAGAGTGATGATAGAGTCAAGTACTTCTCTGTAAATAAACAGGACTGTATCAAAATCCTGTTGTCCTGAACACAGTAGAAATCAAACGGGAGAGAGTTTCTTTGCTCACAGTTCCAAGCCTCTTTTCAGCTAGAACTGTACCCAAAAATCTCTCAAGGCTTTTTCTCAGGCCCACACTCTCAGTGCTTGTTCCGGCTGTCTCCTTGGCTTTCTTCTGCCTTCTCGGTTTCTGTTTTTTGTGGTGTGTGTCTGTCCGTGAGTGTGTGTCACTCTCTCACTCACACAGTTCTATCAAGCAATATCCCAGCTAGGGTGACCAGATGAGAGAGAGAAAAAAATCAGGACACTGACCAGGCATGTCCCCGTCTTCGGCAGCACTTCGGCGGGAGGTCCTTCATTCGCTGCTGGTTGTCAGCGACCCGTCGGCGGCGGGTAATGCGTCTTGCTACCGAAGAACAAAGTACCCGCTGCTGAAGGGCCGCCGAAGACTGTCAGCGAGTGAAGGGCCCGCCCCTGAAATGCTGCCGAATATCGGGACATGCTGGGTGAGTTTAAGGGGAAAGAAAAAAAAAAAGTCCCAAAACAAAATATCGGGACACATGGCATCCCGACCGTACTTCGATCAGGACACAGGACAAATCGCTCAAAATCGGGACGTCTGGTCACCCTAGTCCCAGCTCCTGCATTTGCTTTGTTAGTTCCCAGGGGAAACCTTTTGGGCCCTATGATTCAGCTTCCATTCAAACCCTGATACCTGTGTTTTGGATGGTGTCTCCTATTGTTTCAAATGTCTGGCTCCATAAAGGAGCTCAGTTGCTTTTTATCCTTACCCTGAAAGAAAAGCAGCTGTTACACCCACCAGCATAGTGGTTTAATCCAACCCATAATAGTATATTATACATGTGTATATTGTCATATCAAGGTGTGATAGGGTGGCCTACCCTTTTAAGGGCTGGGAGGCCTGAGGTAGGCAGCCCTGTTCAGCCCCACCTGTGACATAATTAGCTGTGTCTAAGGGGACTGGACTAACTGGGATCAAGTGACATCCTGAAACACCTGGGCCTCCTAGAAGACCTGAGAAATTCACTTTGGACTCCTGTGAAAAGCCCTGAAGCAGGGTTTGAAAGAGCTCCAGGGAAGCAGCCTGAAAGTCTGCCTCTAGCCCAGAACAAGGAAGACTGAAAGGTAGTTCAGACTAAGAAGGGAAGGAGTCTGAGAGGCAGGACTCTATCCCAGAGTCAGAGTGACTTGGAGGTAACCCAGAAGGGACTAGGAACTAACTGAAACTGGAAGGTGGGCTGAAGAGGAGTCCAAGAAGGGTAGAATTCTTGTTTGTGAGGCCTTTTGCTTGGCCTTTTATTACCCCAAATGGGGAAATTGAACTCTGAGAGTGACCCAGCCAGAGGGCTGAGTCATATGAGAGAGAAAAACCCTGGTGAGGGGAAATTGAGGCAGAGCACCAGTAGCACCACACTGAACCAACAGGGGTACGACAGGACAGGCACATCCTATGACAAAGGGATATCTTAAAGAGCAAGGTGAGAGCACATTGCTTAAAAATCAAAGCTTCATGCAGCCACAATCCTGATACAGCAGCATCTGCCTCCCCTAGAGTTCATGACAAGCAGCTTCCCCAGCCGAAAAGCACATGTTTCCATTCCCATTTTACCAGTTTGAGTGGGGAAAAACTCCAACTTCCTTTAGCCTCAGCTACTGGGGGACGAGTAGCCTGTTACAACTTCTGACAACATATTTAATTTGTACTGTAAATGCTAGTCAGAACAGAGAGAGACATGGGGCAGAAAACAGGAGACTTATGTGAGGCTTGGTCTACACACAATTTTTGTAGCCATATAACTGCCACTAGGGATGTGACTTTTTTAAAATGGATATAGTAATCCTGGTACAATCCTTAGTATGGATGCAGTTACACTGGTATAGCTTATTCACCACCCCATTCCAGCATAGGTAAAATAGTACAACTTTTGCATGTAGGCCAGACCTTAGAAAAATGCAACTTAATACACAAATGCAAACTAGATTATCAGACACAGACAGTGGAGTGATTAGCAAGTAGAAAATTAGACCTGAATCCATAATATAATAGATCAGCAAAAAGGCCAAAGCAGTACATGTACACCCAGACATTGTGTCATGGGATATTGCTTTCAATTCTGGGCATCTCATTGGAAAGACAATGACAAAACAGAGGAAGTTCAAGGAAGGTTAATTACATAAAATGATCAGGTTGCTGGAGGAAGGTTACGGGTGTTTATAACTTGGCTAGCACTCAACCCAAAGCTGGGAAGGGAACAAAGTCTACAAATTCTTGAAGGCCATAAATGCCAAAGGTAGAGAGGAATCATTTTAGTTTGACATGCAGAGACATAATTAAGAGTAATGGAATTAAATTAAGAAAGGGAAAATGTAAGTTGGACAATTTTTCTAACGGTGAGAGGGAATAAGTTGGAGCAGTCTCTCAAGGGAAATGGTACATTTATTACAGTATTTGAATTCACACTTGTGATTATACCGTAAGGACAATCCTGAATCATCAGAGAGATGGACTAAATGATATAATATAGCTTTCCACTAGTTAACTTTATGATGCATACTTTTTAAGAGTGTACATAGATAGTGATAGAAATAAGTCCATAATAGGGAGCATGTATAAAGAGAGGGTATGGCAGACATACCCATTGCATGGCAGCACAGCATGGTATTGAAGACTTATCTTCCATGTGCTTGGGATGGGCTTGTTAGCCTCAGTGGTGAAGATTTAAAGGTTATGTAGGGCCTTGTCACCCGCCTTTGGTACCTGGGTGAATTTCACCTGTAGTGCTGATCCTGCAGAGACCTATACATGTGTCCAGCTTAAAGCATGAGTGGTCCATTTAATATGATAGGACTACTCACATACTTAGTTTTAAGCATGTGTATGACTTTTCTTGAGGACTGCACCTTGACATGGTGAGAAGGCTCGTGAGTTCCAATGACCCTGTGAGCTATGCTGTGAGAAGTTTAACTCCTGGTAGGGCCCTCCCCGCCAGATAGATCAAAGGTTAGGGACCAGAGTAAAGGCAGTCCGTGTTGAGGTAGACCAGACACCTTAGCCATGATGAAGCCTGTCAAGGGCCATGGACTTCAGTGGAGCAACCACTTTCTGCTTCAGTCTTCAGTGGTGTTAGCAGGCAAGCTTTCACACTGCTGCCCAATCCAGGCACTGTACCACTTCCCTTTGGCCTTCAATGCATTCTGCATGCGATTGTCTCAATTGTTTCTCCTGCTCCTCACAAAGTGCTGCATCTTTGTTAGTCAGCCACTTGTTGCAGCCTTCTAGACAAAATGGCCAGCTAGGACAAGAGAGTGTTACTAGTTATGCACAACTTAGTATCACTTCAGACAACTATTTGTGCACTTCAGACAATAATTCCTTGCTAACTCTTCACTTGTTCTGTTCTTTGAAAGTCCTATGGTGATGGGCAAGTGACAACAGAGTCAAGCAGAGGATGCTGCTGGGGGTCGCTTGTCACAAACATGCATACAGATGGTGCAAGAGTGATGGTTCATGATTGAATTGGAGTGACATCGGTGTCCGTATCCTTCTCTTTAGGGATAGCACTGCTCTTCCCAATCCAGAAAAAAATCCCCAAACACTGCTTGCTTCATTGTTAACTTGTTAGTATGCTGCAACTAGCTGGTTATCCAACTGTGTGGTAAAAAGCAACATCTCACACAAAGAACATTGAACTTTGCATCCTAGAATGACTGCACTCTGATGATACTGGTGGCTCAAAAAGTTAACTGTATTCATCAGAAGAGTTGCCAAATACAACATGGGTATAGCTGCACTGAGTGAAACATATCTTCCAAGCAAGTCCCATCTTTGAGAGGTCAGTAGTGGATTCATTCACATTCTACTGGATGGGCAAGTCCTTAAAAGAGATGATATGGGGTGCGGGTGGGGTTGCTACTTGGACATCTATTGCAAGCACACTTGATTGTGTACCAAAAGGAATAAATGATTTCCTGGTGGTCCTTCACCTCAACTTAATGTCTACACATGTTGTAACAATCATTAGTACATATGTACACACGATCAGGGCCGGCTCTAGGTTTTTTGCCGCCCCAAGCAAAAAAATTTCTGGCTGCCCCCCCCCACACACACACTCTCCTGCTGCCCCCCCCTGGTCTCCCCCGCACTTCCACCCCAGCCCTGGGCTCTCCCTCTCCCCACGCACACCCCCTACCGCCCCAGCCCTGGGCTCTCCCCCCCACCCGCACCCCCTACCGCCCCAGCCCTGGGTCACTGGTAACTCGGTCCCAGGGCAGGTCAATCAATAGGAATTTTGGATGTGCACAGAACACAGATTCCCATATGGTTACAGAACTGCAGTAAAGTGGAACAATTTTCAGCTTGTGTGATTGAAGGATATCTGGATGCATATTATAAGACTGTCCTACATTAATGAGGAAAAGTTGAGGTGCCTTTATTATTCTTTTGTTCCACTCTGTTTCTATGGGGAATTTGACAATGCAATATCACTGTCTTCCTTTTAAACAAATAAAACTAAAAAAAAAAAAAAAGAGAGACAATGGCCGTTGAATATAGCAATTCCAGTCCTAAGAACCACTGGGAAGCATTGCTTGCTCAATTTTATCCTACTTTTTCTACTGCAAATTACAGTGGATCAGTATATTTGATTTGGGAGAAATGAAGTAATAGCTGCCCAAATTGAGCTTGAGCACTTCTGAATTTTGAGGGTTTTCAAATCTGGAATGCAGGTGCTAGATTCCCTTTCTGAATATTAGCTAAATCTGGAAAGGAAAAAGTCAATTTCTGCTTCCATGGCTCAGAAGTGGAAATCCTCCTACGTGCTTTACAGTATCTAAAGCTGCCCAGGTCCTCTAGTAGAGCCTCCCCTCCCTTACTTTTCATTTTAAATTCTAGTGGGATCCACCTACCTCCCTTGCTAGGCTTCAGATAGAGAGGTGCACTGTCCATTTAGTCCACCCAATTCTTTCTTTGGGGGCTGCAAGGTAAGGTCACACCAGTGGAGTGTCCTCTCTTTTTTTTTAAAAAAAGTTAAAATATGGTATCCCTACCAGTCAGCAGCCAGCTTTCCATTCACACAGCAAGCTACAGCGTGTCTCAGCTATCTCCCTCCCCCCGCCTTTCCTGTTGATAGCTACCAAGGAATGCTGGGAAATGTAGTTCTTTCCCTGCTCCAGGGCTGACTCTATAGGCAGGGAGCTAACCAAGGAACTACAGCTCCCAGGGCTCCTTGCCGCCCCTGCAAATTTGCCACCCCAAGCAAATGCTTGTTTTGCTGGTGCCTAGAACTGGCCCTGCCCACGATGACATGTTCTGATGAGATCAAAGAAAAATTCTACAAAAACTTTGACAAAGCCATAAAGTCAGCTCATCCGTGCAAGAAATTAATCATCCTAGGTGACTTTTCAACCAACTCTGGTATAAATCACAAAGCTTGGCCTGCAGTAACTGGTGCACATGGTGTGGGGAAAAAGAACTTAGATGGCACACTATACCTTAGAGTGCTGGAGAACAAGCTAGTCATCACAAAAGTGATATTTCAGCAAGCAACAAAGCACAAAACGAGAGGGATTCATCCCCGCTCTGGTCATTGGCATTTAATTGGCTATGTCATTCTGTGCCAACAAAACTATCTGGATCCCAAAGTTACTCGTGCAATGTGGGGAGCATGTATGTTGTATGATCATCAGCTCGTGAGATATAAAATGACACACCCTCTAAAACGGCTTAGTCAATTTCCAGTAGCCAACCACGATATGACAGTATTGAAAGCTGAGCTCACGTATCCGAGGCTTGTTTAAAAAACAAACAAACAACTTGATAAAGTTCAGAACACGCTTTTCCAATTAGACATGATCAATTTGCTCCTGAAAGCCAGTGTGGCGTCAGTTCTGGGTGAGGTATTTCAGGCATGGTCTCTGCACTCTGGCAAATTCAGGAGAAATGTCATGTGCAGATTCAAGATCTATATGTAGCTTTTGTTGCTCTTACTAAAGCCTTTTAGCCCTGTAAATTGTGATGGCCTGCAGACAGCCCTCCACAAGTTTGGTTATGATAAGTTTGTCAGTGTTAATCTTTTCATGCAGGTTCGTGTCCTTGACCAATGCTGCTGCTTAGCAAAATTTGTTACCAAGTCTGTGTTCTTGCTCTGACATTATTTAGCATCTTGTTTGCAGCTGTTGTAATACATGCATTCAGAGACATTGACTGTGGCATTTATATACAGTACCGTATGGATGGAGATGTCTTTAATCTGCATTGCCTATGTGTGAAGACAAAAGTGAAGTGAACAGCAATTTGTGAATAATTGTCTTATGATTGTGCTTTATTGGCCCATAACCTAAGGGACATACAGTTACTCACTGACTGCTCTTGCATGAGCAGCAAAATGTTTTGATGTAACAATCGGCCTAAAGAAGACAGAAGTCCATGGTTTAGCCTCAGCCAGGAAGTTCTGCAACTAATCCAGCTACTTAAGGTTGACGACAAATTTTTCTACCCAGGCACTGTTGTTTCAGGAGATGCAATGATTGACGATGGCATTACAAAGTGTATTGGTGCAGCCAGTGATGCCTTTGGGAAAACTTCAGCGTCATCTCTGGAATGAACAGTGTCAGACTGCAAACAAAAATTGACGTTTACAATGGAGTCATCATCACCACACTCTTCTTTGGTTGCAATATGTGGAGTATGTATTGACACCACATAAAACTCTTGGGTCAATTCCACCTATGATGTCTATGGTGGATAGTGGGAAGATTTGCTTCCAAACACCTAGATCTTTGAGTGCTGCAACATCACAGGCATAGAAGCTTTTATAGGGAGAGTGGAGCTGAAATGGTGGTGTCGTGCGATCTGTCTGTTTGATAGTAGAATACTGAAGGTCGTCTTTTACGGAGAATTGCAAACTGGAACTAGTTTTCACAATTGTCTTCACGTGTGACACTTGTGGATGGGGATGCAGGTCCAAAATTGGTCTTTGGTCTCAGCTCAGGACCCGTGATAAGTGACTGACAGTAGCTCATCCATTGAACTCATTGGGAGACTTCATCACCACCACCACAACTTTGCAGGAAGTTTAGCATGGTATTCACTTTCTACCAAACTGAGTGGGATGATAACATGAAATACACTAGCTGCAGCTAGTGTCATGTCCACATGTAAAAAAAGTGCATGTGCATGGTAGAACAAATGCTACATAATGTGTAGACCACCATTACACATTAGGAACTTGATTATTTCTTCTGGTATGTAACTCTGTTGGAAAGCCTCAGATAGTTCAGTAGGCTAAGTGGTTAGGGTATGGCTGTTGGATAGAACATTGTTCATATTGTTTGTCACCAACCTCTCCAAATTAGAGAGAGTCAAGAGAATCTGCAGAGTATGCGTGGGATTCTGCTTCACCCTGAACCAGTGAATCAGTTCACATTTTTTTCTAAGTGATTCACTCAGTAGCAGTGATGAGAACCTTCTGAAGGCTAACAGTTATACTGAGCCTGAAGAATTACCACATTCAGTGGAATTTAAAAGACTGAACTCATTCTTATTGTCTCCCAGAAATTAATTAATTTTTCTCTCTCTCTCTCATATATATCATGATATCACTATAGCTTTGATATAGTGATATCATTATAGTGATATAGAATGGAAGTTCTAATGCAAAGAAATACTGCCAAATTGTTTTTCCATCTTCAGCAAACATTTATATGCCTTATCTGTAGCCTCCTGAAAGCTTAGTCAGAAATCTGCTTCCCTGCAGAAATAAATTCCCTCCTCACATTGTACACACATGCTGTCTTTTTCAAATTTTCTTTATACTTTATGGTTTGGTGTGACTGCTTGGATGATTAGGGTTTTTTTAACTAGAATAGCACTGAAGTATTTTCCTTTATGGGGATAAACCACACAAACAATTACCATTTTTCCTGATGTTTGCATGTATGTTCACATTCAGACCAACTTTAAACCCTATCATGTAAAGATTTAGGCATCTAATTTATGTGAGTATTTCCATTGTCTTTAGTGGGACTATGAAGATGAGTAAAGTTATACATAAGTTTAAGTGCTTGAAGGACTGGGGCACTTGACAGTGGTAGGTTATTTTTTTTAATCAATGTGTTTACCTTACATAGTAGAAAAGAGTTTTTGAAAGTAACTGAAACTGTAGTATAGAGGGTGGTTAAAATAGAGTTGGACTCTTGGATTCTATTCCCAGTTCTGCCACTAACTTGCTATGTGACCTCGGGAAAGTTACTTTAGGCCCCAATCCTGCAAACACTGATGTGCATGCTTAACGTCACAAATTTGGGTTGCTCCATTGACTTCTATGGAACTATACTCATGCATAATGTTGAGCATGTATAAGGATCAGTGCCTCAGTTCCTAACCCCTTAAAATGGGGAGGATAGGCAAATATAGCTCCGGGGCACTCAGGCTGTACACATGTTTTTAAAGTACTCAGATGGAAAGTGTTACATAGTGAGAAGTAGAGATGTTCTGGGAAACTTTAAGTATATGTAGCATAAATGCTGCTGAAATAAGTGTCCACACATTTCAGGGAACATAATGTACCTAATATCATAGAATTTCATCAAAACACTTTCATTTTCAAATTATTTAAACTCTCTGAAACCTAGGAGTGCTTTTAAAAAGGCTGCCTGCTAGGTGGAAAAGGACATTAGGTGGGAAATATTTATACAACTTGGCCTAATGAGCTTTTAAGATGTTTAGTTCTACATTCACCTCAAAAGGAAGCCTGTCTTTATACATATGTTAGTTAATCCAGCTGTCTGTAGTCAGAGAAGAATTTGTGAGGACACTGAACTTGGAGGAGGACCTCTGTTAGGTGCATGCTCACCTCTGGTGAACACATCTGACTCTTAAAGGGACATCCCATGTCACATAAAGTAGTTATGAACTTAATGGTTAAATACTGTGGGTTTTTTTTTTTCTTTAAAAGGAGAAGTTTGTGTGCTGGAAGTATTTTTTTCTTCAAACAAACTGGTTTTTGTGTGTGCGTAAAGTGCTAAATTAATAATCCTCATCATACATATCCTGTTTTTTAACCAAATTGGTACAACAGGGGCAGTGACAATGCAAGTGTCCCAAGGGGCTTTTCTTCACAGACAAAAATGACTTTACCATGGGATAACGAATGTGCATTAGCTATCCCATTGCAACTCCATAGTGGAAACAAAGCACTGTAGTTTTACCGCAAGGTTAACTAGGCAAGGTCAATCATCGGTGGGGAGAAGGGCTTGGTTGAATGTTGATCTCACGTAGCTACCTTGCAGAAAACCCTGAAAGAGGCTTATCACCACTTAGGGCTTTACAGTAAGATTATAGTGGGATTGTTCTCACTATTTAAAAAACAAAACCCACCAACTAAACACACACATGCACATCTTTTAAGCAGTGAAGACAAAGCCTGTGCTGTGCCATCCATGACTCCACCCTGACCTAGAGAGACTGTCCCTACAGATGAAATTCTCTATGTCCATTTAGTGATGCTGCTGCGGCTGTTAACTATGGCGATGGATTTTATGACGTGTACTGAGACCTGGAATAAAATCTCTAAACTCATTGCACAGAGCCCACTAAAGAGCCATCTGATGGCCACAGTTTTAGTCACTGTGGGGTGTAAATCTACCGTGCTCTAGCCTGCTGCACACAAAGGCATCACATGAACACTGCTACTGTGCACTACATGTTCAAAGAGAAATACAGAACTTTGTGTGAGATAGCAGCATCCACACGGTGACTTAGTGCACGGCCAGCTAGAGTGCTGTAGCTTTACACTCCAACTTGCTGCACACTAACTCTTAGGGTGACCAGATGTCCCGATTTTATAGGGACAGTCCTGATTTTTGGGTCTTTTTCTAGGCTCCTATTACCCCCCCCCAGCCCCTCTCCCGATTTTTCACACTTGCTGTCTGGTCACCCTATTAACTCTTGTATAGACAAGCCCTTACTATCTGAATTGCTAACCAAGAGGTGAAAAGCTTTCTGTTCCACTAACAATCTGTTAGATTTATACAGTTACCCCTCCCCCCAAAAAAAATTCATTCCCCTATTTTGGTATGTAAATGTTGCCCATCACTATCCTAGGGAAGAAACTGCTGCATACTGAAAATGAACAACATGCTGAGGTATCACCTAATTATTCTGTTGATCAGTATTTCAGGATTCAGAAAACTTGTTGAAAAACTAATTCTAACTTCTCCTGATTCTGAACAGCCTCTATCACTTTACAAACAGACAATAAAGGGGACATTGTTAGGTATCTAACAGGGTGTTTTATTCTCCATTATTTGCTGTTCTTAGAAAAATGAAGGGTTTTTTCCTTTACTGTCTTCCAATTATATTGGGGTATGTGTGTCTCTGTCTACTATGGAACTTGCTCAGATTCTGAGTCCAATAACTCCCTTTGTCAAATACACACAGCAATATATATAGAGAGAGAGGGAGAGAGAGAGCGAGCGCTCATGTAAGGGTCATGATCTATAAACCACCCCAAAATTCCTCAGTCCTGTTAATATTACTGGAAGTACAGTTATAATTTCCTGTTGAAAGTGTTTTCAGATCTTCCTCTATATTCATTCTCCCCATAACTTGAATTGCTTTAGAAACAGTTGATACTTTTGAGCATCTACAGTACACGATCTATTAGTGTTTAATGTGAAGTCTGAAAAATGAGTTGCAACAAGTCTTGGATTTTGATGAGAGGCTCACACAGCCTCAGTTTTGTGTTTATTGGCATTTAAAATATACTCAAGTGGGTTTTAAGTGCTTGTAAAAAAATTCCAGTTTAAGAGCAGTAGATATCACATCCTTTTGCTTAGTCACAGGGTGATATTATCAGAGAGACAGTAGCACAAGTATCTCCAGACTAACACCAATGTGCATGAGCCCTGAAGTAGAAAGACCAGCACTAGAAATGTGACGGTAATTTGGTTGTCTCCATTCAGAATCTGGTCTCTTTGAGATTACTGGCAGAGCTGCAAGTAGATTTGGGTAGAGATGACTGAAAACCAGGACACATTTTTTCCAAATGTTTTTTCAATGGAAAGATGTTGGACCTGCTCTAAGTTTGGGATTTATTTAGACCTGTAAATCGCAAAGGGGAGACTCACATGCTTGGTGCTCCTGACAATGAGTTAAAAGCACAATTACATACACAAGAAATACCGCAATAACCCCATAATTTTTATTGGTATTACAGTTGTAAAGAGGTCCCAGCCAAGAAGTGGGCCTAGACACTGTATGTACATACACACTCTGAGGGACAGTCTTTGTCCTGATGAGCTTACAATCTAAATAAAACAAGGGGTTGAAGAAATTCACCCATGTGGATTTTATTCACAGAGGCACTAAGTGACTTGTCCAAGGTTGTACATGAAGTCTGTGACAGAGCTGGAAACAGAACCTGCCTGGTGCCTGAACTACAAGACCATTCTTCTTCCCTAACTGTAGTGAAAGGCTAAATGCATAATTCAATGCAAATCATTTATTTTATCTAAATCAGGCCTGCACAACTCATAAAGCAGCGAGGACCATATTACTCTAAAGAAAACAGCTGAGGGCCAAAACCCCCCGGCCCCTCGGAAACACAGCCCTCCCCCCGCGCCGTCCGCCCCGCTGAAACAACCCCTTCTTCCCTGTGCTGGGGTGTGGAAGCCTGTAGACGGGGAAAGAAACAGCGTGCATTGGGTGACCAGATCACAGCAGTAAAATAGGACCCGCCCCCACCCCACTCAGCCCCATCATCGCCCTCCTCTTCACCCTCCCAGTGGTCACTATATTACTGCACACAGTCAATCAATGCAGTTGTAGATAAATCTCTGCATTATGCATTTTTGTATAACTTTTATATGACTTTGTATTGAACCTTGGTAATATGTTATAGCGGGCCCCTAAGGTAGTATAATTAAGGTAAAAGAAAAATGTCTTTTTGCTAGAAGTAGAATAAGATCTTCCCCCCACTTTGTATTCAGTTGCCCTGTTGAGTGAATGACGAAGGCGTGGAAGGCAGGCACCTCCAGACAGCTGCAACCCTTGGAGAGGGGATGGGAACCAGACCAAGGACAATCAAACTTGTCAAGTGGGCTGACTAGAGAAGAGCGGACATACTGACGGCCTCGGGGGTTAGAAGCAAGCACCTTCCTTTGGGAACACCCTCTTTGCAGTGTTGGGACAACCCCCAGCCCAGAGACAAGCAGCAAAAAGGACCAACAGACACCGTCTCAGGGTACGTCTATACTACAGAATTAGGTCGAATTTATAGAAGTCGATATTTTAAAACCCGAATTTATGGAATCGATTGTGTGTGTCCCCACTAAAGAGCATTAAGACCACAAGGTCGATTGACTGTGTCCACAGTAGCAGGGCTAACATCGACTTTCGGAGCATTGCATTGCGGGTAGCTATCCCACAGTTCCCGCAGTCTCCGCCGCCCATTGGAATTCTGGGTTGCGATCCCAAAGCCTGATGGGGCAGAAAACATTGTCGCTGGTGGTTCTGGGTACATGTCGTCAAGCCATCAAATGTCCCTCCCTCCCTCCGTGAAAGCAATCTTTTTTGCGCCTTTTTTCCGGGGTTTCCGTGTTTGCTACGGAAGCCTGCTCAGCTCACAATTACCGTACATCTCCAGCGTACGCCTGGACATTAGGTCTAGTGGGGATTCAGTCACGCCATAATACGGGCAGAGGGATAGCTCAGCGTTCTGAGCGTTGGCCCGCTAAACCCAGGGTTGTGAGTTCAATCCTTGAGGGGGCCATTCTGCCTGAGGCTGGTAGTCGCGGGACTACACAGCAGAAGCTTCTTGCCTTCTAGCTGCAGATGGTGCAATATGCCATAAATGGTTGTGGTCGCGGGACCATACAGCAGAAGCTCCTTGCCTTCTAGCTGCAGATCGTACAATATGATTGAAATTCGTGTGCTCCTGGCCGGCGGCCTATGGTGTGGCTGGCCGGGGGCGCTTGGACATAAATGGGAATGACCAGAGTGACTCTGGTCATTCTCTTTTTTATGTTTTGTTTAAGGGAGATTCAGTACTGCCTGGAACACGGGCAGAGGGATAGCTCAGCGGTCTGAGCGTTGGCCCGCTAAACCCGGGGTTGCGAGTTCAATCCTTGAGGGGGCCAGGAGATGATGATGGATATCAAGCATATTGTACCATCTGCTGCTAGAAGGGAAGGTGCCTAACCCTTGCTCACCGCATATTGTACCATCTGCTGCTAGAAGGAAATGAGCCTAACCCTTGCTCCCCCCCTCCCTCCGTGAAAGCAACTGAGGGGGGAGCAAAAAATCCTTTCGTGCCTTTTTTCATATGGGCGCCATATTGCTGACTCCATTGTTATCCACCCGCCGCTTCTGCTGCCACTCTGCTGTCCTGCAAACAGCATACCAGGGAAAGCATGGAGCACGATCAGATCACCGCGGCTGTTCTCGCCGTTATGAACACCACGCGCATTGTCCAGGAGTATATGGAGAACGAGAACCAGGAGCTGCTACAGCTACAGCAGGCGAGGAGGCGACAGCAGCGCCCTGAGGACAGTGATGAGGACATGGACACAGACCTCTCTCAAAAAAGGCCCCCCCGCAAGGTGGACATCATGGTGTTAATGGGGCTTGTTGATACAGTGGAACGCCGATTCTGGGCCCGGGAAACAAGCACAGACTGGTGGGACCACATAGTGCTGCAGGTCTGGGATGAATCCCAGTGGCTGCGAAACTTTCGCATGCGTAAGGGCACTTTCATGGAACTTTGTGAGTTGCTTTCCCTGCCCTGAAGCGCCAGAACACCAAGATGAGAGCAGCCCTCACAGTACAGAAGCGACTGGCGATAGCCCTGTGGAAGCTTGCAACGCCAGACAGCTACCGGTCAGTCGCGAATCAATTCGGAGTGGGAAAATCTACAGTGGGGGCTGTTGTGATGGAAGTAGCCAGGGCGATCACCAAGCTGCTGGTACCAAGGGTTGTGAGTCTGGGAAATGTGCAGCTCATACTGGATGGCTTTGCAGCAATGGGGTTCCCAAACTTTGGTGGGGCGATAGACGGAACCCATATCCCTATCTTGGCACCGGACCACCAAGCCAGCGAGTACATAAACCGAAAGGGTTACTTTTCAATAGTGCTGCAAGCACTGGTGGATCACAAGGGACGTTTCACCAACATCAACGTGGGATGGCCGGGAAAGGTACATGACGCTCGCATCTTCAGGAACTCTGGTCTGTTTCAGCTGCTGCAGCAAGGGACTTTCTTCCCAGACCAGAAAATAACCGTTGGGGATGTTGAGATGCCTATAGTTATCCTTGGGGACCCAGCCTACCCCTTAATGCCATGGCTCATGAAGCCATACACAGGTAGCCTGGACAGTAGTCAGGACCTTTTCAACTATAGGCTGAGCAAGTGCAGAATGGTGGTGGAATGTGCATTTGGGCGTTTAATGACTAGGTTAGATCTCAGCGAAAACAATATTCCCATTATTATTACTGCTTGCTGTGCGCTCCACAATATCTGTGAGAGTAAGGGGGAGACGTTTATGGCGGGGTGGGAGGTTGAGGCAAATCGCCTGGCCACTGGTTATGCGCAGCCAGACACCAGGGCTATTACAAGAGTACAGCAGGGTGCGTTGTGCATCAGGGAAGCTTTGAAAACCAGTTTCATGAATGGCCAGGATGCTGTGTGAAAGTTCTGTTTTTCCCCTGTAATGAAAAGCCCCGCCCCTTCATTCACTCTACTTCCCTTTACCCAAACCGCCCTGCCCTCCCCCCCTCGATCACCGCTCACAGAGGAAATAAAGTCATTGTTGCTTAAAAATCATGCATTCTTTATTAATTCATAAAACAAAGAGGGGGAACTATGGGGGTAACTGCCACAGTCTCCCGAGATAGCTGGTGGAGGAAGGGAAGCACCAGGATGGGTGGTGGAGGAGGGGATGAGGGAAGGACAAGGACACACAGCACTTTAAAACTTATTGAATGCCAGCCCTTTCTTGCTTGGACTGTTCTCTTGACTTGAGTGGTTGGGTGCACGGAGGCCGCCCAAACGCATTCTTGGGCGTCTCGGGGATGAGGTTATGGGACTCGGGAAGGAGGGCTGTTGGTTACACAGGGGCTGTAGCGGCGGTCTGGGCTCAGGCGGCCTTTCCTCAACCCTACGCCTTTCCTCAGCCATAAGCCGGAGGATTTCCGTTTGATCCTCCAGTACCCTCAGAATTGCATCCTGCCTTCTCTCTGCACGCTGATGCCACCTACTCTCTTCATCCCGCCGCTGTCTCTCTTCATCCCGCCAGTCATTCTCTTCAGCACGCCACCTGTCCGCACGATCAAATTCTGCCTTCCTGGACTCCGACAGTGTCTGCCTCCACGCATTCTGCTGGGCAGCTTCAGTGTGGGAGGATTCCATGAGTTCTGAGAACATATCATCTCGATTCCTTTTTTTTTTTTACTTCTAATCTTCGCTAGCCTCTGGGACGGTGATGAAAGGGGTGGCGTTGAAACATTTGCAGCTGCGGGAGGAAACAAACGGGAGAGGAGTAGTTTAAAAGACACATATTAGAGAACAATGCTCCAAACATTACATATCACATGTGCATTTGGTCCAAGGTTGCACTTTGCCTGTTATATTGAGGGTCTGCCGGTTTGGTGTGAGAGATCACACAAGCAGGTCCGGCGGGCAACAGAATTCGGCTTGCAGGCAGCCATGGTAAGCCACAGTCTATAGGCTTCTTTAACCTTCATAACATGTGGGAATGTTTTCAAACAGCAACCCCCTCATTTCCCATAACAAACAGCCTTTGGGCTGGCAATTTAAAACTGGTTGGCAATTGAAAAGGGAGGGGCGGCGGTTTTCGGGTTAACGTGCAGCGCGAACCTAATCGACACCCCCCCCCACACACACACACAGACACACATCCAAGATGTTCGCTGTTCCCCCTCCCCCCACCGCGTGGGTCACAGCGGGGAAGATTTCCGTTCAGCCACAGGCAAACAGCCCAGCAGGGATGGAGCCCCTCTGAATACCCCCTTAATAAAATTCCCCTATTTCAACCAGGTGACCATGAATGATATCACTCTTCTGAGGATAACACAGACAGATAAAGAACGGATGTTGCTTGAATGCCAGCAAACACCGGGACCATACACCGCCATGCTTTGCAAAGCAATGATTCCAGACTACGTGCTACTGGCCTGGCGTGGTAGAGTGTGTTACCACGGAGCACAGGATAAGGCTGCCCTCCCCAGAAACCTTTTGCACAGGCTTTGGGAGTACATCCAGGAGAGCTTTCTGGAGATGTCCCCGGAGGATTTCTGCTCCATCCCCGAACATGTTAACAGAGTTTTCCAGTAGCTGTAGCTGTACTGGCCGTGAATTAATCATTAAACACGCTTGCTTATAAAACATGTATTAATTAACAGAGGTACACTCACCAGAGGTCCCTTCTCCTGCATCGAGCACGCCTTGGGTGGGTTCGTAGGGTACTGGCTCCAGGGTGACAAAGAGTTCCTGGCTGTCGGGGAAAAGGGCTTCTCCGCTTCCTTGCTGTGTCTGGGCGCTATTTTCATTATCATCATCATGCTCCTCTGTGGTTTCTGATGATCCACATACGGAGTCATACCACATGGGTGGGTCAGTGCTGGGTGCACCCCCTAGAATGGCATGCAGCTCATCATAGAAGCGGCATGTCTGGGGCTCTGACCCAGAGCATTTGTTTGCATCTCTGGTTTTTTGGTAGGCTTGCCTGAGCTCCTTAATTTTCACGCGGCACTGTTGCGCGTCCCTGTTGTAGCCTCTGTCCTGCATGCCCTTGGAGACTTTGGCATATGTATTGGCGTTTCTTCTTTTGGACCGTAGCTCTGCTAGCATGGTTTCGTCTCCCCATACAGCGATCAGATCGCGTACCTCACGCTCGGTCCATGCTGGAGCTCGTCTTCGGTTCTGGGACTCCATCATGGTCACCTCTGCTGATGAGATCTGCGCTCACCTGCAGCTCACCATGCTGGCCAAACAGGAAATGAAATTCAAAAGTTCGCGGGGCTTTTCCTGTCTACCTGGGCGGAGCATTGGAGCTCAGACTGCTGTCCAGAGCAGTCAAATGTTGCACTGTGGGATAGATCCAGGAGGCCAATACCGTCGAATTGCGTCCTCACTAAGCCTACATCGATTCGGCAATATCGCTTTAAGCGCTAATCCCCTCGTTGGGGGTGGAGTGGCGAGATCGATTTTAAGAGCCCTAGAAGTCGATGTTAAGGGCTTCGTCGTGTGGATGGGTGCATGGATCAATCGAAATAACACTAATAAATTCGACCTAAACTCGTAGTGTAGACCAGGGCTCAGATTTTGGGCCGCACAGTGAGCCCACGCGGGCCGCATGTTGTGCAGGCCTGATCTACATTAACCCTCATCGGACAGCATTGCCTTTCCAAAGATGCTCCTTGAAGCGTATGACCATATCTAGGCTACTCCTAATCAACTGGGGGAGCACATTTTAAAAAGAGGGAACCCACATGGAAGATGGGCTGCCAGCAGCCCAGCTCCAACATCCCTACAGATCTCAAATGCAGTCATAAGGAATATCAGTGGGAATGTAAATTTCCTCTAGCTAACTTCTATTGCGCCTCGGTTTGATCTGGAGGGACTACCTCTAGAGGTGGGGGAAATAATTAATTTTCCATGTCTAGTCAATGTTTTTCCTTTCAGCTGAGATTGCTAAATTACTGCCCACTGTGATGATTGTTTCACTACATGAAAATTTTATCCAGTGGGTGAACTAGACATAATTCCCAGAACTTCTAGATTCTTGACCACCAGCTTATTTCACATATTGTCAGATAACAGGGACTTTCAGCCAGCATGGATTGATTAAATCACTAAGCAGAAACCTTGACTTAAATAAATTTTTTTTAATCTTCTTTTGCATTTGTAGTTCTTAGTTATTTCCCTAAAGAAAGGTTTATCCTCATTGGTTGGTGATCATTAAATCCATGTTGATTTGCAACTAAATATAGTCTTTGCACTAAATTTGGCATGTCTTTTTGCTAACCAGGAGGATCTATACACACTTATTTAAGCAATTATATAGTTTAACTTACATTTATTCAGATTCTTGATTTATTTTTTTTTAAAGAAATACTTCTTAGAAACGGTGAAATGAATTTTTACTTGTGTTTTTTGTCAAGTTCTATTTGGATGGAACCTAGAATTAAATTAAAAATGGAGAAACAGCATTTTAAAATTATTTTCGTGAATTGAACGGATTATTTCTGGTCACTATGTTCTTCAGGATTTTAGAAAGAATAAATCTCCACTCTCTCACACCCAGTGGAAGAGGGAAAACAAGTTTTTCTCCTTTTTCAGCTCCCAATTTGTTTCTTAACTTGGAATCTTCCAGTCATTGAACTGAACCAACTGAATAAACTGAAATTAAGAAAATATTCTCTCTGCAATTGCAAAAGAGACTGCTGCTGTCAAAAGCTGGTTTAGCACTTCAGTAAACTCTGGTTCCAGGTGGGTAGCTAGTGACTTCCGCCAGTTCAGTGGTTTGATTTTTCTTTAAAACTTTGGCAGCAAATGCATACTGCTCAATATTTTTTTAATTTGATTTCAATGATTTTTTTAAATATGTTTAGGTCTCAGCATATGTGATCATAATTGCAAATTTTATTTTAAATGTTTTTAAAAAGGAGAACAAATGGATTTTAAATTTAATAATTCCAATTGAAAATATCTAATTTTAAAAATATGTATCCACCCTGTTTTCAACTGCTTCTATTGGTTTTGATGGGACTGCTAGCAGAATACCATACTATCCAGCATGAGTAAGGGAGACAGAATCTGGCCCAATATATCATACACTGCTTTCATACTGACTTACCATTTAACTTTTGACTTACTTATTGACGCTTTTTAATGTCCCCCACTACATTGGGGTCACAATCAGATGGCACGTGAGCAAGATTTGTTGCTGAATTTGATTCATGGGTTGGATCATTAGCTTCCCCGGCCTGGGCCAGGTACTGATGGGGAGTGCGACGCACCCGAACACTTAGAACATCAACCTTTGCCCTCTGCTATTCAAACAGCAGAGTCCTGCGCTTTTGTCTGGTGTCACTCATCTCACACAAGGCTGGTTGATGTAGAGCTTAAAGCTATGTACATTGTTACTAGGACTCTATCTGAAACTCTGTTGTCATGGCTGCTAATACTTAGTAACATAGCACTACCCCATATTTGCTGTGATGGGGCTTCCATCATGCTCATGGCCAAGATCTGTGAGAATAGCGACTTGTCTCTATACTCTGACCTCTTCAACCACCTGCAAATTCACCTGACTTCTAGATGCTCTTTATGGTTTCTTATGCCACCACAGGACATGGCGGTGGAATCTGCTTGGCGTAACAAGTGATCAGTGACTACAGTAGTTAATCACTCTCTTGTCACCGACCCAACCATCTGCCCACCAGATTTTGACCTGCCAAAGCACCTGTGGTCATCCCTGAACCAGTTTCAAACAGGACAAGGCAATTGTGCAGCCAATCTCTTTAAATGCGGTTTCCCTAACGACCCGTAATGTAGATGCAGTCAACTTTGGATTGTCACATACTTAACGAATATCTACTGACTTACTTTGACAGCGGGCTGCCAGCTCTTCACCTGGCTGATGATGATGCTATCAAATGGCTGGGCACACTGCGTTGAGAGAATGTCATCCAATAAATTTGCCATGTAATTGAAATGGAGGCTGTTAAACATTTAACTACCACAATGGCAGTTCTCTCAAGACCATCTTTTAAATAAATCCAGCAAGCTTGCCTATTTCCATTGAATATTTTATTAGTTAGGACTGCCATTGCTGATCAGCTGAGTGAAATGCAAAAAGGTAAACAGCGCAAATGATCAGAAGTCCCGTTCAACTAACATAAAGCATTACTAGTAACACACAGGATTTTCAATGTAATATTTATCTTGACTGTACACTTCCACTAATGATAACTGTGAGCTCCAGTCAGACCTTTTAACACTGGCTCACGTTTCCACCACTCTGGCTATTTTTTAGGAAAGTGTTTGTTTTTGTTCTAAAATACAAAATGCACCACCCAGTACAAGTGGCTGAGTCTCATTCAGTAGATACATGAATATATAGTATTAAGATTAATGTGCTTATCAATGGGAGATATACATGATCCCCCCACAAGACTGCAGCATCTCCTTCAGTCAAACATAATTAGACTTGTTAAAGCCTCATTACTTAGTCTGTAAGGGTTACCAGGAACCAGTCTCAAAAACTGGCGTAACAACATCATTAGTAACGTGTGCTGTCCAGGGGGTCTGTTGCTTAGGGTTGCCAACTTTCTAATTGCACAAAACCAAACACCCTTGCCTGGCTCTGCCTCTGTCCTGCCCCTTCTCAGAAGCCCCCCCACTCACTCCAGGCCCCTTGGTCGCTCTCCCCCACCCTCACTCACTTTCACTAGGCTGGGGCAGGGGGTTGAGGGCTCCAGCTGGGGGTACAGGCTTTGGGGATGGGCCAGAAATGAGGGGGTCAGGGTGCGGGAGGGGGCTTTGGGCTGGGGCCAAAGGGTTGGGCTCCAGCTGGGAGTGCAGACTCTAGGGTGGGGCTGAGGATGAGGGGTTTGGAGTGCAAGAGGAGGCTGGGGGTTTGGGTGTTGGGGGGGGGGGTGCAGGATCTGGGAGGGAGTTTGGATGCAGGAGGGGACTCCAGGCTAGGGCAGGAGGTTGGGATGCAGGAGAGGGTTTGGGTGCAGGGTCCCAGCCCTGCTTTCCACAGCTCCCTGCAAGCCCTTAGATGCATGGGCAGCCAGGGACGCTCCTCATGCTTCCCTCGCCCCTGCAGGCACTGCCCCCGCAGCTCCCATTGGCCGCAGTTCCCAGCTGATGGGAGCTGCGGAGCCGGCCCTTGGGGTGGGGGCAGCATGTGGAGCCTCCCTGTCCCCCCATGTGTCTAGGGGCTGCAGAGAGCTGGCAGATGCTTCCCGAAAAGCTAGGACAAGCAAGGAGCCTCCTTGACCCCCAGGCCCCCCACTGTGCTGCTGACCAGACTTTTAACAGCCCCGTCGGTGGGGCTGACTGGAGCCACCAGAGTCCCTTTTCGACTGGGCATTCCGGTCGAAAGCCAGATGCCTGGCCAGTGGCGTAGGCAGGTCCGGAGCACAGGGGGAGCGGCGGCGCTATAAAAAGGCGCCTCCCCAGGCTCCCCCTGTACTTACCCGGCGGCGCCTCCGGCGGCGCTCCAGGTCTTCAGCGGCACTTCGGCAGACCCGCCGCAGAAGACCCAGAGCGCCGCCGGGTGAGTGCAAGAAGCGGCGCTTAAAAAGAAGCGGCGCCTTTTTTTAGTTCTGCTAAAAAAAAAAAAAAAAAAAAAAAAAAAAAAAAAGCGCCGCTTCCTTTTTGAGGCACCGCTTCTACTCACAGGAGGAGCAGCCGCTCCCCCTGCTCCCCCCTGGCTATGCTACTGTGCAGCCTGGCAACCCTACTGTTGCTGCTTCCGTTGGAGAAAATGTCTCACCACTCATTTCAGTGGGAGCAGGATTGGTCCCCAAGTAGCAGCTATAGGAGTCATTTTCCCTTTCTGCCTCTCAGGAAGCATTGTACCACTCTGGCTGAGAAAGCACATTGCTTCACCTGGGGGCAGAAGTTACTGTGTTCAGTGGTTATTATTAATATTCATCCACAATTGCAATTCATGGGCCTTATTCCCTGTTGACATACTTCATTGCTGGTGAAACTCTGAAGTCAGAGGGTTTGGCTCCATGTTATCAATACTGTGAGGTTTTGCTTAACCGCAGCTATTCCTGCTCCCAGCCCTGTCTAGCGTTAGGCTCCCATGAGGGGTGATCATATTTATTTTTGGCCATGTGGAGGTTGAGCTCCCCAAGAGCTTTCCCTCCTTGCTAGGATCAGGAAATGTATAGGGAGCCTTGCACAAACACAAAGGGTAGCGTAGTGCTCTAACAACAACCAGCAGCAGGGACCCAA
Source organism: Macrochelys suwanniensis (assembly GCA_033296515.1). Lineage (NCBI taxonomy): Eukaryota > Metazoa > Chordata > Testudines > Chelydridae > Macrochelys > Macrochelys suwanniensis. The sequence goes on along the minus strand of CM065775.1, from coordinate 229,735,792 downwards.
AGCCAAGCTGAAGACTTGTTTCCTGCTTTACTTCAAACCCATCAAGTTGAAAGCTAGGCACAACATCTGCCTGTTGGGGATAATGTCAGGGCCCAGGTGGCACAGCAGGTAATGTCCTAACTTTCACCTATGAAGATGTTGCTCCAAATCAGACTACAACAACTTTTTTTTTAAAATGAGAGTATGAGGGAATACAGCATAGGATCAGTTTCCATTTCTGCCACTGACTTGCTCTGACATCTTGGAACATCCTCCATTCCCCTTCAGTTACTCCCCCCTTAATTTTTGGGAAGATAATTTTTGTTTCCTGCTTCCAAGGTCCTGTCTTCTCTAAGTCTTTCCTCACCCTCTCAACTACCCAAGGGAGCAATTACTTTTGCTGCTATTGGGGCTTAATTCTTCCTTTGCACAGCCAGAAGCATTTGAGGGCTGTCTACTTTGCAGTCCCTGGCTCTTCCACTCATTGGAACAGGATGAAGAGTGGGAGGAGTAGGGGGAGGAGCTGGGCAGAGAGTGTAGGACACATAGCAGCCATTGGTAGGGCAGTGACTCAGTCAGCTGGGCACATGTACCTGAGCCTTCCTCTCCCTTTCTTCTGTGGCTGTGAGTCCCTCCTTTCTAGTCTGACTGTTGCACTTAGGGAGAGGCAGCAGATCGTACATTAGGAACTATCTGGTCTCAAAGCACAATTCTTGAGCACCGCTCCTGGATACCCTGGCATTTACCCCCTGCATGTTATGCATAACACCTGCAATATTTTTATTTTATTCAGTGCTGGTATAATGGTGCAGGTGTGTGGAATGGCACCATTTATAAGATATATATCAATTTGAGGCTTTACTCAAGTCTAATGCTAGTTAAAGATAGGACTGGTAGCCTTGAACTCTTCAATCCTCTATGCCCACAGCAGCAATACAAGTTTCCTCACCGTGCTGTATTAATGAGCCTTCACTCTGACCTAGTGCCAGCTGTGCTGGTGAGGGTGGTTTTGTTATGTAGACCTTTGTCCCCCAGAAGTTGGACTGAAATCTCCAATTTATTTCAGTTTGAGTGTTACCAAACCAGTATATGGTAGTAATGACTAAGGCCCAGCTGTTTAAAGGTAATTAGGTGCCTAAAGACAATAGGTGCTTAGTAAGATTTTCATAAACTCCTAATTCACACTAGGTACCTAGTCATCTAGTTGTGAATTTTGTCTGTGGCCAAGAAGAGAGAGAATCGTTCTCATTAGCAATCCCATAACACTCAAATACCACATCTTTAATTTAAATGTTGCACCCTTTGATCTCTCTTGTCTCTAATAGAACTGGGAAGTTGAAATATCTCAGAAGCTGGGGGAGAAGGTTACTTCTCATCAGAAATGTTTGGAGGTTGTGAAAGTCTGCTGAGATTTAAGCCCAAAAGTTTGGATGGGTTTGATATACATAACCAAAACCAAACTTCCATATGTCTGGAGTTTCACCCACCACAATTATTTCCTCTTAGACCATAATGTTGTCCCTATTTTTTTCCCCTTAGCAGTTACTTAAATATGTGTTTATCACCTAAAAATACATAGTATTTAGCTGTTATATACATGACATATGTAATGAATCATAGCTAACAATAAATCATAGTGACCACTAACAGAGAGACCCTGGGTTCTTTAGCACCTGGTTCAACTACAGCTATAGCTTGACAGTTTAGTTATAGCCCTCTAACTGCAAGTAAATAGACAATACATTCCACTGATTTTAATAAACCTTGGAAGACAGTGGACCTAGACATAGGATACATTGAGTTAAACATTCATACAACTGGAAGTATGGAAAAGGCTAGTTAGCATTCTAAGGCACTCTGAAGGGTCAAAATGGACAAAACATTTAATTGGAATAAATATTTTAACATTAGTTTAACTAATGGAATTTATACTTCTGGGAGCAGGTGAGGAAAGAAACCTCTCATTAATAGTTTTACTCCCTTTGCTAGATTTTTGTGTTTGTACTCAAAAAATGAACAACTGTGCAAAGAACCAAACAGAAACTAACCAAATCAGGAGGGCTGGATCCTTCTTATGTAAGACACAGACATGTAATCTCAGTTTATTGAATAGTCCAGTGACCAGAGGTTATAAAAATGTGTTTTAGTGACTAGACATGCATAAACCAGAAATTTTTGTATACATTTCTCTTCATTACCAGAAGCACCATGACCTAATAACTACAGATGCCTATTCAGAGAAACCTCCATGGGTAGCTAATACCTACCTTGGTTTGGTCAGATGTTATAATTTTTACCAGCTGTTGCAAAGTGTCTCTGATAACTCTACTAAGTATATCTGTCACCTCCTCACTTTCAGATATTACTGGCTTTCACTGATAGCATTTCCATATCTCCATTTTTCTTGACAAATTACAAACTGTATGGGCTAGCCCATAAGTATTTCTAAAAATAGGTAGTGCAAAATACTGGGGGTATATTATCCTTTGTCACAGCTAACCATTCATATTCCAATTGCTAATTGTAGTTCCAGAACTAGGGAGCTAACAGGTGCATGTCACAGGGTCACTCACCACACTGGCACCTCCTGCTGGTCGTTTTGGGAATTAGCTCTGGTCAGCGGATGTGCCCTCCAGTGATGGTGGCGGTCCCGTCCTTGTCTCCACCTGCAGACCCACTGCAGTTCCAGTCGCACTGCCTCTGCTTCGTGGCACAGCCCTCCAGCTGTGTCACAATCCAGGTTCCGCCCTCCGGGGGACTCCTTCCACCACAGTCTAGCCGCTCCTCGCAGCAGCATGGCAGTCCACAGCCTGGGCCACTTCTTCAGCAGTGAGTGTGTGTGTGTGTGTGTGTGTGTGCGGGGGGGTGGAACCCAGGCCCACCCACTACTCTCCCAGCCCAGGGACTCTCTAAACACCAGCTTCCCGCTGCCCCTCCTTTCTTTCTTCACCAGTCTGTCTCAAGTCCCTGGGCCACTTCCCCACAGCCCCAGCACCTTCGGCTCCTGCCTCTGGCTTCTTCATCCTCTTCCCAGGGCCTCGGGCATGCAAGTCCTAGCAGCCCTGTTCATGGTGCTAGTCTCTGCAGCCCTATAGGAAGCTGGTCCTCTCCCGTGGGCTTCCTGCAGCAGACTCCTTTGCTCTGGCCTGCAGCTTCCTTTTATATGGACTGGCTGGGCCCTGATTAGCTGGTCCAGCCACCGCCCTAATTGGCTGCAGTCACTGCCCTAACTGGCTGTTTCCTTGCAGCCCTCCAGGCTGGGTTTTAACCCTATCAGGGCCAGTGCGGGGCAGATGCCCCGTCACAGTGCTCTTTTGATCGCTGTTTCTGCTCAAAAAGACGTATTGGCCGTAAACCAACATTGCACTCAGGCTGATATATTTGTATGGTAAGAACTCAGATAAAGCCCCGAGGTTAAAAGCAGCACACTTATTTGTAAAGCCTGCCAAAACTTCCAAGCTTCCCAAGCACAGGGAAATCTAGTTAAAATGAACGGTGGGATGGCTGGTGGTGGTGAATGTAGGCACTTTGACAATGTTAAAGAAACTTCTGGGTACAAAAGTGGTTACTCCTACGAACAAGCAGAATAATACATTCTATAGCTCCTCCACTTCATTTATCACATGCATATACAGCATTGAATACTTATCCATAGTGATTTTTGTTCTCATGTTCACAGTTGATTACCAAGTTTGTGTGAGACGGAGTTTCTCAAGAGACACATGAGCAGGCACCTTGCAGTTTTCATCTTCTCTGGAATACTGAGCAGGGATCCTCCAATAGTATCAAATGGGCATATTCTACATGATCAGTCTTTTCCCTGCAGCAGGCCAGGGATACTGATGTAGTTTGGCCCTTCCCACTTCCTGTTTCAATGTTTCTTTCGGAGGAAACATGAGATACTTTTGTTTGTGGGATTTCTAATGCCAGAAAATAAGCGTGGTGTTGTTTTTTTACTGAGTCTAAAATAGATTTTCAGTTCTTATTTAACTTCTAAGCAGACTTTGAATGTCTTTGGATATTTATTTATGTTTTGGTTTTCAAAGGGACTTACGTGCCCAAATCCCATTGAATTTCATAGGATCCCTAGAAAATCCCATCTTTAGCACACTTAATGACATGGTGAATACTGGCATAGCTACAGTAACTCCTCACTTAATGTTGTAGTTATGTTCCTGAAAAATGCGACTTTAAGCGAAACGATGTTAAACGAATCCAATTTCCCCATACAAATTAATGTAAATGAGGGGGTTAGGTTCCAGACACATTTTTTTCACCAGACAAAAGACTATATTATTTTTATCTACACACACACACACACACACACACACACACACACACAGAGAGAGTTTTAAACAAACAATTGAATATTGGTACACAGCGATGATGATAGTGAAGCTTGGTTGAGGTGGAGGAGTCAGAGGGTGGGATATTTCCCAGGGAATGCCTTACTGCTAAATGAACTAAGCAGTTGGCTGAGCCCTCAAGGGTTAACTCTCACACTCTACAAGCCAGCAGGAAAGGAGGGAGTCCGGGCAGATGTGTTTCAGAGATAGAGATGCGCATTTCTCCTTTAAGTATCAAGAGTGGGGTCAGAAGTACACTGCCTTGTTATTTAGATCAGCAAGCCCGGCAGCTGCAGCTTCTGCCTAAGGCAGCAGCTCCCTCCCTTGTGTGTCCCCCCTGCTCTATGGAAGGTGCAGGAGCAGGGGGACATTAGCCCCCCTCTTCTTCCCCTCCCCCGCCCACACAGCAAGCAGGCACCCTGACATTAGCCCCCCTCTTCTTTCCCTCCCCCCCACACAGCAAGCAGGCAGGAGTCTCGGGGAGCAGCACATGGCAGTGGGGGAAGGGACAGCTGGACAGCCATTGATAGCCTGCAAACGAGGTTAGAAGGGAGCATTTCACAACACTAAATGAGCATGTTCCCTAATTGATCAGCAACTTAACAAGGAAACAACATTAACCGGGGCGACTTTAAGTGAGGAATTACTGTATATGAAAACATGAAGAGAGCTCTCAACCTTGGCTTTCCATGAGCACTTAACTAGCTGTGTGTTGAAAGTAAGCGCACACTTTGACATGCAAATTAGTGAACACCCAACTGAGGGGAGCCCATGCAAATATCTGAGCAGGTGAAGTCCCTGAAATAAATAGATACTGTTAAATATCAGTGGTTTATGACTTATTACTGTAGTGCAGATAACATATAGCAACATATTAAAACATTAAAATGACACTTTTCTTTTTGAAAGAAGGCTTTTAAGAAGTTGATTTATATTCATAACAATCATGGGTATTTCCTAGCCGAATGTGTTGATTACAAGAGGCTTTTCATGTTCATCTGACGCTTTCTAACATCTTTAATTTTTAACACTTGTACCTAATTTATAGCATTTTTCCAAATGCTGGAAAATTAGCTGCAAATACGAACATTTAATGAAAAGACTGTGTGTGTTGAGAGAGAGAGACGCTAATAAGGATATCATTTGCTGAGATAACTATGCCCTGTAAGTCAGTGCAAATAGCCTTTGAAAACTCTACTAAGCTGCGAAAGGTTTTGAGGGTTATACATCGAGTGCAGATTATAGCATTGCAGATATATGTAAACACTGTATTAACTGGTAATTGTCATCTTCCAAGATGGGAGGGGAGGATAGCTTTTGTTTTTAAAGAAAAGTGAAATCCCAAATACTCCCAGCATTTGCCTTCAGAGGAACAAAATGTACATAATAAAGACACAAAAGAGAATGTTGTGTATGGAAAAATTGTATTTAAATTGCTTTAAATGCTCAGGGGTTTCCTGGTTCAGCTTGCAGGCAAAGGGACTCTGTAGGGAAACATACAATTACTGAGTAGAAGTCAGTCAGCAGGCAACCAACCTAAAGAAAGAGGGTGAGTTGTGAATCTCTCTCTTTTAGGGAGCAGCCTGCTTTGTCTGTCTTTGGGTTCTTGTGGTGGTGGTCTGAATTCTAAGAAATAAAGTAATGTTGTATTGCAACCATCTAGAAGAGTATTTTATGTTTTTATCTAACTTCTCTGTTTGCATGCTGTAAAACATAACAGGGGAAGCACGGGCTTGACAGAATTCACTCCACTTCCCCATCAGCCCTGCAGAAGCCCTTTCATGGGTGATCAATTAGATTCTAGCTCTGTAGCTCAGCAGGGGCAGGGGCAAGGACAAGGAAATGGCTGCTCTCTGGCATCATCCTCCCACCAAACTCATGGCCCAGCCTCATCCAAACCATTGGTGTTAACTTTGCATCTTCCTCTCCTTTTCCCCAGTCCTCTAGGAGCCATGCTGCTGTGAAGGCAATAGTACTAGCAGATTCTTAAATCTAAGGAGCCTTTTTCTTCTGCCACGGTTTATCTATTCCCTGAGTACAAACTTGTGGAATTCCCATCTCCTATGTGGGCCTAGCCCCTGTAGGTATGTTATTCAAGCCTTTGATGGGTAAATACTAATCTAGATAAATGAAGAACCAGTTTGAACCTTCACCCAAAATGTAGACTTTTGGAGGTTTAGAGAGCTTTGGTAGTGCCTATAAAATGTCACCTCCTGCATTCAACTGGACATGGAAGTGTCAAATTACTGTGAGAGTCGCTATCTTTGTAGTATATCATTTCCCAGCCGGGTCTTTTGAACAGCCAAAGACACTGTCCCGTAAAGAATCATCCCAGGTTTATACTTCATGATGAGACAATGATTCTGGGATTTTAGTCCGTGCTGTGTGGATACATTCTCATACAGTGTATGTACATGTAATATACTTCCCAGCTTAGGTACTCACTAACCAGTCTGTGACTCAGTTTTTAAGGAACTTCCAGTAACCAAGATTGTGTTACCCTATTGTGCAGAAGTGGAAACTGAGGTGGAGAGGCTAAATGGCTTGTATAAGAACTTGGACAGAATCAGTCTGATATACAGCTCGGGAGAATAGCTTACAGTCCTATGCTCTATGAGAACACAACTCTAGCATGCTGCACTTCATTTCCATTTATGGAGGAGAGAAATATGGAAACAAGTTCATCCATTTAAATTAATGAAAAAAGTGTATACCTGGAGGAACAAGTGCACCATATCAAATCTTTTTTGTGACTTAAAAATTACAGTTAGGATATTTTTGCACCTATTGACTTTATTTATTTTATTTTTAAAAAACAACTTTTTACATTGGGTTAGAAACCACTTTCTGAAAGAACTTTCTATTTAGAAGTGGGAGTTTTGTTAAAAGGAAACATTGTAGGGTGGGCTCGGCCAAATTGTGTACTTGTTAAAGTGAAACAGGATGCTTGGCCTGAAGCTTGTTTCCTTCATTTCACTGTTAAATTACAAGTGCTTTCCTGCATGCTGAAATAAGAAATCTGAGCGGCATAGCACCTTTCCCTACACAATGTGTTTGAAATGATGCATGATGGAGGGAATTTAATTCATCGACCACTTAGACTCCAGCGACTCCATCATCTCTTATCACTATCAGCCATTATAGGTCACAATTCTAGACTTCTTCCACTAGAGGGGGTTACATGTTCTTTCTTCAAAGCAGGCAAAAGTAAAAGACCAAGATAAGAAGGGGAGATGCATGTTAACTATATTTTTAAATTATAGGTTAACTCAGAAGTGTAACAGTGAGACAACAACAAAACAAGTAATACTGCAGGGCTTAATATCTGTTACAAAACCAATTAATTACAGAGAAATTAGAAGAGACCTGTTGGTTGAATACTTAACCACTTTGCAGTCCTCTAACCATTTCTCAAGAAAAAGAAGGAACCACAAATAATGGTTAACATTTCTCCATATTACATATAAACTGTCTCACTTGTCTTTTTATGTCTGTATAGAATCCATAGACATATAGGGCAGGAAGACACCTCGATAGGTCATCTAGTCCAGTGCCCTGCACTGAGGCAGGACTAAGTATTATCTAGACCATTCCTGACAGGTGTTTGTCTAACCTGTTCTTAAAAACCTTCAACAATGGAGCTATCTATTATGCTTGATAGATAGTTCGATTTGTCATCCATGTCCCACCATGCATTGTTTTTATTAATATTTCTATACTAACTTGCAATGCTTTGCTTATTTATTTTATTTACAATAAGTATTTACTTTGAGAAGCACAGTAAAATATATCCCTCTGTGTGGGTGGGTATGTGGGTGTATGTGCACACAATCCTGACTGATTCTCTGCTCCCGCTGGTGTAAATCAGGAGTAACTGCACTGAAGTCAATGAAGCTGTTGGTGTAAAACTCATGTGAGAGAAGAAATGAACTCTTATATAAACTTTTTGGTTTATTTCACATTTAAAATATTTCCACATTTAACTATAATATTGTTTTTTTTAATGCCTGTTTATTGGCTCAAAATGCATATTTAGCAACATCCTGGAGAGTAGTTTGCATGCTAGTCTCAATCTAGTATAGTGGTAGGTAAACCTTGTGGAATTCTAGGTTTTGCAAGCCTTTGGCTTGCTCATACAGATAGCATCTTCCATAATTAGTAACCCCAAGCACAATCTCTGGCTGTGTGCAAGTAAAACTATATATATGTAGATGCCCATTACTTCAATGGGACTTTGCACAGCAGCAAAATTGTGAACATAATCATGTCCCTTGCCTTGTGAGTTACTTCTTGAGGTCATAAAATTAGTTTATTTTTCTTCTTGTAAAGTCCCCTCCTCCCACCTTCCTGCAAGGGAGCTTAAATGTAAAATAGTTGTTTTTTCTAGCTAAAATTAAGCCTGTGCTATACATTAGGAAGAGAACCTCCCACAAGCTGGGCTGGACTTAGGATGCCCTATACATAGTATCTATTCTGTCTTTAGTTTCCTATTCAAATCTTTCCCTCTTTGCTCCTCCTTAGATTGTCTCTCTGTACTAGATTTTCACTCTTCTAGATCTCTGTTCTATTTTTCATCTTATTTATTCCATAAAGGTTTTTTTCTCTCTACTATTTCTCCCCTACCGCTCCTGCAATTTCTCCTAAGCAGAACACAAACCCACCAACTTCCAAGGAGTCAAATATTCAGACCCACACCATATTTGAGTGGGTTTGAAATTAGACCAAAAGGTTCACTCATCCTAATCTAATTTTGTGGTGGTGGTGGTGGTTTTTCATGGGTGGGGGTGGGGGTAGGGGTTGTTAGGTGGTGGTTAGGTTCTTTTGTCCATTGTTCCCCATGAACATAAATCTGTTACATTATTCTAAAGGATATGTTTGGTTGCAAGACATTTCTACTAGTATTAAGGAAATATATGGAGTGATTTGCCTCTGCAACAAGATGATGCAAGAAGAGCAGCACTGTGGTCCAGATTCAGGTTATGATATCATGGCTCCACAAGCCATAAACATTGCAGAGTGAAATGAAACCTGCAACAAACTCATGACAAAAACAATTTGATTAAACAAACTTCTATGTTTTGTTGTTTATCTGTAACCATAAAGTGTTCCCTGTCTAGATAGAAAAATGGTGCTGGAGATTGCCGTATGTACATATAGAGAGTCCTTTCTTGAGTGTTTGACTCTGTTCTTTACATAACTAAAGCTAATCTTGAATTTAGAGACACCATGTTATACACCATGTTATATAGCTGATGATTCTCAATTACATCTTGTGGCAGAGAAGTAGAGGGGGTGAATGGGGGGGGGGTTGAAGGGGAGAAAGCATTGTTGTCTTTAAAATATAAAGCTTCTCTTGAGTAGACTGGGGTGAAATGGCTTAATTGTACTACACTAGTGTGTGAGACCCCCATTTTTTTTTAAAAAGTGATTGTGTTTGAAGTACTGTACTGTTAGTTTGTCTTCTGTGCTGTCTGGAATTCTTCCAAACACAGCTAACAAAGGCTTGAAGAAAGGATTCAATACATCATGGAAAAAAAATCTTCACTAAAGACAAGAATAAATATTTGCAAACAAGCTTTCCCATAAGACCAAGAAACCATATAAATAACTGTGTTCTTGCAAAGGTATTAACATACCAATGTGTGTGTGTATCTATCTCTTTGGGGGCCTCAGCCTTTACCCAGGCAAAATGCCTAGAGAAGTCAACAGGCCAGATTGTTCTCCTTAAATCTGAGTGTTGAGGGGTCTATGCTAGTGGAAAGGGTTCAGACTGGGGATACACAACATTCACCATCTGAGCAGGTGGAAATTTGGCAATGATAAAACAGGCCAAGGTTTTATTAATGGTAGACCCCATCCCTCACCTCTGAGGAGCCAGGAAAGATCACTGGTAGTGTGGCTGCAATGGGGACAGAGCTGGTGTGAAGCTAACTTCTTCATGCACATGATTCTGCCTTCCTGAAAATCCTCAGGGATCTGCCATACTTGAGAGGTCACCATGTCCTTTTTCACAGTGTGGGTAAACCAAGCCTCTCTAATCTGAGAAGGACAATGAGAAAGTAGATCTCTGCAAGGTCTAGATTCCCTCTCATATTTCTCCTCCCCAATTCCCTCCCCATGGAAGAAGATTATCTGGGCCAAAGGGAATTTTGCCTGATTAAACTTTGGAGAACTGGACCCATATATTTATACATATACTGAGTAGAATTATAGAATTGTTGAACTGGAAGGGACCTTCAGAGGTCATCTAGTCCAGTCCCCTGCACTCAAGGCAGGACTAAGTATTATCTAGACCAGGGGTTCCCAAACTTGGTTCTCAGCTTGTTCAGGGTAAGCCCCTGGAGGGCCATGAGACGCTTTGTTTACCTGAGCATCCGCAGTTATTGCTGCTCGCAGGTCCCACTGGCCACAGTTCACTGTTCCCGGTCAATGGGAGCTGCGGGAAGCCAGGAGCTTACCCTGAACAAGCCACGAACCAAGTTTGGGAACCCCTGATCTAGACCATCCCTGACAGGTGTTTGTCCAACCTGTTCTTAAAAATCCCCAATGATGGAGATTCCACAACCTCCCTAGTCAATTTATTCCAGTGCTTAACCACTCTGACAGGAAGTTTTTCCTAATGTCCAACCTAAACTGCCCTTGTTGCAATTTAAGCCCATTGCTTCTTGTCCTATCCTCCGAAGTTAAGAAGAACAATCTTTCTCCCTCCTCCTTGTAACAACCTTTTATGTACTTGAAAACTGTTATGTCCCCTCTCAGTCTTCTCTTTTCCAGATTAAACAAACCCAATTTTTCAATCTTCCCATATTTTCTAGACTGCTAATCATTCTTGTTGCTCTTCTCTGGACTCTCTCCAATTTGTCCATATCCTTCCTGAAATGTGGCACCCAGAACTGGACACAATACTCCAGTTGAGGCCTCATCAGAGCGGAGTAGAGCGGAAGAATTACTTCCCGTGTCTTGCTTAAAACACTCTTGCTAGTACATACCAGAATGATGTTCACTTTTTTTGCGACAGTGTTACACTTTTTGACTCATATTTAGCTTGTGGTCCACTATAACCCCCAGATCCCTCTCCGCAGTACTCCTTCCTAGCCAGTCATTTCCCATTTTGTACGCGTGCAACTGATTGTTCCTTCCCAAGTGGAGTACTTTGCATTTGTCCTTATTGAATTTCATCCTATTTACTTCAGACCATTTCTCCAGTTTGTCCAGATCATTTTGAATTTTAATTGTATCCTCCAAAGCACTTGCAACCCCTCCCAGCTTGGTATCGTCCGCAGACTTTAAGTGTACTCTCTATGCTATTATCTAAATCATTGATGAAGATATTGAACAGAACCAGACCCAGAACTGATCCCTGCGGGACCCCATTCATTATGCCCTTCCAGCGTGACTGTGAACCACTGATAACTACTCTCTGGGAAGGGTTTTCCAACCAGTTATGAACCCGCCTTATAGTAGCTCCCTCTAGGTTGTATTTCCCTAGTTTGTTTATGAGAAGGTCATGCAAGACAGTATCAAAAGCCTTACTAAAGTCAAGATATACCATATCTACCACTTGCCCCCATCCAGAAAGCTTGTTACCCAATCAAAGAAAGCTATCAGGTTGATTTGACACAATCTGTTTTTGACAAATCCATGCTGACTGTTACTTATCACCTCATTATCTTCTAGGTGTTTGCAAATTATTTTTTAATATTTGCTCCATTATCTTTCTGGGTACAGAAGTTAAGATGACTGGTCTGTAATTCCCTGGGTCATCCTTATTTCCCTTTTTATAGATGGGCACTAATGCAAATGAATGTTTGTCCTTTTCCAGTCTTCTGGAATGTCTCCCATCTTCCATGACTTTTCAAAGATAACTGCTAATAGCTCAGATATCTCCTCAGTCAGCTCCTTGAGTATTCTAAGATGCATTTCATCAGGCCCTGATGATTTGAAGACATCTAACTTGTCTAAGTAATTTTTGACTTGACATAACAAGATGCGATGGGCGGGCCACACAGCACGGCTCACAGATAACAGGTGGACCGCAATCATTGCTGAGTGGTACCCGCGAGAACAGAAAAGACCCCTCGGTCGGCCTCTAAGAAGATGGGAAGATGACATCGTTAAACGTTTCGGACGAACGTGGAGAAGAAAGGCAAGAGTGCAAGAAGAATGGCAGACGTGTTGTGATCGGCGCAGTCTTAATGACAGCTGAAGTCCGATCGATCCAGGTGACTTCTTTCCCTATTTTAGACTCTGATCCTACTTCATTTTCACTGACATTCACTATGTTAGACGTCCAATTGCCACCAACCTTCTTGGTGAAAACCGAAACAAAGAAGTCATTAAGCACCTCTGCCATTTCCACATTTTCTGTTATTGTCTTTTCCCCCTCATTGAGTAATGGGCCTACTCTATCCTAGGCCTTACTCTTGCTTCTAATATATTTGTAGAATGTTTTCTTGTTACCCTTATGTTCCTAGCTAGTTTGATCTCGTTTTGTGCCTTGGCCTTTCTAATATTGTCCCTACATGCTTGTGTTGTTTGTTTATCGTCTTCCTTTGTAATTTGACCTAGTTTCCACTTTTTGTAGGACTCTTTTTTGAGTTTTAGATCATTGAAGATCTCCTGGTTAAGCCAGGGTGGTTTCTTGCCATGCTTCCTATCTTTCCTAGGCAGTGGAACAGTTTGCTCTTGTGCCCTTAATAATGTCTCTGAAAAACTGCCTACTGTCTTCAGTTGTTTTTCCCCTTAGACTTGCTTTCCATGGGATTTTACCTATCAACTCCCTGAGTTTGCTAAAGTCTGCCTTCTTGAAATCCATTATCTTTATTGTGCTGTTCTCTCTCCTACCATTCCTTAGAGTCATGAACTCTACCATTTCATGATCACTTTCACCCAAGTTGCCTTCCACTTTCAAATTCTCAACCAGTTCCTCCCTATTTGTCAAAATCAAATCTAGAACACCCTCCCCCCAGTAGCTTTTTCCACCTTCTGAAATAAAAAATTATCTCCAGTACATTCCAAGAACTTGTTGCTGTGTTATTTTCCCAACAGATATCTGGGTAGTTGAAGTCCCCCATCACCACCAAATCCTGTGCTTTGGATGATTTTGTTAGTTGTTTAAAAAAAGCCTTGTCCATCTCTTCCTCCTGGTTTGGTGGTCTGTAGTAGATCCCCTACCATGACATCACCCTTGTTTTTTACCTTTTTAATCCTTACCCAGAGACTTTCAACAAGTCTGTCTCATTTCTATCTCAACCTCACTCCAAGTGTATATATTTTTAATATATAAGGCAACACCTCTTCCCTTTTTTCCAGTCATGCATATTATCCCACCAAGTCTTCGTGATGCCAACTATGCCATAGTTGTGTTTATTTACTACCATTTCGAGTTCTTCCTGCTTGTTCCCCATTCTTCTCGCCTGCACAACTCGTAAAGCGGCGAGGGCCATATTACTCCAAAGAAAACAGCTGAGGGCCGAAACCCCTTGGCCCTGCCAAAACAACCCCCAGCCCAGTGCCGTCCGGCCCTGCAGAAACAACTCCGCCCGCCCCGTGGAAACAACCCCTTCTTCCCCAGTGCTGGGATGTGGAAGCCTGTAGAGGGGGAAAGAAACAGTGCACATAGGGTGACCAGAACACAGCAGTAAAATGGGACCCACCCCTCCCCTCTCGGCCCCACCATCACCCCCCTGCTCACTCCCCCAGGGGTCTCTATATTACTGCACACAACAGTCAATAAATGCAGTTGTAGATAAATCTCTGCATTATGCATTTTTGTATAACTTTTATATGACTTTGTATTGAACCTTGGTAATACGTTAAAGCGGGCCCTTAAGGTAGTATTATTAAGGTAAAAGAAAAACGTCTCTTTGCTAGAAGTAGAATAAGATCTTCCCCCCACTTTGTATTCAATTGCCCTGTTGAATGAATGAGGTGTGAATGACGAAGGCGTGGAAGGCAGGCACCTCCAGACAGCTGCAACCCTTGGAGAGGGGATGGGAACCAGACCAAGGACAATCAAACTTGTCAAGTGGGCTTACTAGAGAAGAGCAGACATACTGACGGCCTCGGGGGTTAGAAGCAAGCACCTTCCTTTGGGAATACCCTCTTTGAAGCATTGGGACAACCCCCAGCCCAGAGACAAGCAGCAAAAAGGAACAACGGACACAGTCCCAGATTTTGAATCTGGGAGATTTGCCCCCCCTCCAGCCACTGACTTGCCGGTTGCCTCCTCATCCCCCGCCCCCAGTATAAAGCCTCGCTGCCACTGCCCACCCACTCGGCTCGTCATCCCCCCACCCACCCCAGCTCACCTCCTCAGCCCCCCCCCCCCACCCCCCCCGCCGGCTCACCTGCCGCCCTGCCACTGCCCGCCCGCTCGGCTCGTCATCCCCCACCCCGCCCAGCTCGCCTACTCACCCCCTGCTGCCTGCTCGCCTCCTCAGCCCCCACGCTGCCACCGCCAGCTCACCTGCCTGTCCACCGCCGGCTCCCCTCGCCGCCAGCTCACCTGCCTGCCCGCTGCTGGCCTCTTACCTTCTGCCACTGCTCCCGCCCCCTGCTGCTGGCTCACCCTTACTTGCCAGCCTGCCACTGGCCTCTTCACCACCCTGCCCACCGGCCGGCCGGCCGTTGGCTTGCCCCACCCCACAGCTTGCCTACTCACCCCCCCCCCCCCCCCCCACGGGCCGCACAGTGAGCCCACGCGGGCCGCATGTGGCCCCCGGGCTGCATGTTGTGCAGGCCTGGTATACAGACATCTAAGATACTGATTTGATCCTCCCCGCCCACAGTTCTGTCTTGTCTCTCCCTTATTTCTGCTTTAACAGCCCATTTACTGTATCATGTTATAAACAGAAGAACCCCTTTGTAGTGAAGTAGCTTTTATTTTATTTTTGTTAGCGCTGTAACTGGGATTACAATAGCAAATAGCAAAGTATTGACCGAATCTGTGATTTGAATATGTTCTTTACAGTACATGGAGTCTTGCTATAGTCATCTCTACCAAGTATGTTATTTGTGTACATATGAACTTCATGCATATATTAGCAGGTGTACATTGAACATAATGATCATACTCTCAAAATAATTCTACTGAACACATGTACTTTTAAGATGGTTGTTATATTTGTTTCTAGAAGAGGTATTTCACTTGGCTTTGTCAAATACATGTGTAGTTTAGCACAAATCACAGTGTGTGTATTTATCTCCTTTCCTATGTAAATCTGAAACTCGTGTCTCTAATTTTTGACCTTGGTATGCAATACATGAGTTGGATTATGGATTAAAAATGTAGAGGTGCAAGTTTGACCATTATCCGTGCCCTTAGCCACCATAGATTCCTTCTGAGAACTCCCACCATTGCTGGAAAGTATATGTGGGGAGTCAAAGGCTGCAGAAGCACATGGCAGCTCCAGTTCCCATTCTGCCAGATTAATTTGCAGGTGAGCAATGCCTCGCTGGAGAGGTGGCATAACTAGCATAGTCACTAGCAGTCTCCATGAATGGTGCTCATAAGGACTCCCTCCTCCCTGCACCCCCCCCCTGCCCCGTCCATAGAGATTTAAGCTGCCATTTACTTAAAGGACACTTGAGGCAGGCCAGGGTAGCACCATTTGCCACTTCTCCTCCATGAATACAGAGCCCTTTGGGCATCATTCACCGCTTCTCCAGATCCATTTTTCATGGACGCTAGTGCATGAAGTGAGTGGGTTCCAGACTGCACTCTTGCAGTATGATAGATTCCTCTGCCTGTTGAGAATTGATCATAGGAACAGGGAGAGTGAAGAGATGAGCTTGTGAACTGCAGTAACGTGTAAGACTGCCAGTATATTGCACATTACGTATTATGAAATCAATCCAGCCAAAAACATTCATTTGCATTAGTGCGCCACATGTCTTGCTCATTTACATGCATGCTCCTCTGACCAGCTGAGTCACCACAGAGATTGCAATCCCACTACTCAACAGTGAGCTGGTTGTATGACGTGACATTGACATGAGTGGGACAGGTGAGGACAGGGATATTGTTTTCAATATCAATCCCACCACTCAGCAACTGTGTGTTTGTAGGCAGCAGTAAAGGGAGAAGGTGGGGCAGGAGAAGAATGCTGGACATAGCATTCGTGGGATGGAGCAGCTCAGAGAAATGTACCATTCAGTAGCGACTAGTTATTAATAATATCTTCATTATTCATAAAGTGGGGCCTTTTCAAAGGCACAAATGGTGCCTGGCTGCCTCTCTTTGAAAGCTCCTCTTTATCAATAATGACCATACCCAGGGGTCCAGGCATTCTCTTATTGCCCAGTGCATCTGCTCTGAGCCCTTCCATCCAATGAATGCTCTATCGCTGACTTTCAAAGGGAGTTGGGCACCTATCTATCTGTTATTTTTGCCTTTGAAAATCTCCCCAACAAATAATAATTATTCAGCCTTGTGAAAGCTGTGGGCACCTTACCGAAGAATTATTAAAAGCATGAGTGACCACTAAAGCATTACTATGAATTTGTGAGACACAGACACTTATTCCAAATACTGGTAGCTGGTCTTTAAGTGGATGTGACTTCAGAAGCATTATGGTAATGCTGGAAAGTCCATTACAAAGTTGCTTGCCTACTAGATTATTTTTGTGGCTAGAGTGCCAGTCTGTTAATACTAGCTCAGGGTTTATAGAGACCAGCTCTGCTTCCTACTCAAGGGATGAGTGGAATGGAGTTTGGTTTGTTTGCTCACCTAGCCACTGCAGAATTTGTACTGTGTAAAAAATGTATATTGTAGGCCTTTGGTTTTTTCCAGAATTTTCTATCCTTTCAGCTAGTCCAATCACTGCAGTATCCACACAGCCTCTGTATGTTTTCATAGTCTAAGTCAATTGTATTAGAATCCCTTTGTCATTCAAATCATTCTTCATTAATGATAATTTTTAACAAATCTTCTCTCGTTCCTGTCCTGGTTTCTTCCCTATGGCCCATCTTTTTAACTTAGGCTGTTCTGTACTATTACCTAACTGGTGACGGAGGATGTGTAAACCTCAGACTTCTCTGCACTGGAACACTGCCAAGGGACTTGACAATTATTCCAACAACTGCTGTGGCAGCCCCTGGTATTTAGTCATGCTGGACCTTCTCCACCCCCATCCTGTAGCATAATATTACAACACAGACAATTGCTTGATTTGCTTCAGACCCAGGAAAAAGAAAATATTCCCTTAAAGCAAAGGAATAGAAGTCTCTGTTCAATAGATTTTCCTAGCTCACTTATATCTTGCAGACATACGTGAGCTAAATTTACAGTGAAGCCTAAAGTTTAGAATTTATGAGAGGATACTGGTAGTGGAGTGGTTGCTCTCTCTGAAAACATTTGCAGTTTATTATGAAAACTTGGGGAGGAGAGTCCATAGATGACACAGCAAACTTTTTTTTAATTGTAAATATGGTAGCACCAATTTCTGATATTATACATAGCAGGTAGCAAAATCAGTCACAGATAATGTACTTTTTTTTTAACATGGGTAGCTGAAGTCGGGCTCCTAAGATCATATTCCCATGCTCAAATAAGTGTTACTGAGTTGAAGGGACAGCTGCTGGGTTCTCAGCACTTTTGAAAAATCAGGTCACTTATTTGACAATTTTGGCATATATTTTTCACAAATGTGCACTAAAAATACTAAAGCTGTCTGTGAAGGAGTGCTTATACATTTTATACAAAGATTTAGATTCATTGACTTAACTGGTTACTATTTGATTTTCTGCATTGGCCATCATTGTTCAATATGTAAAACTGGAAAACTTATTATCACATAATGCATCATATAACTAGATAGAAGACAGAATTAGAAGTGGTGTGTGCATGTGTATTATAGGTGAGGCTGAAAGCACCATCTATTCTGAAGGGTGCATGTATCATGATCATATGGGTGATCTGGATTGATCTGTAAAATAATCATATGGGTGATCTGGATTTTCTAGTGTGCAATAGCATTTAAGTGTCAAGTAACTTGTGGCACCGATTAACTGCTATCCTACATCCTTATGAAATATTACTATTTGAATATGGTTTTGTGATATGATATAACTTTAAGAAAGTGCTTTTCTTACACAGTTGTTTTATAATTATTTCTTATGGCATGTGTTACTTCCTGTTTCACAACCAGTCAAATAGTGCTACTGAAATGTTAAGGAGGCCTAGATAATTGTATGACTATTGATGACACTTTTGAGTAGGCAAGCTAAGATAAAAGAAATCAAAGCTCATTTTCAGGATGCAGCCTGACTCCCATATGAGTTGGGAAGGAATCCCCACAGTATTGCACATGTAGCTAGGTTCATTTTGGAGCATCCAACTGTGAGCTGAAGTACCTGAAGCACCAATGGGCAGATGCAGTATGGTAAATCCTTGGAGCCTAATTCTCCATGTTCTCATCCCTTGTGTAGTCATTCATATTGTACAACCAAAGAGCAAAATTCTAGCAATTCAAAATACAGCCTTTTGCACCCATTTCATCCCCACTTGGAGCAATTGTAAATGACTGAACATAGTGTTAGGCAGTAGAGAATCAGTGTTTCAGTTTCTAACAAGTTTATTTGTAAGGAATATTTTCTGTTGTTGATGTAATGAAAATTTTAAAAAGTATGTGTGTGTGGGCCTGATTATACTGATAAATATTTTTATAATTTCAATTACTGTAGGGCACCCTATAAATAACAATATGGAAGTATTGAGAAAAGTGCAAACCAAAATCTAATGTGCAAAGCAGATCTGTTGACAAGCAGAGATCCAGCCCTTTCCCTAGAAATCTAGATGCCACTGGTAGGCTCAGTTTAAAGTAGTATTTTTTCCCAAACCCAGCAATTATTTTGGAAAAGGAACTGCACGACCAATTTTAAATCAGTGACTTTTATCAATGATTGCCCTGTTGCAATGAGAGAGGTTTTTATTTATATGTAAACTTACTCCCCTCTTTGTGTTTATGATAGCAATTTTGAACTGACATTAGAACTTGTGCGACGCTATGAAGGATAAGACTGAAAGAAAACAGCTTTTCATGAAAAGAAGTGCTTTACTCCAAATTGTATGCTTTCTTATCATTTTCAAACTGAGATCACAGGTTAACAGCAAATTTAGCTAAAATGCAGAATATCTTTGGCTTTGCATTTGATTTGTTTGGTTCTCTCTCTCTCTCTCTCTTTTTTTTTTTTTTTTGGTTATTGTTCAGTATATTGCACAATGCTTGGATGCTGGTATGTTAGGCATGCTACAAATGTGTTATATACTCTTTAAAAAATCAGCCATGTAAATTCTTTAGTTTTGTGCAGTTCTGCTTTCCCATTACTGCACCTTCATATTGAAACTTTGGTCCCTTGATACAAAGGTAGATTTATATCCAGAATGAGAAACTGTTCCAGTAATGAAGGGCAATGGAGTCATATATTCAGTCATTTACAGGATCCTTTCTTTTCCCCCCTCCCACTTTTGTTTTAAAGGGACACGATGGAGATGACTAATCCATTTAAAAAGAAAAAAGCATATAAAATTCTTTCACTTGCGTTACTGATAACTAAGGCCCTAGCAAATTTACTGTCCATTTTGGTCAATTTCAGGGTCATAGGATTTTTAAAACAGTAAATTTCATTATTTCAGCTATTTAAATCTGAAATTTCACAGTGTAATGGTAGAGGTCCTGACCCAAAAAGAAATTGTGTGTGTGTGTGGGGGGGGGGGGGGTTTGCGAGGTTATTGTAGGGGGAGTTGCAGTACTGCTACCCTTACTTCTGCACTGCTGCTGACAGCAATGCTTCCTTCAGAGCTGGGCAGCTGGAAAGTGTTGGCTGCTGGCCGGGAGGCCAACTCTGAAGGGAGACCCACTTCCAGCATCAGCACACAAGTAAGGGTGGCATGGTATGGTATTGCCAACCTTACTTCTGTGCTACCGCTGCCAGGAAGCTGCCTTCAGAGCTGGGTGCCCGGGCCAACAGCCATCACTCTCCATCTGCCCAGCTCTGAAGGCAGCGCAGAAGTAAGGGTGGCAATTCTGCGATCCCCCAAAATAACCTTGTGACACACCCCCCCCCGCAACTCCGTTTTGGGTCAGGACCCCCAATTTGAGAGACGCTGGTCGACCCTGTGAAATCTGTATAGTAGGGTAAAAACGCACAGAAGCCAGATTTCACGGCCCGTGACGTGTTTTTCATTACCATGAATTTGGTAGGCCCTACTGATAACACATTGAGCACTGAATCCTACCAGTGCTTACATGAGAAGGCTTACATTTTCAGAAGTCGCTAATGATTTTGGGTGTCTCCATTTTTTTCAATTCCCAATCCAAGTCGATTTAAAGGGGCCTGATTTTCAAAAAAGATGAGCCTTTGCTCTATGAAAACAAATTCCCCTCAAATTGGGCACCTGTATTGGACAGCCAAAATCACTAGTCACTTTTGAAACTTTAGGCTGTCATCCTTACTTGAAGTCAAGAGATCTACTTAACCAGGGGCAGCGCCAGCTTTTTTGCCGCCCTAGGCGGCGGCAGGAGAGGCTGCCTCCGAAATGCTGCCAAAATCCCTGGCGGCATTTCGGTGGCAGCCTCTCCCGCCGGCGGCTGCCGAGGGACCTGAAACGCTGCTCCCAAATCCTGGCGCCCTAGCCGACTGCCTAGGCTCGCCTAATGGTAGCGCCGGGCCTGTACTTAACTAAACACCAACTCACTAGATCCTGCAAATGCCTCCACTGCACCACCAACACTAGGTGGGGATATTGATCAGACTGTTAGTGAGATAGGCAGCCAAGAGAGAAGGGAGGGAGAGCACATTCCTGAAAATGAAGGACTGAGCCCTTCATCCTGCACAGACTCTTCACCTGTCATTGGACAGACAGCGGAAGCTGGGTACTGTTTCACCCTGTGCTCTCCCCTCAGTAATTTACATCTCTTTCCAGGCTTTTGGGGTATCTGACCCCTTTCATTGCTCTACCCTCTCTTCCTGTAAGTCATGATAGGAACTGTGTTTTTAGGATGCTGCAGGTTTGACTGCTTGCCTATTTGGGGATCAGGAAGGAATTTTTCCTATTGGGTCAAAATTGGCAGAGGTTGGTGATTTTTGTGTGTGTGTGCCCTCCTCACAGTGTCCTGGGGGCACAGTTGGGTTAAAAGTAGACGTTGAAAATGTAATATTTAGGAATTTTAGTTTGTTGCAACTTGCAGCCAGTATCCAGTTTGGGATATATTAAGTTGTTAACTGCTGAAATCCAGCCACATGTCTTTCTTCATTCATCTGTGTATCCTGATCACTGATGCACTTGCTTAATTTTATGCATGTCAGTACTCTTATTGAAATCAATGTGGTTACTCCTGGTAGTAAAGTTAAGCAGGGTGTGTGAGTGGATTGGGGCCTCTGCTGATTGCAGGATGTTGGGCCTCACTACAGTATTAAAACCGAAGGTTTTTAAAACTGAACTTATCACCAGTTAGAATATTTACTTTCCTTTTCACTGTGCGTGAGCGAATCAGAGTAGACAGCTTTGCTTTTGGTTTTAATTAGCTAATTTTTTTAAAAAATTCTTGCACCTATGGGGGAATGTTGAAACTATGATCTCTTCTCTACCCAAATCCTGAAAAAAATCTTTGTATTGATTATTTTTTAAATTAACATTTCTGTTTCTCCTC
Source organism: Macrochelys suwanniensis (assembly GCA_033296515.1). Taxonomy (NCBI): domain Eukaryota; kingdom Metazoa; phylum Chordata; order Testudines; family Chelydridae; genus Macrochelys; species Macrochelys suwanniensis. The sequence goes on along the minus strand of CM065775.1, from coordinate 229,713,813 downwards.
CTTGGGCTTTGTTTCCATCTCCCCACCCCAAACACACACATGTTTTCTGTATTTAACAAAACCTAAATTGGTAACTAAACTAAATTAAGTCTCCTTTTTAGGTTTTCTACTGGAATTCATTTTATCTCATGGTTATTTAGTCCGAGGGCGAGCATCAAAAGAGAAGCTGCATGGATAAACAGAGCATCCTATGCAAGGGACAAACAATAGCATCATTTAATGAATCGGGATCTTCAGTATGGCTTTATTTACAGAACTACTCAGAAGTTTGCTAGACATATTGTAGCTAGGAGTCCGTATTGGCTTTTGTGGCGGGGGATGGGATAGGATAGAGTCTGCACAGAGGCAGATTGTTCTATTGTAAGTTAAAGTTTTTTCTTTTCACAGGAATCTCTGTAAATAATGGGATAATTTTAAGGTGGAGAAGAGGGTAAAGGCTCAGTAGATAAAGACAAGGATGACAACAGGACAGTCTGAGAACAGGTAGGGCTGTTCTGTTAAGTAGGTAACTCTCACACAATAGCCTGAGTGCTGATGGACTCTGATACCAATATGGAGGCCTGTAAACTTTCAGTCAGTGTCTTGCATTTGATATGACTTTAAGGTTATAACAGTGGTGTAAGCTTCACAGGCATGTAGAAGTTGCCATTTTAGAGGACCTGGGCCTGATTCTCCATTGCAATCAAAGTAAGTATAAAACGCTACCGTTATCAGACTGATAGCATTTTTCACCCACTCTGGGTTAGGTAGAAATAGTGGTATGAAGTATTAGAGAACACAAATCGCTTATTTTTAAGGGGGGTGGAAAGGGAAAGTATATTGGTAGCTAACTTGCAAGCATGGCCACACTTTGGTAAAGTGCGTGTTTTGTCTCCATGGCCCCAATCCTGCAAAGAGAAGCACACAGGCTTCTGAAGTCAATGGGGCTCCATGAAGGCACAGAGGTGTGCCCACATGGTTCTCCTTGCAGAACCAGGGCTAAAAGGTGGATCTCATATTCAACCCTCCTATTTCTAAAAGCTTTGGGCATTTGAATGAAATAGGGCTTGTGTTTAAAATGTCTCTGCCGGGGGAAAAAAATAGGTTGAAATCTTTTCTTCAAAGACCCTAAATGTAAGTCATTTGAATAAAACAGAACCCAGATCCAAAGCACCCCTCCTTTGGGTTTGGAAAACTGAAATCCGATCAAGTTTTGCAAATGCAATATTAAGAACAAAACCTGGTACCCTTGGCCTCTCTATTCTGGTTTTCTAACCTTCAGTAATGGCAAAATGAAAATGATTTTTGACACTTTTGGGGGGTGATCCAGGGAAGAAAGTTACTGAAAACTCTCTTCCAGCTGTACTAGCTAGCAAACACTGCTATATCTTCTAACATCAGATAGCAATAAACGTTTGGGAGGGGAGAGAAATGAGGGCACAGCTTTATGTTCTAATGAGAAGCATTTTCCTGGCCGAACATTTTGAAAGGACCCGGTGGGGGAATGGTAACATTTTGTTAAAAAGTAAAATAAAACAGGGACTATTCCCCACCCCCCATTAAAGGCAGATAGTTGGCATTTATAATGACATTACCAGTTTTAAAAACTGCTGGGAAATAGGGGTACAGAGGCTTGCAAGACAAAATGACCTCATTATTTAAGAAAGGATCAAATATACCTGGCATCAGGCCAATGGGGCTTTTTACAACTTTCTTTTCCATAGAACATCTTCGGACTATTGTTCAAGTAGAAAAATACAGATCCTGGAGAGTATAATACAATCTTCACACCCACTGTGCTTTTGATCTTAAATAAAATGCATCAGGATGCTCGATTTGGCTTTTTCTCCTTGCTCCCCCCACTCCATAATCTTGGTCTCCACCACCCTACTTGCTTTCTTTCCTGGAACTGTTTGGAGGCTTAAAGGGTCTGCCCAGTCAGTCATTACCAGGCAGAAAGAGGTGGTGCTTGTGGAAAATGTGGGAGGGGCTTACAAGGAGCTCTGAAAGGTCTGGGCATTCACTCTAGACCAGGGTTCGGCAACCTTTCAGAAGTGGTGTGCCGAGACTTCATTTATTCACTCTAATTTAAGGTTTCATGTGGCAGTAATACATTTTAACGTTTTTAGAAGGTCTCTTTCTATAAGTCTATAATATATATAACTAAACTATTGTTGTATATAAAGTAACTAAGGTTTTTAAAATGTTTAAGAAGCTTCATTTAAAAGTAAATTAAAACGCAGAGCCCCTGGACCGGTGGCCAGGACCCAGGCAGTGTGAGTGCCACTGAAAATCAGCTCGCGTGCCACCTTTGGCACACGTGCCATAGGTTGCCTACCCGTTCTAGACACATTTCAACCAGCCTAACAGGAAGAAGCCTGACCAAGAGCTCATTACTCATGCCTCAAGCTATGCAAATAACTGATTTTTTGGTTCACTGGCAATTCCAGAAGTATGGGGGGGGGGGGGGAATTGTTTCAGGCTGACCTGAAATTTTTTTTTTTTCAGATTTTTGGCAAATCAAAAAGTTGGAACAATTTATTTCGGGTTGAATTAAATGTTTCATTCAACTGATATTAAATGCTTTGTTTCAATTTTGAGCATTTTATATTTAACAAAAAATATTAAATAAAATTGAAGTAAACTGTGAAACAAGTAATTTTGAACTGAAAACCTAAACTGGTTTTAAAAATGCTGTAAACAATGTTTTGACTTTGAAAAACCCCAAAAGAATACTTAATCATTTTGGAGAAACTGGCTCAAATTCACAAAACATTTCGGTGTTGCTCAATTTGAATTTTTTGACACAAAAAGCAGGGGGGGCAGGGTTTGGCAGAAAAATCGTGCTCAGCTCTGCTTAATGATGTTTGATTACAACTAATGTGCAGACTTCTGTGGCTAGGTCCAATTCACCACTGCCCAGCACCATGTGTGGTTAATTAGCACCATTGCAAAGTGGGTGTAAAATGCTGCCATCCTGTTATGGAAAGAAGCATTTTACACCCATTGTGCAATGTATAAATGACTGCACAATGTGCAGAGGCGCAGTGATGCATTAGGTCTTTTGCCCATATTTCTTCCCTCCCTATGCAAGATCTTATTGGGAATTATTGTCTTACAGGTACTAAGGAAGTAAAAAAAGAGGAAGCTTGCTCTCTCTCTCTCTAGAATCTCATCGATAGAAAGTATTCTTTCTTTCTTTTCCTCTTCTTCAGAGAGTTAGAAGCATCAGTGAATCCACAGTTGTGCATATTATCCATGCACTTAGCGGTTAGTGTCCTTTTGCATCACAGTAAAATCATTTGGGTGGGGATACAGATTAAAAAGATCACACACAATAATGCATGAAAGAAGACAAAAATGATTGTAATGCTTATGAGCTCTATAGGATGACTTTTAAAGTCCCTGGACAAAGTAGTGAAAGTGTTTGATTGGTCTGTTAATTATTGGACTGGGCCCAGTATCAAATATTTGTAGAAGATAAGACTTCTCTCTGTGGAGATGAATAATAACCAGACTTACTTTCCTTTAACAATTTGGCGCACAATACATTCTTCATTTTCCACTCTTTGCTTACAAATCAATCTAAAATCATGCTGAACCTGTTTATCCACTCTATAAAAGTATGTGTACAAAACAGTCAATTAAAAATAAGACTCTTGCAAGAGATCCCATAACAGTCCCCTATCTAAAAAGTGCAAATGCTACTTTATTAATAAAGAAATCAGAGTGCCGCTCCCTCACCCCTGCAGCTCCAGAGTATAGAAATAAAGATGACTTTTTTCCACCTGAATGCATTGTGAGCGGTGTGTGTGTGTGTATGCTGCATGTGACCAGGAAGTCTATTTGCCTACAAACTACTGTTTTTTATATGCAGTCAGAAAATGACTGTTAAGAAACAAAATCATGCAAACACTCACATGCTACCCCCCCCATCTCTTCTCCCCCTCCCCTACCCTCAAGTTAAAGAAACAACAAACGCACACACCACCATCCAACTTCAGCTGTAGTCCTGCTGGTATTAAGAGTAAACAGTATGTGGTCATTGATCTCCTGTTGGTGGTGTTGCACTCTGGGAAATGCTGGGAATGCCTGGAGACATGGCTGCAGTCAATTGAGGAGCTTCTGAAGAAAACATGACAGAAATAAAGAAGAGATAGCATTCAAATCCAGGAGAGAGAAAGTGAGAGATTGTGGATCAAAGCTTTTATTCTTCTCCCCCTCGAAGAATAACCCATCTCTCGTCCTGTGTAGTTTTAGGGAGAGGTAATAGTGAGTGGATCTCCCCCGTTCTTCCTTATTGTGTGTGACTGATTGCTGTGTGGCCAAAAAAACAAACAAAAACAAAACCACCCCCGCAGCTGTTTTAAGTAAATGAAAGTAAGATCGGAAGAGAGAGCTGGACCCAGGTGGTGGGCAAGGCTGTGCGCTGTAGTCTCCTCACACTTGATCAGCTCGTGTACGCTCTGTGCTTTACCTAAGGGTTGTCGGGTGATGATGTAACTTTGTGTAGGACTTCTCCGAGTACCGGTGGAAAGCAGAGGGGCTTCTCCCCCCCCGTGCGGGAAAGCAGGAACTAAGCGATTAGCACGGACGGTGGGTGAGGATGACTCGGACGGGGACTGTTGTTTCAAACCCGCCACATTTTATAGTGTGTGTGACTGTGTTTCAGCTCCGATCCCCCGTCGTCGCCTGTGCCTGGCTCTTGCACTGATTTCTCCTCCGCTTTGGAGAGCGGGGAGGGGAAGGGAACAATAAAAGCGCCCCAAACTACTTTCCTTCCCCCCCCCCCTTTTTTTTTAATGAGCAGCTTCTAGAAATAGGCGCTTGAGGATTAAGAGAGGAAGCTAAAGGAAGAGACTCAAGAGGCTGGCTGGCTGCAGTGGTCTCTTCAGACTGTGTGTGTTGTGCGTTTGCACCGGTCTGTCAGTTGCATGCATGACAAGAGGTTCCTTTGGACACACAAGCACGGGCATCCACACGATAACTCTCGGATGTTTATTCTGAGCAAATAGAGAGAGTGGAGCGGACTCTCCTCCTGGAAGGGGACCAGGTAATCATTTCCCAGGCACCGGCAATCATTTCTGCATTGGGAAGAAGTTAACAAGGGAGGGGGGAAATAATCACCCCCCTTCGCATATTTATAGTGCTCCTTTAAGTGGGGGGCAGATTTGTTTTAATCCTTGCACGGTGTCAATAATCAGCGTGTTATTTACAATCTAGACACTCAGCTGCAGCAGCTGAGACGAAAGCAAATTCCACTCTCTGTGTATTTGGCTGGACTGGGAGCTGGGCGGGGGGGAGCTCTTCAGGAAAGAGGTCAGGGTTTGTTTAGGAAAGATCAGAAGACAGCTGAAGTGAGAGAGGGACTCGCCACTTATCCCTCCTCCTTTCTCGTCCCCCTCCCGTTTTCCATGGTGTCTGAGGTGGCTGGAGATCGCACAGAAAGCTTCTCCTCCCCCGCTGTTGCCAGTCTCTCTCTCGCTCGCTCTCTTTCCCTTTTGTTATTTGCACTCGCATTGTGTTGTTTGTCTCTGAAGCCGCCTCATGACCAGCAAAGGGATTTCACCTCGTCCTTGAGAGAGACACAGAGAGAGAGCGAGAGAGCGCGCAAAGGGAAGAGATCAACTCAGTACCCACCTCCGGTGCCCTCCCCTCTCCCTCCCAGCCCTGTATCACTTAGCATCCCACGCCAAGAGGAGACATTAAAGAGACCGGGTAGGTGCTCTCTCAGAGCCGTTTTAACTGGGCTTGTTGCGGCTAGTGGGAGGGGGGGCAGATGTCCAGAGCAGCAGAGCTTTGCCTCAGGGGCTTGCTCTCCACTCAGCACTTTGGTTCCCAGCTTCAGCTGGAGGGACGAGGAGGGGGGATGTGATTCAATGCTGAATGGGGAGGGGGCGAAGGCGCTGGGGCTGAGGAGAAAGGGGCGAGCTTGGCTTTAGAAAGGGGGGGCAGCTGCCTCTGGGGAGGGTGTGAAACTAAACGGGCAAACTTCCCCCCCCCCCCCCAGTGGAAGGGGAAGAGTGGTGGGGGTGTTTGAGGACGATCCGTCAGCGCTGGTGGGATGTTTCCAGGGTCTTGTACACCTCCTAAAGTTCAGAGCAACTTGTCACGCCTCCCAACCCCCTTCATTGATTGCCTGGGGGTGGGGGGCGCTGGCTGGGATTGTAGGGAAGGGAACTCTCCCGGAGTGGCAAGAACATTGCTCATCCCTCAGGATTCCGGAGGATCTCGCAGACAGGAAGCTTTAAATTATTTTAATTGCCTCCTACTTTGTGTGTGTGTGTGTGTGTGTGTGAGAGAGAGTGTAAAGTGAACACGGCAGCGCCGCTTTTAAGGGCTTGTGCCCTGAGAAGTCCCCCTTGCACTGGGCTCAAACAACAGGAGGCAGGGAGAGTTAAACTCGTATTGGGTCTGGAAATGTTTGACTATGCTAGCTGCAGTTTGCAGAGTATCGATCCGCTGCGAGCAAGGCACATTCGCGTGGGGAGAGCAACCTAAAGAGGCTGGTTACGTATTTCAGTAAGCATGTTCCTTACAGTTTGCAAACCTCATTGCTCCTTAAGAAATAGACTGACTCTGGTAAATGGATTAAATGCTCTTGGGTCAGTCATTTCAGCTGCTTTCCTACCAAAAAGAAAACAGATCAAAGAAAAATATGGTCAATGCACCGCATATTGTTCTAATGTTCCCCTTCCTCCAATTCTGGAGGTAGGAGTGAACTCTGCCAACTTTTTACAAAAAATTAAGGGACTTTATTTTAACCCAACTGTGATCCTAGAATAACTAGAGCAGTTTGTCAAGAAGAACATGATCATTGTTCCCTAGGGACTGCATTCAGTCTCAGCACTGTAGTGTGATCAAGGGCAGAACCAATAGAAATCGGTGGGATTTTGAGTAATAAGTGTGGGAATCTCCAAACGGACTGGGTCTGAGTGATTTGTTTCCCTTCTGCTCATAAATAATGACCCCAGGCATTTTTTTAAAAAACAGCAGGCCAGTGAAATAGACACGTGGAAGATTTGTAGGCGTTCAACATTTCAATAAAAAAATATAGAGTCGTTCAGCAGGATTATAGGAAGGACGTCTGATGTGAACTAGTGTTTTTAAAGAGAGACGGATACCAAATGTGAATTAGGAAAAACTTTTTCCTAAAGATGTATTTTGCTCTCTTTCAAAGAATTCAGCTTTAAGCTTGATTTCAGATAAAACAATTTTATGCCAATTGTAGACCTTGGAAGAAAGTTTCTTGGGTGTTTTTTCCTGATTTATCTATAACTTGGAGTCAGCAGCCTAGCTAAAATCAACTGCCAAGATTTAAATCAAATTCTTGGATACGAGGGATGTTTCTTAGTCTTTTGTTCAAAGTTCCTCTGTAAATTATGTTGGTATTTTCTCTCCAGAAACCTACCTCATAAAGATCAGAGTACTATATATGTGTTTTTAAATAGCCCCTAGTTCTTCCCAGGGGTAGAAAATTCATCTTTGTCTAAAAAGTGAATCCATTGTGTAAAATATGCAGTTTACAAATACTTAACTGGGATTGTAGGGGAGAGGTGAATGTTAGCAATATCCAAATGTTTGTTTTATAGAACACTTCTGCTCTTAAAGAGAGAGGCTGACGTGAATTTGTTGCATTTTGTAAATACATAGTATGTATATGTTTTGTCTTCATATTTTGAACATGAAAACCTGATAAACACATGGCCATAATGCATGGAAGCCTTGCATCAGAGCTTTTTGTTGAACTTAAACTGTTTTGGTAGAGTTTTACACTATATGGAATACACGACTTTAAAGCCACAATCATCTTTTGTAAGCAAATTAGCATTTGACTCTGTACAATTGTGTGTGCATGTGCCTATAGCTGGTTTAGTCTAATAGGAAGTTTTGTAAACGATGGAAGTGAGTATATGCTTTTGGAAAGGCAACTATAAACATATATATGTCCCCTATATAAATTTGAGTTCATGTTAGGAAAACATGAATCTTATAGTGTCATGATCTTATAGTGGTGGGGTAAGAGTTTTAGGTAGCTTAACATTTTTTTCAGTCAAATAATTCTTCAGGACGTTTACTAATAAATGATGAAATGGGAAGGGATATTTCTGAGATCTGTACTTTGAGAAACTATGCTAGGGTCCAATATACATATATGTATGTATGTATTACTACACCTTTTTATTTTATTTTACTTGACAGCCTCATTTAGACCGGGTGGTAGCAGTATAGTTAAGATGTTGGACGTGTTGTTCATATTGGATAGTTCCTTGACATTCAGGACTGTGAAAAAGTAATTCTTCAGTTACTCATACTAAAACGATAACATTATATTTCAAGTAAGTTTATAAGTAGGTTTAGCTAAATACCAGTACATACTGCATAACAAGGAAAAGAGTAGCAATAAGTTTGATTTGATGCTAGTGACAGTATTATAATGCTGTATGTATATAGGAGCTTTCTTTCTGCCTTGTTACTCCTACCTACAATGATATAAACTGCTGTGATCTGGATTTTGAGAATGAACCAAAAAACAGAGCATTCAGTGGAACAAGTTTTCTAAAGTTTAGGAAAAATAAAACATTGCCAAAACTCTGAAGTGGCTCTCTTGTAAGCTGTAATGTTTTTGACCATTATAAGTAGATTGCTATTATAATAAGAATATTTTTCCAGTTAGCAATGAAGTATTTTTTCCCTACTTTAGCATATAAATAATCCTGTGTTCTTTGAACAGGCAAGGTGATACATCCATTGAGGCATTGAAAGCTTTGCCTGAAAAAAGACTACATAAATGGGCCCTATACCATTGGAGTGACCTTTTACAAAATGCAGGTTTATACTGTGGGCTCTTTTTATACCTCAGTTTAATCTCCTTTTCCTACATTCATGTGTGCAGACACATTCATCTGAGAGTTAGTCCTATGTGGTAATGTTCAGATCCAGATGAAGTTTAGGCGAGGGATTGATTTTTGAGGCTGAACCAGAGATGACTTCAGGCTGAATGGTGCTGAAAACTTGCGAGCTGTTAGAGATTTCTGTCTTTTAGGGCACGTGTCAGTACTGGATCCAGAAAAGCCTTGTTTTCTGATTGAGGTCCATTCAGTGACCAAAATTGTAGGATTGGGAGATTTGAATCCAAGCCTCTCCCTCTCTACCCCTCTGGAAATTTTGGGAGACATGAGAGCGCTCAGGAGGAGGCCCAGACCAAAACATTAGGTCCGACTATCTCTAATTAGGATATTATTCATCTACATTTATTGGCATTGTGTATAGAGTTATATGGTGGAGCCTGCCCAGGGAAGAGGATTAAGACTCTGCACTCCTATACAGGCTGTCAAGGGAGCTTGAATCCTTTAAGTTTCGTACGTCAGTGATGGGCACCTTAGAAGTTGTCATCCTTGTAGGACTTTGCCCTTTATGCCTCCTGGTTCCTTTACCCTCTTTGTGTGTATGGTGTATACAGGGCTGGCTTTAGGCTGATTTCCCTGATTCGGGGCCCCGCGCCCGCAATGTCCGTGTCTTCGGCGGCACTTCGGCAGCAGCTCAATTGCAGTTGCTGTGTTCGGCAGCATTTCGGCGGAGGGTCCTTCTTCGGCGGCAGCTCTTTTTTTTTCCCATGCAAAAGCTGGAGCCAGCCCTGTTCGTGCCGGGGCCCCGTTGAAACTGTTCGAATCAGGCCCTGCACTTCCTAAAGCCGGCCCTGGGTGTATATGTATATGGTGTTTTCTCAATATGTAAAATGCAAAGTCTGCACAAGTTCTCCTTATTGCTTACCAAAGCACACATGCTTTTATTTTTCAGTCTGCGGAAAACATATGCTTCCTGACAGTCTGAGGAGGGTGTTCTTTAATATTTCTGAGAGCTTTATCTTCAGTCTGTTTCAGCCTTTCTGTCTATTTTTCTCTGGATCTCAAACATGGACTGAGGCCCGTAGGTAATCCACACTGGGATCTATTAATAGTGGCCATTTTCAGAGGCACAAGGACAATTACTAATCTCCTGCTGGCTTTCCATCCACTTGGGAGGCAAGTCATTGTGAGAATGCCATTTTGCCCGGTGCATCAAATACCTAGCAAATCTTTGCTCACCTAGGTTACAGTTCCTAAACCCAGTAACAACACCAAAAATCGAACTTGAGTGGCCCTGAGCACCACCTCTTACTGTGATGAGTCACACAACCAGCAGCACTTTGTTAGCGTTATATTTGATCCACTGGCCCTCAGCAGAGCTGACAATTTTCAGCTAAAAGACCCTTCAGTGAATTGTCCTTTAATAGAAAGTCTGGCCCTCACCCCTCTGTTGTACTTTTAAATTAAATGAAATCCTTGAGAAGCTGGTGGCAGCTTGGGGTAATCAGAGTTTAAGGACAAGGGTAATCATGTATATTTCGAGGAAATAAATTATCTGAAAAATATAGGTCAACACTTATTTTTAAAGGCAGCACCTCCCACTGATAGAAAACCTCACACAAAACTACAGAATCATATACAGTGCAAAATCATACATTGCTATTAGGATCTTCTGATCCTTGGCATGATTGTAGCCAAAATCCTGGGGAAAATGTGCCCTGTATTGGTCTGTTCTAAGATGCAGGCGGTTTGGCGCCACAGTTCCCAAACCTGTTAGTGACTGACTGTTCCTTTGGAAATTTGAGAGTGTTCAGTACCTCCCAAGAGGCACTCAGCATTTTGCAGGATCAGGCCTCAATTAAGGGGTATCTCTTAAAATAAAGAATGGACAGTTAGTCATCTCACTGGGGAGATACTTACATTATTGGGCCATGAGCAGAAGTAACTGGGGCCTTGACTATATTCAAAGTTTCACCAGTTTAATTTTAAATGTGTTTAAAATCAGAGGTAGTTAAACCACTGTAATACACAGTTTGGGCACTCTTAATCTGATTTGAATCTGTTATATCTATGTATCTTAAAGTGATTCCTCACTGCATAAAGATAAATAGATATGGCAGGTTTAAATTGATTGAGTGTCCACTGTGTTTTGCAACTGTTTATTTAAATTGGTTTAAAAACACATCTTTAATTTAAACCAGTGCAACTTTGAATAGGGCTTATGGGGGCAGCCTCTTAAACTGATGTAAGATCTCACCCACTTTCAGACAAACACAGCTAATTGATGCAAATATCTGAACGTTTTCAGTTTGTTATGCTTTAGTTTGGGTATAAACAAAACCTGCAGGAAATAGTTATAATATGTTAGCTAGTTAAATAAATGTTTACTTAGTAAGAATATATGGGTTAAAAAGCTAACTGGAATTTTTTTAAAGCAATACCTGTCACAGTTTTAGTATCTCCTATCAGTGAATGGAGATATTGTTTCTCTTAGTGGCGGATGCAATTTTTAATGAAACGGCAACTTGCTTCTTAGCAGGAGGCCAAGCTTCATGAAGCCGACTTAAACTGAGAAAAACTCAGGGACCATTAAAAACCATTGGAAATCAGGCAGTTTCAAGGTGATTTTAAGACATATTCTGATATCTATATTTATTTTTAGGGAAGATATCTTGTATGTAACATGTGTCTAAACGAACTGTTTATCCCATTTCTTTCTCCTCTTCCCCATCCTCCCCCCCCCCCCCCGCCCCCCGAACAAGACTTTTCCTTAAACAATTTCAAAAGTACCGGGTTACTATTGGAATCTAAATTTCTTCAGGTGTAATATGTTCTATAGGATTCGAAGGATGATAGTTTGTTGTTTGATTCTGGGTGTTTTTTTCAGGCAATATTCTCACTGACTCCAGTCTAAAATCCTGATGTTTAGGCCAGCATCTTTATGTACCCATATAGCCCTAAATATAATGGCTAAGATTTGCAAAAGTGACTAGTGATTTTGGTGCCCAATTTGAGACACCTGAGAGGCCAAATTTTCAGAGGGCAGACGCTCAACACTTCCTGAAAATCGGGCCTGTTTAAAGTGTCTCAGGAGGGACACCCACATTCACTAGTTATTTTGAAAATCTTGTTCCTCCTCCCCATTTCTGTATATGGAACTCAATCGGAGTTTTGCCTTGGTAAGGAGTGCAGGATCAGGTTCTACCAATCAAATAATAAATATAGGGAAATTCAGGATAATAGAACACCTGAATTCAAGTCACCTATATATGCCACTACAACTTAATTGTAACCATAATTTACTACCGGTGAATGGTATGCAGACTATTTAAGAATCAGAAAAGGAAGGTTAATGGCCCTGGAATAGCTAACACATTAATACAATATGTTACTCAAACACATCTAGGAGAAGATTGTATATTTAGTATATGGCAGCTACTGGTGCTTGTTTGAGCTTGGGGCTGGTTTTATATTTGTCACCCATTTATAAACTGTAGTTAGAGGCAGGATAGTCCTGATTCTGTGAAATGAACATTGATAGAGTCTTGTCTTCAAGGGAGGGAGAGTCTGTATAAGTGAACGATCCTGCAAAAAGTTTGTTGTTGTTAAGATGATTAAGTTTAAGATAATTAATGAATTAAAGTTTCCAGGTGTCAAGCATGGATTATGCATTAGATAACTACAAATTTAGGATGAGCTTTTTTGTTCTTGGTACAAACCTGACAGTTTTGGGTTGAGGACGTCAGTTTCATACTCACTGCTGACATCCCACAAAGATAGAGCTGACGTGGAGATTATTGAGGGACTTGTGACATTCCTATAAACAGAGATGCCTTAGATGAGTAACAGTTTGGATAATATGATGGAAATTCTGCAATTGTAGGGAATAATCTACTATCTTCAGTCTTGCATGAGGCAGATTACAAACGAGGAAATGTTGTTGAATATATATACATGTGAATCTACTGCTTGTGAAAAGTAATGGATAAACAATTCTGGAAACTGAAGGCCTCAATCAGCCGAAAAGGTGCAGCAACAGTGTGAGATGTACACTGCTTCATCTCAAATTTGATCTGCAGGGAGCAACTCAAGGGATAAGAAGGGAGTTCAGTCTCCCTACCCATGTGGGCCCTGATCTAGGAAAACACTTGAGTATGTGCTTCTGTTTAAGCACATGGTAGTAGGATTGCTTACATGCTTAGAATTAAGCATATGCTTAAGTGATTTGCTGGGTCAGAAACTTCTTCCTTGAATTGTCTGATGATATTGCTAACAAGGCAACCAGTTTGGTGGTTTTTGTGTTCTGAACTATTTTTCCACCAGGAATTGTAATGAGGCCGTCACCTCACTTCACATAGGTCACAGAGAAGCCCTCAGATGATAGAGATGGATAATATGCTTTAAATGAGGCAGAGGAGGAGGAGGAAAAAAATCTTGCTTCTTCTAATGCAAAAGTGCTCTCTATTGATCATCAAAAAGCTGAATTTTTGTGCTGATAGATGAAGCAACTCCTAGCTGGAAGTATCAAAGTGGAAAAAGTGTTTAAAAAAAACAAAGGGAAAGTTAAGAGAGATTCTAAATTTAAAAAAGTTTTATTAGGGAAAATGGCTCAGATTTGGATAAAATGCCATTAACATCAACAGGAGTTGTATGCAGAAAATTCTGCATGTGCTATATAAAATTAGCAAGAAGGCTTTATTTTAAAGTCTCCTTTGCACAGGGGGCTGAAAAGTCTTAAAATCCATGTAGGATTTTTCTTCTGGCTGTGCTTAATTTCAAAATCCTATTCTATTGCCAGTCATAGGAGGAAAAATGTTTACTCTTAAAATCATGGACCCTAATACACTTATTTAGATAAGAATATTTTATACATTTTGCTCCTTCCAAACAAAGGTGACTTGAAACACTTTTGAGCTTTTGCTCCCACCATAAATTGTTCAAGAATATAGCACATGAGCTGTGCAAAAACTGGTCTAAGGCCCTAATTAGGTGAAGCACTTAGTGTGTGCTTAACTTTAAGTACGTGCTTAAATCTGTCTCAGTTCAGCAAAACATTTAAGCACATGCTAAAAGTTAAGCTATTTCCTTAAGCACTTTGCCGAATTAAGGCCTAGAGATAAAATTTTCAAAAGGGATTTAGGCACTTAGTCATGTTGACTTTCAGGGCCCCAAGTGCTTCATGCTGACACGCTTTTGAAAAAGGGGACTCAGGCTCCTAAGTCACTTATGCATTTTTGAACGTTTGACTTCCAAGTTTTTAAAGCTGTGGTGAAATAATAGGAGCGGTAGATTCAGTGAAACTTTTTGATGTGATAATCCGTGATGCATGAGCTCTGAAAGACGGCGTGAGTGGGAGGCTGCAGTGGTTGCAGAAGCCATGTGGAATTTGTGTTGAATTGGGCTCAGAGGAATAACATTGGGGCCATATTACATAGTTGGCATTAGAAGAGATTGTTTTCCCTAAAAGTATTTATTTTTTTAAATTTGTGTGTGGTGGGGGAGGGGGCGTTTCACTCTGTTTTCTTGGTTATATTGCAATTTGCTATATATAGTGTTTAAATGTCAGTGTTCATTTAGTAGTACTTGCTCATCATTTTTCCCATAGGCCAATACTTTTTTGTCTATATTATAAGCACACAGTCATGAAACACCCAAAATGTCCATTGGCTGCAAGACTGGCATTAGGGGCCTAATTTTAAACCCACTAAAGTCAACTGGAGCTTTGCTTTTAATTTCAGTGAGTGCATGATCAGAGCCTGTAAAAACTGAACCCCCAATTTGTCTATGATATGGATCACAGCTCACCTTTGCCTGAGATTTTTCAAAGGCACCTGGGGGATTTAGACACCCAATGACTGTTGGAATTCAGTGGGATTTGAGAACATAACTCTCACGCCTCTGAAAATCCCAGCCTCTGGGTGAAATCAATGGGAGTTTTGCTGTTGGCTTCTTTGATTACCATGGAACCAGGATTCCACCCTCTGGTTACAGTTCAAGACCCAGGGTATCCTCTTTATTGACTTCAGTGGGCTTTAGTTCATCCTCTTATACTGTTTCTTGATTAGTTTTATTGTTATACTTTATATGTACAGGGAGAGTGAGAGACCGAGAGAGCTAATGTTTTGGTCCAGCTGACCATGTATTGCTCTTCTATGGAGCTGTACATGTGTTTGTTTTCTTTTATTCAATCAAGCACACACATGCACACAAAAAGAGGAGCGGAGAAATGAAAGTATTACCTGCAAAATGCCTTTAAATAAACCCCTATATAACCACATAGTATCTCTTTCAAGCAAAGATAACATATCCCCTTCTCAACATTTGCACAGCAAAGTAATGCATTATCGCATTTTCATAAATAATTAAAAAGCAACTTAAAAGAAAGTAGGCCAGCAAAAAAAAAAAAAGTGTTGGTTTCAAATTTGAGAGAAGAAAAAATATATTTCTAGTTTGCAAATCGATTAAATTGTACTAAATCCCATTGTCCCATCACACTGTGACCAAAGACCAATTTGACACCAACAGAGTCCCATTAAAAAGATTTGGAATGATGAGAGTCTGTGGCATCTGGTTTCTCCTCCGCTCCCCTTCTTGGTAAGAAAGGCAATTGTGACCCTTTATCTATTTTCAAGTGATGGAGGAGCAAATCTCTAGAGCTCTGCTGATTGGGTTTTTAGTACGGTTTTCAGTGTTGTGCTGTAATAAAATGAGTTATTTTAGAACTGTGCATACATTAGTGTTCTGGCACGGCATGATACAATAATGTGTGAAAAAGTATAAGATCACACCTTGGTGAAACTTGCAGATTTCCTGCATAATCTGACAGTGAGCTCTTGTCAGGTTTTGACTGTGTAAAGAGGGAATAAAGTTTCCAGAAGCAGAGCACAGGGTTTGGATGTATTTTTATGTCTGTTCAGGGATTTTGGCCCCAATGTACTTGTGAATATGCCTAACTTTAAGCACTTTAAACACTGGCTTCATCTGGATTGAAGTTGGTGATGTACTTAAGTACTTTGCTGAGGTGGAACCTTTTTAAAATCTTATGTTATGGAAGATCAGCATTAATTTAATTGTTTTGAATTATGTAATCAAAATGCATAATTTGTAAAATAATAAAGTAAATAAAATAATAGATACTAAAATTGCAAAAGTAAAAATAAAAAACCCCAAATGCAATCCATAACAACACTTCACATTTAATACCACATCGCCTGCTCCAGCGCTCCATTGATTGCAATGGGAATTTGTCTGAGAGAAGGCTGGAGGATTGGACTCAAAAAAAAGGAAAAAAAAAAAAGAAGTTTCATTATTCAAAAGTGCAGCTCTCTCAGTGCTTATTCAAGCATGCAATTAAGCATATAGCGATCCCTAAGTATTTATTGATTTATGCTATAGGTCAAACTAGGGTGACCAGATAGCAAGTGTGAAAAATGGGACACTTGTGCGGGGTGGGGGGGGGCAGGGCAGAGTATTATTGTGTATCTAAGACAAAACCCCTAATATCAGGATGGTCCCAAAATAATGTCTGGTCACCCTAGGTCAAACAAAAGTTATGGACTTGATACAGAAATTACTGGGCAAGCTTCTGTGGCCTGTTTTGTGGAGGAGATCTGACTGAAGGATCAGAATGGTCCTTTCTGGCTGTAAAATCTATTAGTCTTAACTATTGATGGTCTCCAAATGTGTTGTGTTATGATGTTTTAAAACTGAGGCAACTAAAGGATTGGGCAAGTATACAGCTAAACCTGGATCAGCAGAAGTTTCAGGTAACTGATCCACATTTTAGAGGATGCACAATGAAAAAAGTCCATATGCTCCATTTACTGTGTTGGGTTTTTTTGTTTTGTTTTTTGTTTTTTGTTTTTTTAAGAGTTGGGAGCAGCACGTCCCTTTTTGGCCATATTTTGAATCATTGACCCCCTTTTCCAAGCCAATGTGGTGCATGTTGGCATGTGTTTTGGAACACTGAAATACATTTGTTTAACTTTCCTTTATGTGTTCATACAAACACCAGACCAGCCTGGTCATTGATTCACTTGTTCCTAAACAATTTTTTGTGCTCGATTCATCCTTACAGGTTGTCAAGGTATTCAGGTGACCTGAGATTGAGGAAACAAGAAGGAAGTCAGCAAAAGTCTGAAACTGAGTCTGACTGCAGCATAAATAATGTTTGCAGATTTATGCCTGGGTGCATCAGAGGTGAAGAAAGGCTTTTTCACCTGCACCATCACATCTGAAAGGCCTGAGCAGCAGAATTGTTCCAGGGGACGATTAACCTGGTTAGTTCAGGTTGTTTAAATCCAGTGACAGCTCAGGTTTTATGAAACTTGGTGGTAATTCATAATAGTATTCTCTGGATCTCAGCCCTGACAGGCCTTGTAATGAAAGCACTCAAACAGGCCGAGTGGATTGGCCATGCCCCTGAGTATTTAAGAGGCTCTGAACCAGAGTCTCTAGCAGGGAGAATGATGGAAGACTGGTGAACTCCCCTTTTCTTTGCTGTTGCCAGGAGTGATTGCATCACGAGAGTTATTCTGTCGGGGGAGGGAGGGGGGGTTACTCTAAGTGTATTGTTAAACAAATTGGCCAGAATTACAGATCTCTTTTTCTGTCCACAGTGGCCCCAGGCCACTCACAATGTGGGCTGCAGTGTCTCCAGTGTGCCAGTGACACCCAGCTTAATGAATCTAGCTCTTGTTTCCTGAGAGATGTGATAAGATTCAACAGAGTTTGGGGATCAGATGAGGACTACTTAATTGTGACAGAGACCAAAAAAGGCAGGACTGATCTCTATGGGAAGGGGGGAAAGGAAAATGGGGAATCAAAGAAGATGTTCTATCAGTTTCTCTGACTGAGTGGGTGGTCTGTTGTTGGTGAAGCACGCTCCCGACCTTTGGGAAGGGGCTTCTTGTTGTATCCAAGCTTTTGGTGGATATTCAGGAATCAGCAGCTACCAAATGTGCTTTCAAAGCACTTGGCTAGAAGGTTCTGTTCTATTTTATATAGGATTTTATTCTAGGCTCACCAGCGTAGTATCTGACTGCTTTCCAGTAGTGCATTAAGCAATGTGACTACACATCTGCCACAGATTGTGGGTTCTCTCATCCTCTCTCTGGAGGGAGAAGCATGTACAATCAGGGCCGGTGCAAGGATATTTCGCGTCCTAGGTGAAACTTCCATCTTGTGCCCAACCTCTGGCCCGGGGAGCCCTGCGGCAGCTCCCCGCCCTCCCATTGCCCATCTCCTCTCCTGAGCACGCCAGCAGCGCCGCTCCACTTCTCCCCTCTCCCAGGCTTGCGGCGCCAATCAGCTGTCTGGCACGGCAAGCCTGGGAGGGGAGGAGAATTAGAGCGTGCACAGGGGAGAAGGCGGAGCGGAGGTGAGCTGGGGCGGGGAGCAGTTCCCCTGCACCCCCCCGCCCGTTACTTGCTGCGGGTGGCCCTCCCTGCACCCCCCTGCCCCAGCTCCACTCCACCTCCTCCCCTGAGCGCGCTTTTTGGCACCCCCAACCACTTGGCGCCCTAGGTGGCCGCCTAGTTCTCCTAGTGGTTGCACTGGCCAAGTGTACAATGGAGTTGCTTGTTTTAGTAGGGGTGTCTTTTTTTAATAAATATATCTGTTGCTACGTGTCTATAGTAGTGAAGGCAAAGTTGAGCCCTTTGGGGGGCAAAATTTTGGCTACTTCTAAATAGGGTTTTTAATCTGGAGGTGACAAATACAATTGCTTGCTGCTTTTCCAGCTCTAGTTCTAGCATAGAAAGTCCTAAGTGACTAGCCTACCAGTTCTATCCTTGTGTCATTCTGTGGCAGTTATGATCAGCTGAGGTACTCAAGCTAACAGGACTCTGTCTTAAAAAAGAGGGGATTACTGACTGGAGATTGCTATTCCCTTTGGGAATTTACTTCCCCTTTGGTCTGTTAGATTGATAATGTTCAAGGTGTGATGCAAGGCCTATCTGTATTGCCAGGTTTTTGTTTTTTTGTGGGTGAGGGGTTTGCTGAGTGGGGTCTTAGGATATGTCTACATTACAGTTGGAGGTACTGTATGATTTGCAGCTTAGGTAGGCATCCTGTGCTAGCTTTAATTTAGCTAATATGGCTAAAAACAGCAGTAAAGATGCAATGGCACCGACCCAGGGGGGTGGGCTAGGAATGTGAGTATGTGCCCAGGGTTCTGGTGAGCTGGTACAGCCCACGCTGAAGTAGAATTAGTAGCGGGGGAGGAAGAGTAAAAGGCAGAGAGAATCAGTCATTTGTTGTCACCGAACCAGTATGTGGTTGTTTTAATTGTTTTACATTTTGTACCTGTACAAAGAGAATATTGATTAGTGTGTGCTAAAGGTCTAAATAGCTAAATTCTAGTGCCTGATTCAAAAGCCCTCATGTTCATTTAAAAAAACCCCCACAAACACATGGAACAAATTTTAGTGTTGACTATTCAGTTCTCAGATGATCAAATTAAGAGAAGTTAGAGCATTGTGCAGAAATGCTTTTGTGTTCACTGGTTAATGACTTTCAAGTAGGTGGTGATGGAGACTAGCAAATGATTTTCTTTTTATCGTCATGACCATGAAACAAGAATGGAAATGTTATAGATGCCACTTAAAATGGATCAGCTCTTAAAGGAACTTAAGGTCTGAATCTTTTCTGATTTCTCCTCCTCCCTCCCCCCTTTTAAATAGAAGCAAAACAAAGGCTCTAATTCAGGAGAAATTTTCTCTGTGTTTCCAGTTTTTGTGGAAGCATTTGAAAGGAAGGAGTTTGTCTAGTAGTTAGAGCATGAGAGTAGGAATCAGAACTCCTGGCTCTTACCTCTTACTCCCCTTGTCTTGAAAAAGTTCCTTAATCTCTCTCTGCCTCAGTTCCATTGTGGGTAAAATGGGGATAATAGCAGGGCTGTTGTGAGATTTCCTAGGGGTGTTGTGAAATTTATTGTTTGCAAAGTGCTTAGAGATGCTCTGACGAAAGGTGCCGTGTAAATGTAACATAATTAGTAATAGTAATAGTGATACTAGTAATAATAATTGTGTTCAGAATAATGACATTTATTTTTCTTGGTTGAGTTTTGCTGGGGAATGATATTTTTCGATAGGAAATAAATTGGTCTGAAACTATGCTGGACTTTTGATTTCCTAGGATTTTTTTTTTTTTTTTTTACTTGTTAACTAACAGGGTTTTTTGATATCAGGCACCACTCTTGAAGTGCTGTTGAAGAGCAAATGAAGTGTTTTGATGAAACTTTCTGCAGCAGAGAAGCCAATTGTGACTCAAAGTGTTCCTAATGCCTGTGGCAGATTAAAAAAAAAAAATAATCAAATCAGTTACTCCCAGTGAGATGGGTACAATCCGGCAGACCCTATTTGAGAATGATTTACTGTGCTGCTAACAGTGTATATTTCCCCCCCACAGTATGCCAACATTTTTATGGCTGACTTAGAACAACGCTTCCTCAGCTCTCGTCACCTAACACCCCTACTCTACTTGCGCTACATTGATGATATCTTCATCATTTGGACCCATGGAAAAGAAGCCCTTGAGGAATTCCACCATGATTTCAACAATTTCCATCCCACCATCAACCTCAGCCTAGACCAGTCCACACAAGCGGTCCATTTCCTAGACACCACTGTGCTAATAAGTGATGGTCACATAAACACCACCCTATACCGGAAACCTACTGACCGCTATACTTACCTACATGCTTCCAGCTTCCATCCTGGACACACCACACGATCCATTGTTTACAGCCAAGCTCTAAGATACAACCGCATCTGCTCCAATCCCTCAGACAGAGACAAACACCTACAAGATCTCTATCAAGCATTCTTACAACTACAATACCCACCTGCTGAAGTGAAAAAACAGATTGACAGAGCCAGAAGAGTACCCAGGAGTCACCTACTACAAGACAGGCCCAAAAAAGAAAATAACAGAACACCACTAGCCGTCACCTTTAGCCCCCAACTAAAACCTCTCCAGCGCATCATCAAAGATCTACAACCTATCCTAAAAGATGATCCCTCACTCTCACAGATCTTGGAGGACAGACCAATCCTCGCTTACAGACAGCCCCCCAACCTGAAGCAAATACTCACCAGCAACCACACACCATACAACAAAAACACTAACCCAGGAACCTATCCTTGCAACAAAGCCCGATGCCAACTCTGTCCACATATCGATTCAAGTGATACCATCACAGGGCCTAATCACATCCGCCACACCATCAGGGGCTCATTCACCTGCACATCTACCAATGTGATATATGCCATCATGTGCCAGCAATGCCCCTCTGCCATGTACATTGGCCAAACCGGACAGTCTCTACGCAAAAGAATAAATGGACATAAATCTGATATCAGGAATCATAACATTCAAAAACCAGTAGGAGAACACTTCAACCTCCCTAATCACTCACTGACAGACTTGAGGGTAGCAGTGTTGCGACAGATTAACTCGAAAAGCAGACTTCAAAGAGAAACTGTTGAACTCGAATTGATATGCAAACTAGATTGCATTACCTCAGGATTAAATAAGGACCTCGAATGGCTCGGCCATTACGTTAATTGAATCTATTTCCCTTAAGTTAACGATCCTCATTCACACCTGTGTGACCATCTTGTTTATCACTTCAAAGGTTTTTCTTCCCCTGCTGTTATGGTTCCTCTCAATTAATTAGCCTCTTAAGGTTGGTCTATGCACCTCCACCTTATCATGTTTCTCTGACTGTATAAATATCTGTCTACTGTATGTTTCATTCCATGCATCCGATGAAGTGGGTACTAACCCACGAAAGCTTATGCTGAAATAAATTTGTTAGTCTCTAAGGTGCTACAAGTTTTTCTTTCTTATTTTCATAAATATTTCTAAACTGCTGAATTTTGATGGGAAATGCTTGCGATTTAACATACATATTGCGAAGCAAAACTCTTTATGGATTTGATTGGCCCCTGTTTTTTTTTTTTTTTTTTTAAATTAGCCCGGTGACAGCTCTACTTCTGACCAAGTATGCCAACATCTGGCAAGGCTATGGATATCTGGGAATTCATTGCGTGAAGCCATGGAACAAAGTGTTCTGGTCTGACCCCAGTAAGTAGAGTCCAGGACTTGAACTGGAATCTTCAGGAGCAGAAATGTCTTGTGTTTGGAAAATTGGCCTGTTGAGTCACCACGCAGGCACTAAAACAAAACTAATTTTAAGCAGGTCGTAGTTCAGTGATTCCCTCTGGAATCTACATTTAAAGGGGGGGAAATTAAGTCTTATGTTTGAAGTGAAAAAGGTCAAAGTTGATGCACTGTTACAATATTTTGAATGCTTTCCCTTAAGAACAGTCACCTAGGCTAGGATTAGCATGAAGGGCTGCTAGACTGGAACTTCAATGTCTGGGTTAAAAATATTTTAAAACGGTAAATGCCGTCAATACCGAAAGAGTGAGATCCCTGGGAGCCTTCCTATTCAAAGCTCAGGGCAGCAACGGCAGTGTAATGTAGGGCAGTTGTGCTCCATAGCTTTGGAGAATATGGACTCCTGTTAATGTCACATCGGAGGATGGTGGGATAGTAGTAATTTTAGAAAGGTGTTATTCCTGTTTGTTTTACACTGAAAACGTCAGAAGATATAAAAAGAAACATCAGTTGAAAAAGCAATGTAACTGCAGAAAACTACCAATGAATCCAATTCTGAACAGCCTATAGATACGACATGGGGATATGGGTACAGGAACATTTTTGTGGGGAAGCAATTGCAAAAGAAATTTAGGAGAGAAATCAGATATGTACTGAGAAATCATGTAGGCAAGCTTTCACCTAAGTGCCCATTCAGGAGTTAGATGCTACCTGCAATCAAATGGAATCCTGCTCAGCATTAAACTGCAAAATAATTTTTGAGACAAGGTGGGTGAGGTAATATCTTTTATTGGACTGATTTCTGTTGGTGAAAGAGACAAGCTTTCAGGCTTACACAGAGCTCTTCTTCAGGTCTGGGAAGTGTATTCAGAGTGTCACAGCTATATACAAGGTAGAACATAGCATTTAGCATAAGTAGTTAACACATATTTCAAGGGATCATTCAAGATGAAGTAGCCTGTTAACACCTCTCCAGTCATGGAGAGGGGTGGAGGGGAAGGAAAGGTGTGTGTGGAGGGGCGGGAGGTAGTGAGTTACAGGTTGTTGTAAAAGCCATAAATCCAGTGTCTCTATTCGGTCCATGATTTTTACTGTCTAGCGAAGTTATGAATTTAAGTTCCCAGGCTTGTCTTTTTAAGGTGTTATGCAGGCTTCCTTTGAGGATGTGGACTGAGGGGTCAGATATAGAGAGCGATCACTTCATCACCCATCCGATGAAGTGGGTAACAACCCACGAAAGCTTATGCTGAAATAAATTTGTTAGTCTCTAAGGTGCTACAAGTTTTTCTTTCTTATTTTCGTTTTGTGAAAAGTATTCACCTGCAGGTGATCCAGTATTTTTGTCTTTTATAATTTTTCTGTGAGAGTTCATTCAGGAGTGAAGTGATTGCTGAAACTTAAATTCATAACTCTGCTAGACACTAAAAATCATGAACTGAGTAAAGACACTGGATTTATGGCTTATTATAACAATCTAATACCCACTAATTCCCACCCACATATAGACGCTTTTCCTCCCCCATGTCCCCAACTTAATAACACCTCCTCCCCAAACAGTGTAGACAGGGCCGCCGCGCCCACTAGGCGACCCTAGGCGGTCGCCTAGGGCGCCGGGAGCCGGGGGGGCGTCTGGCCATGGCTGCCTCCTGCCCTCCCGGCTCCGTGGCTGAGCCGGGAGCCAGCGGGGGGGACAGGGCGGCTGGCCGCAGCTGAGTCCTGCCCTCCCGGCTCCACAGCTGAGCCGGGAGCTGGGGGGGGGGGGGGCGCTGGGAGCGGGGGGTTGAGCTGCCGGCCCACGGGGAGGGTGGGGAGCTGCTGCGGGGGGAGGGACTGGCTGCCGCGGGGGGAGCGGTGTTAGCTGGGCGGGGGGGCACAGGGCTGTTGCAAGGAAGTTTTGCCTGGGGCGCGAAACTTCCTTGCACCGACCCTGAGTGTAGAGTCAAGGTCCATGTAGTGAGGTCAAGGTCCATATGTGGACACTGCATTACTTACATTGACTGTTACTGGCCTCCAGGAGCTGACCCACAATGCCTCACTCTGACCGTTCTGGTCACTGTTGTGAACTCTGCTGGCCAGGCCACCTTAAAGCCCTGCAAATTTTTGAAATTCCTTTTCCTGGTTGCCCAGCTTGGAGAGCACACCAGCACTCTCCATTATTGTGTGCAACTGCCCAGCTGACCATGCTGGCTCCACGCTGCGGAAGCGCTCCCACCTGGAGTACACAGGAGGTGTTGGATCTCCAGGGTCTGCTAGGAGAAAATGCTGTGCAGGCACAGCTCCGATCCAGCTGTGGAAACGTTGACGTCTATGAGCAGATAGGCTACGAGCAGGACCAGTGCCATGTGAAAGCCAAGGAGCTGCGGCAGGTGTACCAGAAGGCAAGGGAGGTGAACAATAGGAGTTGGTGTGGAGCCACAGACCTACTGCTTTTACACAGAGCTGGATGCCATCCTCAGTGGAGACCCCACCTTCACCCCCAAGAGCCCCACGGATACTTCAGGAGTCCGAGTCACAGGCTCTCACCATGAACAGCGAGGAGGAGGAGTATGGGAGACAGATGACCGAAGGATCCAGTGAGCCATATGTTTTTGACTCCACTGCAGTCCAGCCAATCCCGACACAGAGCATGGGTGAGCCTGATATAGGAGAAAAAACTTCTGATTAAATAGGCAGTTGGCTTTGAAATTACAGGGATGGAACCCCTAAAGCAGCAGGACACATCTGTTGATATACTCTTTTTTACTTGTGCCAGAAGAGGTAGTGAAACAAACAAGCGAGGTAGAGTTGCTATCAGCATTTAATTCCCCTCTTGAGTTAAGCAGAGGGGGCTATTCGGAGCAGTTTGTTTATGTGAACCGCGATGTCCCGTGAATCCTCTGTAGAGAACTTGATGAAACTTTCCTGGAGGTACTCTGCAATCCTCTGCCGAAGGTTTCTGGGGACAGCCGCCTTATTTTTTTTCTGCCACAGTAGGACATTTTCCCATGCCACTCAGCGATTACTGCAGCCGGCACCATTGCAGTACACAGGTTAGCAGCATATGGACTGCGGTGGCATCGGGATGCCAGCAGCGGCTGTGCTCTCTCTGCCTCTGTTACCCTCAGGAGTGAGAGATCTGCTAAAATCACTGCGGCCAGTGGAAAACAGTGCCAGTATTCACTTCCATTGCTCTGCCCACATACATTCACGCCTGTGATCCATCCCCAGCTATCCCTCGTTTCCCCCCACCCCACCCTCAGCCTCAGGCCATACTCACCATGGCTGGTGCTGTGACTCGAAGTGAAAATGTAGTGCTTACAACGTGTGAAGATCAAGGGGAGTGAGTTCAGTATCTTAAGTTTTGATTTCTGTCGTGTATACACTGACAATGGAACCCTCTGTGTGTTGTATCTTCAGCTGCTGGTATTGTGGCCTTGAGGGTGTCCCCCTCTGCACCTGGGGAATGCCTGAGCCAGATAAGGAGAAAGGAGAGGACTCGGCATGCGCGGCGGGTGTCATAGGCTGTGGGAAGCTGTGCTTCCCCAAACATCCAGGTGTGACCCCACCCACGCTCTGCCCCCAGGCCCCCCTCTGTGGCGGACCTGGCTGGGGCTGCACGGCTCACTCTCCCAGGGCTGGGAGGGGGCTAGCCTGGGGCAGGAGGTGGTGGCCACGGTGCAGGTGGGGCGGGGTGGGGGGAGTCCGGTCTCTGGTGGGGGGTGGAAGGGGCGGGGCCTTGGGAGGAAGGGGTGGGGCTGGGGGTTAGCCTCCCCCAGCTGGCAGTTCATGCACCGCCCGTGGGACTCGGAATGACATGTTCCAGGAGATCCTGTAAGCCAGTGCTGCATCAGAGAATGAGCACAGGGCTTGGAGAATCACCGTTGCAGACAGCATGGACAAGGATAGAGTGGAGAGAGGAGAAAGGCGCAGGAAAAGGAGAGGGAGACGTGCAGCAGGAGATGCTTGTGCTTCTCAGATGGCAAACGGAGATGCTGCAGACTAGTGAAACCTGCAGGTTCAACAAGCCCATGCTCACCTCCCTCGGTAGCCCATAGAGAACTCTCTGTCGGGACCTCCCTATACCCCCCACCTCCACATTCCACATGGCATTAGAGGTCGGTGCTCTACCCTTACCACTCCCCCTGGAGGGATATTAAAGAAAATTACAGCTTCACATCCACTGATCTGTAAAAGACACAGTTTGGTGTATGTGAACGTGAAATGGAAATGACTATTCTTTCCACTTCATATGTTTTTTTTCTCTTAATTCATTGTTTTATTAAATTCTAATTTTTTCTATTTGCCTGGTTACAGAATAAAATTCTGTTTTTGGAACATAATTTATCTTTATTACTTTCATATTTATCTTTACAACATAGGCTGGCTGGTGGTGAGCAGTCTTACACCCACCAATTTCCTGTTACTTCATTTTGTCACACAGCCCCTAACATCATTCACAGACAATATTAATAGGTGCATTGACAGTGTTATATTCCTACACACACCACACTCAGTACAAAATTCATATTGGGCTGCAAAAGAGCAAGGCCAGGTAGAGCACGCTACTTTGACTCACTATTAAAATGGTCTTTCAAAACCTCTCTGAGCCATATAGCTCCATGTTGAGCTCTTCTAATAACCCACCTCCATCCCAACGGGACCTTCCCCCTTTGATTCATAGATATTATGCAGGATTCAGCAGGCAGTTATAACCATTTGGGATATTTTTTTTCACTGAGGTCCAATCTCATAAGTAGACAAATGCCAGCGACCCTTCAAACGACCAAGGGCACATTCAGTTATCATCCTACACCTGCTGAGCCTGTAGTTGAAGTGCTTCTTGGTGCTGCTGAGGTGGCTGGTGTATAGGTTCATGAGCTATGGGAGCAAGGGGGAGGCTGGGTTTCCCAGGATCACTATTGGCATTGCAGCATCCCCGATGGTAATCCACCGGTCGGGAAATATAGTCCCTGCTTCCAGCTTTCTGAACAGTCCTGTGTTCCTAAAGATGCGTGCATCACGTCCCTTCCCTGACCAGGCCACATTGTTGTCGGTAAAGCATCCCTGGTAATCCACCAGCTCTTGCATTACCATAGAAAAGTAGCCTTTTCTGTTGATATACTCTGTGACAAGGTGGTCTGATGCTAAAATAGAGAGATGCGTGCTAGCTATTGCCCCACAGTAGTTCGGGAAGCCCATTGTTGCAAAACTATCCACTATGTCCTGCACATTTACCAGAGTCTGCCTCCCGCTAGGCAGGATTATATTATTGGCCCTGCACCCTTACATCACAACAGCACCCTCAACTCCAAATTGATTCCCGACTGACTGGTAGCAATCTGGCTTTGCAACTTTCCACAGTGCAATTGCCACTCGCTTCTCAACTCTCAGTGCAGCTCTCATTTTGGTGTCCCTCTGCTGCACTAGGGCCAGGGCGAGATCATCACACAGATCCAGGAATGTGGCCTTGTGCATCCGAAAGTTCTGCAGCTACTGCTCATCGTCCCAAACCTGCATGACAATGCAATCCCATTAGTCCATGCTTGTATCTCGGGCCCAGAACTGGTGCTCCCACATCTGCAGCTGCTCTGTGAACCCCGTCAACAACCTTGAATTGTTTTTTTTTTCTATGTCCTGCTGCAATCTGTTCTCCAAGGAATCATCCTGTTCCCCACGGCTCCTCTTGCGACTCAGCAAATACTGCAGGATCGGGTGCCTTGTGGTACTCGCAACGCTCATCGTAATAGTGCAGAGCTGTGCAGGATCCAGCTTCTGTCACAGATGACGGACTGCAGAGAGGGACAAGCGGGTTTGCGGGGATTTTGAAAAGAGGCATGAAATATTATGGGAGGCAGATTAAATTATGGGTTGGAGAAGACTGTATTATGGGAAGTTGAGCCCATGCTCCCAGTTACCCCTGCGTGACTCATTTTGGCCTCATGAGGCATTGCACTGTGTTGGTGGGTTGCACAGTGGTATAACTACCCACGGTTTGCAACACTCCAGATCGGCGGGTAGTAATCAATCTATTGGGGATCGATTTATCGTGTCTCACCTAGACGTGATAAATTGATCCCAGAAGCGCTCCTCGTCGACTCCGGAACTCCAGCACGGCGAGAGGCGGAAGCGGAGTCGACGGGGGAGCGAGCCTGCGCCGCGTGGACCCGATGTAAGTAAAATTACTTCGATCTAGGATACATCGACTTCAGCTACTCTATTCTCGTAGCTGAAGTTGCGTATCTTA
The DNA here is from genome assembly GCA_033296515.1 of Macrochelys suwanniensis. Classification (NCBI taxonomy): domain Eukaryota; kingdom Metazoa; phylum Chordata; order Testudines; family Chelydridae; genus Macrochelys; species Macrochelys suwanniensis. The sequence continues at coordinate 229,685,637 of CM065775.1, read as the reverse complement.
GATCAATCCCTCCCCCTTAGTGTAGACCAGCCCTGAATTGATACAATTGTTCCTGTGAAGACGCACACCACTGACGCAAAGAGCATAGTGTGGACATGCACAAGTGTTGTAATAGCTGTGGCAGACGTATCTTGGGTGGACATAATTTTGTAATGTAGACATGGCCTCAGAGTACTTTTCCAAGACCCGAAGAAGAGCTCTGCATAAGCTCGAAAGCTTCTTTCTCTCATCAACAGAAGTTGGTCCAATAAAGATATTACCTCGCCGACCTTGTCTCGCTAATATCCTGAGACCAACACAGCCACAACAATGTATGCAAATAATTTTTGTGCATTTGAGAAAAGATGGTCTTAATTTTCTATTGCTGAAACACAAGTGTTTATACATGTGAATTACTGAAGTTACTATTAAAAAAAACACATGTGCGGGGGAGGGAGGAAGGATGAACAGTTTCTCCCTCCCTCTCTTGTTGTGGGATTTGATTAATTCTTTTCCCCATATTACAGAATAGACTCTAAATTTACAAATGGAAAGAGCAGGGGCTAACTCACCTCAGGAAGTTTGAATCTGCACTCCATTTCTGTCGCAAGTGTGGTGAGGTTTGTGAACTCTATTCAGTTCTTAGGAGGCAGTGAGCTCTCTTCCCACAGCCACTGTGACATACAGATAATGTTGAAACAGCCAAGACCATGGAAGGTTACACCAGGAGAGGCAGTTTTGTGCTTAATGGTTAGAGCAGAGGACTAGGAGTTAGGAAGAACCCCCAGAAGGTCTCGCTCTGGCACTGTATAACCGTCAACAAGTTGCTTAGGGCTGGTCCACACTGGGGGGGCAGGGGGTTGATCTAAGATACGCAACTTTAGCTACGTGAATAACATAGCTGAAGTCGAATATCTTAGATCGATTTTTAAAAATACTTACCCCGGTCCACACGGCAGCAGGCAGGCTCCCCCGTCAACAGCGCTTCCTCCGCTCGCCGAGCTGGAGTTCCGGTGTCGACGGGGAGCAGTTCTGGGATCGATTTATCGCGTCTAGATGAGACGCGATAAATCAATCCCAGAACATCGATCACTACCCGCTGAATCGGGCGGGTAGTGTGGACGTAGCCTTAGTCTCTGTGGGCCAGATTATGAACCCCTTGTTCTTCATGGTGAGTAGATGTTTGTGCAAATAGTACCGTTGACGTCAATGAGGTTAACTGTGTGAGTAATAGCTCGCATAGATGGATGGCGTTCATGATCTGACCCTCTGTGCCTTAGTTTTCTCGTCTGTTAAATATCTACCTACCTAACATCGCTGCTGTAGTGAGGTTTAATGTTTGCAAAACACTCAAGTCTTTGGATGAAAGGTGCTATAGAAGTGCAAATTCTTAGCTGTTCATGAAGATATGAGATACACCTATCTTTACTCACTCCCCAGTACCTTATATGAGGTAGGTATACTTAGAAATTGACTCCATCCTCCAATTTATTGCAGCTCCGTTCTTCTTGAGCTTTCCAAGTAGCTGTCATTACTTAATCTTTCTAATGTATTTTAATTTAAGTTTAGGGGAAATTACTCACATGCAGCTGCTTTTGCGTTTCAGAGAGCAGTTTACAGCCCTTTGAAGTCTTCATGTGTGCAGGAAAAAGAAGAGCTTAGGATAAGCAGAACTTGAATGAAACCATGTAGGCAGATAACAGATACGAATTTGCAGTATTGTGTGTTCTGTTTGGGAACCAAGTCGAGTGATGAGTGAGTCATGCTGGGGCAACTCACATCATTTCCCCAGGAGGTGGTGTGGCTTCAGTCACTTTGCATCTTAATTAGGGACCAGTTCTTTCAACATCAGGGATGAGGGTTCTGACCGCAAAGTTCATTGGCAATGGGGATAACTTTGTAATTCCCAGTGATGAAGTTGTGATAAAGCAGGTGCTAGCACTGGTATTTTCAACGGTGGTGATTCATAACTTGCAAATTACTGATTATTTATAGATTTTTTTTTGTTTGTTTGCAGTTTTACCTCTTTGAAAAAATTAATTCTACTTTTACTAATATGGGATTTAGTGGAGTTAGTGTTGCATAGTGGGGGATTCCAGGGGACTGAGAGTCCGAATGTCAGGGCTTTATTCCCAGCTGTACTACCCATTTCTTTGTGATGCTGGACAAATCAGTTAACTCTTCTGTACCTCAGTTTGCCCATGGGTAAAGTGGGTACAAAAATACCTCCCCCGTCCAGGTGATGTGAGAATTAATTATCCTGATCCAGCAGCCCTTATTCATATTAGTTCTGGGACCAATCAGATCAGTAAGGACAGCAGGATTGGACCCTAGTGTTTGTAAAACACACGAAGATCTTCGGGTTTCAAGCACAGGGTATATGTTGTATTCATTTCTCTTCTGAGAAATATTTGGTCTGATTTTTTTTTTTTTAAATAACATTATGGAACACCCACAACTCTGACTTCCACACTGCTGAAAATCAGCCCCAGGTACGTTTTGCAAGAAAGTGACTTAAGCAATGTGCTATTATTCATTCTTTGTATTATTGTTGTACCGAGGAGCCCCAGTAAGGAGCCAAGATCCTATTGTGCGAGGTGCTGTACAGACACAGAACAGAAAGACAAGCCCTGCAATAAGGCCCGTTTTGTGTCTCTTCTGCCCCACCCCCACCCTTCATTCCACTGTACCTCTTGCATCTAGACCCTGTCAAATGTTGTCCTGATGCAGGAAGGTTTCAGCATGTGCATGCTGTGCTGATCCTTTTTATTTAACTGGAAATGCGACTAGCTTTTACACCTCAACTAGTTATCGGAACACAATAGGTCAACGGGATCATTCTCTTTATCATGGCACACACCTGAAATATCCACTAAGGTAGCAGCGCCTATGATTTGTGAGCAAATGTACAACCCAGTGGGGAGCTGCAGAACTCACCTCCATCTTCCAAGGGTTAACAGTAACCTATAATAATAATTTTGTGACACAAAAATGCTTCTTTTTATGCATTACCTATTTCCAGAGGCCTAATTTAGCTTTTGTATCAAACACTCTGGCTTCCCACTGAGAAGGAAAGTGCTACCAAGAGACTTTGCTCTCTGTTATTCTGATGGTGGTATCTGGGAGGAGTGAGGAAATAAGGAAGCAATTGCCGATATCACTAGTAGTAAGTACAAATAGTGGTGAAGAGTGGGCTACAAAGGTAAAATAGGTTGACGGGGTTGTTCTATCGAGGCCTGGCCTTTGTTCTTTTATATACTGTATTTGTGATAAACTTTATAGACTTCTAGCAAAGCAAAAAAAATGAACTGGTTACAATGAATTCATTTTTAACTACACAGAAATTTTACTTGCCATATGAAAATGGTGAACGCTGTGAGATAGTACAAAGAGATTACATGTGTTTATGCATAAACACAGTCAAGTACATTGCCATGTCTATGCTGGAGGTGCACAAATGCAAAAAAGTTCAAAGTCAGGTTCTGCTGTAGAACTGGTGGAATTTTTCATCAAGAAATGGCTTTTTGTTGAAAATGAAAATTTTCACAGAAAGATCTTAACTTTTGATTACTTTGTTATTGTTTTTTAAAAAACTTGGAATCCAAAAACCAAAATCTTTTATTGAAAATGAGGTTTTTTTTGGAAACCACAATGTTTAGTGAAAATGGAAACGTTTTAACCAAAATACTTTAAAACAAAATAGATTTGCTTTTCAGTTTTTATTTTTCACTGAAAATAAATTTTTCTTGTGGGAAAGTTTTTGGGGAAAAAAGATTAAAACAATTTCCTGTGATCAAAAAATTTCATTTCTTTTTGCAGCTCTATTCTGCAATTAGCCAAAAAGTCAGGGTAAACTGCAGAATCCCATCTCAAACTTGGCCTCCTGCTTCTGCCCAGGTTCCAGGGGAGGGCTCCTTGGAACTTGGAGTTTTTTTGCCAGCTTATTAGCTGTGCGGTTCCTTCCTCCCTCCTTTCTCTGTCTCCTCTTGCTCTGGGCAGAAGTGCAAGGCTGATTCAGACTGTCTCCAGGAAACTTATCCTTTTCTTTCCTCATCTGTGCTCTGGAAAAAGGGATCATGGAGTATAGGATCTTATGGTTGTTTTTGTTTGACAGACTCAAGTGTAAAAATGTGTGGTTCATCCAGACTTGAGTCAAAACCTGTTACCTAGCCTACATAATATAATCTGGTGTATTTCGGCTGTATAAATCTGTTTATATATGGTAACATGATTTAGTAGTGTGACTGTGTCTGCTGGGAGCAAGTACCTTATGAGTTCTAGTCCTGATCTAGCACTAATGTGCTCTGAGATCTTGGAGAAGTCACTTAACCTTTCTGTTTCTCAGCTTCCCATGTGTTAAAGATGGTAATACAGATTTCCCACCTCACATAGATGTTGTGAGGAGTAATTAATTACTGTTTGTACAGTTTTGAAGATACACAGTCCTAAATAAGTGACAACTGAATTTTTTCTTCATATTTATACTATACTCTGGGGAAAGATATGAACTGATTCATTCCCTAATGTAAGACAGTTTTTTGTTATCTTCTCACTTCTAAGTAGAACAGGAGCTTAATGCCAGCTCTGTATTTTTGGAGTGAATATATATTATATTTGTGTGCTCAAATAGAATGGTCCATCCTTTTCATTTCACTCAGAATCCTGACATAGATTTCCTTACCAATTTTATCTGTTTTTCTGTGTCAAGCTGTATCTATCAGGATGGCTCAGTTTGATCAGTTTTTGTTTGTGCATCGCTGATATTCTCAGCTGGAATATGTACTAATATGGAGATATTTATGGTTAAGAAGCTGTTGCTTTCCAGTGTGTCTCAGTCTCCCTATACACTAACAGCGTCCAGGGCTTGAGGGGACAGTGCAGTATAGCTGCTTGCCCTCCTTCCTTCAACGTGCAGAAGGAACCCCCTGTTCTTAGTGTTCAGATTCTGAGTAGAGGCATAATGACCCATCCACAATTCATCACTGCAGAACAGTCATACGAAGCATGTTGGTTTAATGTGAAGCATCCAGGCACAAGAGAGTTGTGAGGAGAGTCAGAGAGCTCCAGTCTTAACCCTGAATTTGCTTTCAATTTTGGGATTAAGTCAGAAAAGAGTTTTTTGGTGGTTTAATTTATTTTGTTTCTAACGTAAGTCTCTTTTTAAAAGGAGTGGGGCGGGGGGAGAAAAATAATATGCCATTGACATGCTTTGGGATCTGAGACTCCTCTGGACCCCACAGGATGTCAATGGACTCATTAAGATTTAGCCAAGTTTTATGCATTATTCATAATATACGTTCACAGCATGTGCCCTAACGACTGTCTCTTGTGAATGCTTAGTCAGAATCATTTGCATTCTGTATATGGATCCATAATATGGAATACATTTAGCTACTTTTTGTGTAGTATACTTTCTGCATATTTCCAGCATATACTGTTGTGGGTTATGCGACAAATGTGTTTAAGCAATAGCATGCACTTGTGTATTATGATTCCATAAAACAAATGCATAATAAAACTCTTTATGAAAATGTATTATTGCATATGTGCAATAGACATGTTTTTCCTTATTTTTTTAAACTTTGATGTCATTTTACTGTTACGTTTCCCACAGATTTTAGTGGATTTTTAATTATGGGCTCCTGTTTTACAAACTTTTGTTTCAAATATAAAAATATTTCACTTTTGAAGCAGAGGGTTGGCAGGTGATGATACACCAAAGTGAAGCTGAGATGTCTGATAATCACAAGAGCTGTTTGCTGCATGTTTGCTCTAATCCCATGAACATTATCCCTGCTGTACATGATGAGACAAAAGAGTCAACAAAACACCTCATCAAAAAATTAATGCTGCTCTTGTCATCTGAGGTGTGGAAGCTCTTCACTGCTCTTTTCTGAGTCTCCATTGATGTCAGGAATGATGTTTGAACTGGCACTAAATCACTGAGTGGCCTTGGGCAAGATACTTAACATAACTCTGCATTGGTTTCCCTCCCTGTAAAATGGAGATAGCACCAGAATGGATTTGTGAGGAAAAACTGGCTAATGTTCCTATACGGATAAGTAAACCTAATGCGTCCTTGTACTAGTGCTTTTCTGTATATGTTTGGCCAGACAGGGTTAGCCCCCATCTGCAGGACTATCCCTTCACCCAAGCAGGACTCCCTGTGGATCCTAACTGGAGTGGGAGGAGACACGGTAGGTGGGTGTGGGATGGAGGTTGCGATGGATGGGAATTATCTCCTTTGTACAGAATCTGTGGGAAAGTTACTTGCTTGCAGAGCCCCTTCTGCTTTTGGGACCATAAATGAAGGTTTCTAGGAACAGTCAAAAGCAGAGAAAACACCTGGGAGCAAAATTTCATTGAAACCATGCTGTCAAATAGTGGAGGAAAGCTTCAGGGGGGCCTGGGGACAGTGCAGAATCACAGGGGCTCTGTGTACATGGCCTTGTGCTTCTAGCAGATCCCTGAAATCCAGTTGTCTTAAGGAGCAGGCCCCACGTTTCTTCAACAGGATGTGGTAGGTACAAACCCTGACTTTTCTCTTAGGTTAACTTCAGAGAAACTGTACACCTGGCTTCTCCCAACCATTTCCTAGGAGTTTCTCTAATTAATCATTATGTCACCTAAGGGGCCAGGCTTCAGTGATTTAAAGAAAAGGTGTTTCAGAAAGTTCATAATTTTTGTAAGACGGGACTGAAAATCCTCAGGAGGGGCCCTGTGTGGAATGTATTATTTATTTATTTATTTATTTCCAGGCGTTCCTACCGTGCATTAGGCAGTGTTCACACATACATGGTCCTTGCCTTGAAGAGATGCAACCTGGGTCAGACTCAGTAAGAATCTCGCTGTGTCCTCTGAAAGATGGCAACATTTGGTGCTCATAGCCCAGAATTGGCTTCAATCCTTCTTTGGACAGAAGATGCCTCATAACACACACTTTGTTGTGTTCTTTTGCTCAATAGGGCTGGCTGAAATTTTTAGAATTTTCAAAATTTTGATGGAAATTTTTTTCAAAAATTATTTTTTGAATTGCCTTCACTATTTTTCATTTGGCTCTCTTGCTCACTTAGCAACTGAGAGTTCGGAAAGCTTCCGTTTCAGACAGCTGGGTGAAGGTGTATTTCTGTTCTGTGTTTGTACTATCCTACACTATGGGGTCCCAGTCCATTACGAGGGGTATGGTGGTAATACACATAAAAATAAGAAGTGTCAGTTTGTTGTCGGTGTTGGCCATGATGATGATATACTTAATTGTATCCTTGAGCTGACATTTTCCTAATGTCCAACCTAAACCACCCTTGCTGCAATTTAAGCCCATCAGAGACTAAGAAAAACAAATTTTCTTCCTCTTCCTTGTAACAACCTTTTACATACTTGACAACTGTTATCATGTCCCGCCTCAGTCTTCTCTTTTCCAGATTAAACAAACCCAATTTTTTCAATCTTCCCTCATAGACCATATTTTCTAGACCTCTAATCATTCTTGTTGCTCTTCTCTGGACTCTCTCCAATTTGTCCACATCTTTCCTGAAGTGTGGCACCCAGAACAGAACACAATGCTCCAGTTGAGGCCTCATCAGAGCAGAGTAGAGCGGAAGAATTACTTCCCATGTCTTGCTTACAACACTCCTGCTAATGCATAGCAAAATGATGTTCACTTTTTTTGCAATAGCGTTACACTTTTTGACTCATATTTAGCTTGTGGTCCACTATGACCCCCAGATCCCTTTTCCACAGTACTTCTTCCTAGGCAGTCATTTCCCATTTTGTATGTGTGCAACTGATTGTTCCTTCCTAAGTGGAGTACTTTGCATTTGTCCTTATTGAATTTCATCCTATTTACTTCATACCATTTCTCCAGTTTGTCCAGATTATTTTGAATTTTAATCCTATCCTCCAAAGCATTTGCTTTGTGTTTCTAGAAAGTCTGATCTCATTTTGTGCCTTGGCCTTTCTAATTTTGTCCCTACATACCTGTGGTGTTTGTTTATATTCGTCCTTTTGTAATTTGACCTAGTTTCCACTTTTTGTAGGACTCTTTTTTTTAATTTTTAGATCATTGAAGGTCTCCTGTTTAAGCCAAGGTGATCTCTTGCCACACTTCTTATTTTTCCTATGTAGTGAGATAGTTTGCTCTTGTGTCCTTAATAATATCTCTCTGAAAAACTCCCAAAACTCTGGGAGCTGTTTCTACAATTTGGGTGCAGCTTTTCCTTTAGCATGTTTTAGTTCAGCCTACAGTGTAGTGTGTGACAGTACCACCTCCAGGGCAGCCTGTGATTCTGCTTCTTGTATTTTTCTCTTGAGGAATCTGAATTCAAATGGTAAAATGTGCAATAGTGCAATGAGTATGTTTTGTTAGTGTTATTAGGCTTATGATGTGGAAAACAAAGAATTTGCTTCCTACTGTTTTGTGAAATTTCTAGGAAACTCCCAGCAGTTTTATTTAATATTTGCAATAGGTAGCTCTAGTTTTCTAAATGATTTTAAACAGATTTTCTCCAAAGAACAGCTGTTTAAATAGGAACGAGGGTACTTGGAAAATGAGCGCTGTACATTAGTTGGATGCACAAGGGATAGCAAAAGAAATAGTTTTTTTCCCTTATACTAATCTTCACACCATCTCTCCCCCACTAATACCTTACAGTTACACAGTAACTTTCATGATCTTCAAGCACTTTATGGTTATGTTAATAATAATAATAATTAATGTATGTAGTACCATGTCTTGGTAGATCTTAAAGTGCTTTTTTTGGTGGCGTGAGTAGCATATTATTAGCCTCATGTCACAGATGGCAAAACTCTGGCTTTTAGAGGTTATGATTTGTCTTGATCACCTAACGGCAGAGCCCAACATTCCCGGTTCTCTGATTTCCAGTCGTGTGATCTATCCACTGGACGTGCTGTCAGCCCTTTGTGTATGTTAATGCAAACGTTTCTGTCATGTAGGTCAGTGTTATAGCTTCTGTTGCCAACCTTGACTATTCAGAAATCTTGAGTCAGGCCCATACAAATCATGAGATTGGCTTCAAAATCACGAAAGAAAAAAAATGGTGAGGGAGGTGTTTCTCTTTGCTTGCCATGTGGTTTTTTGGCCTCACATTGTCATGCTTTTCTCCACAACCGTGAGGACTAGATGCTGCTTTAAAAAAAAAAAAAAAAAAAAAGCTGAGATTCTCACGTAATCACATGGCTTCAGGAGCTTGGGCTTTAAGATAAACACCTAAACACTGTAAACTCACAGAAGCTGGCAGGTGTGTATTTATTTTATGCATGATGAAAGTGGGACACACAGATTAAAGTCCAGATTTTGCCTTGTGGATACCTGCAGCAGCAAAGGCCCAAGTGAAATCTCAGACCTTGGGTTCCCTCAAGTGCAAGAATTTGCCCCTCATTGTGCCCTATTGTGTGCAAGTTACTCCCAAGGAGAAGGCAGGGCTGTGCCTCACACATCCCCATCCCCCCTGTGGTAGACTTGGGAATATGGAGGCAGTACACTGCTCTCATTGAAGGGGTGTAGCTAAAGGGTTGTTTCATTTATGTTAATGATCGCTGGGTGGACTCTTCAGCAGCAGAATTCTTCCCAGAATTCCCAATGGGATGAGGTAGCTTTGTGTCACTCATGTGGATGAGTGTTTATCAGGCATGTTGGAGCATTAAGTCCCATGTCTTCAAAAGCAGCCATTGATTCCTGGATGGCTCTGTTTTTGTCTGTTCAACTTGAAACCCCTTAAAGTTAGGGACATTAAGGTGTCTCAAGTTGGGCCTTCAAAATTAGTGTCTGCACTTTAAAATATTTGGCCTAAGTGACTTGCCCAGTGTCACACAGTTAATAGCGGCCTAGCCAAGAATGGAATTCCACATAACTTGCCCCTTCTTCAAGCCTCAGGACTGGCCTTCTCTGGCGTTTCTCCATGGCTTAGAATTACAGTGTTTTCAGGAGCTGTATCAACATCACTGATCCTTCCTCCCCGGCTCTGGGTCCTCCCAAGGCATTTCTTTCTCTTGCTCAGCTGATTATTAGCAAAGCTTGGAGTCATGTTGAAACTTGTTGCAATCACCAGGATATTCCTCCACCTCTAATACTTGTGACCCTGAGCTTAATCAACAAGATGTACAGTAGCCAGCCTTTATATTCGTTACTGAGTTAAAAAGCACTGGGCTAGAGTCTTGATTCTCCATTTTTTTATGCCCGTGTTACTGCATACAGCTGATTGATTTGTCTCGACATTCAGGCTATTTATATTTGACAATGGTGGAGAAAAGACCAAAGACAGGAAGTGAATTGGTCCATATGTTACTTATCTGGAGGTTAGTGCAGCTGCCATTCATCTCAATAGGGTTTAACACTAAATCCTAATGATGATCATTTAATTGCCAGCATTATTTTATTGCTGGTCAAAGCATGCGAGAAAGGAGAGGGACAATTCTGTTAAGAAGATCAGCACAGTCTACTGCGAGTGGCATCCTGATGGACCTCAGTAGGGTATCTGAGCCCCAGTGCGGGAGAGCCCAGGCTGAGGAACCTAGCAGTATACCCATTTTGAACATCCACCGTATTTACTGGGAATGACTTGGCCAAGTTCATACATAAAGTACATGGTCTGGTCAAAACTAGAACCCTGAACTCATGCTCTTGTGTGTCCTGAGTCCAGTTCCTTCATAGACAAGTGTGCACAATATTTACAGCACCACCATTGCAGTTGGCACTGATTGTCAGTTGGCGCTGGTTGAGTGTCAATAAGGAGGCCCAGGGCTAAAAGCATAAGACCCTTTGTATGGTGTTTTGGGAATCTTATACTGATGCTGTTAGTGCTGTACCTGCCCTGTCTTCAGGGATTTCTTTCCAGCACCTCCCATATGCACTGAATTAATGCAAACATTTTAAAAGCATCCATGAAGCATCACAGTACAGCATTGGCGCATAACTCTAGTTCATGCATTCTACATTCACAGAGGCTGGAGAATACATATAGTAAATAAACTTCAGGCAATTACAGTCTAGGTTGCAGCAGCCTTGTTTCCTAAATATTAATACTAATACTGCACTAAGAAAGTAAAACAATTGAAAGGAAATGGCTGGAAATACTGTACAGGTGTAAAACTCAAGCATATGGCAGAGCAGAGATTACCAGTGAAAATGACAGATGATTAGCATTCACTAAAACTTTTAATTAACACCCTGCAAAATTCAATAAAATGATACTGCATGTAAATTATGTGTGATGTCTTAAAGCATTCTTTTACCTGTTTTTAAGATGGGGTGAAAAAATTAGATAGTAAAACTACTTATAGCAATTTTCTTAGCCCTGGGTTTGTGTGGGGTGTCATCAGTGTTGTGTCAATCAAGTTTGCATCAACTGCCAATATAGGGGGGAAATTGTCTTAGATAAAAGGTACTCCTCTGTGTTCTCCACAGATTTTTTTAAAAAAAGATTGTTTGTTTTCTTTTGAGTTTCTATTCCTCCTTTTTTATTTTAAGATAAATCTCTCTCCATTGTGAGGGAATGGATTTAAGAAACCAGAGCCTAGAACACTGGAACTTAAAGGAAAACTTGCAGGGCAAAGTAAAAGATATTCTAATCATGCACTAATTATCAAAAAAAAGCACAGTGGGTACAACCCCACAAAACCTTACTCATGTGAATAATACCGTTGACTTCAGTGGAACTATTTACATCCGTAAGGATTATGCTCACAAACGAGATTTTTTTTAGATTGGTTCCTGGGTGTTATATTTCCACTAGTACATTTATGTGAGATGAGGAACACGGGTCTGTCTCATCTAAGAAATCTTTGCTACAGTAAAAGAAACCACACACAGGCAGATTTTTATATATTCAGTGTTAATTACATGAAAAAGAACTCCCAAAATCATGAATGCACCAGTCTTTTTGTCCCAAGGAAACTGATTTCTCTGGAGGGGAAAGGGTCTAATTCTTGTAAAATCAGGTTTTAAATGTTTGTGTATAATAAAGAGGGTACATGATTTTGTGGGAGTGTTATCAATGAATTACTTGAGGCTTTGGATCTGGGTTCCTTATTCCAACGACAGTCTGTAGGCACCTGTCTGGGTTTTGTAGACTAGTGTGGAGTATATTGTGGAGCACAAACATGAGAATGCATAAACACGCTCCTTTAGCCCTGGTTGGTCTTGAGTATGGAGCTCTGTGGTTCTGGTGGATACAGACCACACTTAGCCTAATTCATCCCGTTTGAAGTCTGAATATGTTCCTTAGTTACCTTTAAATCTTGTTATTAATCCCCATCAGTCAAGTCCTGAGCAAGGTAGTTGAAACTGTTAAAAATTTTTTAAATGATCCTGATTTTAAAATGAATGTACTCGTCTCATCACGTATTCATCGTGTTAACTGGGCAAGCCTCCCCCGCCCCGATGAGATTTGATTAAAATAGTCCAGAAACTCAGGCAGATGATGTAGGGATTGACAAAAAATACTGGAAAATGGATTAACCTTTAAAGCTGTCTGAATTTAAGGTCGGAGGGAGGAAGTGTGGGGAAAAAGGAAGTCATGACAAGTTTTAGGCTTAGAGCTAAAATGTAAATTAAATGTGTACATTAGCCATTTTGACCTCTTATTTTGTACAGATAAATGGGAGGTTTTTTCTGTTTTCACCTAGCTGCTCCTGCATACCCTCATCTGTGCTCACTGCATGGACCCTGTCCACCACAGCCTGCCATCCCTTCCACACCCACTGGCAGAATTTGGCCAGACTGGATTTCAAGTGAGAGAGCTGGTTTAAAGGGGCACAGCCAATTTCAACATCACACTTTTGTCTGAAATCTTTTCGCTACTATGGCCTCAATCCTGGAAATTGCTCTACTCAGGCAGGATTGGGACCTACTATTACAAATAACACCCGGGATTACTATAATTGAAAGTGGTAAGAGAGGAAGAACATTCTTCTCTTTTTTTTTTTTTTTTTTTTTTTTTTTTTTTTTTTTGCCAGTTTGCTATCTTTGTCCCTTGACAGCACTTGGGGGGGTGTGATTTTTCACAAGTGCTCAGCAACGTCCTAGCTCTGCTTCCAGTGAAATCAATGGAAGTTTTATAAATGCCTGAAATGGGAGCACAATTAGAGCAATTGCTTGAGTGCTTTTTAAAAAATCCTAGCCCATGTGTATAGTCAGTTTCACTGTTTCCTTTGGGTAGCCAGTCCCTTTCCCTTGATGTTTGGGTGTTTTTTTCCCCACACAACATCAAGGGAGAAAATAACATTAAAAAAAAATAGCGCGGGGAGGGGGGGGACTATAAAACCACAAAAATGGTAGATGGGCTTGGAGGCAGCTGTAGAACTTGGGACTACTTTTAACTATGTAAAAATGTTCTAGGTTTCTGTTAGACACTGTGCCTTTAAGGGTACCTCTGGAATGAATTCTCAAGAAATTCCCAGACACCGTGGGAAAAATTCTGCTCTCAGTGACATCTGAACAAATCTGGACTAACTCCACTGGAGTCAGTGAAGTTACTCCCAATTTACACTGTGTAAATTGATGACCCATCAATCCATGCTGTAAATTTTGTGGGGGAGGGGAGCTGAAACCAGCCCTAAATCTCAGTAGGGCGGGGATACAGGTGGAAGCCACTCTCCCTTACAGATTTGACAGACTGATCCATAGTGAAGCCTTATACTGTGATGTCTATTCTCCATTGATCCATGTGTCTAACCTTCATTGACATGAATGGGAAACACATGCGTGCGTGGAAGAGTTATTTAGACCTAGGGCTTAATGCACTGAAGCTGATCTCCTTCACTCTGCTAAGAGTTAAGAGGCTGAAAGATGACACCGAAGAGCAAAGAAAGAGGAAATAGAGTTGAAAATGGACATAGAGGACACAAAAAATATATCCCTGTAAATGCTGATTTGAAATCTTTCCCCACTGTCCATTCATTTTTCAAGTATTGTATGTACCATAGAAAGGGGGTGTGTGTGTGTGTGTTTTACACGCTGACAGAAATTGTGTTTTGGAGCTAGGAAGACTTCTTATAGATTTAAATCTGAAGATCTTGTATGCAACCAGATGACTGAAGTTGGCTTGGTTGTTTCCTGACATGGTGAAATAGAACAATTTTCTAATGGTGTGTGGGACAAAAACTGACTAGTCCCATTGGCTTCTGCATGATCTCCAAGAGCTTCTTTTCAGGTCAATCAAGAGAAATCTGTGCACAATGTATGCATTTGTTGAGCAATCAAAACCCTACCCTTGAGCTTACAGGCGGCTCTTGTGTAATTGAACAGGAAAAAGAGAAATGGTGCAGCCTTTTTTTAAGGTAGAGGATAATACATTCCCAATAATAACAGTAATTTAAAACCCTGTGATGAGAGTTGGTCGTACTGAAGATAATTTTTTTGTCTGAATGGTTTAAAAATATTTGCTCAGAAAATGCCAGGCATACACTTGGTGCAAAATAATTTAGAATATGTAGTGAATCTATTTTCTAATAAAAGGTTAAGAATTTTTGTTCCATAGTGTATCATACGTCTTACTGGATGTACCAGTATATGTAAACCCATATTTATTACATGCAATTATATATGTAGTGTTACATATAGGGGGAAGCTCAGTTTTGTGGTTAAAGCACAGAACTAGGAACCAGTTGATACAGATTCTATACCCTCCTTTGATGTTGATTTCCTGTGTGACTTTTGTCTAAGGCAAAAAACCTCCATATGCCTCCATTTCCTCTTTTCTAATATGGGGATAATAAAGTTTACTACAAAGGGGTGCTGAGCCTTAATACATTATTTACTTTGAAATCCTTAGATGGAAAGAGCACTATAAATTATGTTTAAGTGTAGCAAAGTCTGTAAAAGTGGGCTCCTTCGAACTCCATTTATGTCTGTGGAATGGGACAACTTCCTACCCCACTTGCAAGTTGATTTGTAAGAGATAGACCCTTAAAACTGTTCATAGCTGTGTTTGTCTGTAGGGTTTTCCACAGGGGTCTGTGCATATAGCTTGCAGGATTGGGCCTAAATGTTACAGTTTGTGGTTTGAGAACAGAGTTCATCCCTACAATGAGAAGAGACAAGGTTTCTCTGCCTTTTTGATTTAAAAAAATCTAAGCTTTTTCTTTTGTATGGAGCATGCTCAGTTCCAGGTCACTTACATTTACCACAACTCTTCCAGCCTTTAGGGTTTTGGAAAGCTGAAGTTCTTATGAAGATTTGAAATAATCCAATAATATTTAATTAGTCAACACACTGCACGTGCTTCAACAGTAAGTACTTCTTAAGAGCTGCACCTTTTTTTACGGAACAAAAAAAAAGAAGTACACCAATTGTATCGCATCAACTTGCCAAGTTCAGAGAGGTTTAAAATTATTGGAGCAGTTAATTTTTCCATAATTACTTTAATTTGAAGAGAACTAGGCAAAATACCAAACTGAAAAAGAACCTCATTAACAGAAAAATTCACCAGTCAGAAATTAGGGTTTAAAATCAAAATACATAATGAAGAACAAAAATCACCCTGAAAAATCTAGAGCAGTAACCCTAAAGTAGTAACCCTAAAGTGCTGAGGCTTGTATTTGTCCTTGTTGACTTCTGGCTTCTGGGGACAGTAGAATAGCTCCTCACATTCACTGCACTTAAAACTGCAAAGGGAATCAAGATAGAGTCTCAGGTGGTTTAGTTGAAAATCAAAGATAAGCAATACACAAGAGGAAACATGCTTTCTTTTTCCGTTGCATATTGCACCACAGTGGATAACAATCATACCTAAGGATGGATCAGCTAAAGGTCAAACCCTTTTTATAGCACGTTGACAATAGGCTAAAATATTTAACACCACTGTGGATACCTTAGGTTGGGTTTAGGGGCTTTTCAGTACCATGTAATTGTATTTCCTAATGACTTTGAGCTTTCAGTTCAAATTTAAAAAGAAGTTGTATCACTTATGTTTAAAAAACATGCAAATCATCCCAACTCAAGGATATGTCTTCATTTTTCAAATTGGTGAATTCACCAAGTGTGGCAAGTCAAAATTGACTAAGACAAGTCTCATCTCTAGTCTTTTATACTTGACATAAATATCCTATTACAAAATGAGGTAGAGTTGACTAATAAGAATTTGTTTATTTTAAAGAGGAATGAAATACACATGTGCACATTTTCCATGTATGTGTTTTCCATGGTGAGGGCTCATTGGTTCTCCTGGCCACATATGCCTCAAACATATCAAATAATGGATTTCCCCCTATGCTGTGTATCACCATTTTTCCCTTTATAGGCCCTGATTTAGTAAAAACAGAAGCACATGTCCAACTTTAAACATGTAAATGGTCACATTGAAGTCAATGGAACAACTCATGCTTAAAGTTAGACGTGCTTAAGTATCTTTCTGAATCAGGGCCATCTTGCTCACCTGTATTCTTGCCACCCTGGGGCCTGATTCACCATTAACCGTACCATTTATATTGGTGTAAAATGGGTGTAAAATACTACTATTCTGAATTGGTAGCACCAGGGGCTGCTCTAGCCACAGGCAAATTGTGCAGCTGCTTAGGGTGGCAGATTTCTGGCCAGCTGCCTAGAGGGGAAGATTTGGCCCAGCTGCCACTTAGTCACGATGGAGGGGCAGCCAGGCCAAATTTGAGTGGCATTGCAACTCCCTGTGCTAGGTGCCACTCATATTTGATGGAGGGGGCAGCTGGGCTAAATCTGCTGCTTAGCTAGGCCTATGAGTGAGGTGGGGGACACACTGAAGTGTTGCTTAGGGCAGCAGATTGTCATGATGGTCCCTTCGAACCTTAAAGTCTCTGCATCTATAAGTAGACACATTTGATGCTCACTTTGCGCTGATGTGCATGACTACATAAGGTGCAAGGTAATTGCAAATCAGGCACATGGATCGGATCTGTACCATACCAAGGAGGGCATTGGAATCCCATCTCTCTTTTGGATGGCTGCTAATAGTGTTCTGTGCCTTGGCCAGTGGTGGAGCACTAAAATAGGTGCACTCATGCTCTTCCCTTAGAACCCCGCTATGTTACCTGATTCTGTGATGCAACAAAGCTTCAGTCATGTAAGGACCAGGTGTTCCTCAGTGAGTTCCAATCTCAGGTTGCCAACATGGTAGCTTCAAAACCAGTGGTTTCAAAGTATCAAGAAAAGAGAAGGACAAACAAGTATCATTGTTGAGCTCTGCTTTTATCGTCCCTCATCAAATAAATAAATAAATCAGAATATTTCAATGATGCAATAACTGATTGCTAAATTACATTTTTGTAAAGCACGAGTGAAAGAAACCAGACATTTCTGGACCTCAGCAAATAAGGTCAGATTCTGATACCCTTACTCATGCTGGATAATAGCTTACTCTATGAGTGGTCCCCTTAATGTAATTGGAACCACTCAGGCAGTAAGGTCCTATTCAACGTAAGTAATGGTATCAGCATTTGTCCCATAATAATAAAAAGTTTAGAAGAAAATGTTCCATGGGTCCTGCCCCTGTGGATCTTTGTTGGGGAAACTAATTTGGTCCATAGTACGTGCTTTAATGAGATCTCAGACTAAGGGCCTAATTCTAATGTCAGCTTTACTGGTGTAAGTGTTGTGTTATGAGCGATCAGAATCCGGTCTAAGACTGCATTAATTTTATAAAATATCATGCAGTTTATTTACTATTACAAGTAAAACTCAACTACAGTTCCCCAAATAAAAGCACAAAATGCATTTGGTGAGCTATTATTCTTTTATGTTTTGCTATTTATTCACTTGCTAATTTGCCATGTTCAGTAGTTCACATGGGGTCTCTCAGTCATGGCTGTGAATTAACAAGATTCAGATGTATTCACCTCTTGTGATGCATTGAGATTTTGTATCAGTTTATGTTAGGGCAAAAGCCAGATTAAAATTAAGCCTCTAAAAACTTCTGCTAATAAAATTCAATAAAAACATTAGAGATGTTTACAGTGGTTAACAATCCCTAAATTAGAATTTAGAGATAAGTAGCTACTGCTACTAGCATCCTAATCTCCAGCTTTCCACATCTTCCTTTGACAATTCACCTATGCTCGCTCTTATTTTTAACAGTATTGTCTTTCTGTGAGGGGGGAAAAATTGTTGATGACAGGTCCACTTCTCTGTTGTGAAAATGCTGCTGGGTTCGGGTGCTCTGTGTCATTGGAGGAGTAGGGAATGCCATCAAAAGATACCACAGTGATTAGGCACTTTATGAATGTTTACGTAGATATATCTGGCAAATTATTATGCAGATTATTTCAGGTGTTGCCTATCCTGTCATAGTCTGTTGCCTCATGTAAAATGACAGAATGATGTGCAACCCAGGCCAACGTGATGTGATAGGTATGTGTGTCTAAAGACATTAGGCATCATTTTCCATTCCCTTTGCCTTACAGTGGTTTTACACTATTGTAATGCCAATAAAACCAATGGCGTTACTCCTGATATACACCGGGGTAAGTGGGAGGAGAATGTGGCACAGTGTGTTGTAACTGGACCCGATTCACCACTGTGTTATCCCAGTTTAACGTGGGTGTAACTCCACGCATTTTCAGTAATGTTACATCAGTGTAGAACTGGAGTAATGAATAACGAATCCAATCTGTTTTAACTTCTGACTCCCTCTATCCCTTTTTGATTTGTGCAGATATTTGGCTGCTACCCATAAGACAAATGAAGCTTTTGGGTTAGTAGGGGTGTGTGTGTGTGTGCGTGTGTGCGCGCGCGCGCGCGTGTGTGTGTGTAATATGCCACTGTATTCTTACGTAGGTCTCAGTCTTAGAATATATCCATGAACAGCAATATGCTGTTATCTGATTGTCTAAATGCAAAAGCAAATACCAACCCACACATAGTGAAAAAGAGCACTCAGAATTTACTTTGTATCCGTACTGTAGCGGACATGTTCAAACTAATATTTGTGTTTAAATGTATCTTTGTGGTTTAGGCTGGGTTTTTTTAATACCTCAGGTGGGCGTGGGGTTAAAATGATGTGATATCTGGTTTTCTCATGGTGTTTCAGTTCCTGGATAGTGGAAATGCCACGAGTAGACCAGACACTGTTATTTTGTCCCCATAAATGGTATCAAAAGCATCCCATGGAAAAATGCAAACACAAATAGCAAGCTCTCTGTGTTCCTGTGAACCTGAATGCACAACCCCTGTCTGTTATATGAGACATTGCTCCTTATGAAACAAACTTCCACTTGCATCTTGTTGCGTTTCCATCACATCAGTTCTTATGTATTGATCTCTTTCATCTAACCAGCTTCCACTTCACTGTCTCTTCTGTTTCTATGGCTTCCATTCTTTGTGCCACATAGACCTCAAGGCTTTTCACTTTCTGATCTTTAAGTTCCGGTCCAGTGTAGCCTAATACAGATATTATGCAACTATTGATCTGACCTAGTGCTCTGAAAAATTATTTTTCTGTTTGTTTTTATAAATGGATTTTCAGTTTTTTCCCAGCAATATGCATGATAAAATATTTAATAACCCATCTTCAGATGACTCAAATTAATGAGCAAATTTAAACTCCAGAGATTCCAATTCCATTCTTCTTCTCTCTGCCCCCACAGAGCACATCTTCTCTGCAAACCCCAATGCTGGAAGTTAATACTTAAAATAGTTATGAAGTTTTTTTTCTTTCTCACCTGTGCCTCAAACCATCTTCAGTTCGGCATGGGAAAAAAAAAGTAAGAGAAGCAGCAGTGATAGCTGGAAATATAGTAATTGCACTGTGATTTGATTAGCCTTAGGCTCGGTTTGCTAGGCTTTTTAATCCGCTCATCAAGGTGGGTATGAATCAGAGAAGTGACATCCAGTTGTTTCGTTTTTTTAAACAAGAGATCAGGTTCACACTTTCAAACTGTGATAACTGGGAAGAGAAGCAAGTCTTGTTTGAATCTGTGTCCATATCTCTCTATTAATTTTTATTCTTCCAGTGCTTGGTGTTGAACAGTGTTAGTAAGAATGGCTACACAGTGGGGTTATTTATTGAGGTTTTTTTCTTTGTTTCTTTCAATGCACATTGTTTTGTCTTGAAGAGATTCAAAACTGGCTTGCTTAAAATGTGACCTACCTTTTCTCCCCTCACACTTTATATTCAGATATGAATGTGATTCTTTACCTTGTGTTTTACTCTTTTTGAAATGAATAATTCAGGGTGTTTTTTTTTTTTTTTAAGTACCAGAACACACAACACCTCAACAATTGCTCCTCCTCTAGTGGACAGTAAAACTGGCACTCCCATTATTTGCGGTGTTCTAATAATATTTTTCTTTAAGAATTTTTCATAGGACTTGTGAAACACGCCAGATGGATGGTACTCTGGTTCGCCTCAGAACAGATTAAAAGTTGCAATGCAAGCTTTAGCCCTCACCGCTCTGCCAGTGTGCTTCACTGAAATGTACAAAAATCACTACGAATGAGGGCTAGTTCAGTCTCTAGACCTACTCAGTGCTTACCCTCTTGGCTGAGACTGCCAACAAGGGTTCAATGTCATGCGTAGGAACATAAGAATTGCTGTAGCGTTCTCTGGTCAGGGCCGGCCCACAACATTTTGGCACCTGAGGCGAGGAGCTCAAATGACGTCCCCATGCCCTCTCGCTTGAGCCAAAACTTTGAAAGGTCTCAATTCTGCCTTCTTCCTGTTCTACTCCTCTCGTGGTACTGCTCTGCCACCTACCCCAGTAAAGGAGAACTAACAACTTAAAATGCCTTGTTCAAAAATTTTAAGTAACACTCAACTTTCAAACACCTGAACAGCAAATGTAACTTTTCTTGTCTGCATAGTAAACACTGGCATTTTTATCTGTTTGAATAATCAAAGTGGTGCTTTCTGTGTCGCCTTGGTTGCAAAGATTTGAACTGCTTCCTGAAGGTCCACAGTCTGGGCCAGCTCATGCTCTATTGAGATGGTTGCAAGGCCGACCGGTCTCTCCTGTGTCATTTTGGAGCGTAGATGTGTTTTTATTAACTTCAGCTTAGAGAAACTGCGTTCTCCAATGGCAACTGTTACAAGAAGTGTTAGAAGTATGCGCAGAGCAACAAAAGCATTTAGAAAGAGGGTGGTCATCTTATTTGTGCACATATAGTCCAGAACAGCCTTTGGCGTTGATCCTGCTGAAATGTATCTTGAAAGGGCTTTCAGTTCATCACCTAAATTACTCGCATCAATATCGCGCATGTCATCATGTGTCTACACTGTCTCTAGTGCCCTGCATTGCTGGTGTAGGTCATCTTCAGGTATAGTGAGGAGTTTTGGAATATCATACAACATACCAAATATACTGCTGTGTTCCTTGAGCTGCATGAAACGTTCTTCAACTGACTGTATTGCACAATCTAGCACCTGGTTAAAGAATTCAACTATGAATTGTTGTTTGGGGTTTCCTATAGGATTATCCCATGCCTCGTAATCAAAATGCCTTCTTCGGTGACTCTTGTATTCTTGAATGAGTGGGAAAATAGCTTCAGTGTGAAGTTCCTCTGCCAACTTCTGTGCACTCTTCAGAACGTTTTGAAATCCCTCATCTGACCAGTAAGACTGTAAGTATGACTTTGCTTTGTCCAGTTGTTCCATTGCTCCAGATATATCAAGGTCAACACCTTGGAGTCTCTTGCTTACAACATTTATTTCAAACAGTATGTCATGCCACAACACTAATCCACACAGAAATTTGAAGTTATGTATGTTTCTGGTGATTCCATTTCCCTCTGCCATTGTTCTCCCATGAATAGTTCCTGTCATAGCATTATCCTCCATAATGGCAACTATGGCATCATCTATCTTCCCAATTTGGTGTTTGATAGGCTTTATCGCCTCCACTCGACTTTCCCATCGTGTGGCACTCAGTGGTTTGTGTCAGAGAGGATGTTCCCAGGCTTCAAAATTTGCCATCAAGTCTTTAATATATAACTAAACTATTGTTGTATGTAAAGTAAATAAGGTTTAAAAAAATGTTTAAGAAGCTTCATTTAAAAGTAAATTAAAATGCAGAGCCCCCCGGACCGGTGGCCAGGACCCAGGCAGTGAGAGTGCCACTGAAAATCAGTTCGTGTGCCGCCTTTGGCATGCATGCCATAGGTTGCCTACCCCTGATCTAGTCTGACCTCCTGCACAATGCAGGCCATAGAATCTCACCCACCCACTCCTGGAATAATCCTCTCACCTATGTCTCAGCTATTGAAGTCCTCAAATCATGGTTTAAAGACTTCAAGATGCAGAGAATCCTCCAGCAAGTGACCCGTGCCCCATGCTGCAGGGGAAGGCGAAAAACCCCCAGGGCCTCTGCCGATCTACCCTGGAGGAAAATTCCGTCCCGACCCCAGATATGGCAATCAGCTGAACCTGAGCATGTGGGCAAGACTCACCAGCCAGACACCCAGGAAAAAATTCTCATACCAGCTCCTGTAGTATCAATGTCACTAAATTCTAGGAAATGCTCTCTGACAGTCACCATTGCAGGTACATTTGCACTAGGTTCTGTTGTTGTTGTTGTTACAAAATGCACCATTAAAGTAATTTGTTCCGTATGGCTGATGTCAGGTGTGCAGTCCAGAATAACAGAGTAATATCTTGCTGACTTTAGATCTGCCACATTCTTCTGTTTGACTTTTGTTGCCAGTAACTGTGTGATCTCATTTTGAATTGTTTTTCCAAGCTAGTGGTGTGTGTACATTTCTTGGGTGGTGACTCTTCTTAGATGCTCCTGGAGTACAGCATAGAACTCAGCCATCAGCTCCACAATTTTAAGGAAGTTTCCATTGTTTGGCACATACAGCTGATCTGAAGTGCCCCGCAGTGCTAGGTTTTGGGTAGCAAGCATTCTCACAATGGCAATGAGAATTTTCTGAACATTTTGCCAGTAAAGAGACTCTGATGCAATCTTCTCTTGATGCTGATCATCTATGGTGGCCTTTAACCTTAGTCTCATCTCAAGCTCTTTCCACCTATGGAATGCTCTCTGGTGATTTGCTGCCTTCTCATGGCATGCCAGATTTCTAGGCAGATTTTTCCAGTCCTTTGTTCCTGTAGAACCCAATGTGGCTGGAACATTAGACTGGAAGAGTTTGCAACAAAAACAGTATGCAGCATTCTGGGGTTTTGAGTACATAAGCCATGGCCTCTCCACGTTGTCACCATTGGGGATTTCACACCAATAAAGTGTTGGATGGAAACTTCTGTTTTCATTGTCTTTGGGGAACATGAAGTTTTTCACTGGCTGTGGCCCATGCAGTACAAGGAAGTCCCTCAGGCTACTTCTCAAGTGGGTCCACAGTCCTGGATCATCCAGACTTAAGGAACTAAACTCAGCAGCAGCTGTTTCTTGCGCCTCCACCACACTCTTCTCTGATCTACACTTTTCTTCAGGATTGTGCATGATTACATCCATTTGAGGTGGAGATATGGATGCTGCAGTAGCTGCCAGGTCACCTGCACTCTGACTAACTGGAAGATCAGGCATCTCCTCACCACTCACATCCTCACTGGGGCCGGAAGGCTCCCCGTGTACCTTTGTGTCTATGTATTTCAGGAGAAGCTCCTTCCTGCTTAGATAGAAAAGCTTCCTTTGCTTGCTTGCTTTTTCTGAATGCTGTCCCAGAGGGGCATTTTCACTCATGACTGCTGTTCTGTGCCAGCTATAGTGGCTCTCAACCCTCAATTGAAGGGGACAAATAAGCAGGCTGGTAGCAGGGCCTGAGTGAGGGAAGATATCAGCGTTTTAAGGGCCTAACTGGCTCCTACTTTTTCAATTGACTGCCTGTCAGAAGTGAAAGTAAGCCCTTTAAATTGCTGCTGGAGCCCTGGGGTAGTGGCGGCGGGGCTGGTGCAGCAATTTAAAGGGCCGGTGCGGTAGTGGCGGCCGAGCCCTGGGTCCTTTAAATTGTCCCCGGAGTCCCACCGCCGCTTCCCCAGGGCTCTGGCAGCAGGGCTCCGGGGATGGGGCTCCGGCCGCCACTACCACCCCGGGACTTTAAATCATCCCCGGAGCCCTGGGGTAGTGGCGGCGGGGCTCCGGCGGTGATTTAAAGGGCCCGGGGCAGTAGAGGCGGCCGAGCCCTGGGCCCTTTAAATAGCTGCTGGAGCCCCACCGCTGCCTCCCCAGGGCTCCGGCAGGCTCCAGGGACGATTAAAGGGCCCTGCTGCCGGAGCACTGGGGAAGTGGCGGTGGGACTCCAGCAGCTATTTAAAGGGCCCAGGGCTCAGCTGCCGCTACCACCCCGAGCCCTTTAAACCGCTGCCGGAGCCCCTGGCTGCCGCTGCTACCCTAGTGGGGGTGGGGGGAGAGAGAGGGAGGAGGCACTTATCGGTACAGGGCGGGCCGGGGCTGGCTCTGATCCCTCCAGCCCCGCCCCTTCTGCCTGAGGCCCCACCCCCTCCAGGGGCCAGAGCTGGCCCCAGCCCAGCCCCGTACTGGTAAGTCCCTGCACTTACTTTCACCCCTGCTGCCTGTTCTCCTCAAGTGGGTTCAGGGAAGCAGCAGGAAACAAGAAGCTCCCTGAGAATTTGGTGTTAATCAGTCCAGGCTCCTGAGGGTTCTAGAGAGGTACATACAGGGCCGGCTTTAGGCCGATTCCCCCGATTCCCCCAAATCAGGCCCCGTGCCTAAGAGGGCCCCGCAACGTCTGTGTCTTCGGCGGCACTTTGGCAGCAGCTCAATCGCTGCCGCTGTCTTCGGCTGCACTTCGCAAAATGATGGGCAGGGTTTTCCCCAAACAAATCTGATCCAATAGTTGATCTGAATTTCAGATTCCCGTTTAACTCAATAGGTGTTGCGAGCATGGAACAATTACAGCAACAGGACAATGTCTATTTAAGTTCAATGAAATTGCATAAAAGTGTCTTCCTCTCCCCACCTCCCTCCCCCCGCAACAAGAAATTGATTTCATGCAGTTCAATCTCTTGGTGTATTTAATAAGCTATTATTTATTTAATTAGTTATATAACTTATTATTTCATTTCATTTTATTTCTAAACTTGGATGTAGGCTCTAGAAAGAAGAGAGAAACATTTGATATTTCTCAAAGTATTTAAGTTCCTGCCTCTCTTGTGGAGATGGAAGACTGCAGTGCATGTTGGAATAATGGTAGCTAACAACTCTTAACAATGGGAACAGGAATAATGGCCCAGGGAGCAGAGACATGAAGAATTTTGAAAGGCAATATTCTTCAATGTTGGGAAAGTAATGAAAGGTCAGAATGAAACTCAATAGAAAAGCCGTTATGAAAGGAACAGGCAGAATTGTGCTTTTATGTTGCTGTCAAGATTCGGGATTTGTTTTCTTTCCGTTCTGACAAACATTTTATTTGGTTTAATTCTAATTATTATTTGCTTTAACCCATGCAGCTTGTACTAAATGCAATTTTAAACTTGCACCCTTTCAGGTGTCTGTGTTTGGAGAATATTTTCTGTTTTAGAACCTTTTGTCTGGTGAACTCTTACAACGAATTAGTCTTGTATTGTTTACTCAGAGCCAGACTGAGAGAACTCTTTCTCATATTGAGTAGCACCATACTCCATACATAGCCCCACTGCCTTCAATAGGACTGTCGTGATGTAAGATGCTATTCAGTGAAATTCACGCACTATTTAAAAGCAGTCACAATTAATGGTCTGTTGCCACGGATGTCAATGATAAAACTCCTACTGACTTCAGCATCAGCAGAGGTTCACCATCTCATCCATAATTAGAATTCACACTGTTGTCCATAGTTAGGGTCAGATTCTTTCCGCATTACACACATTGAAAATACCTTGCTCTGAGAGTAGCACCAATGGTATCATTTGCCAAATAAGGAGCTACTCAATAGGAGTACTGATGGCAGTAACTTGTCTGTATTTACTTTTATTTTGTTCTAAAAAACAACTCTGCACCAAAGGGAGCTTATATAAAGTTCTGGGCACCCTCATTATATATTTAAAAACACAGTGCTAGATCAGTTATTGCAAAAATTGTACACGGCAGCAGCAATTCCTCTATCTCCTCCCTACCACATATCATCTGATTGCCATTCAGCAGGGCAGTACAACTTCAAACCCACATTCCCTTCAGTAATCCCTCCAGACTGAAATCCCTCTCTCAACTTCCTCAGGTCTTATCTAATGGCCACTCAGCCAATATATCCAGGAGTCAAACAGAATTAACCTATTTCAGACCAGGGTAATAGATAGTGTTTGGGTTTTTTCGTTTTCTTTTACTTCCAATTTATTTGTCTTTATCACATTTTTCCCACCCTTGTTTTTCTCCCAATGATGTATAATAATATGGTACTACTCTATTAACTTATTTCTTAAAGGGTGGGTTTTTTGGAAGGAAAGCTGGAGAGTGAAGTAACAGAAATGTTATTGCTAATTGAAGCCAGTCATCATGACAAAGAAATATTCTAAAGTTGAGACTAGTCTTATTGGGTGATTTTGTACGGTTCAGTCTGGCTTTATTCTGTGAATGTTTTAAAGCAGATTTCTGAGACTTTGATGCTGGTTTTCTGCTTTTGTTGTAGAGGATGGTATTTTCAGATGTGCTAACCATTGGTCTAACTCTACTGCTATGGAATTAAATGGTGACACTTCTACTGATTTCAGTGAAAGCAGACTTTATACCAGTATTGAATACGTTTGAAAATTCCACCCTAGAGTTCTGCTGTGAACTCTGTGTATTCCATCATTGCAACATTTGAGATCAACCTTGGGTATAATAATGCAAACTATTGCTTGGGATCAGGTATCTTTTAGGAGGCTTGCAGAGGACTTGTAGCACATGGGTTGGTCCAATCTTATCATTCAGTACCACAATTGGGAGGGGAGTTCACTCAAAACCCCTATCACCTGTCGTCCCCACACTACTTTCAGGCCTTTCAGAATTAGAAGTTTGACATTGCCTGTGTAATTTTCAAGACTTTTTTTTAGCATAACACATTGTCATTGAAGAGCTATGATTCTTATGGGAAACTTCAGCAGAGCTTGGTCTCCAAGAAAACAGTGGTATCCATCATCAAGGAGATGAATTCAAACTACTCCATGCTGAAGCCTTATTTGAAGTTTTGCTCTATTTTGGTCAAAGTTAACCACTTAGAGACGTTATTCTTAGAGAAATTATCATTATTTAATAATAGAGATCAACGGCACTAATGTGGTTCAGGACCTCCTTGTGCTAGGCTCTGTATGTATCTATAGATGAGCTGACGACTTGATTCGAAACAAGGAGCGATGAGTGAGTGTAGCAAACAGTGGGAGAGAAGAGGCGGGAGAAGGGTAACTCTACTAAGATTATGCAAGGAAATGGAGGGAGCAAATCAGGAGGAGGTTATGGATAATAGGGACCTCTCCTCTTCATCCTGGTTAGTATACTCAGGGTCTTGTCTACACTGTGTATACATAGTAGCCCAAAACAGTCAGTTGATATTTTTCCATTTGGGTTTTTTCTTTCCCCTTTCCAGCTAAAAGGACGCTGTCCAGGTGAAATTTGACCCAAAGTTTAGATTCTGTTTATAGTTAACAAAAAGACACCCCCTTCTTCCTCCCCATTTTTATAGAATCTAAAATCTAAACATTTCCAAACATTTCCATGATTTAATTCTTTTTATGGAAACTTTATTTTTAAACAAACTTTCCTCAGCAATTTTGTAACCTAAATTTCACAGCATTGCACTTGTGTATTAGAGTTTGAAAGTGAAACTTGTTAGAAACTAAATTGAAAATGTCATCTGTTTTAGTCAGCAAAGCAGAAAGCAATGCAAAAAGTGAACAAACAGCATAAACAGTGAAAAGGAAATTAACTTTTAAATTAATATTTTGTTTTAATAGATGTCTGCATGATTAGTCTGTACAGAAGGTATAATTATCTTTCCTAATGGTTCACTTTACTCCCTGGTCATCAATTGACTGAGAGATTATTTTGCATGTTTCCTGCGTCTGATGGGCTTAATTTATTTTTGTTTATTTCTTTGTCCATGACTAATGCTGGTCAACATTTTTCAAATTTAAAAAAGTCAAAAATTGCTGTTTCAAAGAAAGCAAAATGTGTCATGAAAATCCATTGATGTCTTTGAAATTTTTCATTTTGATGAAAATGTCAGTATAATTTTCTCTTATTTTTTTGCTATTTCACCCAAAAAACCCACTGTAACTTGTAAGTGGTGACTGAGTTTTGTCACATGTTATGTGGATTTTATAGGTGTTTTCATATATACTGGGACAGCATGTAATTGGTTCACTTGATCCACATGTTACACAGGGTGAACATCTGCATTACATGGGATGAGCCTAATCACAGGATATATTGCAGGACTGACCATGTACTTGTAAGGTTCCCTAGAGGGCTGCTGAGCTGTATCCCCCTCCACCTCAATTTTTAGCGAGAGGGAATGGATTTTGGGCTGGTGCTTATCTCACTGACCATTGTAATCTGTAGCTCCTTAACTAGGATTTTTGTTACGTGGGGGTTCTGGACAGGTCTTGTATGTAGTGAGTCCGATAATCTGTTTGTGAAGTTCCCTGTAGGGATGCCTGTCTCTACTCTGAATCTTTGGAGTAGGCAACAGGGATTTGGGACTGAAGTTTTTGTCACCGAGTACTGCAGTTTCCTGACTGGAATTTTTGATACATGTGTTGGGAGGGGAGGGAAATGGGACCAACAGTTCCTTGGGATCCTTGCAGTACCCAACAACAACTGTGTGCTTCCTCTAGAGATGGCTCCATAGAGTACTGGACCTTGACTCCTTCCCCCTGCTAACATGAGCCCTCTTGCAGGGATTGCAGAAAGCAAAATCTGTCTTCCCTTCAACCAGTGACATATGCTGGTATATGGAAGCCCTCTCCCTCTTCTGCCCTTGTGCTGCTGAGAAGGTGCAGCTACTTTCCCACCCATCACCACTTCCTCCATCTCATCCTTATCCCACCTCATCACCTCCTCCTTCAACAATGCACTGGCAGAGCATGTTTGCTTTGGATTGGTATTTGCTGTTTTAAGTACGCCTGTCAGAGGGCAGTGCACTTTCCCTTGCCTGACACATTGAGAAATAAATTCAGAATGGCCTCTCTTGGATTTCATCTTCAAGTTGAAATTTCTGATGGATTCCATTCGAAATTTCATTTCTTTTGAATACAAATATGTTGACATTTTTCCTTATGACAGTTTTGATTCAAAATGATCAGTTTTGTTTCATGGAAAATGTTGAAATCTCAACACTTTGTTCCATTTGGAAAGAAAATTATTTTAAAATTTTGATTTTTGTTTTTTGCTCAAATTGATTATCCATTCTTTCACCAGCACTCTCTCTATCTAATCTTCAAATTCTCTCTTAGCACTCCTACCGTCCATCATATATCTTACCTGCTACTATTTATGCTCCTTTCTACTGGTTTCACTAATGTTGGAGCTCCATTTTATGGAGGATACTGGGTTGGCCAGTTTAGAACCTTGCTGTTTAGTCATACGCCCACATCTTGAATACTTCATGCAGATGTGGTTGCTCCATCTCAAAAAAGATATATTGGACTTGGAAAAGGTTCAGAAAAGGGTAACAAAAATGATTAGGGGTATGGAACGGCTGCCGAATGAGGAGAGATTAATAAGACTGGGACTTTTCAGCGTGGAAAAGAGACGACTAAGGGGGGATATGATAGAGGTCTATAAAATCATGACTGATGTGGAGAAAGTAAATAAGGAAGTGTTATTTACTCCTTCTCATAACACAAGAATTAGGGGCCACCAAATGAAATTAATAGGGAGCAAGTTTAAAACAAACAAAAGGAAGTATTTTTTCACACAACGCACAGTCAAACTGTGGAACTCCTTGCCAGAGGATGTTGTGAAGGCCCAGGCTATAATAGGGTTCAAAAAAGAACTAGATAAATTCATGGAGGATAGGTCCATCAATGGCTATTAGCCAGGAAGGGCAGGGATGGTGTCCCTAGCTTCTGTTTGCCAGAAGCTGGGAATGAGCAACAGGGGATGGATCACTTGATGATTACCTGTTCTGTTCATTCCCTCAGGGGCACCAGGCATTGGCCACTGTCGGAAGACAGGATACTGGGCAGTTTGGCTGTTCTTATGTTCTTAAGAGGAGAAAGATTTGGGGGGAGGCAAAAATCCCTGAGTTCATGCGAGGCAATCTCCAAGGTTTAATTTGATTTGCAGGGAGTGATATCAAGGAGCAGATTTTGGTAGTGAAGTGAGAAAGGGGCACAGAAGATGATCTGAGTAGTATGAGATATGTAGAGAGACAGATGGAATGCAAAGAACAGGAAGGGGGAGGGATAAGACCTCAGCAACTGTGTATGATTCATTTATAAGCATTCATATTTTCTTTGGTTTGTCTATACCTAACTATATCTGAACCCTTGGAGGTTTGCTCATCACGAGCTCTGTCACATTACAGTGAGATGGAGTGGGACCAATTGAAAGGAAAAGCAGAGAACCTTTATCTTTGATGTAAGGAGGGTTTCTTGATTCATAGAATATCAGGGTTGGAAGGGACCTTAGGAGGTCATCTAGTCCAACCCCCTGCTCAAAGCAGGACCAATCCCCAATTTTTGCCCCAGATCCCTAAATGGCCCCCTCAAGGATTGAACTCACAACCCCAGGTTTAGTAGGCCAGTGCTCAAACCACTGAGCTATTTCCTCCCCCCTTGCCTTCTTGTGTGTTTTGGTGTCTTAGAAGCTTTAAAGGATATTTTCTAAGTTCTTGAACAATTCTGATGTGCTGTTAGGTTCTATAGTGTATTAACAGAGACAAAAAAATCTCTTAGGTATTTAAGTGCCTTTTGTCCAAACTGTCAAAAGCAGAAATACTTATGGGAATAATATTCTTTGCATGAAATGAAACAATTCTTTTTGGAAGAACTGGCTTCCTTTGTTCCATGCTGAAAAAGGCGAGAGTCCATGTTATTCTTCTGGAGTTCAGACAGCTGAGACAAATAACAAATTGTGCATATTTTATTGTAAGTTCATGGAAGCTAATAAACCCATTGCCTTCAGATATGAAATGCTACTGATACAGCAATTGTCATTTTGTTGTTTATTGCACTTCAGTGGTACTTTCCAGTTTAGTGGACTTACTTTATTCCATGTTTGGAAGCTAGAAAGTTAATGGTATGAACAAAGGTGAGTTTCCCTCCATTACAATTGTTATGTAGTTTATTGGATGAGCTCTCTGAATTCAAAGACTTCACTAAGCCAGGAGGAAGGAATTGTGTGTCAACTGCATACTGTAACCAGTGCTGTTTATAGCTCATTGCCTCAAAGCAATTAAACTTGGTGAGGACTGAGGGATAAAAAAAGCAGTAAACAGACTGCAAGTATGTGGCCACTTGCTGTGTCATAGTTTCCTTTTGAACACTGTCATGCCAGTATCATGAAACAGCAAGTCCCCACAACTGTTAACACAATCGTAACATCTACTCCTGCCACAGGAATGAAACTGATCTTCGGGAATGTTCTTGATTTCCGTCATTTTCTATGTGTTAACTGATATTAATAAGCCTGAGCTAGAAACCTTATTTCATGCTAGTAACATTTTTCATGGCAACATCAACTGCCTATCACAGTTTCTAATCTGACCATTTTTGATATGTCTGCATGATTGGCCATCATATAGAAGATGGCATGTAAGCAAAAACATTGATAGAAAAGGAATCTAGGGAGCATCACTCCTGGTTAAGGGGTCACTATTACTTCTAAAGTTTACTGTTTGTTTGAACCATGAGAAATGTTGCTGGGACAATTGTTTTTCTTTCGCTTCTCCTCTTCCCATCCCCCTCCTTCCTCAAGCAGGTAACTTCTGTTTTGAGATAGTTTGTTCTGCATTTATGCCTTCTTTCCTTAGTTAAACCATTACAATAAAAAATGTCCCAAGTTTTTTATATATTTGTCATTTGTTTTACTTTATTGCCTGCCAAGTGCTTTGAACTTGTAAAACACTGTGTAAGTACCGATTGTTCTCGTACTGCTTAATTCTGACTGGCATTTACAACAATTCTTTCACTATCTGTGAAGGATATGGCTCCTAGCTCTGCCAAGAGTAGCTTAGGGTCTGATCCACTCCATTGATGTGAATGGGAGTCTTTCCATTGACTTCAGTAGGAATTGGATCAGGCCCGTTTAGCTTCAACTTTGCAAAAAGAATTCCTTGTTGTTCTTAATGGGTGGAAATCCTGGCCCCACTGAAGTAATGGGAGTATACTATTTGCAGTTTAAAATAATCTGGCTATGGGTGCTGGATTCAACTCAGATATGCTGTTTTGGATGCAGACACACGTGACGAGGGTGTGGGAAAATTTCCATGTTGGGACCCAGTTCAATTCAGTTACCCATCAGTTGGATGGGGTTTGCCACAGATGTAAAAGGATAGAATCTACCAAAAAGGGAAGCGTTAATTTGCACATTTAATAAAAGCCCCTGACTCAGAAGGCATGTATGAGCTAAAGGGAGGGGATACCACCCATGCAGCATGCTCTGACTTTTTAATTCTTACCACGTAGGATTTTGGTTTTGATGAATACCAGCATACGCACACAGTACAGTACAGGGTTTACTGGGGGAAAGGAAGGGGAAAATAGCGCTTACTGTCTAACCTTTTTAATTTTTTTTGTTTTGTGTCCGTGACACCATTTCATGCAGTTGTGAGAGAACCAAAAACCCTTGATGACTGACTGTGCTTTTGTAGACTTTCTGTTAGGAGAGTTTGCATCAGTGGGCTGGGTTAACATCCTCCGGCCTCCCAGAGCCACCACCAAATGTGAAATCCAAATGGAATTCACGTCCAGACATAGTATGAATTTACTGTCCTTACTTCTCCAGACCCCCACCTACACAATACTCCTTTTTTGAAAATATATATAGCTAGTATTAAATACAGCCAGATTTCCACAAATACTTTCCAAGAGAAACTGTTAGATGCCCTTATAACCAGTTTGTTCTTGTATTTCCTTACATAAATGGAAAAGAAATAGCTGAGCTGATTTGAACTATAATTGGGGGCACCACCTCTGTCCCATATTTTAAAATGTATCTGCCTTGCCTGTCTTGTTCATGTTTTTCTTTAAAACAGTGGTCTGTGCAACAGGCAGAAAGACAGAGAAAGAAAAGGGTACCTAGAAAACTGCTTAATGTTGTAATCCAGAGATCTGCAATGGAGCTTATGCATAATGTGTTGTGTGTGTAATATGAATATAGTGTGTATGTTTATTAAAACAACTGTACTATAATTCTCAGAATTTCAAGAAGCATAAGGCACAGCTTATTTTTCATGGTTTTAATTTTAATTATTTTTAATTTTTAGAAAAATTACCAAGTAACTAAACTAAAGTTGCTTTGTTTGCCCCAAGGGTTTCTTTCCCCCTCTACATGTTGAAGGGAAATCCAAACCTAAGAACATTAAAGAGAAAAAACATCTCATCTGCTTATCATGGCATCTATGTGACAGGGCAGCACGTAAAATGTGTGAACGTTGTCACTAATGGCAGCCAGAGCTGGGTATTCAGGAAAATGAAATTTGTCTTTTTGAGACTTCTTTTGCATTTACATTTTGCAAATTGCCGACTGCCTCCTGAAAGGTGATGCAACCTCTCCCTCCACCTCCTAATACTACTTTACAAGAGACTTTCACCTTGCAGCATTCTGCCTATAATGTGTGCCTTCTGCCTGCAACTCGCTCTTTGTGAAGTCTGTGACAGGAGGACTCAGCATGCTCCCCGGAATCTCAAATTTTAACACATGCTGTTAAGTGAATTTAGTGTTTTGTGAAAAGTATTGGATTGACAGCCCTGGATGTAGAAAGCCTCTCTTCACCCATAGAGTGGAGCAGGTATAGTATAGACATCAGTAGTTACAACCTCCCCTACTCTACCACACCACTCAGGCCTGACCTAGAGGGACCATCTCTGGGAGTGAATGGGTAATTAAGGCTCTACGTGTGTACAGATCTTCTGTCATGTAATAGCTTTTATTGGACCAACTTCTGTGAAAGAAACAAGCTGTGAAAACTTTCTGTGAAAGAGACAATCTTTCACTTCACAAGATATTACCTCGCTCACCTTGTCTCTCTCATATCCTGGGACCTACACATCTACAACAACACTGCAAACAGATTTCCATTGCTGTACGCAGTGTTAATGTAGCAGTGTTGGTCCCAGGATATTAGAGAGACGTGGTGGGTGGGGTAATATCTTTTATTGGACCAACTTCTGTTGGTGAGAGAGACAAGCTTTTGAGCTTCAGGTGACCTGAGGAAGAACTCTTTATAAGCCCAAAAGCCTGTGTCTCACCAACAGAAGTTGGTCCAGTAAAAGATACTGCCTCACCCACCTTGTACAGACTGTGGCTTTTTTTCCTGAGGTGCCACTTGGTGCCATTTGTGTGATATTTCTTGTGTCCTGGGGCTTGATCCCACAAGGCTGTTGGTCTAATGAGAGTTGAGGTTACTCAGCATCTTGCCAGGATCAGGATTTGACCACCAAGCTGATTTTGCGTGAACGTCCATGGGATAGTGATAATCCATTGAGGGTGGACTGGATTTTAGACTCCAAATGCATTGCCATTCCCCTGAGCTATTGCGTTTCCTTGAATTTACTCTTTCATATGTATCAGCCTCTTTTATTTCATTAGTATCACCTTCTCAATTTTGCAGTCCTTCCCCTTATGAACAGCCAGCCCCTCTGAGAGACAGCTTGGCCACTTGCCTCCAAAAATTGCTCTATTCAGTTAGCAGAATGGAGTCTCCTTAAATTTTCAAAGCAAGAACCAGTCAAGACTTGTCCCCTTCTACCTCCCAAAACACATGGTATCATATGTTCCTTTTCCTCCAAGAGGCTATACTAGCATTTTCTTTTCTTCCTCTCTCACTCCTCCATCCTTTCACTTGGCAAGAGAAAGATTTGGGAGCTTGCCACGTCAGCAAGTCTCTTGCCTTTGACACCGGGCAGCAATGGTGGAGTTGGGCATGAGGATTTAGAGGCATACAGTAAGTGCATTAGCTTTGCAGTCCATTTTCTCTTTTGTGAGGTATTTTATGTTGAAAGGGGGAGTTGAAACAAGGGGGGAGAAGCTAAATGTAAACATCACCACTATTCTCAGTACAAGATTTAGATCTCTATGTTGATGTAAAAAGGTCATTTTGGGCCTGAGGGTTTTGACATTGTTCCTTTAAGTTAGACCCTCAACATAAACTATTTTCAACACTTGCCATGAAGAACAAATGACCTTTTAGTAACTTGCCCAGAAGACAAATGATATGTTAACACAATAAATATACTTCACTAGTATCATGCCTCTTGGTTTAATTTTCAATTAGAATTGTTATCTATCTTTCTTTCTTGCAAAGGACTAAAAAAGTGCATTTTCATGCTTTTGACTCTGTGACAGAGATTTCCTTGCCCTCTCTTGGATGGGTAATATTCACTGACAATTACTGACTGTACAGTACATTTCCTTGTGTTAAGGGACAGCGTGTCTTGTATTCTTCTCAAAATGGGCTGGATACAATGTGTCTGTGGGTGGGTGGCTGTCAGACACCACAGTACAGATCTCCTCTGAGCAGGGCCGACTCTAGGCACCAGCTTTCCAAGCTGGTGCTTGGGGCGGCAGGCGAGAATCGGGCGGCAGTTTGAGTCCCGTGGCAGCAATTCGGCAGTAGGTCCGGTCCGCTCTTCCCGCCGCCGAATTGCTGCCGCGGGACTCAAACTGCCGCCCCATTCTCGCCTGCCGCGGCGGCAATGGGGCAGCACGTCCACCGCCCTTTCCTTGCTGCCGCGGACTGGGACTGCCTGCGTCAGGGGCGGGGCCGCCGCCCCTGCTTGGAGTGGCAAAATTGTAAGAGCCTCCCCTGCCTCTGAGAACAGAATACAGGGAGTTAAGGGATGGCGCTATTAAAGCATTGGTGCTGGTAAGCATAGCTTCTGTTTAACTGAACTTTGATAGTGTGAGAGAAAAGGATTAAATAGAAATGAGATTGGATATCAAAGGTGAAATTCTCTCCATTTACATCAGGGAGGGATGAGATGCAGGTTTTGGGACTTGAACTTTGGTTCATGGGATGGTGAAGTGCCAGTCTTAATCTCTGCTTGCTTTTTTTTTTTTTTTTTTAAGTTAGACATCCAGACCGTTTTATTGTGAAGCTATCCACCAAAATGCAAATTGATCATTAGTCCTAAAATGTATGATGAGTTGTCAGTGTGGCAGCACCTGAGTTTCCACTCATAGACTCATAGACTTTAAGGTCAGAAGGGACCATTATGATCATCTAGTCTGACCACCTGCACAGTGCAGGCCACAGAATCTCACTCACCCACTGCTGCTGTTGAGGCGGTTGTGAGCTCCCTGTCAGTCACAGGCTAGCTTGCTGCTGAGCCAGCTCTCCCTCTGGGCTGCCTGGGCAGGGCTTGGGCTTTATCCTCTCCCTCCTTAGCAGCTAATCGTAGTAGAGTCTGTGGAAGGAGGGACTGTGCAGTGGCGGTCAAAAAGCTAACAATGTTAGGAATAATTAGGAAAGGGATAGATAACAAGACAGAAAATATCATCATGCCACTGTATAAATCTATGGTACGCCCACACCCTGCATGCTGCATGCAGTTCTGGTCACCCTATCTCAAAAAAGATAGATTAGATTTAGAATAGGTAGAGAGAAGGGCAAGGAAAATTATTAGGGGTATGAAACAGCTTCTGTATAAGGAGATATTAAAATGACTGGGATTGTTCAGCTCCAGAAAAGAGATGCCTAAGGGGAGAGGGATGCGTAGAGGTCTATAAAATCATGAGTAGCATGGAGAAAATGAAAAAAGAAGTGTTATCTACCCCTTCACATAACACAAGAACCAGAGGTCACCCGATTAAATTCATTAGCAGGACATTTAAAACAAACCTAAGGAAGTACTTCACATAACACACAGTCAGCCTGTGGAACTCATTGCTGGGGGATGTTGTAAAGGCAAAAGAGTTAGATGAGACAATGGAGGATAGGTCCATCAATGGCCGCTAGCCAAATGGTTTAGGGATGTAACCCCATGCTCTGCGTGTCCTTCAGCCTCAGACTGTCAGAAGCTGGGGCTGGATGACGGATGGGTCATTCGATAGTTGCCTTGTTCTGTTCATTCCCTCTGAAGCATCTGGCACCAGCCACTGTTGGTCCATCTAGCCCAGTATCCTGTCTTCCATTGGTGTGACCCAGTATGGCCATTCTTATGCTCCTATGCTGTAATCATGGAGAGTAGAGTGAGCTCCAGTGAAGAAGTGTGAGGGAAAGAAGGTACCATGTGAGAAGGGGATACTCAGAGAGGTTGTCATTAGTGGGGAGGCAAAGGTGGGGGGAGAGCATGGGGAAGACTATTAGTAGGGGAGAGAAAAAGTGGGAGAGGGCTTGATCCTGCTTCCACTGAAATCAGTGATAAAATTCCCTTGCCATTAATAGGAGCATATTTAGGTTTAGAGTAAATAATTCTGCCCTGTACAGAGAGCCAACACAGACCTAGGCATTACTACAATCCCATCCATGCAAGCCCTAGTTTGAGGGCATAACTGGAGCACAGAATGAACGCTCACCCTATGTGCAGGAGGTAATTTCATTGAGAGAGAACTGAGGTGGGGACTGAGACCCTAAAATGTGATGGTATTTTTCACAGTAAGAACTGGAGAGAGCGAGCAAGAATAATATGGAGATGGAGAGAACAAATTTGATGAAAGGAGAGGTAAAAAAGCAAGACTCCCCACTGTTAGGTTAGTGAGTCGTTGAATTCTCCATTTTCCTGCACTTCTCTGACAGATGTCTTCTGCCTCTAACTTTGGAAAGGGGGATGGGATGGCTATTTTTGTAGCACTCACCAATACTGCTGGCTACTTTAGATTCTGTAGTTAAATGGAGAAAAAGACAGCAAAACCAACCTAGAAGTGATCAGAATGTGCAGAAAATGCTGCAACAAAATGTGGAACCTAGCAGTCCTTAAACTCTCAGATTATTTTGGGTGCAGAGGGCACTGCAAGGCCTATATCACTTACATCTCATTTCAGCCCTATGGGCCCAAACGTGCAAACACTTACACGGGAGCAACTTTACACCTCTCAGAAGTGTCCCAGTGAGTTCAGTGGGGACTATTGAGGGGCATGAATTTATCCTCATATGCGTAAGTGCCAAATTGGGGCCTAAGGACCCAGGTGGGACTTAAGTGGCATATAGGTCCAGATGCCAGGTCAGAATTATGAGATTGGCCAAAAAAATCAATATTTTAAAAAAATAATACATTTGGGGTCCTTTATACTAATCTACTGGGTTTTAAGTCTTTAGATTTCACATTTTCAAGCTTTTCTCCATAACTTTGATGCCTAGAAGTGTACTGCCTTTATTAAAAATTAAAGTGGAGATTCTTACAAAATTCCATGACTCCAGGAGCTAGGGTGACCAGACGTTCTGATAAAATCGGGACCGTCCCGATTTTTCATCTTTTTTTTTTTTTTTTTTGCTCAACAAGTCCGGTGGGAGGGGTTCCCCCCCGCACCCCTCGGACAAGTCCCGATTTTTAGGTTCCCGAATCTGGTCACCCTACCAGGAGCTGAGGCTTTAAGAACGACACCAAATATTGCAAGACTCATGGTAATATCACAAGAGTCAGGGAGACTACTTTGTGCTGGTCCCTTAGTTCAGGGGTGAATTTAACCCTTCCATAATTTTCCAGTAAAACTGTAAACATATATCACAGCTATGCATGCCCTGTCCCCAAATCAGGCAGCCTGGATTCCACTTCTCCAGCAGAAAAGATAGAAATCTGAAAATTCCCTTTGGAGACACCCAGCCCCTATTTTTTTTCTATTTTACTCAATTAAGTTTGAGGGTCCCTAAATACCCCTCATCTTTCTGGCTCTCCCAAAACTCCTAAGACTGGCACTGCCGGTCATCACCCTCTCGATTGCTCATCCCTTTGTAGAACAGCATGGGAAACCTTGAGGATATCTTTGACTAGAGTCCAGAGTCAAGCCTTCATTCTGAGGGAAGGGAGAAAAAAAGAAACACAGGCCAGCAGCACGTACAGGGAAATAACACAAGCGAGTCATCGAGAATGAGAATTTCTACTTTGCCTGTAATTTTGAGAGTTTATTTTTAAATAGGTTTTCTATGTGGATTTTCAGAATCGCGGTTTGAAGTGGAAACAAGGGTATGCAAATTTTTTACAAGAAAAAGATCTAGGGAAATAGTAACCAGAACCCTCCCCCACCCCAACACACCCATAAGACAGGCAGACAAATGGAGTCCTACATCCAGTCCTCCACCCCTTTTCCCCCACCCTCTCATGCACACAGTTTGGGTGTGTGCTCTTGATCTTGTGTTACTCAGTAGGAGTTTTGCCATTGACTTCAATGGAATCAAGAGGTACATGAGGTATTTTATATTGTTTTCTATTCTTCTGGTTTTTATACTATGCCCATCACCTTGGTACCTGAACACCTTAATTAAGACAATTATCCTTCTCAATCAATTAATTTAATCATCTTTTTAATCTTCTACCTTTTCATTAGCTTGCCTACAGGTAGTTTTAGTCCCAAAATTTAGGGCTTCTTTGTTTGTTTTCAAAGACAAAGTTTTAAAATTTTAAACAGGCTAACTTCTAAATTGATGAGAGTTTTGCTCAGGTATGGAATTATGAAATGTTGGATCTGAGCTGGTAGTAATGGAAATATTTGTTCTTGGTTTAAAAGTATAAAAAATACTATTTTTACTGCCTCATTTTTCATGGCCATTTAAAAAGATAGGAAAAGAAAATATCCCTTCCCCCAAAGAGTTGAGAGTGGTCAGCATGGAGAAAGTCCACAGAGAGAGATCAATAGGGAGCACCAAGGGAGACAAAACCCACTGAATTTGAAGCTGATGTAGCAGTTGGCTTGGTTGAAGGAGAACTAGGCATGAGCAGTGTCAGAGAAAGTTGGGGGAGGGGTTCTTGAAGATAAGTGAGCGGTTGACAATGTAACAAGGGGCAGGGAGATCTAGGAGAATGAGTTGGCAAGGAAGAGGAAGAGAATGAGTGCTGCTTTAGCAGTCTGTGCAGAAACCTGACTGGAGAGGATCAGAGATGGAATAGGGAGAGAGGACATCTAGGCACTGGGAATAAACAGAGCATGTGAGGAGCTGTGAAATAAAGAGAAGAAGGAAGATTAGTGATAGAGGGAGAAGTGGGGGTTGCGTGAAGATTCCTCTGTACTGTTGGAAACACTTGGTCCTATTGTGGTAGTGCATGAGAATCAGAGAGGGAAACTCACTGTAATAGACTAGGCTAGTTCAAGGCCTGATTCTCCATTGTCCTTGCACCTTGTGTAGTCATTTACAAACTGTGCAAAATCGGCATAAAATGCTATCGTTATATTTGGTAGTTTTCTTTACTCCCACTTTGTACTGATGTGAATGACTGCACAAGGAGCAGAGTAGTGGAGAATCAGGCCTTCAATCTGAGTGAAATCCAGGAAGACGATAGGGCAGGGGAAGCCACAGGACGAAGAGCAAGTTCACCAGTTGTGAAAATTATTTCATACTCCATAAGCTGAGTTGTTAAGACAGGAAAAAGTGCTTTTAAAATGCATATTAACATGTGATTTTTCTTTTGATTAATTAATTAAAGAGGGACACAATCTTCTCGGGTCCTTGTACAAGGGGAGGGACTGAAATGATTTCAAGGACATTAGTGAGGCTAGTTAGACCCATGAGGGCCTTGGGTTCAGAACATGCTCATTTTTTAAATATTTTTTGTCCAAACTCCAATTAACATGTTAGTATTTGGCCAGGGCTCTGAGGACTGCTATGGGGACAGCTGTTCTCTCTCTGCCAGGAAAACAAGTAGTAATTCAGACCCAGCAGGGGCCAAGTTGGCTGTCAGCCGTGAAGGCTACTAGGACAAAAAGAGCATGGAAAATGGAACTATCTTCTCATCTGTAGAGATTTTCTAGGATTGCGTGAGGCACATTTGCAGAGCAACATTGGGAAACTGTACCTGTTCTTTTGAGAAAAAATTAATTGCAAAGTTTATCAGTCTGACACACATGTCATGAGTCCAACATTTGACATAACTTTAAAAAAGTGAAATTGTAAAAGATGTTCCTAAATGGAAACTGAAGCAGAAGCAGCATTGCAGTCATAGATACTTGGTCTGTTTGCCTGGACACTGAAAAAGTATAGTGCTTAACTTCAAAAGCTGCATTGAAATCCTAAACACAAACATAAATTAAGTAAACACAAATAAGACCATCTAGATGACATGATGAAAATGGAAAAAAAGGCCCTGCACAAAAAAGCCTTAAAAGATGTTCATAAAGCACAGATGGGGGGTTTAGATGTAGAGATAGTAAATGAGCAGCCAAATTACTACATACAGTATCGGGTGAGGGATGTGTGTGGAGGGATCACCTTAAGACATAGGGCCAGATCCTCAGTTGGTGTAAATCAACATAGATCTATTGACTTAAGTGGGGCTGTGCCAATTTCTGCCATTGCAGATCTGGGCTAGGGTGATTTATTGTTGTTCTAGGCAGCACTAATTTATTATCAGAAAACATCTGCAGTTGGGTGTGGAATGATGTAAATGTTTCATTGGGTTTTGAGGCATTTACGGGGCCATCTGCAAATGAGGGTGGTGAATGGGCTTCGTCTCAGATTGCAAGGGGTTTAATTTAAGGCTGCTCCATAATTATGAGTTCCCAGATCCATTACTACCGATGCTGTTATATGTGTAGTAGTGCAGTTCTCTGTATACACACCCACTGTCAGTTACTACAAATATTTTTTTTTCCCCAGAAGAGGATAGCTCACTATTAGAAGCAATTCAAATGTTAATGCTAACATTGTTTTTGTCGGAAAATTGTATTTAAAAAAAAAAGTTTGTGAAAAATTTCTGACAAGTAGAATTGATTTTTTTAAAATCAGGGACATAATCAAAATGGGAATAAACATGGTTATTGAAATTTTTCTCTTTACAGTGATTTTGATTAAAATTTCATCAAAATCTTTGAAAAAATGGGTCAATTTTAAACCTGACAAAACCAAAATAACTTAAACATTTGATTTTTTTTTCAAAATTGTTTTTCCCTTTCCCACTCTTTCCACCTTGTATTAACTTGTATAACTCATTTTTGTCCCAGACTTCTTTGAGCCTTAGTCCTTTCCATGCATTTGTTTTTCTACACAGGGAAGTTTACTGGCATGAACCTTTGCCAGGCTATCTGCCAATTAGGGCCAATCTCAGCTTTGTTGACGAAGGGATACAGGGACTGAGCTGTTCTCTCAAATGTAAGATTAGTCCTGGAGAGACAGCATGGGCTAGAGACATGAGCACAAGATTCGCAGTTAGGGGCTTTGTCTACACCAGTGGTCCTCAAACTTTTTATTTTCGTGGACCACTTGAAAATTGTTGAGGGTCTCGGCGAACCACTTAATGATCTTTCCAAATGTCGTTTGTACCACAATAGTTAGCTAACTATTGTAAAGTGCTTTGGATAAAAGCGCTGTATAAAAAAAACCTTAATAATAATTAACATTTTTTTGTTCTACAAATAAAAGCACACAACTCATAGACTTTAAGGTCAGAAGGGACCATTATGATCATCTTGTCTGATCTCCTGCACAATGCAGACCACAGAATCTCACCCACCCACTCCTGCAATAATCCTCTTACTATTTGCCAGGCTATCTGCCAGGGTCTCAGCTATTGAAGTCCTCAAACTATGGTTTAAAGACTTCAAGATGCAGAAAATCCTCCAGCAAGTGACCCGTGCCCCATGCTGCAGAGGAAGGCGAAAAACCTCCAGGTCTCTGCCAATCTACCCTGGAGGAAAATTCCTTCCCGACCCCAAATATGGTGATCAGCTGAACCCTGAGCATGTGGGCAAGACTCACCAGCCAGACACCCAGGAAAAAATTCTCTGTAGTAACTTCTAACATACCATCTAACATACCATTGGACCTATTTACCATTTTAATATCAGTAGTCTTACCTTTCTAATGAGATGGATGTGCCCTCTCTCTCCCGCCATGGCAGCCCCCGAGCTGGGGCTGGGAAGGAGCGGGGGTCTCTCCCCTGCTGCGGCAGCCACAGAGCTGAGGCTGGGAAGGAGGGCCATCTCTCCCTGGCAGCCGCAGTCCTGGAGCTGGGGAAAGTCGCCTCTTTCTCTGGCCGCTGCAGCCCTGCACATCCCAAATTTCCCCCACCCCTTCTTCTCACCCCAATGCCCCCTCCCACCTACCCCCTATTCCCCCCCAAAGCCACCACCTCACCTTACATGTGCATCTTCTTCAGGGTCCAGGCACCTAATTAGTGGAGCCTGCGCGGCTCCACTAATTAGATGGGTGGCTCTTCATTCTCTCATGTGCTGCCACCCAGGTGTGCACCTTAGAGGGAACTATCCGTGGACCACCTGAATGGAGCGCACGGACCACAGTTTGAGAACCTCTGGTCTACACTAATATTTTCCCTCCTAAAATTTCCCATTCTTCATCAGTGGGACTAATGGTAGGAAGTCTAGTGTAGAAGGATCATAGGTGGCTGCTTGTGTTTTTCTCACCATGTCATCTGGACCTGCTCTAAGCAAGATTAGATGATAGAATAAT
Source organism: Macrochelys suwanniensis (assembly GCA_033296515.1). Lineage (NCBI taxonomy): Eukaryota > Metazoa > Chordata > Testudines > Chelydridae > Macrochelys > Macrochelys suwanniensis. Next base: position 229,642,091 of record CM065775.1, on the reverse strand, counting down.
TAAGCCACTTGCAGGTTGAATGTCTACACTAACAATCCACCACTGCTACCAGCGGAGGAACTGAGCTTGTGTTAATAATGGTTGGAAATTTTGAGGGGCAATAAGCTAAGATAGACAATCAGGAAGTCCTGACTGCTACTTCTGGCTCCGCCACTGACTTGCCTGTGTAGCTTTGGGCAAGTCACTTCACCTGTCCCTGTCTTAGTTTCTGCATCTGTAAAATGGGGATAATAATTACTTATCTTCCAGAGCTGTTATGAGGTTTAGTTAGTTAATAAGTGTTCAACACTTTAAGCATGTGAAGACTATGAAAGTGCTATGTATTGTTAGTCCCTTTCGGAACAAGGCTGAAGCATTGCCAGGGCAAGGCTCTTTTAAAACCAGTCTAAAACACCGGTGTGACTGCAGAGGAAATCTATTACTCATTTCCCGACTTAACTGCAAATAAAGAACACCCTGCTGCCCAATGCCATGCCTAAGTAGACACGTCATCACTAATTTATTTGTCAGAAGAATAAAAGTGACAGAAGGGGATTACCCAGAATGTTTGGTGATTTTCTTTTGTGCTGCAGTGGCAGTCCCAGAATAGCCATATAGAATTTGCACCGAAACAGGAAGTTTAAAGAGAACTAGCTATGCTCACACATGCCTTTTTGCTGCTTTGGCTTTACTGAAGCTTATGCCTTTGAGTACAAGAAATAACTTGGAGGGGCAAGAGAGGAGGAGAGCTGGGGGCTTAAATCCAAACAAGGTGGTGTTTAAAGAACAGACATGAAAGCTGTTTCTTTTCAAAGGAGAAGGGAGGAAAGGCACTGGAATGGCTCTTGCATGAGTCAGCACTGGATCTACTGGAGTATGTGTCACTTTAGCTGGGAACCTGGCACCACGGAATTTAAAACAATATTAAGGCCTGGTCTATGCACAGTTTTTGTACGATTACCATAACTATTTTGGTTAGGGGGTGTGATTTTACTGATATAGTTATACCTATGCCAGCTCTAGAGTGAATGCAATTATACCAGTATAAAAGTGCCTTATACCTGTATAGTTTATTCCCCTTCCCTTAGGGCTGCTGAGCTCTTGAAAATCTGGCTCTACGTGCAGGCTTGTGTGTATATTAACTTTCTTTCTAAGTACACAGCTCTTCTAGAGAGGTCAATACAGAAGCTAAAATGTAGTTTGCATGTTAGCAAAGTAATTGACAGTAAAAGAAATGAAATAAGAATAGTCAGAAGTTAAAAACTTTTAAATTGCAAGATACCTTAGAAAAAAGAACAGGAGTACTTGTGGCACCTTAGAGACTAACAAATATATCTGAGCATAAGCTTTCATGGGCTACAGTCCACTTCATCACAAGAAGAATGTTGTTATTTCTGTTTCCTGATGTGAATTTACAGGCCAAATTATAGCCAATGCTTAGATGTAAAATGTGTTATCATCATCATGGTGAGGACTGAAACTTCATTTTCCAGTTGTTTAAAGAAACAAGACCAGAACCTCTGCTGATGTAAATCAGTGTGACGTCACTGAAGCCACACTGGTGTATAATAGCTGGGGATTTGGCCTACAGTGTTCAGTGATTAGTGTTCAAAAAATACCAGGGATATGGCATCCCACCCTTTTCCACTTCAGAATCTGGCAATGAAAACCCCAAATTACACACAGTGGTACAGTATCACAAGGGGTTTGAAGGTATTTTCTGGATAGGACTGATCAATATTTACTTCCCCAAAAATCATTTAAGTACCTTTTGAAGTCACATCACAAGCACTTTGGGAAGCTATGCAGTGTCACCTGAAATAAGGTACTCTTGTGCTACGTTTCCATAAGCCACATGAATACTCAGCGATGCTTTTAATTTTCTAGCGTTGCACTCTTCAGATGCATCAATTTACCAGTATTAGTATGGAATTGCAAAATATCCACACTGCAGTATCACTACTATTTACAGGGCAAGGATGTTCTTGTGAGCCAAAACTTAGGGCAGGGAATCAGGACATCTGGGTTCTATACCTTGTTCTGTCACAGACTTCTTGTTTCATCTTGAGCAGTTGTCTTCCCTTTTCACTTTGCCATACAAATAAATAAAATTAAATACAGTGAGGAAGTGAAGATGCCAGGAAGATCTCTAGCTCTTCATTCATTTTTTTTAATGTAAAGAGGAAAAGCTGTTCTTTTTGCAAAGCAGGGGTTTTAATATCCTATACAATAAACTGTGTTAAAGGTCCAAAATAAACTGATGAGTGTCAGGAATATCAAAGTTAAGATTTACAAACCATATCTAGCTCAACCCATCTCCCTCCCCCCCCCCCCCCCCAAAAAAAAATAATGTTGACGTAGTGTGAATTAAAGATTATTTTTATTAGGACAAAACCTTCCTTTTGATTTGTCTGCTAGATATTTGTTTTAAGTCACATCACTGCAACTACTAAAACTTGAGTTTTGTGCACTTGGTTTTGTTGGAGCATTCTAACTCCTTTTGTAGCAGTGGCACATTTTCTTAGATGGTTTTTAAACGTACTGAGTTCTTAAAAGACCTCACTTGGTCTCTTTGATAACGAAGTACGTAAGGCCAAATTCTGCCCTCAGCTTCACAGGCACAGCTGTCATTGACTTCCATGGGAGCTGCATCTACACGTTGAAGGGCAGAACCATCATTTTTAGGTGCATGCAAACAGTAGCGTAGCTAGGGGGGGAGCAGGGGGAGCGGCCACTCCCCCTGAGCACATTTTCCAAAAGTGGCGCCTTTTTAATTTTTGAAAGGGTGGAGACGGAGGACAGAGGTGGAGCGACATCTGCCGCTGGCCCCACCAAGAGCCCGCTGCTGATCTGGGTGAAAGAACTCAGACTGGCAGAGGGCTGAGAGACCCCTGCTGGCAGGAGCCCGTGGGGGGAATCCTAGAGCGGTGGCTGGCTGAGCCGCTCAGCCCGCCCCGCTCTGGGATTCCCCCCGCGGGCTCCTGCCAGCAGGGGTCCCGCCGCTGGCCCCACCAAGAGCCCACTGCTGGCTTGGGTGAAAGAACCCAGGGAGCAGCGGGCTGAGAGACCCTGGCTTGCAGGAGCCCGCAGGGGGAATCCCAGAGTGGAGCGGTGTCATAAATATAAAGGGAAGGGGGAGAGGGTCTGATGCAGTGCTATAAAATCCTCTTACCAGTAAAGGGTTAAGAAATGCAGGTAGCCAGACTGACACCTGACCTGGCTGGCATCTGACCAATGAGGGGACAAGATACTTTCAAATCTTGGGAGGGGGGGAGGCTTTGTGTGTGGCTCTTTGTAGGAGACAGAGTGATCTTGGGAAACAAGAAGTACCTGCAGAAAATCAATCTCCTCAACCAGTCATCTTCTCACCAAACCTCACTTTTCTAAAGTAAGTTTAGTCAGCATTGCGAGTAGGTTTTTGTTTGTTTTGCTTGGTGAGCTTTCCCTGTGTTAGAGGGAGGGGTTATTCCTGTTTTTTCTGTAACTTTAAGGTTTTGCCCAGAGGGGGAATCCCTCTGAGTTTGGAAATTGAGTACCCTGTAAAATAGTTACCATCCTGATTTTACAGAGATGATTTTACCTTCTTGTTTTAATAAAATCCTTCTTTTAAGAAGCTGACTGTTTTCTATGGTTTTAAAACCCAGGGGGTGGGTTTTTAGATCACTGTGTAACCAATTGGTTAGGAGATTGTTCTCAAGCTTCCCAGGAAAGGGGGTGTACGGGCTTGAGAGGGTATTTTGGGGGGAAGGGGAACTTCAAGTGGTTCCTTTCCTGGCTTCCTGTTTAAAACACTTGATGGTGGCAGTGAGAGAAGCATTTCTCAGGGTGCAGGGAATTTTGTACCTTGGGGGTTTTAACCTAAGCTGGTAGAAATAAGCTTAGGAGCTCTTCATGCGGGTCCCGACGTCTTTACCCTAGAGTTTAGAGTGGGGAGGGAGCCCTGACAGGCGGGCTGAGTGGCTCAGCCAGGCGCCACTCTAGGATTCCCCCCCCCCCGTGGGCTCCTGCTAGCGGGGGTCCCGCTGCTGGCCTGGGTTCTTTTACCCAGGTCAGGTCGGGTGGCGCCTTTTTTTATGTGTTCGCTCCCCCTCGTGTTAGAACCTGGCTACGCCACTGCATGTAAATGTTGTTGGAAGCTCATCAAAGGGCGTGCAGAACTCCTGGCATCAGGCCATATGGGATAGGGTAGATCATATAGTCATCTCCCTCAGGATGCTTACTTTTAAAACGTATTATGTACCTGAGAGACCAGAATGTCTATTTTGGAGTCACTTTAGTCAATTGCTTAATTCAGTTGCAGTTGGGTACAGTATTTTACTTTATTTCCTGCCCTATACTGTAGTGTTCTGTAGCGTTGCTGTGCAGTGTTAATCAGCTGCTGGATTCCACTTCAGAGGTGGTTGCGTTTCAGTGGTGGCGAAGTCATGCCTATCTGATGGAATCCTTTTAGTATGAAAAGTCCTATGTAAATATAACTAATAGTAATTTTATTGAGTTTAAACAGATTTTGTCACTTTTCAGAGTACATGTAATTCAGCAAGTGGAATGCAAGAGAAGAAAAGGTAATGAAAGCAGGTACTATTTTGTGTTTAGGGATCTTGCTACCTTTACTAAACTGGAAATTGTGCTTACACTTAGTAGCTTATGCCAGAATATCTCCTTCCTTTTGATTTTGGTAAACAGTGAAAAAACTGAAATTAAATTTTAAGGCACAAACTGTTCAGTTACACAAGAGCATGGTACAAGGTCCTTCTGTGGTTTCTGATCAGGTTTTTCCTTGAAGGGGGTGAGTTTGACACTGGCCTTTTTTGGGAAGAACTTTTTTGAGTCATTTGAGATTGTGTTGAAGTCCTTTAACAGCTATTGGGTTGATCTGTTAATTTATGTGTTGTACAGATGTGCTTTAGAACAGTGTGATTAGACCTATTTTTATAAATCTTAAACATAAAGGTGCAAATCCGTTTCTGAAACCTGTCAATGTCTATTTGATTTTCCTATACTGGAATGTTCAAGTAATGCATATGAAGGCCTGTGTCATTTGCTGCTGTACTTGGTACTTGTGATTTTTACCCTGGTTATTTTGTGTAATACACTTGCTTGCAGCTCACTTGGAGCCTGTGAAACCTCATCACATTGCATCATGATGTGATGATGTGATCTTATGACACAGATGGTTTCAAACAGTACATATTCCTGCTTGTTTTTATTCTAAATGAAGAACATTTGAAAAGCCAAAATATTTAGAGTAGTCTAATGACACAGTATTAAGAGGGGTAAGAAATATTCTATATTTGAGGAAAAGATTACACAATTGAAATGACTTAAAAGCAACAGTATGTCAGTTTTTCTTAAACTAAAAATAATGTATCTTTTAAAGCCTTGTGTCAGACTAACCCTATCAACCAGTGCAAACCCTAAATACTGTATCTAAAATTCACAAAATTATTTCTGACTTGTGCCCTTAATTTAATTTTTGTATCCAGTGTCCAACATCAGAGAGGATACAAATGCCCTTGACTCAAATGGCCAAATTCTGCTCTCAGATCTCTTTTGACTTGATTGAATGCTGGGTGTATAGATCTCAGGCAGAATTTGACTTGATGTAACTAAATGGAATCCTTGACTCTAAAAAAAAACCCAACCCCAAATCAGGATCACATCACCGGTCACTTTGTATGTGTGAATGGGAGTAGCTCAGACTTCTGAATGGAACCCTGAAGTGAACAGCAGACTAGTGGGCAGAATTGGCCAGGATGATGCATTTTGCTAAGGCATTGTTGGTAATAATGCTCAGTAGCTAAGTACTATGCAGAGGAACTGTAGAACAGGATCGTACTGTTTACACTTATTGAAGGTTCTCTAATCACTACAGGAAGAGAAGAAGAATCAGCTTTGGTTAAGCTAGTAGTGAGGTATAGAGTTCAAGGGACAATCTGAGTCTGATTCAAACATATTTTGTGAATCCAAATAGGAGCTGGATATACTTTCTCCTTCTGCATACAGCTCTGTCGATAAAATTCTGATAGGAAAGTGCCCATCTAGTAGTATATTTGCACCCTCAAAATGTCTGTGAGTAGAGTAATTGGAATCTGTCTTCTGCTGTGAATCGTCTGTGTGGTTCTTTCCTATAAGATCAAGTTGGCTACAATGTAGTCGTGAGTCTGGAATGTAATTCCTGAAGAGGGTGCTGTAAGAAGTAAGGCGAGACTAGAAGGCTTCCTCTTATTTAGTACAGTGGCCTAGTATCCACTCAATCTGATATTCAGGATTTTATCAGTTACCTTTATATCTTGGTAACAGATATCACTGTTAACTCTGCTTCTCCTGGCTTTGTGCGATATTTTTACTCTGGTATTTTCCTATAATGAATATATAATACAGCAAAATAGATGGGTTAGTTTCTCCCTACATATGCCTCTTCTCTATACTAATAATTTACATATTGTAGGTCATCATGACTGAATAAATATTCATCTATACTTTTTGATATGAAAATAGGGTTTCTTCATGACACAAGGCAATGTGCTAATTTAGTTTTATGCCAGTATTTGAAAATATACTATGATGGGTGTGTCATCCAGTTGGATTTATTCAAGCACAATATGAAAGTGGTCAGTACAGAAATAGGCATAGGTTTTTTTGCAGTATAAGTCACCATGTTAAACTTGACAAAAATATCACTAGGGTGCAATACAACTTCAGAAGAACATATTTACTGTACTGCGTATGATAGTTTTAAAAGTACTGGAATGAAAACAAATTCAAACTACTTCTTGGGTTTCAATCCATCTTTAGGGAGCGAAATAAAACCAAGACACATTCCAGTTGTTATTGTTAAAGAGCCTATGCTATATTTTGTAGACTGGGATGTTAGCCTCTGTGTCCTGGCTAAATTCCAGCTCATATTTTGCCCACCTAAAAGTCCGCTTGCATATTGGCTAAGTTATACTCCACTTCCAGCCATAAACTGCCATGTAATCTTTCTACTGTGCTATTCAACAGCTGCTCTGTTCCACTGCAGAGGTGTCTGTTGTAAAACATTTGGAGATCCTTTAGGACAAGAGTATCTATGTAAATGCAAGATATTATCATGTTTCTTATTGTTAATCACCTTCAGTTTTGTCTCGTTCTTGTCCCAGTTCTGCTTAAGTGCCTAATTGTTTCCACACTTCGTAGTAAGGGAGATTGTCCCATTAAAATCAGCATGCGCGCTACATACAGTTAACACTGAATTATATTTAAAAGTACTTTCTAGGACTTACCTGTGGTTTTAGGACATTTATAGAAGATAGCTAGAAGGTAGTTTGCAATTGGATTTAATTCCTGTTTGCAATTGATTTTTTTCAACATAGTCTTCAGGAATCAACTTAAGTTTATTTTTTTTAAATTGTCTCCTTTAGAAGTCTGATGACAATTAATATAGGTAGTTGAGTCTTTGGAAGCAAATATGTCATTTCACCCATTGTGCCATGCAAAAAGTGTTGCTTGAAGCCACGGCACCATTGCTGCACAGTAAAATCTGATGGTAAAATCTAGATTCATATGTCCCAACTATTAGTGTAATATGGACTTGCCCTTTATAATATATAATGGGAGGGGTGTGTGTGTGTGTGTGTGTGTATGTGTGTGTGTAGAAATGGGTATGTGAGATCTAAGTGTTCATTTTATACTTCTTTTGTGGAATTGGGTTATGTTTGTCAAAACCATGTCCTTTTGTGCCCAGGTAAGACAAAACCGTGGGTAACATTTTCAAAAGCTCTTAAGTCCTATTTTCAAAAACGACTTAGTCACTAGAAGCCAAAGTCTAATTGAAAAGTCATTGGAATGTAGGCGCTGAAATTATTTGGTACTTTTGAAGATTTTACTTGGTATCTAAATCAAGGATGACTGTCGAGTGCAGAGGCCAAACTCTCTTTGACCTTTTTCCACAAAAAATGAATTCTCATCTGGTGGATAGAAAGAGGTTGATTTTTGTGTGTGTGAGATCCAGGGGAAACCTAGTGACCATGGTTGTAATTTTAGCGCTGCTGCTGCGTGCAAAACTATTTTTATGAAAAACAGAACCAAACCCTAAATTGTCAATTATGTCTGTTGGCACTTTTTTGGATCCAGAATTCAAGGGCAGATTCTGCCACCAGGATTACTAAAAGCATTCACTACTATTAAGCTTTAGCAAAAAATGAATATAATATGTTGTTAAGAGTCTGGATTTAAAGGTGTATCTGTGGCCATAGTGTAAGGATTTATCACTTGAATGCATAACATTCATTGTCCTCTATTGTATTGCTGTTGATGATATGCTGGTATTAAGGTAATGCTGATATGCAATTTGTTGTCTAATCTGTTTTTTCCTTTTTATGACTTAATTTTACAGTGTAATTCTTTCCGGCACATTTCTGGCAACCTGGCTTGTGCTTCTTGGAAAACTACTGAATCTTTCTGTGTCTCACATTCAGGCAACAACACTGTTGCTGTTTTATGATTCTGCAGGTTTTTAGCATTGGAGAAATAACATGGCTCTTTCTAAATTAAATTAGCCAACTTTAGTCTAAAGGGCTGGTGAACTGAAAACTCAAGTCATTCAGTCTGGGGTCCCAAACCAATAGCACAATACCTTGTACTGTTTGGCTAGTAATAAAATTACCCTAAAATATATATTGCTCATTTTCAAAAGGGAAATATGCTTGATGTTCATAGTTACATTAACAAAATATTTAAAGGCCATGGAAACTGCTCTTGTGATGAAGTTATTCTCTAATCTTCATTAGAATTTGTGGACATTTTTCTGTTGAACCTGTTTTTGACAGAAAATTGGGTTTTGGAGAAATTATTTTTTTGCTTTCTTTGGTAAACTTCGACTTTTCATTCAGAAACAGGACCCCCCCAAAACTGAAACTTTTTTCTGCTGAAAATAAAAAAAAATTGAATTCAGAAATGCTTTCTGCAAGTGCTCGTTCAGTTGTGTCATGAGCCCTTTTTCCTCTATGAGCAGGGTTCCCTATAAGGACATTTCCCAGCATGCATCACATCTAGACATTCCCATGGTCAACTGGAGACCATTGTGCACCAATGGAGATGTAGCTTGTTCTGTTCCATGTAGATTCTTATACTGCGCTCATCACTGTAATATCCCAGTGCCTTCCAGTTAGTGCATTAAGCAATGTAACTACACATCTTTCACATGTGATACATTCTTTTTCTCACCCTGACATTAGGAGAAGAATGGAAGGTGGTGTGGTTTGTGATGGTCTTTAGTTCCTGGGGGAGTTTGTTCCACCACCTCAGACCAACCACCAAGAAAGTTCTGTCTTCTGTACAAATAAGTTTTATCTTCATGGTAGAAAGTACCATTCTGCCTGAGGAATGGAACTGTTGACCCTGGTCTTCATCTCAGAACTTCAAGGGATCTTTCAGATACCCTAGGTCCAGGCCATTGAGCATCTTGAAGGTTAAGACTGAGACCTTGAACTGTCACTCAATGTTCTATGAAAGCCAGTGTAGCTAGGGGCGGGCAGTCTTGATGTGCTCTCCATAGCCCATGTTGTTAAGGAGATGTTGCAGTATTGTCTGCTGGGAGCCCAGTCTTTAGAGGAGGATGGGGGTGTGAGGTACCTGAACTACAGTCCTTATGTGACACCACAGTGACATTGCCAAAAAGAAATTTTTGATTTCCAGCTAAAAACTTTGTTTTCAATTTTTCATGGAAAAGGCAAATTTTTCAGTGGGGACAACAAGCAACCATTTTCCAAGCAGCTCTACTCATTCTCATTCTCTCTCTCTCTCATTTATTTATTTATTTATTTTAAGAGACCGCCTCTGAGATGTTAAGTCTCAGAATGTTCCTATGAAGCAGCCTGGGATCTTTGTTTGGACAGTGATACAGAAAAGTATACTACAGACTGTAGCTCTCATTCTGCGATGCGCTTTGTGTGGGCGCAAGATTCTGTCTGTGTGAAGCTCCTTGAAGGATCAGGGTGTATGTAGGAATCGCATTGCCCATTACTGAAATGCAGCTTTATCTGTGGGGAAAGGGACCGGCAATAACGTTGCACAATCTTGGTGCAGAGAAGAAAGAACACTTTCTTCAACCACAACTCCAACTCCAGATTTCATTTTAGATGAAATGTAATTGCCCATTTTGAAGTTGGCCATATTGAAGTTGGCATGAACATTGGTTAAGTAAACCCAGAGGTTAGAATGCCTTCTTCTAAATCACTTCGCTTCTTGCAAAATCTGGATTTTCTTTGGAGGTCTCCCACCCAAACCCCTTATGAGATCTGTTGAGTTCACAGAATTAGGGGGTATTGTTGTAAGTTAGGTCATAGAAAAGGTTTAACTACTTAGGAATGGATCCTCATAAAACTGAGAGCTGGAAGAAAATAAAGACGATAAAATGTCGAACCGTGTCTCATTGTCCCACTGGAAGGAAAATGTGGCCATGCCTATTCACCTCTAGAAGCCATTCATTCCCTTGCTTTGCACTCTCCCTGCTGTCAATCCAGAGAGTGTCTCGAACTTCGTTTGTGCGCATTTCACACAGAGTTTGCTTATCAGTCTGAAAGGCGTCTGTCTGATCTTTCCTTTTGCATGCTTTCACTTTTAAGATCTTCTCTTTCTTATGTAAAAAAGGCAATTAGAGTCGTATCTGTTTATTTTAAACAAAATGGCTGTTAATTAGCGTGATCAAAAACCCTGCCATTGTAGACTATGGGTTTCACTTTGTAGTTGCACTAAATTGCGTACAGTTTGGTGCCAGCTGACATGATAGCAAGACAAAGTCTAGCTTTTTTTTCTTTTACTTAATGAACAAACAGATTTATGAGGCTTTGTTATCTTCTGGTTTAGATCTATAGGTTCTGAATGCATTATTTAGAGTTCTTGTTTCTTAATGACTAATGTCATGTTGTTACTTATTAAGAGTGCTTTAACTTACTGAAGAAGTTTCCCTTGCCTTTTGTATCCTGTTTTTTCTTTTTCCTTCATTTTTTTGATGGCTTAATTAAACCGGTATGTGTAGTGTACACAAAACAGCTAAGATACAATTCTGGGTAGTCTCATTTAGATGCCTCATCACTGACTTTGTGAGAGTGATGTCCTCTGAGCTTTTTATTTTAAAATTTCAACTACCTCTTGGTATTAAATTACAGTAGTTGGAGGCAGGTTCCCACAGACATGCTTCAATGCATTGTGGCTGTGTTTTAGGATAGGAAAGGCATAGAATAATGGGAGCAGATTGTGATTTCCTTACTCATATTAGCTAGCCTAGCCATTACCCTTGTATAAATCCCCTAACTTCGTGCACATGACTGTTCACTCATGTGAGGTAAGGGATCATGATTTCCAAAAGTCAGTGGTAACTTTGAGTGCCTTTAATTCTAGGTGCTCAACTTGAGACACCTTAAAGGAGCCTAATTTTCAGAGGGCTGGTGCTTAGCACTTTCTGAAAATCTAGTCCCTTTAAAGTGTCTCAAGTTGGGCACAAAAAAGAAATTTCTGATCACTTTTGGAAAAATTGTGACTCTGGACAATAGAAAATAGAGATGAAAATGACTTAGTAGGTCATCTGCTTCATTCTCTTCTCAGTGCAGAATTGTGAACTGCAGTATATTTTTTGAACCTTGTGTTCAGTCTAAACTTAAATATCCCCATCAATGAAGTTTTTACCACTTCCCTAGAGAGACTATTCCAGAATCTAATAGCTTTCATTGTTAACTTTCACTCTTTTCTGCTGATCAGCCTAAATTGACCTTTTAACTTGTTACTTCTAATTATAATTTATTATACTGGTGTATCATTAACTATCTACCTTTTTTTGTTAACTGGCCTTCATTCAAGGATGCAGGATGAAATGGTTATGTTGCTTGGAGAAAATCAAATACAAATCAAGTGATAAACGCAGAACTAACATTAGTAACAAAGGCAGTAGGGTTACTTACTCAGACCATTTGTTGGTTTTGTTTTCACTTAAAATTTTTATATTCTTTGGTAATGATTTCCCAAGTACACATTTGATTTTGATGAAATAAGACAATTATTGCCTGATAACATGATTGTACAGTACTTAAATATTAAAGCATGTCTGCCTTAATATAAAAGAATATTGAAAATATTCTGATGCCATTACATAAATTAAAGGCTTGCTCTCACTTAGTTTTATTAATTGTTATTTATTATTATTATTCTGTGTGGAATAGAAGGTACCTAGACATGGGTGACAAAAATGAGTTTTAGAAAGACTTCAGTATGAAGAGAAATTGAAAATGTTAACATTGTTTAGTAGAGCTGTATATGAACTGGAATCTAAATTTGTGGGAAATTTTGAAATTCTTTGTTTTCATTCAAAACAATTTGTTTTGGTTCAATCAAAACATTCCAGTTAGTTAAAATCACAATGTTTTGTTTTAATTTTGACCTTTTAAAAATATAATAAAAGAAATTTCAAAATAAAAAGTTGTTTCAAAACAAACAATAAAAACATTCATGTGTTCCAAAAATGTAGAAATGAAATGTTTTGACCTTATCAAAATACTTTGCCCCTCCACCCCCCAACATTTTTAAAACAAAATGTCCTCAGAATTTACATGTTCTCACAGGAAGTTCTGGTTTTGATGAAAAGGTAATTTCTGATGGAAAAATATTCTGTCAGAAATTTTTTGACAATCTCTATTGAGTTGAGAGAAGAGATGAATAAGAGGAGACTTGGTCAAGGCATATAAAATGAAGATCTGTAGGATGGTTTGTAATAATAAAAAGCACTATAGAAAGGCTATCATTGTCTGTTACATTCTATAGGATTTTGAATAAGCAGCTACCAATACAAATAAGAAAATGAGAGTAGATTCTTAATTAGTTGGGAATTGTGACTATCATATGTTAGAATTGCTCGTGTTAGTCTTTATTTTCCAGTGTTTCATTTCTGAGTTTAGCTAGTGTATTTTGTATTTCCTCATCTTTACTACTCATGGATCCATTCTATAGCAGATCCTCCTGGATAAAACCATGGCTTATCCCCTTTAACCCAAAACAAACCTCAAAGACCCATAGGTTAAATATTGGATTATCTTCTGATAGTCTGTGCATGGGATGGAGGTGCCCTAGGCTCACTTAATCTCATCCCAGTTGCATTTCACTGACACTTTCTATTTGACTGCTCATAATTTTAGTTTATGATGATCCGAAATTAAATGTTCACATACACATTAACACATGAGGTTGCTATTGAAAAGATCAGGAGACAATTTGCTTGCTTGGGTAGAAGAGTAACATCTCCATCTCCTGAAATGCAGCAATAGCCCCGGAGCCTCGTCCCAGCAGCTAAGCAGCTCTGTTCTCCATAAATTAATTTACTGATGGCTGCTCAAGTAGGACCTGATTCAATAAAATATATGTTTGGCTTTAGCACCGTGGAAGCTTGTGAGAGGCCATGACAGAAGTCATGAAAAATCAATTTTTCATGGTCTTTTGTGGCCTTGAGTCAAAGCTCAGGCATATTTTATAATAAATTGGGCCCCTTAACTCTTGCGCACTGACATCTTTTCCAGACTGCCAGCCAAATTAATGTTTACTGGGAAATAGATATAGCATATTGCAGCATTTAGAGGGTTAAAGAAAGGGCATGTGAAATGGCCCATAGGGTGTAAATATTACCGTACAAGGCTGTTTGCAATAAAAGTCCCTAATATGCAAACCCTTAGTCACAGGGTAGCCCCTTTAAAGGAAGTAGGTCCAGCACCCTTGTGCTGGAACAGGTGCTGCTAGTTTGGCCAATTAAGAGGGCGGAGCAGCCCCTGGGATTATAAAGAGACTGTCAGTAAAGAAGGTGCGGGTGCAGGTTCCTGTTCCCTGGGAGGGGAGGAGGTGGGAACCTGCCCGGGGGCAAGCAGGCAAGATGGGGGGGAAGCCCTGAAAGGTGATGCTCAATTAAAAGAGCACAGAAGAGTCCTTCAACAGGCAGGAGGGACTGAGAGAAGCCCAGGGTGGGCTAAAGAACTGTTTTGTGTTTGTTTGCCTATGTTTGGTAAATAAAACTGCCTAGGAAGAGACTCAGAGTATGGCAGTTAGTCCTTTATGGGTTGGGGACAAGCCAACACCTTGCACCCTAGCTATGATAGAAAATTAGGATATGTCTACCAGTATTAATTTGTTACAATGAAGACTTCTCTTTTATCTGAGAGTAGCTTGCTTAGCCAAATAAATATAATATAAAGATAATTGGGGTTCTTCTCTATACTCATCTTTGCATATGCATCATTAGAAGTGTTGGCTTGCAGATCAGTGTACAATACTGTGTGCTTCTCTGTGTATTAATGTCCACACGAGTGTAGAAAATGTCATACATAGCTCCCAACTAAATGGCCTTGTCTGAAGATGCTCTATTTAAGGCTGTGTACAAGCACTGTCTGGAAAAGATGAAACTGCAGCAAAAGGTTGTAGGAAAAACAGAATCTCTTCTGGTTTGCGGTAGCAGAGTGGTCTTTTGTTCCTGCTCTTGGGAAGTAACAATTCCCCCCGCAGAAATTAGTTCATTAGTGTGTATTGCTGTTCATGCAGGAAGGTGTGTGATGACCCATGGCGTTATGTATTTGAGTAGAAAATGTCACCTCACATCAGATTTGTAATACTCCCAACCTCTATTGGCCCAGGGCAATCTCTTGAGTTCTTCCATAATGCACAGTGACTGCATCACCACAGCACACTCAAAATTCCAATGTGTCCAAGGAGAGGATAATGGTTGCCACCTTAGATAAATGACAAGTTTGGGAAAGGTCAAAGATCGCTCTGTTAAGACTACCTCATTGTACAGAAAAATATTTTCCGGGCGCTCTGGTTGGAGCCTCTTCTTTGCCATTGGATGTGCAGATAGGAATTTAGGACTAAACAGGTACCCAGAGGAATGAGAGTGAGCATATGGGTGTTATATTTTGCTGTAGTTCTTAAATGGTCCTTCATTGTTGGATGTTTTTAAGTTGGAAGGTGAAATATGCTCTGCGAACGTTGGTAGGAATTCATAATGATCTTTAGTTCTGTACAGGTGTGTGCAGAGGCAGTGGGGTGCGGGAAGTAGGGGGGATTTGCCTGGGTGTCAGAAGGAGCTGAAAGTGTGAGTGGTGATTCTAAAAGAGAGAGGGGTGCACATGATTTGGAGAGATGCCAAAATGCATTAAAAATGTACTTTTCTTTCCCCTTCAGAGACGTGCTTTTCGATAGCACTTTGGTTAGAAATGAATTTAGCAATCTCAGTGTAGTTCTCTGTGGGTATTTTTGTCTCTCTCCTATAACTATTTCACCTCCATTCCATGAGCTACACATTTCAACTTGATTGACAGCCTGTGCAGAAGAGACTGCTCAGTGCCAACATAGCAGAGTGGTGCAGGGAGAGCATTCCAGGCAAAGCCTCGGGTTGCATTGGCAAAGCTGTGTGCAGGTAGGTGGGAAGCTCACACAGTCTCTGTCTGCACCATGGCTGAATTTTAGCCAGGGCTATCAGTCCTGCGTTGTCATGAGCCCTAAAATACAGTTTTCTTTCCACCATCCACCACCACCACCACCAAAACCCAAGGCAGAGGGGTGAGGGGAAATAACTTTGAAGCTGAAAGGAATGACAGCCATGAGCAATCTGCAGTAGGAATTGCTCTCAACTGTATTAAATGCTTTTACAGTGATCCAAAAAAGGTTTAGAAGTGACCAGTTCTCAAGTTGAAACAAGACAGGTAAACATAACTTTCCATGCTCTAATCCACTTACCATGGTCTCCATCTTTAACTAGCCACTCATTCTTATATAGCTGGCCCTATCAGTGCAAATATTTCTATGTCCCGGAGTAGGGGACAGATTAACCATGTTGTTGTACTGCTTAGTTTCTGACTGAACTTTTTTTTTTTGTTACTTTCAGTGTAAGGTGTGTGTGGGGGTTTTCTTTTCTTGTGAAAGCTACAAAGTACAGTGACAGAAACCATCATATTCAATTGGACATGCTTTCTACAGATTTGTTAAGGATTTACTCTACACATTTGTAGTGTTTAGTTGCCATGGCAATGACCTCAGTGGCAAGAGGGAACAGCCTTTAGGTTGGACCTCAGATTTTCCTTTCATTTCCATTTAATTTGATTTGACTGCAAAATGTCACTTCCATTGCATTGATTAAGCTTCATTGCTGCCACCAGCCCTGTTAGAAAGGTTAAAGGACAGGCCAGTGGCTGTCATTTTGCTCCCCCCCCTTTTCTGATATCAATACAGATGGGCTTTTCAGATGAAAAATGAAAACTCCTTTCCTTATCTCTTTTTAAATTCCTACAATGTTCTTGAGTAATAGCCAAAAACACTGCAGCAGCACTATTGCAAAATGCAGATTTGTGCAGCATTTTCATAGATTACTGTGGTATTTTTTAAAAAATAAGGATTTATTGCATTAATGGAGACTTGATTTCTCTCTTTCCACGATATCACCCTGAAAAGTAACATAAAAATAAACATGTGCTCCAACACTTTTCATACCCAGAAACGATATTTGAAAGAGGACGTCATCTCTTTATCAAAGTCTGCTTTATCCATAGGGTGTATAATGACTGCCTGCTGGCTTTGTTAACACTAGTAATTAGTGGAAGCTCAGTGCAAAGAACTCTCTTTTGGACAGACTGTTTCTAGTTGTTTTGGCATTTGCTGATTATGTAATAGGCATCAAACAGATATTTTAGAGCATTGGTAGAAGAGGATCAAAATTAGAGTGTGGCCAAAACAGGGACTATATAAACAAGCCATCACTTATTAAAAACAACAAACCAACCAATCAACCTTTCCAATACTTCCTTATTCTACCATAATCGTCAAAACACTGTAACTTACAAGGGTGTGACACACACTGCTCTGCTTTGGACCATAAAGGTACAATATTTGTACTGTAACTTATAATGATTTCTCATCTCCAGCCAGATCTTCACTCCAAACGTGTGTGTGTGTGTGTGTGTGTGTGTGTGTGTGTGTGAGAGAGAGAGAGAGAGAGAAGATGGGGGTGGGGGATTGGATAAAATAGAATTTGAGCACTGTGGTTTTACAGAATCCAAATCACCTCCATCTGTGCTCATCTCTAAAAATGAAAACTCATATAATCAGAAACATAAATTACCATACATAGTTAAGATCGTAGCTAGCTTCCTGTTACAAGCCAGGTTTTCAACTAGCTCCACTTCAACTAAAAGAAACTTCTTGAAATTTTGCATGTTGCATCTCATGCCAGGGTGAAATTTTTCAAGAATAGTTTGGTAAAAACTGAGGGAAAGAGGTTTTAATGTTAAGTTGTTTTTTCAAATTTACCAGGTGTTTATTATAGAAATATTTAAAACATCATTTAGAAACTTTTTGAAACGGTTTTTATGGTCTCAGAAGCTCTCTAAAATGGCTTCACCAAGAAATTCTTAATTTTTCCAGTTTGTGAGCTTGTCTATATGGTGCTTTAGTGTGCATCAGGGGTGTATAAATTCTAGGTGCACTTGCATGTTGCCCACTAACTGGCTTGGGTGGACCCTGTTGGCGCATGCTAAACGTTCCTTACGCAGTAATGTTGTAGTGTTTGAAATTACTGCACATTAGGGAAGTTGTAATGCGCGCCAGCAGAGTCCACATGTGGGTCAGTTAGTGCAGGCTATGCTAGTGTGGACTAAAAATTGACACCCTTCTGGTGTGGACTAAAGCAATGTGTAGATAAGCCTTGTGTGGAAATAAAAAAAAAAGCAAAATATTAAAACAGCTTAGTAGGCAGAGAAGGTTTATCTAAAACTTGTTAAAGCAGAGAGGTAAATAGAATGCTGAGAGAGAAGTCCCGAAGGGGTCAAGGGAGAGGAAATATTTGCCCAGCCACCGGGTAAGGACACAAGGAAAAACTGGGAAATGGAAGGACTGAGTACAGCTTAAAAGACTTTGTAATTTTAGGACTATTTTTCTTTCCCTGGCTGAACTAAGCTAAACATGAAATCTGTTGTTTTCTGGTAGGGGGTTTGGACCAACTTGAAGAGACCCCCAGCTCTTTCTTGCTGTACTGTTGGCTGGAGTGGAGAAATGCTCTGTACTCAATGCTGTAGGTGCGCACCTCTGAGGGGCAGGATGCAGTGTTTTGGGTTTTTTTCCTTTTTTCTCGACGCTTTTTTTTTTTTGGTGACTTGTGGCAATAGCCTGGGCCAGACTCTCTGAGGTATTTTTGCATGTCTGGAATAGAGAACAAAGTTTAAAATAATTTGTAAACGCTTATAAAAATTGACTTGCTAGTGACTCCTAGGCAGGGATTATAGGAGAAAATGTGGAAGGGGCAGATGAGTGGGAGGTTTGGGGAGGAAATAACATTACCATTTAAGTAACCTTGTATCAACTCCCATCAGGAGTTGTTGGTGGGGATTGAATTTGGGACTTTCAGCACACAGGCCTCTACCAGTCCAGGTGAAGGGGTAGCTTACTGAGTTGGTAGCGGTAGTGACTGTTAGCTCTTTTATTTTATATATAGACTGGCCACCAGAAGGGGACACAATCCGCTCAGTGTGTTACATTGCACACTCTTCCCTAGCATGAGCAACAGAGTTACTGCAATTACTTCCCCCCCAGCCCCTCCAAAAAAACTGAAAGAAAAATAAACCAATGAAAAGTGGAGGGGGAAAAGGAGAGGGAAGAGGAAGCCACCTAACTTGTCAAAAAACAAGCATGAAGAAACGAGTGATACATTGCCATGGCCTAGGACCTAGGTTTATGAGTGGAAAGAGACTTGTCCAAAGACTGATGGAAAATAGCACACCCACCTAATGGTGACTGGCTCACTCTAGTCAGTGTTTGTATGTCAAGGCTCCTGTAGCAACCCCTTGCCACCTCCTGTGTGATTCATTGTTAGGAAAGTTTGGAGAAAACTGATCCATTTTCCTATTGAGCAAGTTGTTAACAATCTGTGTACATACATACACATACAGGATGGACTTCCCTAAAAAGTGAGATCTTTTACAATAATTGTCCAAAAGCACTGCTACTTAGAATAGCTTGGGATGAGCATTTTTAGATACAGCAAGCAGATTGTGCCACAGGATGGAGCAGGAGACTGAGAGACAAGATCTGGGTTCTTCCCACTCTTTGTGCTTCAGTTTTCCATTCTGTAAAATAGGGATAACAATATTTGGCCTTCTTTGTAAAAGCACTTTTTGATCCTAGATTTAAATGCTAAGTATTGTTAATTTTTGTTATGGGCTATTTTTGAACAAAAAATAGGGCATAACAGTAACCATTAGAATCAGTGGGTGCTGATCCCAGCCATGGCACCATGTGGCAGGGGTATAAAGTTTTGGAACACCAAGCCATGTCATAGGACAGAAGCCAGGATATAAAGTGCAGTATCTTGCTAGCATTTCTCTATGTCTCATTTTGTATTATAATCCTTGTGTGTAAAAACAGGGTGGCTAGGAAAAGTGAATAGGATGAAAGAAATCTTAGAATCTCCCACTACACTCTAGCTCGAATCATTGTTGACAAAGGACAGACATTTTCAGTGTATTTTCTCTTGAACAACTGGGGACTTTGTTGTTATAAAACCATGATTCTCAACTCCCTGACATTCCTTCCACCCACTCCCACTCCACAGTGTCCACTATGTTACCAAAAGGTACTACAAGCAGTCCTCGGACTTAACGACACAATTGGCTCCTGAAAATTGCATCATAAGTCAAAACGTTGTCACTCCGAACCGCAATCCACTCCATTGCGGGACTCAGCGTTGTGAAGTCAAAACCAATTGTCGTAAGTCAAATCAGGGTGTCGATTCAGAAGCATCGTAAGTGCCGTTCATCATAAATCGAACGTGGTAAAGTCGAGGACTGCCTGTATTGTCACGCTGCCTGATCCTGCAAGGTGCTGAGTTCCTCCCAGGAGATGCTGAGCTTCAATTCCTGTAGACTTCAGTAAGCCATGAGGCAGCTTGCTTGGGGTTCTCAGCACTTCAAAGTGTTTGGGCCCTCAATGGCACTGGAGTCAAATCAGCAGATATTTTATACCTCAGAAGTGTATCATTGTTTTTTGCGGCTTTAGGTTTGCTTCATTAACAAAAGATGTGATCTTACCCAGGTAAACATTATTTGCCCTATTTCAATCTCTGAAAGAGATGCTGCGTGATTCCATTACACAAAGTGAGCAGGACTTGGAAGCAGCTCCAGAATTTTTTTTTCTCTTCCCAGCAGGAGTTGAGTCCTGGCACTTCTCCCCCAGAATCATTTCTTGCTGTTTTCTTTCAAACAAGAACAAAAAAAAATGAGGCAAAGAATAAAAGGAAGAAGTAGGGAGATGTGAAGGAGGATGGTTAATTCTGGGGTCTGACAGGACCTGTTTGAACTACTCCCACCCTTTCTGTCAGGCACACCCGCAGACCGTGCTGCATTCTTCAGAACCCTTTATATGCTGCCCCCCTCATGCATACACTTCTAAGTGCTGTTTGCTTTCAAAAGAAACCATTTATAGTGGGATTCCACCTCTTTCTCTTTCCTTGTGAGACCTGAATAATCATGACATCCATGTATTCATGTGGTGATATTGCATTAATATATGCTGTTCTGTTTGGTCATTAGAGCTGCACAAAACTTTTGTAGGGACTCCCCCCTCCCCCTCCCCCCACACAAAAACCCCCAAACCCTAGATGATTTTGTCACCCATTTTTAGATTTTATTACAAAATCCAAAACTTGGCCAGGTTCACTGACAGCACTCAACTGGGGCTGAATTATGAATAAAGCTGAATCTATCTATCTATCTATTTATTTATTTATTTTATTGGGTGGAAAGCTGCAGAGGTCAGAGTATTTTGCACCAATTCAGTCCAAAAACAGACAAAGCTTGGTTGGGACTTTGTTTTGGACTTTTGGGGTTCCATGAAACCTAAAACGTATTGAACCATAGGGAGTTGTAACCCAAAGTGAAGAGGTTCCAACGAACCCTTATGAATTGAAACAGCTTCACAGACATTTATTATGGGTTTATGTCATGCCTATACTCATCATATCAGTGTATTGCCATTGCAACACATACCATGGATCTGGAAGTCTTTAACTGTATTGGCCTGACCACTGGACCTGTGGAACAGAGCAATGAAAATCACATGTATTCTCTCAATGTAGGTATGGTTGGTGACGCTACTTTTAGAGAAGGAAATTTGGACTGTAAACTCTTACGTTAGAATGCAAACTTTAATTCAGATTGTGAGCTCTTTCAAACACAAAGGGATCCGGATCCTAAATGAGGTCTTTGGGCACTACCTTAGTGTGTGTGTGTGTATATATATAGTAACAATAAGATGAAATCATACAGCTGTTTTCATATTATTAAAATTAATGATGGGTTTTCCATTAGGTTTCATCATGGTAGAACTTTACTGCTACAGCAGGTCTAAACCTCTACCTTTTATAGTAAATGCAATGTGAACAATGCCATCCTGTAGTACTATCTTAATGTCAGTAAAGACTGTAAAATCACGCACAGTAATAGGACTGACTTGTGAGTGACCGATAACATAAGAACGGCCATACTGCGTCAGACCAATGGTCCATCTAGCCCAGTATCCCATCTTCTGACAGTGGCCAATGCCAGGTGCTTCAGAGGGAGTAAACAGAACAGGACAATTATTGCATGATTCATCCATGCCCTGTCCTCCAGTCATAGCATCTGGCAGTCAGAAGCTGAAGGACACCAAGAGCACGGGATTGCATCCCTGACCATCTTGCCTAACAGCCACTGATGAACCTATCCTCCAAGAACTTACCTAATTCTTTTTTGAACCCAGTTATACTTTTGGCCTTCACAACACCCTTTGGCAACAAGTTCCACATGTTGACTGTCTGTTGTGTGAAGAAGTTCTTTCTTTTGTTTGTTTTAAACCTGCTACCTATTAATTTTATCGGGTGACCCCCTGATTCTTGTGTTATGTGAAGGGGTAAATAACACTTCCTTATTCATTTTCTCTGCACCATTCATGATTTTATAGATCTCTCTCATACCTTCTCTTAGTTGTCTCTTTTCCGAGCTGAACAGTCCCTGTCTTTTAAATCTCTCCTCATATGGAAGCTGTACCACACCCCAATAATTTTTTATTGCCTTTCTTTATACCTTTTCTAATTCTGATATATCTTTTTTGAGATGGGGCCACCAGAACTGCATACAGTATTCAAGGTGTGGGGGTACTATGGATTTATATATGGCATTATGATATTTGCATCTTATTATCTATCCCTTTTATAAATGGGTTTATGTTTTCCAGCGTGCGTTACTTTGCATATATCAACACTGAATTTCATCCGTCATTTTGTTGCTGAGTCACCCAGTTTTGTGAGGTCCGTTTTTACCTCTTTGCAGTCTGCTTTGGACTTAACTATCTTGAGTAATTTTTTATTGTCTGCAAACTTTGCCACCCCACTGTTTACCCATTCTTCCAGATCATTTATGAATATATTAAACAGCAGTGGTCCCAGTATAGATCCCTTGAGGACCCCACCTCTCTCCATTCTGAAAACTACCCTTTGTTTCCTGTCTTTTAACCAGATACTGATCCATGAAAAGACCTTCCCTCTTATCCCATGACTGCTTACTTTGCTTAAGAGCCTTTGGTGAGGAATCTATCAAAGGATTTCTGAAAGTTCAAGTACACTATATTCATTGGATCACCTTTGTGCACGTTTCTTGACCCCCTCCAAAAATGGAAATAGATTTGAGAGGCATGATTTCCCTTCACAAAAGCCATGTTGACTCTTTCCCCAACAAGTCGTGTTTGTCTATGTTTCTGATATTTCTGTTCACTACAGTTTCAAACAATTTGCCTGGTACTGAAGTTAGGCTGACGAGCCTCTAATTGCCAGGATTGCCCCTGGAGCCTTTTAAAAAAAATTAGTTTCACATTAGCTGTCCTCCAGTCATCTGGTATAGAAGCCGATTTAAGCAATAGGTTACATACCCCATTTAGTAGTTCTGGAATTTCATATTCAAATTTCTTCGGAACTCTTGGGTGAATACCATCTAGTCATGGTGACTTATTACTGTTTAATTTATCAATTTGTTCCCAAACCTTCTTTACTGACACCTCAATCCTGGACAGTTTCTCATGTTTGTCATCTAAAAAGAATAGCTCAGGTGTGGGAATCTCTGTTACATCCTCTGTGGTGAAGACTGATGTAAAGAATTCATCTAGCTTTTCTGCAGTGGCCTTATCTTCCTTGAGTGCTCCATTAGCACCTTGATCGTCCAGTAGCCCCATGGACTTGTTTGGCAGGCTTCCTGCTTCTGATGTATTTAAAAGTTTTTTACTGTCCGTTTGTGTGTCTTTTTCTAGTTGTTCTTCAGATTTCTTTTTGGCCTGCCTAATTATACCTTTACACTTGACTTGCCAGAGGTTATGCTATTTTCTGTATTCCACAGTAGGATCTGACTTCCAATTTTTGAAGGAAGCTTTTTGCCTCAAGCTGCCTCCTTTATTCTGTTTAGCCATGGTGACATTTTTTGTTCCTTTTACAATTTTCTTTTTAATTTGGGATATACATTTAATTTGAGCCTCTATTCGGTATTTTTTAAAAGTTTCCATGCAGCTTGCAGGCATTTCACTTTTGTGACTGCTCCTTTTAATTTAATTTAGCTAGCTTCCTCATTTTTGTGTAGTTTCCCTTCGTGTAGTTAAATGCTACTATGATGGGCTTCTTTGGTATTTTCCAGTGTGGCAAACCCAGGACAAGTATCTACCAAGGGGGAGGTAGTAACTAGTCCCAGCGGGTTAAAAGGCCTCTCCCTGACCACAGAGGGGAGATAACTACAGGGAAATAAGGTGCAGCTGGGAAAGGGGTTGCTAAGGAGCTGATTAGGTCCAGCTGTCTGTAGCGGCTGGAGCCCTTTTTAAACCCTCCACTGTGGGACTGGGGGAGAGGGTGAGAGTTGGGTGAGAGGCAGGGAAGCTGCCTGTAGGACAAGGAAGCCTTCCTGGGAGGAGGGCTGCACTTCCTCCCCAGAAGGGAAGGAAAACCAAACTGAAAGGACTGACCAGGGGAAGGTGTTGCCAGACCCTGTGCTGCCAGTAAGGGTTTGACCTGCCCCAGCCTGTCTCTCTAAGGCTAAGAGGAACTGAGCCTTCTGGGGAGAACAAGGTACTTTGCCACATGTGGTGTTAGAAGTGGGATGCTCTGTGAGTGAGGCTCTGTGGCAAGCCACCGCACGGCAGGGTAAATCTCGCCAAAAAAAAAAATGGAGGATGTAGTGAAGGCATTGATACAGGCCACTGCAGCTCAACAGGAGGCCACCAGGGTGCAGATGGTGGCCCAGCAAGAATCATTACGAGTCCAGCAGGAGACGAACCAGCTACTGATGAAGCAGGCGGCCCAAGATCGAGCCACCCTGACTGAGGTAGTGAACCAGTTAAAAGCGTTGACGCATGGGCCCCAGGGGATCCGGCCGCTGCGGGCAAGCCACTATCTACAAAAGATGACGGTGGATGATGATATCGAGGCATACCTCCTCGCATTCGAGAGGACGGCGCTACGGCAGGCCTGGCCCCAAGACCAGTGGGCCGGTATCCTGGCACCATTTCTGTGCGGGGAGGCCCAGAAGGCCTATTTCGATAATGACCACAGAAGCAGCTATGGATTACCCCCAACTGAAGGCGGAAATCCTGGCAAGATCAGGCGTGACGCCGGCCATAAGGGCCCAGCGTTTCCACGAATGGAGATACTGGGGCAATAAAGCGCCAAGGTCCCAGCTATTCGACCTAATCCACCTCGCCCGGAAGTGGCTTCATCCCGAGACCCATGGACCAGAGAAGATAGTGGAAATCCTCGTGTTGGACAGGTACATGAGGGGGTTGCCTCCGGACATATGGGGGTGGGTCCGCCAAAATGATCCCTCCTCCTATGATGAACTGGTTGCCCTGGTCGAGAGACACTTAGCGGCCCAGGAACTTTCTTGGACCACTGGGGAGGGAAAGCGCCAGATTCAGAGGCAAGTCTCTGCACCGAGGCCCCGGTTTGCCCTAGTGCCAGGCCGGACAAGGGAGGGGAGGAAGGAGGCGGAAGATCAGCCGGCGGTGCCAGAGAGGCTTGAGGACTGGGGAAGGAAGTCGCGGGGGATAAAACCCAGCAGTCCGAAAGAGAGGGGGCTGCCCCGAGTGGGGTATCGGTGCTATGCCTGTGGCGAATTGGGGCATATCGCCGCCCAATGCCCAAACCTAGAAGAGCCCATGCAGTGCGACTTGGGAGATATAGGGGGACCGTGTGAACTAATAAGTCTCGTCGGGGTTGCGATGGTCCCCCATAGATACACTCGACCCGTGAAGATGAATGGTATAGTGACTACCGCATTAGTAGACTCGGGAAGTGCGATCACGTTGGTCTCGGGGAAGCTGGTTGGGCAGGACCAACTAACCCGGGCCAAGCGCTCAGGAATCTCCTGTGTGCACGGGGATATCAACTATTACCCGACCATCCCCGTAAAAATAGAAGTTCTCGGACACCCCACTAAGGTGACGGTGGGAGTAGTTCCGAAACTCCCCTACCCCGTCCTTATCGGACGGGATTTCCCAGGGTTTGATAGCCTACTCCCCGGGGAGGAGGTAGTAGGAAATAATGCCCCCGGGACTCCGGGGGTGGCCCCAACAGGTAGCCCCCACCCCGGCCTTCCATGAGTTTGCCCAGGATCTGTTCTCCCCGCCGGGGAAGCCCCGGAAGACTCGGAGGGAACGGAGGGAGGATAAAAGAAGGGGGACGAAGATCCTGACCCAGTACCAGAAGTCTACGCTTGTAGGGGAAACCAACAGTGGGTCTGAGCCGACGATTAATGACCATGTCGCCGGACCAGATCCCCCAGGGGTTCTTCCCGAGGAGGAGACGGAGGTAGACCCCCTTGAGTTTGGTTCAATGGGGACTACGCTCGGGAATTTTGGTCAGGATCAAGCCAATGATCCCATATACAACCATATTCGTAAGGAAGTAGTTGAGGTAAATGGGGTCCCCGTGGAGGGTAGAGTTAAGGGCCCAGGGCCATATTATGTAATTAAGAATGATCTGCTATACAGAGTAGTCCGGGTCCAGGAGCAGGTCGTAGAACAACTCTTGGTCCCACAGAAACATCAGAGGGGCGTGATGGATCTGGCCCACAGCCACCTGTTCGGGGGCCATCTAGGGATAGACAAGACCCTTGATCGGATCCTGCAGAGGTTTTTTGGCCCGGCATTTACGCGGCGGTCCAGCGATATTGTACGTCCTGTCCGGAATGCCAGATACATGGGCCCTGACCGCACTTGAGGGCCCCTCTGATACCTCTGCCCATTATAGAGACCCCATTTGAACGAATAGCTATGGACCTAGTAGGGCCATTGGAGAAGTCAGCCCGGGGCCATTAGTACATTCTGGTAGTATTGGATTATGCCACCCGATACCCAGAGGCCGTACCCCTATGGAACGCCATGTCCAAAACCATAGCCAAAGAGTTAGTCCAGATTTTTTCCAGAGTAGGGATACCGAAGGAGATCCTGACAGACCAAGGGACCCCTTTGTGGCTAAACTAATGAAGGACCTATGTGCATTGCTCCACATACGGTCCCTCAGGATGTCGGTTTATCATCCCCAGACCGATGGTCTCGTCGAACGTTTTAATAGAACACTGAAGAGCATGTTACGAAAAGTGGTTAGTCATGATGGGAAAGACTGGGACACCCTGCTTCCCTACTTGCTGTTTGCCGTACGGGAGGTGCCGCAGGCTTCCACTGGATTCTCCCCCTTCGAGCTGTTATATGGTCGCCACCCCAGGGGCATACTGGACCTGGCTAAAGAAGGCTGGGAAGAACAGCCAAACCCGGGGAGAAACATCGTTGAACACGTGTTACAGATGAAAGACAGGATAGCCCAAGTTGCCCCCCGGTGCGTGAACACATGGAGAAGGCACAGGGGGCACAACAGACATACTACAACCGTCAACCAGTGACCCGGAAGTTCCAGGTGGGAGACCGGGTAATGGTGCTCATACCCACAGCGGAGAGCAAGCTTCTAGCCAGGTGGCAGGGTCCATATGAAATAATAGAAGCCGTAAGAGAGGTCGACTATAAGGTCTGACAGCCAGGCCACCAGAAGCTGGAGCAGATCTATCATATAAATCTGCTGAAACCTTGGCAGGATAGAGAAGCTCCGGTGGTCGCGCTAGGCACAACGCCCCCTAAAAGCAACCAGCCCGACCAGGTGGGGATATCTCCAGAGTTGACTCCGGAACAACGATCAGAAGTGATCAGCCTGATCAAACGCAACCAGGTTGTGTTCTCTGAAAAGCCAGGCAGGACTACTGAGGTGCACCATCACATCCACACAGAGCCTGGAGTGAAGGTGAACGTCAAACCATACCGGATCCCGGAGGCCAAAAGAAAAGAGATCCGGACTGAAGTCAGGAAAATGCTGACCCTAGGAGTCATTGAGGAGTCGCATAGCCAATGGTCAAGTCCCGTGGTCTTGGTGCCTAAACCGGACGGCAGTATGAGGTTCTGCAATGACTTCCGGAAGCTGAACGATGTGTCACAATTTGATGCGTACCCCATCCCCCGGATAGATGAGCTAATCGACCGATTAGGAAAAGCACGATTTATGTCTACCCTGGACCTGACCAAGGGCTATTGGCAGATCCCCCTGGCCAAGGCCAACAAAGAGAAGACGGCCTTTGCGACTCCAGAAGGTCTATACCAATACACCATCCTCCCCTTTGGATTACATGGCGCTCCCGCTACTTTCCAAAGACTAATGGACAAACTGCTGCGACCACACGGCAAGTACGCGGCAGCCTATCTCGATGACGTCATTATATATAGCCCCGACTGGGGGAGACACTTGAAGAAGGTGGAAGCAGTCCTAGACACCCTGAGGAAGGCAGGGCTAACTGCAAATCCCTCCAAGTGTTCAACTGGGTTAGCGGAGGCTAAGTACCTCGGCTATATAGTGGGGAGGGGCATGGTGAAGCCCCAACTCAACAAGTTGGAGGCTATACAGAAGTGGCCACGACCGCTCCGGAAAAAACAGGTCAGAGCCTTCCTGGGACTAGTGGGGTACTATAGAAGGTTCATTCCCCACTTCGCCACCAGAGCGTGCCCATTGATGGACTTAACGAAAGCAAGGGGCCCAGACATAGTAAAATGGTCTACCGCGGCTGAAGGCGCTTTTGCAGATTTGAGGACGGCCCTCTGCACAGACCCTGTGCTAGTAGCCCCGGACTGGAGGAGGGAGTTTATCCTGCAAACCGACGCCTCTGAAGTAGGGTTGGGGGCAGTACTTTCTCAAATGGTTGGGGACGATGAACACTCCGTTCTCTTCCTCAGTAGGAAGCTCCTGCCTCGAGAACGGAAGTATGCCGTAGTGGAAAAAGAATGCCTAGCGGTAAAATGGGCCACTGAAAGCCTCCGCTACTATCTACTGGGGCGGAGATTTACCCTGGTCACGGACCATGCCCCTCTGCAATGGATGCACCAAAACAAAGACAAAAACGCGAGGGTGACAAGATGGTTCCTCTCGCTCCAACCCTTCCACTTCACGGTACGACATAGGTCGGGAATCCAACACGGCAATGCAGATGGCCTATCGAGAGTGCACTGCTTTCCGACCCAAGTAGCCCAACCCCGTAGTGTTGAGCGGGGAGGGGGGAGGGGGATATGTGGCAAACCCAGGACAAGTAGCTACCAAGGGGGAGGTAGTAACTAGTCCCAGCGGGTTAAAAGGTCTCTCCCTGACCACGGAGGGGAGATAACTACGGGGAAATAAGGTGCAGCTGGGAAAGGGTTGCTAAGGAGCTGATTAGGTCCAGCTGTCTGTAGCGGCTGGAGCCCTTTTTAAACCCTCCCCCGTGGGACTGGGGGAGAGGGCGAGAGTTGGGTGAGAGGCAGGGAAGCTGCCTGTAGGACAAGGAAGCCTTCCTGGGAGGAGGGCTGCACTTCCTCCCCAGAAGGGAAGGAAAACCAAACTGAAAGGACTGACCAGGGGAAGGTGTTGCCAGACCCTGTGCTGCCAGTAAGGGTTTGCCCTGCCCCAGCCTGTCTCTCTAAGGCTAAGAGGAACTGAGCCTTCTGGGGAGAACAAGGTACTTTGCCACACCAGGATGTTAAATTTAATTACATTATGGTTGCTATTATTGAATGGTTCAGCTATATTCATCTCTTGGATCAGATCCTCTGCTCCACTTAGAACTAAATCGAGAATTGTCTGTCCCACTGTGGGTTCTAGCTGCTGCAAGAAGCAATCATTAATAGTGTCTACAAATTTTATTTCTGCATCCTCTCCTGAGGTGATATGTATCCAGTCAATCTGAGAATAGTTGAAATCCCCCATTATTATTGAGTTTTCTATTTGTATAGCCCCTCTAATCTCCTTGAGCATTTCACAATCATCATCACCATACTGGTCAGGAGGATGGTAGTATATTCCTACTGCTATACTCTTATTATTCAAACATGGAATTTCTATCCAAGGAGATTTTATGGTGCAGTTCGATTCATTTAAGATTTTTACTATATTTGACTCTATGATTTCTTTCTTTCTTTCCTGCACCAGCACAACCAACTCTGCAATTCCTGTATATTTTGTACCCTGCTATTACCATGTCCAATTGATTATCATCATTTCAACTAGTTTCTTTGATGCCTTTTATATCAATATCCTCATTTAATATCAAGCACTTGAGTTCACCCATCTTAGTATTTAGAGTTCTAGCATTTGTATACAAGCAGTTATAAAATTTGTGAATATTTAGTTGTCTGCCTTCATGTGATCTAATTGAATGGATTCTTTTTCATTTGATTGTGTCTCTTCAGTTCCTACTTTTACTTCATCAACTGTACTTTCTCAAGTTCTACCCTCCTCTTCTCTTTACTAAGCTATAGAGAATCCCCATTAATAGATACTCCTCTAAGGGATGTCTCTGTCCGAACCGTGTGCTCCTCCGCACCTGTCACCCTCTGTAGCAAGATCAAACTTTTATACTAATGATAGCAGAAAAGAACTTGGGGGCAGAGATGCGGGGGACAGATGTGGGGAGGAGTTTTACCCAACTGTCTTCAAAAATGAAATAATGTATATAATGCAACATTAAAGGGTTTTTTGCTATGTTAATAAATAACCCCTACCCTCCAGTTTATAGCACTTCTCTCCCACCTTTGTAATTTACAGTACCCATGATAATTTTTGTCCACTGTTATGCAGTGCTTCCTTTTTCTATACTACATTTGCTTAGCTGTTCATGAACATACAGTACATGTGGCATGTGCTTAGTAGGATTTAATATACAAATCTGATGTATAAAATCTGTTTGCATGAAATCATCTGGAATATTATGTGCAATTCTGGTCTCCTGTGTTTAAGAAAGATTAATTCAAACTGGAATAGGTGCAGAGAAAGGCTACTAGGATGATGTGAAGAATGGAGAACCTATCCTATGACAGGAGGCTTAAGGAACTTGGCTTGTTTAGCCTAACTAAACAAAGGCTGAGGGGAGATACTATTGTGCTCTATAAATACGTCAGAGGGATAAACACCAGGGAGGGAGAAGAGTTATTTAAGTTAAGTGCCAATGTGGACACAAGAACAAATGGATATTATCCTGCCCATCAACAAGTTTAGGTTTGAAATTAGAGGAAGGTTTCTAACCATCAGAGAAGTGCAGTTCTGGAACAGCCTCCCAGGAGGAGCAGTGGAGGGCAAAAACCTAATTGCTTTAAAGACTGAGTTTGAAAAATTTATGGCGGGGATGGTATAATGAGACTGCCTACAATGGCATGTGGCCCATCAGCTATTGCTAGTAGTAAATATCTACAATGACTGGAGATGGGACACTAGATGGGGAGGGCTCTGAGTTACTACAGAGAATTATTTCCCAGGTGTCTGGCTGGTGGGTCTCATTGACATGCTTAGGATTCAACTGGTCACCATATTTGGGATTGGAAAAGAATTTTCCCCTAGGTCAGATTGCCAGAGACTGGTTTTTTTTGTTTGGTGTTTTTTTTTTGCCTTCACCTACAGCTAGGGTGACCAGACGTCCCGATAAAATCGGGACCGTCCCGATTTTGTGCTCTGTCCCGCGTCTCAACCGTGCATTGATTGGGACGCCATTTGTCCCAATATTGCGGCTTCGGCCGCTCCGGACGTTTGGGTTTTTTTTTGCTTCACCAACTTCGCTGCTGCCATTTTTTGTTGTTGTTTTTGCTTCCCCCTATGTGTCCCGATATTTTGTTGGTTTCATCTGGTCACCCTACCTACAGCATGGGGCAGGTCACTTATTGGTTTAAACTAGAGCAAATGGTTGATTCTCTGTTACTTGAAGGCTTTAAATCATGATTTGAGGATTTCATTAACTCCACCAGAGATGGGTTACAGGAGTGGATGAGTGCGGTTCTGTGGCCTGCAATATGAAGGAAATCAAACTAGATGATCTTGATGGTCCCTTCTGGCCTTATAGTCTGAGTCTACGACATTCTGCATGTCCTATTTTGGTCTTTTTTCTTTTTCTTTTTTAACAAGTGAATGAACCAAGGAAGGGAAAACACTGTTAATAACCATAAAGATGAATAGTGGAGTAGTAGCTTTGTAATTAGTGCATCAAGTTTTATTCTTGCTGGTCTATATAAGAAAACAAAGAAAATATAAACAAAATTAAATTTAACAGTCATTTCATGAACTGCAAGAAACTAGTTCACAAATACACAATAGCCGTACAATCCTCAGCAAATGTTTTGTCTTTTGGTTGGTTTGTTTAATAAATTAGATGGATGTACCAGATAGCATGCTGCTGGGGCAACATTAATTTTATTATAGAATAAAAACTAGAACTATTAGTCTGTGTTTCTGGCATGCTATCTGACCTATTTCTTCTCCTGCCTCCTCCACAGTGCATACCAAATTCCCATCTTCTATGCGTAATATAAAACTGTCTTACAATTAAAGCAGCTGATAGTCAGCCCTGGAGACATTACCCAGTACCATGGTAAATATATAAAACAATATATCTTATCTATTTGTGCAACAGGGAGAGACAGCGTTATCACTTTAAGCAGAGGGATTATCTGTTTACACTAGAAGAATAGGCTCGCTTGTTTTTCTCCCCTTCAGTTGTGGAGATATTCGCTCGTTGCAATATCTTGAATCATTCTTACCTGTAGAAATCTCTGGATGGATTCCCTTAAATTATTACAGTTCAAGAGCAGATTAAACTGACAAACTACAATTCCCAGAATCCCAAGAAATGTGAACATACAGTACTCAATGACATCATCCTGAAACTAAAACACCGTATGTGACTAATTGTTCACTTTGCCTATAAGCCAGTGTTAGAAACATTGAACTGCTTTAAATTGTATTCTATGCAATAAAACAAAAAAAAAACTCCCTTAGTGCTAAATCAACATTAAAGTTGTAAAATGAAGCCTTCAGAATGAAGGAAATGCACAGTTAACAGTACTGTCAACCCCAAGTATTCAAAAATTGAGTCAAGCCACCAAAGTATCATGGCATTGAATATTTATTGTTTTTATGCCAAATACATCTGGGGTTCTTTTTATTTGTCTTTGGGTTTTGAACTAAGGTTCTCATTTTTAAGCTTTTCCTCCCAAGCATGAGGACTAAAAAATCTTACTTTAAAAAAAAAATGGATGCAGAGATACTTGTCATCACATGCCCCAATCCTGGAGTCTTTAGGAAAAATGCCAAATAGTCCAAGACTTGTGATAAAACCATAAGAACACCAAGTTGAAGTTCCTCAGGCTTAGCTGTGTTCTTTTGGCCTAATGGCTTCAAATATTCTCCATATATCATTTAAATTATTTGTTAGTTAATATATAATATAATACATGCTGGAATTTCTTACATAACCTTTAACAGTTGTGGCACAGTACCTACATACTTGGCTTGATTGATTTCAAACTTGGCTTGGTCAATGAGCTCTATAAAAACAAACAAGTCCGTGGAAGAGCTAGGAATACAACCCAAATATCCTGCTACTCAATCCTGTGCCTTAACCACTAGAATTTCTTTATTTCATTTTTTCTCTTCTATTATTTTTTCATTGTGTCCTTCATTTTTGAGATTTTTGTCACACATTAACAAGACCAGTGCCAAACATTTGGGTATTGGAGGGTTGAGAGGTCTCAGAGACAATTTGTTTTATTATTGAATGTGGTTATAATAATATTTGCATGTCCATAATGCTTTTCATGTTGAAAGCACTTTGCAAACATTCTTATTAATAGCTAAATATTATATCTTTAGTGGGTTTTTAATCATGATGTAGTATGGAACGACCAGTTGAGAAGCCTCATGTTAGGGTGAGATACTTAAAGGTTTTATATTTTCCCTTTCTCCACCTTCATCCGGTTTCAGATGTTCCTTTTAAGACATGTCAGCATAAATATTAATTGCTGCCTTTAAAATACCTTAGGAGTTGAACTTGCATACAATGTATATTTGAGCTTTTCTAGGTTGTCAAAGATATTTTTCAGTACAATAAACATCAAATTTTATTCACATACAATAATACTGATGTTATTGATTTTTTTATATGTATTTCATTGGCTATACCTCAAAGATAGGTAAGGAGTACAGAGATTATACTTCCGTGAAATGCCTAGGTGCATCAGTGTTAATGAGATCATACCCATGACAAACACTGAGAGGGAGAATATGTGACTAAAGGCTTCAGCTGTGTGTTAATGTAAACCATCTGGAAGTTGAATGAAAAAGCCGTGTTCGAATCTTGACATCCTTTACTGAGCGTTGACTTCATGCAATGGAAGTTTCATGTGACTAAGGGCAGAGTAAAACTGATTAAGGACTTCAGGATTTAATCCAGAGTTGCTTGAAATTTTTTGTATTTCAAAATGTTTGATTTTTGCTGTCAAAATTTTGACATAAATATAAGGAAATAAATATCAACAAAATGGTTTGAAATGTCTTCTGCTCCTCTCCATTATGATGGGAAGTGAAATAGCATTGATTTTTGTTTGTACTCCATGAGAAGTCCTGCTGTGAGGTATCTTGTGATACCTTGAAAATTTCAGAGATTCAGCCTGCAGAATTTTAGAAAATTAGAAATTTAGAAAACTTCAGATGCTAATTGTAAGCAAATCAAAACATCTTTAGGCTGGAAATCTCCCAAGGAATGGACTTCCCCATAACTTGTCTAATACACTGACTTCAATGGAATTACATCAGAGGTGATTTTGGCCCAGCCAGTAGTATATATGCATCATAGGCTCACACTTAAAAGAAAGGCTGTTTTTATTTTTGTCTTGAGAAACTCAACTAAAAGAGACTTCACAAATGAGACCATTGGGAAGACAAGGTTAATTCTGGTCTCTATTTGTGAGAGCATGGTGCCATCAAATACCAACGAGTTTTTTTCATTGGTGGCATTTGGAAGAATAAATGAAGTGTGACTCTCGGCATCTCTTTAGTTGCCCTGAAAATGGAATGTCAAACAGCATATAATCATCTTCCTTATTTAGAGAAAAAGAGCAAGTGAGAGACCTAGTTTTCTATTTCTGTCAGTTTTTGGAAGTCTTAATATTCCATCTTGTCTAATTTTCCAGAGAGTGATAATAGAGTTCCTGTCAAATTAGAGGTTACAGACTTTTTAACCTATGTCACGGAAAAAACATTAGTTGTTATTACCATAAATATAATCCAAATACAAATTTAGTTTTTAATACTGTTATGCTGAGGGTTGTTTTCCAAGCATATAATTTTATTCATTATACATACTGAAAAAAAAAAAACTTGTCTGATGTAAGTATGCCAAAAAGAATAAATAAATAAAAAAGAGAGAGAGAGTGTAAAAAGGCTCAACTTTTTTTTGGAACATATATACAGCCTATAGCTCTGGTAACAGACATTCAGATTCAGCCCCTATATTGTCAGAGCAGAGTGAGAATTAGTACTGTGCTGATAAGTGGATTTTTCAGGTTTAATTAATCTGGTAAGGTAGTTATTTTCAGATTTTAGTTATCGTGATCTAACCACCTTCCAGAAGGGGGAAAGGGGATAGACTAAAAGGATAACATAAGAGGAATTTATCTGCTCCCCTTTGAAGCTTTACTAGGAGAAGCATGATGTGGCAAAACTGAATTTCTGTAGAATAACGGAGCCCACAGTGGCACTAGTTTTTTTTGCTGCCAAAGAGCTGCTCTGTGAGGAAATTAAGGGCTTGTCTACACGGTGCTTTAGTTTGCACCAGAGGGGTGTAAATTTTAGCCCGCACTCACATGTGGCACAAAAACTGGTCTGTGTGGACCTGCTGTCATAGGGTGACCAGATGTCCCGATTTTATAGGGACAGTCCTGATTTTTGGGTCTTTTTCTTGTATAGGCTCCTATTACCCCCCACCCCCGTCCCGATTTTTCACATTTTCTGTCTGGTCACCCTATGCTGTCATGAGCGAAAAGTTCCCTAATGCATGTTAATGTAGTCTTGTTTCAAACAGTTACAGAGAGAAGCAAAAGGAGTAAAAATTATTTAGAATTTTAAAACTTCACTGAGCTGGTTGGTTGCAAAGCAGTAACCAGAACTGCGTCAAGCATAGTATTTTCAGTTTACCAGGATTCAAACAAACCTTTCCTTTGGTTGTGATTCACTTGGGTTTGTGCCACTTGGACCAAATTCAGACCTTGCGTAAATGGGTGCGCATCTGTTGAATTCAATGAAGGTTGAGCTTTGAATGAAAGTGCCAAAGTTTTAGCTGCTTTTGCCTAAAAACCACAAGTTCCCCATCGTTTCCACTTCAACCATATAGGGTATGTCTACACTGCATTTTGAAACATGCGGCAGCTAGTCTCAGAGCCTAGGTCTACAGACTTGAGCTTGCGGGGCCCATGCTATGGCACTAAAAACAGCAGTTTAGACACTGCAGTTCAGGCTGGAGCTCAGGCTCTGAAACCTACGCCTCTCCCTGACTCTGAACATCTACAGAACTACTTTTAGCGCCATAGCATGAGCCTGAGTCTGTAGACCTGGGCTTCAGACTTGCTGCCGCAGGTTTTAAACACAGTGTAGAGTAGACATACCCAGAGTGGCCCATGTTCACAGATAGATGAGTCTAGGCCAGGTCTTCTTAATTCATTCTGAGTTCTGAAGCCAGGTGAGTGTTACATGGTTTAGGTTTTCTGATGAGAGTTTTTAACCCCCTTAGTTAATGCAGTGGGCCTGATGCTGACTATTGAAGTGAGTGGAAGTTTTGGTACTAAATTAAATGGAAGCAGGATCAGAGCCAATGTGAGCAGAAGTTTTCCCTTCCCTTGGCACCCAATCTTCTTTTCAGTAGGAAATGGGAGTTCTCAGCACTATGCATGAATGGGTCTCTTTAGTTATCTCTGTAGGCCCATTTAAAACACTGGGACTACTCAGGTGAGTAAAAAGGCTTTCGGAGCAGGACTTTGACTAGCAGAACCAAACCAGATTTAACTATCCGTTGTGTGTCACCAGTTGTGTCTGGTTGACACTGCAGTAGTGCCATCTTGAAGCATTCAGAGATCAGGAATCATGCCACAAAAGAGCATGAGATTGACTTGAAAATCATGAGAGCTATATTAAAAAAAAAAAAATTTATTTCTCTTCTTGTTTTTGAGCCCTTAGGCTTCATGTTTTCAGGCTTTTCTCTGTAATCATGAGGACTAGAAACTTACTCTTTTTAAAATAAGACTGAGATTCTCAAATGCCAACATAATTCCAGGAGCTGGGGCTTTAAGTAGTACACCAAATATCATGATACTCATGTTAAAATCATGACAGTTGGCAAGACTAATCCTGTGCAAGTATGCATCCATCTGTATAAGTGTTTGTCTCTGTCTTTGTTTTAAAGTGCCATATGTTTTTCTTATTGAGGCAAGCACCCCATTCTTGTCTAGGCTCCACACGCTGCCTCATTGAGTGTGGGGCTATGAGAATGCACCTCAAGAGTGGAGGATTGAATATGTTTGATTTATCACAAACTGGCTGACTCTGACTGTAACATTAATTTAATGTATATAGTACTAACCCTTACAGCACCTGCATTTCCAAGCTACCAGCCAAATAGAAATTGCATAAATTGTGCAAAAAGCCTTTTTTTTTGCAAATTGCATATGACATCTCATCACAGCCGTGATTTTATTCATTCATTTTTATTTTGAGGGAATTGCTTCCCTTTGAACATGTGGCATTAGATGTTCCCTTCTTGAAGCTTGACTGCTAACCAGAAGAATGAGCTAGTCACCCATGTACAGATGCTGTTTCGCCAACATAGGTAGGATTTCAAAGGATGCTTCAACTCCGGCACATCTGTGCCTGCCACCAGGGAGCTGAAGGCACTCAGCTCAAAAGGACTCTTGTGTACAAAGGGTTAAACATTTTAGAAGTAAAAATATGGAATTCTTTATTTAAAATAAATTTTATTTAAAATAAAATAAAAACCAGAATTTTTATACATTGTTTGAAACAATTAGATTTTAAGTTTTTAAGCCTTTTCTGTTTTGTTAGGTTGCATAGAAGCCAGCTGATTTTCTAACTTGAGTGACCTCACATTCCACAATGTGAGTGACCTCACATTTTCTAACTTGAGTGACCTCACATTCCATAAATCAAACCAAGGCCATGTATTAAAAGCTCAACTCTGACACTAATTCAAAGGAGAGAAAGTTTTGTACATTGTGGGGGAAGTACATAGCTAAACACTTCGCCCACATTCGACACCCCTTACTCACACTGACTACAACTTACTCATGCAAGTAGGCCCCTGGAGGACATGGAACCCAGTGTACCATTGAAGTCAACAGGACTGCCCATGTGAATAAGTATTGTTCAGTGTGGTAAAGGTTGTAGAATTTGGCCCTTAAGTAGAAGGAGCAATTGACCAACTTTACACTATTTACATGAGGATAAATACAAAAACTTGACAGGAGGAAGCTATGTACATTTTCACCACCTGAGATTGCCATTATAGAGTTTTTTCTGGCAATCATGATCCAGTGGTATTGTCACAATGTAACAGGACGTTTTGGTGCAATTTAATAAAAAATACTTCAAAGCATCATCACCTGGTTTCACTAAAAGGTTCGTGTGTCATGATAATGTGGCGAAGCAGTGATGTTCCTGGGCCACATCATGATTTTGGGATCCGGGAATAACCCGTAATCAAGTGCTTGTGAAATGAGTGAAACTGGAATGATCACAGAAACATCAGAAGAGGTGATAACCTTGAGATAGGAGTCTGAATCTAAAGGCCTATGCCTCTTGTTGCACTGTGGTCCATGTTTGATAGACTAGTATCATCCTACTCTCCAGTGCCTTGTTGCTCTTTATAAAAGAGCCAATTAAAAACAAGCAAACAAAACAACAAACATCTAACTATTTCCAAGAGTTGAAGCTGTGGTATTGTTGTTTAGATATCACCATGCTTTGGATTGTTCAGTGAAGAAATTCTTACCTTTGCCAAAGCCATGTGTCTGTCATTTACTTGTCTTGAAATGTGACAGATGGATGTCTCGGGAGATTGCTTTCCTCTCTTTATCCATGGAAGAATGTGCTTCATCCCTGACCTGGAGGATCAGCCCTGATCAGAGCTGAAGAGAGAGCTCACACTTCATGCTCATTGAATCCTTGGCCTCTTTAACCCAGTGGTTTTTAGTTATGTGTATGTAAATAGGACCGACTATCAAATAATTCCACCTAAGTGGCACTGAAAACAGGTTTTAGTTACTTCTAGTCATACTCAGATTTGAATGGGCACAAAGTGGCTCTTTATTGAACATCAATGCACCAAGCCTCCATATAAAATAGCTCACTACTACTACAACAATCAGTAAGAATCCAGACACTGGCATCCTAAAGTAGAAAAATTGCCATTTTCAGTGGTTGCTATAGTATTTTTTAAGAGCATTCAGTCGCCAAATGAAATGTTAGAACTTTGTAAGAGTCCATTGGAAATAAGTTAGCACAAGCCGGTTCAGTCATAGCTGTAAAACAATGTTGTTTTGACTCTCTAGTCATGCGCACAGTACGTATGGAGGTGCAATTTGAAGACCCTCCTTTTCTTTGCTGGTCCAAACCTGATTTTCCACCAAGAACAATACAAGACTTCACCTGTTACATTTCAAATACACAGTAAGAGCTAATGTGAATTTGTCTTAATTGTAATATTATCTGGCCTGTTCCAAGATATTATCCTTTTCTGCATCTGCCAACCACTCTCAACACTGCCATATCAAATATCTGCGATAAA
Source organism: Macrochelys suwanniensis (assembly GCA_033296515.1). Taxonomy (NCBI): domain Eukaryota; kingdom Metazoa; phylum Chordata; order Testudines; family Chelydridae; genus Macrochelys; species Macrochelys suwanniensis. The sequence continues at coordinate 229,602,873 of CM065775.1, read as the reverse complement.
GTGACCGTTTTGGGTAGTGGTTTCAGATACAACACTGAACATAACTAAACCAACTCTAGACAATTGTAAACATGGTTCATTTATTCTTTAGCATTAACATGGTTTATGTCAATACATAAAAGTTCATTTAAATTGATAGGGAAACTGTGCAGCAAAAAAGTCACATTATTAACATTAATGTTTTGTGATACAGCATGGTCAGAAGGCAGCAGGAGAGTGATCTAGTATGAGGAGAAGCCTTATTCCCTGTAGATTAATTAAAAGCACCTGAAGCCAATTAGAGCACCTGAAGCCAGTCACCTGATAAAATCCCCCTGCTTCAATCAGCCAGGTGAGGAGTTGGAGCAGAGTGGTGAGGAGTTGGAGCAGAGAGCAGTTTGGAGGAGTTGAAGGAGAGTGATTTGGTAGTGGAGCAGAGTGCAGTTTGGAGGAGTTGGAGCAGAGTGGTTTGGTGGTGGAACAGAGCAGTTTGGAGGAAAGCAGAGCAGAGTTTGGAGAAGTGCTGCGGCGGGAAGGCAGGAAGCCCCACAAACTGAAGGGCAAGAGAGGGGAGTAGCCCAGGGGAAAGTATCACTAGTACAAGTGGTTTACCCGCTATCCTAGAGCCCCTGGGCTGGGACTCGGAGTAGAGGGCGGGCCCGGGTCCCTCCCTTTCCACTCCTCATCACTGGGATACTAGTGGGAAACCTGATACCCCAGTTGAGGGGCAATAAATGGCCCCACAAGAAGAGAAAGCCTGGGACTCATCATAGTAGTGCCAGCAATTTGCCACAGTTTATATAATTTATTGTTAACAGTGCTACCTGTTAAAAAGTGCTGTATGGACATTCGGTCAAATCAATGCCTGGTGTAACTGAATTAGCATTTATTTACTTGTTTGCATTTTAGTAGCATCTTGGGACCCTAAGCATGGACCAGGACCCCATTGGGCTAGGTGCTGTATAAACACAGAACAAACAAATGGTACCTGCCCCAAAGCCAAGGGACAACAGATCGGTACTGTCAGATTGACAAGGGAGTACAAGGAAACTGTGAGACAATATTGGTCAGCATGTAAGCGGTGATCATAGTGCCCCAGCTGCTTAACAGGTGTCAGGTTTCTGGTAGGCATCATGGCAAAGGAGAGTTTTGAGAGAAGATTTGAAGAAGGACAATTAAGTGACTTTTACAATAATTTAATTTAGCTAATTAATTAATCCTGACAGCCCCCTTGTGAGTTCAGTGTTATCACCCTCGTTTTACTGGCGGGTGAAGCTGAGACTAAAGCACAACTTGACTATGGCATCATAGCAGACTGGGATTAGAACTCTGCATTTTGGATGTCCAAGTCTGTGCTCACTTCTCATTCTCTCATTGACTCTTCCAAACTGCTGGGCACAGCCTTTCTATTTTTATTTGTGATTCAGTACTCACACGGCTTTTGAAATAGCTGTACAAAGATTAGCTGCATCCCTGTAAAACGTCACTTTACCCTCTTGGCTGCTTTATATTGACTTTTTGTCTAGCCTATTTTTCCCTATACCCCAGCTTTTCACACCTTGTTTAGATTTGTGTGTTTACTGGAACTCCACTGTTTTAAGTTTCCTACCTCCTTAAGACACAAAGCACTTCAAGAAAGGATTTCCATGTATTATATTTTGTTCTAAAAGCCTTATCTAATACAGACATATTTGCTCATTTTCTTTTTTTCTCTCTATATAAAATGTTGTTTCAGAACCATTATACATGCAGCATTCTGCTTCCATAGTCTGGGTTAAGAACTCTGTGAAATGGCACACAATAAAACATTTTCCCTAAGAAAAGTTAACAATGTGCTAAATGCTGATGCAGTGTTTCAACACACTTAATTATTTCTTTTTTTCATTGTTTATCATCATTTTGTCAACCTTCCATGTCGTTCCCCACAATGCTTTGTGCTGGATTTTCTTTGAAAATTCCTTTCCTCTGAACTTACTATGAACTTGTCTGTAACACAGAGCCATAAAATGCACCCCCCAACCCCCACACACAAACAACAAAAAACCAAAACCAGGAACAAAACACACACACCCGACAAACAACTATGTACTTTTAAAGGAACAAAAAATTAAATGCTGTGAAATTGTGCAACACCCATTCCTCCACCTCTCTCCCACTAAAAATAAAAATGGTGATATCGTATAGAGAAATAACTTCTAGTTGCAGGTATAGACTGGAACATGAGGCCTGATTAAGTAGAAAGCTAGTGTCATAAACCACAATGACATAGTTTAAATAATGCATAGATAGCACACTTTGTTCTGTATTCTTGCTTTACTGATGGGTATTTTGCTGCTAATATCAAAGTATTGGGATTAAACTTTGTGTGATAGAGGGGGAGGAGGAGGAAGAGAGGGATTGTATTTCTTGAGATGTTCTGTGGGAGGAGAAGGATTATGCATGTATCTAATGTAATGAGTGAGAGGATGAAGAATTAGATGCATGCAAACAAGGAGGTGGGAGGATTACTTTTTTTGATGTAGAAGAGGAAGAATTACAGTGATTTTGATAGTCAGACATATATTGCCCCGATATTTGTCACATTTTATGTGCTACAGAAGGGTTTTGCTTTGGATGGAAGGAGAACATGGATTATTGAGCAGGTGAAGAAGAAAGAAAGTGCTTGGGGGTGCGTGTGATTGATTGCAGTCTGCATTTATATTAGCAGAAGGATTCCAACAGAGAAGCGGAAGAGGATCAGAATGAGGGTGTGGCTAACCAATGCTCCTGTGCAGATAGTCTGTGAGAATAGGAAGGTGTCCTTGCAGGGTCCCTGTAATGGAAATGGGATGGGTGACGATCCAAGGTTAAGTTTGGAATGCACCCCCAAGTCTGGATTCTTTATCTGGGGCTTTTTGATCAGGAAGGCTCAGCTGGAAATCTCATAAGAACAGGCTTTCTTGAGAGACTTTGGGTACTCCCTGCCCTCTGTCAGACTAGACGTGGCACTTAGCATTTTTTTCATATGTAGACCACAGATACTTTACAGAGTTGAGTGAATATCAATAGCCCTATATTACAGATGGGGAAGCTGAGCATGGAGAGGGGATGTGGTTTTGGCCAAGGTAAAAAAAGATATCTGAATCAGGTTTAGAACCCAAGTCTGTCTGCTAGGCCTGTGCCTAATGCACTCAAGGCCACATCTTGTAGGTGGTGGCAGAGGGCCGTGGCTTGACAAGGGCCCTCACAGAAAAGAAATTACAGACTCAAACAGGGCTTTTTCAGTCTCTACACCCATTCCATATTACTGGTACCACTGTCTTTGGCTGAGGCCTTTCCAGGTCATGCTGACTGCTGCAGCAGCCTGCTTTAGTCTCTCAATGACTCTGCTAGCCAGACTGTTATTGTCTCTGAGCCTCTTCTCCCACCATCCCCAGAGAGCCTGCCCCTGCAGCTGGCCTTTGCTTTTTCTGTCTTGTCATCACCTTTATATTCACTAACAATTTTAACTAAAAGATTTATTTGGGAAATTGGAGTAGTATTAAATACATTCCTAGTGGTCTCCAATAGTGCTTGAACTGGCCCATAATCCACTGCACCATAGGCGCTCCTTATGGTAATGGTTTTGTCTGGTTCTGAATGGCTTATGACAGCACAGCGTTCATGTGAAAATCTAAAACATGGGAAGAAGAAACCATGTGGAAATAAGTAAACTTTTTGGAACCTCAGCCATGTCCAGATACCTCTCCCAAAAAAAAAAAAAAAAAAAAAAAAATTCACTTGGAGGAGTGGGTAAAAGTTTAAGTGCATCTGCCCCTAATAGAAACGGTATGATTATAAAATAAATAAAAATTGCAGTTCTGAGGTTTCCATGAATGCAACAGGCTCAAACTCTGCTGCACCGAGCTTCTGCTTGATGCTGCTGAGTGGGGGAGGCCAGAGTGGCTCCAAGTCTCCTTTATGCCTCCTGCAATGGAGATACAGCCATGTAAAGTCAGACAGTGATGAATTGGACCTCAGATGCTTAGATCCTCTTAGTATGGAAAACTTGCAATATGTTGTTTATGTTTATAGTAACTCCTGATAATAATAATATCCACCTCTCATATAGCACTTTTCATGCATAGATCTCAAAGTGCTTTATGAAGGAGTTCATTCTCTGTATTTTATGGGTGGGGAAATTGAAACACAGAAAGGGAAGTGATATGCCCACAGTTACGCAGCAAGCCAGTGATAGAACTGGGAATGGAACCTGGGTCAGTCGGCAGACTCAGGCATCTATGGCTTCGCCCTGGTCACCGGAACGGCAATGGTCCAAGCTTGAAGGGGAGTTCAGCCCCTCGCCTATAAAAGGTGAATTGCCACCAGCCCGCGAGACCGGCGCAGCTCCTGCAGCAGCGGCGTGGAGGCAGAGGCAGTGGCCCGCTCACTGGCAGTACTGGAACCCATGGAGTGTACCTTTTATGCCGGTCCTGTACTCCCACCATTCCTCCCGGGCCATATTGGACAAACTGCTCCCAGCACAGCCGGCACCTGAGTCGGAGCACGATGCTGAATCCAAAGCGGGGGGGACACAGTGGGCCCCAGTGCCCAAGGAGCCGTCCCCAGATGAGCAAGGGGCTAGTCGCCTCTCCCCCTGCTGTGCTGTCATCTTTATTATCTCCGGACGAAGCTGTGGTGGGCCCCTCGCAAAACAGCAGCTCCCCTGATGACTTCAAGGAGCACCAGGCCTTGCTCAAAAGGGTGGCTGCCAACCTGAATTTGGAGGTCGAGGGGCTAATGGAGGAGTCCAATGACCTCTTTAATGTTATACCCGCCTCCACCCGGGCCTGAGTCACGTTGCCTGTCTACCCAGGGGTCCTTAAAATTGCCAAGTATGTATGGCAGACTCCCTCTTCCATTCCACCTACCTCCAAGATGGTGGAAAAGACATACTATGTCCCCGCAAAGGGGTTTGAGTACCTATCACCCACCGTCCAGCGGGATCTCTGGTCATGTCTGCCATCAGAAAGTCGAGAGCCTCCTACGCCTGGGGTGGTAGAGGAGGTCCCTCCAGACTTGAGGGGAAAGGGTTCTACTCCTGCTATTTCCTAATCCCAAAAGCAAAGGGGGGGCTCAGACCTGTGGCCCCCTCAACAAGTCTCTCAAGAAGTTAAAGTTTCTTATGGTCTCTCTGGCCTTCATTACTCCCTCCCTGGATCTGGGAGACTGGTACGCTGCCCTTGACTTGAAGGACGCATATTTCCATTTTCCCAAGGCACAGGCATTTCCTCCATTTTGTGTTGGGCTACCGCCATTTTCAATTCATGGTGCTGCCCTTCAGTCTCTCGTCATCCCCAAGAGTGTTTACAAAGTGCATAGCACCAGTGGCAGCTTACCTGAGGTGCTGAGGGATGCAAATTTATCCGTACATCAATAACTGGCTAATAAAGAGCCGGTCCTGGGATCAGGTGCAGTGGCATCTCGCTCTGGTTTGCTCCACCTGTCACAACCTGGGGCTGTTGATAAACGAGAAGAAATTGACCTTAATGCCTGTACAATGCATAGAGTTTATTGGAGTGATCCTCGACTCTACTCAGGCCAGAGCCTTTCTCCCCAAAGCTCGGTTCCAAGCCATGGCACACCTGATATCATGCATGCAAGCCCACCACGCACATGTGCCTACGACTGTTGGGCCCCGTGGCGGCCTGCACTTATGTGGTTTGGCATGTGTGACTCTGCCTCAGGTCCATACAGGTGTGACTGGCATCGGTCTACGTCCCCAACAGACACAGTATGGACCATGTGGTCAGGGCCCCAATCACATGGTGGTGGAATCCTGCATTGGTGTTGGAGGGGGTTTCCTTTGTGGTTCCATCCCTGTTGGTTGCCCTTGTCTCCGATGCCTTGGACCTGGGGTGGGGAGCCCACCTGGGCGATCTCAGCACACAAGGTCGTTGATCAAGCCACGATCACGTCCTACGCATCAATGTCAGGAAGCTCAGAGCGGTTCGCTTGGCCTGCCAAGCCTTCCTACCTCACATAGAAAGCAGAGTGGTCCGGGTGCTGAGGGACAATACAGCGGCTATGTTCTATATCAACAAGCAAGGCAGGGCCAGGTTGTCTGCTCTTTGCCAGGAAGCTCTCAGGCTCTGGAACTTCTGTGTATAACATGACATCCATCTCGTAGCTGCACACCTCCTTGGAGCCAGGAAAGCTTTGGCAGATCGCCTCAGCAGGACCTTCTCGTCGCGCCACGAATGGTCCCTCCATCTGGAAGTGGCCAGCTTCATCTTCCAGAGGTGGGGGACTCCCCGGGTGGACCTGTTTGCATCCAGGCAGAACAGGAAATGCCACGTTTTCTGCTCGATTTGGGGGATCCAACAGAGGTTCCCTGTCGCACACTTTTCTGCTCCCTTGGTCGGGGGCTCTGTTTATGCCTTTCCTCCAGTGCCACTAATTCACAGAGTCCTCATGAAAATCAAGCAGGACAGGGCGAAGGCAATCCTCATAGTGCCGGCTTGGCTGCACCAGCACTGGTTTGGCATGCTGCTGGACCTCTCAGTGACTGCTCTGTTATGGCAGCCCCTCAGGCTGGACCTGCTGTCCCAAAACCATGGCAGTCTTCTGCATCCAAACCCGGCAGTGCTGCACCTGAGAGGTTGGCTGCTTCATGGGTTAAATGCAGGGGAGCAGGAGTGCTCGGCTGCAAAAAGCCCTCCATCAGAGAGACCTATCTGGCCAAATGGAAGCGGTTTGCTTGTTGGACCTCAGATACAGGTATACAGCCCGAGCAGGCCTTGCTGTAGTTGATTCTGGACTACCTTCTGCATCTCAAGCTCCAAGGCCTGTCCCTGTCATCTAATTAAGGTACACTTGGCCACTATCTCGACCATCCATCCGCTGCTTGAGGATAGGTTGGTTTTCACCAAGGCATGACTGCGAGCTTCCTCAAAGGCCTCGAGCACCTCTACCCACAAGTCAGGGACCTGAATCTTGTGCTGTCACAACTCATGGGACCCCCCCTTCAAGCCTCTGCTCTCTCATTCTGCTGTCCTGGAAGGTCACATTCCTAGTTATGATAACATCTGCCCTCTGGGTCTCCAAGATTAGGGCGCTATACAGTCTTCTACAAAGACAAGGTCCAGGTGTGGCCACACCCAGCTTTCCTGCCCAAGATAGTCTTGCAGTTTCATATGGGCCAGGACATTTACTTACCTGTCTTTTTTTCCAAAGCCACATAAGTCGGAGGAGGAGCATAGATTTAATGTAGAAGGCTAGCACCCTCCCTAGACATCAGGAGGGTGCTAGCCTTCTACATTAAAAGGACCAAGCCATTCCGCAAGTTGATGATGCAATTGTTCATCGTGGTGGCCGACAGGATGAAAGGTCGTCCAGTGTTCACTCAAAGAATTTCTTCCCGCATTCATTCCTGCATTTGCTGCTGTTACAGTCAGGCAAAGGTACTGCCTCCGGTGATCGTAACCACCCATTTAACCAGGGCGCAAGCCTCCTCGGCAACTTTCCTAGCCCAAGTGCTTATCCAGGAGATCTGTAGGCCAGCCATCTGGTCATCTGTCCACATGTTCTGTTGACCTGAATTTATGGGCTAGTATATCATGGCTCACCAATGATCTGACCAGGAGATATTTAGGTTCTTGTCCCAATTCAGGCTACAGGGTTAGAGAACACAGATTGTTCAATGTTGAGAGAGGACTCTCGGGTTGTGTGGCAAGGACGCTTATACCTTGGACAATACCAAATTGTTAAGACGTTTATTAAAATGAATGAAAGAATAATAAATGCTATAAAACCCAGAGTCACAAAGAAGTAAAACAGTTCTGTGACCCCTGGTGGTAACATCTCTATTCTAAAAGACTACTTAAACTAGCATACTCACACCCTTCCTTGAAGACCTGGTAGTGGGAGACAGAGGACCAGCATGATATCTGGCATGCCCAGTGAATTCGATGGTCAGGCTTCCCAAATTGTTGGGATTAGATTCGAGTGTTGAGTAGCTAAGCTGTATTGCAAAGCTGAGCTGATAGCTTGATAGAAGATAGGAAAGAGCGACCCTTCCCACATGGTTGTTTGCTCATATCCAAGGGACTGCCTTAATCAAGGCCCAACCTACCCTGCCCAAATATTATTTCCTCACCCAGACAGATCTTCGGGTACACTTACTCTATAGGTTAACATATTATGACATATTCATACCTATTGATATCGATTATCTCATCTCTGAAATCGTTACCGTTGGCCTAACTCATGACTTCCATGTTCTGCAGTGTACACTCCTGTTACCAGTCTGTTTCAGACCTATGATAAACATATTCAGTTCTTTGTTCAGTTCCCCATTCAGTTCCCCTCTTGACCAGAAGATATTTAGGTTCTTGTCCCAATTCAGGCTACAAGGTTAGAGAACACAGATTGTTCAAAGGTTACAAACACTCATACTAATTTGCTCTAGCTAATCATACAGGATACAGGCCTGTAGATTCCTTGTGTTATAGCCAACTATTATGAATAACCATGAATAACTATTATGAATAACATATACCGGAATTTGACATAAAACCCAAGAAAATAATATAATAAGTCAAACCAATGAAGAAAACACATTGTGCAATATAGCAAGCTAGCAGACTGGCCTTATGGGCTACAAATCCCCTCTTTGATGGGATGATTGCATAAAAACCCCACCACATACATGAGGGAGTGGATAGTAGATGTGCGGAGACTGGTGCCACATTAATTTCCACCTGTTGTGGTGGAGGTAAGATGTCAGAATGATCTATCTCCTGATATAGCTCTGCCATAGGCATTATGATACATATTCACCAGCATCTATATCTGTTGGCTGTACAGGCAATTGCTCTCTTTCTTTTAATTTGTTGATTTTGCATTGCATATATCCCAAAGTGATGAAAATAATTCCTGTTGCAATACCTTGGACAATAATCCATCCCTTTAACCCAACTTCTTCCCAGGGCGCATCTACTGCCTGATCGACCCCCATCTAATAATTGGACAATAGCTTGTTTCGCCTCACCATGTCATTTGTAATTTGAATGAGGTGGGTTTCCTGTCAAATTAATAATTGTTTTAATTGTAGTCCCAGAGGGGGAATATATACCAAAAACGTTGGAGTGGTTTGGACAGTCAAAAGGAATCAGATAAAATAACGGTAGTGTTTTCAAAGGCGAGAATAGGGGAAATTACTTGGTTTCCAAATGAGGTAAAAACTGCTTTGGAGTAAAACAGAAATTCAGATCTGTGACCTGACACTCCAAGGAAACTAATCTTTCCTTGTTTGTTACTATGCAAAATCGGCCATTTCCAGCATAGGTCATCCTCTCCATAGGAGTCTTCCATCTGGTCAGTCGGACCGTGCACGCTGATGATGATTGATTCCAGAGCTCTCTATGTAGTTCACACAAGACAGTATCTGCCTCAAACACATTGCATCTACAGATATACTGAAGCCCCTTTACAGAGCAACAAGCCATCTGCGGACCTTTCCAGGTTTGAGTCAGTGTGTGATAGACTACCAAGGCAGGAACGATAGATGCCATTTTCGAGGTGACCTATGGACTAGAATGCAGCCAATTGCTTATACACATCCTTGTCTGAGTCAAACATGGGCTACAGTTCACGTCCTATTACGCACTTATTCAGCAGGCCTGGGATGATGCTGGCTTTGGTAGAGCAGTACTGCAAGCTGCTAGAGTGTGAACTCTGAGCTCACCTCCACGGATACTGCTTGTGAGTCACTTAAAATGGAATCGATATGAGCAAGCACTAGAAGAAGAAAAAATGGTTTCCTACCTTTTCATAACTGTTGTTCTTCGAGATGTGTTGCTCATGTCCATTCCATTATCTGCCATCCTACCCCTCTGTTGGAGTAGCTGACAAGAAGGAACTGAGAGGGCGTAGGGTCGGCAGTGCCTAATGTACCAACGCATGAGTGTGGCACTCAAAAGGGTGCTACAACCGACCCTATGGATACTGCTAAGGCAAAAATCTCCAACAACTGTGCACATGGGTGTGCATACACCTAGGATGGAATGGACATGAGCAACGCATCTCGAAGAACAAGTTACGAAAAGGTAGGTAACCGTTTTTTAATGACGTGGAAGAAAAGCATCACTGATAAAGTTTGCAGACGACACACAAATTAGGGGAGTGGTAAATAATCAAGAGGACAAGTTGCTGATACAGACTGATCTGGATCACTTTGTTAGCTGGGTGCAAGCAAACAATATGTATTTTAATACAGCTAAATGTAAATATATACATTTAGGAACAAAGAATGTAGGCCATACTTACAGGATGGGGGATTCTCTCGTGGGAAGCAGCAACTCTGAAAAAAGTTTTGGGGGTCCTGGTGGATAATTTGCTGAAAAATGAGCTCCCAGTGCAATGCTGTGGTCAAAAGGGCTAATCCTTGGATTAAACAGGGGAATCTCAACTAGGAGTAGAGAGGTTATTTTACTTCTGTATTTAGCACTGATGTGACCACTGCTGGAATCCTGTGTCTGGTTCTAGTGCCCACAGTTCAATAAGGATGTTGATAAATTGGACAGGGTTCAGAGAAGAGCCCTAATGAGAATGATTAAAAGATTAGAAAATATGCATTATAATGATAGATTGAAGGAACTCAATCTATTTAGCTTAACAAAGACAAGGTTAAGGGATGGCTTGATTACAGTCTATAATTACCTACATGGGGAACAAATATTTAATAGTGGGCTCTTCAGTCCAGTAGAGAAAATTATAACACAATTCAGACTGGAAATAAGGCAGACATTTTTAGCAATGGGAGTAATTAATCCTGGGAACAATTTAACAAAGGCTGTGGTGGATTCTCCATCACTGACCATTTTAACATCAAGACTGGATGTGTTTCTAAAAGATCTGCACTAAGAATTTTGGGAAAGTTGTATGGTGTGTGTTGTACAGGAGATCAGACTAGATGATCACATTGGTCCTTTCTGGCCTTGGAATTTATGTGATTCACACAAGGTCATACTGCAGGATAGTGGCAGACGTGGGAACTAAACCCATGTCTCCCAAGTCCCAGTCTAATGCCCTGTTCGCTGGATCATGCTCCCTCTGTGGGACAGTGTCTTTTCATGTGAAATTTCTGAGAGCTCATAGTAGAGACTGAGTTCAGGTTGTGAAGCTTGGAACTGGGTTCAAGTTTGAACTTGAATGTTCCCAAGATTCAGTGTTTGCTTGTGGAGGAATGATGGGTGGAAGGACTCCAGTTTGGGCCCACTTCTAACTCCTGGTTTGGTCTGGTTTATAAAAAATAAAACAAGAGTTGGCTTCCTTTCCTCCCATCGGCGTTTGTGAAAGGCAAAAAGTTCTGGCAAATGATGAAAAGAAAACCGTTTCCAATATTTTCAAAGGTCTGTGAGTTTTGGACAAAGGTTTGGGATGGTTCTTTCTTTATGAGAACTGGTTCCTGCCTCCTTAATTGTAACACTTCTGATATCAAGCCCCATTCTGCACCCATCAAGGTCAGTGGGAGCAAGGCTTTCTCTGAATGCAGGAGAGTAACTTTCAGAAAAGTATCAGCCAAAAATAGGGTTTTAATGCATCATTTATGCAATTCACAGAGAAGGTGTCTTGATGATCAGGGCTGAGATGAGGTCGTTGGTAGGACAAAAACTGGCATTCACATTTCTCCTGCCTGTGGATTTTGATTTCTGGTGCCATAAATTTTTCCAGCATGATCATTTCCCTCTTCCCACCCACCACTCAAAAAAAATCACAAATTATTTCAATATACTGTAGTTAATTACTATATTACAAGCTCTAATTAAATCCTTGAAGTGCCTGCACAATATGATGCCCAAGCCAAGAGGGACACATCCCCATCCTTAAGTGGATGCATGTTCTTGTCAAGTTAACTTATCCACATTTTACTCACATGAAATATTCCTTATCTCTTGCTTCTTGACACACGTGACTGATAAATGTTTTAAAGGCACATTTAACGTTGATATTTTTGTCATTTGAAATGACAGTGACTTCAGTAATCCCCAGATTTTATTTTACATAAAGCGACACATTACATGATGGTGAACTCCCCAGATTTTACTGGAAGCCACACACTGGTAAAAATATATATTGCCTCAAAGTCTTGTTTTTGTGTGGTTCAGACATATGCTTTTAATGTTTCAGCCACGTGCGGCTAGCTTAAAACTAAAGCGTGTTAAATATTAAAACACATCTTAGAAATACCCTGGACGTTCAGTATAGTCAGTGCTAATGTTCCTCTATTAACTATTTAGTTTTCCTGAAACCTTTAATGCACAGGATTTTTTTGTTCTCTTCTATTTTTAAAAATCATGTCATATTAGCAAGAGGATGTAGTGGAAGATAATCAGGAATATTATCAAGTCTTTTGCAATTAAAAAAATGTTAAACGGGTGTTTATGAAATTTTCTACCCTTCTTATGGAGCTGACAATAGCTCCTCCATATTTTAAACCTTGCATTCAGTTTTTCAGGTTCAAGTCCCTTTGTTATGCATGCAGACAAATGTTAATCATAACCAAATCCACCTCACTCTTGGTAGAAGCTGACTATTCAGTGACTGGTAATGCTGTTTTCACATTTAATGAACTGGGAATTTTCATTTTCTACTTCACTTTAAATATAGTTTCATTATATCTGAGTTCTTCATAAGCTCTGTGTGTTTTCAAAATAGTGACAGTAAAATTCACTAGATTGGACTTTGGGTTTGGCTTCATCACTCATGAGTGATATGGCTGTCCCAAATGTGTGCAGTTAATCCTCTCTATTATCCCACATCATCATGTATTTTCTCTTTGACCACAATTCAGCAAAGTTCTTCAGTGCATGCCTGACTTTAAGCGCATGAGCAATGGAAGTCAGTGTCAGTAGTAACATGCTGCAAGTTAGGCACATTCTTAAGAATCTTGCTGAACCTGGGACTATTATGTACCCAGTTAAACCTCTAATGCAACAGTTACAGTATATTGCATGGCAACAATCAGATGGATGCATGGATGTACCTATTTGTACATAGTAATTTGAATCTTCCTTTGGAAATGATGCAAGGAAGCAATGCAAAGCAACCAGGGCCGGCTCCAGCTTTTTGGCCGCCCCAAGAGAAAAAAAAAAAAAAAAAAAAAGGCTAGCTGAACTGCCGAAGCAAAAAAAACCTCAAAACCGGCTGTCCCAGAATCCCCGGACTGCTGCCCCTTACAAGGTGCCGCCCCAGGCACGTGCTTTGTCGTCTGGTGCCTGGAGCCGGCCCTGAAAGCAGCAAGTATTAAAGCTTGGGTATGCCCATGATTAGCAGGAGGAAATGTTTTCCGTGTCTCAGAACAGAGCATCTCAGGTTTGGTGTTTTTTTTTTTAAAAAAGTCATATACTTTGACTCTGACCTTTAACTTTTAATACAAGTCATAAGTAAGCTTTTAAGCTATGGACTTAAATTGCTGTTCAAAGCTGCCAGAAATTGATTTGTCCATTTCATGATGGTGCAAAGTGCTGACCAAAGCATCAATGATAATTTTGTATAATGTAGGGGATTTTAGTTTTTTGGGTTTTTTTAACAGAATAATTTTACTTTTTTTACTTGTACTGATATCTGTGCAAGTATTAGCATTAATTGTAAGGTTTATTCCACACAGGTCAGTCTAAAATACAAGTGTAACCTATGAAGATAATGTTGACAAGAATATCTTTTTATTATACAATGCATTTCTTCACAAACTATGTTTCAGGCTGTTGGCCAAACAGACTTACTTTATTCAAATGAGTAGACCACTGAAGTTGATGGTACTTCTCGTATGAGTAAGAGACCAGGATTTGGGAAACCATTTGCAAATTAGGGAACACAATCTTTTGCCCAAAGAAAAAGTGTCAGTAGCTCTGCAAAGACAAAATTTAAAAAAATCTATTTTACAAATTTTTAAAATTTTGCTGTTTTCTTACTCTTTGCATTTTCCTCAGCTCGGAGAAGGAATTACACTCTTTTTCTAGTCAATTTCTCGTGCATGAAAGGAAATTAAAATTTCTCTTTCTGTTGGTCCAGATCTTTAGCTGGTGTAAATCAGCGTAACTCCATTGACTTCATCAGTGCAATTCCTCCCAGGCTCAACTTTTGCAAGGAATCCATCGCCTTTCACATAAGGAGAGTTTCTCTTTCATGTTCATTTGCCACCGAGATTTATAAAATGATCCCAAATCCTTGTATAGACTGTGAGGGATTGCATCTTTGAACGGCTGAATTGGAAAAGCTATTAACGGAAGAGTGAACTTTTCATGTTCTATCAGATTGGGTCAGGGTGGTATAAACCTTCTTACACCAAAACTTGGTGGGTCAAGAAGACTTTCTTTTCTGTTGATAATTTTCATAGTGAAAGCCACAAGGTTTTCTTTTTAAAAGCATGAAATGAGATGATAAAAATATAAGAAAAAATTATTAGCATATTCGCTACTTTATGTTTTTTAAATTAGATAATCTGCTTTCTGCGGAATGTGGTATAATTTGAATTTTTTCAAGCACACAACTATTAGGCAAATAATTAAAATCATTGTGATCTTCAGAATACTGTCTGCACGATCCAAAATGGAGCTTGTCCTCCCTGCAGACATGTATGCAGGGCCAGAAGACAATTCTCCTCTTTGGATTTGTCTGTTAGCATGTGATATTTTGCTGCCCCATGATTTCTCGGGTAATCTAAAGGCAATCCTACAACCTTCATTTGTGTTTAGTCTCATTCAAGTCAAAAGTGGCAGTGTCCAGCCCCAAAGAACAGCAAGTTGCGTTTCTATGCCCAGCCGTAGTTCCAGATGATTTCTGCATATTGTTTCTTTCCCATTTAGCATACTCTACCTTGTGTTTTGTTACTGGAATCCCGGTGTGACCCAATGGCTAGAAGGGACTATAAAAGGGTATTAGAGAGACAAAGGCTATGTCTACACTGCAATGTAAGCCCAGGGTTCAAACTCAGACTCAAGCCTAACCTACCTTCCATCTATACACAAATTACATTAACCCAGGGCTCAGACCCAGATTTCCAGGACCCCACAGGAAGTGGAGGGTCTGAGCCTGAGTCAAGCTGGGACACTGGGTTCAAGCCCTATTGCTTCCCAGTATAGACACAGTCCCACTCGACTCATGTTCTGGGAGTCTGCCAAAAGTATTCTACAGTCCCACAGTCTGACTTTTTGTCCTCTGGATAGTCAAGTTTGGTGGACAGTGAAGTTTCCCACACTGCACCATGATGAAAGGATAGAGCAGCCACATTTTGGGAGAATGATCAGTTGGGACCCAGGGTTCAACAGTTCCTAACCTGGTGTTACAAATGAGTGTAGATGTTCAAGCCCTAGGTTACAAGTATCATGGGGTAGCCGTGTTGGTCTGTCCACAAAAACAACAAGGAGTCCAGTGGCACCTTAAAGACTAACAGATTTATTTGGGCATAAGCTTTTGTGGGTAAAAAACCCACTTCTTCAGATGCATGGAGTGAAAATTACAGATGCAGGGATCATTATACTGACACATGAAGAGAAGGGAGTTACCTTACAAGTGGAGAACCAGTGTTGAAGGGATCAATACAATGAGGGTGGATGTAGTTCACTCCAAATAATTGATGAGGAGGTGTCAATTCCAGGAGAGGAAAAGTTGCTTCTGTAATGAGCCAGCTACTCCCAGTCCCTATTCAAGCCCAAATTAGTGGTGTTAAATTTGCAAATTAACTTTAGTTCTGCTGTTTCTCTCTGAAGTCTTTCTGAAGTTTTTTTGTTCAAGTATGGCTACTTTTAAATCTGTGTTAGAATGTCCAGGAAGATTGAAGTGTTCTCCTACTGGCTTTTGTATGTTACCATTCCTGATCGATTTGTGTCCATTTATTCTTTTATGTAGAGACTGTCTGGTTTGGCCAATATACATGGCAGTGAGTCATTGCTGGCACATGATGGCATATATCACATTAGTAGATATGCAGGTGAATGAGTCCCTGATGGCGTGGCTGATGTGGCTGGGTCCTCAACCCAAAGTCTGCTAAGTTGAGTTCTACTAACAGTGGGCTTACACTGCAGTGTAGATATACCCAAAGAGCCTAAGGGCCAGAGATTGGGCCCTGCTACAAGTCCTTTGTACCACTCTAGTGACACAAAGCAGCTATAATGCTGTGTCAGCCATATGGTGGAGAAGGTCCCCATCATGGAGGAATTCTCGGTGATATAGAGATACTGTAATGCAAGGGTGGCCAACCTCAGCCTGAGAAGGAGCCAGAATTGAGCAATGCACATTGCCAAAGAGCCACAATAATGCATCAGCAGCCCCCCATCAGCTCTCCCCCCCCCCCAGCGCATCCCGCCCACCAGGAGCCCCACTGATCAATGCCTCCCCCGCCCTCTCCACACCTCCTGATCAGCTGTTTCATGGCGTGCAGGAGGCTGGGGGGGGGGGAAGGGGAGGAGCGAGGGCATGGCAGGCTCAGGAGAGGGGGCGGGAAGGGGTGGAGTGGGGGGCAGGGCCTGTGGCAGAGCCAGGGTTGAGCAGTGAGCACCCCCTGGCACATTGGAAAGTTGGCGCCTGTAGCTCCAACCCCGGAGTCGGTGCCTATACAAGGAGCCGCATATTAACTTCTGAAGAGCCACATGTGGCTCCAGAGCCAGAGGTTGACCACCCCTGTTGTAATGGCTGCTACCGTGTGACCCTAAGAGCCCCTTTATGCCAGCTGGCAAAGGCCACACCCAACACATTGTTGTCAGAATATTTAGCCAAACAGGTATCCCCTTTTAAACATCCTACCTAGGGGTGTGATTGGGGGAAAGGGAGCAAGGCCAAGGTGTTCCTGTGCACATGTGGTCTCTGGCTGCTGAAACAGCCTCTAGTTTGTACCTGGGACTGGGAAGGGCTCGAGATTGTGGGAGCATTAACAATAAGGTGTAAAGCCACCCTGCTAAACTGTATAAAATACAGCTCTGAAGCAGTCCACAACTGGGGCTTGAGGACGGAGTTAGTATTGTGATTATATTTTTTAGTAGATGCACCAGGTCCACTGAAACATTTTTTCGCCATCTGTGGGTGATTAAGTGCAATTGAGTAGCCTGGCCATACTAATGTTCATACTCTCCAGGGTCTGACCATCATCATTTGCACTCCAAAGCAGCCCTCTGGTGAGAATTCTTGTTCGTGTGTGTGTGTGTGTGTGTGTGTGTGAGAGAGAGAGAGAGAGAGAGAGAGATTCATGCCCTATTAGGCCTTAGTCATCCCCTGCTCATCATGAAAACCTCCATTACTGTTATACAACACTGACTTGTATTTGTTGCCATTAACCATTCTATTTAGGTTAAAAGCTGAACACAGCACTTCCCAGACTTTTGAAAGCTAAGCACCCCCTTCAAGACTATGAACCCAGACATACCTACTGTGTATTGTTCAAAGGACTACACATCTTATTTTTATACATCTTCTACACCCGTAGCTGGTATCTTCAGGGCATACAAGCAGGGCCAGCTCCAGCTTTTCGGCCGCCGCAAGCAAAAAAAAAAAAAGAATAAAAAAAGGCCGCCACCGCCGCCGAAGTGCCGAAGCAAAAAAAAAAAAGCCTCCTCAGAATCTCCGGAGTGCCGCCCCAGGCACGCGCTTGGCCTTCTGGTGCCTGGAGCTGGCCCTGCATACAAGACGCTTTGGGAAATGTTGCCCTAAGGATAAGTGGGGATGGTTCACTACTCCATTGTGAACTGGATGTTCTGCTGCACTTTAGGAAAGTTGTCATGCAATAATCAATGTCTCTGCTACTGAGTGATTTGGAGGCGAACGTAGCCAGGTGAAAGCAAAATGTCCTTAGCAGTGCATTGCTAAGTATAGTACCCCAAGGTTATGCTTTCTGCAGTGATGTTGCAGCACCAGAAAACCTGATTGGTTGGCACTCTGATGACAGCATTTCTGGGCGGAGTGACAGTTGGTCCAGCTGGTGGCAGCTTATCAGCTTCATTTCTGACATTTAAGTCCATTGATATAAATAAACAGGAAGCTTTCACAAAAATTTAAACAATAGCAACTGATGTGAATTTCCATCTTGTCAAAACTGTTTCTGTATTTAGTGAGGTAGGTGCTAAAATGACAGCCAGCATACTGAATTCCTAGCTTGATACACAGAGTAGCTAGAGCATCATCAGAGGCAACAGATGCTTCCCCCACCGTGCCCAACCAAAGAACCTCAACCCAGACTGTATGACACCACTTCCAGAAGTGAGTTCACTCTGCCTACCACCTCAGTCCCTAGCAGGCTAATGGTATTTGCGATCTGGACATTCAGAAGTGGGTTTAACCTTCCACGTGTGTCGCTTTGGCTGCCAAACAGCTATGAGGTGGCAACATCTTTCAGTCGTTTTCAGCCTGGCTTGGATTTGAAACAGCAAAGCATAGAAGATACAGGTGAAAAGCATTGTTGTCTTCACCTAGCATACACTGAGCGAGATTGAAAGTCATTGCTGCTTTTCCCACTCTCTCTCTCTCAACTATTTATGATATCCTTTTGAAGCGTAACACGTGCAGCCCTGTGGAGCCAGTCCTGCCTCTTCTTCTATTTCCTTGCTACTGTTAATCTGGTAACTGACCACTTATCGTACTTATTATCTTTGTAATTGAAACTGTGAAAGCCTGTGGCAGGTAGCAGGCAGATGGTCTCTGTAGTGCTGTCTCTGATTCTCTAGGCCTCAACCCATAAAGAACAACCCTCCCCCATCCCCAGGAACAACAACAACCCCAAACAAAAACTAACATCAAAATCCTGATGCTAGAAATTATTGCTTATGACCAACACTCAGCATGGGGGTTGTTGCAACAGATTTTAACATATGTGCTTTAGGCCTCTTGGCACACTCCCTCTTGGGAAGAGGGGAGGGAGCATGCCCCCAAGCAGTTGGTTGGCTTTGCTTGTTTCTATAGCAGCCTGAAGGAGAAAAATCATGTTTAAACACTAATATATGAAAACAAAACAAAAACCAACAATTACAGCAAAAGGGGCTTTAGTATCATTAATAATAATAATAATAAAGAAATTGCATTAAAGATGAATGAGTGTATATTGGAATAATTATGTTTTAAGGTATGTAACGTTAAAAGGTACTGAATGGAATATTCGCTGTTTTGTAGGAATAGTAATAATGAGATTCCTGTCACCTAATCTTACAATAATTGGGTTATTACTATGCAAATTAAGGTATTACTTAAAAAAAAAAATAAGGAGGTAAGACAGATCCTTGAGGCAGCCGTTTATCTATCCTTAAAGCTACGCTGTCAATTCTCTTTAGGCTGAAGATCTTTTTTAAACAATTTGGAGATGCTAATTTCATTATTTTTTCACCCACTTTCCCATTAGAATATATTTTAGTTTTCCCAGGTTGCAAATCAGTAGTGGCTGAGTTTGTACGTTTTTAGTCTCTTGTGGAATCCTTTAGGAATAATTAGACCAAATAACTATGATTATTATCTTTTTTCCTCATTCTTTTAAATAAAATAATGGTTTGTGTACCCTGCTAGAGATTTGTATTGGGGGACTGAGGAGGGAGGGGAGAATTAGATAAATAGGTGAATTTAACCCTGTTTTCTGTTCTTTGAATTCTCCAACAGCTGCGTATAGATTTCTTGATTTTTATTAGTTATTAGAAAGTATTTGCTGATTAATTATTGACCTTGTTGATCATTTGTGAGGAGTCCGTTGTGAGTGTTCAGTATGCAAAATTTGAAGTTTGAGTTCTGTTTGGTTAGTTTTGATTGGACACACAGGTT
Source organism: Macrochelys suwanniensis (assembly GCA_033296515.1). Lineage (NCBI taxonomy): Eukaryota > Metazoa > Chordata > Testudines > Chelydridae > Macrochelys > Macrochelys suwanniensis. The sequence continues at coordinate 229,583,142 of CM065775.1, read as the reverse complement.
ACATAGCATTGTTTTTGTATCCCTGTAAAGGATAATACCTAGGATCAGATTTCTAGTGTAAACATGGAACTGGGATTGTTTAGCCTGCAGAAGAGAAGAGTGAGGGGGGATTTGATAGCTGCTTTCAACTACCTAAAAGGGGGTTCCAAAGAGGATGGATCTAGACTGTTCTCAGTGGTAGAAGATGACAGAACAAGGAGTAATGGTCTCAAGTTGCAGAGGGGGAGGCTTAGGTTGGATATTAGGAAAAACTTTTTCACTAGTAGGGTGGTGAAGCACTGGAATGGGTTACCTAGGGAGGTGGTGGAATCTCCTTCCTTAGAGGTTTTTAAGGTCAGGCTTGACAAAGCCCTGGCTGGGATGATCTAGTTGGGGTTGGTCCTGCTTTGAGCAGGGGGTTGGACTAGATGACCTCCTGAGGTCCCTTCCAACCCTGAGATTCTATGATTCTATGATTCATGTTTGAGTTAAAAATTTGCTTTCTCTGTAATGTCTAATATTTGCTTAAAAGTTGCTGTATATGTGAATATTCCAGGCATAAAAACAGCTATAGATGAACTCAGTTTGCATGAATATTCACAGAGAGGTCTTGTCCAGATTTACCTAAACCCTCATTACTTACTGTCTCCATTACTTCAATCCATCCCCATGTGCTGGTTTCCCAAATGATCCCTTATCCAAGCTCTAGACCTTGTAGAACTAAAGTCTGAGAGGTGCTGAGCGCTTACAACTCCTATAGAACATAGAGTTAACTGACATTGTCATGCCATTCCCCGCGGAACACAAGGCAAGATCTGCCTTCTGGACTTTGATGTAATTGTACAACCTTATTCCATCCTATGCCTCTCTTATCACCACATGATCCCTTGTCATAGGGTAACTGGCCCACTGGCAGAGTCCAGTGAACCTGGACTTATTCCTTGATGCCCAGTGGGGCTTCAGATATGGCACCTTGGCCTTATAAAGGGAGTTGTTGGCAGATGCCTGCAGACACTGCAGGGAGTAAGAAAGCTCATGCAGGGCCCTGAGTCAGCAGGGGGAAGACTCCACAGGTTTCCCCCTCTGGAGAAGGCCAAACTCCAGGCAAAAGGTGTTGGGAGACAAGACAGGCCCAAAGGGAGGAGAAGCTGGGCCCAGCTCAAACTGGGATGAAGACTTCGTAGGTTTGAGTTCTGTTTTACAGGATTTTGTGCAGGACTTAATAACTTGGACTGCAGAAGGGGAATGTTTTGAATATCTGGCCTGTGTAGACTTTTTTAATGGGCCCTGAGTCAAAGAGAAACAGAGGTAGGTCTCAGCACAGCCACTCTGGTCAGCAGGGTGGGGGCGTCTACAGGGCAGGTGTGCCATTTGACAGTCCTCCCATCAGCTGGCTCTGAATCTTGGTTCCTTCATCCTTGGTTCACCTCTCCACTCCTGTGGCAGGGGCTGTCTCCAGTCTGACTCTTATCCCTGTTCCTGTAACCTCATTTTGCTGTTGGTTGTAACCTTTTCAAATCCTTTCTAAAAATGCACCACGTAAGCGCCTAGAGGGAGGGGTGGTTTTGGGGAATGAGGACAGGAATTCTCATCCCATTCCTGACACTGACTTCCTCTGGCTTTGGGAAAGTGACTTAATCTCTCCTTCTCATTTCCCCTCTTCTGTACAACTGGAATATTAATATGTATAGTACGTACCTACCTCAGGGGCAGAGAGATATCTGAGGGCTATCGCAAAGGTAATATTTACATAGCTACCTTACAGGGTGTAATAAAGTTGAATTAACTGGTCAGATAAAGTACATTAAAGTTTTTAAGGTGCTTTGTTTTTATGAATTAAAACACTATATTTATTAATAACAAGATAATTACTCAGCATTAAGGTACTTTTGAAACCCTCTGTATTTAGCAACAGACCGTGAAGCATTTTGTGTGACACTTGTCCTATGAAAGCTGCTATGCAGAAATAAAAACAACAATTGTGAATTGTCTGAGGGGAGAGGGAAAGAAGCCCCTTTATTTGTGCGAAGAAAGGTACTGCCAACCCATGCCTCTATGTCACTGGAGCTCCCTGGGACACGGTGCTTTCAATAGTGCTCTCAAAAAGGAAAGCCAGGTGAAGGCTTTGAACTGCCATAGTGTCCCTGAACATAAAAACAATTAACCACAAGTATCACTAGCTTTTAAGTACAAATTGTAGATGTTAAGATTAACGTATTAAAATATTCATACCCTATAGTACTAGAAATGTGATTTTGTGCTTATTGTATTCATTCTCAGAACACCCCCTGTGAGATAGGAAATTACTGTTATCCTCATTTTACAGATGGGGAACTGAGAGACCAAGTGACATGCCCAGACAGGAAGTCTGTGGTGGAGCAGAGAATTGAATCTTGGGTCTCCAGAGTCCCAGGCTAGTCCCCTAACCACTGCACTATCCTTCCTCTCAAAAATGAAAGCTGTGCACTTTTGAAGGTGCGTGAGAGTGAAATCTGTGCTAACAGTTAGCTGCTAAAATGTCAATCTTCCATATTAATTGTGCCAGGATACTTCCACTCATTACAAAAGCCATTGGCTCTTATTAACAGTTTCTGTTGTTCTTGATGTACTGATTCTTCCTTAACTGCTCTGTATCTAACTGAGCCTCTTACCTCACAGTTCATATTCAACCTTGACTATAGCAATCAAGAAGAATCTATCTGTATAGCTGGGTGCACCTGAACTAAATAGTTGTGGTCTTGGCTCATTTCCAAATCACGAAAGCACCCTGTGTAACATACGCACCACAATGGAGATCAACAGGATGTCCTGAGGGAAGATGTGCCTGATCTCTTCCTAGCAGGAGTAAGATAAAATGGGTAAAGAAGCCTGCATAAAGAAGCCTGAACTGTCCTGTTTCCCTTAATGAGGCCATGAGTAGGGAATGGGTGAACTGGTTCCAGTAAAATAAAATCTAAGTTACACCTTTTCCCAGAATTCACACTGAAAATTTCTGAAGCTCAAACAAGTTAAATTATTTTTTCAGTGTTTCAGTTTTGTTCACGTGTGTGTTGGTGGGACAAAACTCAAGTGATAGTGCCAGGAGCTTCGGCAAGAAATTTTCAAGATTTCTTACCTGACTGGAAGTAAGGAAGACTGGAAATCTCATGAGAAAGTCTGTTCTTTTGAGATTCAAGCCCACTTTTTCCAGAATGAAAAGTTTTAGACCATTTAGATAAGCTTCACATAAGCATCTTATTTTTTTGTGTGCCCATCTGAACAAATGCTCTGAACCTTTTTGAGTTTGTTCTTCCCTAGTAATGAGTGCAGGCTGAGAGGAGAATAGGCTCTTAAGAAAGCTATGAAATATTATATCTTTGATCCTTGAGCAAAATTTCCCTTAAAAAGGAATTATTTTAATCTGAAATTCAGCAACTGCCTACTGCATTTTTATATGTGCTGCCAGGACACTCTATGTTGTGCTAAACATAGGGGAAGACATGGTTACAGTTGAAGTTAGACAGAAACAGCTCAGACATAAGATGTGTGCATGTGCCACAGCATGTACCAAAAGCAGCTACATCATGTTGTCACATCTTTGGAGTGCTGGCACTTCAAAAGGAACTCCAAGGCATCCCACTCCAGCATTGATTGATGGGGTTACAAAATATAAAACACAGATAATTTCCCTTCATTATCAAGTGGCCATCATTACTCTGACCTGGGCCTAAGTTTCTCAGAGCCCTCAAAAAATAAGAAATGTGGGGGAAGAGGGACATCATTCAACTCCTGTCCTACCTATGACTGAGTTACTTTCAATTTCCTATATCTCAGCCTCCTGTGGTATCCTATTTACCTGTGACTCCAAAGCTCCCCAGCTCCCCAAATATTCCTCTCACCCTCTTCGTGGGCTCTGGTGAACCGATCTACATACATCAGAAAATCATCAAAGTGAAATTTTTCAAGGCAGAAAGGAAATGTAATTGTTGCTGTAATGTAATTGTTACTGCTACTGACTGCTGTCACCAGAGTGATGAGTCCAGAGATGGGGAATCAGTTCTCCGGCTATCAGGGAGGAGATGTGAGAGAGAGAGAAAGTGAGAGGAGTGGCCCTACATGGCCATCTAGGTTGCATAGGAGTATGCTTCACTGCTTCTGCTTACTGAAAATAGAATTTACTGTTGGCTTCTTAAACTTATTAGTTACCACGTGCTAGCCACTGCTGGCTGCAAGCTTTAACTTTTGGTTTTGATCCCTTACTGTAACAAATGAACTTTGTCGGAAATCCTAACATCTGGATGGGAGGGGACACATTTTATTTTTAATGTTAAAAGCCGTGAAAGCTTTTCTAAACCAGCTGTAGAGGAGTTTACACACTGAGCCCACAAAAGCACTTTGTGATCTTTTCTAATGCCTTTGGGTTTAGCTGAAGCGCTTTTTAAAAAAACTATATCATGGTTTTAAAAAAGGGAAAAACAAAAAGAAAGGACACTGCCCCATCAGCTAGAACTTTTACAGGGCAGCATGTCCAAATTCAGAAAAGGAAAGGTTTAAACAATTTTAGATTACACGAGACAGTCTGAGATGTGCTTTGGCTCGGAAATGGGTTGGGAGTGAGACTCAGAAGTCATCAGCACAGAGGTGGCAAATTGAAGCCATCATTCCACAATGATGTGAAAATATAGAAAGTTTAAAGTGGATATAATTTCTCAGATACCACGGGGATGGGGACATTAAATATATGTGTGTGTGTGTGTGTGTGTATATATATATATATATATATATATATATATATATATATATATATATATATATAGTGTGTTTAAATAACCCAGCAAGCAGTAAGAGCACAGTAACATCTGTGGTGGTGGTGTTGGGGGACCCTATCATTATTAGGATACATTTATAATCAACTCAGTACCAAGATGAGATGCAGTGCTAAATAAGAGTTGATTTTTATCTTGGTTAATTTTGTTTTTCTTTGAATTCCTTTTCAAACGTTGCCATTTCTCTCTCTCTCTCTCTCTCTCTCTCTCTCTCTCTCACTCACTGTTGGCTGTTTGTGCCCTTCAGTCTGATGGCAGGCAGATGGCTCTCTCTACAAATAATGTTCAATGCTGTTCTGTCACTTGGCCACTAAGCAGTGTTGTAACAGAAGGGCAGTTGAACTCACTGTGTGCAAAACATTAACATATTTGGCCTCTACTGGCATGGGGCTCAGGAATCTGGATTGGCTTATGAACCTGGGTTTCCCAGGGGATAGTGCAACAGACTTGCTGAGCCACCAGGTCAGCTGTTAAAAGCTAATTTTTAAGTGGGTTCAGATCTCTGTCCATATGTGGATAACGTTTAAGTGGAAGTAATTTAGACATTTAATCAAACAAAAATCCATGCTACAAAAACAAATGAAGGTCTTATTATAGATTCGTGGTGCTGTGTTTTTGAGTCTATTCAAGGATAATAATAAGGGGATATATTTCAAATGAAAGAGATGTGTAAAGGAACAAATGTTGGTGGATTTAAGCCTGAATAAATGAAACACTGTTATTTAATTATAGTATCTGAATATAAATGGGTAGCATGAAACAATGTGCTTCCAGTTTCAGATGTGGGAGATTTCATAAAAGTGAAACTGCACCTCTCTGTTTCACGTCATTACATTCTGGGAAATGACCTGGTGAGGACTTTGTCTCCAAGAACATAGGGAGAAGAAGTTCGAGCTAGAGCTGTGTGACGTTGTAGTTTTGGGGCCAAATCCTTCACATTGATGGGGGCCTTCAACAAGCTGCTGTGGGTCCTCAACTCCCCCACTTCACAAAATTTGGCATTTCACTTACAGGGGAGTCATGCAGACCTTTTACTTCAGTTTCATGTTGTGTGGATTCAAATCCCTTGAGTTTCCTTTTGAGTTCAGGGTTGGAACAGGCCTCAAAACACAAAGCGAAACTCTGCTGAACCCACCACATTTTGCATAGTTTCCACCAAAAACCATATCTCGGCACAGGGTTTGCTCTAAATTTGGCCTAAATACACCAAAGTGTTAGCAAAGCCTTAGTGAAATTTTCTGTAAACTTGGCTGTGGATTCCTCAGATTTCCTTATTCCTAGGCATTCTGATTTCAGGCCTGAGCATGGTACAGAAACTGCTGGTAATGTTCACCAAAGCCTTCCGTGTCTTCTGCATGGAGTTTAAGATGTTGGTTTTGACCTACAAAATGCTAGCTTGGTCTCAAAATGTTTATCTGAGAGACCTCTTCTATCTCTGTGTGATACTGCCACCATTGGGATAAGCAGTGGAGCTTGAACTAAAACACACACCTAAACACATAGAGTGCAAGATGGAGGAGACTGGGTTCAGGCTGTTTCTAGTGAAGTGCTTGATTCTGGAACATCCTTCCTTTGCCTGATGGAGCCTAGATTTGTTACCCATTAGAACAGGTTGCAAAGTTCGTCTTCTTTACTTGGATTTTTGGGAGGAGATGATTACCAATGGGGTTACTGTTCTTAATGTTGCCATAATCCTCTTGGGCGTCATTTATTGCAGTTTGATATAGGAAGACCATTGGCGTATTATATGCATTTCATGTTAGCATTGTCCTTTTAAATAATTATAAGAACGCTGAGAGTTTGGGATAGCCACTCCCAAGCACTGTTCCCTCTAAGCTGTGCGCGTGTGCGCGTGCGCACAGATTCTAAACCCTGCGCACACGGCGAAACACTGCACGCACAAAAATTTGCACAGAAGCACAACAATTTATATAGACGACATTTTTTGCGCACACGGCCTGTCAAAAATTAGAGGGAACATTGCTCCCAAGGGAATATCTACGTTCAGAGCTGGGGCCACATGAGAACTAGTAAATTGGCCCGAGGGCCGCATCACTGAAACCTTTTCATACAATGATACAAAAGTATAATCAAAAATGAAAAAAATGAAGAGTAATATAGTATTCTATTAAAAGTCAATGTATTAACTTTTTAAAAACTGTAATGCAAAGAGGGGTTTTAATAAAATATAAACACTCAGTAATGTTTGGAGCTTGGCTGCCAGTGGAGTCGGCGCCTATGGCGGGCCGCAGGAAATAACGCTGCGGGCCGCATGTGGCCCGCGGGCCGCGTGCTTGAGACCCCTACACTAGCTTGATCAGAGCTAGCACGGGTATGTCTCCTCAAGCTGGAAATTACATCTCTAATTCAAAGTGTAGCCATTCCCTAAAAGAACTTGAAATAAACGACAATAGTCTGTGTGTGTGTGTGCGCGCGCGTGTGCATGTGTACGTGCGCACCTGTCAGCAGTAGTGCCGATAGAGATGCTATCTTTCAGAAGTGAGGTTAAACTCATTCCCTAAACACTTGTAGCCATTAAAGATCCTGCGGCACCATTTTCAAGTTGAGGATATTAACCGTGGTGTGTTGGTAAATTCCAATTTTGGTACTTACATACTGCTTATGTTAACTTCTCCTTTAGTTGCAAACGAGGAAGTTATTCCACTTCCATTTCTTGTTCTAAACTGTAATATTTTTTTAATCCCATTTATTAGATGTTGTGGTTCACCTTAGAGATGGCTGCATTTGAGGAATGGGGGATGTGCTGTATGTGTACAGATGTAACCTATTGGTGGGTGCTGCAGAATGAAATGAAGTATATAGCCGTGTGTGTGTGTGTGTAATGTATTTATTGGATCCAACCAAGCAAAATTCTGAGAGACGCTTTTGCTCCTAGGAATTGCCATACTGGAACAGATATGATTTTGGTTAAGGATTGGTGGATTTGGGAGATGAGGTCCTTCTGCTTTTGCATTTCCTGTGTGACAGTGGAATTCTGTGTAGTGATGCAAAGGTCTCCCTATATGAACACCTGCAGGAAAACTTGGAAGATGCTAAGCAAACAGTTTCTAAAGGGTTACAACAAGACCTAAAGCATATTTCAAGTCTCATTATACCCGCCTCTACCCTATTTTTCTGTTTGAAAATGTTAGTGTAATTTGTTTCCTACATATAAATCTCTCTAAGCAGTGGGAGTACCTGTGCTCATGCATTCCCACGTGTGCTTTCTCTTTGTTTCAAGCAGTCTGGGTCAGTCTCCTCCAGGACTTCAATGTATGTTAGGGGCATACTGAAGTTTTCTTTGGCAGTAACTCAGCAGATAATAGTAATATCAGAGTCCAAATTCAGGGTATTTGAGATTAGAGTTCTTCGATCTGAATCTGATTGGTTTTCTTCAGGGTTTGATGCAAAACCAGAGAAGCCTTATTTCTGGTTCCGATTGGGCTTGTGACCTAAAATGGTACAAATCTGATATGAACAGCTCACAAAATTTCTACATCCCAATACTAAGCATGAATTGGCCATGGACCGGTTCTGAACAATGCCTCTTGAACCCATCTGTCATTATTATTTTATTAATGATAATTTATGTTTATATAGTATCTTTTCTCAGAGAAAATACCCAGCTGCTTTACAAACATGTGCCCTGACTCTGCAATTAGTCAAGTTTGAATTTGGCTCAGGACTTCTGTCACGGAGTGTGGGGGAGTCAGCGCCTGCACCCCTCTTCCCCGGATTCACTGGGAGTCTCAGCCAGCCAGTAGAACAGAAGGTTTATTAGAGATGCCAGGAACACAGTCCAAACAGAGCTTGTCAGTACAACCAGGACCCCTCAGTCGGGCCCTTCCGGGGGGCAGGGAGCTTAGACCCCAGCCTGGGGCTCCCTGCGTTTTACCCCACAGCTCCAAAAGGGGGGCAGGGAGGCCAGACCCCGTCTGCGCTTCCCTGCATGTTCCCCAGCCAGCTCCAAACTGAAACTGTCCAGCCCCTCCTCTCCCTTTGTCTGCTTCCCGGGCCAGGAGGTCACCTGATCCCTTTGTTCCAACACCTTCAGCTCCCACCTTTGCAGGGGAGGGGCCGGGGCCATCAGTTGCTAGGATACAGAGTGTCGGCCATTCTCTGTGTCCAGGCCCCTGCCCTAGGGCTCTGTAACAGTCATGCACCCTTGTCCTACCACCTAGATACTCAAGCACTACATAGGGAAACCGAGGCACCCACACAGTACTCAGGGAAAACATTAACAACAGTCCTATTCCGTCACAACTTCTCTTTGGGATTTTGTCCTAAACATAGTACCTCCATCACCGCCATGTTTTAGACCCTGATATTGCAAACACTTTATGCGTGTGCTTCACACTAGCACCTGAGTAGTTCCACCGAAGTCGGTGGGAAGCGTGCCACTTTACTGAGTTGCCAGCCACACTTCCTGCAGCACCTTCCTTAAAGATCATCCATCCAAGTATTGTCCCATCCTGACATTATTTTGCTTGTGAGATCTGACAGGATCATAATCCAAGGTGGTACAACTACAGGCATATTCATAGATGGTCATTTTTTAAAGGTTAGGGGTGGAGAAAATTTAATCTCTTTTAAGGAAATTACATCTTGGACTGAGGTACCCAATAGTTTGTCTTTATAGTAGTAGCGTGTAAGAGGGGTGATTTAAATTAAGAGTAAAAATGGAACCATTCATGAGTCATGATGATTCTGAAACAGATATTTATGCAGCTGAGCATAATATGTGTATTCCACAATTTACCGCTGCCCGACTCCAGATGCCAAGCACTGCATTGTTCTCATTGCAAGAGTCTGAAATCTATGTCTGTGCATAACATTACTCTGGTTTTACAACCACTCACAATTAGACTGATTACAGGAGCCGAGCTGCACCTGTGTGGGTATCGCTGACACCACTACCTGTGGTGGGATGTATTCCAGAAGATGCAGTTTAAGGGAATAGTGCAGTGATTGCTTCTAATACCTTGGAGTGCAGTCTTGCAGAAATTGAGTGTCATTCTTACTATGATGATTAGTCCCATTTGTTTCAGTATGATGAATGGGTAATAAATTAGGGCAAAACTAGGCTCTTTGATAACTGAAACCCGGTTCAGTAAGGTACTTAATCAATGCTTAACTTTAAGCACGTGAATAAACTCATTGATTTCAGTGGAATTAGTCACATGCTTAAAGTTACACATAGACTCATAGCTTGCCAAGCCAGAGCTTAAATAAATATGTGATAATTAATTTAATAAGTGCAAAAATAATGAAATTAAAATTACAATGCAACAGTTTAAAGTTTTCATTGTAATATTAGCTTTATTATTACCTGCATTCACGAGACACCCAGTTCTGGGAAGCTATATATTTAGCTGGATTACTTGTAAACCCAAATACATGATGGGTGAAATCCTTGCTCCCCTGTAATCAATGGGAATTTGACGTCAGGGGGCCAGGATTTCACAGAGGCAATGTGAATGAGTTAAACTTAGTATAAATATGATAACAGAATCTTCTCATATAAAGAGTAGTGTAGCCAGGGAGGGAGCAGGGGGAGCGGCTGCTCCCCCACTGAGCACAAGTGGCGCCTTTTAAATTTTTACTCACCCGGCGGCACTCCAGCTGTTTGGCGGCAGGTCCTTCACTTGCTCCGGGTCTTCGGTGGCATTTCAGCGGCGGGTGCCACCGAAGACCCAGAGTGAGTGAAGGACCCGCCACCAAAGTGCCGCCGAACAGCTGGAGCACCGCCGGGTGAGTACAGGGGGGTGGCACCTTTTTTTAGCTCCGCTCCCCCTGTTCTTTGCACCTGGCTATGCCACTGCATATAAAAGATATACAAAATTCTACAGTAATTATACAAAATATTGCAGTTAAGCTATTGGAAACTCGTGATTTAAATGATTGGCTGCTATACTAATGTATAGGCCATTATTGTAGTATTTATCTGTACCTTCACTTCTAAAGCGCCCTTTTCTGTAGTACATATTTGGGTACTTTAGAAGAGAACTATAAGTACTGTAGTAAGACTTGCATACATCTATATATAGTGTGTGTGTATAGAATACAGAGATAAATGAACCTGTTACAATGAAGTCATTCAGGAAATAAGACCTAGAGTCACCACTTCAGAACCTTTTTAACTGCTGTCTGGAGTGAGATTCTTCGGTTTGTCATCTTCAGTCAATATTAGTATATCTTTAGTAGTAGAATTATGGTTATTTATAATGGATGTAGTTTTCCTTTAATGTAGTCCCAAGGAATAAACTTGTGAAATACTTGTCATTATGGTGAACAATTTATTAGACTATGAAAAGTGGTATTCTGTATTTGATCATCCATCTCAGAGTAACACAGGGCCTGACCTTTGTAAAAATCAAATACTACTAATCTTATGAGTGCAAATGCTGCACTTTTATAATAGTGTTACTTAACTATAGCATTTTAAGTGGATACTTGTACTTTTAACAGAAGTGTTTTTCATTATGCATAAAACGGGCCAATCCTGCAACATGCTGAATGCCCGAAGATCCCATTGGAAGTTGTGCAAGGTGCTAAGCACTATCAATCAAGCCCTGGAGTGTCTAGGAAACAATTAGTGGATGACGCAGCACTTGGTGATGGTGAAAGTGGAGCTGGATTTGAAAGTGCATGCCATGGAAATGTGTCATGTCTTACTGCAAAAGGTCTTATTTATAGAAAGTCAACTACAGAGGGCAAACCTGTTAATTGCTGTCCTCCTTCAGCTCTGTGACATCATGTGTTACAAGCTCAATTGTTCACCACGTCTCCTGAAACAAGTGTTTTCGTAAGGAAACTATTTAAGATTGTTCCCTGGGAGGAAAACCAGTACTGCTTGGCCAAGCACACTTGTAAGACTGCAGCCAAAACATTAGCAAAATAGAGAGCCCTAAAGAGCAGCATCTATGCTACCCCACTGCAGCAAAATGTTTGAAGCCTTGGGCTACTGTACTGTAAGATGGTTACACACTGCCTGTGTGCATCAATAGCAGCCCAAAGCTTAAAACAATGTTAGTCATTTTATATTGCATACATTTTACATTTGTTTTCATAGAGTAGTATCAGCAATTTACAAAAGGAAAATACACATAATCTTTCACTAGTATAAGTTACTATGATGCTCAAGATTAACTGGTTCATATCTGTACATAGCCTTGAAGAGGTAAAGAGTCGACAGTGGGGTTTTCAAAAGAGCCTAAGGAAATTAGACCCCCAAACTCCCATTGAAAGTCAATGCGTTCCTAACTCGTTTTAGATGCTTTTGAAAATCTCAACTTATATGACTGCTAAGTGGTGGGGGTGGAGGTGTTTTCCACTCTTCTTTCCATTGGAAGAGCGATAGGAGTTCAAAGAGTTAAGCCTCAGCTTTCCATATAGTCAATTTTCTTGGGCTTGTTACCCGGGGTTGCTAGATCTTGCTCCTCCGTGAAAAATTTCTAGCTGTTTGGTGACCACTTGATGACTAGGTTTTGTCTGAAAATGCAGGGGGGATTGAGAGAGAGAGAAATTACTGTGCAGGCACCAGCAAGGGTTAAGCAGCCATGCCAGCGTGAACAATGGAGACGGGGCAGCTTTAAATGAAATGAGCTGAATATTTCATTCGGCCACTCAGCTGCCTGCTCCAATTGCCTTCTTTGCTAAAACGAGAGCTTAATCTAAAGTGACAACAACATCAGTTTCTATGTGCTCCAGTCACACAGAACATGACTTCCTTAACATAAACAGTATTTACATGGACCGTCTGGATATAGCAGGGAATCGGGAGCGTGCCCAGCTAAGACACAGGCTACAATGAAGAACAAGTAACAGGCATCTGAGAATTAACGTCAGAAAATGAAAGCCTGACCCTTAGAGGGCATGTCCCTGATACATTTTAAAGCTGGAAAGCCTTGCACTGGTCACCTCTCTTCCAGTAAAGACTATGAAATTTAAAATAAAATAGTATCTTTTCAGTTTAGATACTTAACCAAATGTATTACATCTGACCTATTTTCTTACTCTATATGACATAATAGGAAGGACCCCCAGCTGCAATTACCAGCGTCTTTTAAGCAACTGTAACGGATAACACAACACCCCCGCCCCCGGCACCCTCCTCCTCACTCCTCTCTCAGAGCAATGCCACTTTTTGGCATTACAGAGGAGCTTCCATTCAGAGGAGGGTGTGATCCTAGCAGAGTCTGGCTTTCACACTGTCCCAAAGGGTTGGTGGATGATGATGATGGTGAGGTACTGGGAGGGTGGAAACTGTTAGTACCAGTAGATTGTCCATGCAGACTAGTTTAATATGCAACCTGCAGTGCGTAGTCACAGAATGCACGCTCTGGGATGCCACAACCCTTACACAAAGGAGAGCCAGCGACAGCTGGAGAGTGCTGCGTCTGCCCTGCACTGCCTGTTAGCTTGGCTATGTGGCTCCTGCCATTGTCCAAGGAGAATCCTCTGCCAGGCTCCTGGAGCTTGATGGCCATCGATCCATATTAGGAGTCTTCTGCCCATTTGAGCCTTTACCATTCGCCCTGCTTCTGGCGAAAGTTGTACACCTAGATTCACCAGTGCCAGATTTGGATACTGGATGTTTAGCCCAGATGAGGACTAATAGGAAAAGCAGAGGTGGCCTCCAAGATGAGGCTGTAGGTGGGGGAATTCCCCTTCCCTTTTGGTCTATGAGCCTCTGTACAAGTGCCTGAAGAAGCAGATTTATTGAATCCCTTTTAGTTGGTGTGTTCCATGTGGAGAGAGCAAGAGAGAGTGCTCCAGCAAGCGTATTTCCAAGATAAGAGCAAGTGTTTATCTCTGTTTCAGAAGTTATGTCATGGCAGATATAATCCGGCTCCCTAATATAGGTGCCAGTGGAACTAAAGCTGCATAAGTGTAAATGCACATTCTCGCTCTCTCCCTTTTCATTGGCTATCCTTCTCAGGAAAAAGCATGCAAAGCACATATCTTTGCCTGATTTTTCCTCTCTTCGTCCTGCAACGTTTAGGCTGTGTTGTTTGGCCAGTAATATCCCAGAATTAGGATCTCTTTCCTAGGCCAGAGTTCGCCAGGTTTGCTGTGCTATCCATTGGAGGGGTGTGTGTGTGTGTGTGTGTGTGTACACACACACACACACGCCTCCAATGGATAGCACAGCAAATATATATATATTCCTTTGTGTGCGGAGGGGTAGAAAGTCAAGCATTGAAAGAGAAAGGTTCTGCTTTAGTAAACAGGCTGTAGCTAACCTACAGGAGGGGAAAGCAAAGGAGTAGGGAGCTGGATGTCATATGATCCTGACAGGGAAAGCCAGGGATAGATTAAGGCAATCAGAGGATGACATGCTGTGGGGACCCTCCCCCACATGGGATGGTGATGGCAGGCAGCCCCTTTCCATTCCCATGGATGCTGAGGTAGCAGCACAGGATTTGCTGGTCCTTGGGGGCAGCATGGAGAGCAGTAGGTGACCCCCCCGGAGTTACTCCAATAGGGTGTATCTGCATGGATAGGTGGGGTGGGTCTGCTGCACTCCTCTCCGACCACACACGTAATCTTCTGTTTGGGATTGTGTTGGCAGGGCCCCTTGGAGCAGTGGGACAAGATGGTAGCACCCCATTCAGCTGCGCGGGCAGTTCACTCCTCTCAGAGCTATTGTTTCAGGTTGTCTGCATACTCAGGCAGACATCACTGCATTGAATACGCTCCTTTCATGTTTTCAAGGGTCTGGTTTTTTTGCAGCCATGAGAGCTAGAAATGTAACTTAAAAAAAGAAGAAGCTGTGATTCTGATGTAATTACATGACTCAATCAGCTGGGGCCCTAGGCATGGCCCTAGTGTACCTATGGCTTAGTCTGGTCCTGAGCTAAACTGGCTGGATAACAGGCCAGGATGCTATGCTATAAACCCAGTCTTCAGTTCATATTCATTCTCCCTTGTGTGGGTAGACATCTTCCTTCCTTCCTTCCATTCTGGTGAAGAAAGAAAATCTTCCTCCTCTAGGCAGACAGTCCTAGGTGTTGCTGGGTATGGGTGCATGGGAGGGTTGTGGGTGTAAGTGCAATCAAGTAGTTCTGCTGGGTGATGCCACTACAAAAAAATCTTTGTAATCATTGGTCTAGGAGCAGAGCTTAGTTAAATGTACTGGTCCTGAAAGTACTTGTTATCTTGCCAGAGTGTTTTTCTATTCTGACAAATTGTGATATGTTAGAACTTGAAGCATCGCTTTATTTATTAGAACATATATTTCTGGCTTTTTTGTTATTGAGTGATAATTTTTAAGGCTCCAGTAATTCTGGAATTATTATTACTTCGGTAATGTTGGAAAACTTTTAGGAAAATTTATATTTTTCCAGAGATCTTTTGAGTTCAATACTACTCTTGCTGAAGACAGAAGTAAAGAGGAGCTACTATGGCTTGATTAAGTCAAATCTTTTCTCCTATTGATTTCATTGGGTTGTCATAGCTTGACTGTAATGAGCAAATGGGAATCTCTTCTGATGTCAGCATGAGATTTAAACCTAATAAGAGAGCCTACGTTTTCATATTAGGTCATTCTGATTACTGTCTTGCTTTTCCTTTCAACTTCAGTTCCAGCATGAGTTTTAGCAGCCAATACTCTCCTGAACTCCTGCCGTAGAGGTGTATTGTTTTATACCATTTGAAATCATCTGTCAGATGCTGTGTAAAGTTGGTTCAAGCAGTAACAGCTCTTCAGAGAGCAGTCACTAAAATCGGGTCATAACTCAAGTGCAAGGGAAAAAGGCAAGAGAGTAATTAGGATACTTTGATTTTTAAAAACAGTACCAGGGCTAGCAAGCAACGCTATCCATCAGATGGAATCAACAGATTTCCAGTGATGCAGAACATAAGTTTCTTTCCCTACTGTTTCATGTAGTAGTCCTTAAAATGATCACTTGTCCCTCAGACGAGGCAATAACTTATCCCATTTACTAGACAGGCTAGTCCACGCCTGATCTGATGTTATGTGTACTAAAGGAAAGCTTAGCATAGCTCCTGCTCTACTGATCTGGCTAGGAGCAAACTTCGCCTTGCTGGTGCCTATGGATCCCAAGTGTGCCTTGTGGCTGGGTGGTGGGAAGTATGCTAGCTGAGCAGTGGGATATGGAATACCTCCCATAGCTTAGATTTTCTCTGGAATACTTGGGTAATTCACTGGTAGCAACATGAATCAAGTATGTATAAAGCTGGGTGCACGTTTAGCATAATTTACATAGAAACTGGGAGTTTCGATAAGCAGAGTTCCTCATTCTTACAGAGATTCCTCCTCCTAAACCTTCCCCATGATCTGCATAAGTATTAGGGCGTTTACAGGCAACATGGGTCATCTGTTTAGAGGCCTCTTGCCCTCCATACGTCTTTCCTGCTCCATTTGTCCCAGTGGCACCTTGATAAACAAGATCATACTTCCAGGAACTTCTTCAGCTGTCACTTGTACTTTCAGGGACAAGTACACTGAGGGAGGAGGAGTTTATGTAATTGACTGCAATAACTTGAGCTGGTTTTGTCCTGTGGGCTTGAGGGAAGGGAGAGTCCATTGAGCAGAACCTGCCCCCATGCTCTCTCCACCCCCAGATCTGGTTCCAGAAGAGGTTTCATAGAGGAGTTACTATAGGGTTGAAGGAGGAAACATATTGTGGAGCTGGCTCTACTATGCTTCCCTAGCCCAGATGCATAGGTTTTGGTGTCCTTCACTTGCAAAAGCATGGTAGAGCATAGATCTGTTTGTAAGGGAGTGGCTCTTTTTATGTTAATAAAATAAGTGACTGTTTAAAAAGCTCCTTTTCCAAGGATTACCATTAGATGTGCATTTATTACATAGTTATTAAACTTTGAATATATTTATTTAACATGCAATAATTGTCATATTAAATATAAAGAATTAGATTAAGTAAGCTAGTGCTCATACTTAAATACTGTCTATTACAAGTAGATTTATTGAGGATTAACAACTACATAATAGAACTATATCTATTTCATGATTGTTAATCCTCAATGAATGTTTTTAATAATTAACTGGCACTTAACTAAGGGATTATGTTCATTGTGGTGGAGTATATGAAGCAATAAAGGGTTTTGGTGGATGATTAAATGCCAAAGGGAATATTCCTATGATATGATGAAATAAAAGAAGATAAGCGGGGGGGGGGAGAACAAATATAAATTGGGATGCAGCTTCTACTGAAGTCAGTAGCAAAATTCCCATTAACTTTAGGAGGAGTGGAATTCACACCCTAATCTTTACCTGGTGGGAGTTTGCAAGTTCGGTTCTGTTGCTTTGGTGTCATCTCCAGGGTGGGGATTGAGTGAATAGTTGCAGGGAGTTTAAATAATGAATAATGGTTAAAGGGGTGTGACCCATGTGGGGAAAGTGACATGATAGGACAGTGTCAACCAATATTTCAACGTAGCCTAAAAAGCCAATCTGTCTGAATTTTCTGGGCTGCAGTTGACTGAAATCCTTATCCTGTGGCATAAAAAGTAACCCAAGAAATGTAAATGAAACAAGTATTTGGGAAGTTTTAATGTAAAACAATAACTATATGAATTTCAGGAACATGTCTGTGCATCAGGTATTGCAGTACCCAGAAATTACAAGTTTTAATTAAGCTCAGGAATTGCTGTGAATTTTTCATAAAGACAAATACGGAAACAAACTAGAAAAGACAAATACTGTATTAGCTGCGTTGGCCCCCGGAGAAGACAGCAGTCCCAACATTCCAGTCTCGATTCCAACTGCTAACAACTGGAAAGACTGAGTCAGAGTGGGATTAACCTGTAGTCTGTTACTCTGCTCTTCTCCTTGAAATATTACATGGTTGAGCAAATTCTGATGTAATTTAACACCAAAGCCTTTATACAAGAATACTTGCTCTGTGTGTGTGTGTGTGTGTGTGTGTGTGTGTGTGTGTGTGTGTGTGTGTGTGTGTGTGTGTGTGTGTGTGTGTGTGTGTGTGTGTGTGACATTAAAGCACTTGGTCCCTTTAAAAAGAAAGGTATCTATTATGCAATATATATTTTTAAATTTAAAATAATTGAGTAATTAGAATAAAGATGTTGAATTATTTTTCCTAACAATGAAAGATACTGAAAAAGCACAAATACTATTTTGGTTTTTATCAACCTTTATACCATTGTATATTGTTTAAGTCTTTTAAGTTTTACCATCTGAATTTGAGGAACATTTCTTATCCCCCTGCAGAAGTATTAAAAATACGAGGTATTTTTTTTTCATGTGATCTCTGTATAAGAACTGTGAGTGGAATATTGCATCTTTCTAGTTCAAGAGCAGCTCATATTTAGTTCCTGGAAGGTTTGCTTCTTGTTATACTTACCGATTAAAAAGGTGATTGAAAAATTCTTTCTGGCTAGTTGCTGAAGTGCTTTGAAACACAGACTGGTTACTACAGATCATTTGCCATGACTTTTGTTTAAGTGCGGTTAAGATTTGATCTTCTGGGTTTTGGCTACGTTCGTGTCATTGTTTCACTTTCTGGTGGTTTGGAGGCGGGAAAGCAAGAATTTTCCCCTTCTTGGTGCTAGCCCCTGTGCTAGTGCTGTAAGTGCCAATGCCATTAGATGCTGAGCAACTTAAAGCAATGAAAACCAGCCCCCTTTAAGATGTATCATGTTGAACACCCAAAAACGGAGGCACACAAAATCACTCATCACTTTTGAAAATCTTAGTCTGTGATTGTTTCTCATAACATATAAAAGAGTATGTGGGAACATGGATGGAAGGGGCAGATCTGGCTGGAGATTATATGGAGGAAAAGGGCAAAGCCAGTCTTAAAGTCATATCATGCTCCCTGTGAGCAGGCAGAGGCCCTTGTGCCCCCACACAAGTTCATGAACACTAAACCCATATTTTTAAGCGAAGAGACCGTGTCAGCTGGGATGTCCCCAAAGGTGCTGGGTCTGCAGGTATCTTGTGGCATGTGGGTGATCATCACCTCTACATACATCCTTTGCAGCCTTTTTAAAAACTCGATTGATAGCAGGTTAACGTCCTGTATTGCTCATTTCCAAAAGATGTCAACGCTGACTGCCCACAGGTTTTGGCAAGCCCCAAAGCAGAGCAGCCTGCCCCCAAAGCGTAGCAGCAGTTGTGTTGCAGCAGCAGCAGCTGCTGCTGTAGAAGGTGTATGTAGTGATGATATTGATGAGATTGCTAATTTGTTTAGTAGACACAATTAAGAATGGAGAATGAGGATTCATCTGTTGGCTGTCATCCATCAACCCCTGTGTTGCCCGAGGCAGTGGGTGTATGCTTGTTACTAATTTTACTTTGGTTTTCAACTGCTTAGTTCTTTTCTTTGATTCACTGCATTTGTTGTGCATGTAAACTAAACAAGAAATTTTAAAAAGCACCCTCCCCACCAAATAAAATCCTTTTTGATTTTGAGAGCAGGTACTTCACAGCTCCAGCCAATAGCCTGCAGTGTTTGATTTCTAAGACTTAAAGGTTGGTGTGGGGGAGGAGGTGAGGTGGGAAGACCTCTTAGGGCACAGACATAATTTTTCTCTTGAAATCTTTGCTCCCCTGATATTTAGTCCTTAAGGTAAGAATGTGAGAGCCACACTACCATTGAACAGCATTACACAGACCCACCAAAAAATCAGTGAGGCCTTGACATAATTGTGATGTTTGTATTGAGACATCACGTCACTGCAAATATTGTTGTTTTTGCCACTACTGCTGCATTTGAATTTGTTAGACATCCTAAACTGCACTTCTGCATCTTCCAGTCTTGGAAAGATGGAAGTAATCTGCGTGGAGGTTTGTGGGAAAGCAGAGTTATAGGGAGGGGTGGAGGAGCTGGGAGCTTATTTGAAGCCCTTCAGCAGGGATTTCCTGGATTAAAGGCTCAAACCTGAGTTCTAAATTCCCAAGAGCCCAAACCTGAGGAGCCATGTACGTTCGTATCTGTGGGTTATTGACCTTGTATTAAGATTTCCAAATCATGGCAACTCTGTCATAAATGGTGTTTTACATTGCAGCAGTTGTCAGTTCCCAGGATTCTCACAAACTCTGAGATGTGATATTTTCCTGGTTCCCCCTCCCTGGCATGCCCTTGGGTATGGAGTTGTATGGATGCATTCAGGCTCTTTGAGGAGGCGTGTGAATGGCAGTAAGGCAGGCCTGTATTTTCAAAAGTGTCCCCTCGTTTGGAGCGCCTCAAATTTTAGGTGCTCAGCAGGAGACACCTGAGTTTTAGAGGCATTGACCACAGCCCCAGATAAAGGCAGTGGGAGCTAAGGATGCTCAGCACCTCTGTAAATCAGGTCCAAGGTATTCATTAAGTTGAGCAACCAGATCTCTGAGACACTTTGGAAAATGTGAATGTGTGAGGGACTTGTTCAACAGAATTTACTAGCAGTGAGTGTGGATGTGGGAAGACTAAATGTTCTGCTGCTACATTGATATTTTTTCCAGGTAACTTATAACTTATAACCCAAATTTTGCGGTCCTTACTCCATTTTTACTGTGTCCTTGCGCTTTCAAAATTCCCATAAACTTCAGGACGGACTAAAGCATCTTGCCCGTAGATTTGGGCTAGCCCAGATTTTCTGACACTGAGGAGTACAATGAAAATTGCCAAGAGCCCAAGAGATGTTTAATTTGCTTATAAATAAGCATAATTTTAAAATTATAAATCAAATGCTATTTGAGTGTATTTGTACTGTCCTAACACAATTGCTTAACTCCACTAGCAGTGAAAACCTGCAGGTGTTCTGCTTTGTCCTTAATATGCACTTGAAACGAAAGGAAGAGGTGTGAGCCTCATTTTGGGTCTCTCTGAATGGCATGTAGCTGTTGTGCAGAACTTTAGGTTCCTTGGACTTCAATGCAAAGCATTAAAGTACCAAATAGAGCCACTGAACTGGGGGAAAAAATTCTTCTCCCTCTGAATGGGTTGGTTAAAATACCCCAACAACCGCAACTTCAGAGGTTATTTACATTACAAATGTGATCCTTCACATCCATCAAGGGCTGAGTATTATGTTGTGACAGCAACTCCTTTATGAAATTATAGGTTGTGCAAGTGGAGTAAAATTCAAGTCAGTCACCAGGGAGCAGGCTGATGAATCTGGATGAGGTCACACCTCTTTAAAGATGCAGTTTGATAAACTGACATCAAAACAAAGGAAATCTGCTAATCCTCTCACAAAAGTGCAATTTGCTAATCAGACCCTGGTGTTAGGCTGGTGTCTTGGTAAATAGTGAGTTTGGCAAAGGGGACCAGTCAGAGAGAGCTGGGAATTCTGAAATACCAACTTTGAAACTCCGGTAGCTCAACCAGCGCTCTGTTTAACTTGCTCTCTGGGTGACTTTGTTTTTTAAATACAATTGCTGATACATCTAGAACATTGTTTTTTAACCATTCACCTTGCTTGCTTAAGAAATGCTTGATGCTATCTGTCTACTAAAGAGATTGGGGTAGATTTACCCGAGGTTACACTAGTGGAAGGCAGAGTATATACCATTGGATGGGCCCCACAGGCAAAAAATCTGCCAAAGGAGGAGGGTGCGGTGGCACAAAGCAGCTACACCAGGGGTCTCAAACTCAAATTACCCCGAGGGCCGCATGAGGACTAGTGCATTGGCCCAAGGGCCGCATCACTGACCCCGCCCCCTCGCTGCCCCCAGCCCTGCCCCCACTCCACCCCTTCCATTAGGCCCCGCCCCTTCTCCACCTCCTTCCCTGTGCACACGGCTTCCCGCTCCTCCCCCCTCCCTCCCAGAAACTGCAAAGCTCTTCCCGTGCGGCCCGCGGAGCTCTTCCTTGCGGCCCGCCGGGCTCCCCACGCCCCAACCCAGAACAACTGTCTGGCGGCGGGAACTGCCTGGGGGAAAAAAATATATATATATTTTAAAAAAAATGGGGGGAGGGGGAGGAGCTTGGGGAGCCTGGCGGGCCGCAGGGAAGAGCTCCGCGGGCCGCAGGTTTGAGACCCCTGAGCTACACTCTATCTTGGAGCTGGAGAGTCCAGCACAGCCCTAATAGTGGGTAGCACTGGCAATGGAGGGTGAGTGGTGAGGGCAGCTGGGCAATGCCATTCAAACACATCCCCTCAAACTACTGCTCTTGATGGGGCTCCTAGATAGCTTCCAGTGGCAACTAAAACTGCCCACCCATGCGGGAAACACCAATATGAGGTTAGAGAAGGGTTGGAAATGCACCTTGCCTCCTTCAAGGTTAAGCCCTCCCCTCGTATCCAGGCTGTGTAGTTCTCTAAGAGAGCTGCAATTTGCAGGCTGAGAGTAACTGGACTCAAATACTGTCTGTTTTTAAAATGGGATGGTAGGATTATATTATGACATTTATAGTTACTCATACTAATGCTTACAGCATTGAGATTAGAGATGGGAAAATCCTGCTAGGCCCGGGGCGGCCAAACTTACTGATCTTCCAAGCGGCATATGGTAATTTTCAGAAGTTCGAGAGCTGGGCGCACCTGCCAGGGTGGGGCTTCTGCCCTGCAGCACAGCGGTGGGGCTAGGAGCTTCAGCCCTGCAGGAGGTGCCTGTCGGTGCTTGGGGTTTCAGCAAGAGCAGGGCTGAAGCCTCTAGGCCCCCTCTCTGCTGGGCAGAAGCCCCTAACTCCACCACCCCGCTGCAGGGCAGAAGCCCTGAGCTTCCCCCTCCCAGTCTGTTAGGTGGAGAATGGAGGATTGTGGCAGGTTCTGTGAGCCGCACTTTAACTTAAAAAGAGCCAGATGTGGCTCACGAGCTGCAGTTTGGCCATCCCGGTATTAGGCCATCTTGTCAATCCCAGTTACTCATGTGGACTGCTGGTCATCACAGAATGCATCTCTGAGCTCTCTTGAACATACCATAAGGGTAAACAAAATTCTCATATTCCAGGGCATAAAATGATCCAAGGAAATGGTGTTCCTGCCCCCTGTATACATCAATCCATTGTCCGTTTTTTGCCAGAAGTCTTAAGTACCAGCCATTCCTGGAGGTAGATTACTAGCCTTTTCAAATCATTGATCTTATCCTGTGTCATGCCTCGTATGTTCCTAAAGTAGGAAGAGGTAATGTTCTAGAACCTGATCATGGCTCTGATTGATTTTAAATAAGGAAGAATATTTTTTCCTCCTTTTCAACTGAGTTCTGTGCAGAAGTATCAAAAACTGGAGAGAGATGCCAGAGCCCTGTCTATAAATGCCATAGTTAAGATATGGCAATATTTTGAGTACTTCCCGCTAGTTACGTCTCTTAGCAAAGTGGTGTTTGTAAATTATTTCTGTGCTCTGTGTGTGTTTCCATTTAACGGGGAGCAAATTATAGTACCTGAGCCAGAGAGGCATCTTTCAGTAGGTAAAAGAGCAGTGCTTTATGTAGATATACATTGAAGGTTGCGGGGTCAAATCCTGTTGGATTTGAGGGTAAGAGTGGAAAGTGAAGCAAACAGATAAATCAGTGAAAGGAGCGTAAGCAAATACACACACACACAATGGGTGGAGGAAAGCTGCTTCTATTAGCTATGCAGTTGGCAGAAATGGTACCCTAAATGAGAGCAGTGTCTCTTTAAAAGCAGTAGGGGGTTGGAGTTGAGGGAATGCTCACAGCAGTAAGTATAACACAGCTGTGCTCTGTTTATGCTTAGGCTACAATAAAAAAGCTATAAAATGTGAGATGTCATAGCTCCACTTTGCTTTATTTATACTATTTCCTCTGAGCTCTGTCACACTGCACATTCATCTGCTAAGTTGCAGCAAGACTGGAGATTAAAATATCACAGCTCAAAATAGGAGTCAAGCGGAAGGAGATTCATCATAGCCCTATTAAAAATATGTAAATATGGGAATGAAGTCATTTTAAAGCTGTATGGCTCTCCTCCTCGGTGGGCTGGGGAGAGCTGCGAGAGATCTCTGGAGTGAGTGATGCTCTATGCAAATAACAGATTTATGGGACTCGTTCTACTTTTTCCCCCATCCTACCAAAATACTTTTAAGATTAAAAATATCAATTTGAATTGCAAATTACACCTTTGCTCTATGTATTAAAAAGGGGGGTTTCTCTCTCACCGTTGCCTAAACTAATAATGGAAAGAAATATGATTCTCTATTAAAGGGGGCTGGATGGAGTAGTGTGCTGATAAACTTGTTACAGTAACTAAGCTTTACCCTTGTGTAGCACTTTTTATCTGAGGATCTCGAGGCACTTTGAAAGCATCACTTCAAACTTCCCAATGCCCTCAGAGGCTTGGGTATCCTCTTACCCATTTTACTGAGTCACCAAGGCTGGGATTTTCAAAAATAGCTTAAGGAACTTGGAGAGGCAAAAGGGGTGAGGTAACATCTTTTATTGGACCAACTTCTGTTGGTGAGGGAGACGAATGCCTGAGCAACACAGAGCTGCACCTCAGTGCCGGGAAAGGCATTCCCAGTGCCACAGGGAAATGCCAGGTGGAACAGATTGTTCAGCACAAGTAGTTAGCAAGTGTTGTAAAGTCCCACTCAAAGTAGAGTGGCCCATTAACACCTCTTCAGTCACAGGACAAAAAGAGGGGGTTAGTGGGATACAGACTGCTGCAATAAGCCATAAATCTAGTGTCTCTGTTCAGTGTATGGTTCCCAGTGTTTAGCAGAGCATTGACCCCAAGCTCATCTCCCGGATGTGTTCCCGGCCTCCCCTGTCGCTTCATGATATGTGCTAACTACTTGTGCTGCTGAATTTTGCTGTGGTGCTGGAAGTACCTTTCCCGGACCTGAGGGGGTGCTCTTTGTAGCTCAGGGGCTTGTCTCTTTCACCAAGAGAAGTTGGTCCAATAATAGATATTACCTGACTATCCTTGTTTTCTGGGACTGACACAGCTACAACTATGCTGCATGCAACCTAAGAAAGTTAGGCATCTATCTCCTATTTAATCCATTGTGTTTTGGTTGCCTAATTCCTTGGGCTACTTTGAAAATCCCAGCCAGAGTGGTTACATCAATTGCTAAGTTGCTTTCCCCCCTCTGTTTGTTTTAGTTCACTGGCAGGTGGTGGCAGGTACTTGAAACTCTCACAGATTTGTGTATCTTTAGCCTCGTGTTAAAACCCTGGAACTGTTTATTTACCGAACCGAGTCTGGGACAAAAGCAGAGGGTGAAGTGTATCCCAGCTCAATAAAGCTGCATTTGAACTTCATGTGGGTGGAGTGTGGGGAGATCATATCCAAATCAGAGCCAGGGTGTGGGGCTGCTGTACCAACTTCACCTCCTGTGACTGCACAAGGCATGAGAGCTACTGGTCTTGTGACATACTAGGGTACAATCCAGATTAATGAGTAGCTGTGTCACCCCTTGCCCAGCAACTTTGGGTGCCTTACAATGCTTTGGTTGAAGCAGCTGCCACCTGGGCAGCTCACAAACAGCCTTCCAGCCATACTTGGTTTACACTCTGGCTCTCACCAGCCTTGGTTATACTGCAGGGTGACCCCAACACACCTCCAGTCTTAGATTTTCCCCTGGAAAGGTATGTTCTGTACTGCCCTGCCCTCTCCTGGACAATACAAATTATATAAACTCCATTATTTCTTTAATAGAAATAATATGCACATAACTTGCCACCCCAAATGGAGTTTCCCAGACACTTCTGTTTAAACACACTGGATTAGCTAAAACAATAATGCAAGTTTATTAACTACAAAAAGAGAGATTTTTATGTGCGTACAAGTAATGAGCCATAAAAGTCAAAATGGTTACAAGAAAAATAGATAAAACGTTACTGGTGCCTAATTTAATAAACTATGCTAAATTCAAAGCAGAATTTTCTCACCACGTGCTTTCAGTAGTCTTACTGACTAAACTTAGGTAAGAACCCCTTCTCCCAGAGCCCAAGGAATGCTTCCTTTGTCGCTTCAGGTACCGTCAATGTGATGGGCAGGGAGAGAGAAAGGGGTGTGGTGGGGTGTTTGTCCCTCCTTTTCATAGTTTCAGTCCCCCTCTTGAAAAACATTTCCAGCTGGGTACCAGGAGACAAAAAGTCTATGGGGAAGGATGTTCCCTGTTGCTTTTTTCTCACCTGTTTGAACTTCCTTTATTTCCCTTCTTGTTTCATGACTCTATATACTGCATGCAAATTAATCAGAGCACACATTCTTCTATTTAAGACAGACTTGTTTGCCAACCTCAGTTTAGAACATGTGTTAATAAAACCATACAGTGGACTCTTTTATAACTTCACATACAGTGTTGCCGCACATATTTTACCAGGACAAGTATGAGTTTTCAAATGATACCTCACAAGGCATACTTTCTATAAAGATTATTACAGTAGTGTGTAGGATATGGACATGGAGTAGTCTGTCACAGGTCTGCATAAACATTGTGGCTCCTCACCTGGCCTGCCTCCCAGCTATAGCTCATCCTAAAGAGACTTTCTCTATGCCCATTCAACTAGCCAGATCTTCTTTCAGTCTGTATTCAGGGATTAAGCAGTGTGGAGAGCTTTGTGCCAGTGTGAATTTCATTCAGAGTAAGGGATGGATATTCTTTTATATTTTTATTACCCAAAGTGATGGAGATATGTTCAATTTCTTTTCTCCCTCTCCCATCTCCACCTTTTTGTTACCGATTTTCTCTCTCTCTCTCTCTCTCTCTCTCTCTCTTTTTTAATTAAAATTATTTTAGTTAGCTTAGTTGTGGTGAAAGGTAAAAGATTTACAACCCTGGAGGCTGAGTCCCTTTGGGTAAACAGAAGACCAATACAGCATGAGCAAGAATAGAGCAAGCTTTCCCCAATATCACCTGGTCAAAACGCCTAACTCCTGGCTCAAAGGGACCACCTCATTACTCCTGAGGGCATTCTGTGCAAAAAAATAAAAATTCTGCACACAATATTTCAAAATTCTGCACATTTTATTTGTCAAATAAATGTGGAGGTTCCAGCATGGCATTGGGGAGCACAGGCCACTGGCTGCACAGAGGTTGGAGATCATTCTGCAGCTCCCATCTGGGACACGGACTCAGTGGTGAGGCTGCACCCAACCCTGGCATAGAGCAAGGACCAGGCCTGTCCCTCTGTTGCAGAGTCTACATGGGGGAGTTATAGTGCAGCACACTGGTGCGCGCTGCTATTCAGCTGCTGTAGTACAAACTGCAGGGCAGTGTAGCTTACATCCCATTTTCAAAAGTGGTTTAGGAGTCCAAAGTGAGCCTTCGACTGAGACTCTTGACTGCCTACATCACTTCTGAAAATGGGATTTAGGCAGTGTAGACAAGCCCTAGACTCCTAAGGCACTTAAGTATTTTGAAAAGTTTACCCATTCTCTTTATTTCTGTAAAGTACCATGTTCAGCTACGGTACTCTCTTTATCACATACATAATTATAATAGTGTCTTTTCAAGAAGAATACTTTTTTCATTTGGTGAAACTTGTTTCCAACCTGGCTGAAACCTGCAAGGTCGTCTTAAATTTCAAGATCCAAATAGATTGAGAAAAACGTCCAAACTTCTTTCCTTGTACTTAGGAAAAAAAAAAGAGAACACCGAGAACTGAAACACAAACATCTGTTAAGGTTTAGAATTTAAACCCACAAATATCAGGAAATTCAAAAAATGAAGGGTCTGACTGACCCATTGCATATATTAGCTAATACCTTCAAAAGTGACCAGTGATTCTGAATGCCTCAACTTTTTTAGTGACCAACTTGGGACACTGGCCTGGTTTTGAGAGGGTGGATGCTTAGCACTTTCTGAAAATCAGGCTCCTTTACATTTTCTTGAGTTGAGCATCAAAAATCACCAGTCCCTTTTTAAAATCTTGGGTTTTGTATTTATAAAGCTAAATATCTGTATACATACATAATCTGAAGAATTGCATGTATTCTATATGCAGGAAACCAAATGTAATGTTGCTGTAGAAACCTGTATATTTTATTTTCTTGATTAATACACTTAATATTGTCATGTGTTTGACAAAAAATATTTAGGCAGAAGATGCTGTTTTACATTAATATAGATAACATATTTTATTACAAAATTCTGAGTCTCTTAATCTTAACAGATTTCAGTTATCATTGGCTCATTTTAGATATTACCTGCAGCTGCTTCCCTGATTCTTTAGATCTAATTTTATATACTGGCCCTTTTCTCATTGTTTTGATGTTACAAGGTAAATCTCCAAAGTATTATGCAGGCTTTAGCAGTACAACTGTGATGACGTCTATGAGAGATAGCGGAATTGTAATTTGAAATTAGCTCCTAAATTTGAAAATCTTAGCCCTTGCAAAAAGTTAATTTAATAATCAAAGATTTCTAACAAACACTTTAACATTATAAACCTAGTTGATTATGAGACGCTAAAATCAGAACAAATTTATATTGACTCTGTTTATCATCTTAATTCAGTTCCTTACTGCCAATATTGATCATCCCAGTCAATATGACACACAGTAGGTTCTGTAGTTTTATTTGTTTGAACCTAGATAGGAAAGTGTTGGGTAGAAAGACAGTATTGCTACATGTCCTTTTTTCTACACATCATAATTTTAAGCCAAATATTATATGGATGGGACACACTGAATAATAAAATACAGGTAATCCAGTAAATTCACTAAAGGATTAATATTTACAAAAATAAGGCTCTCCCAGGCCCGGTATATCTATTTGGCTAAATATGGAGTATTATTAAGACTAGACAATAGAACAGAGCCAGTCGTTTGCTATCAGCTACATTTTAATGGGAGGGTTTCCTAATGCCAATTGGTTGACATTGATGCTTCACAGTCCTAATAGATATATTTAGTAACAGCCTTAATGCTGTCTAGACTGAACATCAAAAGTGTTACTAATGCTGCCCTGATCAATTTTTAAAAAGGGCAAACAAGAAAAAAAATATCCTTTTTTGTTTATATTTGCAATCAATTTTTCAGTTTTTAAAGAAAGCCTTATTTTCATACAACAATGTCAATCATGTGGAAGTCCACAGGAAAATATCTGTTTTTTTTTTTACTCACTTTAGCAATTTATTTTCTTAAAAGAATTAACTAGGTAAGCACTAATTACAGTAGAGCCTCAGAGTTACGAACACCAGAGTTACAAACTGACAAGTCAACCACACACCTCATTTGGAACCGGAAGTACACAATGAGGCAGCAGCAGAGAGGAAAAAATAAAAGAGAAAATACAGTACAAAATTGTGTTAAACATAAACGACTAAAAAAAAAAAAAAAGAGAAAGCAGCATTTTTCTTCTGCATAGTAAAGTTTCAAAGCTGTATTAAGTCAATGTTCAGTTGTAAACTTTTGAAATAACCACCGTTGTGCTTTGTTCAGAGTTACGAACAACCTCCATTTCCAGGGTATTTGTAACTTGGCGATACTACTGTAAGTGCATAATTTTCAAAATGGGTCCGCTGATATAAAAGGATCATAAGTTGAAAAATACAGACCTAATTTTCTTTAAAACATTATTTTCATTGCAAAGACTATTGAGACATTCTCTGATTATGTGATTGTGGGTTTTCTTACAAACACAATTGTATATAACACTGTAGAAAAACCTTATTTGTGAAATAGTATGTGATCATTTTAGTAATGACTGTAAACTAGGGCAGGGATGGTTTCTTGACTACATTTTTTTTACAGTGTCTAATATTGTAAGGCCTTGATCCTTGACTTGCACCTCAAGGTGTTACTTTAATATAATGCTTCTGTGCTACTGTAATGCATGCCTCCAGGGGGACAGAGTTAAGGTTGTGTGTGTCCCAGTTCAGGGCAAATGCACCTGTATTTCCCCATTGTGGTCCAGCAAGGGAACCCACTCTTAGGATCCCAGATCCTCAACCATCAGCTCTCTTGGGAGGAGACCTGAATCTCTCTCCCTCCTGACCAGAGTTTTTCCGAATGCATAGTTTCCTGCCTATACCGTGTTATTCCCAGCAAGCCAGACTGCCAGCAGTAGCAGTCAGTCCTTCAAGCCCAAGGGATTTTTCTGTGGTTACAGACTTGTTACAGACTTATCTCAGAACAAGCACGCTGACTGCACAGATCAGCCTGTTTCTTTATACAGCTTGGGTCTTCAATCTCCAACCTTCATGAACATGTAATCAGCAGACAGTGGTTTTCTTTTCAGGGCATAGCTTCAGAAGCCTGGGTTTTTTGAATAACTGGGTGAAGGAATTCACCTCCTCCTACATATTTCCCGGGAAATCCACTTCAGACATATTGTCCCAAAAGACCATTCTGGTCTGCCACATGGTTCAAAATAGTCCTTTTGATCATCCAGACCCACAATCATACATAACCTTTGCATTTAATACAATGGACCCCAAAGGTACTGCAGTAAGGTTTTCCAAGGGCACTGCAGGAAACTGCCACACCTGTCACAGTGTGTTTAACCTTAACTTTCAATTACCTGATATGTAAGTACCTTTTAACTTTAAAATTGAGCAAATGTAGGGTTTTTAAAAATATATATATATTTGGATTCCAGTTAAAACATTTTTCTTTCCTCTATGGAAATAAAGCCAAGTGAGGTGGATGTTTCTGATTATGATTTCTACATTTGCTGGAGACAAATTACCTTTCCCTCCCCCACCCCCACCCCCATGAATATTAGGAGAAATCCTGGCTTCATTTAAGTCAATGAGAGTTTTATTTTCTAGGTATTTTCCCCCATTATGTTTTGTTACTACAACTGAGAAATGGATGAAATGTTGCCTTGTGTTGGTTTTTTATGCATGTAATGAATTTCTCTGATTTGAAATGGAATTCCAAGACTTTAGGTAGGCATGGTCACATCCACCAACACCAACTATTATTAATGTGATATGGCCACAAACCAAATAATGATCTAGATTGTTTTAGGTTGACAGCTTCACTGTGACTCAAAAAGGTCAAATCTTATATTTGGGATTCAAAATGCAAACTCCACCCACTGTACCTATAGGCCTGCTGGGAGTTGATAGCAAATTTCCCACTAGAAAAATTGATTCCCTCCTTTTTTTTCTTTTGAAAGTGGCATGATTTTCTGTTGTGGCCCATGGTTCCTTCTATGAATCCAGTTGCATAAAGTAAGGGCTGTGCTTACAATGGAGAAACTCATTGCCCTAAAGAATTAAAATACCCATATTAACTTGCTATCTGGACAGTGTTTTATTATCGGAGCTGGGTCTAGTGTATATGCCACAAAATCAAAAAGTCCGTTGTCCTTGTAACCCTAAGAACTAGTGGCATTTTGTTACCACTTCTGTTTTTTCCTCTACATGGATAGTTAACATACACTGTTTCCTTTGGGCTAGATTGTGCCTTTAAGGCACAGCTCTGCACAGAGGGCTCCATGTAGCTGTACCACTTCAGAAGGGGGCTAGGCAAGGAATTAATCCTGAGAGAGTCACAACCTTTGATTCTGGCGGTAAGTAATCTGCTACGCCACCATGCCAATTAGTAGATTACTTCCCTCCCACATCAACTCTGCTGTACTAGGCAGCACATTGGAGGTGGAGCCAAAGGCCTGTCCATTGCCAGCCTCACTCTGCTCACTTGCATAGGAGCGGGGAGGTACCAAGTACACTCCTCCAAATTCTGTGCCTGCAGCTTGAGATGTGGGGAGGCCAAGCCAGGGGAGTGAGTTTGGGGGTCTTACTCCCCGCTTGGTCCCTTACATTACCATGTAAGAGCTAGACACAGTGTAGCCCTTTGTATTTGTGTCTTATATTTCAACTCCCTAATTACTTTCATATTTTAATGTATTTTGCCTCTGTTTGCTACCCCACAAAAAAGAATTAAAAGAAAAATAAGAGCAGAGCTAGAAGCTGATCTGGAAACTATGATCTCAAGGTGGAGTTTAGCAGCTGAGTCCATAAGAGGGTCAGTTTTCCATTTTGATATGTTTGCAACTCCCATGATCAAGAGGAGAACGCCTCTCTTAAGTTTTTGGGGGTAGGCTTGCTTGCCACGATTAAGGTACCGAAGGCAGTGGCGGACCAGCCAGCTATAAAACAGATGCAATAGATTCCACTGCTGCCTGAAGCTTATCGACTGCTGCTCCACTATTACCCAAGAGCACCTAAGTTTAAATTAGGAGAGTCTGTACTGTGACCGCACGTCATTTTTTTTTTTTTTGACCATACAGACTTGGTTCCATTGAACGTGCTGGCGTGATCTCTCGAGGTCCCTTCCAGCCCTAGAATCTATGAATCTATGAATCTCTCCAACCAAGCCAGAGGAATTACAAACTAGGTTCAAGAATACAGCATTTAGTGTTAATGATTTATAAAAGTTAAATATATTAGATTAATTTAAATTTTTTTATACACAGTCCTATAAAAATTCAGAGGAGAAAATGGAGTAAATGAGGTTACCCACTACTCACCTACAACTCCTGCAGAGGCAATGAGTTTACACTTAAATTTACAGCTTCTAAGGATAATGAGAAGCAGTAGCTACATGACTGTGCCCTGGAGAAAGAGAGAAAATGAAGGATGATGTACTACTTACTAGTTAGCCAAATGATGACTGTGAGACAGTGCACTATTAGTCCTACCATGTGCAACAGTTTATTGAGACCGAGAAAGAGAGGCAGAGAGTCAGTTACACATTCTCATTAATTAAAACAGGATAGATATGAACTGAGTTTTTCCTTTGGATTTTTCTTTGGCCAGCGAGCACTATAGGAGGGGGAATTAAGAGAGTGAGAGTAAATCTCGACTGGACTGATATAGCTGGAGAAGTTTTCACTAGCAGCATGGGAGCCTAGTGTCACATTGTAAAAATAAACAAATAAATAAAAATACAGCCTCTGTTCTAGTTCAGCAGTCATAAAAAAAGGAAGTCGGTGTTTAAACATTAAGTATTTTCCTGACTTAGTCTTGACTGCAATTCTTCTGCTTTATAAAGATGAATAGGAAAGTATATGTAAATAGTAGGAACAGCTTTCCTTTGTGGTAAAAGTGCATTGACTTGATTTCAAGTTACGAGGTTAATATGATGGTTTATTATCTTTTGGGAGTGGGATTATTCAATGTTACTTTATTTTTAATTGTTTTCTTTAAAGAGTAACGACTAAAGTCATTTTAGTTACTCTTTTTTATTATTTGTATTGCAGAAATGCTTAGACGCCCCAGTCATTTAATGTTAGCTAAACACTATGGCCCTGATCCAAGGACCACTGACGTCAATAGGAGTCTTTCCACTAACTTCAGTGGGGTTTGGATTAGGCCCTATCATAGCATGGAGTTAGCAATGCAGTCAGTGATGCCACTCTTCACCCAAGTAGCCACCACAAGAATGTGCTAATCATTGTCACCTCTAATGAAACTTTGTTTTCAAGTGTGGGATCATGTTCTGAAGTCCTCACTAGTCAAGTCTGCCACTGATTTCAGTGCAGGTATAAGCAGTCTGCGTGAGCAAGTTTCAGCGCTAGTGTGATCCTGCAAACACTAACCATTTATTACTTCATTAGAACTGTATTTAGTAGTAAACGTGACACTTGCTGGTTCAGGCCTTTCCAGAATAAGGGTTGAGCCGAGCTGGGGAATTATTAAAAATTCAAAAAGTGTGGGGAAAATTATGAATGTTTTGCAAATGTGTTTTCCCGTTTTTTCAACCAGCTGAGAAAGAACTTCAGGATTTGGCCTATATTTTTCAGCATATTTAAACTCAGTAGTCCTGCTTTTTCTACAAATGCTTAAATTGCTCATGTTACTTTACTTGTTACTTTAAAAATGATTTAAAAAATCCTAAAGGCTAGATTGTCACTACTTCTGGACTGGCTTTGCATACTTGCTACACAGCTGTGCTAGAGGTACCAGTATCACGGTTCTAGGTCTTCTCCAAAATGCAGCCCCTGCTCACTCCATGAGGGAGTGGATGGAGCCGCTGCTCCATTTTCCCAGTGTGCTGACCAGCTGAGCTAGTTGGGCATGAAAAGGAAAGTCAATTGCACTCTTTCCAGGGCTGCAGTACCTTACTTCCTCCTGAATGAGTGGAGAGCAGGGGAAGAACTGAAAATATCCGAGTCAGTATTCCTTCTGGTGCTTTTCCTGGGACGGGATAGTATGTGCCACCCCAGACTCAGGGATGATCCTAAAGGCTCCATCTAAAGATGTTACTAAGTGGAAAGGCACTCTCTCTATTTATCAGACAGACTGAAAGAATAAAGCCACTGAATGAATTAATGTGCTTTGCATGAATATACTTAAAGGAAAAAAACATGCTGAAAATAATGCTGTATCTCCTAAATAAATACATTTTTAACTACAAATGAAGGCTCCGTCACTGGAGGGTAAAATACAGTTGTCACCTTTCCTGTCAAAGATAAATACGTGTATTCATTATAAATGAAGAAATCAGTGTGCCTGGAACCAGTTTTACTGTTATACTATGTACCCCAAGGCTGTACCAAATTTAAGATGTTACTACATTATCTAAACTATATTTGAGCATTTGGCACGTTTCTTATTTTATAATAATAAATAAAAACTCCTTCCCCTGCTTCTTTTTGACATATGTGTGGATATAACACATTTTAATAAAACAAGTCTCATTCAGATGAATACTGTGTTAGCAGCAGGTAGGAGTAAAAAAAAATTAAACACCCATGTATATGATGAGACTATTCACCATTACATAAGACAGGATACAAATGTATAAGGGGTGCAAATCCTCATGTTTCAAGGCATGCTAATGGCTAACTGCCTGGGGTCAGGAAGAAATTTCCCATATGTCAGGTTGTTCCATAAGTGTTTGATTCCCAGATGTTTTATACTTTCTTCTGAAGCATCTGGTCCTGGCTACCATCAGGATACTGGATTAAACAACCAATTGGTTTGATCCAGCATGGCAATTGTTTACTATTTTCTCTTTCTCTCTCTTTCTTTTTTTAGTGTAAGCTTATTCACAATACTGTTTCAGGAGATCACATGCAAATATGAGGGTCCAGGCAGTGTTACCATCTCAGTGCCCCTCTTTTATGGCTTGTTTGGGAGTGGGGGGTGTTGCTCTGCGCCCACTTGTCATCACTCTCATGTTAAAATATATACAATAATATGTCACAAGCAATAGTGCTTGTGTTATCTTTGCATGTAATAGCAGGTGGCATCTGAGGAACCTAATCCTGGGATGGTGTGAAATATTGTTTGTGTTCTGTTTATAATTATTTGACTTTTAAGGAGGGCTGAGTATTGTGTATTAAAGAATCCCTGAATACATTCCTATTTTTCCTGAACAAATAAATGCAGTGATTTTCAAATGCGCCTAAGGGAGTTAGGCACCGAAATGTTATTGAAAATAAATGGGAGCTGGGCACCTAACTTCCTTAGGCTCCTTTGAAAATATCAGCCTCAAGCAGTTCTCAGCAGAGCCATCTCTAGATTAAGTAAAATGTTAGCTGTACACAGGTACAAGCTAGATACTAGTTTAGCTGTCCCCTGGACATTTGCACAATAATAATGATGTAGCAGGCAGGCAGAGTTGTAGGAAAGAGATCTTTAATAAACATGCTGAGAGGCCAGTGTTAAGTACTAAGGCTTTATACCTGGAGTGGTGGTAGCGTGACCCCAGCCGCATTCATTTCCTGAGCCCCTGGTGTTACGCCTAGGTCCTACTTGACCCTCTTTCTCCAGGTCCCCACTTCACATTACAAACAGCAACATAGTAGCTCACGCAGGATTTATCTTAGTAGATGGTGAGCACACAATTCAGATCTCCCTTTAATGCTTTAACTTATTGCATTATAATGCTGTGTAAAGCACATATCTAACAATGGGTGAACTTGTTTGGATAAAACAACTCAAACCTTTATCCAGTGCTAAAACCTTTATATGAGGATCAAAGCAGCATGTTTAAAACACAAAGGCCTCCTTTCTTTTCATTGCATTACACTCTGCACTTTCTGGATCTGTCCAGGAGCAGAAGAAAAAGTGCCAACACAAGGCAAGAACAGCCTACCTTGCAGTGTTTCTGTGTGACCAGAAGCAGAAAGTGATGAAAGTCTCCTGAGAGAGCCTGTTCTCACAAGCTTTCTGCCCCTGTTAAGAAGAGGAGCTGATCATCTGGGTGTGCATCAAAGCATCTGGACAATGTTCTGAGCAAAGCCTCAGAAGCTTTGTGATCTTCATCAGTTGTTACTTTAAAACGCATTTAAGCAAGATGATGCTCACACACAGCTTGAGTAGCTCTGCAGAAAAAGGTTATATAAGGGGTATGTGATGACTGAAACGGAGCATGTAACTCTAAGGAAGCTCTGCATGCTGTTACCATGTTTTTTCTGAGTATGCTGTCACCGGCAACCATGACATGAGCACTATGTTGGTATGAAGAGTCTCAACAACTTAGGGCAAAGACCAGGACTTGTATAAATTCCTGTGCCTTCATGCATGATCCCGTAGATGGTCCGGGTTTTCCAAACAGTGTTATGGTGCTAGGGGGTAGGTTCCTGCTAGTCTCTGCTATTAAGGGGTTAAATTCCAAGAATTAGTGTTTGCGCCAAATTTCATGGTTTGAAAAATTATTTTATTTTGAATACATTTGTTAATGTTAGAATATGTTGGCAGGTGAGCTCTGTCCCACTGCTATGGCTAGAGACGGGTGGAGACATTGTCCTGGCCAGTAGCTGGGGACAATTGAGGGGAGTGGACATTAGACTGGAACCAGGGGGTAAGTGTGTGTGTGCCTGGGTGGATGTTAGGGTTGTGCTGGCTGGCCATGAGAGCAGTAGCAGTAATTGTGGTATAGGAGCCAGCTAATTTGTGGGAGTACCATGACAGCAGGAGTCAATTCTGTTGACAGCTTCCAGTTGCTGTATATGAGGCCAAGAAAGAACCTGCATGTTTGGGTGCAGCCAGATGTGCTTTGACTGGCCATTTTCATTGCTTGGAATTTTATACTAAACTGTTAATCCAAGGTGACAGACAGGATGGAATGGTGTGTATTCTTTTCTACGGACAGGCCTTTACTGTCAATAGAGCAAAACATAGTGATGGCAAGAAATTTATATACAGTAGAATTCTGTCATATTTTTTTTCTAAATCAGATCTTCAGTAAAAAGTAAATAAACATAACATCAAAAATGGTGACGTTTTTGGGTTGTTGCCATACTTGCAGGTCATTTCAAGACCATCCTTTAACTTTGAGGAAAGGTTATATTTTCCAGTCTTGCTACAGACACCTGTACCCATTTAAGGATATGTTTTTACCTAGGCAAATAGCTGAATTTGGAGGAGCCTATTCTTCTGCGCCTTCCATCCCTTTAAAAGCTCATTAATCTCAGTATGCCGAGTCCAGTGGGAAAGTTGTTTCGCCTGTTGACACTGTTTAATGTTAAAGATTTATGATCGTTCCTTGTGTATACACAATAGGCATTTTATAAATTAGATTGTTCGTGCAGTAACGTGATACGTAAATGTTATTGCTATAAATTCTGCACTTGGGCATATATTTTATACCACATAGCCAGTAGGAACATAAGGCCTCTCAAACTATCCTGCTTTGTTGTATACAGTAGGCTACATTTAGTGTAATTCCATTTATTTCAATGGATTAAATTTGGAAATGTACCAGTAAATGGTGGCCATGTACTGGAGCACCTAAACTTTGCAACACCAAATGCTGTAATGGTAGCTTGCCGGGAGCCTGAGGTCTGCATTTGATTTGCATAAAATGCAATATATTTTCTTATCACAGCTAAATGTATGCTAATAGTAAGTAGAGTTATATATGAGAACTAGAGAAATAGATGATAGCATTAACTCATTCTCTATATATAATCATTATGTGACTTGGGGGGTTGTTTTTAATGTACCCATGTTTGTGGTCAATATTTAATGGTGAGTGCTTCAGAGTTCTCTTAGTCCTTGTGATATTTTTTCAGGCATTTTAGGAAATAAGGGAGCAAATGCATATTTGTCTGAATAAGGAGAAGCTGATCTGCAGCATTCTGCTGTCCATGTGGCTCACTTTACTAAAGAGATGATGAAGACACAGCTGATACCAGTATACATGCATGTATCTCTTTCCTTTAGTACAAACCATGCATGGCATTATCTGCTCTTTCCAAAGGTTGTTTTAGTACTACATGTGTGTTTCGAACCCTGCTGAAGAACAGGTCAGTAAACTGCAATCAGCAGCCACAGATTTCAGGAAATGGGCAATAGCATCTAATAACCAAACATAAAGCTTAGTGAAGGTGGGGATCAAGACAGGCGCACAATTCCCACAATGACCAGTTTAATTTTTTCAAAGCTATTTAATACCTTGCCCTTTTAATTATTGTAGCAGCAGAGGGAAGTGCCATGTTCTCATTATTTCAGCAGACGCCTTAATTTAAAGACTTTATGACTATATAAAAGAGGCTACTGGGTGAAAAGCTAGACACTTTTATTAACCGCCTGGATTTTTGTTTGGCTGAAAAAAAATATCACGTGACAGACTGATTTTGTGCTGGTGCCTTCAGCAGCATAGCATATAGGATGATAGTCTGCACATGAGATCCAGTGCATGGATAAGACTGCCCTTAACACCTCTAGGCTTATGGGACCCAACTCCAGGTCACCAATATCAAGAGATAGCCAGCTTGCAAATAAACTCCAGCTTTCTCGTGCTCTGACCCCAGAGTTCTGGCAAGGAGAGAAAGTTGGCACCGGTAGAGAGAAGGCTGCTTGTTTCACCTCTCACTTTCAAAAGGTTCATCTCCACAAAGGAATGGGGCCCAGTGGACTGGTCCCTGCTGATCAGGGTTGGAGAAGTGAGCAATCTGGGGAACCTTGGGATATAAAGAAATCAGGTGGAGGAAAAGGGGTATTGAGGTGGCTGGAGTGGATGATAGGCAGAGGGAGAAAGAGCTGTTGAAAGAAATCAAAGAAGGTAATAAAACAAATATAGGTTGGCTGTGGGAGGAGGAGTGGTAGAAAATATGCCTTTGAGGAAAAAAAAGTTCCTGAAGTTACACAAATTTGCAGATTTCACAGTCTGAGGATCATTTTATCGTTAGGCAGTAATGTCCCAAATTGTATTGCTTCTGCCCTCCCAAGCCCTTTTAGTATTTGTACTATGAATTGGTAGTAGCGTCTCCCTAATCAATGTCGCAATCAGCTTCTCTTATAAATCCTATTTTAGCATCCATACCATTCTGATTTGGAAAATTCATTTGGCCAAATTACCACATTTCCTCAGAAAACAGAGGAAAATATCTCTGCAGAAGCTGAAAAAATTGGTTGAGTCGGTTTTTAAGTTATAGGTCAATAGGATCATTTTTATCTCAAATTTTTTCGTTTCTTTCTTTCCTCAGAAATGACCTGCCATCCTCCAAACTATCCATTATAGTTAGGCCTACTTGAAATCTTAAAGAAAATGCTTTGTAAACAAAAGCAACATTATTGATTTTGCTTCTGCTGAAATCCAGGGTTCAAACTGGAGGTGGTAGAGGCGGCACGGAGACAGGTAGTGGTACTCTTCCATGGTCCAGCCACAACATAAGCTCCACTGATTCAAACACTAAAATAATAAGTTGCTCTCAGTAGACTATGCAGAAGTAAAAAATACAATCATGTTCATTGACTGGGCTCCATGGGCTTGGCTTCTCCTCAGTGGTTGCTCAGAAGCTTTGCTATGCTCCTGGTGCTGCTGCTTTGTCTGGGGGAAGAAATAAGTGGTGTTACTTTCCCCAAGCTGACCCAGTTAGGGCACTAAAGTAAGCTGTCACTCAGAGAAGATTGCACAGATCTTCATAAATGTGATATTTCCTCTCCTTTCCTTAGGCCTTATCTATGGGAGAAAATTATACTGAAAACTAACCCCTGGTCTACACACAGAGTTGTATTGATATAACTCAGGCCATGTCTACACTACAAATTTTTGCTGACACAAGTTTCGTCAGCATAAAGCCACCGGAGTTAGTATATCGCTTGTGAGTGTGCGTGCTTGGCTTCTTGCCTCAGTGCTGCACATACGCCCCAGAAGTGCTTGTGTCAATGGACAGTGCAGTGCACCATGGGTACGTATCAGAGTGTGCAACTTGCTATGGTCCAGCATGTTGTCTTTGAGGGAGTATTGGCAATGCCTGGTGGCGCAGAAACGAATCACGGAGGGATGACTGAGACTATGGGGTCTTTCTCCATCCCAGAATAGCATCCCTATCCCATAATTTTTGAACCTGCATGGGATTAGTCACTGTCTGCCATCTCTGACAGAAGCATGGAGCCTGCATAGTTCTGCACTATTGTCATGAGTGTTACAGTGAGACACAGCGAGAACCAAGTCTACACTGTGGCATTCATAGAGCAGCTGCAGATGGTAGAGCGTCACTTCTGGACCCAAGAAACAAGCACTAACCGGGAGATTGCATCAGAATGTGGGTTTGAGATGATGAGCAGTGGCTGCAGAAATTTCAGATGCACAAGGCCACCGTCCTGGATCTGTGTGCCAAGCTTGCCCCTGGTCCTCCAGCACAGGGACCCCAAAATGAGAGCTGCACTGACAGTGGAGAAAGGAGTGGTGATCTCACTGTGGATACTTGCAACCCCAGATTGCTACCGGTAAGTGGCAAACCATTTTGGAATTGGAAAATCCATGGTGGGGGCTGTAGGTGTGCAGGGCCATTAATCATCTCCTGCTCTTCAGGACTGTGACTCTGGGCAATATGCAGGACATAGTGGATGGATTTGCAGCAATGGGGTTCCCAAACTGCAGTGGAGCGATAGATATCATGCATATCCCTATTTTGGCATCAGACTGCCTTGCCACAGGGTATGTCAACAGAAAGAGCTACTTTTCTGTGGTTGTGCAAGCATTGGTGGATCACTGGGGATGCTTCACTGACATCAAAATTGGCTGGTCAGGGAAGGTGTACGATGTGCACATCTTCAAGAACAAAGGACTGGTCAGAAAGCTACAAGCAGAGACTTTCTTTCCCAACCAACAGGGTACCATTGGCAATATTGAAATGCCAATAATGATCCTGGGGGATCCAGCCTACCCCTTGCTCCCTTGGCTCATGAAGCTGCACACCAGCCACCTCGATAGCACCAAGAAAAGATTCAACTACCAGCAGGTACAAAAGATTGTGCTTTTGGTAGATTGAAGGGATGCTGATATTGTTTACTCATAAGACTGGATCTCAGTGAGAAAAATATTCCACTGGTTATAGCTGCCTGCTGTGTCTTGCGTAATACCTGTGAAGCAAAGGGGGAAAGGGGTGGAAGTGGAGTGGTTGTCTACTGAGTTTGAACACCCAGACACGAGGGATATTAGAATAGCTCAGTGCAGAACTACGCAGCTCAGGGTGAACCACAGTAATGCATTGTGGTGTACTGCGCTCTACCTCGCCCTGAAGTTTGGGGGCATATTAGGAATTGTGTGGTGCTCGGTGTACATTTATGACAATAACACTTTCAATGCACCTCTTTAATTTTGTGGTGCTTGCCATACAATTATGATGATTACACTGTGTATCACTGATCCCGTGAGTAGTGTCACAATATAAAATAACAAGTAAGTGAGTATTTTCACTCCTGCTAGACACTCTGCAGCGCATGTTGGGAACTAATAAAGATGAATTATTTTCCAAACAATAGAATTTTATTGAGTAATGAAAACACTTAAAAATTCTGTGCAACTTAAAAGCAAATACACTAAAAACCGCATTTCCCTCTCCTTTTCCTGGTGGGACTCCTGCCTTTCTCCTGTCTGCTCCTTCCTTCTCCATACAGACTGCAGTATTCACCCTTTGACCCTCCCTCTGCTCAAGGCCTGATACAGCACTGACTTGCAGGATCTTACTACATGTGTCATCCTGAGTCCTCTTCTTCCTCCTCTGTATCTGGCCCTGGAGTTCCACAGGAGTGGAGGCAGAACCCCTGAAGGTGGCAGCAGCTATAGATAAAACACCTAGAGGTACCATTGTCAATATAGTCACAATGGAAAGCAATAGTTAAGACTTAGAACACAGAGAGCACATCTGCTGCCGGTGTCCCAAAGACACCTAGGTCCATATGCTGCTAGCCTGTTTACTGCAACGCTGCTTGCCAAAGTTATTGCCAACTGGCATGGGAAAGTGTCCTACCGCAGAGGAAGAAATAACGCTGTCCTCCCTAGAAACTTTTGCGTGGATTGCAGATACCTCCATGAAAAATTCATCAACATCTCTCAGGAGAATTCAAGGGACATCCCTTTGTACATAAATGAACTGCTCTGCATGCCCCTCTGCCTAACTTTACAGGGGAATGAAAAGCAGATACTGATTCGACCATAGGCGCCGACTTTAGTCGGCACCGGAAGGGGCTCGCACCCCCTCTGCCCCCACCCCAACTCCACCCCCGGTCCCGCCCCCATTCCACCCCTTCCCCAAGTTCCCGCCCCCACCTCCTCTCCCAGGCGCTCCGCATTTCCCCTCCCCCCCGCCAGGCTTGCAAGCCTGGGAGGGAGGGGGGAGAAGCAGAGCAGCCACCGGCAGGGCCCATCCGCCCAGCTCACCTCCACCTCCTCCCCCAAGGCGCCACTGCTTCGCTTCTCCTCTCCCCCTCCCCCCCCGGGCTTGCCGGAATCAGCTGTTTGGCACGGCAAGCCTGGGTGGGAGGGGGGGGAAGCGAAGCAGCGGCGCCTCAGGGGAGAAGGCGGAGCGGAGGTGAGCTGGGTGGGGGGGCTGGCGGGGAGCTGCCAGTGGGTGCTCTGCACCCACTAATTTTTCCCCATGGGTGCTCCAACCCCGGAGCACCCACGGAGTCAGTGCCTATGGACTCGACCTCTCATTGTTGCACTGCTACCTCTTCTAGTGTGAGTAAATTAATAAAGTCAATAGCTCTGTCCTGCTAAATTGGGATTGCTATCACTGTAATGAGAAATACATTTACACGCTTACCTGTGGTTCCTTCCCCTGCATTGTGCTCACCCATGCTTGACTTCTGGGACTGACTGGACAGTGGTGGAGTCTTAAACAGGTCCTGACTCATGGCATAGCTGGACCCCCACCCCCATCCCCTGGTCATATGACCCCCACCCTCCTCTTCTTTTTCCTCCTTGTACTTACTGTTCTTGGCTGGGGCCTGTGATTGAGCTCCTCAGAGGCATCCACGGTGGTGTGTGGGTGGTGGTGGGGTCTCCACTAAATATAGCATGCAGCTCTTTGAAAAAGTGGTAGGTCTGTGACTTGGCACCAGACTGACTGTAGGCCTCCCTGGCCTTCCGATATGCTTGTCACAATTCCTTTGCTTTCATGCAGCACTGCTGCTGATCCGCGTTATACCGTGTCTCCTCAATTCTCCATGCAATCTGCTCGTAGATGTCCACATGTCTACAGCTGGTCCATAGCTGTGCCTGCATGGCCTCTTTTTCTGCACAAGCCCAAGAGATCCTATACCTCCTGTCTACTCCAGGCCAGAGTGCATTTGGAGATTGTAGTGGGCATGGGCAACCAGGCAGTTGCACAAACAATGGGGAGCTGCTAGGTGTGCTCCTGAAGCTGGACAATCAGGAAAAGGCATTTCAAAAATTTGTGGGGTTTTTGGGAGTAGGCGCTTCTGGTCTCCATGATCCCTGGGCACCGGAGTTCACAATTGTGACCAGAGCAGTCAGTATCAAGCATTGTGGAGTAGCTGCTGCTATCTGACATCGGTAATGCAGCATCTACACTTGGGCTGCATTGAGCTCAGGTAGCGGCGGCGATCCCTTGAGGTCAAGGATGATCTCTTTCACAGGTTTTATTTTTCATGGGTCCTTTGGTGACTGAGGAGTCTGATCCTGGAGCCACAGGCTCGTTGGCAGACATTGCGGGTGGTGCTGGAAGACCGGGTTGGGCTGCGATTGCTGCGTGACAGTTGTCTTTCTTTTCTTTTCTGGCGTTTTTCTGTGACCAGGGAACCTGCCGGCCACGCCAACCCCCCTCCAGCACCAGCGGGCGTCCTGGGCCACACCCCACCCCCAAGCACACAGGCCACCCTGCCCTAGCACCTGTGGCGCTCCTAGGCAGCGTCCCCTCCCCTGTCGTCATCGTCGTGTCGTCGTCCCCCCCCACCGCCAAGTTTTATTCACTGGTATTTTTCGTAAAAGTGGACAGGTCATGGGCCATGAATTTTTATTTACTGCCTGTGACCTGTTCATGACTTTTACTAAAAATACCCATGACTAACACGTAGCCTTAACCATGATTCAGCGCCGCTTGGGAATAGTGTTACTATGTTGGTGTAACTAGGCATCTAGGTCAGTGCAAGGCAGC
Source organism: Macrochelys suwanniensis (assembly GCA_033296515.1). Taxonomy (NCBI): domain Eukaryota; kingdom Metazoa; phylum Chordata; order Testudines; family Chelydridae; genus Macrochelys; species Macrochelys suwanniensis. The sequence goes on along the minus strand of CM065775.1, from coordinate 229,539,199 downwards.
TTCCATTGACCTAATGTTGTAGTATAGACACCTCAAAGTGTGATTTTTTTATACCAATTTAGTTAAACCAGTGCAACTTTGTGTGCGGAGGCTCTTGTGTCAGTTTAAACCTATATCAGTTTAGCATGCATCTATACGTTTACAGGAACAACCTCTACTGACACAAACACTTTATAGTGATATAACTTCATCCATATTAGAGGTTTACCCTGATTTAATTGGTGCAAAACCGTGTGTAGTCAAGCTCTAAAAGTGTTCAGAATCTAATTTATTTAAATCGATGCAGTCCCCATGTGTGGACATTCTTATTTTGGTTTATAAAAGCTTTATGTCAATTTAGAATGAAATAGAAGAGTCCAACTCAGTGATTTATACTGATTTAAGTAAATCTTTTTCTAAAAAGCGATTCAGTTAAATCAGTACTATTTTCTCATGTGGACAAGGTCTTACATGCTTTGATGAGCAGTGAAATACTTTACACTTCAGCATTGTTAACTATTGTCATTGGTATATGAGTCAATTCTCATTGTAATTAATGTGGGGATTCACATCTCTCAGAGCTATTGTTTCAATTTCCTGTAAACTCAGGTAGGCATATCTCCATCAATTACACTTGGTTCACATTCTCAAAGTTATCTTTGCAACATTACAAGCGTATAGACTTATTTTTGTAGGAAAGCTGAGGTTTTGGAGCACAGAATAGCTTGGAAAGATGCCAGTATGCCATACAGCTGTGTTCTGGTTCAGTTTGAGTCAGTATCAAATATCAGTAGAGTTTTGACAATGACTTAAGTGGGATTGAAATCAGGCATTGTATGCAATATTTCCAGGCTCAAGCATTCAGGAGTCAGGCCTCAAAAACTTCTGAGATTGGCTTAAAAATCATGAGTTTTTTAAATGAGAATACTTTTTTTGTGTCTGTTCTATTTGCCTTCTGGCATTTGAGCCTTTAGGGAGCACTTCTTCCAAGTTTATTCTCAACCAGTCACAGAAATCCAGCTGGGGCTTTAAGAAAAACACTACACATCACAAAACTTGTAATAATATCATGAGCTGGCTACATCATGTTGCCCTCTGTTGGCTGTTGCAGATGAGAAATGATGTAAGTAGGGTGGTGGGTCAAAAAAATTGCATCAAAACTGTTTTTGATGGAAATTTGAGTTTTCAACTATGGAAAAAAATTCATGGAAAATTTTGACTTACCAAAAACTGAACACTCAAAAGCAAAAAAAGTTTTCATTTTTTTTAATCTGAAAATTGAAAAGTTTAGAATTAGAGATGCTGTCGTCGTAGTTCAGGTGTAGGGTGACCAGATGCGGGAAACTAAAAATCAGGACTTGTTCGGGGGGAGGAATCCCCTCCCGCTGGACTTGTTGAGCAAAAAAAAAAAAACCCCTCTCCCGCCACCGCCAGACTTGTTGAGCGAAAAAAAACCACCACGTTGCCTTAACCATGGTGCTTACATCAGTGGGAGACAAATTTAAGTGTCGACATGCACATCGGTCGGGATGCGGGACAAAAATATTGGGATGTCTGGTCACCCTGCATCTTGGGAGACTAATTCCAGTCTGGGAGCCCAGCCCATTGAGGAGAATGGGCGGGGGTGGGGGGATGGTAAGGAAACCAAACTACAATTCAGTGAGGTGCTGCAGCAACATTTACTAATTGAAAATTTCAGCTTGCTGCTTAAGTTATTTGGTTTTTGACCAACAATTTTTATGGTTTTCTATTTTTTTGCCAAATTTATTTGGTTTGGTTTGTCAACATTTTCTATGGGATGGAGTGCGTAGGAGAAACAGTTTCTGATCAGCTCTAGACCTAAGGATTCTTGCTATAAACAGAAACTTCCTTCAGCTCAAGTGCGAGGGGCTTATGTGTTTGAAACTTATAGAACCAATTTTCTATACCTACCTGAATGGGCTATGATCTGTGAAAGGAGGTAACCTCTTTGTCATTAAGGTTAAAACCAGGGACCTAATATTAGGCTGACTTTGATTCTGTTTTTAGGGGAAAAAAATAAAAGAAAATGCCATGCCCCATTGGATAACATATCGTTTTTACAGACTGCGGTTCTCTTTTAAATGGATATTGAAGTCATTTTCCAGTGAGGATGGTCAGATTGAAACAATCTGTGATCAAGCTAAAAATGTGTAGATATGTCCTAATTATTCTAAATTTCCTTATTTGATGTTTTATGTTTACTAATACTAATGTAATGTGGAAATATTTTCTTATCTCGGATAGTCAAAGAGTTCTGAAGTTTTTTTTGGCTCTTTGTGTGTATGAATCGCAATGCATTGTGCTCAAGGGAACAAGTGCCCAGTAGCTTTCTAAGTGCAAAGCTTTATTCACCTTCCCAGTTGAGCTTGAATCATGGCAATAGGTGACTTTGTGAAAGGTCACCTATTATGGTCAACTGTAATCTTCTTCTCATAAATCATGTTCTGTATTGAGTGACAGAGCATATTATATAGCTGGCAAATAGTTCTTTGAGGCGCTGTACCTTCAAACTGTCACCCATGTTTTATGCTCTTCCATTGCCTTTGGAACACCATAATAGCAAATGTTCATTATTGAGGTCAGGTTAATTAACTTACAGATGGTTGAAGATTTGCTCTATCTGATTTGTTTGCCTCTGAATGCACCTGCATTAAATGGGAATTTGAAAACTGTTTTTCCTTTGTGATTTCCTAGTGACTGATTGTTTTCCCCAACCTACAATTTCTTTCTATCATTTGGAGATAAAAATTTACTTTAAATAAATTTGAATATAAAAATAATAGGAAAATAATATATCTAGTATGTAAAGTGAATCTAGACCCTGATGCACTCAAGAAATGTCATCTTTGCAACCTGGAGAGACACCTTATTTCAATGTATCTGTGATCCAAGCGATTGCCCTATTTGCACAGTCAGATGCTAAAATAAGGAAAAAACAAGCGGCAGCGTGAGCATATACCTATTAATGGTGCATGCCTTTTAATCTGTATTTATAAGTATTTTGATATTTTACAATTTTGGATTTAGTTTTTAAGTTGTATTGTAATACTTTTTGTTTTCTAAGCGTTGGCCGGAGGCTAAGTCACTACAGATAAACTATTGGTAACTGATGACTGGACACCTTATTCAAAGTCACTTTAAAATTTTTGACACCTCTGAACATGGTATCTAGAAACCATTGCAAAGCTGAACATCAGGTTATGTCTACACTGCAAAGAAAAACTTGTGACGCCAAGTCTCAGAGCCCAGGTCAATTGACTCAGGCTGCAGGGGCTAAAAATATCAATGTAAGCATTCAGGCTTGGCCTGAGACCTGCCCCACTGAGCCTGAATGTCTGTCTACACTGCTATTTTTAGCCCCGCAGCCTGAATCAATTGACCCAGGTTCTGAGACTCAGCACTGTAGGATTTTCTCTGCAATATAGACATATACCCGCAAGCTGAAATCCTGAGGTTAGGCAGGAATGCTCGTGTACTTGGCGGGTAGGGGTGTAGGAATTTTTAATGACTCTGGATGTTTCTTCCTACATTAGGAGGGAAGGAATCTTTGTAACTTTAACTGGAACACAATGCATATAACATTAGTAATAATCTGCAATTCCGTAGCACTTTACCAATCAATTCAATCTCCAAGCACAGGTGAATGCATGGAGATGGAGCAGCATCAGGTGGAAAATTTGAATACAGCACAACAGTAAAGAGGGGAAGATTTTGCTCCAAAACATAAGGGTGGAGGGAAATTCCCTACTGTTCTATCAAGTGCAGTGAGAGGTTTAATGTCCACAGAAAGCAGTCAAGTCTTGTGTCTTGGGAAAGATCCCCACCCCACCTTCTCCCTTCTTATGCAGTAAACTTCATGGAACTCAGCTGATTTGTGTTGAAAGGATGATATGCTGTGGTTCCAGGGAGTCTGAGTGGTTGGTTGGTTGGTGTTTCCAGGAATATAAATGGCCTTTCATGGAATGGTATTTGTAGCTTGATGCTAAGCAGTCACCATCAGATATTTTTCACTGCCATAAAGAGTCCATTTATTTTCCAGTACCATGAAAGTGAGTAATGGTCACTACTTGGTGGTGGTGGATGTTAAGCTTTACTCCAGTGTTTCCTTGCTTGCTTGACAAGCCCACCTTGAGAGGAGGCGGTGACCTCAGACTAGTCCAGGTGGAGAGGGCCATGGGGAAGAGCAGAGGAGCGGTGGTCTGGGAGAAGAAAGCTGCAGGACTCAAGACCCGCACCATCCACAATACAAATGTTCCTGAAGTTGTGGGTAAAGCAGAGAGTAGCTCCTTGAAAATCACCTTTCTTCCTTTTCTGCTTCTGTGGGAGGCACTAATGCAGATGACTGTGTAGCTGCTCACATGTACAGAGCTTCAGGTGCTGGCAACAGTTCACCATTCCAAGCTTATCTTATCCCACAGTAGTACAGTACACAACTTAGAAAAAGGGAGTACTTGTGGCTGAGTCACCAATGGATTCTCACCCACAGCATAACGGAGCCTTTTGATGAGTATCGAGGGGGGAGCAAATAAAGAGAGGATGATATAGTAAAATAAGGGGGGAAAATCCATGAAAAAGAGAAGAAAGAAAATAGGACTGAGTGGGTTGAAAAATAACCATTTATTTCTGTACAAATTTTCAAAGGTAATGAAGCCATTTTTCTTTCATTTAAATTTTGTCTTGGAATTTTTCTTCTTTTCATGGACTGATTTTTTGGGGAGGGTTGTTTTTGTTTTCATTCAGTTTACTTTGAAAGAATATGAGAAACTTTTGGTTTTCAATTTTTTTTATCATGAACAGTTGTGTCATAATTGACACCACACACAACTCGCCAGAGGTGGAAGTAAGTAATGTGAGAAGTACTAAATCTTAATTTATAAAACTCCTCTCATCCTCACAGATCCCAGAGTACTCTACAAATTTTGCGCATACACTACATAAATTGCTTGACACACTACAAAAATGCAGTCACCTCTTGGGTGAAATGCAGCAGCTATTTTATGGTGTGCATGATCTCTGGTCAGTAGCATAGGACAAGAAATGAGGAAGAATAACAAATCCAACTGGAACTGCAGGGAAAACTCTAGGTAGGCAGAATGCAGGTACCTGAATTAAAATTTGGCCAGTGCACCAGAACCAAGATCCTGACACTTGTGAAAAATATGGAATTATTAGTTATCGCAAGTGGGCAGAAGATCGTTTCCACATCTCATCTGAAAAATGTCACCTTCGATGTAGTCCCCAGATAGCAGCATACCAGGAGCCTTTTATATTTTTTCACAGCAAAAGAAATAAGGTTACAATTCAGCATTTTTAGGAAGTGGTGCACATACCCTATCTAGAGAATTAACTATCTCTGTTTGACTGTCGCGTGATATATTTGTATCGAGGAAGTAGTAAGGAACTTATGTTTCCTCTTTCTTTATTGATGTTTTCTTTCAGTTTCATTCATGAATTCAAACTCTTCCAGTTAGATAGTGGCATATATTACACTGCAACTGTTATGAATACCTTTCTTGGAATGGCTAAAGTAATATGTGCAACCAATAGCAGTGCTACTCCATAGACAATCAATATTAGGTGGTAGAGAGGTTAGCAGAGCTCTTACCATCCCTGGATGATTCAGTGGATTACTTTTCCACTCATTCAGTCTCTACTGGCTCTTCAGAGTGATTGAATCTGAATTCTCTATGCTCCTTAGTGCAAACTCTCTCTCTTTCTCATTTGTTTCTATTAGTAAGAACAAAATCTCAACGACATCATAAATGCAGCCTTTTCCTGGTATCCACGTTGTTGGGTTTTTTCAATGATACCACCAATTAAATCTACAGATCAGTGGAATTATTAAGATACTTCCAGGAGAGTTTCTTTGAGTCATGATTAGAGATTTCTGAAATAAAAAAAAAAATAGAAAGAAATCCGAGTCATCTTGGAATGAAAATATCAGGTGCTGGAATGGGTGAATTACTGGTACATTTCATGAGTCAAAGTTCTAAAGTTACCATCCACTACTGTAGTATCTCAAGGGTGGTGGGTAGGAACCTGATCCAACCTTCTGAACTGGGCAAACAAATGAGTGGCAAAAAAGGACTTTGGCAATTCCTGGTTCATGGAAACATCAGTGTTTGATTCAGATGTCACTTTTCAATAGGGAGAGGGTGTCACCGGCTTGAAGATTGTGTGGCCTACTTTCTACGATTCAATTCTTTTGGAAATAAGAAAATGGGGACAGAAAAAAAATCTCTGTGTGGTATGTTGCTGCCACGTGATGGTAATTGGTTGATGGGCGTCTGTGTGGGCATTTCCTTGAGATTTCCAAGTTGGTGCCACTTCTGCATCAGTATTACTCAGTGGGATCTGTCAAAGTTAATTAGTGATCATTTTTGTTCTGCATCTAGTCTTGTTGTGGGACAATGGAGAGAGAATGAAACATATGTGTTTGTCGTATTAATTTAGAACAAGATAAATGGGGAAAAAATGCGACATGATAAAATATAATGATTTGTTTTTCAACCAGACTATGGTTTCATCCTAATTACATCTATAAAGCAAACTTTCAGGACATGAAACTTATTACAAGTTCTCCAGTATGTTTCCTCACCCTTGCTCCCATAGGTTTGTTCACAGCAACACCCACTGGAAGTAATGAGCAGTGGCAGTAACATTGCAGATTTCCCCAGTAGTAGAGCCCTAAAATATTGACTGCTATCAGCTAATGCTGTAAGCACTGTTTTTATATATATATATATATGAGCGAGAGAGAGAGAGAGAGCACACAGGATGCCTCTAGCCTTAAACAGCATGTTTTCTATCAACCAGCAGTTTTTAATAAAAACTGATTATTTCAAATGTTAAATTTTAATAAGCCTGGTCAAAGCTAGTTGATTTCTGGTTTAGCCAGATAATGCAGTCGGTTATCAGAACCACACAAGGTTTAATTCAATCAGTTTCATTATTTTAGTTCTGAAGTGTCGTTGTTTTTTTAAATTCAAGCAAGAAGTAGAGTTGTCACGTTGATGAGAATTCTGACTGTATTAAATAGAAGTGTGAGAGCCTGTTTTTAACAAAAGCCCAGTCCCAGGCATATGAAAATGTGGTATTAAAAGTATAAATATAGGAGGCTTCCAGTGAAGACAAGGAAATGGCACTTGTATGGTCTTCTAATAGGAAGACAGATCAAGAGAATGTGAAAGACCTGAGAGTTGTTGCTATGTGAGCTGGGGTATAATTTAGTGAGCTGACAGGAGGAGTGAAGTATCTCCTCAATATCTGTGTTTGGCAGAAGAGATGAATGCATACATCAGGAAACAATGTTTAAGTGTTTTATTTCCTTATTTCAGCCTGTCAAACTGTCAGCGTAGTTAATGGCCACCAAGAGAGAGTGAGGGAAAAGGAGGGGGGGGAGGGAGGAGGAGAAATAGAGAGAAACAAAGGTGCTGTGGAGTCTGAAAGAAAGAAAAACTGGGAAAGCATTTGCAGGATGCTGAGACATAATGGTCACTTGTACACAAATGTCCAAATTCACCCATCTATTGTGATTTACTTGCCTTCCTTCCAGTCTCCAGTAAAATTCATAGATAATGAATATCCTAGTGCATGAAAAATACTAACTTTATCTTCTTTTATTTTGTATGGCAGTAGTAAGGCCCCGATTCAACAAAGCACTGAAGCATATGCTTCAGTTCCACAGAAGTCAAGTACTTTGCTGAGTTGGGCTCTAAGCCGACTAATGTTGAGTTGACTTTTCTAGGGTTTAATACCTGGTTCTTATGCAGTGCTTTTCATCCAGAGATCTTAAAGCGCTTTACAAAGGTGTAAACTCTTGGCTTTTTGCCAGTGGCCTAAAATTTGGTTGACAAACTACCTGCTCACGGGCTTCCTTTTGATTTGTTTTTTAAACAAACAAGCAAATGATTTAAAGAAGTCCTCCTTTAAATATACAGGGGGATAAAAGTCCCAGGGCCGAATTCTTCTTTGACACACCCAGGCAACTTCCATTAAAGTTAGTAAGAGTTGCACACTCATCTGTGAGGGAAATATTATTAATTTGTAGCCAGTTTTATTTTCATTGCCCCGGCATAGAACAAAAGTAATTTTTTCCCAACACATCAAAGGACGTATGGCTCAATAACCACAGAGAGGAGATAATATGTACTATTCTTGTACTTGGCTGAGAGATGACATTTTGTTTTCACTACCTTATTAATCATCCAGATTGGCAGTAAATAGACATAAGATTCTGTTGTGGAATGTGAAATTTACTTGCACACACTCATATGAAATACTTTTCAAACAATGCTTCAAAGATATGAAGCGCAGATAGCATTTATCCAGGAGACACACCTGACTGAGCTAAAGCATTCCAAACTCAGTAGGGAAACGTGTGGGTCAATTATTCTAGCCTTATCCTTGGTGAAGAAAAACCTCTGCTTTTATTTAAAAACTGACATGTCAAGACAGAGGACAGAACTCTTACTGCGAGGGGGAGGGGCTGTTTGCACTAAATATTATATTGCATAGTATCTGTTTAAAGGCAAAGTATTAGGCACTTCCTGATTCTGCAGATTGTGCTGTGCGTCCACCACACTTTTCAGCTGAAGCTATTGTAATAGTGCCCAGTTTTGTAAGAGATGAGCTTCAGTGCCAAGTATGTACTCACTGGTTTCATGCATGTATGTACTTGGCATAGCTAAGCCATGCCGCTGCTGCCGTTACTGTGGCTACACTGCTATTTATACTCACACTAGTTCTCATTGTACATGAACAGGGGAATCACACCCTCTAGCTCAGGGGTCTCAAACACGCGGCCCGCGAGCCGCATTTCCTGCGGCCTGCCATAGGCGCCGACTCCACTGGCAACCAAGCTCCAAACTTTACTGAGTGTTTATATTTTATTAAAACCCCTCTTTGCATTACAGTTTTTAAAAAGTTAATACATTGACTTTTAATAGAATACTATATTACCCCTCAATTTTTTACTATACTTTTGTATCATTGTATGAAGAGGTTTCAGTGATGCGGCCCTCGGGCCAATTTACTAGTTCTCATGTGGCCCTCGTGGTGATTTGAGTTTGAGATCCCTGCTCTAGCTGATAGTGTAGACCAGTGGTTCCCAACCAGGAGTATGCATACCTCTGGGGGTATGCAGAGGTCTTCCAGGGGGTACATCAACTCACCTAGATATTTGCCTAGTTTTACAACAGGCTACATAAAAAGCACTAACCAAGTCAGTATAAACTAAAATTTCATACAGACAATGATTTGTTTATACTGCTCTATATACTATACACTGAAATGTAAGTACAATATTTATATTCCAATTGATCTATTTTATAATTATATGGTAAAAATGAGAAAGCCAGCAATTTTTCAGTAATAGCATGCTGTGACACTTCTGTATTTTTATGTCTGAATTTGTAAGCAAGTAGTTTTTAAGCGAGGTGTAACTTGGGGGTACGCAAGACAAATCAGACTCCTGAAAGGGGTACAGTAGTCTGGAAAGGTTGAGAGCCACTCGTGTAGATGTAGCATTAAAGAGGGTTTTGAAGGGGGATAATCAGGTAGCATTACGGTTGTTTCTAAGGTACACCTATTCAGTGAGAAGGGCAGTATGGGAGAAAGCACAAAAATGTTTATTTGGAAATGTAACAAGAGACTAATGGAGGCTGGCATCAATGGACAATTGGAATCAGGAGTCGACATCTTGATTGTGAATGAGAGATGATGTGTACAGTATTGGGGATAGGCTGTGAAGGGCCTTGAGAATGAAGATAAGCAGCTTATGTCTGAAGTGATAGAGAAGGGAGAGCCAGTGGAGGAATGCAAAGAGAGGGGTGACTTGGTCAAAGTGACAAGCGAGGAGAATAATCTTTGCAGTAGCATTTTGATTGGATATGAGTGGGGCAAGATTGCATTTATCAAAGCCAGAGCAGTTGTATATCTTTCCCTGAGTGTTTCTAGTACAAATTTTCACAGGTTACATAACAGGACTGAAGCTTATCTGTCTGGCATTTGAGAAACTCTGGTTTAATACCATTAGAATAGGGTATTATTTATTTGTAGGGATGCATGTTACTGTACAGCTAAATAACAGACATAACGCACGATTCTGCTTTCTGTAAAACAGAAGTAAATCCACTCAAGTCAGTGGAATACACTAGTGTAAAAGTAGTAAGAGATCAGAATCAGGCACATAGATTCTACTTGAGAACTTTCTAATCACACAAAACTGAACACCCTTGCCCTGCCCCTTGCCCCCCCTTCCCCGAGGTCCCACCCCCCACTTATTCCATCCCCCCTCCCTCCGTCGCTCACTCTCCCCCACCCTCACTCATTTTCACTGGGCTGGGGCAGGGGGTTGAGGTGCAGGAGGGGGTGAGGGCTCCAGCTAGGGGTATGGGCTCCAGGGTGGAGCCAGAAATGAGGGGTTCAGGGTGCGGGAAGGGACTCTGGGCTGGGGCAGGTGGGTGGGGTATGAAAGGGGGTGAGAGATTAAGCTAGGGGTGTGGGCTCTGGGGTGGGGCCAGGGTTGGGGTATGGGAGGGAGTTTGAGTGCAGGAGGGGGCTCGAGGCTGGGGTTGGGGTGTGGGAGGGGGTGTGAGGTGCCAGCTTTGGGAGGAGGCTGAGTGCTGGGGTAGGGGGTTGGGTGCGTGCTCCAGGAGAGAGTTTAGGTGCAAACCTGAGGTTGCTGAGGTTGGGGTGTGGGATGGGGTGCAGGCTCCGGGAGGAAGTTTGGGTGCAGGAGGAGGCTCAGGGCTTGGGCAGGGGGTTGGGGTACAGGAGGGGTTTTGGGGTGCAGGCTTCAGCCAAGTGGTGCTTACTTCAGGTGGCTCCTAGTCCATAGTGCAGTGGGGCTAAGGCAGGCTCCCTGCCTGCCCCGGTTCCACACGGCTCCCAGAAGCGGACGGAATGTCTGGCTCCTAGGCGGAGGTGTGCCGAGGCAGCTCTGCTCGGTTCATGCTGCCTGTGCCTGCAGGTGCCACCCCCGCAGCTCCCATTGGCCAATGGGAGCTGCGGAGCCGGCGCTCGGAGCAAGAGCAGCGTATGGAGCTTCCCTGATCACCCCTGTGCCTAGGGGCCGCAGGAAGATGCCAGCCACTTCCGGGACCCGCGCGGAGCCAGGGTAGGCAGGGAGCCTGCCTTAGCCCCACTGTGCCGCCGACTGGACTTTGAACTGCCCGGTCAGCGGTGCTGACCAGAGCCGCTAGGGTCTCTTTTCAACGGGGCATTCCAGTCAAAAACTGGACACCTGGCAACCCTATTGAGAAGTAAATACAGTCATATCACCTAACACTTTGATCTAATCAGATATTGCAGGCTAAGTTACTTCAATGAGAGATTTCCAAGAACTCACTATGGAATTCATAATTCAGTAGTTTGTGAACTAAATGAATCACCCAGTACAGTGTTAGAGGGCACTGACCTCCTGAAGAGTCTATTTTTCAGATGAGATATAAAATCAAGGTCCCAAAAACTGGTCATTTAAAGAGCTCATGCCACATTTCAAAAAAGTAGGTGCATTACCCCTGCTGCTTAGCTAAGGTCTAGGTTGGCTTAATTATATTCTGAATACCCAAAACATTATGTGCAGTTTTAATAAGGATTTGGATTCTCTCTGTGTTGAACTGTCATAGCTGTGCTGTGCAATGTTAAATAGATAGTGTTCTTTCACTCCACAGATGAAATCCCTTTCTGGGATGGACTAAATGACCGGAGTGTATAAGTGGTGTCTCCAACTGTTTGGGAAGAAAGTTGCTGTATAACTATAAAGCATCTGTGATATAGGATTTATGTTGCGAGAAGGAATACAGAGGTGACATTAGAAAATGGAAGTGACATTAAGGTTATATGTTGTTTTGTTCTGTGCTTTTCGAGGGGAAATACAATAGTTTATGTGCATCAATGGAGGCTACTTCACAGTTCTCAGAAGACAGACCTGCCAATAAAAACACTAATTGGTAGGGAATAAGTGGTCCCCAATATTCTCATGTGAAAGCTCTGCCAGCTGAGCTCAGGTGACTCCACATGCAAAACTTTTTATGTTTATGACTCAGGATTCCTTACATTTTTCATATTATTCATAAGTGAAGGTGATGGTTTTAGTGCATATAATGACACTTCTATGAACCTGTACAGTCTGCTACACCCTATCTGAAGCATACAATGGTTGCTATTATTTTCCATACTTCATGTACTCTATATATCATCGTGTCGGGGGTAATAATTTTATATATATGACACAATGATATACAAACACTATTTTTATATATATATGACACAATGATATACAGGCACATACACACACATGCACGCACACACATATCTATCTATATCTAAATATAAATATATAAATAAAAATGTAGCTCATGGAAAGCACCACTGAAGACAATGGTGTGGAAATAGGGGGTCCATTCATGCAGGTCAGCTTGTGGAATTTGGGCCTGTGTCACTAAAACTATGTGTACATGGCTGATTATTACGACAATGAAATTAACGCAAGTATAAAAGCATTCCAGGATGCTACACATATAGAAGTTAATGGGGGGAAATGGATGATATTGTGTTATTTTAGAAATGGAGTGTGATCATATATTTAAAGACTAAGTTGTAATACTACTTCAGAATTGGACAGAGTTAAGGGTGTATATACATACTTGATGTTGGCAATTCTTGATTTTTCAAGTGCCTAACCATGCAGCGCTAATGTTCCATTACCTTATTTTCTTATATGGATTACAGAACAAACTTGTAGTAAAAGGCAACTTTAATGATATTTTAATAAATTCCAATTTCTTTATATATTTGGCACTTTCATATTTTGTACCCTGATAATCTAGTTGTCCTCATCAAAAGCAAATGTTTGCTGTCAATGAAAGACTCAGATACAGCCATATCATCACTTATTTTAATTGATTTTTTAAAAAGGATTTCTTATGGCATTCCTCATGGCAATACTGTATTGCCAACCCCAAGGATTATAAAACCAAGTCAGCCCCATAACTTCATGATATTGGCTTAAAATCATCAGATTTTAAAATTAATAAATATGGCGTTCTTTTTATTTGCCTTCTGGGTCTTGAGCCTTTATAGTCATGCTTAAGCTTTTATGCACAACCATGAAGGCTGGAAACTTACTTTTAAAAAACAAAAGCTGAGATTCTTATGTAATTATCTGCCTCCAAAAACCACCAAATATTGCAAGGCTTGTGATAAACTAGGAAGTGTTTACAACACTGCTTTTTAAATGGATTCACTAACATTAGTGAATATAGCCTCACAACATCTTTATGAGGCAATGAAATTAGCATCTTGTATTTTACTGATAAGAACTGTGAGCACATCTCTCTATGTTGTGAAGGTCAAGACTATAACATGGTTCAAAAAAGAACTAGATAAGTTCATGGAGGATAGGTCCATCAATGGCTATTAGCCAGGATGGGCAGTGATGGTGTCCTTAGCTTCTGTTTGCCAGAAGCTGGGGATGAGCGACAGGGGATGGATCACTTGATGATTACCTGTTCTGTTCATTCCCTCTGGGGCATCTGGAATTGGCCACTGTCAGAAGACAGGATACTGGGCTAGATGGACCTTTGGTCTCACCCAGTATGGCTGTTCTTATGTTCATGATTACAGTGGAAAAACAGGATGAACTTTTGCTTCGTATTAAACAGAATTAACGTGTGCACTGCTTGTACGGATAGAAATACATCCGAGTAGGCAAGAAGTAATGAAACCTTCCATGAAAGAGTAGCCTTTCCTTCCCTAGACGGATGTAAACATAAGATGTGTGTATGAAACGCCATCAAATCTAACTAACTACCGTGAACACCCTTAAAAATTTCTGCCTTTTTGAAAGACTTTACAATTTCTATAGAATTCAATTGATGGTCCCTATCCAGCAATATTAAATGGTAGGATCTCAAAATGGTAGAAACATAAAAGCACCACTTTATCTAGGTTTTTATAGTGTGTCCATTACTGAGGCATCTGAACTGCTCACATTCTTCTCTTAATGAACTGAAAATTGTGACGCAATTAAACTGTAATCATTCTACACCTAGAAGGGGCTTCAAAGCCTCTGTGTACGTTTTTTGGATCCAAGACAGTTCATCAATTCTTGTTTCTGAGTTCAGAGACTCTTGAGGCCCTGGCTATAACTCTACTGACAGCTAATACGGCACTTAACAATGTCAATTTGTGACAAATACTTTAATACTATGCCCACATCCCAAAGTTGTTTACATATAGGACTTACAGGTTTATCAAAGAGGCAACTTTTATCATAAGGATATATTCTCTTAAGGATTTAAGAAAAAGGTTGATGTTGAAGCAGAATATATTTTGATTGCTGAAGTGGATAAACCCAAGATTAATCTTTTGCAATAGGAAAGTATTATTAAAGTATCAATCTCTTTGGAAAAAATCAGATATCTAAGTTAGGATGCAAATTCCCTATGCTATATATTCTGTGATTTCATTTTGGTGCTGAAGACGGTACTACTTATTGCTGGGATTCCAAGCAAAAGTACCGATGATTAGGTTAGGGCAGGTTTGCCAATGTACTTCAGTCCTGATTTGTATGGTCCCATATTCCACCTGGAAGGCTGGTATGAACTCTCACTGCTGCCAGCACTAGGACCTGTGTCGTCTTCACCTTGCTGCTGCCCACAATGGTGCAAAAATGACTGTCCCACATACCCCATGTTCTCTGATGCCCCCCAAATTAAATCCTAAGCTTTACCAAAACTCTCTGAACTTCTTGCATCTCCAAAATAAGCAGGGCACTCTGAGAAGCACTGGATTCTGGAAAGCTTCTAATCAAGCTAGAAATAAAACAGGCTTTCTTGCAGCATTTCAGAACTCCTGGACCTGGTCCCAACAGGAACCGAGTACAGAGACAAACATAATTTTAAAAATTATAATAGGTCATCGTTATGTTATTAGTCCCCAAAAAGGGTTGGTCTGAGTTTTGCTGAAAGATTTTTGGGTCAAGTTAGTGCTTCAAGGGAATTGGTTTGACCATTCCTATTCTTTAATTGTAACAGTAGTATATAGGAGGAGGAGGAATCTGGTATTAGAGCAGAAAACGTACTGCAGGATAATGCTAAAACACCAGGACCATTTCATAGTAATTTGGAAGTGCCCTGTCCCACTCTTCCAAATGTACTTTTAGCTGAACGGAAGGGAGTAAGGGATCTCACCATATGATGATTTAGGTATGGACTAAATATTCTGTGGGACCTCTTGTGTGAAAGATGCCATACATTATACAGAATGATAGCCTGATTCTTTTCCCTTTCAAGGCCAATGGAAGTTTTATCATGGACTTAGTAGAAGGAAGATATGGCCCTAAAGTTGTATTGCTACTATACACCACTGAAATTAGCCAATAATCAGGCTGCTGGGTGACATTATAGTGCCTTAGGGTGGGAAGTGGTCATCTGAAAATTTTCTAAAGATGCAGAATGCTGTCAACATGAAGGTTTAAACACTTTCAAATAAGTTTTAACCTTTTCTTTTCTTTTCCATGCTGCTAATTTTGGCGGTTGTACTTCAGCCACAGCATTTCACACCCAAAACGAGAGAGCATGTCACTGTATAGGAAAATTAACACCCTCTTTTATTTTTATACTCACTAAAACGTATCTTGTTTCTTGGGGTCTTTTGTGTTCCATATGCTCTTTGCTCTTCAGGTTTGGGATGGCTGGTTTTTTTCAAATTGCACACATGGCACTGCCTGAGATGCCATTATAACATATTTTACTTCTTAATCTGCTCACAGTTTTGAGATTCATAGATTCTAGGGCTGGAAGGGACCTCGAAAGGTCATTGAGTCCAGCCCCCTGCCCTCATGGCAGGACCAAATACTGTCTAGACCATCCCTGATAGACATTTAACTAACCTACTCTTAAATATCTCCAGAGATGGAGATTCCACAACCTCCCTGGGCAGTTTATTCCAGTGTTTAACCACCCTGACAGTTAGGAACTTTTTCCTAATGTCCAACCTAAACCTCCCTTGCTGCAGTTTAAGCCCATTGCTTCTTGTTCTATCCTTAGAGGCTAAGATGAACAAGTTTTCTCCCTCCTCCTTATGACACCCTTTTAGATACCTGAAGACTGCTATCATGTCCCCTCTCGGTCTTCTCTTTTCCAAACTAAACAAACCCAATTTCTTCAGCCTTCCTTCATAGGTCATGTTCTCTAGACCCTTAATCATTCTTGTTGCTCTTCTCTGGACCCTCTCCAATTTCTCCACATCTTTCTTGAAATGCGGTGCCCAGAACTGGACACAATACTCCAGTTGAGGCCTAACCAGCGCAGAGTAGAGCGGAAGAATGACTTCTCGTGTCTTGCTTACCACACACCTGTTAATGCAGCCCAGAATCAAGTTTGCTTTTTTTGCAACAGCATCACACTGTTGACTCATATTTAGCTTGTCGTCCACTATAACCCCTAGATCCCTTTCTGCCGTACTCCTTCCTAGACAGTCTCCTCCCATTCTGTATGTGTGAAACTGATTGTTCCTACCTAAGTGGAGCACTTTGCATTTGTCCTTATTAAACTTCATCCTGTTTACCTCTGGCCATTTCTCCAATTTGTCCAGATCATTTTGAATTATCACCCAATCCTCCAAAGCAGTTGCAATCCCTCCCAGTTTGGTATCATCTGCAAACTTAATAAGCGTACTTTCTATGCCAATATCCAAGTCGTTGATGAAGATATTGAACAGAGCCGGTCCCAAAACAGACCCTTGCGGAACCCCACTCGTTATACCTTTCCAGCAGGATTGGGAACCATTAATAACTACTCTCTGAGTAGGGTTATCCAGCCAGTTGCGCACCCACCTTATAGTAGCCCCATCTAAGTTGTATTTCCCTAGTTTATTGATAAGAATATCATGTGAGACCGTATCAAATGCCTTACTAAAGTCTAGGTATACCACATCCACCGCTTCTCCCTTATCCACAAGACTCGTTATCCTATCAAAGAAAGCTATCAGATTGGTTTGACATGATTTGTTCTTTACAAATCCATGCTGGTTATTCCCTATCACCTTACCACCTTCCAAGTGTTTGCAGATGATTTCCTTAATTACTTGCTCCATTATTTTCCCTGGCACAGAAGTTAAACTAACTGGTCTGTAGTTTCCTGGGTTGTTTTTATTTCCCTTTTTATAGATGGGCACTATATTTGCCCTTTTCCAGTCTTCTGGAATCTCTCCTGTCTCCCGTGATTTACCAAAGATAATAGCTAGAGGCTCAGATACCTCCTCTATTAGCTCCTTGATTATTCTAGGATGCATTTCATCAGATCCTGGTGACTTGCAGGCATCTAACTTATCTAAGTGATTTTTAACTTGTTCTTTTTTTATTTTATCTTCTAAACCTTCCCCCTTCCCATTTGCATTCACTATGTTAGGCATTCCTTCAGACTTCTTGGTGAAGACCGAAACAAAGAAGTCATGAAGCATCTCTGCCATTTCCAAGTTTCCTGTTACTGTTTCTCCCTCCTCACTGAGTAGTGGGCCTACCCTGTCTTTGGTCTTCCTCTTGTTTCTAATGTATTGATAAAAAGTTTTCTTGTTTCCCTTTATTCCTGCAGCTAGTTTGAGCTCATTTTGTGCCTTTGCCTTTCTAATCTTGCCCCTGCATTCCCGTGTTGTTTGCCTATATTCATCCTTTGTAATTTGTCCTAGTTTCCATTTTTTATATGACTCTTTTATTTTTTAGATCTTGCAAGATCTCATGGTTAAGCCAAGGTGGTCTTTTGCCACATTTTCTATCTTTCCTACCCAGCGGAATAGTTTGCTTTTGGGCCCTTAATAGTGTCCCTTTGAAATACTGCCAGCTCTCCTCAGTTGTTTTTCCCCTCAGTCTTGATTCCCATGGGACCTTACCTATCAGCTCTCTGAGCTTACCAAAATCTGCTTTCCTGAAATCCATTGTCTCTATTTTGCTGTACTCCCTTCTACCCTTCCTTAGAATTGTGAACTCTAGGATTTCATGATCACTTTCGCCCAAGCTGCCTTCTACTTTCAAGTTCTCAACGAGTTCCTCCCTATTTGTTAAAATCAAATCTAGAACAGCTTCCCCCCTAGTAGCTTTCTCAACCTTCTGAAATAAAAAGTTGTCTGCAATGCAGTCCAAGAACTTATTGGATAGTCTGTGCCCCACTGTGTTATTTTCCCAACATATATCTGGATAGTTGAAGTCCCCCATCACCACCAAATCTTGGGCTTTGGATGATTTTGTTAGTTGTTTAAAAAAAGCCTCATCCACCTCTTCCACCTGGTTAGGTGGCCTGTAGTAGACTCCTAGCATGACATCACCTTTGTTTTTTATCCCTTTTAGCCTAACTCAGATCATTTTATTTACTGGTCAGACTTTTTGATATGCTATTTAAACCTCTCCCTTAGGGAACAATTTGTGCTTGTAATTGTGGTGCAAGTATTAGCTTCTGATCCCAGATAAGATGTCAATGATGCCCACCATTTTTTACCTATTTCAAACTCTCCCTTTTCTCTTCAGTGTAACCTCAAACAAATTTAGTTTCCTCAGGGCATATTGGGACTTTTTTATTTTTATTTTTTTGATTGGCTAGCAATTATTGGTAAAGTACATCAGAAGACAGGCAGTCAGGACTCCTGAGTTCTATTTTCAGCTTTGCTGCTGCATCATTGTGTTACTTAACGTCTTTGTTTCTCAGTTTACCCATCTAAAATGGTGATGTTAACAGTTACCTAACAAGGTAGCTGGACACACGGGGCAGGACAGATGTAAGGCTCTTTAAGTCAGTGGGAGTCTTTTAATTGACTTCTATAGGCTTTGGGTTAGGCCCATAATTCATAATATTTGTGGAGTGCTTTGAGATGCCTAGATGAAATGTACTCTATACTACAAAATATTATTACTTATACAGAGCTATAGGTGTGCATGGTATTTAATAGATAAGTCCAAATGACAGGTCCCTGATTTGAAGAGTTAGCAGTCTAAGGTAAACATAAAACAGCAAGGGAAAAAAAGTAACAACTAAACAAAAAGATGAGAAGAAATATGGGAGGACAAAGGTTACAAGAGCCATGAAATAGGCACATTGTTTTATATGCCTACTGTAATTAAAGCATTAGGGATCTCTTCTCAGGCCCTAAGTCCTATCCTCACTTATCCTTTGCAATGTTCTAAAACTGGGAGACAAAATATCTGATGATCTAACTTAAGTGTTAGACCTAGTGCTACCAATCCCTCAATGGATCAAATCTGTGCTGCTCGTTTGTTTAGAAGACAAGCAGCGTTTGAAAGAATTCCATAGCAAAGATCAGATAACAAGGTTACTCCCTTGGCACTGAGGTCCAGCATGTGAATTTGATTGAAGGATTTGGTGTAAATTAGAGAATAAAAATAATAATAATTCAAACTGCTGGAATTTTTTTTTAAAATGCCCAAACTTATCCCTTCATTTGGTAGATGCACTGAGACCATTCTAATGCCATGATCTCCACCACCAATTCCTAAAATGTCATTGTGTATTGGGGGTGGGGAAACTTGGTCTGTGTTTTGTAATGAAATATATGTGCACATTTGTCAAATAAACTTTGATAGCTTTTTCGGCAAATGAGATGAACATTTTTAGTGCTTCAGGTCATCCAGGAAATGAGCTTCTTGAGTACAGCCAAGACAACCAGTTGGATATTTGATTCCACTAATTTAAAGGGGCCAAAACAAGTAGTTCAGGCAAGAAAATGTGTATTTTTTAAAAACAAAATATGAATAGACGTGTTTATGTAATGTGTTGTTTGCTTTTTGACATGGTGAGGGTTTTGTTTTTGTGGTTTTTGCTTGTTTGTTTCATCTTTTTGTAATGGAAACCCTACTGCTTGAAAGGGAGATAGTTAAATATAAGCCAGAAGTGAAAATGACTAGTCTGGTTTCATGGTGCAAGTTGAGTGAAAAAGCAAGAAGCCAACATAGGACCAGGTACTCAGCTGGACCTGATCAGCATAGCTCCACAGATATCAATGAGCTGAAGATCTGGCCTGTAAGGAGATATGGTAAATCAGCAGAAATAAGAAAGTAACAGCAGCAGTAACACCAGCAAGGTCTTTTCACCAGGTGTAAATATTAATAACCATAAATTTAAAAAAAAACACATTATCATAAGAAAAACTAATGCACAAAAATATCTCACCAGCCTGGGGGTCAGCTCAGTTCTCAGTAGAGAGGCCTGCTTTCTCAAAGGTATTTTCCCATTCCTGCCTCCCCAGCAGCTGATGTTACAGGCCCTCTCCTGAGCAAGGAGAGGGGCAAGAGAAAACAGAGTTAACCCTTTGCTTACAGGGGGGCTGATATTGCCCTGCTCCCTGTCAGAGTTAGCAGCATAAATGGTCAAAAGTAAATTATTAAAAATTCTTTGCAATAATCTGAGGTGCTAGCCATGAGAGAGGTAAGTGCATCTTGTTAAATATTTATCTTCACACAATGTCCCACTAGCTAGATGTTCTTTTAAAACAGCTGCAGAGACTCAATAGATTCTGGCAGCGATAAAAGGGTTAAGTAATTTTTGGCAGCCCGTTAGTCATGTAAAACCATAAAGCAGTTCCAGTAGAAGGAGATGTGTGGAGGTAGAAAATATCAGACTGAGTGCACGCTCTCTGTGGATAATAAAAATTACCCACTTTCTCACAGATGTTGAATCTGGCAGTTTTCCACTGAAAATTTGGATTGCATATCAACTATCCAAATTATTTTAGTGTCTGTTGAAGAGTGTGTTGGCAGAATTTCTAGGAGGAAAATAGGAAGTCAATTTGAAAACATTAATACTATTTGAATAAAACTCTTAAGCTGATTGTTCCTTAGTTGAACTGCAATAGACATACACCATCAAGTCCTAAGGAGAACTCCAGGTGGAGAAAATGGAGCTGTTGTTGTAAAAAGAAATGCTCAGAACAGTGAGAGAAATTTATCTGAGGAATTATCTTTTCCTTTTTACCTAGATCCATACCTCACCTTTCCCTCTTTCTAAATTATGAACCACGTGGCTAAATGGCAAGGGGGATGTGATAGTCTGTCAAGTATTTGAAGGGAGTCAGCACCAAGGAAAGGTGCATGCTCATTGGAGAGAAAAAATCTGAACTACTGATACATCTTATAGGTTTCTATTTTAACAATGTCAAGTTAGGAAAGGGCATCGTTGCAAATGGTATCATTCCTGGGTGTCACTGTGGACAGCTCAATGAAGATCTTTGCTTAATGTGCTGTTGTGGTCAAAGACGTAAGTAAACAAGCTGTTAGGTGCACAAAGAACATGAAAGAGAATAATTCAGAAAATATTAAAATGCCATTCTATAAGTCTATGGTCACTGCATCTCAAAAAGGATAGTACAGGATTAGAGGGGTTCAGAGAAAGGCAATGAGAATGATAAGGGGCATGAAAAACCTCATATAAATGAAGATTTTAAAAAATGGTATTGTTTATTTTAAAATTTAGATTAATAAGAGGGGACATGATAAAAATATATAAAATAATAGATGGTAGAGAGAAGGTAGACTGGGAGCTTCTGTTCCCCTAGCTTAGTAGTTTTCAACCTTTTTTCCTTTGCAGACCCCTAAAAAATTTCAAATGGAAGTTTGGAAATCTTAGGCTACGTCCACACTACCCGCCCAATTCGGCGGGTAGTGATCTATGTTCTGGGATTGATTTATCGCGTCTCGTCTAGACGCGATAAATCGATCCCAGAACCGCTCCCCGTTGACACCGGAACTCCAGCTCGGCGAGCGGAGGAAGCGCTGTCGATGGGGGAGCCTGCCTGCTGCCGTGTGGACCGGGGTAAGTACTTTTAAAAATCGATCTAAGATATTCAACTTCAGCTATGTTATTCACGTAGCTGAAGTTGCGTATCTTAGATCGACCCCTCCCCCCCCCGCCCTAGTGTGCACCAGCCCTTAGACATAGTCTGTGGACTCCTAGAGGTTGAAAACCACTGCCCTAGCTACATAACAAAAGAACAAGGAGACAGTCAATGAAACTGAAAGGCAGCAAAATCAAAATTTATAAAAAAGAAATACGTTTTTCATTGAGGCCAATAACTTAATAAAATTTAAAGAGGGCTAGGATTTTTATATGGATAACAAGATTATCCAGAGTTATAATAGTTAATACCAAAAAAATTCTAGCAGGTATATCAAACCTCAGAGCTTACACCTATCTATTAAGGACTAGGATGAGGTCTTCCTGGAGAGACAGACTATCCCACATGTGCTTACTGTGCAGCTTCTTGTATCTTCCTCTGAAGCATCTGGACTGTCAGAGACTGGAGAGTAGATCATCCATGGATCTGATCCAGTATGGCAATTCCTGTGTTCCTTTGGTATAATTTAGGAGCAATGGGATGAAGTTAGGAAAAGGACAATATAGGCAGAATATCAGGGAAAACTTCTTAATGGCAAGATCTGTTTGAGACTGCCTGATACCATGGTGATGGGTGTCGTATAAGAAGTTGAATAGAAAAGAACCATGGAATTGTCTCCCAACGGAACTGTGGAAGCTCAGTTGCTTGCGACATTTAAAACTAGACTGGAGAAAGTACTAGGAAAGTACCAGATTTAATTTTTAAATTCTGTGAACTCAATAAAACCGAGAGAGATCCTTCTGTGGACCTCTATGTCCTATCGAAGTAGTGACCCCACACTGCTTAGTTTTCAAAATGTTTCAGACTGCGAGACCATCATGAAGGATTCTTGGGCCTTAGGTGTTCCCTGTATCAGGAATCTTTAGAATAAGGGAGTGATTCTCTGCTATACCAGTTTTAAGTTGGCATGATTTCATTGATATGAATGGAGTTACATTGTCTAAAACCAGTGGAACAGAGTGGACATTCAGGGCCTAGATACACTAATAGATCATTTCTGTTTGTAACTTCTATCAATCTCTGATTTTCCTCTCTCCTTTATCTATCTGTCCCTCTCACTAGATTCACAAACATTCAACTGCAAAGCGCAGTCCAGCATTAGAAAGACATTGTCACGAAACACCATGAGCTTCCATATACCTGTACTTGAATTCTGTGTGACCAATGGCAATAATGCCCTCTCACAGATGGTGGGACTCGGTATTTAAGATGTATTTCCCCCTAACCAACCTGTAGCTCTTACTGTAGAAACTATTATTATTATTATTATTTATTAATTGTATCACAGTGGAGCCTGGAGGCCCCTGTGAGGGATCAGAACTCTGTACTAGGCATTGTACCCCTATGCCACAGGCCTTTTATCCCTGTACCCATAGAGGCAAAAGCCACTTGCCAAGTCCATGCAATCAGTGATTGTGGGTGAAGAGCTGGTAGCCCAATTCTCCGCTACTTCAGGACTGAGGATGGAAGAAATGAGGACACTGTGGGGCGGGAATAGGGAATTCATGGTGTGGCACAGAATTCACTGGGAGACAGAGAAGAGGACAAGAAGTGACACATTGTGGGGCAACAGACACACTGGGGGTTAGGGAATACATTGCAGGAGTTGGGAATCACACAGAGGGGTACACACTGGAATACACAGAGTAGACAGCGGAGGGGAGATGTAGTAGGGGCTTGGTAAACACACAGGAATTCTCATGGGTGAGGAGCTTGAAGGGGTGGGAGAAAACCTCATACCTTTCCAGCTCTAACTGGGGAAAAACCTCCCCCTCCCCCTCAATGAAGAGGTGGGGATGTAGATGCTCCATCCCATAATGGAGATAAAATGTGGACGATGACCCCCTAAAGATGCCAGAGGTTGGAACAGGCCTGTTGTCCTTCCCCGAAGACTCGAGAAAGGGATGGCATTTGGTAAGGAGCAGAAAGGGGAAATTGCTGATTGGACATTGATGAGAAAGGGAGATGTCATGGTGGCTGGAATTGCGGGTCCAGAAACGGTAAAGTAGCTGTGGGGGCTGGGGCCAGAATGGTGGGAAGTTATGTGAAAGAAACCTCAAAGAGGAGACGGGAAGACACAAGTGGGGAAAAGTGTAATGCCCAGTGGTTGAAGTGGGCTATGAGCAGTTCAGAGCCATGGTCAAGTGGTGCACACGTGGTCCGATGGCCGGGAGGTCAGTCAGTATTAGAGATAGTCTGGGGCAAAGGTTAGAGTTCTTGCAGGGGTTGGTAGCTGGGAGATCCAAGGGGGATGAGTTGGTGAGATGGGGGAGGTCAGGAGAGGCAGCAAGGCAAGCGGTCTAGCTAGGAACCAGCTGGCAATGGCCTGTTACTTAGGCAGCTTCCTCTCCCTGTTGGGGACTTCATATAGGTATCCAGTGGGAATGCTGTCTGTTCAGCCAGATCAGGGACTTGTGGTGTGCCTGGTGTGGAGCTGTAGATGTTTAGTATTAAGGCTGCTGGTCCGAGGCGGTGGTCCCATGTTACCACCATGGTTCAGAGGCTAGGGATGTCATCTAGGGATCCAGCAGGCCTGGATTCAACAGCGGGCTCCTGACACCACCCCACTCCCTTGGGACAACCTCGCAGCACTACAGGACCGGGTTTATTTGGGTGGGGCTCTGTGGAAGGCTATGACTTTTTCAGGAGCGTGCACGCAATAGGCTGGTTCCCAGGACTGCTCCTCCATCCTGTATCCTTTCCAATCAGCGAGGTACCACATCTTCCCCCTTTGTGTCTGGGAATCTAGGGAGGCAAGGCTGGGCAAAGTGGCAAGGCAGGATCAGGCAAGGGAGCAGGGCAACAAGGCTAGTGTGAAAGTAGAATGAATTATATTGTAATTATAATTCATTAAAGAAATGCTGCGTGCAGGGTTTGTTGAAATATAGTTGTCAGGAAGAGAAACATTAAGGAGTGTGAGACAATGGGTCCTCAAACTAATGTACTTAGAGAGCTCCTACTGAGCTAGGAGATTGGTAAACGTTAGTATGCAAATAAGATATGTATGTATATTTGTCAGTCTCTGCTCCCTTTGTTTTTTTATGTTAAGTTGGCTTTCCCTTATCTGTATAAATAAGTTAGCTTGAACTTCTGCATGAGACTCACATATATCTGGGTGCATTGGCAAAGCGCTTTGCTAATAAACAGAGTGGTCTGACAAATTTTGTGTCTTGAATCTGACTTTGACACTAGTGTAGACTAAGCAGCCAGATAGCAAGGCAAACCAGTCTAGGCAGCAACCAGCAGGCAATGCCCTGTTACTCACACAGCTTCCTCTTCCTGTTGGGGTCTTTATGTAGTCCAGGCATCCAATGGGAATGCTGTCCGGCCATCAGAAGTTTGGGGTGCTGTGGAGCTGAAGACATTTAGCATTAAGACTACTGGTTGGTACAGTAGTTCAGTGTTACCAGCATGATGTGGAATCTAGGGATGCTGTTTAGGGACCTGAGAGCCTGGGTTCAATACTGGGGTCCTCATAAGAAGCAACAATTGTTAAAGGGGCAATTTTTCAAATAAACGGGTGGGGGGGAGCTGCTGAAAGAGTCAATGTTAGACTATTTTTCTGTGCCTTTTTCTTTCACTTTTCTAAGACGAAAATAGCCTAAAATTGAACAGGACGTGCATATGGCCTTTCAGTGGTGGTGGGCCCAGCGATCATCAGACCCATGGTTTATTTGGAAGATTTCATGGTAGAATTTTTACAAAGTTTGGCAACCAAGACTGTGTGGCTAACACACATGTACTGTACTGATATACATTTATATACTGATATACATTGTATGTGTTTGTCTATACTCCCTGTTGCTGTGAGCCTGCACCACTCAGGAATTTGATAGAGTGTGTCTGTTTACACCAGTGGTAAATTTGACCCAGAGTCTGTAGAGTACTTTCAGAATAATACAACTATTGTAGTTAAGAAAACTAGGCAAAAGGCAAATGAAGATTTTAATGATGACACATCGGGTTTTCTCAGAGCTATTTCCTTTTTTTGTCCTGACAGCATAGGTTACTCGTCTTAAGAAATTCTTTGGGATGTATCATTGGATATAAAAAGTTGACGGCAGTGTTCTTACATCCACAGTACTGATAGCAGGTGTGATTCTCTTGATACACTTAAGATCAAGCATGAGGTACAGAATGACACTAGCAGAGCTTTTGTGCTTGCAGTCAAGGTTTCTCTTTTTTTCTCTTGTTACGAAGGTATAACACAGAAAGAGTATGTGAGACAATTCAGTATGCACACTGTGAGAAATGTCACCTCACTGAAACACCAACTTAACAGTTTGAGACTTTACTAAGAGCACGAGAAATTTAGGTCAGACACACAAAAAAATCTGTTCCTGATCATCCGTGCTCAATGACTTACAGGAAAAGGTTTATTTTTTCCCCAAGAGGGACATTTGATGAAATAGCCCTTGGGCCTCCTAACTCATGTCCATTGTCTTGAAACTGAACAAATCCCAATTCTACCTTATTTGATAAAAGTGAGTTCACTCATAAATTTGAATTTGCACTTGGTGTGTTATCCTATTATTAGGTCCCTACCAAATTCACGGCCATGAAAAATGCATCACAGAAGTGAAATCTGGTCTTTTTGTGCTTTTACCCTATACTATACAGATTTCACA
Organism: Macrochelys suwanniensis; assembly: GCA_033296515.1. Classification (NCBI taxonomy): domain Eukaryota; kingdom Metazoa; phylum Chordata; order Testudines; family Chelydridae; genus Macrochelys; species Macrochelys suwanniensis. The sequence continues at coordinate 229,512,668 of CM065775.1, read as the reverse complement.
GGCGAGACCAGCGTTTCTCAATTTGGGGGTCCTGATCCAAAAGGGAGTTGCAGGGGAGTCAAGGTTATTTTAAGGGGGTCTCAGCATTGCCACCCTTACTTCTCCACTGCCTTCAGAGCTGGGTGGCTGGAGAGCGATGGCTGTTGGCTGGGCACCCAGCTCTGAAGGCAGCGCCCCACCAGCAGCAGTGCAGAAGTAAGGGTGTCAATACCATACCATGTCACCCTTACTTCTGTGCTGCTGCCTGCAGAGCTGGGCGGCCAGAGAGTGGCAGCTGCTGACTGAGGACGTAACTCTGCAGGTAGCAGCACAGAAAGAAGGGTGGCAATACCATACCATGCCATCTGTACTTCTGCACTGATACCGGAAGTGGCTCTGCCTTCAGAGCTGGGCTCCCGGCCAGCAGCTGCCGCTCTCCAGCTGCTCAGCTCTAAAGGCACCACCACCACCAGCAGCAGCACAGAAGTAAGGGTAGCAGTACCACAACCCCATCTACAATAACCTTGCATGGTGTCAGGTATCAGAGGGGTAGCCGTGTCAGTCTGGATCTGCAAGAGCAACAAAGAGTCCTGTAGCACCTTATAGACAGATATATTGGAGCATAAGCTTTCGTGGGCGAAGACCCACTTCGTCACCCACGAAAGCTTATGCTCCAATATATCTGTTAGTCTGTAAGGTGCTACAGGACTCTTTGTCACTCTTACAATAACCTTGCGACCTCCCCACAACTACTTTTTGGGTCAGGACCCCTATAATTACAACACCCTGAAATTTCAGATTTAAATAGCTGAAATCATGAAATTTATGATTTTTAAAATCGTATGACCGTGAAATTGACCAAAATGGACTGTGAATTTGGTAGGGCCCTACCTATTAATATAGATCTGCACATACTATGTGGGATGGCTGAGTCAGTTTGAATAAAATAATACTCTTTGCAGTCCCACCCAAGTCTTTGCCCCAAGTCTGATCCAAACCAAGACACTGATTCTGCAAAGGGCCCTTGTGCCTGTATGAACTCCTTGGGTCTGCCTGTGCGGATCTGGACCAGGGCCTACTTTTTGTTTTGAGGTTCAGAAAAGGACTCCGGTTTTTTCAGTGTTTTTCATTTTTCCATTATTACAATTCTGGGTTCTATCTGAGACCTGAAGCAGAAATGGTAAGTTGGGCCCAGAGCCAAACTCCTAGTTTCAGTGAAGTCTGGATCCAAATCCAAACTTTGTGGCTCCAGCCCACTTCTGGCTGAAGTATTACAGAAGAGGGCTATTTCATGCCCAAATGAAAACAGGAAGTTCTGGGAATCTCTTGAAAGAACCAATTTTTGTGAGATATTGAGCCTACTTTTGCAAATTGAGTTTTGGATAGATTGCTTAAGGTTAAGATAAGGATCTGAACCTTTTTAGGTGCTTAACCAAACCAAATTTTGAGGTTCACGCATCTTTAATATAACCAACTCTCCTACTTTCAGACTACAGTTTTAAAACTTTGACATTAATTTGTATGTAAATTAGGGTGGCCTGATTAGAGAGTTTTCCACAAAGCCAGAAGCAATGACATAGTCGACCCCAAAACAGAAACTTATCATTTTAGTATGGTCTGGTTCTTCTGAGACATCTAGCAGGTGGGTTTTATAACAACTCCTAGCCCGCTGAAAAGAGTCTGTAAAACTAAAACTATTCTCCCGTGTGAATATAAAATACTTTCCTGCTCCTTTATGTACTTTTAATAACCGTTCAGTATTCCAGTTGTTGGTTTCCAGAGCTCTCTGAAATTCAAACATTAAATTGTGAGAGCCAAAGTGCATATAGAGAGGGCTAAATTCTGCAGTCCATAATCAAATCAAGCTCCTAGTGAAGGTAGTGAGAGTTTTGCTCAATTTGATGACCTCAGAATTTAGTGCATATTCTTGAGGTATAGAGGAAATTTGATATGATGATGATCATATGGCACTATTGGGGGCCATTCTTCCATAAATATTATTTGGGTATTTTTAACACGTTATTCCAGATTTACTTTTGTGGTTCTGTATTTTTGGTTCCTCGCTGTTCCATTTTAAAAAAAAATTTTTTTAAAGTGAAGTTCTTCCTTGAAAGATGACTTTATAAAAATGTCATCTTGTGGTTCCATATTTATTGGTTCTCGCTAACTACCAGATCAGATTTACTCAGTATTAGTTAAAAGCTATGTTGTCTAACTGCCAGCTTTTCAAACACAACATGGAATCTAAAAGTCTCACACATCACCAACCATACTGCACTCAGAAATTTATTTCTAGCAGTCCTGTTGGTGATACATAAACCCTGAGCACTTCCATGGATTAATTGACTTTTCAGTGGTAACAGGAATAAAAAGCAGAAAATCTTACGTAGGTGCTGGTTCTGTAAACAGATGGACAGACATGAAACATTGCACCCACAGTTGACCCATTGAAGTCAGTGGAGTTCTACATAGATCTAAGGTTCTGCACCAGTGCACTTGTTTGCAGAAGTGATGTCTTATGCCCCAATCCTGCAATCTGATTCGGGTGGGTGGATCCTTACATTTGTGTGTAGTATCACTAAAGTCAGTAGGATGCTGCATGGGCTCAAAGGTCCATCGGTGTGGATTAGAAGGCAAAACCATTGCCTTCAGCAACTACAATTCTAAATAATCTCAGGTTACACAGGTTTATTTTGTAAGGGGACACCACTTTTACACACTTACTTTTCAAAATAGGACCACACTTCATTTAAGTTAAAAATTGAAAAATATTTATTACAGTTATCCACTCATCCTGGAAAGAAAGATTTTTGCCAAATTAGACAATCTGGAATTAGAAACTAAAACTGAGTTTGTACAATTTCTCCTTTTTGTTATTACAGATTGCAGGTAATTTCAGCAGTTTGTTTAAATATTTATTGGGAAAGTAGCTATTTTGTCTGGTAAACCTTTCCTTAATGAGAGCAATTCCTACTAGTTTTGAGAAAGTATATTAGATTTTTCTCAGAACTACAATAACACGCTTTTAACAAACTACATTTCAGAGGAAAGTGTTTTTTATATATGTTAATGTACAGAATTAGTCCTAACCTGCCAAGGAGGATTAAAAATATAACACCTTTCAAAGATGCAAATTGACAATTAACAAAACAATAGAGTTCTACGCCTTCCTTTGCAGAGGTGCAAATTGATAATCAGACTGCAATGAAAAGCTGGTGGCTTCTATTTAAAATTTTGTTTCAGATGAAGGCTCCCAAAGGAAGCGGGGGGGATTTATGTGACCAGTTTGACACACACAAAAAGGGGGGTGGGGGGAGGAAACCAGCCCTACTGTACAGTAGAAACCAGTTTAGCATTCTGTATAGTTTGTGTGGGATTAATCGCAACAAAAGTGGGGTAAAATAACTGCACTGATTTGTGGAAAGCAAAATTTAATGGCACCAGTTTTTTTCCGTACACCCAACATGCATTGAGGTGATGCTGAGGTGGTAAATTGTAAAGCTGCATGATACGACTATCGCTCCTGCACTCTGCCCAATAATCCACATCGGTGATACTTATTCTAACATTCCACAACCGCCTGAGTAGCTTCAGACAGCCACCATTTTATTTTAAATCTTCCTGTCACACAAACATTTAGCCTTCTTTCCAAATGTGGAATTTCCCTTCAAACTATTCATGTCGAAGGCCTATGACTGAGTAAGTTTGAGGGACACTAACAGCAGGGCTGGCGCTACCATTAGGCAATCCTAGGTGGTCGCCTAGGGCGCCAGGATTTGGGGGGTGGTGTTTCAGGTCCCTCGGCGGCAGCTGCTGCCGAAATGCCGCCGAGGAACCCGGCGGCACTTCGGCAGCAGCCTCTCCCGCCGCCGCCTAGGGTGGCAAAAAAACTGGCGCCGCCCCTGACTAACAGGTTTTCTAGGCATAAAACTGTTGGGACTTTCGCATCAGCTACCTATCTTGCAGCTCTCTATGACTACAAAAGGAAGCCTTATAGCATTGGGGGGCCTTGTGATAAGTTATAGAGCCATGTGATTGAACTGGGGCCTGGAAAGCTTTCCTTCAAATAATACTTCAATGAAAAATCAGAAGAAAAGTTCCTAAAAATGCTGTTCTGTTGTCCCACCAGACTTTATAAATTGCATTTATATTGCACCTGTGACCATCTCTGATGAACTCCACTCTATAGCCTATGATGCACTGCCTCTGGGACTACTTCTGCTTTACTTCGGAGTAGCTTTAAACAGTTTCATGATTGGTTCTTCTAAAATCAGATAAATGTTTTCTACAAAACTACAGCGGGCCACTTACATCTTTACGGTCCAGTGTTTCTTGACACATCAGGGCTACAAACTGGAACATTATAAGTTTATGGAGGTGATGGTTTGATGGGATAGCATGATCTTAGTCAAAGGTCAATTAATTGCCATCAGTAGTAAATAGGACCAATGGTCAATGATGGGATGTTAGATGTTACTACTGTGACGGGGCAAGGCCAGATGGCTATAGGAAAGTAGTGGGAGATAGTTATATTAGCCCCAGGCTAAACAAATCCATGGTACCAGAATAAGTAAATGGAAGCTTCTCCAGGTCAATTAAGACACCTGGGGCCAATTAAGAACTTTCCAGAAGGCAGGGAGGTTGATTGAGACACCTGCAGCCAATCAGGGGCTGGCTGAAACTAGTCAAAAGCCTCCCAGTGAGTCAGTGAGGGGTGCATGTCAGGAGCTGTGGAAGGAGGTTGCATACGAGGAGCTGGGAGCAAGAGGCACTAGGCGCTGAGAGTGAGAGGGCGTACTGCTGGAAGATCCTGTGGTGAGGATAAAGAAGGTGTTGGGAGGAGTCCATGGGGAAGTAGCCCAGGGAGTTGTAGTTGTCGTGTAGTTGTTCCAGGAGGTACTCTAAACAGCTGCAGTCCACAGGGCCCTGGGCTGGAACCCGGAGTAGAGGGCGGGCCCGGGTTCCCCCCAAACCTCCCAACTCCTGTCACAGGAGGAGTTGATCTGGAGTGTGGGTTCTACTAGAGGGGAAGATCTCTGAGGCAAACAAAAATCCGCCAATAAGCGCAGGACCCACCGAGGTAGAGGAGGAACTTTGTCACACTACAGAGAACTTTTTCCTGAGTGTCTGGCTGGTGAGTCTTGCCCACATGCTCAGGGTTCAGCTGATCGCCATATTTGGGGTCGGGAAGGAATTTTCCTCCAGGGTAGATTGGCAGAGGCCCTGGAGGTTTTTCGCCTTCCTCTGCAGCATGGGGCATGGGTCACTTACTGGAGGATTCTCTGCACCTTGAAGTCTTTAAACCATGATTTGCGGACTTCAATAGCTGAGACAGGTGAGAGTATTATTGCAGGAGTGGGTGGGTGAGATTCTGTGGCCTGCATTGTGCAGGAGGTCAAACTAGATGATCATAATGGTCCCTTCTACATAGGCGCCAACTTCCGGTGGTGCCGTTGGGGGCTGACGCCCGGCATTAGGGGTGGGGCCCCGCCCCCAATGCCGGGCCCCGCCCCCAACGCCGGGCCCCGCCCTTGACGCCGGGTGACGTTGCGGGGCCCCGCTCCTGACGCCGACGCAACGTCGCCCAGCGTCGGGGGCGGGGGCCTGCAACGTCTCCCGGTGCTGAAGTGAGCTTGCTGCGGGTCCCGGAGCTGGCGGGGAGTTGGGCGCGAGCCCCGGGGATGGCGGGGAGCTGCCGGTGGGTGCTCTGCACCCACCAATTTTTCCCTGTGGGTGCTCCAGCCCCGGAGCACCCATGGAGTTGGCACCTATGCCCGTCTGACCTTAAAGTCTGTGAGTCTATTATACCTCTGGATCGCTCTCTGCCTAGGCTGGCAGATTTTTTTTTCCCCGAATACTCAGCCTTCTCCTGCTGCCCCCAAAGCTGCCCTCCCGGAGCAATCCCTGTCACAGGCTTCCTTCCACCGCTGCATAGGCAGCGCCCAACCCTCTAACAGCGCTCCACCCACCACTAGACCATGTAGCCCTGTCCCTTGCACAGAACATTACCCACTTTACCACACAGTCCCTGTGCACTCTGCACAGAGCCCCACCCATTGGACTGTGCAGCCACACACACTAGACCATAGAGCTCCACTCACCGTACCAGACAGTCCCACCCACTGTCATACATGGAGGAGTCGCACTGAAGTTTTGCCTAGGATAGAAGATTGTCTTGAACAGTCTCTGCCTCCAGAAAAGAGACTTTCCTAGCACTGGCTTTCAGCACTGAGATAGTCATAATTTAAAATTACTACAGTTCTGATTCAGTAAAGCATGTGCTTAAGCTGCATTGATTTCAAGGGGTCCTAAGCACATGTTTCCTGAATAGGGATGCTTTCCTGTTTTGGAACTTACCCATTATGCATAGGAAAGCTCTTTTAGGGTACTTTTTAATGTTTTCTAAAATGTATTTGTCTTGATTTTTTCCTCTTTTTCTGAAGTTTGTAAAATTGGACTCTTGTTACTATGGGAGCTGAATTTTAAAGGCGAAGATGGAAACAAAAATGTTTAAAATTATAAATGTAAATCAATAGTTACTCTGTATAATATGTCGCATATGAAGAATATATATAAAATATGTAGGCTGAGATTTTCAAGGCCAATTAGAGGATTTAGTCACGACTTCATTAATTTGAATGGGTGTTGTGTAACTAAATGTCCAGTCAGCTTTGAAAATCTCAACCATAATTGCCTAATTTTAATGAATTTATCTCTTGAAAAGTGTTGAATTGACAGCTATCGAGAATGAAATCCTGTATAGTCATATTGTGAGAGTGGGTACCGTATAGAGGCAGCATCAGTGTAAGTTTGTTTCCTACTACTTTGCTGCAGCACCGAACTGGAGATCCCTCTGTGAGCATGAGGCTGTTTTACCCTCTATAATCCATTCAGTCCTTGCCTTCTCTGATGAGGTTGAGAATGGATGTGTTGATTTTTGTGATCTGGGTGATTGTCACTTAAAATTGTCCTGCTGCCACCGTTCATTTCACCAACACATTTAACTGTGCAATCCTCTATGGTAATGACTTTCTGTCTGTATTGTATTTAGAATACAGGCAGTCCTCAGACTTACAACACAATTAGTTCCTTACAATTGCGTTGTAAGTCGGAACCACAATCTACTCCATTGTGGGACCAAGCATCGTAAACTCGAAACCTATAGTCGTACGTCGAATCAGCATGTCAATGTAGAAGCATCGCAAGTGCCGTTCATCGTAACTCGAATATCGTAAAGTCGAGGACTGCCTGTAACCACCTTGGCTCCAGTCCTCAGACGCTTATGCTGTTACATACCTACTTAACTTTACGTACATAAGTAGTCTCATTGAGTTCAGTGGGTATGTCTACACTGCAATTAGACACCATGCCAGCTGACTCTGGCTAAGGGGCTGTTTAATTGTGGTGTAGACATTCCGGCTCGGGTTGCAGCCTGAGCTTTAGAACCCTGCGAGATGGGCGGGTCCCAGATCTTGGGCTGCAGGCTGAGCCCAGACATCTACACTGCAGTTAAACACCCCCTTAGCTTGAATCAGCTGGCACAGGTCAGCCGCAGGTGTCCAATTGCAGTGTAGACGTACCCAATGTAACTATTCACATGAACAAAGCTAAACACTGCGGTAAGTGCCTGTGGGAATTGAGGTGAAGATTTAGAGATGAAAGGCTTTGTAAAGCATCACAATAACACAAGCCATCTAATGTCTTCACGTGGTCATTTGAAAAAAACCCTGCATTTCAGTTTTTCATAGCAGTGAAATGTAGGTATAAAATAATGACCACAGAAATAGCTTAGGTGAGGAGAAGATGGCTGTGGCAAGAGTAACTGATGTATGGTCTTTATCCCTGAGAAATCTGCTAGATTGAGTGTGATTTTCTGACAGAAGAGAGTTGTGGAGCTTGGATTCTGCAACTATCGATGAAAGAACAGCTAGTGACATCTTGAGCCTTTACTCTGTGATACACTAGCACCTCTTCTGGATGTCAAGATGTAACTCCTCTTGTGTATTTTAAATAACAGGGTTGCATGGAGAACACTGTTCTTGGTGGAGTGGTAGCCTTTTCTGAAAACCTGTTTCGGCTCCATTTATTATGGGCCAGATCCTGATACGCTTACTCACGTTGAATTGTACCTTATTCCATGATCTGTCTGCTAGAAGTCAATGAGACCATATGAGAAGTAGGGTAAAATTAAGAGTAAGTATTGGCATCTGGTTCTATGTGAAGAATATGTTTTAACCTTCTTCATTAAAACCTTCTCAAGAAGTTTGACATGTATTTAAAACATATGTGGAATAACAGTTTGTAAGTGTATCTTATGGAAAGATTTATGTTGATGTGACTGTATGCATCTTATTCTCCTGCCCCGATTGCAGAGGGAGATGTACATTTTTGAGGAAGAGGGAGGCAGTTTGTTTTTTGATAGTGTCCTACTGTTAACTCACCAGGGCCAACAGCTTTGTTCCTTTTCAGATATTGTGTAGCCTGTATAATTTCTAATAATTTCTTTCTTTTCCCAGTCTATTCATATTTGCTGTCGGGCAGGGCAAATCAATCTTTTCTAAGTACTCTTTAATCATAGATCTGGATGTGTTAAGCTTGCTTTTACATAGCCTCTGGTGGCCAAAAAAAAAAAAGTCAATATGTCTGAAATGTGATTGGGACCAGAAAGCTTTTTGCTCTCTGCACCTTTACCTTAGTGATGTTTTTTGATTTTGTTGGTGACTTTCATTTTAAGAGGCTACTTTGGCATTTTCTCTGTCTAATTACATTGCTTTGCAAAACCTGTCTTGTGTGCTGTGAATGGCCATTCCCGTAGCTCACATTTTCCCTCTGGTATTCAATAAATCTCAGAGCACCTTCATATTTAGACTTCTTTTCTGCTCTTTCTCCCTAGGGTGTTAATTCTCCTCCTCCCCCATCGGAATATCTGTAAAATCAGCATTTTTATTCCCCGCCCCCTCGAGCAACTATTGCCATCAACTGTCATTTATATAATGGCTTTAGATATGTTCCATCATAGCACATTGACCCCTGTATCTGGTTTGTCATTAATTTCCGGAGATTGGTTCCAGGCTTGAACTAATTCCTTCCCCCAGGGACCTGAGTTAAGTATCCCTTGGAATCCACCTCCTTATTCTTTTGTACATCAGATATTAATCATATCTCCAGCATCACAGGGACATTGAGGCATCCTGGCATGGTTAGAAATGTTCTAATTGTCCTTTGTTGGCTTTCTGCCTGTTACAACTTCAGATTCATGTTTCATGAACTCCAAAGCCCTAAGTAATCTTGCTCCCAACTACATCTTTGATTCTTCTCCCCTTCTCTTTCAGTGACAGAATAGTGTTTTGCCTTACTTCACTTTTCTGCCTGCTTAACTCCTGCTCTAAATCCCTCTTTGCACAGTGCCGTACAAAGTAACAAGTAGATGCTAATATGTCAGTGGAAAAAAACTGTGTGTGAACATGCAACTGAAGATTGTGTCATCATGCAAGAGGGCTGTTAAGGTTGTCTAGATGACCTTAAATAAGCATTTCCTACCTACTGAGTGCTTGACTTTGCAATTATGTTCATTTAAGTGTGTGTGTGTGTGTGTGTGTGTGTGTGTGTGTGTGTGTGTGTGTGTGTGTGTGTGTGTGTGTGTAAAACAAAATTAACATATCTACATATTCTGGAAACCACCAATTCTTCTCCTACGTTATAGCACATTTCCCAGCACAAAAATAATCTCCACATGGGAAGGGGAATCAGCAATTAAAAGGTTCTTTTACCTTTTACCTCTAAATACAGGAAACATTTCTTGACACCTGTAACTTCTTACCTACTGGTAAAAATATTTTAAGCTGCATCCTTTTTATAGAAGAGCCATTGCTGGATCAAAAAGCTTATGTGCAAAAATATATGGACTACTCCCCTTAAGGCCTGACCTGCATTACCTTTCCAGGACTCCTGTCAAAGAGAGACTACTGAGGTGGCTTCTCTGCAGGTTTTCACAAAGCTACAGTTGGATTGGAAGTTAGTATTGTCACTGTTAGTCATGTAGGGTTTTCTGCTAGGTGTATATGCATGACAAGAGTTTGGCCCTACAGACTAGAGAGAAAAATATTGCCCATATACTGTATATGACTTTCCACTGCCACCAACTATTTTCCCCCCAAAAAAGTGTTTTATTTTTAGAGATATATGGAAGGCCTGATCTTGCTTCTATTAAAGTCAATAGCCAAACACCCATTGATTTAATCAGAAGTAGAGCCAGATTCTTCTTTTTTTCATACATAATTTAATTTTTTTTAAACTCACTACCATTTATGTTATCTTTGCAACATGAAAATATAAATCTCTTTGTCTTTATTGTTATCTGTTTGCTGAATAGAGTTTTCATCCAAGTTTCTAGCAGAGCTAAATTTAATAAGACTCTTCAGTGTACTTTCTCGCTTCTGCACCAGCTGTTTTGTCTGCCAGCTGATGGTCAGACACTAAAGCATACTTAACCAATTGTGGGATTTCTCCATCCTTCAGTTGACCTTTGCTGTGTGTGCATTCTGCGTGTTATCACAGTATTGATTCTAATCAGGATCCTGTTGGTCTGTGGGCAGTTGCTCTACCAGGTAAGCCAAAGGGAAAAGTCCTTCACTCTCAGCTGGGAGCATATCTGTGACAACTATGTGCACACATTGCACATACTCCCCAAACAAACACAAACAGTTGGTTTGCAGAATAACCGTTTACTGGGTTCCTTAAATACAGTTCACTTAAAGGCTCTACGTTCAGGTGTGATGCACACACCAGGTCTAGACATTCTTAGTGGGCTCTTATCCCTCCTGGAGTCTTTTTAGTTGTGGTGAAAGATTTTGATTAGGAGACAGTTTGATCCAGCAAAAAGGCACTGGACTAGGAGATAGAAAACCTGTGTTCTATTTCATAGATTCATAGACTCTAGGGCTGGAAGGGACCTCGAGAGGTCATCGAGTCCAGCCCCCTGCCCTCATGGCAGGACCAATTACTGTCTAGACCATCCCTGATAGACATTTATCTAACCTACTCTTAAATATCTCCAGAGATGGAGATTCCACAACCTCCCTGGGCAGTTTATTCCAGTGTTTAACCACCCTGACAGTTAGGAACTTTTTCCTAATGTCCAACCTAAACCTCCCTTGCTGCAGTTTAAGCCCATTGCTTCTTATTCTATCCTTAGAGGCTAAGATGAACAAGTTTTCTCCCTCCTCCTTATGACACCCTTTTAGATACCCGAAGACCGCTATCATGTCCCCTCTCAGTCTTCTCTTTTCCAAACTAAACAAACCCAATTTCTTCAGCCTTCCTTCATAGGTCATGTTCTCTAGATCCTTAATCATTCTTGTTGCTCTTCTCTGGACCCTCTCCAATTTCTCCACATCTTTCTTGAAATGCGGTGCCCAGAACTGGACACAATACTCCAGTTGAGGCCTAACCAGCGCAGAGTAGAGCGGAAGAATGACTTCTCGTGTCTTGCTCACCACACACCTGTTAATGCAGCCCAGAATCAAGTTTGCTTTTTTTGCAACAGCATCACACTGTTGACTCATATTTAGCTTGTGGTCCACTATAACCCCTAGATCCCTTTCTGCCGTACTTCTTCCTAGACAGTCTCCTCCCATTCTGTATGTGTGAAACTGATTGTTCCTACCTAAGTGGAGCACTTTGCATTTGTCCTTATTAAACTTCATCCTGTTTACCTCTGGCCATTTCTCCAATTTGTCCAGATCATTTTGAATTATCACCCAATCCTCCAAAGCAGTTGCAATCCCTCCCAGTTTGGTATCATCTGCAAACTTAATAAGCGTACTTTCTATGCCAATATCCAAGTCGTTGATGAAGATATTGAACAGAGCCGGTCCCAAAACAGACCCTTGCGGAACCCCACTCGTTATACCTTTCCAGCAGGATTGGGAACCATTAATAACTACTCTCTGAGTAGGGTTATCCAGCCAGTTGCGCACCCACCTTATAGTAGCCCCATCTAAGTTGTATTTCCCTAGTTTATTGATAAGAATATCATGTGAGACCGTATCAAATGCCTTACTAAAGTCTAGGTATACCACATCCACCGCTTCTCCCTTATCCACAAGACTCATTATCCTATCAAAGAAAGCTATCAGATTGGTTTGACATGATTTGTTCTTTACAAATCCATGCTGGTTATTCCCTATCACCTTACCACCTTCCAAGTGTTTGCAGATGATTTCCTTAATTACTTGCTCCATTATTTTCCCTGGCACAGAAGTTAAACTAACTGGTCTGTAGTTTCCTGGGTTGTTTTTATTTCCCTTTTTATAGATGGGCACTATATTTGCCCTTTTCCAGTCTTCTGGAATCTCTCCTGTCTCCCGTGATTTACCAAAGATAATAGCTAGAGGCTCAGATACCTCCTCTATTAGCTCCTTGATTATTCTAGGATGCATTTCATCAGATCCTGGTGACTTGCAGGCATCTAACTTATCTAAGTGATTTTTAACTTGTTCTTTTTTTATTTTATCTTCTAAACCTTCCCCCTTCCCATTTGCATTCACTATGTTAGGCATTCCTTCAGACTTCTTGGTGAAGACCGAAACAAAGAAGTCATGAAGCATCTCTGCCATTTCCAAGTTTCCTGTTACTGTTTCTCCCTCCTCACTGAGTAGTGGGCCTACCCTGTCTTTGGTCTTCCTCTTGTTTCTAATGTATTGATAAAAAGTTTTCTTGTTTCCCTTTATTCCTGCAGCTAGTTTGAGCTCATTTTGTGCCTTTGCCTTTCTAATCTTGCCCCTGCATTCCCGTGTTGTTTGCCTATATTCATCCTTTGTAATTTGTCCTAGTTTCCATTTTTTATATGACTCTTTTATTTTTTAGATCTTGCAAGATCTCATGGTTAAGCCAAGGTGGTCTTTTGCCACATTTTCTATCTTTCCTACCCAGCGGAATAGTTTGCTTTTGGGCCCTTAATAGTGTCCCTTTGAAATACTGCCAGCTCTCCTCAGTTGTTTTTCCCCTCAGTCTTGATTCCCATGGGACCTTACCTATCAGCTCTCTGAGCTTACCAAAATCTGCTTTCCTGAAATCCATTGTCTCTATTTTGCTGTACTCCCTTCTACCCTTCCTTAGAATTGTGAACTCTAGGATTTCATGATCACTTTCGCCCAAGCTGCCTTCTACTTTCAAGTTCTCAACGAGTTCCTCCCTATTTGTTAAAATCAAATCTAGAACAGCTTCCCCCCTAGTAGCTTTCTCAACCTTCTGAAATAAAAAGTTGTCTGCAATGCAGTCCAAGAACTTATTGGATAGTCTGTGCCCCACTGTGTTATTTTCCCAACATATATCTGGATAGTTGAAGTCCCCCATCACCACCAAATCTTGGGCTTTGGATGATTTTGTTAGTTGTTTAAAAAAAGCCTCATCCACCTCTTCCACCTGGTTAGGTGGCCTGTAGTAGACTCCTAGCATGACATCACCTTTGTTTTTTACCCCTTTTAGCCTAACCCAGAGACTCTCAACACTTCCGTCCCCTATGTCCATCTCCACCTCAGTCCAAGTGTGTACATTTTTAATATATAAGGCAACACCTCCTCCCTTTTTCCCCTGTCTGTCCTTCCTGAGCAAGCTGTACCCATCCATACCAACATTCCAATCATGTGTAATCCCACCAAGTTTCGGTGATGCCAACAATGTCATAGTTGAATTTATTTATTAGCACTTCCAGTTCTTCCTGCTTATTACCCATACTTCTCGCATTTGTATACAGGCATCTAAGATACTGATTTGATCTTGCCTCCCAGTTTTGCCCTGACCCTCCTATCTCTTTGTTATTAGAGCCCACGCCCCCTCCTATTTCCGACCCATCTCCCAGGTCCCCATGTTCTCCACTTTATGGCTCTATCACTGTCCTGCTGTGTCCTTGGGCAAGTCACTTCATTTCGCTTTGCCTCTTACTATGTGTTTGTCTGTGCTAGCACAAAGGGCACCTGATTTTAGATGGGGCCTCTTAAATAATAATAATTAATTAATATAATAAATAAAGAAGCCCCATTATTTGCGGTGCTCTTCTATGCCAGGCAGCCATCTTCAGAGTCTCTCCACTCTTTTATGTCCTCTCTTTTTCTACTTTTTAATGACTGAATGAGTCCCTTCTCCCCACAGCTTCCTTGCATCTCACAATTGCATCCCCGTCCAGATTTTCAGGCCTGGCAAAAAATTATAAAGGTGGAACTGATTCTGAGCATAGGTTTCATGAGGCAAGGGGGTTTATTTCAAACCTTATTCTGAAGCAGCTAGTGCTTATCACTATCAGAGACAGGCTCCTGCACTAGATAGACAATGTATCTGTATGATAAGCCCTATATTCCCGGCTAAAACAGTCCCCCATTTTGTTGACATGCACACACAAATAAATAAGATGTCACTAATACGTGTGATAGACACAAGTTCCGATAATATTTTACACCCATGCCTTGACTAAGGCTCAACAGCCCAGAATCATTATCAGTCTTCTGGAAGAGACTTCTCACCATGCTGTGCTCTCATTGAGGGAAAAGCCTATCAATTTGTATTGATGATGACCACAGTGAACTCAGGGATATATTAATATAAATAATGGGAGGCTTCTCTCCTACATATCTGGAAACAAAGATGAACATTTATGAATGTTAAAGTTACTTTGGCTCTAAGTTCCCTCAGAGGCATTTTGCAGTCTCACGCAATTAATAGTCTAGATAACTTCCTCGTCTTCAATCAGCTTTATCTCCCTAACTCACAGAATCCAACGTATAGTTGCCCCAGAATTCCAGAATGTGATATTTCTGCAGAGGTGGCCTGAACATTTGGGCTGATAGCTCAAAAGAACACTTGTGGGTTCTAATCATCCTCTCCATTGGTCCACCATAAGCAAGGTTGATCTTCAATTTTTACAACCTACACGATCCTGGAAAGTGCGTTTTCCTTTCTGGAAGGACAAACTCTTCATTTCCTTTCCCCATTTATTGCAAACTGCAGAATCCTCGCACTGCAGTACATACTGAGAATCAGAACATATTAATCCGTGATTCCAAAGGGGGGAAACCACTTAACCCAAATAGACAGAAATTCCAGCTTTCTAAATTATTCTCAGTTATTTTGTAAAGGAATAGCTCCTCTACATCTAGTTTATACCTCAGTAAGCTATGAATATAGTATGGTATGCCTAACACACCGACCCTGTTAGCAGCAACTTTGAAGCTGGATAGAAGAGAGGCTAACTGAATAACTGCTGACTTTGCAGTGACATAGTTAACATAATTTCTTGATCTATATACCACCCAGGCTATATATTTTGGTGTTCCGTTACAGGCACGAGAAACAGCTAGATGATTAAGTACACTTGACTCTGTGGCTGGCAATATTGTGCACCATAACCACAATGAAAATATCACTGTTAATCAACTATGTCTTCCTTCTGGACGAGACTGGCAGTTTGGAACCCACCATGCCAAATCAGGGTCAGCAGCAACACCCAAATGGGTCTCAGTGACATCTGCCAGTGTAAACATAAACTAACGCGAGAAGTCTTAGCTGCAACTCACAGCTAAGTAAACAAACCACCCAGTACAGAGATTCTATGCCGGGGGTGGGCAAACATTTTGGCCCGAGGGCCACATCTGTGTATGGAAATTGTATGGCAGCGGGCCATGAATGCTCACGAAATTGGGGTTGGGGTGCAGGAGGGGGCAAGGGCTCTGGCTGAGAGTGTGGTCTCTGGGGTGGGGCCAAAAATGAGGAGTTCAGAGTACAGGAGGGGGCTCCAGACCCCGTTCCCCAGCAGGAGCTCGAGGGCTGGATTAAATTGGCTGGCGGGCCGGATGTGACCAGCAGGCCGTAGTTTGCCCACCCCTGCTCTATGCTCATCACAGCTGTCACGATGAAAACAATATTACAATAGATCAGGAATTGGCAACCTTTGGCACGCAGCCCATCAGGGAAATCTGCTGTCAGGCCGGGAAGATTTGTTTACCTGCAGCGTCCACAGGTTCGGCCAATCGCGGCTCCCACTGACCGTGGTTCTCCATTCCAGGCCAATGGGGGCTGTAGGAAGCAGCGTGGGCTGAGGGATTTGCTGGCCGCTGCTTCTCACAGCCCCCATTGGCCTGGCACGGCAACCGCGGCCAGTGGGAGCTGCGATTGGCAGAACCTGCGGACGCTGCAGGTAAACAAACCGGCCCGGCCCGCCAGTGGATTTCCCTGACAGGCCGTGCACCAAAGGTTGCTGATCCCTGCAATAGATCCACAAGCTCAAGCATACGGAGTTAACTTAGGAAGACAGCCATTGTTGGGAGAAGGGGAGAGACAAGAAAGAGAAAATGTGTGCCTAACATGATAGACAGCTTACTTCTAGAAAAGGCTTCTGCTTATTTCCTTTGCTTGCCTCCCAGCAAGGAGACTTGGCTTTTATGGTTTCCCAGCAGGAGCAGCCCAGCCATGTGTTTTCTGATCCCCACGGTCCACATTCCAGAACATTACCCCATACTTCCTTAGGGTGGCAGAGACACTAATTTTCACTGCTTCTCTTGTACCTTAAGCTCCAACCGTGACAGCAGAAGTACAGTGATTTATTTGTATGAGGTGGTGGGGAAGACTGTCAAAGAAAATTTCCACCTTAGTTACTCTTATTATCTGTTCCATAGTGCTAGACATTCAGTAACTTCCCAGCCAGCAAATACAAATTCCCTTCATAGACTTTAAGGTCAGAAGGGACCATTATGATCATCTAGTCTGACCTCCTGGACAATGCAGGCCACAGAATCTCACCCACCCACTCCTGCAATAATCCTCTCACCTATGTCTCAGCTATTGAAGTCCTCAAATCATGGTTTAAAGACTTCAAGATGCAGAGAATCCTATAGCAAGTGACCCGTGCCCCATGTTGCAGAGGAAGGCGAAAAACCTCCAGGCAGGGCTGGCGCGCCGACTAGGCAACCCTAGGCGGTCGCCTAGGGTGCTGAGATTTTGGGGGGCGGCAGGCAGCTGCCTCCCAGCTCCTCGCTCAGCCACTGAGTGGGGAGCTGTGGGGCAGCCGCCGCGAGCCGCCCCACCACCCAGCGCCTTAGTGGGGAGCTGGTGGGGGGGGGCAGCCACCACGAGCCGCCCCCTTGCCCCGCGCCTGAGCAGGGAGCCACGGAGCTGCCGCCGCGAGCCGCCCCTCCGCTCAGCACCTGAGCCACCCCCCTGCCCCTAGCTTCCTGCTCAGCTCCCGCGGGTGGTGGAGGGGGGGCTGAGTGCCCACGGGCGGGGGAAGGCTGAGCTCCCGCGGGCGGGGGAGCTGTCTGGGGGGGGCGGTATGGGGGGGGGTGGCGCAGGGCTGGTGCAAGGAAGTTTCGCCTAGGGCGCGAAACTTCCTTGCACCAGCCATGCCTCCAGGGCCTCTGCCAATCTGCTCTGGAGAAAAATTCCTTCCCGACCCCAAATATGGCGATCGGCTGAACCCTGAGCATGTGGGCAAGACTCACCAGACCCTTCTTTTTTGTGGACTACCCTATATGGCTTTATCTCAAGCCTTGAGCATGCACAGCATGTTGGAGCACCACAGAGACAGCCTGTACCTACTGAGGGGGGGCAGTGGATTCAGCAGTTGTTACTGAGCATGCTCAGTCCATGAGAGAGTGCTCCGTACAAGCCAAGCAGCAACTCGGGGGTGGGGGGAGGGTGTGACCCTGTGTACCGTCTCTCCACCCCCCGCCCCACGCATTGCCTCTGGAGCACCACGCCAGGAGCAGTGTATGAAAGCATTGTGCCGCAATGAGGAATGACTCCTCTGCTGCTCCCTTACTCCAAAAGGGGAATAATCTGTGACTGCTCCATACCAGCAGCTAATTGCTATTCTGCCCCTCCTCCAGCTGCCATGCCTGCGAGCACCACTCAGATGACCAGTGCATTGAGGTAGAGGAGGAGGGCAGTAAAGCCAGAGCCAGTTTAGCCACCGCGGTAAGTGGATCTAACTACGTCGACTTCAGTTACCTTATGCTCGTTACTGAAGTTGCGTAAATTAGATCGATTTACCGCGGTAGTGTAGACCAGCCCTAACACTGGGCAAGGGGAGAGGGGACCATGTTGTACCAAGCTGTACAATACGCTGTAGCGATAGTGTTTGAAGTCTGTTACTTGAAAAATTTTGGATGGCATAAGGATTTGATATTCTCGTTTCAATATGTTGGGGAGGAGGGATAGCTCAGTGGTTTGAGCATTGGCCTGCTAAACCCAGGGTTGTGAGTTCAATCCTTGAGGGGGCCATTTAGGGATCTGGGGCAAAAAATGGGGATTGATTGTGCTTTGAGCAGAGGGTTAGACTAGGTGATCTCCTAAGGTCCCTTCCAACCCTGATATTCTATGCTTATTTGCTTGTGTTATTATTGCTCTTATATATCACCTTAGCTGGCTAATATGCCTCTTGGATTACATCTGATGTTGGTGAACGTCCTGGATTTTAAATGGGCCTCCTGGATTGTAAATGAGAACTCAGGTAGCAAATATGTTTTAGTATTATTTGCCTCATGTATGGCTGTGTTATGTTCATCTTCTTTATTTATGTGAACAAAGGCTAAGCCCCCGCTCCATTAAATGTACAAAGCCATTCTGAAGGCATTAAATCAATATCCAGGGTTTTATGTTGCTAAAGAAATGTCTATTTTAACAGTCCTGGTGTGGTTCAATTGGCAGAACTCTGAGCTCTATAACTGAATTGTGGATTCAGTTCTCAAATACAAGGCCCCTGCTTTTCAGAGGCACCCACAACTGTTGTTGCCTTTAGATGGGGATGTGGGTACGCAGCACTTGTGAAAATCAGGCCCAGAGACTAGAGTTTGAACCTATTGCTGAGCTACATTGCAGCAAGGAGGGAGATTGGAGGAAAAGAGGCACTTGGACATTCTTAGATAGAAGCAAACATGTTCCCTTCCATCAGCCTTGGACGGTGTGATGGGGTGGACTAGGTCCAGACTCCCCCAGGTGGAAGCCTGGCCGCCCTACCACACCCCGCCCCAGGAAAGGACAGCAGAGAAGTCCTCCAAGCTGCCTAGCATGGCTGAGTGGGAAGCACCCAATTGGGGCCCAACAGGATAGTATAAGAAGAGCGGCAAGACCAGAGTGAGATCAGTTCCTTGCTGGAGCTGGAGGAGTGTAGATGGTGTACCTGGCTGGCTGAGGGAGCTACAGGACCCCAGACAGAGCAGTGCTGGCAGGGACGTGAAGGAGTTCCAGGCTGGCTGCTGGGACTCAACCAGGACAAGGCCATGAAGAATGTGCTGGAGCCATGGGGAAGTGGCCCAGGGAACTGTAGCAGCAACACACTTTTTTTTAAAGGGACGTGGCAGATGGCTGCTATCTATAGGGTCCCTGGGCTGGGACCTGGAGTAGAGGGCGGGCCCTCTGGGAAAGTGGCCTGGACTTTGATACACCCCAGAAAGGGAATTTAACTCTTTTAGTGGCCCAGCTGAAGAGCTGGGGCCAGAAAGGCCGAGAGGGGTGAGGAGTCTCCAGGGAGGGAGCCCTGTGGGACGTGCCCTCCCACCACAGCCAGGACTGCTTGAAGAGCAGGGAAATTTTTTGAGAGAGCCCAGAAGGGGCTGAGAGACCATTTAAACCAGGGTACTGTGGTAGGCCGTGCTGGACTGATTGAGGAGTGAGCCCAAATATAAGGCTGAAGATAAAGAGACCTTACAGAGGGCGCTGCGATAGACCTGCTGTTGGATTTGTATCCCAAAAGGGAGTTGTTTTATATCACATACAGACAGTGTGACTTGGCTGGAGGGCTGAGTCACCAAAGATCCACAACAAACTGAGAGAGAGCACAGGCGCACGCACTCGGCCGGGGGCACTGACGGGAGGTGAGTGCACCTCATTAGAGACTGTTTTTCAGGTGAAAGTTGATTGCACTTTTCAGAAAGAGCAGGAGACAACGTTCTGTGTCTCAAAAGGGCCAGTTCATCTGTTGCAGACTGAGTTGAACTCTCAGTGCTGGGAGGCAGCATGCATAGTGGTTAAAGTGCAGGACTGGCAGTCAGGAGAGCTGACCACTGACTCACTCTGTGACTTCGGCCAATTTAACATCTCTCAGCCTCAGTTTCCCCCATCTATGCAATAAGCACAATAATATTTACACATCTCTAGAGAGTACTTTGTGTTCATAGAATCATAGAATCTCAGGGTTGGAAGGGACCTCAGGAGGTCATCTAGTCCAACCCCCTGCTCAAAGCAGGACCAACACCAACTAAATCATCCCAGCCAGGGCTTTGTCAAGCCTGACCTTAAAAACCTCTAAGGAAGGAGATTCCACCACCTCCCTAGGTAACCCATTCCAGTGCTTCACCACCCTACTAGTGAAAAAGTTTTTCCTAATATCCAACCTAAATTTCCCCCTCTGCAACTTGAGACCATTACTCCTTGTTCTGTCATCTGCTACCACTGAGAACAGTCTAGATCCATCCTCTTTGGAACCCCCTTTCAGGTAGTTGAAAGCAGCTATCAAATCCCCCCTCATTCTTCTCTTCTGCAGGCTAAACAATCCCAGTTCCCTCAGCCTCTCCTCATAAGTCATGTGCTCCAGCCCCCTAATCATTTTTGTTGCCCTCCACTGGACTCTTTCCAATTTTTCCACATCCTTCTTGTAGTGTGCGGCCCAAAACTGGACACAGTACTCCAAATGAGGCCTCACCAGTGCCAAATAGAGGGGAATGATCACGTCCCTCGATCTGCTGGAAATGCCCCTACTTATACAACCCAAAATGCCATTAGCCTTCTTGGCAACAAGGGCACACTGTTGACTCATATTCAGCTTTTCATCCACTGTAACCCCTAGGTCCTTTTCTGCAGAACTGCTGCCCAGCTATTTGGTCCCTAGTCTGTAGCAGTGCATGGGATTCTTCTGTGCTAAGTGCAGGACTCTGCACTTGTCCTTGTTGAACCTCATCATATTTCTTTTGGCCCAATCTTCTAATTTGTCTAGGTCCCTCTGTATCCTGTCCCTACCCTACAGCGTATCAACTACTCCTCCCAGTTTAGTGTCATCTGCAAACTTGCTAAGGGTGCAGTCCACACCAGCCTACAGATCGTTAATGAAGATATTGAACAAAAACGGCCCCAGCACCGACCCTTGGGGCACTCCACTTGATACCGGCTGCCAACTAGACATGGAGCCATTGATCACTACCCATTGAGCCCGACCATCTAGCCAGTTTTCTATCCATCTTACAGTCTATTCATCCAGCCCATACTTCTTTAACTTGCTGGCAAGAATACTGTGGGAGATTGTATCAGAAGCTTTGCTAAAGTCAAGAAATAGCACATCCACTGCTTTCCCCTCATCCACAGAGCCAGTTATCTCATCATAGAAGGCAATTAGGTTAGTCAGGCATGACTTGCCCTTGGTGAATCCATGCTGACTGTTCCTGATCACTTTCCTCTCCTTTAAGTGGTTCAGAATTGATTCCTTGAGGACCTGTTCCATGATTTTTCCAGGGACTGAGGTGAGACTGACTGGCCTGTAGTTCCCTGGATCTTCCTTCTTCCCTTTTTTAAAGATGGGCACTGCATTAGCTTTTTTCCAGTCATCCGGGACCTCCCCCGATTGCCATGATTTTTCAAAGATAATGGCCAATGGCTCTGCAATCACATAGGCCAACTCCTTTAGCACCCTCGAATGCAGTGCATCCGGCCCCATGGACTTGTGCTCGTCCAGCTTTTCTAAATAGTCCCGAACTACTTCTTTCTCCACAGAGGGCTGGTCACCTCCTCCCCATACCGTGCTGCGGAGTGCAGCCATCTGGGAGCTGACCTTGTCTGTGAAGACAGAGGCAAAAAAAGCATTGAGTACACTAGCTCTCTCCACATCCTCTGTCACTAGGTTCCCTCCCTCATTCAGCAAGGGGCCCACACTTTCCTTGACTTTCTTCTTGTTGCTAACATACCTGAAGAAACCCTTCTTGTTACTCCTAACATCTCCGGCTAGCTGCAACTCCAAGTGTGATTTGGCCTTCCTAATTTCACTCCTGCATGCCTGAGCAATATTTTTATACTCCTCCCTGGTCATTTGTCCAATCTTCCACTTCTTGTAAGCTGCTTTTTTGTGTTTAAGACGAGCAAGGATTTCACTGTTAAGCCAAGCTGGTTGCCTGCCATATTTACTTTTCTTTCTATACATTGGGATGGTTTGTTCCTGCAACCTCAATAAGGATTCTTTAAAATACAGCCAGCTTTCCTCGACTCCTTTCCCCCTCATGTTATTCTCCCAGGGGACCTTGCCCATCAGTTCCCTGAGGGAGTCGAAGTCTGCTTTTCTGAAGTCCAGGGTCTGTATTCTACTGCTCTCCTTTCTTCCTTGTGTCAGGATCCTGAACTCGACCATCTAATTGTCACTGCCTCCCATGTTCCCATCCACTATTGCTTCCTCTACTCTTTCTTCCCTGTTTGTGAGCATCAGGTCAAGAAGAGCTTTTCCCCTAGTTGGTTCCTCCAGCACTTGCACCAGGAAATTGTCCCCTACACTTTCCAAAAACTTCCTGGATTGTCTGTGCACGGCTGTATTGCTCTCCCAGCAGATATCGGGGTGATTAAAGTCACCCATGAGAACCAGGGCCTGTGATCTAATAACTTCTGTTAGCTGCTGGAAGAAAGCCTCGTCCACCTCATCCCCCTGGTCTGGTGGTCTGTAGCAGACTCCCACCACGACATTACCCTTGTTGCTCACACTTCTAAATTTAATCCAGAGACTCTCAGGTTTTTCTGCAGTTTCATACTGGAGTTCTGAGCAGTCATACTGCTCTCTTACATACAACGCAACTCCCCCACCTTTTCTGCCCTGCCTATCCTTCCTGAACAGTTTATATCCATCCATGACAGTACTCCAATCATGAGAGTTATCCCACCAAGTCTTTGTTATTCCAATTACATCATAATTCCTTGACTGTGCCAGGACTTCCAGTTCTCCCTGCTAGTTTCCCAGGCTTCTTGTATTTGTGTATAGGCACTTAAGATAACTCACTGATCGTCCTGCTGTCCCAGTATGGGGCAGGAGCCCTCCCCTCTTGCAGTCACCTACTTGTGCTTCTTTCCGGTATCCCACTTGCCCACTTACCTTGGGGCTTTGGTCTCCTTCCCCCAGTGAACCTAGTTTAAAGCCCTCCTCACTAGGTTAGCCAGCCTGCTTGCAAAGATGCTCTTCCCTCTCTTCGTTAGGTGGAGCCCGTCTCTGCCTAGCATTCCTTCTTCTTGGAACACCATCCCATGGTCAAAGAATCCAAACCCTTCTCTCCGACACCATCTGCGTAGCCATTCGTTGACTTCCACGATTCGACGGTCTCTACCCCGGCCTTTTCCTGCCACGGGGAGGATAGACGAGAACACCACTTGCACTTCAAATTCCTTTATCCTTCTTCCCAGAGCCACGTAGTCTGCAGTGATACGCTCAAGGTCATTCTTGGCAGTATCATTGGTGCCCACGTGGAGAAGCAGGAAGGGGTAGCAATCTGAGGGCTTGATGAGTCTCGGCAGTCTCTCCATCACATCATGAATCCTAGCCCCTGGCAAGCAGCACACCTCTTGGTTTTCCCGGTCAGGGAGGCAGATAGATGACTCAGTCCCCCTGAGGAGGGAGTCCCCGACCACCACCACCCACCTCCTTCTCTTGGGAGTGGTGGTCATGGAACCCCCATCCCTAGGACGGTGCATCTCATGCCTTCCAATCGGTGGAGTCTCCTTCTGCTCTCTTCCCTCAGATGTATCATCCACTCCACTCTCTGCACTAGTACCTGTGGAGAGAACATGAAAACGGTTGCTCATCTGAATCTGCGTTTCTGGTATATGGACTTTTCTGGTACTCTTTCCTCTTCTGGAGGTCATGCCACCAAATTCCTTCCGGGCCTTCTGTCCCCGCTGCGTAGCCTGCTCTGAATCTTCAGAACATTGTGCCTGTTGAAGCATGTCCTGATGTCTATCCAGGAAATCCTCATTCTCTCTTATGGAACGCAGGGTTGATACTCGTTTCTCCAGACCTTGAATCTTCTCTTCCAATATGGAGATCAGCTTGCACTTTGTACAGACAAAGTCGCTTCTGTCCTGTGGAAGAAAGACAAACATGGCACATCCTGTGCAGGTCACAACAGCTGATCGCTCAGCATCCATAGTCTCTTCCTTCTAAGAGATTCCTCACCTGTGGCAGAAGCTACTCAGAGAAACCTGCAAGAGGAAAGCCTCAGTAGGCTCCCTGCAGGCAAACTCCCTCTGTTCGCCGCTCAGCTGGTTCGCAGCTGACTGCCTTTTTATAACAGTCAGGCCCATTCAAGGCCCACCTGGAACAAAGCACTCCCAATTCACACTTTTTAAACAAGCAATCAAACAATCAAGCACACGGTCAAACTGCCAAATTGTCCCCGCAACAGACACTCAGATACTCACCAACACAGTCCCCCTAATGCAGCACTTAGCATACCTCCTCTCAGACAGATCCCAGGCAAACTCCCTCTATTAGCCTCTCTGCTGTTCGCCATAGGTGCAAGAGTGGCAGTGCAGTGTATCACAGTTACCAGGCTAACTTGACCCTTTAAGGTCTCAGGCCTTGAGCTGTCACTTCTTGAGGTAGAGTCACAGGATTCTTCCACTCTCAGACTGGGCACTGGCTGCAGTCCCTTGTAATCAACCATAATTTACCTCAGCAGGTCTGACTCGTGTCCAGATCTGGCAATTCTGTACCCTCCAAGAGCAATGACAGTGGTGCTCAGTGACCAGGTATTTTTCCTGTTTGTTCTTCCCCCAGTCTCCCTAGTAAGCTAGATCAATGCATTCATATAGGAAAATCTTATATCCTAATATACAATAACTTCCTCCCCCACTGACCAGGTCACAATGTTCATAGTATTCTTAGATTGTTACACAGCAGCTCCCACAGTATTCATAAAATTATTACACATCAGTACTCTTCAATTATTACATAGCTGCTCCATTGCTTACTAGCTCCACTACACTTCTACTGTAACATTTTTTTAAACATAGCTTTTTGTATGTAACTTCCTATTTTTTTCAAGAAAGCAAACTGAGAAACAGAAATTGTCATGTGGAACCATATTGACACCCAACTTGGGTCATCTGTTGGGTTGGGGCCGGTAAATCCACAGCACACACTCCTGCTACTTGAGCTAATAGACCAGGGGTGGCCAACCTGAGCCTGAGAAGGAGCCAGAATTTACCAATGTACATTTCCAAAGAGCCACAATAATACATCAGTAGCCCCCCATCAGCACCCTGCCCCTGCTCCCAGAGACTCCCACCCACCAGCAGCCCCACTGATCAGCTGTTTCGTGGCGTGCAGGAGGCTCAGGTGGGGAGGAGCGAGGGCAGGGCAGACTCGGGAAAGGATGGAGTGGAGTGGGGGCAGGGCCTGTGGCAGAGCCAGGGGTTGAGCAGTGAGCACCCCCCAGCTCATTGGAAAGTGGCACCTGTAACTCCAGCCCGGGAGTCGGTGCCTATACAAGGAGCCACATATTAACTTCTGAAGAGCCGCATGTAGCTCTAGAGCCACAGGTTGGCCATCCCTGTAATAGACAAACTGGTAGTAATAGGCTGTTATCCTCTACATGGACCAGCCACTAGGGGGGGTGAGACACACAGATATTTTGCTGGTGTGTTTCACAGCTATTTCCTGACAGTAGAAGAATGTGGCGTGGGAATTCAGGATTCGATTCCAGATTCTGGAGGGTAGTGTGATCTAGCAGTTATAAATCTTTGTCTCTGTACCCCCAGCCTGTCCCCATCTCCCTTTGTTCCAGCCATCACCCTGGCTCCTATCCACTGCTGGGCTCCTCTCCCCTCCCACCCCATCTTGCCCCCTGTGTCACATAGAATCATAGAACTGGAATGGACCTCAAGAGGTCATCTAGTCCAATCTCCTGTACTCATGGCAGGACTAATTATTATCTAGACCATTCCTGACAGGTGTTTGTCTAACTTGCTTTTAAAAATCTCCAATGATGGAGATTCCACAATCTCCCTAGGCAATTTATTCCAGTGCTTAACCACCCTGACAGGAAGTTTTTCCTAATGTTCAACCTAAACCTCCCTTGCTGCAATTTAAGCCCATTGCTTCTTGTCCTATACTCAGAGGGTAAGAAAAAAAAATTGTTCCTCCTCCTTGTAACAACCTTTTACATACTTGAAAACTGTTATCATGTCCCCTCTCAGTCTTCTCTTTTCCAGACTAAAGAAACCCAGTTTTCTTAATCTTCCCTCATAGGTCATGTTTTCTAGATCTTGAATCATTTTTGTTGCTCTTCTCTGGACTCTCTCCAATTTGTCCACATCCTTCCTGAAATGTGTCACCCAGAACTGGACACAATACTCCAGTTGAGGCCTAATCACAGCAGAGTAGAGTGGAAGAATTACTTCTTGTGTCTTGCTTGCAACACTCCTGCTAATGCATCCCAGAATTATGTTTGCTTTTTTTGCAACAGCGTTACACGGTTGACTTATATTTAGCTTGTGATCCACTATGACCCTCAGATCCTTTTCCACGGTACTCCTTCCTAGGCAGTCATTTCCCATTTTGTATGCGTGCAACTGATTGTTCCTTTCTAAATGGAGTACTTTGCATTTGTCCTTATTGAATTTCATTCATGGTACTTCAGACCATTTCTCCAGTTTGTCCAGATCATTTTGAATTTTAATCCTGTTCTTCAAAGCACTTGCAATCCCTCCCAGCTTGGTATCGTCCGCAAACTTTATAAGTGTACTCTCTATGCCATTATCTAAATCATTGATCAAGGTATTGAACAGAACCGGACCCAGAACTGATCCCTGCGGGCAGGGCCGTCCTTAGCCATAGGCAGAATAGGCAGCCGCCTAGGGCACCACTAGGTCTGGGGCACCACACACTCTGCAGGTGTAGTGTATTAAACTGCTCCACGCAGGAATGTGCTACCAGTAGCAGTTATACACGGGCAGTCTGATTTTTCACCCTTGCTGTCTGGTCACCCTAGGTGTGGGGTAATTGGTGCCTATACAAGACAAATATTGGGACTGGCCCTATAAAATCAGGACATCTGTTCACTCTAGCTGGGGAGTGCGTCTCTCCCCTGGGCTGGCAGCGATCCATCTCATCCGGGGGGAGCTGTGCAGGGCTGGCTGCTGTGTCTCCGTGGGTGCCCCATCCCTGAGATCAGATGCTGTGCTAACTTCACCATGGTCCATGGTGCTGGCGGTGGTGCCCAGTGGCGTGTGATCAGACCTGAGGGTTTGCTGCTGCTGTTGCCTCTCTGCATCCAAAGAGGTGGATTTTGGGGTCCTGCAACTTTCCACCTAACGCCTCCTCTACTGCAGCTGTTGGACCAGCAAGCTGGTGGGGGGTAAGCCAAGCATGGAACCAGTACTGTGTTGCCATTTAGACTGTCATTTAACAACTTTGTTTGCCAAAAATGCTTGCTAACAATCCTGAATCCAATTTCAATATTATTTTAAAAGAATCAATATGTTAGCCAAAAACAGAAAATTAAGTTGTTGACAATTAATTGTGACAAGTTTGATTTGGGGCAGGGAGTGGGCCAGTTTTTATCAGAGAAACAAAAAATGTTGACTAGCTTTCCTATAGCCCTGTTGCTGCTAAATAGAGCCCTCCCACAACTGTAATATGCTCATCTCCTGACTAGTGTATAGAGTGACCATATGTTTTACTAAGAGTCTCTTGCTTTTTTTCCCGAGTGAGTCAGTATAGCTTTTACCAGCCCAGAGGTTGGGCAGTCAATGTCTTACATTTTCACAATGTTTTGTCCAACTTTCATAAAGTAAATATATGGTTAAGATGAGTTAAAAAGGCCAGGGACGCTTCCTTGTGAAGAATCTGTGCAGCAGATCATACTAGAGCTGTGAAAATGTCAGTTTTTGATGGAATTTTAGAGGCAGTGATTTATCATGTATTTCTGGCAGTGCCCAAAATGTGCAGTTATTGCTACCGTCTTTCCAAACAAAAATAAGGCACAATAGGACTTCTGTAACATTTCTGTGCTACCTTAATCTAGATGAGATGATTCTGTGCTGACTTCATTTTGGTCACTTTGTGCTTTACCTAAGACTAAAACTAGAATTATGTTTTCCCACTGCTTGGAAACCCAGTTTATTAAACTGGATAATGCCATTGATCTATTTACAGTATAAGGTTGATGTAGAGTTGTAACTAACATTAAGACTGATACCCATTATACATTTGTGGCTTTGTAAAAATGACATGGGTTTCCAACTCTACTGTGTCTCAGTCAGGGTGGAGCACCTTGTGAGGTGTCTTCACACTAGCTCAAGGTCACAGACCCACGGCTATCTTTATTAGTTATTTTAAATAATATTTATGATAAACTGACAATAATTTAAATAGTTATTTCTTTAAAAAACACCCTTATAAGTTATGTCGCATTGAGACCAAGAATTCAAAATGAACTGATCATGCTAATGAGTGATAAAATGAGAGACAACATTGTTTCATTGGTTACTTTGGCAAAATATTTTGCTGTAATTCTAGATTGCACTCCGGACATACGTCATCAAGAACAGATGTCGTTAGTAGGGAGATTTGTCGACATTAGTGATTCAGCACAGATTACATTTTAGGAATCGTTTATCACATTTTTAGAAGTAGAAGACGCTTTTTTAGAAGTAGAAGAAGAAGTTTTCCAATACTGTAAGCTTATGTTTGTGTTGCTAAGAGCAAGTCAGGCATAGGGGCACCAGTTTAATAATCCCGCCTAGGGCACCATAAATCCTAAGGACGGCCCTGCCTGCGGGACCCCACTCGTTATGCCCTTCCAGCATGATTTTAAACCACTGATAACTACTCTCTGGGAACGGTTTTCCAACCAGTTTTGCACCCACCTTATAGTAGCTCCATCTAGGTTACACTTCCCCAGTTTGTTTATGAGATGGTCATGCGGGACAGTATCAAAAGCTTTACTAAAATCAAGATATACCACGTCTACTGCTTCCCCACTATCCACAAGGCTTGTTACCCTGTCAAAGAAAGCTATCAGGTTGGTTTGACAGGATTTGTTTTTGACAAATCCATGCTGACTGTTACTAATCACCTTATTATCTTCTAGATGCTTGCAAATCGATTGCTTAATTATTTGCTCCATGATCTTGGTGCATTCGAGTCAGTATGCCTCCTCCTGTTCTGTGCTGTCTGGGAATACATGAGGGGCATTGAGAGCACAGGAGAAAAGGTCTTCTATGTCTCAGTTCTAGTACCTGGTGCCACACTGGCCATTGGCAGCTGAGAAGAGCAATTACAAGGAAAATCTTGCTCATCCCCTGCATCCCTGGGATGGAGAAATCTCAGTCACTTTGTGTGGATGCACAGGGGCTGTACGGTTGGCATATAGGAGCCGTGTAGGGATGGAGCTTGATCAGTGCAGATGGAATTTACCTGCCACAAATCTCTACTGAGTATGTTTGAGCAGAGATTGTCCAGAGACTTATAACTTGGCCAGATTGGGACTGATTTTCACTGGAGTGGCAAAAGGGTGACACAAAACCCTGACACAAGGGTGGCCCCTGCTAAATTTCAAGTCCATCTTTCCAAAGTATGTCAGCACTAGAGCTCCTCGATGAAACAGTTGCAAGAATTTTTGAACACAGGCAAAACATGTTTTCCTCTAAATTTGTTGCAAGAAATGGCCTCACCATTTTAACTTAAACTTCCCAATTTAATTCAGCCTGAGGCAGTCACCCCTCTGAAAAATTTCAGCCTGGAAGGTTAAAGTTTGGCAAAGTTATAAGCTACTGTAAATGGAGTCTTATAATGGAAAGTGTCAGGGCTTGTCCACATGGATCAGCAGTGCTCACTAGAGGGGTGTGATTTCTAAAGAGTGTCCCACACATTGGTGTGAATTTGCCTGTGTAGACCCTGCCCGCACGAACTATGTTAATGCATATGAGGGAACTTTTGGTTCATGCCAGCAGGGTATACACAGGCCAGTTAATGTGCAGTATGTTGGTGTGCTTTAGATAGCACATTCCTCTAATGCTTGTTGTTGCTGTATGTAAACACTCCCACAGGTAACCTTAACTATAGGAGTTGCTATGTCTCTCTCTCTCTCTCTCTCTCTATATATATATATATCGAGAGAGAGAGAGAGAGAGAGAGAAGAATGAGAATATGCCCAAATCGGGTAGGGGTATTTCTAGGGTTTGGCCAATAGTGTTGATCCATATTGCGAAACTCCTATTGTCCTAGAAGGGAGCTATATGGGGAAAGAATGCAAGCTATTTAACAGAGATCCACTGTGTGGATTGGAGAAAATTCTGCCCTTAATAGAGGGCTCTTGTGGGGATTTAGTGAATTTCCCTGAATTTAACTCTACCTTTTGCCATGGAGCTAACTACTGCGCCAAATGGTCATCCACAGTTTGCTAGAGAAAGAAATGCCACTTTACATTCAAGGAAGCAGATTTTTATGGTTGCATATGATACAATAGTCACAACAACTGAACAAGCAGTAGAGGCTAAACCATGGCAATAATGTTCACGCCATTGTTGTTCAAAAGGAATTCAAATGAGCAAGCCAATAAGAAAAAAATCAGTCCAGTTTCGGATATGTAAGATACAGCCATATTTAGAGGTTCTGATAAGCCTGTTGTATTGGTGATTATATACTGAATATGGGGAGGGGATTTGCTTCTTTGCAAGTTTTAATAGAGGTGGAGTAGCTACATTTGATGCCAGGCACTTTCATCACAAGTTGCTTGGAGGTGTTCACATTTGCTTATGAAATAGCCCCTCCTGAACTAAGGAGATGGAAATGAAACACTAAAAGGCTTTCTTGAAGTGCTTCCATGTTTCCCAGCTCAGAACATCACATTTGATATTAATATTAGGTACTGAGGCAAAAATCATCAGGTAGAGAAGGGAGGAAATGTGGAAATAGTCATTTTCTTGTGTTGTTTCCTCAGGATGCTATTTTGAGTCTTTAAAAAAAAATCATGCTTTGCTGATGAGGCTGCTGTAAACCGGGGAAGTGGCAGATGTAATTGAAGTCCCTGGGCCCTGCCCTAGAAGAGGTTCAATACTGGCAGTATGCATATTGTATATATGAAAGCAAACAGATGGATATATTTGGTCAAATTCTGTTGGGTTCCTATGTGAACCTTCAGAGTTTTCCTTAATATTTTGAGTGGAATGCTTACATCTGCATGTAGTTGTACATGATGGATACTTTTGCACCTTTGAGAAGGGAACATTTTCTCAAATCATATCTGCTTTCTTTATTGATGAAAACAGTACCACAGAGCCAATACAGCTACTGATGAGTGAGTTGGATTTTAGTCTGCCTCTCATGACATCAGCAGAATTGTCAACTAAGTTCTGATAGTGGAATTGTATGAGGCAGAAAGAACCCAGCTTTATTCTCCTAGACTGATCAGAGTTGGTTGGTTAGGAGGGGGAAAAAGCCCAAATATTTCATTGTAAAAGTGAATAAATTTACATAGAAGAAATTGAGGCGGAACCACCATGATGTCATTTTTGAATCACATTTCTAACATTAAATTCACATTAATCATATCAGAGATGAAAGGGAAGCAATAGAGATTAAAAAAGTGAGGATGCAGTTGGATCAGAAGGACACAGCTAAAGCCATTTTCTGGAGTGCTAACAACTTTGAGAAAATGTTGGGCTGTTTCTATCAGTAATGTTAGAAAAGTTTGTGTGTTTTGGGGAATACTCACAGGGTATTGTGTGTAACATATCTCTAATAATATAGCTCGTCTGTCATGTCATGGAAAAAATCCGAGTGAGACTAAATCATCCTAGCAATCCATTGTGCAGATGTGCCAGTATCTGCATTATTAACCAGTTGTCATTATTATGTATTGTATATAAAAATATCTAATGTATCAGTGACAACTTTGTCATTGTTGCATAATATTACTGTTACAAAGATAATACCTCCAGAAGTTGGAACCATGCAGGAAAAAGGATACTTTTATCAGAAAAAATTAGCTTTTATGCATTTCAGGGGAGTTGTAAAAACAACAAAACAAAACAAAAAACCTGATATTAAATGCATGCAGCTGTGAAGTTTGCAGTTGTGTAAATGATAATTTCTAAAAATATGTTGCTTTGAACCATTAACTACAGAAATGTTACTGCATTGGGGTTTGGTGTTTAGAAGAGCAGGACTGAAGTTCAGATGGGAGGAGGAGAGAAGGAAGACCAAATTGTGACAATGTTAACTTTTGTGTTCCTATCCTCTTGGTTTACATTTGCACTTTACTCCCCTGCACAAAAAAGGCTTTCATGTAGATTTACAAAAATTAATTCCTTTTTTCACTTTTTCTTGAGATTTTGATTTGTTGGTACTAATGGGGCAGTCTTGAATGTTAACACCAGTGACACAACCTCAGTCAATTAAACTATGGAAGTCAAATAGTGAACATCTTGCTGTATGCTGGTTAGAATCTACTTGCTAATCTATTTTTAACACTCCTTTCTTCTTCCACCATCTATACCATGTTGTGTTTGTAAGATGAACGTTCCATGCAGTGTTGTTGTAGCCATATTGGTCCCAGGATAACAGAGAGACCAGGTGGTTGAGAGACAAGCTTACACAGAAAAGCTCAAAAGCTTGTCTCTCCTACCAACAGAAGTTGGTCCAATAAAAGATATTACCTCACCCACCTTGTCTCTCTAAGATTAACATTAGCTACATGTCTTCATTTCAATTCTGCAGCAATGTCTCATTGCAGTAATATTTGATGTAATAATTTTCCTGTTATTACGGACTTTCTAACTACGTTAATGGAAGTTAGACTGGCCACAGAGACATTCGTGAGAACTACCTATGCAGTGACATTTAAACAATTTATTTGATTTCACTTTAGCTTACCTGCTCATGCCTTTTTTACTCTGGTGTTGACCTTAGGAGATCTTGGTATATAATCACAAGTCTTTCAGTCAAACACAACTTAACAAAATAGTATTAATAGTTGAGTGATGTATTAACCCTTTTGAACACTTTTGCCCAGCACATGCTAACAAACAGATGTTTCTATGTGTGTGTTTGGGTAACTGCTGTTCAGCAGCACATACTCGGTCTTAAAAAGGTTTGTGCAAAGGTAGCGGGGTGTGTGTGTGTGAAGAATGTTAGGGAGGACAAAATGTTGGCTTTGTGATTAACTCAGAGTAGTGTTCCTAAAGCGTTGGAGACAAACTCTGATCTTTCACTCTCTTGAGTAGAGTGAAACAGAGAGCATTACACAACTGATGCTCTCAACCTTCAGTGTTGGCCTATAGGTCGGGTGACCATATGTCCCATTTTGGCCAGGACAGTCCCTTTTTTAAGCCCTGTCCCGGCCGTCCTGACTTTTTGGGGGGGCAAAAGTGGGCATTTGTCATGTTTGCGCTGGCCAATTTGATCAGTTGGCAAGAGCAAACGGGACAAATGCCCACTTTTGTCAAAAAAAGTGGGGTGGGGTGCGGAGGAAACTGCAGGGAAGGGCAAGCGGAGATGCCAGCCCCGCGCAGGGGGAGGCAGGGGTGGGGGGGAGAGGAAGGATTCCAGCACATGGGGGCCTGGCTGGGTTCGAGTGACCAGCGACAGCCTCGAGCGGGGGGCCAGCAAGGTTCAAGAGACCAGTGACAGCCTAATGCAGAGGGCGGGTGGGCTTGGGCAAGCAGCAACAGTCTCACGGTGGGAGCGGTTGGGAGAACGGCTGGGGTCAGCCCTGCAGGGGGGAGGGTCCCACAGGTGATTATCTGGAGTGCGGGGGACTCAGGCCAGCCCTGCGCTGTCTCCCATTTTCCCTTTGGGAAATATGGTCACCCTATTTATAGGTGTGGTGAAGAAGTGGAAGGGGATGATGGGACAGCAGTATATGTTGTGTTCCAGTGCACTCTAGCAATCATCCAAGGAAAAATTTTTGGACACATTGAAGACACCAGATTTGTGGCTAGTGTATTACAGTCAAAATGTGACGAAATAGTTGTGTTGGAGAGGGAGTGCCCTTGTCTAAAAAGCTAGAATTATGATCTTTTTTGTGAAAATAGCACATTTTTACTATGGTTGACAAAGCTTCTTCCATTGTTGACCATGGTTAGGAGTACCCATTTGCAGAGTTGTATGGCTAAGAATGATTTTTTTAAAAATTACCACTGGTAGCCATGGTCACTAATCTCCATACCAAGCCATTTGTCAATAATCAAGACTGGCCAGCAGGAAGGAGCATGCTGGGCTAATAATAGGCTGATCACAGCTGACTCTTTGTAACAGTGACCCTTCTACTCAATTTAATCAAATAGACAGCAAAGTCAGCATTACAAATCAAAGTCTGAAGTAGTACTGTGAGTGAGGTAAACTTTGTTATATACCTAGTTTGTTATAGCATGACCAGAATTATTGCCAGCTTTCTCACTTACCTAAAGAGAACCTTACACTTTTGGATTTCTCATACAAAAGTGTAATTCTTGTGTATATATATATATTTTTTTAGTTGCAGCCCTAAATTTCACTTATTTTATATGCACACCAGTTACTAATGATTTTAATGGCCAAGAATGACTATTTACTCTGTCTGTATTTACTCAGATTTACTTCCTTGGGCAATGCATTCTAAGAGTTAAGCAATAATTACCGAGGTGCAAGGTAGTTCCTGGGGATCAGTACTGGGAGAGGGCAGTGACTTCAAGCACAGCCTTTAATGTCAGCTGGCCATTAATTAATGAGAAATGCTTGATGACGGGGTCTTTCCTGTTTTTATGAACTGAAAACTGGGGAGAAAGCTTAATCTGTCCTTGACATATTTTTGGAGAATGACTAGCCTGAATGTTAGATTTTATTCATAATCATTCAGCATTCCTTCTCAGCTCATATGTATCAGTCATTGGGCCCTAGTTGGGCATGAAATGAAACCATGGTAATCATTTGTCTGAGTTAAAATACATCTGTTTATGTCCTTTCCAATTGTCAAAACGTGTGAAAACTTGAGATAGACCAACAGGGCCATTGGTTTTCAAAACGTTTTTTCTTTTGCATGGGAGTGATGGAGAAGGTTGGGAATAAATGCAACCAATATTTTTGGAACACAAATAATGACTACTCATATTGCCCTGGGGAAGTAAGGGCCCTTTTGCACAGAACAGTCATACCTTTAATGGTGTTGCTGTAAAACCATCTGAGCCGCAAAAAGATTAAAATAAAAATAGATAAGGAAAGAGCAAGAAATAAATTGAGTTGGCTGAGAAGTATTTGCATCTGCTACGTGGTCCTGTTTGAAGAGGACTATATTAACGCAAACTAGGTACCTTTTAGTTTGCAGCGGCAGTGTCCACGTGGGGCAGTTGGAGTGAAACATTTTGGTGCGCTCTGCAATTCACACTCCCATAGTCTGCACTGCGGAGACAAGACCTAAGACCTTTCCATCACCTCCAAAAAGCCTACAGCTCCAGATTACAGCCAGCTCAGTATTAACCTTTTCGGATGGGACACTGAGCAGATAGTAACTGGTAAATACTTGGGTAGCATCATAGATGGTGCTGGAGGATGCTTGATAGATGTGGACACTCATATAGCAGCTGCTGCATGTTTTGGGCCCTTCAGTGGCCTCTGTGGGGATGCTGTGACAGCAAACTTACCACAAACGTGTAGAGCTATAGAACCACAATTATACAAACACTGTTGTATGAAAGTGAAACATGGGTGCTGAGGAAGGCTGAAGAACACCAGATTGATGTTTTCGAGTCTCATTGTGTTCATCATTTGAGTCATATTAAGAGGAAGGAGAAGATCAGAAATGAGGATATTCTAAGCCAAGCCCAACCACTGACTCCTTCAGCACTGGTTTGATGTTGGTGGATTTCTTGGCATGCACATATTACTAGAAGGGAAGACCAATGAATTCTGAAGTGTGTCCTTCAAGGAATGCCACTACACGACTGGTGATGCAAAAGCTTTGGTGGCATGACAAAATTGCCAGCGAGGACCTAAGCTGAATATCTATCTAAACCATCTTCCATAACTAGCCAGAGATTGATACGGGTAGTGCTTGATCTGCAAGGAGGCCAGGTCCCTTTGGAATTTGCCAGGATGATGATGATAATGACTTGACTGTGGAAAGTCTTTGTATGACTGTTGAATTTCTACAATGAAATTATAATATCCCCATCCAGTGAAAAGAAAAAACATTGGGCCATTGATGGCACAGAAACAAAACTTATTTGCCTACATAACTAACTTAGTTCACTAAGGCTCCTATCCTGCATACAGTTGAAGCATGGGATTGGTCCCATTGACTTCACTTGAATTATTTGTTTGTTTGTTTGTTTGTTTGTTTGTTTGTTTGTTTGTTTCACATGTTCACAAATACTTGAAGATTGAGGCCCAAATGTTTGTGTGGGAAAAGTTTCAGGCCTCTTTTCCCTTCCCCACACGGCCCAATAAAAACCAGAGGTACTGACTTAAAAGCTTTATACAGGAAAGCTGGGAGTCCTGATGGATTAAAACAACAAAACAAAACTGGCCTTCTGTGCGTGTTTGTCCACATCGCTCATTAGAACTGAGCAGTATCTTCATTCATTGTCCGTGCACAACATATCTATGCTTACTGTGAGTACTATACTCATCTTTCATAGGGACTTAAGCTTTCCATCCAGACTTTCTCTACTGGCAGGGAGCATTCTAGGCTACGATCAGTTTTCCAAAGTCTTTTGGCTTCCTCTTTCGCTGTAACATCAGATCCCCGGACTGAAGACCACCAAAAGACTCTGGGCCTGCTTTACCATTGACCTGTATAATCCTTTATACCCCTGCAGACTGGGTGTAAAATGCTACTATTCAAACACAAGAGCATTGTACACCAATGTTGCACTGGTGTGAATGACTACACAAGGTGCAAGGCAACAGGGAGTTGGGTCCTCTAACCTTTGACTAACAAAAATCATATGTAGGGCCTATTTCACTAACATTTCCACAATTAATAGGCTGTGAATATAGATAATTTCACATGGACAAAAATCAGTTGTTAATTTCTTTGCATTTCCATTTAAAAAACCTCCTAATCTAATGTTTATTTGAAAGTATTTTGTCCTTTCCTTGTTTTGACATGTTTAGCTTCTCTTCAAACTAAAAATTAAAAGAAAATCTTCAGTGGAAATGTGAAATTACAGAAAGCCAAGAGCAAGTGATCGATTATGAAATTCACTATGAATAACCTAAAAGACTGAGCATTCCCCTCTTCCCACTTTTCTTTTGTGTGTGTATGTATGTGTCCTGCTCAGTGTTTACCTACCCTGTGTGTATTTTCTATTTGTCCCCCATCTGGTGTCTGCTCCAGCAGCAGCTTGGCTGTTCCAGAATCAAGAGTACTTTAGCTTTTTCACTATCAAAAGGAAGAGAAAATAAAATATAGATTAAAAACGCAAGGAGGGGAAGGGGGAACACTTCCATAGATTTTTCCTAACATGAGTTTTTTTGTGTTGATTTTTTGTTGTTGTTTTGTTTGGGCAAGTTTTTCGCCATGTACCTTTGCATTTGCATTTCCTGTTGACTGGCAATTTTTAAACTGTTTATTGTGCTCTTTTGTTTAGCTGTTCAAGAGCTAAAACAAAAGCCACCAGGCCCTGTGAGGGACATATTTGCATGCGGCGAGCGTTGCCCGAGGAAAAAGTAATTGCTAATGCATATTTATGTGGCACAAATTTGCCATTTGTTTATGCATAAAATTATCAATAGTGCAGGGCGGCCCAGCCGTAGAAAATGGTGACCTTTTTAGCTTAATAAATAGAAATCAGCTGTTGTTGTGAAGAGATCAGCCATTTATTCTGTGTTGAGGGACACTGCCGGGAAAATGTAGATTGGTGCTGGCAATATCATTAAATGGAAGGCCAATGACCCTTTGAGTATAGTGTATTATACTTTATCTAATAGGGGATAAATGACTCTGGTTGGCAAATAGATTAAAAAAAACCTCCAGATCTCTCTCTTATACCTCAACCACATACATTATGAGCTGGTAGACACTGAGGAGGTAATCTTAGACAAATCTGTTACTGTCATTCTAGAGTGACTCCGTTTTAAAGCAGTATCTCTATGCTAGTCCTTGACCATTTTGATAAAATGGATTTGGATTAAAAAAAGCATCAACTGTGATTATTCTTTTCACACTGACAGACCTGAATCTGCTGTATTTTGTAGGGCTTTATGTGGGTTGGAGATTGCACCTGCTGCAGTAACTAACAGTTCATCTGTCCAGAAAGTAGCATTCTACAAGGTTCCATTGCAATCGTATTTTGTGGTCATGAAACTGGGACAGTCAGTTTCAAGGGAGAAGGGAATGAGGTCCCTTCTGAAGACAACAGTGAGTTTTAGGAAGAAGCTGTGACAAGTTTCTCCATTTCCTCCACTCTCCCCCCACCCCGCTTCAATTTTTCATGTGAACTTAGTGCTGGTAAAGGTTTGCCAGATTGCAGATCTAGTGAGTAAAGTCCTTTATCTGCAAAACAGGTACACATGGGAAGTGGCAATGAATGCTTCGTCATGCAGCCCCACTAGTGTGCCTCAACTCAGATAGGCAGCCTTAAGACCCAAGGAGGCAAGAGTGAACAACTATGAGATCCCCAAGTACCTGTAAAAATGTGCAAGTGGAAGAATACCAGAGTTTTCTACATCTCTCTTGTTTTGCTGCATATAGTATATTGTGGGCTTGTTTACACTTGAGATGCTACAGTGGCACAGCTATAGTGCTTCAGTGTAGACACCACCTATGACGACGAGAGGGGATTCTCCCATTGGTGTAGGTAATCCACCTCCCCAAGAGGTGGTAGCTAGGTCCACGGAAGAATTCTTCCATCGACCTGACACTGTCTACACGGGGATTTAGGGTACTTTAACTACGCCACTCAGGGGTGTGGATTTTTCCTCTTCCATACTTGCAAAGGGTTGCCCTGTTTTTTCATGGTGTGGAAGGGCTGAGTCACTTGGGAACCATAATCTGTTTGCTTTCTAAACATCAATCAGAACATCACGAAACAGCCACCATCACATTCTGTACTGACACCTTGTTAGTGGTCTCAATAGAGAGGCAAAAGAGTGAACCAAAGGATAGCCTAAATCAGCATTTCACACCTGTAGCAGGGTCCCTTCAGGGCAGGGCCGTGTGGGGAACCTTGTCCTTTCGTTGCCTGTGCCTATTCAGTGGAGAGACTTGGGCTGTCAGCTTGGCCTTTTCACCAACAGCACTACATTCATGTAAAATCTTTGTTGTTGTTTTTTTAAAGTATTTTTTAAGCCACAATAGAAGGCTTTGGAGAAATGCCTGGTACTGTTTAAGGTCATTGGCTTTCTTCATGCCCACAATGGCCCTCACCTTATTATGGCACTGTTTGGGAAGGAAGCCTCCAGTCATGTCTGTACCCATGACCAGGGGTGCCGGAACAGAGGGGGCCGGGGGCCAAGGCCCCATCACTTTTAAAGGTTTTTAACTGCCTTAAGGGAAAGTGATGGGAGGAGGGGGCAGAGAGGTGTGAATGAGGGTGGGGCCTCGGGGGGGAAGAGGCGGAGCCATGGTTTGGCACATATGGGCCCCCCACACACACACATCTAGGGAGCCTCCGGCACTCCTGCCCGTAACCTTGTTTGTAGAAAGTTAACTCCTGTTTTCACTGAGCTGTTGCCCTCTTTTAGTACGCTATCTTGCAGCTGCCCCAAGCAGTTACCCCAAACTGAGTTCATTTTGTCTCAAATGCAAAAATATTTGCAGGCAATTTTATAGAAATAGAGAAAAAAATAATAAAATAAAGAGCGACAAACATAAGCTTGCTTAGACAAATTCTACGGAAACCATACTAGAGTGGAACTAAACTTAATTACAAAGTAGCGCCTGGGTTACCTCACATGGCAGAGTATCAGAGGGGTAGCCGTGTTAGTCTGGATCTGTAGAAGCGACAAAGAGTTCTGTGGCACCTTATAGACTAACAGACGTATTGGAGCATAAGCTTTCGTGAGTGAATACCCACTTCTTCAGACTGCATGCATCTGAAGAAGTGGGTATTCACTCACGAAAGCTTATGCTCCAATACGTCTGTTAGTCTATAAGGTGCCACAGAACTCTTTGTCGCTTCACATGGCAGAAACATCCTTTTTTCCCCTCACCCAGCTTAACGCTCTCTTTGTCTCACAGTTCTGTGGGTATGTCGGTCACACGTCTGTCTCATAACTGTAACCAGAAGTCCAAATATCTGAAGTCTCCATTAGCATCTGAGATAGCATCTGTTTATTAACCAGAAGATGAGGCAGTCAGGTTTTCCTTTTACAGATTTTCCTTTCTGCTTGAAATTAACTTAGTTATGTTTTTGCCTGGTCCAAACAGATCTGCTTTTTCCAAAAGCTTCTTTCCAATGCAAATGTTGATCCCAGAAGGGTTCCTACTCTATACCTGAAGGCTCAGATTCACTCATTATTTTACCCCTTCTCCCCCCCACCCAATTATAAAACAGCTCTTTTGAGGCATGCTGAGTAAGTCCAGGCAGCTGAGACTGGGAGGTGACCTACTAGTAAGATTTATTTAGATAAAAATGAATAGAAACTATTAAAAACAGAAATAGAAATTGAGGGCCAGATTCTCAATTAATGTTAACCAGCATAGCTCCGTCTGAGGATCTGGTCCTGGATTTGTTTATTAGTAGTAGTATTGTAATTAGTATTGTGTTAGTGTATAGAGGTTCCAGTCTGAAATCAGGGCCCCTTTCTGGTAGGCACTGTTCAAACAAATAGAAAAAATATAGTGCCAGAGAGCTCCCAATCTAGATTTATGACGGACCTCGGTAGGTGGACAAACAGACAAATGGAAATTGGGTAAGATTGGGGGATAAGTGACAGAAAAGATGCAGTTGTTTGCATAACTAGTAGTCTTGGTGATCAAAGTATTCATGGGTGGCCTCCAGTCTAACTGGGTAATTTGGACCTACTAGCCACAGTCTTTCTTGTACCCTGAGGCAAGATTTAAAGGCCGGAAGGGACCATTGTGATCATCTAATCTGACCTCCTGCACATTGCAGGCCACAGAACCTCACCCACCCACTCCTGTAATAGACCCATAATCTCTGGCTGAGTTCCTGAAGTCCTCAAATCATGATGTAAAGACTTCACGTTACAGAGAATCCACTCCCTTCCGGAATGCTATTCTAATGGTCAAATTGTAATGCCCTTACTCAGGTTTGGTAAAACCTTACCCTTTGAATAGTCTCACTGACTTCAACAGGCCTTCATGTTGAGTAGAGCTATCACAGTCTTGCCCCAGACCTTCAGGGTTAGAGTGCATTCCGCAGTGTGTCAGCAGAGTGACCGAGGCCTTGACTACACACAAGTTGCACGTTTAACTTATTTGGTATTTAAACTGATATAGCTACAACGGTTCAGACCCTTTTGTGGACACGCTTAATTAGGTTTAGCAGTGGGATTTTTGGTTTAGCTAAACTGGTTCCCAGTTAACTTGTGAAATAAGCCTGCTTTAAAATGAAATATGAGCATACTCATGGCCTTTTGCATTAACTGAGTTGTTTAAAATTACACCTTAGATTAAACGGTTGCAACTTTCTTATGAAGAAAAGTCCTGATTAACCTTGCTATTATGATGTTTGGCAGTTCATGATTGAAATTAATTGAATGAATTAGATGAATAACGTTTTTCCTTTTAATTCTGTTTTTAAGGAATGGGCAGGAGATAGTAGTGTACCTTTGCTTTGGGTTTTAGGAAACATTAGATAAATCTGTTGGTGTATTTGATTACCATGCAATGGCATTACAGGCCAGATCCTCAGCTGGTATATAGTGGCACAGGTCTATTGACTTCAGT
Source organism: Macrochelys suwanniensis (assembly GCA_033296515.1). Classification (NCBI taxonomy): domain Eukaryota; kingdom Metazoa; phylum Chordata; order Testudines; family Chelydridae; genus Macrochelys; species Macrochelys suwanniensis. The sequence continues at coordinate 229,470,843 of CM065775.1, read as the reverse complement.
TTCCACCACCTGGAGCATGTGACCCTATGTTAGAATGAATGGAAGGGTCTAATTCTGTCCTCAACCCATTCTCAGCTCTTGTGGCATTCCTGTTGCAGCAGGAAAACAGTAGGGGTTCGGCTCAGAGAAGTTAAGGTCCATTGAGGATAAAGGAAGATAATGTGACAAATTCTATGCTGTACTGGTTAGCTGGTGGATGTTTCATATGAGTTATATACGGGGGGCGGAGGGAATCTGCAGGTTGGCTAGTGTTACTGAATGAGACGACCAGTCCACTATGTGAGCTAAGCAATTTATGCTTTCTAAATTCTTTAAGATATATTACAATTAATTGGTATACAACCCTGAACTTGATAAGAGATTGTCTTCACGATAGGAAGCAGAGCTTGATTTCAATGAACCTTTACTGCTTAACCTCTACTGAGGATATAACCATTTATTTGTTTGTCTGTTTGTTTATTTCCTCTTTCAGTATGGACCAGTTTTTCATTTGGAAAATCCATACAGATTTTCTTAAAAGGAGTCCCTTTTTGTGGTGAAATTTACAAACAAAATATAAGGAGTTTATTCCTGTTTTGCTTACATTACTGAATATTACAGAAAATCAAGGTTGATTTTTCAAGAACTTGTGTGTACATGAATATCTTACATGCATTTTTTGAACTTTATACCCTTTATATTTATATTCCAACTTCTTTTCCCCAGCCTTACTATGTGTCTGCTATATTCATGGAGTATTATGGGAACCATATAGTTGCCAAAATAATCCCACAATGTTAATTTCGTGGAGAAAGTGTCTGCTTTATATTTTAAAGGTATCTCAATTTTTCTTAATTTAATATTCCTATTGATTTTTCTCCATCAGTATGATTATTAACCTATCTTGGCACTGTTCTAAACCACAAAAACCTGATGCAGAACATGAAGCCAAGTTAGAAAATAATATTGAACTCTTTATATTATCCGATCTCTTTTCCACTATAAACTAATGAGGTGGAAATTTCATGTCTCCATTTTACAGACAGACAGACTGAAGCACAGAGAAGTTAATTGAATTGCTTATGGTTACATAGACACAGGACATCAGTGAGTGGTGGAGCTTGAGACAGAGCAGAGGACTTCTTGGCTGTCAGTCTTTTACTCTCACCCCTGGACCATCTTGAACAGTCCACTCATATAAGCATCTTACAGGCATAAAAATGGAACCATTGAGCAAGGGTTAGCTGTTCAAAGGGTCAAGAGAAACAGGACAAAATTAGAGCTGTATTGGCTATGATGATAAGAGGGAGTCTCTTTAGTTCTAATAGTGTCTAACTTTCTCTCTCTCTCTCTCTCAGCTTTTACATGTGAAATATTTTGGGTCATACATTAATTTACACCAGCCTCTGTTTTGCAAGAAAGAGTTCATGAGCCAAATAGAAAGGAATAGGGTGATGTTAGAGGAAACCAAGCTCTTATTTTATGTTTTGAATGCATTTTCCTTTTAAAATCTTACTGTTCATATGCATTTGGTTTTATTTTCTAGCCCTCCTCTTGCTGATGACCGGGTTCCTGCTTGATCCTGTTTACAAGATTCCAAAGGTTGAAAATAACCCCAGCTCCTCAGCATTGGGTAGGAAAACAAAACCATATAAAGACACAGTGTAATTACTCGGGCGAGTTAGCAGTATGGAAATGTGTGATGTGGGGGGAAACATGGAGGAAATAGAGTCGGTTATAAGGTTGCCACAATACACATCAGTACAGACATTTTTTCTCACTTAGATATATATACGGTACATATTTTATTAATTAGAGTTTTGATATTGACTCTAGAATTCTCTCTTGGGACAAACTTTTCAAAATAACTGAAAAGTGCCGGTGAAGAGTGTTCAACTGGTAGTCCTGGAGGTGACGGTCTTCATTATTTATCCTAACTATAAAACAGGGCAGCTGTAGTCCAGGCTTTTTTGTGCTGCCTGGGCAGTGTGCCTCAACTTTCCCTTCAACTGACCACATTTCGGTGTGAGCGGGTTCCACGCTTTTCCTTTCCATTAAATTTATGGCCTCTTCTACCAACACTTACTAGTATGGGTAGTGGACTACCATCGCATTTGTTGAATTCAGAACAGTAATTCTGAATTCTGTAGGATCAAGTGTGCTAAAATAGGTGAAAACTGATTTTCAGGAATCTGTTTTACCCATATATGACCCTGATTCAGCAAAGCATTTATAGTATGGGAGAGGCAGGGCCAAATTAATGTAGGGGCTTTTAGGGGTTGCAACCCAGGACCTCGGGCGAAGGGGGCCCCCGCAGGCCGGATGCGACCTGCTGATTCTTTCCATCCAATCTGTGGCAAGTCTCCACACTGGTTCCTGAGCCTGGATGGCACCCCCCGCCCCTCTCCGGGGGGCTGGAGCCATGAGCGCCGGCTTGCCGATGTGGTATATTTTGCACTGGCTTTTCATGTGTTTTTCTCAGGTATAAATGAGCACACAAGATACAAGGCAGTGAAGAATCAGGCCCACTGTAACTAAGGATTTTGAGCTAGATCCTCAGCTGGTGAGATCGGGATAGCTCCATTGACTGAAATGAGTTGAGGATCTGACATGCAGATCTGGGGGCATGTTTAGAATGTTCCCCTGCAGCCTTTGTAACAAAAACAGCAGCATTTGGTTGGTGCATGAAAAAGAGTGAGAAACTGGCTACACAGACTAGTTGAGTGAATTGGGGGAATACATAAAAAAATAACATAAATGGTGAAAAGTAAATTAGCTGATGAAATGTCTCTCCATGTCCATTACTGAAGGTGTTACTGGGAACACAGACAAAGAATTTTTTAAATGTATAGCTTTGATGTTGACACACACGCCTTTAGAATGTGGATGTGTGTGTTTGTGCTTTTAGTCCACATGTGGGAAGTGGGGCCTAGTCTTCAATCGTTGTCTTGGAAAAATTCTATAGAAATCAGTGAATGGACGACTCTAAGATTGAGCCCACATTCTGGACAGCTCTTCATGTGGTGTAAATCAGCATTATTCCATTGAAGTCAATGGAGCTTTGCCGTTTGATACCAGATGAGGATCTGGCCAGTGGTATCTTAAATGGTTGATTTTATTTAGAAAAGCTTTATGACTCACTTTTGTCTTTTAACTGCAGATAATGGGTTGTGACCTTTTTTGTACTGCTTCCTCTTCTTAGTGATCTTATCAAACAAGAAATCACTGTTTTACCAACTAGGGACCATTAATCTAGGCAGCAAAATTTGTTCTTTATAGAAAAAATAAATTATTCTATTAGCTGCTGAATAATTTCTGAATAATAAAAGATCACCATATAATGGGTGACTGATTTTTTTTTTAAGTCCTTCATTCAAACAGCGGTCACCAGCCTTTGAGTATGAGCTACTTTGTTGACAAATCTGTCATCTAAATTGAACAACATTAATTAGAACTTTGCTCTGCAGATTTTTACTTTTTAATGTGGGTGGTGGTATCAACAATAATGTATAATGAATTTCATTGAAGATGATTTTAAAAGGTCTGCCACCTGTAGATAAAAATGTGCATTACTACGCATACATAATTATCAAGACTGAAAGGCCATGGCACGAACCCCTGACCTTTTGAAATCAAAACACTCACTGTAAAGAAAGGAGGCACTGATTTCTCCAGCTATGCAAATATAAGACTCTCGTATCTACTCAACTATATCAACACTACATTCTATATCTAGTTAAAGAGACACTTCAGAATGCTTTGTAGGCCTACATTTGGCCTCCATTTTTTCCCCCTGTTTGGAAAGTTCACATTTTTTAATGTGTAGGGATTTATTTTTTTTAAACTATACAAGCGCATTATTAAAAATATGAGTAGCAAAACTCTTATGAGACACCCTACAATAATAAACCAGTGTATGTGTATGAAGAGAAGGGAATAATGTTGTGTGTGCACACACATTTCAGCTTCAGGCTTTCCACAAGGTTATTTACAAGCCAGGAGAAAAACAAACAAGCCTATCATTGTAAAAATTATGAAAAATACTTTGATGGTCCTTTTAAAGTCAGTTCACCAAACATTGGTCACAGCAAAAGCCTGAAAGGCAACTCATAAGTTTCCCCCATGAACAATCTAAGCCCAGTGTTGCTGTTTGTAGCTGGGAATGAGAGCTTCTGCTTACAGTATTGGGGAGAAAGACTAAAGGGAAATAAAGGATGTGAACGAAAGACTTTTTGTTTTCATATGAGTGTTTGGAACACCAAGCAAGCAAAGAAGCAGCTATTTTAGCTAAGCTAATGTAATAGAAGACCATTGCACCCAAACTGTCTCAGCAGAACTTCCTGTATAATTAGATTGTAAATCTTGTCAGCTGAGGAAGTTTTGCCCAGGGTCAGATTGTCTAAGTAATAATCCATTCTACATAAATTAGAAAATTTGAACTGCTGGGATAAGTTATTGCATTTGTTTTGTTTTTTAATTCCTAATATAACTCAGGGAACTAAGTGCAACGTTTCTTCTTTTCTTTTTTTAATTATGTTTACATCTCTGAACTTTTAATTACACAAAAAAGGCCTTCCTAGGTATGTTTATTGCCATTTTCCAGGGTAATGACAGTGGAGTTCCTTTCTGGGCAAATTAACACAGTTCTTAATATACTTTAGGAAGTGATACCACGAAATCCTCTGGCCACCACATTCCGTGATATCACTTCCTCTACAAAGCATATGTTAGGAGATTCTGCTGTTCCTTAATCCTGCTGCAGTTTTGTGATGCTGACGTTTTACTTCAAGCTATGACTCTCTTGTTCTGCAAAGATTAGAATTGCCACCTTCAGGGTAAGAATTAATGGGCACGGTTTTGCTAATAACTAGTTATACAACATGAAGGCTTCTATGGTTAAAAATTTAATTATTTTATTTGAAAAAGGAAAAGATTAGAAAGTGGATATGTTTATTGAGTTATTTAAAAATGATTGTGGGCTAAATTCTTAAGCCAATACTCAGGCAAAATTCCCATTGGGACTTCGGGATTTGGCCTTATGTGAGCAAATAGGGTTAGGATTGCTTCCTTAATTAGGATCCATTAAGGTATGAACTGATTCTGAGTGGTGGATCTTTATCTATTCCTACCTATAAGCTTGGTTTTATAAAATGATATGTGGCCCTGATTTTCAGAAGGGTCTCTCAACTCATTCTCAAGTTTTAATGGAATAGATACTTGTGGGTATATTTTTATAGTTCTTATACATGTGTTAACCTGACTTGTGCGTATTACACATCTTGGGACACATCCTGAAGATGCTGTGCATACCCAAGAGGTAGGGTGACCAGATGTCCCGATTTTATAGGGACAGTCCCGATTTTGGGGTCTTTTTCTTATATAGGCTCCTATTAGCCCCCACCCCCTGTCCTTATTTTTCACATTTGCTGTCTGGTCACCCTACCAAGAGGTGCTGAGAATCAGTGAATGGTGCCTTGTGGTAGCCCATAGCACCTTGCAGCATCAGGCTACTTTCAAGTGCAAAGTCAAAGGTCACTTCTAGTCATATATCTTCGATGATCTAGAAATAAACAGGTATGTTGAATAGTAGCATTATTGCAGCATCCATAATTAATTTTTAACGTATGTGTAGGATAGACAGGAGGATGGGAAGGGCCAAGTAAACCTTAGTATGAAGAAAAATGTCAATTATTTTTTCATTGTGAATGAAATTGTGCTTATCATGATTTTTTTATTACTTTTTTATTTAAACTTTCTCTTCCAATATTGGAAATTCAAATACAACAACATTTTGTTAATGTTCTAGAATAAAAACAAAGACATTGACTAGGAACAAAAGTTCAACTGTCCCATGTCAGATCTAATATATGTGTGTTCAAGATGAGAAAAATGTGCATTCTAAACAAGCAACGATGGATCTTGAGATGCAGGAGGACTTTTCTTAGCCTACTGCCAATTTCACATGTTCAGCTGCCCAATAGTTCCTTCAGCTGGACAGTCTACAGAGGGTTACAGAATGCCAGGGCAAAGCACTTGTTTGGTGAAAACAACAGGGAGCATTAGAACAGGCCCTGAAAATAGGAATATTCTCAATTTTCACAGCCATCAGGTCATCCTTTTACTATCTACAACAGGAGCAAATGTACTCTTTATTATTTTTCTCTGTTGCTCTGAAATGCCAGTCAATATTTAAAAAGGATAATGCTCCAGAAGGCAAGTGAAAAATTCAAGATGTTTGAAAGCCCCTTGAAACTGGTAGTTTGGGGAGACACCCAAGCATTCAGGTGCCCTTGGACACACACATGAGCAGTGCAAGTCAGAAGATAAGTGGAGGTCGAAAAATAGTTCAAACAGCCTGCTCTCATTACTGCCATCATAATCCTTATAACAATTCCATTTTTATGTTTTTAAACTGTTCAGTCTTATTATTTAACAGCAAGGAACATTGCCTTTGTGTAGGAACTCCAGAAATAAAAGAAATCAGAAATCAGACCTCAAGACTACTTGTGAGGCAGAAATAATCCAGCCATTATTTCTGGTGTAAAAGGTTTGTGAATAGCATGATTTGCCTAGAAGCTGTTTTCCAACCTAATAACTCCCAGAATAATGACCCAAAACTGTTTCCAAGACGATTAGGGCCCACATAACTATTAGAAACTACAAATTTTTAAAAAAGTTAATTCCTGATTGGCTGAGAGGTGAGTTTTAATTTAGGTTATAGCTTCTTGTTTAGAGGAATAATTTTAAATCTCTCTGAAGTCAAAAAGTATTGGAGTAATCCTCTAGAGAAGCACTGTCTGAGTTATGTGAGAGAGAGGGAGAGAGTTAAATATATATATTGCTTATTGTTATAATGATCTCCAAGATGGTCATTAACTAGATTTTTAATCCATTTGGGAGGAGGTTTCTGTTTGTCTGTTGTTTTTCTTAATCTTCTGCTTCAACTTGCCTTGGGCAAAAGCCATTCAAAATGGGCTAAATCACAGCTGAATACTTAGCTTGTTGGTTAACCATCACTTGAACAGTCTTCATTGGAGAGGCTATGGAACAGAGAATTTATTATCTTTAATTATGATATTGGTGTGTTTCTAAGGTGTGCATAGGTTTTATGTGCTTTGCTGCTTGTTAGTTTCCTTCTTTAGTTGGCATGAGTTGTTTTAAATGGAAGGGAGTGAAAGATGCAGGTTCAGAGTGACTGAGGAATGCCTGGTATAAAGGGGCTAGGCATCGATAGTTAGAAGGAGAATACACAGATATACCATTGAAACCATGTGATAACAACCTGTTCAGTGAAGTACTGTTAAATTGGCAAAACCTACCAATCTGTGCATCAAAATATTAATTCTGAAAGCTCATTGGAAAATCGTGTGTATGCATGTTGAAATGTCTATCAAACACCAATTGTTTTTGATCTAGATGTGGCAAACGCATTTAACTCATTGACTGCTGCCAGATGTTCCAAGAGCGTCTCAGCAGATCTCACGAAAGCCCTGATTTACCGGGGAGGTACATCAGTTTTCTACTCCAGTGGGTACATTGGGAATCTAATGTGCACTAGAATGTTCCAAGTCTGTCTTAAGATCATATTCATTATAGGAGGTCCGGTTCAGGACCTACCTCCAGAAAATAACAATAAATAGTTAATAAAAATAATATACCTGAGGAACAAACATCAGCAAAACACTGGAGGCTGCAATAATTTCCCTGTCTTTTAGGTTAGTCTGGCATCTTGTTCAATTTATAAGTAGCTCGCCAATGCTTTCTGACTGCTGAAGTAATTTGCTGCAAACAATTAATTGTTAAGGGGTACGTCTACACTACGGAATTAGGTCGAAGTTATAGAAGTCGATCTTTTAAAACCCGATGTTATGGAATCGATTGTGTGTGTCCCCACTAAAGACCGTTAAGGCCATTAGGTCGACGGACTGTGTCCACAGTATCGGGGCTAGCGTCAACTTTCGGAGTGTTGCATTGCGGGGAGCTATCCCACAGTTCCCGCAGTCTCTGCCGCCCATTGGAATTCTGGGTTGCGATCCCAAAGCCTGATGGGGCAGAAAACATTGTCGCCGGTGGTTCTGGGTACATCTCGTCAAGCCATCCCCCCTCCCTCCCTCCGTGAAAGCAACCTTTTTTGCGCCTTTTTTCTGGGGTTTCCAGGTTTGCTACAGCAAGCATGGAGTTCACAATGACCGTACGTCTCCAGCGTACGCCTGGACATTAGGTCTAGTGGGGATTCATTCCCGCTGTAATACAGGCAGAGGGATAGTTCAGCGGTCTGAGTGTTGGCATGCTAAACCCGGGGTTGTGAGTTCAATCCTTGAGGGGGTCATTCTTCCTGAGGCTGGTAGTCACAGGACTACACAGCAGAAAGCTCCTTTCCTTCGAGCAGCAGATGGTGCAATAGGCCTACCATCATCATCGCCCCCTGTGTGTGCTCCTGGCTGGCCTATGGTGTGGCTGGCTGGGGGTGCATGGACATAAATGGGAGTGACCAGAGTGACTCTGGTCATTCTCTATTTTACATTTTGTTTAATGGGGATTCAGTACTGCCTGGAACTGGTAGAGGGATAGCTCAGTGGTCTGAGCATTGGCCTGCTAAACCCAGGGTTGTGAGTTCAATCCTTGAGGGGGCCGGGAGATGATGATGGATAGCAAGCATATTGCACCATCTGCTGCTAGAAGGAAAGGAGCCTAACCCTTGCTCCCCCCTCCCTCCGTGAAAGCAACTGAGGGGGGAGCAAAAAATCCTTTTGCGCCTTTTTTCATGCGGGTGCCATATTGCTGACACCATTGTTATCCACCCACCGCTTTCGCTGCCACTCTGCTGTCCTGCAGACACCAGGGAAAGCATGGAGCCTGCTCAGATCGCCGCGACTGTTATCGCCGTTATGAACACCACACGCCTTGTCCAGCAGTATATGGAGAATGAGAACCAGGAGCTGCTACAGCAGGCGAGAAGGCGACGGCAGCGCGGTGAGGACAGTGATGAGGACATGGACACAGACCTCTCTCAAAAAAGGCCCCCCCGCAAGGTGGACATAATGGTGTTAATGGGGCAGGTTCATGCCGTGGAATGCCGATTCTGGGCCCGGGAAACAAGCACAGAGCGGTGGGACCGCATAGTGCTGCAGGTGTGGGACGATCAGCAATGGCTGTGAAACTTTCGCATGCGTAAGGGCACTTTCATGGAACTTTGTGAGTTGCTTTCCCCTGCCCTGAAGCGCCAGAACACCAAGATGAGAGCAGCCCTCACAGTAGAGAAGTGAATGGCGATAGCCCTGTGGAAGCTTGCAATGCCAGACAGCTACCGGTCAGTCGCGAATCAATTCGGAGTGGGCAAATCTACAGTGGGGGCTGTTGTGATTCAAGTAGCCAAGGCGATCACCGAGCTGCTAGTACCAAGGGTTGTGATTGTGACTCTGGGAAATGTGCAGGTCATAGTGGATAGCTTTGCAGCAATGGGGTTCCCGAACTGTGGTGGGGCGATAGACAGAACCCATATCCCTATCTTGGCGCCGGACCACCAAGCCAGCGAGTACATAAACCGAAAGGGTTACTTTTCAATAGTGCTGCAAGCACTGGTTGATCACAAGGGACGTTTCACCAACATCAACGTGGGATGGCCGGGAAAGGTACATGACACTCGCATCTTCAGGAGCTCTGGTCTGTTTCAGCTGCTGCAGCAAGGGACTTTCTTCCCAGACCAGAAAATAACCGTTGGGGATGTTGAGATGCCTATAGTTATCCTTGGGGACCCAGCCTACCCCTTAATGCCATGGCTTATGAAGCCATACACGGGAAGCCTGGACAGTAGTCAGGACCTTTTCAACTATAGGCTGAGCAAGTGCAGAATGGTGGTGGAATCTGCATTTGGACGTTTAAAGGCACGGTGGCGCAGTTTATTGACTACGTTAGACCTCAGCGAAACCAATATTCCCATTATAATTACTGCTTGCTGTGCGCGCCACAATATCTGTGAGAGTAAGGGGGAGACGTTTATGGCGGGGTGGGAGGTTGAGGCAAATCACCTGGCCGCTGGTTATGCGCAGCCAGACACCAGGGCGATTAGAAGAGTACAGCAGGGTGCGTTGCGCATCAGGGAAGCTTTGAAAACCAGTTTCATGAATGGCCAGGATGCTGTGCGAAAGTTCTGTTTTTTCCCCTTTTAAGGAAAAGGCCTGCCCCTTGAATCACTCTACTTCCCTGTAACCTAACCACCCTCCCCTCCCCCACTCGATCACTGCTTGCAGAGGCAATAAAGTCATTGTTGCTTAAAATTCATGCATTCTTTATTAATTCATCAAACAAATAGGGGGATAACTGCAAAGGTCTCCTGGGATGTGTGGTGGAGGAAGGGATGAGGGAAGGACAAGGACACACAGCACTTTAAAACTTATTGAATGCCAGCCTTGAGGAAGGGAAGCACCAGGATGTGTGGTGGAGGAGGGGATGAGGGAAGGACAAGGACACACAGCACTTTAAAACTTATTGAATGCCAGCCTTGAGGAAGGGAAGCACCAGGTTGTGTGGTGGAGGAGGGGATGAGGGAAGGACAAGGACACACAGCACTTTAAAACTTATTGAATGCCAGCCCTTTGTTGCTTGAACAGTTCCCTTGGCTTGAGTGGTTGGGTGCACGGAGGCCGCCCCAACGCGTTCTTGGGCGTCTCGGTGATGAGGTTATGGGACTCAGGGAGGAGGGCTGTTGGTTACACAGGGATTGTAGCGGCAGTCTGGGCTCAGGCGGCCTTTCCTGAACCCTACGCCTTTCCTCAGCCATAACCTGGAGGATTTCCGTTTGATCCTCCAGTAGCCTCAGAATTGCATCCTGCCTTCTCTCAGCACGCTGACGCCACCTACTCTCTTCATCCCGCCGCTGTCTCTCTTCATCCCGCCAGTCATTGTCTTCAGCACGCCACCTGTCTGCGCGATCAAATTCTGCCTTTCTGGACTCCAACAGTGTCTGCCTCCATGCATTCTTCTGGGCTGTTTCAGTGTGGGAGGATTGCAAGAGCTCTGAGAACATATCGTCTCGATTCCTTTTTTTTTACTTCTAATCTTCGCTAGCCTCTGGGACGGTGATGAATGGGGTAGCATTGAAACATTTGCAGCTGCGGGAGGAAACAAACGGGAGAGGAGTAGTTTAAAAGACACATATTAGAGAACAATGCTCCAAACATTACATAGCACATGTGCATTTGGTCCAAGGTTGCACTTTGCTTGTTATATTGAGGGTCTGCCGGTTTGGTGTGAGAGATCACACAAGCAGGGCTGGTGGGCAACAGAATTCGGCTTGCAGGCAGCCATGGTAAGCCACAGTCTATTGGCTTCTTTAACCTTCATAACATGTGGGAATGGTTTCAAACAGCAACCCCCTCATTTCGCATAACAAACAGTCGCTGGGTTGGCCATTTAAAACGGGTTGGCAATTGAAAAGGGAGGGGCGGCGGTTTTCGGGTTAACGTGCAGCGCGAACCTAATCGACCCCCCCCACACACACACAGACACACACATCCCAGATGATCGCTGTTCCCCCTCCCCGCACCGCGTGGGTAACAGCGGGGAAGATTGCCGTTCAGCCACAGGCAAACAGCCCAGCAGGGACAGACCCCTCTGAATGCCCCCTTAATAAAATTCCCCTATTTCAACTAGGTGACCATGAATGATATCACTCTTCTGAGGATAACACAGAGAGATAAAGAACGGATGTTGCTTGAATGCCAGCAAACACCGGGACCATACACCGCCATGCTTTGCAATGCAATGATTCCAGACTACATGCTACTGGCCTGGCATGGTAGAGTGCCTTACCACGGAGCACAGGATAAGGCTGCCCTCCCCAGAAACCTTTTGCAAAGGCTTTGGGAGTACATCCAGGAGAGCTTTCTGGAGATGTCCCTGGAGAATTTCCGCTCCATCCCCGGACATGTTAACAGACTTTTCCAGTAGCTGTAGCTGTACTGGCCGCGAATTAATCATTAAACACGCTTGCTTATAAAACATGTCTTAATTTAACAGAGGTACACTCACCAGAGGTCCCTTCTCCGCCTTCAAGGTCTGGGAGCATGTCTTGGGTGGGTTCGTAGGGTACTGGCTCCAGGGAGACAAAAAGTTCCTGGCTGTCGGGGAAAAGGACTTCTCCGCTTCCTTGCTGTATCTGTGTGCGATTTTCAGCATCATTATCATCATCTTACTCTTCCCAAAAATGCTCCTCGGTGGTTTCTGATGATCCACATACGGAGTCATACCACGTGGGTGGGTCAGTGCTGGCTGCACCCCCTAGAATGGCATGCAGCTCATCATAGAAGCGGCATGTCTGGGGCTCTGACCCAGAGCGGCTGTTTGCATCTCTGGTTCTTTGGTAGGCTTGCCTGAGCGCCTTAATTTTAACACGGCACTGTTGCGCGTCCCTGTTGTAGCCTCTGTCCTGCATGCCCTTGGAGACTTTGGCATATGTATTGGCATTTCTTCTTTTGGACCGTAGTTCTGCTAGCACGGTTTCGTCTCCCCATACAGCGATCAGATCGCGTACCTCACGCTTGGTCCACGCTGGAGCTCGTCTTCGGTTCTGGGACTCCATCATGGTCTGCTGATGAGATCTGCACTCACCTGCAGCTCACCACGCTGGCCAAACAGGAAATGAAATTCAAAAGTTCGCGGGGCTTTTCCTGTCTACCTGGGCAGAGCATTCGAGCTCAGACTGCTGTCCAGAGCGGTCAAATGGTGCACTGTGGGATAGATCCAGGAGGCCAATACCGTCGAATTGCGTCCACACTATAACCCTAGTTCGATTAGGAAATATCGATTTTAGCGCTAATCCCCTCATTGGGGGTGGAGTGGAGAAATCGATTTTAAGAGCCCTAGAAGTCGATGTAAATGGCTTCGTCGTGTGGACGGGAGCACGGATCAATTGAAATAGCGCTAATAAATTCGACCTAAACTCGTAGTGTAGACCAGGGCTAAGTATAGGCCCAATTCTGTATAGTGCAAGATCTATCCTGAAAGATGCTAGGGGGAATTAATGAGTGAAAGGCAGTTGGCTTGTTGCAGAACCAGGTCCAGTCATGGGAAAATCACTTGCGTTGTCGCATCAGTTGACTATATCAACAATAGCTGAAAGTCAAGTGGTGTTCGGTGATCAGATTTAGGGCCAAATTCTTATTTCTGATGCATGGTGTACAAAACCCCAAATCTGATGCAGATCCACATGTGAGGTTTGCAGCTGCTATGTGTACTTTAAATATATTTCACATGGCTCCATGAAAAACTCCATTACTTTACTGAATCACAAGCTACTAAGCCACATCCAAAGAAAGTAAAGCTGTGAATTAAACTCTTAAATTTCCTGACTCTGAAGGAGTTTTTCAGAGTTTATCTTCTTCACTAGTTAGTAGCTTTGGTGGTTTGATTTGGATAAGCACCCAAAAAGAAACGGGAAATTTTTCATGGAAAAAAGCTTCTTCACAACATTCCCTTCACTCTTTGTCCCAGGCAGGGTGGTCATAATGGGAGAACAGGTTTTCTTTTGATATTTCAGTACTTTAGAATCCAGCTGAAACCAGGAAAATTGATTTTTTTAAAGTGGTTTGAGGATCTTTTTAATGTAAATTTTAAATGTGAATTTTATCTGATCCAGTTCCAGACTTGAAAAATTCACACACCCAGGGTGAATACAAATCTTTCTTGGGCACATGCTATTAATTTCTACAGAACCTGAGGTTTGTTTGTTTTTTTAATTTAAAAAATACAAAGTTTCTAGTCCTTTTGGTTCCAAACGTAACCTTTCAAATGCAAACTGAGTGTGATTGATGCATAGCACCAGTAATTCTCCTGCTGCTCAGGGCTTTGCCAAGCTGCAGTAGAATGAAAACTGATGAGTCTAGTAAGTTTTTCTTCCTGCTCTTCAGAACCACATGTGGCCTCCCCCTTCTCTGGTGCATCAAACATAAGCTGTTTGTATTCACTTTTAAGGCGCTTCACAATCAATCCCCTCCCTACTTTTCATCCCTCATTCACTATTGAGCTCTTGATGGTTGCTTCTGATTGGCCCATGATGCCAGCTTCCATTGCCAACTTACTACATTTTCTAACAAGCACTTTTGTGCTTTCTCCCATGCTGCACCTTGTGCTTGGGAGATGTTCCCCATATACATCTGCAAAGCTACCTTATTGTCCTCCTTCAAAATCCTCCCCAAAACTCTCCTTTGCCATGGCACCTACAGAAAACATGACAACAGTTAGGCTGTTGGTGTGCAGAGGCCACTGCCTATCATACTGACCGGTATTGTCTCATTGTTTCCTTGTACTCCTCCATCTGTTGTCTCTTGTCTTATACTTAGACTGTACGCTTTTTGAGGCGAGGGTATTGTTTTTGTTCTCTGTTTATACAGTGCCTAGCATAGTGGGGTCCTACTCTACGAATAGGGTTCCTGGGTGCTCCCAGAATACAAATAATTCATCATCATAAGAAGAAACAAAATACTAGAACAGAGACTGGAGCGCTTCACTGGGAAGAAATGGAAGCCAGAAAACTAAGGGAGAAACAGAATAGAATCATAGTGACATAGGGGAAGGGTATTTTCTATTTCCAACCCCTTCTACATCCCCCAGCCACCTTCATTGTAGCCAGGAGGCTCTAGACTGGAAAGGAAGGGACAGAGAAAGGAAATGCTCCTTCTTTCCAGCAGCAGCTGGATATTTCCAACTTAAAGGGCAGTTCTGCTCTGAACAATGACAATATGCTTACTTAACAAATATTACTCAACAAATATGCTCCCTGGGTATATATTCAGATTCATGTTTTTCACTGTACCTTATACTCGTATACAAGGTTTTTCTCCTTTTAGCCCTGCGAAGCCAGTACAACTCTAGAAGAGTAAACTGAATTCTGTTCTCACTCAAGCATCAGCAACACAATTTTTAACTAAATGACAGCTGCAAGCCAAATTTTGTCCTCTGTTATATCTGTGTAATCCCACTGAAAACAACTGGCTTTAGACAGGGAGGAAATTGAAGACTAGGGAGAATGCGTGTAAGTGAGGAAAGCATATGGGTGTCAGAATCTTCATTATTGGTGATTGTGCAGGAACCAGTGAGAGCAAAGTTTGGCTTTCAGATCCCAGGTTGAATTTTTAGTGCTGGTAGTTAAAAAAAGGCTCTTCTCCCCTCCCCCCGCCAAATCTGCAAACTGAGCACATTTGATCTGGAAGTCAGAGAGAAACAGTGAAGGTTGCCAGCCCGTGATGCCATTTATACAGTAGCTTTCCCACAACAGCACTCTGTAAGGTCCCTTTGCTCAAGTAGAAAAGAAAATGTTTAGGCCAATATTTTTAAAAGTATCTAGAGATTTTTTTTGAATGCCTGAATTTTTGGGACCCAACCTGAGACACCTTCAATGGTCTTGATTTCAGAAAGTGCTGAGCAGCCATTGTCAGGAAACAGGCCTGCAGCAGAGCCAGTCTGGGCTGCCTAGTGAGCGCAGCTGGCCTGTAGTAGGTTGCCTGGTTGGCTATGCTGCCTGATTGGTTAGGAGAGTCAGCAGACTGGCTCTTAAGCCGAGCAGCAGCAGAAGTTCAGTGGCTGTTCAAAGCATTTGCCCATGGCTGTGATAGCTCCTGCTCTCGCTTGTCCCCAGCCTTGCTCCTGCCTTGCCTCACTCCAGGTAACCTAGGTAACTCCAACTCCTGGCTGCCTGACACCTGCTCACGCCGTTAGGCCTGATGCCTGCTCCAGGCATTAAGCATCACTGTCCACGTCCCAGTTACCGATGCCCACCCTCTGAAAATCGGGCCCTTGAAAGGCATCTAATGCTGGGTGCCCCAAAGCTGAGGCACCCAACTTCACTAGCCACTTTGGAAAATATTGGGGCAGCAATCTGAAAAATCAACTGAAAACAGAAGTCTGTCAACCCACACTTCTGTATCAGGGTTTCTGCTTCTTTTCACACCGTGGAAAGGGTTAATTCTGAGGTACTCTGTTGTATTAATGATGGTTGTCTCTTCTCAAAGCCCATTGGGCTCTTTCAGAGGCCTCTCAAAACAATGAGTGCAGTGAGGCTGTTCTGTCTAATTACTCCAAGACAGGGAAGCTAAAGAGGAATTAATGACAGTTGACAAGTGCAATTAATAATTATAGCAAAGCCGGGAGTCATGCAGCAGGCAGATGACAATAACAGGGTAACTGTACATGACAGCTTTCATCCGTTCCCTTCCCCCCCCCACCTCCTTAATGTGAGCTGCTGTATGCAGCGGGGCCCGCACGATACACTGACAAGAAAAGAGAAGAAACTGCAATCTGGTCACTAAGTTTAGGCTATTTCTAACCTTCCCATCCTCTCCCAACCCCCACTTCCCTCCTAAAGAAAAATATCACAACAGCACAAACTTAGTCACACAAGCTTCTCTTGGCTTTCACTATCAGGTGTTGACAAGGCTACTTAAAATTCATGTTGTTGGATTGGAAGGAGTGGGGGACAGGGAAAGGCAGCAGCAAGCTGGAGTTGAAGTGGGATTTCCATATCAAAGGCCAGGCCTTTGGCTCTGAATGGTAATTAAAGTACCCAGATTTCATCTCCTTGGTCAGCTCATGAAAAGGGGGGTTGGGGGAATTAGAGAGAAGATTTTTTCACTCCCTTTAGACTACAGTACAGCAAGCAGTAAATTAAATGAAAGTTGGGCTAAAAGGTGCCTAACGCTTCAATCTTTTGCATCTAATAGAATCTATGATGTTTTTAAAGCATTTATTCAGTTCACATCTTCATCTCACTGTGATTACAAAGGATATCATGTCTGCTTACACTTACTGGGCACACAGCTTGGCCTTCTCAGCGTTGTAGAAAGACTTCACTTGGCATTACCTTGCTGTTGTGTTATGGCCTTTTGATTAATAATAATAAAACAAAAAAACCCATGTCTCTGTCATTTCTTCTTCAAATGATTGATCATGTGTATTCCACAATAGGTTTGCGTGCTCGCCACATGCACCAGTGCCGGAAGTTTTTCACCTAGCAGTACCCGTAGGGGAGCACCCCTAGCAACCCCTAGAGTGGCGCATCCATAGTGTGGTATAAGGGGCGCTGCGCGCTTCCTCCACCCTCCGTTCCTTCTTGCCGCCAGTGAAGGTGCTTCGGAATTGCTCTGTTCCAGCTTTGCTGTAGCTCGTCCTCAAAACTGCTTGTTTGTTCAGTATGTGGTACCTGTAATTGGTTAGTTGATTAGTTTAGTTTAGTTTAGCTAGCACGTCCAGACCGGGCATGCCCCACACACTGGGTTTTAAGTCATGCGACACTTGTAGGTGACCTATGCCAGTGGGTGATCCGCACGCGGACTGTTTACGCTGTTTGGGGAAAACCCATCTCAGCGATTGCTGCAAGATTTGCAAGTCGTTTAAGCCTCAGACCGAGAGAGAGAGAGACATTAGGCTCTGGGCTATTTGGTGTGCAGTGACTCCTCGGCGCCATCTACTAGTTGGCACTGATCCCTGTCCATGGAGTACGCTAAGAAGATTAGGAAGAGGCCTTTTTCACTGCGGCACTGGAGTAAACCTGGAGCAGAGGCTAGACCCATATTGGACAGTCCTCAATCCCCACCAGCCTCTAGGCCTCTGACTCAAGTTGAGTGGAGTAGCCCAGCCCATTTGGAGCAGGCTTCCCCAGCTGTCCAGATGCCATCCATGCAGGAGGCCCTGCAGGCAGCCCGGGATGTTATGTCCGTGCCGGTACTAGGAGCACTGCCAATGTCGACCCCGCGCTCCAGAGGCAAGCCACCACTGGGATCTCCGCAGTTGCCCCCGACTCGGTACCAGTCTTGAAGGAGGGAATGTTCCCAATGCCGTTCGCCTCTCAGCGACCGTTCCATGCAAAATCCATGTGAGTCTCCATTGGCTCCCACCAGGTTGTCTGGCTGGGTTCCGTCTGACCGAGACTCCTGGCACCACTCCGCCTCGAGGAGCGAACACTGACGGGACTGAGGCAGACGCCACCGAAGGTCCTCGTCTCGGAGGGGCTATCGTAGCCGGTCATGGCACAAACGTCAACGTCGTTCCCATTCGTCGTCTTGCTCCAGGACCCCGCCACAGTGCCGCTCCCGCAGCCACAGGGGTCGATCACCGTTGTGTTGCCGTCGTGGATCCACCCGCCAGAGCCTGTCGCAGAGCAGCTGTTACCGATGGTACCAGTCCTCCACGTCGAGGTCTCGGGGTTGGCACCGCTCCCAGCGCCGCCGCTCCTCCTGATCCAGGGACAGCGGCAGGTCATACATCAGACCGGCCTCCCTTCGTAGCCATTCATCGATGGGTCAGGCCGATCAGCCTGCTTCCCCGGTGCCACAGCAGGTGCAGAGGCCGTGGCCAGCGCAATGGTACCAGCGGGCACCGGAGCCCCCGATGCAGCCCCCAGTGGGGGCGCATTTGATGGCCGGAGCCTCAGAAGGGCCGTCAGCCTCCCTCTCCCGGCCTCCAAGGAAGGAGTCAGTGGGACGTACATCTTCGGCACCATGCCCGGAGACCGACCAGGTGGTGGATCCTCCAGTGCCTGTGGATACGCAAAGTACTACGCCGGCCTCCTCGCCCTCCCCTGATGAGGTGACTACGGCCCCTCCTCCCTCCATCCCACAGGAGGACTCTAGGGCCCCACCAAGAGCTTTTAAAAAGGGTGGCATCAATCCTCAACCTGCAGGCAGAGGAGGTGGAGGAGCCCTCAGACTCCCTGTTTAATGTACTATCCACCTTGGTACCGGGCAGGGTGGCCTTGCATCTCCACGAAGGGGTGGCGAAAATTTCAAATGCCCTGTAGCCTCATTGACCCCCATCTCTAAGAGAGCGGAACGCAAGTATTTTGTGCCCTCCAAAGGGCATGAATACCTATACACCCACCCTGCTCCTAACTCCCTGGTGGTCGAGTTGGTCTGTCACAGGGAACGGCAGGGCCAACCAGCCCCTACTCCGAAAAATAAAGATTGAAGGAGGCTGGATTAATTTGGAAGAAAAATGTATTCGTCCTCGAGCTTCCAGTTATGGGTAGCAAACCACCAGGCTCTCCTGGGCCGGTATGAATTCAATCTGTGGGGCTCTTTGCCCCAGTTCGAGGACTCTCTCTAGGAGCATGACAGGAAGGAGTTCAAAGCACTGGTGGAGGGGGAAAAACGGCTGCCAGGGCAACCCTGCAGGCAGTGTCTCATGCGGCGGACATGGCCGTGCGGTCCATGACCTCCGCCATGTCCATGAGAAGGGCGTTGTGGCTCCTGCTCTCTGGGTTGTCCAGCGAGGCGCAGACCTCCTTGCAGGACCTCCCGTTTGACAGCAAAGCTCTGTTTGCAGAACAAATGGATATAAAACTGCATGGCCTGAAAGACTCCCGCACGACGCTCCAGACTCTGGGTCTCTATGTTCCGGCTCTGGCTAGACCTAAGTTCAAGCCGCATCAGGCTCCCCCCCACATGCCACCCACTCTAAATATGAGCCCACTTATAAAAAGTTGCAGGACTATAAGAAGCGCCCGGAGAGGCAGTCTTGGCCTGCCCCCCAGCCTGGGTCCTCCAAGGGCAAGCAGGCAGGGAAACGCACCCTGCCAGTTCTCGTTGGGGATCCACCCTCACTAAAGCTTCCCATCTCCAATCGGTTGTGCTTTCCTCACGGAGTGGTCGCGGCTGATCTCGGACCGATGAGTCCTCAACACCATCTCCTGGGTTACACCCTCCAGTTTACATCCACACCCCCAACCACACCACCACCCCCGTTCCCACTGACAGGCAAGGTCCTGGAAAAGATAAAGATGGACAGAGCCCGGGTTCTCCTGATTGCCCCGGCATGGCCCAGGCAGCATTGGTACGGGACCCTCACGGGCCTGGCAGTCGCCCCGCTGTGGCCGTTGCCATCCTGCCCGGACCTCCTCTCTCAGGACCAGGGCAGCCTCCTCCACCCCAACCTAGCAGCATTTCACCTCACGGCATGGCTGCTCAGTGGTTAGGCCGGGAGGAAAGGACGTGCTCGGAAGGGGTTCAGCGCATCCTCTTGGAAAGCATACGGCCCTCCAGACGCCGAGCCTACTTGGCAAAGTGGTCTCGGTTTTCCAGATGGGCGGATGAGCAGGGCATTTCCCCTGTGGCCGCCCCAATCCAGCTAATTTTGGACTACCTCCTTCGCCTTAGAGCCCAGGGCCTGGCGCCCTCATCTGTCAAGATGCACCTGGTGGCCATATCGGCCTTCCACCTGCCGGTGCAGGGCCACATGATTTTCTCCCATGCTATGACTGGCTGATTCCTTAAGGGACTGGATCATCTTTTTCCGTACATTAGGCCCCCAGTCCCACAGTGGGACCTGAACCTGGTGTTGGCCCGGCTCACGGGCCCCCCTGTTTGAGCCTCTAGCTACGTGCTCCTGGTCGCACCTCTCGTGGAAGGTAGCCTTCCTGGTGGTGATCACATCAGCTAAGCAGGTCTCAGAGTGACCCTGACCTCCAAGCCCCTGTACACAGTATTCCATAAGGATAAGGTCCAGCTCCACCTCCATCCTTCGTTCCTCCCGAAAGTGGTCTCTGCCTACCACATGGGTCAGGACATTTTCCTGGTGGTCCTCTGCCCCAAGCCCCATGTGTCCGATGAGGAGCTCCGCCTCCACCCGCTGGATGTCAAGCAGGCTCTGGCTTTTTACCTGGAGTGGTCTAAGCCATTCAGGAAGTCCTCACAGCTGTTAATCGCCTCGGTCAAATGCATGGAAGGTCGGCCGATTTCCACTCAGTGGCTCTCCAACTGGATCACCTTGTGCATCCGTACCTGCTATGACCCAGCGGGAATCCCCCCCTCCTCCGCCCCGCCGCCAGTTGTGAGAGCACGCTCGACTAGGGCGCAGGCTTCGTCGGCTTCCTTTTTGGCCCAAGTCCTCATTCAGGACATTTGTAGGGCTGCCACATGGTCTTCAGTTCACACATTCACCTCGCATTATGCACTTGTCTCCAAGACCAGAGAGGATGCCAGGTTCAGCAGGGCTGTACTCCGTCCCGAGAGTTTGTGAACTCCTACCCACCTCCAACAGATATAGCTTGGAATCACCTATTGAGGAATACACGAGTAATCACTCGAAGAAGAAAAGACGGTTACCTTTTCCGTAACTGGTGTTCTTCGAGATGTGTTGCTCAGGTCTATTCCACATCCCGCCCTCCTTCCCCTCTGTCGGAGTTGTCTGGCAAGAAGGAACTGAGAGTGGGGGGAGCACGCAGCACCCATTATACCACGCCATAGAGGCGCCACTCCAGGAGTCGCTAGGGGCATTCCCCTACGGATACTGCTAGGGGAAAAACTTCCGGCACCAGTGCATGTGGCGAGCATGCACACCTATTGTGGAATAGACATGAGCAACACATCTCGAAGAACACCAGTTACGGAAAAGGTAACTGTCTTTTCTAGCTGACCCTCACAGGAACTACAAATTCTGAGAACCAAATAAGTGCAATTTTAATGAGTCTTAGGGAACTTAGGTAATGAAATTCAGCAGGCTTTCACCACTAGTTCACTGGCTCAAACCTAGCCCAGGTGGCGATGCCATGTGATCGGTGCTTGGTGGCCTATGTGAAATGTTTCGTCATTTCAGTCTAGTTCCCAGTGGACATGTATCCACACCCCATAAAGCACAAATGACACTTGTTGGCCATCTCCGTACAAAGATGGAGGATTGAATGGTTGTGGATTCTGAACTACCAACCCACTTCTAGAGCTGATCCCATCCAGGTGACAGCTGAGGTGCAGTGAAGTGTGGGGAAGCCTGTGCTGCTCTTATCCATGCTTGTGCAGCTCCACACTCTGGATACATAGAGGCTTCTGTGGCTGATTATGGATAAAGGGCTTCGGTCTCCAGAACCACAGTCTGGCCTTTCACAAGCAGTAAAACCGCACACAAAGCCAAATAGTTTCACTTCTGTTATTGGTGTCCTCATTTACACTTTGGTTTGTCCTTTTGTCTGTAGCTATCAAACACTTTCCTGAGGCTTTAGAATCTCTACTGTGAATTCCCACCTGTGAAAAGCCAGGGTCCAGCGCTTCCTGTTCACACTGGAGAGGCTAGCCATGGGAGTGGGGTGAGCCCACTGAATTTCTTACATTCGGTGATCAGGCAAGGGAGAGAGGAATGACCCTTGTTTTCCAGGGATTGAGGTCATTTTAAGCCACAACTTTCCACAAATAGAATCATAGAATATCAGGGTTAGAAGGTCATCTAGTCCAACCCCCTGCTCAAAGCAGGACCAATCCCCAATTTTTGCCCCAGATCCCTAAATGGCCCCCTCAAGGATAGAACTCATAACCCTGGGTTTAGCAGGCCAATGCTCAAACCACTGAGCTATCCCTCCCCCTGAAATTCAAAATGCCCATATCTAGTTAAAGGCCACCAGGATGTGCCTTTCTCAGCTACCTCAGGTCTTGGGGTTGCTTCACAGCTCATTAAAAACCAATAGGAAGGTTTCCATTGACTTCAGTGGGTATTGCATCAAGCCCCTGGGCTCTAACTCTGCAGACCAGAAGTTCTAACACATTTTCCTGCTGGTTCAGAAATGAGTGTTGAGTTGTTTCTTTAATATAGCAAATATATGCCCCCTGACATAACCATTCAGGCTGCTTGGAGAGTCCACATTATTGATATGGGCCTGAGTTGCTGGTTACATTCCTATTTGTATTGGCACAGCTTTCATGAGGGGAGTCATAGAGTCATAGAATATCAGGGTTGGAAGGGACCTTAGCAGGTCATCTAGTCCAACCCCCTGCTCAAAGCAGGACCAAGCCCCAATTTTTGCCCCAGATCCCTAAATGGCCCCCTCAAGGATTGAACTCACAACCCTGGGTTTAGCAGGCCAATGCTCAAACCACTGAGCTATCCCTCCCCCCTACTGTAATAGTGCTGTCCCTTCAAATGAAATGAGAAATAACCACAGCAGGATCAAAAACATTTAAGAAGTGGTGGTGGTGCGGGGGGGGAATGAAATTTATTTTTCCTGGGGTGTATTTTGTTTCTGATATAACACATTTCAAGAACTTAAGGAGAGAGGCGCCTGAACTAAAACCCTGTACCCCAAAACGCTCTGAACTTCAAGGGATGTCAAACCTGGATTCAGATCTAAATTCTGAAATTGCCTTCTCCTTCCCTTTTCTTTCTTCTTCTTGCTTTCCCTCCCTGTCTTTCTCTCTCTCTCTCTAAATCTCTTCCCCTTCTGCCCCACCCCCACAGCTCAAGTGCATCATTTTCTGCCATTGTGTTTAAAAAAAACTCTGCTGCAGGGGCTCTGAAATGAATAAAAATGTAATCCTCAGTGCGCCCATTGTGCGCTTTCATTTGTTTTTGCTGTATCGATTTATCAGCGGAGGGAAATTACTCGCTGGAAGAGAGGATGCCAGTCAGAATGACATTTATTTCATAGTACAAGGAGGCTCTCCAGCGTGTTTCCATGTAACCCAGATATTGGAGCTGTAAAAGGGCTTGTAACAAGGTTTAGTGCTATGATTAGATCGTGTGGAGCACCTTGCTTTCATAACAACAGGCACTCGGCTGGAGCCAAGGCCTCAGGTTATGGTCAACTTTTTTTTTTTTTTTTAGTATTCCTTTTTTTACATAGATGCAATATTCAGCTCACCGCCCCCAAAATATTTCTGTCTCAAAACCAAAACCCAGTAAGCCTATGAAATCCCATTCAGCTTTTCTAAGAGGGCTTGAGTTTTCATGTCATCAACTTTTTTTTTTTAAAGATAAAATACTCACTTATTAATCTTTTTAGCTTCTTTGTGCTTTCTTGCATTTCTAGTGAAATAACTCCTTGATTTTAATTCACCAAAGCAAATCTTCTCTTCTAGTGATTGTGCCTTACATTTGCTCAAGGCTAACAATTACCTGTAAAATGAAACGTATGCTTTATCCAAAAACTGTAATAGTTTTATACGTGTTGCAAATAAAAATGTGATTCTGCAGACTGAATATCAGGCCTGGAGTCCCTGATTGGCTGCTGTTCATAAATGCCTGGTGCTGAGGAACATAGGAATTGCCACACTGCCTCAGATCTGATGTCAGTCTAATTCAGTATCCTGTCTCTAACAGATGTTTCATATGAAGGTGCAAGAAATCCTACAGTAGGCATATGTGGGACATTGATCTGCCCCAGGGAGTCTTCTAACATCTAGTAGTTAGAGATTGGCTTACGCCCCCCATCATAAGGTTTTAAATACTTTTTAAAACTTTTTTTTAGCATTTACTGTTAGAACTCTGAGTATTCTTTCTATGCTTGTATTCATTCTTACATCTATATAAATATCTAATCTCTTTTTGGCTCTGGTTAAAGTATTGGCTTCAATGCGTAGCAATGAATTCCATTCATATGTTGCATGAAAAGGACTTGTTTAGGAATTGAATCCAATGATCCCTTTGTCTCCCCAATCATAGCTTTATATAAATCCATTCTGCATGGGATTACAGGAAGAAGATTTAGGATTGCCAGGCATCTGGTTTTCGACCGGAACACTTGGTCAAAAAGGGACCCTGGTGGCTCCAGTTAGCACTGGTCAGCATCACTAAAAGTCTGGTCGGCAGCACAGTGGGGCTAAGGCAGGCTCCACGCAGCTCCCGGCATGGCTGGCTCCTAGGTGCCCCCGGCCATGGGGGGGCTCCGTGTGCTGCCCCCACCCTGAGCGCCGGCTCCACAGTTCCCATTGGCCGGGAACTGCAGCCAGTAGGAGCTGCAGGGGCGGTGCCTGCAGGCATGGGTAAGGCACAGAGCCCCCTTCCCCCTCCACCTAGGAGCCGGACATTCTGACTGCTTCCGGGAACTGTGCGGAGCCAGGGCAGGCAGGGAGCCTGCCTTAGCCTCTCTGTGCTGCCGACCGGGAGACGCCTAAGGTAAGCGCCACCCAGCTGGAGCCCACAGCCCAACCCCTCTCCCACACTCCAACCCCCTACCCCAGCCCTTAGCCCCTCCCACACCCAAACTCCCTCCTGCACCCCTTCCCACACCCCAACCCCCATGTCCCAGCCCTGAGCCCCCTCCTGCACTGCAAACCCCGCCTCCCTGGCCCCACCCCAGAGCCTACTCCCACACCCTGAACGCCTCATTTTTGGCCTCACCCCAGAGCCAGCACCCCCAGCTAGAGCCCGCACCCCCTCCCGCAACCCAACTTCCTGCCCCAGCTTGGTGAAATTTACTGAGGGTGGGGGAGAGCAAGCAATGGAGGGAGGGAGGAGGGAGTGAGTGGGGGGTGGGGCCTCAGAGAAGGGATGGGGCCGGGGGTGAGGCAAGGGTGTTCGGTTTTGTGCGATTGGAAAGTTGGCAACCCTGTCGGAAGACTGGGAAATGGCTTATAAATGGTGCAGGTAGTGAAACCTTCAGTTAAAAGATTGCCTGATACTTTCCATCATAAAACCCTGTTTTCATTTGTTTATGTCTTTGCCAAACTGTAATACTCTGAGCTGAAATTTGCAATGCTGTGTGTTTGCCTGAGACTTTTTTTTTTTTTTTGAAAATTTCAGCCAGAATGGTTCTGCTGTTTCCAAGCAAGATGCTAGAGGAAAATAAGTTGTTTTGTTTGCCTATGTTTAAACATTCTTACAACTGCTTTGTTGAGAAGCTCTAGCTCCTCCATGCTTTGGATCAGGGATTTGAAATTAGGCAGGGAGAGTGGGGGAAGGGGTCATCCTGGTGTCAGGGATATACCTTTGTTGTCCCTGTGAAAATTCACCCAGATTTGGTCAAGATACAAGCCTCTGAAACTCTGCACATGGTCAGAAGAGACTTTTTAGATATTGGCAGCTAAATTTTCTGAAGATTCCATCTGTGCTGAAAATGCTCCAGCCCGGAGCTGTAGGGGCTGAGTAATACTTCCTTGCATTTGCTTTTCTTGGGAGCCAGAGGCTGCTGTGGTGTTGGCCAAAGGAATTGAGAGCAACTTCTATGTACTCAATGCCTTCCTGCTGTTGCTCAGGCAGCAAGGACAAGAAGGATGAAACAGCCTGACTGGAATGCTTAGGGTTAAGGAGTTGTGCCTGGGGGATGTGGGGGAGTGGGGCCAGTCCTGAGAGAGCGAGAGAGGGAGACTGGTACAAGCAGGGCTGGGGGAGTGAGATGAGACTGGGACCAAGTGTTGGGGTGGAGATAGGATGACCAGATGTCCCGATTTTACAGGGACAGTCCTGATTTTTGGGTCTTTTTCTTATATAGGTGCCTATTACCTCCCACCCCCTGTCCTGATTTTTCAAACTTGCTGTCTGGTCACCCTAGGTGGAGACCTAGGTCAAAGAGGTGTGGGGGGTGGGCGTTGGACATATAACAAGAGGGAGGGGCAGACTGAGACTGGGATGAGGCAGGGGTAGGGGAAAGAGTGGGACTGGAACAGGATAGAGGGGGTGTGGGCAGAGGGGAGTCATGCTTGCCCAGGACAGAGACATTACAGTCTCTAACTTCTAGAATACACTCTCCTTAGAAGCTGGAATGGAACCCAGGTTTCCTGAGTTGCACCATTCTTTTTCTGTAAGCAAATACATGTGATCCCCTAGCAAAGTGTCTCATCCCTTTCTAGTGCTGCTCTGTATATTGGATAACAACCTACGGTTGCTATCTGTTCCTATCAGACGTTTGTGTGGTAGAACTAAACATTATAAATCTGCTAATGAGCCATGTGGAAGTCAATATGGAATTGATGTGTTTTCAATTTGCTTTTTTTTAAAAAAACCTAGGCTATTACATTTTTAAAAAATATCCTACATAAAAGAATACTAAGGTTGCAAATCCAAACACTCAAAATTTAGGACATGCCAGAATTAAGATTGCCTGTGCAACCTTAACTTGACCCCCTTGTACATATACATTATGAGACAGTCTTTAATTACATGAACACACACTATTTTTTTCAACAGTGCCTCTCCTGCATTCAGTGCACAGGCTGTATGGTGCTCCAGGAATCAAGACTGTGTAGGGAAGAGGACTGTAGTCTATAGGACCTCTTGCCTTATTTGTTGCAGAAGTTGAAAGGCATATAAGAAATGAGGCAGGAGACCGCAGAAAGAGAATAGTCTTATGGCTAAAACAGTTGAATGCTGCCCTGGAGAACTGGATTCTACCCTCCCCAGGTCCCCTCTACTTCTATCCCAGAGTTCCTGTGTGGTGCTGGGCAAGTCACTTATGCCAAATTTTTCACAGGTGGTCACTAATTGTGTGTTCTTCCTTTTCTGGGTGGCCAACTTGAGATACCTGGGATCTGATTTGCTGAAGTGCAGAGCTCTTCTCTGAATAAGTAAAATGCTAAGTTCTCAAATTGGTCACTCAAAATTAGTGTACATTTTGGACACTAATGTCCTTCTTCCTCAGTTCCCCATCTGTAATATGGGAATAATTCTCGCCTGCTGCGGCGGCAATGGGGCGGCAGATCCGCCGCTCTCCCCTTGCTGCCGCGGACTGGGACTGCCTGCGTGGGGGGTGGGGCCCCGCCCCCGACACAGGCAGGTGTCAGGGGCAGGGCCCCACTACGTATGCCTGCATTGGGGGCGGGGCTGCTGCCCCTGCTTGGGGCAGCAAAATTGTTAGAGCCACCCCTGATATTACAGATGTGGAAACTGAGGCACAGAGAGGGTAGTAGGTACTAAGATGTCTAAATTACTTTAAATAAACCAGCAAATTGTTGTGGGTTCCAAACCTTTACAATTATTTGTGCCTATACAATTGTGGTTTTTAAAAAAAAACCCAGAAGTCTAGTTATAACTGGGCTGAAAATTTGGTCCCGCACGTTCTGTCCCAGCATGCACTGAGCTCCATATAAAACCAGTGATGGTCTGTGAGGAATGTCTTGTATGTTTTGTCTTGACTATAAAAAGCCATGTTTAGGTTGGACTCAGCTAACACAAGCTAGCTAAGACCAACCTGACTTGAAGACTTTTCGGAGTTTAGATGCAAGGTAACACCTTAGTTCATTTTTAGCTAGTTCAGGCTAGAGTCAAGTTACAACCATGGTAGGCTAGGTCGTGTTAGTTAAGCTCGACCTAAACTTGACCACATTTTCTAATCTAGACAAACCTTATTGGTTGATCTAAAGTCCTGGTCAGGAAAACAGAGACAGCACAAGGGAGAGAACAATTCTTAACTCTGAAAATTAAATGGGACAGAGCATGTGTGGGGATTCTGGTTGGATAGCTTGGAGAAGAAGGAGGTAACTACTGCTTAATTAACATAGGTAGGCAACTTACATACTGCTACATATAATGTAACAAAGTGCAGGAAAAAGAGCATTGATGTTACTCACTGTAACAGGCTGGCATTGTTTGCCTGAAATACCTCGCCCTCTGGGCTGGTATTAATTCTGCCAAGAAAGCACGAAGTGGTTTTTTTTTTCTGACTCATAGGTGTAGATAGATAAATGTTGGGGGTAGGAGAAGCAGGAATAGGTCTCAGGGTGAGGGGAATAGAATTTTTTGAAATGACAGGCCCTGAGGGAAGGAACTCCTGGAGTAACTAAGTCTATGGGGAGGCTTAGGTTGAGCTTAAGTAACTGTATGGGCAGCCAGGCATGAAGAGAAGGCTTATGCTGGGTTTTTCTGTGATAATGTTTGGGAATTACCATTTTTGTTAATACAATATGCTGTAGGAAGGGTGATGCTTTTTAGACTCTAGGCATGAGCAGTTCTACTTGGAGTGGGGTGTGTAGACTCCACGCATATGTAAGAAAAACTGTTGTTTAAAAGGTGTAGTCATGCAAAAAAATGCTGCAGTACCATACGTTCTAAGACTAGTTAGGCATATTGAAATTTATGTGCACACATTTGGTAATTTCATGAAAAACTTTTGTAAGTCTCATGACACAAATACACAACTGGACAGTATAATATGAATAGAGGAACACTTTAGCAAAACCTTATTTAAAATGAAATTATTTTAATCCCGCTTAGGCAAGAAATTACTTTAATCAAGAAAATTGATTTTAATGTAAAAGTGTAGTAGCATTTACAGCCGTATCCAAGTAATCATTTCTCCCCATTCGTGTATCAGAAAATAGCTTCCAAAATGGCTAATATCCAGAATCAATTAGTTCAGTTTAAGATTTTCAAATGTCATTGTTGTAGTTTTTTTTAAAGTAAATCTTTCAGGTTGTCTGTCTGAAAAATTTGCATGAAAATTGGTCTAGTTAGAACTTGCATTAGAGTTTTCCCGCTCACATTTTCTAGCCCAGAGCAGAATGACAATGGATCTGAAGAGCAATAGTCATCACCATTAAAAAAGGTACCAGTGTTCTCCACACAGTGTCTGAGGTGATGCAGTTTTCTACCTATATTTTGAATAGGAAGTACTGCAGTTTCCCAGATATCACTGAGTTTGTAAACAGTGGCATGCCCTCAGTGTATACAAGGCATGCATTGCATGCCCCAGGATCAGCTGTGGCCACGGGACAATTCGGAGGGAACATGGGGACAAAATAGGGTTGCCAATTTTGGTTAGATGT
Source organism: Macrochelys suwanniensis (assembly GCA_033296515.1). Lineage (NCBI taxonomy): Eukaryota > Metazoa > Chordata > Testudines > Chelydridae > Macrochelys > Macrochelys suwanniensis. Next base: position 229,441,417 of record CM065775.1, on the reverse strand, counting down.
ATTCCTGGAGATTTCATCACATGACATAATCATTAATTAAAGATTAATCTTTGATTCCTGGAGACTCCAGGCCAATCCTGGAGGGTTGGCAACCCTAGGACAAAATGGTGTCCTCCACACAGTGTGACCTTGCACGCACCCTATGTGTGGTGAGGTCATGCCACATGGAGGATGCCATTTTGCATGCAAGTGTACAATTGTATGCCTGATTAAAAATCTCATGGCATGCCACTGTAACTATTAGTAAATATTGATATTATACTTGTATATTTTGGTAGAGGGAACAAGAGCTTTACATGCCACTTTATAGTGCTTGACTTAGGGTCAGTTTTCAGTGCACATAGATTTATTGATGAGCTTACAGTTATATAATAATCGTTTCCAAAGAAGGCCTTATGGAAAAGATTTACAAACTATTTACTACATAATTAGCTATAGACCAGAAATGGCTTTCCTCTTCTGCGAAAATTTTCAAAGTTCCCAAAATTTTCCCATTGTGCTTCAGAACAAAATGGAGACCTTTCAAAAATTTAGAGAGTTTCTGTGAAAAATGTTGATTTCAACAAATCAGCATTTTCTGATGAAAAACCATTTTGAAAAATTCCCGACCAGCACACTCTCTCTCTCTCTCTCTCTCTCATGCACATAAACTCTTTGCCCATCCTGGAAAGACAGTCAGTTCTGGGGTGGAACTTGGCAGAAGCTTGGATGTTAGTGAGAATGTAGGGCTGGTGTCAACTGACATAACTCCATAAACTTGGAGTTTTCTGTAGCAAAACTTCAGTGGAGCCATATGATTTTTACCAGCTGAGGATTTGGCCCACGGTGCCTAACTCAAGAGGAGTTGTGGAAACACAGGATATCATTTTACAAACTGGAATTTGGGTCAGAGAATCTTAAATGATCGTGCAGTACCTTGGTTTTATGTTTAACCCACCAAATAAGGCTATGAAAGCCAATGTGACTTGAAGATCTAAATGCTTATAGGCTAGCTGAATATTTACAGAACTGAGTATTATAGCCATCCTCTCTAGATTGATGTGTTTGTAGCATCCCTCCACCACAGTGAAGGATTGGGAGAAAATGATGGAAAGTATGAAGGTGCAAGTGGTAACTCTTTAATACTTGTAAAGTGTTTTGAGAACCTCAGAATCATAGATTCATTGAGAGACTTCAAGGCCAGAAGAGATCACTGCAGTCAGGTAGGTTGCCCCTTTCCATAAAAGGAGGCCTTAGTATTGCACCTAGTAATTTCTGCACCAAATCCAATGAGATGGAAAGTACTATACGGGTACAAATTATTAATTAGAAATAATAATAGTCACACAAATAGTTATTAATTTTAATTGTAATATATTGGGAAGACATGGGAGTGATAGCCAAATACAAGGGAGACACTTTCTGAAGCAAAATTAAACCCATTAGTTGGGAAATCTCGCACTGCAATGTTTGTTCATCACTGAATTTTGCTTTCACTTACAAGTGTGAACTGGCAGATTAGAGACTTCCAAGGGCTCATTCACTGTGAGGTTTTGCAGGTGATTTCAGTTTAATGCAACCAGATAATTGTAGCCCTGGGGCTTGGTTAGGTTGTAAAGCTGCTAATCCAGACAATATTATCCGATCACATGTTGTGCTTATATGAGAGACCTCTGCCTTTAATAGCTCTCCCCATGCTGGTAAGTGTTTTCTAGTTTCAGCAACCCTATCAAAATGAAACACAGGCTAAGATTAAGCTCTGGAACAAGTCACTAGAGTTGTGTAATATTGGGACCCTAATATATGGCACATACATTATATATGGGCTCACCATGGTGCCATGCATATGTACTTTTTCCTCCTTCTTAACACTAAGTAAAATCTTTGTACTAGGCACTGACAGGCCTGAAAAGTGAAGTCTTTATTTAGCTATAGGACAGATGTAGTGAAAGCAGCCATGCTGCTAGCTTTTATAAACAGACTTGTCAATTACCATAACCATTATTTGATAGAACAACCCTTTATAGTAGAGAGTGGTAATTCACTCTGTGTTGACTCTATTCTGGGCCTCTTTGGGCAACGATTGACATAGGTATTGAATAATGTGTTGGTGATTTTGTGGTATACTATTCCTTTTACTTAATGGCATCTGACTCTGACCAGAATCCCAGAGATGAAAGGCCAGAGCATTAGCTTCAATATGACTCTCAATCCCTCTGGACTTTGTCATATGATGCAATGATAGAAGAAAAGAAGATACTTTAGTATCTGCTTTTTGCCATTGTGGATCTCTCAGGTATCAGTGTTGGGGCAAAACAAACTCCAATTTGAGCTCATACATTTTTCTAACTTTAAGTGTGTGTGTGTGTGTTTATTGCCCTTATTTGAGAAAATTAGGAAATCTGTGTAAAGCATCAGTGTGGTGAAATGATCATGAGACTGGAATACAGGAACACCGGAATTGTAGTTATTGTTCTGCCACTGTCTAGTTGGGTGGTCTTTGGTAAGTCACGTGTGCTCTTAACTCCATTTTCCAGATAGGGAAATAATAATACTCACCTACAATTATATTGCATTGTGAAGCTTCACTAGCTAATGTATATACAGTGCTTTGAAGAAACAAGAGTTACATAAATTCAAAACATTACTATTATCCTTTTACACAAACACACAATAGTAGGGACTGGTGAACTGCTTAATATAAAATGAGAACCTGAACCTGCAGAATTTGGATATGGATCCAAAGTTTGGAGGTGTTTGAATCTGCTTTTGGTCTGGCCATGCGTCTAAAAAGAACTGACCCTCATCTTTGTACAAAAGTTGAACATTATTCTTTATTTATTTATATGCATGATTATATAGCCTGTAGTCTGGGCAGAAGAATTTATGAATCCAAAATGTGCTCATCCTGACATGCCTATCACAGGGAAGCAACAGAGTGTGATCTGCACTAGAACACATATTTGCGTTCAGCAGTGTTGGAGCCAAGCAAGATTTGTTGTCTCCTTCACCACTAGCTGACAAATGAGATGGTCATTGAAGGAGGGCTGGGAGCCTATTTATGAGGATACTTAGAGTCTTAGGCTCCCAAGGGGAGAAGGTTTGGGGGTGAGATATCATGAGTGGGGAATGCAAAGAGAAAAGGTGCTATGAAAGGGCGGATGTTTCAGCGGCATCCATGTATCATAAGCTGCACGTGCAACTCATGGCTTTGTCACGATCCCAAGTTCATGCCAATTAACCACGCCATCATGTATTCTGTGTGTAGGGTAGTCAGTAACGCACAATTGGGTATGTACAGCGTGTTCTGAGGCATCAGAAGCACCTGAATGTCTCAACACACCTGAAGTGTGTGTGTTGGCTGACTTACCCTGAAGAGAGAGGGTTGCTGGGTATGTCTCAACAAGGGCTTTATTTGTCAACATTATTTATCCTATTATTTTATTAATACATTTTAAATCAATGAGGACTTTGTCAATAAAGGCTCAAATAAACGCTTAAATAAAAAAATTATTTAACGCTTAAGCTGCTGGAGAAAATAGCTGCACTGGAGCTAATAAATGGGTACCTTGGGGCAGAGCAGAAAAAGCAGTAGCCCGCTTCTGTATCATTTTCCCTTCTTGCTACAAATCACAGGGAGGAAGTAGAAACTGAGGTGCCAGTCTTCAGAAGTGGTTGAGCAGTGGACAGGGCAACTCAGGAGTAGAGTGCAAAAGTGGCTTTAAACTAGTTTTGCACTTCCTCAGTCCTAGGCTATCTGTGCACTGGACCGTCATCCCCCAGTATGAATAGAGTAGATTGATGGCCACTCTAATTTACACCATGTGCCATTGGTTCCAATAGACCGTTATGACTGCTTGCATTTCTGAGGTGTAGTGAAGCCCTGGCCACTCCCCATTTTCTCAGCCCCTGTGCTAGCTGCAAGGAAGGAGTCATTACATCACTGAAGGATCCCCTATATTTTGGTAACAGTTTAGATAATATTTTTGACAAAAACTGCAAAAAAATGAAAATGTAAAAGGTTCCGTGTGAGACAGGCTCGTTAGTGGTTCACTACTGTATGTCAGCAACTCTTGTCAGGCTTGACCAATTCACTACTCCTAACACATTGAGGTCATGGTATTTATCTATGCGGCATGTCATGTAGGGTATCGAACGGAAGATTACATCATACTGGTCATCAGAAGCACTGCAAGATGCATGTATGTATGTTATTCAAGAAATTATATAAATGTACAAAAATATGTTTAAACTATGTAACCAGGCAGGGTTGCTAAAAAAGTATTTTCCCAGACAAAGGAATGTTGATTGAGCTCAGATGTAAATTAAGTGGGATAAACCAAATATGAGGTGAACAGGGAGAACAAGTTAACAGGAGGATGAGAAAGCAGCATGGCATCAGCACTCTGGGGCAGAAGCGGTGGGGGAGAAAGATCTTCTTTGGGGGTATATTGCTAAAGGATATATTTCAAAGATTTTCTGGACTATAAGAGAGAGAGGGAGTAAAGAGCCCCTTTGTTGTCCATCACTGAGGGAGAAAAATGGACAACACCTTTTGCATCCATGAAAGCTAGTTCCTGGCCTTGGGGGTTAGTGATTTAGCTAGTGAGCCATTGGTTTAGGTGAGAAACGTATCTTAGACAAAGTTTTTAGCCTGTTAAAAGTTGTGATTAGTTTCTTGGAAGCATCTTACGCTTTTTGTTTTATTTGTAACCATCACTGTTTCCATAATTCTGCTCAATACTCACTTGAATCTCTGAATCTCTGTTCTTTGTTAATAGACTTATTTTCTTTTTACTTTAAAGTCATCTCCATGCTTTAATAATAAGTGTGTGCCTTCTCAGGGGAATCCGGTAAGCTGGTGTGTAAGCTGTCTCTTTGCAGGCAGCAGACTTGATAATTGCTGTGAGTATCCAGTGACAGGGGCTGGACCTTACAGGCAATGCTTCTGGGAAGTTCAGGAACTGGGGTACTCTGAGGATATGTCTACACTTAAAAAGTTGTTGCAGCGCTGCTGTAGTGCTTCAGTGTAGATGCTGACTACGATGATAGGAGCGTTTCTCCCATCGGTGTAGGTTATCCACCTCCCTGAGAACTGGTAGCTAGTTTGTGGGGAGAATGCTTCTGTTGGCCTAGCGCTGGCTACACTGGGGGTTAGGTCGGCTTAACTACGCTGCTCAAGGGTGAGGCTTTTCCCACCCCTGAGTGACATAATTAAGCTGACTTAATTTTTTAGGGTAGTCCTGGCCTAAGTATAAACCTGCAGGGTAAAGTAATGACTGGCAGAGTCCTGAGAAGTTTGCCTGGGATGATTAACAGAGTGGGGTGACAGGGAGCTATCACCCAGGTTAGCACTAGCAAATCTCTCTTGCTGAGGTAGGCGGATTGCATTGTGACCTACAGGTTTGGATGCCCTGAGAAAGTGGTACATTCTGGTTTTTTGTGAAATTCATTTTAGATAAAATGTCACATGTGAATGGAACAAATTTAATTCAATATTTTTAACCAGCTCTACTTTATTGTGTATGTTGTGAGTGCAACCTAAGCCTCTGATCCTGCCAAGACTTAAGCACGCGTATAACTTTATGCATGTGAGTAGTCTCATTGACTTCAGTGTAATTACTGATGTGCATAAAGTTATATGCATGCTTAAGACTTTGCCAGATCTGGGCTTGACAAATAATACCAATTTTATGTTGTGGATCAATGTCAAATGTGTAGTTAAAAACCTTCAGGAAAGGCACATTTCTAAACTTATGCCAGATCCTTCTTGTGCATCTCAGGATCTCAGCTGTTTTTGGTGGAAAACACAGAAAGCAATTAGCCTACATCTTGGAGGCTAATAATAACTGAACCTTTGGCCAGATTTTGAGATGGGATGATTTCCTATTTGTGACATCAGCTAAATTAATAAAATAGATTAATTTTAACCCTTCCCCCACATTTTCTTAATGTAGGCATTGTATAGTCAGAGGGTCACAAAAGAATTTAAAACCTTGAAGCTAGTGTTTTGCACCTTTGATATCTTCCTCTCCCTCCTCATTTTTACAAAGGTCAGTCTAATTTATTTCCCAATGTTAAAAAAAACAAAATGTTCTCCCAGAATGAGATCTTGCATGGTCTGTTTTAGCCCAGAATGAATCTCAAGGGCTAAATTCCAAGTGATTTCCCCCATGTTAAAAATGAAGGTCCAAATAGGACTGTTTGGGTGAGTAAGCTGGTCCAAATGTACTCCTGAGCAGGGCCAGTGCAAGGATATTTTGCGCCCTAGGCGAAACTTCCACCTTGCGCCCCCCGCCCCAGCCCCGCCCCTATTCCAACACCTTCCCCAAATCCCCGCCTCCTCCCCCAGGCGTGCCGCATTTCCCCTCCATCCCTGCCGTGCGCAAGCCTGGGAGGGAGGGGGGAGAAGCAGAGCAGCGGTGCGCTCGGGAGGAGGCGGAGCAGAGGTGAGCTGGGGGGGAGGCATGGGGAGGGCCGTAGGAAGCGGAGGTGAGCTGGGGGGGTGCAGAGCAGCTCCCTGCCGGCTCACCTCCACTCCGCCTCCTCCCCCAAGCGTGCCGCCGCTCCGCTTCTCCCCCCTCCCAGGCTTGCCGCGCGCGAAACAGCTGATTCACGGCAATCCTGGGGGGAAGCGGAGCAGCGGCGGCACTGGGAGAAGGGAGTCTGAGGTCTACATGTGTCAGCGGGCAGCCCAGCCCAGGAACACTGTAAAAAAAATTGGGGGCACTGCTTTTTGGCACCCCCAAATCTTGACGTCCTAAGCAACCGCCTAGTTCGCCTAGTGGTTGCACTGGCCCTGCTCCTGAAGGGCCAGATCTTGAAATAGATGTTGTCTGTTTTACCACAGGACAGAGTAGCCGCACCTACCACTCTGCTAATACGCCTGCCTCAACCCTGCCCTGAAGTGACCACCTTTCTAGTTCAGAGAGTAGTTCCATCTCTGGACGTACTTAGCCATTGTCCTCTTTGCTGAAATCACCCGCAAGGGTGCCACTCTTGTTTGGCTGTTTTTATTATGTGAATGTAGAAAACTGACCATGTACATAAAAACTCCATAGTCAGCTGCAGGGACAGTTCCCATGTCCTTTAGCAGCAAAAATACAAGTTCCTAAAACTTAAGCTAAAGGATTACCCTTTATGCATAAGAGGAAGGATGGTTCAGTAGTTAGGATGCTGATCTGGATTCAGTTCCCTACTCTGCCACACACTTCCTCAGTCACCTTAGGCACCTCAGTCTCTATTCCCCATCTGTAAAACAAGGATAATACCCTCATAGGAGTGTTTCAAGGATCCATAAATTAAAAGGTGCTGTGGCCATATGATTAACTTAGATACATATTGTAGTCACTAGGGTGATAGATAAATATTTGGGATATTTAGAAATATTTGGGAAAGAAGACATAGCCACACATTTATCCAACATAGTACATGAATACAAGGCACTGAAATGAGAGACTGCTGAAATTTTAGACACCACATTGACCTCTGAGCATACATCCAACTTCATAACTATTCAGAGCTTGATCTAAAGTAAACACCAGGTAAAAATTCTTCTTATGATTATATTGCTTTTCTCTAAAACTGGCAAATCTGATGTTAAATCAGGACTTCTGTGATGTGATCAAAAGCCATCCCCTTCACTGTGACTGAGGGCTGCTTTGGTATGGTGATACTAATTTTTTTTTTTTGCCTGCTTCCCTGTGATGGCATACACCCCTGTATTCACACCCTACACACTATTGTAATGATCTTTGTACAAGGTATGCCTTCTGTCATTTTAAAACTCATAATTTTCTCATTAGTATTGTCCTGATAAAATAAGTGTGGCAAAATTGTATATAAAGTTATAAGATTCTCCTGTATGATGTTATTAACACATGCTCCAAACCCCACAGCCCTGCCCAAGCAGAAGTCACATCTGTCCCAAACAAAGGAAAGAATGTGTGTTTGCCTTAATTTGCATTTAAGCAGTAAATAGAGTAATCAAGCAGGAAGGGAAAACAAAGAAAGCTCAAACAGGTGAAAAAAGCCAGCAGGAAATGTCCTTCCACACAGACTCTTTGTCTCCTACTTCCCAGTTGAAAATGTTTTTCAAGAGGAGGACTAAAACTATAAAAAGCAAGGGCAAACACCCCAAAACACCCCTCTCTCCCTGCCCATCGCCTTCTCTGCCCCCAAGAAGACAAAAGGAAAATAGCCATTGGAGTTTGGGAAAGGGGTCCTGACCTGAAAAGTTTGGTCAGTTAACTTGCTGGAAGCATGTGGTGAGAAATTTCGCTTGACTTTAATATAGTTTGTTAGGCACTAGTAAGTGTTTTGTCTTTATTTTTCTTGTAACTATTTCTGACTTTTATGGCTCATTACTTGTACTCACTTAAAATCGATTTCTTTATAGTTAATGAACTTGTTTTACTATTTTATCTAATCCAGCATGTTTAAATTGAAGTGTTTGGGTAACTGTATTTTAAATAACAACATGGTATATTATTTCCCTAAAGAAATAACAGACTTAAAATATTTGTACTGTTCAGAAGAGGGCTGGACAGTACATGCCATATATTTCTGGGGGAAATTCAGGATTGGGGGGGTGTTGGGGTCACCTTGCAATATAACCAAGGCTGGTGACAACCAGGATGTAACTGGCAGGGTGCAGTTACACATGCTCGGGGTGTGGTTTACATGCTGAAAGGCTGTTTGTGAGCGGCCCAGGTGGGAGCTACTTCGGTAAGGCTGTGTAACGTACCTGAGTTTATAGGGCAGGGGTGACAGCCCCCCACTGGTCTGAATTGTACACTCCCAAAAATGGAAACGTTCCTGATTTGGAATGGATTTTAAAAATTTGAGTTTAGTGTTGCATTGGGGGGGGGGGGGGAGATAATACCACTTGCTCTTGTTAACTATAAGCCTAAAAAGATTTGTCTATTTCACTGAACTGTGAAACACATGCTGATTCTTCTGAACAGGTGTCCCAGAAAAAGATTTCTTTGTCTCTTAGTTTTAAAACAAATGCTCATTTTTACCTTAAATTTTAAAAGAAAAAACCAGACATCAGTTCTCCTGGGTTATATGTAAATAAATCATGCTAATCCGAGGGGCTGTGTCTAAATGGACTAAATGCAGCCTGTGGATACTTTATCCTTGTGGAATGGGGATAAAACTGATCCAACTACAGGTGTCCATTTCTGATAAACGCAGACAAGGAGCCATTTCTATTTATCTTTCGAGGGAAACAGAAGTACAAGCTAAAGTTGACTGTGTGTGTCTCTTTTTGTTGAAAGATGTAACATATGTTCCTACCAGAGGGAATATTCTGTTCTGTGTACAGCGATTTGAGATTCTTGGATGAAAGGTACAACAGAAGAGCAAACTGCTGTGACATGCACATCGGCCTTGATCTAGATGTGAGGACTGGGACATGGGAAGTCTGGCCTACTGGTCAGAGTTAGGAACCGGGGTCGGAGCTGGAGACAGTCAGAAGTCAAGCCGAGGGTCGATGTCAGAGTCAGGGGTAAGGCAAAGTAGCAGGGACCTGGAGCGAGGCAGGAAAGCAGGAACTGGGAATGGAGGAAGATCTGGGATAAGGAGGGCAGAAACCAGGGACAGGTTGGAAGAAAGGTTTCAGGAATCAATCAGGGTCCAAAATTGCAGCCAGACAGGAATCCACAGAATAGCTCAGACAACTTCCTATGACTCCTTCTGACCTAAGTGTAGTGTGTCAGAGCCAATTGGTGGGGCTGGATGTCTCCTTCAATCAGGAGCTTTGTGGGGGGAGCCCTCGGTGAGCTTGAGCTCTGCTAGTCCCCTTCTCCACTGTTTCCAGTGAGCTGCTGCAGTCTGAGCACTGCCTGGGGACCTTGGGTTCAACATCTGTGATCCCTCACACCAGAGCCTGTCGAAGTCAGTGGGAGTCTTTCCAGTGACTTCTTTGAGCTTTGCATCAGGCCGATTAAAAGTGGCTTCTGATAAGTTGCCAGTGGTAGTCCCTGCAGCCACCTAATTTGGATATCCCTGTTCTATGTTACCCCACAATTCCTTTGTGTTTTAAACTGCAGCTGCGGTGACTGGAGCCTTATCTGTGATGATTTATTACACCTGGGAGTCTTAAAAAATAATCATCTGTGTGGAGCTGGATTCTTAGAAGTTAAAGATCAGTCTAACCTTTTGGCCTCCTCCGTCTATTTCTTTCAAATCACTTTAAAGAGGAAACATCTCTTCTCCTCTTTCCCCACTGCCCTCCTTGCCCCAGCTACTTTTCCATTCTGCCTAGGAGTAAACAGTAAAAGTTACATGTATTAACACTGCACTCCAACACAATGCTTTTGGGCGGACTCTGTGTGCAAGTCCCTGGCAGCCATAAATTAATTAAAAGTAGACAGGAACCATAGAAAAAGCAAGTTCTCTTCCCCCCCTTCGCTCACCCCTCTCTTCCTTTCTTTCTCTGTGGGTAAATAGCTAATTCCTTTGTTCCTCGCTGCACTATTTCATTTCTGCCATCATTGTCCTCATTGTTCTCTGAAACAGGAGGGGTCTGGGCCAGGAACAGCCAAGGTCTTGGCTAATGACGGGAAGTCTTTAAAGTTTGCGCTGCATTTCATCTTCTCTGTGGGAGTTTTAGGACGCATCCAGTGTTTGATCCCCACCGTGCAACTTTGCTTCTAGTTAATTAACAGATCCCCATTACACTCTCTCATCTGCAAGCGCATGGGAGGCCTATCAGGAGGTAATTCAAGGCCAATCTGAGTGATGGCAGGAATTAGAGAAATCAGTTGTCTTAGGGGGCTAATGTTCGGGAATAAAGCCGTCCTTTTGCAGTGGTCTCATTTCAATTTTTGATTTCATTGTATTATTTTTTATTTTATTTTATTGTAGTTTTCTCATTCCAATCAGGTCCCTTTTTAAATTTTGCTTTTTGGGGTGTATTTTATTTCTTTATGGAGCTGCCTCTTTGCCAAGCCGGCAGCCTGCATGGAGTGCAGTTTGAGGGCTGCTTAAGACGGAACTGCAGTCTGTTAACAAGATGTTTTCACCTTCCTTTCATTCCTGCCTTTCCCATTCCCACCCAGCCTATTATACAGGTTACAAGTGTCTTAGGGCAACTTTTTAATGTTGAGTAAAACCACCACGGGCCTCCCAGCTGCGGAGCTTTGTCAGGCTTTTGGCTAAATACATCATCTCACAGGAGTGTAACCTTCTGTTGACTTTGAATGTTTGGAGTTGTCTGATTTTTCTTTCCTCTTCCCCACCCTATGAGCAATGACCCCCTTTAACTAATGAATTAGGAACTGCTCCTGCAGTTGCAATTCTCAGTTCAGCACTTGGCAATGAGAATCAAACTGGGGCTATTTAGTGCAGCGTTAAATGGCCCACCACATTAGCCCCCTGGCATGCTAAGCTATTAGGTTGTTTTACTGTTGTTAAAGTTACATTTGTTAGGTGGAGTTGCTGCCCTTACAGAAACTTGGTAATGTGGGAGAGCAGCAGACAGCCTGCGTATTGTGAATGCAGTGTGCAGGATGTGTAGATGCAGGCCACATAGAGGTTGCCTTTCTGAGCAGGCGTGCATGTCGCTATTACGGTGGCAAACTTTTAGCTTTGTTTTCAGTAACTGAATTAAGTGGGGTCGATTGACCATTACTTTGTAACAGGCTCTAAGTGAATAATTAATTGTCATTGTGCCATAGGGAGATGGGTGTATGGGAAGGGGGTGGGAGGGGAGAGGATGAAGGGGAGAGAAAAGCCTCCAATCTGGGTAATTGAGGGAATGGTTTAGTGATTTGAATTCTGGCTGGGTCAGGACAGCGTTTCACCTTTCTGAGTTCCATTTAGTTCATTGCGAGTGGGTCTTCCAGACAAGATCTTAGGAGATGAGCTGCCGTCTACTCTGCGCAGACATTAAAGCTCCCATAGCTCCTTTTGGAAATGTGTAGGATCGCCCTGGTGTCCGTGGCCAGCAGTTCTCATATCTGTCACTTGTTTTGAGGTGATTTCCACCTTCTACCCCAGCAATGGCAACATTTCAATGCTGCTGAATATTAATCGTTTGTAAAGCCTTCAGGGGAGAAAAAGGTGATGTAATTCCCTTGAAATAGGTGGTGCAGCCACATTTGAGGCAGCCCCTTGCTGGGAACAGACTGATAGCATATGGATGTCCTAAGATGCCAGACAGTGATTCTGCTTGGATGGGTCACTGGTTTTAGAGAGAATCCCCCTGCAAGAAGAACATGCCAGTATTGTATGGTGCTTGTGTTAACCAGCTTGCAGAGTATATTTGGCATTTGGTGCATTGGTAGCGGCTGCCAGTGTGTGTGGTGGGAGAGGAGGAAATAGACAAGAAACAGAGTTTTAAAAATAAAAATATGGAACGATTTGCTTCAGGCCAGATGGACTACAATGTTGTGACAAAAATAAGGCCAAAACTAATCATGCCCGGTTAGAGTTTTAGTTCAAAAACATATGTATAATCATTCCCATGATCATAAATTTCACTTACCTTGTTTCTCTCTATGAAAATAGTATGTTTCTTAAGCTTTTCAGACTCTGGTTCTTTAGTCTGCTAACAGCTGAGTTCCCATTGATCTTTCCCAATGTATGTGTAAAATACCGTGTTCCTTGTGTTGATGTCACAGAATCAGCTCCTTCGCAATTTTTGGCCTAAATATTTTTTTGCCAAAACTGAAACTCTTCATTGAAACATATGGGTTTCAATGAACAGTCTTTCAGGTTCGGGATGGAATTTCTGCTCAAAATGAGGCAGAAACAGCCTTCCACATCCCAGAATAGTCAATACCCCAGTGGTTAGGGCACTTACCAGGGATGTGGAGGTCCAGGTTCCTGCTCTGCCTTAGTCAGTTTCCCAGGTCCCAGATGAGTGCCCTCACCAAGAAATTATTGGCTATTCTGAGTGGGATCAGGCGCACATGCTCTCACATTTTTTTGCAAAAAATATTGATAGGTCTCAATTTTGTTCCACTGCAGAACAAAAACAATCTCAAAACCTCAAATTTTTCACAAAATGGATTTCTTATTTTCCAGCCAGTCCTAGATGGATTTCAGCCTCGTATTTTAGAAGCAAATCCAGCCTTTCCCAAAGTCTCAGGATTTTTAAATATGGGGTTTTGGTTTGTCCCATTATAGGGATATGGTACAGCTATAAATACACAGATTTTTAAGTCATAAAGCAACTGTTATGATCATCTAGGTTTAACCAAAGGCAACCCCATGCTCTGGGTGTCCCTAAACCTCTGACTGCTAGAAGCTGAGACTGGATGACAGGGTAGATCACTCGATAAATTTGCCCTTTTCCGTTCTCTCCCTCTGAAGCATCTGGCACCAACCACTGTCAGAAGACAGGATACTGGGCTAGATGGACCATTGGTCTGACCCAGTATGGTCGTTCTTATGTTCTTAATCTCCTGCATAACACACTCCATAGAATTCCACCCAATAATTCCTACATTCAGCTCATCACTTCTCTTTTAGAAAGACATCCTATCATGAAAGATCCAAATGACTGAAAGTTAAGGTGTGGGTGGATCAGTACTTTTGTTAATTCTGTTGCAAAGATAGGAGCCAGTTATGAAATGTATACGTTTCCAAAGTTTGGAAGTGTACAAATGCCCGGTTTTGGATTGAGTCCATTTTTAATTCATGTGAATGTAAACTATGGCTGTCTAGAGACTAAAAAGTATATATTCCCAACTGACCTCAAGACTGACTAATCTATTATCTGAAAGCAACCCCTTGGGAATGGAAAAAAATCAGGAGAAGAAATTTAAACAATTGGTTTCCATTCACTTTTAAAATCAAATAGTGAGGGAGGCAAAAAAAGAATCCCAGCCTAGGTAATAGCGAAACCTTGCTTTGAAGTTCTAACTAAATTGCATTTCATGTTCTCTGCTGTTGCCTGTAAAACTCAGCACAATTGGGCAAGGGATGATTAGTTTATAATTCTGAATGTTCAAATAGCTTTTGGTATTATGAAAACAAAAATTTGAAAGGCCAATATACTGACAGTTAAACAGGCTATGGGGGTAGTAGTGCGGACCTTCACAAGAATATGATGTGTATTTTATTCAGCTACCCTGCTGAGCCAAATTTTAAATGAATTATACTTACAGAGCTGTATTGGAGCTGAGAGATGAAGCTGTTTAAATTTTCCCTGTTGTGTGTTTATGGACATCCAGTGGAAACACAGTCTTTGCCAAAGCAGATCAGACAATTGGTCTATTGAATCTGGTACTCTGCCCCTGTAATGGCTAGTACCTGATGCTTCAAAGGATGGTGAAAAAAAACCTTCTTGTATGAGACCGGTTATGCAGTCATGTGTATGTGGGAAACAATACGTTTCTGAACTAGTGAAATGATCAAAAATGTCTCCTGCCTTTGCCCTCTCCCTCCCCTCAAAAAAGTGAATCTGTTGCAAGCATGCAAACTGAAGGCCTGTATTAACTCCAATGGTCCAGTCAATTTACACCAATGAGTTTTGGATAAGATCCTCTAGGCCCGCTTCCTCAAAACCAGATCAGGCTCTGTATGTTTCTATTCAAAAACTGCATGATAAAGAGAAATTGAGAAAGGAAAGTGTTAAAAGTATAAATATTGGAGAGTAGATAATTCAACTCTGGTCATCGTCAGCCAATAAAATTACTCACTAATTGCAAATCCCCTCACGCAAAACACACTGGGCCAAGCTCTAATCTCATTTACACCACTACAAACCTATAGTGATTTCCCAAAAATCAACTGGATTGCTCTGGATTTACACCAGTGTAAAGGGAAGCAGAATTTGGCCCCATATTCTGCATATCTTTGATTACTTGCTGTCTTATTTATATTTTATTTGGTAGAATAAATACTATCATTTGAACTTATTTTAAAAAAATATATTTCAACATGGCTTAGACAGAAATAGAGGCTAATGTGACTGGCTTTCAAATAGCTTATTACCATTCAAATACTCTGCAGATAAATTATATTAAAAGCGGGGGGGAGGGGGGGAACTGTTTCAGCTTCCGAATCATTCTAAATGGAGACTTAGCTCTAAGTAATCAAAATTGCTTTGGTTGTGCATAGCGGCATTAAAAGCCTTGTCCACTAATTGAGTGAAGCGGCTCCAGTGAAGCAGCCTTGCCCCCTCATTATGCGATCTTGCAAGTGCTGTTTGTCATCGTCGCTTGCCGGTCTCAATCTAACTGTACTGCTGATGCAAATTAACGATAATTCGCTATGACACGCTGTGTCCTTCCAGTGAAACAACAATATGGAGCTAGTACCACTCCCCACTCCTACCCTGTCCTCCTCCTCCCCTCGCTCCTGGGTCTCATTCCCAGTTCAAGATACCACCCCTGACTTAGCCTTCTAACTGCTCTCTACTAACCGGTGTGTCAGGGTGTATTGTGGCTTGACTGATGAATAGAAACCAGTGCCCTTCCACTGACACATAATAAAAAGATGTATCAAATAATAGGCCATTGCTTTCTAGTGGCTCATGCAGGTTCAGTCCTGATGGGGAGTATGTGGTCTTCAGAGGGTAGCTATGCATGTGGGTATATACATGTGTCGCATGTGTTTTTATATATGTGTCCTATGTGTACACTCAGCTCCCATCTTTGACAATCCAAGCACCTACAGTATACCTACAGTATATTTGCAGAAATAAAAAAGTTCAGTAGGTAATATTTTAAATGGAGATGAACAAATATGTTTTGAATTTAGATTTAATAGGACAGATATTGCAAATAAACACAATTGATTAGGAAATGTTTTGTACTTGTATCCAGAGGAAAAAATGATCTGGTGGTGAAAACAATGGACTCCGGGTGTCTGAGTTCAGGCTTCTTTAGTGACCTTCTTTAGTGACCATGAGCAAATCATTTAATCTCTTTATTATTATTATAATAATTAATTAATAACAGTAATAATAATCTCTACCTCCCTTCTTTTATGTCTCTGCTATCTTTTTACATTTTAAGCTGTTTAGTGCAGAGACTTCCTTACTATGAGTATGTATAGCAGCTAGTACAATGGAGCCCCAATCTCATGTTGGGTTCTGGGATCTTCGGCTGGTGTGAGTTGACAGAGCTCCATTTAAGTCATTAATAGAACTGGGTGAAAAGTTGCAGATGAATAGTTAATTTACTGAAAAAAATGCAGTTTTGGGGTCTCCTGAAATGATTTGTGAATTCACCAAATAGTTTCAACTAATTCCTACCCCTCAAAAAATTTGATCAGATTCCCAAGGGGACTTAGGTGTGATTCACAGCACAGCAGAAAGAACAGGATATGGTGGTGCTGCCCTCTTTATACTGGATAGCCCTATGGAGCTCACCTAGGATGTGGGAGACCCCAGTTCAAGTCCTTACTTTGCCTCAGTCAGAGCAGGGTTGTGAATTTGCCTTTGCACGCTACAGCAATGTAGAAGTTTTTTTTCTGAAATGTCAACTTGAAACAGAAGTTTTAATCTTGGTGTAGCCTGTGGGGGAAAATGAGTGTTTGTTTGAATTGACATTTTGACATGAAAATCTTTAGTTTTGATTAAATGGTATTTTTTTATGGAAAAACTTTCTGCACAAAACATTTCAGCCAACTCTAATGCCAGGTGTATCACTACTATAGCTGGTAAAGAAAACAAAACAAGTAGTTTAACAATTTCACAAACAATTTTTTAAAAATTGTTACTAGTTTATCAAAATATTTTTGAAAACTGAAAAATTTCAACTAGCCCTATTGTGGGTCGATTAACTGAAAAACTTCAGTGAGAATTCTCTTCAATTTTTGTGTGTAGAAATTTGAATTTTCAGTGAAAACATTTTGACCAGCTCTAATTGTTACTAAAACACTGACTAATATTAGAACATTGGCCCTAAGTCTTCTATTGCTCATTGCAATGAGGGGTCATAATAAACAAATTAGCTGCGCATATAATGGGCAACATTCACAATGTGACAACTGTCACAATTTTATCATAAATCTTATTGTATTTGGTGGATTTTCCTAAAGGTCCCAGATCCTGGAGTCATGTTATTATATGATAAGCTTTCATTAAAACAAATACGTTTCTAGCCTTCCTGGATGCAGAGAAAAACATGAAGATGTGAATCCTAAAGACTCAGAAACCAGAAGGTAAATTAAAAAAAACCCCAACATTTATTATGAGGGCGTAACTCATGATTTTTGAATGCATGAGGTTGGTAGTACTGTATCAGAATCCACCATTTCCTAAGAAGTATCGGGGGGGGGGGAGGAACAGCCCTCTTAGGGCTCAGTCCTGCAAGGTGCTGGGTACCAGGAACCCTGAAAGGATGCTGACCCAAATCCCAAAGTATGTTCAAGAGTAGTAAGGAAACTGAGGCAGTGAATAGCATGCAGTTGTTTTACCCAGATCTGTAGATCTCATGTATTGTCTAAAGTAAAGAATAATTGTTGGAGAGATCCTTTTGCAAAGTCTGTGTTTATTTGCTTCAACTATCATGTGTCCCTGGAGGGCAAACTGTAATCCAGAGTGCTTACAAGAAAGGAGCTCTGGCCACTGGGGTGTCTTGGGTGGGGGGAAGGGAAGGGAAGGGACGGTCAGCACTGGTCCTGAGAGCCTATAGCAGCTGGGCTTTGTGGTCTCACTTCCAGGAGAGGAATCAAACAGAATCTGTGCCCTGAAAGTGTTCCAGGGAGACCTACGTCAGAGACCATGGTGGAGCCTACCCAGCAATCAAGAGAAGCTTA
This sequence comes from Macrochelys suwanniensis, assembly GCA_033296515.1. Lineage (NCBI taxonomy): Eukaryota > Metazoa > Chordata > Testudines > Chelydridae > Macrochelys > Macrochelys suwanniensis. Next base: position 229,423,717 of record CM065775.1, on the reverse strand, counting down.
AACGCACATGGGCCCAGGATGTGGCTCCAGCCTGTTGAGTGTCCAGCAGGGGGAACTTGACCAGTGACACTGGTTATGAAGCAGCCTCAGAATCAGCACTATGGTGGGGGAGGCGCAGTGGTTTGTTCAGTGAAGCTGCAGAAAACACCTTGCTGCTGCCATTTGTGGATAGGGTGAATTGTCTGGATATTGTCACTATTCACCACGGGTTTGATCCTGCACTGATGGGAGAAAATGGCAATCTCCCATTGGCTTCAATGCGACAGTATCAAACCCCAGCTGTTTTAGGGCACCTCCCCATTCTCTCCAACGTACCTGAAGTTTTGTGAACTGGGGTAAACATATCTTTAATTTATATTACATATAATCATTTTTTATTACAGCTAAAGTGGTTAAGTATAATCAGGTAGCTATTGTATAATTTAAACACTGGGTGATTGTTATTTAATAATAACAACTTACATTTGTGTAGTGCCTTACATCCCAAAGGGATCCCAAAGCACTTGACTGACTCAAAAATAAAATACATAGAAAGTAAAACATTAATTACAATTATACTGCATTATAAAATATGGGGCTATTAAGATTGTGGTAATCTAAGGCTTGCTTCTGCTCTCAGTTGAATTCAGTACCAAAGCTCTGGTTGGAGCACAACTGGACCTTTACTTATTGTGAGCCCATCCCAAGTTCTGTCATCCTGGATGTATTTATTATCTCTGTGCAGGGGTTGAATTAGGGAGCACAATTGGGGAAGGGGGAGAAATGATCGCGCTGCTCTTTCAAGCTCCATCCACAAAATCAGCTTCGCTCACGTGAGTTGCCAGACTGAGATGCTGCTGCACAGATTGTGCTGACGTCCAGATACAATCACGTATGTTCTCTGAGTTCCGCTGGGCTTCCTGAGCTTGGCTGCTTTTCAGTGGAGCTCTTTGTGCTCTGTTAGTCTCTTTGGGATTGGTTCCTTCTTGATTGGGGGGGGGGGGGGGGGGATAAATTGTGGTATCTTCCAAATGTCAACCGCCTGTGTTACTATATGAGCCCTCATTTTGCTGCATTGTACAGAGCTGTGATCCTACCTCTTTTTTCTTACATGAAGAATGAAATAATTTATATGTCAGCATTAACTGTCAGCATTGGGCATATGAGTTAATGCTGAGATGAATAAGGCAATTCACAGACCTCTTACAGATATTGTTTGAGGCTCTCTGCAAACTCAGGTGAACATCTCTGCCTTGGTTTTCTTTGTAACAATAATATTGTGATGCACGGGACCTCAAAATAGCACCATCTACCCCCCATATTCATCATTTGTGTATGGTTGTGATATTTCATACAAAGCATGCCTGTAAGATACCATATGAAAGTTCATGATCTGCTGAAACTCATTGTTCTCTCAATATATATATATTGTTAGTGTATGAAGTTATGAGATTTTACTATAGGATTGTTATTGAAACACATGTTTGGGAGATGCCCACTGCTAGCTCTCCAGTGACAACAAAGTGGTGACCCATACCCAAATGGTCATTAAGCGACCATCATGAGCCATTGACCAACAGAGGAATTGTAAGCAAGAGATTTAGAATTGTGTAAGAGACAGTTGCGCAAACACCAAACAATGAAGATTGCTTAACTGTGTGACTCAGCAAGGCCTATCAGGACATGACTGGGCCAGTATTTTCCCTGGGACATCAACTGAGAGTATAAAATAAGAGGCAGTGGCACCAGGAGATCACCTCTCCACTCCCCCACCTACGCTGAAGGCAACAAGAACACTGGGAAGACAAAGACTTTGAACTGAGGAGACTGGTCCCAGGCTGAGAAGGAAATTCATCCTGTGAATTAGGAACCGTAACCTGGTTTCTCACCAGTGGGGGTGAGAAAAGTTGTTTGATTCAACTCTTGCTTAGTCTGAAAGTTTAGGATTAGAATGCATGTTTATTTTTTATTTTCGTAGGTAACTATATCTGACCTTTATGTCTGCCACTTATAATCACTTAAAATCTATTTTTCTGTCGTTAATGAACTTCTTATAATGTTTTATCCTTACCAGTGAGTTTATCGAAAGTGCTTGGGGAATCTGCACAGATCACAAAGGCTGGTACATGTCCACTATCCTTTGAGAAAGTGGTGAACTTAGTTAATGAACTTGCATTGTTCAAGAGAAGCTTTTGCACAATGTAAGATGGTATATTTCTGGGGTGCAAGGCTGGGGAGATTTGCTGATGTTTCCATGTGGCTTGCAGAGCATTCATTCCACTTAGCTGGGTGGTGGTGGCTGTGTGATAACAGCACCTGGAGGGGTTTGCTGCTTGTCACTAGCAAAGCATTGTGAGAGACAGCCCAGGCTGGAGAGTTAAGGGGGCACATTGGTCCCACAGTTCCAGGTCGTACCCTGGGGATACCATCACAATGATGAAAGCTGAAATTCTGGAGAACAAGAGGTGCTGTAGCTATTTTTAGAAATCTCACATCAGTACCTTTTTTTGCGTTTTGTCAAATCTGCTGTGAAAGTGTTCTTAAAACAAACATGTGCTGGGTCATCATCCGATCCGAGACTGCTATAACGTGAAATATATGCAGAATGCGGGTGAAACAGAGCAGAAGACATACAATTCTCTCCCCCCCCCCCCAGGAGTACAGTCACAAATTTAATTGATGCATTATTTTTTAACGAGCATCATCAGCATGGAAGCATGTCCTCTGGCAGGGCCGGCTTTAAGCCGATTCCACCAGGCGGGAGGTTGGTTTTTTTGCTCGGCCGAATGAGGGCCACAGGAGGGTTTTTTTGTTTGTTTTTTTTTTGCTCAGCGGGAGGGTGCGGGTGCCTGCCATTGTTCTTCGCGTAGGTCCCCACACCCGCTAAAGCTAGCCCTGTCCTCTGGAATGGTGGGCAAAGCATGAAGGGGCATATGAATGGTTAGCATATCTGGCCTGTAAATACCTTGCAACGCCGGCTACAAAAGTGCCATGCAAACGCCTGTTCTCACTTTCAGGTGACATTATAAATAAGAAGCAGGCAGCAGTATCTCCTGCAAATGTAAACAAACTTGCTTGTCTTAGCCATTGGCAGAATAACAAGTAGGACTGAGTGGACTTGTAGGCTCTAAAGTTTTACACTGTTTTGTTTTTGAGTGCAGTTATGTAACAAAAAAAATCTGCATTTGTAAAAGTTACACTTTCACGATAAAGAGTTTGCACTTCAGTGCTTGTATGAGGCGAATTGAAAAATACTATTTCTTTGGTTTATCATTTTTACAGTGCAAATATTTGTAATCAAAAATAATAATATAAAGTGAGCACTATGTACTTTGTATTCTGTGTTGTAATTGAAATCAATATTGAAAATGTAGAAAAACATCCAAAATATTTAATACATTTCAATTAGTATTCTATTGTTATAAGTGTGATTAATCGTAATTCATTTTTTTGAGTTTTGCCACACTATAAACATATCTCTGTGTTAAGCAGAGCAGTGGAACTGGTAAGCTGGGGTGGACTGCTTCTTTGGAAGCAGCAAATCTGTAAATACTGTGAGCATCTAGTGCAGGGGTCTCAAACACATGTCCCACCGGGCTCCCCGCCCCCCCTCCACCCTCCGAGTTACTTTCTGAAGTTCCGCCGCCAGAACAGCTGTCTGGCGGCTTCGCAGTTTCTGGGAGGGAGGGGGAAGGAGCGGGAAGCACGCACACAGGGGAGGAGAGGGGGAGAAGAGGCGGAGGCCCTCGTAGTAATTTGAGTTTGAGACCCCTGATCTAGTGGGACTGGACACTCCAGGGAGACGCTTGGAGGGCTCGAGGATTGGGACGTGCCAATTGCTAATCTATACAGTGACGGTGGGGCTTGCAAGGCCTAGAGAGGAGTGCTTGTGTTGTCCTTGGCCAGTGGAGTTGTGAGCTGACCCCTGGCTGGCACTGACAAGACTTTCTCATGCTCAGGGCAGGTGGTGGTGAGGTGCCTCCCAACCCTGGGTACTCCTGGGGAGCATCACATATTACAGGGTAAAATACTATTGAGCATGAATAGGAGGAGAAAAATCTGGCCCTATGTGAGTAAAAGACTGTCACATACAATTTTTTTCTTTAAAAATAATTAAGGTAACTATTGTGTAATAAATTCTGGTGTAATCCTGAAAAATTCTGAGCACTCAGTGAGGTCAACAGGAGTTGTGTGTTCTCTGCAACTCTCCAGATCGGGCCCTTTGTATTCAAAGATGTAAATAGAGCACTGCAAATCACAAGTTTCAATTCTGTGTGTGTGTGTGTGTATAACTAAGTAAGTAAACTGTACTTTTAAAACTGGTTTGCAAGGGGTCTCTCCTACTGAGATTGTTTTGAGTCTCGGAAACCACACAGTTTCCCCTGGCTTTGAACCAAAACCATGTGAAAACACCCCATTTCAAATGGTTTCTTACTGAAACCGTAATTCCTCCCAGGCCTCCAAAGCTTGCTTTGTATCCCCTCTTAATCTTCCCACTGCTGTAGCTCATTGGGTGAAACTCTTGTTCACAATCTGAACGTTATAGTTGCTGCTTGCTTCTATAATGTGGTGAACCAGAAGCCAGTACCAAAATTCCCTTCAGCATTGTGGGATTTAGGTCTGATCCACAATGTTTGGATCCAATCTCTAACTAATGTTACTACGTATGAGTGTTCATATTCTCAGTCAAAGTTGGGTGAAGAATCTTGCACCCTGCCTGATTTAACATTATCTGTTTTCTTTTATGTCTGGTCTATACCAGAAAGTTGCACAGATTAACCTAAATGGTGAATTTGAACTAATTTAGTTAAACAGCTGCAAACTCCTGTGTGGACAATGTCATATTTTGGTTTGTGTGGCTTTTTTCCCCAGGTTAACTGAAGTTGGTTGTGAACAGGTTTAAGCTAAACTGAAGTAAGAGTGTTTGCATTTGTGTTCACTGAAGTTGGGTTTTAAACCTATTTAAGTCAGTGTAACTTGCCCATATAGACAAGGTCCTACTTTCATGATCACATTTTGTGCTCTCAACAACCCCAAAAATTTATACAGCTCCTCTGTAGCCACTTCTAAAAACTGACAGCAGTGTTGTTTTTCTTGTTGTTGATTTAAGTCTGTAATCAGTGGCTCAGTTTTTAAAAAAATGCCTATTCATTGAATCATACAATAAGATCACTAAATATGAGAGAGTAAAATCTGAGCTGCATAAACATCAAAGTTAGATCTAAGCGCCCAAATTTGGATCTGGATTTCAGGCATGTTCAGATTTGAAGTTTTGTATTAGCGTACTACAGAGCTAAGACCCAGCAGAGCATTTCAGATCAAGAATTGTGTTGGGATTTCCAACATTGTTTGATGTGGGTTTATATTTTGACTTGTTCCATTATGGGGAGCTGAACTTCCTCCAAATTTGGGGCTATTTATATCTGGGGTTTTGATTCAGGCCTCTCTTTAGAGGACAAGCAGTTCAGAGGTATGCACATGAGAGAAACTATTTGCTTTCAAAGAAGACTTAGTTACATTATATTTCTGTCATGTTTTCTTTTTCATTTCCTCCATGAAACAGCTGATAAGTTGCAAGCACATGTCATTATCCAATGGGTGACTTTGGTCTGGAAGCAATTATATATTTGAAAGACTTGGACAGAAAGTCAGAAGAACAAGGGATGGGCAATTTGGTCCTGATAAAATAAAGATTAAACACCCCTCCATCTTCATTGAATCTCCATCCAAAACTTAAGCTGAATCTTTCTCAGTGTTTAAAATATAAATCATTTTCATTTTCAATTATTTGTTTCATCTTCTCTCATTTTTCCTCTTGGTTCCAGACTGGATCAGAAGCAGAAGTACCAAAATACCACGAAAGAGCCCATGTTTATGAAATTTTCTTAGTTTGGCAGACACAGGTTCACATAATTAGGATAACATTTTTTTATGGAGAAGGGATTATTTTAACTGAGTTTATGTTTCTAAACTTGTTAGGGTGACCTAAAAGACTACTACTGCTCTCACACATTTTCTGTGTCTTGGATCTACTCTGTGTGTGTGTGTGTATATATGTCCCTCCTATTTCAAGACAGGGGAAGGGTGCCGGAATCTTTGTAGAAGGGAGGGCAAGGCCAAAGTGCCCCCTCCCTCTCCGCAGCTGGCTGCTCCTGCAGTAAACCAGCCGCCTTCTCTTCTGGCACCACAGCAGCCCCTGGTGGGGAAAAGGTGTAATTGCAGTGCCCCCCTAGCAGAATCTATTATTCTGCAGGGGACAAAAATCTGCAGGGGACATGAATTATGCGCTTATGTTTTTTTTGTTAAAAAGTGGACCACCCCAGTTCCAGCCCCAGTGAGACAGGGTTCACATTAAAAAAAAGACTTATTATGAAGATAATGTAAACCACACCCAAAAGTTATGTTTATCCCCTGCTATTTCAGTATTTGATGAAATTACTGATATAAGACTGGCTCAGATGGAAAAAATTATTTCTGCATATACAAAATCTTCCTCAAATGCAAAGCGGTTGTTTGGTAAGGAAAGAAATGGCCAGATTTTCAGAAGTGACTGCACATGGCTTCTAAATATGAGTGTCTAACATTGTGCTTCTAAGTTTTGCTGTGCTTACTTTTGGATGTCTGGCTTTGCACATGGGAAAATTTGGTTGTGGAGATGCAAACTAGATTTACCAAGGAAATCAGATAGCTGGGCACTTAACTTCCCATTTTCAGTGTTGTCAACTCTCATGATTTTATTTTGAGTCTAGTAGTTGTTGGTGTTCCTCTTAAAGCCCCAGCTCCTTGAGTGATGTGAGTATGTGAGAATCTCAGCATTCAGTTTAAGAAAGGCGCTCTAATTGTTACTAAAGAACTGACTTGCCAACAGATCATCGGCACTTAAACGAATGCTTCTGTTGCTCATTACAATGAGAGGTGGTAGTGAAGAGGTTAACTGGGAGGGGGGCATGTAATGTGCCAGTGTTGACAACTCTCTCTTTTATCATGAGTCTTGCAATATCTGGTGTTTCTCCTACAGGCCCAGATTATTGGAATCATGTGATATGACAAGCTCAATTTATATCAAAATGTAAGTCTAGCTCTTGTGGTTGTAGAGAAAATATTGAAAATGTGAACCCTAAAGAGACCAGAAGGTCAATAAAAAGAGCCCCCAACTTTTATATATATAATCTCATGATTTTTAAGTCAATCTCATGAATTGTAGGGGCCTGAGGCATGGTTTCTGAACAGCTGTATTTGTAAGTACTTCAGTTTGCTCGTGTAAGTACAGTTTGTGCATTCATATCTTACTCCTGGGGGAATTCTGCACCACTGCACAATGCAGAATTTTTCAGAAATTAATGTATACGCAGAATTTCCTTTCCCCCACAGAAATGGGCTGCAGTGCTGCTAGCCGCCACTAGGGGCCACTCGACCTGGCAGCGCCCAGCTCGCACATAGCAGACACCGCTGAGGGGAGGGAGAGGGAGCTATAGGGTTCCTGGCAGCTGCAGTTCCCATCATGCAGGAAACTCCGTGCAAGCCTGGGACTAAGCATCAGGCTGTTTCTCCCTCTGGATCCCTGGGCTCTGAGGGGGGGGGGCAGGTGTCTGGGCTGGAGGGGAGGGGGTGCGGGTATCTGGGCAAGGAGGGGCCCTGCAGCTGGGCTCTGGGGGGCGAGGGGTTTCAGGTGTATTGGCTGGGGGTGCCCCACTGCTGGGCTTGGGGAGGAGGGGTTGTGGGTGTCTGGCCCCCCTGGCTGGGGGGGGAGAAGGGGGGGAGAAGGGGGCAGAGAAACAGTACCTGGGTTGTCATAGGGGTTTCTTAACTCTCTACTCCAGGTAGAATTTTTGCATGTCTGTATTGCTACAGACATACTTGCTGACAGGTATTTTGAAATAAAATACCAACATAATTGAAAGTAACATTATTATATAGTGTTATTTAGACAAATAAAATTTGAAGAATTTTGCAGAATTTTAAAATACTGTGTGCAGAATTTTTAATTTTTTGGTGCAGAATGTCCCCAGGAGTAATATCTAAGTGTTTTCATGTGCAAAAAATGATACACTTACTCTTGGATGCCTATTACAACACGGGGACAAAATTCTGCACTTTCTGTTCACAGGCACTTCTGGCGTGGAGCAAGGTGCCTTGGGGCGTTTAGGAGTAGTGATCATTGTAGGGTACACCTTAATATCCTTTATAAATAGCAGGCTGGGGTGTTTTTGAGTATCTAGCACAGAATCTAGCATATAACATTATATGCGCAAGGAAACTGAGATGCTGACCATGCTGCATGGAGTTGTAAGGCACTTGCAAGTGTATTAGTTGGACCACCATCAAGAGTCCTGGGAGTGGGGTGTGTGTGTGTGTGTGAGTGAGAGAGAGAGAGAGAGAGATATGCCTCTCATGCATCACTTGGCATGACAGACGTTGTATTAGAGAAATTTGGTCCTAAATGCTTTAGTCTCTTTGAATGTTTGCATGACATTTGTCATCTTGCATTGTGATTTAAAATCAACTAGTCACAGATTTTTGAACAAAGAAAAGAGAAATAGTGCTTTAATGTAGCTCCTTCATCGACATTTCTGACATGTATTGCTTTACAAAAACTTCAAAAAAGATCCTTGGTATCACCTCTTCTACAAGGGCATAGTGAGGCTTAATTCGTTAGTGAATGTAAGAGACTTTGAGATCCATGGATCGCATACCTACATACAAAATCTGTAACCTTCAGTAGAGACAGGTGATATACACTTGTTCTCATAGGATTTTCCAGCCTGATTTCTCAACAAATATTGTACAGATACATGTTGATAAACATCCAGATGGAACCTTCTGAGGCTCCATCTTCCACTGCTATTCTCAGGATCATAGAACTCAACCCATTAGGTCACATTGTCCTTCTTTTGGCATCCACCCCTCTTGCAATGAAAATGTGCATAATTTACATGCTAACGCCTATGTAAGTGGCATTTTTTTCATATACTTTAAAAATGATATGGTAACATTTCAGTGACGTGAGCTAATAGATTAATGTTACATTACAGACATTTATAATATAGTATTTAATGTGTTATACTATTTGACACAGTTCTATAACTATCAAATAGAAATATGAAACACACATGTACCTTCCACGTGGGAATGTGTTACTTCCCATTGCAGACTTCCAGAGTCTAATAGAGTACAGTGTTGGGAAATGTTCCCTGATATTCACGTTAAATTTTCCTTACATTTGAAAGGGGTTGGGTGGAACCTATTGCCTTTCAAAACATCTAAATAAGGCCTGTTTCTTCTCTAAAAGAAAACAAGTATCCTTTTTTAAAGGGACTTTGTTAAAACTATTTCATTTTTGTAATCCTCCTCTTGGTTGGATTGTTTTTTTTAAATATATTCTTTTTTTCATTCAGTGCTTTTAATGAGTTTAGTAGAAGGTATAAGGAACCTATGAGCTGCCCTCAGACACCATTACTAGATCAATCACATACATCCCTTGGGAACTGGGCCTAGAACCCTGGTCTTTCATTTAAATAAACACAGATCACTATTATGTGAGCTAAAGTAGATTGCCGCTGAGGTGGGTGGTAGTAATTGCCTTATATTTTCTCTTTATTGGCTAGCTACAAAAGGGGGACACAGCATATGCATACGTACATGGCTAGTATGTTCTAGAGGGCCAGATGATTGCTATTGGTGAGGGCAGGATTGGAAATGATAGAATTCTATAGTGGAAATACGGTGAAGGGGGAGATAGGATGGAGCCATTCTTTAATAAAAACAAATACTTTATGAATAATCCAAAAATCTAGAGTTTAGGACTTTAGTGCAGTATGAAAGCTGCAGAAAAAAACAAAAACAAATGCAACAAAGATTAGCCAAATACAGATCTTTAATTTTTACTCCTTTTTTTAATTTAAAATTTGGGCAATGTGACATTAATAGTGACCGTGCCTTGGTGAAAGTACTTCTAAAAAAATTTAGTCTCTGTTTATGAAAGCGTGAAACTCTGTTGAAAAGAAACTGGTACTTTCACACTGTCATATACAAAACTGATGATGTGCCTACCAGTGAAGTGTAAAGAAAGCCTCAATTGTTCATCCAAGAAAAACAGCACATGGATTTTGGTATAAATGTCTCTGGGTTTAACCCTTTTATGGTTTCATATCATCTGTAAGTCTCAAACAGGAACAGAGAAAAAAAGAAGACTGTGAAAAAATATGAAAGTCATGAAGTCTGTAGTGTTTCTAGATCTTTCAAGAAATATTATTAGAACTAATTTGAGCGTACGTAGGAGAGAATTTTTATTACTGATAATTCAGTAAAACATATATTTTATAAATAATTGTGTTCAGAAAATATAAACAATTGTAAATTAATAGTCTTGATTTAAAGCTCCCTGCTATCTCCCACTGGTGGACATACCTCCTACTAATTGACCAATCATTCAGTCTGTCTACTTACACAGCCCTCAGCATTGTAGTATCTGACTGCCTTCCAGTGTTGGAACACTCAATACTACTTGGTTTCTCTCTGGAGTTACTTTGTGCTCTTTGATTCTATTCCGAGTTGCACTGATGCAGATCCAGAGTTACTCCACTGACTTCAATAAAGTAATTCTGGATTTACATCAGTCTAAGAGCAAAATCTGGCCCTTTGCTTCTATTTCTCCCATCTCTTTTTGTACTACTTGGATTTTTTTGTTCTTTCTTGCTCTTTTTCTCCATCCTGCCTTACCTCTCTCCCTTACCTCTTTGGGTGTAATCCAAAATCCATTAAAATCACTGAGTCTTTCAATTGATTTCAGTTGATTTTGTATCAGGTCAATTTTTTCCATTTAGACCCTGATTCAGCAAGGTTCCCATATACATCGCTAACTATGCCCCAGTGGGGACTATCTATGTGCTTTAAGTTCCATCCACACATGCTGAAGCACCTTGATGAATTGAGGTCCAACTCGCCATATTTTCCTTTGTATCTCCTACTCAGAACTAGTTCTTTTCAGTTTTTTCTTAGTGCAATATTTTCCCCTCTTATTTACACTGAAGATCTCTTGCATATTGCATGCTTCATCCTTAGCTATAACTTAATTAATGGCCTGATCCAACTTCTATTGAAGTGAGTGGAAAGAACCCCATTCATTTCCTTGGGATTTGGATCAGGCTCCAGATACATAGAGATCCATGCAATTGATGGGAGATTTGCGGTATGAAAAGTGTGATGTTACCCCGTGTCAGTGTGTGTTTTTCTCTGTTGCTGCCTGTCTCTCAGGTCATGGCATTCTCTCCCCATCTTCCAGAACCCCCCACTCTGACGTCTTGTGTACACATGACTTTTGCAAAAATAAATTCTCTATGTTGTTACTGCTAGTACAGGTCCTCATTGTAGTAATGGTGGGAGCGTTTGTATAGGCAAGGAACTTTTTCAAACTATTTTGTATAGGCCTGCTCTCCTTAGGTAGTTTCTTTAAAACATGGGGCACTACGAGCATGCAGGGAATTTTGCCTTGTTTTCATGGCACAATTGTAATTCGATACATTTTTTTTTCCAGTTTTGCAAACAGACGAGAATATAAAGGACAGAAGGAGTGGTGGCGTTTAACGCGGGAGACCCAGCAGGTAAGACTTGTATAACAACAAAGCATTTCCTGCTTTCTGAGTAACCATTTTTGGAATGCTGACTCTTGAAGGAGAGGAAGGATGGTCCAATAGTTAGTGCACTATCCGGGAAAGCCTGAGATTGAGGTTTAATTCCCTGTTCCACCTTGGAATTCTGTTTGATCTTGGGCAAGGCCTGATCTTAACCTAAAACGTAGATTGACCTAGCTATGTCTCTCACAGGGTTGAAAAATTCACCCCCCCGACACACACAGTTAAGCCAACCTATACGCAGGTGTGGCAACTGCTAGGTTGAGGGAAGAATTCTTCTGTCAACCTCGCTAACAATCTTCGAGCGGTGGATTTACTGCAGTGTCGGGAAAATCCTTTCAGTCACTATAGCAAGTGTCTACACTGCAACAGTGTAGCTGTAGTGCTTGTAATGTAGACAATACCCTTACTCTGTGCCTCAGTTTCTCATCTGTAAAAAAAGGGGTAATAGTATTTTCTTACCTCACAGGGTGTGTGTTTGTATTACACATTAAAGATTGTGAGGTGCACAAGTACTGTGGTAATAAGGGACATTTAAGTTAACTAAGGTAGATAGACTGGTAATTACTAGACTGAGGCATAGTTCAAATATCTTATCTATGTTGTGAGGGTAACTGGCTTGCTGTTTACATTTTGTTTTAACAAATTCATTGTATCATTTCTATAGTTCACTGCAATAGTCTCTTGTCCTGTTCTATGTGTTTTTTAACTAATTTTTCCCACTTGTCTAGCTCTCAAAAATGACTGAACCATTTTGGCTGAAATTTTGCAAAAAAAATTTCGGGAAGAGGGAGACACTCACCCTGGAAAATTCTCCCCCCCCTCGCCCCCCCCCTCGGTTAAAGTTTGACAAAATTACAAGCAACTGAAAGGAGGGTCTTATAAATGATTGTGGTGGGCAATCTTAATAAATAGGTGGTGTTACCACTCCTGCCTATTATACATTTCCTGTGGTTTTTTCTCAGTCCTTACTCAGACAAAGGAGGCTTAAGTTTTGTCTGCGTAAGGTCTGCAGGATTTGGCCCTGATTTAAGACAGCACTTTATATATAAACAGGGTGCAAAGTTTCTGATCTAGGAATAGCTGATATGGGCTATCATAGGATATAGAATAAGATGCTGAAATGCCTTCTTCATAGCATATTGTGACAACAGGAATTCCCGATTGCTTTCCCACCTACAAACTTGTAAAAATATGTTTGATGTGCAGACATCCATGAGATGCAGGCTAGCGCTAAAAGTTAATGTTATTGCATTTGGAAGCCCCTGTAGTGTCCACCTGTTGTGTCCTGTCAGAAATATAGATTGTAAGCTCTTTGGTGCAGGGGCTGAATTTTTGTTTCTTGTCCATGCTGGGCCTAGCACAATGGTGCTCTGATCCTTCTTTGGGGTTCATAGGCACTACCATTATACAAATAATAAATAACTCCCATGATTGAGATTTCAAAAGCACATAAAGCCAACTTGGTTCCATCCCAGAGTTCAAGGGAAGTTCTTTGTTGATAGAGGAATAAATAATTTCCAAATCAGAAATAGTTTTGGTCAACAACTATAACAATAAAACCCAACAACACAAACAAAATAAAATACTAAGCTGTCGGAAGTCAAGTAGCTACAGAACTGTAGAAATAGTTTTCCAACTGCAAAATGTTCAGTGCTGGAACGTTCTGCATTTCAGTGTTTAAAGATTGTTTGTACCCTCATACAAGTTATATATGTAGGTGATGCATTTGTATTTACTTATTTAAGTTTGGAAATGATTCCTAGGAAGCTTGACATTTCAAAATCACCCACTGTCATCTGGCATCATCTCATACCAGGTCAACATTATCTAACAATGTATGTTGGGTCATACATTTGGTATTGGCGCATAATTTCTATGTAATTTCAGTTTAGATGTCTGCTAAGAACTGTCAAGCTGAAGAAAAACCTTGAGCTCCCTATTTCTATAGCCTTTGATCAGACTACCTTCCACACTCAAAAATATGTATAAAATGGCTTTTCAGATTTTCCTTTCAGTGACCATAAACTTGGCCCTCCATACAATTTGTTTTTACAATGAGGGATTTATTATCTATCTTGAATTTTAATTATTATCATTTAATATTTATATTACCATAGTGCTCAAGAGCCATAGTCAGAATAGGGCCTCATGTGCACTGTACAAACATATGAAGAGACAATCCCTGCTCCAAAATGCTTACAGCCTAAGCCACGACAAGTGACGTGTGCCGAGTGGAGAAGAAATACTGTCAAATATATATATACCATTTATATTTATACACTTGCAGTTCAATGTCACATTCTTTTCTTTGTAGTGTTAAGAAGAGATGGTAGTTTTATTTTTAATGACAGAAGAAAGGAGATGACACTACAGGGAATTTGAACCCCGTGGCTGAAATTGGCTGTATTTCTTTTTCATCAGCCAGACAAAGACTGAAAGGTTTTTTGTTTTTTTCTGGGTAGGTCGGGAGGTTCCTCTTAAAGTCATTAAACAAACACGTTTTCTAACCTTTCCCAAATAACCTTTTCCAACCTTCTCAAACATTTTTATGGCTTTTTCCCCCTTATCATTTTGTTATTAAACTGATGAAAACAAGGGACTAATAGCAACAGCATTAGCTGGGTATGGCTGCGCAAGCTTTCATCGTGTAGCTGCGTTGAGGCACCTCAGTCCTGGCCTGCAGAATCCATTGATATTCCAGCCTCCACTCTCTTTTCAGCTGAGTGGCTGATGAACCACATGCGTTGGTTTTGTGATGTGAACATCAGTTAAATAGAATGAGAGTGCATGTTGGGCAAGGTTTGACTTTTAGTTTGGTAAGTACTAACGTACTCAGACAAATTCTCCTCTCAGGCCAGTGTGATCCCACTGTCCATTACAGGTGTATTTTCTGTCATCCTGAATATTTGGGTCTATATTGTGTGTGATGGTAGCGGGAGGTGGATTGGGAGGAATATTACTTCCCCTCCATCAAGTCCTCAAACATTTTCATGTATTTTGGTGTGCAGGTGTGAGAGAAAGGACGCCCCCATTCTTGCACATCATTTATTTTCTGTGCCATCCTGAATATTTAGAGTTGTGTCTTTAATTTGCATACAGGGCTTTAATTTCTCTTGTGTTAGTCTCTGTAAACATCCATGACTGAGCGAGACTTGCCTGCAGCAAATGTTGGAGGGAGTACAGCAGTGGGCACCTTTTGTGAGTGTTTGATCCATAGAAAAGGTGGATCTTATTTGTGGCTAGTGTAATGACCCCACATTGATTGTGCTGCAGTATTGTAGGTTTTTCCCCCAGAGTGATCATATATTAGGGCGATTGCTATTGTACCTTTGTGGACTCTTGCTGCAAGAACCTTTCTGTCACCTAAGGGGAGTCCCAGAATCATGTTGTGTCACGAAAAAGATTCAGAGGCAAATTCACTACCCCATTCCCTTCATTTTGCACCACCCCAGCTATCAGCCGGTTGGCAAATAGTCTCTCGGATGCAACTGCCAGATGATGCCCATTAGAGCAGCCCTGAGGCTACTTTGATATGTGCTTGAGCCTGGGACCAAGCAGAAAACTAGGGAACAATAACAGCAGGAGCTGGAAACAGCAGAGAATCTTGACCACAGATTCTGTTAAGCTCTCACCTTTCTTGTTCTGGGAAGCACAGCTTTTATTCTTAGTTTCTCACCCCTGAGATTTCAATACAACAAAAACAGCGCAGTCCATTACCATGTTGGAAGACTTAGGGCTTGTCTACAAGGCAAGCTATTGCATGGCAAGCTAGGTGTGAATCTATAGAGCATCAGCTTGCTGTGCGGGAAAGCGACACTCTGGGACTTTCACTGTGCTGTAGCAGGGTCCACACAGGATGTTACTGCTTGACAAGCTGGTGTGAGATTCACATTTAGGTTTGCGGCCCAATAACTTTCTGTGTAGAGAAGCCTTAGCTTTTGGGAATGCCCCGTTTGTTAGGCAACCTATTGTCTAAAAACTATCAATCAGTGTAAAGTTTGTGATGGCCAGCTAGCTGTACGAAATATAAGAGCAGAATAGACAACCAGTCAAATGTTAAATCTTCCTGAAACAAAAATCTTAGGGAAGGGTGAGAGATGACGGAGGTGTAAAGGTGGCAGAGAGAGTATTGTATGATAGGAGGGAAATGGCGTAACATTAAAAATGATGCAGAACAACTATTCCTTATATTTGAAATTGTATTTCAGTTGCTGACAAGCTCATTCCCCATCAGGATTGTCACTGAGCTAATTGTATACAAGCATAGCTGTTTTTCTCGTTTGAAGTTATGGTCAGACTGTTCCTGACCATTTCCCCACTAGCAAATCCTTGCTTGCTTTCTGGATGATCCTTCACACTTGTTAAGTCCTTCCGATTTTTTTTTTGTTTAAAAAGCATCTGACAAATCCATGCTGAAGATCAGTCTATCCCTGTACTGCCCCAACCACAGAAGTGATGTATTTCTTAATCTACTTCTTGCACACAGCTATCCTCTTTGGTAGGAGCATGATTTTCTGTCTGAAAACCAGATAATGGAGATAATTGATTCAGCAGTCAGTAGCGCAAGCATTTCATTCATACCTCCCTGTGGGAATTCTAGTCACTTCTTCCAGGCCTTGTCTGTTGGATCAAGAATTCTAACCAACCTTTGTCGAGCTGGTCAAACTGAATTCTGTGTAGTCTTGCCCTTTGGGAAAACACAGCAGAATTTACCTGAATTTGTGAAAAGGTTTGCCTATTTTTTGTTTTGGCTTTCCAGCTTAAATATGTCTGTTGACTTCTTGTATGTCTTTTCCCATTATTTGGGTCAAAGAATAAAGGAATTCTTCTCCTGGAAGGGGAAAACCTGATGTTTAGAAAAAGATGAGTCAAGAACTATACTTTGTCTTCTTCCTAATACCATCCACATTTAAAAATGCTGGTTATATACCAAATCTGAAAATGTTCCATTCCTACACTTTATAGTCAACAGAAGGATTGAGGAGCAAATGCATACCTTTAAGCAATGCACCTTTGAGCACCCAAAACTCCCACGAAAGCTGATGGGTGTTGTGGGTGCCCTAGTACCTATGAAAATCAGGCTGGTCAAAAATGGTGAAAAAAGGTTCATATTTTTTTTAACTTTTTTTCATGAAAAAAGATAAATCAAATTTTAAAAAATCTTCAGTGACCTCTCTGGAGCTGCTAATTTTCACGGAGGTACTGGGTATATGTGATGGACAGAACATTCCTATCTCCTGGGCCTCATACAATGACCTGTGGCACTGCTTTGGCATCTTCATCATTGCATCTCCCTCTCTGAAGGGCATAAGTTGACTATTTAATTGGGGAAAGGAACCACCTTATGGACCAAATCAAACAGCTTCTCTTCAGTTCTGAAACATAGAAAACATTCATAGTGCTTGCCTCATATTGGTGCTCATGTGAAAAATCTTTTTTTATTCTTGAATATTGTAAATGCTTTTTTATGAGATGTTAAACGTATTTTGATATAGTTGAGAAAGAGAGACCACATTTTTGACAATGATGGGATGGTTATACACATTAGTGGCCAAAAATAATTTGTTGCCCTTATTCTTGCATACTGAATATGGATTATGCTGAGGGTCTTTTGAATCCAGGTGTCTGGCACAGTATGTTGTACAACTTCCCCTAAAGGAGGACTTTTACTACTTAGCACTATTAGCTCACAGTGCATTTTTAGTGTGGTTTAGTTATCTGGATGATTCATAGAATCATAGGGTTAGAAGGGACGGGCAGTGTAATCTATTCTAACCCCCTGCCAAGATACTGTATCTAAACCATCCAAGACAAATAGCTATCCAGCCTCTTTTTGAAAACCTCCAGTGCATGAGCTTCCACAACCTCCCTAGGCAGTCTATTCCATTGTCCTACTGTTCTTTTTTTCCAAAATTTAATCTAAATCTGCCATGCTGTAGTTTAAACCTGTTGCCTCTTGTCCTGCCCTCTGTGGCATGAGAGAACAACTTTTCTCCATCTGTTTTATGGCAACCTTTCAAGTATTTGAAGACCGCTATCTGCTGGTTATCTGCCACACAAACTCACCACAGAGTAGCTAACACCATTTCCTCATATGGTATATGGAATATCAGCTGCTACCATAGGCCCATTTATTCAGGGTTGTGAGAGAGAAAAAGGAGAATATTGTGCAAGGGCTTGCAAAATAATTCCTAGTCATAAGGCTTAGCACAAACTGAAGCTCCAATAAAAGGGATTTCAAGTATTTTTTTTATTGTAAGCACAATTATAAGCTTTCCAGTTTAAATCTGACCTATCATACTGAAATGCTGTCACCAGTATCATTAGCAAGTAAAGTGTTGATAACATAGTCAAATGCACAGCAGAGTTCTGGCTCTTAAGTGTCTGGACTGACTCCCAATATTAGGAATAGGAGTCAAACTGCCATCACTTCTCCTGTGCTAACAGACACCCCACCATTAGCAGTCTGAAGGCAATTTTAATAAAATACATAGCCCTGCTGAGTTGGTCTCGAAAGATAAATAAGCAATGTGGAAAAGAAGCTTTTGTTTAAAAGTAATTATTTAAACTATGCATTACAGGTAATTTTCCTTTACCAGTAAAGCAAATGCTATCAGAATTTCAATAATGGTTTTGGTTATTTACCTAGATAACATGATATTGTCATTTTCAGGAGCCTAAAATGCTGTTTTATTTTCATTTCTGTCAAAAATAAGGGTAAATTGGACCCAAATAAACATTTAAACATGGTTTGTATGCTACATATATTTGTGAACAAGTGTTTTATTTCCCAGTATTTTTATGGTAATATAACAATCCAATAGATAGTTTCATAAACTGCAGGCGTGATTTATGAGCCCAGCTTAAAACAGTGGGGTGAAGAGCATCTTTTTATTTTTCATTTTGTGTAAACATGCCACATTTCAGCTTTAATAAAAAAGCAGTTCTTTAAAAATGTTTGTTGGTAGTAAACCACAACAGTGCGGGAACTTTAAAGAGAAAGTGTAAATAGAGCCAAACAGTCTGTGTCTCCACCAAGATGTAACTGAGAAAAAGCTGAGGTGTCTTATTTTATCAAAAGCTTTTATTTTCAAAAAACCCCCTACATTTCAGATTTTATTTCCCGTTTATGATTTCAGCGCTGCTCATACAGTGCAAAACTTCCAAAATACCACATAATGGTTTATTTTAAGGAATTGAAACAATGCCAGAGTGGAAAAGGAAAGCAAATGCTAAGGTTTATTTTCTTCAGAAAGTAAGTTCTCCAACCTTGAACTAAAAGGATAGGCATTTTGTTACATGTATTCATGCCCTGAGCAAAGAAAGATCATAAAGTCCCAGATGTTTAGTTCTGGATTTCTCTGTTGTATCAAAGGGCATAATTATCTATTATGAAACTTTAATAGGAGTGGAAGTAAAGCCTACCAGTTACAGCAGGGGACACAGAGCTGTGGTCCCTGTGTTCTGTCACTGCCTCTTCCACAGACTCTCACTGTGGGACAACGGTAAAATCACTATAACAATCACTTCAACTGGGAGCTTCAAAGGACCCTAAGAGGAGTAGGTGTCCAACTGCCATTTAATGTTACTGTGTTGGAAGCCTCATTTTCTTAGGCTTCTTTGAAAATCCTCACCTTAATTCATTCATTATAAAATGTGTGTATTAATAATAATTATTCATAACATTATACTAGTGATAGCAGTGAAGTCTGAGTAGTGGACATAGAGATTTACAAAATACATATAAAACAAGATCCCTGCACTGCTCACTTATACGGATCATAGAATAGGCTCAGGGATTCATCTGTTTGTATTCAGATGCAGAGTGCGCATTTACTTCAGATAGCTACAGGACACTGGATAATATTTGGAATGCAAGAAAGCATCAAAAGGAAGAGTGGTTGAATGGTAAAGCTAGCCTGGGGTTTGGAAGACCCAAGTACAATTCCCTGCTCTACTGCAAACTTCCTTTGTGACCTTGGACAAGTCACTTAGTCTCTCTGTGACTCAGTTCCGCATTTGTAAAATAGGGATAATAGCACTTACCTACTTCACAGGCGTGTTGTGAGGATAACTATATTAGAGATTATGAGGCAATAAGTATAGCAATGGGGGCCATATAGGTACCTTAGATAGAAAGGAGATCAGAATAAATAGGTTTTACAAAAAAAAAGGCATAAAAACTCATACTTATCTCTCAGGAGTATTGTGAGGCTTAAATAAGATGTATAAGACTACTTTCAGATCCTGTTTGAAGGAGTGATATATGCTCCTGGGGGAATTCTGCACCACTGCGCATGCGCAGAATTCATGTGTCCCACAGAATTTTATTTTGTTCTGCAGAAAATACATTCTGCCCCATAAGTGATGCAGTTCTCCCTTTTGCCCACCAGAGACCACCGTGCTGCCAAACAGCCAACAGCATGAATGAAGCAGGCTGTTCTTGTGCCACAGCAGCCTCTGGTGGGCAAAAGGTGGAATTGCAGCACTTCTGGGGCAGAGTGTATTTTCGGGGGGCGTGGGGGGATTCTGTGTATGCGCAAAGAATTCCCCCACAAGTAGAAGTTCATCACAACACCTGGCCTGTGGAGCTGGGTGAGGGTAGAGTGGGGCACAAAAAACCTGTTCAATATTTCTTCCTGCAACAACCCTCCAGGTTCACTCCAGGGACCTTCCCTCTCCCTCACCTCCTCCATTACCTGTGACACTCCCTAGCCTTTGTACTGCTTCTGACAGGTACAGGAAATATAATTCTATATTGTAATTTAAATGAATTACTAAAAGTTCTGTATTAATATGCCTAGCAAGGAATCTATTTGTCAAAAAAAATTACCAGAATGTTGGCTTTTTTGGTCTGTATTGTTACAGACATACTTGCTGACAGATATTTTGAAATAAATTACCAAAATAATTGAAATTGGCATGATTATATCGTGTTAATTTGACAAATAAAATATGCAGAATTTTGCAGAATTTTTAATTTTTTGGCACAGATTTTCTGCAGGAGTAGATATAGGTGTAATTTTGTGCATTATTAATGTGTCTTCTTTTACACTGAATTTTACTGGCTCACATAATCAACATCATAACTTAATCTGTGAAAGGTTCAATTTTGTCGAGTCTTCTGAAGGTTTGACCCATTTTCAATAAATATTGGTCCTAGATTTACTTTTGTTTTTCTTTCCATTTTGCAAGTAGGTCATCCTTTTTCCGTAAAGCCATACCCTAAGAATTTCAGCTGCTATCACTGAAACCAGCGTTTCTCAAACTGGGGATCCCAGGTGGTCGCAGACCTTTTGCAGGGGGGTTGTGGTATTGCCACTCTTACTTCTGCGCTGCCTTCAGAGCTGGGTGGCCAGAGAGCGGTGGCTGCTGACCGGGTGCCCAGCTCTGAAGGCAGTGCCACCGCCAGCAGCAGTACAGAAGTAAGGCTGGCAGGATATGGGGGCAGGTTGTCACAGTTAGGAAGGGGGGTCATCACAACCTGAAGTATTTTCAAAGGGGAGCCCAGCAAAAGAAGTTTGAGAACCCCGACTTAAGCTATTGTATCAAGTTACTACTGCAAGGTGTGACCCTTACTGCCTGATGAGCCAAAGCACTTTGTTGAAACTAGGGTAGCATAATGATTTGGAACGGGTAGGCAGAAATCAAACTGCTATCACTTGACTGCAGTGAGAGCTGAAGTTTTGTCTCCAGCAAGAGACAGGAGCCAAGATACTGTCTCCCATTTTCTAATTTTAGTAGAACCCTTGGCACCAATCTTACCTAGACAGACTATTGTTGTTTCTGCCCAGCACAATCTGCTGCAACAGTTTCTGTTCCAAGTTACTCAACTCACTTTCTCTGCTGCTTTCAGGAAATGGTGTGTCTGGAGGGAGTGAGGGCAGAAGGGGTGGACCTCTAATGTATTTCAGAAGATGTAAAATTTCAAAGCATATTTTAATTGGTAAAACAATGCTGCTGTAACCATCTAAATGTAAAGACTTGTTTGGTAGGGATTTTACTGGTGAATACAGTGATTGATTTAGAAAGTCCATTTGGAGTAGATTGTAACAAAGACCCTGTGACAAGGTTTAATGTGCTCTAGCACATAAAGGGGTTCCTGCCTATCACAAGGCTGATCTGGGCAGGTTTCTAAAAGGCAAGGGGGGGCTGGTACAGAAGAGGTCTCCATATGGAAAGGATGTGTCTTCCCTCCTCCCAGCTGTCTGAAACTGGAAAGCCCTTGGGTGATTATTACCCAGCAGTTTGAATCAAATTGTTCTGGTTTTGAATGTTGTTTCTGGAAATAAAGCAAGCTCTGAGGAAAGGGATGTAAAGATACCTGTAATTGTGACTTTTCTCTTTTCTCTTCCTCATCTGGTGCACCTGCATGCTACTTTACAAGCCTGGATTCTGCCATGTATTCCATCTGGGCATCCTTTGTGTCTATGTAGAGCCCTTTGAACTCATAGTTGGAAAGATCCACCTGTGTGGTACTCATTGTGAAGGATAAGGGCCAAAATTATGTAGCGGTTAATTAGTACCTTATATAGGACTTTCATCCATACATCTCAAAGGTGAGTAACTTCCTTTTACAGATAGGGAAACTGGGGTACAGAGGAGAGTTAGTCACTTGTTGAAGGCTGCACAAGTTGTCACTGGCAGAGCCAGTAACAGAACTTCTGATTCTTAGTCCTGCACATCATCAATGAGAACCATGCCAGGGCTCCTTGATGTGTGTGTGTGTGCGCGTGCGCGCTTGGGTGGAGCTTTCAAGTACTTGGAATGACATCCTTGAGATTTCACAGCCACCAAGAGCACTAGTTTAAAATTATACCCTACCCAAATTGCTATTTTTTACGTGCTTGGGTCTTGCTTGTCCAAAACACTCAACAAGCAACTTATTTTTATTAATGTAAACAATTTATACTTGTTTTATAAGAAGACATTTTTACACTGAATAAAGTTTGGAACATCCTTTCTATAACTTCAACATACAGCATAGAATAATCTGAAATACAGATCCTGTGTATGTGTAAGTAGTCTCTTTGTAACTAATAATGTAACTCTGTTGTGATAATTTTGCCTATATATAAATAGTAAAGTGTTTGTGTGTATATATATAATTTAACAAACCGTACAACATACATTATTACTAGTTAAATTTATTTCTTATTACAGTGCTTCATTGTCATAACAATACAATATAGAAATACAAACGGTAAGCTTAATGCAAGTCAATTGTGGGTATTACATAAAGAGCAATCAGGAGTATCTTTCTGTCAAATGCCTTTAGCATAATCAGAGAAAAGAAGTCTTGCTTGGAAGAGACAATATGGAAGAGTTGCTGTTTATCACACATTTCAAAAGTCATGTTTTTCCATCTCCACTACAAGCCACACTTGCTTCAAGCATGATGGAGGATAAGCTCTGTCTTTTTGGGAGGGTGTTATAGTTTTTATTTATAATTGTGTATGTGTTTTAACTGCATGAAGACATCAGTCAGTAAGAGCTAAGGCCCAACAGAATTATTTATATAAATGGCTAATTTCTGCCACCCTCATCCTTCCCAACAAGGACAGATGAAATGTCATAATTAAAATAGTGCTTTCTCTTAAATGGTATCTTGGGGAGAAATAAAATAAAATAAGTTCTTTAAAGTATTGGCAATTTTCCAAATGGATGTGTTGAAATTTGTACTTGTCAGTTCCTAGCAGAGGTAAAAAGGGGAAAGAATAATTCAGTACAATATTATGTAGCTATAGATTAAATAATTAACGGTGAGCCAGTGTATCCTATTAGCATATTTGAATTCATTATTTCAATTGTTTGGTTTATGAGCCAGCGACTAGTGGTTTTAAGCATTTATTTTGTAGTCAAAACAGAAAAGAAGAATGATGACCTTGCCACATTAGTTTTATATTTTAATAAAAGCCTAGGTCTTTCTGAGTCTACACCAGGATGTCAACGTGAGATGATCAAATAACACAGAAAGTAATCGGCAAGTATTTTTGTAATTAAAGTTCATGAGTTTAGTTTGCTGTTATTTATGATATCAAGTTAATCATTTATGAGGATTTGGGGAGCTTCCAGGTATTCATAAAAAAGATCATGAATCTTAAAAGTTTAATGACTTTTAGCACTCTGTCATTTACCTGAAAAATCTGGCACAACTGTCGTTACTGTTTTCCTTTCGAATGTGTGTTCTTTGAAATCATGGATCAGAAACAATATCATGTGACTTTGGTGACCAGTCATACCACACAAATAGTAAGCCAGAGTGAACAGTTTTCCAACAGCACATATGCTGAAATTTGTTTGTAGGAACTATTCATCGGATATTCATCAATAACAAAATACTCAGAGAAATCAAAATAAATTCTTATACAGGAAAAGGCTAAATTCTGAAGATATATTATTTGAAATTAGGACAGGACAGAGACTGTCTCTTGCTTTACGTACAGACTGAGCATGGTGTGATGAGGCCCTGAACTCAGCTGGGGCCTTTAGATGCTACTTTGGTTAGGATGACCAGACAGCAAGTGTGAAAAATCGGGACGGGGGTAGGGGGTAATAGGCGCCTATATAAGACAAAGGCCCAAATATCGGGACTGTCCCTATAAAATCGGGACATCTGGTCACCCTAACTGTAGTTCAAATTGATTATTATTATTCATTTTTCAGTCAGCTCCAATATTAGCTGTCTTTCCTGGTGCATTCCAGGAGTTCTGTAGATTTGTTTTATTTTTTGTTTTCTTTTTCTGCTTGGGAGGACTGCAAGTGATGTTGTTGTAGGAAGGGTTGTTGATGATTCCATGAAGTACTGACTAAAGGTTTTTACCAATGATTGTTGAAGTTCATTAGCTTCAAGATCATTGAATCATACATGGCCTTTGGCCCTGACTCAGCAAGATACTTGACGCATATAAGGAAGAATCCCATTAACTTCAATGGGATTACTCTTATACTTACCATTAGAAATGCAAGTGCCTCACTGAATTCTAACATGTCCTAACATGGTGCTAAGATGCACTCTAATGGTGAGGGTCTTTTCTAAGAGATAGAAAAATGAGCTTCTTTCAATATATAACCCTCAATATTTTTGACAGAAAAGGTATCCTGGTAAAATTCCAACTTGAGGAGTTCTTATTTTGCTTACCTAAGTTTCTTCTGCAGTTTCACTTGGACATGGTATTATAACAGGCCCTCAAAATGACAGGTCCTATATCTTGTATAAATGTAAGATCTCATTACTCTTTTTTGCCGTTTCCTCTTTCTCTTGTGTTGAGCTGGTATTGGTTTTGAACTGTAGAGCGTAGCTTCCCATTTTTTATGCAAGCAAATGGGCAGAAAAAGATGATCCCAACTCCCTAGAAATACAATACAGTTATTTTCAGTTTCTCTAAGAAAACTGTAGATGACGCTCATTTTCATTTTTGAAAATATGCAAACCCTTTTCTGATAATCAGTTTATACCTAGGTGATCACATGGCAGAAAATGGGCAGTATTTTCATGATGACAGCCCAAAGAATGGCAATTTTCTTCCAGTCATTGGAGCTATGGCAGCCTACACCAGCGGAGGATCAGCCCCAGAGTTTTTATTAATTATCTTCAGGGTGAGCAGCATAAATATCTAATCTCAAGGTTTTGTCCTGAGAATGAGGCTTGAGAGGATTGTTCTGAGGACTTCAAGTATTTGTCCAAAATCTCGGGCTTTTGATGGTGCAATGGTCATGGGTGCTGCAAGCACTTCATCAATAACCACATCATGAATAGAGAAGGGATAAAGAGATGGGGACTGCAAAGAAGTCCTTGTCGCCACTTCCCCTCCCGACACCCTGCATTTTGCTGCCTGGATTCACGTTAAAATAGGGTGTTTAGTATGTTCCTAGTCTCTCTCTCGCTCTCTCTCTTTTCTAATTGATTTATTTGTCAATTTCTTTTCAAATGGCAGACAGAAACCAGGGGTGTACAGAAAGGTGAAAGAAGTGGGGGAGCAGCTGCAAAGAGAACCTCAGGTGTTTCAATTTTCCATTGTACACAGATGGTGTGATCAGTTGGCTAGAAAGACAATGGATATAAAGAAAAACATGCATGCATGTGGATTCTGGAAAGTGTGTGTGTGTAAAAGTATAAACACTACTTCATTTAAAGAAATGAAAAGAAGTGGGCAGTCGTAGACTTTATTCACAAACCCCTTCCTTCCCTCTTGCTTCAGGGGAGGGGGGGGAAAAGGATAATCTGTTTCAAAAACATTTCTGTTACTCTGTGAAATGATTTATAGAATGGGTGTGCTGTACACAAGAACTTTTATTGGCCGCCTTTGCAGTGAATTAGGGCCCTATTTGACAAAAAATTATGTTAACACTGTTTTTGCAGCCATGCCAGTCTTCCGTGGTGCGGAAGTCAAATGTAAATTCTGTCTGAATTGGGCCCTTATAGAAGCAGTGTTCAAACAACCTTTGGAGAGAAGAGAAACCATTCAGACTGTGGGCCTGTGTGTGCTTCAGAGTCCTTCGATCATTGCTATAATTCTCTGAAAGCAAGGTAATAAAACTTCCTATTGACTTGCATTTGTGTGTGCTTTGAGCATATATTTACAGTCTACCATCAGCAGATTAAAAATCAATTAAAATCCATAGAAACAACCAAAGTTACATATTCCTTTTTTCTGGTAAAGATTTTTCTAAAAGATTTTACATTAATACTCGCTGCTAAGTATGATAGAAGATAATAAACCAGATTCAGTGAAAGTCTATATGTCTTTAACTTCATGGAACCCCTGCTCAGAATTTGCATGCCCTGACCTTTCCCAGAAGCCTGGGAATTTGTGAAATCCACCTAACTGAACCAGAGATATTAAAAACTCTCAGATATGATAGTAATAGATGCTGTTATAAGAACCTGGGGAAACAACACTTAATCTAAATGATAAAATAATAAGTTTAATATCAGTAATTAAAATTTAAAACAAACTTTAGTGCCACAAATATACAAAGAAGTTTTGATTTGTACTGAGGCTTTTTCTTAATAAACCTAACAGATAAACTTAGTTTTGTGTTCCATATGACTCTCTTGTAGAACTCAGAGAGAGGCTGCATGGTCTAGTGGATAGGGTATTGGACTGGGAATCAGGAGACCTGATTCTGCCACTCACCGTCATGTGATCTTTTTTCGTGTCTGTTTCGCCTCTCATCCTTTGTGAGTCTTGTCTATTTAGACTATCAGCTCTTCAGGGCAGGGACTGTCTTACTTATTTGAAGAGTACTTAACAAAATGGGATCCCAATTGCTATGGAGGCATCTAGGCACTACTGTAATACAAATAACTAATAATTATAATTATTATCATTAAAATATTAGTGTTATATATGAAGCCTGTAAACTCAATTCTTTCTCTGTTTTTATCCCTTGTTTATACTTTATATCTCATGAAATTAATTAACAGGTTAACTCTGATAGCTAGAGGAGCCATGGCTTTTGTGTGTTATAAAAGTGCGGTTTACAATTAACTTGAATGGAACAAAAAACTAGACTGTTGCATCCCTTTATTAAGCTACCCTTTCTAACAAGTAATGCCCCCCCAATCTTATTGCAAACTTTTAACATTTCTTAAACAAACACTCTATTCACAGTGACAAGTGAACAAAGACTCAGACGTTGCCTGCAAATAACAAATCAGATGTCCTTCTGAGTAGGTATTGATAACCCTAACACAGGAGGTTCCTCAAGCAATAATTATATTGATATGCCAGTGGAACCCTACTTTCCCTTTTATCCCTATATACAGAATCATAGAAATGTAGAGCTGGACAGACTTCCAGAGTTCACCTAGTGCATTCCCCCACACTAAGGTGGGTCCAAGTTTACCTAGACCATTCCTGATAGATGTTTATATAGCCTGTTCTAAAAAAACCTATAGTGACGGGGGTTCCACAACGTCCTTTGGTAACCTATTCCAGTACTTGACTATCGTCTATCGTTACAAAGTTCCCCCCCTCATATCTAACCTACATCTCCCTTGTTGCAGATTAAGCCCATTATTTCTTGCCCTACCTGCAGTGGACATAGAGAACAGTGGATCACTCTCCTCTTTATAAATAGCCATATCTGAAGACTGTTGTAAGGTTCCCCCTTCAGTCTTCTTTTCTCAAGGCTAAACATGCTCCATTTTTTTTTTTTTACCCTTTCTTCATAGGTCAGGTTGTATAAACCTTTTATCATTTTTGTTGCTCTCCTCTGGACTCTCGCCAATTTGTCCACACCACATCTTTTCTAAAGCGTGGCAACCAGAACTAGACACAGTGCTCCAGTGGAGGCCTCACCATTGCCAGTTAGAGTGGAGCTATTGCGTCTTGTGTCTTACCTATGACACTGCTGTTAGTACATTCTACAATTATATTTGCCTTTTCCCATCCCATATATTCTCAAATGGTCTTGGGGAAAAATTCTGGACCCAGTGAATCGGTGGCAGTAGTCCCATTGATGTAAATAGGATCAGGATTTCAACATTGGAATATGAGAGGAAACTTTATGGTGCTTGGCCAGATTCTGATACCCGTCTGTAAACCAACTATCTTTTGGGCCCTGATTCAGAAAATCACTTCTGCACATGCTTAACTTCAGGCATGTACTTAAATCCTATTGATTTAGTAAACAGGATGTTTTCCTGATTTGGAATGGTCCCATTGAATAAAACTACCCGTGGCGTGAAGTACTACCTAGCCTGAGTAAGGATGTTAGAATCTATCCCCATAGTAATTTCTTTCAGAAAAAAAGAAACTAGACTAAACTAATTACGTTTTCAATATTTTTCTTGAATTTGAGGAGTTGTATTTCAAGGTAAAGTTTTGGTTCATGAATTTCTGAGTTAGTGTAACGTAAAATATTAATGACCTCTTACAGACATGCGCTCCTATTTCAGCACTTTCATAGAATATTATTCCTCCTTTTAGATATCTGACATTTCCATTTGTGATAAATGAGAGGGGAGATAGCTCCCTTTTGTGGACATCCAGCCAGCCAGTTGGCTATGGAATCTCTCTTGGTGGTGGTTCTCTACTTGCTTTACCTGTAAAGGGTTAACAAGCCCACAGGTAAAAGGAAAGGAGTGGGCACCTGACCAAAAGAGCCAATGGGAGGTCTAGAACTTTTTAAAATTGGGAAAAAAACTTCCCTTTGTCTGTGGTGGTGGTGGTCTCCAGGAAAGGTGGGAACAGGGAGCAGTTATGCGCTGAGAAGATTTAAACCAGGTATGAAAAACCATCAGATTATACCTAGAGTTTGCTTATCTGAAACCCCGGAAATGTAAGTAAATTAGGGAATGTCTAGGAAGACGCGATTAGGGTTATTTCTTTTTTTTCTTTTTTTTTTGGCTTGTGGACTCCTCTGTGCTAACCCCAGATGCTTTTGTTTTGCCTGTAACCTTTAAGCTGAACCTCCAGAGAGCTATCTTGATGCTTAATTTTTGTAATTGTTTCTTTTAAGATCTAGCAAAAAGCCTAAGTTCCAAATGTATTTCCTTTCTTTCTGGATTTAATAAAATTTACCTTTTTAAAGAACAGGATTGGATTTTTGTGTCCTTAAGAGGTTTGTGCATATGTTGTTTAATTAGCTGGTGGCAACAGCTGATTTCCTTTAGGTTTTTTTTCCCCTCAGCTCTTCCCAGGAAGGGGGGTGAAAGGGCTTGAAGCTACCCAACAGGAAGGAATTCCCAAGTGATCCTTCCTGGGTTCTCAAAAGGGGTGGGGGTTTTTTTGCACTTGGGTGGTGGCAGCATCTACCCATCCAAGGTCAGAGAGAAGCTGGAGTGGCCAGTATTAATTTTTAAAATCCTTGCGGGCCCCCACCTTCTCCACTCGAAGTGCCAGAGTGGGGAATTAGCCTTGATACCATTATACTCAGATTTAACAAAATATGCAAGTTTCTCTGTTCTTTACAGATTTAGGGTGGATGGATGTATAGACAGACTATATATCTATTCTTATTGCCATTTTCTTGTTCAGTTTTTTAGCCACTAATTCCTATTTCATTTCATCTGTGGAATCTTTGTCATAAACACACCACTACTGTAGTGCCTTTCTCCAGATATATTACTTATTGATGTGTGGCATTTTGTTTGAGTTTATCAAAGCAAGGCTTTTTCAAATATTATTATTATTATTATTATTATTCATTTACATAATTCCTAAAGTGTGCATGGAGCATTATAGAACATAAGTCAAGTTTCCACCCTTATCCATTCTTACTGCTCTTAAAAACCCACTTCTGCAGCTCTTCTACAAAAAAGTGTGTTTAAACTTAAAGCAATTAAAAAATTACTATTGTGACGTGTATTTGTGTTTAAAGTAGCATGGATATATAACTATGGATAAATAGCAGTAACCTGTTTCTCTCTTCATCTCTCCTCTTCCTAGTGCAGGGGTCAGTAACCTTCAGTACTTGGCCCATCAGGGTAATCCACTGGCAGGCTGCGAGACATTTTGTTAAGATTGACCATCCACAGGCACGCTTACCGCAGCTCCCATTGGCCAGGAAAGGCGAACCACGACCACTGGGAGCTGCGAGGCAGGAATGGTCAACGTAAACAAAATGTCTCACGGCCCACCAGTGGATTACCCTGATGGGCTGCGTGCTGAAGGTTGCCAACCCCTGTCCTAGTGTATAGTTAGGCTTGGCAGAATTCAGTTTTTATAATATTATAGGATAATATCAATGTTTATTTTGAAGCATTTTTTAAGATTTGTGTCCATTTAAATGTTCACAGTTGTGCAAAATTATGGGTTTTAAGCATTTTCTTTTATTTTTATCAATTTAAATGTTCACAGTTGCTGAAAATTGTCAGAAGAGGGGGATGGGGTGCCAGACAATAATTATTTAGTGACTGTTGACATTGTGGAACTCTTTGCCAGAGGATATTGTGAAGGCCAAGACTATAACAGAGTTTAAAAAAAAAAACCCTGGATAAGTTCATGGAGGATTGGTTCATCAATGGCTATTAGACAGGATGGGCAGGGATTCAAAACCACGCTCTGAAGTGTCTCTAGCCTCTGTTTGCCAGAAGCTGGGAATGGGCGACGGGATGGATCTCTTGATGATTACCTGTTCTGTTCATTCCCTCTGAAGCACCTGGCATTGGCCACTGTCAGAAGACAGGATACTGGACTAGATGGACTATTGGTCTGTCCCAGTATGGCCGTTTTTTCTCTTCTTATGTTGTTTAAAGAGTTAAAAGTTTATAACAGTTAAAACACAAATTGTCATTGTCGTATGTCAAAATATGCGAAGTAAATACCTTTAAATCAAACTCTAAGGGTACGTCTATACTACCCGCCTGATTCGGCGGGTAGTAATCGATCTTCTGGGATCGATTTATCGCGTCTTGTCTAGACGTGATAAATAGATCCCGGAAGCGCTCGCCGTCGACTGCGGAACTCCTGCTTGTCGAGAGGAGGAAGCGCTGTTGACGGGGGAGCCTGCCTGCTGCGTGTGGACCCACGGTAAGTGCTTTGAAGTTCGAACTAAGATACTTCGACTTCAGCTACGTTATTCATGTAGCTGAAGTTGCGTATCTTAGTTCGATTCCCCCCCCCCCCCCAGTGTGGACCAGCCCTAAGTTCTCAAGCAGCATTTTTCTTACTTTGCCTATCTGTACATTTTTGTTATATTCAATAGAAACATTTTATCAGTTTGTGTGTGTATGGTGAAATTGACAATCATAAGCATTTACCAATAAAAATCTCAACCTTCTAAGCCCACAGATAACGCAGTCTCACATCTTCTGTCAAGTCCATCGACCAGATTCTAAACTTGTATGGGTGTTCCCCCACCCCATAACACCAGTTACACCTCTGAGCTTTATGAGGGCCTGATCAATGCCCATGAAATTTAGTGGAAGTCTTCCCATAGATTTCAGTGGCCATTGGATTAGACACTAAAGGAATAAATAATGTTATTAAATATGTGGTCCCTGCCCTGAAGAACTTATTGTCTAAGCATGAACAAAATATAGCAGGTGATGAGAGTCAACACAAGAGTAAGTGGAGTGGGAGGACAAGAGTCAGATAAATACGACTATATGGAGGCTTTGGTTAGTTCTGCATGTTTGCTGTAGTTTAGAATCAATGATGTTCTTCCTGAGGGTATTCACTTCTTTTGCAGGCATGGTTGGTTGTTTAAGTTAGAGTTAGTGTATGCTAGTATACTACCCTTTTTGGGGACCACTCAGTCTTTAGCCTCTTTGCTGAGACCACCTAATGCCAATTGTGGTGATGATTTTCTGTATGATGTGGACAATTTTAGAAATGAGCGCAGCAACTCTAAACCAGCTCATTTAATCACTCTGTCAGAAAAAAAAAGGCTTTTTATAAAGCATTAAACATTCATGGGTAGTGGGTGTGGATAGGCAGGGGACACAGAATTGGGATCTGCCATTTAAAATCAGAAGATTGTGTTTTGTGTGATGGTCATCTCTGGGGCACAATAAATCTGACACTTCTATTGCTAACATGCCCAGTCTTCCTACAAAGCATTGAGAATAATGGTTTCCATATTTTACAGAAACTGAATTCTCTTGCCTCCTTCCCATTCCTTTTTTACTGCATCATGTGATCAGTCATCTCCCCACAAACCATTGTTTGGGAAGTTCTGAAACTACACCGATGTCACTTTCCACAGTATTGAGTTGCTTCTCTGTGTGACCAGAGGTAATACTAACTGCCCACCAGAGGAGTTAGTTCAGAGAGAGACAGACAGCTAGTAAGGAGTATGCAGCAGTCTTAGTGTCCTCAGTGATCACCATGAGAGCAGTGCCTCCTATAGCTGTGAACTGGGTTCTCCCCAGAAAACAAAGAACCTATGGCTATGTCTTTTTTTTTCTCTAGACCTCTCTGGATGTCTGGATAATCATTGATCTCTAGGAAGAAGTCCCAGGGTTTATTATTTTATTTAGTTTACATTTTCAAAGGCTAGCCACCTAATGAAAAGGAATGGGGTTTTTTTAAAGTAATTTGAGATTCTACTTTACATTTCTAGGGCAGGACTGGGAGAATGGCTTGGATTTTGCAGACCGGTAAAGTCTCAGATCATAGCTGGAACCAGGGTGTGATATGACTGCAGCCTTATTTGCCAGAGGATTTTTAGCAGCTACAGATGGGGCTGAACCAAAATCCCAGATTCAAACCACAATGAGCTTTGGGGAAAGTTCAGATAGATAGCCAAGCATTACCACTGGCCCTTATCTTTTTAATGAGCCAAACAAAACTACAGATCATTCCCCATCTCAAACTTTGCAGGCTGAGCCCATGTCTACTATTAATCTGCATTGACCACTGACCATATGATTGCTGTGCTGACCCTCTCAGCTAGCCGTGGTCATTTGAAAGAAATCCATTCACTCTCCTGGTTTTAATTTTTATAATTCAAATTCACAGTGCTGTGTATCTATTTGGTTTGGTGTTACACATAAATCAAGGTTATAGGCAAAGGCAGTTCATGAATGAAAAGTTTCAATTTTCTTTTCTTTTTTGGCTGCAACTACTCAAAGAAATCATCATTTGGTCAACTAATATGCCTAAGTATCCTTCAAAAGGGACTATGATATATTAAAGCTGTTCAGACGTCTTCACAAATCATTTTGTTTTACAGCTTTGATCCTGAAATATGTGAAATGATGTCTGATTTATGCCACTGATCCTTCTTTTAGATAGTTAAGCGTTCTTACTTAATGTTATTAAATAAGTTCAAAGCAGCAAATGGCCATCCTGGGCTGAGGATATTTGAAAAATGGTCTTCTCCGCAAGCTATTTTTACAGTCTATATGCTTTAGTCATTCTCGCTGCTTTGCCTTGTACAATCAGGTTCTGAGACTTCCTTCTTCCACTCATTCCCTTTCTTACAATGCCTTTCTCATCATCTTGATGTGCCTTCTCCTGGGTGTTATTCTTTTTGGCATAAAATCCTATTTAGCCCCCGCAAGATTTTGGAGCTGAATGGGGAAATGGGAAAGCAATCAAGTGGCCTGCCAAAATGGGAGAAAGTTGAAAATGTGAACGGGAAAAAGATGGAGCATAAATTGTGTGGCATGACTATGTCTTAGCCCAAGTTAGTGGTAGGAGAAGACTTTCCAGGAAAAGAAGCAAGTGGATGGCTAAATAAATAAATAAAAAGCAACGTATAAGCATGATGAGGCTGCCAGTTATCTAAGGAAAACCTATCAATATATTTCAGTGTAGTAGCCGTGTTAGTCTGTGTCAGCAAAACGAAAATAAGAAAGAAAAACTTGTAGCACCTTAGAGACTAACAAATTTATTTCAGCATAAGCTTTTGTGGGTTAGAACCCACTTCATCGGATGCATGGAATGAAACATACAGTAGACAGATATTTATACAGTCAGAGAAAACTGTATAAATATCTGTCTACTGTATGTTTCATTCCATGCATCCGATGAAGTGGGTTCTAACCCACGAAAGCTTATGCTGAAATAAATTTGTTAGTCTCTAAGGTGCTACAAGTTTTTCTTTCTTATTTTCGTTTTTTTTTTATCAATATATTGTGACATACTTCTGTTATAGGAGAGAGATGGTGGAATCTGGGTCTGGTCCTACAATACTTGTGTGACCCTGGGAGCCCCTCAATGCCAACTGGCAGGGGGCCCACCAAACTGTAACTCCTATCAGGCCTGACACACTCATTACCCCTAAACACTGTTGTCATAATATATATCTAAAAGGTGTCATGTAAGGTATCATATGTAAACTGGTGACATGTTGGTCCCAAGAATCCTTGTGTGTTGAATGTATGGGTGGTGTACAACGAGTTATAGATCTGTGCTGGAGATATGTTCTTAAAATGTGTTTGGGAGGCAAAGCCTACACCCAACTGGCCCAAGACAAAGGAATGTGTATTTAACTGTCTGACTTTCTTGATTACTGGCAAAAGACAATGAAAGAGCATTTTACATATACAGTAAACAAAGCCATCAAGCTAAACAATTAGTAGCTTAGAGAGCACACCAGGGAACAAAGGAATCAGCACCTTTTGATTCTGTGAATCTGTGATTCTGGGTCCCCTGGCCTGGAGGACTGGAGATGATGGTAACTTGATGTCAGTAAGAATGCTGTTTAGGCAAAGATTGTAACCTACACAAATTGTTTGTCACTAGAAAGTGTGTTTTGTTTGTAACCGTACCTCTCTCTTTTCTCTTGTTTAGTATCGCTTACCTCTGTTTTCTTTGTTAATAAACATTCTTATTTTATTAAAAAACCATCTCAGTGCTGTGTATTAAAGTGAAGTGAGAGTCTTCAGCTATCCTTTCAGGCAGATGTGTGCTCTGTTTCTTTGGAGGCAGCAAACCTAATGATTTCTGTGAGTGTCTGGTGAGAGGGACTGGACATTGCAGGGAGACGTCTCTGGGGAACTCAGGAGCTGGGGTTCACTAATTGTTACCTGCAAGGCAAGGTTTAGAGTGGCAGAGTCCTGAAAAGCTTGCTGGGAAGGCAGACAAGTTGATGTGTTAAGGAGATGACACAGCTTAGGAGGAGCAAAGCTCTCACACTTGCTAAAGCAGAGGGGTAACACAGTGGCTCACAGTTCTGGGTATTCTCAGCAGGACATAACAACTTGTTCATGTAAATAGTCTTTATTTGCACAAGTACTTCCAAGTGGGACTCCTTGCAGGAATAAGGGTTTCAGGATCAGGTCCATAAATAGCGGCAAATTGAGAAAACTACAAATAAAAAATTATTCTAAATTCATCAGGTCATTTAAAGGGACAGAATCAAATAGTTTAGAGACCAGATTTAGGATTTACCAAACCTGGTATGAACTGTAAAGTCTGATATTTTTGTCAAGTTTCAATGGAGAAATTTGTAATCAAAACATTCCAATGCTAGTTACCTCATTAGCTATCTTTGTGAGCTATGAAATCAGCAATGAGGCCTTCTCCCTCCCCACGGGATTTTGGGGACTTAAAGTCAGAGTTTTATTCTTTAAAATTGGTGGTAGTCCTTATCTGTGTAACAAAAAATGTAACAAAAGTAAAGTGATCGCTAGGAAAGAGTTTTTTCTAAAGAGCATGTTTTATTCATGGGCTGGCCTATAAGGCCCATCCATATAGATTTCTCTGTTTTGGGGAGGACCTCAGATAGTTTTCAGGTGTGTGTGTGCCTTTACCACCCATGCTGCTGCTGCTGCTGGCCCTGAGGCCCTTGTTTCTAAACTAAGGCTACTCTGCTACCCAAAGGAATAACACTGTACTAGTGAATGAGAACCAAAGTGAAATTAATGACAGACTATAAACCACATCCCATCCAAATACTGATCCAACCCTGGCTTTGCTTCACTTAGGTGTTTTGTTTTGCTTGAGGGAGGTATGTCCGCTGATATCCCTCTTGAAAGCATTTTAAGGAAAAAGATTGGATGGTAGCAATAAAGGGGAATAATAATAATACTGAATTATTCTATTAGTAGAGGAAATCAATTAAAAGTATGTGCTTAATGAGAAAGTATCCCCATTCCCAACCATTCTTCCCATATCTGCAGATGGATCCCTGAAGAAATCTGGATTAAGATGTATTTTCAATTGTGTTTTATGGATGACAAGCAGGGAATGTCCAATTAGTTGCTTTGGTGGCCTTATATGCTCCGTTGTCTTCTACTCAGTGAATTTTTGCTACCTGGTCAGAGGAAGTGTGGTCTGGTGGCAGGATACTAGCCTAGAATTTGAGAGATCAGGCTTCAAATCCCTGCTCTGCCAAAGGCTTCCTGTGTGACCTAGGGCAAGTAATTTAGCCACTCTGTGCCCGTTTCCATTGGAAAAGGAGTGTAATCCTTCCCTACATCACAGGCTAAAGAGTATGTGGCACACACTGTTGTAATGGTGGCCACATACGAGACCTAACATAGATAGACTGAGCAAAAGCAACCACAAGGGGATGTGGCTAATGTGCTTCATAGAAATAAAACACACCTTCCCCCTCACCAGCCCTTATGCAAAATACTACCGTATTCTACAGTAAAGTTCTCAAACTCTGCCATTTAAAGTAGTGTTGTCACAAAGTTTTGGACTGTTTATGTAGAATGTAATGTAGAACTGTCCAAGTAAAATGTACTGGCTTTTTGATGAGGGTGGTGGTTTTTGTTTACTAAGAAAAGGATTCTTAAACGACATACTAAAAACACTAGAGACAGCTAGAAGTTTTCTTTGTTAGGAAGTTGCAGTTTTGACACCCCCAAGTGAATTTAAACACTGGACTTTTCTCCATATATGGGCAGACCGATATAATTATTAGAGAAGGCTAGAAAGAGAGAGAGAGAGCACACGCACATAGTTTATTTCTCCGGTGTCACATCAATCTGCCCAGTTAAGTGATTGAAGGGGAGAATTGTAGGCTGCAAAAGAAACTGGGCCCTGATTTGTTCAGGGTCACCAGCAGTGGTTTGAAACCATCTTGTTTGCAGATACCTCTTTCATGTTATGAGGCTGTCAGTTGACTGACTTTGTAAGATTTATGGCTTGAAGCTCAAGTGTGTGTGTGTGGTGTTGGTGGTGATGGTGATGGGCAGTAGGGGGAGGGGTGGGACAGAGATGTTATTGAGCCGACAATGATCCAAGCCTATTTAAATTGAACTTTTGCAACCTTTTGTCTAGTCCTAGTTAACCTCTTTTTAATTTTTTTCCCACACTGACTAACTCAAGCAGAAGGTGAATCAACAAGTGGTAAAAGGTTAGCTCAGCAACAGAATCATTGAAGTCTTATTGAACACCTAATGATGGTGGGGAAGCCCTTTTCTTTGGTTACTTGTAAGATCCTGGGTTTAATTTAATAGATTCTTTCAAATTATCTTATTTACTATGATACTGTTGAAGCCATTAGCTGGGTATTTGTTGTGACTAACCGTTTCTTAAAACTTAGGACTCAATATGGAAATATTGTATCATTAAGAAATCGCTTAAAGACATAGCCTGTACTTTACTTAAACTTTATGGTAAAAAGCTAACCAAAAATAGTTGACTAAAAGAGCATTTAACCTGATTTTGAGTTCCTTTTAATTAGGGACAGGAGATTTTATTTTGCTTAATTTAGAAAGTTTTTTTTAAAACAAATAATATATTTTGTGCAGAAATTAAACATTTTGAAGTTTGGGTTCTGTTAGCCCGGCAAACCATGATTTCGCATTGCTGTGTTGTTTATATAATTAATTTCCCTGGCTATTTTAGAAACAGGGCAAGATTTATTTTCAGACAAGGCTCTTGCAGCTTCCATATAGAAATACATGGATTTAAAATATTAAATTTGCCTTGAAAAATAATGGTTTACATTAAAAAACAAGCCCCAAAATATGGGGCTAAAAATAGGATAGCTTTTATGAAATATTTAAAAAAATGAAACACTGGCTTCTGCCACTTGAATGTTAAAAACAGCGGATTGATTTTAATGAGTTAGCTACACATTAGAAATATAAATAGACTTCACTATCCTATAGCTATCAGTTTGAAAAGTAAACTACTGCACCTGCCTTATACAGTGCATGTGCAGGTGTCGGGATCACAACAAGGGCAGTCAGGGCCAAGGGTCCAGAGCAAGGGCAAAGCTGGGACTGGGAGTAGCAGAGGAACTCGTAGTCAGGCTCCAGGCCAGGATCAATACCAAGGGTCAGAGTCCAAGTCAGATGATGAAGTCCAGATCAAGCCAAGGTCAAAGCTAGGAATTCAGGAGCAGGAATGGTCATGGCAGCTACAGGAGATCGACACTGTTGCCTGGCTGCTTCCTGGAACGCCACTTGGATTTATATAGGGCAAGGAGCCATGAGGCTGCTGTCTGTTAAACCCCTGAGGCGGAACTTCCCCAGTCTGTGTTCACTGCGGGTCATGGGATGTGGAGTGCAAGCTGGTTGCAGCTGCTGCTGGGTGGCAGCCTGGAGATGTCCGCTTCCTGGTAGCTCTTCAGGTCTGGATTTTGGCCACGGGCCCTTACAGCAGGCAGCCTATGTGCAATCTCCTCCAATTAATTAAGATCTGGACAATAGGACAGGGTTAAAAACATGCACTTTCTGATCAGTGGGCTAGGAGCAGTGCTTAGACAAGTTTACTGGGCCTATAATAGTCTGCCCAAGTCTTTCTGTCCAGTTTCATGTACTGGACCTTAAAACATGAGTGTCAGTTGGTTTATTATTTTTCCCCATATTTTAATTGTTGCTGAATGTTACTTGTGTCAAAGTTTTCAGTCATTTCACAAAACTAAAATGAAAGTTAATATTTGTCCATCAGCTCGTTCCCTCCGCTAGCAAAGTTTGAAAAGTGTTTTAGTGCTATACGGCTGTTGAGTTCAAAAGCAGTTGCCATTTCCACATTCAGAAGGAGCAACATAGGTCCAGTGAAGTGGTTAAAATATCTGATTTAGGGGAAAGAAAACTAACTCTACTTAGCTTTGAACATGGTGGCAGGAATAGCTTATTGTATTAGCCACTGCATGGAATTCAAATGGCATCTCAAGAATTCATCCATGCTACATCTAGCACTGTGTAAAAGGAAGTTTAATCTATGAAACATTCCCTCCAAACCCAGAAATTCAGCCTATGTGGTTATAAAAAAGAGAAGGAAACTAAACCACCATTCCTTTGGGCAACCATCAAGAAAACACCTGATCTTTACATTTGTGACGCAACTGTATGTACCCACATCAATTCTTAGCAGATGAATCATTTTTAGTCCTAGCGCAATCTGACACATAGCAATACAAATGCAATGCATCATTTCACACAGCACATAGAATGGGCTTCTTTTCTGTTTGCAGGCAGATATCCATGAGAATCTGATGTCCTCAAACAGATTAGATAAAATAGGTATTTGGGGTATATTAGAGAAATCTAAATGTATTAGAGATTTGCATATTATATTTCCTAATATTCTGCTACAGTCTCAGGAAAAAGGATAAACTTGTGATCAAGGCACAGGATAGAGAGTAAGGGGAGCTGTCCTCTAGTTCTGCCACAGGTATTCTATGTGATCTTTGCCAAGTCACTTAATCTTATTTCACTTCAATTTTCCCAGCTGCAAAATCTAAGCAAATTCTATTCTGTATACGTTCTTATACAGTACTTATCGCTGCAGTATCTCAGCACTTTCCAGTAGTGCATTTAGCATGTCATGTGTTGTTTGCTCTCTCATCATCTCCCCAGGAAACTTGTGCAGTGGCATCAAAACTTTTGACAACATAAATATTTTTTGTTTTCATCAAAAATTTTCAGGTTTTTGTCAAAAAAGTACTTTTTTTGTTTGGGGAGTCTTGGGGTTTTTTGGACAAAAAGCTGAAAATTTTTGATTAAAACAGAATTAATTTCATGAAAATTTCAATTTTACCAAAACCCCACATGGGGGTTAAGTAATTTTTTAAAAATGGGAAAAAGATGCTGATAAATTCTAGTTAATAATAACTAAGGGAGCTATTTGGGGATGAGAGAG
Organism: Macrochelys suwanniensis; assembly: GCA_033296515.1. NCBI lineage: Eukaryota > Metazoa > Chordata > Testudines > Chelydridae > Macrochelys > Macrochelys suwanniensis. The sequence goes on along the minus strand of CM065775.1, from coordinate 229,383,660 downwards.
AGAGATCCTTGCTCTAGTTTCTATTTTGCAACTGTAGTATTTCTGGGGAACTTTTCAAATAAACTTCTCAAGACAGTTGTGCTTGGCTGTAAATATGGAGCCATAATTAAATAAATATAATTCTGTGACTCTGGCAACACTTATGTATCTGTTGTCAAGAAGCATAAAACGTAGAGGCTGGCAGATGGTATGGGAAAGATCATTATGTTTCTTAAACAATGATAAATATTTTAAGGACAAAGTGCTCAAAAATGACAAAGCCCCTTAACACCATGTGATTATTTTGGGGAATATTTTTTCACTTGATTTAGGCCATTTTTGAAAGCTGCACTGTTCTCTTAAATGGATAATGGCAGGTGGGGTTTTGCTGCTTGCCTTATTTTAAATGCTTTCCGCTGTTCTTTCTCCATCTCACACTTAGGTGAAATTAAAAAGTCTGACTGTTGGGTATTACCTTTTAGACCTGCTGAAATAGCTCTTCCCACTTGCATCCTTATGGTCTCATTAAGAGGATGCTCACAGCATGCCTGACACCAGTGAATATTTGCAGAGCTCATTTGCCTACATTAGAAACAAAAAGCTTAAAAATCCTTCTTGAGTGATAGAAGGTTGAAGGCATTAGTGCCCGTTATCTGGGTCAGGTGGTCCTCACAGAAGTTAGCGACCCACAAGGCAAGGCCTAGTGTTCCCCTTGTAATTCAGCACGTCCTGTTGAAAAGCCTCTTCAGTATTGCAGTTTTCGTGAGAGTATGCCTATCCCATGACTTTGAGTGAGTGGCTTTAAAGCTAGGGGCTAGTGAAATCATTAAGGAGTAGGAGTGCACAGTGATGCTACTGAATACCCTACCGTTCAAAGGCGTGTATACAATTATAATGTAATCCTCATTCCAACCTTTTCTAGGGTTACTGGTGTGGCTTAGTATAGCATATTCTCTTATATGAGTCAAATTCTCTTGGCAGGTCCTGTTAAAATATCTAGAATCCCTGGACCAAAGCACAAATCCCAGCAGGGATGAATCAACCATTCATCTCTGACGTAGATACTTTGAGTTCTGTGTGTTTTACTGTGTGGGAGTCTAGGATAAGATTGTCTACATTGATGAGAGCTCTTCTGCGCTGCATAGACATTAGTCCATGACTCTTTCTGTAAAAACAGGGTTGTGCCCTGATGACGCCCAAAATTTCCACTACCCCACCCTCCCCACTTCTGACTGTGTTGTATGCTAGTTGTTCACTTGGCTGCCATGCTGTACCAAAGAGGTAGCTGCAGTTCAGTGTTGAGTTGATTGCTTTGTATAATATATATCATTTGTAAAGCACATTAGAATTCTTTGAGATTAAATGTGCCATATAAATCTAAACTGATACAGATATTCCAGAGTTTTTATTGAGAGAAATAGAGCAATTGTAATTAATTGTATAATGTCATCAAAGGAGATGCCTATGTTATGTTAATAGAAAAAGTCCTGAATGTTCAGATCAGTTTAAATAAAAACACAAAAATCTGGATGATCAGGCAAACCTGTCTAACTCTCTGACCCTATAATTCTGAAAAATTGGGCTGGAAATCTTGAAAGAAAAGTATTTCCCATGAGACTTGTGCAGAGATCCAGTATTCACCTATTCCTTCTTGTCTGAATAGATATTCCATGAAAATAGCCTTTCTCAGTACATTTAAGTGCTGCTGCTTTTGGTTCTGTCAAAGAAGGCAGAAGTGCACAAGCATTAAAAATGATTTTTTGAAAAAACAAACAAACCCTCCAAACAGAATCATTTCAAGTCTTGAGAGAAAGTTTGGATCAGTGTTTATTTTTCTAAATCGGCTCGCCTATCCTAACCGCACCATACCAGCTTTGGGTTTTCTTTATTATAGGTGGGGCTGCTAGCACCGCTGATTATTAAGTCTGCCTTATACATCCCATTCTTTGCATAACGTCCCTTGTTTTCAGTTACTTACTTTAACCAAACTTTAACCCTTTGGATTGAAATATTATGTGCTGGGTGCCTGGAAAAGTTCAACCAAAACAGTTCAGCTGTTTCCAAGAATGAGGCTAGAGAAAAATATTTTGTTTTGAACATTAGAAAATTCTGGTGACCCTCTCTTTGAACATCTCTAGCTCCCCCATGTTTTGGAGCAGAGACTTGACATTTGGCAGGAGAGTGGCTTTCTGTATTTTTTATCATCCCTGTGAAAATCTTTCCAAACTTGGCCAAGATTCATAGATTCCAAGGCCAGAAGGGGCCGTTGTGATCATCTAGTCTGACCTTCTGAATAACACAGGCCATAGAACTTCCCCAGAATAAATCCCAGAGCACATCTTTTAGAAAAAATATCCAATCTTGATTTTAAAATGGTCAGTGATGGAGACTCTACCACCACCCTTGGTAAATTGATCCAATAATTTATTACTCTATTAAAAATGTATTCCTTATTTCCAGTCTGAATTTGTCTAGTTTCAACTGCCAGCCATTGGATCATGTTATACCTGTCTCTGCTAGATTGAAGAGCCCATTATCAAATATTTGATCCCTATGTAGGTATTTACAGGCTGTAATAAAATCACTCCTTAACTTTCTCTTCATTAAACTGAATAGATTGAGCTCCTTGAGTCTGCCACTATAAGGCAGATTTTCTAATAATTTAATCATTCTCGTGGCTCTTCTCTGAACTCTCTCCGATTTATCAACATCCTTCTTGAATTGTGGATTCCAGAATTGGACACAGTATTCCAATACCAGTTGCATCAATGCCAAATACAGAGGTAAAATAGCCTCTCTACTTCTACTCAAAATTCCCCTATTTATGCATCCAAGTATTGCTTTAGCCCTTCTGGCCACAGTTTTGCAACGGGGGCTCATGTTAAACTGATTTTCCTCTGTGACCCTCAAATCTTTTTGAGAGTCACTGCTTCCCAGGTTAGAGTCCCCCATCCTCCAAGCATGGCCTACATTCTTTGTTCCTAAATGTATACATTTAGATTTAGCCACATTGAAAAGCATATTGTTTGCTTGCACCCAGCTTACAGAGTGATCCAGATCCTCTGTGTTCTTGATTATTTATCACTTCCTCCAGTTTTTGTGTTCTCTGCGAACTTTATCACTGATGATTTTATGTTTTCCTTCAAGTTATTAATAAAAATGTTAACTGGTGTAGGGCCAACAACACTGTGGAACCCTGCTAGAAGCACAGTCATCCAATGATGATTCCCTATTCACAATTACGTTTCGAGCCTGCTTTTAATCCATTTAATGTGTGCCAGGTTAATTTTATATTATTTTAGTTTTCAATCAAAATGTCATGCAGTACCAAATAAATGCCTTACAGACGTCTAAGTATATTATGTCAACACTATTACCTTTATCAATCAAACTTGTAATCAAAAAAAAGATATTAAGTTAGTTAGACAAGGATCTATTTTCCATAAACCTATATTGATTGGCATTAATTATATAACCCTCCTTTAATTCTTTATCAAATAAGCCATATAAGAGCTGCTCCCATTACTTTGCCTGGGATCAACGTCAGACTGACAGGCCTATAATTACCTGGGTCTCCCATTTACCCCTTTTTAAAATTGGCACAAACATTAGCTTTTTTCCAGTGTTCTGGAACTTCCCCAGTGTTCCAAGACTTATTGAAAATCACCATTAACAGTCCAGCGAGGTCCTCATCCAGCTCTTTTAAAACTCTTAGATGCACATTATTTGGACCCGCTGATTTAAAAGTGTTACTTTACTTTACTAGCTGCTGTATCCTAAGATAGAATCATAACACTGAAAGGGACCTCGAGAGGTCTTCTAGTCCAGTTCCCTGCACTTATGGCAGTACTAAGTATTATCTAGACCATCCCTGACAGGTGTTTGTCTAACCTACTCTTAAAAATCTCCAGTGATACAGATTCCACAACCTCTAGGCAATTTATTCCAGTGCTTAACCACCCTGAAAGTTAGGAAGTGTTTCCTAATGTGCAACCTAAACAGCCCTTGCTACAATTTAATCCCGTTGTTTCTTGTTCTATCCTCAGAGATTAACAAGAACAATTTTTCTACCTCCTGCTTGTAACAACTTTTATGTACTTGAAAACTATTATCATGTCCCCTCTCAGTCTTCTCTTCTCTAGACTAAACAAACCCAATTTTTTCAATCTTCCCTTGTAGGTCATGTTTTCTAGACCTTTAATCATTGTTGTCGCTCTTCTCTGGACTCTCTCCAATTTGTCCACATCTTTCCTGAAATGTGGCACCCAGAACTGGACACAATACTCCAGTTGAGGTCTAATCAGCATGGAAGAGAGCGGAAGAATTACTTCTTGCATCTTGCTTACAACACTTCTGCTAATACATCCCAGAATGATATTTCCTTTTATTTGCAACAGTGTTACACTGTTGACTCATATTTAGCTTGTGATCCACTATGAACTCCAGATCACTTTCTGCAGTACTCCTTCCTAGGCAGTCATTTCCCATTTTGTATGTGTGCAACAGATTTTTCCTTCCTAAGTGGAGTACTTTGCATTTGTCCTTATTGAAGTTCATCCTGTTTACTTCAGACCATTGATCCAGTTTGTCCAGATCATTGTGAATTTTAATCCTATCCTCCAAAGCATTTACAACTCCTCCCATCTTGGTATTGTCTGCAAACATTATCAGTGTACTCTCAATACCATTGTCTAAATCATTGATGAAGATATTGGACCCAGAACTGATCCCTGCAGGACCCCACTCCATATGCCACTCTAGCTTGACTGTGAACCAGTGATAACTCTCTGGGAACACTTTTCCAACCAGTTATGCTCCCTCCTTATCACATGTTTTTGATTAAATTCTCCTCCCACCTGATTTGGCTCCTTTTTCCCCCCATGTTTGTGAAACTGGCACTTTTAAAGCACCAAGTATTTGTATTACTGGTCTGGACTTTATTCTGCTTCCACATTGTAAATGTAATCAAGACATAATCACTTGTATCTAAGGTACCATTAACTTTTAGTTCTGTGATCAGTTCCTCTTTATCTGTCAAGACAAGGTCTAATGTAGGTTTTCCCCATGTTGGATGCAACACTTTTTGTGTTAGGAAATTGTCATCCATACATAATGTTTAGAAATTCCAAGGACATTTTAGTACTGGCAGCGTGAAATCCCCACATATGTTACTCAAATTGAAGTCCTCCATGATCACGCAGCTTTTTCTCCTACATCTTATAGATAGGTGCGTAAGGATCTAGTCATCCTGTTCCCTAGTGTGATTTGGTGAACTATACCAGACACCAGTTAATACCCCCTCTTGTGCTTTATATGTTAGGACATTAATCTATAAGCATTCAAGATCATTTTATTCTGAGTTATCAGTGATTTGCTACTTCCCCTCCCCTTTTGCCTACTCCATCCATCCTAAATAGTTTATAGTCATTGATTTTTAACATCCCAATCATGGGAATCATCCCATCAGGTTTCAGCAGTACCAACTAGTTGGAATTAATGCTCATCAATGAACAATTCCAATTCCTGTGGTTTTGGAGGTTTACATTGTTAGCAAGTATTTGGGTCCCTACGGAAAGATGCTGACCACTTTGCTGCAGACGCATTGTTGTTAACTACACCCTGTACATAAGGGAGATTGGATTGGCTCTTTATGCAGATGAAACGGTGGTCTTACACAGAGAGGCCACTGCAAGGAAATCTAGGAACAACCAAATTGTTCCCTTTGAAAAATCACAGCTCATACATGCTCAATAGACGTATTTGATATTAGCAGCAAAAATCTCTGCGGATTCTGGACTCAGTGAGCATGCTCAAGCCTCACTTCCTAGTGCTGACCTCTGGTAGATGCGCCATCCCCACAGAGCAACTGAGCATGCTCTCTACAGCCTAGGACTACTGGGGCTCACTAGGTTTTTCCCTGTAATGGCTACTCCATGCACCAGAATATGAGCAGGGAGTCTGTCTTTCTTGGCTTTCAGTGGGCCTCTGCTAGCACCCAGGCATCGTGAAAGAGGATGCAATCGTGTGATGCAAATGCAGAGGGGACCACAGTCGAACTGTGGGGAGGGAAAGGAGTAGATTGGAACAAGGAGTCTGGTGAGAGTGGGTCTGGGAAGCAGTGAGGGAAGTGGGGGAGGGGGACAGGGAGCCATTTGAGTGGGATGGGGGGGACACTGAGATCAGAGAGCTGAGGGAAAAGAGGGAGACTAGGGCTGGCTGGACAAGGAGACTGGGACTAGGAACCAGTGTGTGTTTAAAGGGACCTCGCTGGACTGTTAATGGTGATTTTCAATAAGTCATGGAACACTGGGGAAGTTCCAGAACACTGGAAAAAAACTAATGTTTGTGCCAATTTTAAAAAAGGGTAAATGGGAGACCCAGGTAATTATAGGCCTGTCAGTCTGACGTTGATCCCAGGCAAAGTAATGGGAGCAGCTCTTATATGGCTTATTTGATAAAGAATTAAAGGAGGGTTATATAATGTGTGGTGGGGGGGACGTGTAGGGAGGTGGATTTTTCTCTTCTTGCAGTTTCCTGCCTCTTTCACCATGCTGAATTAACATTGCACGGGCAACCTTAACTCTGGCATTTCCACACTTTTGAGTGTTTGACTTTGCAACCTGAAGTGAATGTTCTTTTAATGTAGTGTGACAGACCCAGACAAGTGGGGTACAGAAGTCTGATAGAAGGCAAATATACTGGCCATTGGATGAATAGTTTTCTGTTCCCTGAGTGACCAGAGCAGGGGCTGCACTAGAAGAAGCAGGAACTTTCTGGAACCAATTTAAGGCAGGCAGGCTAATTAGGACACCTGGAGCCAATTAAGAAGAACCTGCTAGAATCAATTAAGACAGGCAGGCTAATCAGGGCACCTGGGTTTAAAAAGGAGCTCCCTTCAGTTTGTGGTGTTGCGTGCAAGGAGCTGGGAGCAAGAGGCACACAAGGAGTTGAGAGGGAGAAGAGTTGAAGGACTGAGGAGTACAAGCATCAGCAGACCATCAGGAGGACGGTCCTGCAGTAAGCATAAAGAAGGTGTTGGGCGGAGGCCGTGGGGAAGTAGCCCAGGGAGTTGTAGCTGTCACGCAGCTGTTACAGACAACTGCAATCCACAGGGCCCTGGGCTGGAACCCGGAGTAGAGGGCGGGCCCGGGTTCCCCGCAAACTTCCCAACTCCTGATCAGACACAGGAGGAATTTGACTGTGGGTTCTACCAGAGGGGAAGATCTCTGAGGCGATCAAAATCCGCCAATAAGCGCAGGACTCACCAAGGTAGAGGAGGAACTTTGTCACAGTAGGTTTTTGTGTGCAATAGATTTAATTGCTTCTTTAAAAAGTTATTCAGCCATCTTTGATTGATGCTGCATTTTCATTAGCTGGAAGTAGTTATTAAAGGTGTTGGAAGGGTGTACTTGGGTGGTGGCATTCTTCTGTAGTCTCACATTGTTAGCAAGTATTTGGGTCCCTATGGAAAGATGCTGACCACTTTGCCGCAGACGCATTGTGGCAAATGGGGGTTGTTAACTACACCCTGTACATAAGGGAGATTGGATTGGCTCTTTATGCAGATGAAACGGAGGTCTTACACAGAGAGGCCACTGCAGGGAAATCTAGGAACAACCAAATTGTTGCATGGACTGAGGTTTATGTTTTTGTTGTTGTTGGGGTTAGCAATAAAGCCCAGGGCTGGCTCTAGCTTTTTTGCCGCCCCAAGCACTAAGCAGCCGAAGCAAAAAAAAAAAAGAAAAAACGCCATGGCCGGAGCTGCCGAAGCAAAACAAACAAACAAAAACCTTCAAATGTGCCACCCCAGGAATGGCCAGAATGCCGCCCCTTCAGCTGTGCCGCCCCAAGCACCTGCTTCCTTTGCTGGTGCCTGGAGCCAGCCCTGATAAAGCCAAACCCCAGCTGTACTGATTCTGTTCAGAGAGGATGAGAATGTCATGTGTTTACAGTGGGCATGAGTAAGACAAAAGGACTCAGAAGCTATTTTGCTTTAGGAATGTAATAATTAATAACTGTAGCTCTTATATATTCAAACTGGCTTCTGGATTGAGTGTTCTGGTGTTTCCTAAGCATTAGGAAGAGCTGGCATGAGGCACATCAGCTCTAAATTAAATAAAAATCAACCAACACTGTCCACTGTTTCAACTAGAGGACTAGGCTTGGGGCAGAGGATTCCCCAGCTGACCTATGGTATGCAATGCCTTACAGTGCTTCTTAACTCCAGTCTCCCATGCGGTTATGTTACCCACCAAATGAGCTCCTGGTGCCATCCCATGACAGCATGAACAGGTATTTGAATGAGGCCGTTGGAAGCTACTATGTACTGTCCTCTGGGGATTCTAATTGACACCCCACCACTGCTCCAGCCAGTCGCCAGTGGGCTGTGAAAGAGCACAGAATTCAGCACATCTCACTTCCTCCCTATCTTCTGTCTCAATAGGAGCCCAGCCCCGACGGTGGTCTCAGCCCAAGGTTTGAGAGTTTTAAGAAAATCTGTATCCCTCTCTCCCATGTACTTTAATACTGTGCAGAACTACCACACAAAAGGAGGTGTTGGCCAGTGCATTCTTCATTCCTTGCCAACGTAAACAGGTATTCTGTCCATGGAGGACTCTGATAAGAGAACTGGCTGCTAAAAAGCCTTCAATTTTTGCTATTCTATATGCAATCCGTAACAAGAATTTCCTTTCCCCTACAATTTTAGGAAAAGGTGGTAGTGGATGAGTCATCAAAATGTTTTCACTTGTCCCCCAAAGTGAGACAAGTTCAGAAATTTTATGAACCCATCTTAAAATATTTTTTTGATCTGATCTTAGCCTGTTTATAACACTGTCTTGACTTTATTCTTGACTCATGGTACAGAATCCAAAAGCACTTTACAGACTTAACACAGAGGCACACAGGACCGGTGCAAGGAAATTTCACGCCCTAGGAGAAACTTCCTTGCACCAGCCCTGCGCCCCCCTCCCCCCCCCCCGCGGCGGCTCCCCAGCCTCCCCCCCCGCGGGCGCCCACGGCAGCCTCCCCCCACCCGCAGTGCCCCCCCCAGCTCCCAGCTCAGCCGGGAGGGCGGCAGGCAGCCGTGGCCAGCCGCCCCCCCCGGCTCCCGGCTCCCTGCCGCCCCCCTGGCTCCCGGCTCAGCCGCGGAGCCGGGAGGGTGGTAGGCAGCCGTGGCCAGCCGCTCTCCCGACTCAGCCACGGAGCCAGGAGGGCGGAAGGCAGCCGCGGTGAGCCGCCTCCCGGTGCCCTAGGCAACCGCCTAGGGTCGCCTAGTGGGCGCACTGGCCCTGGAGGCACACAAACTATGCATAGGGCTTGTTTCACCCTCCAGAAAAAAAGCAGCGACCTCTAGGGTGAAACATGAAAACCCTTCAATAGCATATAGCAACACTGCAGTTCAGGACTAGAATTTATGTTGATAGAATATTATTTCTGGAGATAACATTTGGTCAGAATACCAGGGTTACCTCCCCTTTGTGAAAAATGCCAGGAGAATGTAACTGATACAGGTAGGCGGGACCTCAGTTTTTAGTCTCCTCTTGAAAAGACCTTAGCAATCTATTGCCCCTGAACCCTTAGCAATCCATTGCTAAGGAATTAGTTCAGTGTGGACTGATGGCCCTATGCTGCCTGTAAGGGAGTAAAGGAGAGGGAAATAGGGCACAGAGAGTGTCATGGAGGAAGCAGAGCTAACGCAGCATGCTCCCCATCCCCTCAAGCTTCTAGACACCCTCCTGTGCTGACTCCATTCATTTAAGGCTTTGTGGGTTTTGGGGGGGCATCAGGGAAAGAGCCAGGAAACAGCCTCTCTGCCAAATGCTCTTCTCAAAACCCACAGATTTACAAATAGGAGTTAATGCTTCTAAAAGCACCATTCACTCCCATGGCGTCGAAGTGCTATCAGGAAAGGGAGAGTGTGAGATTTTCAAAAAGCATTGTGGAGCTGCCACTGTTTAGGAATAGACTCTAAAATGATTATTGTAAAAAGTAAATTACAAGCACAACAATGATGTATATAAAGAAAACCAATGTAATGCCCACAACATATGAAAAACAGGCTACATTTAAAAATAAACAGAGAAGAAGATTATTTTTCCCCTAATAGAACTAAAAATACATGCTAAGTGAATCATTTCAAAGTCAGAACTGTTAGCAGCGGCAAAAAACAATCCAAGTGTTAAGCAAGTATCTCTTATGGCCTCTCAAACAATAAGTGGTCGACCTGATTCATACTGCTGAACAAGCTCCTGGGATTATATGCAGAAAGTTTTTCAAAAACGCATCACTAATGGTGTGCAGATTCCCAAAGGATCAAGGACTTTTGTTCTGTTTAAATAATTTAATATTTTGATTGATTGTATTAGTTGTTGTAGAGTGAAGCACTAAAATGATGCACAGCCTCCACGCATGACAATGTTAGAATGACCTACACATTAATTACATTTAACAAAACCATTTGAAAGGTTTGGTTATCTAAATGTTGTGGGGAGCTTTTTTATGGGGGGGAAATTGACCTTGGTGGAAACAGCCTTCACTTCTTTTCTTGATTGTCCCTCTGAAATGAGTTTTCAAACCTCCAGATTACTATGCATAAAGGTAAAATAATAAATAAGAGTTTATTAGCAGCAAACAACTGCTCTTTAAAAAAAAGGAGGTGCAAGATACTGTATTTCAGAGGTCAAACATTCATGCTTGTTGTGTACACACATGTAGGTGTAAGTGGAAGATGCATCCATTCTTATAGGAATCTTTATCATTTTGATTTGCAACAAAAAGCTGTTCAATAGCTAAATCTTTAGACCTCCCATTAGCTATAGAATTGTTGCAAATTCTTTTCTGTGCTTTACTTAATCTCTTGAATGTGTTCAATAGGAGATGTTGTGTTGGTCAGCCACCTTGTCTGTATAGGGTATAAGTTGAAAGTGGTGAGGTTTTAGATCACAGGATATATTGTACCACTGTCTGTTTCGTCCATCTGTCTAATCTGTCTTGCCTCTATCACCCATCCACATGATATTTGTGTGCTAACATAGTTACATAGGCAAAAATCAGTCAGAAGGACTTATTTGTTACATTTCTCTTTTATTGTGAATTGTGAGAGGAATTTTTAATATAGTCAATGAGATATTAATATTGTTTTGTTAATATCTTCCCTACCCCAATAAATGAGTATGGAATGATGTGAAATTTCAGTATATGAGGTTTGGCATTGTTAATCTGTGAATAAGGACAAGGATCTTCTTCTTAAAGATGGAACTACTCTTCTAGACTTAAAATAGAGTACGCAAGCATCCCCTCCACCCCCGCCCCTCCAAGGAGTTGTAGCTGAAAGTGGACACATTTAAAGGAACTGAATAGAGCTGAGTGAGCATTTGACAATTCAGAATTTTGGTACAGTTCAAGTAAGCATCCAAGAGGTCAGATTAATTCAGATCTCAGCAGTATGGTGGTGGAAATTGCACCAAATGAAGGCATTTTAGGAAATTTCTGATTCCAGCTGAAAACTGTAAGTGAAAAATATCCTACTGCAAATGTTTCAGAACCACAGCAAGGTTTTGAAATGGTAATGATTTAGAGTTTCTTAATTTGTTTTATTGTATTGTAATCTGAATTAGTTTACCCATCCTCACTACTGATGACCTCGACCAATATATTGCATTTGAATTTACTCAGAGTTCAATCCTGAAGTCCTTACACAGGCAAAACTTCCATGGAAGTCAAAAGTCAACGGATCACAATCACTGATAGTGTATTGGGCAAAAATCCACTTTAGTCACTGGAGCTGCTCTCATTTACATCAGCAGTGATTTTGATCCACCGTGTTTTCAGGGGTTAAACAAGCATCAACTTTGTCCATAGTCCAGCCATTCTTGCTCTTGCAGGGCTGTAAATTATGTTGTGAAGTAAGGGATCCACAGCTGGCATGAAGTAAAAGAAGAATACTGCACATGAAACAAAATATTGGTATATCAGAGTGTTTGAACAGAAACTTGGAAAAATTCAGTGAAGTTTTAGATATTCTAACACTCTGACCTTTTTCAGTAAATGAACATAGTCTCCAAAGTGCAGAATATGTTGAATCAGCAGCAGGCGACGTGACCAGATTGTGATGTAATCTTCAAGAAAACCATATTTGTAATAAGGTTAATTAAATTTGCTGCAAGCTTGTGACAAGCAGGCTGTAAGTTTGCCAGTAAATCTAGTCTTGCTTTATAAAACTGAAGGGCGGCACCGGGGGAGGGAGGGAGAGAAGCTTCCCTCCTCCAGAACAAGTAGTGTGCGTTGCCAGAGGACATGCAGACTGGCAACAATAACTAATAGGGTATGAGAGGTTGATCAAGTTTAAATGGGATTTGTCTCTGAACAGAAAGCACATTGTAAGAAATTTCTTTGTCTCCTTGTGATGCTGTTAAATTGAAAGCACGATGGGAGGCTTCAGTAGAAGCAACAAAGGTTGAAATGATAGCCTGCTGTTTGCAGCAAGCATCGTGGTTCCACTGATGGTCCAGACATCTGGTAACAACAGCCACTCCTTGTCAGGTTTTGCCCCACACTGGGCGCCTGAGCACTTTGCACTGTTTAACTCATCAGAGTCTTCTTGCTCAGTGTGCTCTGCATCAAGAATGTTTATGTAATAAAACAGACCTAATTAAACATTTCAAAGGGAAACATTATTTTAACTCTAATTAGATATGATTACGGCTTCCTTTTCTTATGTCTATGCCGAATTTGCACAGGAGTTCTCTTGTTTGATTTCCTTACTGAATTCTGTAGCAAAATTGTTTCAAAGAATTTTCTTTTTTGTTTGAACAGTTTTTACCCCACAACCTCAGTCTGGAAATAAACTAAAAATTCTTAGTCCAATATCTATATATTAAAAACAAACAAGCAAAACAACCAAAAACCAATCCCTGACTACTCAGATGTACAGTATTCTTTTCAGGGGAAGTAGGAGAAGCCCTGTCACTTGAAATATTAACAAATATTGAGGATTACACACAAGAAAAAATGCTACGGGGACAGAGCACTCCTGCGTTTGATAAGTGGAGTAGGACTGAGGTATGAAACTCCTTTCTAGCTCTAATTTCTGTGAATCAATCTGTAAGATTCTTGGAGCTGAAACAAGTTCAGGCACTCTGATATCTCAGTGATGACTGTGATATAAATGCCTAGACAGATAGAAATTCTATGAACTTCCAAGAAGTCTATTATTAAGCAAGGCCTTTCCCCCCCCCCTCAAATATATAATCCTTATGTATGTATTTAGTGTAGAACAACAGCATCTGACAAAGATTTTGAGCCTCATCTTGCCAGGTCAGCAAACACCCAAATGGAGAGAGACAAATAAATGGGAAGATCAGAGAGAATAGGCTTAAAGGCAACAATAATCAGTGAATATTTTGTCAACTAAGCAAATGCTGTATAACTTTTAGTGTTGTCTGGCTTTTATGACAGAGCCAGTCTGCAGATCATATGGGTGAAACAGACTGATGTGATGTAAGAAAATCATCCATTTTGTGTCACCCTTTAGTAAATTTTTTGGCTGGAATTTTAATGTTTCTTCAGCTAAAACGCCTTAAAATGCAAGTTTATTTCAGCTTTTCACTTGGTTTCAACCCTCACCCCAGAATTCTATAAACTCTAGTTTGGGTTTAAAGCAAAAAGAAGAAAAAAAGACTGGTTCTCATTCAGACCGATTCTCTGCAGTCCTAATTAAAATAGACTTCAATGAAAAGTTTTCTTTTCCTCTTCCAACTCAAGCTTAAGGGCATACTTCTAGATGGAGTATATTGTGTTCATTTTGCTGTATGAGTGCTCTGGTAGACGAAGCTGTCTTTCAAACACAGATGACTACTATGATGCCTCAGGACTTTGCTGTCACATCAAGGCTGTTTTTCCCCATCCCTCTATATCTGTCTATCTATATCTATATATCATCATCATCAGGTAGCTGAAGTTTCTACATCTTACATGGAGACAACTTTTTACTCACCCTAAGAAGTTTCCTCTAAAGTAGGATAGAGCCACAGATGTAAATGAGTCAAATATATCTTTTGTTTTGAAAAAAATAACAAGATGAGATAACATGGATGGTTTTCTCCCCAAGAACCATGCAGATTAGAAGACCTAAATACATCTATATAGATATAAATTGAACTGCAGGAATGGCTCAATAGTTTTTCTTATCGTAGGAAAATTGGGGAAAAGGAGAATTATTTTTTAAAATGTTTTAGTCAACTTTAATGCTGGTCAAAGTTCCTAGATTAAGAGCACTAGAAAATGCAATCTTCCATTTAGCCAGTTAGTTAGAGGAAGTGGCTGTGCATGGTAAGTTTCTCTGCTCCATCAGTGTCTCAATCCTTATGGAGAGGACCAACTTTAAAAGGGCAGAGGCTTATTCATTTTCCATGCCCACAGCCCATTTCCTGAGACTGTTAGCAAGACTGCCAGTTAATACCAAACATGTCGGCGCTTTTTGTGAATTGTACATTTGCCCACTAGGATCAAGACTGAGGCTACAAACTCATTTCATATTGGCCACTGAACAGCCATCAAGAGTCTTTGGTAGAGTCTTTCAGTCACTGCCAATCTAGGTTAGATTAGAGCTAGCCATCTGGAGGTAAAAGTTTTGTATCACAATCCCTGTAGCTATTCAGTTGCTCCCCAAAAGAAGCCCTTTGTCAAGGGTCTCTGCAAAGTTCTCTGAGTAGATGCAGACATGTGTCCCAGACAGGAGTGTGCACACCCTGTGTGCTGGAGCTAGAGACTTACCTAGCAGTACCCGTAGATGGGTGGCACCTGTGCCTCATGTCTGTAGCCTCTTTCCTAGCTATATGAGGTGGCGCTGCCCCAACCGCCCTCAGTGCCTTCTCACTGCCCGTCAGCTGGAGTTGGAGCTCTGTGTGGTTGTAGTCTCATAACCTCACATTCATCTTTTTCGTAGGGCTTGTCTCGACGTATAGCGCTACAGGGGTACACCGCTGTAGCACTTTAGTGAAGACGCTGCTTTGCCAACAGGAGAACTACTCCCATTGGTGTAGTTAATCCACGTCCCCGAGAGGCAGTAGAGCTGTCCACACAGTGGGTTAGGTAGGTATAACTATGTTGCTCAGGGGTGTGGATTGTTCACACCCCTGAGCGATGTAATTGTATCAATATAGGTCTGCAGTGTAGACCTGGCCTTAGCCTAGTTTGGTGTTGATAGCTAGTTAGTGTATGATGATAAAAAAATTATAGAATATAATATTAGCAATAGTGCTTCCTAGTGATGCCCTCACCGGGGCTCAAGCATTGTTGTTCATGTGGAGTGGCGATTCCCAGCAGTGACCTCCACACATGGTACTTGCTCTGCCTTGGGAAAGCCCTCCTAAAGAGCGCTGTTCAATATATAAATCGTTCAAAAAAGAGGACTCACGTGGCACAGGGCCTTCCTCACAAACTGCACCTTCTTGAACAAGCTATGTGGCCTGACCTGATACCGACGTCTTCCTCAGGTCACAGATTGCCCTCGGGCTCGGAAAGTGCTGCTGCCTCTCATTATGGGGTAGGGGCCTCTCCAAAGGGGCACAGGAATCCTTCTCTGTCATCAGCACCAAAAAAGGGTCTCATGAGCACTCCAGGGGTGATTCTTCTGCCTCCCTTAAGAAGAGCATGGCCCGGCACGGGTCCAACTTCAGTGCGTGGGATGGTACGGGTACCTCTGACCCTCACTTGGTACAGTGTAGGGAGGGTAGAAAGCCTGTACTTTTGACTCTGGTTCCGGCTCTGGGCAGCAGTTGAGTCTGGTACCGACAGGAGCGATGCCACTACCAACTGTGTCTGTGATGTCATCATACCAGGCTGCGGCAGACCTACTCTGCCTTTTGGTTCCATCCTTGCCACAGGTCTGAGTATTTGCAAGGCTGGTACCTGCGATGCCCCCCTCCAACACCAGATGCAGCGTGCCACTGAACCCTCAGTCTCCTCAGCACCGCACCCAGAAGCTCCCCTCCTGGTGTTTGGGATGGACATGGCATCGGACCTGGTATGGGGATCTTCAGTACTAGGGTATTCCTCGGCATAAACACAATCAACACTCCAAATGCTTCCGTGGTGGTTGTCACCACCCTGGACATCAAGGCATTTAGGCACCTCTGCTTGTGCCAGGACAGACCTTGCCTGTGGCACCAACTTATCCGGCACGAACGGTACCAGCTTCATCGGAAGCATTGATTCTGACCTCGTTCTGGGCCACGAATGGGATGGATCGCCTGTTGGATCCCTCTGGAGTTGTTCTTCCTGTATCTCTGAGATCCTAGGGCTCCTCAGCTTCAGCATCAGAGTCCTTATCCTCTAGCTCCATTTCACCGGTGGAGGTCTGAAGACCACTGGTGGACCAGTATGGCTACCCGGTTTGTCATGTTCTCTGAGGCCAGGATGGAGGCCACTGGCCTGGTGCCTATGGCTACCAATGGCCTTCCCATGCCAGCGGCCCCCTTGGGCTCAGTGGGAAGGTCCTCGCTCCTAAAGGTCCCATTCGTCATCCCGGTCAAAGGCAAGGTCACCTGCCTGTGCAACATTGGTGACTGCGAATCAGCTGCAAGCCCAGGCGCCATTGGTTCCCCTTCCTGTGTAGCCACCGGAGATGCTATCCCAGGAGCAGGACTCGACTGTGGCTCAGTCAAGGGCCTTGTCCCCAGACAATGCGGTGCTGCCTGGTTCATCCTCCCCTTCCATCCCAGAGGACTTTAAGGAGTGTAAGGATCTTTTACGCTGAGTTGCCTCATCCCTTGGTATCCAAGCAGAGTTTCTCCAGGAGAATACCCATGAACTCATGGACATTCTCCCCTGGCCCTCTGTTCCTGGGAGATTGGTCCTCCCAATTGATGAGGCTCTCCTTGAACCATTTAGAGCCCTTTGGGGTACACCAGCCTCCGGGCCGCCAGTGGCCGAGCACTTGCAGAAGTGCCATTTTGTGCCTGTGCAGCGAAGTGAGGGGTTCTATTCCCATCTGGCCCCAAACTCCTTGGTGATCACGGTGGTGAATGATAGAGCCCGGCAGGGCAGGTTCAAGTCCACCCCCAAGAACAGAGGCTTTAAGTAGCTGGACCTTTGGGGCAGAAAGATATATACCTCATTGTCATTACAAATGAGGATCTCAAACCAACAAGCTTTGCTGTCCAAATATGACTTTCTCAATTAGTTGGCTATGTCCAAGTTTGAGGACCAATTGCCCCAGGCCTCTCATGATGCATTTTGGGGATTTGTCGCCGAGGGATGCTTGGTGGCCAAGACATCGCCCTCCCTTGATGTTGAGACACCTTGGCCAGGATGATGGCCTCTGTGATCACTATGAGGAAGGCTTCCTGGCTCCGAAACTGTGGGATCGCTTTGGATGTCCAGCAAGCAATTGAGGACTTGCCTTTTGATGGCTGGATGTTGTTTTCGGACAAGACTGATGAAACCCTGCATTACTTTAAGGATTCCAGGGCTACCTTAAGGTCTTTGAGGGTATACATGCCACCCATACAGAGACACCACTACAGTGCACAGCAACAATAGCAGTCTAGATGCAGCATACTTTCATGCAGCCCTCCCTCCTCAAGACAGTAATACTATCCCAGGAAGAGAGACAGGTCTCATAAAAGGAAACACTTGAACTCAGGGCTTGGCTGGTCTGTTCGCCCTCCTTTGGTGCATGCTAAGAACCCATTTTGACTCTTTAGTTCAGAGCACCATTCCAGTTGTTGTTCTTTTGCACTCATTGTCCCTCCATATGTTTGGGGACAGGTTGTCTGCTTTTTATAATGTCTGGGTCTTAATTACCTCCAACAGCTGGGTCCTAGTCACTGTCAGATCAGACTACACCATCCAGTTCCTCTCCACACACACTTCCCTCCCTGTCCCTCTTCAGGGACCCCTCTCATGCTTTTTAAGCAAGTCAGCTCACTGCTAACGTGGGAGTGGTGGAGGAAGAACACCGGGGTCACTGTTTCTACTCACAGTATTTCCTGATACCAAAATGGAAGGGTGGCATGAGGCCCATCTTCGACCTCTGCGGATTCAGTTCATCCTCAATTCATCAAATGTATGAGGTTCTGCATGGTCACTCGCTCAACTATTCTCCCTGCTTTGTCTCAGAATGACTGGTTCATTGCTCTTGACCTTCAGCACTCTTATTTTCATCTGGCCATTCTACCAAGTCACAGGAAGTTTCTTCATTTCATAGTAGAACATCATTTTCAGTGTACCGTTCTCCTGTTGGGCCTCTCTTCTGCCCCCCTTAGTCTTCACCAAATGCATGGGCAGTGGTTGTGGTGTACCTCAGGAGGAAGGGAATAATCCAAATCTTCCCCTGCTCAACAACTGGTTACTGAAGGCGTGCTCCAGAGAGGAGGTTCTCACCCACATTGATACCACACAACATTTACTCGACCGTTTGGCATTCATTCTAAATGCCACAAAGTCAACTTTGGCTCCCACTCAACAAATAGAGTTCTCTGGGGCCCTGTTAGACTCCATGAAGTTGGGGGCTTTCCTATCGACCAACCGCATCCAGGCAATTCGACAGCTGTGTTTCAGTTTGCAAGCACAACTGTCCATAACAGTCCATGGCCTGTTGGGCCATCTTTGAGCATCTTTGTCTTCTTCAGATGTGGCTCAGGGCAGTTTACCACCCTCCCTTGCATTCTCTAGTTTGCTTTCCTCCATCAAGCCTAGAGCCCTTGCACTGGTGGGAGTCCTCCCACAATGTGTGCCAAGGAGTCCCCTTTGCTCGGCCCTGTCCAACCGAGCCAGTGGTTACTGACGCATCACTTCTGGGTTGGGGAGTGCATCTGGACTCATCGAGGGTGTAGGGGCTGTGGTCAGAACAGAAAGCCTCGCTGCATATCAAAGTGTTGGAGCGTTGGGTCTTCTGAGTATCAGGCATTCAGTAGTTCACATACTCACAGATGCACTATGTGAACAAACAAGGAGGAGCCCATTCCAGACCACTCTGCCTAAAGGTGATCAACCTTTGGCAGTTCTGCATCAAAGAGAAGATCACTTGACAGCTGTCCACTTACCAGGGGTCCAGAATTGTCTCGCAGATCATCTAGCAGGATTTTTCTCTCCTGCGCGCCCTCTCCAACACCTTCCACTACAGCTGGAAGTCGACTGTGCTGAACACCTTCCCTCCTATTTCAATCATTCCCCAGGATCATCCTGATTATCCTGGTATGGTTGAGACAGTGCTGATTCTTGGACCTCCTTGCTTTGTCAGTTCAGCCTCCCATGCCACTTCCTCTCCTTCCCAATCTCCTCACACAGGACCGCGGCCAAACCCTGAATCCGGCGATCGGCTCCCTGCACCTTACGGTGTGGCTTCTGCCTGTCTGAACGAGGAGGAAGAACGTTGCATGGAGACTGTCCAACAGGTCCTACTTAAAAGTAGGAAGGCTTCCAGTAGGATGGCCTACTTAGTGAAGTATAGAGGTTTTTGGTGTGGTTTTTGGCCCACGGGACCCACCCGACAGGGACTTCCATCCAGGACATCTTGGAGTACCTGCTACATCTCCAGAAATCAGGCTCAGCTCTCAGTTCTCTGAGAGTGCACTTGGCAGAAATATCCAAGAAAATCCCCTATCCACGGAAATCTGTTTTCTCTAACACCATAGTGATGAGATTTCTGAGGACTTCTCTGCCTGCATCCTGTGTCTAAGAACCAATCCCTCTGTGGGACCTGAACACAGTCTTAGCAACTCTAATGAGGCTTCCATTCGAGCCTCTTGCATCCTGTCCACTGCTCCTCCTGTTTCAGAAAACTATGTTCTTGATAGCCAGGAAGGTGGGTGAGTTGCAGGCTCTGATGGCAGGGCCTCCTTAGAAGCAGTTATCCAAGGACAAGGCAATGCTGTGGCCACACCCAAAGTTCTTATCCAAAGTGGTGTCTCAGTTTCATTTGAACCAGAAGGAGCAATGCCTGAAGGAACAATGCCTCCATACGTTAGACACTGTCTAGCCTCTTATCTGAGCAGGACTGAACAGTTTTGTGCTTTGTTTCGCCTTGCCTGTTCTAATCATATGCGAACTGCATGAAGGGACAAGCAGTCTCTGTGCAGACCATCTCTAGATGGATAATGTCTTCTATCAAGACTGCGTATGAGATAATGTCAGGTATGCCTCCTCAGCATCTACTGGCTCATTCAATGAGAGCACTGGCAACATCAGTAGCATTCCTCAATGGCATTTCCATATTGAACATTTGCAAGGCAGCCACATGGTCCTCCATACATACATTTATGGGCCATTACGCGATCACTGCATCTTCCAGAGTGGATACTAATGTCAGAAGAGTGGTCCTACGATCCCTGCTCAGCTAGACTCCGAGCCCCACCTCCTACATGGGGTACTGCTTGTGAGCCACCTACCTGGAATACACATCTGTGTCTACACGAAGAAGAAGAAGAAGAAGAAGAAGAAATGGCTACTGACTGTAACTGTGGTTCTTCAATATGTGATGCAGACATGTATTCCATGACCCACCCTCCATCCCATCTGCAATGGGGTCTTCCTCTGGATGTTCAGTGTGAAGGAACTGAGAGGGGTGCCACCTCATATAGCCAGGGGAGAGGCTACAGACACAAGGCACAAGCACCACCCCTCTATTGGTACTGCTAGGCAAAAGTATCTGGCTCCGGTGTGCAGGGCATGCACACACCTTCCTGGAATAAGCATCTGCATCACATCTTGAAGAATGACAGTTACAGTAAGTAACTGTTTCTCTTGTTTCGGACTTGAGTCTGTTGTAAAACTCACTAAAACAAACACGAAAAGGTCAATACACTTCAAAGAACTGTTTTTTTCTTCTCATTCTGTCTGTGAATTGTCTGACTCAAAATGATGAGTGCTTAAAGAGCTACTGCCACGCTCTGTCAAACTTTACAAACTTCAACAAAACTCTATTTAACTCTCCTGTTCTTTCCATTGTATTTCCTTTCCCAGCATTGCTGAATATTGAGATGCTGTAGTTACGTATAAACAATCAGCACTCTCTCCCCTCAGTATCTTACTTTTGTAACCTGATTTAAGTGCTAGTGAAAGATACTGATTAGAGAAACCTGGGGACTAAAGTTCTCCGCACGGAACAGGCACAGCATGAGCAGTGGCGGTGCAAACTTTTCCACTGTAGCTCACCGCACCCCAACCTTGACTTGAAGGATGAGATGGTATTTCAGTTTCCACAATTCTTCGTCCCATGACTGAAATTTCCACCCCAGGTGCTACTTATTGTGATGTCTACTTGGAACTAGATTGAGAACACCAATTTATTTCATATATTGTGTATATCCAACTTCAGGAGGTAGCAATTTTGTCTACTGTCAATCTAGGCTGAATTCAAACTCTAAACTGAAAGGATTAGTATCCCTGTATTGATACTGTCAGCTGCAAAACCTTAATCTCCTCTGCTGTCAGCCTCCTCGTGCCTGACTCAGTCATTGGTGTCACATTGTCCATAGTTAGTGGCATCACAGTTGTTGCAATGGTGATGAAATTTGATGTCATGAGCTCTGGACTGGCTCATTACTGAATGAGGCATACAAGAGCCATTAAGGGACTGTGATGGGGTCTGCTTACCCCGCACTAGCCCAGGCAGGGTTGAACCCATGGGTGTGGACTGTCACAGGGACAATTACTAATTATGAACTGATATCCTGGAAATCAACAGCGATGGGACTGATAAATGAAAATTTAGATCTATGACATTCCAGGGTACAGTCCAAACCAGTGAGAGGTGGTGTCAACCCTGCCCTGTAATTTTGGATGACTCACAATGCTTTGTTGCTGTAGCAGCAACCTGGGCCACTCACAAACAGCCTCCAGCATGCAGGTCACATCCTGAGTGTGTTTAACCACAGTGCTGGCCCAGCAAATCTGACCGCAGCAGCAAGTCAACAAAACACCTGCCACACTCTGGCTTCCAGCAGCCTAGGGTACTACTTGCAGAGTGACCACAACACACACACTGTCCCAAATTTCCCTCCAGAACATGTGTTCTGCACCGTCCAGCTCTCTCCCGGACAGTCCAGATATATTAGGTCCATTGTCCCTTTAAGGGGATCAAAACAGTCTGCTACCCTAAATGGAGTTACCCAAACAATTCACAATACTGGATTAGTTTTAATTAAATAATAAAATAAGTTGTTTAACTACAAGGGCATAAGTTTTAAGTGAGTAGA
This sequence comes from Macrochelys suwanniensis, assembly GCA_033296515.1. Classification (NCBI taxonomy): domain Eukaryota; kingdom Metazoa; phylum Chordata; order Testudines; family Chelydridae; genus Macrochelys; species Macrochelys suwanniensis. The sequence goes on along the minus strand of CM065775.1, from coordinate 229,361,479 downwards.
AATGTAAGGCATTAAGGTCAGGAATGGTTACAAGAGAAATAAAGATAAAATGCTTTCTAAACTTAAACTAGACTTGGTTCAAGGTGAAATTCTTGCCACAGGTTCTTAGTATCATTGCTGACAAAGTTTCAAGGTAATGATCCGCTCCCAAAGTACTTAGGCTGTTTCTTTTGCCTTCTGAGGTAAAAGAGTGAGAGATGGGTAGGGAGAGATAACATGGAGTGGTTTTACCCCTCAGTTTTATAGTTCAGTCACCCACTGAAATGCATTTTCCTGAGGGTTACCCCTACATAAAGTTCATTCTGGCTGTGAGGACGGAGACAAAGAGTCTGGTGGTGGAAGAAGTTCCAGGCCGTTGTTTGCTAAGATGCAGCTCTGTTTGTTCCTTCCCCCTTCCTTGCCAAAACAATGGCCACTTGATAGGTGATTGCCCATCAACTTTGATGACAACTGACTAGGGCCAGCTTGTCCTTTGTCTTTGAGAAACCGGTTTACCCAGTCGTAAGACTTATCTGGTAAACAGTCATAATTTCAGCTTACGTTTATAACTTTACATGTAATGTTACTATGTACATTTCACCATGATATGATTGACCAGCAAGTTATTAGTTTTCAAATAATACCTCATAGGGTATATTTTGTACAAAGATTATTACAATGGTGTGTAGGGTGTGAATATAGGAGTGCATTTGGTCACAAGAACCCAATCCAACTCCCACTGAAGTCTATGAGAATCTTTCCATTGACTTCGGTGGGAGCTGGATCTGGGTTTTAATGAGTTTTTGTAAGATATTGTATGGTTTTAGGTTTCTCATTGTATATCTATCCATGGGTAAATCTCTTTAACTTTGGGATAGAACTTGTGTTTATCTGGTTTTTTTTATACAAAATTATTATTTCAATGATAGTAATGATTCTTTATGTATATTATCTATCCCAAAGCAATTTTAACATTTGCAAGATGTAGGGATTTTAGTTTTTCAGGGTCAGGATTGCCTTCTATCTCTCGGTGTGCTTTGATGTGTCTGAGCGTATATACTATATGTACACTTCAGGTTTGTTGGTTGTGAATTGAATGTTTGGTGATAAAAAATAAAGCTAGTTAGTAATTGAAGTTTTAGATGTGTGGTTGCTTTGTGTATGTGTGTGTGAGCATATGAGAGAGAGAGAGAGAGAGAGAGAGAGAGAGAGTGCGTGGTAGTTTAATTTGAGCAGAGCGTGAGGTCCAGGCAGCTGTTGATGGAGTGATCAGGATAAGTAAAGGTATATCCTGTTGGATGAGCATACTTTACATAACACTTTCGTATATTTAACAACTTAACTTGTGATCTTATCTAAATGATAAATCATTAGAAATACAAATAAGATGGTATATCAAGGAGAGGCAATAACACATGTAATACAAAAATAACAAAAAGAAAGCATGCATGCATATAATATGTATTGGCCCAAATTCTGATCATAACCACCCTGGTATGGATTGAGAGTAAAGTTACACTGGAGTTACACTAGATTACATGGTGTAGGTGAGAGGAGAAGCAAGTCAGTAAATGAGGAGCAATTTTTTAGTCTCTATTCAACCTCCCCAAAACACTACACTATTCTTTAACAATGGTCCAAAGGACTACAGCTGACAATGTCTTAGGCCATTACTCTGTAATGCAGTCATATTGCTGGCTTCAGCCAAGCCTAGTGATAGCAGTCAGTGTGTAGGCTTGCCATCAACACAGCTATGCCAATAATTTACCTCATTGCTGACCAGCCGTACACCCAGCTCTCGCAGCCCTGGGGCCAGCACACAGCTGTGCCAGTGCACTTTACTCTGACTTGCAACTCCCCCACAGCTATAGAAATCCTGAGTCTCCATCCTTAAGCAGAGAGATTGCCAATTGGGCTGAGTTACAGCGTGGCCTGTGGCGGTATTGTGACGAGGGCCAACAAATGCAGGGTGAGGAGGTGCTAGGGCAAGCTTTTCTTTTCTCTCTGTGTTTACAAAACAAAAATCCAGAGCAATTAATCTGAAGATATATGTACACACACACACACACACACACACACACACACACACACACACATTCATATATACATAGAGAGAAAAACTCTCTTAACTATAGAAGCAGGTTTTAAATACATTAAAATATTTTATCCCACTATTTGTTTTGACCAATTGACCACAATATTAAAAATTCAATCATGGAGCAGCTGACAAGTGCAGTTGCCTAATTTTATTTAAGAGTTTTTTTTTCCTTTTTCCATTTTTCCATCCTGTTAACGCTGCTGCCTGTGCCCAGACAGTAATGGGCTTCTTGTATGCCCACGACTGTTATGATCATGTAAATTTATTGGTGCTTAGAAGAAGCGAGCTATTAAAACATTACAACAACCATTACAGCCAGGCTCGTGTTGGCTTTCGCTCCCAATGAACATATGCTTCCGAGTGAATGCCTAAACTCTTATTTATGGATTTAATTTAATATGCGGAAAGAATTCAAAATTAAATTTTGTGTCTGCCTCCAGAGAGTGTCAGTGTATAATAACATGGTAATTTTTACACATCTTTATGAGAAATGGGAAAATTAATTCTTTCTGACAAGTTGTAATTATTCGACTTGGAACAGTTGCAGCTGAGCAGTTTGCATGCCTGTTGTCTGTTGTTGCGCAGCGTAAGGGGAAAACGTGGAGATGTAGATATATTGTGTGTCTGAGAGTTTCTAATAGCTTCTGACATTAGCCCTGTATATTATCAGGGTGCCATTTAAAGGAGTGGGGGTATAATCTGTTACACTGCCTGGAACACACACATTGTTACAGTAAACAGAGCATTAGAAGGTAGGAGGATTATATCCATCTATCTGAGGCTGGGGAAGGAATTCTGTGGATCTCTTTGCAATTAATAAATTGAAAGTAACATGATACCTTTTCATAGGCTTTGGCCTTTATCTATTAGTACCTCCTTAAATTGCACATAGAGATTTAGGCAAATCTTCCATGTATTTTATCATGTATTTTATCTTCCGTGCTGGGACTGATCCTGTAAGATGTTTTATTGTTCTCAACTCCCTTCAAAGTCAAGGAGATTTGAGGGTGCTCAGCACCTCTCATAGAAGTAGACTTTCTAAATGTTATTAGTCTTTTAAAATGAGACTTAAAAAAATAAAACACACGTTAGTCAACATAGAAGAATCATAGAAGATTAGGGTTGGAAGAGACCTCAGGAGGTCATCTAGTCCAACCCCCTGCTCAAAGCAGGACCAACACCAACTAAATCATCCCAGCCAGTGCTTTGCCAAGCTGTGCCTTAAAAACCTCTAAGGATGGAGATTCCACCACCTCCCTAGGTAACCCATTCCAGTGCTTCACCACCCTCCTAGTGAAATAGTGTTTCCTAATATCCAACCTAGACCTCCCCCACTTCAACTTGAGACCATTGCTCCTTGTTCTGTCATCTGCCACCACTGAGAACAGCCTAGCTCCATCCTCTTTGGAACCCCCCTTCAGGTAGTTGAAGGCTGCTATCAAATCCTCCCTCACTCTTCTCTTCTGCAGACTAAATAACCCCAGTTCCCTCAGCCTCTCCTTGTAAGTCATGTGCCCCAGCCTCTCTCACATACAATGCAACTCCTCCACCTTTCCTCCCGTACCTGTCCTTCCTGAACAGTTTATACCCATCCATGACAGTGCTCCAGTCATGTGAACTTCCCCACCAAGTTTCTATTATTCCAATCACGTCATAGTTCCTTGATTGTGCCAGGACTTCCAATTCTTCCTGCTTGTTTCCCAGGCTTCTTGCGTTCATGTACATGCACCTAAGATAACTAGCCGATTGCCCTACTTTCTCAGTATGAATCAGAAGGCTTCCCATTTTGTACCCTCCTCCTTGTGTTTCCTCCCAGTATTCCACTCCCCCACTTACCTCTGGGTTTAGGTCACCATCCCCTGGCAAACCTAGTTTAAAGCCCTCCTCACTAGGTTAGCAAGCCTGCCTGCAAAGATGCTCTTTCCTCTCTTCGTTATGTGGATCCCATCTCTTCCCAGCAATCCTTCTTCCCGGAACAACATCCCATGTTCGAAGAATCCAAAGCCCTCTCTCTGACACCACGCATTCACCTCCACAATTCAACAGTCCATACCGTACCATGATGACAAATCGTTTCATGAGGATGACTTTGTAATAGAGCTTAAGTGCTGTTTCAGAGTTTCTTCCAAAAGGTAGGACATGTTCATCAAGCACAAGCCTCAAGCATCACTGAAATGGAAGCTCTGCAATTAAGACAATTTTGTGCTTGTTTTATACCGCTGTGATTTATTGTAGCAATGCAGCCAGAAGTGGTGTTGATGGTTCAGAAGGTGGCACTCTCTTCTATAAGACAGTAATGTGTTAGATATTAGGAGACATTCTCCTAATGTCAGCTTTTGGTATTTTAAAGACATAGGATTCCCTTCCGCCCCTCCCCCCCACAAAAAAATACTAAATTTGCTCCTGCGTCCTGTTATAGTTTGCGTTGTTTCTAAAGCTATGCAAATGATGTAAAACTTTGGCCTGGTCTACACTACAGAGTTAGGTCAATGTAAACTGCCTTGCGCTGACCTAGCTGTGGAAGTGTCTTCACTTAAATTTGGCTCCCACCAATGTAAGTGCCTCTCTACTCTGATTTAGTAACACCACCTCCCCAAGCAGCGTAAAGCCATGGTCGATGTAATTAGGTCGATGCAGTGTCTATGTAGGACAAGCTCTGGAAGACCAAAGAAGGGAAGTGAGGTTGAATCCAAGATTTGTCACTGAAGATGTTCCCTCTTATTTAAACCAGTTAAGCTCTTGGCTCTGGGGCCTTGGATGATTGCAACTGCTGAGGTATCACATGAGGAGAGAAACGGTCTCCATCGTCCTGCCTAACTAAATTTCCTCTGATGTTTCACCTGTATGTGGGAATGGTTCTTCACATGGGAGACCCATTCTTGTGCATTCTTGCTCTGCACTTCTGTGGCTCCCCTCACATACGCAAAACGAGCCAGAAACTGGCTCTACGCACTGTTCAAACTTTGTGAATGCACTTTGCTCCAACTATGGAATCTGGTCTACTCTATTTCTGTGATGCATGTTTTATAAGGAGATATAATAGGGAGGTTGGCTTCTTCTGCTGTAACCCATCCTTTCTGCAGGTGCTGGAATCCAGCAGTGTGTTGCTCATAGATCCCCACTGTCTCACTGTAGCAGGTGAGACCTATTAACTGCACCCTAGATATAATGGAAGTGAGAGTGATTCTCAAGAAAAAAATGATATAGGCTGAATGGTCCTCAAGAACGGACCCCTTCCATGAATGGGAGATAAACCCTGTGCCAGTTTTGGCCCTGTTCAGCAAGTGCAGACTGTGCTTTGAAACAAAGGTGGGCAATGCACCTCATCACAGGGTCTTCAGAAATTTTGTAAAACAGCTGTCCCTATTAAAATCGCCATCAGTTCAGATTGCATCTCATTGCCTCTAAAACACAGGTTCTGCAGGACAACTTATCCCCCCAGTGCTCTGGAAGCTTTCAGTCAAAGTGAAATATCTCGCATCGCTGAGATCCTGTGAACTGTTGTGGTGGTCCAGTTTGAATGATGGCTTTCTTTAAGTAAGCCAAGCAGAAATTGTTGAGGTGTTCCTACATTGTTATGATATTGCTCTAAGGGCTCTGATTTTAGGGGTACTGCCTCCTCAATTGCCTTCACTCAAGATATATGATGTAAGGGTTACAATACCCAACCACTTCCAGGGATTTAATGTTGTTTGTGATGAACAGTTGATTTCCTTGTGTTATTTAAACACTAATACAGAGGGAGCGTGCAAAAATTCAGTGCAGCTAGTTACGCCCCCTCTCAGCTTGCAAATTACAGGATTATTATTTGTCACATTTGTTCTGAAAGGGCTATCCCATAATAACTAGCAGTGAAGTCCATTTGACCCTCATCCATACAATTCCCTTGGAAAAAAGAAAAATTGTCCATACCTCTGTGACAAAATGCATCCCTGTATTCACACCCTACACACTATTGTAATTATCTTTCTACAAAGTATGCCTTGTAAGGTATCCACTGAAAACTCATAATTTGCTGGTCATTATCATCCTGATAAAATGTGTAGCAACATTGTATGTGAATTTATAAGATTCAAATGTATGGTATTATTAACACATGTTCGAAACTGAGGTTGGCAAACAGGTCTGTCTCAAATAAAGGAATGTGTGCTCTGATTAATTTGCATTTATGCAGTAAACAGAGTCATCAAGCAGGAAGGGAAACAAATAAAGATCAAACAGGTGAGAAAAAAGCAACAGGGAACATCCTTCTCTGTAAACTTTTTGTCTCCTGGTACCCAGTTGGAAATTTTTTTCAAGAGGGAGACTGAAACTATAAAAAGGAAGGCCATGGCACCCCCCCGCTCTCTCTCTCTGCCCATCAATTCACTGCACATGAAGCAACAAAGTAAGCAGACATTGGACTGGAGAAGGGGCCCTGACCTAAGAGTTTGATCAGTAAGGCTGCTGAAAACATGTGGTGAGAATACTTTGCTTTGAATTTAGCAGTTCGTTAAATTAGACAGTTGCATTTTATCTTTATTTTTCTTGAAACCATTTTTGAATTTTATGCCTCATTGTTTGTACTCATTTAAAATCTCTCTTTGTCATTAATAAACGTATTTTATTGTGTTATCTAATCCAGTATATTTAAATGGAAGTATTTGGGAAACTCCATTTGGGGTGGCAAGTTGTGTGCATATTTTTTCTATTAAAGAAATAATGGACTTTATATAAACTTGTATTGTCCAGAAGAGGGCTGGGCACTACAAGACATACATTTCTGGGTGGAAAATCTAAGGCTGGGAGTGTGGTGGGGTCACCCTTCACTATAACCCAGGCTGTTGAGAACCAGAGTGTAACCCAAGTTTCACATGCTTGCATGCTGGAAGCGGCCCAGGGTCCTTCAGTAAGGCAGCATAAGGCACCCAAGGTTACAGGGCAAGAGTGATACTCTTATCTGATACTCATTAGTCTAGATTGTACCGTGGTATGTCATATCCTTCTTTCCTGCTAGGGAAGGGAGGAGGAAACCTAGAAGTTTCCAAGCTGTTCTGCAAAGTAAACCCTAGAAAATCCCACCACATCCCTAACAGCAAGCATAGTTAAGAGGAGTTCATTTATGCCCTGGATATGTGTGAGCATGAAATAGACAAGGGCTGAGTTGCCAAACACATCAACTAATCCATGGCTATGGTCTTATTTTTAATTCTCTTTAGGCACCTAATCCATTTTGGAGGGCTTTTTGGCACACCTTTCAGCCAACATATTCATTTTGATGATAAACTTTCCTTATAGCCATGAACGTTTTGGGTGTGTGGGTGGACTTCTCCATCTGATTCCTATGTGCCTTCCTTCTTCTCCCATGTCCTCCCAGCCCCCATGCTAATCCATCAATCCCACAGTTCTTGAGCCATTCCTGTGTAGACATGATGCTAGACAAAACATTTGTCAAGAATGTTTTCAGATGTTAATCACTTTCTTGCTCAGAATCTTAGTTCACAAATATAAGTTGGCAAAATGGATCCCGGTGGTTGGAATTTTTGTTTTTATTTAAATTATTTGGGGAGCAGAAACAAATCAGTGTTGAATTAAATATGGAGGCCTCATAACAGCGCCACTGAGGTTGCTACTTAAATTTCACTATGATATTTTTTCAGTAGCATCTTCCATCTGATGATCTTGAAGCATCCACCAAACATTAATGAAGTAAGCCTCCCAACATTCATGTCCTATTTTACAAATGGAAAATTGAAGCCCTTAGTGGTTAAAGTGATTTACCCTAGGTCACACAGAAAGTTAGTAGCAGAGCTGGAAATAGAGCTCTGGTCTCTTAACTTCAATCCCACGTTTAACAACAAGAGCATCCTCCATCTCTGTGATAGATGAACCTCATAATTAGTAATTGGTGAATAAAATATTCAGTGGTTTGGTTCAAATAAGCACTCAAAAATTTGGATTTTTATTTGAAAGTTATCTGAATTATCCAACTTCTTGAGTTAGCAACACTGGCCTGAAGTGTTGTGAGAACAATCTCCTTTATGTGAGATTTGCAGTACTATTGGCTTCCAGTCAGATATTCTCTATTCTTCAAAGCACTCCTTTGTGCTATTTTGCCACTTGAGAGGCAGCATGGCTTAGAGAGTTGGCCACAGGACTGGGAACTAGGAACTCCTGGTTTCTAAACCTGCTTCTACCACTGATTCATGTTGTGACTTTTGAAAATCACTTAATCTCCATATCAGTTTCCCCTTCCCTGTAAAATAGGTGATAATACCTGCCTCACACACCAGTAAGTGAGTCTTAATTAGTTAATTATTATTACAATGCTTCTGCTTCCAGTTCCAATGGGAGTCAGGAAGTGCAGCGAGACATAATATTATAAGACAACAGTTAAAGGCTATCAAGAATTTCATGGATCTGCCATTAATATTCAGTCCAGGTTTGGGGAAGCATCTTTTTGGTGTGTACTTATTTAAAGGTGGGACCAAACCAACATCCTGGATCTTTTCTAGCTCGAACGGGATCTTGATCCTGATCAAAAACCTTAAGGAATGTCCCATCTATAATTTGATTATATCCAAACCTATTCCACCCATCTGTAAGTAAAAGGCAGAATTTTTGAGAGCCCTGAAGCATTGCTCAGATAGCATTTCCTTTTTCTGTCTTTTGGTGCTACATATCAGAACGTGATTATAATCATTATATCCCTATCTGTATCTTGCTCTCTCTTTTCCTTTTAATTAGGTTGTAAAACAATTAGTTACCACCATGCCTTTTTTTTCGAACTCCCCCAGTGAGCCCTGAGCTGTTTGTTCTCCAGGGTTGGGAGGAGGGGGCCCTATCTTCTCCCTTTATTTACAGCAGGGTGAAGGTCAGATATAAACAGTTTTTGTTCTTGTGCTGTTGCTTTCTTTTGTGACCTATCCTGCATTGTTTGGCTTTTTTTCTCCCCCGTGCTTTGAAGTGCCGCACACCAGGTGTTCCTGTTCTGAATTACACATGAAAGGACCACATCCCTGGACTAATTAACTAGTAAACTGCACCCGCCTCCCCTGGGTTTAATTGATGCTGCTATTAAAAGGGGAAGCCAGTTCCTCATTCCCCCTGATTTCACACCACAGTCATCTCCTCTTTATCTCCCTAAATGTGGGGGATAGTCTTGAATTTCTCACTTCTGGGCCACACACCACTTAATATGTCCTCTCATTCCACAATTAATAAAACAATTATCCTGTATTCAAATGAAATTTTCAAAAATCCTTCACATTCATTTCTTCACTCTTCTTTATTTGTCTCTGAGAGTTACAAACTCTCTCTCAGGAATGAAATGTACAGAATTAACCACTTTCTTAAAGGAAAAAGACCCAGTATCTAGCTACTAATTACTTCACTTGATTGTCTTGACCCAACAAAAGCACTGGTGTATACCGACATGTTCCATGGTGCACAGTTTCTTTCCTGGGGCAATGTTTCTTATGGTGCAATGAGTGGAAGCTTCATTTTTCTTCAGTTATGTCTTATAGTAACAGGCTGGTACAAATCTAATGCACTCACTATATCCGCGTGAAAAAATTGCACTGACTGAGCTAAGTTGGCTTAGAAATTGATTTAATAAAATTGATGCAATTTCCTTTTGGAGATATTTTTAATTGACTTAAAGGTACCCACTAGTGATTTATCTGAAATTGATAATAGACGTAAGCTAAATTGAAAGAGGGAACTCTTAAATAAAAAAAAGAGCATTCACACAGGGGGGTTGCACTGATTTAACTAAATCACTTTCTAAAACAATTTAGTTAAATTAGTGCAAGTTTCTCAGGGACACAAGGCCCTAGTAATCACATAGGACCTGCATTCTGTGTGTACACATGGGTCGACTGGCCAAGTATGCTTGGGATCTTGGCCTATTGGATAAGTGACTTGTGATGTCCTGTTCCTTGCCCTTTTTGAGTGATCACTGACCATGTGATAGCTTTTGAAATTTAGAGCTAAAATCTCTCATGATTTACCACTAAAAAGCTGGGAATCCCAGTTACTCAGTGGCGTGTAGCCGTTTGTTTTTTTAGCTTGTTGGTTCATGAGATATCAGACTTTAAAATCACATTACTGAGTTTAAACTCGAGCATTCCTGCTGAGGTCTGTGCTTGCAGAATGGCATCTTGGCCTCTGACTCAGCAAGTGCTCCTCTGTGTATACCCAGAACTCCCATTGACTTAATCATCAAACAGAACATCAGTGGGAGTTCAGGTGCATAAGGAGTGCTGGATCAAGCCACTTGTGTAAAATGGCTTATTAGGCTGAGAGACTATTGGTACAAGGTGGGCAGGAAGACAATTGGTTGGCCAGTGTGTACACACTGACAATTACAAGATAGAATTGCACTTTGGAATGAAAATAATAATAATAAATACTTAGCTCTTATCTAGCACTTTTAATTAGTAGATCTCCAAGTGATTTACATCATTAGCCCCATTTTACAGATAAAGAAACTGTGGCACAGAGAGAGGAAATGGCTTGCCCAGTGGTCCCCCAGCAGGCCAGTGACAGAGCCAAAAAATAGAACTCAGGAGAACTGGGTTCTATCCACTGGGCCACATTGGAAATCAGACTTCTAGTCTTTGTATACTTTGTTCAGACAATATTTTTGCTCACACATTAAATATTCTTGACTGGGTTTATACATCCTGATGATGCCAAAAAGCAGAGCTGTCACAGACGGAGAGAAGCAACAGTAGGTTCAGTTAAACCCTGATATTAGGTTGTGTCCTAATTGACTACAGTGTGGTTATATAATATTCTACTTTTATATAGAGATTGGCTTCAATTGCAAAATTGAGTTCTTGGGGTTTCCCAGAGTTAGGAGATGTTTGGATCTGGGGGCTTGTTTTGACCCTATCTCTTTTCTTGTTTATCCCAAAATAAGTCATTTACTCAAAATATTTCTGCTATTTATCACCCAATTGCTCCTTTCTCAGTCATTGAATAGATATCTGAAGATACTTGTGTCTTTGGCCAGGTCTACACTGCAAACTTACATCGGTATCACTATGTTGCTCCAGGGTGTGAAAAATTCACACCCCGGAGCGACGTAGTTATACCGACGAAAACCCAGTATAGATTAGCGCTATGTCGACAGGAGAGCTTCTCCTGTTGACATAGCTACCGCCTCTCATGGAGGTCTTCACTGAAGCACTATAGTGGCATTGGTGCAGCCGTGCCAATACAGCATTTTTGGTATAGACCTGCCCTTTGCTGACTTGAATTCTTAAATCCTTATTGTTAATGGATTATTATTGCCCTTATCCAAGTCCCACCTGAATCTTTCCATCAATTTAATTTGAACTTGGATTAAGCCTCATGTACTTGAGCACATTTGTTTACTGCATTGAGCCTGATGGTTTTCAAAGTTATCAAGTAGATAGGAAAGATGTTGGGAGTTATCAGTCTGAGTTCTTTCTTCAGCAGAAAATATCCTTCATAGGGTTTGAAGGCATGGACAGTACTTCCAATTTAAATATTATGCAATTGTGTATATACTTCTTGTAGGGATGATTTCCCCATGCATGGTGGAGCCTGAGTAAGGCTACGATTTAATCGGGTATTTTAAGTAAAAGTCATGGACAGGTCACGGGCAGGAAACAAAAAATCATGGGCCTGTGACCTGTCCACGACTTATAGCATAAATACCCCTGATCCGGGGCAGGGCGCTGCTCGGTCTTTCTGTTAACTTCAGTGGGCTTTGGGTAAGGTGCTCTGTGTTTGCCAGTCAAATAGAGAGGAAAAAAGGCTCTGAAAATGCACCATTCTCCACAGATATGGCAGTGATGAGGAGAGACACTAAATTATTTCAGTGGGAGTAGGATTGAACCCTGTAAGGATCCAATATTGGCCTTGATTCAACTCTCTGCAAGCTCCTTTCAGCTGTAATGGAGAAGAGGCAGTCACAGGTTGTGGCTGCCTGATTCATAGCTGCTCAACACTGACAGAAGAAGAGCTCTGTGTAAGCTCAAAAGCTTGTCTCTCTCTGACCAACAGAAGTTGGTCCAATAGAAGATATTATCTCATTCACCTTGTCTCTCTGATATCCTGGGACCAACACAGCCACAACAACACTGCATACAACACTGGTACAAGTCACAGTTGCCCTAACTTATGAAAGTTGCGGATCTGGTGCAGCACAACTCCACTCCACCAGGCCCCCTCCCCATCTTACTCATGCCCTCTTCCCCGACACCCCACTTCCTTCTCTTTTCTCTGGGATTGGTGGGGCAGCTGGTGCAGGATGTCCTTTTGCTGCCAGTTCCGTGTCCAAGGGGGATTCTCCTTGGGGTATCTGCAGCTAGTTTAGGATCAGTTTTACCTTATTTATGTGGTGCAAAGGAACCTTCACAGATCAGAGAATCTGGCCTATTACCTTAAGGCGAGTGGCGGGATCTAATGGTTTTATAATTACCCAGTGAATAAGTTGTTGTTCAGCTATCAAACAATATTTATTTGTCAGAAGGCTAGAAGAATGAGTGAATTTTTATCTGTAATTTAAATCAGGCAACTTTACACTTTCAGAGTAGCAGATTTTTAAAAAATGAAAAAAACCTGGAGTTCAAAATATTGATGACTCATTGGGATTGTTGGGGTTTGTTGTTTGTTTTGGGGTTTTTTTGTGGAAAATATAAGGCCAGATTCTGAGCTGGTGTACGTTGTGCAACTCCACCGAAGTCACTGAGTAGCTATGCTGATTTATAAAAGCTCAGGATCTGGCCCACATTTTGTGTTACAACATATATAACATTTTATTTTTTTACATTTCCTGAACTTTTAATTTTTTAAAAACCATCTTTGCTTAATTCCCTTTTAAGAAATTCTCCTTTAAAATACCTTCACCTGGTTTTGCTTATTTTCTAGCAAAGATGTTTTCAGCTCAGGGCATATATAAATGAAAGCCCTAAAAAGACATTTTATTGCCAAAAAGCACTGGTATAATTCAAAAGCACCTCTTGCAAATCATTTGTGAGTGTCTCATCAAAAGTATAGAATATGATTGTGTTGCTACAGATCAGTTCTTTTGAGACCAGTTGTCATAAACTTCCTTAATCCTAGCCATGTTAACCCTTTAATAATGCTTTCTACCCTTCCCTCTGGTGGTCTATAGATTTCCCTGCCCCTCTTCAAAGCTCAGCTTTCTCATTGGTTTTGTGATGAAACTTTATATTTTTGCCTTTTAGAAATAGTCACGTTGAAATACATAATTTAAAAAACAAACTTCCTTGGTTACAAACATACTTTGGGTTATCAAAACTGAAAGATTTGTAATATCTTATTTACATTTGACTACTACTTCTTTTGTTTCATTCTTCAGAAGGATGAAAAATGTTGAGGCCAGAATCTAGTCACAAAATCTCCTGAGATCTTTCAAAGAACATTTTGGAAAATATGCAAAGGCACATATAGTACATACAAGACAATGAGTTTGTTTGGTTATCCTTTTCATTTCACTCATCTTGGTCCATGAAATTAGACTGGTCAGTTATTGCATTTCTATTCATTTTCAGTTTCCAGCTGTTACAATGATAGAGTCTAGGGTCACAACACTTGAGGGGAATTTTTAAATAAGTGACTTTATATTGACCTAAAAAATAACAATGGAAATGTTTCTACTCGTGGACACTAATCAGGCCCTTCCTGGCTCCCATAAATTTACATTTTGGTTGGCAAAGCTAGTTGGCATTGGCTCATTAAAGAGAATTTCCAGGACAATCATCATAGAAAACCCAAACCTGCTGATACTAATATTCTAGACATATATATTAAGTTAACATTTTAATTGTATAAAAATAAATCATTTGAATGTATCCTTCCCTCTGCTCCCCTATCAAGCTACTCTCTAAATGTACCCTGCCTCCTACGCTACTCTTCCCCCACCCCCAAATGGAACTTCTCCTTTAGAATCCTGATGCTGTGACATCACTAGTGGAGCACATGAAGCTCTCAGCTTGCTTTGGCATGAAAGCATTTAACTGATCATTTGAAGTCCTTTTAAAACAAGACGTAAATTAAATATCTTAATCAATGATAAAATATATTCTTTCAATTACTTGTTGCTGTATCTTATTAAAAGAAGTAAATAGTTTCAGTGAGCATGGTTGTAATTGTTTCCTCCTTTGATTTTCATTTCCTTAGTTGTCATCATCTCCCGGCAGCAGCAGCAGTTGTAAAACAGATCTTTCAACAGCCTTGTTAATTGTGTGGAAATTAATCTGATTTTAAAAACCTTATTGATATACCGGTTCGTGTGCCTTAATGTGTACAGGCATATGCTTGTTCACTGCCTACACCCAATACACTTGTCTGCACCTCATTCAATCTATTGTATGGATAGAGTCACTCTCTCTGCTTATCATGAGTACCTACATAGTCTTTACAGGGTCAAATCTCATTTCAGCATTCATGTTAAAGGCATTTGAAATCTAGATGGAGATACATTTTTATATCTTAAATATTACATGGCGTGTACAGACTTCAATCAAATTCACTGGCTGCTGCTGGCTGCTACTGACTGGCAGTATGGCCATATGAAGTAGTGGTCTTCAGCCAGTAGGTCTTGCTTCTCTTTACATACTTTAATTTTTAAACACAAAAGAATGTAAAGTTCGTACATATTACTGTGCTGCCATGGCTGGCAAAATGCTCAGAAGGAGCTGGTAGAAACTTGTGGCTTAGTTGCCCATGCCCTTTGAAGCATTTAGATTGGATTGTTTTGTCTCCAGCTAATGGTCAAATGACTTTAGCAAAATTGACATGAGATTTCACTCTGGATAAGCAGGAAAGGTGTGCCTGATACACACACACACAAGCAGATGTCGCTCTGTGGGAGGCATTGGAGGGGTGCAAAGAGTGTAAGATAAGGACTCTTTGTGGTATTAAAAATCTAAAACATGCTTAATGCATTAAATAACTTGCACCTAAAAAAACCCAATTACTTTCCACATAATCACAGAGGACTCCAAGAATAGCTTTTGTATAACTCATATTTCTGGCAGATGCTACCAATAGAGCAAATGAAAATTTTAGGATTAAATAACAGGAATACGGTGTAGTTTAAGCTATATGCAGATGAGATGTCCCTGTCTACTTATGGTCATTAAAGATCTTGTGGCACTTTTAGCAAGAGGCAGGATGCTAGTTTTGATTATTCTTTTTAAAATTTATATTCTGTATTAATTTCTAAGTTTATATTCTATATACCTTCATTCTGCAACCTACAATGAGATAATGTTCTTCTCTTCCTGTCACAATGGAGTGGCACACTGGTAAAAAGCTGTCTCATTTCAGTGTGTAGTTGAAATGACCCTTGTACACCATTATATAAAGTCTGCAAAATGCTTTGGGATTCTTTGGGTTTAATGATATAGAAGTATAAAATATTGCTACTTTTAAGACAGAAATAACATGTTTAATATACGGTCTAATTTAATGCCCATTATGCTTACTGGAGTTTTTTCATTGACTTAGTAGTTTTTGGGTCAGTTCTTTAAAAAATTTCCTTCTCAAATAGTCTTTTCAATGCATGTAACTGTCACTGAAATCAAAGGGAACTCGATGTTGCAGAACTTCAGACTTGCATTTTATGGCTGATAATCAGAACCTGTTTAAATGTTGTTTTTTTGTAAAACCAGACATTCAAAAATTGCCTACCATTTTCATTCCAATGGAAGACAAGGGCTGAATACTTTCCTCCTCCTCTTGTGCTGTTAGACAATGTCAGGAATCTGTGGAAAGAATTTCACATGTTGAATAGGGCCTTGGAGGTCTTGTGCATCCAACTTGGGAATACCGAATAATTAATAATTTTATTTATAAACTGACCCTTTATGTAAGTGCTTGGGGTGCCGAACAACAGTACAATAAAAAATTAATAAGCACATAATTATGAAGCCACCCACTTCCTGAAATCACATGTTCAAACCCTGGCAATGTTGACTCAACCTTTTATCCTTCATAGGCAGATTAATTGAATACCATGAAGTTTACGCTGTTCTCTCTCTTTTAGATCCGATTTTTTAAACCAAGGTCTTGCCTTTTCTGCATGGCTATCAGGCTGCATGACACTTTTCTTAAAATAAGTTATTTTCCTTAGGGCTTTTGGGGCTAAAATTTCCTCTCCCTTGTGACGATTGGTTTCTGTATTTCAGCGGTGCTAAATGTATTTTGTACATTTGCAAAGTGGAATATTTCAAATGGAGAAGGTTCTGTATTATATATACAGCATGATCGTCAATTTCAAATTCATTCTTCTTGTAAAAAATTATTCTTTCATATATGACTGCTCATTAAAAATCTGCTCATCTAACTTCCCATAAAAGAACCACAAAAAGCAATAACAGCCCTCTAAGAAATAGTGGAAGAATTTAGGGCAATTTCAGAGTATTAAACAAACTTGCAGCTGCATTTCAGTGATTGAGGAGAGATTCCTATATACATAGAAGGCTGGATCTTGTTAAATAGGAATGAATGGTGTGCACTGGTTTGCAGGATTGGGTCTGTGACAGACAGAGTAATTTCCTGCTATGGCCTTGGGTGACCTTCTTGAATTAAGTTTAAGTAGCTTTCGGGTCCATTGTATTGAAAGAATGTTTATGTGTTATTGTGGTCCAGGATTGTATGTAACCTCTTAACGGGGGAGGTGAATGCAAATTTCCACCTCCGGTTAAGGAAAAACCCAGCCCATAGAAGCTAGTCTCCGAGGAGGGGACCATAGTCTGTTGATTACCTGTTCCTGGCATCTGAAGATCAAAGGCCCAAGCTGTATAAAGGAAAGATTGAACTATTCATGGTTATGCTTGTTCTGAGCTGACAAGTTCATAACTCTCTTCCCATAAGGAAAACCCCTTTGTGGGATCTGAAGGACTAACTCCTACCACAGCCATTGTTGGAATTGAGGGTGGGGTGATCTCTACTAAAGCTTGTTAGCATGTGTGTGGGTTCTTCTATTATTTTTAATATGCTTTCACCTTGAGAGAGAATGTGCTTGCTTAGAAAGAGCTGCGTGGTAACTTATAACTGCTGGTAGTTACGCTATTCATAAGCCTTTGGAGAGAAAGCAAAGTGCAGATGTTGGCCTGTTTAGGCAGTCTGGCTTGCTGGAAATGTCACAGTGTATGCAGGGAACTGTGCAGCTGGGAAAAACCCCATCAGGAGGGAGAGAGAGGCAGGTCTCTGGCCAAGAAAGTTGACTGCAGGGAGCTGGATACCTAGAGTAGGTACGCTTGATAGACCACAGAGGAGAAATGTAGGTGCAGTTGCCCTACACTGTGACAGGGTCCATCGTATGTAAAGTGCTCTGGGATCCATTTGGATGAAGGATATTACAGACCTGAAAGCCCACTGAAGTCAATGGTAGTCTTTCCACTGACTTCAGTGGGCTTTGAATAGTGCTCTACATAAATAGACAATACTATTATTATTGTATTTTTGAGAGTCTTGGGTGGTAGGGACTACCAAAATACTAAATAGTGTTGTGTTCATTTGGATTCGGCACTTGTTATTTACTAAGCATAGCTCTTTCACTTTCTTCATCTTCAGCCCCATAATAATTATTATATTATTCCTTTAGTTACAGTTTTTCCCTCTGCCTAGTCTCCGCGAGTATCCTACATCCTCTTAAAATACTTCTGGCATCATCAGGACTACTGTGGCATAGTGGATAGTGTACTGGACTGGGATGCAGGAGGCCTAGTTTCTCTTCCTAGGTCTGCTGCTCAGCTGCTGGGTGGTCAAGTCACTTCTCACCCTGTAAAGTGAAGATAATGATACCTACTTCCTTTGACAAGCTTTTTGAGATCTACTGATGAAAAGTGATTAAATAAAGAGCTAAGAATTATAATCATACTAATGCTCTTACTCTCTCATAACCGCCTGGTCTCTGTTGTACTGCAGGCTATCTTAGAGAAAACATATTTCAGAGTTAAAAAAGAAAAAGTCCCTTTTGGCAACTTTTGCATCCTAATTACCTGAAAACCTGGTTTAGTCAGGGCACTCAATAAATCCGCTCAGACAACAGCCCTATGAGATAACTAATAGCTTTCAGAGACTAAGCCATTTAGTAGAGGTTGGAAAGGGGTGGAAGTCAAACTCCTTGGACACTTCTCAAGCTCCTACAGCAAAATAACATCATGAAACACTTTTCTGTGCAGGACAAAAACAGTGCAAGTTAGGGTATGTCTACACTACGAGAGTAGTTCGATTTTACCTAAACTGAATTTGTGGAACCGATATTACAAAGTCGAACATGTGTATCCACACTAAGGACAGTAATTCGACTTTGTGAGTCCACACTAACGGGGCAAGCGTCGACATTGCAAGCGGTGCACTGTGGGTAGCTATCCCACAGTTCCCGCAGTCCCCGCTGCCCATTGGAATTCTGGGTCGAGCCCCCAATGCCTGCTGGGGCAAAAAATGTGTCGAGGGTGGTTTTGGGTAACTGTCGTCATTCAACCCTCACTCCTGCCCTCCCTCCATGAAAGCGCCGGCGGGCAATCAGTGCGCGCCCTTTTATGGTGATTGACAGCGCGGACGCCACAGCACTGCGAGCATGGAGCCCGCTGCGATCATCGCTGCAGTTATGGCCGTTGTCAACACCTCTCGCCTTATCATCCACCTTTTTCAGAGGCAGATGCTGAGAAATCGGGTGAGAAGGCTACGGCAGCGCGGTGAGGACATTAACTCTGAGACTGGCACAGACCTCTCACAAAGCACAGGACCCCGCGCCGTGGACATCATGGTGGCAATGGGTCACGTTGATCCTGTGGAACGGTGATTCTGGGCCCGGGAAACAAGCACGGACTGGTGGGACCGCATAGTGCTGCAGGTCTGGGATGAATCACAGTGGCTGCGAAACTTTCGGATGCATAAGGGCAGTTTCCTGGAACTTTGTGAGTTGCTGTCCCCTGCCCTGAAACACCAGGACACCCGGATGCGAGCAGCCCTGACTATCCAGAAGTGAGTGGCGATGGCCCTCTTGAAGCTTGCAACGCCAGACAGCTACCGGTCAGTCGCGAATCAATTTGGAGTGGGCAAATCTACCGTGGGGGTTGCTGTGATGCAAGTAGCCAACGCAATCGTTGAGCTACTGCTCTCAAAGGTAGTGACCCTGGGAAACATGCAGGTGATCATAGATGGCTTCGCTGCAATAGGATTCCCAAACTGCGGTGGGGCTATTGATGGAACTCACATCCCTATCCTGGGACCGGACCACCAGGGCAGCCAGTACATTAACCGAAAGGGCTACTTTTCAATGGTGCTGCAAGCACTGGTGGACCATAAGGGACGTTTTACCAACAGATGGCCAGGCAAGGTTCATGACGCTCGCGTTTTCAGGAACTCTGGTCTGTTTAGACGGCTGCAGGAAGGTATTTACTTACCGGACCACAAAATAACTGTTGGGGATGTGGAAATGCCTATAGTTATCCTCGGGGACCCAGCCTACCCGCTAATGCCCTGGCTCATGAAGCTGTATACAGGCGCCCTGAACAGTGAAAAGGAGCTCTTCAACTACCGTCTGAGCAAGTGCAGAATGGTGGTGGAGTGTGCTTTTGGACGTCTGAAGGGGAGATGGAGAAGCTTACTGACTCGCTCTGATCTCAGCGAAACCAATATCCCCATTGTGATTGCAGCTTGCTGTGTGCTCCACAATCTCTGTGAGAGCAAGGGGGAGACGTTTATGGCGGGGTGGGAGGTTGAGGCAAATCGCCTGGTTGCTGATTACACCCAGCCAGACACCCGGGTGATTAGAAGAGCCCAGCGGGACGCGCTGTGCATCCAGGAAGCTTTGAAAGCTAGCTTCCAGAGTGACCAGGGTAACCTGTGACTATTACGTTTGTTTAAACAGAAGCGGAACCTGCCTCCGTTTCTTTACCCAGTTAATGTTGACTATCCTCTCCAGTTACCAACCCCCTTCCCCACCTTCCAACACACCTTTAAAAATAAAATAAATGAAACGTTCATTAAAACCGTCTTCTTTATTAAGGATTTCTCGTTAAAGGGTTGAAACTGGGACGCAGACTGTGGTGGGGAGCAGGTGGAGTGATGGAAAAGACACTTCTAAACTCAGGGAATGACAGGCTCCTGCTCCTAGAGCGGTCCGCAGTGGTGTACTGGTTGTCTCAACTGAGCCTGCCACCCCTCCTTTTCGGGACTCTGTGTGGGGGGGCTATGTGACTTTGTGGTGGGGGAGGGCGGTTACAGATCCCACGCTGCATGGCTCTGTCATCCAGGCTACGGACCGCTGCATAAGATCTGTAACCGCCCTCCCCCGCCACAAACTCACATAGCCCCCCCCGACAGAACATGAAAACCACCTCCCAGACTGACCAGGGTGCCTAGTCACTGCAATATGTGTGTGACCTTCTGCTGAACCTGCCCCCCGTGTCTCTATCCTGGTAAAGGTGACTGTCCTCTCCAATTACCAACCCCCTTCCCCCCCTTCAAAGACACTGTCCCCTAAAAGAACATGACAGAAACAGTAATTAACAGAAACGTATTTTTTATTATGAACTACACAGTTATGGGATGAAACTGGGACGGGGGCTTGGGTGAGGTGCGGTTGGAGGGAAGGAAAGGACGTATCAAATCTTTGGGAATGAGAGCCTTCTGCTACTTGAGCAGTCTGCAGGGGTGGAGTGACTGTTTTCACTGCCCCTGCCGCCCCTCCTTCTTGGGACATTGGGTGAGGGGGGGATGGGACTTTGTGGCGGGGGAGGGCAGTTAGAGATAGACTGCAGCGGTGCTCTGTCCTCCTGCCTCTGGTCCTGCAGAACATCTACAAGGCGCCGGAGCGTGTCCGTTTGCTCCCTCATTAGTCCAAGCAGCGTTTGAGTCACCTGCTGGTCTTCCTGTTGCTACCTGTCCTCCCGTTCGCTGTGTGATCGCTGGTATTGCGACATGTTCTCCCTCCACTGGGTCTGCTGTGCCGCCTCGGTTCGGGAACAGACCATAAGTTCTGAGAACATCTCGTCCCGTGTCCTTTTCTTTCGCCACCTGATCTGCGCCAGCCTCTGGGAGGGGGATGCCGGGGTAGCTCGGGAGACACTCGCAGCTGTGGGATGGGAAAAAGGGAGTGAATTCCTCACAAAGATACATTTTTGCGAACAATGAATATAGTCTTTCCCTGTGAACAAGACCATGCACAGTACCTATCACATGTACACTCAGTACAAGGTCGAATTTTCTGTCTTTATATTGAGTGCCTGGGGTCTTGGTGTACAGATCACACAAGCGGGGCCGGACAATGGAATTCGGCTAGCAGGCGGCCATGGTAAGCCGTAGACTTTTGACTGCTGAAAGCTTAATTTATAGCAGTGCCCTCCTTTCACATTCCAAGCACTGCTCCTAGCGTTGGCCAGTTCCTGCTGCAGGCGATCCGGCCAGCATGAATTCTGCCCCTGTCCCAACCCCGGCACGGCTGTCCCCAGGAACGGTCCCTGCATTCTGCCGGCGAACCGCTCTGCATGAACAGTTCGCCTCCCCGCCCCCCCCACGTTGCTGGGCTCGGGAAAGATCCCTGCATGCTGCCAGCAAACCGCTCAGCATGAACGGTTCGCCTCCCCGCCCCCACCGCGTTGCTGGGCTCGGGAAAGATCCCTGCATGCTGCCGGCGAGCTGCTCAGCATGAACGGTTCGCCTCCCCGCCCCCACCGCGTGGCTGTAAACCGCCGGTTAGAGTTATTTAAAGGAACAGGCAATCAGTCCCCATACTAAAATTTGCCTAATTCAAACCAGGTCACCATGACTGATATCACTCTGATAAGGATTACGGAGACAGAGAAAGACCGCATGCTGCGTGAATGCCAGCAAACACCGGGGCCGTATGCCACCATGCTTTGCCAGGCAATGATACCGGAGTACCTGCTGCTAGCCTGGCGCGGAAAAGTTTCCTACCATGGAGGAGGCAATAAGGCCGCTCTCCCCAGGAACCTGATGCAAAGGCTTTCACATTACCTCCAGGAGAGCTTCGTGGAGATGTCCCAGGAGGATTTCCGCTCTATCCCCAGACATGTTAACAGACTTTTCCAGTAGCTGCACTGGCAATGACTAAAAAGTAAAGCGCCTAGGGCAAACTAATCATTAAAAACCCATTGCTAACATACCATGCCTATTCTATTCAAAATAAATGTTTAAAACACTCACCTACTGATCCTTCCACTGATTCACGGTCGGGGTTACCGCCTTGGGAGGGTTGGTAGGGGATCTCCGTGAGGGTGATGAAGAGATCCTGGCTGTTGGGGAAATCAGCGTTGAACACGCTGTTGACTGCCTCGTCCTCCTCATCTCCTTCCTCATCTTCCCCGTCCGCGAACATCTCCGAGGAAGCGGCCGTCGATAATACCCCATCGTCAGAGTCCATGGACACTGGTGGAGTAGTGGTGGCGGCCCCACCTAGAATTGAATGCAGTGCCTCGTAGAAACGGCATGTCTGGGGCTGGGATCCGGAGCGTCTGTTTGACTCTTTGGTCTTCTGGTACGCTTGTCTCAGCTCCTTGATTTTCACGCGGCACTGCGTTGCATCCCGGCTGTATCCTCTCTCCGTCATGGCTTTTGAGATCTTCTCATAGATCTTCGCATTCCGTCTTTTCGATCGCAGCTCTGAAAGCACGGACTCATCGCCCCACACAGCGATCAGATCCAAGACTTCCCGATCAGTCCATGCTGGGGCCCCCTTTCTATTCTGCGATTGCATGGTCACCTCTGCTGGAGAGCTCTGCATCGTTGCCAGTGCTGCTGAGCTCGCCACGATGTCCAAACAGGAAATGAGATTCAAACTGGCCAGACAGGAAAAGGAATTCAAATTTTCCCAGGGCTTTTCCTGTGTGGCTGGGCAGAGCATCCGAGCTCAGACTGCTGTCCAGAGCGTCCACAGAGTGGTGCACTGTGGGATAGCTCCCAGAGCTATTAGCATCGAATTTCGTCCACACTAACCCTAATTCAACATGGCCATGTCGAATTTAGCGCTACTCCTCTCGTCGGGGAGGAGTACAGAAATCGATTTAAAGAGCCCTTTATGTTGAAATAAATAGCTTCGTTGTGTGGACGGGTGCAGGGTTAATTCGAGTTAACGCTGCTAAATTCGACATAAACTCCTAGTGTAGACCAGGCCTCAGTATCAACTTCTCCCTTGCAACTGTCTACTGTGTGGAACTCCTGGAAAGTACAAACTGTCCATGAGGGATTCGATCACGAAAGCTGCCGAATGATATCAGCTGAATCAGAGGTCTGGTAGTTAAAAGGAATGCTGGGGAACTGTTGTTCCATTGGTCTCCATTCTCCACCAGTCTCCATTGGAGACTAATGGACTAATTGGGCTAAAATACTGTTCAAATGTAGCTGCTGCCCTCTGCTAAACTAAAAGGGGTTACTGAGCCTCTCTTGTAATGTAGTCATTCAACACAGGAGAAATGAAGAATAAATTAGTTAAAAATATGCATGGGATGGCTTTGTGATATGTCGTCTGCTCAATATTATTTCCCACTAGTTAATGGAGGAACATCATGAACTGGAGGCAGTCCAAACTTCTCCCTTGCAACTGTCTACTGTGTGGAACTCCTGGAAAGTACAAACTGTCCATGAGGGATTCGATCACGAAAGCTGCCGAATGATATCAGCTGAATCAGAGGTCTGGTAGTTAAAAGGAATGCTGGGGAACTGTTGTTCCATTGGTCTCCATTCTCCACCAGTCTCCATTGGAGACTAATGGACTAATTGGGCTAAAATACTGTTCAAATGTAGCTGCTGCCCTCTGCTAAACTAAAAGGGGTTACTGAGCCTCTCTTGTAATGTAGTCATTCAACACAGGAGAAATGAAGAATAAATTAGTTAAAAATATGCATGGGATGGCTTTGTGATATGTCGTCTGCTCAATATTATTTCCCACTAGTTAATGGAGGAACATCATGAACTGGAGGCAGTCCAAACTGCAGATTTGGGATGTGGGTTACAAAATCTCCAGCTGGTCCCATTTTAAAGACATGAGCCATTTTCAAAAGTTGGATCCAGCTCCAGGTTTGGATTTTGAATACTCCATATCTGGGGGGCGAGGGGTAGGGGGTTGAGGGGCATCTCTACCACACACTCTTGCTCAAATGTAGAACGTACCAGATGAGGCTGTACAGCATAACCATATAAACACAAACCTCTTGCTGCTTAAAAAAGAAATGTATATTCTGTGCATTCATATATTTTATAAGTCCTGAGTGGCCATGTGTAGTCAAAGCCTTTTAGCCCCATGGATTACAGGAAGCAAAGTATTCTAGACCATGCAGATTCCTGGTCTCTACAAGAAGGGAAGTCCAAGAACAGAAGAGGTAGAGCAGTCTGCAGGGGAAGGCTCTTTTTTGCTGCTTTCCTATACCTGCTCCCTCCTGACAGCAGAATGCTTCCAGAGGTTGTGCTGTAGTTGACTGCACAGTAGCTTCAAGCCATGTTTACAGGGATGGACGTGCTTGAGGTGATGTGGGGGACAAGGCTGCCCAGAGCAGCTGGTTTCCTTTTGCTGTTTCCTCTCCCCTTAAACTCCACAAGAGTCAGCTCCCCGTGAAGCTTCAATAGAGGGATTCCAGTACAGTGCTAGGGAGCAGGGTCTATGCCACAGAGAGGAGGCTTCTCTTCTTCATCACACACCCCGAAGCTCTCACAGAGATTCACTGGATTTCCTTCTGCTGCACTTGTAGAAACAGAGGGGATGATCTGACCCTTAGGGTGAAATTCTGGCCCTACTGAAGTCAATGAATGTTTTGCCATTTTGACTTCAGTGTAGCTAGAATTTCGCTCTTGGTTTTGTAGCCCAAGTGTCTCTTAATACACAACTTGACTTTTACTTTAAGAAAAAAAAATTCTTCTGGGTATCTCTATACACAATGGCTGGCATTTTCAAAGGCGCCTAGGGGAATAAGGGAGCCAACTATTTCAATGGGAACTGGGTACCTAACTCCCATAGGCTCTTTTGGCAAATCCCTGTCAATGTGGGGCAATTGTTATTGCATTAATAACATTGGGTGATGTATCTGAATGTGAAATACCAAGACTGCAGAAAGCAATGGTTTATGGTTAGTGCAGCCTTTTGTGAAAAAATGAGTATGTTAGACTAAATGATGTTGTTTCCAGTTCTGATGCACCAGACTTTTATTTTGAAGGTCAGGTGCCTCAGACACGCTATGACACATGCAGCCTTAAAGATAAAAGATTTATTCTGATGATTGCATGTTTTACAATAGCCACAGCTAAGAAAGGTGAATTAATCAGGGATTAGATCTGAGAGGTCACTAGAGGACCAGAGATAAATGGCTAGGAGAGCTAAGAAAGGTCTAAGATGAGAGAGGCCGGGTACAAGTTCATAGATTCATAGATTTTAAGACCAGAAAAGACCATTGTGAACATTTAGTCCAGCAGTTCTCAACCTTTCCAGACTACTGTACCCCTTTCAGGAGTCTGATTGTCTTGTGTACCACAATTTTCACCTCACTTAAAAACTACTTGCTTACAAAATCAGACATAAAAATACAAAAGTGTCACAGTGCACTCTTACTGAAAATTTGCTTACTTTCTCATTTTTAACATATAATTATAAAATAAATCAATTGGAACATAAATATTGTACTTACATGTCAGTGTATGGTATATAAAACAGTATAATTTCTGTATGAAATTTTAGTTTGTGCTGACTTTGCTAGTGCTTTTTATGTAGCCTGTTGTAAAACTGGGCAAATATCTAGATGAGTTGATACCCCCTGGAAGACCTCAGCTTACCCCCAGGGGAACATGTGCCCTTGGTTGAGAACCACTGATCTAGTCTGACCTCCTGTATAACACAGCACATAGAACTTCCCCCCAAAGCAATTCCTAGAGCAGATCTTTTAGAAAAACATCCAAAGTTAAAACAGATCATTAAAAACATCTATGTTCTGCCTATTCAATTTTTACTTCTCAGACATTACCTCAATGGTCCGTGGTTCTGCTCTGATGTAATAGAGCCTTATAGGTAATTTGTAAGAGAACAGTGTTGCTCTGAGAGGGGGTATAATTTGTGTGTATTCGTTCAATAGAATAGAGTAACGTACAGCCTGATAATATTACTAAAGTAATGCCATACTTCAAAGACAGAGCATTGAAACTGTACGTATGAAAATGCAAGCACAAATGAGGGTCTATATTAGGTTTGCATATAATGGGCCTGATTCTGTATTCCTTGTTTATGAAAACTCCTATTTTTGAAGACCGTGGGACTTGTGGGTGCATAAACACTGTATGATTGGATCTAATACCTACAAATCTGAGACTGAGGGCAGGGGGAAAGCTTGTAACATTCAGAATTTGTTTTCAGGGAATAAAGTGTCCACAACTTTTTAATAGTAATGCATAATATCTGACATGGGCTCATTTGTAGGACTATATCCTGTCCTTGCATGATGTGAGAAGGCTTAAAGATAGACCTTTTCCATCTCTAACTGCTCTGTTCCTGTATTATTTGGGTCTGCTATCGTGTGCATATTTTAAAGTTTTATTGCTGTAATTGGAAAAACAAAAAAACATACAATCTAATAAATACTTACGTAAAGCAAAAGAAAAAAATACCTACATCGCTCTTTGCGTTCCATTCTCTTGGCGGTGTTGACAATGCAAAAATGTATTTTGAGAGGAAATAGAAAACTCATGGAGGATAGGGGAGGGAAAAACTATAATTAACTAAGGGGATAATATAATAACTATTATTAGAACAAGTGGAAAATGATTTTGAAAAATATTTTTCATAGCAATTTAAGTCAGCGATAAAAATTATAAGCAATCAGTGCAGGTGCAGCTCAGAGAGTACTAATGAACAAAGGCAACAGACAGCTGAGGACAACTGGTATATAAGCACAATGGAAATCTGTTGAAAACATTTTTTAATCTCTTTTTCTCCTCCTGATTCACCCTTCTCCTGACATGACATTTGTTGTTTTCATCCTTGGCATGTTCCTGTCATTATTTCTGGCTTACTTTGTACACAGTACACAACACACACACACACACAACACACTCACACTGTCGATTTTGATTTGGTTTAAAACTCCATTTGTGGCTTATTCAATAGAGGATATGTTTGTCACACATTACTGTACTCTTGACAAGTTTCATCAACCGTCTCTTGAACTTTTACCTGTTCTGCAGCTCAGCTAATCTCACTCAGCAGTGAGTGGGTAGCCAGACCAAGTTGCATGATATTTAAATGTTACCATAGTGATGAGTAGTGGACACTGCCATCTTTCTCTTTTTAATTAAAGAACAGATGCAGGGAAGGCTGATCTTCCAGTGACCCTCTTTAAGCTGACATCAACACACTAATTGTTTTCAATTCTTTTCTTTCCTCAGCAGTCTTAGCTTTGTCCTTCCTTCCTATCAAGGTCTTGGCTCCTCTGAAGTTAAAGAAGCAGTAACTCCTTTCAGAGCCTTCCTTCCTTCCAAGCTGATGCTATTTCAGAGAAGTGACTGAGCTCTGTCTCCTGCTTGTACAAAGCAATGAATGCTCCTGCCTGTTATAAGAAGCGCCTGCTTTGCTTATGTTAAAAAGTACCTTAGTGTGAATGTTGTGTGGATTTGTTCAAACAATATACAAAAGAAGTAAGCCTTTAAAACCATCACCATAATTCTGTCTTCCTGCTTGTGGCATGTCAACCAGACCCTTCACATTTAAGAAACTTAATAACTGCTTACCAAAAGAGGCAGCTGTGGATAACAGAACATGAGTTTGGCAGGAAAGCGCCTCCTGAGTTCTTAACCTGGCTCAGCCACTGACTTGCAGGCTGTCCTTGGGCAAGTCACTTTAACTTTCAGCCTCAGTTTCCCCATCTCTACAATGGGGATTAGAATACTTACCTACCCTACCAAGGTGCAGAGAAATAATTACTGTTTATACTGGTCTGTGAATCTGTAAAACATTCTGTAAATAATAGCTATTATGACAGTGATCAACCTTTGTCAGCACTACCACATGTTGGTATTCTGAGACTGCCATGGTTTTCCTTTACACTTAGAGTAGAAGGTGTCTATGGTAGCCATGTTAATGGCTGGCAAATGCCATACTTTTTAATAGCTTCTCCTGTATTATCTGCCATTTACAGACCCTTTTTAGCCCAACTTCAGGTTAGAATGACTAGTCAGCAGTACAATTTAGTCAGGAAAAAAATACTCATCAAGAAACCAGAGATTATATTCATCCAACGCAAGTACAAATAAAAAAATAGCTTCAGATATTACAGCCTGTATGTATCTGATGCAGACACTTTCACAACATCAGTGAACTGGTATTTGCCATTGGAAGTCCCTCATTTCTGAAACAGAGCAATTATTCAGCTACAAAATCCTAAAGATGATCAATGACCAAACCCTTTGTAATGTAGTAAGTTATCTGAGCTGTTGATGGAAGAGGTTGCTTTTCTTGTTTTATTCGTCTTCTTTTCTCCTTTATCTCTAGACTTGCTTGAGGTGGTACAAGATCTGTTTCATGCGGGCTTGAGTGGGGAAGAAGTAATTTATATCTATGAAATACATCATGCTAACATTCACAACGCTCAAAAAATCATTATTTAACTCTAGGTGCCAAACTATCTGATGAGCTGATACTAGGAACTGAGGTCATTGGGCTGTTTTGTAGAGATTGCACATTGTTTATTTCTCTGGCATTTTTCTACATTCATATAAAATATAGAGACATAAGATTTCCTATTCCAGATCAGATCATTTGCTCCATCAAGTCTGGATCATTTGACCCCCTCAAGTAAGTATCCTGTCTGTGGGAGCAATCAATTCCTGATGTTTAAGAGGAAGCCAAAAATTTCTCAAAATGCTACTGGATAATTTTGCAGTGCTGTACATGGAGGGGGAGGAGTAAATCTTTACCACTCAGTGATCAACTTATACTGAAATGTATGAGATTTCATAATCACATATCTACAAGTGCTATTGTTTATAAACGGATGCATTACTTTATAAAATACAGTTACAATATGGACTTGGTGAGTGTTTAAAAAGAAAAAGAAAAAGCATGCGCACACACATTTAAATGATTCAGCTCCACTCCTTGTTTTCCTGCAGTATGAAGTATGTAAAAATTAAATACTATTAAAAGAAACAATTAAGGCAAGTCACAGATATTTCACACCTACGCATAACCAGATCCTCAATAATATTATGTAAAGAGGTACTTAATTATTGGCTTTATCATTATATTAATTCCTTTATCAGTTCAAGCAAGATTTTCCATCTCAGCAGAGGTGTTGCAGAGGGAGAGAAAGATATGCATGGTTCCTCTGTGTTCTTTTATAGTTGAGATGGACCTGAGGTATAAAGTATAAGTCCTGGTGAACTTTTCCAAAGTTTGGAGTGCTTAGAAACCATGGTTATAGTTTGCTGTATTATAGGATAAGGGCAAAATGCAATGTTCAGCAATCCACCAAAGGGTGTTTGGATTTTCTACTTGTAATTAATCATTGCGGTTTTGAAATTTTCAGCCTCAAGGGGGAGAGGAGAAGTCCAGTGATTGCCACAACTGAAAAAAAAGTGTTGGCCTTCAGCTCATATACAACTAGTGTGGGCTTTCCTCCATCATATGGACTCCCAATTTATCTGACACTGGCTAGAGAATTACAGATGATTGTGGGTTGTTATTTTTTTTTAAAACCACAATCATAATGCAGTCAAATCTAATAGGATTAAATGTATCAAACCGCAGCAGTCTGGGACTTCATCTATTGCATGAACATGACCACAGCGAAAACTGCTGTGTGTTGCAATGAGGTGAAGAACATAAAACCAGCTGTGGTGTGGGGACAAAATACTCAAGATAGGTCAGTGTGCTCTGTCTTAATCTGAGCTCATCCACATTAAGCCTCTTTGGAGAGTGCATATCTACAAGGGCATGGCTCTTTGCACCATTGCCAGAAATGGCTCCCCAGCTGTTCATGGGTTTTGCTGGCAAGTTACTTGATGCTGGTTGTTTACATCATTATGCACTATGGTTTAATGATCTTTTCGGAGAGGTTGTACACCGAGGGTAATTCCAGTAAATCAGGAAATTGTCCATTTATTGCCTCTGTATTGGAAGGCCCTGTCCACTTGTAAGAAACATGTTAACTGTCAGTGTCAAACTTTCTAACATCGTGGCTTGAGTTGCAACTGCAATATTTGGCCCTATTAAACCCTACACGGATATTTCCTCTAGGTTTGAGAATATAAGTGCATAGGAGATGGTGGCACACTCGGTTATTGGAGTTCCAGTTTCTCTCTTTCATTTCCTTTATTATAAGATCACCTCAAAGAGGTATAGCAGATGCAGTCTGCCCGTCTTGTGTATCATGAAGCATTACAGAGTGGTTGTTCTTTTCCACCACTGTGTGGATGCAGATACTACATAGATCCACTGGGTAATGTGGCGGGGTGGGAGTGGGCCTGGGAGAAGGACATAGTGACGAATCAGAGTGACTGTGCTGGTGGAGGTCTCCTGCATAAGCACCCAGTTTTTGTCAGTACCTTGAGAGGCCCCTTAAAACGTGATCTCTAAGGTAGAATCATAGCTGTATCATGGTGTTCCAAGATCACAGAATGTCTGTTCAGCGCCATTGGCTAATCACGTTCCCTAGTGCTGAAATGCAGTACTTTCCTTTCTCTTAATCTTTGGAAAGAGTGAAACAAGGGGGAGTGTTGGTTAACCTCAGAAATCATTTTCAGCTCATCGTTCACTGTATAGTTATCTGGTCAGAAAGAGGAGAGAGATCTTGTGACCAGCCAGCAGAGTTTAAAACACCTGAAAAATTGAAGCTAGGTTTTATCAGAGAAATGTCTGTTAATGGGACATATAATATCATGTTTGACAACAGAATAAAATACATGTAGGTCCAAAATGATGTCCAACTCTGAGCACACAGGCTGAAGTTTTAAAAACAGGTGCCTAAAGTCAGTCTCCTAAGTTGATACATAACTGTTTAAATGGGCAACCTGACTTCAGTGGAAGTTGCTGGGTGCTCAGTGGTTTTGAAAATTGTGTTTAATTATGGAGTTAGGAGCCTAACTTTAGGCATCCATTTTTGAAAGTCTTGGCCACAAGGTCCAAATGTGTGGAGTCAGGGCAGTTCTGCTGCCCGAAAGAGGAGACCCCAGAGAGGTATAGCAAATGGAGTCTGCATGTCTTGTGTATCATGGAGCACTATAGAGTGGTCATTCTTTTCCAGCGCTGTGTGGATGCAAGTAGTACTTAGATCCACTGGCTAAAATGTGGGGGCAGCGTGGGGGGAAGGACATAGCAACGTCAGAGTGACTGTGGGCAGATCTCCTGCAAAAGGCCTGTTTACTTTGGCTTTATTATCATTTGTACTGCAGTACCACGCCTAGTCAGGAACCAAAATCCCATTGTACTGGGCACTGCACAAAAGTGTGATGTTAAGACAGTGTCTCAAAACTGTAAGGGGGGTGGTTTGGGGGTGTTTTTTGTAAAACGTGATTACGGATTAGCCATGTGGGACAGTAGTAACATTGCTAATTCATTTCAGTAGTGTATTGGAATACTATCCATTCTAGTCCATCTTTCTTCAGAAAAATCTGTCTTCTGCTATAACAGAGCTGTGATTCATTTCCATTTTTCTTACTTCTTTCATTTTCACAGTCTCTCTGTTAATTGTCAGGGTCTGTTTGATAATCACAGCAGCTAGTAAATGCATTGCAATATTATGTTTCCAAACAAAAACTTTAAAAAAAAACAACAAAAAAAACCCAGACTCACACATTTAATTTTTTTTTCTTTTTAAGATATTTGTTTTTTATTTGGATTGACCCACACAAAAGATTCTGTTCCAGACTCTTGCAAAAGCAAAAAATGTAGTATTATATTCTGTTTGCACCGCAGCTGGTTGGATTTTTTTGTTTGTTTTGTTTTGTCTTTCCACTTCCTACCATGTTCCCACTATGGTGCAGTAATTCCACAACGTTACATAAATTTATCCTATAGTAACATGCAATGATATACTGTGTGAACTTTGATATATTGGAACTCAGGAGATGTGACAGGGTGTACTGGTGTTTTGGTGCCCCCTAGAGGGAATCCCAAAGCTGTGATGCATCCCACCACCCATGGCGTCCCTAGCAGGAGGTCCCACTGAGGTAGACAAAGGCCTCGGGCTTCAGGGGTTAATTCCCAGCCAGGGTTCAGAGGCACTACCAGCTGGGTGGTAATTAGAAACATCTGAGCTATGTAGGCTCAGCATAAGGAAGGAAGAATAAATGGATGGATGGATAGATGGAGCTGTGCTGACCAAAAGCTAGGGCAGGGAGCTTTTAGGAGAACCTGAGCACTGCCCTGTATGGTTTTGTGTGAGGGTTTTTAAGTTAAACTACATAGAAGGAAATGCAGCTAGACACTTTTGCCAAGTTAGTGTCAACTTTGAGTAAACCACAGCCCCTGCAATAAAACTCTACCCACAGAAGGTGATAGTTGTGTTCAAACCTGAGCTTCCACTGAATTTTTGCTTTTGATGTTGTCCCAGCCCTACCAACAGTAGGTACAAAAACAATCCCCAAAAGCTCATTCAATCCTCCTCCTCATTTCGCGAAAGTTGTAGAGTGATGAGATTTGAACTGCTTTCACTATGGACTGTAAAATGATTTTAGTAATTTACCTGAGCCGTGGGATGACTGTGGAACACAATTAAAACATGGTTGATCCTGTCTAACATACAAGATCAGGTTGTGATTTAAATGTCACATAACTAGTTCTGGTTATTTGTACTGTAGATAAAATCTGAGCAAGTGCCACGGTGGCTTAATATTTATTTTGCCTGTTTTAGAGAAGTAGTAGTCTAGGAATATAGCTCTTTGTTGCAGAGCTGATACAGTTTATCTGTCTGCAAAGCACCATGTGCACCTGTGTTACTGTATAAATAGTAGATAGTACTGTTAGACAGTTGGGCCCTAAATAAGGCCTCTTGAGCGTCTCTTAAATCCTGTTTTGATGGGCTCAACCAAAGTGGCTTGCTCATAGCACCCTACCTGTGTTATCCAGACATATTTTTCAGATATTTTATTTCATTTCATACATCGCAAACTACCAAGGCAACCTTGTCATTGCAATTTTCACACCCTTTCTTTTCCTTTGTTCTCTGTATCAGCGAAATCTTAACTCTGCAGTCTTTTGTCATAGGTTAATAGTCTGGAACAAACCTAATTTAAGACTCTTACATAATAAAAGAAGGGGAGATTACAAAAAAGTGGTGGCTACGTGCACTGTTATGTGGATCATATCTCACAGGCTCTGCTAGTTCTGAACCATCAACCAAAGGCTTGTGAAAGGGAGAGGGGGACTGACCTCAAAATGATTCACTTAGTCAGTTCAAATGCCTAGCCAAACTTGCAAGAGATGGGCCCAAGCCACAAAGTTCAAGTTTGGTTCGTACCACCAGAGTATGGTGCGCTTCAGATCTGATGTATTGGTTTGGCTTATTTTAAAGATGGGCCAAACCTACAAAATGAAGGCCTGGATTTGAGCTTGTTCAGCATTTGGTAGTGTTTCGATCGGAGGTTTGGATTCGTCCCCTTTTGTAGGGCTTGGCTACACTTGGAAGTTAGAGCGCACTAAAGCCACCCAGTGTGCTCTAACTCACTCCCCATCCACACTGGCAAGGCACGTAGAGCGCTCTGACTCCGTGGCTAGAGCACTCCTGGTAATCCACCTCAGCAAGAGGAATAATGTTTGATGCATCTTGGCTGAGACGCCGCAGAGTCAGTGTAAATGAGGTGTTGCATTAATGTGCTCTGATTGACCTCCGGAAGCGTCCCATAATCCCCTTAAGTCAAGTGGCCACTCTCGTCATTGTTTTAAACTCGGCTGTAGGAATGTGGATATGCCCTTTCAAAGCTCCATTTCTGACAGCAGGCATGCTTATCTGCTCCGGGGCAAAGCGACCATTACTGAGGAATGCCGCTTGCTTTCAGTGAGTGAGAGAGAGGGGGGAGGGGGGTCTGAACTTACAAGACAGCATGCTGACACACTCTCAGCACCCCAAAAACCCACTCTCTCTCCCCCATACACACACAACACACTCCGTGTCACACTCCACCCCACCCTCCGCATGTGGAAAAACACGTTGCAGCCACTTGAATGCTGGGATAGCTGCCCATAATGCACCGCTCCCAATGCCTCTGCAAGTGCCACAAATGTGGCCGCACCAGTGCGCTTGGAGCTGTCAGTGTGGACAGACTGCAGCGCTTTCCTTACTGCGCTCTCCGAAGGTTGGTTTAACTCAAAGCACTCTACATCTGCAAGTGTAACCATGCCTGTAGTTTACTGTAAATGTCAGATATTGGATCAAAACTCCTCCAAAGTTTGTATTTCGAAGCTTTTGGTTTGGAAATCTTGCACAGGCAGGTTGTCTGACAAAATTTCCATTGCTATCTGGTTTTTGAGAGGTTGAAATACAGGAAAAGTCTGTTTCATCATAATCAAATACTTTCTGCTTGCCATGAAACTTGGAAGTGCTGAGGTGCATAAACATTATATAAACAAAAAGCTAACTCGCATTTTTGGACTTCAAGAGTTTCATTCCTATTTTATCTAGACTGGTTCACTGATCCCTTACTTTAGCTTAGTCACAATTTACAGGATGAAATGCACTGTAGACTCCTGCTAGTCCCACACGAGCTTTTCTTGCTTCACCTCTCTCAAGTGCAACCCTGTGGTCCAACTACTCTGGGACTGGATCTCTGGGTGGCAGCCCCCTGTTTCCCAACCAGGTTAACACAACAGTTTCAACACAACAAGTGTTTAGCACCTGTAAACTCTTCCTGGAGGGGCTGTGACCAGCAGCTGTTTAAAGTGACTCAAAAGCAGCTTCTTCAAAACAATGTATTAGTTATTCACTCAGAGGTACATAGCAAGCAGACTAAAGGGATAAAATAACAATAGGCCTATCAACCTGATTCTTACCTAACTTTATTCTCCCCTTGCAAGTTTTGGTTAAGGTCTACTCAGCCCAGAACCCTTGCTCCTGGCATAGGAGAGACAAACTCCTGGCCTGGGATTGACAGATAGATAGCCCCTGCAACAGTCTCTATGTATCTGCCTGTCAGATACTCATTTCCACCCGCTGCTGCTCAACCCCACTTCCTGCCTAGGTCAAGGACTATGAAGTTTTAGTTCCCTTTGATTCTAGGTTTGTGCCTTGGAAGAATAAATCTTGCTAGCCTAGCTGGATCCAGCCAGGTGGACATTCCTCAATTAATAGTGTTCCTGTTGTTTCTTCAAGGATCCTTGATATTTTCTCTGAGGGTACCCTATGTTTGCCTTTGTTTCTCCCAAACAGCCTCCTTTGATTTAATTCCTTGCTTGCAGGCAGGATAATATCAAACAGGTAAATTGTGGTGCATATGATATTAATTAAAAATACTGCAGATAACGCCTTCGCTTTCCACAAAATGTCCCATATTGCTAAGCATCAGTTTTGACACACTTATAGTCCATGGAACCATGGGTTCAGATCATCGTAAAATGCCCTTACTCCTTCATTTTCTAAGGCAAATAGAGTTTAATACAGTTTATGATTTGGTCATCTTCTGGATTAAACCTTAAAAACATACGTCTTATCTGGGCTTCATAGGGAAGGCTGGATTTAGGTACACATTTTTATAAGGAAGTGGGTAGTGTTCTGCTGGTGACAGTAGTGGTTTCCTGAGATATGGGCCAGCATTGTGTAATGTATAAAAAAGAGTAATTCAGAAACTTGTAGAAGTGTAGCCTTGATTTTCACACACAGAGGGTTTGACTTTAACTTGTCACTGCCTGTAGTCATCTTGTTTACACACTACATTCAATTTCACTGCAGCAAACTGCAGGGCCGGCTCCAGCTTTTCGGCTGCCTGAAGCAAAAAAAAATAAAAATAAAAATGGCCGCCGCCGCCAAAAAAATAAAGCCCAGCCGAAGTGCCGAAGCAAAAAAAAAAATTATGGCCGCCCCAGAATCCCCGGACTGCCGCCCTGTAAGGCACGTGCTTTGCCGTCTGGTGCCTGGAGCCGGCCCTGGCAAACTGTTATCACAAATGGAGGACTCTGACTTCACTCAGACTGAGTTTACAGTGGAACTGCTGCTGAGGAACCCCCTTGTCTTTTATCTGTGCACTCCCTCCCCTCTATCTCCAGTGTCTCCCTCTCTAAATATTCCTAACCCGTTTTTCCTTTCAACCTGCAAAACAGTGTGGCTGCTGATGGCCATGACAGAAGCAAATACTTGTGTGCTGCTGCTGTAATTGCAAAACATGTCACATAAGACAGGTGTTTAACTGATGATGGCTATAGGGGAAAATGCATTGGGGAAAGAATCCTCAGTACTGTTGCAACTACATGAATTTTATTTTACTTCTGACTGGTCATCTTTTATTTCCTTTACTATTTCTCTCTGTTTCTCTATTGGCCTGTTTTTCCTACTTCTTATTTCTCTGTTGACATTAAAGAGCTTTCAAAGCTTGTTGTAAATGTTGGAAAACATTCTATTTAGAGAAACAGTTTTTCTCTTCTCAATCATTTATCTTCTCTTTTCCTCTTTCCTGCATTTTTTCTAGCAATATTTGAATTAGAATAGGTTATTCGCTACTTAAAGACAAACTGTATTTTAAACATCTTATTTAAAAAAATCTGTTACTAATAGCACTTTAAGATAAGAATTTTAAAATCTAATCTTGTTTTTGCCTTTTATGCTTTTGTTTATTTTTCATGTTTTCTTCCATTTTGAAAGTGTGAAAAAGATTATTTGAACATACCTGAATCTCAAAGTGGCCAAGTTTTGCCTACTTAGGGGTTAATCAGAACTCAGCGTTGGCTCACTAAGAAGTCATATGCCTTGGTGAACCAGTTGGTAAACTTAGTTCAAGTCTTGTATTGTAATAATTTCCAGTATAGGCAAATGTAACGGTGCCAACTCATCACCGCAGCACCTCCTGCTGGTCACACTTGGAATTAGCTCTCTTGGACCACCGGGATGCCTTTTACTAGCGGTGTCTCACTCGCCGTTACTTCCACTTCCTCCACCATCTGAACCCATGTTGCTCCCAGACCGCAGCATCCTCTTCTGGACACAGCCCTCCAGCCGTGCCCCAGCCCACTGTCTCCCCATTTCCAGGGGCAGTCCTCAGTGCTTCCACTTGCCTCAGCGGCCAACTGCAGTCTCTAGTCTAGCCCCTGGCTTCAGGGGAAAACTGCAGCCTGGATTTAGGCCATTCTCCTCATTGGCAAGTAGGGGAAAAGGTGGGAGGACCCAGGTCCTCCCACTACTCTGGGTCCTGGCCCAGGGACCCGTCCTCCTATTCCCACTGCCTAATTTCCCTGGGCCACTTCCCCTGTAGCCCTAGCACCTTCCCTGCCCTTCAGGGCTTCAGTCTGGCCACGGTCAGCCAAGAGCTCCCCCATTGCTCCGCTACCCTGCCCTGCTCTGCCCAGCACTGCAGTATCTCCAGTGCACCTCAGCAGACAATCCTTCCCACTTGCCCTCCAGGGAGAGACTACCTTTGCTCTGCTGAGCAGCCCTTTATATATGGGCTGCTCCAGCAAGCCTTCTCTTGATTGGCTCTCCCAAGGAGCCCTTTCCTGATTGGCTGGGTTCTGGCAGCCCTTCCCCTGCCTGTGTGAGGCAGCTGCCCCACCACAGCAAATTTGCCTGGTCTTAACTTTTCTTATGCACGTTTTTTACATAACTCTGTATGACTTCTGTTGTGTGTGTATGGGATATGGGGAATATAAACTAGGATAGTAACAAACCATTACAGCAGCTGATAATTATGTTTTTATGCAAATATATATATACAAAGTATGAGGCTAGAAAGACAATTTGTAAAGATATATTTCAATAGAATAGTTGTTAAATAGAATAAGTCAAATGCTTTTCTTAAATTATAGCCATGAACCACTATTCTCTCTAGGGCTTTATAATTATAGTAACTTCAGTGGAGTGCCATAAATGTAACTAGAACTTAGAAGCGGGGCTGGTGGTGCCATCTATTAGGAAGATTGCCTGACACTTCCCATTTTAAGACCTGTTCTTAGTTGTTTATAACTTTGCAAAATTGTAACCATTCAGGCTGAAATTTTCCATGCCAGGTGTCTGTCTCAGCCAAAACAGTTCAGGCATTTCCAAGAACAAAGCTAGAGAAAAGTAAATTGTTGTGCCTATGTTAAAAAGATTCCTTTTCTTTGGAGAAGGGACTTTAAATTTGGCAGGGCTGTGTTCTTTGTGTCAGGGATGTGCCTTTTGCTATCCCCCTGAAAATCCACCCAAATTGTGACAAGTTACAATTCTTCGAAGAAATCTCAATTTTCACATGCTCAGTAGAGACTTTGATTTTGAACAGCTAAAATCTCTAAAAATTCTGCCCTCACTGAGCATGCTCAAGCCTCTCATAGCTCCTACTGCTGATCAGGCCATGCTTACACCATCCCCTCAGAGTAACTGATTATGCTTCATAGGGCTGACTGGAAAAGAAGAATTCTGTTTTGCAAAAGCAGTTGAGGTTTCAGAATATGCCTTTTATTTTCCACATAAGGGCAAAATTTGAGACCTTTCTGAATTATGTGGGGGAAAGAGAGAGATTTGTACTAGAATAGTCAGTAGCCCAGTGGTTAGGGTTGTCAGTTGGGTTGTGGTAGATTTAAGTTCAGTTCCCTATTCTGCCTGATTAGAAACAGAGGCTTGAAGCTGAGCTATAGAGCTCTCCTGTTGGAGCTGTTCTACTTCGCATAAGTAATTAAATATCCCTTGGGTCAGAAAGACTGACTCTTTAGCCTGGTGGTTCGGCCGCTCACATGGAATGTGGAAGACCTGGGTTCAAGTTCCTGCTCTAAACCAGGTAGAGCAGAGACTTGAACTTGGGTCTCCCATATCCATGGGGAGGTCCTTAACCACGGAGTGGGGGTGTATCTCATTTTGACCAAAAATTCCATCCTACACTTAAGAAACTTTCCCAACCAGAAAATTTGTTGGTAACCCATTAATTTCTTTCTTTGGCATTTTCTGACCGAAAGTTCCTTACCGGGTCTAATGCTTCATCGTCTCACAGCTCTTACATCTGACCGGATTGCACATGTGCCATTCCCACAAAGCAAGTGAGCATGGTCCAGGCC
The DNA here is from genome assembly GCA_033296515.1 of Macrochelys suwanniensis. Classification (NCBI taxonomy): domain Eukaryota; kingdom Metazoa; phylum Chordata; order Testudines; family Chelydridae; genus Macrochelys; species Macrochelys suwanniensis. The sequence goes on along the minus strand of CM065775.1, from coordinate 229,322,249 downwards.
AGGGTTACAGTGATGAAGTAGACTTTCCCTGTAACCACTTCTCCAGCTATTATGGGCCAGGGTGGGGCAGAGCACCAGAACTAATTGCAGGGAGCCTGACGTCTCTTTCCTTATGCTCTTAATCACCTCTCTGCCGCTGCCCTGGAAGCACGGAGGAGGAAAACACCTGAGCTGAAGACATAAGGTTCAAAAGGATGGCTGAATTAAGGTTGCAAAGGCAAACTTAATTCTGGCATTTCCTAACTTTTGAGTGTTAGACTTTGCAACCTTAATAATGTCCATTTAGTATATTTTTGTGGGTGTAATATTTGCTCTTTCATAAAATGCCAATAGCTCTTTTTAGACTTGCTAACGGTTTATAAAACAAAACAAATCTTCAGCAATCTTATTTGTCAAGTGATTTTATTTTTTTTGCCAGCTCTTACAACTCTAGTTCAGATATTTCAATGTCATGTAATTTTTTCTCTCTCTAAATGTCAATTTCCTTGCTTCCGATGATTTGCTTTCAAATATGATGCCTAAAGCGCACTCTCAGCCCTTCTGAAAGCATATGACACTTTCCTCGCAATATCACATGGCCATTTGTGGCTGGAAGGACAGTGAAAAACTAAACTGTTCTCATAAAAAATAAAGCATTGCATTAATATAGTATCTTTATATTTATGTTCAGGTATCCCCTTTGTGTTATTAAAAGGAGTCATGGTCTCATGTTTTCTCTGCAGGGGATCACATTAATTTATATTTACAAGGACTCCCATGAATGGATGTGATTCCAAAAGTTATTTGGATTATTGCAAACTAGATAGCAACACTGTCTGTATTACCCAAGCAAGCAGGAAATAAAAGTCCTTCAGGATTCCAAGAAGAAACTGATAAACGTGTCCTTGAAAGTAATACCTTACTAAGGCAAAAGCATCCATGTCAGAGGTCCCCTACACCTGCATGGAGCCCAACTGACTTCAGCCCAACTTCATGTGGGTGCAGTGGTCACCCCTGCCCTCCCTTCAATGAGCCTCTGGGAGCAGGCCTTTAGTACTGAAACACAGACAAATGTATAGGTCTTTTGAAAGTCAAAGGATTTTTGCAAATTGGCAAGAAAACAATAAATATTCCCTTAAGGTGTCTCTTACTTCCAAACACAGTGTAGGTGACATTACAATGATGCATCCCAAGTTCTCTCTCTCATGCACCTCTTGTCAGTGCCATTTTTTGCTGCTAATTTACATGTGAAGATGCCATAACCTGAGGTACAAAGAAGGAAAGGTTCTAAGGCCTGGTTTGCATACACAGTTGTACCAATATAACTGAAAGTGTGGTTTTATACTCATTCAGTTAAACCGGAGCAACTTTTGTGTGGGGCCACTCTTGTGTTGATTTA